>BTSY01000004.1:0-2848485 GCA_036245785.1 Pristionchus fissidentatus | reverse complement strand
AAATCATTTTTCCCGAACACAATACTACTCAGGGTCTTTGAAAAAATATATTTGGGGCGATTTTAAAATAATCGATTTTTCCAAAAATTCAAAAATTTCACATTTTTTTGCTTTCAGAGCTATTTTTTCGCCTAGAAAGGGGCCCTTTTCTTATCGATTTTAATTTTTTATATAACTAATGTGTGCATGCTCTTTCATATTCTGTACAGAAAACTCTTGGGTTCGACCATCGAAAATATGTTATAATTTTTGGAAACTTCACAAAATCACATTTGTTCAGATAACTTTCTGGGTCAGCCAGCTACGGACTCATCACCAACAGAAAAATTGGTCGGCTAATTTTTCCGCACATTTTGAGCCCTACGTGAGCTTTCTAGCTCAATTTTGAAGAAAGTTATGAGGATTCCGGCATCAGAACCGGAGAATTCCTAAAAGACGGCTCTGAGACCTGCGACCCGGATTGATCGAATTCTTGTCTCCTGGGTACTCTCACAAAAAAGTTTGGTCGAAATCAAAAATATTTTTTCGAAAATTGTTCCGAAAGCTGGATTTTCCTGCAATCTCATAGATCTCTCTCTTATATATCGACATCAGCTATCTTGGTACTTATTTTGCCGTACCATAATCGTTCATATTCCGTTTTTCTCAAATATTTCAATATAACTTTTCTTCCCCATCATTGTCAAGGCCGGAAAATTATCTGATGTCTTTCTATTCGAGATATTTCGCGGTTATTTTAATGAGAAAAGAGAATATATCATGGCCAAGTGGATAACGATATTGAATATGAGTCCGGAAAACGAAGTTTCAGCCTAATACTCATATTCATTAATTGCGTCTTCCAAGCATGAAATTAGTATTTCAGTTTCTAAACAACTTAATTTATGTATTTGTGAACGATGTTTGCTATTTTTGTTGTAGTGTATCTATGCGTTAGGTTCAAAAAGTGGTTGAAACATATAAAAAAATGAAATTGATCATCATTTTTTCCTGGGGTAATTTTTGATATAGATTTCAATGACTCTATTTTGCAATAGAGTTCTTCAGGGCGATATAGCATCGTGCATGTTTAGCAGAGAACGCCTATCAGCCTCTGATATCTATATTTCTAGATGCTCGTGGATGTCTTTCACGTCGTCTTCGATCTGCTTGGCTTATTCTTCAACTGCACGCTGCTCACAGCAATCGTCTGCAGGACGCCCAACTATCTCAAAGTAAGATAAGATAAGATATTTTATATATAAGATGTTTTAGATATGTCACACAAAGGAGGGAAATTATTGGTGAAGGGGGGGGGGGTGCAAAGTAAGGGAAGGACTATGGCGCCGTCTGCCACAGTGTGAATGGGGGAGGGAACGAGTACGAGTATTTTCTTGATATCAGTGCGTTCGCGTAAGAACCGTACAATTCATCACCAAATATGTACAGCAAATAATTGCTCTGTGTTAATGCGTGTCTATGGTCACCGTAACGACATAAATATCATAATAATTTTTTGGCCTCCATTGCAATTTCTAAGTGTGCAAATAAACAAGTTATCTCACATCATATTTTTGTAAAATTCATTAAAACTATTTCGAGAATGAAGCGTCGTGATTAGGGATGGAGAAGGAAAACCAATTTTTCCGCGATTATCGATCGTATTATGCAAATCAGATTCAAATGTGAGGAAGAGTTGAACTGAGATGGTCTAAAAATATCCATGTACACTAGACCAAAGGATTCACAATACTGTTTATCGACGTGACCTATCGTAATCATTTGAGTCGACGATCCATGAGGAATTGTAATGTTTTAGAGCCATTTCGACCGCTCATCGAGTGAAAACTGTGAAGAATAATACGAAAGTACTGTTTTGAAAACAGTAGTTTGCATGGATTTACCTGGCTGGAAATTCCATTTTTATAACAGATTCTACATACAAAATTACGTAACATCAATCTTCCAAAAGCACTTTTTTCCTGGTATTCGAGATATGAAGCTTCTAAAATTTGCATTTTTCAAAAATCATTGAATTTCAAAATTCTAAAAACGCACGTCTATTCATTTGGCCAAACCAAGAAACATTTGTTCAGCAAGTAATGCCAAATTCCCAATAGGAACTGAGATACAGTCGATCAATGTGCAATCTTTCGAGTTAATTATCTATGCAAATTGAATGCGAATTTTTTTTGAAAAGCAGGATTGGAAGAGGAGAACAGGGGCTATCGATCGATGTCGAAATCAGACATAGTCAAAATTTGATGTACGGTGAAGGGGCGCTTTTTATGCGAACGCACTGATATGTACTATTGATTGCAACAAATGCGGAAAAAAAGTTGTGTGACATTTGGGACCTAAGCTCAGATGCCACAACAATCTCCGGGAATAGATGCCAAAAACGGGTGTAATAATTTCCACACCAAAATATCTAAATCAAAATGTATAATAATGAGATTGCGAATAATTCTGTCTGCAGCGATCGTTTCCGCTTTATGATTGGTCGAAAGGAAGAAGAGGAGGAGAGGAAGGAAAAGGAAGACTGGAATGATTCAGATTCCGAAAAGAAACGGAAATAGATACGGTCAATATTGGCTTCAAGATGAAAATTCCCTCAAGACATTGGTGAAATAATTGTGATCCCCACTGATTCGATGCCGTATATTGTTTGTTAACAGTAGATGCCATTTCACCCATTTGTATGTACCATTGTTCATGTTACAATTCGATTATAATGTATTTCTGAAGAAGAAAATAATTTGGGCGGCGCCCCGCCCCCTCATTTGTTTACAAATTGTAAATCGGAGAAATGAAGAGAAAATTACAATTTGTAAACAACGTTGTTTTGACCTTGTAATCTCATTTGTTTACAACTTGTGTTGCGTACCCTGAGTACAGTCAAAACGTAAAGATGCATATTTTTGTTGAAATTTGAAATGAAGCGCGTATGCGAAACTCTATACTGTCCATTATAATCTTGTCCACCTATATAAGATGGTTTTGTGAGCTCTCATTATGATTAATCTCATGGTCGAGTTGAGAAACCACTGAAAATAAGACTCACACATGTTTACTTGATAATAATTTCCTTATTCGTTCCAACACACGTAAGAAATTTAATATCAAATATAAAAAAACGCAAAAAAGTAGGAAATTATTTACATGAAAGCGATTTGTACAGGGTCGTATTGTGAAATAAACGCAGCAGCGTCTTCTTCAGCGTAGAGAGTAGAGTGCGAAATGTGAGACCACGGTCTCGTCATTTCGCTGTCACTATCTCGCCTATCGACCGGTCTAGAGAGTGTGCAAAATGAAGAGGACGTGGTCTCACATTTCGCACTCTAGTCTTCACCTTAGAGAGTTGTCCCTAGGGGGCAGTTCTGAGCGTTTTGTATTTTTGACCTGTTCCAGCGGTTTGCTGATCGTAACGAAAAAAACGCGTCATATATAATATGCCTCTTCCGTATCTCTGCTGCTCAGCACTTCCCTATACAATTCGAATTCGATTTGCGTCTGACGAAACAACTATTGTATCTATTTAACACCGATTGCTCTCAGTAGCCGACACTCATTATACCATTATTCCCCATTTTTAATTCTCAGTTGGCTATTATTCTGTTCTTCTTCTTTATTCATTTGATTTCGGAAAATTTCTACCGCGTATAATGAACCTTTCCATGAAAAGATTGCTTAGGCGAGCAAACACTTTAACGTAAAAAAACTTTCTAAAAAGCAAAAAAAAAATTTTTCCTTCAATTATATTTTTGGTCTTAATTTACACTTCTCTCCGCCCGCATTACTTTTTTTAAATCACTCTTTAAATTTGTAAACAACTGTTCGCCCACAAAATATCAGAGAATTTCAGGGAGATTCGAGTTTCCGGCTACAGTGGCCGTACAAGGCAACCTAAACCAAGCTGGAAAAAATACCCTAGAATGAAATTTTCGCGCAGAAACCGAAAAGCGACCTTAGAAGTGATGATTGTCAAAATATTTGTGAAAATCGCATGTATCATGTTTTGTTTTTTTTTCAGATAGAAATGTTTTCGGTTTCGTTCTATATTGACTCCATTTCGCTGCCAAACTACTCGAAATGTAGTGAGAAATTTTAATTTCTCACTACATTTACCTGCATAGTCAAATACTGCGAAAATAATAGTAAATATGGTGCACATTTATTATAAACCATCTACTGAACAAGTTTCACATAGGTGCATCGACTTCTGCAGAAATTTTTTTTCTCGAAATTTCCATGAACCCGGGTTCATGGTCGAAAAAATATTTGAATTTTTTTCACACGGTGATGAAACCAACGCGTCGGTCATGTTCGCGGTATCGTAGGCAAATGATATATCACTTGATACACGGGTTATTTCGCAATCGGGATCAGAAATATCGCCAGGAACACGCGAAGGTCGGCTAAAATCCGAACATTCATACCATATTTACGACCATCGCGGGCACAGTCCGGATTCAATGAAACAAACTTCTTGATACAGTTTTTGACGAGAATTCCAAAAATCGTAAAAACGTTGTCAATAGATGTGCAAATTTTTTTCAGGACGGTCGAAAAACTGTGAAAAATTGAAATTTCGACCCTTTATCGCCCTCAGATCACTTTCATAGTGTTTTTATTCGTATTTTTATCGCAAAATACACCTAGAAAACCTATAAAAACCTACTTTTTGAAATTTAAAAAAAATCGATATCGGAAGGTGGGGTTACTGTAACTTTTCGGCGCGGGACCCAGAACCTTAGTTACTTCGCTTAATATCAGCACTCGTGATACTGACTTCACCCCCAAGTTATTGGGATAGGTTGCAAAAAAGCCATCCGTGGGGTATGTCCACCCTCTCGTGGATGGTCTCTTAACTTATGAGAGGTATCACCAGAGATTGCAGGAAGATAGGAACAATTTTCGAAAAAATATTTTTGATTTCGACCAAACTTTTTTGTGAGAGTACCCAGGAGACAAGAATTCGATCAATCCGGGTCGCAGGTCTCAGAGCCGTCTTTTAGGAATTCTCCGGTTCTGATGCCGGAATCCTCATAACTTTCTTCAAAATTGAGCTAGAAAGCTCACGTAGGGCTCAAAATGTGCGGAAAAATTAGCCGACCAATTTTTCTGTTGGTGATGAGTCCGTAGCTGGCTGACCCAGAAAGTTATCTGAACAAATGTGATTTTGTGAAGTTTCCAAAAATTATAACATATTTTCGATGGTCGAACCCAAGAGTTTTCTGTACAGAATATGAAAGAGCATGCACACATTAGTTATATAAAAAATTAAAATCGATAAGAAAAGGGCCCCTTTCTAGGCGAAAAATAGCTCTGAAAGCAAAAAAATGTGACATTTTTGAATTTTTGGAAAAATCGATTATTTTAAAATCGCCCCAAATATATTTTTTCGAAGACCCTGAGTAGTATTATGTTCGGGGAAAATGATTTCGAATGACAATATATGCGCATTGTTTCACGATAAAATGTAAAATCGAGTCAAAAAGATTAAAATTTTGAAGAAGTTTATTATTTTATTGTGATGTAGTATGCATATATTGTCTTTCGAAATCATTTTTCCCGAACACAATACTACTCAGGGTCTTTGAAAAAATATATTTGGGGCGATTTTAAAATAATCGATTTTTCCAAAAATTCAAAAATTTCACATTTTTTTGCTTTCAGAGCTATTTTTCGCCTAGAAAGGGGCCCTTTTCTTATCGATTTTAATTTTTTATATAACTAATGTGTGCATGCTCTTTCATATTCTGTACAGAAAACTCTTGGGTTCGACCATCGAAAATATGTTATAATTTTTGGAAACTTCACAAAATCACATTTGTTCAGATAACTTTCTGGGTCAGCCAGCTACGGACTCATCACCAACAGAAAAATTGGTCGGCTAATTTTTCCGCACATTTTGAGCCCTACGTGAGCTTTCTAGCTCAATTTTGAAGAAAGTTATGAGGATTCCGGCATCAGAACCGGAGAATTCCTAAAAGACGGCTCTGAGACCTGCGACCCGGATTGATCGAATTCTTGTCTCCTGGGTACTCTCACAAAAAAGTTTGGTCGAAATCAAAAATATTTTTTCGAAAATTGTTCCGAAAGCTGGATTTTTCCTGCAATCTCATAGATCTCTCTCTTATATATCGACATCAGCTATCTTGGTACTTATTTTGCCGTACCATAATCGTTCATATTCCGTTTTTCTCAAATATTTCAATATAACTTTTCTTCCCCATCATTGTCAAGGCCGGAAAATTATCTGATGTCTTTCTATTCGAGATATTTCGCGGTTATTTTAATGAGAAAAGAGAATATATCATGGCCAAGTGGATAACGATATTGAATATGAGTCCGGAAAACGAAGTTTCAGCCTAATACTCATATTCATTAATTGCGTCTTCCAAGCATGAAATTAGTATTTCAGTTTCTAAACAACTTAATTTATGTATTTGTGAACGATGTTTGCTATTTTTGTTGTAGTGTATCTATGCGTTAGGTTCAAAAAGTGGTTGAAACATATAAAAAAATGAAATTGATCATCATTTTTTCCTGGGGTAATTTTTGATATAGATTTCAATGACTCTATTTTGCAATAGAGTTCTTCAGGGCGATATAGCATCGTGCATGTTTAGCAGAGAACGCCTATCAGCCTCTGATATCTATATTTCTAGATGCTCGTGGATGTCTTTCACGTCGTCTTCGATCTGCTTGGCTTATTCTTCAACTGCACGCTGCTCACAGCAATCGTCTGCAGGACGCCCAACTATCTCAAAGTAAGATAAGATAAGATATTTTATATATAAGATGTTTTAGATATGTCACACAAAGGAGGGAAATTATTGGTGAAGGGGGGGGGGGTGCAAAGTAAGGGAAGGACTATGGCGCCGTCTGCCACAGTGTGAATGGGGGAGGGAACGAGTACGAGTATTTTCTTGATATCAGTGCGTTCGCGTAAGAACCGTACAATTCATCACCAAATATGTACAGCAAATAATTGCTCTGTGTTAATGCGTGTCTATGGTCACCGTAACGACATAAATATCATAATAATTTTTTGGCCTCCATTGCAATTTCTAAGTGTGCAAATAAACAAGTTATCTCACATCATATTTTTGTAAAATTCATTAAAACTATTTCGAGAATGAAGCGTCGTGATTAGGGATGGAGAAGGAAAACCAATTTTTCCGCGATTATCGATCGTATTATGCAAATCAGATTCAAATGTGAGGAAGAGTTGAACTGAGATGGTCTAAAAATATCCATGTACACTAGACCAAAGGATTCACAATACTGTTTATCGACGTGACCTATCGTAATCATTTGAGTCGACGATCCATGAGGAATTGTAATGTTTTAGAGCCATTTCGACCGCTCATCGAGTGAAAACTGTGAAGAATAATACGAAAGTACTGTTTTGAAAACAGTAGTTTGCATGGATTTACCTGGCTGGAAATTCCATTTTTATAACAGATTCTACATACAAAATTACGTAACATCAATCTTCCAAAAGCACTTTTTTCCTGGTATTCGAGATATGAAGCTTCTAAAATTTGCATTTTTCAAAAATCATTGAATTTCAAAATTCTAAAAACGCACGTCTATTCATTTGGCCAAACCAAGAAACATTTGTTCAGCAAGTAATGCCAAATTCCCAATAGGAACTGAGATACAGTCGATCAATGTGCAATCTTTCGAGTTAATTATCTATGCAAATTGAATGCGAATTTTTTTTGAAAAGCAGGATTGGAAGAGGAGAACAGGGGCTATCGATCGATGTCGAAATCAGACATAGTCAAAATTTGATGTACGGTGAAGGGGCGCTTTTTATGCGAACGCACTGATATGTACTATTGATTGCAACAAATGCGGAAAAAAAGTTGTGTGACATTTGGGACCTAAGCTCAGATGCCACAACAATCTCCGGGAATAGATGCCAAAAACGGGTGTAATAATTTCCACACCAAAATATCTAAATCAAAATGTATAATAATGAGATTGCGAATAATTCTGTCTGCAGCGATCGTTTCCGCTTTATGATTGGTCGAAAGGAAGAAGAGGAGGAGAGGAAGGAAAAGGAAGACTGGAATGATTCAGATTCCGAAAAGAAACGGAAATAGATACGGTCAATATTGGCTTCAAGATGAAAATTCCCTCAAGACATTGGTGAAATAATTGTGATCCCCACTGATTCGATGCCGTATATTGTTTGTTAACAGTAGATGCCATTTCACCCATTTGTATGTACCATTGTTCATGTTACAATTCGATTATAATGTATTTCTGAAGAAGAAAATAATTTGGGCGGCGCCCCGCCCCCTCATTTGTTTACAAATTGTAAATCGGAGAAATGAAGAGAAAATTACAATTTGTAAACAACGTTGTTTTGACCTTGTAATCTCATTTGTTTACAACTTGTGTTGCGTACCCTGAGTACAGTCAAAACGTAAAGATGCATATTTTTGTTGAAATTTGAAATGAAGCGCGTATGCGAAACTCTATACTGTCCATTATAATCTTGTCCACCTATATAAGATGGTTTTGTGAGCTCTCATTATGATTAATCTCATGGTCGAGTTGAGAAACCACTGAAAATAAGACTCACACATGTTTACTTGATAATAATTTCCTTATTCGTTCCAACACACGTAAGAAATTTAATATCAAATATAAAAAAACGCAAAAAAGTAGGAAATTATTTACATGAAAGCGATTTGTACAGGGTCGTATTGTGAAATAAACGCAGCAGCGTCTTCTTCAGCGTAGAGAGTAGAGTGCGAAATGTGAGACCACGGTCTCGTCATTTCGCTGTCACTATCTCGCCTATCGACCGGTCTAGAGAGTGTGCAAAATGAAGAGGACGTGGTCTCACATTTCGCACTCTAGTCTTCACCTTAGAGAGTTGTCCCTAGGGGGCAGTTCTGAGCGTTTTGTATTTTTGACCTGTTCCAGCGGTTTGCTGATCGTAACGAAAAAAACGCGTCATATATAATATGCCTCTTCCGTATCTCTGCTGCTCAGCACTTCCCTATACAATTCGAATTCGATTTGCGTCTGACGAAACAACTATTGTATCTATTTAACACCGATTGCTCTCAGTAGCCGACACTCATTATACCATTATTCCCCATTTTTAATTCTCAGTTGGCTATTATTCTGTTCTTCTTCTTTATTCATTTGATTTCGGAAAATTTCTACCGCGTATAATGAACCTTTCCATGAAAAGATTGCTTAGGCGAGCAAACACTTTAACGTAAAAAAACTTTCTAAAAAGCAAAAAAAAAATTTTTCCTTCAATTATATTTTTGGTCTTAATTTACACTTCTCTCCGCCCGCATTACTTTTTTTAAATCACTCTTTAAATTTGTAAACAACTGTTCGCCCACAAAATATCAGAGAATTTCAGGGAGATTCGAGTTTCCGGCTACAGTGGCCGTACAAGGCAACCTAAACCAAGCTGGAAAAAATACCCTAGAATGAAATTTTCGCGCAGAAACCGAAAAGCGACCTTAGAAGTGATGATTGTCAAAATATTTGTGAAAATCGCATGTATCATGTTTTGTTTTTTTTTCAGATAGAAATGTTTTCGGTTTCGTTCTATATTGACTCCATTTCGCTGCCAAACTACTCGAAATGTAGTGAGAAATTTTAATTTCTCACTACATTTACCTGCATAGTCAAATACTGCGAAAATAATAGTAAATATGGTGCACATTTATTATAAACCATCTACTGAACAAGTTTCACATAGGTGCATCGACTTCTGCAGAAATTTTTTTTCTCGAAATTTCCATGAACCCGGGTTCATGGTCGAAAAAATATTTGAATTTTTTTCACACGGTGATGAAACCAACGCGTCGGTCATGTTCGCGGTATCGTAGGCAAATGATATATCACTTGATACACGGGTTATTTCGCAATCGGGATCAGAAATATCGCCAGGAACACGCGAAGGTCGGCTAAAATCCGAACATTCATACCATATTTACGACCATCGCGGGCACAGTCCGGATTCAATGAAACAAACTTCTTGATACAGTTTTTGACGAGAATTCCAAAAATCGTAAAAACGTTGTCAATAGATGTGCAAATTTTTTTCAGGACGGTCGAAAAACTGTGAAAAATTGAAATTTCGACCCTTTATCGCCCTCAGATCACTTTCATAGTGTTTTTATTCGTATTTTTATCGCAAAATACACCTAGAAAACCTATAAAAACCTACTTTTTGAAATTTAAAAAAAATCGATATCGGAAGGTGGGGTTACTGTAACTTTTCGGCGCGGGACCCAGAACCTTAGTTACTTCGCTTAATATCAGCACTCGTGATACTGACTTCACCCCCAAGTTATTGGGATAGGTTGCAAAAAAGCCATCCGTGGGGTATGTCCACCCTCTCGTGGATGGTCTCTTAACTTATGAGAGGTATCACCAGAGATTGCAGGAAGATAGGAACAATTTTCGAAAAAATATTTTTGATTTCGACCAAACTTTTTTGTGAGAGTACCCAGGAGACAAGAATTCGATCAATCCGGGTCGCAGGTCTCAGAGCCGTCTTTTAGGAATTCTCCGGTTCTGATGCCGGAATCCTCATAACTTTCTTCAAAATTGAGCTAGAAAGCTCACGTAGGGCTCAAAATGTGCGGAAAAATTAGCCGACCAATTTTTCTGTTGGTGATGAGTCCGTAGCTGGCTGACCCAGAAAGTTATCTGAACAAATGTGATTTTGTGAAGTTTCCAAAAATTATAACATATTTTCGATGGTCGAACCCAAGAGTTTTCTGTACAGAATATGAAAGAGCATGCACACATTAGTTATATAAAAAATTAAAATCGATAAGAAAAGGGCCCCTTTCTAGGCGAAAAATAGCTCTGAAAGCAAAAAAATGTGACATTTTTGAATTTTTGGAAAAATCGATTATTTTAAAATCGCCCCAAATATATTTTTTCGAAGACCCTGAGTAGTATTATGTTCGGGGAAAATGATTTCGAATGACAATATATGCGCATTGTTTCACGATAAAATGTAAAATCGAGTCAAAAAGATTAAAATTTTGAAGAAGTTTATTATTTTATTGTGATGTAGTATGCATATATTGTCTTTCGAAATCATTTTTCCCGAACACAATACTACTCAGGGTCTTTGAAAAAATATATTTGGGGCGATTTTAAAATAATCGATTTTTCCAAAAATTCAAAAATTTCACATTTTTTTGCTTTCAGAGCTATTTTTCGCCTAGAAAGGGGCCCTTTTCTTATCGATTTTAATTTTTTATATAACTAATGTGTGCATGCTCTTTCATATTCTGTACAGAAAACTCTTGGGTTCGACCATCGAAAATATGTTATAATTTTTGGAAACTTCACAAAATCACATTTGTTCAGATAACTTTCTGGGTCAGCCAGCTACGGACTCATCACCAACAGAAAAATTGGTCGGCTAATTTTTCCGCACATTTTGAGCCCTACGTGAGCTTTCTAGCTCAATTTTGAAGAAAGTTATGAGGATTCCGGCATCAGAACCGGAGAATTCCTAAAAGACGGCTCTGAGACCTGCGACCCGGATTGATCGAATTCTTGTCTCCTGGGTACTCTCACAAAAAAGTTTGGTCGAAATCAAAAATATTTTTTCGAAAATTGTTCCGAAAGCTGGATTTTTCCTGCAATCTCATAGATCTCTCTCTTATATATCGACATCAGCTATCTTGGTACTTATTTTGCCGTACCATAATCGTTCATATTCCGTTTTTCTCAAATATTTCAATATAACTTTTCTTCCCCATCATTGTCAAGGCCGGAAAATTATCTGATGTCTTTCTATTCGAGATATTTCGCGGTTATTTTAATGAGAAAAGAGAATATATCATGGCCAAGTGGATAACGATATTGAATATGAGTCCGGAAAACGAAGTTTCAGCCTAATACTCATATTCATTAATTGCGTCTTCCAAGCATGAAATTAGTATTTCAGTTTCTAAACAACTTAATTTATGTATTTGTGAACGATGTTTGCTATTTTTGTTGTAGTGTATCTATGCGTTAGGTTCAAAAAGTGGTTGAAACATATAAAAAAATGAAATTGATCATCATTTTTTCCTGGGGTAATTTTTGATATAGATTTCAATGACTCTATTTTGCAATAGAGTTCTTCAGGGCGATATAGCATCGTGCATGTTTAGCAGAGAACGCCTATCAGCCTCTGATATCTATATTTCTAGATGCTCGTGGATGTCTTTCACGTCGTCTTCGATCTGCTTGGCTTATTCTTCAACTGCACGCTGCTCACAGCAATCGTCTGCAGGACGCCCAACTATCTCAAAGTAAGATAAGATAAGATATTTTATATATAAGATGTTTTAGATATGTCACACAAAGGAGGGAAATTATTGGTGAAGGGGGGGGGTGCAAAGTAAGGGAAGGACTATGGCGCCGTCTGCCACAGTGTGAATGGGGGAGGGAACGAGTACGAGTATTTTCTTGATATCAGTGCGTTCGCGTAAGAACCGTACAATTCATCACCAAATATGTACAGCAAATAATTGCTCTGTGTTAATGCGTGTCTATGGTCACCGTAACGACATAAATATCATAATAATTTTTTGGCCTCCATTGCAATTTCTAAGTGTGCAAATAAACAAGTTATCTCACATGATATTTTTGTAAAATTCATTAAAACTATTTCGAGAATGAAGCGTCGTGATTAGGGATGGAGAAGGAAAACCAATTTTTCCGCGATTATCGATCGTATTATGCAAATCAGATTCAAATGTGAGGAAGAGTTGAACTGAGATGGTCTAAAAATATCCATGTACACTAGACCAAAGGATTCACAATACTGTTTATCGACGTGACCTATCGTAATCATTTGAGTCGACGATCCATTTATTGTTTACGCCGTTCAGAGCTACGCTATTCTCCTTCTCAATTGTGCGCTGGTCGACACAGTGGCCGTATGCACGGATCTATTCGTTATTCAGCGGTACGAGCGATTATATATCTGTTATCTCTAGTAGGTATTAAAGAAGGATTCCTACGAACTGTTGGTCAACTGAGTTCTCACTGTCGGGTTATCGTAATCGATTTCCCGATAACAACCCCGCAGAGCGCATGTTCAGCCGATAACATTGAACAAAGTTATTCGCGTTTGGCTCAGTGCCAAATTGACCCTGACGCGCATGGATTCAAAAATGATAGGGAGGGATTAGAGAGAACGAGGAGAAAGAGACCGCGTCATTGAAACATCGGAGATGAGGAATGAGGGAGCAGGACATTCGAAATACTCCTTCTTTATGCTGCGTTTATTGTCGGTGAGGGGTCAGAAATGGTCTCGTCATTCCACACACTCTCTCACCTGACGACCGGTCGAGAGAGTGTGTGAAATGACGAGACTATTTCTGACGCCTCAGCGACAATAAACGCACCATTAAATGTGTATCTTTTTCGACATCAACCTACCGGTCGAGAGAGTGTGCGAAGTGAAGAGCGCGTGATCTAAAAAATCCAGCAGCTTGTTCCCGCAGAATCGTCATCAGTCCGCCAACGCTCGCGTACATCTCCCGCGGTCCGTGTGTCTTGTTCGGTGACCGGGCCTGTTTCGTGGCCTATGCCATTTTCTGCTTCACCCTCCCGCACTCTCTCACCCTACTGGCTGGTTCATTCTCATACAGGTATCGATAAGTTCTTTCTCGAATTTTCTTTACCCATCGTTTTTTTCCCTGGTAACCCCGTGGTAATCTATAGTTGAATATGAATCAAATCCGATATAGAGATGAGTACTGTACTAGTTGAATACTGTAAAATAAATGGTAGCGAGAATGATTCCCCGCACTGGTAGCAACGTGGCCACAAATACTTTGAGATATTTCATCCTTGTGCGGCCCAAACCGACCCCTGCCCATCTCCAACTCATTCTTTTCGCCATTCATCTGCCTATGTTCATAACGATGGTGGGTCATATGAACTGGGGAAACACGTTCGGTATTCTCAGTACGGTATTTTTTTCTCTATATTACGGCTCATACGACGAAGATATAAACATGGACTGTCAGAGGGTATGGCCAAAGCCGAACCTGCATCCTCAATCTTCTCTCAAAGAAAAACACACTAATCGTCTTTTGTCGAGACGGAGAGTTTAAAACTCTAATGTTAGAGAGCGTGCGAAAATTAAGTTGGTGCGAATTTCGTGAACTCTCTCGACCTGTGGGTCTTCAAACTCTTAGAGTTTTTTTTTCTGTGTGAGTGATGTTGTGACCGTTTATTGATCGCAGTGGGCCGACAGTCAGACTCAGGCCTCTCGTGAATACATACTATCAGCTATTGATTGGAGCGGTCGAAATATCGATTTGGACGTGGAAATAATCACAGGCAATGATTGACACGCAACTTATAGATAGTTCAAAGTTAGGGTCGGTGGGGGTGACAATTCCGCATCGAGGTTTATAACTGCTCTAAACCTATCTGCATAACTCCGCCAAAGTGTTATCATGATCAGAATCCCGAGGGCCTTCAAACCCACAAATGAACTAATTTGCTTACTAAAATTTGGCTAGTTAGCCGGAAATTCAAAATGGTCAGAAAAATAGAGCAACAGGCCGAATCGATGGAGGTTAGCAAATAACCAACAATACAGAATCCTCGAGTTTGAGCAAAGTTATAAGCCGTTGCGGAAATTTCGGTTGCGGAATTGCCACTCCCCCCCCCCCGACAATACAGAGTTGGGCAAGATATTAGAGTGGCCCTTTGACTAAGAGTTTTTACTCATGGCTACTGTGATTCTCAGCACATTGCAGGCCATATGTCTTCTTCGAATGTTCTAATGATCATTCTGGTGTCGGTCGCATCCCTTTTGCCCCTTCCAGCTTACGGTATCATTGTAGCAATGCGTGTGAAAACGCTGAGAAAACTGAAAACACACCAGAGTATGAGTGCCGCCTCACGAAGAACCCATTCAACGCTTATCAAGGTGCGCTTCCCTTTGTTATCAGTTTAGTTTAGATTTCGTTTATCAAGAGGATGTTCGGAATCTGTCGGAGTCGAATGGGGTCTCTGAGAAAATTGCTGACAAATCAGTGCCTGAAATTCTCGCCTTCCGTATTAGATGTTATTAGCGGAACGTTTTATTGTTGCTGACGAGTGTTTCTAGGCGCTGACGTACCACGCCTGTCTTCCCTCCATTTTCGTGCTCGGTAGCAGTCTCTTTCTGCTCGCGTTCTTTGGATACACAAGTGGCGACTTGGTCGAGAGTGTGCTCTCCATAGTGAGTGAGAAAAATAGTCATAGGCATAGACTTATTTATCCTTACATCAAGGCAAAGGACGTTCGTAAAGTATCTATACAGTGGTGAAAAAATACAGTGGTGCTCGGGATCTTTGAACTCAATGCAACAGTGACAAGGGCAACAGGGATCTTGCTGGGCTTCCTTGGTCCATCAGAGAGAAATTTTACGCTATATATATTCATCGAGCATTGTGCACTGAACCCCTGAAGTCTGGGTGGCTAGAGTAATTCCCTGGAAGATAGGCAGCTTGCTACGAAGCAGCTTTCTGACGCTCAACTTTTTTGCAACAACGCTTATTCCAATATTTTAGATGCCGGCCATCATCCCATCAGTAAATCCATTGTTTACTTTGTGGTTCATTTTACCGTACCGGAGGTTTGTATTTATTTCATTGTAGTTCAAGTTTATATTTCCAACATGTACAATTTGCCGTGAACATTTTTCAATGTGACGTAAATGATGAAGGGCGACTACAAACTCTTTTTTTCATTTAGATTTTTGTTGAAGCTACTGAGAACAGATCGATTCCATACTGTTGGAATATCGGTATCAAAGGAGAGCACAGTCCACAGATAAAGCAGTCTACCGATTTTCTTGTACTATATGCAATGCTGATATTTTGTAACGTCAACTAAATTTGAAACTACCTACTTTTATTTCAAACGCTCTGTCTCTCTGTGTTCATGTACTCACAAAGAAAAAAAAATAACTTCGCACATGTCAAAATACAGGGATTGAAACACTAATGCTAGAGAGCATGCGAAAATAAGAGAGTCGCCCTCTCGTTTCAGCACGCTCTCTCAATATTAGTGTTTGAAACCCTGGATTTTGACATAGCGAAACACTAACTTTTAGTGTTTTTCTTTGTGTGAGTATGTGCGTGTGTGAGTCTGTCGGCCCGTCCGTGTGCCACTACCGAAACTGTCAGACCATTACTTCAGTAGGCTGGAATTTGATTTGAATCGGCCGAAATGAACACTGACTGGCTCCATTGATTTACAGCTACACTGCATGCGAGGCAAAGAAATATTTTTTCTGCTGCGAATTGATTAGCATCTTGTCCTAGAGTGTTTTTATCAGTGTATCTGCGCATTACTCGCCAGACAGGTTCCGCAGATGTTACCTATTCACGGAAAGGGCATATTTTTGTGGTTGCTTGATCTCCATACGATCTTGAACAGGGGAAATCAAAATGAGAAGGAAGATGGTGAGAAGTCGGTTTCAATCGAAGTTCGAAATGCCCGTCCGAAGAATGATCAGACTCTCCTCATTCTGCATGCTCTCTCATCGATCAGACAGCGCGAGAGAGCATGCAGAATTGAGAGGGTCAGACCATTACTCCTTCAATCACAGGTTGTCCTCGCAGGTTAATCGCAGGTTGCATTAGCAGGTTATAATCTCACTATGAGTTACCTAACGAGTTCAAATAAGCTATGTATAGCCAAAAACGGTTCTCCTCCAACGCTACTCCGGCCACACGCTGGTTCCTTTCCTCAAAGAAACAATTGATCGTGTGGTAAGAGGCGAGTTTGAGATCAGTTATTTGAGTATTAAACTCTTGGAGAAAATATGCCGTTAATGTCTACCCCTGGACTGAACATATCCGGCCGGAACTATGCGTAAAAAGTAGTGTATTTCACCTCAATACATCCCGATAATTCAATCGTTACTATTCAAAGTGCAGACGGGAGGAACAGTCGCGGCAATTTTAGACTCCTTCCGTAACCTCGGGCACTCGAAATGAGCTTTGAACAGCGAAACAAAGAACTGATCCGAAATTGAGTCGAAAGGCATCGTTCATTCCATGTTCGACTTTTCGAGCGGTCCACATCATTCCATAGGCCGGTCTATCTTACAGAAAGGCCTTTGGAGTGAGAGAGCTGGTGAAATCGAGAGGGACTCTCTCACTTTAGCATACTCTCTCGCTTAAACCCTGATCTGTAGGTTTAGAATCATGTGGGTCGTCTCTATTGAGCACCCGCCGTGCTTCGCTCATGGAGGATACGATTAATGAGTAGGTTTCATTAATTATAAGTATTAGAAATAATTTAATTTGGTTACAATATCGATTTTGCTATGTCAAGTGTACTACAAGTGAAATACGGTTAAATCTGCAATAGACTGTTTCGCTAAAAAAATAATAACAAATACATCTTCTTTCTATCTTCGCCATCTTCTTTCTACATTTCTCTCGCTCTATCGCACTCTTTGCGGTATGCGTTTCTTTGCTCCCACATTCCGCATTTGCAAAAGCGTCCAATAAGAGAACCCAATTATCCAGTCCAAAATACCATATTTTGCAGGGACTTCCGTTGCCTACGTGACAATGAGGCACATGCGATTAGTTTCTAAATATAATTCCCGGATATGTCTGAAATGAATATCGTAACAGATAATACAAAGAAGTATATTGCAGCTGGTACAACCATTTCTGTGAAGTACATGTTGTCGAAATAAGCGAGATAGCGTCAATTATGATATATTTACGATCTATCGTTTTGAGAGTTGACGAGAGATCATACAATTCTGAGAGACACAAAGTGCACCATTACACCTGTTGAATTCAGCTGTCATATATCATGAATATATATTACCGCCTACTGTCTATTGTTTTCACCATCAACAATAGCAGCTAGAAGAGACATTCTATTGCCTTGGTTGTGGTGCGCATACACCCCCACAATGTTTTGCCATAGGTCCTAATGTATTAAATGTGTTTGCAAACCCCCTAAACAACTCTTCCCTATAGAGAGTATTAATGTACTGTATATATAATGTAATTACAAATATTTCCGTTTGCTCGGGCGTCGATAAAATAAGTATTACATAATGTATTAAATATTATTCATTTTTGTTTACGTCGGGTCAGGAAACAATCAATTGTTTTCTGACCAGTGGTTGCCCGCTCGGCGTCGGTTTCGGTAATACGGCGTCTCTTTTTCTCTCGTTCTCTCTCCTTTATCAGCCGTATTACCGATCTCTCGCTGAGAGTGTCGTAATACGAAATCCGAACTTGCATCCGAACTGACCACCCTAACTACTTTCAGTAAACCATGACCGATACGGTTCTCTCCGTGTTCATCAATGCCTCCACCACTGCCGCATACTTCCCACTGTTTGAGGTTATCTGCGCGACCGAGGTCACCTTTTTCCTATCCCTTGTGTATTGCATCATGGTATATGTATGTTTTCAGTATCCGTTGCTTTTCAATAACAACTTTTATACAGTACTCCTTTCAGGCTCTGACAATCTGCATTTGCCTCGCGATGGGACCCTTTCTAGCTTTTATCCTGTGGAATGCGCAACCGCTACATCGGAACGTGAGCCACAGAGTGACTACTCAGAGGATGTTCCTTTACTGAGAAGATGTTGTCTCCTGGTGAGAGGGAGCACGGGAAAATGAGAAATCATCTCTCACTATTTCTCGGCTGCTCTCTCAAATTGACAGGATCTCCTAGCAGGATACAGTATCAGAGAAAGAAGAGTAGGGCACTTCCAGAGCTCTATCAGGCCTGTCAACCCTACGGAAAGGGGTTTGGAGTGAAAGAGCGTGTAAAATCGAGAACGATTCTCTCACATTTACACACTCTCTCGCCCTTACTCCTTTCTGTAGATTAGGAATTATGTGCAATGTGACGAAACGACTGACCCACTGCCGACGAGAGTATACCCTCTCCAGAAATTCGCGTACCTGGTCCTGAACCTGATGTACCCGGAAGCGCTCTGCGGAGTGTACCCGCGTACAACAGGCACAGGACCAGGTATACGAAATGCTGGTCTGGCACGTTCTCTCTCCTTTATCAGCCGTATTACCGATCTCTCGCTGAGAGTGAAGTACCCCCAGATCCAGATAATGTGGTTACTTTTCTCCGCACGCACTCCGCATCTCTCGCACTCTGCCCGGTGCAGTCGGTCTCAATTTCCCATGCAAATTATTTTTGCAAATTTGAAACGTTACTTTATATCTGGACGCAGGTCATGGTGAAGTAATTCGACAATTTCATAAGATTGAATTGTATCTTTGAAGGTGCGTCTCGTCTTTCTCGTGTGTTTGCTGCACGCGCTGACGGGGTCAACAGCGAGAATTGTCCTGCTAGCAAGTAACTAGTTTAGCGAGCGCAACTAATTTACAAGCGTCCAAGTCGACTAATTGTGTTCAAATCACCTGTCCAGGCCATTCTCAATGTGTGTGTGAAAAGAGATTTTTGTTAATTCGGTAGCTCTCAATTAGTTGAATAGTTGACAACTGGTAATGCTGAGCAAAAATCATGGGCGCAATTCCACCAAGGTGCAAAAATCTCGGGGGGTGCAAACGAAAAATGTGAATTCCCGCAATTATCGATTTTTGCTTATATCTCGGCTCCCGTTGAAGCTAGGGGTACAAAACTTCGGATGTAAATTACTTTACACATTTCGAACTAGCAAACGAAATTTTGTACCGCTAGGTTCACCGGGAGCCGAGATATAAGCAAAAATCGATAATTGCGGGAATTCAAATTTTTTGTTTGCACCCCTTGATTTTTGCACCCCCTGATTTTTGCGCAGCATCAAACTCGATTACTCGATAAGAAATGAAAAAAAAACCGTTATATTTTGTACAATACAGCACCAAATGGTGTTGTATTGTACAAAAAATTTTTTTTTTGCTACATTCGAGAATACGTTCGAGAAATATGTTACAGTCGACGAAGAATGAACAACTGTGTTGAGAAAATAATCCATCGAGACAGTGGGAAAATTTAAAAATATTATAAATAATAATGTTAAATATTTGGCAGAGCACACCGATTTGCTGATATTGGCCTCGTTCGTCCGCCGTGATTTTTTAATATTTTTCGCACAAATGTAAGTATTTCGGGAGTGGCCTGAAGCCACTGTTTCTTTGCTGTTTGCAATTCCTTAAATGTTCAGCCCGATATATTTCACCATCGAGCGAGCGATCGCGACACTCTTCTGGTCATGGTAAGATCCTTTTTTCCGGTCATGGTCAATGTTTCCTCGTCACCACTTTTGCACCGATGGCAATTGTTCATCATTGCTATTTCACTTCTACACACCAGGGATGCAAGTTCGGTAATCGTTTTACGGCCTTTTGAGTGAGAGATCGGTAATAGGGCTGATAAGGAGGAGAGAGTTAGAGAAAAAGAGACTGCCAAAGGCTATGTACAACACCGAACCGGCATTCCTACTACACACGCTTTCAACTTTCCGGGGCGGAGACTGGGATGTGTGAATTAAGTCCACGTCTTCAGAAGTCTTCGCTACCGCGTGACGAATTTAAAAGTCCAAAAGTGCCCCCTTCCTCCTACCGAAACGACTTTTAAAGTCGTCGCAGCCCAGAAATCTAGAGTCGCAGACTTATTTCCCTTTGAGGATTGAAACCAGGGGCCTTCCGCTTACCGGTCGGTTGTCTTAACCCCTTGCTACTTGCCATCTTGCGCTCTTTGAATGAGACGTTTCAAAAATGAGACGATATTTGCCTATCTAGTAGTGTTGTTATATCGAATAATCCTATTCGCGAATAACCCTTTTTTCTCGCGAATGTAATTATTTGATCTAGCAACACTACTATCTAGGCTGATCTGGCCGCTTGCGCAGGTACGAGAAGCAGGGACGGAGCACGATCAACGTCTTCCTCATTTCGTGCGCCATCGTCGAGTATCTCACGTTCATGCTGGCTCAGTATATATATATATATATATATATATATATATATATATTGTGCTTACCTGCCGCGGTGCGCGTCGTGTCACGGAAGGTGAGAAACTGAGCCAGCATGGACGTGAGATACTCGACGATGGCGCACGAAATGAGGAAGACGTTGATATATATATATATATATATATATATATATATATATATATATATATATATATATATATATATATATGACAGGTATCATCAGAGATTGTATGAAGCCGGGAACAACTTTCAAAAACATATTTTTGATTTCGATCAGACTTTTATGTGGAAGTATACTAGGGATGAGAATCCCATAAATCCTGGTCCCAGGTCGCAGAACCGGCTTTTAGGGATTTTCCGGCTCTAAAACCGGAATTTACGTAACTTCCTTCAAAAAGTGGCTAGAAGGGCGTTCTGGTGCTCAAAAAATTTGGAAAAATATTCTCTACAATTTATCTGTTGAACCCAAAAGTCGTAATTGGGGACAAAAAAAGTTCTGATAAAAAAACCGAAAAATAAATGAAACAAAAAAATTATAATTTTTATATTAAAAAAGGCACAAAATTTTAAAGCGGAATATGAAAGAGCAGGTCGACATAGGTTATATAAAAAAATAAAAATGGCAAAAAAGGGGGGTACCCAGACCCGAAAAATCGCATCGAAACAAGGAAAACTGAGATTTTTCGATACAAATCTAACGTCTGAAGATATTTTCGGCTTTAAAAACATTCAATTCGCATCTATATGAAATGAATCGACAATACGTGATAGTCTGGATTATTTCTTCAAGATATTTACTCATCTGCGCAACTTTCCAAAAAATCCATTTTTTTGGAAAAAAAATTTTCAAAATTTTTATGATTCAAATTTTTGCAAGCTATCATTCACAAAATACGTAGTTATTATTGAAAAAATTGTTTGATTGAAGATGGTCCACCAAAACGAAGAACAAAGGTAATATTTTGGAAAAAAACTAAACATTATTTCGAGAACTGTGTGATGTGCTGCGTGAAGATAGATGTCTTCGAAATTTAATAATCCATATCAGAATGAGTTATCTGGCCTATTAACACGTTGTCCGTATGATAGCTTGCAAAAAATTGAGTCATAAAAATTTTGAAAAATTTTTTTTCAAAAAAATCGATTTTTTGGAAAGTTTCGCAGATGTGTAAATATCTCGAAGAAATAAGCCAGACTGTCACGTATTGTCGTTTTATTTTATATAGAGGCGAATTGAATGTGTTTAAAGCCGAAAATATCTTCAGACGACGGATGTGTATCGAAAAATCTCAGTTTTCCTTTTTTCGATGCTATTTTTCGGGTATGGGTACCCCCTTTTTTGCCATTTTTATTTTTTTATATAACCATTGTCGACCTGCTCTTTCATATTCCGCTTTAAAATTTTGTGCCTTTTTTAATATAAAAAATATAATTTTTTTTGTTTGATTTATTTTTCGGTTTTTTTATCAGAACTTTTTTGTCCCCAATTACGACTTTTGGGTTCAACAGATAAATTGTAGAGAATATTTTTCCAAATTTTTTTCTAGCGATTTTTTGAAGGAAGTTACGTAAATTCCGGTTTTAGAGCCGGAAAATCCCTAAAAGCCGGTTCTGCGACCTGGGACCCGGATTGATGGAATTCTCATCCCTAGTATACTTCCACATAAAAGTTTGATCGAAATCAAAAATATGTTTTTGAAAGTTGTTCCTCAGGGGGTCTATTTTCAAGCAATCTCTCGTGATATATGTCATACATATATATATATATATATATATATATATATATATACACATGATCATATATACATGAAAATGTATTTTATATAACACGAAGACATTGCTCAATTGCAGCCATGGCGCACAAGACGGTCGTCCTCGTCGTCACATTTGCACTGGTGACCATGGGATTGATTGTGAGTCGATAATCGCACCATTCGGGACATCATCTCTAAAGCAAACGCCGCTAACTCCGCTCTCCCTATTTAAAAAAAAAGTAACCAGAACGATTCCGCCATCTTCTTGCACTCTGAGAAATTTATAACAATAATTTATCTACTCCCGAGGCGCAGCAGGCTTTGAAATTTGACAAGAAATTTGTATATTATGTTATAGATGCATGGCTCATGAACGTCGTTTGTTGTAACATTCAATTTTCTGTGTGTAGAGAAAAAAGGCCATTTAGATGGGCAGGTGCGTTTAAAATATGTATTAATATTGGCCAGGGCTACTTCGTGCTTATGCGGTACAACCGCGCGCAGCTGTTGAAGCTCAGGCGACGCGGTTCGGCGTCTTTCGACCGATACTCGCTCTCGCGTACTTATCAACTTAGAGAGAACATGGTCGTAATGAAGGTGAGCCGAGAGAGCGCTTGCACTTGGCCAATCGCATGTGGATATTGTTTTAAATGTGTCTTTATGAGCCAAATACTCTTATTGAGCTAAATAATTGTCGTATTGAACCTAATTAAGTTGTCCTAAAAAAGAAATCCGTACAGCTGATGGGTCGCATAGCGGTGCCGTCGGCGTTAATGATGCTGCCCGCCTTTGGCCTGTACGCTACTTTTCTGCTCCTGCAGCACACGCATCGTTTCGATATGCTCCGAAAGTTGACAATCGCCTTGTTCGATCTATGGGTGGCCCTGTGAGTTTTACAATACACATAGAGAAATCATACTAGGAATACGACATCAAGCTGGCACGCCTACTAATATATAAGTAGGGCCTACTAATATATAAGTAGGCGATTAGTAGGCCCTACTTATGAGAGGAATCGGGAGAAACTCGAGCACTGTTGTCAGTAGGAAAATTCATGATTTTTAAATATTCTGGTTTTTCTATGGGAGGTACTACTAACACTCCTCTATCGAATAGCGTTTCCCGAATTTTTTAAAAAGACCGCCGCATTATCCTAATTGAGGGAATGGAGCATTTTTGCTATCATAGGACAGCAAGGGAAACATGGCAAAAGATTCATGCACGGATCGGGACTCGAACCTGGGCGAGAGAGCGTGTGGAAATGAGAGAGTGCTAGAGACGGGTGAGCTTGCGTCCTCGTGCTGATAACGAGTTTTCTTAGTGCCGTAACTTCTTTCTACGAAGGCATAGTGCTGTGTACGACCTCTAATCATAATTGTGACCCAACGAACTGGTTGCGCCCTAGCTGACCTCCATACATTTCTTATACATTTGGCGCCAATTCAAACCTGCCTGAGTATCACACCCCACAATGTATATTGACTGCGTAGCTGAAAGTTCCCGCTTCTTTTTCCTACGTAATTCTTCATTCCATTTTCTGCTCGCGTTGCGAGACGTTGTTTTCTCCGTCTTCTCTAATATAATTATCAGTGCGTTCGCGTAAGAACCGCCACCCTGCCGTACAGCAAAAAGTGATTTGATGAGTATTATACATATTCTGATAGCCCTTGGTGAGCTTGAACTATTTCCGTTTCGCTCATGGCCTGAAATCTCTAATTAGCATAATTACATGACATCAAAGTTCGAATATTTCCACAGTTTTCCAAGTATAGCTCGTCATGGAGCCGAGATAGAGAGTTGACGTGAAGATCAATATTGACCGCCTTGACAACCCGCTTCGACGGGTGTCATTTGTTTATTCAAATTTTCAATTCTAAAAAATTCATGAAATTTCGACATGGATTTTCTCGAAAACTAGGCAGCAGTTAATCGTAATTTTTTGCTGGGAATGCGAATAAATCTCCCCAAAATCACGTGCGTTTCACATTTTAGACCGCTCATTCAGAATGGAGTGGGTGGAATTAGGGTGAAATGAGTGTTTCTCTCGATTTCAGGCATTTAGTTTTTCCAGTATTTGGGTCTATCCCCCCAATAATTTGAATATTCTGTTTGACCAATTCTATAGATTAAGGTTTTCTCTACAACATATCAAAAAATTACGATTAACTGCTGTCTAGTTTTTGAGAAAATCCATGTTGAAATTTCATGCAAATTTTTGATTTGAAAATTTGAATAAACGAATCACACAGTTCGATGCGGGTTGTCAAGGCGGTCAATATTGATCTTCACGTCAACTCTCTATCTCGGCTCCATGACGAACTATACTTGGAAAACTGTGGAAATATTCGATCTTTGATATCATGTAATTATGCTAATTAGAGATTTCAGGCCATGAGCGAAACGGAAATAGTTCAAGCTCACCAAGGGCTATCAGAATATGTATAATACTCATCAAGTCACTTTTTGCTGTACGGATTTTTGGATGATGTGTGCGATCCTTACGCGAACGCACTGATATATTTCTCTAAAACCCCGTTGTGCTAAGACATAACATTTGGCGATCAGGATTGTTTAACTAGCTCACGCATAGTTTATTGTTCATAAGGCGGTTGGTAGCCTGGCTGGGAAGGTGGGGGACGTTGTCCACACCGGAGCCGAATCCTGGTTTGCTTGTAACTTGATAAGACACAGGGAAGTCTATCGCCGATTTTCGAATTGGTAGTAGCCTTTTCCGTGTTCTTCATCGAGTGTCGCCTCTAGTGCCGTTTTCCCTGGTGCTAGAGGACATCAGGAACATCAAGACCGTGCTGCGAAGATTAGCACGTGGTCGGCGACGAGAGGATCTGCATTTTTTGTGTGATTTGTGTGAATAAGTGGTGGTTGAGTAGCCAGACCGTGAAAGTAAGAGACGTCGTCTTTACTGGAGTCAAAGCTCTGGTTTTGAAGGTCTTTTCACTGATAGCAGCGGAAGCTATCGCCAATTTTTTTTTGGTGATAACTACTCTGCGTATTGGTTAAGGCTGAAAACACGACCGATAGTTGGAAGTTAATCGTGTAGATTAATTACTAGAGGAAGTGTGGCTGGTCAAAATGACGGCTGCGGACGAAGAGATCTCTCCGACCATGGCGGAACTATTCACACAGATGGTAGAGGTGCAGAGGAAGGTCGTTGAAGTGCAAGCAAATCAGAATGAGAAGTACACGGAATTGTTGTCTTTGGTGACTAAGGGCGAGGGAGATGCACAGAATGTGAAGGGACAGAGTACATCCAAATCGCAGAGACCGACGATTGATGCAATCGAGGCGAGGATTGTCGACTTCGAATACGACCAGGAAGAGTGCACGTTTGAGCACTGGTACGACCGATACCAGGATGTGTTCGATCACGACATGAAGGGCATGGTCGAGTGCTCCAAGGTACGAGTACTGCTGCGGCATCTGAGTGTCAAATGCAATGCACAGTATCGTGATCACAAGGCACCCGAGGACGTCATGAAGGTGTTGTTCGCGGATACGGTAGCCACTCTAAAGTCGTTGTTCGGTAAGAAGGAGTCAGACTTCGAACTGCGAGTGCGATTCTTCAATCAGAAGATGTCGACTTGTGGTAGTCTCGATGTGATGAAGTTCGCTGGTGAAGTGAATCGACTATACCAGAAGGGTAACCTGAAGGTGATTACGGAGGATCAGATGAAGATTACGATCTTCATGGCTGGTCTGGATCTACCCAATCAGAAGGCGATGCGAACTCAGTTGTTCAATGCAGTGGGCCAGAAACCCGCTATCACGTTCCAGGAACTACTCGAGAAGTATTCGTCACTCAAGGCGCTGGAACGTGATGTGGCAGTTGTGCATAAGGCTTCGGTGAATATGGTCAACAAGACATACAATAAGGGAAAGAGAGAGGAGAAGAAATGGAATTCCGATAGAGTAAGGACCAAGGACGTCACATGTCGATATTGTGATAAGAAAGGTCACTTCGAGAAGAGTTGCTGGTTGAAGCACCCTGAGCAGAAACCGAAGAGATCTTCGAAGAATAACTACTCTTTGAGGGTAGTGGACTGCAACGTCATCGACAACCGTGTGTATGTCGATGTGAATGTGTGTAGTCAAGAGATTCAGTTCCAGTTGGATACTGGATCCGATCTCTCGTTCATCTCGGAGACGGACTGGAAGCAGCTGGGAAGTCCCAAACTGGAGAATCCCGCTGATGTGGTCAAGTGCGCCAATGGTGGCGGCATGCAGGTCTCGGACGGTTCCGCACAGAAGTGGAATACGGTGGAATGGCGAGTAACGAGTGGGTCCACGTTACGCCAAGGCCAATCCGACTGGTCGGAAACGACTGGTTCTTCAAGTTAGACTTGAAGAGAGCATTCTTCGAGAAGAATGAGGCGGTAGTCGCGCACATCAAGTCGATTCCGGAGGACTACACAAACTCGGTCAGAGAGACATACCCAGGAATTTGTGAGACTGGACTGGGCAAGTACAACAAGACTGCAGTGAAGTTGTATGTGAAACCGGGTTCGAAACCGGTGTTCAGGAACAAACGGCCAGTGCCGTATGCCAGCCAGCAGATGTGTGATGATGAGATCGATCGATTGTGTGATATGGAAGTGTTATCCCCAGTGGAACACTCGGACTGGGCGGCTCCACTCTTGCTTGTTGCGAAGAAGAATGGATCGAAGAGACTGTGTGCAGATTTCAAAACAGGATTGAATGACTGTCTGGAGGACAGTGCACACCCGCTTAAGTTGCCGGAGGACATCTTCGCATCTCTAAATGGTGGAAGAGTCTTCTCCACGATCGATTTCAGTGACGCGTATCTCCAGTTGGAGATGGATGACGAGTCGAAGGGACTGCTCGTGATCAATACGCACAGAGGGTTGTACAGATACAATCGCCTACCGTTCGGAGTCAAACCCGCTCCGGGAATCTTCCAGGCCATAATGGACCAGATGCTGGCTGGAATGAGTAGAACAGTGGCATATTTGGATGATGTCATTGTGAGTGGGAGGACGAAGGAAGAGCACGATGAGAACCTGAGGAGGGTACTCGACAAGATTCAGGAGAGCGGATTCAGAATCCGTCCTGAGAAGTGTGCATTCGGACTGAAGGAGGTCCACTTCCTTGGATTCATCGTGAATGAATCTGGACGTCACCCAGATCCCAAGAAGGTACTCGCACTCAAGGAAATGAAAGTACCCAAGGATGCTGCCCAGACAAGATCGTTTCTGGGAGGTGCAAACTACTATGGTGCGTTCGTCAAGAACATGACGGAGATGAGAACTCCGTTGGATAGACTACTAAAGAAGGATGTCAAGTTTGACTGGACTGTTGAATGCCAGAGAGCATTTGACATGATTCGTGAATCGATCAGTGCTGATACGGTACTGGCACACTATGATCCTCGGGAAGAGATCATCGTGGCTGCTGATGCAAGTCAGTATGGAATCGGAGCCGTAATCAGTCACCGATACAAGGATGGATCGGAAAGACCGGTGATGTACGCGTCGAGGAGACTGAAAGATGCAGAGGAGAAGTACGCTCAGATTGAGAAGGAAGGTCTCGCTCTTATCTTCGCTGTGAGGAAATTTCACAAGTACATCTACGGAAGGAGGTTCCTTCTGCAGACCGATCACTGTCCGTTGTTGTCCATTTTCGGAAGCAAGAACGGAATCCCAGTCCATTCCGCTAATCGACTACAGAGATGGGCTCTGATTATGCTCAACTACAACTTCCACATCGAGTATGTAAACACGAATGATTTCGGAAATGCAGACATGCTTTCGAGGCTGATGTCGGAGTGTACTCGAGAGGAAGAAGATGTGGTGATTGCCCATGTATCGATTGAGGAAGACATCGAAGAGATCCTGCACAAGGGTGTGAGGGCAATGCCCCTCACTGTGAGAGACATCAAATCGAGTACGGAGAAGGATTCGATCCTTCAGAGTGTGATCAAGTATCTCTGTGACGGCTGGCCGCCGAAGCCGCCGAAGGATAAGAGTATACTACCGTACTACACGAGGAGAGAATCGATTTCTCTCGTGGATGAGTGTCTCATGGTGGCAGATCGAGTAGTGGTCCCCGCAAGACTCAGAGAAGCAGTTCTCAAGGAACTGCATAGAGGCCATCCTGGAATGGTCCGGATGAAGTCACTGGCACGGTCATTCGTGTACTGACCAGCAATCGACGAGAACATCGAGAGTATTGTGAGATGTTGTGAAGGATGTGCATCCGCTGCAAAGAATCCAGTAAGAGTTCAACCACAGGCGTGGCCTGCGACAAGTCGACCGATGGAGCGAATCCACATGAATTTCGCTGGTCCGATGAATGGAAAGTACTACTTGATCATAGTGGATGTTCACAGTAAGTGGCCAGAAGTGGTGACCATGGAGAGAATCACGGCAAGTGCGACCGTGAAAGCAGTGAGGGACTTCGTGTCGCGATATGGAAGTCCCGAGACTATTGTCTCAGACAACGGAACTCAGTTCAAGGATGTACAGAGGTACACCGAACAACCAGCTGAGGATGAGGACTCCAGCTGAAGTATTCCTCGGAAAGAAGATGAGATTGAGACTCACTCTCTTGTCTCCTCGAGGGGGAGAGGGAAGGGAAGCAGTGGAATCTGGTACCATCGACAGAGTTCGTCAAGAACGATACGGTATGCTATCGTGATCGTGATGGTCCGAACCATGAGAAGTGGTCGGATGCTACGGTACTCTGCAAGAGAGGCAGAGTCATGTACAAGATCGAGAGATCTGATGGTTCCACTGTGGTGGCCCATGCGAACCAGCTGAGGAGACGCTGGGTGGAAGATCTGTGTGATCCGTTGAGTGTTCTGCTCGAGAGTTTCGACATCGACAAGGACATCGTCACTCCACCGCCGTCTGCCCCAACGCCGCCGCTGTCTGCCCCGTCTACGCCGTCGTCTCCCATCATCGTGCTCAAGGACGCCGTCTCGACTTCAACGAAGAAGAAAGTGAACGAGCCCACGAAGAGTGTGGAGAACGACAAGAAGATCAATCCCAAGTCTGATGTGGCCAGTCCACGCCCATCCAGACCTACCCGTAATAGGTACCCCGTGAACCGTCTCAATATTGGTCATAACTCGGGCCAATCCTATTCTAAGTAATCTATTATCTGTACAATCGTTATGTCAGATATTTCATTGCCCATTTCATATCTTGTAGCGGAGGTGCTGTGCACGACCTCTAATCATAATTGTGACCCAACGAACTGGTTGCGCCCTAGCTGACCTCCATACATTTCTTATACATTTGGCGCCAATTCAAACCTGCCTGAGTATCACACCCCACAATGTATATTGACTGCGTAGCTGAAAGTTCCCGCTTCTTTTTCCTACGTAATTCTTCATTCCATTTTCTGCTCGCGTTGCGAGACGTTGTTTTCTCCGTCTTCTCTAATATAAATATATTTCTCTAAAACCCCGTTGTGCTAAGACATAACACATAGTCTCTCACTTTCAAAAAGACAACTGTTCTGTGCGAACTAGTGAATCTGCTCAAGAAGTCTGAACAAGATATGACATGCTTGAATAGACAAACAATTTAGTCACATGATTTTTTGGATATATTTACGAAATTAGGTGAGTGATATGAAATATGCACTGATATGACATTCAACCATTCCTACTGATAACAGGAAAATATTTTGGATACATCAGGACTTCAGAGTATGAGAAATTTACGATATCCAAAATTCAAGTCCTAAAATTTTAAATTTTTTTTATCGAAAAAAGTTATCGATAAAATGAATTAAAATAAATTTGAATATTTTTTTTTTGATTATTTTCAATATTCTCAACCACAAAAAAAAACTCAGAAAAAAGTCTCTAAGTGAAAGTGTCTCTAGGTTGTCAAGTGACAGGTCTCTTAGTGAAAGTCACTAGAAACTAGTGACAGTTCACTAGTTTCTAGTGACTTTCACTAGTTTCTAGTGACTTTCACTAGTTTCTAGTGAACGTTCACTAGGCAGCCGCGCGCCCCCTCCGGACTAGATTCAGTTCACTTACCTGTAAGTGAAATGTCTCTTGATGGCTACGCCGCCAAAGTTTGCAACCCTCTTTCATTGTGACTATGTTCCCGATCGATGAATGGTCGTTAATCGTTACCACTGCGTTTTTATTATTCGTTTTTATTGTGAACTTGTTAACCATTCGAGATTTTCGATACTCATTGCACCCCGAGTTTATTACGGGCTGATATTCCAGGGGTACGATGGTTAGCGTTGCGGTACCACGTGCTCTTCTCATACAAGATCGTGATGGATTCGGAGATGTATCCAAATTAATCTTCATAAGGTATTTAAATTTCGAATATTTACTCTTTCCAAAGGGACCGAAACCCCATTGCACCAATTTGAGATCTTTCAAACGGCCACCACCCTAAATTTCGAATTTCGTTAGGCCAAAATTGAACCAGTATTAGACGACCCTGATGTATGTATAGAGTGTATAGAGTGAAGTGAGTATGTAGTGAAGAGTAGAGTATAGCAGCATAGCATCAGTATAGAGTGAAGAAAATCCTACACTCATTTACTCATTACAGGCCACTCGCGGTTAAATGATGAGTCTCGTGGATTGGATGCGAATGAGGGAGGACCCTGCGAGAAGAACTGGAAACGCAAGAATTACAAGATCTACAAACGCAAGCGCTAAATATCGATTGATTATTACTTTATTTGTTCAGTTGAACATATTTTATTCAATGTTTGCATGAGTATTATTGACTGTTTTCATAGATATGGCGTCATTGTCGTGATAAACAGTAATTTCGTAGCAATATGTATTCGTTCTGTCACATTCAAAGAAAAGTAGTACCCAGTGGAACCAGGAACCAGAATGGGCGTGACCAGTGCCGTAAGGAAGCCAGTGGAACCAGAATGGGCGGAGCCTGAACCGGAGCGGCTGCCAGGGTACGGTAAGTGAAAAGTCTCTTAGAGACTCCTTTCACTAGCCTGTAAGTGAAAGTTCACTAAGAGACAAAAGTCTCTTACAGGTAAGTGAACGTTCACTTTGTGTCCTGATCCTAGTGAAGTGTTCACTTACCTGTAAGAGACTTTTTTCTGAGTGTAAGACAGTGAAACTGTATTTTCGATATTCTGAATTCAGGTGATTGCACTCAAAAATCACCGTCTTTACAATGCACCATTTCTTACACCCAATTTATATGGTAGTAAATAGTGCTCAGAACCCCCTCTAGAACGAGCATAGAGGCGACTCTTACTTTTGACTTTAACGAAAATGGCAAGATTATTTACAAAAGTGACCGCTCCGCATCATCGCATGAACCGGGAATGACAATAGCGTAATTATTTTGTAGGCGAGAGTTTTCTGTATCTAACAAACAAAACAGTAAATCTGTATCATCATTTTGACGTAAGTTATGATTTTTCAAACTTGGTGATTTCTTTAAAATTTTCTGAACTCACCAGGTTTGTTCATGTTTCACGCTGAAAATTTTTAAAAAATTCGGGAAACGCTATTCGATAGAGGAGTGTTAGTAGTACCTCCCATAGAAAAACCAGAATATTTAAAAATCATGAATTTTCCTACTGACAACAGTGCTCGAGTTTCTCCCGATTCCTCTCTTATATATTAGTAGGCGTGCCAACTTGATGTCGTATTCCTAGTATGTTTTCTCTGTGTGTAATTATCACTGAAAAGGTGTCAATAGAGGGACGTGAAACTGCAAGAGGCGACTGATTGTTTAGATTTAATAGAGTCCTATTTTCGCGATTCGAACGCAAATCCATTACACTCGGTCCATTACATCCATGAGTAATAGTGCTCTCTCCCGCTACGCACATTTTCTCGTTAATGTGATTAAAATGTACGCAAAGACGTGCAATTTTCAAGCGTGACGCTATTCACCAAAGTGCGCACACCCTGGCGCACGCGCAGTGCAGCCAGCCGCATTCCGTTTCTGCGGCTGTTCAAAAGAGAGCAGAGTGGAGAGAAGAAGAACGTCAAGTGAGCACTAACTGCTTTTTTTCAGTGCTTTTGTCGATTTGAAAGCCATTTGAATTTGAAGCGATCACGAGTATTCATCCAACGACGAAAAAAATATGATACTAGTTTTTTGCTTGTCCTTTTAGTCGAAAATCCAAAGCAGTTACCGTACTCTAAAATTGAATCTTGCAAAATATTCCTGTTTCAGGTTTGCAGCACGACATTTGACAAACGACCAAGCGAAGACGGCAGACCACTACTTTACTTGGCTGGAATTGGATTTGACACGGGAGAGCTGAAAATTGAACGATCACAAACTGCGCGCCTTGCAAATACTGGACATGGCGCTGCAGACTTGGGTTCATTCATTTACTCATTCATTCATTGTTTATTCCGTCAGAGTATCGCATACAAAAAGTTCAGCAAATACTTTTTTTTGGGAAACGAATTCGACGTATTGGTATTCCTAATTGTTGGATCGCATTGTCCCTCTGTGATTTCTTTTGTTTTCTTGCTCATTTGAGTTGAGCAAGAAAAGTTGCTCTCAGTCCACACTAGAGGGCGAAATGTGACACCACGGTCTCTTCATTTCGCACACTCTCTCGTCTATCGACCGGGCTAGAGAGTGTGCGAAATGAAGAGACTGTGGTCTCACATTACGCACTCTATTCAATGGTATGTGTTCATCTGCAAAGAATATCTTTAAAACACGAAAATGTTAGACAAATATTAGTGAACTACTACACGTCACGAAAGTCACGAAGGTCGCTGATAGTTAGAAAAAATGAAATCAATTCGAAAAGTAATGAAAACATTACAAAAAAGAGTACATTTGCGTGCGCAAAATTGGACTATCAGAGAATATCATAAAACATGGAGTGAAGGGAACATTTTCGTGAGTAGAGTGTCAACACTCGTCGATTGCTCCCTTCGACTATAGTATCTCCCCGAAGCTTCAAGGTCAACAATTTACGGAGATACATATATGCGCGCGTGAACTTTACGTGCTGATCAGGGATGATCAGGGAACGGACTGCAAAATCATTTTTTGCACTCCATAATCCATCGCCAAAGAATACGGTATAAACTGACAGAAACTGTGTAGAGAAGAACCAATCATATGGAAGAATGCCATTGTTCGACAGGCCATTGATATATATATATATATATATATATATATATATATATATATATATATATATGTCTGTGTGCGAAATTTTATATCTCGTGGTGTTATAGGGAATTACAGCTCGTGCGGACATGAAGATTCCGAATGAACGCGTTTTTAGTTAGATGAAAAATAATCAATACTGAACTGAAAACATCTCCCCTTGATGGAGGTGGCACTGTGACATTCCAATGTTATCGCATTCTTTGCACACTTGCCTATCTACGAGAGCACAAAAGTGTACAATAGAGTGTAGTGTATCGCATTATCACGTGTTCCCTAAGATCAAAGGTACAACGAATGTAGTTTGCTGTCTACAAAGTCTCGAGGTGGCCGAGTATGTTTGTGTGCATACACTGCTGATACCCATCTGTTATCATGAGAACCGCGTTTCCATCTTTCAATTCCTTGCCGTACCTCTGATAATTCCCCTCTCTTAGGCAATTCTCTCTCATCTGGCACGATGTTGAACAACTACATTCGCCCTGGAGACAATCCAGATCTCACTAAGGTAAGAATTGCGTAGTGCCTTGATTCGTTGTTGAGATGGCATTCTCCTCACTTTTTCCATATTCTCTCGTGGTTCGGCAGGTCGTAAGAGTACATCAAAGGAGGGCAGTTTTTCGACAGGCCATTACCTTGAAGATCGAATAAAGATATTGATGATATATGATATATATATATATATATATAATTTTTTAAAATTTTTTTTAATGATAGATCATCGGCAATGATAAATGAAAACAAAACAAAATAAAAAAAATTGAGGAGCGCAAGACATGCTCGTTCGACGCGGAAGAACTCACTCGGTTCCTTTGTGGATCAGCCGAAAAAGTGGAGAGAAAGAGGGAAATAATCAGAATTGTTGGTATCTTTATCGGATTGTCTCACCACAAATGCTACAGTTAGTAACTGATTCAGTTTGGCCCCGGCTTCAGTTGTTTACCAAACAGGCACGTTGGTGGCCCTCTCACTTTTGAGCATATTCACGCGCCTTCGCCTAAAACATTGTGTCATTTTGTGTGATCGTAACATTTTAAAAACGTGATATCTCAAAGGTAGCAGCAGACGCCAACTTCGCCGATCGCATTCCGCTTGACTTCCTCGCTAGAGAAGAGAGAATCGATGTTCAAGCTAGAAAGGTTTGCGGATGAACTCGAAATTAAATTCGAAAAAGCTTGTGTGCAGTGCAAGTATTTGATGGAGAAGATGAACGATCTGGTGACAGACGAAGATGAATTTATTGATCTGGCTAAGTGAGGTTTCATCTTGTTAATAAGAAAAGGTTTTTAAAATTCATAATTAATTCATTGATTGTCATTTTTATTTAATTAATTAGCTCATTGTCGTTCAGTGAAGTCTTCGGAACTGACGGATTTCCACTTATCCTTCACTTAGCTGTCTTCATCCCTGTTCTACAATCGCAGGTAGATTTACTCGAGACTAGCGATCTAAAATGAGGCCCGTGAGGTTGAGAGCGATCGATAAAAGTTGCCACGGAGCCACGAAGTGGCGCAGTGGCAATTTTTTTTCGCTCGCTCTCAGCCTCACGAGCCTTTTGCAACGGAATAAGCCAGTACTCTTTGTAGCGATTAACATTCCCCAGCATACTTCGAGCTTTAATGTAGCCTGGAGCCGGCTACCGAGCTTCCCCTGGACTGAACCTGCACCCGGGACTATGCATAGAGCGTAGTGTATTTAACCTCAAAACATCCCGGCTAGTTCAAAAATATAAATCGATAAACATTTTCTGGTAGTGCTGCACGGATAGAGTTTGATTCAAACGAACAATATTTACCTACTCCACGCGACATTTTTGAGATGCTGTCCTCGGGTAATTGATCATTTCGAGGGTCAGTCCTCGGGTAAATTGTGATTGCGAGAGCCAGTTCTCGGGTAACGCTCCCAATCCTTCCGCTAAGGCCGTCGCGGGTAGTCTCACTTTTCGCACTCGAGTACTAGGGTTCGTTTATTGGGTGCTATTGGGAATGGGAAATACGGAGAACTAAGAAACTGAGTTCGCACCGCGTGAGAGAGCGTGAGTCAAATTGAGTCGAATACAGAACGAGTTATTGCATATTACATAGCGCATATGATGCAATATGCACTCGACTTGTTTGCAGGCGGAGTCGGATCTCGTGTCCGAGTATCTCCCCCGTTCGATGTCAACCCAAGTGATCGGCGCGTATGCACAGACGGAGATGGGACATGGTGAGCAAAGAGTAGCGATGTACCAAAATTAAATATAATGATGCCTAGGGTCAAATCTGAGAGAACTGGAAACGACGGCGACATTCGACAGGGCTACTGACGAATTCGTGATCAACACTCCAACTCGCAGTGCTACGAAATGGTATTCATACCAAATATATTTTTGTTCCGCCATTGTTCCTACTTTTTGTCATGTTGTTCCCATTGCTGTTCATGTTCTTCCTAGCAACGCAATACGGATCTTTCCCGGGAACAGCATACACATTTTTAGGATCAAAAGTATATGAGTATTGCATGTATCAGTACGTGCTTACACTAAAGCATCAGTACGTGCTTACACTTAAACACTAAAGTCCTAAAGCCTAAAGCATCAGTACGTGCTTACACTTAAACACTAAAGTCTACTGGAGGTGGCATTGAATCTTCAAATATGATTGAAATTGCCTCAAATTAAAATCTCTTTGTAGTGTTATCAAATGTAAATCTGATTTGAGGTGGCCGGGAAACATGGGCAAGATGGCAAATCATGCCATCGTCACTGCGCAATTGCACATTGATGGAAAGAATCACGGACCGCACAATTTCCTCGTACAATTGAGAAACTACGACGATCATATGCCAATGAGAGGTACTTGGGTTATCGCGGCCTTAGTATAATAGAGAGCGCTCAAAAACAAGAGAGTCGCCCCCTCTCGTTTCAGCACGCTCTCTCGGTATTAGTGTTTGAAACCCTGGATTTTGGCATGGCAAAACACTAACTATTAGTGTATTTTCTATGTGAGTTCGCGCTCTGTTTGGTCTCACTCAAGTAGATACCACCTCACTGATGCTTGGTGGAGTATATATTTTATCGACGCCCGAAGGCGCAACGGAATAATGTGTGATTACACGAACGATGTACAGTAAATTAAGACTCTCTATGGGAAGTATCGTTTGTGAAGGGGGGGGGAGGTTGCAATAGGGGCAAATTAGTGTGTAGATCGATCGTCGTGGGCGGAGGCGGGAGGAGCTCCTCCCCCGGCATATCATCAGTGAGGTGGTATAGATGGTATTATACACTCACAAACACTCGTCCAAAATAATAAAACGTTCCGCGGCTAAACACAAATTCCACTAGTCAGAAAGCATTGCAAAACAAGAGACACGTCGAGGTATAGAAAGAGAGTACACCACCAGTAGTCCATTTCAGGAACGTATCATTTTAAAATTGTAATATAGATGGTATTCACTCACTCAGGCATCACCGTGGGCGACATCGGGCCAAAGATGGCGATAAACACGCTGGACAATGGATTTCTCGCGCTCGATCACGTTAGAATTCCTCGAAGACAAATGCTGATGAAACACGCCAAGGTAAAATTAAAAAAAAAACTTTTTGGCACCTCGAAAATAGAGCACCCTAATGAAGCACGTTTGATACACGATAATACAAATATCTCGGACTTCTCACTAGATATGGAATGGTCTCATCATTTCATCATCTCTTTCTCCCTTTCCTCTAGGAAAAATTGCCATTTCGACCCCAGCCCTTTAAAGAATGATCCGATGCTCGTAAATCCAACTTTCAAGTCTCATCTAGCGTTACATTTAAATTTCGAACGGTTCCATTCATAATCTCGAGTGTGTCATGCTTCAGTAGGGAATTCTATTAAAAATGCAAGGACATAGACAATCGATGATGTATACAAGGGTAGACGAAAATACAATTATTAAATGTTGATCAATATAAATTCTTTTGTTCCATTTTTTATAATCGGATTTTCCTTAATCATTAAGCAATTCTTAATGTATACGTTGCGAATCACAGGTCGCCACAAACGGCACTTACACTCCACCGATACACTCCAAGTTGAACTATGGATCAATGGTAGTTGATCGCTTTGAGAAGAACAAGACAATTAGTAAATTGCAGGTGTTCGTTCGTGCCCATATGATCTTCACTCAGGCTCGCAATCTCTGCTCAGTGAGCGATTGATCCACAAAAAGCGAACTCTCTAACATGTGCTTCTCTATATCAACTCTCCCAGATAGTTAGCGAGAAAGTGACTCTCTTGAATATACGAGAGTCCACTTCACTATATATCACGCCTCTCACGAGAGGCTCGGTTCAGAATAGCATTATTCCGGCACAGAGCTCATTTTTCGATAGTTCTTTTTTCATGTTTTTGGGTTCCACTAGGTCCAACTAAGATCCTCGTGAGGTATTATGTCACAGAAATCTTTTCCCGCTTAGATACAGCTACTGTAAGCTGCTACTCTTGAACTTTGGAGCCGTTTTTCGATGTCCTAATGAACTTTCTGAGAAAACTTTTCTCTTAGGTCTAGGGCTACTTTTCCATGCTCTTTCGACCTATTCCGTTTATTTTTCGATAGGTCTGTGTATTTGCATAATACATAACTTTCACAAATTTATATAAATCTGTTCGAAAAACCCGCATTTTTATTTCGCCATAGTCTCCAGAATGTCACAAGGATTCGAATGATATGTTTAAGCTCCCCCAACTCGGGAGATGATCGCATATTTCATGTCAAAATGTCTCCACCCTATCGATTCTCGACATTTCACACCGAATCACTCGACTTTCAAGTGAGAAATGACTCGTCCTTCCATTGTTCTCGCACGATCTGAGCACTCATTTCACGCGAATGAAGCGGTGCGATTGGCAACTAATGAGTGGAAACACTATAAATTTTCTATTTTCATATGAAATGTGGCATCATCTCCCGAGTTGGGGGAGCATAGACATATCATTCGAATCCTTGTGACCTGCCGGAGGCAATTAGAAAATAATAATGCGGGTTTTTCGAACAGATTTTTAGAAATTCAAAAAAGTTAGTTATTATGCAAATTCAAACATGAATGGAAAAATGAGCGGCATGGGTCGAAAGAGCATAGAAAAGTAGCACTAGCTCTAAGCGAAAAGTTTTCTCAGAAACCACTTTGAAACATCGAAAAACGGCTTCAAAGGTAGAAGACTGCACGTTACAGTAGCAGTAGCAACCCGGGGAATGACTTCTGTGGCATAATAGCTCGCAGGGGTCTTAGTAGGACCTAATGGCACCCCAAAACGTGAAAATCTCAACATTGAAATTTACAACTGTGCCAAGTCCAGTCCGAGCCTCTCGTGAGAGGCGTGATATGCACATTCGAGAGAGTTCGTGCTATGTGCACTCAAAACCCTAGCTATTCAATCGCTATTGAGGCTGTCACCATCGCCACCCGATACTCCGCCGTACGAAGACAAGGAAAAATCGATAAAAGGCATATTGAATAGTTGTCGAGATCTTAAATAGCATTTTTTTAGTTCTCCCGAGGTTCAAGTTCTCGACTACCAGACACAACAATACCGAATTTTCCCGCAGGTTCGAATTTAACGTTTGTTGTGAGAAGCGATGAGCTAACGCAGATTTCTCGAGCGTTCGCTTATCTCTTCACTGGACTTGAAGTCAAGCAACTCTACAAGAACGCAATGCGGGGACTCGATGAAGGAGAGGTGAGCAATCTTGGGATGCAAGTTCGGTTTGCGTATTACGACCCTCTCAGCAAGAGATCGGTAATACGGCTGATAAAGGGGAGAAAACGAGAGAAAAAGAGACGCCGTATTACCAAAACCGACGCCGAATGGGCAACCCTAGAGCAAACCGATCTACAGTAGCTCACCTGATCACAATCCGAATGCAGACTGATCTTCTGCCCGATCTCCACGCTCTCACATCTGGTCTCAAGTCGATTGTTAGTTATAACGTGAGTCCATTTGTCATCCGACTCAGTCTACCAAGCAATTTAATTTATCTCATGGGTACAATTAAATTAAGGCGAGAAAAGACATAGATAATGAGATACATCACTGTTTTGACGTAACATAACTAAATAAGTGCTCAATGCAAACATAATATTAGAAGCATATTATTGAATGTTTTTGACAAACTATGGACATCCTGGGGATGTCAAAGATATGATCAGGAAGATTGTACCAATGCATGGATTCTCAGGCTGGACTGGCAGTTGAACAATGCAGGATGGCTTGTGGAGAGCACGGTGAGATCAAGCATTGCAACTGATTTGAATACCTGTTAGATTGAGCAGGATAGACTGATAAATATAGCTTTATATAAATACCAGGTGTGATTAAAATAAAAAGGGGTTTAGCATTGAAGAATAAGTTATGCCGATATAATCTTCGTTATTTAATTTTGGCAATCATCTGCTTAGTGAACTCTTAGTGATGAGACAAGAAGAGATGGAGAGAAGAGAGTGAGAGCATTGCAGAATGGCTTGTGACATGATAAAAAGAAGGAAGAGACACAGGAAGAAGTATATTGCAGGATATTCGGATGCTTCGGGACTACCCAAATTGTATGGACTTGTCATTGCTGGATGTACGTATGAAGGAGAGAACATGGTGATGCTGCAACAGACTGCGAGGTATACTTCTTTAATACACAGACCGCGAAGTCTCCAACTTTCCTTACTCTGGAGATTGTCTCCAGATGAGAGTGCATGCGAAATTGAGAGATGGAGACATCATGTCTCCCATTATTAGGAGAAATGATCACTCCAGAGTAAGGAAAGCTGGAGACTTCGCGCTCTGAGTAGTTTACACATGCGCAATGGACTACTGGTGTGCGTCTACTCTCTTTGTATACCATCTTTCTTGTTTTTAAACGCTCGCATTTCTTATTGTGTTTAATAGGGAAATTTGAATGTTTCGAATGGCCGTTTGTCGAATGAGAAGCTCTCAACGCTGTCTAATATGAGCTAAGATGGAAAAAAGAGCGAAGCGGAAAAAAGATAACAGTGGTCAGTGAAATTGAGAGACCTTTGCAGATACCTCATGAAGGCGGTGCAATGGGCAGAAGAGGGCAAGAAACTGTCGTATTCTATCGAATTCATGGGAAAGAAGGCAAGAGGACGGTCGACAATCGGCATGCATAAGGGAGATATGGAGAGGGAAAATGAGGTTAGACTGCGTAGGGCGCAAAATTTCTAGAGCGACGGTTCTCCAAGGTTCCGTTTCTCATAGAACGGATTTCCCTCCTCCCCATTCCAAAAGCTTTTTCGAATCGGATGTTCTCTGTGAAAAGAAACACCGGAGAACCGTGCTCCTATGAAATTTTCTTTCCGTATGATTGAAGACTATATACGAATAGTATATTTCTTAGGCGATAATGGAGTCAATCGAGCACATGGCGAGAAGATTGGCGGTGGATGCATCTAATCAGTACAAGAAACGAATTACTGGAGGCGATAGTGAGGAACGAGCGTGGAATGGAGTGACTGTTGCGATGAATCGAGTACGATAATATGTATTTTATCGACTTCCAAAGGCTTGACGTAATAATGTGTGGTGACACGAAATGATACATTACAGTACATTCGACTCTCGATGGGGAAGAATTGGTTGTGGGGAGGGGATGCAATAGCGACTAAAGCAATGTGTAGGGCAGTTACCGTGGTCCCATCTGTATCTAGATCTAGATCTATAGATTTGGAGGGAAAATGGGAGACAACGATGTCTTCGTTTTGCACATGTAATGATGAGATCATTGACTCTCGGTTCGCATTCTAATTATTACCAGTATAAAATGGTACATTCGAACAAAAGGCACACTAAAGTGTGCGGGTCGCCAATGAGTTTGCAAACAACAGCTGTCCGTGGAGTGACTTGTTGATGTGATCTACCGTTGTCTACATGCGATAACTATCTTCAGCGTCGAGTGTTCAGGCCTCTCGAGTGTACTCTCGTCTCTTCATCATTCGTTCTTTCCATCGTCGAGTTCTTTCCTCGCCTCACTCTCTGAGAGAAGTCCTTACCAATCTCTTCTCTCTCTATCTCCATTATGAAAGTGTCGATATGGCGCATCATTTACTGCATGTGAGTTGAATGTGCAACTTTTATGACAAGATATGATCAGTCTAACGCTCAGACAAGACGATTTTCAGGAAAGAGAAGCAAAATACATTGCCATATCTTTTAGTAACAAAGAAAATGTCCGATTGATCAACCTAGTTATTACATTTATAAAATGATACGATCAAACAAAATGTCGAACTGGGGACTTCCTGTGTTTACCGAGACGAGAGAGCACGCAAAAGCGAGAGGGTCGCTATGGTAAACAACGGAAGTTCGTTATTCGGCTTTTTGGTATGATCGTATCATTTTATAAATGTAATAGCAGCAATCAATATTTATGCAGGATGGGCACTGCAGTGGCGAGCAGATCGATTATCTCAAGAGCAAACTAAACGAAGAGTTGATCAAAGTAGGCTGCAGTATGATCACATTTAGAACACATGAAATAGATATAGATATTAGCATACCATTTCAAGTAATAATCCATGGGTATGCATACTAATGCTAGAGAGCGTGTGAAAACATGAGAGTCGCCCTATCGGTTTTGCACGCGCTCTACATATTAGTGTTTATCTATGGATTTTGCCAAACTCTAACTGTTTAGTCTATTTTCTTTGTGGGTACTACACTCAGAGAAAAAATAAGAAAGAAAAATTACTTCGAAATGTATGCGAGTTAGTAAATAAATTGCTTACGCTCTTTTTTTCCCATGCTCTCTATGCTAAAAATTAAGTAATTCAGTTGTTAACTCCCATGATTTTTCTCTGAGTGTACAAATAAATGTTTTCAGCTGCGTCCAAACGCGGTTTCGCTCGTAGACTCCTTCGATCAATCCGATCGTCTTCTCAATTCTGTGCTAGGAAGAAGAGACGGAAACGTGTACGATGCACTGTACGAATGGGCGAAATCCAGCGAATTGAACTACACCGAAGTGAGCATTTTCTAATATATTAAGTGAATTTTCCAATATAATAAAGTAACAAATGTGCATAGGAATTCTCAATTCTGAGAAAGAGACGATAAGCAACAAAAAAACAAAAAAAAACATGTTCACTTATCTCTAAGTGAGAGTCACTAGAAATAAAAGTGAGAGTGACTAAAAATATTTAAAAAATTTTAATAAGAAGTAAGTGAACATGGTCACTTTGCGCCGTGATCCTAGCGAAATTTTCTGAGTGAAGGGATAATGGATGTCAACAACAACAACAAACTGCGTAAGTTGCAGGTGCTGCCTTCTTTCAATGCGCACATAAAGGGGATTATGGAAGCCGACCGAGCAAAGATGTGAACAATTCAAGTCGATCTCGATTTTCGAAGAGATTTCACTTGGTTGTCGTTAGTATAGATCGAACTTTGCAGACGCTAACATACCAATTTCTTCTTTGATTATCTAAAACAAAGATTCAATATTATTTATGTTAGTCAAGCAATCAAAAAAATCGAGTTATACAAAAAAACATTTGATGTCTCGTTGTTTCATCACATCGTATTCCCTTTTGGCGTCGATGAAGAAATAAATGACAGTAGTCATTGCGATGTCCTAATTTCTGTTGTATATGAGTCTATACACTGTAGTCCTACTCACTGTAATATCGTATGGACGTGCCATTCCCTAGTCTGTCTGTCGCCATCCCATTATCATGCACTCAGAGAAAAATTACTTCACCATGCATGCGAGTTAATGATTGAATTACTTAGTTTCTGCAGAGAGAGTGTGGAAAGTGTGGAGAGCTTAAGTAATTTAATCATTAACTCGCATGCATGGCGAAGTAATTTTTCTCTCTGTGTGTATGTATTGCTTAGGAGACCATCCACGAGAAGCCAGACATACCCCACGGATGCCTTTTTCGCATCCTATCCCAATAACTTGGTGGTGAAGTCAGTATCACTAGTGCTGATATTAGGCCAAGTAACTAAGGTTCTGGGTCCCGCCCCGAAAAGTTACAGTTACCCCGGTTTCCGATATCGATTTTTTTAGTTTTTTAAAAGTGTGTTTTTATAGGTTTTCTAGGTGTATTTTGCGAAAAGAATAACAATGAAAATATTTTTGAAGCGATCTAACAACGATAAAGGATCGAAATTTCAATTTTTGTCACTTTTTCGACCGTCCTGAAAAAAAATTGCCCATGTTCAATAAACGGTTTTACGATTTTTGGAATCCTCGTCAAAAACTACATCAGACAGTCTACTACTACTCCGAGCTGTGGTTCTGGTGTCCGTAACTGAGGTCGGAATGTTCAGATATTAGCGGACCTCGTCGAGTGTTTGTCGATATTGCTTATCTGAATTGCGAAATATCACGTGTATCAAGTGCTATATTATTTTCCTACAAAGCGGTGAACATGAATGACACAATTATTTCATCGCCAGGTGGACAAAATTTCAACATTTTTTTCGACCATGAACCCGGGTTCATGGAATTTTCGAGAAAACTTTTTTTCTCAAAAGTGGATGTACTTGTTTGAAATGTGTTCAATACTTAAAATTTAATATGTGTGCACCGTATTTGACTATGAATATTGAAATAATTGACTGTCATGTTGCAAACTACGAAAGAAAATCACAAATTAAAATTCAATGCAAACACATTAATTCTGGACGTATCTAGCTCTTTTATCTTCAAATACGGTGCACATATATTAAATTTCAAGTACTGAACACCTTTCAAACAAGTACATCGACTTTTGGAAAAAAAAGTTTTTTGCGGAAATTCCATGAACCCGGGTTCATGGTCGAAAAAAATGTTGAAATTTTGTCCACCTGGCGATGAAATAATTGTGTCATTCATGTTCACCGCTTTGTAGGAAAATAATATAGCACTTGATACACGTGATATTTCGCAATTCAGATAAGCAATATCGACAAACACTCGACGAGGTCCGCTAATATCTGAACATTCAGACCTCATTTACGGACACCAGAACCACAGCTCGGAGTCCATGAAGTAGACTGTCTGATGTAGTTTTTGACGAGGATTCCAAAAATCGTAAAACCGTTTATTGAACATGGGCAATTTTTTTTCAGGACGGTCGAAAAAGTGACAAAAATTGAAATTTCGATCCTTTATCGTTGTTAGATCGCTTCAAAAATATTTTCATTGTTATTCTTTTCGCGAAATACACCTAGAAAACCTATAAAAACACACTTTTTAAAATACTAAAAAAATCGATATCGGAAACCGAGGTTACTGTAACTTTTCGGGGCGGGACCCAGAACCTTAGTTACTTGGCCTAATATCAGCACTAGTGATACTGACTTCACCACCAAGTTATTGGGATAGGTTGCGAAAAAGGCATCCGACGATTTCCCCCCAGCGCCCCGGCCTCTCCTGGATGGTCTCTTAGTAGGGACGAGCTAGCCAGTCGTCACTTGTCCTGTCTCGTGGAGTCTCTATGTCACTTCAGTTCCACCGACGCTGCTACAGAGAACTCGTTAAAAAGGAAATATTCGTAAGAATCTTGCAATGATATGCGCTACATGCGATTCATTATGTTGTGTACGTTAGCATCAATAAGCGCTCAACAGATGTCCGAAACAGGTCAAATACCGTATTAGCTGAAGAGTTGATCCTAGATGTAAGTAAGTAACTCAAATCTGAAAAAACTGGTGTAATTGATTTAGCAATATGGCAGAGCACACTTGCAGAAATGTGTCTTTTTGCAGATCATACACTAGGCAAATTAGCTCTTTCAGTAACGCAGCTGATAGGAGCCATTGCGAAGGTATGCCAGAGCAAACGACGAATTTAATATGTAGCCTTTACATCAACTTCCAAAACTCTTCATTTTTGAGCAACAAAACGTTTCATAATACGGTTGTTCCTGTCTGGATGAAATGCGATGGGCTCCGTTCCGGTCTCTCCTTGACGCAAAAGAAGAGAAGTCGACGAACTTTCGACGACGTGATTATCAAAAGAAACAAATCTGCGAACGAGCTCACAGTATTCACGTACAAGTACTGAAACGATTTTATAAGAACAGTTTATTTAAATTTTGTGTTCTTTTAATGGAAATTTACAGACAATTCTGACAGCGAAAATCTGCAAATCTTGTTCCTCCGCCATCAGAGCGTAGAATCGCACAATCTGAATAGAATAGAAAGATAAGTACACTCTAGGGATGCAAGTTCGGTTTTCGTATTACGATCCTGATAAAGGGGAGAGAACGAGAGAAAAAGAGACGCCGTATTACCGAAACCAACGCCGAACGGGCAACCCTAGTATGCTCACAGAAAAACCATCGGAGTTAGCAAATTAATTACTTTTTTTAGCACAGAGAGCATAGGAAATGAGGAGAGCGTATGTATTTTATTTACTAACTCGCATGCATTGCGAAGTAAGTTTTCTCTGAGTGTACACAGAGCGCAAATTTGCTAGGCGACCGGTTTTCCAAAGTTTCCTTTCTCAGCGAACGACTCGCGAACCTAATCATTCAACGCACTCACTCTTTTGTTTTCCGAAACGAGAGAGCCTGTGAAAAGGAGGGATGGCCAACAAGGAGAAAGTTCGTCTGTAAAATTTGATCAGAGTGTGCGTGAGTGCATTCTCTTACTTGATATCCACTCTTGACTGCATGGGTAGAAGTAATAACGAGCGCATACGCGACCATATTGAGCACTTGTCGATCAATTCCGGATAACTGCGAATCGCCATGATTATATGAGAGGAATCGCGAGAGACTGGACCATGGCCAGGACGTAGAAATTCATGATTTTTAATTTGGCTGAAAATTTTTTCTAATGTATTTCAACACCTCCTCTATCGATTGGCGTTGACAGAATTTTAAGAAAAAATTTCGCAATCGCGTGAAACATATCCAAACCTGGAGTCTTCGGATTTTTCCGCCGAGAGGTCAAAATTTGAGAAATCATAACTCGGTTCAAAATAAAGGTAGGGATTTGCGGTTTTGTTTGTTAGATAGAGAAAAGACTCGACTACAGTCACAACTGTCCGAACTCATTCCTGGCTGATGCAGTGGAGAGAAGCTGTCGGTTTCACAAAATATGTCATAAATCGCTTTAAAATTAAAACTATTCTTAGGTTCTTTGTTTGCTCGAATGTGCAGCTTGGTTGCTCACTATAACCCAGAAGTCGGCCAAATTGCGTCTTGCGTGGCATTTGGGCGCTGCTGAACTTTTTTTTCGAAAAAAATATTTTTTATGCGACATGTCCAAACGCTGCTATTTGCGGTATAAATATTCATAAATAATCTAAAAACACCATTAAAGTTGTTTTAGGGGACTTTTGAAGCGAACTTTTTGAGAGAAAAAAATTCGAAAATTTTTAGAGCTAAATTTCACTTTTGAAGAAACTGTACTTAACAAGGTCTTATTCTGTGTTAATGTGGTCATAATCATTAAAGATGCTGCTCGGGCGAGGATTTGTGCAGATACATGCAGATACTAAAATGGTTATCGCTTTTCCAACACTCTTCGTTTCATATTTTACACCGCTCGCCATACCATGTAAACTTCCTTAGAATTTCGCTCATCATGCTAAGAGCAGTCGGAAAATTAAAAGTACGTCTCTATCTCTTCATCATGGGCACCTACAACAACTAAGATTTCCTATATATTTGTCTGAAAGCGCGTGATCTGCCTTCTCAAAGAGCAAATACCGTATTTTTCGAAAATACATCCACTTTTTTCACACATATCTCAGAAATCGTGATCTCTACCGAATCCTGACGCAGGGCAAATTGTTCGGAGAGTATCATTAAATCGTTTTGTTTTTGATAGTACACAAATCTGTGAATGATTTGACCTCGACAAAAATAGAAAACTCAAAATTACTCAAATTTCTGAACAAAAAAAATAATTCTGAGGATTTCTGATACGTTTCGAGCGAAATATTGCCCACATTCATTTTCATATACCTAAAGAAGAACTATGAAACTAATAAATTAATCGTATGAAAAAAATTTTTTTTTGAAAAATACCATGACCCTGGGTTCATGGTCCAAAAATATTTTTTCACCATGATCCCGGGTTCATGGTATTTTTCAAAAAAAAATTTTTTTTCATACGATTAATTTATTAGTTTCATAGTTCTTCTTTAGGTATATGAAAATGAATGTGGGCAATATTTCGCTCGAAACGTATCAGAAATCCTCAGAATTATTTTTTTTTGTTCAGAAATTTGAGCAATTTTGAGTTTTCTATTTTTGTCGAGGTCAAATCATTCACAGATTTGTGTACTATCAAAAACAAAACGATTTAATGATACTCTCCGAACAATTTGCCCTGCGTCAGGATTCGGTAGAGATCACGATTTCTGAGATATGTGTGAAAAAGTGGATGTATTTTCGAAAAATACGGTATTTGCTCTTTGAGAAGGCAGATCACGCGCTTTCAGACAAATATTGGAAATCTTAGTTGTTGTAGGTGCCCATGATGAAGAGATAGAGACGTACTTTTAATTTTCCGACTGCTCTTAGCATGATGAGCGAAATTCTAAGGAAGTTTACATGGTATGGCGAGCGGTGTAAAATATGAAACGAAGAGTGTTGGAAAAGCGATAACCATTTTAGTATCTGCATGTATCTGCACAAATCCTCGCCCGAGCAGCATCTTTAATGATTATGACCACATTAACACAGAATAAGACCTTGTTAAGTACAGTTTCTTCAAAAGTGAAATTCAGCTCTAAAAATTTTCGAATTTTTTTCTCTCAAAAAGTTCGCTTCAAAAGTCCCCTAAAACAATTTTAATGGTGTTTTTTTAGATTATTTATGAATATTTATAACGCAAATAGCAGCGTTGGGACATGTCGCATAAAAAATATTTTTTTCGAAAAAAAGTTCAGCAGCGCCCAAATGCCACGCAAGATGCAATTTGGCCGACTTCTGGGTTATAGTGAGCAACCAAGCTGCACATTCGAACAAACAAAGAACCTAAGAATAGTTTTAATTTTAAAGCGATTTATAACATATTTTATGAAACCGACCGCTTCTCTCCACTGCATCAGCCAGGAATGAGTTCGGACTGTTGTGACTGTAGTCGAGTCTTTTCTCTATCTAACACACAAAACCGCAAATCCCTACCTTTATTTTGAACCGAGTTACACTGAGCGCGAATATATTCAGTATTGAGTATATGATATACTAGGATGTGACACCGAGTATATGATATACTCAATATTGAGTATATTCACATACTCAATAGTGAGTATATTGAGAACGGGACGCGCGTTCCCTCCCCCATCGAATTATTACGGTATGACCTCAAACAACTGAAACAACACAAATGGGAAACGGGACGCGCGTTCCCTCCCCCATCGAATTATTACGGTATGACCTCAAACAACTGAAACAACACAAATGGTGAAGCAAAGCGCAAACAAATTGGGAATATAAAAGAAAACAACATACAATTAACGAATACTTGCTACACACGTCGTTTGAGTGCAGGCATACGATATCGGATTAGGTAAACTTCAAAAGAAAAAGTAGGACAACAATTCTACAGTGACTGATGGTGTGGAAGGGGAGAAAAATAGTAGTTGAGAAACATACATACATAGAATGATCGTATCAATTGAGATCTGCTACAGATCATATATCGGTCAATGGGGGGTCAGAGATCAAAGATCAACCTATACTGCGGTATGGTCGACGTCGGGGAATTACTTGGAGAGGGCCCTGACCGGCGACTGGGAGTAGTCGGGCTAGAGTCGTTCCATCATCTTCTTGTTCAGCGAGTTCTACAACGATATCTTGCAGTTATCTCTCTCATTTTTCTCTACCGTAATCCATTACTCACTTAAGCGCCGCATTCTTACGTTATCAGCGAGCAAATCCATGAACAAAAACAATCGTACCTTCTCGGTATCAGTCTGTATGGACACAGATCCGTTAATTTTTGGATAGTGCTACAGTACCTACAGTAGTCTACTCAGTCAAAAAAACTCACTTTCTATCCTCGTCGGCTATTATGAAGTCCTTTGCTTTGGTCTTGATTATCGCTCCACATACGGACACAACTTCTTCATCCTCATCCGCCTGCAAATTTAGAAAATAAATAAGCGACCGTGCATGTGTGAATTTTCCCCAGATCCTTCCTCAGATCCTCGCGAATTTCTATCGCTGCAAATATAGATAATCAATATTTGCTCTTCTAAAAATCAAAATTATTCAATGCTCTTCAAAAATGTGCTCGCGGACATCTTCGGTGTTATAAAATATGAGGCGGTCAACACAGTTTCTTTAACTACGCACAAAAAATGCATACCTGGACGCAATGAGAGATCGACGACTGCGCGATCACGCTCGTAGGGCTCGAAGGTGACCTACAAAAATTGTTGAATTGAACACCAAGCTTTAGACCAATGAAAAAAGCAAGGCTCTGAAACGCAATTTCAGAGGGGTCATATACTTAAACAACATTAAAAACAGTGCATACCTTGTTGACCTCTCCGTGAATGCGCTTCTTGATCCTCTCCCAGCAGAGGAGCTGGTACTGCTCGCTGTTCTGCATTCAATACTAATTTGGCTATGGTAATATCGATTGTTTTCATCTATTACCCAAACATCCTCGTTAGTCTTCTGATAATACTTCTTTTAGTTAAGGCGTATAACAATTAAAAATAATTTCTTTTTAATTTCCATTTCGCCATTGGTCGAGCCATCATCACGTCATAAATTAATAATAATTCAAATAATTGTCTAATCACCTTATCCTCCATCTGCTGCTGCATCAGTCGCAGGTTGGCGGGTGGGATGTAGGCGCCGCCGGCACGCGACCGCAGAATATCTGCCGGCTCCTCCTTTTTCTTGATGACGGGAGGAGGGGGAGTCGCCTTTTTTGCCTGAGATTATACGTAGTGGTGTAAATTATACATAGCTCAAAAAGTAAGATTGAAAGACGGGCAGGTTCGACGAAAACCTGCCCGATTCCTCTTAATATTTATTGTTGAAAGGTAAAATGAAGGGAAAGTGCGAAAAAATACTAAAAAATATCATACTATTAATTTACGAAATCAATTTTCCAAGTTGGAATGACGTGAAATTGCTAAGGCAACGCTATAAACCTGCCGCGTTTGGCCAATTCTGAATTAAATGCCAAGATTATTGTTTTAAAATGCCGTTGTTGCGCACATAGACAATCGTGATATACGAAAGGGCATAGCAAAGGAATAAATAAAGGTTGTACATCAGTTTTCAATAACTTAGCAAGATTGTAATAATTAATAAAGATACTAAGTATGACTACCTCTTCTTCCTATCCTTGGATTCACTCCTCTCCCGTCGTCTCTCGATCTGCTCCTTCTTCTCCTCTCATCGTCACGCGAGCGACTGCGACGGCGTCTTTCGGGGCTGAGCGACGGCGAAAGATTCTGCAAAACATTAAAAATAATTATTTAAACTTAGAAAAACATATTTTTTTCATTAAAACAAAATGAGTCTGCAGGTTAGTCATACAATTATATTGTCAAAATAGGGATTCAGCATAGAAGACTGCGGTCACATCATGGAGGCAGCCAACTTTGAGCGGAAAGGATTCCATACTCTTTACTCGATGGAAGATCCGCTGTCGTCGACAGACACTCTTTTCTCCGTACACCGACTGTATCGTCTTCTTTGCCATTGACGATGAAGACTCCTGAAATGTGAAACAAGTCGCGATAGTATGAAGCCTGGGATTATCTAACCAATAAAATGTAGCCATAACAGGGATTAAGCATAACGGAGACTACCTCGCTACCTTTGCAAAGACCTGTAGGCATTTTAAAATAAAAACAAACGATAGCTTACCCTCGTAACGATGAGGGTCGACGGCGACGGATTTTCCTCCTCTCGTTCCTCTTCCATCGTGCGGCAGAACCCCTGCAGACAGAGAAAACTGACTAAACGCTCATTGGAGTCTATTATCAACGCAAATGATTGGTATAAAAGAAGGGGAACCCTTAACGTCGGGATTAGTACTTTGACTGACCTATGTCCCTCCTTGCCCACTGCCTTGGTCGTCTTGCTCTGCTGGTCCCCGAGATGGTCGAGCATGGCTATGAGCGACAAATTAGCGTAAAATAACAACTATAACCTGTTGTGTGCTGTGAGTGTGCCAGTCTCAATTTCCACTTGTGCAAGTCGATCTATAACGCTCTGGAATAACCTCCCCTCCCGCCTAGTAACTGCCCCCAAAACCCCCTTCTCAGTAGGGCTTCGAAAAAACCCCAAACTAGTTACGACCACCTCCCGAATCCGTAAGTTATGATTGTGACACGAAAACTGCCTGATTCAACACACAAAACAGCTCAATCCTGAGCCGAAGAATCCATCATCACGTCAAGATAACTGTCCTCACCCACATTCCCGATGGAGAATAAAGTATTAAGTATTAAGTATTAAGTATAATACATTGTAATTAACGAATAAAATAATATTATTTAAATTAATTAAAAAATAACTGATTTCAGAAACTGTGGTGTGCCTCGTCGCATTTTCCCAATATTTTCAAAAACATACTGTTTACCGGCTCCACCTCCGGCTCTAGCTACAGTATGCCACATTTTTTTGTTTTATTTTTTTAAATAACATACTTCGTATGTTGTTATCTATCATATGTATTTAGATATCACAAATATGCGCGTACAGTTAACTAGTAACATGCATTCTTGTCATTGGGCGAACAACATGCATGCCTGTCATATCAAATAAATACTTTACAGTTGTTTTTGCGTGCATGCACCCTTTATCTATTTACCTTATATTTAGTGTAGTGATATGAGATGTTGAAAATAGTGCGCAGCCATCCGACGCACGCATTCTAAAATTCAGGAGAAAATGTCTCCAAGAGACAATGTCTCCTATCTGGAGATGTGCCCCTCAATTGGAGACAATATCTCCGTGAGACGTGGGCAGGAGATAACATCTCCACGAGACTACTACGCGCTCTGTGCACCTCACCCTTCCCCCCCCCCCTCCCTCCCCATCCTCGAATATACTCAATATTGAGTATATTGGCACGCTTAAGCATATTGCCCCTCCCCGCCTCGAATATACTCAATATTGAGTATATTCCAGCGGATGAGTATATTCTTTCTTAAGTATATCAGTGAGTATATTCTTTCTTAAGTAACTTCGGGCTCAGTGTATGATTTCTCAAATTTTGACCTCTCGGCTCAAAAATCCGAAGACTCCAGGTTTGGATATGTTTCACGCGATTGCGAAATTTTTTCTTAAAATTCTGTCAACGCTAATCGATAGAGGAGGTGTCCATGTACCTTAGATATACTTTTCAGCCAAATTAAAAATCATGAATTTCTACGTCCTGGCCATGGCCGAAGTGGTCGAGTCTCTCGTGATTCCTCTCATATACACATAACTAATTTGACAGGAGAACGGTTCTCAAATTTCCGTTTCTTCATTCCACACACTCTTTCACGTAGATGAGCGCCTTGGTTTGGTGTGAGAGCACGTAGAATTAGGAGGTTGGATAAGCGTTTAAAAAAACTGACTGTCTGACGCTGTGGGAGCGAAACAGTCATATGTACCTATTAAAGTTTTGAACCAAAAATAGCAATCGGTAACCAAACTCAATTAGAGAACCGTTCTGCTAGCACAAAATGAGCTCTGTCTACAGCAGCTTGTTGGCGCAAACAGCATTGTGGTGGTATCACTTCAGCCCGCCGACGCTTGTCTAATTGCCGCACACACAGAACACACATGGGAATGGTGGTGAAACACAAAGCCAAGTTGCCAATGGGGGGGCATGACAGAAGCGCAACGACAAAAGCGCAACAGCGAATAACTCTTTTCAACCTTGATGAATTGATTCGAAACTGCAGCGGTGATGTGTCATGATCATGAGAGATCTAATCCGCATGTTTATTATGTTCTAAAGGCAGTTTGAAATCGTTGCGCAAATGTCGTTCCGCTCAGTTTCCGGTAAATTCACATAGTGGGTTCGATAGGGCATGCAATTTGGAGTCGAATGAGCTGCTGTCCAATTCTGTACGACTATTTCGAAGCGGGTTAGAAGAGTAGAAAGAGCTTGTTGCGCATTTTTTGCTTCTGTCATGCCCCCGCCAATGGTGTTGAAGGCGCGAGCAACCTCAATTAATACAATTTTTGTTGCCAATAACTTATTTTCAGTGGCAGAAACTGTAATATTACGTAGCAAATGATATTTACTAGAGTTTGAAATTCGGGTAAATAATTGAATTAGCACTCTTCATTTCACACACTCTCTCATCAATCGACCGATGAGAGAGTGTGTGAAATGGTTTATTAGTCTTTTTTTTGGTTTATTAGTCGTTTACCAAGAAGGGGGCAGAATTGTTCATCAGTGTGTGAAATGACGAGTGCTAGTTCAAGTATTTACCCGAATTTCAAACTCTAATATTTACGATATCGCGGCTAAGCGACACAGACAATATGCGAGTTTTTCAATGGTTCGTATTCGCTCGAAATATTAGAAATAGTTGAAATCTCTTCACAGGGAAATATGTCTACGACTGTAGACTTCTCGGCTACCGAGCGACGACTTCATAAGTCTACTCGCTTCGATTAGAGGCACGGGAGCGGCACTTTCTAGACTTTAAAGTCGTCGCTCAGTAGCCAAGACTTCTGAAGTCGTAGACTTATTTCCTTCTGAGTCATCATGAACGAGTGTGCAGTCGCCTTCTTCGCACTTTGTTGGCCGTTGGCGCCACGCCGACATAGTGAGTGAAATTGTTGGAATGCGAGTGGAAAGTCGGAGCTGAATTAACTAGATGCACAATGTTTTGCATGGTTTTCGGCCTACTCTGAAATGGCATGAATGAATAAAGGATTGTAGATGAGAAAAAGGTGATTGAAATTATTGCAGCAACTTTTCGATCCGTCCAAAACTGCAAAGTAATGACGTTGGAAGAAAATGATTTCTCAAATTCCTCACATTTCTCATTGTTATGGGATGGCATATTGCAGTGTATCTGGTAGCGACAGTGAATATTTTATTTATAGTTAGTGAAAGGGAGAAAAAGTGAGATAAATAACTCAAGACATTGCACAGTATTCCTGAATAAGACAATGAACATTTGCTGGGCTTGCGAGGTGCTCGAACCTCTGTCGGCGTATATTTTAGGATATCGAATATCGATGAGTCGATATGCGCTCATTGTGAAAATATCGCCAACAGCAGCGATTCCTGTTATGACAACTTTATAGCAGGATGCTATGGGAACCGCTCCACATCATTCCAAAGGACGGGCAACCTTACAGAAAGGGCTTGGGAGTGAAAGAGCGTGAAAATCGAGAGGAGTCACTTCTGCACACTCTCACAGGGAAATAAGTCTACGACTTCATAAGTCTAAGCTGGACAGCGACGACTTCAAAGTCTAATACCCGCAGGGGAGCGGGGTGGTTAGACTTTGAAAGTCGTCGCTGTCCAGCCCATAAGTCTAGAGTCGTAGACTTATTTCCCTCTGAGCTCTTTCACTCTAACCCTACTCTGTAGGTTTGGAATCATGTGGCTCGTATTGGTTTGTTAATTTCGAATGAATGATCTTTTTGCCTACATTGAGCTACTTGTTTGGCTCGTTAGCTCTCAACACAGCCAAATACTAGGGTTGGTCAAATCGGTTCCTGCTCTCTTCATTTCACACACTCTCTCTGCGCTAGGCGGCGGGCGAGAGAGTGTGCGAAATGAAGAGAGCAGGAACCGATTTGACTAACCCTACCAAATGCTCCGTTCTCTGCACGCTCAGATATGACAATTGAAAGGTGTAAATGAGCTTGACTGATTGCTGTTTACCTGTAGCTGTTGTAAACTTGAAGAATGCGCCATGTAGAGATGCATCGGCGCTTCGCCAAATTCGAATCAGAATAAAAATATACATAACGGATAATGTGTTCTCCACGAAATCTCCATAGATGAATTCCAAACTCATCGGGAAAAGAAACAAACACAAAGTACGCTGGAGGGAGCAAGCTTCAGCAGAACACAGCCTTAGCCAAACTGATTTCTGCATCGCACCAATTAGCGTGCACGTGTACGCGAAAAACACCAGTTTGCCCAATCCACTTTAGCGGCTCGATTGCGTCAACTTGCACTAAGTTGAAATGCGGAAGCAACGGTCACGATGTAACAACGGAAATTGAGCAATGCACCAACACATTGGGATAAAGGTGTTCCATGCCAAGCGATGTTTACAGTGGCAAGCCACCACTCTAGGTGGAGCACAGCCAGCTGCAACGTGGAACTACGCAACCCGAGCTTTTTCTAAGGCAACTAGGGCACGTTACTTTTCGCAGCAATCGTTGCTATCAATTACTTTGCATGGTATATGTGTCTCTGCGGGGGTACCTGTTGTATGAAGAGGCCCCCCCCTCCCGCAAAATTGCCCACCCACTTACGCCCATGGCCAAAACAAGACCTCATCTACTTCTCAAGAAACCTTCAAAGTAGATGGTCTGTAAATGGAAACTAAACCGACGCCAGCCGAAATAATCCGTCTAAACTGAAAATAATCCTTGTGTATAACATCACATCACATCACATCATTTATCCAGGTCGAACAGTACTACAATAGGGGTCATACAAGAAAACACAAAGTAAAATGAGGAATCAAATTATTCGTATATTTCCGTTCGTAGTATTCTTCTCTCCACGCTAGGCGGGGTCTTGTGTATGAGTTTAATCACATCATATCCCCCACTGATCTGCCATAGAAGTTTCTCGAATTAGATATCCTTCTCCATTCCATCGAACGACCGTTGCCAGAAAAGACATACGGAATAATAAAAATGGAAGAAAGATCTTGCCGACCGACGTAATTATATCCTACACTATTGTAATCTTTCCTTAGTAGCGGAGGATCGATATTCCATCGTAGGGGAGAGATTAGGCATGTAAGATATTCTTCTCTCAGTATCTACTAGCTTCGTCTTAAACGGGTAGTGTATAGATAGCGAAATGCACTTATTTAGTAGTATTTTGTCCACTGATCACGGGACAAATAAGTTGATAAATATCGGACAATATGGAGAGCCGTTACGGTCTTACCCGCAAACCACACCACAATGGATGAAAGGGCGTCGCCTTTTCCTAATATTTCTAAAAAAAAAGGGTTCAAGTCGTAACTATTCGTGACGGATAAATGCGTACGATGTCCTGGATGGCTACTTAGTAAAATTCCTGGTGTTTCATGATGGCTCCCTTTGCTTAAGACGCCATTAGGAAACGTCGAACTTGCACACCACGAGTATTAAAATGTTCATATCTCAGTTGCGTCTCCCCCTGTTTTGCGATGAAAGCCGCCCCAAAGCGCGAGTAATGATCTGACCCTCTCAATTCTGCCTGCTCTCTGCGCTGTCTGATCGATGAGAGAGCATGTCGAATGAGGAGTGTCTGATCATTGCTCCAAAGCCCTCGTCGATGAACAAATCCATCACGATTTCAGCATTTACAAATTAACTTAATCTGCCGACACTCAGGTCTTATTAGAAATTACTCTTTTCCTCTACTCTAAGGACATTTTCTGACTAGCATTAATGATTATTGGGCGGAGAGCTCTTGTAACAATCACAATATGAATACAAATAAATTAATATACAGGCAACACAACTGAATTTCTTGAAATTCGTGTATTTCTATCATTGTATTCGTGTGATCTCTCTCTATCGAACGTTATACACTTTGAAATTGTAATTGAATAACGAGAATATTATTCGTACTGTTTTTATCATCGGAACACGCAACGCTCGGAACAACACCAAAAATATTTATAATATACCTACGAAAGTGTTCATTCATGCATTGCCCCCACCTGCGCACGTCCACAGCACCTCCCTATACTATTCTTCCCCTTATTCACTCACTATTCTAAAAATTGGCCTAATTGGCCTAATCTATTCTGCTTTCTAATTTATTTGATTTCGGGGAATTAATGACGTGATTGAGAGCCTTATAGTGAATACTAATTAAGAGAGGTTTCACCAGAGATTGCAGGTGGCTCGGAACAATTTTCAAAAAAATAATTTTGATTTCGACCAAACTTTTATATTAGAGTACCCGGCAGACGAGAATTCGATTTATCCTGGTCCCAGGTCCAGAACCGGCTTTTAGGAAATTCCAGGCTCCAAAACCGGAATCATCATAACTCAGCTCAAAAGCGAGTTACAATGCTGCGGTTGGGCTCAAAATGTTCATAAAAATAAGTTACACAAAATTACTGTTGGATAGAAGTTTCGTACTCGTTAACCTCAAAAGTTGTTACCGATAACGTGAATTCCATGGGTTTCAAAAAATCTCAGATATCGAAAATGCGAGATGCCACGCTTTTTTATTGCGGAATATGAAAGAGCTCTTGAAGTACTACTAGGAAAAAAATTAAAACCAGACAAAAAGGGGGGGACTTAAACTCGAAAAATATCGTTGAAGGTGAAAAATCGTAAAAAGTCGAAAAATATTTTTTTCGCAAACCAAAAAAAATAGTAGTTTTTCATAGACCTTGCAACACTGTAAGCTCAAGAAAAACCATTTCCGTGTATGTAAAGACTATTCGGACCAATAAAATCGAAAAATTTACAAAAATTGCTTAAAAATGACGAAAACCTGTTTCAGAAATAAAATATCGACAAGCTCGGTTCTTGACTAAGATAAAAATATGAATTTTAATTATATATAAACATTAATACACCATTTTTGACAATCGCTAACCACGCATAGTCTCGATTTTTTACATAATTTTCAGTTTTTTAGACATTTTTACCAGTTTGCTGAATGGATGATCCGAAAAGCAACCTTAATGAGCATGACAAGCACGGATATATTTTTTGCCGATCTTACAGTGTTGCAAGGTTCATGAAAAAGTAGTATTTGCTTGGTTTTCGAAAAATTTATTTTTGCACTTTTTACGATTTTTCACCTTCAACAATATTTTTCGAGTTTAAGTCCCCCCCTTTTTGTCTGGTTTTAATTTTTTTCCTAGTAGTACTTCAAGAGCTCTTTCATATTCCGCAATAAAAAAGCGTGGCATCTCGCATTTTCGATATCTGAGATTTTTTTGAAACCCATGGAATTCACGTTATCGGTCACAACTTTTGAGGTTAACGAGTACGAAACTTCTATCCAACAGTAATTTTGTGTAACTTATTTTTATGAACATTTTGAGCTCAACCGCAGCATTGTAGCTCGCTTTTGAGCTGAGTTATGATGATTCCGGTTTTGGAGCCGGGAAATTCCTAAAAGCCGGCTCTGGACCTGGGACCAGGATAAATCGAATTCTCGTCTGCCGGGTACTCTAATATAAAAGTTTGGTCGAAATCAAAATTATTTTTTTGAAAATTGTTCCGCCATAGCCCTTTTTACATACGATCTCTCGTGATACCTCTCTTAAAGAAGGAGTATTACGATCTCGCGCTCCCTCATTCCTCATCTCCTATGTGCCAATGGCGCGGTCGCTCTCTCCTCTTTTACCATTATCCCTCCCTCTCATATTTGAATCCCTGCGCGTCAGGGTCAATTTGGCACAGATCCAAACTCGAATAACTCTGTTCAACCTTATCGGTTGAACGCGCGGTTTGCGGCGCTCATACCGGGGAACCGAGCGTGATAACCCCACAGTGAGAACTCAGTTGAACAAAAGTTCGTGGGACACCACCTTTAAGAAAATACTTCCCTAGAGCGAGATTTAGTATGTAGTAGAATGTCTTATCTGTTACAACGGAATAGTAATTGATGTCCGTACAGACTGTAAAAATGCAGTTAAATGTGAAACAGTTAAATGCAAATTATTTTCCTGTTGGATACCAAAAGGAGAGTAAAATCTCGTTTTTCATTCGGTCTGAAAAAAACGAGTTCTTGTTGTCCTAGGAGAAATGGTTTGAAAATTTCCATTTGTGCCTCTGATGGAGTATTTCTGATCATTCAATTCAATTATTTATCATGTCAGGCAATAGTGCTCAGATGAGGATGGGCCGGAATTCTTCGTTAGTTGCATTCCACCATTCGGGCCCGATTGCTCGTTTCAGGTCATCTCTCCATCGGGTATTGGGGTGGCCTTGGGGGCTCCCCAATACCCGATTCTGATCATTACTTGACCCCAATAAAATTTGGGTATCAGCCATATGCTGCTCTACAAGTTAATGTTTTGTGGTTATGGTTCTGGAAAAAATATTTAAAAGTATGATTAGCAGTGCATCTTCTGAAATTTCCGAAAACGAAAAGTGCACAAACTTTCCGGACACTCTTATGCATAACAATTAATTGTATAGAATTAGAACTTTTGCTCTTCGTTTTCGCACTTCCAGTAGGATTGGTCAAATCGGTTCCTGCTCTCTTCATTTCACACACTCTCTCACCGCCGCCTAGCGCAGAGAGTGTGTGTGAAATGAATAGAGGACCCGACTTGACCAACCCTAACTTCCAGTTGTCTTCTACCACTTCCCACCCATTTTCCTGTCCTTCCTATTTCGTACTCTAACTCTTTACGAAGTTTACGCAATTCGCTCGATTTGCACTATCACGACATTCTACAGTGGTTGAGAAAAAGTGGTAGATCAGTTAGAAAGTATGTTTCGCCTGATCTTTTCGATGTAGCCAGAGAGAATTGTAGACGCAAGAAAGCAATCCTCAGCTCTCAGCTCAAGATCACTCAAACTTTAAAAAATATTTCAAACTTGAACTTTAAAAAATGTAAATTCTCCTGGTACAAATTATATACAACAGTTGGGTGTCGTTGTATAATATAATACCCCGGAGACCAGTGCCCGTTCCGTTGTTATATTTATCTAACCCAAAAAATATAGTTCGAAAATGATTCCACAAAATATTCACTAAAACGTTGTACTTCTGAAAATATGTTTCCATGAATTTTTGAAGAAAAAAAAAGAATTTTAGGCGTCGGTTTCAGAAATTCGTGTTGGTCCTATCGCGTTATTTTACAGTTTCATTAGTTAGGAGCGATGGAAAAAGAGAGAAAGAGGTGCAAAGATACAAAAAACAATTCTGAAAACGGAAAACGTTCCGATATTATCAGTATATGCTAGCATTTGTAGCATATTTTTGTATAAGGGAGAGATAGAGAAAAAGAACAAGATATGATAATGTGGAAACCATTGTAATTATTCACGTAGATATACCGTGATCACTTTCCTATTTTGCAAAGTCAATCCGAAAAAAAATTCCACTCTCTTTCTCCTCTTTCGCTCGGTTATTCATAGTTTCAACCTTGCAAATCCTAGAAAATGTGAAAAAAAATTGTTTCCAAAGCGAAATTGTAATAACTCTTTTCCATAGTTTAAGAGAGGTATCACGAGAGATTGCAGGATAAATCCACATTTCGGAACAATTTTCGAAAAAGTATTTTTGATTTCGATCAAACTTTTATGTGAGAGTACACAAGAGACAAGAATTCGAAATATCCTGATCCCAGGTCTCAGAGCCGGCTTTTAGGAATTTGCCGGTTATGTCGCCGGAATCGTCATAACTTTCTTCAGAATTGCACTATAACGCCCAAATAGGGCTCAAAATGTGCGGAAGAACTAGGTAAACAATTTTTATGTTGGTTATTAGTGAGCATCTGTCTGACCTAGAAAGTTACTGGAGAAATTTCGATTTTGAAAAGTTTCCAAAAATTATTGCATAGTTTAGATGGGCGAACCCAAGAAGTTTTTGTTCAGAATATGAAAGAGCACGTTGACTATAGTCAGGTAAAAAATTAAAATCGAGCAAAAGTGGGGGGTCTTCTAGGTGAAAAATCGCTCTGAATGTCAAAAATCGCAATTTTTTGAAATTTTGGAAAAAAATGATACTTCTAAAATCACTTCTAATATATTTTTTTGTAACTCCGGAGCGAAATTGAGTTTATTAAAAATGGGTTGAGATCATAAGGTCAGCGTAGCTCCTCACAATAAAATCAAATTGCGTCAAAAATGATTCAATTTATTCTGAAGTTTTTGATTTTATTGTGAAGTAGTACGCATATATTATGTGTTGATATCATTTTTACCATTCATAAAGTGACTCAGTAGTTACGAAAAAAATATATTAGAGGTGATTTTAGAAAAAATGATTAATTCCAAAATTTCAAAAAATTACGATTTTGACATACAGAGCGATTTTTCACCTAGAAGACCCCCCACTTTTGCTCGATTTTAATTTTTACCTGACTTTAGTCAACGTGCTCTTTCATATTCTGAACAAAAATCTCTTGGGTTCGCCCATCTAAACTATGCAATAATTTTTGGAAACTTTTCAAAATCGAAATTTCTCTAGTAACTTTCTAGGTCAGACAGATGCTCACTAATAACCAACATAAAAATTGTTTACCTAGTTCTTCCGCACATTTTGAGCCCTATTTGGGCGTTATAGTGCAATTCTGAAGAAAGTTATGACGATTCCGGCGACAGAACCGGCAAATTCCTAAAAGCCGGCTCTGAGACCTGGGGCCAGGATATTTCGAATTCTTGTCTCCTGTGTACTCTCACATAAATGTTTGATCGAAATCAAAAATACTTTTTCGAAAATTGTTCCGACCTTCCTGCAATCTCTCGTGATACCTCTCTTAATTGTTCATTACTTTTTCGCACAATATTGCATTGATATTATATTGCATTGCATTGCATTGCTAGGATCCCTGAGTGACCTTGTACCGCGTTTCTTCACGATTTGAATAATTATTATATTACTAGATGCTTGTGGAGGCCTTTCACTGCGTTTTCGACCTGCTTGGCATAATCAACAATTGCATACTACTTACCGCAATTCTCCTCCGAACTCCCAGTTCTCTCAAAGTAACTAACAATATTCAATAAAAATCAACGTATAATAAAGAGTCCACGTCACAAAAAAAATAAAAAAATAAACGCCTGTATTAAATGGGGTTTGGCTTACAAAAAATGATTGTATGCCAGAATCCGCATTACATGCGAGCCGTGGACAAGATATGCGTTGCGTTGACAAGATATAGTGGTTATTGCATCGCAATTTTTTTTGAGCCTACTCCGCAATGACTGGAGTACACTAAAAAATAGTTTGAGAGTGAAGCTTCGATAAACATGAACTAGATTTAAAGTTTATCTACGTGAACATTTGTAATCGTTAGATTTCTTTCTTCTAACGCATTTCAGAGCTACGCCGTCCTCCTTCTCAATTGCGCGCTTGTCGACACCGTGGCCGTTTGCACCGATGTTTTCGTTATTCAGCGGTGCGATTTACAGCCCAAACAACAAATATCATACTCTCTCCGGTCTATCGACCGGTCTAGAGAGTGTGCGAAATGAAGAGGACGTGGTCTCACATTTCGCACTCTACTCTCTAGTTTCAGTAAGCGAACGAGGGAGCGTAAGGGGGGACCGTTCCTATCACTCTCAAAAAAAACTCCAGGATTTTGAAACTCTAATTTTTAAGAGAGTACACGAAACCGAGAGACGAAACCGAGAGAGAGATCATTTTCGCTCGCTCTCTAACATAAGAAAACTCTCGCTCTGGGCAGATCAAGATTAGAGTGAGCAAATCTGCTTTCTGCGCAGAGTTGTCATCAGTCCGCCAACGCTCGCGTACATCTCCCGCGGTCCGTGTGTCTTGCTCGGTTTCTTCGGTATGCATGCGCGTTATCTCTCTGACTCGCATACATCGCGAAGTAATTTTTCACTGAGTGTTAAAGTTTTCCTCTAGTTTTTCATACCCACTGATTTCCCCGGTAAAAAACCTACGGCTGGGAAAAGCATCCATGTAGTACAAATGAAAATGAAACAATCTCCCCATGGAGCCGAATACTGAATATAGTGTGTGCCCATAATCGAATTAAGGTATTTCATTCTCGTGCGGCCTAAACCGGCGGCTCCTCATCTTCAACTTCTCCTTTTAACGATTCATCTGCCTGTCGTCGTAGCGATGGTGGGAAATGAGATGATAAATTTAGATTCAGCGATGATTCAGCATTCTAACTAGTTGATTTCCTCATGAAGATAACAAAGTATTCCCTCTTCAATGCACTGTTCCATGATAATTTTTATAAGATATCTACGCCCGCGGCCGAGAAAGATTTAAAAGTTGACAAGAAATACCCTAACCTATGGCAGATCTCCGATGTTCACTTGAGATGACGCATTTCTTTGACGATGGCGTCATTTGACAATCATTTTTTTAAAGATTCGATGATAGCGGGGAAAATCGGCTCTATAAGGGCTGGCCAGCGAGGACTTCGAAATTTAATAGGCGCAGGGGAGCAATGCCTTTAGAATTTGCGAATTTCCAGCGTAGACTTATGGTTTCGTAGAATGACTTATGTGTGAGTGAGAGATTATGTAACAATTTAATAAGTGTGCAATGTGAGACCACGGTCTCTTCATTTTACACACTCTCTAGACCGGTCGATAGACGAGAGAGTGCGCGAAATGAAGAGACAGTCGTCTCACATTTCGCACTCTACTATTGATCGTTCGCAGTGGGCTGTCTGCCAGACGCAGGCCTCTCGTGAGGATATAATATCATCCATTGATTGGAGCGGTCGACGTATCGATTTGGAATTGGATACAATCACTGGTAATGATAGATGAGATGAGTAAAACAAAAAAAACGCAGTTGAAATTAGCCTGAAAGTGATTGTGGCTGTGGTTCAGCTCTCTTCATTTCGCACCCTCTCACGACCGGTCAGTAGTGTGTAAAATGAGGAAACTACGGTATCACAGTTCGCACGCTAATTCATAACATGTTGCAGGTCACGTGTCATCCTCGCACTTTCTAATGATAATTCTGGTATCGATCGCGACTCTTTTGCCTCTCCCAGTCTACGCGATCATTGTTTTCATGCGTGTAAAAGTGCTGAGAAAACTGCGCACTCAAAAGAGCATGAGCGCTGCTTCGCGAAGAAACCACGCCACACTAATCAAGGCGCGTTTTTCCCTTCATTTCACAGAGCGGCAAATTTACTATGAAAAGGTTTCGTTTCTTGGAAAAAGTTTGCCAAGCTCTTCGCTCCGCACGCTCTCTCGTGTGCTGAGTGAGGCAAACGTTTTCCAAGAAACGAAACCTTGGCAAAGCGTTTTCCCAGCAAATTTGTTTTCAGTATTTTACTATGTGGTTTGTTATTTCTATATTTCTATAGATAGATCTCCTTCCAACTCTCAATCACCAACAACATTTTTGAAATGCAAAAAAACGCCAACTGGTGAGGATGTGCAAGCTTGTTCTTTATTGTTTTTCCCAGAAAAACTGGAACATTGCTATGACTTTCCTGGAAGTAAAATGAGAAATGTTTCATGTGATTTTATCTTCCAAGCAAGCGAACTTGTTCACTTCAATGTGAGTCCTGGGGACTTGTTTAGAACTTCAGGCGCTGACTTACCACGCCTGTCTTCCCTCCATTTTCGTGCTCGGTAGCAGTCTCTTTCTGCTCGCCTTCTTTGGATACACGAGTGGCGAGGCCGTTGAGAGTTTGATCTCCATCGTGAGTAGACTTGGAAAAGTAACGAAACAATCACACAGTGCGCGAACACTCTTAGATGCCGAAACACAGTATATTGTATCGACGCCCGAGAGCGCAACGAGATATTGCAAATCTAAAATACTACGTTCCACTTCCTGTACTACCTGTGGTGTACTGTCTCCTTCTCTCGTTTTCACATGCTCTCTCGCCTTCGTTTCTGACGTTTCTGATTCGAACGTTTTATTTGTTTGGACGAGTGTTTGTGAATTTGAAATACGCATGCAATGAATCTCCATTAATAGCTAAACTTGCTTGCAACGATCTTTTCCCCCATATATGTATATATAACACATATATATAGCACATGTTAAATTAAAAAAAAAATACCAATTTTGCAAAAATGTCGTGCTCATAAATCGCTTTGCCGGTTTACCCTATACAAACGCCAAAAAAGTGAAAATCTCGACTATATTGTAGATTCCAGCCGTCATCCCTTCAGTTAATCCACGGTTTACGCTGTGGTTCATTATACCGTACCGGAGGTTTGTATTTATTTTATTTTATAATATTTACGATCAACGACTTTCAAACGAACGAACGAACACGATTGACGAGCTAAATCCTGTATTTCAAAATGTACAATTTTGCAACCTGCGAAATAAATATTGAAATGCGGGGCAAGAACTTTACAAAATTGTTAATTTTTTCTCTTTCAGATTTGTGCTGAAGTTGCTGAGAACAGATCGGTTCAATGCAGTTCAAATATCGGCATCAAAGGAGAGCACAGCATATTACAAATTTACAAACACTCGTCCGAAATATTAAAACGTTCCGCTGATAAACGGCAGAAACGAGGGCGAGAGAGCATGCAAAAGCGAGAGAAGCAGACACCACAGGTAGTGGAACGTAGTATTTTAAATTTGTAAACCGATAAAGCTTTTCGAGTAAATATGACGCATTACGGAGCATTTATTCCTACTGAAATTTGTTTTATTTTTTTTGGAACTACTGTAGGTGCCCTCTTGTTTCGCCTTATTTTCTCTTGTTTTTTAAAGGTAAGTTGCGCCAAAGCCTTCATAAATTGAAATCGTGTTCCGAGTAGTAGTTGCTTCTGCGGATAACTATTACATATTCACAAACACTCGTCCAAAAAATAAAACGTTCCGCTGATAAACATCAGAAACGAAGGCGGGAGAGCATGTGAAAACGAGAGAAGGAGAGTAACCATATCACAGGTAGTAACCATACTATAGTACTGGAAGTGGAACGTAGTATTTTAGATTTGTAATACTCTTCTTCGTTATTTCGCAGGATTGTTGTGAAACGTTCGCTGTATTATTGTAGTGATTGAAATTTGGAGCATCAATTGAATTGTTCAAAATTCTTTGCGAAATCGTTGTTCAAACAACATTCGAAAGTGATCATTTACTTGTGAGTCGAATCGGGAGACACCCGACGATGGTCGGGACATTCGGTTTTGCGTGAAACACAAATAAACTTGGTGATTTTTTATTTTTTCCAAAAAAGTCAAAGTTTGAAAAATCGTAACTTGCTTAAAATGAAGTGAGAGATTCGCGATTTGGGTGTTTAGTGTTTAGCTATAACCCTCGCCTACAAAACAAAAGTACTATTTCAATACTATTTGTAATCCTTGCAATGGGTCAAAAGAAATGGTGCGTTGTATGAAGAAGTATATTGAAAAAAATAAAACATTTTGTTTCTCGAAGTAGATAAACGTTTCTCTCTTGTCCAATCCATCGAATGATTACCACAATGAATGACAAATGGAATGACAAAAAATACAAACAAAAGACAGACCGATTTTTTGAAGTCTTTCCTTAGTATCTTTCCTTAGTAATCTTTCCTTAGTAGCGGATGAGAGATTGTGCGTGTCTATTTGGTGAGTTTCGTATCTCATATTCAGTAGAGAGCGAAATGGAGAGCACGGTCTCTTCATTTCACACACTCTTTTCACCGGTCGGTCGACGAGAGAGTGCACGAAATGAAGAGGCAGTGGTCTCACATTTCGCACTCTACAATTCAGTATTCGTTTCTCCAACTCGCTTCGTCTTCTCCATTCCCTTCGAGAACCGTTCAACGATCACCGAATAAGCATCCCCTGCATAAATGCCGATTCTCTCCTAACGAGTAGGTGTAGAAGTCTGCAGATGTTACGTGAACACGGAACAAACAGATGCAGGAATCAATGAATAGGCAATGAAGAACGCGGCTACTAGCATCATTTGAAATGTTTTTTTCCGGAATAGAGAGTGAAACCGTATTTCGATGATTCATGGTAGTAATACTTGTACTCGTAGTGCCCTTTTGAGCGATATAACCAAACAATCGTGATATTCGTTCCCTGGAGATACCCAGCGCGTTGAAAGTTCGAAGCATCAGTACCGATAAAACTCAGCTTATCTTCATCATCGCCTTGTTTGCTTCCAATTCTGAAATCGTGTAGCCAATGGGTTCATATTCGTAGATGGTTTTGCAACTTCGCTTAGCCAATGGACTGCTATTATATGTAATTGTAAAATATTCATGAAATCGACTACTAATCGCGTTATCATTAGCGCTTGCCTAACACATTCAAGACACTGTAAAAGGAGTTGTGACTTTCTCAAGAAATGTTTAGCGTCCGTTAATATTGCTCGTCGGTTTCAACGTTAAAATATGGTTCACTGGTAAAAGATCTAGATCGCGGGGCCGAAACACTGGGACCATGTTAGGCATACTTACTTTGTTCTGCTCTTATATTGACCGATTAATTAATTATATTGACTAGGAAACATAGACTTTCGCATACTAGGGATGCCTGCTCGGTATTGGTCATACCCTCTGGCAGTCGCTCTTTCTCTGACTCTCTTCGCCTTATCAACCGTAAGACCGACTTCTCCCCAACAGACCGTAATACGAATACTGGCATCGCTATCGCAAACAGTTCGACATAATATTAGATGTGCTCGTCACTGGAGCAATGGTCCGTCGCACTCATGGCTGTGGCAACGGCTGTCGGAGTGATGCTCAACGTCCTCCTACTACACGCGATATCAACAAAGTATCATTACATTTTTTGATCGATGTAAATAGATAGATAGACATATTTTACACATGTTAGGACATGATAATTGACATAGAAAAGGGTTGTGTTGGAAAGAATGATATTTCTTCTCTTCACATCCGTTTCTTTTGGTAAACTCTTTTTTTTATTAGGAAGCTTTACTTTCTGCAGGAAAGATATCAGTAGTTTAGATATTCGATACGCAATAAATGACGGCCAGCAATTTATAAAATAGTAACTCATTAGATTATGCAAGACGTACAATATGTAATATTGTGTGAATATTACGGAAGCATCCTCTTTTTTCAAATGCAGGACACCACGCACGATGCGCGCCTATTCCATTCTCATTTTCAACGCGTCAATAATTGACTTGCTCGGTGCAACTTCGACACTTCTCACCATTCCAAGGTATTATTGCTGCACATGTCCTTGGTATCTCACTATCTAGTTTTTTGTTGCTATACGACACTACTCGAAAGATCTGAATAATATTAATAAGAATCTATAGGCAAATAACTGGCCCTTTCGGCATCGTTTTAATATTCTATGGACCTTCGACACTGGTGGACAGGCAGCTTTGCTGGACATGCTTTGGTGGGCAGTTTTTATTTCTCCTTAATATTTTTATTAATTGTTTAGAAAAAATCCACATTGAAAGCTACTGGACGATGATTCTGTGTTTCTAGAGAATTTTTCCGAGATACGTTCTTGATGTCGTGTTGAAAAAACGGGATATCTGTCAGCACTTCACGTATACTCAATGACGATGTCTCATTGCCTGCTGTTTATGTCGTTCGCGTATCGGTTCTATGTCATCAGTGGACTGGGAGAAGCACCGAAGCGGAGCGTCATGATTCGGTTTCAATTTTATACTTCAACAACCAACTCCAGTTACCAATGTCCATTCAATATTAATTGAATAAAAAATACAATCGAAAGCTAAGAGTTACTTCTTTATCATCGGCTACTGATAGCAACGAAATCGCTTGTTTCAAAATTATTTCTTCCAGGTTTATAATATGCGTATATCTCGGAAACAGTTGGGCGTTCGCTGGCACGTTCAATGAGCTCTTGCACACAGATAAATCTCTTCTTCCTATTCTGTTGGGAAACCGGCTTGACTTTGACATCGATGTTACAACTATCGGTGAGCTTCATATTTGTTTTTTTACAAAAGCGAAGGTTGTGCGTTGCATACCCATAATGAGAAGATTCGTACACCATGTTATGCAGTTATTTTGCAAAAGAAAAGGTTGTGCATTGCCCATTATGAGAAGAATCGCACGTAGCTATACATGATGATAATTTGCCAAACAAATGCTGTGCATTCCGTACGTATAATTCGAAAACAATAACAAACTACATTGTTTCACATTTTTCTGAGTTCAATGTAAACTTTTTTAAAGGAATTCTCGATGCAACGACACGTGTCAGTACAACGGCAACATTCGCGCTGGTCGTTTTCACTTCTCCCGTTATCTTCGTTGGCTGCCTCTTAATGAGACAGCGAATCACTGCAAAGTTGCGCACCAAAACGGTAATTTTTTATCGTTTTTTTTGCGCAAAGCCCATCCAAATTCCGCGACAGATATCGAGTAATGAAAAGGAAAAAAATGTGCAATAAATTTCAGGACTCCATGAGCAGGGCTACTCACGCTACGCACCAAATGCTACTTGATGTGGGCACACACATTTTCTTAGAGATATTTTTCGTACCCTTTTCAGTAGAGTGCGAAATGTGAGACCACGGTCTCTTCATTTCGCACACTCTCTCGTCTATCGATCGGTCTAGAGAGTGTGTGAAATGAAGAGACCGTGCTCTCCATTTCGCACTCTACTTTTCAGGCGCTTCGAGCGCAGCTGCTCATCGCGATTTTGCTATCACTCGCCTCTTCAATATTCATCTTTTCATTATTCGATATCTATCACGCTACTTGGATGGACTTTGCGCAATCTTCGGTAAATCCAGAAAAAAAGTTTAACATTATCGATTTATTTCAGTTGGCTTCTGCGATCTTCGTGTGTTCTCCCATGGCGACACTTTTCTACGTAAAGCCTTACCGAGTGTTTGTGACTTCCATCGGTTATTTAGCACGAAATAATAAAGCGTTCCGTTATTAAACAACAGATACGGCTGCGAGAGAGCATGACAAAACGAGAGACGCGCTATAGAAAAAGAGTACACCAACAGTAGTCCATTTTATGAACGTATAACTTTAAAATTGTAATATTTCAGCTACGTTACACCCTGTCTTGCAATGAAAATTGCTCCGAAGCCTTCGTCGGCGACCAATTCAATCACGATGACTGCATTTACAAAGTAGTATTACAAAGTAGAGTGCGAAATGTGAGACCACGCTCTCTTCATTTCACACACTCTCTAGACCGGTCGATAGACGAGAGAGTGTGCGAAATGAAGAGACCGTGGTCTCACATTTCGCACTCTATTACAAAGTAGTATGCCGGTCCGACGTTGTGCATATCCTCTGGAAGTGTTTTCCTCTAATTCTCTTCACTCTTCACCATGTCCACTATACCAATCACATTTCGTAAAATTATTTGTGCACCTGAAAAGTAGTGTAATAGCTCGTCCGACACGAGCCCAATTACGATTTATCCATATTAAGAGGATACGATTTATCCATATTAATATGATTTATATAAACCGACAAAGTGTTTATTAATTCTTTGCTCCGTCTATTGTTTTAGCAAATTGATGTATTCAGGTTTAGAGTTCCTTATTGATACATGACAATCTAATTATAAAACGTGGAAAAATAAAAATTCCGTTGTTCCACTTTTCATAATTGGAAATTCGTGGATCATTAAGGAACTCTATTCAGATTTCTCTTTAATCTGTTTGCTGATAAATATTCTGTTCAAACAGAAAAAAAATTTCAAACGTGTCGTAAGTCTTTTTTTCGATTTTGCGTTAGAACAAGCGACTTGCCTAAATTCATTCGCCATCTTATACCAGAACACAACTGGGCATATTGCCGATACGGTTTCACGAATAATACAATCGCCAGAGGTGCAGCGGCTAATATTAGTGATCTAAAAAAAGTAATATCAATAACGAAAATAGAATAATGGGGTCACTCTGGGCTGAGGAAAGTTCATCCAATCCGCGTGGTAAAAGAGAAACAACCAAAAGGCAAATATAGATTCGACGCATGACGTCGACACAGGTTGACTCGCAGTACCTTGAAATTATTGTAAAATCAATTTAAAGGCATTCTTCTCAATCTTGAAGATGAATGCCATCTATCTCCGAAAAAAATGCAAAATGTTGTGCAGCAAATAAGAGAAAGAACATGCAAAACACTAAATACAAATGGGCGGGCGGGTGTTTTCTGTCTCTTCTTTGAGGTTTTGGTGGGCTCATAATGGGAATTTTTTCTTCAATTTACACATCCCATCGGGTGTACTATAACTTCTGCTTTTAAACCTGAATAGCGATATCCATCCAAATTTCCTTTTCGCATTATATTTGTTATCTAGGTTTGATTCACATAGGAATTTCGCACTAATATTCAAGAATTATAAATTTCATAAAATTTAAAGTTACCGGGGATACATATTTTCAGGTCTAATCTTACGATGGAATCGAAAAGGCAAGTGCCGTAAAATATATTTCATAATGCTATTATATGGCGCTCGGGCTTTTTTTCGTTTTATTTTTTTATAATTATAAGCCTTATTATTTATTAAAAGTAATTTTTATATTAGAATTTATGTGACCCTAATCTCGAATGAGAAAAAGAGGCTCCAAAATAAGACTGCGATGCGACACGCGACGTGGTCATTGATCATCATGGAATACCGCGAATTCAATATTATTCCGTGGATTCCCGGTAACTTTTCGAAAACTGCTAGATAGTAATATGATTAACGTAGTTGTAGTTGTACCACATTAGTTGTAATACATTTTATGTTGTACCACGTTAAAATGACTTTTTTTTGTTTCATTGACCGCAATTATTTATTCGTCACTAGACTGGCTATAGTAAATTTCCTCGTCTATTGTCTATCTGGCATATTTCATTCTTATTACCCGGTGCTGTCAATAATACGTGAGATTTAATGGTCATGAAATCGCACAACGCTACATTTAGTTACTAAAAAAGAGATAGTCGAACTAGAGTTCGTTGTGTACGCATAGAGCTTAGTGTGTTTCACCTAAACACCTTGTCAGCGAATACCTGTTACTTTTTTTCCTCAATCTCAGAATTCTTCTCATGAAAATCGCTTGATAATCAAATGGCATCAAACATCGTTGATACCACGAACTCCCAGCTACATATTCAGCTACATAGCTATATATATACCTGTTACTGCATCTATGATACGATGAATAATGGACTGGAAAACCCGAAAGGAAACTGCAAATACATAACTGATAAAATTTCAGTGAATAAACAAATAATTAACTGGGATAACTAGCCGGGATGTGTTGAGGTTAAATACACTACGCTCTATGCGTACACTACGCTCTATGCATAGTTATAGGTGAAGGTTCAGTCCAGGGAGAGTTCGATAGCCGGCTTCAGGTTCGGTTCAGGGGGACCTCGGCAGCCTGTTTCAAGTTCGATCCAGGGAGGTGGACTCGATAGCCGGCTCCAAGGACAGTCCAGGGGGAGTTTCGTATGCTAGGGAATGTTAATCTCTAGAAAGAGTACTGGCTTATTCCGTTGCAAAAGGCTCGTGAGGCTGAGAGCGATCGAAAAAAGTTGCCACTACGCCACTTCGTGGCTCCGTGGCAACTTTTTCGATTGCTCTCAGCCTCACGAGCCTTTCTCAACGGAAACGCAGGATACCGCGTGTTGATTTCCCTGACGTGTTCGAACACGTTTTCGACATAGCAAAACACTTTTCCTGTGATCCCCCGCGCTCTGCGAAGCAATTAGAAACTTTTCGAAATTTTCGATTTTCAACGATAAACCGTGTTAGAACACGTTCAGACACGTTTCTGACATCTCAAAACACTTTTCCTGTGATCCCGGACACTCACCGGTGCGTTTGGAGAAAATTTGAAATTTTGATTTTTCACGTTCAAACTCGGCAAAACAGGTGAAAACGTGTTTCACGCTACTCAAAAACGTGTTAGGACGGCTTCTGGCACTTGCGAAAAAGGCGGCAAAAGATTTGCCCGCGGCGGGGTTCGAACCTGGGGGTCTAGGATAGATAGTCAAGCGCGTAACCCACTTGGCTATGGATTTGGTTTAATTAATTTTGTAAAATTTGAAATGTTTTCAGATGGGTTATCATATGCAGAAGGAACTGAGAAGATTGATTGAGTTTGAAGTGATTTATAGCGAAAAAACGAAATCGTCCTTCAAGTGGTTAAAACTCGGCAAAACAGGTGAAAACGTGTTTCACAGTACTCAAAAACGTGGTTTTCTGGTACTTGCGAAAAATGCGGCAAAAGGTTTGCCCGCGGCGGGGGTCGAACCTGGGGGTGCCGGATTGCTGGCGAAGCGCGTAACCCACTTGGCTATGAATTTGGCTAATTAAATTTTGTAAAATTTGAAAGTAATTCTGGTTAGTTATCATATGCAAAAGGATCTGGGAAGATAGCGCGATTCTGAAGCGATTTATAAGGAAAATGCGAAAAAAATGTATGTCACGCGTACGGAAATAAAAAAAAACAGACAGACAGACATTTTGATTCCCTAGGTAGTGGAGGAACTTCTAGGATGTGACAAATATGTAGCTGGGAGTTCGTGGTATCAACGATGTTTGATGCCATTCGATTATCAAGCGATCTTCGAAGAATTCTGAGATTGAGGGAAATAAGGTACTTGAAGCTCCAGTGAGATAAGCGATTACGAGATTCCGTGAAAAAAATCTGCAGACAATAATGAACGATGTGACAAGTTTGACGCGGGTAACTGTAATGCAAAGTTTGCTTTATTTGCTGATTTTGATGAAAGATGTGACCCATGCAATATTCGTTGCCCCAGCTAACTTCATTAATAAAGGGCAGTGGCAGTGGCTCAGGCACTGACAGACAGACTAACTCACACGCAGACAGACAGACAGATCTTGTTGAATAAGAGTAAGTAGTAGCATTCGTTATCCCCATCTTACTCAGAGCGGGAAGTCTCCAACTTCCCTTACTCTGGAGATGTTATCTCCAGGTGAGAGAGCATGATAAATCGAGAGGTGGAGACATCTCCTAATAGTTGGAGATGTGAACACTCCAGAGTAAAGAAAGCTAGAGACTTCGCTCTCAGTGTATAGACTTGATCTTTTGCATGGAATGCCTTTCATTATGTAGATTTCACAAAACATTGAAAGAGTTCAACGTGACTTCACAAGGAAGTTGCACTTTCGTGGTAACCTTCCCTCAGTGAACTACCGTAATCGCGTACGTGATATGTATCTTTTTGAACTTGAACGCAGTAAATTTGTATCCGATATTGTATTCCTCCACTACATCATTCAGAAATTCTTCGAACTATATGATTCTTCTATTCCTAATCGTCACCCTCACACTCGTTTTGCACGTAACTCATATTAATTCCGAATTTCACTGCCCTCCTTTCCCACCAATTCACTAGAGAGCGAAATGTGAGACCACGGTCTCTTCATTTCGCACACTCTCTACACCGGTCGGTTGATGAGAGAGTGTGTGAAATGAAGATGCGGTGGTCTCACATTTCGCACTCTACTATTCACATTCCACACTTGCATTTAGGACGATCTCTAACAGGAATTCACTTCCGTTTATATCAGTATGCCTCTCCCGTGACTATTTTCGCAGGTACATATGTTCCCAACTTAATCCCTTTTTTCCGTCAATCTATTATTCAACATTGACTCATTTGATTTTCTGTTTTTTTTCATTGCCACACCCCTCCCCCCAATACCCTTGTTGCAATGCCACAGCATCCGGTTGGTACCATGCCAAGAACGTCTCTCATTGTCTGACCCTATCGTTTGGCGCGCTCTCTCGTTACCTATCTCTTTCTGTCAAATCGGTTCCTGCTCTCTTCATTTCACACACTCTCTCGCCAGTCGCCTAGCGCAGAGTGTGTGAAATGAATAGAACAGGAACCGATTTGACCAACCCTATTCTCTACCCACCGCATTATCACAGTCCCTGATGCAATAAAGAATAAATGAATGGAAAATTCTTCCTGTTTGCTTTTAATCCAAATTTGTATTGCTGATTGTGTAAATATGCCACTTGTCTCCAGTATATTCGGGTTGTAAAAGGATTTGTAGTTTCTCGCGTCGTACATTAACCAAATACGCTCATGCTAGCTGATCGTCTTATCACTTCTAATTAATTCATCTTGCGGAATGTATTGATTATTACATTATTACTAGGGTTCCTTAATGATACATGAAAATCAAATTATAAAAAGTGGAACAATGAGAATTCTTTTGTCCCACTTTTTATAATTGGATTTTCGTGTATTATTAAGGAACCCTAATTATTACTTACTCGTGTAATGTGGAGCATCTGCTCACAATAGTTGATCGACTTCGAATATGGTGCAGGAGTGAAAAAATCTTGGATGTGCTGGTCAGTGGAGCAGATTGCCGTTGCACTCACTGCCGTGTCGATGGCTATCGGAATCGCACTCAACTTGCTACTACTACTCGCTATATCAAGAAGGTTTCTACAGAGATTCAAAGTCGAGTAAACAATTGGATTAGACCTCTTCTTTTCTCACACTCTCTACACTTGCCAATAGGTGAGAGAGCATGCAAAAAGAAGAGATCTAATCCAAGTATTTACCCGAATTTCAACCTCCAAGTTTCTATAATCAATCAATTATGTATCATGCCAAACTTGATTTAATTGCAGAATCGTTAGCGTGATGAAATAGCGAAACAATAAATTGAATCAAACGAATAAATTGAGCTCTAAAACAAACAGCTCTAGAAACCCGCAGTTGAATGAAAAAAATAATAACGAAAAATACTGAATATTGCCTCAACCTATTTCTAATGCAGGACGCCTCTCACAATGCGAGCCTACTCATTTCTCATCTTTAACGCGTCAATGGTTGACCTACTAGGCGCAACTTCGACGCTTCTCACTATTTCCAGGTATTGTTAAATTGTATTTCTGGTATCTCACTATATAGTAGGGATGCAGGTTCGGTAATCGGTTTACGGCGTTTTGAGCTCGGTAACTTCAACTTCATACGTGTGACCTCTCATGATCTCACTTGGTTACCGTACATTCTTCTTTCCTTTTATCGTTTTCCTCTTTCTACTTGTAACATATATATATATATATGTAATTCGGCTGATAAGGAGAAGGTAGTTAGAGAAAAAGAGACTGCCAGAGGGTACGCTCAACACCGAACCGTCATCCCTACTGGTGCTATTATTTGGAATAATCCTATTCGCGAATAACAAAGGGTTATTTGAAAATAATCGTTGTTATTAGCGAATAGAATTATTGCAAATAACAACACTAATCCCTACTATATTGTAGTGTAAGTGAGAGTGAACGATGCTAATCGAATGAACTGAAAAATGGACGCTTAAGAGAGGTATCACCAGAGATTGCAGGAAGATAGGAACAATTTTCGAAAAAATATTTTTGATTTCGACCAAACTTTTTTGTGAGAGTACCCAGGAGACAAGAATTCGATCAATCCGGGTCGCAGGTCTCAGAGCCGTCTTTTAGGAATTCTCCGGTTCTGATGCCGGAATCCTCATAACTTTCTTCAAAATTGAGCTAGAAAGCTCACGTAGGGCTCAAAATGTGCGGAAAAATTAGCCGACCAATTTTTCTGTTGGTGATGAGTCCGTAGCTGGCTGACCCAGAAAGTTATCTGAACAAATGTGATTTTGAGAAGTTTCCAAAAATGATAACATATTTTCGATGGTCGAACCCAAGAGTTTTCTGTACAGAATATGAAAGAGCATGCACACATTGGTTATATAAAAAATTAAAATCGATAAGAAATGGACCCCTTTCTAGGCGAAAAATAGCTCTGAAATCAAAAAAAATGTGAAATTTTTGAATTTTTGGAAAAATCGATTATTTTAAAATCGCCTCAAATTTTTTTTTTCGAAGACCCTGAGTAGTATTATGTTCGGGGAAAATGATTTCGAATGACAATATATGCGCATTGTTTCACGATAAAATGTAAAATCGAGTCAAAAAGATTAAAATTTTGAAGAAGTTTATTATTTTATTGTGATGTAGTATGCATATATTGTCTTTCGAAATCATTTTTCCCGAACACAATACTACTCAGGGTCTTTGAAAAAATATATTTGGGGCGATTTTAAAATAATCGATTTTTCCAAAAATTCAAAAATTTCACATTTTTTTGCTCTCAGAGCTATTTTTCGCCTAGAAAGGGGCCCTTTTCTTATCGATTTTAATTTTTTATATAACTAATGTGTGCATGCTCTTTCATATTCTGTACAGAAAACTCTTGGGTTCGACCATCGAAAATATGTTATAATTTTTGGAAACTTCACAAAATCACATTTGTTCAGATAACTTTCTGGGTCAGCCAGCTACGGACTCATCACCAACAGAAAAATTGGTCGGCTAATTTTTCCGCACATTTTGAGCCCTACGTGAGCTTTCTAGCTCAATTTTGAAGAAAGTTATGAGGATTCCGGCATCAGAACCGGAGAATTCCTAAAAGACGGCTCTGAGACCTGCGACCCGGATTGATCGAATTCTTGTCTCCTGGGTACTCTCACAAAAAAGTTTGGTCGAAATCAAAAAATATTTTTTCGAAAATTGTTCCGAAAGCTGGATTTTTCCTGCAATCTCTCGTGATACCTCTCTTAAAGATAACTTGATTCTTCTATGTAAAGCCAAGGGACGAGAAGGAGAGAACATCAACTTTTTATTTGTTGAGACGTTTCGGGCAAACAGCCCATCTTCAGTCGGTTTAAAGATAATCATTGCAGGATTATAGCTGGCCCATTCGGAATGGTCTTAATATTCTTCGGACCTTCCACACTGGTGGGCAAGCAGCCCTGCTGGATATTCTTTTGTGAGTAGTATTGTTTTATCTCTCCTGGATTTTTACAAATTTTAATGGAAGAATTCTATACACAGAAGTTATTCCATGATAAATCTGTTTTTTTTCTCTCGCTAGTTTATTCATAATTTGGTGAATCAGTGCGTTAGCGTAAGAAACGCATAAATTGTTCTCAAATCCGTACAGCAAAAAGTGACTTGATGAATATTTCACAGATTCTGGTAGGTATTAGTTTGCTATAGTTTTGTATTAGTTTGCTATTTTCCGTTTCATTCATGTTATAATTTATTCGACTATTTATGCAAATGTTGACGCATGGTGTAGGTAAAATACATAAATAGAACTTTTTCAGCCCTCGCGATATACTCGTTGACAATGTCCCATTGCCTGCTGTTCATGTCGTTCGCTCACCGGTTTTATGTCATGAGCGGACTGGGGGCTGTTCCGAAGCGTAGCCGCATGATCCAGTAACAATTTTAGATTGTATTTTGTTTACCAATACTCCCAATTGTATCTTCTTCAAGAAATGCTCCTATAAGAGAGGAACCGGGAGAAACTCGAGGATGCCCGAGGCATAGGAAAATTTATGATTTTTAAATTTTCTCATTTTAGTATGGGAGGTTGCTCGAACCCTCCTCTATCGAATAGCGTTTCCAGAATATTTTTATAAATTTTCATTTTTACGTGAAACACAAACAAACCTGGTTAGTTTGAAATTTTTTTCAAAACAGGCAAAGTTTGAAAAATCATAACTCGCTTCAAAATGAAGCTACAGAAAAGCGGTTTGGTTTGTTAGATAGAGAAATCACTCAAGTGCAATACACATAGGATTTCGTCATTCTTGGCTCATGCGACGGTGCGGGGCGGTCGCTTTTGCTAATTATGTTGCCATTTTCGTTAAAGTTAAAAGTAGTGGCTGCCTTAATGTGCGTTCTAGAGATAATACTCAGTACTATTTATAACCACTGAAGTAAGCTAAGACAGAGGGTGCGTTGTAAAGACGCGCCTTTTTAAGTGCAATCGTGTGGAAAGTGTTAATTGAAAATTTTCTTTCTCAGCCCCATTTATGCTTGAAAATATTGGAAATAATTTAAAAACAATATTAAAGTTGATTTTGAGACATTTTAGGAGTAACTTTTTTGATATAATAAAAATTAAAAATGGGGCTGAGAAAGAAAATTTTCAATTAACACGTTCCACACGATTGCACTTTAATAAGCGCGTCTTTACAACGCACCCTCTGTCTTAGCTTACTTCAGTGGTTATAAATAGTACTGAGTATTCTCTCTAGAACGCACATAAAGGCATCCACTACTTTTAACTTTAACGAAAATGGCAACATAATTAGCAAAAGCGACAGCCCCGCACCGTCGCATGAGCCAAGAATGACGAAATCCTATGTGTATTACACTTGAGTGATTTCTCTATCTAACAAACCAAACCGCTTGTCTGTAGCTTCATTTTGAAGCGAGTTATGATTTTTCAAACTTTGTCTTTTTTGAAAAAAATTCAAACTAACCAGGTTTGTTTGTGTTTCACGTAAAAACGAAAATTTATAAAAATATTCTGGAAACGCTATTCGATAGAGGAGGGTTCAAGCAACCTCCCATACTAAAATTAGAAAATTTAAAAATCATAAATTTTCCTATGCGTCGGTAAAATTCAAAATGCTCGAGTCTCTCCCGATTCCTCTCATAAGAATTTGCAGACATAACAGTGCGTTCGCGTAAGACTCGCACACCCGACGGTACAGTAAAATTGCACCTTCGTTTTTTCACAGTTTCCGATAGCACTATGGATGGTCTATCGATTTCTGATAGTGTCATGTTCTGATTATACTCATTTGCATAATTACAGCCTATCAAAGTTGAGCTGTTTTTCAGTATTTTTAACGCCATTTATGTCAAACTATAGATAATCATTCACATAGATAGTGAAAAATGATCACCAAGATATGACTGACAACGTGGTGTCGTTCAACTTTACGTTTTCCAAAATTTGCATATTTCATGAATTTTTGACCTCGTTTTTCTTGAAAACTAAGCAAAAAACATAGCTGGATTTTTGATATGTTATGGATACAGGTGACCTCTATCCGATTCGTCTATTATTTGGGTAGGTTCCGGGGGGGGAACGGTGGTGTTATGCATGAAAAACTGATAATTTCAATTAGAAAGGAATCCCTCATTTCGTCTCATTCCACCCATCCAACCCGTGCGGTGAGAAATGACAATTAAGAATGGTTTATGGTGGCAGGAAAATCTCATCAGAACTCTCTTTCACTACATAAAACATGAGATTGGACTCGTTAACTCTATCCAACAACGTCTCCTCTTCTTCATCATCCTTTTCTCCATGTCCCTGTTCTCCTCCATTCTCTCCGTCACTATCATCATCATCACCATCACTTTCGATGTCTTCCTGTTACTGCAGTTTCTACGAGTTTCCGATATTTTCGCATTAATTTTGGGATAGTGACGGCTGTTGCTAGAGCTGTAAAACAAATCTTCGTGGCATGGTATTAGTCCAAAAACCTTACGCCTGAGGCGTATTGTTTCCCAAATCCCAAATGATGACAGGAGAGATTTTATTTCAGAAGGACGAGATTGTGAAAATTTTGAAACAATCATCGAGACAGTCCATTTTATTTTTTATCAATTCACGCCACTCTACAGCGCTGGCCCTTTTGTCTTCCGCGCGATGGTCTAGGAATAATTTCATAGCAACAGCATGCACAGCACATTATGATCCATCCGAGACGTTCGACTTTCTTTCTGTGGCCATCCTTGCCTGTCTGAGGAATTTCAGATAATGTTTGCTTGAAAATAACCACTCTATGTGGGAGTAAAATTAGGGATTAGGAAGGAAGAGTGAGGGAAGGTCTTCCTCACTCTCGCCGTTGTGATTATTATAATGGTAGACAGGAAGAAGGAGTAGGAAGGCCGGGCAAACTCTTCCAGAAGAATTGACGGGATTTGGGAAGAGTTGATCTTCCTAAGAAAAGTTATTTTCCAGTAATTTGGGTCTGGATGTGCTGTCCTCGATCTCCATAAGTCACGGTTGAGAGTGTGCCTCTCCGTTAGTCGCTTCGTTGCGAAATCCTTCTTTATCACCTTCTCCCAACTCATTTTGGGGCGTCCCACCGGACGTTTCCCGGGAGGTTTGTACATGAGAATCTTTCGACACGGATGTTCTCTATCTCTCCGTTTGATGTGCCCATACCATCTCAGTCTCTTTTCTCGTACGTTATCCACAATCGGTGCGATTCCCAGCTGCTTTCTCACTCTTTCATTCCGCACGTGATCCTTCAATCGCACTCGACTGATCCATCTCGCCATCTTCATTTCGGCAACACTCAACTTCTCCTCCAACTCAACGGAAATATACGAATAATTTGACCCCTCACTTTATTTTGTGTTTTCTTGTAAGACCTCTATTGTAGTACTGTTCGACATGGATAAATGATGTGATGTGATGTGATGTGAATTTGGGTCTTGTACTATTCATTGGCACCTTCCAAACAATTTGAAGCTATTTACAATACCCAGAACGCATTTGCATTAAATTTTTCACCGCCGTTTTGGCAGTCTTGCTCTTGTGGAAGAGTAAGATCCAATAGCGTGTGCACACTCTCAACCGTGACTTATGGAGATCGAGGACAGCACATCCAGACCCAAATTACTGGAAAATAACTTTTCTTAGGAAGATCAACTCTTCCCAAATCCCGTCAATTCTTCTGGAAGAGTTTGCCCGGCCTTCCTACTCCTTCTTCCTGTCTACCATTATAATAATCACAACGGCGAGAGTGAGGAAGACCTTCCCTCACTCTTCCTTCCTAATCCCTAATTTTACTCCCACATAGAGTGGTTATTTTCAAGCAAACATTATCTGAAATTCCTCAGACAGGCAAGGATGGCCACAGAAAGAAAGTCGAACGTCTCGGATGGATCATAATGTGCTGTGCATGCTGTTGCTATGAAATTATTCCTAGACCATCGCGCGGAAGACAAAAGGGCCAGCGCTGTAGAGTGGCGTGAATTGATAAAAAATAAAATGGACTGTCTCGATGATTGTTTCAAAATTTTCACAATCTCGTCCTTCTGAAATAAAATCTCTCCTGTCATCATTTGGGATTTGGGAAACAATACGCCTCAGGCGTAAGGTTTTTGGACTAATACCATGCCACGAAGATTTGTTTTACAGCTCTAGCAACAGCCGTCACTATCCCAAAATTAATGCGAAAATATCGGAAACTCGTAGAAACTGCAGTAACAGGAAGACATCGAAAGTGATGGTGATGATGATGATAGTGACGGAGAGAATGGAGGAGAACAGGGACATGGAGAAAAGGATGATGAAGAAGAGGAGACGTTGTTGGATAGAGTTAACGAGTCCAATCTCATGTTTTATGTAGTGAAAGAGAGTTCTGATGAGATTTTCCTGCCACCATAAACCATTCTTAATTGTCATTTCTCACCGCACGGGTTGGATGGGTGGAATGAGACGAAATGAGGGATTCCTTTCTAATTGAAATTATCAGTTTTTCATGCATAACACCACCGTTCCCCCCCCCGGAACCTACCCAAATAATAGACGAATCGGATAGAGGTCACCTGTATCCATAACATATCAAAAATCCAGCTATGTTTTTTGCTTAGTTTTCAAGAAAAACGAGGTCAAAAATTCATGAAATATGCAAATTTTGGAAAACGTAAAGTTGAACGACACCACGTTGTCAGTCATATCTTGGTGATCATTTTTCACTATCTATGTGAATGATTATCTATAGTTTGACATAAATGGCGTTAAAAATACTGAAAAACAGCTCAACTTTGATAGGCTGTAATTATGCAAATGAGTATAATCAGAACATGACACTATCAGAAATCGATAGACCATCCATAGTGCTATCGGAAACTGTGAAAAAACGAAGGTGCAATTTTACTGTACCGTCGGGTGTGCGAGTCTTACGCGAACGCACTGTTATGTCTGCAAATTCTTATGAGAGGAATCGGGAGAGACTCGAGCATTTTGAATTTTACCGACGCATAGGAAAATTTATGATTTTTAAATTTTCTAATTTTAGTATGGGAGGTTGCTTGAACCCTCCTCTATCGAATAGCGTTTCCAGAATATTTTTATAAATTTTCGTTTTTACGTGAAACACAAACAAACCTGGTTAGTTTGAATTTTTTTCAAAAAAGACAAAGTTTGAAAAATCATAACTCGCTTCAAAATGAAGCTACAGACAAGCGGTTTGGTTTGTTAGATAGAGAAATCACTCAAGTGTAATACACATAGGATTTCGTCATTCTTGGCTCATGCGACGGTGCGGGGCTGTCGCTTTTGCTAATTATGTTGCCATTTTCGTTAAAGTTAAAAGTAGTGGATGCCTTTATGTGCGTTCTAGAGAGAATACTCAGTACTATTTATAACCACTGAAGTAAGCTAAGACAGAGGGTGCGTTGTAAAGACGCGCTTTTTAAAGTGCAATCGTGTGGAACGTGTTAATTGAAAATTTTCTTTCTCAGCCCCATTTTTAATTTTTATTATATCAAAAAAGTTACTCCTAAAATGTCTCAAAATCAACTTTAATATTGTTTTTAAATTATTTCCAATATTTTCAAGCATAAATGGGGCTGAGAAAGAAAATTTTCAATTAACACTTTCCACACGATTGCACTTAAAAAGGCGCGTCTTTACAACGCACCCTCTGTCTTAGCTTACTTCAGTGGTTATAAATAGTACTGAGTATTATCTCTAGAACGCACATTAAGGCAGCCACTACTTTTAACTTTAACGAAAATGGCAACATAATTAGCAAAAGCGACCGCCCCGCACCGTCGCATGAGCCAAGAATGACGAAATCCTATGTGTATTGCACTTGAGTGATTTCTCTATCTAACAAACCAAACCGCTTTTCTGTAGCTTCATTTTGAAGCGAGTTATGATTTTTCAAACTTTGCCTGATTTTTCAAACTTTGCCCCAAAACGAGGTCAAAAATTCATGAAATATGCAAATTTTGGAAAACGTAAAGTTGAACGACACCACGTTGTCAGTCATATCTTGGTGATCATTTTGCACTATCTATGTGAATGATTATCTATAGTTTGACATAAATGGCGTTAAAAATACTGAAAAACAGCTCAACTTTGATAGGCTGTAATTATGAAAATGAGTACAATCAGAACATGACACTATCAGAAATCGATAGACCATCCATAGTGCTATCGGAAACTGTGAAAACCCCAAAGTGGATTTTTACCCTGTACCGAAAAATCTGGGAATCGTGCGATCCTTACGCGAATGCACTGGTAAGCAAACATTTACTGCATCGTTTGTTTAAAAGTTCGAACGTTCTTCCAGGATTATAATCTGCGTTTATATCGGCAACTATTGGGCGTTCGCTGGCCCATTTAATGAGCTCCTCCATACGGATAACTGTCGGCTGGCCGTTCTGCTGGGCGATAGGCTTGACTTTGACGTCGATGCTGCAACTGTAGGTGAGCAATCTGTTTTCGTTTAGCAAAACAAAAGACTATGCATCTTTTATCCGTTCTGAGAAGAACGACAAAGACGTTTTTATGCTTCAGAAAAGTTGTTGTGCATAGATGTAATACGAAGAAGAGCAACCACAATGTGACACGGTTTTGGCGTTTCAGCGCAGCTCATTATAATTGAACTTGGGTCTATTTTCGGACCCTGCGCATGGCATTTACCCCTGGGCCGACGGCCGAAAACACAGTTTTGGCGTTGTTAAAACACACGTTTCGCGCAAAGGGGGCGAAACAGCCATACTGAAAGGAGTTTATTGCGCTATTACTTGTAGTACTCGTATAAATAACAATATATATATATATATTATCAAATATATTAGCCTCATGCCCTAGATGCCTTGGGAAATCTTGGGTTACGTAATCCCACGTTGCAGCTGGCTTACCGGCTTGCCCCATCTAGCGTGGTAGGTTGCTACTGTAAAATCGTTTGACATGGAACACCTTTACCTTTTTATATTAGCCACTATTTCAATTAACAGGAATTATCGATGCGACGACACGGGCGAGCACTACGGTAACTTTCGCACTCATCGTATTCACATCGCCCACAATCTTCGTCGGCTGCCTCTTGATGAGACAGCGAATCGCCTCTAAATTACGCCACAAAATGGTATATTTCGAAATCATTACTAATTCAAAAGCAATCGGAAAAATTAACGAAAGTATCGTGGCAAACGACACGTTCAGCTAAAAATGTTATATTTTCTTTGACAATAATAATATTTTTTGTGCGAGCAAACGCGGTACAATGACATAAACAAAACGTAACAACAATGGAAAGCAGCAAGGTCACAAACTCTTCAAGTGTCCGCATTTTGAGAATAGTAGAGACGTGTTTGTGGTTGCTTCAATGTGCCCATCAATTTCAGGGCTCAATGAGCAAAACTTCACACGCGCAGCACAAAATGCTTCTCCAAGTGAGCTAGCATTAATTAGAATAATTGCTCTCCATTAGACTTCGAGTAACGAAAATCACTCCCCACGCTACTCATTATTCGCAATGAGGAGTGTGGGAAGCGGTGCATTTGCCTCTTACGCAACACGTTGTTTCGTTACTTCTCGAAGTCTAATCACCAAACTCTTTCCACACAGAGAGTGAATATACTAAGATGAGACACCGAGTACTCAATATTGAGTATATTCGCGCGTCGAGAGAGCGTGCGAAAACGAGAGAATATACTCAATATTGAGTATATCATATACTCGGTGTCATATCTCAGTATAGAATATACTCAATAGTAAGTATATTCATTCTGGGTGCAGGCGCTTCGAGCCCAACTGGTCACCGCAATGTTGCTTTCGTTTTCCTCTTCGATATTCATCTTTTCACTTCTTGATATTTACCACGCAATTTGGATGGACTTTGCGCAATCTTCGGTAAATCCAGAAAAAAAGTATAACATTATCGATGCATTTCAGTTGGCTTCTGCCATTTTCGTGCTTTCTCCTATGGCCACTCTTTTCTATGTGAAGCCTTACCGAGTGTTTGTGATTTGCTGCGGTCATTTAGTGAATATATTATATTTCAGTTACGTTACATCGTGTTTTCATGCCGAAGTCGTGCCGAATTCAAAGAGCAAATCCGTCACGTTGACTGCATTTTAAAAGTACTTGGATTTGCACATAATCAAGATCAACTACTATTCTACTATGTATAGTATTTGATTTTTTTCGAAATACTTCGAACGTTTGAAACTATACCTTCGACCGTGTTATTCGTGCATTATATCAATTACGCACGGCGAAAGCGCATACCTGTACAGTGCAGGGCACTCTGTTATTTTCCCATTCACTCACATTTCTCCCTCACATTTTACATTTCTACCTATTATTCTCCCTAATTTATTTGATTTCGGAGAATGAATGACGTGATTGAGATGGTGGCCGCCTTCTATTGAACACTAATAATGAAAAGATTTCCCTAGAGCGAGCTTTGGTGTATAGGAGAATATCGTTTCTGTTACATCGGAATAGCAATTGGTCTCTGTAAGGTAAACTGTTATTCACGTGCGCGTTGTACCCCGAAAGGAAAGCATGAAGTCGTTTCTCAGTCATGAATGGTCTGAAAATTTCCATTCATGCCTCAGATTGATTATCTCAAGGATGCGCGCGTTACAGGGAATTTCGTCATCACTATGCAATTTTATATTTCACGTTTTTTTTTTTTTTCCAAAACTTTCCGGACATCCTTTGAATTGCTAACAACTTTGAATTGTATGGAATTATAACTTTTGCTCGTAGTTTTCCTGCTCCCCGTCGCACTTCTACGACTTCCCATTTTTCTCTTTTTCTTCCTATTCCCTGCTCTAACTCTGCTCGAACTTTCCACAATTTGTGCGCCATTTATGTAATATAACCCTCCCGGTACACAGACGATTGACATTTCACTTGTTAGTTTTTTTCTTAAATCTATTTTTTAGAGAGAAAAGAGAATGAAGTATGAAAATATCCACTAGAATATGCATCGTAGTTTCTGAAAATATCGGAATGTTTACCGGTAAATGTAAAAAATATTCAGTTTTTGTATCTTTGTAAAAATACAGCGAGGCTGATAAAAAGAATCAGCATGTGTACTTTCTATTGTGTATTAGCACAGGTACAAAATTTAACATTTTTTCCCATTTTCCGATAATCCTTTCGATATTTTCAGTGAGTACGAGCACCGGAAAATGTGATAAAGATACAATTTTTGTATATATTGAATTTGTAGTATATATTTGTAGTATATATATAATAATCGAGAGAATGAGAGAGAAAGCTGTGAAACTGTGGAAACCGTAGTAAATATTCACGCAGATATTTACAATCATTGTTGGTCTTGATGTGAATCTGATGTGATCACCGTCCGTCATTGTCATTCTGTAAATGGAAAAGTCAACCTCTCAGTGTCAGTCCACGATCATTTGCTTACACAATGCGAGGACTGTGAAATATTTGATTCCTTAATGAAACACGAAAATCCAATTATGAAAAGTGGAACAATAGGAATTATTTTTGTTTCGCTTTTTGTAATTGGATTTTCGTGTATTATTAATGAACCCTAGTGATATTGGACCACAGTTACATAGCTTTCTTTCCCCCTTCCTCTCCCTCGGCCTCTCGATCTTGAGCAAATCTTATAAAATATGAGAACATAGCTCCAATGCGAAAATTTGTTCCTCTAAAATAATTTCTAAAATGTCCACTTCACTACGCGACGATCAATACATATGGGCGAGTACGAAGTATTAGCAGGTGCAGTTTACGGGGCGTTGTCGTATCTCCCCTCTAATGTCTGGTTTTCGTTACCAGGAATATTTAAAATGGGCAAAATGGGTAAACATGCATTGTAATCACTCTTTTTGATACTTATATTGCTAATCACAGTTCCCTGTTTTGCTCAGGCAATTTCTACACTACCTTCCCTGATTTACCATATTTTGTTGTTGTTTATTGATGTGTCGTGCCTTTCTTTTAAGATATCTTATTGTGACGCGTTGCTTCGTGAATATCATAATTATTATGTTATTAGATGCTTGTGGAGGCCTTTCACTGCGTTTTCGATTTGCTTGGCATAGTCAACAATTGCATGCTGCTGACAGCAATCGTCTTGCGGACTCCAAGTTCTCTCAAAGTAAATACATACTGTATTATAATAACTACACCGGTTAGGCATCGAGAAAAAAGTAAATAATGATGAGATGCTCTGTATTTTTTGTGCATTTCAGAGCTATGCCGTCCTCCTTCTCAATTGCGCGCTTGTCGACACCGTGGCCGTTTGCACGGATGTTTTCGTTATTCAGCGGTGCGGTTTTCAACCCCTCCCCCCAAACACATGTCATGGCTTCAATCAAGTGACATTCACCCGTTCCCCAAGTTTTCCTTTCTTGGAAGCGGTTTTCGAGCTCACCTCCCTCCACACGCTCTCTAATTTCAATGAGCGGGAGCGTGTAGAATGAGGAGGTTGGAGAACCGTGCCTATGCACTTCTGTTGTTATTTTGAATAATCCTGTTCGCGAATAACAAATAGTTATTCGCGAATATAATTATTCCAAATAACAACACTACTATGGACGCGCTATGCAGAATCGTGATCAGTCCGCCAACGCTGGCGTACATCTCCCGCGGTCCGTGTGTCTTGCTCGGTGGCCGCGCCTGCTTCGTCGCCTATGGCATCTTCTGCTTGAGTCTCCCGCACTCTCTCACCCTACTGGCTGGCTCATTTTCATACAGGTATCGCATTCCTGATAAGAATTATATGCAGCTGTTGCATATTACAAATTCACAAACACTCGTCCAAAATAATAAAACGTTCCGCGCCTAAACGCAGATTCCGCTGGTGAGAGAGCATGGCAAAACAAGAGACACGCCGAGGTATAGAAAGAGAGTACACCAACCAGTAGTCCATTTCATGAACGTATCATTTTAAAATTGTAATAGCTGGTTCTTGAACAAAAGATACCGCGCAAAGCGCCGGCTCGTTATGGAAATTTTTTTTTCGACAGTTATTCCTGCTTTCGCCTAATGACCTTTAACCACACTATCAAATTGAGGTACTTCATTCTGGTGCGGCCTAAACCGACCGCTGCGCATCTTCAACTCTTGCTTTTGTCAATTCATCTGCCTGTCGTCATAGCGATGGTGGGAATTGAGACGATAATTTATTAATTTGCCTGAAGCAATTTGATAATTTACCTGAGGCAATTTTGATATTTGAAGCAAGTTAATGGGGACTCTCTCAAAATTGACTTGAGATGAAGAGGTCTTCGACAACGGGGTCGTTTGTTAACCATTTTGTTGAGATTCTGTGATGACGTGCACATAGAGAAATCATACTAGAACTAAAACAGGCACGCAAGTTGAACCGCATAAGAATATGGAAGGACGCGTCGTATTATGGTTTCTCGAAAAGTAACATTTAAAATTTCACAGTGGGCCGTCAGCCAAACGCAGGCCTCTCGTGAATACATAACGTCGTCAATCGATTGGAGCGGTCGAAATGTCGATTTGGAGTTGGATACAATCACGGGTAAGGATAGATGGAAAAAACCGATGTGACAATTAACTACTCTCACTTGAAGTCAAATTAAAATGGAGAGATTGTGACTGTGTTCGACAGTAGAGCGCGAAATACGATACCACGATCTCTTCGTTTCGCAAACTCTGCAGACCGTTCGGTGAACGAGCTAATATCTAAATAATAGACAGCATATTGCAGGCCACGTGTCTTCCTCGGATGTTCGCATGATAATTCTGGTGTCGATCGCCTCGCTTTCGCCCCTTCCCGCCTACGCCATCATTGTTGTAATGCGTGTTAAAGTGCTGACAACATTGCGCACGCAAAAGAAAATGAGCGCAGCCTCGCGAAGAAACCACTCCACACTTATCAAGGTGCGTTTCCCATTTAGAGTAGGTGTTTTGTAATTTGTATAATAGACATAGTATCTCCTTCCAACTCTCAACCACCAAAAACGTTTTCGAAATGCAATAAAAACACATTGACCTAAAGGAAACAGGTTGCCGGGTGTGTGTGCAAACTTGTTCTTTATTGTTTTTTTCCTGACAACGTTGAACTCTGATATGGTTGTCCTGGATTTAAAATGACAAATATTTGATGTGATCATATCTTCTAAGCAAGCGAACTTGGTCACTTCAATGTGAGTCCTGGGGACTTATTTAGAACTTCAGGCGCTTACTTACCACGCCTGTCTTCCCTCCATTTTCGTGCTCGGCAGCAGTCTCTTTCTGCTCGCCTTCTTTGGCTACACGAGTGGCGAGGCCGTTGAGAGTTTGATCTCCATCGTGAGTTGCTGTTGTTGGAGTTGATGCGGATGTCTAGTAGAGTGCGGAATGTGCGACCACGGTCTCTTCATTTCGCACACTCTCTCGTCTATCGACCGGTCTAGAGAGTGTGTGAAATGAGGAGAGCGTGGTCTCACATTTAACACTCTAATGTCTAGCAACACTGTGCACCTGCTAGTGATGCACGTGCGGAATTCGAATTACGGCCTTTTTATCAAGAAATCATCGCGTTCGTAGAGGGCGGCCTCGTCTAGGACTGCACCATTAGTCTTGATTAGAGGTGGTCAGTCGGAAAGCCGGAATGAGAGGGATAGCAAAGGAGAACAAAGGATTGAACCGGAACGAACCGGGACGGAATCTTTGTTCTCCATTATTTCAGACAAAGACATTTTTCGACTGATCATACCTAGTGTTGATGCAGATGTCGAGTAATGTCCTGCATCTGCACTATTTGCATGACTGCATTGAAATCATTGAAATTCTTTTTGGGGCGAATATTCGCACAATGAAATATGTCCTCGACTACCAAGTCTTGGATACCGAGCGGCTACTCCATAACTAATGGGGAATTGCTCGATATTCAACAATCACATGATAGAAAGAAAAATTGAAGTCAAGCCATAGTTGCGTAACTCTTGGCAGTCGGATTTAAAGCCAAGTGCATACGAGAAATACAGCAGCATCAACTTGCTTGCAACCTCGTTTAACCCCATCTTTTAGATTCCGGCCATCATTCCGTCAGTAAACCCGCTGTTTACTTTGTGGTTCATTATACCGTATAGGAGGTTTGCTTTTATATTATTTCACAATATTTACTAACGAACAAAGCTTACAAGAAAAAAAACGAACGTTGTTGAAGGGACAAAACCTACCTTCCAACAACCCACAATTTGTTGAGGCCTTGGATTAATTCGAAACAAATTTTGAAAGGCGGCATTTTTTTGTTTCAGATTTGTGTTGAAGTTACTGAGAACGGATCGATTCCATGCCGCTACAGTATCGATATCAAAGGAGAGTACCGTCTACCGATAAAGCCTTTTCTTGAGAAGATATGATTTACTTTTTAGCATTTGTATTGTCCACTGTAAAATGTGTTTTTACCTCCCGGCACTACTATAGATGGTACATTGTTATGGCTTGGAAGTTGTCCCGAAACCTTCATCAATTGGCATTACCATCATGATGACTCAATTTTACAAAGAAATAGAGTATTTGCTCCCGCAAATAAAGACTATTTTGCATTACACCGCAGGCTTTATAAAAGGGTTTGCCACACTATTGTAGTGATCGAAATTCGAATGAATCTGTATATGAGATATCTCTGCACACTCTATACTCCGATCGAAAAAGTGAAGAGATCTAATCCATGTATTTACTCAAATTTCAAAATTTAAATTATTTGAAAATACATTTATATGAATGAAAAAAACAAGAAACAAACAAATGGATTGAAAAGAATTAAAATCTTCAAAAATTTCTTGAGATTACTTGTTGAATAATAGTTGATGTCCTTGCGAAATCAATTTTTCTGGTAAACATTCGATTGTGTTCGTTTATTGAACTTTGCGATGTACCGATGTTTTTTTTTTCAAAGTGGAAATGTTTTTGTTTTGCGAATGATAAATTACTTGGCTGGGAGAGATTCGGTTGATACAGAAATGCGCGTCGAAACTACTTGTGATGTTGCTTTAGAACAAACAAAAGAGACGACATAGCTAAATCCATTTATCATATTATACCAAAATATAATGAGCTTACTGTCGATACGGTTTCACGTATATTAGATTAGAAAGAGGAGAAGCGACGAATATCAATGAAGTTATCTAAAAGCAATCAGTGCTTAGCTACTTCAGCTAGAAGACCCAAATCAGCTAGAAAGCAGAGCTACTTCATTATGATTGTTTTATGAAGTAGCGCTGCTCTCTAGCTGCTTTCTGTCTTCTAACAGTTGCCCTTGTCTTCTAGCAGTTGCCCTTCCGCCAGAAGTAGATATACGCCACGAGCGCATATCGAAAGCAAAAATCGAATGGTTGACTCACACCGGGCTGAGCAAAATCCATCCAATCCGCGTGGTAGATATCAAACAACGAAAAGACAAACATTGAGGCGCCGCAAGACAGTGACATGGCTATGATCAGTTGAGCTAGCAGTGCCTTTAAATTAAAATTATTCATAATATTAATTATTAATTAATCGTTTGGTCTCACTTGGAGTAGCATCTTGTGCAGCGAGTGAGTGGCTTTGCTCATCATGCCCTGGAAATTTATTAAATTGCTGAAAATAATAATTACAATGTCGAAAATTACGAAAAAAAATATCCAAATACACCTGAACCTGATTCAGGCGAAGCTTGGCTGCGATTAGTCGTCTGAGCAGGAAACACCACGAAAAGTACATGGGAGATGAGACGACTATGAGACCAATAGTGACCTGCGTGCTGACACGAGCAGCGACCTCGAGAATTCCTAGAATAATACGAGTTTTTCTTTCTTCCAAATTAACAAAAAAATAGTTAATTAGCACACGAAACTTTATGCGGAACATACTGGCGCTGAGGGGCCGACATAGTCTTATCTCCTTTCTGACACTTTCAATTATGTAGTGTTATAGTTAGTTGTAATATTAAAAAAATGATTTAACAATGATGCTCACCGAAGACCGCACTTTCGCCATCAAATTGTACTCGATCGTCGATGAGCTCCACCGCTCGATCCGTCGCAGAATAAGCGAGTTCGTTCAAGATACCGAAGAATGCCCAGCTGTTGACAATATTGACGAGGAAGAGATAACTGTCATAGAGAATACCATTTTGACTATCGACCGATAAACCAATGACCCGACCCTTCATGGAGTTCAATTCAATTTAATTAATTATCATATCAGGCGCTAACGCTAACTGGTGAGGATGTGGTTTCAGGGGTCAGGATCATTCTTCTCGGTATAGACGGATCATTTCGGGTCGGGGTAGAGGATCGGTCTTCTTCCCATTCACAGACCATCTTCTTTGAAGTTGCTGGAGGAATAGACGAGATCTTTCTTAAGACCATGGACGTAGGAGGAAAGTGGATGTTACGTGAGGCTGAAGGCAGTCCTGACGAACGGATGGCGCATCTTTCTTCCACTTGAGTCCACCAAGCTCGAATCATCAATCAATTTAGAATTAGCGAAACTGGTATAAGTAGACAACATCAAACGGTCATACCCATCCACGGTGACCAGGCGGGCTAGGACGGGGATTCCAATCTTGTCGGGCCGTTGGTAGAAAGACGATGGGGTCCACGGAACTAGGGAAGCCCCCTCTCCATTAGAGCAAAACGGAGAGGGACCGGTCGCGACGACTGACAGAAACGAGAATGGAGTTGATCCAGCACTTCTATTTTGACTCTTCCGTTTTCTCCATATTAACAAATAACTATACTGATCAAATGTGGGCGCAGGATAATTCAATCCCGAAAATCCTGGGCTCTGTTCTACTATCCCCCCTTCTAAGGGAATAGAAGGGTCATGGGACATTTCTATTCCTTTAGTAGGGGGATATTAGAAAGGAGCCAAATCCTGTAGATTGGCCATGGGTGCTCAGCAAGTATTTTGGTGCGCCCCCGGTTAGCTGCTGTATTCCAGTGTGTTCTGCCGAAAATATTACCGTATGCCGATCGACGTCTTCGTTGTCAGACCATTGCCGGTGAGACCATAGAGACGATATGCGAACGCCCAGCACAGAAGACAGTGGGACATAATCAGCGAGAAACTCATAAGCGCTAAAAAAGATCAATGTTAGGTGCTGTGTGTGTCCTTCACAATGTTTCGGTGCCTGAAGGCATTCATAAAAGCTATCAAGTGTATTTTAATGATTGCGGAAAATACAATACATGACCGTTTTTCTGACAATCGTAGCCTTGTGCTATCAATCAATCAATTATTTATCATGCCAAAGATTTGATTGACTTGTAGAATTATGCAATATTATGAAGCAACATGATACTTTTATCCCTGTGGCTGTATGATGGTAAAGTCAAACGTTTTTCTCAGAACTTGAAAAGTAATCTCCAATAATGATTCGTGCCTTTCTTTTAATTTATGTTATTGTACCGCGTTTCCTCGTGACTCGCATAAATATTATTATTATATTATTATTATTAACTGCATTACCAAAACCGGCCCAGCACATCCTCTCGCCCTCAATCGTGCATGGCCCATAGAAGAGAATAACCATTCCGAACCAGCTCGTAATCTCTCTGAGCATCACAAGTAATAATAATTTTTTTCAAGGAAGTCATGAAATTTAGTAATCGATAACCAGGGGATGCATAATATTACTATATGTGAACACTAGGTGACATTCTAATTTTCATATTGATTTCATTAGGATACCTCGGAATCCTCAATCCTCAATCCTCAATCGAGGATGAAGACCCAATTGAACTCTTGATAAATGTGTTCAAACTAAATAAAAAACCTCGGAATGGCGAGAAGTACGGTGGCAGCTCCAAGCAAATCGACGAGAGACGCATTCACAATCAGTTGCGAGTAGCCCCGCATGCAGGGCGGAGTCCTGAATACATCGTGAACTAAACACTCAGAAAAAAATACTATCAGGACACAAAGTGAACATGTTTCCTTACTTGCATGTGAAATTTCTTTTATTTCTAGTGACTTTCACTTACAGGTATGTAAGTGATCACGCTCTGTGTCCTGCTCCTAGCGAGTTTTGCTCAAGTACGTCCAGAGTGAATGGAGAAAATAACAATGTATGGTGAAAATTCTTGCCATTTTTTCATTGAGGCCATCCCAATTTCCTTCCGTAATGCTCCCCATTTATTGGCTGAGAATATAGGTGCATATTCGGGCAGACCTGCGGGAAATCGCCAGCAGTAGCACGAGGTTGAGGAGAACGCCGGCAGTCGAGGTCGACCCCATGAACAGGACACCGCCGATGGTCATCGAAAAGTATTGATCAATAATAATAATAATAATTATTATTATTATTATAATTATAATTATAATTATAACAATAATGTATCATGAGAACTATGAGTTCTGTGATTTTACGGTGATATAGAAAACATTGCAATTGGGTAGAATGGGTGCGGGGATGGCTGCAATGACAGTGATTTGGTCAAAGTCATTAGATGGTCGGTTGTACTGTAATGGATCATATCTCGAACGAGCGGCTGCGTGATCGCACAAAGGTAGGAGACGTTGTTCGAGCCGCCTTGAAAAGAAAGTGGCTCTGGGTACACAAGATTGCTAATGATCATGATTTGAAGTGGAGCAGAACCGTAATCGATTGGACCCCCAAGGACCCAGACGGCGACGTGGACGACCACCAACAAGATGGAAAGATCTCTTCATGCGAATAATCGGGCCGACATTTATGAGACAAGCAAGGAGTCAAGACTGGCCAGCCATGCACATCAGAGCCTACTCTTGATAAATGTGTTAAAATCCAAATCCAAATCCAAATCCATTAGTCTTTGCGAAATATTAGGCGAACGCGAGTAATTAGTTACTATCTCTCTCAAACACAAGAGTCGTAAAACTTCTTCTGACATTCGCAATTCTGAGAAACATAGATTACAGTTGATTCTTTTCTCTCTCAATGCTTTAACACAAGAAACTGAAGCGACAGAATAACAATCTCAATAGTTGTTTATAAAAATGTGTGGTAGTGGTATAGATGTATAGTTTCACCTGTAGTCCAGACATTAAAAGCTTGCAATGCAATGTGAATTATCTATAGGGCTTTATAAATAATAATATTCATTGTAATACCTAATACATTCACAAAATGTTAGATAACGCGCTATGAAGTTTTAGCATACCTCGCTCCCTAGTATGTCCTCAGATGTTGGAAATCTTATTTGTGCCAACATACGCATAGATCTTCCGCATCCCTAATGTCCTTTAGTTTGAATGCTGCGACTTCGTAGACAATGATGGTCCTGTAGAGGTGCGATGTAGTGGTAGACCGAACAGAGGAAACGACATCGCTAAAACGGTTTGTGTATAGTAAGCTTCCCATCTTTGAGCTAGCGAGCCAACAATGTAATTGCATTTTGCAATGAAATAATAAAGCTACAACTTAAGTTTCCTCTTTTCGTGCTCTCTCTCTTTCGCCTCTGTCTTGCAAATGATAATTCATAATTCATGTTTCTCATACTTGTGCGATCCCATTGGAAAGAGCATCAAATTCTTTTCGAGAAAGCTGCATCTCGCTCCTCTTCGGACAATATTCGAAAATGCGTTTTCGGCCAAAATGGGCACCAGCGTGTTCAGCTGCAAAAGTTGCATAAAAAAACAAACGAAACGGTAAAGTAAACATAACTATTCAAAAACTTCTCTATCGAATTCGCAAAACTCGGTTGTAATTTAATTATTTATATTATTTATTTTCTGTCACGAGGCGTACACGCAATTTTGAACTTCGCGTATTATTGCATTCCTCACATGATGCGCTACTCAAGGCTTCTTATCAAAAATTCAGCATAGTTCCACCAGCTCAGTTCCACCAGCCACCATCTGTCCAATAAGTTTTTTTTCAGTGCCTAGCCACTTATAATTTCATTTAAAGAATATATTAGTCTCGGAAATCCTCTTTCATTTCGTTTCGATAATTCCAACCACGAATGTCGTTGATTTTTCATTATACGGAATTATATGAGTAGTGCGTGTGATTTGATGCGCACTACAAAAGGTAATAATTCGAGCCTTGACACAAATCCACGCCAAATTGGCTCAATGTAGTATGTTGAGAAGAATCACTGCCGATTATTCCGACGGAATCTGTATTTGCACTGACAATTGCGAATGTTATCATTGGCTTTACAATTTGTCATTCATTTCATTGCTATAGCATCGCAATTCTCGAAATATATTTGCTGTTCCGTTTATGCTGATGATCTTAACAAGAGACACAGGATAAGATAAAATAACCAAGAGTGACCTACCAAGGATCATATAGCCCTATAAGTTATTATGGAGACTAGTGGGAGACGTGTTGGTGAAGAATTTAATTAGCAAAAGACTCCTACGACTTGGTTTGACGTTGAAGTGGGTGCTTGATAGAGTGCGAAATGTGAGACCACGACCTCTTCATTTCGCGCACTTTCTCATCTATCGACTGGTCGAGAGAGTGCGTGATATGAAGAGAGTGTGGTCTCACATTTTGCATTATAGTGCAAGACTTTGAAAGGTAACTAAACTACTTGTTGTTTAACAACCACCCTCCTCATTCTCCGTATTCTCTCTTCAGAAAAAAATTCTCTCTTCGTTCTTTTGCAACTATTGTAATTGTTTAGTCTCAATGTATAGTGGCGTGAACCGTCGCGTGCTTACCGTCAGATTCGCGCGTTTCTACGTGCCCTCATATCGTCTGTTGATCAACACAACATTTTAAAGAATTCTTGTGCAGATAAAAATAATTCTTAAAACGTAATTCTCAAAATCCGGAACAGCTCATTTACTTCTCATTCGCCGTTCGTCTCGAGAAGACGGGAAGAACGCACGTGAGAAATAGGCAAACAATTAGGAAAGCAGATGTGATTCTATCAGAACTTACTCTTCGATCTAGCTCTTACCAACGGAATAAATAAGCTGTGTTTGTCGGTGTGCTCACTGAGCTCTGCAACACGGACAAAAGCATAATACCTGGAGGAATCATGGCTAACATCCGACCAGCAGACCCCACCACGCGATACTCAAGCAATGTGGTTTCTCAAATTACAATTGCATTCTACGCGCTCTTCCGAAATCTGAAGTTGCATGTACACAATTATGTGAAAGGTGCTAGGTCTTATACATGCTAGGCCGTCTCGACTAGAGTGCGAAATGTGAGACCACGGTCTCTTCATTTCGCACACTCTCTAGACCGGTCGATAGACGAGAGAGTGTGCGAAATGAAGAGACCGTGGTCTCACATTTCGCACTCTAGTCTCGACCACCCCTGTTAGTAACGAGATTCTGTCCTGAGATGATCAGCGGTCTGTTGTAAGGCTATCCTCTAGTTGAAGATGTTTCCTTTGAGGCAATAGAGACAATAATAAACCAAATAAAAGAAGGTTCGGAAATATATTGCGACCATTTTATTGAGATTCTATTTGCGCGGGTAATGCTGATGACTTCCATAATTTTTTCCAACGGTAATTCTCTAGTGACCTGCTCTCCGCAATTGCAAGATATCGCAATCTATTATTTTGTTTCGAAAGCTATGACAACATGCATTGCACAATACTTCCCTATAGAGAACTAGTGCACCGTATATTATTTCATGTGATCACACACAATCCCCTTGTTCCTTCGGGCGACGCTGACATATTTTAGCAAATACTTTCTTTCTATACCTCGGCTTCCCTATCGTTTTCGCACGTTCTCTCGCTTTTCGTATTCTGTATCATGAGCGGAACGTTCTATTATTTTGAACAAATGGTACGTATTTAAAAAAACATCCATAGAGATAAGCGAGGTGCACTCGTCGATTCGGTGTGTGTGACATGCATGATTTTATCGGGAGCAATCGGCGTCACATCCAACATCCTACTTCTCACGGCTATCAGAAAACGGTAAATCTAACAGAAATTATTTTCTCGATTAGCGCATTCCCAGCTCTTGCGTACAATAAGATGCTCTATCGAAATAAATAACACTAATCGTCAATTATTCATACAGAACGCCATTGTCGATGAGGCGATACTCGTTAATTCTGGTCAATGCGGCTATTATTGACTTCATTGGCGCTTCGGCGACGATCAGTACTGTGCCAAGGTGAACACATAGATTGTGGTATTTCGTTTCTCTGCACAGAGAGAAAACATACTAGGAATACGACATCAAGTTGGCACGCCTACTAATATATAAGTAGGGCCTACTAATATATAAGTAGGCGATTAGTAGGCCCTACTTATATATTAGTAGGCGTGCCAACTTGATGTCGTATTCCTAGTATGTTTTCTCTGTGTGTGATCCATCACGAAAGCGCACCCTAATTGTCAAATAAGTTCATTTGGTTCGCACAGAATCATTTTCATATCGTGTGTGAACCGACCATATTACGCTCTAGAGAACTCATTATTAGAATTCTAATAAGAAGGATAGGACTGCAATGTCGTATCTCGGAAAGAGCTTAGCGCCAACTGTGTTAAACATGTATCGGATGACTTGTCTTGAATCAGCACAGCTTCAAATTCCGAAAACAAGTCACGGTGATTCTGCAGCCGCTTTAATTAACTCCCCTTTTTTCAGGGAGCACGTGGGCTCGTTTGGTGCTCTAATAGTGTTCTACGGCCTCGGCTCTCTGGTGAACAAGTTCGTCTGCTGGACTTGTTTTGGTATTGGGCTAGGTGCTAAAAAAAACTATTTATTTTTTTGCGAAAATTCCAGCACTATTCGTTTATGCAATAGTCGTCTCCGACTATCTCATGTGTTTCTCATTCGCCGTGCGTCTTTGCGTCATTAGCGGCAAGACGGCAACTAAGCAAGTGAGAAGCAGCGAAACAATTACACTCAGTGAAATGCATACTTATATATAAGTATGCCTTACTGTGAATACGGCACCAATTTGGAGTCATACTCTCACTCTCCCAGAGGTCAAGGAATTGAGGGTGCGCGCATGATCGTTTTTTGAATGTAACTTCCGTTGCCATGAAATTAAACACTATGAACAGCATACCAATCGATCCGTAATGACGAGCTCTACAAAATGAGATTATCAAAAAGTTGGGCCCGAAATTGTGGTGAGAGTGAGAAGTTTTAATTAGTTGGACTAATTAGTTTTGATCATATCTTGGGCCCAATTGCACATGCGTGTTCCTCAAGTGTTTCCCCACAGATCTTCTGTTGAAAACTTTCACTGATTATCAAGTTGAAGAAAGATACAAAGCGTCAAAGTGGTACTACTTTTCGCTCTCGCCAACTTCGACGACGTCTATCGTCGAGAAGATCGATCTCCGGGACAAAAGCCCGCGCTATCTTGTGAGGGACCCTGAGGGCTATCCAAAAATGGGTCTAACTCATTTTCGACTTTTTTCGTGTGCCAAAGTTGATTCGATCCTTATGTGACACGCGTGTTATGTATTAGCAAGCGTCAACTTGGTGTCGTATTCTTAGTAGGAGTTCTCTGTGTGTAGGAAGTTCATCGTCTGGTCCCTTGCAGAACTTGCTCATCGCGCTTGCTATTATCAACGGAATAAATACAACCGTGTTTTTCGGTGTGCTAATCGAGCTCTGTCATACGGACACCAGCATGATACCCGGCAGGAACGCAATAAATATCGGACAAGCAGATTTTGTCGGTGAGAAAGGAGAAGGTAGAAGTGATTATGGCTAACGGGTGGTGGGCGTACCAATACCGACAGGCAAATGCGGTTTACATCATAACTAGGAATGTCAAATGAAGAGTTTTTCGCGAAATGAAGAGGGGGTGAAATGAGAGGGGGATTATCTCTTCAAGAAGAGGTGAGCGGTCGTTCCCTCCTCTTCAAGAAGAGGGGATAGTGACACGACATTGCGCCTCTGATGATTGCCACAACATGCAAATTTTGGCTTACTCCAGACTTGCACACTAATTTCATGCAAATTAGAGATGCACGCGTCATTTATATTGAAATATCAGTCAATTGACACTATTACTCTTCTTGAAGAGGTGCCTCCCTCTTCATGTAGAGTAGAACGACCGCTCCCTCTCTTCTTGAAGAGAGGAGGGAATCAGAATTCCTTTGTTCGGGGTGAGGAAGCTCTTCATTTCACTCTTTATTTGGCATCCCTAATGCTGCGTTTATTGTCGCTGAGGGGTCAGAAATGGTCTCGTCATTCTGTGCACTCTCTCACCTGACGACCGGTCGAGAGTAGAGACTCGAAAACAACTGGTTTGGCGAAATCAACTAGTTGAGAAAGATCGAATTCAACTAGTTGATTTCAATTCAACTGTCCGTCCCTACCATTCTCAACTAGTTAACTAGTTGAAAAGCGGTCAACTAGTCAAATACTCGACGCCAGTCTCCTCATCTCATTCTAAGGGGTCTCGGAAGATCGAATCGGTGGTTCATTTTACACGATCCGACCGACCAATCGTGAGCCACTATTGGTGTGAAAATGAGTCGACTGGTTGATTTCTTGTCAACTAGTTGAGTTCGACCGCTCTCAACTAGTTGAATAGTTGACAACTGGTGAAAGTCAACTAGTTGACAGAAAATGAGTAAACTAGTTGATTGTTTTCGAGACTCTAGTCGAGAGAGTGTGGAGAACGACGAGATCTGACCCCTCAGCGACAATAAACGCACCATAAGCATAATCACATTCCCGATTTTGTCAGTCGTCACGAGCGGTCGCCTCTCCATTTCGTCCGATGGAGAGGTGGACTTTTCCCTAGTTCTGCCCCAGGCTCCCTAGTACCTCTCGTCTCTACTATCGACTACAGAAGTCTTGAATCCCCGTACAAGAGTGGTCGCCGTGTAATGGGTATGACCTACAAGTTGGATTGATCCTCAGTACCAGTATATTCGTTGATTCTCTCTAAGATCGGTGACTCGAGTTTGGAGGACTCTGGCTCAAGCTCCAATCCAAGATCCCTGTTTCGCACGAGATCCTAACGGATGGACCCTTCGCCATTGCCTATTCGATATCGGGAACATCTCTGATTTCCACTCATTCACCGATGAGAGACCGATCCTCAATCCGAAGACCACTCAAGATGACTCGCTTTTCAGACGAAAATCAACCGAAGATAATGAGCCTTTTCAACGTCGTCAGAGCTCCCATTCGATTCCCCGTGAACCCGAATAGCCTCTTGATAAACGACTTATAAACTAAACTAAATCATAACGTTGGCCTGGAGTGAGATAAAATGAGAATCTCGAAATTGATAATTCAATTAGCACATTTTTTCGAGAACAATTGGTTGATTTTCGTGATTCTCGTTTCTCGAAACTATCTCGAAACTCGAATTTTAGATGTTAAACGATGGAAACAAGGGAGAAAGGGGAGGGAAGATAAATCAAATGCACATTTCTCATTTCTTCTCACTCAATTTCGAGCATTTCGAAATCAAATATTTCTTATTCGAGATCATTTCTCCATTTTCGAGATAATTAGCGGTCATTTTTCTAACGAAGCCAACCCTAATCATAACATACATGCCAATGGTACAGATGCTGAAAATAGTCTTTTACGCTGTTTGCGAAGTATCAGAATTCTTTCCCTGGCAAAAAAAGGATAACTTTCCTCTGGTGCATTCGTGCGCCGTCGATAGAGGAATGCGATTCCGCTAATCATTTTACGGCTTTTGCATGGGAGATCGATAAATCGACTGATGAGGTGACGCGAGTTAGCGAACAAGAAACTACCTGAGAATATGAGAAATACCGAATAGAAGGACCGGCTGTTTCGTTCTTCGTCATCATTATTTTTAGGTACATTATATTTCTATCATCGAAACAGTACCATTCTCACGGTGGCATTCGTTGTTGTCTCGGCGCCGGTCGTATTTTCATCCTGCTTCGTTATGCGAGTACAGATAGTCAACAAACTGATGTACAGATAGTCAACAAACTGAGAAAAGGGCAAGATTTCATAGTTTCATACTCTATTTTTCCAAATCCAAAAATTTAATTTTAACAATACTTCATCATATTTCTTTTAACAATCCTAATAGCCCAATTCAGTGCCTGCTGAGCAGCGGTTCGCATTCGCTGCACAAAATGCTACTAGATGTGAGTATTTCTGTATTTCATGATTGTCTTTAATCTTTAACCTAATCGTTAACCCCAGTCGTTGCAGGCTCTGAGAGTGCAATTGTTCGCGACTACATTCATGTTTCTCGCCGTATTTTTCTTAATGATTTCAGTTTTAGGCTTTTTCCGGGCAACTTGGACAGACTTTCTACAACCTATGGTAAACAAATCATTTCGTAAATTCTATTTAAATAAATTGATTTTTCATGTTGTCTCTTGCATCTTTGTCGTATCGCCAGCGGCTAATTTGATCTACGTAAAATCCTACCGAATGTAAGTATTCGAATGATAAGTAACATTCGAATATGTATTTGAATTCGAATGTAAGTACGTAAACATGAAAGTATACAACAGTATACTTTCATGTTTACATATAAGTATACAAAAGTATGAAAGTATGAAAGTATGAAAGTATAAGAAAGTATATATATATGGAGTATACAACATGATTGTGCATCAAACAATTTAAGATTCGTTGTTTCCATATTCAATCGAAAGCGTCGTGCGAATGAACCTGCGAAGTTAATTTTCACAAAGTTAGCCGAGCGGATAGATAACAAGCGAACAATTCATTCCAGGACGAGTTCTGCGGTAGCAGCAGATTCGACATTGAAGAAGGAAGAACTGACAATGAACCACGGATCTCTTACAATCAAAATCGCGTCCGTGCTTAAATAGCTCGCTTCACTTTTATTTTCAAAGTTGATCATTGAAATTATGTTAATGTTGTTCAATAACTGATTTTCTCGGGTGCTCAATGATAAATAGTCAAGGGCACAATCGTTTATGGAAATATATAATCTCAATAATTTTACGTTCCTCCTTTTGTTCCTGATTTCTGGCTATTCCCGAGAACGTTCTGCGGAGTGTTCCCGGGAACAAGAACATGACCAGTAACAACAGTAAAACTGAAATATTGTCGCAATTCAATGCCCAAAGTGCCTGTAGTTGTTCGGAATAGGACTGATCCATGGTGCACTGCCTCGGTGTGTTTTCGGAATTGCCAGCCACTCCAAAAAATCGATACTCATGAATTTGTCTTATAATTTTTTTTGAATTTCTGACATGAAGCTCTAAAAATGAAAGCGTAAAATAGCAGCTATACATTACACCCAGAAGGAGTACACATGCTGTGAGTGTGCACACATCTTCGCTTTTCACGACACATTTACAGATTAAAAAGCTCTCTTGACGCTCGGATAAACTCAATATTGATTGTCTAATCTCAGGCTTGATTGTCTAATCTGTGGCAATTGCTAAGACAGTTCCTCATTCGCGCCCTCCGCCTTCATTACTCATGAACTCGCAAATCCGACTCCATTACTCATTAAACCGTTACGTCGTCGCTTCGTATCGCTCCACAGCTCGCGAGTCTGTGATAGCTATTAAATTATCAGCGCTCGGCTGCTCTGAATTACATTATTCGTGCCATTCCGATAATTTTGTTATTTCTTTGTTGGTGTTTTCGGGTGGAAACAGGTCCAACTAAAATCCCTTATTAGGACCTAAAATTTATTCCTCGCTTATTTTATTCCGCACAGCAACTTGTTGTAGTTACAGCAGGCATACTTTGAGCCTTGTTTTCATAGTTCGACAAAATTTCTGTAAAAACTTTTTGCTTTGAGGCAGGGTGCTGGTGTCACTCAGGTATCTTAGTCGGACTTATTGCTACCGAAAACACCAAAAAGGAAATATCGAAATATTTGTCTTTGCACAGTCTAGTTCGAGCCTCTCAGCAGAGGCGTGATATTTACACGTGCAATGTTTTATGACGTTCATAAATAAGTCACTGCAGACCACTGCTGAACAATCGGAACCTGCTCGCAAGCTTAGGAATGACTCATTTGCTATATATTTGTGACTACTTATGTGCGCTCAGCAGACAAGAGTGACCTGTACCATACGTGCTATGTAAGAATTGAATTAACAAAATGTCAAAGACTAATAGCAGTGGAGTACTACAGTGCACTCGAGTCTCGTGTACACATAAGTACTTGACTTTTAAGAAAGCAAATGCATCAATACACTCGAAAAAGCGAGCGCAAAGTACTAAAATGCACTGTGCACTTCAGTACACCACACAGTGCACATTTCGCTTCAGTACTCCTTTTTCTCGCTTTTTCGAATGTATCGATACGCAGATGTACATATACACTAATTTTGCCATCCTAACTCGTACCATTTGAACAACGAAATTGATAGCGCTGATCGAACCAACACTGTCGAGTATTTTCCCCGTTCTGCTGTGGGCAGTTGTTCCGCAGAACAGACAACATATTCTTTCCCAGACCGCCTAGTGAACTCTCAAAGTCTCGATCTTTTTTTGTTGCTTTTGTCCCTTGACCCTTTGTACTTTCTTTAAATTTATGTTATGCTACCGCGTTTCCTCGTGACTCACACAAATATTACTACTTTAATAAAGATATGCGAGGGACACTTCTCGAGTCGGTGTGTGTGACGTGCATGACATCAATGGGCGCACTCGGCGTCACTATCAACCTTCTGCTTCTCACGGCCATCAGAAAACGGTCAATATCACTAATAAATTTTAAAGAAGGAGTATTACTAAAATCCTGCTCTCTCATTCCTCCTTCCCTGTGCGCCAATGACGCGGTCGCTCTCTCCTCTTCCCCTCTTATCCCTCCCTCTCATTTTTAAATCCCTGCGCGTCAGGGTCAGTTTGGCACAGAGACAAACTCAAATAATTATATTCAAACTTTTCGGATGAATATGCGGTTTGCGTGGCTCATACCGGGAAACCGATTGCCATAACCCCACAGTGAGAACTCAGTTTACCAAAAGTTCGTGAGACACCACCTTTAAATATGTGCTAGTGTTGTATGGTATTCTTAGGGCTCTGTGTTTTAGTTAACCGGGCCCATGGGAATTAACCGGACCCATGGCATTTAACCGGTCCCATGGCAGTTAACCGGACCCAACGAAATTAACCGAACCCATGACAGTTGACCGGACCCAACGAAATTGACCGGACCCATGTCCAATCAAAATAATAAACCGGACCCATGACAGTTAACCGGACCCCACAAAATTAACCGGACCTATTGAAAAAATGGCAAATGGGAATATTTTCTTTTTTTAAAGTGGGTCTAAAATGAGGCATGGAGACATACGTAGATAACATAAATGATTTGTCATTGGACGAAAGTAATAACAATACTGCGTGATTGTGTTATCTATGATTCACATCTAATATTGTTTTACAACACAAATTCAGCTCTTTCTCGCCTTCACATTGCCCATTAGTACCCGATGAAACCGCAGGACGCTGGGACAAGGACGAGGACGCCCGCCTTTCTTAGTGACAGAAGCAGCTGTTCGCGTTTTCTAGATAGTGAGATAGATAGAATTAGTGAGCACTGCGGTCTATTAGAGACTTCAGGGGTGTGAAAGGAGAAAAATGGCAGACCAAGAGAGGGTTCTCCCGACGCCTGACCGAGAGTTTGACAGCGCACCCTGCTAATCAGAGTAACGCGAGTTAGCTCATTCAGAGTAGAGTATCTGGAATAATCGATTGATTCTAGTTTCGATCACTTAAGACCTTCAAAACATAATGTCGTAAAATTTATTATAACAAATACAATGTAATGAAAATTATGGAGAATACATACCATTTCGACAGAAAAACAAAGGGAAATCCAAAATTACATATTGCGTAACAATCTGTTCCGTTGGGTCCGGTTAACGGTCATGGATCCGGTTAATTTCGTTGGGTCCGGCTAATTTCTTTGACCAGGTATGGGTCCGCTCAATTTCGGTGGGTCCGGTCAACTGTCATGGGTCCGGTCAATTTCGTTGGGTCCGGTTAACTGTCATGGGTCCGGTTAATTTCGTTGGGTCCGGTTAATTCCCATGGGCCCGGTTAAAAAAAAACAAAAAAAAAAACAGAGCCATTCTTAGTGGGCAACCAGGCCAGGATTATTCGTTTTCCACTAATGATCATGGCTGGGAGTTTTTGAAAAATATTATAAAAAAGTTCGAAAAAATCGTCTAAAAGTGACTATCGTACAAGCCATAGGCAAATAACAAATTTATGATATAAATTGGTCACATCGCGTAGAAGTATTCCCAGTTAGACGCAATAATTGAGAAAAAGAAGATTAAGAAAAAATTAAATATCTGAAGATTGGACACACATATCTCCTTTAGCGTATTCCCAGATCTTGTGGATTCGGATTACGAGAAGTAAATACTAGAGAAATATAAACTAGAATTTGAAATTCGGCTAAATAATTGGATTAGTCATATTCATTTCTACAAGTAATCATCGTATACACACTGCAGCTCGCCCTTATCGATGAAACGGTACTCTTTCATTCTGGTGAATGCCGCCATTATTGACATGATTGGCGCTTCGGCAACAATGCTAACCGTGCCAAGGTGAGCTGGATTACGGTATTTTTATCGCTGATTTTGGCAATATTTCGAGATTGCACTCTCAGACACGTCTTGTTTAGTCCATTTAATATGTGAATTGAAGCACTTTCGCATTGGGTGTGAATAAACGTCGTTTTTTTCTCTTTAAAAATCTTTTTATTCTATTGATCTTGTGTCGGTTGACTTTTCAGTATTAATAAGTAACGAAAAAGACACCGCAATTCTGCATTAACCCTACTTTAATCGATCCCAACTATTTTTTAGGGAGCACGTGGGCTCGTTTGGTGCACTAATAGTGTTCTACGGGCTGGGCTCTCTGGTGAACAAGTTAGTCTGCTGGACTTGTTTTGGTATTGGACGATACGTGATTCGTTGAAAAACAAAATTTGTTTCAGCACTCCTCGTATTCGCCATAGTCGTTTCCGACTATCTTATGTGCGCCTCCTTCGCTTTTCGTCTTTGCGTAATTAGCGGCAAAACAGTAACGATGCAAGTGAGAAGCAGACACTAATTAGGAACGCATGTATGAGTCTTTCAGAACCTGCTTATCGCGCTGGGTATTATCAACGGAGTAAATACAACTGTGTTTGTCGGTGTGCTCATTGAGCTCTGTCACACGGACACCAACATAATACCTGGAGGAATCGTGGTTAACATCGGATCAGCAGACATTGTCGGTGAGAAACGAGAAACAATAGGTTAGGATAGCGATGGGGCGGCACACCTACAGGTTCGTGTTCCGTGGGCAGGGATATGGGTTTACCAATTCTTAATCTCCTACGTCTCTGATCTATCGCCATGTTTTTTTAGGTACATTATATTTCTATCAACGAACCAGTACCATACTGACGGTGGAATTCGTCCTATTGTCAGCCCCTATTGTGTTCTTGTCAAGCTTCATCATGCGAGTGCAGATCGTCACTAAACTGAACGAGAAGAGGGCAAGAATTCATAATTTCATAATGGCCAGGATCGATTGGTTGAAAAATTCCTTTGTTGAAAAGGGAAACTGGACAGCGCGTTGCTGAAAATCCTTTGTTCAACGATCGGCTGTCCACAGACATCTTTCTTGCTATGCAAACTAGAGTGCGAAATGTGAGACCACGGTCTCCTCATTTCCAACACTCTCTCGTCTATCGACCGGTCTAGAGAGTGTGCGAAATTAAGAGGCCGTGGTCTCACATTTCGCAGTCTACTACAAACGTCTTCAGGGCCTGATGAGCAGCGGGTCGCATTCGCTGCACAAAATGCTGCTCAATGTGAACTTCCAAGTATTGCAACACTTGTTTACTCACGTCGTTACAGGCACTGAGGATGCAACTGTTCACAACAACATTCCTATTTATCGCCGTATTTTTCTTAATGATATCAGTTTTAGGCATTTCCCGAGCAACTTGGGCAGATTTTGTACAGCCAATGGTAAACCAAATTGAAATCGTTTTTTTTTTCTAAAGATACCATTTTCATGTTGCCTCTTGCATCTTCGTTGTGTCACCTGCGGCTAATTTGTTCTACGTAAAACCCTATCGAAGGTAGAAGGTACATATGCGGCATCAGGGCATCGAACCATTTCAGATTCGTTGTTTCTATGCTCAGTCTAAAGATGCGTGTGAACGAACCTTCAGCGACGCTGACTTTCACAAAGTTTACCGAACGCATAGATATCAAACGAACAATTCATTCCAGGACGAGTTCTGTGGTAGCTGCAGATTCGACATTGAAGAAGGAAGAACTGACAATGAACCACGGATCTCTTACAATCAATATCGCGTCTTTGTCAAAATAGTATATAAATAGTTTTCAATGGGGAAGCCAAATGCAGAGCAATTTTGCAAAATTGACAAGTACCAGTACTACAGTACCATTACCGAGTAACACGCTGTAGCATGATAGCTATGCGCCTGCTCCTGGGCATTGCAACCAGCGTCGTGGCCGAGCCGACCAAGTCAACAATTGCCGCATTCGCCACAATCTTCGAATAGTCTCTCATCGTATTTGGATTCCTGCAAGATAATAATTTATCTGGACGCTGCCCAATCGCCAATGAGACGGAAAAAATCACTGTTCGAGATAAATATTTGCATACCCGCAAATGGGGGCGGAATGGCCGAGTGGTGTAAGCAACTTCTAGTCATTCGAAGGGTCACGAGTTCGATCCCCGCCCAGGGCAACCAAGCCTTCTATCCACCCCGGGGCGGTAAATTGGTAGCAACTTTGATTGCGGAAGGTAACGTGCCCTAGATGCATTGGGAAAGCTTGGGTTACGTAATCCCACGTTGCAGCTGGCTTACCGGCTTGCCCCATCTAGCGTGGTAGCTTGCTGCTGTAAAATCGCTTGACAACACCTTTACCTTTTTTACCCGCAATACCATATCTCGGCTCCCATTGGAGCTAAATGCAAAACATTTTTATCAACCAAATTGCCTATCACATAGAGAGAAGACAGAGAAGAGCTCTAATATAGTCTTAAATATGGTGTTCGGAAATAATGTTCCCCCAGAGCGCAATGATACAATGTATCTTGCGTAGCGAAGGATCATCCAGGCGAAATGCCTATCACATAGAGAGAAGACAGAGAAGAGCTCGGATAGTTCAGTGGTTAAGACATCTGCCCGGTAAGCGGAAGGCCCGTGGTTCGAATCCCGGTCTGAGCACTAATCTTTTCTGTCTTTCAATGATCATAAATAGTTACTCATGATATGTAATTTGATTGTATGTATGATTGATTGATTGTATTGATATGTATATTGCTATAGTCAAAAATTAATATTCCGATGAAACGGTCTAATCATTATTTTACGTCATAAGAAAATTGGTGGCAGGTGACAGAGTCCTTCCTTCTATCACAGTGTTACACTATTTCGGTAATTGATGTAACCTCGAGTTTTTTTATAAGATAACAATTTCATCTGTGATTACCAGATGATACTCACAATCATATACAGATAGACCAATCACGGTAACCGCCCAGGGCTCTTTTGCATTTGAATTGGTGAATAATACCATTGCTAAATACGGCAGGTATTGAAATTAGAGCATCGTCCTAACTGAATACCTATCTCCAAGGAGGGAATATTCTTGCGGTTTCGTAATGTGAAGGTTGTGACGAAACATATTTTTGATCATACCTAGCCATAGATATCAGACACTATCTGACAGGATCGAAATAGGTCCGTACTAGCGAAAAATTTGACTATGCTGAAAAGTTGCCCTAGGTGGTAAACTTGATGCGTAGAGTCCGAAAATGCACCTTAAAATTGTCTCAGCTCAAACCCGGCTGAGATATGTTTCATATGCGATAAAAGGTCAATTTTCGTTTTCGAGAACGGATCACCGAAACTCCTACATAGTTATATTTTCTGAAAGTTCACCACGGGAGGAGTATTTTTTTCGTTTAAACTTTTCATCCAACTTCTTTTTGAAAAAAGTTACGGTAAGTCAAAAAATTAAAACTTTTTTTTGAAAATTTAGTTTTTTCCAATCCAGATTTTTTATTTTATTTTTAGTATCTACGTAAAAAAACTACTACATATACTATTTTTGCGAGGAAAGTTCTTCCCTTGAACGTAGTCATTTGAGCCAAAAAAGTGAAAAAAATCAATAAAAATTATTTTTTGACAATGTCCGAAACAGTAACAGTCAAATATTGTATGCATTAATTTTTGTACTTAAGGAGAAGTAACAAAAAAAATGTCCCACCAAATTTCCAAACATTTTTCTCTCGACAAAACCATGAACCCCGGGTCATGGTCCAAAATATCGAAAAAAAATTTTCATCTTTCTTCGTCCCCATTTGGTGTATGCTTTGGTAGCATAATATATTCATCGCCAATAGTATCGAGGGAAAGCTGACTACAAGTAAATCCAAGATATGGTGAAATATTTTTTCGGCTTTTGAGACCATGACCCGGGGTTCATGGTTTTGTCGAGAAAAAAATGTTTCGAAATTTGGTGGGACATTTTTTTTGCTACTTCTCCTTAAGTACAAAAATTAATGCATACAATATTTGACTGTTACTGTTTCGGACATTGTCAAAAAATAATTTTTATTGATTTTTTTCACTTTTTTGGCTCAAATGACTACGTTCAAGGGAAGAACTTTCCTCGCAAAAATAGTATATGTAGTAGTTTTTTACGTAGATTCTAAAAATATAATAAAAAATCTGGATTGGAAAAAACTAAATTTTCAAAAAAAGTTTGAATTTTTTGACTTACCGTAACTTTTTTCAAAAAGAAGTTGGAAGAAAAGTTTAAACGAAAAAAATACTCCTCTCGTGGTTAGCTTTCAGAAAATATAACTATGTATGAGTTTCGGTGATCCGTTCTCGAAATCGAAAAATTGACTTTGTTTCGGATCTGAAACATATCTCAGCCGGGTTTGACCTGAGACAATTTTAAGGTGCATTTTCGGACTCTACGCATCAAGTTTACTCTTAGGGCAACTTTTCAGCATTGGTGTATTTTTCGCTAGTACGGACCCTTCAGGCAGAATCTCAAACCTGTCAGAAAGTGTCTGATATCTATTTGTAATTATAAGAACATTATACATGCCGTACGTTGCACTCAACATTCTGCTGCTTACCGCAGTCGCCCGCAAGTTTGTGCACCATGATTCTCGCAAAAAAACATCAATGCCAGTATGGAGTAGAGTACGAAATGTTAGACCACGGTCTCGTCATTCCGGAGAACTCTCTCTCTCACATTTCTCATTCTTTTTTGGAGTGATCTGCTCACTATTTGATATAGACTTTGGAATACCCGCAATTTCATATCTCAGCTCCAAGTACCACCGCTAGAGACTTGAAATTTGGTTTATAAAAGTGATTAGTAAATTAAAATTTAAAAAAAATTGAAATTGAAATTTGGCTCCAATGGGAGCCGAGATATGGTATTGCGGGTATGCAAATATTTATCTCGAACAGTGATTTTATCGTCTCATTGGCGATTGGGCAGCGTCCCGATAAAATATTATCTTGCAGGACTCCCGATACGATGAGAGGCTATTCGAAGATTGTGGCAAATGCTGCAATTGTTCACTTGGTCGGTTCGGCCACGACGCTGGTTGCAATGCCCAGGTGCAGGCGCATAGCTATTTTTTTTAAAAATATACGATCAAGTGAAATGATATTTCCTATGTTTACCGAAGGCGATAGAGCACATAAAAGTGAAAAGGTCGCATAAGCTCACGTTTGGTAATCAACAGAAGTAAGTGCTTTGACTTTTTGGAATGACTGTAGCAAATTGTATACGCACAAGTAGTTTTGTTCGCAAGGCGAATCGACATCTCTACCTTTTCGGGTGGTCTTACATGATTCCAAACCTACAGACCAGGGTTAGGACGAGAGAGTACGCAAAAGTGAGAGAGTCCCTCTCGATTTCACACGCTCTCTCACTCCAAAGGCCTTTCTGGAAGGTTGACCGGTCTGTGGAATGATGTGGTCTGTATCCTGGTGAAGGGAATACCGGAAACGAACAGATTAACGATTATAGTGTTAAAAAAATAAGAGGAAAAAACGTTGTTTTAGGCAAGTTTCCGGATCTTTCGGAGTTGTGCTAGTCTTTTATGGACCCGGCGTGCTAGCAGGCAAAGAATTCTGATGGCTGTGCACAGGCAAGAAAAAAATTTTTATACCTCGCTGAAGGAATATAAAAACAATCCAAGTTCTGGAAATAATTTCTTCCAACTTCTTTCAGGCTTTCTCGCATTTTCGACGATTATGTCACACTCTCTGCTTTGCTGGTCGTTCGCATACCGCCTACATGCCGTTTCAGGACCGTTTTCATGCATTCACTGGACGAACTCGTTGAGGTTGGGAGATTTCAAGAGATGCATAGCGTAAAGTTGCTGAAACGCAGAGACAAAGAGTAGCCCGTGAAACCGTCAGTAACTACCACGATGCGGTGCCGGATTGTTTAACACGTAGTTGATTCTTTTCCCCTTTCCTGCGCGTTTTCTATACTTGCGAAATTATTTCACTCTTTTTGCTTTCGATGAGCGAGCTCGCTTCAGATGTCTGTTTCTGCTCAATCTCCTCAACGGTTGGGCATTTTGCGGCATCGGTTACGAACTAACATACACGGATATCGCTCTTGCCGCAACCCTAGTTGGCGAGAGGATCAACATCGGTGATGCAACTATTGGCAATTTATTCGCAATAAGATCATTATGCAATATCTAATTAGACGATATCTAATTAGGACACACCAGAAGAGTGCGTATGATCGACAGAAATGTGCGAATACAACAACACACAATATTTGGGAGTAATCTGGCAACGAAACAGTAATGAGAAAAACTGAGGCTCGAGCAGAACAGCTAAATCAGTGGTGACTGCACCCAGAATGAATATACTTACTTTTGAGTATATTCTATACTGAGATATGACACCGAGTATATGATATACTCAATATTGAGTATATTCTCTCGTTTTCGCACACTCTCTCGACGCGCGAATATACTCATTATTGAGTATATCATATACTCGGCGTCTCTTCTTAGTATATTCATTCTCTGTGTGATTGATTTTAATTGAAGGCCTCTTCGATATTACTCATCGACTCAGCACGCAAGTATCAGCGTTTCTGATGATTGCTACATATCCAAACGTCGTAATGATCTGTTTTCTACTAAGGCTACGAATTTCCGCCAAACTAAGGCAGCAAGTGGTACTTGTGAAAGTCACTTTATTTATGATATAAGAATCGTTTCAGGGTTCCATGAGCGCGGCCTCGCAGACTTTGCACAAAATGCTCCTCAAAGTGTGAAATCTTCATTTTCGAAATAAACTTTTTTTGAGGCACTAAGAGCTCAGCTATTCATTACATTCTGGTTCTTGCTGGGATCCTTGTTCTTTGTCATCTCGGTATTCGATATTTATCACGCGGAGTGGATGGATTTCGCTCAGCCAGTGGTGAATTTACGCCCTTTCTTCTTTTTTCAATTTACGCCGATGTAATCCGTACTTTGCACACTCTTCCGACCGGTAGGACGAGAGAATGTGGAAAATAAAGAGTACGTGGATGTTCTTTGATGAAAAAAGTCACTAGAATAGTCACCCTTAGAAAATAGTCACTAGAATCAGTACACAAAGAGAGCATGCTCACTAACCTGTGTCACTTCTAGTAACTTTCAATTAAGAAAGGTGAACATGTTTGCTTCGTGTCCTGATTCTTATGGGTTTTTTCCTCGCAATCAGAGTGTATAGGATCTCTGGTTTTGACACGCCCGGTGTGTGCACGCACCACGACAGTGCTTCGCACGTTCAGTGTACTGACTCTCTTACATTTCTTCCTTCTCTCGGCTGAGTATCAGCTCGGCGAGAGAGGGAAGAACCGTAAGAGAGACGTGCATTCGAAAACCGGAGATAAGATATTGTAGTTCGCCTCGTTCATTTTCGTCATTGGTCCTTGCACAAATCTGTTCTACGTGAAACCTTACCGACAGTAAGTACCTTTTCGAAAATCAATCTTTGTTATGTATGGTACACAATGCACACAGAAATTACATTTACTCACAAAGAAAAACACTAACTTCTCATATGTTAAAATCCAGAGTTATAAACACTAATGTTAGAGAGCGTGCGAAAACGGGAGAGTCACCTCTCGTTTTCGCACGCTCTCTAATATTACTGTTCTAACCCCTGGATTTTGACATTGCGAACCACTACTTTATAATGTTTTTTAACGATTTTTTGTTCTATATTTCGTAATGAGTGCGATAGCAATTAAATGAGTGAAAAAGAATAAAAATATAACCTAAATTTGGGAAGTTCTGAATTGGATTACCGTGCTTTCGTACACTTCTTCACAATAGATATGCATGTCTGCGCAATGCAAGAATAGTGGTACATACATACATACATACATATTTATCCTGACATCAAGGCAATGGCCTGCAGGAGGTATCATTCGGGGACAGAGGTAGTCGGGATCTTCGAATTCGAGGCAACTGGGTCAAGGGAATGGATCATGCTTGGCTTCCTTGGTCAATTGTAGTGCCGATCTTGGACGATAGACATTGAGCGTAGAAGTAGATCTTCCAGCTTCCAGTGACGTCCTGACTAGCGTGTATCAACCAAAGTGGGAACTCACGTCGTAGTCTTGTCGACTGGGGCCTTTCTTGAAAGTTGACGACTTGAATTATATGTAGTCGATCCGAGTCCTCTGCTCGAAGTGGTTCGAGCAGAGGACTCGGATCGACAGAATAGTGGTGTTTATGAATAAATAATACCTGAGTAGCCAGTGCAAGTGTAGCAATAAGTGCGAAGACTGGGACGCTCCTCATCATTCAATGAAACCCCCTCTCAAACGCTGATCTATAGAGGCGACGTGTTAGTTTAGCCGTGTATTAGAGGACGCCCCTTTCCAATTGATCTTTTCATATTTTTTTCACTTTTGGGAGGAAGGTTTGTCGGCTGGTCACACACCGTCTCCCCATCTTTTTATCTCATTTTGCAAGCCTCGCATAACTCGCTGGATGAAACGTATACGTGAAAAAGTTGGTCAAAGTTATTGAAAATGAGGAAAACATTGGGTCATCGTCGTCGTTGAGCGGAGAGAATCGATACAAGAGACAGGAAATTTATAAAACGCCGTATTTGTAAGGATCGAACAAATGCCTACAGAGACTCACATGATTCCAAACCTACAGACCAGGGTTCGAGCTAGAGAGTGTACAAAAATGAGAGAGTCCCTCTCGATTTCACGCGCTCTCTCACTCCAAAGGCCTTTCTGGATGGTTGACCGGCTTGTGGAATGATGTGAGACTGGTACAGCAAAAAAATTAAATTTCCTAAAAACTTCACCAGCGGGGTTATTTGAGGTGCTGATGACGATAGGCTATCTCATTTCGCGTCATTTTTGCTCGTTGGCGCGGTATGGCGCGGCTCCATTTGGCGACTTTTGAGGCTTTACGAGAATATCTGAACGACCAATCGACCGATTCGGCTGAATTTTGTTTTACAGGGCTAACTTTTTGTGCTGATCATCACTGAGTGGTTTGTTTGGCGATATCTATTACAGTTCTCGAGATATAGCAACTTCGTTGTAAGGCTCGGGCAGAAGAAATGAAATACAGTATTGTCTTTGGATTTGCGTCTGTATATAGCTCTTAAAATTTCATTTGATAAAAATCCCCAGGTCGAGAGTTATGAATTTTCAAAGTATTTCGCACACTGGGCAAACGCACGCTGAATCGAGAGTGAGTCTATGTTTCACCTCTAATTGATGGCCAGAGCAGTCGTGGTGACCATATAATAAGGATAGAGTATTCCGTGATGAATCTAATTCTTGTTTCAGAAAGGTAAAATTGACCACGACAACGAGATAAATAATTTTAACTCATATACTAACAAAAAGTGAGCAACCACTCTAGGGTCATGATCTGGAGCATGCGTTCAGTGAATTGGTGAAAAGTGAAATTCAGTCAAATTCATTCAGTGAAAAAAAATTGGTAGAAAAAGAATTCTGCCTTTCTGAGTTATGATTTTTCAACAAAGGCGAATCGACTATCAAAACACCCATTTCTCGGAGATAAAGGTCATTTACATGAATTCACCCTCTCATTTCTGACTTTCAGACGCCGCGCAGAGAGAGTGAGGGATGTAAATGACCTTTCTCTTTGAGAAATGAGTGTTTTGACAGTCGATTTTCTCGCGATGGCGCTCTCTGTTTGCTAAAGAAGAAATGGGCGCCACTCCTCTTCCTTCTCAATATTGCTTTGCAATGCATTGTTTAGTTAGCGCTGCACTGCGCTGTATTGAACAAATCTTCGTCACATTTGTGCAAACGTTGTTGAGTATGTAATTTGATTGAACGATTTGGAAATATATCTTATTATTAAGATAGTCAGTCGGTCGAACACCGTTCTGCTTAAAATGCTCAAGAAATCAGTGTTTTTGTTGCGAATCATCTTTCACATCTCTCATTACTCGCCGTTCGTATATATTAGAAATATAAAATGAGACGTTCGTTGAAATGGACTATTGCTGGTGTACTCTCTTTCCATACCTCGGCGTCTCTCTCGCTTTATCACGCTCTCCCGCCAATCATTTCTGCATTTAGTGCGGAATATTAACGGAACGTTTTATAATTTAAGATGAGTATTTGTGAATTTATAATAGCGGTTTGGCGAGCTCTACTCAGAACGCAGCGCAGACTTTTGTTTCTCCTCTGAGGGAGGATTCTGTTCGTGTCATCCGGCCTTCTACAACGTATTGACTGACACCTCCCGAGCAATGTTTAAATGTGGTGTTCCACGATTTTTTGGTCAACTGAGTTCTCACTGTCGGGTTATGGTAATGGGTTTCCAGATAAGAGCCCCGCAAACCGTTCAGCCGATAAGTTTGAACAAAGTTATTCGCGTTTGGCTCTGTGCCAAACTGACCCTGAATGCAGGAATTCACAAATGATAGGGAGGGATAAGGGTGGACGAGGAGAAAGCGACCGCGTCATTGAAACATATGAGACGGGGAATGATGGAGCAGGAGATTCGTGATACTCCTTCTTTAAGCTGTGGGGTGGAAGTGAATCATCGAAACAGTCGAGAGACTGTCAGGCAAATAATGAAGACTACACAAAGTGGCAAACTCCCTGCGAGTGCAGATAAATCCTTCTCAATTCTGACCATGTCGAGTATTCTCATCTAAAATTGTTGCGCTCGTGAGCTCGAGCGCTTTTACTCGAGTCATTGTTACACACCTTTCTCACATCCAGCGACAAGAAATAGATTCCCTGTTGATGATAAATCGTAGTGTGCATGAGAAAAAACTATAACACGTGACATGGATAAACAGACTTGAATATCTAGATAATTCAAACAAACATTCCTTTTCCTCGCGAGGTGAATCAATTAAATATTTTAAAAATTTGAAAAATGAAAAAAAAATTGTTAGATGTTCTTTATGGCCGCTGCGTCGATTATTCTCCTGCTATGCTGTCTCGGCCTGATCGGTAATTAGAATAAGAGAATTAGTATAAGTATGACTTTTAATATAATAATTTACGATATCAGGAAACATTCTCTTTTGTCTACAGTACACGAAAGCGGTTGGCCTGCATAGTGAGTATACATATTGCATTTTCTTTTTGCATTTGTAAAACATTTTTGCAGAAAAACTACTAATGACTCTCGCTGCGTTACATTCCATCTGCTGCGTTTGTTTAGGCGTCGACATCGTGCGGTCAGAATTGTTTCATCTCTTATTTCAGATCCCGTCCCCATAAAATATAATACATTTAAAACAGCATATTATATCGTTAATATAACTATTCTCAAGAGAATTCTGTGTCCCTGGTCTTGTTCCTCCTGAGGAGGATCAAGACCAGGGACAACAGGAACACAAAATTATTGTGTTGTATATTTGTAATATTGCCATCTCAATGACATATCGAATTTTTATTATAGGAGCGAAATAAAGGTAGTAAAAGTTAACAAAGCCATCCAAATTTATGGAAGACGACAAAAATGAATAAGGATAATGATATTCAATCTATAGGGTAATGCTTGGAATCCCGATGACACGTCGCAGCTGCATGTTCTCATTTGGCATTCCGCAAACACTCGCATTCACCGCCCAATCCTTTCTCCACCCTCTAATTGGTTAGTTCCAAGCTACGCTTTTTGATTGCGTCATCACTAGACAATTTGCTAGATATCTTCTCTTCGGTCACTGTTCTAAGGTATAGTCCATAGCCAAAATGACCGAGAAATTTAAAAAAAAAAAAAATATTTTTCTCGGTCTCGACGTCGTCTTCATGATTTCCTTCCCGGCTTTGTGAGTCGAAGCAGATTTAAAATTTAAAATAAATTTTTAAAAATAAAAAAAAATTTAACAATAAATTGTTCTATATTTTTTGCTAATAGTTCTTCTTTTACTTATCCCATTTTCGAGTAAACAAGTCCAGTTATCGTCGACTGAAACTGTGGATGTTCCAAGTGGCGCTGGCACTGCTGACCTTGCCTGCGACTCTAACAGGAATTGTCATATCAGCTCAGGATATGAGGTCACTTTCTAATTGATTTTTTGTCTGATTGTCAGATTATCCAATTCACAGATTCCACAAAAAAAAGAAGGGAACAGTGGCCATATATTTGCGTATTATATGATTTCGACATCCATTTTGCGTCTGTAATGACACAAAAACATGCTTGTTCACAATACACGCGTGCACTTATCAATGTTCGCTGAATTCGGCACATGTGCCATAGCCCTGTTTCGTACACACTAACCGACTGTTACAGTGATGGTCCGATCTTACAATGCACGCCGGTTGCTATAATCGTTCCCGCGGTCGCTAAGATACGGTATCAGGTATTCAATTTTGATTTTCAAAACAATATCGCGAAAAAAAAATTTAAAAAATAATTTTTTTCTTCTTTTTTTCGGATCTTACGATATTCTTACCCGTCCAAACTCTACTTTCGAACTTTGGCTTAGCATTTTTTTTGTGTAGAATGATGTGTAGCTGCAGCCATTCAATATTTGGATTCTTTCTGGGAATTCTCACCGAATTAAAGGTGTTGATGGCCAATTCATATGCGATTTACGCGGTGTACGCAATCGTTATTGTTCTGATGATCAAATCAAGTAAGTTCCTCCGATTTCATCATCACTAGGCAATAGCCCGAGCAACGCTCAGAGACGAGCTACTCGAAGACGGTCGTACGAGCGTCGGTCATTATTGTCACTATCTTCTCGATTTCATGGTATATTTCCCATCGTATGTTGGTTACGATTTTGAATGATATGGAAAATGATGCTACGTTTACCTCATATACAATGATTTGTCAAAATAATGCATGATGTCCTAATTTCGATTTGCACAATAATGTAGTTACACGACCTCCTTCAAACATTAGCACAATGTTTCGCACTTACTATGACAGGTTTTCACCTTTAAAAGCATACTTGGTTGGAATATTAATCCTATCCGCTAGTTCGTGAGTTAGAGAAAAAGAAAATGCGTGAGGGAATGGCGAATACCGAACCGGCATCCCTACATTCATGTAATGTATACAAACAAAAACACCACAACATAGGAAGAGGAGGGCAGTGGGAGACATCAAAGGCACCACTGGTAGTGAATCGTCGCAATTGAAAATTGAAATGTACGCGCGGACTGTTTATAGATATTTTGAAATTACTTTCCTAGGTTCGTCACGGTACTTGTTTTGAGGAGGCTGAAAGAAATCGCGGCAACACTCGTAGTCACTGTCAGTGACGTCATCATTGTTTTGGTGGGTGTGAGGTGCACTATATCGAAGGAGATCTAACTTTTTAAATGAAAATCTACTATATCTAAAGCTCACAAAAATTAAGTTTTTTTCTCGTTTCATATGTGCCTTTCTTCTCTAGAGTATTCCCGCCTGCATCGCCATCTCCGCAACGTACTACGTCTACGCATTTCTCGATTACGGCAACAGGAGACGCGACAAAGTGGAAATGACGAGAGGTGAGAGAAAAGTGTGTCAGACTGGGTCGTTATTCGAGTTCCGTAGATCAGATGCCTGACCCCTGAATAAAAACAGCACCTGGCATCCGATCTCCCCTTGAATAAGAGAATCTGTACCCGGAAATTTGCATAGAGCGTAGTGTGCATTCAGAGCGCAGTGCACTTTTCCTTCAACACTAACTGGCCAATTGTGATCGCAAATGATGAAAATAGCCTTTATTATTTTCTCATATAATGGTAGTAACGAGGGCGAAGTGACCAGCTTAACTACCGTAGTTCTGATGAATGTACTCATTACAGTGACATCCAACGCCGCCGGTATTAGTTCTGTAATGCATTAATTACGAGCAAAGGAGCGTTTGAATTTTGAAAATGAAGGGACATAAAGCCGAGTTTTTACAACCCTTTTTCCGATACGATAAATGATGTTTTTTACATTTATACTTCACAATGATCGTAATGAATCTAATTCCTCTTACCTCACGTTGCGTGATCCAAACAACAACTGATAATCTACGCGGAGATAGAGTACAAAGATATGCCGTCCCCACTGCTTCAAAATAATTCTCCAAAGCGGTAGTTACGGTAACATTTATACAGTACTCTAATGCTGCGTTAAAAAAACGTTTGGAAAAGAAAAGAAAGTAAATATTTGAATTCCCGCACTTTTAAATTTTTAGCCATAACTCGGTTGCCATTCATGCTTGGAAGTTTGAAATTTAATACACACGTTAAAAGAGGTTATGTGACTCGGAAAACGAAATTTTAAGTCGCTAGCATCGCTGGCAGCGGCGTTATCGCGAAAAGTAGAAAAGTGCGGGAATTTGAAATATTTTCTTTTCTTTTCTTTTCCGAACGTTTTTTTTAAAGCTGCATAAGTGGGATGGTGTTGCTACCATAGGCCCATTGATGTTTGTCGACCTGCCCTCAACCCCATTTTGGACCATGAGGGTTCATGGTGCAAAAAATCGATGGCTACTTACAGTATACCGAGATTATTATATCTATTCTCACAATCGGTTTCACAACTAATCCGTGCCGTTTCCTCATACAGTGTACATGAATGCAGGAATCTCCATAATTTCCTCACTGATGTATTCCCTTGTTTTTCCAGACGTCTACTCTTATTTCACTGTTATTGCCTTTCTAATTTATGTTGTTCTGTCGGCCGGCATGTGAACTGTGCGAGTGAACTGTAAGTAGCCTAAAGTAAAAAATAAAGAAATAAAAAATAAAAAAAAATAAAGAGACGCACAGTTCATTACCTGGAACAAGCAAAATAAATATCATAATAAGTAAGAAACGCGTATTTATTAGAGGTGGTCAGTCGAAAAGCCGGAATGAGAGGGAGAACAAAGGAGAACAAAGGATTGAACCGGAACGAACCGGAACGGAACCTTTGTTCGACATTATTTTAGACAAAGACATTTTTCGACTGATCATCCCTACTGAGCACGGTTTGGTGACAGTATAAATCACGTTAATGTGTGCGTTTTCTAACATAACACATTATTCATCCCGTAGCGAAGGAAACTAGTGAGCTGATCGAAAGGGGGGGGGGGGGGAAATCACGTATTCATGTTTTTCTTCTTCTTGTCTTTGATGTCTTTCTCATTCCCATTGAAAGGATTATTCAATATATTTTCGCTGAAAATATGAATTACTCGGTGTGTGTGTGAGAAATTATTGATGTTGGAATCAGCATTCATTTTTTAAGTATTTTTTTTACTTTCAGCGAGTAAAAGTAGCTCCCCCGTATACAGTAGCGGACAAAAGTTTACGGACACTTTTTATTGTTGATACAACTTTAGAACCCGAGGAAGGTTTGATGAGACATCGTGGGCTCTTACACGAAATCCATTGGAGATTACGATGCAACTATTGGGGTATTGCGAAATATCTCAGGTATTGCGTCGTTATGACGCAATCGATGCACACTTTTTTGAAGTGACATTATTCTTACATGGATTTTTTCCTGCTCGCCGAACTTTAAGGGTGTTGAGATATGCCAACGGCCTACCTATAAAAAATTTTTCAAGTTGCTGCGATGCCGCTACTTGACTGTAGCCAAGCTGCAAAATGGAGACCGGAAAACCATATCTCGCCTTTCAGACATCGCACAGTCCCGATCAATGCACCAAAATGATCACCATCATGACTGCCGACGATCCTGAGAATATGGTTGCGGTAGGGCACCATTTGCCCTCAGGGCACGAAAAAATCACTTTTTCACATTATTGTGGTCTGACGAAGGGGAAGTCTATAGGACGTACTCTAAAGATCTGGTTTGGGCGTGGATTCGGTTGAGAATCTATGGGAGAACCGATTCCAAGCTGCAATAAGCGTTTCGATTGGATTCCTGCCCGCGGCGATCGATTTCCGGAAGGACACTGGATGGCCACGCCCATTGTCTGCCCTTTGGCAACGATCAGGCTTTTGAGCGTATCTCAGCACTGAGCTAACGGACAAGGCTGGCAGACACATCAATGGAATCAGCGTGGCCGGCTCTATGATCTCATTCACAAATTACATCATCACTATGCAATATTGCATCATCCTTATGCAATACTTTAGCGAATTATAAAAACACGCATATTGATGAGGTAATTTGTGGTCAGAGTAGTGGAAAGACCAAAATTATTTCATTTGCACCTTTTCCACCGTTTTCTGTAGACTTACCGCAAAAAAAAACACAAAAAGTAGGAATATTGCATAAGGATGATGCAATATTGCATAGTGATGATGTAATTTGTGAATGAGATTATAGATCCGGCCACGCTGATTCCATTGATGTGTCTGCCAGCCTTGTCCGTTAGCGCAGTGCTGAGATACGCTCAAAAGTCTGATCGTTTCCAAAGGGCAGAAAATGGGCGTGGCCAAACCAGTGTCCTTCCGGAAATCGATCGCCGCAGGCAGGAATCCAATCGAAACGCTTATTGCAGCTAGGAATCGGTTCTCCCATAGATTCTCAACCGAATCCACGCCCAAACCAGATCTTTAGAGTACGTCCTATAGACTTCCCCTTCGTCAGACCACAATAATGCGAAGAAGTGATTTTTTCGTGCCCTGAGGGCAAATGGTGACCTACCGCAACCATATTCTCAGGATCGTCGGCAGTCATGATAGTGATCATTTTGGTGCATTGATCGGGACTGTGCGATGTCTGAAAGGCGAGATATGGTTTTCCGGTCTCCATTTTGCAGCTTGGCTACAGCCAAGTAGCGGCATCGCAGCAACTTGAAAAAATTTTTATAGGTAGGCCGTTGGCATATCTCAACACCCTTAAAGTTCGGCGAGCAGGAAAAAATCCATGTAAGAATAATGTCACTTCAAAAAAGTGTGCATCGATTGCGTCATCACGACGCAATACCTGAGATATTTCGCAATACCCCAATAGTTGCATCGTAATCTCCAATGGATTTCGTATAAGAGCCCACGATGTCGCATCAAACCTTCCTCGGGTTCTAAAGTTGTATCAACAATAAAAAGTGTCCGTAAACTTTTGTCCGCTACTGTATATACCCCGTCAACTCTTCCTGCTCTAGAATCACCGGCGGTCGGACTAGACTCAGAGAAAAATTACATGAAAAATGCATGAATTACTTCTGTGGAAAGAGGCTACAACAACGATCGCAGTAATTGATTACTTCAAACACAGTTAAAGTGTGTTTCCACAAAAGTAATTAATTACTTCATGCATGCGACGAAGTCATTGTTCTCTGTGAGTAGCCATTGGTGTGCTAGTGGACTACTAATCTGACTAACCGATGACTAGTCCGATCACCATAAAAGAACATACAATTCCGACAACCGGCGATTCAATAGCCTGAATTATTTTGAATTTCTCTATGCACTAATATTTTTTTAACAATTTCAATTACTAGATGTTCTTTATGGTAGCGGCATCTATCGTATTCCTGCTATGCTGCATTGGGCTTACAGGTGATAACAATTAGTTAATTATATTATTGATTAGTAGATAATTGCAAATATCAGGCAACATCCTCTTCTGTCTACAGTACACGCGAGAAATCAGCTTGCACAGTGAGTATTAAATTTTCATTTAAAATTGCAAAAGATACATTTAATTTGTTTTTTTGCAGAGAAATTGCTGATGACTCTCGCGGCGCTGCATTCTGTCTGTTGCGTTTGCCTAGCAGTCGATGTAGTGCGGTCAGCAATCAAATCGTTCTTTGTCATATTAAATGTAAATACAGAAACACATAGCAGCGTACATCGTATAGCAAGTGAAATATGAGTAAGAAATGCTATTTGGCATGAGTGCTACGTTTTTGGCTGCCATAATATTAGGACACCAGCCGCCGTACCAATTGCTCATTTCTCAAAACGACCTCGAACTTTTCATTGACTTTCAAAATCATTTTTCGGAACATCAGATTGTTCTTCATGACAAATATACCAAGGAAAGAGTATTGAGCAAAGAAGAGATCCTATCCTTTTTCTGTTCAAATCTCTACGATATAGGATAGTGCTCGTAATCCCGATGCATCGTCACCTCTGCATCTACACACTTGGAAGCCCGCAAACGCTTGCATTCACCGCCCAATCTTTCCTCCATCCGCTGATTGGTTCGTGCCCCTCTAATTGCGTCATCAATAGGCAATCTCTGGATTCAGGTCTCAACGTCGTCTTCATGATTTACTCACCGTCTTTGTAAGTTCATCGCAGTAAATGTTTTCTGAACATCGATACAAAACGTTAACGGAAACTGGGGCACCATGCACATCATGACGTTTATTTCACCGGTGTTATTAGTGAGCGAGTTTTTTCAAATGATAAATATAGAATATTTTAAATCATCAGCTATCGCGGACTGAAGCTGTGGATGTTCCTGTTGGCAATGGCGGTGCTAACTTTGCCCGCAACAATGACCGGAATCGTAATATCCGCGCTGGACCCGAGGTCAGTCTATTATCTCTCGTTTTAGTTCTACATATATTTTCGCGCTCCCCACTCCCGCGAATGACCCATTATTAAATATCATTTTTAACTCGATCATTTTTGTACATGTTGTCGCACCCTTGTGGTGTACGATAAATAAAATAAATAAAATAAATTTTATCGGCACCCGTGGAAGCAGCGAAACAGATAATGTGTGTATCGTGATGTGACATCAGTACTAAATTACGACTCCCTATAGATGAGCTTCCGTTAAAAATATCACTACCTACCATAACTACTGAAAATGTTCAGGGATGTTATCTTAACGTTGTCGTGTTCCCTACCGTAGCCCACTCTATTCTACCGTATTTTGCAGCGACGACCCGGTCTTGCAGTGCGTGCCACCCACTATGATTGTTCCCAGCGTGGCGAAGATACGGTACCAGGTATTATTGCTTGCCTACCTTTTGAGACATTTTACATTTATCATAGTAACACCCCTAATATTTACTTTCACACATTCATCGCGCACTTAAAGGGTGCTTCAAACTCCTGATTTAAAAATAAATAAATAAGCGCATAAGAAATATTCTCTTTTTATCGCATTTGGCATACACAGGAAGTGACTTTTCTCCATTTGAAGTTCAAAAGCAAAACGTTTGTGTCTCCATAGATGCACATTAAAGTCAGGTGATCTTGGTAAATTCGTTCGCGATTTACATTGTCTACGCAATTGTTGTCGTTCTCATGATGAAGTCGAGTGAGTTATCTCTTTCTTCATCACTAGGTAATCGTTCGAACATTGGTCAGAGACGAGCTACTCGAAAACGGTCGTACGAGCGTCGGTAATAATTGTCATCATCTTCTCACTAACGTGGTAAAAAAACTTAGCAACAACATTCCATAAATGTGCTGGGTGTGGATGCAATTTATTTACTAATTGTGAGTTGTTACATATGTCGAGAAACTTGATGTGTGCCGGAGCTTATTCTGCTGGGCCTTGTAATGACGTCGCTTGTCCAGGTTCATCGCTTTGCTCATCATCAGGAGGGCAAAGGAGATTGCAGCCGCACTAGACGTCCATCTAAATGACGTCATCGTCGTTGCGGTAGGTCATATGGGACAATGGCAATGAGAAGTCAGAACGATTTTCCAGATGCCACAAATACGGCATTGAAAAAAAAAAAAAAAAAAAAAAAAACACTAAATATAAGCTATCTCTTATGCTCCTGATCTTTATTCTCTTGAAGCAGATCTCTTGAGTGAAATGCATCGTTTTTCGGAACAATCAAAGCAAGAAAACATGGGAAATATTAAGAGAAAAGAGTGGGACGGAACGGGCCTAATTTCTTTGTACTAACTAGAGTGCGAAATGTGAGACCACCGTCTCTTCATTTCGCACACTCTTTACACCGGTCGGTGGATGAGAGAGTGTGTGAAATGAAGAGACACATTTCGCACATTTCTCACATTTCGCACTCTAGTTAGTACAAAAGCTCGTTTTCGCTCCAGAGTATCCCCGCTTGCGTGACATTCTCCGCCACGTACTACGTCTATTCCTTCCTCGAGTATGGCAACAAAAAGCGAAATAAAGAGACGACGAGAGGTAAGAAATAAGATTTTTAAAACAAATATAATATTGTTAAAATCCTGCGAGAAGATCTCGAAGATATTTTAAACGAACTAGCAAATGCGATCAAAAACGATAGAAATACAATGAAAAGACTTAGTGAAGAGGAATCAGATGAGGCTGTTTGCGAGAGGATCAATAACTTTTGTGAAGGACCTCGTACATCGATTTTCTGGAAATCTCTTGATTGACGTTATCGAAGGTGCTGATCATCATGGTGACATTCATTTTGCATTTCACTTATCGGTTGGGGAGTACTGTAACTACCGTTTTTGAGGCTAATGTGTCATATCTCTTGAACCTCTCAACCGATTTCCAAGACAATTTTTTTCTGTGGGTACTTTAAGATGCTGATAACAATTGGATACTTTAGCAAGAAATATAAATAATTTCTCAAGTTTCAAAAAAGTGTTTAGAACACCATTAATAAGAATCGCTAATTTCATATAACAGAAGATGCGCCGTTTTCTCAGCTTTCATATTCTTATGCGACATGTATACTTTAGACCTACCATAAGAATCGAAAATGCCCTTTTTATTTCCAATTTCTTTACGGAAATGGCCATTAGATCACCATTTATTATCATTTTTCATTTGTCATTCAAATTTCGCACTCTCCTGCGCGGTCATTGAAACACAAAATTGGGAATAAAAAGGACATTATCGATTGTTATGGTAGGTATACATGTCGCATAAGAATATGAAAGCTGAGGAAACGGCGCATCTTCTGTTATATGAAATTAGCGATTCTTATTAATGGTGTTCTGAAACACTTTTTTGAAACTTGAGAAATTATTTATATTTCTTGCTAAAAATTTTTGTGTAAATTTTGGTACCACTTTTCAATTTCAGTGTACGTCCATTTCATTGATCCTTTCGCGAACAGCCTCAGATACACTAGCCCGAACTACGACCTACCAGACTACACTAATCTCAACTCAGTTGCAGTAATATCGACCATCGCGCCTTCTACCAACAAAGCATAGTTTTACTATAACATGAAGACATCGGAATCATTTATTAAAAATCATTCAGAAATGCGATAAATGTTCTGTAAACTGTAACTGTTCTCCCGATCCAAAAGTTGCAATTAATTTCTCAAATGATTAATGGGGGTGCATATTAATCAAACCTGCACAGGAAATGCATGAAATGTCTAACTGCGTTCTGCGAAATAATATAATTGGAAAACACCTGACTAAAAGAGGTAGCACATGTCGTATTCCGGAATGCAGGATACTGTGGCGGCCTTTTTTTATTGTGTTTTGCGTTGCACTGTTTTATGTATACGCTGCGATTAAATTAATTTCAATTAACCTTACAACACTAAATTCTTGGTATTTACTAGCGATGATCAGTCGAAAACTGTATATGTCTGAAATAATGGAGAACAAAGGTTCCCTTCTGGTTCGGTCCTGTTCAATTTTCTGTTCTCCTTTGTTCTCCCTCTCATTTCCGACTGACCAACTCTAGTATTCACAAGTCAATTAATGGATTCAATGAAACAAAGAACAACAAATTATGAATAACACATAGTTGTCTCATTCCTAATGTGCCCCTCGCGTGCCTGATTTGTCGAGGCCCGGCACACAGAGAGAAAACATACTAGGAATACGACATCAAGTTGGCACTCCTACTAATATATAAGTAGGGCCTACTAAGTCCCTACTTATATATTAGTAGGCCCTACTTATATATTAGTAGGCGTGCCAACTTGATGTCGTATTCCTAGTATGTTTTCTCTGTGTGCAGAAAATGGAAGAGAGCGGCGTCACTGATAATAGCACTCAGAGAACGAAGTCTCCAGCTTTCCTTACTCTGGAGTGTTCACATCTCCAATTATTAGGAGAAGTGATGTCTCCATCTCTCGATTTCTCATGCTCTCTCACCTGGAGACAACATCTCCATAGTAAAGGAAGTTGGAGACTTCCCGTTCTGAGCACCAATATCAAACGTATTGAAAAATACGATGGAGAAGTTGGCGAGACAGGGATAGAGAAAGAGAGAGATTGATGACAATTATCTGCTCACGTATGCCAGTAGGTTCCGACAGCTTGGAAGCTTCCACATTGGGGATACATAACAGTATAGCTTACAATTAAATATTCATTGCGGAATAGCACCATCACTGGGCGAGAGTTATCTATGGTCTCTTGAGCGGGACACTATTCGTATTCGCGCGACAATTGAGCGTGCGCGCACGAATTCATATCGGATGGTACAAAATAAGCCTAAAAACCGCAGCCCAGCTCATTGCCTACTCATTGTGTACGCCACATAAGTGGTCGGCGCTTATAATTGAATCACGAAATTCCGACGAAATTATGATATCACGGTTGATTGTTGGACCACCATGACACTGATACAAAAAGGAAACACACCCATCGGCAATAATGATGAATAGTCCCGATACTGAACACATAATTGACTTAGTAAATTGATGGCAAAGTAGAAAAAAAATGAAACAGCGAAGTGATGCAAAGTCTTTAATCGTTTCACGGCACAATGCGTGGGTGATCGATAAACCGTGTACTTCATGCAGCTCTTATACATGGCCTTGTACCTCTTGAACCTCATGCCTAATCTCACTTTTGCTTTTTGTCTTTTTTCAGATTTTTTCAGATGTTATAGATATCAGATATCAGATATTATAGATATTCAACCGAAGATAATGAGCCATTTCAACGTCGTCAAAGGTCAAATTCGATTCCCCTGTGAACCCGAACCCCTCTTGATAAACGACTATTAAACTAAACTTGCCGTAGTCTGAAATGTGCAGGGTACGATAGGGTGAATCACTGGAAGAATGTTGGTTTTAGAAAATCTTCACGGAATTTTCAAAATCCGAAAAGGGTGATATCGGGAAAACGACGTGGCAAATGTGCTCTAACGTGATCAATCGCGCCCAAATGGTGTCCAGTCGTGTGCTGACATGTTCAAATGTGCTCCACCGTGGCGGATCGTGTACTGACGTTTTGAAATCGTGGTCTAACGTGTCCAATCGTGTTAGATATGTGTCGCGCAGGCAAGTCTGAGGCAATGATGGCTCGCGGAGTCTTGGCCACCATGATTGTGAACATTTGACGGCAACAGTAAAAGTTCTGCTGCTAAACACATAATTTATGGCGAGGTAAAAACATGACGGATCTTGGAAAAATAAGGATGAAAGGAGGATAATCGTTGTACGGCACATTTGGTGAGTGATGTAGTATGGCCGATCAGTCAGCGCACATGAAATGCGGAGACAATTATCCGGGAAATAACTATCTGGTCACATTTGGGTACGAATTGATTGCGCGATGGCTAGGTGAAGTGATGATGTAGACTACACTGCGAAATGTGAGACCACGCTCTCTTCATCTCGCACATTCTCTAGACCGATCTATAGACGAGAGAGTGTGCAAAATGAAGATACCGTGGATTTCCTCCGGTTCAGAAATCTTACTAGGATTCTATTGTACAATCCTACTAGGAAAATGAGTAGGATTCCACTAGGATCCTACTAGGAAACCACTAGGAAAATGCACAAAGACGCAAACACACACCTTCCTTGTTGTTGACAAACAAGGAGCGTAAACAAGGAATGTGTGTGTTTGCTTCTTTGTGCATTTTCCTAGTGGTTTCCTAGTTGGATCCTAGTGGAATCCTAGTGCAATCCTACTCTTGTTTTTCCTAGTAGGATTCTACAGTAGAATCCTAGTAGGATTTCTGAACCGGAGTCGCAATCTACTCCTCAATTCTTCACAGGTTTCTCCTCGGCGTGCTAATGCAATTCTGTCTGTGCGTATTAGTGTTGCTATATCGAATAATCCGATTCGCGAATAACAATGCATTATTCGCTAAAAAACCCTTTGCTCTCGCGAATAGAGTTATTCGATCTAAAACGCTAGTGCGTATACCCTGTAGAGATGCCCGTTCGGAGTCGTGCATACCCTCTTATAATCTCTTTTTTTCATTCTTTCTTAAGCGTATTCGCCGCATTACCGATCTCTTATTGAAAAGTCAGGGAAACGATTTCCGAAGTTGCAATCCTACTACCCTGAACCTCGAGCACACACTAGAGTGCGAAATGTAAGACCACGGTCTCTTCGTTTTGCGCACTCTCTCATCCAACGACCGGTGAAGAGAGTATGTGAAATGAAAAGATCGCGGTTTCACATTTCGCACTCAAACACACACTCGATCAGTGATAAAGGCAGAAAAGGCGTGCCAATCGCAAACTCCAATCACAACATGCTTCATTCTTTTGTCAGACTGCCCGGGGTAATAAGCAAATGATGATAACCCACGCTGGTGCCCATTGCATATAAAGCGCTGCCACAGATCACGCTCAATCCACGGCTCATTTCTAGACTAAGAAATTACTGTATTCGTTATAAGACCATCACCCATTTGTAGGCTATTTTCCTGTCTGCTTCAATTCGCAGATATTGAATATTCTATGAATATTATTCTCATCTGTTCAATGTATCCTCTGGCCAACGCGTTTTTTCAGATATGGTAAAGGCCGTAGTGATTTCGCTACTGCTTTGTGCGCTCCAAGGTGTGTGTTTGTGGTATATTACTTTCCTTTCTAGTAGTAAAAGCAGGAAGTTAGTGAGAGCGCGACGTCTCTCACGGACAGTAAAATGATCTGGACAACTTGATTTCCGAAAAAAATAAATGAAGATCGAAAGTATCGGCCTGTGCATGAATTTTGTCATATAAATGTTCGAACATTTCATGTCTCTTGTGAGAGGCGAGAAGCAGAATATGCATATTGTATTATTGTCTCATGTTAACGGTAAATTGCTGCAGGCGTTTCATCTTACGTCTTTTCGTGCGATGAAATCAAATCCAAAGTGAGGATACTTAAAGGATTGCCCAAAATGATACAAACATTGATCTTTCTAATTTCCTTAGGATTTTCGTTGACCTTTTCTTAATTGTTGACTAGTAATTGTAGTCTGTCAAGCATTTACACTTAATATTTGTTTTGGCGCTAGGGGAAACGAACCGTTCATACATACATAGAAAGTTTATTCCGCGTTGCCCAAGATTAGGCATCTTCCTTCTTGACAAAAAATATATGCATTTCAGCTGCTCAACTCGCAACGCACCGTGAACACTGTGTTTGCATGCGTCTTCTTTGAGGAAGGAGTGAGTTGGACCCAGAAAAAACTCATTCAGTATTACAATTTTAAAATGATACGTTCATGAAATGGACTACTGGTGGTGTACTCTCTTTCTATACCTCGATCTGTCTCTCACTTTGACATGCTCTCTCGCAGCCGTATCTGTTGTTTAGCATGGATTATCAACGGAACGTTTTATTATTTCGGACGAATGCTCGTAAATTTGTAATACCCGATCACTATTTCTCCATCTTTCGTTTGGCAAAGAAAAGAAGGAAGGAAGCGATGTTCCCCGTTTTCATGACTTGGAAATGTTAATTGCCATTCCAGCTGGACCCATTCACCGCCTCTTTCCTTAACGATATCAGCTTGCAAGATGAGCTGGGCAAGACCAGCTACAGGTGTGATACAACATATGCATATTCAACGGTAAAACAGTCTGGAACAATCGATAATTACTGTTTTAGAAATTTCAGCACAGTCGATAATTAGCCAGCAAAAATATCAGGCTAAAGACATTCGATAGTTCGAAAATTTGCAGCTTTGCCAAAGTCGCTGCGTCCGGATCACACTGTGTGCGGGGCGAGGGGGCGTGGTCTGTGGTGTCGGAACACCCGTCGAACTTCCGATGCGACAAAGAGATCGCGCTCGTGTTTAGCAGCGACGAAGGCACGCAGTACGTCCAAGCGACTTCGGAGTCGGTGAGCACTCTATTAAATTATTTCGCCTTTTTTATATTTACTATATTATTCTCTATTCGTTTAACAAAGACAATCAGTTTTTCTTCTTATTTACAGTCACTTCCGCGTGGTATGTACGGATAATTGATAATGAGCCTTTTCAACTTCGTCAGAGGTCCCACTCGATTCCCCTAAAAAACTTAAAATTGAAAATATGTATCAGTAATCCACGTCAGGTGCCGTACGCTTCTAGCAACCGAATGACTGTCGTCTCTCCCGGATCCGGCATCAAAATCGCTGTGAATAACCTTTCCGTAAGCATGAAAGTCATTATTCCTTCGCGTTTGCTTTGGTGCGAATTTATACCCGAATTCCAAAAAAGAAAGAGGGACATTTACGAAACCAATTTTAACTGTCTCCTTGATAGATGTAGGGAATTTTAGCGCACTCCCCGATCCAATCTCGCATACGTGTTCATCTTTCATGTTTATTGCTGAATTTGCATAATTACAGGATGATCTAGTCGTCTCCAGCGGTGCTGGCAGCAGCTTGGGTGAAAACCTTCACCAGCTCAAGTACTGGAGGTACAGATAGGGGCCACAACGTGGTCAGCGGAATTAACTAGGTGGGGTGAAATTTAGTGTCAACATGTCCCTACATGTCTGATTTAGATGAATCTTTTGGAATTAGCTCGATATCTTACTTCTGAGCCGAGCTACACCTCCAAAACCACGCGCGCTTCGACTGTTGTGAGAGGGGGGAAAGTCGCGATGGGGAGAGGGGGAGGCAGGGCCTATTCGCCCTTCTTTCCAGGGGCATAGCGCGCTTAATTCGAGATATTTTGATGTTGTGTCAAAAGATAAGTAGTTTGTGAAGGTATGGAGAGTACATTGGCGTCTAAATTTGGAGGGTTGAACATGTCAAAGCGGGGCGGGAGTGGAGGAGCATAGCGCGCAATTGCAGAGAGGTTGTAACTGCCTGCATGGCGCAGTGGGTTGAGCGTTTGCCTTGTGAACGCACACCCGCAAGTTCAATTCCCCTTTTGCGAAAACCGTTGCTATTTACAGTAAAACGGAATGTCGATACTCTCGTACTCGTATTCTCGCACTATTTTTGCAATCGAGAGCACAATTCAGGATCGCCGATTTTGATTTCTTTTTCTCTTGTAATATTCTTTTAAAAATCAAGAGAATAGAACGCGGGTCTATCAGGAGTTGTGAGTTCAGTGATAAGCCCAATTTCGACGATTTCGAAAATAAATTTCCCTTTTTCGACACCTCAACGTTCTCCGATCAACCCTGATATAGGCGCAATCGATTGCACTGTTCAAGAGCTCCAAAACAAGCCATAATATGACTCATATCGTTTCGAATTATGCTTGTGCTCTCAAATTTTCATTTTTTATCGAATTCGGGTGCGCGAAAAGTGGGCGGACGTTGTGGACCCTAGGTACAGAGTCGATACTTCGAACTGGCGATGCCGGATCGGTATTTGCTATGCCTTCAGGCATTCTCGTTTTCCTCGGTCTCTATTTGCCTAATCAGCCGTAAAATAGATCTCTGAAGCAAATAGCCGCAATTCGAATGCCGAACATGCATCCCTACTACGAACATTTTACAGTGAACCCTCGGACACTTGCTGATTGTATCTAGAATTACTTATTCAATTATGGACAAATTAAGTTGATAAATGGCTTGCAGCAAATCTGCAGCACCGAAATACATCGCTTCCTTTGACAACGTGTTGACGATCGAGTCCAATTCGCGAGACGCCCTGTATTACGTCACGTCAGCAGTCAACAATGGTTAGGACTTTTAAAAAAACAACAAAAAAATCCCAGAAACCAGCAACAAATAGAGTCCGCCCGTTGTATTGAGTCTCTCTCACAAAATGCCTGAAGGTATTTAGGCTTCACATAAAGGGACAACTATTCGATTTTTGTCAGAACATTAAAAAAAATATTTATTAATAATTAAATATGGGTTTGCAGTTACCCGACTGGGTCCGGGTGATCATGCAGCGATTCTGACGAGTGGAGAGAGCGATAACATAATGAACAAGCGGCCGGACGAGAGCTATGCTACCTACGATTTGTGGTGTGGTACATCTTCTGTAAAATATTCATTGGTCACTTTATCAGAATCATGCCCATTTTAAAAAGGCGTAAAAAAGGCCCATTTGAAAAAGGCGTAAAAATATGACGTAACAAAAATAAAATTTTTAAAAATATTAGATTTCCACAAATCCTTCTGACTCGAATTACGGAACACTCGCAAGGTGACGGCAACTACTTTGTGTGCACTTCGATCAGCAGGTCTCAAATGTAAACGTGAAATTATACAGAAAACATTAGAGTGCGAAATGTGAGACCACGATCTCTTCCTTTCGCACACTATCTCGTCTATCGGCCGGTCTAGAGAGTGTGCGAAATGAAGAGACCGTGGTCTCACATTTCGCACTCTAGAATACAGTCCCCTTGATGATTACCGTTGACATTGTTTTGCCAAGCTTGAGTCTCAACATGTATGACTTGACAATTGAAAGTTGCGAAAGAGTTCTGAAATGTGTTCAATTCATTAATATCGGTGTGGAATATACAATTTCAGGGCACAGGCTCAAGTTAACATCTCCGGCTCCCTTTCTTTCGACAAGAACTACCAGGGATCCATCAATGTCATTGTCAGAGGAGATTCCACCAACGAGGAACGATCGTAAGTTCCGAAATTGCAATAACCAGTAGAATTTTCAAAGGCGTTCTAGTCCGATCATTTTGTACCTCGCCGAAACTTTGACAATTCAGGAAGTTATTCTCTAACTCACTGCCTCAATCGTTTTTTATCTTATTGATGTGTTGCAGGTTTAAGGATACGACGATCGACTATATCTTTTCAGCGAGTTTCTTTGAGGTATATCATATTTCCCTTATGCGCGCGCCAACATTGGCAGCTATTCTTTAGTGTGAAAACTGAGACCACGATGGTCTCTTCATTTCGCATCCTGAGCCGGCGCAAAATGAAGAATCCGTGGACTCACTCAACTCCATTCCTCCCAGGTGCAATATCTGACCTCCGTGAGCCCCGATGTGGTGTCGGACAGCCAGGATACATTCGTCATTGAAATCAAGCTGAATGGTGAGTGCAAAACTATGCAAACATTCAGTGGTTGATCGAAAATAGTGTTTGGGGTATGTTCATGCGCGCAAATGGATACATTGGTCAAGTTTGCGAAACTCCCGTGTTTTTAATACAATTTATTTGTCATTGCAAGTTCCTATTGCAAATGTCTTGTGTCAAACGCGAACGGCATCTGGCGTAACTTTGGTGCTGTTCAGAAGCGCCTGGCGACGTCACTCCTGTTCCTTCAATCCGCACTGATCCTCCTCGACAGCCCATTACCACTCGGCGGCCTTCCACGCAGTCTCCAGTAGTCACCGCTGGCCCTCCCGCAACTGGGAGCGGTGAGTACCTATTGCATAAAGATGTTTCCTTCACACAATTTCTTCCGACTAAATTTTGGGATATAACAAAGCAAGCAAAATTGAACAGCAAAACCAACGATATAGTGTGGATAATTGGGAGAGCGGGAAGTGTTTTGCCTCTTGCACAACTTATTTGTAGGCTATTTCTCGAAGTCTACTTCAGACAGATACTGTAACTGTGCGATTGTGGATGGCTGGTTCGACGACTGGGACCCGTCGGATATCTGGGTCGACGTGGTAATTCTTCTCGACACTTCGGCTTCCATGGGAGACAGTTTGGAAGAGGTTGAGACGAGAAAGTATAGGGATTACAATCAGAGACATACTTAAAGGCGAAGTCCCTAATCACTTCTTTCATTTCTCTTCTTACTACTGATACCTCAGCCAAGTTCTACTCAAGAATCGGAGTTATCGCCGTGTCGGATACAGTTGAGGCAAGCACAATACGATTTATCAGAATTAGAGTGTGAAATGTGAGACCACGCTTTCTTCATTTCGCACACTCTCTCGACCGGTCGGTTGATGAGAGAGTATTCGAAATGAAGAGACCGTGGTCTCACTTTTCGCACTGCAATCAGAAGTATATAAGTGAATAACATAGGTGACACTGAGGGAGGACGATCAATAATGATTAGCGAAACCAGTACAGGTGATCTACAATCTTAATATGAGTTCTACCGATGATTTGGATATGATCAAGCAGCATAATGTGGATAAGATCGATGTCGGAGCGTACGTTTTATTAATCTTTTTCATTTATCTGCAAAGAGTAGAATAAGAAGTAATGACACATGAATGTTGTTTGAACAACTTTCGCGCCTCATAATGTGTATTGCAATTTAGCGGTGTCCAAGCTGCTTTGAAAATGTTTGGTGATGGAACGCGGATGCCGTCGTATAGAGAAAACACCAGACAGATCATCTACTATCTCACCAACTCTGCACCGTGAGATCTCAATGTTTTCTTTAAATTTTAGTCTATAATCTCTTATCGGATGGTCATAATCCGCATGGAATCGCGTTTTCGCTAACATACAACCACCAAGCGCAGTACGACTTAACTTATTGTTAGGCAAATAAGCATAGTACGTCGGGAACATTGAGGGATGATTACGCAAATCGTTGTTCATAAGTAAAGAAAAATTTGGGTTATCTAATAATTTAACATTTTAGTGGCGCAAACATGAACGGCATCAACGATTTCAAGACCGGAGGTGGAATTGTCATCGTTAATGGTGCAATATTGCAATTTCAAATTCTACCACTTAAATGGTGTTTATACAAGCGCTGCACTTCGAAGAAATACAAAGAAAACTGTATTTCTATAAATTTACTTGAAAATACCTTATCTGAACGACAAAATAACATACAACAGTCAGTTTTCTCGAATAATCATTGAACTTCCAGATTTTGTTCTGGAAGGAGGAGTGCCCATTCCTGGACTGAAAAATCTGGCAACCGACAACTACTTCTTCACTGATCTCTCCGAGAACTTTATCAGCAGTCTGGGACTCTTCTGCGAAGGTAGGATCTCATTATATATTGAATAATTGGTTATCCTAAATTTTTGCATGCTAATGTTGTAAGTGCTAAATAAAAGCCATGTCAATGATGGGTTTGATCAGCTGAACTTGTCAAACACTTTCCTGTTTATTAAACAAATAGTCCGTGACCACCCTCAAATTTTATTGAATCACATCCTAATACACTTTCATTATTCTTATTTGTTTATTCTTTGAATATGGTCGACAAATGGTCACTCAAAAGAGTTGTTTATTTGAGTACACAAACGTGAGAAATGAGAAGTTCTTGATCTCTTTGCAGCAAATTGTTTCTGCAATCCCAACCATCACGCATTTAACGACGACAAATTGAGTCCGCGTACGGATGCCAACCGTAAGTTACTGGTGCCAGGCATCCAGAAGACACATCATAAAGAGATGATTACTGCTCTGGAAGTACTAATTGTACGAACATAACACTCTTGAGAGACACATGTAGACACACTAATAACACATCATTTGTCAGACTTGCGTTGCGCTTTTCTTCGCAATAATCATATTCTGCTCGTTTAGGCGGCTGTTTCCACCCCGTCGCCAACGGAATTCCGTTCGCAAAAGCACGAGAAACCTGTCTGAAGACGAATTCATCGCTCGTTTCCATTCATGACACCGACAAGGAGTACTTTGTGAGCAGTGGTAAGTTCAACGGAGCGCATTCGATTTACAATCTAAATTCAATTCTTCAAAGACCCCCTGAAACTTTATATATATGAGCTTGGATCGCATTCCTGATTGCAAGTTTGAAAACTAGAAACGAAAAAAATAAATCTCCGATTTAAAAAAAATCCAAAATTGTGAAAATGAAGTGCTCTGATCACCATCGATTTTGTTCCTGACGCGCGAGGTTCAAAAGATAAACGGTATGTGGGAGGCGGACGTCCACTTTGACAAGATGTTTTATTTTATTATTTCTTTGTTCTTGCAGTTATTCTTCATTTTTCTTGTTTTTTTGCTCACTTTACATTTTGCTAAGTTACCTGACAAAATGGTAAATGCGCGAAAACAAGAAAAATGAAGGCTAACATTAAAACAAATAAATAATAAACATCTTTTAAAAGTGGGCGTCCGCCTCCCACATACCGTATATCGTTTGAATTTCTCGCGTCAGGGTCAAAATCGATGGAGATCAGGGCACTTCATTTTCACACTTTTTTTTAAAAAATCGGAGATTTATTTTTTTAGATAGTTTCTAGTTTTCAAACCTGCAATTAGGAATGCGATCCAAGCTCAAACACAAAGTTTCAGGGGGTCGATTTTTTTCGGTGGCGGTGAACTTTAAATATTAAGTTCGGCAATATTACAGTGGTAGCCACTTTCGGCGCCAAAAAGAGGTACTGGATCGCTTATGAAAACGACGGGACGAATTGGGTGTGGGACGACAAGGTTCGTTTTCAAATTTTAATTATTTTTATGTTTACGCAAATTATTCTTCTGACGGAAAGTGATTTCTTATTTTTTGGACAGTGTTAACTTTTTTTTCAGTCGACCGATCCCTTCAATGATTGGGACCAGTCGACTAATCAGCCCGATACTAACGGAGGAACTCTCAAGTGTGCTTATGCGGTGAATACGGTCGGACTCAACGTCGGATGGTACGGTAGCCATCTCCTAATTTACCAATGATCAATCGATATCAGGACGGCTACAAACTGCGCGATGGGAAACTTCTACGTGTGCGAGAGTGTTCCCTGCTCGGCAGGAAACAATGTGTGCTGACGATTTTCTTAATCATGATAGCTGATAAAGCTGTGACAATGTTCGCCTATTCTTGAAAGTAAACAGTTGCAAAAATAATTAATAATATGCTATGTCATTTGCAATGACGCACTTTAAAGCACAAATATGCGGTTAAATTCTTATCAGGAGACTACGCGAAATGTCTCCCCTCCCCCGGTCTTCGAGTGTCATTTTTCTAGTGGTAGCTCGCAAAGAGAGAGGGAGGGGAGAGAGAAAGAGAGAGAGATGATAGACAGGAATGACGCACGCCTGAAATGATGTCCTTCTTCAATAGTCATCTTATTGCTTGGCAATACAGGAATCAGTATCGTATTTACGTTCGTAATTATGTCTGTAAAACCACAAAGCTGGTGCAATTACAATTGAATAAGAGCATTACCCTCTGCCACAGTAAACCCTCCTCCTCTGAACTTTCGCTTGCTCTTACCCCACACTGATAACGATTGTGGCGATAGCGCGAAAGCGAGGGAGAAAGATCAAGATCACTTTTATTCGTGCGTGACTAAATTTTGACTCGTATGTTTAACTTTTGAATATTTTAAAACCACATGCGAAGGGAAATTCTCAATGCTTTCTTCAGCTGTTAATGGGATGCGATGCTCCAAAATCCCGCTCTATTTTTGCATCGCATTCATCTTGTTTTTCTACGTCCAAGTGTGGATGCTCGGATATCGTATGAGGTAATATTGACCGAAAACATTTCTTCAAAGCTCTGTTTTTTTCAATTTTCAATTTCATGCGTGTAAAAAATTAAGATTTGCTCTTATTTTTCACTACCTTGCTTGCTAATCGTTTCTTTTCAGCAAGCGCATTTTGGATGACCCTAGAGAAGAGCAACTTTCGCTTTCGGAAAGCACCAGCACCAGCTCTATTTTCGTGTACCGCGCGTACTATGACGACCGGTGAGTTGCATCTTCTTGCGAATTTCATAGTGAAGACTACGCTTCAAGTTAGGCTCGCTGAAGAACGCTGCTAGGCCTGTATTACAACGGGCAGTTGGATGCCACTTAATAGTCACGAATTTTCTGAATTGCGTGAATTACATGTACATCTATCATCTTCTATATGGTATCAATCATTAATACTTGCACTGCAAGAAACATTTGCATTTTATTTGTCATAATTGCTCATAGTATCATTTATGAATTCAGCGCAGCCAAGAACACGATCCGAATTCTCGCCATCTCCAAGTGTCTCTCGCCTAATACGAGACTGACAATGAGTGAGTGGGATTATTTGGTAATCCTTAAAACACATGTATCAATCATCCCCGACCACATTCTTGTCGTTTGACCAATCATCTAACATCATTCATCTCGATCTAAGATTTGACGTGGTACCAGAATGAGCTCACTTCCAATAAAAATTCGTTTAAAACACTCTCAGATTCCTTTATTATCTTGTAAAATAAACTCAGTTTACTTCCAGGCTGATAGTGGTCATCCACGGCGCAATGACAATGTGTGTTAAAGTGTAATAATTACCGACTGGTGCCAATCATTGGCACTTTTCAGAGATAAATGGTGTCTCCTCGCCGCTTCACTTCCAGCCTGTCGAGGGAGGCTGTCCTTGGGCGTGGGCGAAGAAGTGCGCCTGGAATGCGTACGAATTCCAGTCGATTAAGATCTACGACTCGCCGGAAGCGGTGAGCTCCTTCTATTTGCTAGCGAGACTGTTTTTCCACACTGTTTTTCCGAAGTTCAAATTATCGTGCTTTCGCAAATCGCAGATCGAAATTTGCATCAACGACGAGCGCAGCGTGACAGTTCAGGTGGAGCGACGCGAGCCTGTCACCAAGGACACCATTCAGGCACTCCTCTCCATAATTTATCTCATTATGAGCGTATAATGGCTAAAGTTCGCCTTGTTTGAAACAGGCCTGCTCTCGCTCAAACAATCCAATGGGTGCACGAAAATGAAATATTTTTTGGGGGAAGAGCAACTAAAATGCGCAGGTGTGCGTGCCGCCGCTGTACTGGTACCACGACTGGCCGCGGCTCGTTCTCTTCTTCGAGATGTGGCGCGCGCACAATCCGACCTTCACCATCTACGCTAACTCGATGTCCGCGAGCGCCGCGAGAGTGGTCGAGTACTACGTCGCGCAGGTTGGTTGGCGAATTCTCTTGAACTTAATTTGTTTTGCGAAACCGTAGTCCGATAAAACGGTAGCCCAAAGTGTGTTATGAGAATGCAGAGTGGTGGATTACGCAGTGTATTTTCTTGAAGAAGAGATCGACTTGACAAAAAGACCCATTTGAACATTGCCTAGTAGGGTTGCCCGTTCGGCGTCGGTTTCGGTAATACTGCGTCTCTTTTTCTCTCGTTCTCTCCCCTTTAACAGCCGTATTACCGATCTCTCGTTGAGAGAGTCGTAATACGAAATCCGAACTTGCATCCCTATTGCCTAGCTGTACATTCCAGGGTCTAGTGCAGGTTGTCAACTGGCCGATGCTGCCACCGAGTGCGGACGGAGACGACCCGAATGCGTGTGTTTTCTTTCGAAATGAAGAAAAAATAATTTGTTGTTACAAAATTCAATGACAAATATGCTTAGTATGACAATTTTTAAAATATTTTATTCGATATAAATTACAGTGGTCTCTATCGACTCTCGCACTCGCTGGCGCACAACGACTGTGCGTTAAGGATTGGAGCTGAATTTGGCGTGCTGCTGGATGTAGACGAGTACATTCACATACAGTAAGATTTGATGTTCGAGTTTTACTTCAGTTATTTTACGCAATAATATGTTTTGGTAGATTTAGATTTTGCTCCAAGGAGATAAACAAGCATGGGACATTTTTTTGAACTATTTTTTTGCCCAGAATAATATTTTTTTACGTGAAAAGAGCAGAGGTAATAGAAGATCACTCTATGTACATTGAAACATCGCGTACGTTATTGAGAGCAAACGTGGTCCCCTATCACTCGAAGGCGAGGTGACGGGCGTAAAACCACAAAGCACAAACATACTCTTGTTTGTTTTATTATGTGCCATTTTTTGCAAACGTTTTTTCCCACTTATTCTGCTACACGATGAAACGTTATAGCAAAATTTTGGAAAAGACAAGACTAAAATCATCCAAAAAGGCTCAATGCTCCGAATTCTTTGATCACAGGCAGCTAAAATTGCCATGACTACTAATGATGGATGTAAGAATGGTGCATTATTGCAGCGACGATCAATCACTGTTAGAATTTATAAAGGTCAAGTTTGAGAGAGATAAACGACTGGGATCACTCATGTTCCAGCACTTTGGATTACAGGTAGTATTTTTCATCCTATGCGTCGATTGTATAAGGCTGTTAAGAAAGTCTTGCCCGATTTTCAATATGAACTTTGAGCTTTCAGTTCTCTCGAAGTTCAAATCAATGTTCCATTTATTCATTGGATCTTGTACGAGGTCTGTTTGATAATGACACCCAACAATGGATATTGTCCTGTCTAGATTGATATCCAAGAGAAGATCCAAAATATGATTCATGTTTTCCAGCAAGTATATCGTAAAAGTTATTAGAGCTAGTTTCTCGCAGGGAATTTGTTTCCAAGAGCTCATTGTAGAAACACAGATAGTAGTTTAATCCCCCTCTAATATTATGGTTAGAGTGTCTAGCTATCAAACGTATTTCAAAAGTTGTGGTGGTTCAAAGACGACCTGTCCGTCAAAAGTAGTGTCTGGATGATTTCGACTGGCGATTTCCAATGCGATACGATCCAGATCTAGTGGTGCGCGTTTTACTTGCTGACACTTTGCTATTATGCAACAATTGTTATTTCGAAATGTGATCCTCTGAATGTTTTCAAAAACCAAAAAATATTAAAAGTTCGATACACTCTGAATTACGGTAAAATCTCAATTTCTAGATTGTTTGTTTATGAAGTGTCCCATAAAAGATTGACAAATTCAATTATTGCCTGACTAATCAGTTATACTAGTGGACATTAGCTACAAAATGACCGTAAGAACGAGATCATAGACTCTGATCAGAAATAGTAACTTTCGATGAAGTGCCTATTTCGATGGCGAATTTCGAACATCATTTGACTAATCAACCGACACGGCGACGACAGTCTCTCACTCAAAATGGACAATGCTATTCTAACAGTAGTAGAAGGCGCTGTAAATGTGCAGAGATTGGGAGTTAGCTTCATTCGGGAAGCGCCGCTAAGTCAAAAACATTTATATTCAACATCGTTTGCACGCCTCTTCTAGATATGACACACATTTTCTTAGAAGCCCGATGTGGTGGTTGAGTTCAATAACTCATCACGAATTCATTATATACCTCCTCTATCATAAACCACTTGAATGGAGTCCTATCTCATTCCACCGTAGAACTGTAATTGTTTGAAAAGTTCGAGTCGAAATAGACCTGACCCAATTTCTCCATTCATATTTCTCCCCAGTATAAATGCATAGGCATGAGAAAGTGGCAACATAAAGAGGAAGACTCATTACATTTAACGTGCCTATAAATATTTAGATCGGGAACTTAGGAAAGAAAATTGGAGGATTTTTCAATAAACGTGAAATCGGGCAAGACTTTCTTAACAGCCTTATAAATCAGGTATCGAAAGAAAGCAAAATATGCAGATGGGAACAATGAATGGATCGTTTGATGGAGTAGCAAATGCTCAGTATTTCGCGAATGATCGACCGACTAAGGTTTGTTTGACTTTATTTGATCTCTTTAATTCGAGTATGCAGAGTCTACTGTAATTCCAGAACTCCAGAAAGACAAGAAGAACTTTCAGACTGTCTTCAAACCAGACTCAGTGAGGTTCGTGTCAACGCACTGGGTGTTCAAGCACGAACCGGCTTCAAAGAAGAAGCGAAAGGTAGGAAAATATATATACGCATAAATTTAAAAACATATATTCTTGTTCAGATTCCGACGTCGGAGGGTATGCTACTGCACTTCCGCATGAACTTTGACGATGCGCTGCCGCCAAACACGACCACAACCCGATTGCAGTTAGTGAAAAAAATTTTTTTTGGCAGACCGCACGTTTAGTGAAGAGAAATTATTTAATTAAATTAATTTAATTTTTATATTTGTGTATTTTTGTATTGCAGGGGAATAGATTTAGAGGATCTGCAGTGGCGCGCGAGGGAGGCGACGAGAGACATTTTTGGAGAAACGATTCCGCCCGTAAACTCGAACATTTCGAGCATCATTGAGAAATGCAATGCAAAGTAAGCCGCTTGTACAGGCAAAAGGAGTTTCTGCAATATAAAGGTTGCAAAACAACTTTTTAAAAAATAATTCTACATTAATTTTTTTTGAAAATATATAATATTGTTTTCAGATGGCGGAAGCAAGGGTGCAAGGTGCCGCTGCTGCACTGTCGCGAGGAATTGGAAAATGCAGAAGAATGGGTATTTATGGAACCCTCAGACGACTCACACTACCGCATATTGTGAAACGAGTACAACCACCACTAACTACGGGTCATTACGATAAAGTATTATATTTTCTGGGTATGCCGGCTGTATGGATAATTCTTATGCAGTAATCATTCTTATGCAGTTAATTATCGCACACATGGATTTTCCATTATAGAACCAACGCTATCCGATGCTAAACTTTGTGGATGGGTTCGAAAACTCGAAAAAAATGGATTAATAGAGGGTTCGCATGATTCGAAAGTCCGTCTTCCACGATCGAAATAACAAAACAAGAATTATTTGAAATTATTCCATTCCGAACCAGTACTCCGTATATCCCCTTTCACAAATTTATGTGCACGGAAAGAAGGATGAAAAGAAACAATCGATAAGATCTTCTGAATAGTGGTAGCTACACTGAGGCAGGTCCTCTATGGTTGATTGCCGATTTTCACTGCCGAAAATGCGCGTGGAACGACATAACGAGCGCCTTGCGTGGCCGTATAAAAGACAAGCGCCGTTTCGACAGCATCAGTTTGCTTTCATCTCCCCTAGTCTTCTGCTCTTCTCTTTTTCACTGAATGAATAGTGGCCGCGTGGCAAACGTCTCCAATCGATCCACTACTGCGTCATCACCAAAGCTGAGCGATAATCGATAATGTTGCAGCGTTTCAGCTCGATCGTCCGACATTGTTGACGCTTCATTCTGCCGCATACGAAGATATGGCCAGACAGCTCCAGCACAATCCGTCCTCTACTTCGTCCGGTCCACAGTACTTTGTGCTGTCCAGACGCAGGAATGCGTCCGTCCCGTCTACTTTTACGAAAATTAATAACCATTCAACACTATCATATTGCAGGAACCGCGACAGTGCCAACAGGCATTACGGAGGTACCTAGAAGTACGGACAAAACTGGCCCAACTGCATTCACAGGTATGATCTTTGGGGGGGATTCTGTACTGGGAAAGTTAATTAGGGTAACAGACTGAGGAGTTTCGTGTCCATTAGTAGCTTACATCATTATATTGACAGCCAGTTAACGAAAAAAAGGAGTCCGATATATACAAAAAAGAGACCCGCTTGAATTTGAAATTTTTATCTAGCGTGCCTGATGAAGTTTCTATAGAACATCGATTGGGTATTCATTTACTGCCCAAGTCCTGAAATGTTTTGCACATTGTATACAACAATAGATAACGTCGTGAAAATTATCTGATTTTGTTGTGAGTCTCATCGTAGAACATAACCTATACCTAGAATGCTCGATATCATCCCATATAACGCACATGGTCTTCCGGTTAATTTTGATTAATTCTTATTTAAATTAAACTTGTAAATATACCGAAATTTTAAATAAACATTCATTTTTAATAAGCATACAAATTTTTGTGCTTAGTGACAAGATCAACCGATGAAACTAGTGTCTCTCCCCTCACAGGAGAGACTGGACGCCCGACTGATCCCACCGCTCCTACTGGCCCGACCGTTACTGGAGAGACTGGACGCCCGACTGATCCCACCGCTCCTACTGGCCCGACCGTCACTGGAGAAACTGGACGCCCGACTGATCCCACCGCTCCTACTGGCCCGACCGTCACTGGAGAGACTGGACGCTCGACTGATCCCACCGCTCCTACTGGCCCGACCGTCACTGGAGAGACTGGACGCCCGACTGATCCCACCGCTCCTACTGGCCCGACCGTCACTGGAGAGACTGGACGCCCGACTGATCCCACCGCTCCTACTGGCCCGACCGTCACTGGAGAGACTGGACGCCCGACTGATCCCACCGCTCCTACTGGCCCGACCGTCACTGGAGAGACTGGACGCTCGACTGATCCCACCGCTCCTACTAGCCCGACCGTCACTGGAGAGACTGGACGCTCGACTGATCCCACCGCTCCTACTGGCCCGACCGTCACTGGAGAGACTGGACGCCCGACTGATCCCACCGCTCCTACTGGCCCGACCGTCACTGGAGAGACTGGACGCTCGACTGATCCCACCGCTCCTACTGGCCCGACCGTCACTGGAGAGACTGGACGCCCGACTGATCCCACCGCTCCTACTGGCCCGACCGTCACTGGAGAGACTGGACGCTCGACTGATCCCACCGCTCCCACTGGCCCGACCGTCACTGGAGAGACTGGACGCCCGACTGATCCCACCGCTCCTACTGGCCCGACCGTCACTGGAGAGACTGGACGCCCGACTGATCCCACCGCTCCTACTGGCCCGACCGTCACTGGAGAGACTGGACGCCCGACTGATCCCACCGCTCCTACTGGCCCGACCGTCACTGGAGAGACTGGACGCCCGACTGATCCCACCGCTCCTACTGGTCCGACCGTCACTGGAGAGACAGGACGCTCGACTGATCCCACCGCTCCTACTGTCTCTCCCCTCACTGGAGAGACAGGACGCTCGACTGATCCCACCGCTCCTACTGTCTCTCCCCTCACTGGAGAGACAGGACGCTCAACTGATCCCACCGCTCCTACTGGCCCGACCGTCACTGGAGAGACTGGACGCTCGACTGATCCCACCGCTCCTACTGTCTCTCCCCTCACTGGAGAGACAGGACGCTCGACTGATCCCACCGCTCCTACTGGCCCGACCGTCACTGGAGAGACTGGACGCCCGACTGATCCCACCGCTCCTACTGGCCCGACCGTCACTGGAGAGACTGGACGCCCGACTGATCCCACCGCTCCTACTGTCTCTCCCCTCACTGGAGAGACAGGACGCTCGACTGATCCCACCGCTCCTACTGTCTCTCCCCTCACTGGAGAGACAGGACGCTCGACTGATCCCACCGCTCCTACTGGCCCGAGCGTCACTGGAGAGACTGGACGCCCGACTGATCCCACTGCTCCTACTGGCCCGACCGTCACTGGAGAGACAGGACGCCCGACTGATTCCACCGCTCCTACTGGCCCGACCGTCACTGGAGAGACTGGACGCTCGACTGATCCCACCGCTCCTACTGGCCCGACCGTCACTGGAGAGGCTGGACGCCCGACTGATCCCACCGCTCCTACTGGCCCGACCGTCACTGGAGAGACTGGACGCCCGACTGATCCCACCGCTCCTACTGGCCCGACCGTCACTGGAGAGACTGGACGCCCGACTGATCCCACCGCTCCTACTGGCCCGACCGTCACTGGAGAGACTGGACGCTCGACTGATCCCACCGCTCCTACTGACCCGACCGTCACTGGAGAGACTGGACGCCCGACTGATCCCACCGCTCCTACTGGCCCGACCGTCACTGGAGAGACTGGACGCTCGACTGATCCCACCGATCCTACTGGCCCGACCGTCACTGGAGAGACTGGACGCTCGACTGATCCCACCGATCCTACTGGCCCGACCGTCACTGAAGAGACTGGACGCTCGACTGATCCCACCGATCCTACTGGCCCGACCGTCACTGGAGAGACTGGAGACACTCAAGCAACCAGTAAGCCTCATAATTAAAAAAAGACACCAGCATAGTTGGTGATATTTATAAAATCATTCAATTAATTTGCTGCGTTCATACGACTGCATAAGCGTTGTTCACTCCACCGTATGTCGTTTATCCATGTCGTACGGTAGGGGTATTGCCAAAAGAAATTAAAAAAAGATAAAATTAGAGAACAAATAATATGTGTACATATCAATCTTATCTCAACGCTAGGCGGGGTATGGATGAATAATGGTTGAATAATCAGTAATGGTTCAATAAGCATTTCTCTTCTTTCAATATGTATTTTGCACTTACAGCCGATGTCACTGGAGCTACCGGAACCGGACCAACTGGCAAACCACCCGTCTCTCCTGGCACTGGATCTACCGGGACCGGACCGACCGGCGAACCAGCCGTCACCCCTGTTACTGGAGCTACTGGAACTGGACCGACCGGCGAACCACCCGTCACTCCTGGCACTGGAGCTACTGGAACTGGACCGACTGGCGAACCACCCGTCACTCCTGGCACTGGAGCTACTGGAACTGGACCGACCGGCAAACCACCCGTCACTCCTGACACGGGATCTACCGGAACCGGACCGACTGGCGAACCACCCGTCACTCCTGGCACTGGAGCTACTGGAACTGGACCGACCGGCGAACCACCCGTCACTCCTGGCACTGGAGCTACTGGAACTGGACCGACTGGCGAACCACCCGTCACTCCTGGCACTGGAGCTACTGGAACTGGACCGACCGGCGAACCACCCGTCACTCCTGGCACTGGAGCTACTGGAACTGGACCGACCAGCGAACCACCGGTCACTCCTGGCACTGGAGCTGCTGGAACTGGACCGGCCGGCGAACCACCCGTCACTCCTGGCACTGGAGCTACTGGAACTGGACCGACCGGCGAACCACCGGTCACTCCTGGTACTGGAGCTACTGGAACTGGACCGACCGGCAAACCACCCGTCACTCCTGACACGGGATCTACCGGAACCGGACCGACTGGCGAACCACCCGTCACTCCTGGTACTGGAGCTACTGGAACTGGACCGACCGGCGAACCACCCGTCACTCCTGGCACTGGAGCTACTGGAACTGGACCGACTGGCGAACCACCCGTCACTCCTGGCACTGGAGCTACTGGAACTGGACCGACCGGCGAACCACCCGTCACTCCTGGCACTGGAGCTACTGGAACTGGACCGACTGGCGAACCACCCGTCACTCCTGGCACTGGAGCTACTGGAACTGGACCGACCGGCGAACCACCCGTCACTCCTGGCACTGGAGCTACTGGAACTGGACCGACCGGCGAACCACCCGTCACTCCTGGCACTGGAGCTACTGGAACTGGACCGACTGGCGAACCACCCGTCACTCCTGGCACTGGAGCTACTGGAACTGGACCGACCGGCGAACCACCCGTCACTCCTGGCACTGGAGCTACTGGAACTGGACCGACCAGCGAACCACCGGTCACTCCTGGCACTGGAGCTGCTGGAACTGGACCGGCCGGCGAACCACCCGTCACTCCTGGCACTGGAGCTACTGGAACTGGACCGACCGGCGAACCACCGGTCACTCCTGGTACTGGAGCTACTGGAACTGGACCGACCGGCAAACCACCCGTCACTCCTGGCACTGGAGCTACTGGAACTGGACCGACCGGCAAACCACCCGTCACTCCTGGCACTGGAGCTACTGGAACTGGACCGACCGGCGAACCACCCGTCACTCCTGGCACTGGAGCTACTGGAACTGGACCGACTGGCGAACCACCCGTCACTCCTGGCACTGGAGCTACTGGAACTGGACCGACCGGCGAACCACCCGTCACTCCTGGCACTGGAGCTACTGGAACTGGACCGACCGGCGAACCACCCGTCACTCCTGGCACTGGAGCTACTGGAACTGGACCGACTGGCGAACCACCCGTCACTCCTGGCACTGGAGCTACTGGAACTGGACCGACCGGCGAACCACCCGTCACTCCTGGCACTGGAGCTACTGGAACTGGACCGACCGGCGAACCACCCGTCACTCCTGGCACTGGAGCTACTGGAACTGGACCGACCGGCGAACCACCGGTCACTCCTGGTACTGGAGCTACTGGAACTGGACCGACCGGCAAACCACCCGTCACTCCTGACACGGGATCTACCGGAACCGGACCGACTGGCGAACCACCCGTCACTCCTGGCACTGGAGCTACTGGAACTGGACCGACCGGCGAACCACCGGTCACTCCTGGTACTGGAGCTACTGGAACTGGACCGACCGGCAAACCACCCGTCACTCCTGGTACTGGAGCTACTGGAACTGGACCGACTGGCGAACCACACGTCACTCCTGGCACTGGAGCTACTGAAACTGGACCGACCGGCAAACCACCCGTCACTCCTGGTAGTGGAGCTACTGGAACTGGACCGACCGGCGAACCACCCGTCACTCCTGGCACTGGAGCTACTGGAACTGGACCGACCGGCGAACCACCCGTCACTCCTGGCACTGGAGCTACTGGAACTGGACCGACTGGCGAACCACCCGTCACTCCTGGCACTGGAGCTACTGAAACTGGACCGACCGGCAAACCACCCGTCACTCCTGGTAGTGGAGCTACTGGAACTGGACCGACCGGCGAACCACCCGTCACTCCTGGCACTGGAGCTACTGGAACTGGACCGACCGGCGAACCACCCGTCACTCCTGGCACTGGAGCTACTGGAACTGGACCGACCGGCAAACCACCCGTCACTCCTGGCACTGGAGCTACTGGAACTGGACGGACCGGCAAACCACCCGTCACTCCTGACACGGGATCTACCGGAACCGGACCGACTGGCGAACCACCCGTCACTCCTGTCACAGGACCGACGGAGAGACCGGTCACTGGTAGCCCTCCTGTCGATCCGTACAACTGCTCAGCGCACAAAGTGTACAAACCACCTGGAGGAACGGAAGTCGGGCGATTGGTGCGTCAAACTACATGATTAAAAGAGTCAATATATATTCTTCCAGGCGGAATTCAACTTCATGGATAGTTGCTGGAAGCGATTCGATATTGTCAAGCCGAAGAACCTGTGCGACCCCAACTTTGGAGTGTTGACTGTAAGTAATTGCTCAAGAATATCTTAACACAATGTCATAATTGTGGTGCGGCATATAAATTAATGGAGATACCAAAAATATATAGTTAATTTCGTAATTATCCTTACTCATGAAACTGTTTTCAATTTCAGGAGAAGTATGTGTCTCGAGATCGCTTTACTGGTGCAGAGTGCCAGTGCAACAACCGAGCAAGAGGAGACGGATACAATTGCTGTGAGCTTCTGTTACTCATTGATTATAAACATGCGCTCTTGATATACTTACCAGTGGGCACATTGGTCTTCAGTCTGACAGTGTTTGTCGAAATATGTGTTACAGCAGAGTTCGAGCGCTCTTCTAATGGTATCTCTCAGATGGTTCGTGTCCTCGGGCGGAGCGCATTCCTTGCCCGATCGGCATGGAATGCAATCTCGACAAGGACGGCAAACCGTTCTGCAATTGCCCTTGGGGCCAGCAGCTGGTGAATAACAGCACCTGTCAGCGTGAGTTTCAACTTCAATCAAAATGATCGCGAGCGATTTGCATTACAAGATGTATCCATTAACAATTTCAGCCATTCCTAACGCTTGCCTATCCTGCAAGCACTTCTGTCACGCGGCATCCCAGTGCGTCAACACGTGCAACAACGATGCGGTATTATATTTCAACTCAGTTTTCAAAGTATAGAGAGCAGAATTGATGTGATAATACATTTTAACTCAATTATCAAATGCAAGAGCGGAATATTTTATGAATAGATATGTGAGACTATGTGAATACTCAAGATAAAGGGCGTGGAGATCTTTGAAATACCACAAAAACGAAATCATTGCAGCTGTGGCTCTTCTCCTGCCAACCTTGCAACGAAGATATGGGATATCGAGGAAAATCGGGTGTCAGCTGTCGCAGTGCGTTTCATTGGCTTAACTATCACACAATGAAAAATGACGCTACGTTCAAAGATGATCACATTGTTTTCTTCAGACATTGACGAGTGCTTGGAGAACAAGCCATGCGTCGACAACGCCGACTGCATCGACAAAGAGCCACTCGAAGATGACAACCAGAAGTAAGCAGATCTTTCGAACTTTCTATTTCGCCGTTTCTGCGTTTATAATATAATTGTGAAATTTGTGCCAAATTTTCTCATTGAATTTATAAAATAGGCATGATACCTTATTTAAAGGGACAGTAAACACACGAATTCTTGATCAATTGATCCACTTTTCACAAGCGACGTAAGGATAGAGATGGTGTCCGATGTTTTTGTTTCTTCCCACGGGACGAAAGTCGTGGCGAGACCTTTGAAATTGCGGGAATTCAACGGTGCCTTTACTGTCCCTTTAAAAATCTTTCCATTTTAGGTACCAGTGCAAGTGCAGAAAAGGATGGACTGCGGATCCGTGGGGAGGCATCGCTAGCCGACCTTGCATCAGTAAGATTGGAGCATTATTTAGAAATTTGGCAACCTAAACATAAATAAATAATATGTAGAGTGCCAAAGAAGTTCGGGTGGGGGGGGGGGGTGGTGCACCACCAATTGCATCCCACGTTTCACTAAATTGCTCTCACTATCAGACAACAACGAGTGCTGCGACGACCCGTCCGTCTGCGGTAAACACGCCAAGTGCGAGGACACCGAAGGATCGTACAGATGCAACTGCGACAAGGGCTATCACAGACTGCAAGACGCAATGTAAGAGCTGTTGCGTTCTCCCCGAAACAGATCAGTATTTACTGAGGCGGCACAACGCATAATCCGGAATTGAACTCGATTCAGGAACTGCTCGGACATCGACGAGTGCAAGACCTACAAGCCGTGTCCCGAGTTCTCCGTGTGCAAGAACACTGAGGGCGCGCATGAGTGCAACTGCATCGACGGATTCACCAAGATCAATGGCGAATGCCACCGTGAGAAATCTTCATTCCGGAAATTAGTATATTGCACATTATTTTTTCTCGCTAATTGACTAGTACTGGAAATAATTATAATTATTCTTTCGTCGAGGGCCGCTCCAATCGTCTTATTAATTCAGCTGATGCGGCCGTGTTCTGCAAGGACTGTGACAACAAGACGACTACCTGCGTGCTTAACCCGTCGAAGGACGCTTTCTCCTGCGTTTGCGTTGACGTGAGTACGGGAGGCAACAGTGAAGAATTGAAAATTTGCATTCAGAATCATCACCCGATTAGCAAGAAGATGTGCAAACCCAACACGTATTGCGACAAAGCGGATCTCAAGTATGCCTCTTTCTATATTGTTCTTCCGACTATTCCTGATTGGAATCTGAATAAGCCGCACTCAGTGTGATTCAAGCGGCGACAGAGGACTTTATATGTACCCAATAATAAACTAATTCATCCTATGTTTAGCAACTGCGCGCCGTACCCGCGTGCCAACTGCACGGACAAACCGGACGGCAGCGGCTTTGAATGCATATGCAATGACGGATACCAGGGAGACGGGCGCAAGTGCGAAGGTGAGTTGCGCCATGTGTGTTTAACTTCCTTGATCAACTTTTTAAAATGCTTGTTCTCAGAAATTTCTTGGCAGCTGTTTAATTTCTGATCATTGCATCTAAAAATGTATCCCTCTCAGCGACGAGCATTTGCGAGCGTCAACGTCCCTGCACGGACGTGACTAACACGAGGTGTGTGGACGACAAGAAGGAGCCCGGATCGAAGTACAAGTGCGTCTGCCTCGATGGTCACGCGCGACAGCTCAAGGACAAGGACAACAACAGAGCGCCCTGCTACCGTGAGTGCTAACACAATTCCATTTGAACGTCCGATGAAAAAACGGAAGGACTGAAAACATACGCAAATTTGTTCAGCTCCTGGCCCGATGGTGAACAACTGCACGTCGTGCAGTCCGAACACGGAGAACTGCGTGGAAGTGGAGGGAGACGACAGCAAACTGCTGCGAACCTGTGTGTGCAAACCTGGATACAACAAGGGACTTAATGGATTGTGCACGGGTGAGTTGCATGTGAAAAACGGTCATTGGGTAATGATGAACATGCGTTATTTAGACAAGGACGAGTGCGCGAAGAGAAGCGACCACAACTGCGACGACGAGTGCGCGCGCTGCATCAATAAGGTACAATCACAAACAGTCGAGAAGTAACATGATGCGCAATACAAAAAACGGATGTTTTGCACGGAAAACAAGTAGCGATATACGGCCTACATCGATCATTCCACAGGTTCCCCACCTCGACGGCGGTCTTCCCTACAAGTGCGGGGTCAAGAAGGGATGGAGTGGCAACGGAACGCTAGGAACTTGCAAGGGTACGGGTCAATCCACCTTTGACTTATCAAGGGTACGGGTCAATCCACCTTTGACTCGCCCTGTGCTGGGTTTAGACACCCTTTCGCTTCGTAGAAACATTACAAAGTTGTACAAGATGCCGTTCAGATATCATCGAATGCGACGCAAACCCCTGCAAGGGCGATGGACGAGTCTGCCACAACACCATTGGTTCATTCAAGGTGCATGCTTAAAACAATTTTAAGTTAACAAAAACAACATACATGGATTATGGAGTATTATGCATTTCGATAGATATTAGAATATTTTCAAAATATTGTAGTGCCCCTGCGACAACGGATACAAGGAGATTCCTGGCTTCGACGATTGCAAGCCGATCGACTACTGCGCGAGCGCCAACTACACGTGCAATCTCTTCTCGCACTGCGTGCCACTGGTTTGTTATTCTTGAAATTTGTGTTTCTCTTAAAAACGCGATTGATGGGTCTGACGACGAAGAATTGAACATTGCTTAGATCAACAACTACACATGCGCCTGTAATTACGGATACCAAGAGAAGGGGCGCGATGCGAACGGAAAAGTTATATGCAAATGTGAGTCGATGACGAATTAACTGACCACGTTGCAATGCTCAACGATTATGGAACACATTTTTACCAATTTTGCAGCTATCGACCAGTGCTTGGAGGGTATCAACGGCACGGGAACTCCAGCCTGCTCTGATACCAAGAGAACCAGATGCGTCACATACAACGTATGTTAATTCCCAGCTCCATCCTTATTTTCCACGTTCTCGCATTTTGATTCATTTCTCCACCTCAAATCTTCGTTCAGGGAGGCTTCGATTGCATTTGTCTGCCGGGTTACCGCCGCAATCAGCTCGGATTCTGTGATGGTTAGTAAAATGAGAAATATTGGGACAGATTACAATCAAGATCACGTACATTAATTACCGAGATCAGCGCCAAATCTCATGTATTCAGTGATTGAGTACTGCACTGAGCGCATCGACAATTGCGACTCCCTCTCTACTAACTGCAAAAACGTTGATGGTAATGATAAGTTTCTTCCAATTGTGATGTGACTGCGTGAAAAAAGTAAATTGGCACATTATGAATCGGACTTTCGAAATCTACAAAAACCCGGATTCAGGTGGTTTCGAATGCCCTTGCAAGCCGGGTTACGAGCCAATCACCGGCTCTAATACGACGTGCAAAAGTGAGCGGTGTTTATTTCTTACATCACCTTCATTATTCAAATATTATGAACTCCTCCGTCAATTGTCTTCAATTCGATTCCTTATTTGCAGACATTGTCGAGTGCACGTCGACGGTCAAGCCGCACAAGTGCCACAACAACTCGCACTGCATCGACCTGCCCGGCACGTACAAGTGCGCGTGCGATGAGGGCTACGAACCGGAACCGGACACGCACGACATGAGACCCTTCTGCAGACGTGAGTTGATCAGGGGAAAAATGTATGCTTTAACATTGATAACGCTGCAATACTAAAGATTATTCCAAAAAAAAACCCTAGAAAAATGTGTATTTTAGGTGTCGACCCATGCAAGTCGATGACAGACACGCGCAAGTGCGGAGTGTGCAAACAGACTGACAAGCCGCCCTACTTCACGTATGTATATTGAGCTATTTCGCTTTTTTACGATTGATTAACGATCGCACTATTCACTTTCCAGCTGCATCTGCCTGCCCGGATCGATCAACTACAACGCAACGTTCTGCATTAGTGAGTGTCAAGTCCCTTCTTGAATTAGTTCGGGAACCTTCCGACCTCCTTCCTCCTCCTAACTCTCCTAACTAACTGACCTCCTAACAGCTTTCATTTTTAGCACCTTCCTTCTGCGATGTTGAGAAGAATCCCACTGCACCCGAGTTCGAATGCCCGCCCAAGTCCGTCTGCAAGAACGAGGTATTTCTTGAGCTTTGAGAATTTTTTTTTACAAATAGCGATATCAATGTCTCAATTAGCATAACAATGCAAATCAGCAATGCGACTGCGAGCGCAACTTCGACTGGATTCGCGTGCCCGAACCGATCACACTCGAGGGAATCAAGGCCAGAAAGGGATGCACTCGTGAGTGCCCTTTCTTTTTTTCATAACACATAGTCTCTGACTACGGCTCAACCCTGCAGATCAGAATTGTCATTCAATTTTCCCACTGTATCATTTATGTGTTGATTGCAGCCGAATCATGGTGCAACAAGTACTCGTGCAAGCCGCCCGCCAAGTGCAGAGACACGAAGCCGGCGATGGGCGAGTGCTACTGCCCCAACGGATACAACGCGGACGAGGACCTGGGATGTGTCGGTGAGAATCCCAAAAACCTTTAGTCAACTAAGTAATTAGCCGTAGTAACAGTTCCGACTTCACTCCAATGAGTGTTCGTTATAATTATCAAACCACTTTCAGACATCAACGAGTGCACCAATAGTACGGTGAAGTGCCCTGCGGCTTCCAAGTGCATCAACTTCATCGGCGGTTACAAGTGCGAGTGCGACCCCGGATACGCGCAAACATCTTCGGTACGTAGACATTTTACGAGTTTGAAAAAGCAATATCGACAAGGTCTCTTTTTCAATATGTAATTCAATGCAGGCTCCCGACCGCATGACGAATCCCAAGTGCGAAGCGGTGCAGTACTGCACGCTGCAGAGAGACAACTGCACTGCATACGCGGTTTGTTCTGACAGCAATTGATAGTATAATACTAAATCTGAGACCACGGCCTCTTAATTTCGCACACCCTCTAGACCAAAGAGGGAGTGTGCGTAATGAAGAGACCGTGGCCTCACATTTTGCACTCTAATTGACAGGCAGAGATGGAGAAACTGCCCTTGATCCGATACTCTTGCAGAACACGCAATGCATCGACAAGAACCCCTTCTTCTCCTGCGATTGTAAGCAAGGATTCCAGCGCAATCAGACTAAGGGCGCCTGCACAGGGCAGCAGTGTTCGGTAAGACAAGAATTTATATAAAAAAAAAAAAAATACATTTACCAGATATAAAAAACCCCCCCCCCATCAGTCGTCAAACGAATGATAAACAGTATTGATATTATTGGACAATCTTTTAAAATAAAATGATTATTCAGCAATCCGAGTGCGTGGACATCGACGAGTGCAAGACGGGAGAGCACAAATGTCACGAGGTCGCCAAGTGCACCAACACCAAGGGCGCCTACACGTGCAAGTGCCCCCCGGGATACTACGGCAACGGAAAGATCTGCACTGGTGAGTTCATTCAGATACATTCATCAGTAGGGTTCTCCTCGCAAGAAATGAGTAAGGGGGGACCACATTGTTATTTCTTGCCAAGAAATGCCATTTTAATTATCTACTTGCCGGTAGGTGTTCTTTCGAGAAACGATTTCCAAGCTCGATATCTCCTCAACTTTCAGCATCGATCGATCGTACTAAACTGATTGTAGACTGATAAAATATACGACTTCTTGAAATTGACAATTTCTTGCCAGGCGAACCCTATTCATCAGTGTAGATCAATATATGGTTCCTATGATCGCCATTGTTTATCGCAGAAAATATCTTAAACCATTCAGACATCGACGAGTGCGACGAGGAAACGGACAAGTGCGATCGCGAGTCTCAGAGTTGTGTTAACCTTCCCGGCGGCCACAACTGCACGTGCAAGCCGGGCTACGACTGGGGAGACGTCGGAAAGTGCAAGAGTAAGTGCTTGATACCATTTTAAATCTGCGAACACCAACACGTTGAAAACTTCCTGTCATCAGATTTGTGAGCGAGTGGCATAACCGGCTGCAAGATCTCGAACCGAATACAATGGTTTGATAATCGCAGACATCATCGAGTGCGACTCGCCCAAGCTGCACAACTGTACGGAGGCGCTGAAGCTGAAGTGTATCGACGTGCCCGGCAGCTTCTACTGCGCCTGCCAGAAGGGCTATGTGATGGCGCTTAACAAGACCTGTTTGGGTGCGATGCGTTATCTTAATTTGGACAGTACTTGCGTGCTTCTAGTTTCGAAACACGATGATATTTGACTGTTCAACAATCACTCTTGTTCAGACGACAACGAGTGCCTGTTCAACAATTCTTGCCCCACTGGCCCCGGCGACAAGTGCGAAAACACAATTGGCAACTTCAACTGCACCTGCTTGAAAGGATTCCGGTACGGGCTCTTTTTTTGTTAACCTGGTGTAACAAGTAACAACGCATCTGCGGTATTTCAGCAAGAAACCCGACTGCGCGGCGACGCCGAAGGAGTGCCCCTGCGAGGACATACTAGAGTGCACGGAAGTGAACTATCCATTTTAATATATTTTAATATATTTTTTATTTTTTAAATATATTTTAATTAACCTTTTGCGTTGTATTGTCCGGCGAGCGCACTTGCTGCGGAATTTCGTTTTAAAAAAGACCACCTCTCCCCTTCATTACCATTTCGTGTTCAGGGAAAGGAATTAGCCGATGGCAGCTTCACCAGGGCGTGCGGTAAAAACACCAAGTGTATCGAGAAGCCGGGCAGCTACGGATGCGTGTGCAAAGACGGGTACTTATGCCCCTTGAATGGCCCATTAGTATGAACGCCTGTGCTGGAATGCATGTGCTGGAATGCTTCACTTGTATTTGTTTAGGTTCGAGGGAGATCCGTTCGACAAGTGCGACGCCATCGGCCCGTGCTCGGCAATCAAGTGCGAAGCGTCGCAGACGTGCAAGGTCGTGGACGAGAAGCCGTCGTGCGTGTGCAAGGACGGATTCGTGCCTGCCGGCAAGACCTGCGTTAAGAATCCCTGCCTCACGAAGAACGGTGAGTATTAGAGTGCGAAATGTAAAACCACGCTCTCTTCATTTCACGCACTCTCTCGACCGGTCGGTAGGTGAGAGAGTGTGCGAAGTGAAGAGACCGTGGTCTCACATTTCGCACTCTAGTGAGTATTATGCACACGAATGCGCCGTTCTTTTCGCAAAATCTAGTGTCTTTTAAAACATCACCTGAACGAGATACATAATCAGTCTGAATTTATATTGTACTGAGATGTAAGGTTCGAGTTGACTTGTCTTCACTCGCAGGAGGATGCGGTTCTGGAGCGATGTGCACGCCTGAATCGGGAACTGGCAAGGCCAAATGCGTCTGTCCCTCTGGTCAGATACTTGACAAGAAGAATAACTGCATCCCTGATGACCCCTGCAAGTGTGGAGTAAGTTCTGCGGTGCATGATTGCTGCATCATACTATAAGCGAGGTCTCACCAGAGATTGCAGGTGGCTCGGAACAATTTTCAAAAAATATTTTTGATTTCGATCAAACTTTTATGCGAGAGTACTTAGGAGACAAGAATTCAGATAATTCTGGTCCCAGGACTTATAAGCAACGAACTTTTATCATCGCACAGTTAAATTTGAGCTTTCTATATCTCACAAACCACCCCAATGCATAAGCAGGCGAAATTTTTCAAAAGGAAATTATCAAATAATCAATGCAAATCTATCCAAAATAAATTGGAATCATGTGTTCAGATGTGATGACTCTGTGAACGTAATGTATGAGAAACTTCTTAGCATTTTAGAAATTGTAATTGAATTCCATATTCCCTTAATTAGAGTAAACATGTCAGGAATACCTACCCCAGCTTTCATTGAAAAGCAAATGAAATTTAGATTTCTGCATTGGCAAAAGTGGATATTGTCAAACGATCCCCTGTATAAAATTGAGTTCGAACGCGCGCACAAAATTTGTATGAAGAGCATTAAAAAACATGCGAAAAATCGTGAAAAATCCATAATTGCATCTTCTGATAGCAAGGGATTTTATCGATACATAAAATCTAAATTAAAAGATAGTAATGGATCAAAAATTGAACCTCTAATGGATTTGAATGGATTCATTTCCGAGACTGATTTAGAAAAAGCAAATTGCCTAGCACAAGCCTTTGCCGAAGTATTTACAGTTGATGATGGATTAACACCACATTTTACTCATATCAGAGAGTCGATGATCAGTCCTGATTATCATGATATGTTCAGTAGACATGAAATATGCCACATGATTGAAAAATGGAAAAATTCTAGCTGTGGAACACCTGATAATATCAGTTTATTTTTCATCAAAAATATAGCAGTCCCTTTGTCTATTCCTCTCGAAACTCAGATAATATTCCCTTTCCAAATATCATCTGATATGCAAGTTTAATATCGTTTACACTCCTTCTGTGTTCAAGAGTGGGAATATTAAGAATTGCATTCCTAGAGGTATAATTAGGACGAGTCGAATAATTATAATTCAGGGCTCTATAGAATATTCGGCGTGTAACTGAGTTTTGTACTTTTTAATTTTCTCTCTATCGGTTGAGTTTATAGGACGCGCAACACTCGAACTAAACTCTAACGTGGGTCTGACATATACACAATATGCGTTCAACAGCGTTTGAGTGTCATCTGACAATAAAGCACGGAAAATCATATTTGCCTTTGATTCAGCTTTAACACATATATCTCTGGCATGATTTTTCATGCTTAATTTGTTATCGATTATTATTCCAAGGTCGCGGACGAAGTATTTACTCTCTATTTTTTAATCACCGACTCGGTATTCTGTTTTTATATTTTTAGAACCGATATGCAGCACATTACATTTTTGGTTAGCAATTTTTAATTGCCATTTAGTACTCCATTCTAAAATTGTATCAACACTATCTTGTAAAGCATCCTTTGAACTATCGGCCGGTCTCCATTACTAGTTTCTTCTGTAGAGTGTTCGAAAAATGCATTTCAAAAGGAATTATCGAGGACTGCGAAAAGTTTAGTATATTTCCAAAATCACAATATGGATTCAGACGAGCGAGAAGTGTTGAAACCCAAATGCTGGAAGTATTGAATCATTGGTCGAAATGCATAGATGATGGCGGTAAAGTAGATGTGGTTTACTTTGATTACGCTAAGGCTTCGATACTGTAAGCCACCCAAAATTGATAATGAAAATTGCAAAAATGGGATTTCCCGAAAAAGTTGTGAAATGGATTGAGGAATATCTAAGAAATAGAGTGTTCCAAGTTCGCGTTGGTGAAAAATTATCAACAATGCATGATGTAACTAGTGGTGTTCCACAGGGTTCAGTCTTGGGACCACTGCTCTTCAATCTTTACATTGCTGAGTTGCCAGAAATTCTCGATGATAATGATTGCCATAGTTACTCATTTGCTGACGACCTTAAAATTTTCAAAAAAATCCAAAATGATGAGGATACATCCGTATGCTAAACTTTTTCTCACTTGTGAGAACAAGAACCCGTTGAGCTGGATACAAGATCACCATCGACATGGCTAAGTCAAAGCAACGCGAAAATAGCTTTGCTCATAGGATACTAGACTATTAATATCCTTATTACAGAAAAGGAAATTACCAACCGAATACTCAGAGTTCTCAAAGCAAATGATTTCCGAAATCAAATAATGAAGATCCTATCGTCATCTCTTATACTTCAATCCAAATCCCCCCTTTAATTATAACCACATGTCCAGCATGTATAAATATCTATCTATCTATCTATTGAATTGTCATTTAGTTACGACAATTGTAATCGTTTGATCATCAGAAGGACGCGTATCCATGCCGCTCCGCAGTTTGCCAGCACAAGGACAAGATGATGTGCTACAAGCAGGTATCGAAGCCGAACTGCATCTGCGATGAGGGCTATAAATACGACAAGAAGACGAAGAAGTGTGAAGGTAAGTTACGATCAACAGAAACCTACCTTAATGAGGTTGAACTGTAGTATTTAGCGCCCTCTTCTTCAACCAACTAATCCAATGCCCTATTCAGATATTATTGAATGCCTTGCGAAGCCGTGTCCGACGGGAGCCAACTGTACCAACACCCCGGGCTCCTTCTTCTGCGACTGCCCTCGCGGTCAGAAGTATGACGGCAAGAACTGCACCGGTGCGCGCTCTTTCACTTCCATGTGTTACATTATGTAATCAGATCAATCACCACGCTAGATATCTCGTAATCAACTAGCATGTTATTTGCAGAGGATGTCCGATGCCCGAAGGAACAGTATTGTACTCACGACCCGAACGCGAGTTGCAAGCAGGCCGAGAAGGACAAGAGCTATTGCGTGTGCAACACAGGGTACCACGGCACCGGCGCGCCATACGATCCCGTCTGCGAACGTGAGCATACTACACAAAAATAGTTACGAAACGAAGAATGGCGAAATCGCAGAAAGAGTTCACTAGTTGTGCTTGAAAATACGCCTTCTTCAGTGTAGAAATTTGTTTCCAGAAAACAATCCGTGCGATGAAAAGAAGCGTATGCTTAATCTCACCGTGCTCTGCCCGAATAAGAAAGAGGTGGCGCAGCCGAACGGCAAGCAGTGCGATTGCGTCTGTGATGTGGGCTACAGACGATCGGTGAAGGCTCCTTACGGATGCGAAGGTCAGTCGCTAACTTGTATTGCTTGGGTAGCCATTAATTTCACTGTCGCGTATAGATTTTTAAGAATACGAAAAAGATTCAGCTTTAACCATATTTCAGACATCGATGAGTGCAAGGAGAAGCTATTTGTCTGCAATGAAACCTTCGTGTGTAAGAACACGCAGGGCGGCTACAAGTGCGTGTGTCCCGAGTACCACAAACTGAGCGACGACAAAAAACAGTGAGCGATTCGTAACTATTCCTTCACAAAAACAATCCATAGCCGTTTGGTGCGTTCTCTGTTGATTTTTGGTCAGATTTATATTTATCAGAAAACTCTAAAGTTAACATTTTTATGAGCAGTAAAAGGGAATCCATCGCAGACCCCTGATATTTTCATAAAAGTACAAACAACTATTGCCTGCAATAGCAACTGTGGATGATTATGTTGGTGTATATCGCAGTCAATTGAGGATTGCTCTAGATTCAGTGTGCATCAGTGTTAGTCACATCACATCACATCACATCACATCATTTATCCAGGTCGAACAGTACTACAATTAGGGTCTTACAACAAAACACAAAGTAAAATGAGGGATCAAAAAATTTAAAAAAGTGATGGGAATATTCTTTGAGGTGCGACCGAGTGGACAAGTGCGAGCCGAACCCGTGCAACGCGACGCATCAACTATGCGATTGGAGGACTGGCGAGTGCAGTTGCAAGCCTGGATTCACGATGAACAAGAATAAAGTGAGTTTGACCAGGAACATCCGGATCAACCATCGCAAAAGCTCGCCCGAGCTAAAGACCAACCTACCGACCCCGATTCCTTAATCCCTGCTCGCGCGTGTTTTGGTGGTAAAGTATAAGTACAAGTATCAAAAAACATGTGCTACTTATTCACCCTTTCATAAGAGTAAAATTGTACATCGCTCGTTTAGACGTGCGACAACATCATAGAGTGCAATACTAACGCGTACAATTGCCCGCCGAACTCGAAGTGAGTATTATTCAGACGATTTCTTTTCAATTCGTAATATCAGCTCATCGAGACTGAAATGACTTTAAACACTCTACCAACATTATCTTTACAGATGTCTGGACACGATCGGAAGTTACGAATGCCCTTGTCTGCCTGGTAAATTGTGTGCTTATTATGAGCGCAATTCGTTTATTATCTTTCAATACATTAAGCATCCCTAGTTGGCATTAAAAAGATTATTGATATTAGGCTACCAACTGATCAACGGCACGTGCAAGAACATCGACGAGTGCAAGCTACCAGTGCCGCCATGCAACCTCAACATGTCCACGTGTACCGACTTACCCGGCAGCTACAAGTATTGTCAATTCTTCATAGGTCTCTGATATATGCATCTTTCAGATGCGATTGCTTCGAGCAGTTTGTGCAGAACGGACCATTCGACTGCATCTTCAACTCTACCGCCAAGTGAGTCACGAACTTGCGACTAAGCCAAAGGGACAAACAAGGGAGTGCTACTTTCAGTTGCACGATCTGCGACGAGAACGCGCACTGCACGATCAGCATGCACGGCGTGGCCAATTGCACGTGCAATCTCGGCTACGAAGGCGACGGAATCAACAGCTGCAAACGTATAGCAATTCGTTTTCTGATGCTGCTATTCGACCGAATCTAGATAGATCGTTACTCGCAACTTTCCGTTAGCGAACATGCCTTGGACGAACATTTGTATTCTCGAGCTGATATTCGGGTTCAGCGATTAACGAGTGCGCGTTGGGTATCGACAACTGCCACGAGCGCGCCAACTGCACGGACCTCACGCCCGGCTTCTCGTGCAAATGCATTCCGCCCTACGAGGGAGACGGCGCGAACGTGTGCGAACGTGAGTTTCTCATGTAGCCGAGAGGCCTATGCGCTTAGATTTCCTCTAGATGTACTTGTGCGAACTATTGTAACTGTAACCAGAAGTGTGACTGCAGTTCCTCCGTTGTGTGTTCGCCCGTACAACGACTGCCCGGTGGACGCCGAGTGCAAGGCGCGCAATGCGAGTGACGTCAACGGAAAATGGGTGGATTGCATCTGCAAGAACAAGGGACTCAAATTCAACCCGAAGACGAGAACTTGCGATGGTTAGCGTAATTATGTTGTAATGGACATATCTAGCATTCAGTACAATGCATTTGTCAAGTAAAACACAATAGCTAATGACACGAAATAAATAATAGGAGAAATATCTACAGATATTGACGAATGTAAGAAGTGTCCGGGAGATGAGTGTCCCTGCCCGTCAAGCGCGAATTGCACCAACACGCAGGTAACGAACACTTAAAGTGATGTTTAAAAGACGTTCATAATGTGTTCCAGGGATCGTTCACATGCACGTGCCCCAAAGGATTCATCTACAATCCGATCACGAAGAAGTGCGACGGTATGTAAGCTTCACCTTTCATAGAAGCTTCAATCGCCATCGAATATTACATTTATAAAATTATAAATAAAATGATACGATCATACCAAAAAGCCGAATAACGAACTTCCGTTGTTTACCATAGCGACCCTCTCGCTTTTGCGTGCTCTCTCGTCTCGGTAAACACAGGAAGTCCCCAGTTCGACATTTTGTTTGATCGTATCATTTTATAAATGTAATAGTTGCTAGCAATTGTATTCCCGTTTCAGACAAAGACGAGTGTGCGCTGGGAGAGTTCCAGGAGAAGTGCAAGACAGGAGCCGGAAAGTGTAACAATACTGAGGGTTCGTGGACCTGCAAATGCGATCCCGGATACAAGCCAAAGGCCGACGACCCGCAAGTGTGCGAGAGTGAGTCTGTGAATCCGTAATTACATCACGGAAAACATTGAATCTAGGTGGACATTAGTTTTCTGAGCCTGTACTGCTTTAATACGCGAAATTGTAATTGATCGAGTTTTAAAATAACAATGCATTTAATAACAATACAAAAATTGCAGAGGAGTACTTCTGCGACACTGCAAAGGATGACTGCGACAAGAACACAACCGTATGTGTCGACCTCAAAGTCGGATTCAAGTAGGTGGTATTCACTGCAACTGAAGTGTTCATATTTTGATTTCTTTGCAAAATTGCATACTGCAGGTGCGTCTGCCTCTCAGGACTGCTGTACATGCCCGGAACAAATAACAAGAAGTGTGAAGGTGAATAACGTCCTTTCTATTCTCGACAAGTTAGAAACATACAGAGACACAACCATTTTTCAGACGACAACCCGTGTCTGACCGGCAAACACAACTGCTCGTTAGATGGCTCCGAACAGTGTACCAATGTCTGGAGGTATTCAAATTATCCGTGGCGTTGAATTTTAAATTCACCATTGCAGAGGATTCGAGTGCAACTGTACCAATGGCTACACGATGAACCCCAAGTCGAAGAAGTGCGAACCGGATAACAAGTGAGCAGTGCAATCCTTGTTATGTATGTTGTGATGATAGAATGTGCCCTTAACCGTAAGGCTACTACTGCAAACTATTCACAGCATATATAACTCGGGAAACACAAAATCGTACTCCAGGTGTACCGACGAGGTGCGAAAAGCCGCAAACTGTACCGAGTACATGCTGTGCGTGATGATGCCAGGCCGCGGTAAAGATAGCAAGCCGCAACCGAAGTGCATCTGCGAGACCGGATACTACGTGCGTATATTTTTCGAGATTCACCAGTTGTGCTGCTTTAATGGGAAGGGAATAATAGATTTGTAATATGGAGATTTGTAAATATATTCGCTTAAGCTGGACACGAAGCTGAACATCTGTGTGGTGGTTCCGCCTTGCAAGAACGACTTTGACTGCCCATCCAACTCACGCTGCCCGGTCATCCAGGCACAGAACACTACTGGAGGTGCTTATAATAATTTAAATAATTCGTGACAGCATCCCCACATTGTGGCTACACGAGACGCGATCAGATATCTTGAACCGAAATACTCTAACGGTGAATATTCAGGCAAAGGAACATACAAGTGTATCTGCGATCCATCATATGTGAAGGAAGGACACCAGTGCGTGCCGCAAAAACCCTGCGAAACAAAGGACCTTTGCGGAAAAGTAGGGTTCTGCATAAGTGCAATTCAAAACATTTTATTGTTTACATATATCATTAATATTCTATTTTAAAAAAATAAAGTGATCGCTGCATGAACTAAACGGACAAGCACTGTTTAGGGTGTGTGCGTCGAGAAGCTCATCCCGCCCTTCTACGAGTGCATATGCGACACGGTCACCAAGCAAGACAACATCACCGCCCCCTGCAAAGCCCTCACCTGCAACGACACAATCTGCACCAAGCACGCGACATGCAAGCAGGGAGAGGTCAGACTTCTTCAGAAGTCACTACGTCGTTATTTTTTGGGACTGTTGTTTGCAAATACGAAACAACTCCCGCAGTATGCTTCATAACAATTCTCATGTCCGGCGTTTGCGATCACGATCTGTGAAATATCTCCTATTCTCAGAGCGGCGGCGTCTACTGCGTGTGCATGCCCGGCTACGTCGGACTCGGAACCATCTCGTCACCATGCATACCGGTTCGTACTTCCATCGTGCCATTTCTTTTTTTTTCATTTCTATCGTGACCATCCTTTCACGAATCCATCGATGCACTGTGTAGGTCAATCCGTGCAAGAACTCACCGTGCTCGCGGTACGCCACGGGCACAGCCAAGGGCGACAAGTGCGAGTGTGTGTGCAACCCCGGATACGAGGGCGACGGCACCTGGTGCAAGAGTGAGTAGTATACTATGACAATGAACATGCAACAATGTCCAACGGGCGGAAGAACGTTCATTTCCCTTACAAGCACTGCATGACATCGAATGCCAACTAGCACACGTCGTCCCATCTTTTCAGGCATTGATCGTTGCACGAACTCGACGCTCAACAACTGCGACCCGGTGAAGGCGACGTGCGTCCCCGTACAGGGCGGTTTCAACTGCATCTGCAAAGAAGGCTATACCGGATCCGGCGTGAAGGGAGACTGCAAGAGTAAGGCGTTACATATTTCGCCGTGGTTAGATTACACGAGTCTGCTCGAATGCGAGAATCAATTGATATTTATGGACATATCATGTTCTTACGATTTGCCTTCAGGTATCAATGAGTGCGAGCGCCCGGAGCTGAACAAGTGCAAGCCCGCGACAACGTTGTGCGTGGACCAAGAGATCGGATATAAGTGCGTGTGCCAGTTCGGATTCCAGCCTTCCGACAACCCTTACGAGTGCAAGAGTGAGCTGACTTCCAATATTGCCCATTCTCTATAAGATAATGCTGAACATAATTCAGCACTATGACTAACTGATTCCATCATGAAGATAACAAAGAATTCCCTCTTCAATTCTCTACCAGAGGCGCGAAATTTAGAAAAACGACTGCCTGTTTAAATCAGTAAAACGATGTCATCTTACAACCATTAAAATTTTGAACTTCAAAGATCTTTCCTTGCACAGATATTCAAGAGTGCCTGAATGCGACGGTATGTGCCAACCACACTCACAACTGCTTCGATGACGGACCTGGATATAAATGCTTGTGCAATGCCGGCTTCGATCATCCCAACTCCGCCGACATGACCAAGTGTGAAAGTGAGTAGCGTTGGTATACGCTTCAATACAATTCATCACAATATTTATCAGTGTCGCTCTAGGGGCCAAGATGGGGTTTCGTATTGGTTTCACACGTGGTCGACGGTCTTCTTTAGAATGATTCATTTTGACTAGAGTTGAGCATCGAGATCGGTCTTCTTTCCATATCGCAGACCCAGGATTTTGGGTGGAGAAAGGAAATAACGATTTTGCGAGCTTGATTTTGAAGTTGCGTTCGAAGAAAGAGAGAAATTTCCTTTCTTTCTTCTTTCTTGAATTTGAGTCAACTAAACTCAAATCCATCTCAGAATGAGATTCATCGAGTCTAGAATCTGAGGGACCAACCATCTTATGTAGTCATACCCATCACACGGTGACCAGTCCGGCTTGGATGGGAATTCCGATCTTGTTGAGTGAGGGAAATTGAGGGAAACTTCCCCTCTCCATCAGAGAGTAATGGAGAGGGACCGCTCGCGACGACTGACAGACTCGGGAATGAATGAAGTTCATTGTCGATGAATGAATACGCTTCACTCATCCTCAATGAACTCGTTAAATCCTATAACGTATTCTTTGTGTTTATTCCAAACATAAACAATACAATAACTTTGTTCAACGAGACGGAAAAATTCGCTTTGCTGACATAATCTTAGCTTATAATCGGGGTGGATAATATAATTGAATGGCAGATGTGAACGAGTGCCTCCGCAAGCCCTACCCTTGCCATCGCTTCGCCGACTGTGAGGACACCGTCGGATCGTACACGTGCACTTGCAAGGAGGGATATATTGGTACGCCGATTACGCCCAGTCTCGGCATTTGAAAACCTTACCATGATTAATAAAAACGGGATTTCACAATTAATATGACTTTTGGAAAGATGAAAATTAGCCCAACGATTTGTAAACAATGGACGTTCCTAGCAGAATAGCAGTATTCCCCGTGAGATCAGCTCAAAGACGCGAAGTACATTGCCCTTTACTATAATTTACCGCAGGCGACGGCTACAACAACTGTACGCTCGAAGACCCGTGCAGGAAAGGCAAGAACGTGTGCGATGGGAAATCGACTAAATGCAAGGTACCGGCATTCTGCGCAAAATTTAGCCCAACTATTTGTAAACAATCGACGGTCAAAGAGTGGCGGTTGATGAAATGTCGTGCTTTGCAGCCACTTCCCGACAAGCCGGTGGCCGTGTGTGAGTGCAACGAAGGTTTCGAACCCGCGACCGGACAGACAACCATCTGCAACGGTACTTACACACTAAAGAACTTTTTAAATCCATTTTCGAACATATGCCATGCAAATGATGTAAATATGAAACATTTATTTCATGACGTGCTTACGTCTCATTCACCTTAGTTTTAGAATCTATAGCTTGGTGTGGGGCAAGTTACATTCATTACGTTACAGAAGTCGACCAATGCATTGATAACCGGACCTCGTTCGATCCCGAATCGACCAACTGCGTGACAGTGGACGGCAAGCCGAAGCTCAGCTGCGACCCCCTCTACGTGCAGACGGCCATCTCTGCGGACGGCAGGAGTATCACGTGCGAGGACAAGGACGAGTGCGCCATGGATGCGGCGTATGCGGAGACGATGAAGAAGGTGAGGATATTAACTAGTGTTGACATCTCGAAATAACCTTTGTTCGAGAACTTAGCAACGAAACAATGAACGGTTCCGAAACGCTTTGTTCTTTTTCGTGTGGGCGTTTCGTGTGGGGAACACTAATATTAACCACACATTTGTCTTCAACATTTAACGCCTACAAACAAGTATTACAATAAGTAATTGTGTCTCTTGAAGAAGAATTGCTGCTTCATATGGGATATGCATAGCCTCCCGGAAAGTGTACTGAGAGTAAACGTGCAAGGAATTCACATGATAGGCTACCACATCGTTCCACAGAACGGCCAACCTTCCAGAAAGGCCTTTAGAGTGAGAGAGCGTGTGAAATCGAGAGGGGGACTCTCTCACTTTTGTACACTCTCTCGCTCTATCCGTGATCTGTAGGTTTGGAATCATGTGCTACAGATCGCTGCGGGCGCTAACAAGGGCTCGTGGAACGACTGGATGGTCGTGCCGAAGGACAACTCCTCTGGATACGCCATCTGCTATTATAGTGTAAGTTTTACTTCATTAATTTTCTCGGGTAAACCTTCCATCACGTTTCTCTCAGGCAATGGCTAGCCTCTCGTTCAATGCCTTTGCGACGCAAAACGCTGCGGAATACATGATGCCGTTCTGCGTGAACACCCACCCGAAGAACGTCTCCTTCCAGACGAATATCGACAAGCGAATCAGAGTGCGTTGCAAATTTGACAAGGATGTCGCGTTATCTTAGAGAAGGGCTTCTCTTGAGTTTCATAATAAGTTTCGTAGAGAACATCGCACAACGGTGTTTTTCGCCGCTTGATACAGAAAACGCGAAATACATATTACTTAATCAATCATCATTTCGAATTTCGTGCAGGGTTTCGAGTGCTCTTGTCCGCCACCCATCGCTCGTATGGAAACTAGAGTTCTGAAGAAGGTCGGCTACTCCTGCCCTGGTTAGTTACGCCACGCAATCTCAATCCATTTTACCTCGCAAACTAAAATGGTAAACTAGTGTCAGTACAAGACATCAGTAAATGAGTGTCTCCCAAATTTCCGCGAAAATTGGAATCTCTTGAGATCCCAAGTGTGGTTCGTGCGACGACAAACTCGGCTACGAATGCGTTGAACTCAAGTGTAAGTGCAAGAAGGGCTTAACCGAACGCGTCGTTGACAAGCGCTCGCAGTGCGACAGTAAGTTACTGCTTGCGTTTCCTATCATGGTTTTCTTAGAAGTGACAACAACATTCTAGTGAGGATATCATGATAGAAATGCAAAACTGCTTCTGATTGCGCATTTGGGATAACATTCAAGGCATCTTTCTCACTTAGTATGTTATTATGCTTACTGGAAAAACAAATGAAATCTGATTTGCTTGGCAGAGGTCGAGTGCGCAGTGGGAATGGCGATGCCAGATCTCGTTGTCAAGAAGGGCCTACAGCCCTACCTCGACTGCGTCAACGACCGCTACGTGGCGCGACCCGGCTGGAAGCTGCAGAGAGACAACGCGACTGGAAAGGTCGTCGACCTACTCGGTAAGCCTGCTGCACTGACAAGGGGAGACCGCATAGTCGATATGGAGTTTCCGAATGAGACCTAGTGGGATCGATTACTCTCATAAAAGTAAGAAATAATCGGTGGTTTAAAACTGCTAAAGAGATCTGGTGATATGTCCGGAACATTAGCCAATCTCACTAAGGGTGGAGAAAAGGTGGGGCTTATTTAGCAGTTTTAAACCACCGATTATTTCTTACTTTTATGAGAGTAATCGATCCCACTAGGTCTCATTCGGAAACTCCATATTGACTATGCGGTCTCCCCTTGTGAAGTCTTTATGTATTTTCTCAAAAAACAAGCAAACATAACGGTGGCGCAATACTATATTTACAAGAATGTAATATAGATATCGACGAGTGCGAGGCGGATCCGAACGTGTGCTGCAATGCTGCCGCAGCCGCCACCTGCACCGGACCCAACTGCGTCAAGGTTAGTGCTACTGAAACTGATACTCGTATAGCGATCGGACGGAAAATTGTAGCGCTATAGTGCATTCTTAAATTCACTAGTTACAACATTTGACCGTAAATTAGTGATAACAATTGCAGTGCAGGAACACGCTCGGCAACTTCACGTGCGGCTCGTCGTCTATCATGTGTGGAGCGATTGACAGGAACACGTGCCAGTGCCAAGGTGCCCTAACCTAATCCCACACATCCCTCACCTAATGTGATAAGGGAGCGAAACAGTCATTCGCTAAGGGAGCGAAACAGTCATACCTACTATAGTTTTAACTTATTCAACTTGTAGTACACTTGAATTAGCAATCGATATTGTAATCATATTCAATAGAGAAAGACAGCTAGAAAGAGTGGTACCACATTTCCCTACGAATACCGTTCCAATAAACACGTTCGTTGCAGGCCTCACTTGCGTGACCACCATCAACTGGTTCTACTCCTGCAACGGACCGGCGCCGCTCAAGTTCGCCACGGACAAACGTGTTTGCTCGCGCATTCTCGACGAGGCCACCAGCTCTAAGTTCGAAACGTTCGACAGCATTCAGGTAAGGAACATTGCCATATTCTCACTAAATGGCGTCAAAAATATCTCAGAAGAGCACTGGTATTGATTTTGCATGTTCGATTCATTCATGACTCCTGACTAAACGAATGCTAACTGAATGCAGGTTCAGAAAAAGCATTTGTCCGATATCACAGGCGTTGTATGAGTACGCGGCGAAGCGCAAGTGCGAGTGCTGCTTCCTCGAAAAGCAACCGACTGACTTCACGCTCAATCCCGCATTCAACTACTACGGACCATGCCTGGGTGCGTTTTGCGTTTCCTCCAATCGCTGGAGCTGTGTTGCTCTCATCAACATGTGAATTCCATAGCTCTAATAAATACTATGCTGATTCAATGCGAGCCTCTAATTCTACTATAGTAAGTAGACATAATCTGCAGACGATGGCAAGGAGGCGGCCGTGAAGTGCGAGGACGGCGCGAAAGCAGCCAAGACCATGGCCGGACCGGCCTGCCCGATCCGTGCCAAGCCCACCGAGGGACCCACGTAAGTACCAACAGTACCCTGCACTGTATACAATGACTCTTATTGAGCAATTAGTTATGCATCTGTGCTATAAGCAATGATGCATAGAATAAAACATGAGAGTTTGCTTAACTAAGTCTAGTCTAACTAACTAACTGCTTTCAGTGTGCGCGTTGGCATGCGCTACGACGGCGTATCCGACCAGCCCGACCCCAATATGTGCGCGGCGGTGATCAAGGGCGCGTACACACTAGCAGTCGGCGACGACCGCCAGCGACCCGGCGAGAAAGTTATCACCGAGATGGCCGTGTCCGTCTATGAATAAGCAATGCCCCCCGATAAAGATCATTGCGCCCCACAGTGAAATGGCTAACACACACCAATATCTCGTTGAAAGACGTGTGTCGAAATAGCTATACGACGAAGTACTCGTACCTGGGAAAAGCCATATCAAGTTTAGAAAAATGTTCACCATACGCGAAAAATGATTATATGCGGGAGAGGAAAAAAAACGTTGTTCTCTACTGAAAAAAAGAATCATTTGCAAACTTTCCTCCTCATGCGCACATTGCACATATAATTTACCAAGAGAGAACCAGGAAAAGTCACCTGCATTCGAGGAAAGCTATCTCTCACTTTTCTTGCTACTCATTAGTCGTTGGAACGATCACAGTCTGGTCAAGATTCGAGGAAAGAGTGAAATCAATAGCTGTGAACACTATAACCTTGCAGGTATTGTGGTAAAGCAAATAACACTTGCGACTACAATATTTATGAAAGCAGGCAACTCTTGTATTACAAAATAAAATTGTAATACGATTACCGATGTTCTCAAGAGTGGCTGGGCTGTATCAACGACGATATACTTTGGTGTGGCGTCACTTGATTCGATGCTGCGCATCGAAACAGTCTTCGGGCGGCTTCGATCGCTAGCCTTGAATACGATTTTTTTTTAAATAAACATAATCGAGAACACACCTGCGATAGCTGCTAGTCATCACAAGTTGTATCGTATAGGCCGCAAGAGAATTGTTTATGAACAAAAATACACATATGAAGCGGACGACCTTAATCAATTTTCATAGTTTTAACAAATTAAAATAGCAATCATAGGTACACCAAAAACCTAACGCTGTTTAAATTCGCGCGTTTTGAAGGAAACCCGAATTTAAGAACTACGAAAAACATCACAAGTGGAGCGATGAAAGAGAAAATCGATCCAAACATCTGGAATTTTTTTGGGTTCTTGACGCTTAATGATGTTTCTCAAACTTGAAACAGCAATATTTGAGTTGCATTATCGCTATGAGCGGAATTCCTCCTAACATGCTGAAGCTTCCTTTTCTCCCTAAAAGACACTATGTTTCCGTTGTAGATAGAGAAAGAAAAAAATTACCTTGCTAGTGTGAAGGCGCTGTATATGAGTACGCTGGGAAGAAAAACGCTTCCATATAAAGCGCTGAATGCGAGCCATCCAATTTCTACAAAAAAAATATAATATTACTGCAATGATCAGCTTTATGTGATTTTCACCAATATTTAGCGATCCGAGTTCAAACATTTCTCCAAATATAATCGCATCCGGAGCATCTTGTATCCACATCATTTCAGGCCTCTTAAATGTAAAAAAAAAAATTTAAAAAAAAAAAAATTTTTTTTTGCAATCTCTAACTCGATTACAGTTTGAGTGCGAATCTACATCTCAGGACCACACCTCAAGTATCAGCGTTTTATTCACGGCATTTCCACCGAAAATGGCAAATCCTGGGATGTTCAGCAGCATAACTACGGATATCGCGGTCAGTGCCGCCCAACTCTGTCTGAAACGACGGTATTCATTGGTAACTCAGCAATTTTCTGTTGCCTGCATGAGAGTCGGAAGCGTGAGTGGGAGTCCAAAATTATTTGCATTCGCATGAAAATTAGGACAAACATGGACACAGCAGCGAACGCGGAAGTTGCCACTGTCAGGGTCTGAGAAGTAGAGTGCGATGTGTGAGACCACCATCTCTACACCGACCGGAGAAGAGAGTGTGCGAAATGAGAAGGTCTCACATTTCGCGCTCTACTGAGAAGGTGAGACATATCTAGCCTTTTCATTTGCAGATGCGCCAAAGCTATATGTTGGTTGGGATATACGTATGTACCCATGAAATTGCCATGTTTTTATGTCACTCACCATCGCAGTTTGCGCCGAGCCTCCGAGTTGGCACAATAAGCCGTAACAGATAAAAACGGGGTGCGGCAGGAGCGGGTACGGCACGAAGAGAACGAGATGTTGAATATCGAAGAATAACTCGGATATCTAAAATTCGAATATATCTAAAATTAATTAAAATTAAAATTAAAATTCGAACTCCATTGCAGCAATATTTGAACTTTTTTAAAAGAAATTCCGTCGTAATTTAGTCGCCTTTGCAAAATCTTTTTTTACTATAAACTTGATGAATTATATCGGACACATGATTCCAAACCTACAGACCAGGGTTAGAGCGAGAGAGTGTACAAAACTGAGAGAGTCCCTTTCGATTTCACACACTCTCTCACTCCAAAGGCCTTTCTGGATGGTTGACCGGTCTGTGGAATGATGTACGGAGGTTGGGCGCTCACATGATAAAAGGAGAGGGCGCGTCTGTAATCGACGGTATAGTTGGGACTCTTGAAGACGATTAGGTAGTTGAGAACAATCGACAGCGAGAGAGGAAGACACGGGTAGTATTTGCAGAAGTTTCGCAAGAACCTGCGAAAATACAAGGAATGACATCGTCAATGCTCATCCAATCGTCCGCAGTAATAAAGCGCTCCGATGTGGTGCGCACTCCAGTGATCCATTACATGAACCGGTCTCTTTAATAGTGTAATTCCACCATTTGAGGTTCTTACGGAATGAAATAGCGTCGGTCCCACTCGAAATCCGCATCGTATCCGTAATAGTTGTACATGGGCGAAAGCAGCACGTCGACTAAACGTGCTGAATTGAAATGGGCAAACTCGGCCTCCAAGAATCACCTGCCTTTGAAATTCTCATCATTCTTATTCAGGTGATATGTATCACGATAAGGAAGTTTTGATCAATACAATATTTCATGGATACTTCACAACTTGATCCCTCATTTCACATTCTCAATCAGATATAGATAAGTACAAGGAGTAGGGGGAAAACAAAATGGGATATTTTAAATACAAATCCATTATGTGAATTGCGAGGCAAATGTAATTTAATGTAATGCCGCATATATTGCTTCTGATTTCTGGATCGACTTCTTCGCACGTATTGAAGTATAATGGTATCCGGAACATTTGAACTATTACTAACTGTCATGAATAATACTAAAACATTTTCCTTTACACTACCTCACACTGAGGCGCTACCTCACCAAGAAGCCACATGAGGCGCAAACGGGAATTTTCAGACCACTCCCGATTGAAAATATGGAGAATCGTCGCTTTTCGAGGTCCCTTTCTCAGTGTGTTTTATTTATTCGGAAAGTTTAATGCGATCTCCATGCCAATGCAATACGGTATCTGTTGCGAACTTCATGGAATGTCGGAACAGATTGAATAAAATCATCCGTTTTGTACCCACTGAAAATGATGCATGCTAATTGTTGTGTCCCTGTCTTGTACCCGAACACAATGGCTGCGTGGTATACGTTTATCCACGACAATAACGAAAGAGGGGGCTCAATAGTAATTAGAGAGAAGTCACCAGTCTCTAGCTAACCGTGAGACTCGACTGAGACGGGAAGGGGCGGGGGCGAGGGAGAGGGGGGAGAGGAGAGGAGAGGGAGAGGGAGAGGGGAGAGAGCGCGCGCCGTCAATCGATACACGCGAGGGGGAGCAAGAGAGGAGCTATAAATAGCCTGAGTGAGCAAACTACACTCGACGCTCAGTCGACACACTGTCTGTGAGTAGGGGTCACTCTACGATACAACACTAATGAGCACTACATATATGTATATATATGAGCGATATCCTAACCTTACATTCATGATAAACATTATTACAAGCACGACTAATGGTGTTGGAGAAAGCCAGCCCTAACCGACGTTTGTTGGCGAAACTTAGCTTGGTAGGTGCCTTATTCAATGAATATTTTTTCCCCGATACTGTTCCACAGGGGCTATTTTCATGCACTAATGTCTATCTGATATTTGATTATCGGCATAAATATAGTCCTCCGTGTTTTTTTATGTTCAAGAAGCCATCTGCTGAAAAACTACCCCCTCTCCCAGAATAAATTCACTGATCGTTAAAGTATACGCATCGGTTGTTCAGTGAATTGCAAGGTGCAAAAAATCATTGTAAATAATGCCTGGTTCGCAGAAAGATCAGTCTGACAGGTGTTTTGGGCCTCTTTTCACCAAAAAAACAACAACTCGATTTACACTGTATTTCGTACACTGAATTCGGAAACAAACGGAACTCGAATATTAATACTGATAATCGGCAATTCTTGGGCAATGCAATCAAGTCGTGAAGCGTGATAATCTTCGCATGGGTGTCTTTTGCGAGGCGACACTCACTTGAGGCGTTGACTTTTTCGGTGCGCTGCGAAAGAGCTTTCGGGCAGCGTCAATTAGAATCCTGCAAAGGAAATGTTTGTTGTCCTTGATCGTAAGATCACTTTTGATATCCGCGATTCATCGCCAGTTGTATCGTGTACGCAGCCATGGAGTTGTTGATAAACAGAAAAATGAAAAAGAACCGCATCACCTGAACTTGTACTAATGACCACAGATTACACAATTTAGTTGGCAATTCTGGGGTGCATTAACGCACACAGATAACAAATTTGCCAGGAGAACGGTTCTCCAAGGTTTCGTTTCTTAGAAAAAAGAAAACAACTCAAACGATCAACGATAATGCATTTCCACACAACTGCTACCATGCTTACATGAGCCTGCCTCGCCGCCCTTCAAAAGTTCGAAGAAAATTCGCACTCACACTGTTCACATTTCCGTTTGTAAATGGTAGTCCGAATTTTAGAACTGCGAAAAACACAACAAGAGGTGTTATGAACGAGCACACCGCTCCGGTCATCTGACAATTCATTTATATTTTGATTATTTTAAGATATTTCTATACTTGAAACATCAAAATCTGCGTCGCATTGTCCCCTGCCTTTGCATTCTTCCTGACATGCAGAATCTTCTTCTTCTCTCTAAACGAGAAATTATTATGATCATCATATTTTCGATTTCAAACCTTATCAGCGATATCGCACTGAACGTCAAGACAGAAGGGAGGAATATGCCGCCATAAAGGCAACTAAACGCAAGCCATCCGATCTCTATAAAAAATATTTCAACTATATATTTTTTGGATCCTTCCCAAAAAATAATTTGAGATGTTGTTATGTATTTAAGCATGAGGAAATTAAAGTAAGCATCGTTTTCGCACCAAGATTTAGCGTTCCGAGTTCAAACATTTCGCCAAAAACCACAGCATCTGGGGCTTCCTTGATCCATTTCATTTCAGGCCGCTAAAAGATAATTATTATGCCGTGTATTATAATTTATAAAATGATATACGCATGCAATTGAGTATTGGCCCCTCACTCTGTGTGTATTTTCTATTCCAGGGCGTCTACCTTGCCTTTCGTAATGCGAGTTATTAGCGGGACGTTTTATTATTGCGAACCTCGAGAATCAATGTCTTGTTCTCAGTGTTACGTCCGAACATCGCGAATCCAGGAATGTTCAATAGCATCACAACAGTTATCAAAGTCATTGCTACCCAACTCTGTCTGAAAAATATGGTAATTGAAAGATAGGTTTAAAAAACAAATGTGCCTGTATGAGAGCCGAAATTTTGAATGCGCCGGTACTATAATGCGCATTCGAAGAAAAATCAGAATAAACATAGAAATAGATGCGATTGCTGCGACGGATACCGTGAGAGTCTGAACAGAAACTTTAACCAGAGCTCCTCGCGACTTATGAAGTTTCCTATTTTTTACCATCACTGTATTTCAACAAAAGATCTGTTATTTTGCTTGAGTCAGAATATATTTGAACAAGAAATCATCGAGAATTCTTTGAGAATCTTCTCTCCTAATGCTCCTAACGACAACTTTTGCATTAGAAAAGTCTTTGACTACATTCCTATGAGTAGCGCTTAGTTTTCTCACTATGGCAACTTGGGCCGATCCTCCGACTTGGCAAAGTAGACCATAACAAATGAATATCGGGTGAGGTAGAAGCGGATATGGAACGAACAATATAAAATGTTGGATGTCAAAGAGCAATTCCGAAAACTGCAAATATATTTACGATGGATTGATAACGATGCTGATAGTTTGATAGATTCAGCAAAAGGGGGAAAGTTGAAATTTGAATTTTTGCAATTTGATGTCTTGCTTCCCAGTGGAGTTGCTTATCCTGGGTTGTAAAGTGTTTCACATCCCAGGAACAATTACTGGCTCTGGTATCCGCAATACACAATCGCGTTAATTAAAATTAAAACCTTCCCCCTGTGAAATTTACGGTGCATAACGCACTTACATGATAGAATGCAAGCGCTCGTCGATAATCCACCGAGTAGTTGGGACTCTTGAAGACAATGAGATAATTGAGCAAGATGGACACCGATATCGGAACAAACTTGTAGTACAGACAGAAGTCTCGTATGAATCTGCAAATAGGGACATGAGAAGTTGAAAATATTTAAAAATAAATAAAATGTAAACTTTACGGGATGAAATAGCGTCGGTCCCAGTCGAAATCGGCGTCGTATCCGTGGTAATCTTGCATGTGTAGAGAATGTCTCTCTATCTTCGCAGTCACTCCTATTGACTGAGCTGGTCTGATTCTGCCTGGCAGGATTGTTAAATGTCAGCTGTCGTCGTGTAATTGGGTAACGCCTTCTCTGCGCGACGAAAGTGCACTGGCCAAGTTAATGAACGCACTGCACCTAGAATACTAAGATGAGACACCTAGTGTATGATGCGCTCAATATTGAGTGTATTCGCCCGTCGAGAGAGCGTGTCAAAACGAGAGATTTGTACGGATATCATATACTAGGTGTCACATCTCAGTGTAGGATATCAATAGTAAGTATATTCTTTCTGGGTGTGTGAAATTGCGAACTACGCGACAACAATAAACAAAAACACGCGCTGTGCTGCTTAAGAGTTGTGCACAATCAGATGAGCGCGTAGGATTTCGAAAGAAAAGTTAAATAATCTAAAGAATATCAAAATAAATTATAAATAAAATCAACTAATTAATTCTGTCCCAATACGGAATTTCAAGCAACAACGCTGGCAAAATGTGGTAGGTGGAACATGCATCACTTCCTAGAATAGTGAGCACCTGTTTCGTGGTCATGAAGTCTTACGTGGAAAATATATTCAGCGCATACCTGGAACCCTGGAACGGGGAATTTGAAAGAAACGGAGAAATATCGCCTCGGTTTCTTACGCACCCATTCTATTCCGTTTCCGAGAGCATTTCAAAGTATCCAGTAGAGTGCGAAATGAAGAGACCGTGGTCTCGCATTTCGCACTCTACTTCGGGTGACGGAGACTGTGTCTTTATTGAACCTGAGCATAATGTCCCAAAGTGTCGATCGAATTTGAACCACAAAAGATTTGGCAAAAGTACGGTTAACATTTTCGAGAATTTTGCCAGTGGGGCACGTACATAAGTACATAACGGATAAAGAAGCTCACAGAAAATGAGTCGGACAAAACGTTAAGTGTTGTCGTCTTTATTAATTTTAAAAATAAAAATTCACGCCAAATATCGGGAAAAAACTATTTCAACTGCTTCATTCCGCAACGAAAAACCGCGTTGCGTTACGGGTTCGTGCGCTTTTAGTCTCAAGCATTTGACGATACAGGTGAAACTGCTAATTTGCGTTAAAGGTTTCAGGCAGTGAACAATTAGGTATTTATAAATAAAATAAATTCCCGGGAGAAAGCTAAAATCCACACTTTTTTAAAAATTAGTTTTGATTTTTTTTAAATTTCGCATTTTCTCCACAGCGGCTTACGGTAGCGAATACACCACAATTCGAATGCAAAAAACAAAACATTTTAATGAGCTGTGATTGTGCGCATTGAGTCGTGGTCAAAGTTGCATAACCACAAAAAATAATGCGCGCTAAGATCACGGCAGGAGAAACACTGACATTCCATCGAAAAGAATTTGAGTTATGCAGGCCATCTAAATGCAAAAACCGCAGAGAAATGCGTGATGTTCACTATAACTACGGTATATTGATGTGAGTGGGCGATCGTGGTAATATTTTTTTTTCGAAATACTCCTTGCTTCACAGCATCATAAATATAGCAGCTCTTTAAGTACGGTAGTAGTGGGCAGGTTTTATGGCTGTTCTGCTACCCTCGAAGCGCGGCACATCATAGGTGCAACTCATGATGAGATAGCTCGCATATTCACCTCAAAACAAGCAAATTAACTTACCGGAAAATGGTGAAAATAATAATAAATCAATCGCGCTGCTTCGAAGGTTTTGTGAAGCATGTCTGTATTTTTGCGAAGCTGTGTCAGTTCACTAAACCCAAATATGTTTGCTCGAAAATGAGAATGCGAACTGTTGTCTTTTTTACACGATGTTGAAAACATCATAAAAAAGTAGTGTTCAGTGGATTGTAAAACCATATAAACAGACAACGATCTCTTTATTTCTCAGGAGACAATGCCATTAATCGTCTAAAGTATCTAATTTTGAATTGAACATTGCGAATTGCGATGTAAAAATCTATGAAATTCTTGTGCTACTTTTATCAGAAATTGTGTTGATAATAGGATCGATTGTGTCGTTTCTAAAAAAAACTTTAATTGTAAATTTGATGGAAGAATGCTCCACCTGAACAGTCTTCGTATGTCTTTTCGAACGGATTTACAGAAAATGAGCAGAAGAGCGGACGGCGAGATGCTGTATACAGTGGACAGGACGTACAGCGAGGGATACCCGACCCGCAAATCCAACTGAGTTGCACATTTTCAAAAAAAAGTACTTTCGAGAATAAATTAATCTTTGATCATTAATTAACATAACAATTTCTTAAAATTAAAGTGTTGTCAATTAAAATTTGGAGTCTATCGTTCCGATGTATGGTGAAATCTGAGAAAGACGAAAGCTTACGGAGAAAGGATGAAAAATGAAAGCGTCGAAGTAGGTCCAGCAATAGATGACCTGGAAATGGCAGGAGTTAATATAGGTACTGTACTTGGAAAATCTTTTAAAGGTGGACGACACAGCTTCCGCATATACGCGCAAATTTCTGTGATCCCACAAATTGTCTGAGCTAACCTCTATCGTCGTAACGCATAGGGCAATGTAGAAGAGCGACATGGCCTGGCGATTGTCCACACCGGCGCCGACATTGTTCGGCTCTAACGATCGATAATTCTGCGCGATTGAGATGATTACCATACTTTTATTGACAGCCCAACCTTGATCTTTGTTCGAAAAGTGAAAGCGATCAACGTGTAGAGAAACACAATAGTAATGGTCATCGATAAAATCGGTGCAAATATAATTTTCCAGAAACGACGCAAACCGTCACAGTCGATTGTCTGAAGTTACTAATAATTGTAACCGACAACTGTTTTCAGGAACAAGGGGAACATTTAATTTGGAACGTTCCCGAAAACAATGTTTCTTTCGTATTTGCATTTTTGTTCAGAAAGTATGTTCTTAAAATTTCCCCATTTTAATACTCTTGATCCCAAAGATATTCCTGTTTCTTTCTACACTATTCGGGTCGTTCTCAAGTGCAACGGTACAGAAAACAAGAAATACTACAGTAATCACGAAATTTTCACTGCTTTGTTTCGTTCTTGTCAATTCAGGAGTAAACGAACAAATCCGAAGATTGCGTGCGGAAAGGCAATCCAGATTATGTCGAATTGTGTGGACTGATAACCGGCATCCACACAAAGCAGAAATTGAATCACGAATCCAGCACACACGAGCGTTCTGTTGCTCCAAACCTGCTCTTGATGTCGATTAAAGTAACTCTGTGTTGAAATAAGTATAAATAACACTTGAAAAAAATGAACTTTTGCGTAGCTGAAGGGCAAGAGAATTGCGGTCGCGCGATTCAGGCACAAGTAGGTGTTGGTAATTCCCTGCCCAAGGCGCAGCGCGTAGTTGGAGAAATGGAATCCCTTTTAAATATGATTTAAATAATAATAAATAGTAACGATTATAACAATACATAATGGACGAGCTCGTTCAATTTGTGTGAAAATTGAAACATACATCGGCCAGGAATCGTCGGCTGGTGTAGAAGCCGCGCACCCAATCGCACGCGGGCACGACTCCGAAGAAAAGCGTGCACACAATAGCGGCGATATCGTAGCAAAGACCGACCTAAGCACACGCATGATTACGAACACTCAAACACTCTTCCGAAAACACAAAGCCACTCTGTTGATAAACGCATTGTGAACGCGAGAGAATGTTTGAAAGCAAGGGGGTCAAAAAAACTAACGGGTCAGAAGGAGAATCTCCACACCAATATTTACGAACCAATGTAAGTTGCAATATTTGTATTAGTTAGAATGCTGAATCATAGCCATACGAGTACATGAAGGGTTGGATCAGATTTTTATCGGGTCAGACAAGGTATGATTCAGCATTCTAACTAGTTGATTCCCTCATGAAGATAACAAAGTATTCCCTCTTCAATATTTGTATTCTATTTTTTGCAGTTGAACCTTGTAGATGGTGAAGAATGTGTTGGACGCGTAGCTCTTCTCGCGAATTAAGACGATGAGAATAAGGGAGATCACGGGGAGTGCCAGAAGAGAAACGACGACTAGAGCATGACAAACGATGGCTCCGGCCAGCTCGATTGGGTCGGACGATTGCATTGTGCCTGTGTCTGACGATCACTTTTTTTAAGTAATAGCAATATATTTACCGCTTCGAATGCGAAGAGAACTCCCTGGAGACACTGGGCATGTTTTATGATGGTGAGAAGACCGCTTTCTTCTTCATTCAACAAATCCCATTCATTTTTAAATACCTCCACCCACTCTTCTCGATTAGTCATCACTTTCGCTGTCGTCATGTTTTTAACAGAGATGTGTGTGTTTTTTTTTAAATTCTCATGTTTTATATTAAATTTTAAATACATGTTCATACCGGACGGATAGTTAATTTTTGAGAGAGATAAAAACAAGGAAACATCACTTCGGAGACTTGTAATGAGCTTTGCGGTTGATACTACGAGACAAAACAGCAATTATGTTGTGTATAGCCGTCGTGCTACGTCTGGTATGGTTCAATTTGTTCACGAACTTTGCATGGGTTATGCAGATTTATTAGAAGATTTACAGGACGTTCATCATTCTAACTATTAATTTACAGAGAAAAAAAGAGATCCGGTGTTATTGTTGATTGTTTTTTTTCCTTTTCATCTTCACGCGGGACGCACCGCTCCCATATTGAGACTGCTCCCTTGAGAGGCAGTAGTGAACTCTCTCGCTGAAAATTGAAAGTAGATATTAGAGTGCGAAATGTGAGATCACGGTCTCTTTTTTTGCACACTCTTTTCACTGGTCGGTGGAGAGAGAGAGAGTTCGCGAAATAGAAATATCGTGGTTTCACATTTCGCACTCGGTAAATATTTATAGTAAGTGTACTATTTTCAAGGTTTGTGTGATACGTAAGGATAAACTTCTAAGAATGTCATTATGCACAAAGAACCAGAACAACATCCCATCTTTCGAAGACGATTTGTGAAATTTGGTTAGAATAGCGATTTCCCATTTTTCGTTATCGGGGCATTTTACTGGCAAAAATCGGATGGAAACTTCTTACATGGTCCAATTTTGCGGAGCTTGCTTCGAAAATCACGGTTGCACAAGAGCACTATGAGGCTGAAATTTAAATATCTATACGTATATTACAATAAATACTAACTAAAAGTTTGTTATTAAAAAGTGATTGTTTTCTGATATTTGTTACTATTCGACTAGAGAATTCAGATTTGTTTATAATATGCCCCACATGCACAGGGCAACTTTCGTTTTCCTAGTTTTCAGTTATCGATGGCGCTTTGACGGTACAGTACCCGTCCATTCCGTTTACGAGACACCACGAGAGCGTGGTAAGCGCGAACGCTTGCCACTTGTTCTGCGCATATCCAGAGATGAGAAAGTAGGTGATCAGCTCGGTGATGTAAAATACTCCCTGAAGAACAGCCTGGAAAATGTTCTATTCGCAGCATTATTGCACATTTAAAATGATACGTTCATGTAATGAACTATCGGTTTGTGCTCTCTCTTCTTATAGCTTGGCGTGTCTCTAGCCTTAACGTGCTCTCTCGCCATCGAAACGTTTGTTTAGCCGCGGAACGGTTTCTTATTGAGGAGCGGTATTTGAGAATTTGTAATACACCTTCGTAGGACCAGAATGGAATCTTATTGTTTTCGTTCTCAATTATTTAATGACCTGATATGCAAGATTGTTCTGCCTCACACGACGTTGAACCGAGGCAGGGTCAGTCTGAAGTAGAATAAGGCATAGGATATTTTATAAAAAAAGTTTATCCAATTTAAGGCATACAAATTCATTCTTACATGTTTTTCCGTAATGCATTGTATCCTCAGGATCGTAGAGCAGTCAAGAGTAGCGACAATAACCACGCAAATGCAGTTGAGTGTGAAATCTCCATACCTGAAACATTTTTTTCCCGCAAAACATTTAGACAGTAACTAACAAAGCGATTCATAATTTCCCATTGCTCATTACTCATATTTCTCATATCTCAAAAATGAATATACAAATATTAATAAATACAAATATTATTTCAAATATAGCCTGGGAAAATATCAAATAAATCGAACCACTTTACAGTCCCGCATGCTGGAGTGGTCTTGAACACGAAGATCCACGATCCGTAGGGCAAATGTATAGAGCAGTCGACTAAACGTGTTATGGTAGAAACTAAGGACAAAAAAACGAGAAATGAATACGCAAAGATTACCAATTTTGAGCATAATCGTCATAACAATAATTCCGATAGTCCAGTACCCGACAATTAGCGCACGAGTAGTCTTCTTGCTATAAAAATGTAAAATTTAAATGAAAAACGATGGTACTGAATCACCTAAACAGTTTCTTGTACGTTACCGGTGTGGAGACAGCGAGAAATCGATTAAAAGCAATGCAGACATGGGAGAAGCAGCAAATCTGCACAATCCCAATTGAGATATAAGTGATTTTGAATGTTTTTCACTAGAACTTGTTTGCCCTCAATGATGGGCGAGCGATTCAAACTTGTCTATTGTCGAACGAGTGCACAACAGGAAAAAAAACGTTATTAATGTTATTAGTATGATACTTTCTTGAAATGGACTGATCTTTCGCAGCCGAATATGTTCTTTAGGACCGGAACGTTTTATTATTTTGAACGATTGTTTGTGAATTTATAATAACGCATACCTGATACGCCGTGAGAATAGCGAATCCCAAGTGTTGTGAGAGTCGGTACATTGCTTTGCTGCGACTGCAATCACATGTATAAATATTTTATCGACGCCCGAAGGTGCAACGGTATAATGTGTGAATACACGAAACAATGTACAGTAGAGTTTGAAATTCGGGTAAATAAATGAATTAGCTCTCTTCATTTCGCACACTCTCTCACCAATCGATCGGCGTAGAGAGTTCGCGGATTAAAGAGTTTTCAAACTCTAATGTACAGTAAATAAAAACTCTATGGGAAGTATTGAGAAATTACCGGTTATTTGAGTTACCCTGAGATTTTGGATTTTCACTCTTTTTTTCATCTTTTTTTGATCGATTGTCCGTTTATTATTATTTTGAGTTCGTAATCCTAAAATTCTTGCGAATAAACGAATGCGATACAAGAAAATGCAGGGCGCGACGTAGAAAGCCATCAGCGATTGATGAATACAGTCAATGACCGCCTGAAATATAAATATTTGTCTTGATTTTATTTATAAAATTATATTTGCTCTATAACTGCCTGCACGTTTCAGGACAGGCGATACGACCGCGTTAATGCCCTCTCAAAATTACAATATAAACAACCAAATTAGGAGCTGAAAAGAAATGTGGGGAATCGTTCACCTGTGACAGTGTTAGTCTGCCGAAGGTATTGTTCAGAGACGGCATAGAATTGAGGAAAAATACCACACTGATATTGCAGGCGAGACCAACAAGCGCCATCTCAAATTACTTTGATAATTTTTCATTAATTTTCGATCAAAACCTACCGGAAACAAGATTGCTCCAGCAACTTTATAGTCTTTGCTGGTATCGAAATCTTCCATTTGTAACTTTCTGATGATTTTTGTTGATATTTTTCTGCGACTTTGACACTGCAAATAAAGCTGTTCGGAAAAAATGGAATACGTCTATAAATCAATAAGGCATTGACAGAGATAGAGGAAGAAGAAAAAATAACTCGTGTGCGTCGCTGTCTATAATGCCAAAACACTATGCGACCTTACCGCGGATAACAGGATTAGGCATGATGACGAAGCCGATACATCTCTTAACAACCTTTATCCATTTATAAAAAGCTCAAAACAATTTTTTATAACATCTTTCTAAAACTAATATCCCGTTCGAGGAGCCATCGATGGCTATAGAGTGACAAATTTTGAAATAATATCAAACTCTGTAGAATTATAATTTTTTATTTGCAAATATCCCTTTCGAAAGAATAAAACTCTGCCCCTTGCGTTAGGCGTTCTCATGGCAATCCTTCCCGAAAAGATAATCGATAAATACAATCGAAAATAAATAAATAGAATCGAACGATGCTTTATTCACAATTCTTACTGGCAATGAGTAGTAGCCACACCAAACATCGGCAGGAGGCTTTACATCAGTGAAACAATTGTCATTGAAGCAATACCCATCTTCGATCAAACATCACAAAAATACTTCGTAATGCGTACCTATATTTCTCACTATAATGCATGATGCTAGTGAATCGAAATTGACGACATTCTAATACTATCAAAGGTGAAACTACGGGCACTCTGTCTTACGCGGTCATTTGAATATTTGACATGAATCTGAGAACCAGGTTAATGGGAATAAAAAGTTGAATACACGAAGAATTATGTAACGGAGCTATTTGTAAATTCAATGTGGTGAACTAATTCTAAGTTGCTAATAACGATTTATGTTTTCTATACGAGAAGGTGGGAATTGGGTATTCTTTTCTATTATCACTGGATTCTTATTCGGTCGTCCGCGCTCGGGTTCGTATATGTACGCGGGTCCAATCTTTCCAAGCCTATGTCGAAAGTCACGGTTGCAAAGGAGCACGATTAGTCTGCAATAAAAAACCAGTCTACAATCGTACTGGGTCTTATTAAAAATTAAAAATGCAACGTTCCACTTCATGTACTGCCTGTGGCGTGCTTACAGTATGCTTCTCTTGTTTTCGCATCCTCTTTCGCCCCCGTTCACGCTGTGTATCAGCGGAAAGGTTTAATATTTTGAATGAGAATTTATAAATTTTAAATCATATATGAGGGGAATCGCGAGAGAATCGAGCATGCAGGGAAGTAGAAAATTTATGATTTTTTATTTGGCTGAAAAAATGACCTTAGGTATTTCAAACACTCCTCTATCGAATGGCGTTGACAGATTTTTCATAAAAAATTTCGCATTCGCGTGAAACACAAATGAACCGGGTGACTCAGGGAAAAAATTCGAGATGATCATATTCTAAACATCATAACTCGCTTTAAATTGATGATATCGACTGGTTCTTTTTTGAGTAATGTAAGGAATCACCCCGACTACAAACTACAAGTACTGAACTCATTCCTGGCGCGGGCGCTGGTGCTGGGCGGTCGCGTTTATGAAATTTTTATGTAAGTCGCTTAGATGGAAAAACGTAAAGGTTTTTTGTGCTTTTTGTTGTAGTCATTGTTTATACTATTTCCAGTAAAAAAATTGGCCGAATCGGTCCATGCGTTGTAATGTTGCTCTCGATTATGTGAAAGTGGTCCAAAGCATCATCTAGATTCACCTTTTATTTCCTTCTCATTTGTGTGAAATTAATTCAAATATGACCTAAAAACAATATTAGAGTTGAATTGGACACATTATAAAATCTCATTTTTCGAATAAAAATTTTTGAAAATTATAAAAGTCGATTTTTCATTTTTCACAATATTTTCTATTTCGAGGTCCACGCATATCCTATCCACTTTAAAATGATTAGTTTTGTTGTGTTAACTAATATCTTTTCATATATAGACTGGAAAATAATTGTTTTCACATGGTATTCAACATTCAATATCCATAACGTGGAAATTTTGCTCGGTCAATTAGAATATTTTTATTGTCAATCAAACTAGATCAGTATGTCAGCCATATAGTTTAGAACATTTCCCCTTTTGAAAGTGTGTGGCTATCTATTCGTAGAAAGAAGTTATAAGCCCTAGAAAACCACTCGTCCGACGAACGACGCGCTCTCTGACTTCTCTAGCACTCTCTCATTTCCGCCCACTCTCTCGCCTGTTTCGGACCCCGAGCCGGGCACAAATCTTTTGCCAATGTTCTTATGACCCGATGCAATGTGTTTTATGTAGAATTTGATTAATTCCGATACTACAATGCGCTGCGCGTCGTTCGTCGGACGAGTGGTTTTCTAGGGCTTATAACTTCTTTCTACGAATAGATAGCCACACACTTTCAAAAGGGGAAATGTTCTAAACTATATGGCTGACATACTGATCGAGTTTGATTGACAATAAAAATATTCTAATTGACCGAGCAAAATTTCCACGTTATGGATATTGAATGTTGAATACCATGTGAAAACAATTATTTTCCAGTCTATATATGAAAAGATATTAGTTAAAACAACAAAACTAATCATTTTAAAGTGGATAGGATATGCGTGGACCTCGAAATAGAAAATATTGTGAAAAATGAAAAATCGACTTTTATAATTTTCAAAAAATTTTATTCGAAAAATGAGATTTTATAATGTGTCCAATTCAACTCTAATATTGTTTTTAGGTCATATTTGAATTAATTTCACACAAATGAGAAGGAAATAAAAGGTGAATTTAGATGATGCTTTGGACCACTTTCACATAATCGAGAGCAACATTACAACGCATGGACCGATTCGGCCAATTTTTTTACTGGAAATAGTATAAACACTGACCACAACAAGAAGCACAAAAACCCATTACGTTTTTCCATCTAAGCGGTTTATATCATTTTTCATAAAAGCGACCGCCCACCACCGGCTCACGCACCAGGAATGAGTTCAATACTTGTAGTTTGTAGCCGGGTGATTCTCTAACTAAGTAAGAAAAGAACGACTCTCTAGCTTCATTTTAAAGCAAGTTATGATTTTTCAAATAAGATCGTCTCGATTTTTTTTCCTAAAGTCGCCCGGTTCTTTTGTGTTTCACATAATTGCGAAATTTTTTATCAAAATTCTGCCAACGCCATTCGATAGAGAGTAGTTTGAAGTACCCCAGGTCATGTTTCCAGCCAAATTAAAAATCAAAATTTTTCTACTTCCCTGCATGCTCGAATCTCTCGCGATTCCCCTCATATCTTTTTTAAATAATAATCATATGTTTATAAATCAGTACCCGTCCATTCCGTTAACGAGCGACCACGAGAGCGTGGTGAGCGCAAATGCCTGCCATTTGTTCTGAGCGTAACTAGAGAGGAGAAAGTAGGTGATGAGCTCGGTGATGAAGAAAACGCCTTGTAGAGTGGCCTGAAAATAAGAGAGTTACGTTTGAGAAATTAAAGGAGGAGGAACACGAAAAATAGAATATCGATTTGTTGGCATTATTCGCGTTCTCCTGTGAACGATAATAGAATTCCAAAATTTGAGATCACTATCTTTCATCCGAACCGAGATACGCGCTCGCAAAGGAACTACAATAGCTAAGGGATAATCGGGGTAAAGTGCCGATTACGGTAGAAGGGGAGTTCTCTCACGTGCACGAGTAAGTAAATCTCTCGGTCAACTTTTACTCTCCTCTCGAGTTTGCATGCACCCTCTTCCCTTCTTCTCCCTCGTCCCCCACGGGGAAGAGGGAAGGGGGAGGGAAGAGAGTACATGCAAACGAGGGATTAGGGAAGGGGAGGAACAGGCGGAATCGCAGAAAATATTACTGTGTTTAGCAGCGCACTCAGTTTGCGATTATTATCCTCAACCTATGCTTACAGTATAAACACCTGTTGCTAAGAAAATTCCATGCGGGAACCGGTGGTGTTCATCCTCCTTTAACTAAGACCTTCAATCCCGTCGCTGCAAAAGACGGGTCGTTCATTTTCAATTTAAAAAAAGAATACCTCTCTAAAATTAGTAAAAACCAAACCTGGTAAACAAGATAGTTCTGTTTGACTCTATGTAGTACTGAACCGTAGTCAGTCTGAAAAAGAGAAGAGATATATTCTTAGCAAATAAAGGGGATCACGAAATGGTGAACTCACATGCTTGTCAGTCAGGCAATGGATTTTTGTCAGTGTGCAGACATCGAGAACGGCCACAATAATCACGCAAATACAGTTGAGTGTGAAATCGCCATACCTGCATATGCAGGGCATTTCTATAATTTCTGTGTTGTCTCTCCGTATTCCGTCGTTCTGTACATTCTAATATAGGGTACCGATTCTATGTTTGTCATACCGCCCTTCGATTGCCTCCTGGCAGTCTGTCACCGTTTCGCGAGGAGAAAATGACCGGTTAGGGCAACCTAGTAACCGGTAAAATCACCAAACGAAGAGAAAATAGTTCGGACCACTTGGCAACCCAGCAGGAAGGAGTGTCCTTGAATATGAAGATCCACGAACCGAAGGGCAGGTACAAATCGCAGTCCGCTAAAGTTCGATTTGCGAAGCGAAAAATATCGATTTAGCATACCTATCTTGAGATTGATCGTCATGATGATAATGCCGAGAACCCAACACGAGACAATTAGCGCCCGCGTATTCCATGAGCTGCGTTTGATTAAGTTCTTTTTTTTGTTTTCTTTTGTTTCGTGTAGATTTCAAGACCATAATATTCTGCGTGTTTCGGAAGGGGCGATGAGTTTTGCTGGCTTTTCTCGGTTTTTCATCCGTTTTGGGTTGCTTGTCGAGCGGTGTGAAAATGCTCACGTGAACAGTTTCCTGTATGTCAAAGGCACGAAGACTGACATGAATCGATTGAGCGATAAACAGACGTGAGAAAAACAGCAAATCTGCAAAGAGGGATGAATGCTTGCGCTACTAACAATAAGCGATACTTGAGCAACCTACATTCAAAATTTGTAAATACGATGAAAGCGTCCTTATTGTCGACGCGTATGTACATACTATTAAAATTTTTAGAAGCTATTAAAATTTCATATTTATAATTTTCCAAATTAACAAGAATGATTCAAATTATTCATAATTTCGACCTGGTAGGCTGTGAGAATGATAAATCCGAAGTGGTGGGAGAGGTCGTACATCGCTGGACTATGACTGAAATAAGGGCAATAGTAATAAAAATAATATAAATAATAATAAATATAATAATAATAATAAAATAATATAAAATAATAATAATAATAAGGGAATAAATAAGAAATAAGACTCAACTCCGTCTCATAATTATTTCAATAAATGATGGTTTCATGCGAACGATACAGTTATATTATGCGTTTCTTTGTAGGTAGAAGTTTTGAGGCTTACAAATAAATGCAGGGCGCAAGGTATAGTGCCATCAGACTTTGATGAATTCCGTCGACTACTGCCTGAAAATTAGGGTTGGTAAAATCGGTTCCTGCTCTCTTCATTTCTCACACTCTCTCGCCCGCCGTCTACCGCAGAGAGTGTGTGAAATGAAGAGAGCAGGAACCGATTTGACCTACCCTCCTGAAAATGTAAAATGATAGATAAAAATTATTTCTCCCTAGATGCTGATTTTGACTGCTGGTAATGATAAGTGTATCATATAAGGCCGATGTTGTAGTTCGCCTACCTGTGATAGAGTGAGTCGTCCGAATGTGTTGTTCAAACAAGGCATCACATTGATAAAACATATCACACAAAGATTACAAGCGAAGCCGATCATTGCCAGCTCAAGATAACAAATTGTAAACGTGAAAGAAATAGGAGATTGGACAATAATATTTACTTCAAAAAGGATGGCTCCGGCGATTTTGTGATCCTTGAAGCTATCATCTAATTCTTTCATGTAGAAGGCAACAAGAGTGGAACGGAGGTCGCGTGGTAGACAGGTTAGTGTCAAACTCTGTGCGATGTCAATATGGAATATGTAATGTTTTAAAAAGTCGAGAAATCGTAGTCAATAAAACCAGGAATCAATCGAAGGCTGATGAACAGAATAAGACTCACCGTGTTTATAATGTCAACAAACCACAATGCGACATTCTACAGTGTTCACAGATGAGAAGGTGTTATTTTCAACAGCGTAAACCGAATCAATTGCCTCTCAGTAAATTAGTTGCACAACTAGTTGTCAAAACAAAAGTGATTATTTAGTGGTTGCTGAACTTTGGTGCTTCCTTGTTTGGAAATCAAAAATATCAAGTTTTTTTCAAATAAAATAACACATCGAATATATCGACATTGACCATTAACCGTCATTTATTAGAATTTATCGAGACTTAATTACAATTACCCCCTTAATGTTGTCCATCATGCATCAGACTCATTAATTAGCGCTGTTGCGCTCGGCATTTGAACGCTTCTTATGCTGCGGAATATCGAAGATTCGGTGATATACTAATTAATGACTTTCAATTACCAACTCAATTTTCATTAAAGAAATTACTCTATGTAATAACAACACAATTATCTCCTTAATTCTCTCCACACTATTTCGTGCCATGTACCGCATATGTACCTACTCCTACTCTTTATACGCATAATAACTTTCTGCAATCAAATATACACAAAGATATAACGGATCGAGCAATTGAAAAAAATCAGGAGTAGAAAGTTTGCGAAAAAAAATCATGTATTATTATATTTCTCTCTCCTTAATCTTTTGAACGGTGTGCGTATGTGAGAAGTGTAGTAAAATGTCCGTTAAACAAAGCTCTAACTAAAATTGCTGCAAGGTTCTGCTCTCATTGACAGCCATGCGCACAGAGGAAAGAATTGAAGTGTAAAAGCAGTTATGAAATCAGCTCCATCAGATCTATATAATAACAACAACACTCTTTTTCTCCGCATGGATTACATCGGAGAACGAGCCCGAGAAATACCATTCAACCCTCAGCAAGGCCCTGACTTCAGTGATATTGCACCCACTACTTCGTGCAAGCTGAGAAATCTAAGGATGTGTGTCAGGCAAGAGTGACTTTGAGGAGAAAGTATTTTATAGAGTGCGAAATGTGAGACCACGGTCTTTTCATTGCGCACACTCTCTAGACCGGTCGATAGGCGAGAGAGTGTGCAAAATGAGGAGAGCGTGGTCTCACATTTCGCACTCTAGTATTTGATGATGAGCAAGCAGGACTCTAACAATCGTGCAGCATTATAATTTCCACACTTTTATCATAATAAAATATATTTTGCAAAATTTGTTCATTCACATCACGATGTGTGACGGGATTCGAGAAATATCCAGTCAAGGTACAACGAGTTGATGATTCGTTTAAATACACATCTTACGGTAGCGAGCGCGGTCATTCGGAAATTTGAGAGCGCGGTCAGTTATGAACAAAAATATTGCATAATGTATTAATCAAACAACGAATCTATCATTCATCATGTAAACATGCTACACTAATTCTAATGGACCATGCTGGTTTATAGTAATTCTTATGTGAAAAAGGGTATATTCTAATTCTCGTGAAAAAAATCCATTCTAGTGAGTAACTGCTTGCACATCAGCGATTCATCTCTTCAAAATGCGTCATTAGAGTCCCTTCTTACATACTTAGAATCCATTGTAGGAAACTCCCCACTTCTAATATCTGGGGACCTCAACTTTCCCGATATCGACTGGTATACTCTCACTTCCCCATCCCAAAATGACTTTCTTTCTTTTGTCGCCGATTACCGTTTTTCACAATATGTAAATTTTAAAACACGCGCGCAGAGTATTCTCGATTTGGTACTATGCAACTCGAATATTATTCGGAACGTCAGGCCTTCCATCCCAATCTCTGACCACACAAGCATCTCATTCTCTTTAGCAGTCTCATCACCCCGTCCGCGACCTTTTGTACCGTCTCGCTTATACCATCTTGCAGACTGGGTTACGATTAACTCCTTGATCTCGGATCACAATTGGACAATGTCCCTGGCTCACCTAGATATGAATTCATCGTACGAATACTTTTGCAACTTTATGAACTCAGTGCTTGACACATACGTCCCAAAAACAACCCGATCCTCATCTTCACCGTACCCCCGTCACTTGCGAATACTGTACAATAAGTCCAACCGAATTGCAATGATAGCTCCAAACAGCACCCTAGCGCATAAACTATCCCATCGTTTTGAGAGAGCGTTAAGAGAGCATAATGTGAGAGTTGAAAATAATATAGTAAATTCAAATAACGCAAAAGCATTTTTTGCACTCTGTAAGACGCGTCTCAAATCTACGAGTAATGCATCTCCGGGAATTATTGATCTCACCGGAAAAAGCATAGTAACTGACCGAGACAAGGCACATGCCTTCTCGCTGTACTTTGCTTCCGTTTCTACCCCACCCCTACATGCACCTCTCCTCCCTCCTACACCTCCTCCCCACCAAACATCACTTTTTAATCTCCCTTGTGTCAACCCTGCCCAGATTTTTCTCTCAATCCAATCACTTGCACCTAAAACCAATTTCTCGCCTGATGGTTTGCCTAACATTTTCTACAAAAAATGTAAATACTCATTAGTTACCCCATTAATGATTCTATTCAATAAAACTCTTTGTACAAATTCAGTTCCAGATTTATGGAAAAAGGCAATAGTGAAACCTATTCCAAAAGCATCCTCCAATTCTATTAGCATGTTCCGCCCCATTAGTCTCACATGCTCAGTTACCAAAGTTTTTGAGAAAATTCTCATTAAAGAAATTACTGAATATCTAGATCAGCATCAATTATTTGATACTAGACAGGCCGGTTTCCGTCTAAAACGCTCTACTTGTACCCAACTTGTCGAGACTCACTCGGAATATCTAAAACTAAAATCACAGAAAGCATCATTTGATACCGTATATTTCGATTTTCGGAAAGCGTTTGACAGTATAGATCATCGCCTTCTCCTTCATAAACTTTCCAAATTAGGCCTCTCGAATCACATTGTTTCATGGATTGGAAATTATCTATCTAACAGATCTCAATCTGTACTTATTGGTGATACAATCTCAGTACCAACAACAGTCTCCTCCGGGGTCCCTCAAGGATCATGTATTGGCCCTCTCCTCTTTATATTATTCGTAAATGACATTTCAAAGGACTTTCCTCCAGAAGTCAAATATGGCATTTATGCAGACGATTTAAAAATATACGCAATCGTCCCTCTTCATTCCCACGAACTCCAGCTAGCAATTGACACTGTCTTTTCATGGTCGCGCGAATGGAATCTCTCCCTCAACGAATCCAAATGCACAGTAGTAAATTATGGGTCCTTAAAGCCTAGAACACAGTACACCATTAATGGCAATGACCTAATACCGTCTCCCTCAATGAAAGATCTCGGTGTCATTATGCAGCCTTCTCTTAAATTTAGTGACCATGTATCCAAACTTACATCAAAAGCTAGATCCAAAGTAAGCATTATGTTTAAATGCTTCTACTCTAACGATCCACTTCTTTATTTGCAAGCGTTCAACGCCTTCATTAGACCGCTACTTGAATATTGCACTGTTGTTTGGTCCCCGCGTACTGTAAAACTTGCCAATTTCGTTGAGAACGTTCAACGGAACTTCACCCGTAGAGTCTTCTTCCGTTGCGCCATACCATACTCCCCCTACCCGGATAGGCTAAACTTCCTCTCTATGTCAACACTAGAGCAACGGCGCCCCCTTTTTGATCTCCTTTTCCTTCATAAGACGATACATAATTTCTATTCCCTCAATTCCAACCTTCTTTTCAAAATATCCCCTCTAACACGTAATCTGCGGAATACCCATAAGTTGCGCATCGCTCTTCCCTTCGCTGTGCCTAAGTCTCATTCTACGTTTGCCACTAGAACCGTACAACGATGGAACGCACTTCCGGGAGAAATTGTAAATAGCTCGCCAAATGTCTTCCGATCTCATATCTTGAACTTGCCGTCTATCTCTTTCACGTCAGAGTCTCTCTTACGACTCTGATTTGCCCTGCCCCGCTGCACCCCCCTAAATCCTGCCCCCTCTCCCACAACAACCGAATCGTCTGGAGACGACGGACCTCTGCCAACTACTATAACGACGATCAACGACACATAAACGAAGCTAATAGTCCTCTGGCGGAATAAAAAATTGTAATTGTAAAATACAAAATATGGAGAGAGAAAAATTAATAACGATTAATGTTTTCTATACGGGAAGGGGGGAATTGAGACTGCTTTTCTATTATAATTACTGGATTCTTATTCGGTTGTCTGCGTTCTTTTTCGTATATATACGCAGGCCCAATCCTTCCCAGACGATAGCGAAATTCACGGTTGCAAAGGATCACGATTAGTCTGCAATCAGAAAAAAAACAGTTATCGATTGCTCAATGGCGCTACAGTACCCGTCCATGCCGTTTACGAGCGACCAGGAGAGCGTGGTGAGCGCGTACGCTTGCCACTTGTTGCGCGCGAAGCCGGGAGAGAGAAAGTAGGTGATGAGCTCGGTGATGAAGAAAACGCCTTGTAGAGTGGCCTGCAAATCATACATTTTAGTAAAATGAAAATAAATAAAAATAAAAAAGAGCTAATAATTCGAAAGCATTCATTTGCAATAATTACAAATAAATTTTTAAGAAGCAGACCTGGTACACAAGATAGTTCTGTTTGACTCGATTTAGCACCGAACCATAATCTCTCTGAAACAGGAATTTTTTTGTTGGAATAATTACAAAAGAGAACTCACATGCTTGTCAGTCATGCAATGAATTTTCATCAGTGTGCAGACATCGAGAACGGCCACAATAATCACGCAAATACAGTTGAGTGTGAAATCGCCATACCTGTTACAAATTTAAAATTATACGTACAAGACATACACGAGGTGTGCATACTCCCTGGTTCTCTCATTATCTCTGCAAGGCAGATGTTTATCAATGTTTCGGATGAGTTTTTTTGTTTTTGTTTTTTTTACAAATATGCGAGAGATTAAAACCTATTTTGCTTTTTTTCTAGCTACCATAAGATAACATTTTTTATGCGAAAATGAAAGATTAATTCGAACCATTTGACAACCCAGCAAGAAGGTGTGTCTTTGAATACGTAAATCCACGATCCGAAGGGCATGTATATATCGCAGTCCACTGAAATGTCGAAATGCGAATGAAGAATTCCCTCCGGAACCCTACCAATTTTGTAATTGAACGTCATTATGAGAATGCCGAGAACCCAGCACGAGACAATTATCGCCTGCGTGTTCCATTTGCTGAAGAAATGTGTATTTAAAAAAACTGGGAAAATGTAATACGGGTGGTAAAGAGCAATTTGAAAATTTTCTACGTGAACATCATCGTTGAGGCCACAGAAACCCTCCGACATGTTTTCAGACATTTTTTAGTTTAAAAATTCTGGCTTCATTTCGGTTAAAAGTGGTGTCCCACGAACGTTTGGTCAACTGAGTACTCACTGTGGGGTTATCACGCTCGGTTCCCCGGTTAGAGCCCCGCAAACCGCACGTTCAATCGATAAGTTTGAACAGAGCTATTTGAGTTTGGCTCTGTGCCAAACTGACCCTGACGCGCAGGGATTCAAAAATGAGAGGGAGGGATAATGGAAAAAGAGGAGAGAGCGACCGCGCCATTAACACTGGGGAATGAGGGAGCGCGAGATCGTAATACTCCTTCTTTAACGAAGAATCAGGCGCAATCTAATGGGCGAGCATAGTTACACACGAATGCTTAAAATTTCGGAAAGCAATTTTATCTTGATAGGCGGGATTTTCATCCTTCTTGGGTTGCATTGTGGACTAGAGTGCGCAATGTGAGACCACGGCCTCTTCATTTCGCACACTCTTTAGACCGGTCGATAGACGAGAGAATATGGGAAATGAAGAGACCGTGGCCTCACATTTCGCACTCTATTGTGGGCGGACGTCAAACTGCTCACGTGAAGATTCTCCTGTACGTCATCGGCGTGTATACGGCGAGAAATCGGTTGAGCGATAAGCAGACGTGAGAAAAGCAGCAAATCTGCGAATTATGATACCAAATTATTTCATAAACGGGATTTCTTTCCTTTCAGTAAACACTCCTATAAAATTTGTATTAGGTGCTGGTGAGAAAAGTGAAACGAAAAATAATAAAGTACCTTCCATTTATCATTTCAAAAATTTCTGACAATGCATGAATCACGCGAATACCTGATAAGCTGTGAGAATGAAGAATCCGAAGTGGCGGGAGAGGCTGTACATCGCAGGTCTTTGACTGAAATAACTATTTTTTTTAATTTAAAAAAATATCTTTAAAATCTAAAAAAAGTTAAAAACTCGTTTGTAGAGAGAATCGTGTCGTAGCTCACAGGTAACGCGCGAGATATAAGACCATCAGCTACTCATTTCGCACACCCTCCCATCCACAGACCGGTGAAGAGAGTGTGCGAAGGGAGTTCTGGGTTCCGCCCCGAAAAGTTACAGTAACCCCGAAAAGAACAAAAAGAGAGCGTGGTCCTACAATTCGCACGCTCTACTCACAGGTAAATGCAGGGAGCAGAGTAGAAAGCCATCAGACTTTGATGGATACTGTCGACTACAGCCTGAAATATCAAAATATGTTTTGGTATAAGCATAATGTGAAGCCGTTTGCTTAAGAATCAAGTATGAGCCGGTACAGTTAAAAAATGTCGATTCTCTTAATCTTAGAGAATTGAGGTAATCAATGGTGGTGCTGATATAAATTTTTCTTCTCTTGGCGCGAGATCGCGTGGTAATCACTTTTCAGCAAATTTCTTGTTAATGCTAATTTTTTTCGCAGTCAAAATTTGATGCCGATGAGTCGAAGTGAGAGGGTGCAGTCTGGATAGGGGAAAATGAGGGGGACGATGACCCCTTTACCCACAATTTCATTCACTTTTTCCGAGATCTGACCCAAGAATTGTTTTTAAAATTTTTGTATAAACTCCTCTCGTCACGCCGGTCCGATATTGATAGACATACTCTTGATTCTCCTAAAACTTTTTTTTTTAAATATTTTAATGATTATATAGGAACTTCATAGGAATGATCGCCATAAAATTCTGCCCTGGTGGCGAAAAATTAGCATTTACAGAAACGAAGAAATTTGCTGATAAGTGATTACGACGCGACGACATCTGGCGTCAACGGACGCCCCAGAGGGAAAAAAGGAAGTTGACCATCGTCATCAGCACTCTTGATTGCCTCAATTCTCTGACTTTCAGAGAATCAACCTTTTTTGACTGTACCAGACATTCCCACTCGATTCTTAGGCGAACGGCTTCATCTATTCCCATATCTCTCAGAGTTCGAAAAATACCCGGGTGCAACAGCCTTTCTGCAGGCACATCGCCTGATGTCGGGATAGCAATGTATTCGTATGTGTATGTGAGTTTTAGGCCGACGCATTTTTTGTTCACCTGTGATAGAGTGAGTCGTCCGAATGTGTTATTTAGACAAGGCATTGAATTGATAAAACATATCACAATTAGATTACAAGCGAGGCCGATCATTGCTAGCTGAAGATTTCAAAATTTGAATTTTGAAAAAAATTGAGAAAAAAATTCAAAAATGAATACTTCAAACAGGATGGCTCCGGCGATTTTGTGGTCCTTCATGCTGTCACCGATTTCTTCCATGGTAGTGGGCATGGAACTGAGAATGGTTCCCTTTAGTCTGAGACTTGATGTGAAGTCCTGCAATGCAGCTATACCATGAAATATCAGGAATCACACAAATGATAGTGATCAGTACAATACTCGACTATTCAGTAGGTGTGTAAACCACTATACAACATCACACGGTGTCCGCAAACGATAGGAGTTCTTTTCAACAACGTAAGCCCGAATCAATTTGATTCCTCTCAACATCAACTTTTGAACAAATTGGAATATTTATTGGGTGCTGAACGCTGGTGCTTCTCCGTTCTAACAGCAAATGAGCCAAGAACAAAATGAACCAAGTTGTAAAATTATATTCAATTTTTAGTTAATTGTGATCGTTGACTATCAATGATTGGAAGTTATCAAACATAATTGCAATTACCCCTCCCCCACCTTCCTTTTTATTCATCAATTCATCATGCATTAGTAGGACTCATCAATTAGGGTTGTGATCGGCATTTTACCGCTTCTAATGCTATTGAAAATCTCAGATTAGTTCACTATTGTGGTCTTCGTAAAGTCATCGACATAATCACGACTTTCAATTACCGCCTTACTTTACAATACACCACCTACAATTATCTCCTTAACACACACTCTCCTCTGGTACGTATTGTATCTTCTCCTCAGAAACACATTAGAATAAGACATACGTTCGCAAATAATATGACGTTTTTTGTGTTAGGATCAACAAGTCGATGGAACATTTCAAAACTCGAATAAGCTCAAAAGTTGCTCCTAGGGGTAACTTTCGATGCTGAACAAGCTGGCGCCATCGATTTCGCAATAGGGCGCCTCTGGGCGCCGGTATGGCGCAGCGCACTTTCGGCGGAAAACGTGTTTATCGATTAAAACTCCGTTAAAACTCATCAAAATGGCGGAAAATCTCGCGATATAAATTAGAATTTGAAGCTCTATCAAATGGCGGTAATTGCATATCTTGATATTTTCTCGTTTTTTAAAAAAAAATTTTTTTGATCTAGCCAGCATCGCACGAGATCTCACCTGAAGTTGAAAGAGGATGTTCTCCTGTTTTTCTCCTGAATTTCACCCCCTTACAATATTGGCACTTTTCATGAAATCTTGAGATATTTATTTTTTCGATGAAAATAATTCGGCAAAAAACTATGGTAACGGATGGGAATCGAACCAATGACTTTCGGATTGAAGTTCTAGGCCACTACCAGATCGACCACGCGGATGCCGCGCGTATACACGCGTTCCGCGCGCGTGAAAAATCTTAGATTCAATGTAAAACAATGTTCCACAGGCTACAACACCACATCCAATATACCAAAACGATCAGGAGAAAATGCTCTTTCAACTTCAGGTGAGATCTCGTGCGATGCTGGCTAGATCAAAAAATCGTTTTTCAAGAACGAGAAATTATCAAGATATGTCATTACCGCCATTTGATAGAGCTTCAAATTCTGATTTAGTCTGCGAGATTTTCCGCCATTTTGATGAGTTTTAGCGGAGTTTTAATTGATAAACACGTTTCCATACCGGCACCCAGACGCGCCCTATTGCGAAATCGATGGCACCAGCGTGTTCAGCGTCGAAAGTTACCCTTAGGAGCAACGTTTGAGCGAATTCGATTTTTGACCTGTTCCAGATCTCTGTTGAGACCTTGTTGATCCTAACGCAAACAGCGTCATATAGCACAGCACATATAAAAAAGTCAACACCAACAACAACGTATTGCTATAAAGTATATTTGATAGTGAGTGTTTAGTGGGCATGAATTAAATATCCAACGAATTATTTCAAACTCAAAGGAAGCTCTGAGAAGGTATTTCAATTCGCATTTTCCTGGCTCCATTATTGAACTATCACACGCAATTGCAGGTCGCAGATTTCACAACATTCGTGATGGCTGAGAATTATTTGATAGACGTTAATTACTATCTAATAGATATTAACACCTCGTTTCTCGTCATGATTATTCCTGGAATTTACCTTTATGTTTCTATTGCTGATCTACGTTCCTTTTGCGTGCTCTTCAAAAGGCCGGTCAGGGACAAATTTCGTGAAAAAGAATTTGCTAATTGCTTGGCATGACTTCGACTCCTTGCGAAAAAGTACAGTAACTCTCGGAAGCAAGAGGTATTTACGTCGACAAGCGGCTATTCTTTCTGCGGAGTACTACGCATCAAGAGCCGCATCTTTTCTCTAGATTGCTTCTGGTTTGGCAAAATGAAAATAAACACAAATGTCTTCCCGCATCCATTGTTTACGTAACCCCAAATTCAAACACAGGAATCGATATTTTTCTGTATACGAAAGACCTTTCACATGCGAATATTTTCTAGCACTTGATCACTCTCTGAGGCACACTCTCTTCCGCAATCAAAATTGCTACCAATTCTAACGCCACCGAAGGGTCACCTTTTAACTTTTTCGCTCTCTAAATACTTGACTTTAGCTGTGAAAAGGGCATGGAGGTGAAATATTTATCAATACATTTGCGGACGCACATTAATTGCTTCAAGCACACAAATGTGGGAGAGAGGAATGCTGGAGATTCGTGGAAGGAGCAATCAAACCATCAGAAAAAAAATAGTAAAGGGGTTTTCTTTTTCATAAATGGCTTTAATATTTTTTAGATTGAACGCAAATCAAGCAGACAAAGAGTTTACTGATTTTCGCAATGCAATTACATAAATGAGAGGGCAATTTAACCCTATATGGCCGCTTATTCAATTCGCGAAAATAGATATGTAAATACAAATTGTTATTTGCATAGTGATGATGCAATTATCGAGCTCTGATCAAGACATTGATGCCCTCTCCGGACTTGAGCACAATCTCGGCCAGCATCGGAATCGAGTGGAAGTCTCTGTAATTTTGATATATTTAAAATAAACTTTTTGAATCGACTATTGTACATGTGCCTTCAAAACGGCTATTTCAACTCCACTATACATGATGATGATTACTTCATTATTTTTGAGCTATAATTGAAATAGTGTGCTAATATCAATTGCTATTTCTATGAAGACTAGAAATAATGATTGAAACTTATATTCTGTGGTGATATGTTTAGTTCAAATTTTGAATTAAAATAGAGGAATGCTAGATCACAAACGAACCGTTTCGACTCGAGCTCATATCTTCTCAGCACCCACGACAGAATGATCTTGAGGTTGTACGTCGCAAACTTTTGGCCTGCAATACAATATAATACATGCAATGCACTATACTTTTATAATATTTTTTCATTGTCCTATGAAGGGGCTGAATGTGAGCAAGCGATGATAAAGATCAAGGGTCAGCGCCCCACGCAATTGAAATTTACCATAGAATGATAACATCTATAGTTATTTGTATGAGTACTACAAATAATAGTGTGTGATCAAAGTCACGAACCGATGCAGTTTCTGGGACCATTCGAGAAGGGAAGGTAGTCGTACGCGTGCCGTTTCTCCATCTGGAATAAAACAAATATAATTTTTATCGAACATTGATCTTGCTCTGTCTAATAAAACAGCCGCAGACATTCGCAGGTTACTTTGCAGAAATGTGCAAAGATTCAAGGACAGGAATCGAGCGGCTTTGACTATTACTTACTTTTGGTAAGCATCAAAACCACTAAAGTATTGAAGCAAAATGAGAATGACAACTGACACTTTCGGGCAGGAATCGATCGGGATCGTAGACGAGCGGGTTCGGATAGATGCGCTCGTTGCGGTGCACGATGTGGGGCGCGATGGCCAGCTTGCTACCGCGCGGCACCACATACGGTCCTGAATGGAGATGGCATTTCGCTATTCAAAGACTACCAGAATAGACTTTGAAAAGTATGCAACTAGTTGCTTTTCCTCTACTAACTCCTAATTCCTAGCATCATTTCTGTCAGCGAAATCGCTCGATTTCCCTATCATGCAAAGTGGAGCAGGAGAATAAGACCTTATTGTAGGAATTGCAAAGGGCTGAACATAACGCCAACCACATGTCAATTTTACGAATCAGTAGATATTTACAACTCGACTGGCTCATTCCGAAATGAAAAGTGAGAAAAGTGGACGAACCCATCTTCAGATCGTTCTCGAGGTGTCGCAGCATGAAGGGAACTGAAGGGAAGAGTCGGAGTGTCTCCTTGATGCAGCGATCGAGGTACACCAACTTGTCAAAGTCCGCCTTCGTGCAATCCCTGTCGGCGTCGTCGCCTAAATTACTTTTACTTCAATTATCACAATTTAGAAAAAAAGAAATCTTCGCTAACTACAGCATCTATTGCGCGACTCTTACAAGACTCGTACTTGCTACGCTTTTGGGCTTACTTCTTTTCCCTGAAATGGCCTTTGAATGCTCGGTTTTTTAGCGCTACATCTCTTCCCGACAATGATTCATTTCAAGATGCAATCACACACCGAAAACGCTCTTCAGCTCGTCGTGGACGCGCTCCTGAATCTCGGGATGATTGGCAAGACACCAGAGGGCCCAGCCAAGAGTGGCCGACGTCGTGTCGTGTCCTGCAATGACGATTGAATCCACCAGAAATTCGCCTTCTCCCGGTTGTACCATGACACAATTAAAAAAAACAAAATTAAAAATATGACCAAAAATATCAATCGGACCGCAAATGTTAGCGGTTAGGTTAGCGGAACGTTGTTTTTTGCATTAGAAATAGTATACCTCCAAACATGAAAGTCTCCGTTTCGGCGTGTACCTCCTCCATGGTCAAGTTCCCTCTCGAGTTTTCCGTAATGAGCAAGTCGAGGAAGTCCTTCTGCTTCACTTCCTCTCCCTTGGCAATGGATTCCATGCGCTCAGCGATGACCTGAGCATGTTCAATTATAATTAGCTTTATTGCTCCCTACAAAAAACTCCTTCATACATTTTATAACACACACAATGTGGGTGAACAATTTTTTGAGGCAGTTTTGACCCTCAAACATATCTAGAAATACTCGGAAGGATGAGTTTAGTAAGAATCAATTCAAATCTGGCCATTTTTATGGGACTTGCACTATAGATCTGGCCAGTTTATAGCGATTTCAGGCCAGTTTATTCGCAATAAGCCACGTCGTGCGTGGGACGAAAATGTATGAACTCCTGTATGAAAATCTCGAGATATTTTTCGCCGGCTGAGTGACCATTTAAAATAGAGCAAAAGAAAATATCCAGAGTGAGGGCAACTTCCCGCTCCGTTTAACCATTATCGATTCGATAATGATTGATTGATTGATTGATTCTCAACCTGTAACAAACAACGCCCGCTTATGTGTGCCAACCCGTATAGGAATTTAACAGCATAAAGAATATGATACTAGAGTTTTAAATTCGGGTAAATAATTGGATTAGATCCCTTCGTTTCACACAGTCTCTACGCCGGTCTATTGGTGAGAGAGTGCGTGAAATGAAGAGAGCTGATCCAATTATTTACCTGAATTTCAAACTCATATACCAACCTGAATTTCAAACTCATACCAGAATATACCAACCTGCTCGGTGAAAGCGTGCGCGATCTTCACATTTTCGTCGTGCTCCTTCTGCCAACCGCAAAGCTTCCTGAAATAAATATTCACTGGATTCAGTCAGCCAAGAAAACGTACGGTTCACATCATTTCTTTGCAACACTTGCGTTGACATATGTCAACTGGGGTTTTCGCAGGTACTTCGTGCAGAAATGCTTAAACCCGTGTGCCGAAGTGCATATTGCACTATTTTCGATAAATTTGTCGAAAATGGCTCGAAATGCATGAAAACATCCCGAACTTTCCATCTGCCGAAATGGTTCGGACGGCTTGCAGAAGTGCTTTTCCTCGCTAGCGAAAACCTATTTGACCTATGTGCGTTGAACAGAAAGATAAAAGTGGATGTTTCCAGTTGTCCACTTGACTAACTATTCCTTATCATCTTTGCCTCATTAAATAACAAGCGCATTATTATTAATGCCAAATAAAAATAGCAAATCCGACTTTCCAATGGCGCTCCACAGATACGGCTTCATGTTCGCTTCAATGCACAGCGCCATCACTCGAGAGATCGCCTGAGTTTTGATTATTTTTGGAAAATCCAGAATTGCCCACCTTGACGTAAGGTTGGTCAGGATTATGCAGCGAATCTAGATCCTTGGCCATTGCCACATCTGCAAAACCGAAGAATTTTCTTCAAAAAAAAACAAACAAGGACAAATTTGATAGGACAACGGTTCCCCGATGTTTCTTTAGAAGCCGGTTATCCACTCTCTTCATTCCACGCCCGATCTGTCACCGACGCACAGCGAAAGTAAAGTTGCGCTGTTTACAAGGACTCACACGAAGCCCCTAACCCTGGCGGAATAAATAATTGTAAATTGTAAAATTTTTGCTTGACATTTTTGATTTCTTTGCTCTAAGCAAAGGTAATTTGGCACTATTTTTCGGGGACCCTTTAAAGAAGTGCCCTTTTCCCGTACCACAGATGATGTCCAGTGTGCACCGCTTCATGAACGGGTAGATGTCGAACTCCTTGTTCGTATGAGCATCGAGCACGTCAACGAGCACCTGGAATCGATCTTCAATTACAAAAAAAATTTGAAAAATTGCATTGCATAGCAACAAGGAGATAGTCTACTACAGATCACATGTATACTATGTAAATACTAATTAAAATAAAATAATTTATGACGTAAAATCAAGCTAAAGAAAATGAATATTAAATGGGGAAAAAGTAGCGTACCCTAGAGTGCGTATTCATCGTTTCCGTGTATTCGAGCAGCATGCCAAAGTTGAACGAGGGATTAAGCAGCTTTCGCCGCGCGCGCCACTGGTCGCCGCCGCTGAAATCATTGATTTGAATGATAACAATTTGAATTAGTATGTTTCACGGTGTGACAAAACCCCAAAAATGGCCGGTCAGTATTTGGTGTAATAAAAATTAAACATACCGTAAACTCACAAACCCTGAAAAAAATTCTGAGAAAACATTGAAATTCCGTTTGAATTCATCGAAAAATTTGAATTTTTCAAAAATATACTGTATTCTCGAGAAACACCACGACCAGGACCGGAGAAGAGCCCGAAAAGCAGCGATCAATATTGAAAAGGTCTCATATGGAAAGCCCTGAATACCGTACTTGGGCACATTTTAGGCACACGCAACTTTTCCATATACTGTGGGCGCTACAATAAATCTCCCGCATTTTTTTCGGCTTTCTGTCCTTTCCCTTACGCATAAAACGTGCGGCGGCGCGCAGGTCACACCGTGTCTTTATATCTAGAATTAATTCTCTGAGAACAAGTAAGAGTGTTTTGCAACTTCTACAGGTACGACTGTTGCGCTTCCTTAGCGCAAGACTCATCTTCCCTATTCTCAGTAAATATTTGAATAAAGAAATACAAACAAATCATACAATTACGACAACTACGAACTAGCACGACACGATTCCAAACCTACAGCACGAGGTCATAAAGAGACAGTGAGCTGACTACATATTTTTAATACGGTTAACCGCCATGTTGAACGATGTGCTACTATTAACTATCTCAAATGTTTAAAGTCAAAAGTGGGAAAAAATGTAGGTTAACGTACGCCAGCATGAGTCCACGGCCCAACCACGGCGCGAGAATGTCGTAATCCTCTCCCTTGTTGATCTCCTCGTTCGAGTCGATGATGTACTAAAATATGATAATGAATAATAATATTTAATAATAATAATAAATTTGACAGTAACTTACTTCTTATCTGTGCTCACCGTTTTCTGCGTAAACGAAACATGCTTTGAAAGAGAGAGCGGGTAAAATCAAGAGCTAATCTCTCACTTTTGCACGCTCTCTCGCCCTGATCCCTCTCTGGAGGAGTAGTTATGCGGTTACCTGCAGCATCTCGCCCGTCATCGGGACGAATCCGCACTCGTGCAGCACCCAGAACTTGAGGAGCTGGGCGTCGGGCGCCGACTGGCGCAGCGCCGCCGCCATCTCGAGGAACGAGCGCGGCATCGCTGCAACGAGATAAAATTTTTGCGAACTGTCGAGGATGCAAATTAACATGGTTTTCGCTCATTGCTGTATGCTAGGAATGCCGGTTCGATATTCGTGTACGGCCATTTGGACCAGAGATCGGAAATAGAGAAGGTGAAGAGACTAGCAACCGGACAAAGGGTATGACCAATTCGCAACCGGCATCACTAACGGAAAAGAAAACGAAAAGGAGTGGAGGTCGAGGCACACTTACACTCCGAATCGGTGCCCAGTTCGAGCGCATTGCCGATGATTGGCAGTCCCTCATCGCCCGGAATGAGTGCGGACAGCCGCTTCTTGTGTCTGAATTAGCAGATATTAGAATTTAAAAATATTCATAAAAAGTTATTCGCTAACTATAACAACGCATTGCGTTATCAAAGAGCTTTCCTCGAGGTAAGTGGCAATAATATCGAGTTTGAAAATAAGCAATTTTCTTTCGACCACACAAACTACATTCTGCGGAAGTATTCTGTTTATTGCCACAACGGGCAAACACACTGGGCATTAAGAGAAGGGGGAAAGCGTTTGAAAATGAGAGAAGTGACCATCTGCCCGTTCTCCCGCCTTGCTCTACCTCTCTTCCCCTAGGGATGGATTGAAAACATACGTCAAATAGGTCTTCGCTAGCGAAGTTAGGAACTTCTGCACTTTGTATGTAAGCCCGATTAACATAGCGAGAGAGTGCAGGACAGACACGTGGAGGCCTCTATTTACATGCCCTGATCTGTGCTAGTTGCGCACTTGCGAGAAACCCATTTGACCTAAGTTTGAAAGTTTATGCAGAAGAAGAAATAATCACCTGTAGCTTCTCCATTTGGCGGCGATCGAGGGACCGTAGACGGCCAGGAGAAAGCCGAGAAAAGCAACGAGGTAGATCATCGAGAAACGACAACCTGAAAGGAAAGAGATAATAATAATTTAGGCCCGAGGCGCATTAGGATTTGATACTTGACAAAGAATAAGGGGCAGATAGTGTAACAAGTAAAACACGAAACATTATTCCACAGGCCGGTCGACAGAAAGAGGTGAGAGAGCGGGCAAGGTCGTGAGGAACATCTCGCCCTGGTCCCTTTCTGTAGGCTGGGAACAATGTTTCGTATCGGTAGTGCGCAGAAGAAAAAAATGTGGACGTGATAACGTGAGAAGAGTGCAAGGGACACGCGCAAATCAAGGTTGTTTCGCTGGAATGGATGGCAAAAGATGAAAACAACTCAAAATTCGCGTGGATGTGGGGAAGGGGATGGGAAGGGGGTCGGAAAGCATGTTGACGCGGGGAAGTGAGAGAGGGAGTGGGGAAGCGAGATATAGAGAGAGATAGAGAAAGGAAATGCGTTGACCCTTGAACGATGAGAGACAGAGAGAGAGAGAGAGACAGGAAAGAAAACGGAGAAAGAGAGAGCGCGGGCACAATTTCTGCACACCAAACCATGAAGCAAGCGGGGCTCGGAATGTTAGACGGGAAACGAGTAGTAGTAACGTCTTTGATTGTGTTAAGGCGCGCAGGTACATAGTCAAACGAAGGGGGAGATGATCTGCGAAGGATCATGATAATTGGCTAATGACGGAAATGCCCGAGGTATGTAAAAAACACCACCAATCATATGAAAAGTGCAATTTCTAATTTATATGTCTGCCAATTCAGACACGATTGTACACAGAAAATAGTGGGAGAACGAGAGAGTGTCCAGCATCAACCGACGATCACCTCAGCTCAAGTCGAAATGACTCTGTTCGGCGTGGGCATTCCGCGAAATGAGGAGGCGGAGCTTCCAAGAGTGTAGTCAAAGTGATATCAGCCATTGGGCAAGCGGACTACGCACACGAGTTATGCGCAGAGCGTCTCATCCGAATGAACTTTGCACCGGCGCAACTGTCTACCACCGGAAACACGGAATTCTACATGGAGTGGGAAGAGAGGTAGATCAGAGAGAGGGCGATGTAAGGGGAGTAATCTCGGCGCTAAATAATCTTGCAGAAGCACGCTAGATAGCATAGTGTGCACGTTTAGGTGCGATATTGGTGTGCCTTGCGCGTGCGGAAAATGTAGTGTGCTCTACACAAACGCACGTGCGTGGAACACCAGATATTTTTTTTCCTCTCAAGGAAAAGTAAAGTTGTTGAGTGTTGAGTGCAATATTTTGTAGAATTGTCATCATGATCGAAAATGTGCAATATGAAGGGCATAACCAAATTTCAAAAAAATAAAGATAATTCCTCCACTTATAGGAAATGATTGTGTCTGTCTGTCTGTATGTTTTTTTTTGTTGCAACGTGACGGACATTTTTCCATTTTCGCCATAAATCGCTTCAAATTTGCGCAATCGTCTCAGAACCTTTTGCATATGATAACTGCTCAGAAATCCTTTCAAAATTTTAATATAAAAATCCGCTAATTTGATAGCCAAGTGGATAACGCGTCAGACTTTGAATCCGAGACCCCCAGGTTCGACCCCCGCCGCGGGCAAACCTTTTGCCGCATTTTTCGCAAGTGCCAGAATGCGCCCTGACACGTTTTTGAGTATCGTGAAACACGTTTTCACCTGTTTTGCCGAGCTTTAACGTGAAAAATCTAAAATTTCGAAAAGTTTCAAATTGATGCGCAGAGCGTAGGGGATCACAGGAAAAGTGTTTTACGATGTCAGAAACGAGTCTGAACGTGCTCTAACATGTTTTAACGTGAGAAAAATCGAAAATTTCGAAAAGCTCTCAAATGAACCGGGGAGCGTGGAGAATCGCGGGAAAAGTGTTTTGCGATGTCAGAAACGAGTTTGAACGTGTTCTGGCACGTTTTAACGTCAAAAATCGAAAATTTTGAAAGTTCCAAAATGATTCAGAAAGTGTAGGGGATCACTACAAAAGTGCTTTGCGATGTCACAAACGTGTCTGAACGTGTTCTAACACGTTTTAACGTGAAAAATCGAAAATTTCGTAAACTTCCAAAATTATTCAGAGAGCGTAGGGGATCACTCTGGTTTTTCCGTACTAGTAGATTACCAGTGGGAAGGACGTAAACAAGTGTTTACTAGTAGTTTACCAGTGGGATACTAGTAGTTTACCAGTGGGGAAGTGCTAGTAGAGTATCAGTAGCATTTACTAGTATTAGGGTGTCCCAAAAGTTTTGCGACTTTTAGTTTTTCAATGATATCATGCGAACTACAACCTGTACTTCCGAACCTTCTCCCACGATGATATAACACACCATTGGTCTATCTAACAAAATGTTAAGTTCGAGTAAAGATGGCATAGTAATGACGCAATATTAGCAAATGCTCAATGATGCCAATTTTTAGACCCCATTTTCGACAAGTAAAATCTAGATGAATATGAGAGCCAAAAATTCCCAATAATGTTGCAACGTAGAGCATACGTTCAGCAATAATATCATACACTAAACAGTGGAATTCTTAAACTTGCAAAGGAAATAAAAAATCACTTTCAAAACTCCTGAAGCTGCAAGGTTCAATGTTTTCAACATATTTAATTATCTGATGTCTTGTTGAAGTTTGTTCAATATGACATGGCTTATAATTCATTATTAATGGCTACAATAATTTACATATCGATTGCGAAGTGATTTTCTAAAATTTTCTGAGATTTACGTGGAAAACCTAAAATTGCGTAGGGATGACGAAATTTGCTGTTACTTCGCACAGCTATGTATTTCCTTCCCTGAAGCTATTTGCAACTAAAATGGGAATTTTCATGTCATTCCTAATGGTAAAACTCGAATGAGTTGAGTGCTTTACAGTAATCGCGACTGCGTAGCTTAAGATCTACAGTTCAAGTAACCATGTAAAATTGATGGTAGGAAGTTGGTCTCATTATAGAACTATACTAAGTTCCCTTCGGGATAAGCAGAGGAGAAAATATCGAACAGTCGCAAAACTTTTGGGACACCCTAATAGTTTACCAGTACGCAACGCGCATTGTTGCGCTTTGCGTGTGTTTCACAACAAGTGAAAACTTGAATTTTTTTTCATTTTCTTCTACAATTTAATAAAGCCGTTATTTCTTCGTTTCTTTTCGAGTCGGGCGACTCGGCGTTGTGCCGGAGGAACTTATCAGCATGCACACCATGCAAGGTGAGCTCCATTTCATTACAATTACTGCTCTTTTCACAATTCAAAAGTGGACTTTCTTGTTAGAGATTTCATGTCTCTTTCAGATTGTTCTATTGATGATGAGGATGATTTGAGAGTATTTCTGTTTACAACACACTGTTAATGGATACGCGCAGGTTGGATTTAATAACCGCTAATCGAATATTCAGCAACCATTGATTCGACGACGAATTATCGATTTTCTTATCGATATAAGTCTTCAGCCCATTGTGTTATGCAGGAATAGACAGATTCAGGTTAGAAAGATAATGTTTCTTAACGGTAAAATTACAGAAAATATTCGTTCAGTGTTGAGAATATGAAGTATGACGTTCGACTGGTGTGATCTGAAGGTTTCCCTCTACGATCACCCTTCTCTACTTCACGCCGTACTTGTAAGTGCCCGGTGAACTATGTAGAACAGAGACTGGAAGCGATTGTGCGAGACGACACCGCGCATTTTTGCTTGCTTACTCATTTTTTTATTCTCGCAATAACTACTCGAAGTCCACCTCATGAGGCATACCGGAGTGAATTTCGAGTTATGGTAGGATAGGTTACGATGTTGTTTTCATAGCGGGAAAATGGTGGCTAAGCTGCTTCGATTACTTTGAGCTTGGTGCACCTGACCCCAGTGGACCTTCATACATGCTTGAACGGATCCTCTCAAAATATTCTAGATCCACCCTGCTAACCGCAGGTTTGGATGCATATGCATTCGCTACAAACACTTCCAGTCTCTGTTGAAATTTGCCGGATAATGACATGCACGGCATTTTAATCAAAGTAAAATATAAAACTACGGTACAATGATATGGATACTGTGGGAAAGAGTGATTCTTGCAGATTGGGACACTCGAACAGAAACGTCTCTTTCAAAAGCCATCTCATCAATGCTTCTTATAAAACGGCGACGGACAAATTCGGAAACCATTTCCATCACAATCGTAATCCTTCCCCGTAGTGGCCATTTATTGATATTTAGAACAGCCCCTTTGTTAGAAATAACCATGCTAACCGCCCACTATATTCCAAACCTACAAAAAGGGGTCAGGACGAGAGAGTCTGAAAAATAAGAGAGTCTCACTCGATTTTACCCGTTCTCTCACTCTAAACCCCTTTCTGTAGGATTGACCGGCTTGTGGAATGATGTGCGCCGGGTATCGTTTCTATATTGTTATTCAATTTTCCGTTTGTTTGAATGTTGTTTCCTTGTAGAAAAGATAAATCTGATACTATTATATGCACCCGTCACATGCATTACTAGTAGTAAACCAGTGGAAAATACTATTAGTAAACCAGTGGGAGCGAGGTACTAGTAGTTTACCAGTGGGATTTACTAGTAGATTACTACCCACCCTACCACTAGTAGTTCTACTGGTAAACTACTAGTAAAAAAATACCAGAGCACAGGAAACGTCTCTGAAATTGTTCTAAAAGTTCTGAACGCACTGTATCCTGCGTTTCCGTTGTGAAAGGCTCGTGAGGCTGATAGCGATCGAAAAAAAGTTGCCACGGAGCCACGAAGTGGCGTAGGCCGTCTGGCGCCAACAGGCGTTCCATGTGCAAAATAAATATTTATATCGTCATCAGCACCCTCAAATCACGGAGTTTCAGAAAATTGACCTTTTTTCATTGTGCCAGACCCAGCCGAATCTGCTCGATTCTTACGCGAACGGCCCCATATAAGGCAATTTAGAAGTCCAACAAATGACTAGGCGTCATAAGTGGCAGGACAAGACAACAGTGCTATTACAAATTTAAAACGATACGTTCAATGAAATGGACTACTGGTGGTATACTCTCTTTCTATACCTCGGCGTGTCTCTCGCTTTATCATGCTCTCTCGCCAATCATTTCAGCGTTTAGCGCGGAATGGCAACGGAACGTTTTATTATTTTGGACGAGTGTTTGTGAATTTGTAATATCAGTTACGGTAAGCGAGATATGAGACGGCTTACTCTAAGGGGAAAGATAAGCAAGACAAATTGCAGTAAGAAAAATGAAGAGACAAGCTAAAAGATGCGGAAAGTGGAGGCCTAAGCACTTCTAGTAAGCTACAGTACTGCACCTTGTGATCCGCCACCGCCTTTCCCCATGCGCTTGTACTTTATTTGAGCCCCGACGCAGAGTGCATTTTTGCTAGTTTTACTCCCCCCGTGTTTCACAGCGCACGAGCCTCCCGAAATCAATGCACAATTCCCCAAAAAAATGTTTTTAGAAATGGGAACTACCCGCGTTCTTCTGAGCCCGTTACGGCCCGAAATATTAGTATTTCTTTCCGGAAACAAATATCATGGCATTCTACCTTCACTTCTCTCGCTGTAGTCGCTTCCGATGCCGCACTGTTCGGAGTGGTCGGAGGATCAATCTGCGGTGCTGCAGCAGCAGAATCTGCAGCAGGTGTCGCGGCTGCACCGGTCGCAGATTCGTCTTCAGCATCTCCTCGGTGCGCGACTCCAACTGCAACATACAGAACGATTTAAAATAGTTGTTAAAAAGAAATAATAAGAATAAAACATTTCGAAAATTTGCCGGGGTAGAATAATTGGGCAAGGAATAACTTATTCCCGACGCAAACTCTATCCTCCGGGGGAGACTCACAAACACGTCTCGAGATTGCAATCCTAACAGAAAACTGGCAACTAGAGCGAGAGTGTGCGACCAGGATCTCTTCATTTTGAACACTCTCTTTACCGGCGGGAAGAAGAGTCATCAATCAAGAGGTCTTGGTCGCGCATTTCGCCAAAAACGAACAGTTGTTGTCTTGTTTAGAATCGGTTGAACCGAAAGTGCTGCCCACCTATGGTCTGTTCGTCCTCTCCACCAACAGTGGAGCTGCAACCGTTGCACTTAACGCCGTACATCAATGGTCGCTGTAATTAACGAATAATTTAAAGTGGGAGAAGAATAAATACATGATATTGCTACAAAGAAGTCCGCGAACACGAGAAAACGCAGCTTCGGGGAAGAGGAAATTTAGTGCAACCAGAACTTTTCAAACCTAGCTGAGAGTGGGTAAAAATGAAATAGAAGACAGAAGAAGCGATAAGCAGGGGAATAATAGTTGGCAAGCGAGAAAAATTGCTGCATGCAGTACGCTTATTTTCTTCTCCGGTTTTCAGTGCAGCATGCGCGCCGGATTGTTGTAGGGTTCGACGTATCGCGCGTCGAACCCTACAATAATCCGTTCTCCAGTTTTTTCAGCGCAACTTGTGCGCGCCGCACGCGCCCGATTTGTGAGGGTTTAATCGGTTTGACGCCGATTCCTACACAAATCGTTGCGTTTCTGTTGAAAGTTCCCGAATGAAAAGGCGCGCAGCTTGTGAAATAACAATCGGGCGCACAAGCTGCGCTCAAAACCGGAGTTGATGTATTTTTCAAGAACGATCCCGAACCGAAAGGCACGCAACTTGTAAATCCGGAGCGCAGCTTATAGAACCCCGCACACGGCTTGCAAAACAACAATCCGGCGCACAAGGTGCACTGAAAAAAAACCGAGTTTGTCGAAAACTAATCGATACAACGAGATCTCGTACGAGAAGCTTCTCGAGAAGAGCGAACAGTAGCAGAGACGCCGCCAGTAACTTGCGGCCATCTTTTAAGGCATACTTTCTCACGCGTAATCGCTAACTAACTTTATTGTCGCTTTGTTATCACCAGCAAACTACACTCACGTTATTTACGCGTCCCCGGAAGATAGATCACTATCTTCCTCCTCCGTAATGCCCCTATATCGATCGTCTGTGATCTACCTCTCGCTTCCTCTACCCTCACATCTCTTCGCCAGTTGCTCCATCTGCTTCTAGTGTTGCGGTTTAATTAGGCATCTCCATTCCTCATTGACCGCTGTTAATTATCATCCTTTCTCTGTCCTAGTTCTTTTTTCCACGGAAGTTGGTTGCAGAACTATTTGCATGGTCTATAGTAATCTGATCTCTCAATTACCACGGTCTCGCGCAATTTGCATGCATTTACATGGCGACTCTCTTCTCTCTCGCCTCTTTAGTTAAATAGAGAGAATCTTCTTTCATTCGCAGCTCCGTCACTCACACGCATAGCGGTTTCCTCATTTCTTCTCCGTTATCCGTCTAATCACCTTTTACTTCTAATAATAGCATCACCATGCGCTACATTGCTATTTATTTGTCTTAGAACTAGGGATTGCTTCGCAAGAAGCCCTAATAAATGTACACACGACCTTCTTGGTTTGACCAGTGTGAGTGTGCGAAATGAAGAAGGCTTCTTGCGGTATTCCCTGCGAAGCCATCCCTACTTAGAATCCTCATTGATTTTTTTTCGTCATTATTATAATTTCTTATTACGAGCTTTTCGTGAAAGGGTGCGCGAATTTCCGTGTTGCGTTCTCGCTTGCTTGATGGCTAATCAATAATTACTTCTTCTAGAACCGGTCTCTTCCCGTATGGGCGGTCTTCCTAAAATGCTGCCGCTCCACTCTACACACAATGAATGGCCGCCCTCTGCCCCATCGTCTCTGGGTGAGTGATCCTACTAGTGAGTATCGATCGGGATGTGTAAAACGGAGTGGCCCGTATTTACCATAAGATTAGGTCTTTCAGGCTCTTCCAATCGATATCACTCTTGTTTCCTTCTGGAAGGAGCAAGATCGTCCTGCCTCCCTCTATCCCGCCATTATCGCCGTCCCTCCAATTGATCCACTACTCGATCCTCGGATTCAGAGTGGAGGAAGCGCCAAGGTACGTTGAGGTGCACTGTTGAATTGACTCTGACGATGTAGGTTATGGTGCGGACAGTGTCTCTCCCTAGTCTTAACTTCTCGTTTTAAAAAGCGACTAGACGGGTCTAGTCCGAAATACGGCGAGTCTTTTGTGGAGAATGAGAGGGATCTGGGTCGGTACATCAACACGTCTAGTCGCATTTTCGACTAGAAGTGAAGACTAAGGAGAGACACTGTCCACACCATTACTGTGTACGAGCGAGAATGTTGTGTTAATCAAAGCAATCATTGCAGGCTCCCCTTCTCCCATCATGTGGCCCACTCGTGAACTCTACGAAGTCTGTCTTCCTCCCGCCCGTCAAACGTCCCAAGATCTTCAACGATGGGTTTATGGATGTCGATCGATATTAAGGTGAGCGTCAGGATTACTGTACACCTATATGCAAAGGTGGGGATAATAATATGGTAATTTGTCATTTACTAATCAATCAGTTGCATACTTGACAGATGCTTTATATGAGCCCGTTTGCGTAAGAGTCAGACAAAGCTCGGTACAGCAAAAAAGTGATTGTCTGAGATAATACCTGTTTTCGAAACACTTCGATGGGTTAGAAAGTCTGGCAGAATTTCATAATATGCAAGTTTGATTGGAGATCAATATGGAGCTCTGAAGATTCGACTTATTAGCGATTTATTGAGAATAACTCAATAACCAGTTGTCGAAATAAAAATATCCAAAGAAGGACTCTAGTTGAATTTGTGAGAGGAACATCACTGTGTATTTCAATTTTCGAAAATGCCTTACATTTCGGAAATTCATTTAATATAAAAATCATAACCAAAAAGAGATAGCTGAAACTTTCACAGTATCTCGAGCGTACCTTAGGCGATCCATGGTATTTTTCTGGTAGCACAAAACCTCCTGCAAAGGGAGTTATGATTTTTTGAGTGTCGAAGTGTGAGGGTGAAAATCCAAATTCGACAGTAAATTGCCCAATTTGCATCAAATCACCCTTTCATTTCTAATCCCCGAGCCCGCGCGGTGTCTGAAAATGAGAAATGAGGCGGCTAATTCATGCAAATCGGGCAATTTACTCTCGAATTTGGATTCTCACCCTCATATTTCGGCACTCAAAAAATCATAACTCCCTTTGCAGGAGGTTTTGTGCTACCAGAAAAATACCATGGATCGCCTAAGATACGCTCGAGATACTGTGAAAGTTTCAGCTATCTCTTTTTGGTTATGATTTTTATATTAATTGAATTTCCAAAATGTAAGGCACTTTCGAAAATTGAAGTACACAGTGATGTTCCTCTCACAAATTCAACTAGAGTCCTTCTTTGGATATTTCGGTTTCGAGAACTGGTTATTGAGGTATTCTCAATAAACCGCTAATAAGTCGAATCTTCAGATCTCCATATTGATCTCCAATCAAATTTGCATATCATTAAATTCTGCCAGTCTTACTAACCCATCGAAGTGTGTCGAAAACAGGTATTATCCGAGACCATCACTTTTTTGCTGTGCGGAGGCCTGTTGACGTTTGTCCGACTCTTACGCAAACGGGCTCATATTTGTGTAGTGTGTTAATACCATCTAACATTCCCTCACTTGCAGGCCCATTCTTTCTACTCGTGGCAATATCGATGTCCTCTTCTCGATGATGATGAGTGGACAGAGAGTACGGTTGCCTTGCTACAGTACTCGCAGAGCAGGGAATGGTCAGTGCTCGGATGGTTGTACGCTGGACGTCAGCCGTCTAGAGTAACCATCGCCAGTCGATGGGGGTCAACTGGCCGTTCCAACTGCTTGGCGTAAAGACGTTCTGCTGGAGTCTTCTCTGGTTCCGTGTAAACGCCGATGGTCGAAAGACCATCACCATCTTCATTGGTCGAAAGACCCCCGCCCCCTATGGGGTGGGATTGTAGGGCAAAATACGAAGTCATCGCCGATTTTGTAAGTTGTAGTTTGTAGTTTTGTGAGTGATTTCCGTTGATTACTGTAGCGTGAAGTATTTTTGTCGCGCTGCTGTATTTTACCTTCTCACCTTCTGTGTTACTCCGGTTTTGAAACACACCACGCTCGTGCAATGCACGCGCACCGCACGTTCATTATTAATGTACTGACTCTCTTACATTTCTTCCCCCTCTTGGCTGAGTATCAGCGCGGCGTGAGGGAAGAACTTTAAGAGATACTTGCGCATTACGTGCCTTCGTGCATAGAGGTGCGGTACTAATACTTCGGCAACATCATTGGTGCCATACTAGGTATTATGTGGTCGGAATGGTACTATAGTAGTGGTAGTGTGGTACTCCGGTGTAGTAGTGGTACTGTGGTACTGTAGTGTCGTACTGTAGTAGTGCTAGTGTGGTACTGTAGTAGTGCTAGTGTGGTACTATAATAGTGCTAGTATGGTACTGTAGTGGTGTTAATAATATTATGGTACTGTGGTACTGTAGTAGTGGTCCATTCCCTTGACCCAGTTGCATCGAGTGGTACAGTTCGAAGATCCTGACCATCTCTGCCCGGAATGATACCTCCTGCAGGCCCTTTGCCTTGATGTCAGGATAAATATGTATGTATGTAGTAGTGGTACTAGTATGGCACTGTAGTAGTGGTACTATTATGGCACTGTAGTAGTGGTACTGTAGTTGTGGTAGTATGGGTACTGTAGTAGTGGCATGGTGGGGCACTCTAGTAGTGGTAGTTTAGGTGTACTGTAGTTGTGGTAGTATGGGTACTGTAGTAGTGGTAGGGTGGGGTACTGTAGTAGTGGTACTGTAGGATGAAGGGAACAATTTAATCAATTTCCAGTTCAAGTTGTACTGTCGATGGGCGATTTCTGCAATCAAACAACTATTATGCCGCATTCCAAATAATGCGCTCTCAGTTTCTCCTTTGACCGCAACCTACAGTACCTCCAGATGAGTTCCGCGTGTCAGAAACTTTTGCTTACATTATCCCTTCTCGAAGTTCCGCGTGTTAGACCGCGGGTCAGATACATGATCTGTACCGCTATTTCCGCGATACGTTACAGTAAGACTACCGTCTCCCTCTACCGTATCCATATAGATGTGTTCGGCGTGTCAGACCGTTGGTCATTTGTACCGATGATTTGTACCGCAAACCTCCGTGGGAGCGTAGGAAATAGTGTTGCTATGGCGAGACACTCGGAACTTGCGAGTATTTTGTTAAAAGATGGTCGCGAACAATGGATACTAGAGTGGCTAATAGCAGTACAGTACTGCAGTACACTTGAGTCTTATGTGCACTGCAGTACTTGATTTTGAAGAAGTCAAATGTATCGATACACTCGAAAAAGCGAGAGTGATGTACTGAAATGTACTGCGTACTGCAGTACACGCTCTGCCACAACGATTAGTGTACTAGCAGTACACTAGTGCACTGGGAGTGCACGGGGCCCATGTACTGCAGTGCACAGTGCATTTCAGTACATCACTCTCGCTTTTTCAAGTGTATCGATACACTGGTGTACTACTCAGTGCACGTACTGAGACTGCACTGTGTATCGATACTGCACTGATTTCGCCACCCTAATGGATACTCAAACGAACCGGGGAGGAAATCACAGGGGAAGTGTTTCGTAATGTCGTTAACGTGTAAACAAAATCAGCACACGGTATCCTGCGTTTCCATTGTGTAAAGCTCGTGAGGCTGAGACCTCACGAGCCGTTTGCAACGGAATAAGCCACTCTTTGTAGCGATTGACTTTTTCCCACACGTGCCTAAATGTGTTCCCGGCAACCGAATTTGCCTGAACCGCACCGTATCCGACGATCGAAGTCCCCCTGGCATACGTGTCCACGGACGCAGTCTCACCTTTGGGGGGCACTTTGCACCCATGATGGGGGTATCATGGTCCAAAATGGGTTTTGGGTTGGGTCCACCAAAGTAAAAGTGGTGTACTGTAACTTCACCACCGGGGTCCCGCAACGAAAACAAAGTACCGTAACCCGGTCTACCGTAATCCGGAAATACGAAATTGAGAATATTGACCCGGTATACGTTGCATGAGGAAGGCCTCGAGTAGTAATTAACCGGAGGGCATACGGTGGTCTCGACACGACATTGCCGATACCGTAATCAAGTCTACAGTATGCTGAAATTTTAAATTGAGCCAATTCGCTCGGGATTTGTTGCATGAGGTAGGCCTCAAGAAGAAATTAATCGGGCGGTATACAGCGGTCCCGCCACGACATTGCCGATACCGTAATCGTCCACAGTATGCTGAAATTTCAAATTGATCAAATCCACTCGGGATTTGTTGCATGAGGTAGGCCTCAAGAAGAAATTAATCGGGCGGTATACAGCGGTCCCGCCACGACATTGCCGATACCGTAATCGTCTACAGTATGCTGAAATTTCAAATTTATCAAATCGACTCGGGATTTGTTGCATGAGGTAGGCCTCAAGAAGAAATTAATCGGGCGGTATACAGCGGTCCCGCCACGACATTGCCGATACCGTAATCGTCTACAGTATGCTGAAATTTCAAATTTATCAAATCGACTCGGGATTTTCACAAGAGACGTATTTCGAGTAGCCATTGCTTGGAGAATATATATATTTTCTCCCCTCTCGCGCCCAGGGTTACTGTAGCGGGGTTACAGTATGAAAAATTTTTAAAAATGATTTATTTGAGTCAGTATTTTGGAGGAGCTATACCTCAAGCAGGCAATGTTTTTTGGGGTGTACTCTATTGATTATACCGTTTCCCAAGGATACTGTAGCGGGTTACGGTGTGAACGGGTTACTATATGAGTGCATTCACAGCATGCCGCATTTTTGAAATCGAGTGTACGGAGTCGGAAAATTGGGAGCAGGTAAAACCTAGTTCAGTACTTGTCCTGCTACAGTAACCCTGGGTACGGCGGAATCGGTACGGTATTCCCCTCTGGCATTTCCTACTCGAAGTCTAGCTCCTGCAAAAATCCCGACTCGAATAGATCAATTTTAAAAATTGGTCATACTGTATTCCCGCCACAGTAACCCTGTGTACGGCCGAATCGATACGGTATTCCCCTCTGGCATTTCCCGCTCGAGGTCTAGCCCCTGCAAAAATCCCGACTCGAATAGATTAAATCTAAATATTCGTCATACTCTAACCCCGCTACAGTAACCCTGCGTACGGTAGGGGAGAAACGGTAGACCATCCAAGCAATGACTATTTGAAGTACACCTCCTGTAAAAATCCCGAGTCGATTTGATCAATTTGAAATTTCAGCATACTGTAGCCGGTTACGGTATTGGCAATGTCGTGCCAGGACCGCCGCATACCGCCCGATTAATTACTACTCGAGGCCTAGCTCATGCAACAAATACCGAGTGGATTTGATCAATTTGAATTTTCAGCATACTGTAGACGATTACGGTATCGGCAATATCGTGGCGGGACCGCTGTATACCGCCCGATTTATTTTTTACTCTAGGCCAACCACATGCAACAAATCCCGAGTGGATTTGATCAATTTGAATTTTCAGCATACTGTAGACGATTACGGTATCGGCAATGTCGTGGCGGGACCGCCGTATACCGCCCGATTAATTACTACTTGAGGCCTAGCTCATGCAACAAATCCCGAGCGAATTGGCTCAATTTAAAATTTCAGCATACTGTAGACTTGATTACGGTATCGGCAATGTCGTGTCGAGACCACCGTATGCCCTCCGGTTAATTACTACTCGAGGCCTTCCTCATGCAACGTATACCGGGTCAATATTCTCAATTTCGTATTTCCGGATTACGGTAGACCGGGTTACGGTACTTTGTTTTCGTTGCGGGACCCCGGTGGTGAAGTTACAGTACACCACTTTTACTTTGGTGGACCCAACCCAAAACCCATTTTGGACCATGATACGATCATGAGTGCAAAGTGCCCCCCAAGATTCCATGATACCCCCATCATGAGTGCAAAGTGCCCCCAAGATTCCATGATACCCCCATCATGGGTGCAAAGTGCCCCCCAAGCGGGACTGCGGCTTGGACACGTATGCCCCCTGGACTTTGACAATGTAGTGCGCTTAACGACCCCTCTAGTTGTATTTATATTAACAGTTGCATTCAGTAACGGTTTGCTTCTTGATAATATTACTATTTATGATATTGTTTCGGTGAAAAGCGGTACAATAGCAAATATATAAAGGCAAACTCGGACGATCTGTTGCTTCTCAACGATCCCTGAGGACAATGTTTATTCCATCGCCCTATTTGTGCACGACTTCAGCCAGTTCCCGCCTTGAATCGAATCCCCTGAAATTTGTGATTCGTGGCGCAAACGGGAAAGAAACAGTCTACTTGATTCCACAGAAAAGGGCAAGAGAAAAATTGCGTGCAAAAACGAGAGAGACATATTTTATGCGCACTAGGAAATGCTTTATTATGATTTTTTAAAACTATTTACCGTTAAATTTTCCTTTTTCCGAAAAAAAATGCGGTCGAAAATGAGGAAAAGAGCAAGCAAGCTTTAGTTAACTGTTGTATAGTAACTTAATGTAAATGTGATTATTGCTAAATCACACTGTTACTATTTTCTGTAATGGCGAAAGCGTTTGAATTTCCCCGCTTCTGCGCGAGACCAGACTACGCTATCTCCCGCCCCCGTACTCTCTCTCTTTCTCTCGCTTCCGACGTTTCTACTCACTTGATAGTTACGCCCCCGTCGAGTAGTCGTCTAGTTTATCGTCCCTAGTCATCTATGGATCCGTCGTCTGTCAACTAATAAAGCCGGAGTACAAGCACCTGTGTTCTAACATCGCAAGGACACAACAATTGGCGTTCAGGATTAGCGCTCGAGCTCACGAGCCGAGGACTTGCATCAGCAGTCCTGTCCGGTTAGTTTGACCCCTATTCGACCTCTCGATTTCGCGTGCGATTCCCTTGTTTCGTACCATTTCATCACGCTCAAGCCGCGTCACTTCCCCTGTGTGCGCTCTCTCTCACCTAATTTTCGTGTGATTTCATCATAGTGACGCGCGCTAGTCCCTACTAGGCCCGTTCACTCAATTTCGTCATAGTGACGCGCTAGTCCTCGCTAGGCGTTCACTCATATCACTAGTCAGTTCAGTGAAGTCACATCTTGACCGATACCATTCAACAACCATGTCCGAGGCCAAACTCGACGCGGTGCCATCGCTCAACTGACTCAGGCTATGGCCCAGAACATCAATGTCACTTCCAATGACGGCAATCAGTCCAATCCCAGTCAATCAATATCGATCGAGGCTCGTATTCAGGAGTTCAGATACTCCCCCGAAGATGATTCCACATTCGAGTTGTGTTGGTCACGCCACAAGGACATCTTCGAGGTGGACCTCAAGGGCTGGAACGACTCTCAAAAGGTCAGATTATTATTGCGTCATGTGACACCATCGATTGAGAAAACATTGTGTAATTCCATTGCGCCCAAATCATGGAGCGAAGTCTCCCTAGAATATGTCATCATCAAGATGAACGCACTGTTTGGTGACACTACTTCCATTTTCGATAAGCGTCGAACCATGCTAGATCTAAGAATGTCAACTGAAGGGATCGAGGATGTCAAAGTCCTCGCTGCCCGTGTCAACAAAATGGTTGAAAATGCTCAGATGTCATCGATAAAACCCGATGAACTCAAGTGTCTCATGTTCCTCCATGCTCTTGACTTACCCCGATACTCTGATATTCACATTCATTTACTCAAGGAAGCACGAAAAGTCAAGGTTAGCAACGAGAACCCCACCACACTTGATGATCTAATCATGGTATTCAATAGCATCAACCAACTGAGACATGATTCACAAGCAGTCACTCACTCGAGAGCTGTTAATGTAGTCAACTCTCATCCATCCACTCAGTATGCCAGCAATGAATCATATCAGAACAAACCATGCAGAGAGAACAATCGATACGAGTCGGAATTGAAATAGGTTTCGGTTGAAATAGGTTTCGACACCCCCCCCCCCCAAAACCACATGGTGCGGGGTCAAAAATGGGTTCCAAAAACCACATGGTGCGGCCTATTTTTGGTCGGTTTTTGAAAGAAACAAATTAAAAAAAAATTTTTTTCAGGGTCCAATCCTCATCAGAAGTTTCGCGGGCAATAACAAGAGGTTTCGATGGAATTTGAACAGTTATAATAAAGAATTAAATAATTCCTGTGTTGACGTTGGATATTTACAGGTTTTGAACCTGAATGCGTACATTCCTAAGCGGTAAAGCAAAAGCCCAATGTTACAGTATCCTAATAGACGCTAACTCGTCTCGTTTTATCGGGAAGTGATATTAATAACGTTTGAAAGTTCACCGTTACCACTTTCAGTTATTGCATACATTAAAAAAAATAAAATGTCTATTAGATGCGTTATATGTACAATATGAAGAATTTGCTTGGGATTTAGAGTTTCATTGAAAATTCACCAATTGATGATAGCCAGGCTACAGTATGCGTGTGAATGACGGACGGCGGAAATTGATAAGATTTGTAAAATTTCTCTTTCTTCGCATATTATCGATTGTATTTATTCGCATATAACATTTAATGTTACAGATACGATGAAACGGGTGAGGTCAGCTATACGCAAGACCGTCGAGCGTGGACGGGACGCGATTGCTGCGATTAGGGAAGCAGCCAGGATCGGTGAGTTCGGACGAGTAAAAGAGGTAACAGAAAGGAATATTTGTTCAGAGGTCACGCTGGAATCGAAGCTGGATGTAGATATCAAGGTGTCGACGGAGAAGAAGCTCCATTTCTTACTCGGAGCCAGGAATGGAGGAGGAGTTCGACACAAGTATGTTCTTGCAGTTAGGAAATCTGTAGCAAGTTAAATGTGATATATCACGCCTGTCACGTAAGGATCGAGTCAAATCAAAGGGGGCCTGGTACATTTTGTGACCCCCCAATATTATTTCAGTTTTGGGTAGCCATTAGGGTCCCTCACCAGATAGCGTCGAGCTTTTTCCCCAGGGATCGATTTCCTCGACGATAGACGACGTTGAAGTTGGTGGGGGCAAGAAGGAGGGCCTCTTTGGAGCTCTGTATCTTTCTTCAAAATGATTATACCGGGAAATTTCCAACAGATGATCTGTGCAGGATCATCTGGAGAACAACTCTATGTAATTGGGCCCACGATATCACCTAAACTAATTAGTCCAACTAATTAAAACTTTTAATTTTAATTGTGTTTTCGGGCCCAGGATAATCTCGACGTCAATGGTAGAGCTCGTCAAGACGAATCGAATGATATGCTGAACTATGTGATTCATTTTGCATCTCTGCCTTTCATGGCCGAAAACTATTTCGCACAACCCCACGCGTGACCTCTTGTTGTGTGCGAGAGAGCGAGTGACGCGCCGTCCCACAGTTCATGTGTCCACGGGCTCTTCCCTCTATGTCCACAGCATAGCTCAGTCGGTAGCATGATAGGCCGTCTTTTTAAAAGTAGTGGGTTCAATTCCATTTTTCGTCCAGAAGTTTTGCACATTTTTTTGCTGAATCCCAATAGGCATTGTTATTGAATCGGAACTTTTTTTTACAAATTGCACAGCTGGATGAGCGCTTGACACCCGAGGTGTTTGAGTAGTCACTGATCCGCATTTTGTGCACGAGAAAGGAAAATGACCGACATCTTGTTCACCCCCTGGTTCAGACATAAAAATTTTTTTTTTGCACATTTTTTGTTGAGTCTCGATCGTCGTGTATTTGTTGAAGAGAGAGAAAGAGGGAGTTGAGAATGAGAAAACGACTAGCTCTAATTTTGTGATTAAAATATATGTTTTTTACGTCTGAATCAGGGGATGAACAAGATGTCGGTCATTTTCCTCTCTTGTGCGCAAAATGCGGATCAGTGACTACTCAAACAAATCGGGTGTCAAGCACTCATCCATCTGTGCTATTTGTAAAAAAAAGTTCCCATTCAATAACTATGCCTATTTGGATTCAGCAAAAAAATGTGCAAAACTTCTGGACGAAAAATGGAATTGAACCCACTACTTTTAAAAAGACGGCCTATCATGCTACCGACTGAGCTATGCTGTGGACATGGAGGGAAGAGCCCGTGGACACATGAACTGTGGGACGGCGCGTCACTCGCTCTCTCGCACACAACAACAGGTCACGCGTGGGGTTGTGCGAAATAGTTTTTCGGCCATGAAAGGCAGAGATGCAAAATGAATCACATAGTTCAGCATATCATTACTACTTAACCTAAAACGACAAGCCCTGTCTGTCTGTGAGTGAGTGAGTGAGTGAGTCCGTCCCGTCCGAAACTACGGTAACAAGTTCGCTGGAGCAACCACACTTGAATGGGTCAGATACATGATATTTGTCAAAAACACAAAAATCAATAAATCAATAATCAATAAATCAATCAAAACTACCGTAACCTACAGTACCCTCCGATGAGTTCGGTGGGTCAGACCGCAGGTCAGATTCATGATTTTTCTCAAAAACATGAAAATCGATAAATCAATCAAAATTACCGTAACCTACAGTACCCTCCGATGAGTTCGGTGGGTCAGACCGCAGGTCAGATTCATGATTTTTCTCAAAAACATGAAAATCGAAAAATCAATAAATACTACCGTAACCTACAGTACCCACCGATGAGTTCGGCGGGTCAGACCGCAGGTCAGATTCATGATTTTTCTCAAAAACATGAAAATCGATAAATCAATCAAAACTACCGTAACCTACAGTACCTTCCGATGAGTTCGGTGGGTCAGACCGCAGGTCAGATTCATGATTTGTACCGCAAACCTCCGTGGGAATGTAGGGAATCACGGGAAATGTGCTTTGCGATGTCACAAACGTGTTCTAACGTGTCAGAACACGTTTTGACAAAGTTTTCGAAATTCTACCAAACAAAGCGGGGAGCACAGGGAATCAGGGGGGGCGAGTGTTTTGCAATATCACAAACGTGTTCGAACACGTTAGGGAAAAAAGAATGCGAAAAAAGTTGCCACGGAGCCACGAAGTGGCGAAGTGGCAACTTTTTTCGATCGCTCTCAGCCTCACGAGACTTTTGCACCCCCTGGTCCATACTTTACCCGGCGACCGAAGTCCCCCTGGACCAAACTGTGCCGGCAAACGAAGTTTCCCTGACCATACTTTGAAAGCGTAGTGCGCTTAACCTCCACGCACCCCGCTAGTTCGGTTCGTCTTGACGAGCTCTACCAATTGACGTCGAGATTATCCTGGGCCCGAAAACACAATTAAAATTAAAAGTTTTAATTAGTTGGACTAATTAGTTTAGGTGATATCGTGGGCCCAATTACATAGAGTTGTTCTCCAGATGATCCTGCACAGATCATCTGTTGGAAATTTTCCGGTATACTCATTTTGAAGAAAGATACAGAGCTCCAAAGAGGCCCTCCTTCTTGCCCCCGCCAACTTCGACGTCGTCTATCGTCGAGGAAATCGATCTCTGGGGAAAAAGCTCGACGCTATCTTGTGAGGGACCCTAATGGCTATCCAAAACTGTGTCAAACTCATTTTCGACTTTTTGAATGTACCAGCGTTTATTAGATAGATCCTTACGTGACAGGCGTGATATATTATTGTTGAAATTACATTTAGAAATTAAATTAGTTCTTGTAGTCTCTGTGATCCTCCCCGATGGAAGACGTCACCAAGTCCGTCTACTTCACGGCGATAGCGTGGCGCGTCTGACGAAGCGTGTGGCCCGCACGACGTGCCTCCCACTGGATCAGATCTACTTCGTGACAGGCAGTGAGTTCCGCGTTGGAAAAATCGAAATAATGAGTGCTCTAGTACTCGCTACCGTACTACCTACCTTTTGCTACCGTACTAGCTACCGTATCCAAATGCCAAATTATATTGCTTTAACGTGCTTTTTTCTTATTTTTCACATTTATAATTTTATATTTCAGGGCACGTGTGCCTTGCTGACGAACGAGCGGACGCCGACACCGTGTATACCGTGGAGACTCGCCTCAACGGCGGTGAGGGCGGACACCCTCCCGCTCCGATGACCTACGGCCAGGTCTACTGGGGGTTCATGATTTCCTTCTCTGTCCTGCTAGCTTTGGTGTGTGTGATCGGCGGTTTCTGATGCGGGTACAGGGTAGGCAGAAGACAAAATTGAGTAACACAATAACTACCAGTAGTCACTCGGTCTTTTGTCTTTGATACTCGATCCCCTGATGATTATCCTGTTTACACTCCGTAACTCATTTAAGGAAAAAGTGTGCGCACCATGTGTTAGAGGTGTGACATTGATCTACACATCATGAATTACAAGGGGAATAGTTTTTTTAAAAAAACCATGTCGTGCAAATACTCAACTAGGGTGAAATTGCATGAGGAATCTAGTGGGAGTTTCAGAAATGCAGATTTTCGTGTTTTTCATGTAGCACCATTCTATTTCCCCACGTTTAACTGAAAAGGGAGGTCTGGGATTTACAAAGTATGTGGAGAACACACACACCGTACCGCCCCTTAAATTTGTACGCTGTTGACCTCCGGCAAATCGAGTTATGAATTTTTAAATCAGCGGATCTGTGTGGAAAAGCATCGATCTGACGAGAGAAAGGGCAATTAGCATGCGATCTCCCTCTCATTTTGCACTCTCAGACGCCGCGCGAGCAGGCAAATGAGAAATGAGAGGGAGATTGGATGCAAATTGACGACTGCTCACGTCAGATCGGTGCTTTTCCACCCAGATCCTCGGATTTAAAAATTCATAATTTGATTTGCCGGAGGTCAACAGCGTACAAATTTAAGAGGCGGTACGGTGTGTGTGTTCTCCACATACTTTGTAAATCCCAGACCTCCCTTTTGAGTTTAAGATGGGGAAATAGACAGATGCTACGTGAAAACCACGGAAATTTGCATTTCTGAAACTCCCACTAGATTCCTCATGCAATTTCACCCTAGTTGAGTATTTGTACGACATGGTTTGATGGCTCTTTCTTTTGGAATCACAAAAACACGTGAAATCAGATGAATTTTGTAATTTGAATAACAGGTCGGAGATCAATTTACATAATATGACATACTTGCCATCGTAATCAACACCCTGGAGAGTATCTAAAACAATGTTCTCCTTCGACTTCGATTTTTCTACTGTCCGAGCTTTGCTCGATTCTCTCGCAAACGGCCTCATATATGACAGGCCGCACTCGAACAGATGGGGATACGGTAGCCGAGCACGAGACGCGTTGAATGAGTGTCGCCTAAATTGTACTTCGTTTTTTACCGTTTAGACCACATTTTCACATGTTTCTTTGATTACCACCTATAAATAAGGATAACTTTACTTCCTGTACTACTATATTTCACCACCAGAAAAAGTCATTTTTCCAAAAAAAAAATCGGCTAAAAAGTACATGGTGCGAGTTCTTTACGTTGTTTTACGGAACCATTTCATCTATTCCTTTTTCTCTTCAGAAAAGTGATTCTGCATACCACATTGATATCACGCCTCTCACGAGAGGGTCGACTCACTAGTGAACAAATTCTGGCACTGACCCTGTTTTTCGAAATCGCGTTTTCGACGTTTTCAGTTGCCAATAGACCCAACTAAGATCCCAGTGAACTATTATGCCACAGAAGTCATTCCCCGAATTTATACAGCTACTGTTCTGTGCAGGTTGCAAACTTTGAGACACTTTTTCAATAGTTCATCGAAGTTTCTGTGAAAACTTTTTGCTTGGAGCTAATGTTGATTTTCAATAATCTTTCGACCCATTTTATTTATTTTGTGATTATCATCGCAATTTGCATATTATTCATTTTTGTTAATTTTCCAGAAAACTGCTCGAAAAGTCAAAAATGTATTCCAATAGGAAGCCGCGGATGGTGATAAGGATTCGAATGATATATTTACGCTCTCATAACTCGGGAGGTAAGGTGGTGAAACGACTGAAAATATTAGGAAAAGAGCCAATTGATAATTTCACTGTGGATTTCCTTTGTTCTTCACCGGTTCATTCTCCTCAATCGCGGTGAATGACTCGGTATTATCTCATTAGTCGAGCTTCTTTCCCCATTTTTTCATGTTTTCAGTCGTTTCACCACCTTACCTCCCGAGTTATGAGAGCGTAAATATATCATTCGAATCCTTATCACCATCCGCGGCTTCCTATTGGAATACATTGTTGACTTTTCGAGCAGTTTTCTGGAAAATTAACAAAAATGAACAATATGCAAATTTCGATGATAATCACAAAATAAATAAAATGGGTCGAAAGATTATTGAAAATCAACATTAGCTCCAAGCAAAAAGTTTTCACAGAAACTTCGATGAACTATTGAAAAAGTGTCTCAAAGTTTGCAACCTGCACAGAACAGTAGCTGTATAAATACGGGGAATGACTTCTGTGGTAATAGTTCACTGGGATCTTAGTTGGGTCTATTGGCAACTGAAAACGTCGAAAACGCGATTTCGAAAAACAGGGTCTGTGCCAAAATCAAGCCGAGCCTTTCGTGAGAAGCGTGATATGTTGTCATAGTTTTCATATCTCAGTTGTCAATTTGGTTCTTGCGGATGGTGTTCCCTACAACTCATCTCATTTTTCCCTGAATGATTCGGGCTGAATCCATTATTAAAAATTGGCTCTTATCACCCTCCCCCCCTCCCCATACCCTTGCTGCCAAAGCAAAACCACTGATTCGACTACGTCGACGGACATCCGTCTCTTGTCCCCAATTCACAGTTATAACTCTTGTAAATTACCTTGACTGAATAAAGAATGAATGAATGCCACGTGTGTTTGGTAGTGTTTCTCACTGCGCAAGCAATTCGTTGATAATACTATCACAATTTACACACGAGGAAAAGCGGTGCAATAACAAAAATATAAGTTACAACAGGGACCATCTCCAACGCTTCTCAACGATCTCTGAGGACAATATTGATTCCGTCGCCCGATTTGAGTATGACTTCAGTCAGCTCTCGCCGTTCGTCGAAAGCCCTGCAATTTGCGATTCATGCCTAGGAATGTCTAAAGATGGGTCTTCATATGGTTTGATAGCTCATTAGCATGATAAAGCCAATATTCTGAACCGAAAATATCCACAATTGCTCTTCAATTGGCATCCTTATTCAAAAGTCATTTCTACTCTCACGGCCCTTCTTATCGTCGAGACACACGGTCCTGTGCATTCTCCTAGTTGCAATTTCGCCGTAATTTGCTAAACGAGAATCCTAATCGCGGAATTCAGTGATATGAGGCTGTTTGCGTAAGGATCAACAGGACCTCGTACATCGATTTTCTGAAGATCAGAAAATCTGGGGTTTTCGAGGGTGCTGATCATCGTGGTGACGATCATTTTTCCTCGAAAATGTAAGTACCCAAATTTTAAGAAAACATTTTATTTTCTGTGTACATAATTTTTATTGATTCTTACGCGAATAGCCTCAAATAACTTGGATCACGTTTCGTTTCCCACATCATACCACAGTCTCAACAATCCTTCAGAAAGGGAGCGTTGGAGTGATAAAGGGTGCAAAATCTAGAGGAACTCCTAGAGGAACTCACTATTGCACACTGTATTGCCCTGGCCCAATGGATCCTTTTTACTCAAAAAAACATTATTAAGCAAGCTTGCAAATATTTGAGCGATGATATGAAAAGAGCAAGCAAGCGTAACGTTTTTGCCACATTTGCTTCTTAGAGAAACCTACCTTTCTGACTCGATCCTATATCTCCTCAGAATCCACGAGATGAAAATCTTGAGCTGGTTCATGGCGAACTTTTGGCCTGATTGATAATTGTAAGTTGTTGTTTCAATTATCAGATTCGTACCGATGCAATTTCTCGGACCGGCGGAAAATGGAACGAAGTCGTATGGGTGTCGACGCTCTACCTGGTATGACTGATACTGATCCTCGATTGAACGGTGCTGATTTTTGCTGAATTGAGGCGCAACGAGAGGGTAATAGAAGTACATTCAGCTGTTTTAATCATTACTTACTTGCGGCACACGATCAGCTAAATATATTGCCATCAAAATCCGATGATGTTGTGAAAAGTATCGGAACTCACATTCTCGGGTAGGAATCGATCGGGATCGTATACGAGTGGATTCGGATAGATGCGCTCATTGCGGTGCACGAGGTATGGCGAGATGCACAGAGTGCTGCCTCGGGGCAGCAGATACGGCCCTATTTTGTAAATATATGTATTCCCATTACTGAAGTGTTTGGCAACATCTTACAGTGAATTATCTCTTCTATTTTGCATTATGAGTGTACCCATCTGAGACCGTACTTGTTGGCCTATTTGGGTTCAACTTATTAGCACAACAGGCTAACATCCCCTACCCATCTGCAGATCCTCGTCGATACGCCTAAGTGCGAATGGTACGGGCGGGAAGAGTCGGAGTGACTCTTTGATGCATCGATCGAGGTACACGAGTTTGGCCATTTCATCACTCGTGCAGTCGATGTCCTCAGCGGTGCCTAAATAGCTAGTTCGTGATTGCGACTACATGATTCTATTCTCACATTTCGAAAAAATAACTACTGTTGTGCTGATTTGAGTGTCACAAATTGTGGCTTACAGATTCAGAATTGCGCTAACCGAGTTCATTTTTTCTGAAATGCCTTCTAAATCTGACAACGTTTGCGCGCTATCTGCATACCGAATACACTGCTAATCTCTTCGAAGGCACGCTGCTGAATTTTGGGATGATTAGCCAAGCACCAAATTGTCCAGCCGAGAGCAGACGATGTCGTGTCGTGTCCTGAAAAGCCGCGTTTTTACGCTTTAATACCGACGAAAAATTTCCCGATTTTTGTCAAATTAAAAGAGAGGATCGATATAGCTCGATCATATTCGATCCTGTCCGGAGCCCTAGCAACGAAAAATTAAATTAATACGCGTGTGTGTCTACTCAAAGCGCCCGAAAAAAATGACCGCTACTCTACCTGCAAACATTAGTGTGTCCACCTCCTCCCTGATATTTTCAATCGACAAATTTGCGTTGTCCATTTCCGATATGAGCCTATCGAGAAAGGCCTTCTTATTCACATCCGCCTCTCCTTTAGCCCGCGACGCAATGCGATCGGCGATTACCTCAATGCACAAATTATAATCAGACTCTACGATGCAAATTCATTATTACTAGGGTTCTCTTATTGGAAACTATTGGAAATGGGTAATGTGGAGAACAAAGGAACGCTGACCGCAACGCGTGTGAGAGACTGAGTGAATTGGAGAGAGAAGATGGCGAGTTCATTTCCAATACTTCCAATAAGAGAACCCTAATTATTACTTTTGGTCGCGAAATCGGTACGGCTGATAAGGAGAATAGATTCAGTGAAAAATGGTCTGCATAAACCATCAGCTCTACTAGCCTATTCTTTTTTCGAACTTACGAAAAAGCAGACGGCTATGGACTAGTGTGCGAAATGTGGATATCCGACATGAAAATAGCCATACTGTAAAACCACACGTTTCATATTTGTCAGGATAAATTATTATTATTATTATTCTTATATTGTGCACAATAAGCATCTATTCTGATCACCTCATTTGTTAAGGCGTGAGCGATCGTCACATTAGCATCGTTCTGCTTCTGCCAGCCGAAAAGTGCCCTACACAATATTACTATTTTAAAATTGGTCTAAATTTTCAGAAACGTAATTGAATTTTTAGATAAATATTCTAACTTTCCAAGTGTACTCCATAGATGCGGCTTCAGCGCTGCTTTACTACCGAGAGCCATTAGTTCAGAAATGGCCTGCAATTTATGTTCGATGCTTTTGAACATGTGACTTACAACTCACTAGGGATGCAAGTTCGGTTTTCGTATTGCGACCCTCTCAGCGAAAGATCGGTAATACGGCTGATAATGAGGAGAGAACGAGAGAAAAAGAGACGCCGTATTACCGAAACCGACGCCGAACGGGCAACCCTACAACTCACTAACCTTTACATATGGTGTGTCAGGCTGGTGAAGAGAATCCAAATCCTTGCCCATAGCAGTTTCTGGGAAGCATAACTAATTTTACCCTCAATGTTCTTTTTCGAGTTATAAGCAAAACCATAGTAGAAAACGAAATATTATATATGAAAAATGATAATCGCAAATCAGCATCATGCGGGTCGTATGAATGCTGATCTCCTTATGGTACATTGTCTCCTGGACATGCAAAAGTTTACCGCAAATGGAATCCAGTGTCGCCCGCTTCATAAACGGGTAGATGTCGAACTCCTTGTTTTTGTGAGAATCGAGCACGTCGATTAGTACCTCAAGCGCACATATTATTTGTTTCAATAACCAGTTGTTTGATAATTTTTATTTGTTAAATAATTTGTTAAATAATTTATTTCAAAATGAAACAGTTTAGCACGGGAAGTAATACCTTTCCATGTCTGTTCATAGTGTCGATGTATCCCTTCAGAATGGTAAAGTGGAACGAAGGGTTGAGCAGTTTCCGCATCGACCGCCATTTATCGCCTCCTCTCAAAATGTTTAAAACAATCATTTGTTTTAAATGGAAATGTAATATCATTGAGTGAATATATATTTTTAAGTAGTGCCAGGAAGAAGCTAAATTTGTGATTGCACATTTTCGTCGCTTCTTTTCAATTAAACATACGTAATGACGTTACTTACGCCAGCAGCAATCCTATGCCCAGCCAGGGCGCGAATGTATCGTAGGGCTGTCCCTTGTTGATCTCCACATTCGATTCGAGGATGTGCTTCAAGGATTTTTTGAGTAAGAAATGCCAAATAACATGCCAATAGGGGTGCCAAATGAAGAGCTTTGGGGAATGGGTAACGACTAATACAATTGAGGGCTGTCAAAAATGTATGAAATAAATCGTAGACTCTTCATGAAGAAATGTTCATAGAAATGAGGAACGCAATTATTTGGCCATGGGAAGTACACAGAGGTGTTGTGGATTACATTTTCGATTGAGAATATCAACGTCTTCGTTTGATTTGTTTTTTTTCTCTTTCGCATACTACAGCCATTACTCGATAGCTAAAATTCCTGTGAATTCCCCTTTCCTTGAAACAATTTTTTTATTCGCCCATTTATGTAAATGTTGTCGCACCCTTGTGGTGTGCGATAAATAAATAAATACATTTGGCATCCCTAATTTGGAACGTTATCTCGGTGTCTCCAAACTTTTGGGACGGGCTAGTGCGGATCAATATTTTCTTCGCCTATAGAAAACCGCAGGAACGAATTTAATGTAGTATACAGGGAAATCGCAGCTTTACCGTAGTGTTGCTGCCTATCCTCGGGTAACCTATAATTTTGAGCAGTTGTTCTCGGGTATTGATCGCAACCATTCCTCGAGGGCATGGCCTCGGGTAGTCTCACATTTCGAGCACTACTACCTACCTTGAGCATGGCTCCTGTGTAGGGAACGAAGCCGGTCTCGTGAATTGCCCACACCTTGAGCAATTGTGGGTCGGGCGATTGGAGACGCGTGGCCGCCGCCCGCCTCAGAAACGCCCGCGGCACAGCTGAATTTGTACAAAATTGAAAAAAAATGAGAAAAATATGAATTTTAGAAAAAAAATATAAATAAAGTTCGCTGTACGGCACTTTCCGTGTTAGTGATGCTATTGAACTTTTTCCAAAGCTTTTCCGCATCTTCATTCAATGTGTCTATTCTCAGTGATTCGAAAAAATATTAATATTGCTAAGTTATCATAACATCACACACAACACAGGGGAAGCAACCGCAGCAATAGGTGGAGCAAAAGGCGCGCACCCTCGACATTTAAGCTCAGCTCGAAGATGTTTCCGAATACGGGCAGACCCTCGTGGCCGGGTATGAGGGCAGACAGTCGTTTTCTGTGTCTGTACGAGAATAAGTGAGGCTTGATAAATTGAAGTTTAGAGATTAGCCTTTGATATTTGCTTTAAGTTACTTGTTTAGCTCGCTCTCTCGTTTAGATAGGTTCTCACTTAAAGTAAATGTAACGTTGTAGTGGGGCAAATTGATACACATTATGGTCTCTTTATTTTGCCATTTATTTCTACAAATCGGAGTGGTTATGTGAGATCCACCTGTAGTTTTTCCACTTCTTCACGATAGAGCCGCCGTAAAGAAGGAAAATGACGCCAATAAAGACGAGTAGATAAATCATCTTTCGAAATAATAAAAAGAAAGTTAAGCAGCTAAACATTGTAGGGAAGACAAGAGAGTACGTCTAAAAGATACTCCGATGATTAGAAAGAGAGTATGAAAGTGAAACAGTGCTATTCGTGCTCGTATCATCTTAAACGTGGTGACAAGAGAGTAGTGAGCGTACGCGCCGGAAAAGCGCTCAAATATTGAGCAATTGGGGAGAAACGAATGATAGCGTAAAGGCGATGCAATTGTTATGCGCACCCATAGTTTGTTCATAGAGTGGTGGTCAGTGATACCAGTTACAAGTTGTAAACAATGTGATATACCGACGAGCGAAATTATACCAAAACACAGAACAAAAATTAACCAAACGATCGTGTACGTTATTGGGTTGTGCTTTTTGTTGTTGTTGTACGAAAATATATAACCGTCGACCATTGAGCAAAACACATTCTCCTATGAACTTTAGGCTGACATACCTGTGAGCAAAAAAATATATCACATGGAAGAGTATCTTGCGTGCGTGCCAAATGATAGGAACAACTGTCCTTTAGGAGCAAATAAACTTGTATTTTTGAGAAAAAAAAACAGAACAAAAATGCACAAATACAAGTGGCGTTAACTTTTGCAACACTTGATAACCGGCAATCAGTAAGGAAAACACGAGCTCGTCAATATTGTGTAGTATGCATCTTGATAGCAACGTGGTGATTATAGTGGGGGAGCAGAAGTCGATCTCTTGCAATGCACGTATTTTAACGGAACGAGAGAAAAGGTGTTGTGAATGGAGAGAGACTGCACAACGTTTCACGACCGGACATTTGGGCAGAGATTAGAGTGCGAAATGTGAGACCACGTCCTCTTCATTTCACACACTCTCTTGACCGGCCGATAGACGAGAGAGAGTGCGAAATGAAGAGACACATTTCGCACTAGTAGAGAGCGGAGAGACAAAAGCGAATGCGAGAAGGTTTTGACCAGGAGAGAACGCTAGAGATCAGTCTCCGCCCCTTTGTTGTTGTTTACCGTGATTCTGTTTACAGTGAACCGCAACTATCGTTTTACAGTACAGATTTGAAAATCCTGCACAACAACCATTCAGACACGTCCCTATTTTATAATGTGAAGAAACGCTGTGCGTCACGGAAAATTAATAATTAGATTTTTTTTTAAATTTTATCGTTTCCAATTTATCGATAATTTTTGTGAAGGGTACATACAGTAGCGCGCATAAGTCTTTGGTCACTTTTTCATGCGTCTGTATCTTTTGCAACTTCGCTTGGCAAACTTCAAATTCTGAGCACATTCCCTCTCTGCTAGAACATTTTTGATTGCTTCGATGATTGTCCATGTTATCTATGTTTATGAATGTTGTGTTATGAATGCATGTTCGAGTTTATGGATATTTTGTTAGAGGAAATGTCCAGGAGAATCGTTCAATCACACATCCCGTTCGACCTCTGGAAATGCATGAAAAGGGAGTAAAAACGCATGTAAGGCATCTGAAAGTGGAATATTGTGAAAAAAATAGCAAAAGAAATTTGCATCGAGGTGACTTCGAACCTCCGACCTTTCATAGTCACTCACTAAATCGCAATCAATTTGGAAGTGTGAATGCACGCAATCTGTGAAGATATGGTCTGCTTTTTAGGCAAAAAGTTAAAGTTATAACACAAAAACTGCTCAGAATCTCAATTAGGAATATCACCAAAATATCGCTTTGTGTAATTGTAGTACATTTCTTAGCATGCTTAAATTTCAATGAAATAAGGTACTTTTCAACCCTCCAAACTTTGCACGAAACTTTGCAGCAGCCTGCTGCAGCTCAGATGCGGCCTAAACTGAATACCGCCTGTTTTTGATAGAGACGGTGATAGCAATCAATATTCTAAACTAAATTACGTCACGATTGTTTCATTGTACGACACCTGTGTTGAGTTTCTCGTGAGAGGCGTGATATGTGACATGACATGTGAGCCCGTGGGTCAGAAGATCACACTGAAATAGTTTGTTTTTGTCCATAACTGGACAATCATCGAATCAATCAAAAATGTTCTAGCAGAGAGTCCAGTCGAATGTGCTCAGAATTTGAAGTTTGCCAAGCGAAAACTTCAAATTCTTTTAAACGACGCGATTCGACGGTCACAATACTACGTTTTCGCAGAGAATGAGCATTTGCAGAGTGCGAAATGTTAGATTAGCGGATGCCACGGGTACCCGCCTACGAGGAATGAGGGAGAACGACGATTACCCTCTCATTTCTCATTTACACACGCCGCTCAGCCCGATTGAGGAATGTAAATGGAATTTCTCTCCCAGAAATGCGTGTTGTGTAGGGATGGCTTCGTGGGAAAATGACCGAGTCAGGTCCTGAAAAAGTGGAAAATGATTTTCATTATTTTCTGGATAGAGGGAGAAATGAGATGGGATCATTCCTGGGGAGCAAGATTCCTGAAACTGGCAGGAATCTTGCTGTGTTCAAGATTCTTGACATGGGATTTCTATTGGAAGAGTATCTTGCGTGCGTGTCACTTGATAAGAACAACTGTCGTTTGGGAGCGAAAAAGTGTATTATCGAGAGAGAAAAAGAGATAGTTGACGTATAGTTGACGCAAGTATAGTTGACGCTGTTTGCACTAGGATCAACAAGATTCGACGGGGTCTGGAACAGGTCAAAAAAGGAATCGCTCAAAACTTAGTCTTAGGGGTAACTATCGACGCTGAACACGCTGGTACCATCGATTTCGCAATCGGACCCCTCTGGGCGCCACTATAGCGCCGCACTATTTTCGATTCTCAATTTCACTGAGGAAATTCGTGTTTTGATTACGGTGTGAAAAGGGGGACCTATCCCATAATAAAGAGCGTTAAATTCTGATAATTTTGATATACAAATTGACGAAAAATATTTCTGCAAGGACGGGCGCCGCGTGTTAGATACCATTTTTTTCGCGTACGCACCGCGCGAGGAACGCTTGCACACGCATAATCGACGCGGTAAGCAGTTAGAACTTCAATCCGAAGGTCGTTCGTTTGAACCCAATTGATGGAAATGTTATTTTTCTGATTTTGGTGTCTCGGGACCTTGCACGTTCACGCTTCACGCCTCTCGTCAAAAATTACCGTCGCAAAATTTAGCGATTTTTCTTTCTCGTTAAATTAAATCAACAGTTTCCGCGCTAGCAACGAATTCCGGCCAACGTAAATAAAGGTTTAATCAAGAATGAAGTTACATTTAAAAAAAAATTTACCAAATTTTTAAATGAGCTCTACTAGGCAGCGAATAGAGAATGCAGAAATAATGTAATGTCTCATTTTAAGCATTATCTAATTCATAACAATTTTGAAAAATTATTAAATTTTTGTTGCAATAATTACCAAAATTTATTAATGTGCACGCGTCTATGGCGCAATATTGTGCGGATGTGTTAGATATAGGGATGCCAAATGAAGAGCTCTGGGAATTGGCTTATCACCCATAACATTTTTATACTTCGACGAATTCACCAACTTAATGTTTTAATCTGTTCTGAGCATCAATACGAAACTTTTGAAACTAAGTATGGGATGATTGTGCATGAGGATTGTTTTTGAGAACTGGTAAACTCGAAAACCACGAAAAATCGAAGGCTCTTCATGAAGAGTCGTTTATAAACCTGAAGAACGTAGCTCTTTTCCCACGATCAACAGTGATAAATATTTCTAATAAGATTCTCGAATGATTGGAATCAACTCTTCACATGTTTTCATACCTCATTTGCATACTACAACTATTTTATACGCGACAAAATTGGCAAAATTGCTCTTCATTTGGCATCCCTACACAGAGAGAAAACATACTAGGAATACGACATCAAGTTGGCACGTCTACTAATATGTAAGTAGGGCCTACTAATCGCCTACTTATATATTAGTAGGCGTGCCAACTTGATGTCGTATTCCTAGTATGTTTTCTCTGTGAGTAGTTAGATTCCTGCAAAGACGAACGTGTCCACCTCCTCCCTAATGTTTTCTACAATCAGTAACGCTATTTTTGTTGTTTGATATTTCGTATTGCCGGAGCAGTGTATAAGTGTTGACAATAATCTTAATATTTATTCGACTTACGGTGAACCGCGGTACAACAACATAAATATTACGATAACAGGGAAAATTGCTTCTCAACGATCTCTCAGTACAACGTTAATTCCATCTCCCGATTTGAGTATGACCTCCATCAGCTCACGTCTTGAGTCGAATCCTCTGGAATTTGACTTGTGCACTACATGATTCGAAAAGTACAGAGAATTGTAAGCGCCAAAGAGTGTCCGCACTAGGGTGGCTAATAGCAGTGCAGTACTGCAATGCACTCTCCCACAACGCGCGTGCACTGCAGTGCACAGTGCATTTCAGTACATGAGCCTCGATTTTGTGAGTGTATCGATACACCGATGCACTGTCCAGTGCACGTACTGAAAATGCATTGTGTATCGATCCTGCACTTATTTCTCCACCCTAGTCCGCACCATTACCTTTCAGACTCGATGCGATATCTCCTGAGAATCCACGAGAGGAAAATCTTCAGCTGGTTCATGGCGAACTTTTGGCCTGACAGATAAAAATTACTTTAAAAAATATATTTAAAAAAATACATTTTAGATCATATCAACAGCATACCGATGCAGTTTCTCGGACCGGCCGAAAAGGGGACAAAGTCGTATGCGTGTCGTTGCTCGACCTGACATGATCGATGCTAATCCTCAATTTAACGGTGCAGATTTTTCAGAAAATCGCGGCGTTTTAACGTTAAAAAAAGCAAAAAAAAGACCCGGCTTTCTTAAAAGAAAGCCGGGTCAACAGCTGTTTGTACGATTTTCTGTAGTACACATTAAATAGACTATAGATAGATGTGGTCAACTAGCTCGAATAATGTTGTTACAACAGTGGAAACTGACATTCTCGGGCAGGAATCGATCGGGATCGTAAATGAGTGGATTCGGATAGATGCGCTCGTTGCGGTGCACGAGGTAAGGAGAGATGCCGAGAGTGCTGCCTCGTGGCACCAGATACGGACCTATTACATATATTATTTTATAAATGATAACATACACGTATCTACGTCTCACGCGCAATGAGAATACGTTTTTGTTTTGCATTATGTGCTATGTCGTTAGGGGATGACGAACAAACAATTAGACCACCTACTGCATCACCACAAACACACCAAGAACATCGCAGTAGAGGAAGGAGCGCCTGGTAGAGTAGGTCAACATGTTTTTGTGCTCAGATAAATGTCCTAGGGCATCCCCGCAATAGTTTCTCTGATTACGTATGTCGCCGTAAACGAAATGAAGAGAGTCCGAAGGGATATTTCAAATTCAGTCACTTACCCATCTGAAGATCTTCGTCGAGACGCCGCAATGCAAATGGAACGGGTGGAAAGAGTCGGAGTGACTCTTTGATGCACCGATCGAGGTAGACGAGCTGAGCCATTTCGTCACTCGTGCAGTCGATGTCCTCATCCTCGCCTCAATATGCTAGTATTACAAATTCACAAACACTCGTCTAAAATAATAAAGTGTTCCGGTGCTAATCCGTGCTAAACGCAGAAATGATAGGCGAGAGTGCATGGCAAAGCGAGAGACACGCCGAGGTATAGAAAGAGAGTGCACACAACAGTAGTCCATGTTATGAGCGTATCATTTTAAAATTGTAATATAGATGTGTAGAGTGCGCATTTCGAGACCACGGTCTCCTCATACTCTTCAATTCTAGCAGGATATTTCCAAAAACTCCTATTTCTGTACATCCCGCGTAGCGTGTGCGCAAGCAAGCCAGCCCCTCTCCATAGTACACGCACTCTCAATCGTCCAAAACCTTCCTTCTATAGGGTTTACCGGAAAGATGCGACGTACCGAAGACACTTGTGATCTCTTCATAGACTCGTTGTTGGATCTCGGGATGATTTGCCAGACACCAAATTGTCCATCCCAGCGCCGACGACGTCGTGTCGTGTCCTGGAACGATAATTGTTTTAGGCACAATCCTGCACAAGAAAGGTCGTTGCAAGGCAGCAATGAATCCAGCTCAGACCGAAAATCGAACGTCTACTCTCATCGGGCAGATGCACAACAATCTAACTATCCGGGAGCCTTTATTCGGTGGCAACTAGTAATTCGGTCGTTCAGTGGTAGAATGGTTAGGGACGATGGGTCAAGGGATTGGGATATGTTTATCCGCGCATCAGGGAAAAGTGGGAACAGTGTAAGACAGAGAGAGAGAATGCATAATATCTGTGCCAGCACAACTACAGTGCTCACATTCAGAAAGACGTTCATTGATGATTGTTTAACAAATTCATAAACATCGAGCTACACGATTAGCTCACTTAACTCATTACACAGTAAACAACCACCCACCTATGCACTCCCACAAAGTTCTTATTATGTGTTGCTGAGATAAATGAATTGAATTGAAATTATGTCGCATGAAAAAAAATACTAGCTGCGTTCGAACATATTATGTTTACACTACTGAATTAATGTGTGTTTGTGCATGGCACACTATTGAACGGACGAGTTAGCTACCTGCAAACATGAAGGTGTCCACCTCCTCCCGGATGTTTTCAATCGACAAATTTGCGTTGTCCATTTCGGATATGAGCCTATCGAGGAAGGCCTTTTTATTCACATCCGCCTCTCCCTTAGCCCGCGATGCAATGCGCTCCGCGATTACCTCAAGGCAAAAGTTATATCTCGACTATTCTGTAAAAAAACCTATTTCGCTATTTCAACTGCAAAGACTGGACGTGCTCCCGTTGGTAGCCCTCCCTCTCTATGTGAAAATTGCCCGCGTTGTCGCTCTTTCAGCATAGAGAACGCGTTTGACATTAGCCTAGAAAACTGTCTCCATGGTTTCTCAGAGAATCATTTGCCAACTATTTGGCAAATGGGCTCTCATAGTCAGTGTAGTGTGCAAATGTGAATATTCTGCAGGAAAAAAAGCCCCAACCATCCGTTTCGAGCACCGTTTGACTCCGGGTGACATCACAGGTTCGTTAAGGAGAGAGTGCGTTCGCCCTAGCAACGAGGGGAAGGTCAAGGGAGAGAGAATCAGAAGCCCGACATGTGAACTGTAAACCCTAGTTCATACCTCATTCGTTAGGGAGTGAGCAATCGTCACGTTAGCATCGTTCTCCCTCTGCCATCCGAACAGTATCCTATATTTACATTTTTTTTCAATTTTAGGAAATACAATTCAACAAATTTCTATTTTTAGACATCTAGTTGAACAATTTATATATATTTTTTAAATATCTTACTTTCCAAATTTACTCCATAGATGCGGATTCATCGCTGCTTTAACACCGAGTGCCATTAGTCGAGAAATGGCCTGCAATTCATTTTCATTACTCACTGCTTCTGGGGAATAGCTACTGTAGGCAGGGTTCATAGCTACTTCAGCTAGAAGACAGAAATCAGCTAGGAAGCAGAGCTACTTCAGCTATATAGAGCTGAAGTAGCACTGCTTTCTAGCTACTTACGATCCGATTTATGTCTTCTAGCTGAAGTAGCTATGACCCAGAAGCACTGAGTTGTTTTTCGAAAATGAGAATATGTCATCCACTGACCTTTGCATACGGTATGTCAGGTTGATGTAGCGAGCCCAAATCCTTGCCCATAGCAGTTTCTAGGAAGCATTACTATTTGAAAATGAACACATGCAATTTTCCGAATTAAAAAAAAGTAGTATATAGAAGACATTTCATAATGAGAATCGAAAATCAGCATAATGCGGGTCGCCCGAATGCTAATCTACTCATGATATATGAACTAACCGCAAATGGAATCAAGCGTAGCCCGCTTCATGAACGGGTAGATGTCGAACTCCTTGTTTTTGTGTGAATCGAGCACGTCGATGAGGACCTCAAGCAATATGCGTCAAAAACATAAATAATTTAATTTACATATTTCTTTAAATGATCACTCCATTTCTGCACTTTCATTGATATTTTTTCAAAATTGAGAAATGTAAAGCTGGGAGGAAATACCTTTCCATGTCTGTTCATGGTCTCGATGTATTCCTTCAGTATGGAAAAGTGGAACGACGGATTGATAAGTTTCCGCCTTGATCGCCATTTATCACCACCCCTAAATAAAGTAAAAAAATATTTGATTTAAAATATTAAAATTCAATATCATTCAATAAAATTACTTGAATACCTATTTTGTAACAGCTAAATTGCAAATTTAACAGGGCCCAGGCGAATTTATTGCACTTACGCAAACAGCAATCCTATGCCCAGCCAGGGCACGAGTGTATCGTAGTCCTGTCCCTTATTGATCTGCTCATTCGATTCGAGGATGTGCTTTAAGGATTTGTTTGAGTTATAATAGATGCGCTACCACGGTCCTTGTTGTAGGCAACAACTTGTGCGACGAGCTAATTCGGGTCAATCGAGCGCTTTGAACTTTATCGTAGCCGATCGCGTGCACAATAACATAGGCTCAAAGAATTTTCCCTTTTTTCAGTACATTTAGCATGTTGTTTACACGTACTACCTTGAGCATGGCTCCGGTGTAGGGGACGAAACCGCACTCGTGAATTGCCCACACCTTGACAAGCTGTGGGTCGGGCGATCGGAGGCGAGCATTTATCGCCCTCCTCAGAAACTCCTTCGGCACGTCTGAATTTGAATAACAAAGTCATCTAAAAACGAATTTTGATACACATCACTACAGTTACCCTTGTTGATGTTTGTTTCTATTCCTATTCTCCTTGAATGTGTCTTTTGTACCGCTTTTTTCCAGATACTCGTACACATGTTAATGTGAATAATAAAAGTGCAGCAAAATGAACGCAAACAGCGCGGATTATTTCAATTTTAATGCACACGGAATGGAATACTGATGTGTAAACTCTTTTTCTACACTAAGAAAAAAAAGTTACTAGGATCAGGACACCAAGTGAAAATGCTCACTTATCTGTAAGTGAATTGTCTCTTATTTCTAGTGACCTTCACTTACAAGTAAGTGAACATTTTCACTTTGTGTCCTGATAATACAATGCATTGGCGCCTTTCTTGTTTGCACACGCTCCCTCTCTCCTTCCGCATTGTGTGTTATCTGCGGGACGTTTTATTGTTTCGGCATAGAGTGCATTTGTGATACAATGATAAAAAAGGAAGCGCGGCACTTACCCTCGGAATTTCTTCCCACTTCGAATATATTTCCGAACACGGGAAGGCCCTCGTGGCCGGGTATGAGTGCGGACAGGCGCTTTCTGTGCCTAAATAGGAAAACTATTGAAAATATTTGAATTATATTTGTTTAAATCATGCAATTCTCTTCATACTATCTTCATTTTGCCTTTTATTTCTTCATAACGCGTTCACTTCACCTGTAGTTTCTCCATTTCTCCACGAGAGGGCCGCCGTATAAGAACAACACAACGCCGAACAAGACGAGAAAAAAGAGCATCTAGGCTGCAACGTGAGACATTCTAGCGATAAGAGAAAGTGGAGAGAAATGGCGAGGCAATTGCTATGTGCACGCTTGTTTTGCTTGACGATGCTGTAGTTTCTGTTCTTATCGGCGTAAGCACCGGTTATTGAGTGGCGGAAAACGTCACAAGTTGGTTATTTTGAACGATATGCAAAAAAGATAAATATTTTCAAATTAAGAAAAGATCACTTAAATGATGAAGTTGAACAGAATCGTTGTAGTTAGTCGAAAATACATAGTAAATAGTTTATCTACGCCCGAGGCGTAACAGGATTGAAATTTGTCAATAAAACAGGGGAAGATATGGGGAAACGCGCATTATCATTGATATTCACTGATAGAAGATTTAGCATCGACCAATGCCTAGTAAGACACATTCTACGCGGAACCTAATCGCTACATATGACTGCATATTATAGATTGGAGAGAATCCTCCAAGCGTGTCAAGTGATAAGATCGACCGTCCTTTAGGTGCGAAAAACTAGTATTTTCGACACACAAAAACAGAACGAATGTGCACAAACACGAGTGCCGTTATTCTGCGCAACGCATGTTAACGGGTAATCAGGAGGAACTCGTTGATAATAGTGTACATAGAGCGCGAACTCTCTAACATGTGCCTCTCTAGAGAACGAACTATCTTAGAAAGTTGAGCGAGATAGTGTATGAATTGAAGAGAGCGGGGAGTGAACTCTCTTGAATATAAGACAATCGAATTCTCTAGAGAGGCGCATGATAGAGAGTTCGCGCTCTGTGTAGTAACTCGATGATATAGTGTAGTAGGCGGCGTGGCGATTGTAGTCGAAAATCAGCAAATGATCTCTTGCACTGCACGGTTTGCAACAACACGCACAAAATTTTACGAGCGGAGAGAGAGAGATTGAGAGAGAGAGAGAGGCAACGGTACGGCATTGTTGTTGCCTATCGGTATTTTGAGGTCTATCATGAAAGCCGTTGCAGAATCGCCGTGTTTTTAAATAGGCTAGAATGGGTATTATAAAACGTCTATAATATTTTACAAGATTTCCCTAAACAACTTGAGATTTTTAATGCCATTTCTTTGTTTGCAAATGCAATTGTTATGGCGAAGCAACCGTCAATGCAAATTTTAGGATTTATTAAAAGGCACGTTGCGGTCGTACAACATTGCTCGAGAAAAGAACCATCCTCTCTTCTCCGTTCCTTTCAGCGATCTCTTAATACAATATTGATTCCATCTCCAGATTTGAGGACGACTTCCGACAGCACCCGAATCGAGTCGAATGACCTGCAATTTGCGTGTCAGATACGAAAACCTCATTCAACAGCTCATTCTACACTGAAAGAAAATTTGCTAGGAAAACGGTTCTCCAAAGTTTCATTTGTTAGAGAACGGTTCTCCACCCTCCTCGTTTCGCACACTCTCTCGTATCAGCGAGCAAACGAGAGAGTGTGGAGGGTGGAGAGCCGTTCTCTGACAAATGAAACCTTGGAGAACCGTTTTTTCCTAGCAAATTTGAGCTCTGTGTATACACAGTTGCTACACAGATAATGAATACACTGAGATGAGACACCAAGTGTTTGATATGCTCAATATTGAGTGTAATCGCGCATTGAGAGAGCGTGCGAAAACGAGAGATTTATAAGTAAATAATATACTAGGTGTCATAGCTCAGTATAGGATGCATAGCAAGTATGTTCATTCTGGGTGTATGCATCATTGCGCTGGCAACGATTGTAGTAACGTCTAGCTTCAATAATACTGATAACTAAAATAACACTTCAGATAAACCTCTCCGATTCAAGTCGATATCTCCTTAGCAACCACGATAGGAATATCTTCAGCTGGTACATGGCAAATTTTTGACCTGCACGGAGACATTTTAATTCCCGATCGCATTGCTTATTCTGCTAGGGGGCTGGAAACATGACGTGGATCGATAAGAAGAGACTGACATCCGTTTTGATATTTAGTACATTATAAAACATACCGATGCAGTTTCTCGGTCCGGCAGAGAACGGAACGAAGTCGTATGCGTGTCGCGTCTCCACCTGTTTCATACTATTTGAGATTTAAAATTTAATTTATTTTAAAATTATTGGAAATTTCAGATTTGTGAACTGACATTCTCGGGCAGGAATCGATCGGGATCGTATACGAGCGGGTCCGGATAGATGCGTTCATTGCGGTGTATCAGGTAGGGCGCGATGGTTAGGGTGCTGTCTCGTGGAAGCAGGAACGGACCTGATATATTTATATCACTTTTCACAGGGGTGCGTCAGAACTGACATTAACGTCACTAGCCAAATCATTCCAGATGCCGGTCAACCTTCCAGAAAGGCCTTTGGAGTGAGAGAGCGTGTGAAATCGAGAGGGACTCTCTCACTTTTGCATACTCTCTCGTCCTAACCCTGGTCTGTAGGTTTGGAATCACCGTGGAATCAATGTGATCGTAACGGAGCCAGCAATAAATCGATAAAAACGATTTATGAATCCATTTTTAGTTCGGATTCCGACCGTCTTTCCATTTGTCCTTCGGGTCACATATTGCTCACCCATCTGTAGATCCTCGTCGAGATGTCTGAGCGCGAATGGAACTGGCGGGAAGAGTCGGAGTGACTCCTTGATGCATCGATCGAGATAGACGAGTTTGGCCATTTCATCACTCGTACAATCCATGTCCTCACCGGCGCCTTAATGAAATCTTGCGACAAAATCCTCACACTTTCAGGTATTCATGCATGCTGTTTGTGTAGATTGGACCAAGCTAACAATAGGTTGTCGGAAATGGGTGATTGTCGCTAGGCGTATCGGGTATTTCTATATCAAATAACTCCTATGCAACATGCTGCTAAACTGATTGTCATGAGATTGATGAGCCCCTACCGAAGACGCTTTGGATCTCATCGTATACTCTCTGTTGAATCTCGGCATGGTTTACGAGACACCAGATGGTCCAGCCGAGCGCGGACGACGTCGTGTCGTGCCCTTAAAGAGTAAGACTGTTATTTAATTCAAAAATCATTTTAGCGTTTACAATAACATTCGAAAACGAGAGGGTTTTTCATTGTAAACCAATAGGTCGTTTATACAACTCTCAAAAATTTGAAATATTAGAGAAATGAACAGAGATACCTGCAAACATGAATGTGTCCACCTCCTCCCTGATGTCTTCGATGGACAAATTCGTTTTGTCCATCTCCGATATGAGTCTATCGAGGAATGCCTTCTTGTTAACATCAGCCTCTCCTTTGGCCCGTGAAGCAATGCGCTCGGCGATTACCTCAAGAGAAAATAAAAACGATTATTACAATTTTAAAATGATACGTTCATGACATGGACTACTGGTGGTGTACTCTCTTTCTATACCTCGACGTGTCTCTTACTTTGGCATGCTCTCTCGCATCCATGACTGTTGTTTAGGATCGGAACGTTTTATTATTTTGGACGAGTGTTTATGAATTCATAATACATCCTAAATGAGCCTCTTTTCAAGACGCAAGTGATGAACAGATTATTATCTCTAAGAGCCCCCTAAAGGAAATGACTGGCAAGTGTGCCAAATGTGGGCACCCAGCAGACAAAGCCATGCATAGAGAGGGGGGGAAATACGGCCAAATGATACCCTCTTTTGCAGTCATACCTCATTCGTTAGGGCATGAGCGACGGTCACGTTGGCATCGTTCTCTTTTTGCCAGCCAAAAAGCCTCCTGATAATGGCGAATATTGATACATTATCACCAATAGAAAATTCCAAAATATGAATCGCGGTATTCTCACTTTCCCAACGGACTCCACAAATGGGGCAACATCGACGCCTCCATGCCCAGAGCCATTAGCTTGGAAATGGCCTGTAATAGTCACTTTTGAAAAAAATATATAATTCGACTGGAGAATGTCGAGCCTTTAGAATTGAAAGTGTGCGGAACTATTAGAATGCCGCAAACTGCTGGAAAGCTATTCTTTTTTTCTCACTTTGACGTACGGTTGATCCGGTTGATGAAGCGAATCTAAGTCCTTGCCCATGGCGATATCTAGAATGGGACAACTTGAATTTTTTATCACCGCATTTCATAAAACTTTAAGAAAAGAAGCATTTATAGCAAAAATGTCAAACAAACCACAAATGGCATCAAGCGTGGCGCGCTTCATGACTGGGTAGATGTCGAATTCCTTGTTCTTGTGAGAATCGAGCACGTCAATGAGCACCTTAAATGTTTTCTCAAATTGTTGATTTTTAAATTATAAACTATTTATCACGATGGCTCATCTCCTTTTTTTGCAAAATGTGAAACCTTTTATCCATATTTTATTATTAAATGTACAACGGTCAGTTTTCAATCTCCTTTTCGCAAAATTCTACCTTAATATATGATGGCATAATTACCAGAAAATACCTTTCCATGTCGGTTCATAGTGTCGATGTATCCTTTGAGCATGGAGAAATGGAATGAGGGAGTGAGAAGTTTCCTCCGCGAGCGCCATTTATCGCCACCTCTGCATGTTGAAATTTTTTTTTGAAATTCATTTTTTCATCAAAATTGCATTATTATAAATTTGAAGTACTAGGTTCCACTTCAAGAATTACACGCGTTTATTGTCGCATTCTCTCACGTTCACACATTCTCGCATTCGTTTCTGTTATAAATCAGCTTACCCCTTTTTTTCGGATCAGTGTTTGTGAGTTGGGAATACTTACGCCAGTAACAATCCTTTGCCCAGCCACGGCTCGAATATGTCGTAGTCTTCACCCTTGTTGATCTCCTCACTCGATTCGAGGATGTGCTACAATACATTTATAATAATGCGTTCCGCGGCTTAGCACATGTTCCGCTTGCGAGAAAGCTCGACAAAGCAAGCGACACGCCGAGGTACAGAAAGATAACACATGGACGTGGACTTATCATTTACAAATTGTATTACTTGCAGCATGTGTCCGGTGAAGGGAATGAAGGCGCACTCGTGCAGTACCCAAAACTTGAGCAGTTGTGCGTCGGGCGACTCGCGACGAGCTGCCGCCGCCCGCTCGAGAAACCCCCGAGGCATGGCTACAAGGGGTAAAATCATTTACCTATTATTATTAATAACAATACTATTGCATGCTTCAATTGTTACACACGTTGACGCACCTATCTGGCGTTCCATAAAAACAAAACAAATCTAGAATGTTTCTTCTCGGCAAGCACATTGGAGCAACATATCAGTGCGTTCGCGTAAAAACTGTACGATATGGCGAAATTTCGTACATCAAATTTTGACCATGCCTATTTTTGGCATGGATCGATCCCTAATGACCCCCTCTATCGATTTCAGTTATTGACATTTTTTTGTGAACCGAATTTGCATAGATAATTAGCTATAAAAAGTAGACAATATTTAAGTTTATTTACTTTATCTCGCTTCCTGTTCACAATGAAGCGATGACTCCTGAACAAACTATGATCAGCTCGTTGATCTGCATCCACCTATGTCATTCGAATTTTCATTTTCGTTAATTTTCAAAATATGCAAATTTTTGAAAAACCATATCTCGAATAAAAAAATAACCTACTTTCAAAAAGTTGATATGTTATGTATTTTGGCACGGAGAACACAATTCCGTCGTAAAAATCGAATTTCCGTTTTGGTAAAATAGCGCTATATTAAAAAAAAACTAATATTTTCTTTTAGAGAGTAACTCTTCATTCTCCTCATTCCGCGCTGAGTGCGCGGCGTCTGAACAATAGAATTGGGCAATAACAATGACAAAACAATCTCATCTATCTTCTTAGGCCTTCCGCTTAATTATCTATGCAAATTCGGTTCACAAAAATATGTCAATAACTGAAATCGATAGAGGGGGTCATTAGGGATCGATCCATGCCAAAAATAGGCATGGTCAAAATTTGATGTACGGCCAGGGTCCACTTTTTAAGCGAACGCACTGATATGCCCCGCAAAATCGTGGAAAAAAACAATGTGCACGTACACTCGGAATTCCTGCCCAGCTCGAACAGATTGCCGAACACGGGCATGCCCTCATCGCCGGGGATGTGTGCGGACAGACGCTTTCTGTGTCTAAAATTTCCACATAATATAACCGAAGTGGTGAAAATGAAGAAAACATGTTAATACTCCAAAAAAAGTATCAAGAATGTTCGCAATTCGTGCTCTCTACACCGGTAGCTGACCTGTAGCTCTTCCACTTCTCCACTAGGGCGCTGCCGTATAAGAGCAAAACAACGCCCACGAAAGCGAGTGCGTAGATCATCGACCTGGTCAATTGAGAGAGAGAGCCAGGGAGAGAGAGAGAGAGAGAGAGAGATACTACTGATAAGATAGTAGAGAGAGCGCGATGTACAAGCGAGCACACAAACAGAAAGTGAAAGTGAAGGAACTGTCGGTTAGAGAAATTTAGGGGAAATGTTGTGTTCCCACGTGTTTTGCAGATAGAGTGGTAGAAAAGCGACAAAATTGGCAAGAACATTGGGAGAGCGCGTACTTACATAGACTCAAAGAGTAGTAAATCCATGCCATATCTGTTCGGGACCGAAACCAAACAAATATATAGCGGAAGGCTCGTGGTTCGAATGCTAATCTTTTTTGTCTTGCAATGATGATGTTCAAAGATGTTCCTTGAGACCTACTCGGCAATGACTAGACTTTACTCGCAAACAAATAAATATATGCGTAGTTATTACAAATTCACAAACACTCGTCCAAAATATTAAAACGATCCACTGATAAACAACAGAAACGAGGAGAGTGCACGCGAAAGCGAGAGAATAAGACAGGTAGTACTGAAAGTGGAACGTAGTATGTTAAATTTTTAATAACTTGCTGCGAGGATCGGAGAAAACAATAATGACTGTTTTACCCGATTGAATGAGCACATGCCTAAGTTAATTGTACCGATACCACAGCCTAACAGGACTAGAAGACGACATGCCGATGCTTAAATCTTATCTGGGACTGTACCTTGCATTCGTGTCCATTGATAACAATATCTGCTCTTTTAGGAGTGGCCATTTGGCATTTTTGTACCGCAGAACGATTATGCACAATAAATCAGTCTTGAATGTGAGGAAAGGTAATCAAAATCATTAATTTAGCATAGTAACGACTACGATCACTTGACGCTAGAAAATGCATGCATACTTTCATATCAGTAGCCGTTTTCTGGCACTACAGTTTTTCCAAAGAACTGTATTTTAGTATTGTGAGTGGAGAGAGGCGACAACAAGGATGTTCATGTTTTTGATATTTAATTACTTACTTAGATACTTAGAAGATCCATCTTTATCGGCAGTTGCCGTGTGGATCACAATTTTTCAATTCTTCTCTATCGCGAGCGCGCGTAGTCTAATGTCTGTACTACTCTGTAGGGCTGTCGCTGCGTGGACGATCGTGTCATACTTCCTTGAATACTATAGGGCATCTTCGCATACTCCACGATCGAATCCCTCCATCTGGCGGCTTTCCTGGTAGCAAATAATTGGATTAGATATATCCAATCCGCGTACGCAGTCATCGATGACGAGATGTGATCCAATTATTCATTCGAATTTCAAACTCTACAGGTGCAGCTACCAGAATCTGCGGGCAAACATCCGTCTTACCGAAGCGAACCTCGACCACTTACAAGTAGGGTTGGCTTCGCAAGGAATGAGTAAGGGGGGACCACATTGTTTTTCCTTGCCAAGGAATTTCATTTTAATGACCTACTTGCCGGTAGGTGTTATTTCGAAAAATGAGGAGAAAACTCGATATCTCCTCAATTTTTGTATCGATTGATGGTAATAAAGTAACTGTAGGCTGAATGAGATTCGAGATCTTGTGATTACTTGATAAGGAAAATTCCTTGCGAGGCCAACCCTACTTACAAGCCAGAAGCAACGCATTGGAAGCGGAAAACGAGCAGCTCAAGCGGGAACTTGCGGACGAACGGTACAGCTAGAGTTTGAAATTCAGACAGAATAGGATAAGATCTCTTCATTCCGCGTACGCGCTCAACAACCGTCTGATATAGAGAGTGTGCGAAGTGAAGAGGTCGCATCTTATCATGTACCTGCATTTTAAAATCGTTTGCTACTGATTTTTTTTGATTTATCGTTTTTTCGTTTGTGTATTATTTACAAGTTTTAGAAACAAAATCTTTATATTTCGTGCATGAAATATCGTAAAAATCAGCATTAGCAGTACGTGCTGGAATCGTTGATAGCCGAAAAAAATCTTTAGCGAGCATGCAGCACGACACGGATGCCATCTCCCGCCTTCAGCACCATCTCAGCCAACTTTGGATTGGAGTGGAAGTCTCTGAAATGAATCGTCCCGGATCAATCAATCAATCAATTTATCATATCAGGCGGTTTATCAATCGTCAATTATCAATCGTCCCGAATGTGCCCATGCAATTCCACCATCAGCGATGTCGCATTACTAGCGATTTTCTGGATTTCCATTGGTCTCGAATAGACTTCGAGAAATAACTAAACAACAGGTTGCATAAGAGGCAAATGCACCGCTCCAGCAGTGAGAGATTGCTAGGAATGAAGAGAGCGGAGAGTGATTTGCCTCTTACGCAACCTGTTGTTTAGTTATTTCTCGAAGTCTAGTCTCGAATAGATACACAAGCAGACGGTTTTCTAGGAAGAGGACGAAACGTGCCTGTCTGACTCCACTCGGTAACTTCGCAGCAGCCATGCCATGATGATCTTCAGTTCGTGCATTGCGAACTTCTGCCCTGTAAGAAGTTCGCACATAAACATCGGACTTGTCCTTCAGGAATGCCTAAGACACTGCGCACTGCGCGTGCATTTTGCAATTTATCATGAAATGTTTGTGGGAAATGTTTGTAGATGCTCACCGATGCAGTTTCTCGGTCCGGCCGAGAAGGGAATGTAGTCGTAGGCGTGTCTCAGCGCGGCCTGCACATCATTCACTTTAGATTATCAGTTACACTCTAACGATTCCTTTAAGCTAGGCGCTCACGTTCTCCAGCAGGAATCGAGTCATTTTGGCTATTGCTTACTTTGTGGTGCACGTAAAATTAGCTATTTTTATTTTAAAAAATGACATTTTCCGGAAGGAATCGATCTGGGTCGAAGACGAGCGGCTCGGGATAGATGCACTCGTTGTGGTGCACGAGGTAGGGAGGGATGAGCATGTTGCTGCCGCGCGGAATCAAGTACGGACCTGCACGATAAAGACACTAGCATTACAACCCGTCGCCAACTTCCGGACTACATCATCTTGTATGTATTCTTGCACACTGAACAGCAGAGGTACACTAAAAAGACAACTTCGCAACTGGTACTGGAATCTTTTGGCACTATTATGTGCTGGTGTTGCGGAAAAATCGTTGTCCCATCAGCCAAACCACGTACCCATCTGCAGGTCAGTGTGGAGCAGTCGCTGGACGAAGGGCACGGGCGGGAACATGCGCATCGTCTCCTTGATGCAGCGCTCGAGGTAGACGAGTTTAGAGAGGTCCTCCTTCGTGCAATCTCGGTTGATGTCGTCGCCTAGACGACGCTACAGGATATTTTTCCAGCTCAGATTTCCAAAGTATTTTGTCTGAATATCACAACTGTTATTATATTGGCCTCAATCAGATATGGCAATTTGAAAATGTCATGAACATGAAATTAACTAATGGAGTTGCGTTGCCCCTCAGGCATAGGGGTGGTCGAGACCGCCTTGCGTGTTTTGTGAAAACGTCCAGAACAAAGTTACTAGCATACCGAGGACGTGTGTGATCTCCTCGTACACCCGCTGTTGGATCTCGGGATGATGAGCCATGCACCAAACCGCCCAGCCGATGCAGGAAGCGGTCGTGTCGTGGCCTGCATTAAAAGTAATTAAAAATTATAAAAGCATATTTCACTTCTCTGAGCACTTTTAACGATTTCCAATAATATATGTCAATACATATATTTATGAACTCTAATTTGCTGTGAATGACCTGCTTTGTCATGCTGTAGCGGGTATCATTTCAGTGTTTAGTAACGGAGCGTTGTATAATTTCGGAATAGTGGTAAATGCAGATACTGACCAGCGAACATGAATGTGTCGACCTCCTCCCGGATGTCTTCCATCGACAGATTGGCTCGGTCCTTTTCTGACAGCAGCAGGTCGAGGAAGGCGCGCTTGTTCGCGTCCACTTCACCGCGAGCAAGAGAGTCCATCCTCTCCGTTATCACCTTTATTTATTTATTTATTTATTTGATAGACCAGCAAAGGGGGTGACGGCAATTAAAGAAACAATGAAAAAAAGAAATATCTAAATATAGCAGAATAATCTAAATATGATCTGATCATCAAGATGAACAATCAACCACTTCTGGGGTAGCCAATTCAGAGTTGTATAAACGCTCCTACAGCAATTCGATATTACCTACAGAACTGGCGTCGTCATTAAAGGGACCTGGTACTGCAAATGAAGTGAATTTCAGATTAAAGAAAATTTTATTCCGATTCGAATGCAAAAAACCGCATATTTTTACGATTTTTTTGAAATTAGTTATGAATTTTCAAAGATCCCATTTCAGGCCAGAATGACCCAGCGCTACTGCGTTTAGCGGCTAAACACAGTAGTGCCGGGTCATTCCGGCCAAAAATGAGATCTTTGAAAATTCATAACTAATTTCAAAAAAATCGTAAAAATATGCGGTTTTTTTGCATTCTAATCGGAAGAAAATTTTCTTTAATCTGAAATTCACTTCATTTGCAGTACCAGGTCCCTTTAAGCAAGCGTATTTTAGTTCTTCGCTTGATCAGATTCTAATGAGAATTTTAAAAAAAAGAATGAAATATTGCTTACCGCATTGGCAAAGTCATGGTCGACCTTCACGGTCTTTTCATATTCCTGCTGCCATCCACTGATCCACCTAAATTATTTAATTAATAGAAATACAATTTAATTACTGTAATTAATAAAAATAAAATTAAATTGTTATCGCTCACCTGCCGAACGAGCTCCACAGATGCGGTAGCATTTGCTGCTTCACGTTGAGTGCGCCAATCTTGGCTATGGCCTGTAGTCACGTAACTCAGCTTGGAATATTGCTCGATGATTTACTCATCAGCTAGGTCTAACAGTACTTTACATCACGAAAGCGTCCAATAACTTGTTATTTATTAAAATAATATTGTGTTGTCATTGGCTTAACATATCGTCAGTCTCTGACGCAAACTCTGGTGGAATTGAAAATTGCAATTGCTATAACAAATTTAATATACTACGTTCCACTCAAAGAACTACCTGTGGTGTGCTTACTGTCGGATTTTCTCATTTTCTCTTTGCACTCTCACCGTAGTTTCTGCTATTTATCAGCGGAACGTATTAATAATTCGGACGAGTGTTTGTAAATTTGTAATATTCGCACCTCGACATACGGTTGCTCCGGCTGATGCAGCGAGTCGAGGTCCTTGCCCATTGCCGTGGCTGACATGATAGGTGTTTTGTATTTTAACACATTTATAGGCTTTGATGTGAATGGCTGGTCATTCTTTACTTTTTGCTTGTCTCAAAAATGTCGGCCCGATTATTCGTATGATTTGATCTTTAAGAAATCTTTCCATCTTGTTGGTGGTCGTTCAGGGGAGTTATCATTTTAGAACTGGCGGACTTAGAGCAGTTGCGAAAGATGCTAACAAATTGGCTCTGATCGATATGTCATTATCAAAAACAAATCACTATGGATGGTAAACCAAGTCGGATAGGTTCTATTTGAAGCTGAAAAGGTTCGAGGTCGTCGGCCTACCGCAGATAGTGTCCAGAGTGCATCGCTTGATGAGTGGGAAGACGTCAAACTCATGATCAGCATGGTCCTCTAGCACGTCAACGAGCACCTGCATTTGCGCGATATTTGCAACAAAAAGAACTCTTGCTTATTTCAAAATCCTTCATCGGAAAAATTGATAACTGAAAAGCCGTTCTTCCTTAATGATGCCATGATTTATGGGTAACCCCAAACTGTTTCTCTTGTTTCCCTTATGCTTTGCGCAGCTCAAATCCTCATTCGCATATTGAACGCATATTGCACACACTAGGGTTGCCCGTTCGGCGTCGGTTTTTTTCCGAACCTCCCCTGGCGTCTTTCTTTTCACTAGTTCTCGTATTACCGATGTAATGCGAATACCGAACTTGCCTCCCTCTTACTCACCTTTGCGTGTCTGTTCATCGTCGCCACGTATCCGTCCAGCTGCGAGAAGTGGAAGGTGGGCGTGAGCATCTTCCGCCTCGATCGCCATTTATCCGCACCCCTGAACGACTATCATGCTTCATTTGTACATGAGAGGACTTATTCTCTTGTCGCTAGCGGCGAACCAGTATTGACAAATCCATGGAATCGGTCGATTTGCATAACGCCAACGTATTGCTTCTCTGCGCCAAAGTAGTCGTTTCAATGAAAAACTAACGCTAGGAGCAATCCCGTGCCCAGCCACGACTTGAGAATGTTGTAGTCCTCGCCCTTGTTGATCTCCTCACTCGACTCTAGCAGCGGCTGCAACGTATTGTTTCGTTGTGTGATTCATCCACTTATCCGGGAAGAAAAAGGTATCAGTCCGTACCATTTCGAACATTCTACAAAGCAGATGGTTCTTAGATGTCGTAATTATTATAGCCACTATCTAGTAGGATCATATGTCTGAATGGCGGATGAAGTTGTATTAATAAAAGAGAGTTACACTACTTATTTGTTGACATCTACGATAGTTCGTAGTTCATGCATTCTGTCTTGTTTAGGCGATGTGCTGTCGGGGTTTTCCCACTGTGCATGAATCATTGATTCGGTGTTATCATCAGAGCATTTTAGTCGTCAAAATTCTTGCGCACCGGAGTTTGCTCGAGTAACGTGCATCGACAGACCAAAGAGACTACACGAAAGAGGGGAAAGAAAAGAGAGAGAGAGAGAGAGAGAGAGAGAGAGAGAGAGAGAGAGAGCAATGAAACAGCACCCGCTCAAACATCGGTGGAAAGATAGAGCGATAAGAAGCTCACTGGCCGCTGTTCTATGATTCATTCCTATTCGTCGTTTGACTACTTGCGAAAGTGGTGTATTCTGATGCTCAACTATCTCAATCAGCCAAGTTTTAAAATGATCTTCATACAGAAATCAGTGATCTTCTGCTTTCTAGCCTTATTTCAGCAACAGCTTAGAAGAAAGGCGAAATTCCCAAATTGATTCAATGGGCGCGACGGTTGTGAATCGAATTCCTAACCTGCAGCATCTCTCCGCTTGTCGGCATGAAGACGCTGTCGTGCATTATCCACAGCTTGACCAAAGTTCCGTTCCAATCGTCGCGCGCCGCCTTGGCGCGCTCCAGAAACGATCGAAGACCGGCTGAACACAAACACCAAATTCGGCTTATTTCTGCAGCAATTTCGCAGAATCTCCACAAAAGTTCTATGTAAACATGCAAAACGATTTATACCCAAAGCGCGCACCTTCCGGAGTCCTGCCCAGTTCGAAGATGTTTCCGAAAATGGGCAGACCTTCGTCGCCCGGAATCAGGGCCGATAGACGCTTTCTGTGCCTGAAAATAAAGAGAGTTCCTTTTTCTCAATCAGTAAAACAATCGGATTTAGAGGAATTTTTAAAATCGTGTTGAATGGACTATTTCCTTGTTGGATTAGACATGAAAATGATATTATGCACCTGAAATTGGCCCATTTAGCAGCGGCGCCGCGTCCAAAGGCGAAGAGAAGCACGGCGAGCAGTGCGATCAGGTAGATCATCTCGCAGCCTGTATTACAATCACAATCATATATTATATTTATATTTTATCGACGCCCGAGGGCGCAACGAGCTAACGTATGATCGTGAGGAAAAAATCAGTTACGACTCTCTATAGACTAGGTGGTAGGGGTGCGATAGGATAAATCAGTTAATGGCCAGATCAATTACAATCACAATTATTTATTCCGCAAGGGTAAGTGGGTTTCGTGAGAGTTCGTAGTGAATTGTCGATATTGCCTTCGACAGTCGTCTTCAGACGATTCGGATGTTTTGGGGGCATGGTTGGGCACAGCCTCCGAAAGAGTAATAGCGAGATCTTGTTAAAGAAAGAGAGAATCGCTGAGAGAGTGCGCAAATTGAGAGAGTCAGACAACGAGAGACTTTCTTGGCATGGTGCCAATTAGATGCTGTGTTGGGGGGGGGGGTGCAGTATTCAAAGTGAATTACACGCCACAGCCGCACTGGCGACAGTTGAAAACGGGTGAAAGTGAAATGTAGCACCAGGTAATGCGCAAAAGCACCAAGGAGAGCCTCAATGAGCCAATCGCGAACCAGCAATGTTTTATAGAAGTTGATAAGAAGATGAGGATGATGTGTGGCTTTGACAACGAAAGAAGCAGCTCGCAAGTTCAAAGTCTCGAGTGTGTTCTCAACTCTTCTCTTACTCACTCGAGAGAAGCAATGTTGACAGTAGGAGAGAGTGGCAGAGAAGCAGAGACAGACGAGTCCAAATACTCACTCTCAGCGATCAAAGAAGAGACAAAGTGAGGGAGAGAGAGAGAGAGAGAGACGGAAAGAGAGAGCGAACTCGTTGGACCGATGCATCAGCGTGCAAAGTCGAGCGCGATTGAGTGCAGATAAGAACAGTGACACTGAATTCGTGACTAAGAACGCCTTTTCGCAATTTGTTTCGTTGGCCCATCACCCGTAGTCTGATGTACATTAAAGGGACAGTAAAGGCACCGTTGAATTCCCGCAAATTTCAAGGTCTCGCCACGACTTTCGGCCCGTTAGAAGAAACAAAAGCGCAGGGTGGGTATCGAACCCGCGACCTCACGATTGCTAGGCTAACGTTTTACCGCTACTCCACTTGGGCTGATATCCGATATGGCGCACACTATCTCTATCCCTACGTCGCTCGTGGAAATTGGACCAAATGAACAAGAATTTGTGTGTTTACTGTCCCTTTAAATTGGCTAGTGCGAAAAGTGAGACCTTTATTGCTGTATTTTGCACACTCTCCCATCCCCGGTTTATTATCCGGAGAAGGGAGAGTACGCGAAGAGCTCACATTCTCATATTTTACATTCTAGTCAGTACTCCACGAAGACGCACGTTTGACGCAAACAAGCACAAGAAAACATTATCGCTAAAAGTGGCTTCAAAGGCTGCACCCATTATGAGTCGCCATCAAACAAATGATAAAAGAACAACAACCGTTGCGATTTCGTTTCGGAACAGCGATATGAGTTGTTTTGGTTCATGACATTCTTTAGCACGATTGGTAATTCGAGTGGTCCAGTGCACATTTGTTAGCCATACGTTTTTGCGTTTCATAGAACCGCACACATACCCTCCCACGGTCGGCACATTGCGACGTGCCTGCCAACTTTTTTTGGTAGGCACGTCGCACCCATGACCGGGGTTCATGGTCAAAATCGATATTTTCGATTATCGATTGATCAACCCAATCTATAGTGGGATGGTACCGTATGGTCTACAGTTACTCAAAATCGATAATCAGGTTACTGTAGCTTTCGCTGCGGGACCACCATTTTACGGAGTTGCGCCAAATGAGCCGGGATTGCTTGTATGAGTTGGCATTCGGCATGACATTGCTCAAAAGGTATACGGTAGCTCGTCTACCGTACCCATGACTTAGCTATGGTAACTTTCGCTGCAGGACCACCATTTTACAAAGTTTTTCGAATCGAGTCGCGATTGCCTGTATGAGTTGGTATTCGGTACGACATTGCTCGAAATGCATACGGCACATCGCCTACTGTTCCGCGAGTTACGGTAGCTTTCGCTGCGGGACCACCATTTTACAAAGTTGCGCCAAATGAGCCGGAATTTCTTGTATGAGTTGGCATTCGGTACGACATTGCCCTAAAGGTATACTGTAGTTGGGCTACCGTACTCATGGCTGCGCTACTGTAGCTTTCGCTGCGGGACCACCATTTTTCAAAGTTGTTCGAATCGAGTCGCGATTGCTTGTATGAGTTGGTATTCGGTACGACATTGCTCGAAATGCATACGGCACATCGCCTACAGTTCCGCCGGTTACTCAATTATTAAGCACCTCAATTATTAAGAATAATTAAAATCCGATATTCGATTCAATTACAACTCCTCCTCTATCTGTTTCTTTGCACTGACAGCACTTCCGACTTTTGTTTCCCAAATTTTGCGTTTCACCGATCATTTATGTATTTTGATAAAAAAATATATGAATAACATTTACTCTGAAAGTTGCACATGTACGCGCAAGGAGTAATTTTTTCGGGGAAAAATCTTTTGACGCAACCTCGCAAAATTGTCCTCGTAAATAGTCGCTACTGTAGCCCTGACTACGGTAGCCGGACTGCAGTGTACCTTACATGCAATGTCGTACCGAATACCAACTCATACAAGCAATCGAGACTTTATTCGAACAACTTTGTAAAATGGTGGTCTCGAAACGAAAGTTACCGTAACCCGCGGAACAGTAGGTGATGTGCCCTACGCATTTCGAGCAATGTCGTACCGAATACCAACTCATACAAGCAATCGCGACTCGATTCGAACAACTTTGAAAAATGGTAGTCCCGCAGCGAAAGCTACAGTAGCGCAGCCATGGGTACGGTAGCCCAACTACAGTATACCTTTTGAGCAATGTCGTACCGAATACCAACTCATACAAGCAATGGAGACTCGTTTGGCGCAACTTTGTAGAATGGTGGTCCCGCAGCGAAAGTTACCGTAGCTACGTTATGGGTACGGCAGTCGAGCTACCGTATACCTTTTGAGCAATGTCGTGCCAAATGCCAACTCATACAAGCAATCCCGGCTCATTTGGTGCGACTTTGTAAAATGGTGGTCCCGCAGCGAAAGCTACAGTAACCCTGATTATCGATTTTGATTAACTGTAGACCATACGGTACCATCCCAATATAGATTGGGTTGATCAATCGATAATCGAAAATATCGATTTTGACCATGAACCCCGGTCATGGGTGCGACGTGCCTACCAAAAAAAGTTGGTAGGCACGTCGCATGCGTCGACGCATGGGAGGGTATGACCGCACATCATTCCTAATTTCGACGATTTGTCTATCTTGATAATTTATTCTATAAATGAGAGCTTGACTATTGCACATCGCGCATTTACTATCCGTTTGCACTCCGTACAATGTTCGTTCTTCTGATCGCGTCAAGTGTGTTGCACTGAGGGAAATAGTGACGATTAGATAACAAAAGGCGAATCGGAAACAACTGTGCTCCGAATGATGCGACAAAAGCTATCCCTTAGCGATGATGTTATTGACCCCTCATTGGATCTTGTTTTCATTTCTCGTAGGCATTTCTGTTCACCTGCACGTGTGCACTCATATTGCGCATCACCGTTCGATTGTACGTCCGACGGACTTTGGACAAAACAATAATCGTTGCTCTCAAGGGTTGAACATTGTCAGCATTGCTGGTCATAAAACCTCGTCCTCTGTTAGTTTTTTGTTCTCACTAAGAGTGCGTACACCGCACACTCAGTCTACTTGGTATTCAATATGAAAGCGATCGGCCAGATTCGCTTCAATATCTTAATGGACTCGCAGGAGGAGTACGATTGCAGGTTGGTTTCATTTTAAAAGGAACCAGAATTTTTTTAAAAAATCAATCGTCTCTTTAAAGACTCAATAATACGCAATCTATTTCTTCCTTGCTGAGACAGCAAAGACTTTTTTGTTTCTTATTTTCCCGCTACTCTGAGAAAAAAGTCACTAGGATCAGGACACAAAGTGAAAATGTTCACTTACCTGTAAGTGAAAGTCTCTAGAAATAAGAGACATTTCACTTACAGGGAACATTTTCTCTTTGTGTCCTGATACTAGTTTTTTCTAAGTGTAGTTTGGGCGCCAACGGCTTCGAGGATTGGTCTACGAGAGGCACGGCTCGACCGATCTACGGGATCCTCTCCCTCTGCTTCGCACTGATCACCATATTATTCTACACGATCACTGCTGTTGCCATCTGGCCAATGCGGCGTCTTTCTCACTACAAAGTAAGTGAACGTATTCAAGATGTGGCAAATTTCAGCGAGAACAAGTGGAAAATGGGATGTCATCATTGGCTTCAAATCCTCCTGCGCTTCAGATTATGCTACTTCTGGCGATCTCGGATATCGGCACCCTTCTAACCAATTCGCTTTCATTCGGCGTTTTGCTCATCTTGGTCCGGTTGTTTGGACATTCCCGGTGGTGACTTCGTCGCTAACATTCCTTTACTTGTTTGTGTTTGAAATTAAATCGGGAACAACAGTTCTTTTGCGCCATTCTGACCTGAATGAATATCGATTGGTAAACGGAAATATATCGACAATCTACAAAGAACGCTCACGAAACCCCTAACCCTGCGGAATAAATAATTTTAATTGTAATTGTAATCGATTGATGCAGGGCGAGGTGTACTGCAAGCATCCGAAGGCGCTCTTTCTCAATGCGATCATGTCGATGTGTTAGTGACATATCTTGAACAACGCTGGTCTAAGTCTTTTAACAACAGTTTTCTTCACTTCATCAAGCATTATCTGTACAATACTCGCCCTCAACCGCATGATGGACCTGCTAGTCGTGCGGTGGAGCCAAGTAGTTTTCAAGGTCTGGTATCAAAGGCCAATTATAAATAATACATGTATCTGCTCATGTAATAATCAGTTAGACATTCAAAAAGTTCCAAGTGTCGGCGATCAAGAGATACAGTCATGCGTGGATCTAACATCGTAACTGACGATCATGTACCCCATCAGGGCTCGCGCACCTGGGTGATACTATTCGTGAGCTACTGCTATCCGTTGTTTATGGCATTCTTCACACCGCTCTTCTTCTTTAATTCCGACCTGCACATTCAGATGCCGAATCCCGGCATGAACGAAGGTCGATACGAGGTATACCGAGGAAACAAGTAATTCACAAAACTTTAATTCACGGAATTCACAAAACTTGCTGAAATCGTCAAAATGTTGGTCTTCGCAGTACTACAACATGTTCGTGGTCTTCAACAATACTGTGATGCCCACGTTATCGGTGCTGGCGTATCTCGTTATGCTGTTGTTCCTGCTCACGAGGTATTGCTGTTAGCAGTTCGAGCCTCATTTTCGGCATCCCTTTGTGCCATCATGAGTGAGCGGTTATTATCAGATAAGGCGCAGAGAGACAGATAATAAAGTGAGTTACATAATTTGATTTTTGTCATTGACAGAAAGGACGCCACGCACGGGCAAACTACGGATCACTCCAACTCTGTGAATCGAGCAACAATTATGGTAATGCGGAAATATTGAAAGCATATTTTGTTAGATAAAAAAATTACAGTTGCTAGTTCAGTCGGGAATAATTATGGTTCTTCACTTTACTATTCGGTTGGCCGGAAAGTCTTGATAACTTTTTCATTCGTTTATTTCTCGAAGCAAACACAAGTACATTATGGGTTATATGCTCCATCATTATCGACGATATACTGCCAACGTTGTGTTAGCTTGTGGATGCCCTGTCTATAGAACCCTGCTGGGCGTGAGGCGAAATATTGCTTCAGTGCGGCCTCAAGACTTCCTCGTGTTGTGAACGATCTCTCTCGAAGGGCATGGGTCAGGTCCGAGAAAAGCCAATAGTCACTTGGGGCGATGTCTGGGGAATACGGTGGGTGAGGGAGAATCATCCAGCCATACTTTCCCAATTCCTACTTGACGAGTTTGGCGACATGTGGACGAGCGTTGTCATGCTGATAATATATTTTCTTATCTTTCAGGGCTGAACTATCGACTTCCTTCTTCAAATTACGTAGTTGTTTCACATAACGGTCGGCGTTTATGGTTTGACCCTCGGGAAGGAGGTCCCAGTAGATGGGCCCATCCACTCCCCACCATATTGAGAGCATCACTTTTTTGGGGTGAAGGTCGGGTTTAGGGACATCCTGTGGCGTCTCTCCTTCTTGAATCCACTGGGCTCGCCTGTGGTGATTATCGTAGAGGACCCATTTCTCATCTCCAGTGATCAGCCGGTCCAACCATCGATCGCCGCCGTGGAGAGTGAGAAGACTGTATGCATCATCGACTCGGTGGTCCAGCTGGTCCTGGGTCAGATCATGGGGTATGAATCGACCAAGAACTTTTCTCATCCGAAGAGATTTCAAGCCTTCCTCAACAGTGCTATGGGCAACCTTCAGTGTGGATGCCAGTTCACGAGTGCTTTGGAATGGATCCGAATTCACCTGGGCTCTCAACGCATCCAAATCCAACTCACGGGGCCTTCCAGAGCGGTCCTGGTCATCGAGTGAAAAGTCGTCTTCTTTGAAGCGATGGAACCATCTTTGTATGGTTGGGTAGGAGGGAGCATGTTGGTCATAAATTTTCTTCAGGAGAGTCTCCGAATCCTTCAACGCTGTGTGAGATAGGAAGAGGTAGAGCAGAACATGGCGGATGTGGATTACACTGGGAATATACATCGTGCGTCAACTTCAGCACGGAGAAAGAGAGGGGAATGGGGAGTTGTTTACTACAAGGGCCCTAGTCTCCTTGTCATTTGTGAGGAACGAGGGGACACCAAAGTTCGAACGCGGCACACAGTAGAAAAACAAAAAGAGTTATCAAGAGTTTTTAGCATTCTTCCGGGAACAGGATTTTTTTTATTTAAAAATAACTTATTTTTTGACTGCCTGGTCCCTTTAAAGATATAAATACCCCAAAAAAGACCCAGCCTTTAATCCCTGCTCCTCTATCTCTCTTGAAGAGAGCATAAACAGGGAAGTGACGAAAGGAGCGATTGAGGAATCGAGAGGAGGGGCGAGAGATGCGAGAGGAAAAGAGAGACTGAGTAGATCAATGAGAGTGTAAAAGAGAGGGGAGATGACTTCGCATCCAGGGAATCACACTAGTCCGGAAAAGGATGGAAAGAGAGACATCTCGTGGTGAGACCATAGAAAATCGCGCGAAATCAAGCATGTCTCCCGTTAATATTACTATCACTCTTGCAGTCTTCGGGATCTCCATGTTCGCCATGCCGTCTGAGCGTATCATGTACGTGGCGCATACAGCGTGGCAGCTGGAGCACGGCACCCCTCCCTTCATCTACGTCATCTTCAACAAGAACATCCGCGACGGCGTCAAGCAGCTGCTCTCGCCAGTTTCGACGTCCATGATGACTATGAATACGACGGTGGTAGCGCCCACGATTGGCATACCCGTATCCAACGCGCGAACAACGGCATCAACGGCGGTCTGAGCGCATCATGTATTTATAAATCTTTTCAACACACGAGTACGATAGCACGGAAATACAGTAACAAATAAAGATACAAAGACATATATCAGACACAAAATAGCCAATTGGATTTGACGCTCTTCATACCTTTGTCAAAACAAAAAGCGGGAATACTCCGGGAATCGAGCCACCGACCTCCTAGTTAGAGTGCGAGTGCATTTGGCCCGTTGAAAATGCAGACTTTGAACCCCGGAAGGCACGTGACGCGTGTGCATTTTCCCGCCTTCTGTTAATTCAAACAGAGTCAAACAGGCCTGCCATGGTTCCTTAACGGGCGCTCTTATCGCCGAAATTGCGCACGGTCTTATATTTTGGCACTACATATCGCGCTTCACGCGAGCCGGGTTTGAGAAATAGCACGCGAAAGTGAGAGAGTGCGTGCTACGAGCCGTGCTCATGTGTATTTTCCCCGTACACAGCGACACGATGGAAAATACGAACTCGAGTAGCGCATGTCTTTGGCTATCAATCCTGACATCACAACACGCCGCACATGATTTCAAACCGACAGACAGGGGTGAGGGCGAGAGAGTGTACTAAAGTGAGAGAGACCCTCTCGATTTCACACGCTCTCTCACTCTACAGCCCTTTCTGTAAGGTTGACCGGCCTGTGGTATAATGTGGCCGCCTCGCCGTCAACCCTCCAGAAAGGGGAAAATGAGTGTGATTGTGGCCATCGTCACACTTCCTGACTTTTTTTTCTAGTGGAAATTTATTATATTTTAAATATTTGTTTTGGAAGAGAACAGAAGATGCCGCGCAGTTTATTAGGAAATGATTAATTTCATGTTCATTTCGATGTTGGCATTTCAATGCTCTCTTTATTCGTATTATCGCCCTTTCGAGATCGGAATTCGAAGGTGTAGAGCGAGTTCATTTCGGTACAAGACAAGTGAGTGGAGTGCGAGGAGGGGCGGCGGCGGGCTACTTCCTCTTTGATTGCACGACTTTCAAATATCTTGAAAAGGGAGATGGGAAAGCTGGGTGCGCTCTCACTTTTTCCTCATTTCGAATCGCACTTCACACGTCGCACGTAATCTTTTGTTCTCTCGGTGTGCACGTAGGAATAGAAAGAGACCCTCACCATTTTCGGCAAGAGTCCGCGTCGATGAATTCTAAAGCTTGCGGATTTGGCTGCGGTCCGAATTCGCTAACATTATGGATGCATTTGACACTGTTTGCGTTAGGATTAACAAGTGTCAGGAACAGATAAGAAAATAGACTTCACTCAACAATTACTTCTTAGGGTGCTTCTTAGGGATTCTTCTGACTCCGACAAAGAATTGTGCGCAATCGTCTCCCCTGTCCATCTACAGGTTTTGAATCGCATTTCCGACTTGGCGCCCAAAGACCGTATATGAAGACCGAAGGTGAATCACAATACAACAATGCTTTAAAAATGAAATATTTCTCCTAAAACAATTACTAGCTACTAGATGTGTTAAAATATTCAGAATAATTAGGTCTGTCAAAATGGAATAAGTACATTTTCTCATTAATTTGTAAAATAATATGTTGTATTTTAAAATAGGACGGCGAAAAATAATGTATCTTAAGGACAGCAATCGATCGGGATCAGTGCATTGATAGAGAGTTAAAAAAAATTTGAAGATATTCTCGTTGACATTTAGTGTGGCCCGCCGTCGTAATGGCGTTGCCAGCATTCTGGTTTTCCAACTCAATGACAACATTACAAATTCTCTTCTGGTTGTTCAGTACAGTGCGAAATGTATCCACGCGTCGGTGAATGAGACTTTTTCGAAATGAAGGGACAGTGGCCTCAAATTTTGCAGTTACCTTCTCAGAGTGTCGAGTCACATGAGAATTGACTGTTCCCTTGGTGTACGGCTTTAAAAATTCCAGAACGTAAGGGAGATGGGAAGACTGGGTGTGCTCTCACTTTCACCCTCATTTCGTGTCGCATTCTGCACCTCGCAATCTTTTGATCTCTCGGCGATAACGCACTCTAGATTTTTTGTGCCTCTTTTTGTTTCTCGTTATGCAACTTTCCAGGAAAATAAATACATTGTACGGTTCTCTTGGATTATGCATGCTAGCGCTTTCTCACTTACACATGCTATCTTATGTCCACTCATTTCTCTGCCGCTGATCACTCTCTATCCCCAAAATGCCCGGGGGGGGGGTGATAAAACTGCAACCAACAAAAACAGAAACGGCTTATAACTTTGCTCAAACTTTACCAATCAGTAGGAATTTTTTTTTTCCTGTTGGTTTTTTGCTAACATCGATTCGGCTCGTTATTTTTTTTGACCATTTTGAATTTTCGGCTAATTAGTGAAATTTTAATTAGGTAATTATTTAAAAAATTCTGATTATGATAACACTTTAGTTGAGCAATGTAGGCGGGTTTAGAGCAGTTATATAGACCTTGTTGTCGTTTTTGCCCATTACCGTTTTCGCCGTTGCTGTTTTGTCACCCCTCCCCCAAATGCCCGACCTTGAAAGGCTGTGATATTCACCGAGAGCGATAACAATAAGATGGAAAACCGACGCGACGGATAAATTTCACCCCCTGTGGTCTAAATTCGTTGAATGAGTGATAGATCTGTAGTGAGATTTGCGAGGTAAAAATATCGGAAATCGACAAAATCGCACTAGTTATTACAATATTATAATGATACGCGCACAAGATGGACTACTGGCGTGTGCACTCTCTTTCCACAGCCTTTCACACCGGTCGCTTTTTGGACTTTTGGTTTTGAATTTCTTTGATGTGCATGTCAGCGGGAACTTAAGAAATTGCGCGGGAAACAGCGGGAACTCAAGAAAAAGCGCTTCGGACTGGCCATGCAAAACTCGAGTGGTGAGATGTGCGGAAGAGCCATGGAAATCAGAGAAGTTGTTGCTTATTTGCGCGCTCTGCATATATAGCCTAGTTGGAGAGTGGGATTTACGCGAGACGGGGTTGAGAGTAGGAGAGAGATGGAGAGAAAGGGGCGGAGAGTGCGATTGTCTCTCGTTTCTCTGCAGGCTCTACTCTCTCGCCCTCAATGTCTGCCCGTGAAATGCTGTGCTTTCTATACCTCGGCGTGTCTCTGGGTTTTCCATCCACTCTCGCAATCATTTCTGCGTTTAGCACGGAGTAGCAACGGAACGTTTTATTATTTTGGGCGAGTGTTTGTGACTTTTTAATATGCGACCTGCAGGTTTTAGATTTGATTAAGTCAAAAGATCGTCGAGAGATCAGAAGATTGCGAGGTGCAAGTTGCGACACGAAATGAGGGGAAACAAGAGAGAGCACACCCAGCTGCCCATCTCCCTTACGTTCTAGAATTTTTAAAGGCGTTCACCAAGGGAACAGTCAATTCTCATGTGACTCGACACTCTGAGAAGGAGACTGCACAGGGATTACTGCAATCTCTCACAATACGTTTTGTAATAAAATGTGATTAAAATTTATGATTTATCGCGCTAGACATTGCCGTGAAAAAAGTGATGATGAAAAAATTTTTAAAAAATGAAATAATAGTTTTCATCGTTTCTCAACGTCGACTACTATGCCGTCGATGGGCCTCAGAATGGCTTCGGTCGCGTATCGGATTGATTCGAATGTCCTGAAAGGATGTTCACGTAGAGTTCGCGTCTTCATGATAATTATTTGTATTTGTCATAAATTGCCCAAGCAAACTTTAACAAGGTCACCTTTTCGTTGTGAATCGATATCGACGAAGCAGCCACGCCATAATGATCTTTTCCTCGAATTGTGCGAATTTCTGGCCTAAAAATACTCGCGCTTTTATCAACAAATGCCTTGATCGCGGTATTGTTCCCGCTCCTGGTTCGTGGTAGCACTCGGCCAAGTCTTACCGGGAACATCAGGAAAAATCGAAACAAACAAATATTAAGTAGTTCAGTTCTGCCTAAAAGGACATAAGGTTGTACAAACACTCTTCTAGTAAATATCGTGAGCTTTCTCGTTTTGCTTGCATGAACAATGCCTTCGGAATACCGCACCGACACAGTTACGCGGTCCGGCCGAGAAGGGAATGTAGTCGTAGGCGTTTCTAGCCGCAACTCTCTCGGGCAAGAAATTGTCCGGATTGTAAGCTGTCGGATTCGGGTAGATGCTTCTCAAACGATGAAGTATACACATTAGAAAATGTTTCTAGTTTTCTACTTACATTTTTGTTAAATATAACAAACACATGCGCCGTATAACAAACCTGTTGGCTACTTCAGGATATTTTCTACAAACATTTTTTGAGTGTAGTCAACGTTTCGTGTGATTTTTGAAATCTTGCGTCTTACTTTTGCCAGCTTCATAATACTTGGGAATCTATTAGAATTTTTAAATAACTTGCTTTAAGTAGCTACATTTTACAGAAATGTTCAGTTTTCTTTTCGTGAGGTTGTGCAGACCCTTTGTTAGTCGTCTAACTGGGGTTCTTCGGGCACTACAAGATTCAACAGCGAACTCACTCGTTGCGATGCACGACATACGGCGAGATAGATATTTGCGAGTTTCGCGGAAGCAAGTATTTTCCTGAAAAGAGAACAAATTTAACGAATGTTCTCCGTATTTGGTCAAAGTACCTTGCTGGAAGTCGCTCTTTAGCTGTCGGCTCACGAAAGGCACGGGAGGAAAGAGACGCATCGCCTGTACACAGAGAATGAATACACTGAGATAGGACACCCGATACACTCAATAGTGAGTGTATTCGCGCGTCGAGAGAGCGTGCGAAAACGAGAGATTTGTAAGTGTATCATACACTCGGTGTCCTATCTCAGTGTATGATACACTCAATAGTAAGTGTATTCATTCTGGGTGTATGAATATTGCAAATCATCTTCATCGAATGAATAGACTCAATGAACGACCACCATTTAAATTTACCAATTATATTTTACAGATGTGCTTGAACCAATAGGCTGTGAGTTATCACCTCCTTGATACACCTGTCGAGATACGTCAGCTTGCCCATATCCTCTCTACCACACTCCTTGTCACCGTCTCCTAAACAAATATTTTAAAAAAATTTCATAAGTCGCCGTGACACACTTATCAATTTGTGAGTACTTGCGACACTATGAAATTAGATGGAGGAACGATTACTAGCTATTTTTTCATTTATTTTCTACTGGACGGCTGGTGGTTGCATGGAGAAGTACACTGACCAATAGAGTGCGAAATGTGAGACCACGTCCTCTTCATTTCACACTCTCTCTAGACCGGTCGATAGGCGAGAGAGTGTGTGAAATGAAGATACAGTGGTCTCACATTTCGCACTCTACTGACCAAGAGCTTCCACCACCTCTCGATACGCTCGCTCCTGTGCCTCCGGATGAGAAGCAAGACACCAGATGGTCCACCCGAGACCGGCTGATGTCGTGTCGTGACCTGCAATGCATCGTTAATGTGCAATGCCAGATTCATTGTCGAAAAGATATGAGATCAGTCTTCTCAATTTTCGCACTCTCTCGTGAATTGGCGGGTGAAAAACGCAGTGAAATGGAGTGGGGGTTGACCCCTAAAAGTGAGAAACCAATCAACAACGCATCGACAACGAATGCACCCCAAGCCCATATCGAAAGTAATGGTTTAATTTAAGTGTACACTTTGACAAGGACCTGGGGGCTTCAATTTGCATAGGTAAAGGGATACGTACTCCTGAGGAGGTAAGACGATACCTTCGAACATGAAGGTGTCCACCTCCTCTCGGATGTCTTCGTCTGTCAACTCTTGCTTGTCTTTCTGCTCCAGCAGCAAGTCGAGGAAGGCGCGCTTATTAGGCTCTACCTCGCCTTTCGACAGCGCCTCCGCCCGCTCGGCGATCACCTCAACGCGCGTCGGTTTACGTAGAAACAATCTAAGAAATTCGACAGTATTTTTTAAACGGGAATTAAGCTATAACGAAGTTAATGTACCGTCTTCGTGAAGTTGTGCGCCACGATGAGCGCTTCGCCGTACGCTTGATCGATGCCCAGTAGCCGCCTGAATAAGGGTTCACATTTTAGTACATCTAATAAATTCCATGGTACAGGAGTGCTATCTTTCGTAGCTAAGATACCACCTGGATCCTCGCCTCACCTCACTATCTTGAACTGGAGGTAGAACTTCATGGCGATCTCGGTGCCGAGAACCACCAATTTCAGAATGGCAGCGACGTACGGTTGGTCAGGATGCCGTTGCGAGTCCAGCTCCTTTCCCATCGCCGTTTCTTCAATGATTGGAAAATTCTAAATGAAAAATGAAAATGCTTATTGGAAAATTGGCGGTTCTTGTTTTTCTCATTTGTTGTGATAAAGAAAAAAACAAAAAAGTGAGGCCGTGATCTCTTCCTATCGCACACTCGTCTTCCGAGCGTTGAAATCATGGCCTTACATTTCTCCGTTATTGTGTTACGCATCTTCGAGAAAGGCAAGTAGCCGAAGCTCACCACAAATGATATCGAGCGCGCACATCTTCACCACGCGGTACATGTCCAGTTCGGTGCCGGAGCGCTCTTCCAGAAGCTCAACGCATACCTGCGGAAGATTTTACTCAGTGAGCGCTGATTCCATATTTCTTTACATGGCACTGTTTACTGCTGCTAGCAATAAGAGATGTTGCCTATCACTCGCAGCAGGAGCGGACGTCTAATGCCTTACAGTGTGCAGCTAGGTACACTTTCCGCACAATCCTTATCTCTCCACTGGTCTCTTGGACTTTCACTGATCGCCCTCTTTTAGAATCAGAAATCGAGTGAACCTTTGCGTGCCGATTCATCGTCGAAATATATCCATCGAGCATGGAGAAGTGGAAAGTGGGCGTGAGCAGCTTGCGCCTCGACCGCCACTTGTCGCCCGTACTGCAATAATGAACTGAACATTTGCAAAATTGAAACGCTTTCGTACTATTTTAGATGTGCAGATGCATTAGATTGCTATGAGAAACTCAAGAAGCATGGGTATTACTCACCTCATGAGCAATCCCCTGCCCAGCCACGGCTCAAAAACGTCATACTCGTTGCCCTTTGTTATCTCTTCGCTTGAATCGAGGATGTGCTGAGATTTCATAGTTTTCTATAGCGCATGCACACGATTCACCAATTTCGAGTATGTTAAAAGCTGGCGAAAACCCCGATTTCGCATATAATAACGACTTGCATTTGATAACACCCGTCCGTCGACTAGAAATGCTCTCACTTACGCCAGATGAAAGGGTTTTCAAAACTAATTTCGAAACAAAGTCAGTGACAATCATCAAAAGAATACCTTGAGAGTCTCGCCGTTCGTCGGCATGTACACGTTCTCCCATAGGAACCAGATCTTGAGCAGCTGCTGTCCACCACAGCGCACCGACCGATGCATCTTGTCGATGATGCGACTTGCGATCACTGTAAAACACATAATTTCAATTATCATTTGTAATAATACAGATATAATCTCACAACAAAACTTTGCTGAATTATTATGAGATATGAAAAGGACATACCTTGAGGGTCCATGCCGAACTCGGGAATATGCCCGAGAATGAAGGTTCCATCGTCTCCGGGAATCTTTGCAGACAGGCGCTTCTTGTGGCTGTAATCGAAAATTTGAAATTTCCTTTTCATGCTGAACAACAAAATTATGTGACTTTACTAGTTCAGTAGTAAGCAACTTTGTAGTAAGACAACCACACATTTCACAATATATAATATCCTCTTATTCGAAAATGTCCAACAGTAAATGCTGACCGGAGATCGTTGATGAAATTGAGTAGTGGGCGCGCAATGCACATCACAAAGATGAGACAAACTGCTTGAAGCAGCATCGCTGACATGGGAAATTAATCGACGTGAAATTAACGTGATATTTGCCCCGGCGAACAGCAAAGTAGGCAAACAAATAAAATAGGCAAACAGACGCACTAGCTAATAAGGGCGGCACGCCGTCGACTATTGTGAGGAGTCTTTGCAAGATAACAGTCGTTGTTCTGATAAGGACACTCGCCCGTATTCAGACACAATCTGTACCATCACATGGCAGAGCCAATTTTGGTTTGCAAAATCGTTTTGTGTCTCTCCAAAATGTCTACTGTCTTGGATAAGCATTGCTACACTTCAATGTAACAATAGAAAATGTAATGAAAGGCTTTATTGAGTCGAAACAATGATTCATCGCTTCACGACAGTGACTTTGATGCCGTCGACCGGTCGCAGAATGGCTTCAGTGGAGAATTTCTGCGATTCCAGCGGCCTTAAATATTTTTACAACGCGGCTGAAAAGAATTGTTCCACTTACAGGTCGGTTTCGAATCGGAATCGTCTCAGCAACCACGATTGAATTATTTTCTCCTCATAGAGCGCGAACTTCTGGCCTGAAATACTAGTTAGGTAACTTCTGGCCTGAAATACTAGTTAGGTAGGGAAATGCTGCTCAAAATTTTTCTTGAGGTTCGTATTGTTTGTTCTCACATGGATTTATAGAAGAAGCGATTGCAAAACATCACGAAGAGATTAAAATCTCGGGATGGACACTTTTTCTTAGTTAATACACGGCAGTACAACCTCGTACCGATGCAGTTTCTGGGTCCGGCCGAGAAGGGAATGTAGTCGTAGGCGTGTCGCGCAGCAGCCTGTTCGGGCAGAAATCGGTCTGGGTCGAAGAGTAGCGCGTTCGGGTAGATGCTTCTGAAACACAATCACTGATGTTAACTACGCGAACTATACTACGAATGTATTAAGATTGAATTTATTTGGCTAGCTCACTCATTTCTGTGCACGAGGAATGCCGAGATGGGCACGTTTGCGTGTTGTGGAAGTGTGTACTCTCCTGATTAATCAGCCAATGATGTGAGTAACGTGAGTAGCAAACACAATTCAGTAAAATATGTAATTACCAAGTTTGAAGTCGTTCTGCAACTGTCTGCTAACGAACGGAACGGGTGGGTAGAGCCGCATCGTCTGAACAGCGTATTATAGTATGCTAATAAAAGAGCCGACGAAGCAAACCTCTTTGATGCACCGCTCCAGATAATCAAGCATTCCCATATCATCCCGAGTCAAATCCCGATCCACCTCGTCACCTGAAATCATAAATACACGAAAGGATGGGTACAAGTTAGGAAATAATAAAATAACGTTTTGTGCTCAAAGACATTCTCACCGATTACTTGCATCAATTCTTCGTGTACCCGTTGTTGTATCTCCGGAGAGCAAGCGAGACACCAAACGGCCCAACCGAGGCCCGCCGAAGTCGTGTCGTGGCCAGATTTATATAAAAAGTGTTGTGATGAGTCTTTATGATGTTCCTATATTAATACCGTAATGTTTATCCAAACGATAAATGGAAAGATCTTATTTATGTGAACAATAGTTTCAATTTACCTTATATTTTACTCTCTGATCTTTGCGTAATATTGCGATAGTCTACTCACCCTCAAACATGAACGTGTCGACCTCCTCTCGAATATCTTCATCGGACAGATTCTGCTTATCTTTCTGTTCCATGAGTAAATCGAGAAAAGCACGCTTATTCGGTTCGACCTCGCCTTGCGCAAGAGCCTCTGTGCGCTCGGCAATCACCTGATAGTGCATAGTATAGCCGTTTCACGTTTTATTTTTCTTCTTCAATAATTATCTTGCAATTTCATTTCAAAGAGTTCTAGCACGTTCTAGGAACATCTGGATTGTTACTGCGATGAAAATTTGTAGTAAATCGTACAGTTCGAGTGAAATTCTGTGCGATAATGTTGCATCTGTCGAATTCTTGCTGAACACCGAGCAGATATCTGAGGAAAAAAATGCTCAAAAACCATACTGTTCGAAAGAAAAGATAATTATAACTTTCATCAAATATACCAATAAAAATCGTTTCCTGATGTTTCATGTTGAAATTTATTTCATTCAAACTATGTATTTATGTTTGAAACCTTTCTTCGTTATGTTGTTGCTCACCTCATGAACTGCGGCCAGAGGTACGGTTTTATGCCGATTTCCGTACCGAGTCTCATCAGAGTAACGATGGCCTCGATGTACGGTTGATTTGGCTGTCGCTGAGAGTCCAACTCCTTTCCCATTGTCGTTTCTAAACAAAAATTACAATGAATTTTCTGAAATTCTCAATACTGCAGAGATTATCCGTTCGTGGATCAGCAGTAGAATGCTCAATGTGAGACCACGGCCTCTTCATTTCGCACACTCTCTAGACCGGTCGATAGACGATAGAGTGTGCGAAATGAAGAGACCGTGGTCTCACATTGCCCACTCTAATCAGCAGCTTCAGAAGTAGGAAATGAGTTCAACTTTAAATCTGTTTTTTCCTCCTTCACTACCGTGGAGAGTGTTCGTCAAAAAACCTTTTTTTTAATTAAAAAATCAAATAAAATCTCTGGAATGGCGCACAGTACGATGAGTACTCACCACAGATTATATCCAGCGCGCACATTTTAACTACTGGATACATGTCCACCAGCTCGGGCCCGGCTCTGTCTTCTAGAAGTTCGGCGCATATCTGAGCGATATTCTTTGGTTCCAAAGATTATCGTCGTATTGTCTATTGAATAATTAGCAGCAATAAACTGAAATCTTTGGATGAGTAATGTATTTTGAATCTAATATAAAGTTTCAGCTCTAGTTGCATTGAAATCGGCGGCTTTATTTTAAGACCAATGCTTTTCGAAGTTTCTCTGTTAGTCTCAAAGTATCTTTGCTAATGTCTAAGTTTCTTTGTTAGTCTCAAAGTATCTTTGTTAATCTCTAAGTTTCTCTGTTAGTCTCAAAGTATCTTTGTTAATCTCTAAGTTTCTCTGTTAGTCTCAAAGTATCTTTGTTAATCTCTAAGTTTCTCTGTTAGTCTCAAAGTATCTTTGTTAATCTCTAAGTTTCTCTGTTAGTCTCAAAGTATCTTTGTTAATCTCTAAGTTTCTCTGTTAGTCTCAAAGTATCTTCTGTTATGAATTAGTCATCAACATTTTGTACTGACGTCGTGTGCTCAAATGCGTGCGGCGCTCTTATCTCTCAAGTAACCACTTGATCGACCAACGACTGCAATCTTTCACAATTTTAATGATAAGAGCTAATAAATTGTTGACAGCAGAACAAGTACTGCCGGATAGGAGAGGTCGCAATAAGTGGTTTACCGACGTGTGTACTCTCTTTCTAAACAACGGTTTTTGGTATTGTTTCAACGATTTAAAGGGACCAGGCAGTGAAAAAATAAGTTATTTTTAAATAAAAAAAAATTATCTTCCCGGAAGAATGCTAAAAACCGCATATTTTTACGATTTTTTGAAATTAGTTATGAATTTTCAAAGTTTCGCCTTTTTGTCGAAGACAGGTTACGTTAGCGACTACACCACAATTCATTTCTCTAAAATCAGACATTTTCATGCACCTTGGTTGTGCGCAATGATTCCGGGAGTGGCCAAAACCCCCGCGTTCCTCTTTTTGTTGCATAATCTAATCATCCGACCAATTTAAATAACTTTTTGTCTTTTCGGAAATAGGCGACTCACCGTTCCTGAGGCTAATTTCAGATTAAAATAACTAATTGTAAAAAAATGCTAAAAATTTAGTTTTTTCTTCATTTTTCATTAGTTAATAGTGAGTAAAGTTCATTAAAAAATATGAAAATTTAAAATCTGTTTTTGCACGCTGCCTGGTCCCTTTAAAGAAATAACTTTTTTGGACGGAAGCCGCATTAATTCGGACGAGGGTATATGAATAGTACAGTTGAGAAATTAACATACTGTATAGTAGAGACTAGTGCTATACGTTTCGAAATCCTTTAGATCACTCAGAATATCAGATTATGCGGAATGCAGATGTAATCAGATTATTTTTCTGTTTATTTATCAATTTTCTTGCGCTCACTCACTTTCGCGTGTCGATTCATCGTTGCCACGTATCCGTCTAGCATAGAAAAGTGGAAAGTGGGTGTGAGCATCTTTCGCCTCGATCGCCACTTGTCGCCAGTGCTTCATTTATTTATTCCATTATTACGCAAATTTTCAAACTAAAACATTATTAGGGGAACGATTGAGGGATGCGATTAAGTGAATGGCATTACTTTAGCTAAATCGTGAATCGACATTGTATTGATGCATCGTTAAGGTGCAGCTGACTTTCATCTATGTCTATGATATTGGAATTACTAGAAGAACCAGAAAAGACAAATGCATGTTCTGTTCAATGTCGTGCCTGATGAGCAGTCCCCTGCCCAGCCATGGCACGAGTGGCTCGTACTCATCGCCCTTGGTGATTTCCTCGTTTGAGTCAAGAACGTACTGCAATACATAGGAGTCATATCAGCTTACACTTAGAGTTGGCCTCGTGAGAAAGGAACAAAGGAATTCGAATTTCGAGATCTCGAAATTTATTTCATTTTAAATTCATTTCTGATTGATGAGCGGTCAATTTTGTCACACGGAAATTAAAGTAGGTGGTTTTGAAACATGGCGAATCTAAATCTATTTTCATTTCGCGTCCAAGTTCAATGGGAACTGAGATTCTTGGCATCGGTGAATTTCGAGATCTCGAAATTCTCTCTCACGAGGCCAACCCTATATCAGCTGGCTCGAACAGTTGCTGTTTACGTCGGTAATGGAAAAATACAAAGATAAATCATTTTAATAACATTTAACATTAGTGCGAAACAATACTTTTAGTGTTTGTCCGTTGGTCGCAATATACGAGTTATCGTGGAAGAACCACAACTTGAGCAACGAATTTGTTCATCCACGCAACGGCTTCTTGCGGCATCACTGAACATTAGCAAGTTTCCAACAAACAAGTTTAATAGCTACCAGTTTGCTATGGTGAAATCGCTTGCCACAAAAATTTTAATGGGTACATTTTATAGTTGACAAATTAACGAATATTTCCGCATTTTGAGAATGCTATTAGCAAATGGAGCCAAATCTAATCCAAAATCACCAAATCATGTCAGTTTAATGTTGAGTATGGATAGCAACCTTGGGGGTCCATGCTGAACTGGAAAACGTGCCCGAAGATGGGCAAACCCTCACTACTCTGAGAAAAAAGTCACTAGGATCAGGACACAAAGTGAAAATGTTCACTTACCTGTAAGTGAAAGTCACTAGAAATAAGAGACTTTTCACTTACCGGTAAGGGAACATTTTCACTTTGTGTCCTGATTAGGGATGCCAAATGAAGAGCTCTGGGAATCGGTTTATCACCCATAAAACTTTTATACTCCGACCAATTCTCCAACTTAATGTTTTAATCCGTTCTGGGCTTCAATACGAAACTTTTGAAACTAAGTATGGGATGATTGTACATGAGGATAGTTTTTGGGAACTGGTAAACACGAAAACCACGAAAAATCGCAGGCTCTTCATGAAGAGTCGTTTATAAACCTGAAGAACGTAGCTCATCTCCCAAGATCAACAGTGATAAATATTCCTAATAAGATTCCAGAATAATTGGAATCAACTCTTCACATGTTTTCATACCTTATTTGCATACTACAGCGATTTTACGCGAGACAAAATTTGCAAAATTGCTCTTCATTTGGCATCCCTAGTCCTGATCCTAGTGACTTTTTTCTGAGTGTACCAGGAACATTCCCCGACAGTCGCTTCTTGTGCCTGCGTTATCAGTAGTTGCATATTTACTTAATTAATTAATTTAGGAAAATCATGTTTGGCGGATAAATTTATAGAGCGGCGGTAGAAATCACATGATTCCAAACATACAGACCAGGGTAAGGGCGAGAGAGTGTGCAAAAGTGAGAGGGTCTCTCTCGATTTCACACACTCTCTCAGTCCAAAGGCCTTTCTGTAAGGTTGACCGGTCTGTGAATGATGTGAAATGCTAGGGTCAGCCCGAGGAATATTAGCTGAGAAATCATCGCAGAAAACCCGTCGAGGGGCTAGCAGAACTCTTTTATAAAGCGCAACTCGGTGATAATGAAAGCGTGCGTAATTTATTCGGTCAGAGAACGGTGATAGAGAGAAAGATACAAAGAGAGAGAGAGAGCAAGCGAGTGAAAGCGAAAGTGGTGGATACATTGCTGTCGACGCACGCATCTCGGCACACAAATGCAGAGCAGCACAACTGGTCACGCTCAAAGCTTCTGATTCATAACCTCCAAGCAAGCCAGAACCTGACTGTAGGCCATAATTAAGTTTATGATTGCATTTGCAAAACACCATGAGAATAATTGAGCTCCTATTGCCGAAATAATCGGTGGTAAACTACTGTAAGAGCTATGCACGACGAAGTTTGAACCGTTGCTAAATAATAGTTTTGTAAATGAGTTATTCGTAAGAGGGATTCCTTATGGTACCGGAATATATTTTCGTATTTTTGCGTCGATACAACTCAACTCACATTTGTGTTTATAATCGTCTTTGTAAGAGAGGTCTCACCAGAGATTGCAGGTGGCTCGGAACAATTTTCAAAAAAATAATTTTGATTTCGACTAAACTTTTATATTAGAGTACCCAGCCGACGAGAATTCGATTTATCCTGGTCCTAGGTCCAGAGCCGACTTTTAGGAAATTTCCGGCTCCAACACCGGAATCATCATAACTCAGCTCAAAAGAGAGCTAGAATGCTGTGATTGTGCTCAAAATGTTCATAATAATCTGGTAAACAAATGTACTTTTGGAAACAAGTTTCGTACTCGTTAACTTAAAAAGTTGGAACCGAAAAAGTGAATTCCGTGTTTTTCAAAAAATTCTTAGATATCAAAAATGCGAGATGCCGCGCTTTTTTATTGCGGATTATGAAAGAGCTCTTGAAATTCTATCCGGGAAAAATTTAAAACTGAACAAAAACGGGGGGATTTAAACTCGAAAAATATGTTTGAAAGTGAAAAATCGTCAAAAGTCGAAAAATAAACTTTGCGAAAACCTAACAAAAAGTAGTTTTTCATGCACTTTGTAACACTTTATGCACAGTAATTATATCCACGCATGTAAAGCTCATTTGGACTTTTAAAATTCGAAATATTATCAAAATTCGCTTAAAATCGTCGAAAACCTATTTTAGAAATAAAATAACAACCTGCTCCGCTCTTAAGTACGGTATAAATATGAATTCTGGTTGCATATCAACAGAAATACACCACATATGATATTTACCAAGCTCGCGTATTCTCGCATTTTTGCATAATTATCAGTCATTTAGACAATTTTACAAGTTTTCCAAAATGTTGATCCGAAAAGTTATCTAAATGAGCTTTAAATGGGTGGACATACTTTTTACTGTGCATAAAGTTTTATAAAGTGTATGAAAAACTACTTTTTGTTAGGTTTTCGCAAAGTTTATTTTTCGACTTTTGACGATTTTTCACTTTCAAACATATTTTTCGAGTTTAAATCCCCCCGTTTTTGTTCAGTTTTAAATTTTTCCCGGATAGAATTTCAAGAGCTCTTTCATAATCCGCAATAAAAAAGCGCGGCATCTCGCATTTTTGATATCTAAGATTTTTTTTGAAAAACACGGAATTCACTTTTTCGGTTCCAACTTTTTAAGTTAACGAGTACGAAACTTGTTTCCAACAGTAAATCTGTTTATCAGATTTTTATGAACATTTTGAGCCCAATCACAACATTCTAGCTCACTTTTGAGCTGAGTTATGATGATTCCGGAGTTGGAGCCAGAAATTTCCTAAAAGCCGGCTCTGGACCTGGGACCGGGATAAATCGAATTCTCGTCTGCTGGGTACTCTAGTATAAAAGTTTGGTCGAAATCAGAAATTTTTTTTTGAAAATTGTTCCGCAAAGGCCTATTTTACATACGATCTCTCGCGATACCTCTCGTAAATTGTTGTCCTCTATAAGCATGGTTTATCATATGTTGGTAGATTTTCTTTTTGCTTAGGTGAATTCAAGTTTTGATCGGCGTAATAAATAAACGTAATAAATAGCAGTGTGCGCTATCTTTTCAAATGTCGGACAGAGTATTTCGCACGGTCACTTCACCGGTCGGTGGATGAGAGAGCGAACTGGATGCGAAGTGGGCACAGCCACTTTCATTAAATTACGCTCCCTCAAGACATGGTACGTTGTCAAGGTCAAGGTTGTACCATCAATATTTTTAAAGTTCATCTGTGCGCAGCAATTTTTTTTTATTTTCAAGTGAACACGTAGAACTTTTAAGTATTAATCAATTTGAGGTATGTACACGCAATATGAACGCATAATGTGAGATCATCTTCGTTGGACGGTGACTTTGATACCGTTGATTGGCCGTAGAATCGCCTCGGTGGCGAATTTTTGAGATTCGAGAGGTCTGTAAAAACTGATTACATGACGGGAACAAGAAAGTATACACAATACTAATAAATATTAGGCATTTTAAAGAGATTTTATGACGTCTGAACACTTTTCAGACAGCCATAGAGGAAAACGTCTTCCGGCAAAAGATATTCACAGATTTGATATTTCCTTCTTTCACAGATATGTGCCGCCCGGGAGAGTTGCCCAGGAGAATTATTTTGAGACGGAATCAAAATACGAAATGAATTTCAAGCAAACGTCATTCCGAAGTCGAAAAAAAACTCACTCGTCGCTATTGAATCGGAATCGACGAATTAGCCATGTCATGATGATCTTCTCCTCGTATTGCGCGAATTTCTGGCCTGAAAATGTTTTTTTATAAATATTTCAAAGATTTTATCGCTATTACCAATAAAAAATGAAACAATTCTCGGGAGCAGCTATTGAGTTTTCTGTCTATTGCAATGCAGCCAATTGCCAGAATTTTTATAAAGACATTTTAAAATGATTGTTGTGTAACCAAATTCAATTCAATCTTGCAGGCATGACTCATGGCTCGAACACAGCGTACCGATGCAGTTGCGCGGTCCCGCCGAGAAGGGAATGTAGTCGTATGCATGTCGGGCAGCAGCCTGCTCGGGTAGGAACCGGTCAGGGTCGTAGCGCGACGCATTTGGATAGATGCTCCTGCACAGTAACAATGTACCTCCAGGCAGCATGTTTTTTTCTCTCTGATTATCTTCCACTTATCAGCCGTATTACGGATCTCTCGCTCGAAATGCCGGAATACAAACAAATAAAAATGTGGAATAGCTGACGCGCTCTTTACCGGACAGTGGATAAAAGGGTATTCAAAAATGAAGAAACTTTGTTCTCACAGACGCACTCTACAAAGTCAATAATGCATCCAAGAAAACGTTATTTACTATGGAGAGAGGTTTTTATAGCAATGAAATGCTAGACAACTTACTATAGGTATGACTGTTTCGCTCCCTTAGCGTCATGTAGTCATACCATACAGTGATATTTCAAAATGTGCGTCTATGGCGCCCCCTCATGGTACATGTAATAATTGCTTTAAACAACTTATTTATAGAAATGAGAATATAAGACTAGTGCATCTAAAAAGAACCATTTCTATTCATTTATGTTGTTTTGGCATACGTGGCCTGGTTGTAATAGTTTGTAGAGAGAAAGATATGATCAACCGTTCTGAGCCACAATGAGCCATTCAACAGGAACTTGATTCGCATTTGTACGAATCGGTACGGTGAATAAAGTTTATAAAAATTGAAAACTCCTTCCATTTTACGCGCGGAGAAATGGCTAGGTCAAGAGGAACTGTTAATTCTAACCGAATGATTTCAGAAATATAATATGGGGCTAGTCATTCTGGCAACAGCCATTTATAAAACTTCATTGCCATTGTAGTCCATTGAAATCTACATTAGGGTGACTCTTCTTTCTATTCTAATGCAAACAGGCAGAATGAAACTTCTTTTGATGATCCGAATAAAAATGTTCCTTTTTTTAGATGCACTAGTCTTATATAATCATGTTTTTTTAATACTTACTCGTTTCTATGAACGACGAAGGGCGCGATGGACATGTTTGCATGCTTGGGCAGCAGATATTTACCTGTAATCATTTACAGATCGCAAATTATTCGCTCTGTTTTTGCACACATTTCAAAGTAACCGTCGTTGTTTGGTTTAATAACATTCTAACAATTTTATGACCAAAATGAACAAATCTGACCGCACTGGAAGTCGTTCTGTAGCTGTCTGCTCACGAAGGGAACAGGTGGGTACAGTCTCATTGACTCCTTGATGCATCGATCGAGGTACTCCAGTTTGCCCATGTCCTCCCGCGTCAAGTCACGATCTTGATCGTCGCCTACAAAAGAAATGCTGATACAAAATGAAAATGCGAAGTTCCACATCACCGAATGGGCCTTTCGCACTTCTTTGGCTCACATGTTAGAGTTTAAAAAATATTCTCACATTAATACTACCTGCAGCGTGTTCAGTGTATGATGCTCTCGCTTTCGCGTGCTCTATCACCCTTGTTTCTATTGGGGGAATGTTACAATATTTCGAGCGAGTGTTTGTTAATATGCAATAAAAGCGCCTTTTCCTCAACCGTATTCGATTGGAGAAATAGAGTTTTTTTGGACTGAAACTTTCCTAAGACATCGACGACTTCTCGATAAGCGCGCTCCTGAATCTCCGGATTGCATGCCAGACACCAGACAGTCCAGCCGAGTCCAGACGAAGTCGTGTCGTGACCTGAAAAGTCATGTTCAGCGCCGAAGATATTTAAACTTAATCGGTGGTCAACAGTTTGCCGATATAACATAATTCTCACCTTATATTTACCAAACATGATCTGCAACGGTCTCCACTATCAGCACACAGAAAAAAAGGTCTTACATACGGCCCATAAGATATGTGGGTTCTTAACAAAATGTCTTATATATAACACCTTTTGTTAAGAACCCCCATATCTTATGGGCCGTATGTAAGACTTTTTTTCTGTGTGAGGATCAGGGCGAAAACTGACCCTCGAACATGAAGGTGTCGACCTCCTCTCGAATGTCCTCGTCCGTAAGACTCATCTTCTCTTTCTGCTCCAGTAGCATATCGAGAAAGGCGCGCTTGTTCGACTCGACTAATCCCTTCGCCAAGGCTTCAGTGCGCTCAGCAATCACCTACATTTGCATACTCATTATTTATCTCAACACAGAGTCGACTTTTTTCCAAGTTCCATTTCAGACTAACACCACAGAAGAAAGTTGTGATTACTGCTTTCTTATCGAACATAAACCGGGTCTGAACGCACCGTTTTCGTGAAGTTGTGCGCGATTGTGAGGGACTTGTCGAACTTTTGCTGAACACCGAGAAGGTACCTGAATTTTAGAGAAATGACAAACAATATTAGACTTGATATCGGATTTGATTTTCTTAAATATTGAAATGCTACTGTGATAGGTATAAAATTTAGAAGAGTTCCTAAATGAACGCGGCTGGATGTTTCGGTCCGTGGGTTCGTAGACACCCAACCGCCTCACGAGATGTTTGCACTAAAATAACCTCATAGTCTTCGGCCAGAGGTAAAACTTCATGCCAATCTCAGTGCCGAGACTCATCAGGTTCACGATCGCCTCGACATACGGCTGGTTCGGCTGTCCCTGCGAGTCGAGTTCCTTGCCCATCGTCGTTTCTGCATTTTTTAAGAAAATTTGCTCAGTCCAACAGTCCGCTGATCTTAGTAAGACTGGTTCTCGTTGCTACTCAGGCATAGGGGTGGTCGAGAAAGCCCTGTGTGTAGGATATCTAGCACTGTTTCACATTTACTTGTTGATGGTGATGTATTAAGTAAATACAAATAGTTATATTGCTCACCACAGATAATGTCCAGAGCACACATCTTGACTACCGGATACATGTCCAGCTTCTGACCCGACCTCCCCTCTAGAAGTTCTACGCATATCTGAAATGGAAATCTTGTTTAGTATAATGAAAGACTCTCTAGTCGACTATCAAAGCTGATTAGTCAACCAGTCGGCGAAATGTGCGTCCGCGATATCTTCATTTCGCAGCCACTACCCTAGATAGTGTGCGAAATGGCAGTTACTTCACGCGCAAACTACGTTCACTCAGTTCATGTTATCTGTGCAAACAAGGAGTGATGCGATCTGTGTTCTGTTGATATCCAGACAGGTGGGTCCATTGATAACAGCAAGTGTGCGCGAGTGCGTGTGGGGTCAGTGCGCCTCTGCACGTTTTTTTTGCCCGAACGCAATTGTTGACCATCAACCACTCACAATATCCAAATACATTTATTTGCGAGTGCGTACATTAATCAATCATAGTCGTCTGCCTTTTTTTCGTTATTTACTGGTGCCAGACGATAGACCTCTACATTTCGAAATTATTCAGAACACCATGGATCGAACGAAAACCTCCGGATTTAAAGAAATGCGGATTGAAGATACGATTCAAGAAGTTTTCAATCATAATTTGTGCACGGACGTCTTGCTTTCACTCACTTTCGCATGCCGATTCATCGTCGCGATGTAACCATCCAGCATGGAGAAGTGGAAAGTGGGCGTGAGCATCTTTCGCCTCGATCGCCATTTGTCCCCCGTGCTGAAACCCAGTTTTATTTCCATAATATGGCACTTGTAACATGTTACAACACATTTTCGCAATAAATTACCTTATGAGCAGTCCTGTTCCCAGCCAAGGCACGAACACGTCGTACTCCTCGCCCTTTACTATCTCCATATTAGAGTCGAGAATGTGCTGGAACAACAAATATTGTTGCGCGATCGGTCAATATTCATCCTTGTTCCTATGTACACGATCAGTGATCGAATGTTCCGTCATAAGCGAGATTTTCTTTTGAGATGGTGAGAGAGAGAGTATGTAAACAAGGCGAGATGGAATGGGTAACGAAGTTCAGGTTCAACTTTTTTTGTATGCCGTGCAGTTACGAAGAGAGTGAAATGCTGAGCATAAATATTTAACTCGCAATAAAATGTTTCACGGGCGTATGGGGCTTCGACTAGAGGTCAGTCGAAAGCCGGAATTGATGTAGAACAAAGGATTTTACCGAACAAGACATCAAATTCCTTTGTCCGGTCTCATTTTTCGACAGAGAAAGTTGTCTACTGGTCTTCCCATGTATTTTAACTTGAGCTCACTTTAATCGTCTCTCCATTGGTCGGCACGTAGACGTTGTCATGAAAAAACCAGAGCTTGATCAGTTGTTGTCCCGTCTCCCTCACAGTACGATTCATCCTCTCCACAATGCGATGCGGCATCACTGAAATTTCCCACCAATGTTGCCCGTCGTCATAGTTGTAATAATTGCTTAGCTTTTTGAAGAGAAAAAACGAAATTTCGTGATAACAGCGCAATATATATAGTGAAATCTACTTTAAATTTGTTCTTTTCAAAAACAAATAAATTGTAAAAAGCTACTAGAATAGCGATACCAGTCTAAACGCACCTTGCGGATCCATTTCGAACTCGAACACGTGCCCAATAATTGGCTTTCCCTCATCGCCAGGAATCTTCGCAGACAGTCGCTTTTTATGCCTGAAAGTGAGGTATCGAAGTTTTGTTAACATTGTACATTGCCGTTAAGATAACCACTCTAACGGCAATGGACAATGTTAACAAGTCGTACCATCTTTTCTAAATGCAAAGTAGTAGGATGATTTACGCAAATTGATTGTGAGGCAAGCAGTTAAATAATGCTCATTAGATGAGGAGGGTCTCGGCACGTATTCAATTATTGGTTTTGCTTTACAGACCCGTGAAGCATACCTCAGACGCTCCACAAAACGGGCCAGCTTTGGTCCGAAGAAAAGAAGCGCGGCAAGGACCACGAGAAAGCCGATCATAATAACGTGTATTGGTGACTCGCTCCGACTCTCCTCCACAGTTTATATGGGCGCCGATTATTGTGCGGTAAGGGACACTGAAGTGTGCTTCAGAACAGCGGACAGTATCGGGTAGAGAGGGAGGAGACGAGAGAGAATAGAGGGAGGTAGAGATGGGGAGAGAGAGAGCACGGAGATCGCGCCTACTCCACCACACATCACCACAAATCACGGAGGGGAACACTTTACACACAAGTGCCGCATGGCAACCGCACGCGTCCCTCCCTCATCGAACCATAATCTAATCAGTTTCGTGTCTAATCAATGCATATCAACCATGAAGGCGATTACATTGTGCTGCTAGAATAAGGACATCTTCCTTGCACATCGATCAGCGAGAGTGAGGACAAACTAATCAATAATTACTTTCGATTAATGAAAAATTAAATTACTAGTTCAGGAAACGAGTAATCAAACAAGTGAATTCAGCACATTCGCAATCGCTGGCGCTTATTCAGGCATGAGCATGTTAAGTTTGCAGTTCTACAGAAGGCACAAACGGCGTAGTCAACACTCGAAAAGTAGTGAGAGCTGACAATCACATTAATATTCTACAACGATGCGGATAAATAGAAAAGAGGGAGAAGCACAAACTGTAAAAAGTGCAAAGATATTCGGACACCCTTATAGCACTGTTGGCCTGGGTAAATGATGTGACGTGTCTCTTAATTCTATAATTGCCTTTTTTTCTAACTCAAATGTAATTGCCGATGAAATACTTTTATATTTACAATAATAATTCACAATATAAATAAATGACGTGAGAAATCAGAATACATTAGTTATTTGGCTTAGGAACTTTGTGAATGGAAAGAGGGATAAAGAGAGTTTGAAATTCGGGTAAATAATAATATTCAGCGTCTGCCGGAAGAGTGCAAACGCTCATAATTAACCCAGACATGAAACTCATAATTAAACGAAGACATGAAAAAAAATTTATCGTAATCTGAATCCTCGATACTCCGGGGGTCGATTGTTCACATTCTTGGAGCTGTGGAATAACCTGTAATGCTTAATTTAATAATTAAGCAATTAATTTAATACTGTCATAATGGGCAAGAGTTCGTTTTTACTCATATCGTAAGTGTGCTCTTTTCAGAAATTTTTTATTTAGATCGACACGCTTTTTTTGAAAGGGATTGTGCGAAATGAGCAGAACTCAGTCTGTATTTTTCTCATAAATGATAAAAATCAGCACCAGATCTTCTGCAAACGAATGGCAACTTCTGGTTGTGACAGTCCTCGTTAATCCACTCTGCAGAGGACGATTCCGTTAGCATTCCAGAGCAATTTCCGAGTCCCGCCATTGGAAATCCTGTAAATGCAGTGACTACACCGACTACAACAAAACCTTATATTGATGAGGTAAAGTATGTCAAATTTCCTGTGAACAGTGGCTCAAGTTATCTGTGTAAATAAAAGAAAAGTGAACAGGGGTGAACTGAATTTCACAAAATATCAGAAACATTATTAACAAAACAAAAAAATGCGCGCTCTCAAAAAATAGATTACGCGGCTTCGGGGTAATTCCATTCCTTTATATTGTCAAACTATAATATATATTTTTTTTGTAAGTCAATGGAATTTGTAAATTAATTTTTTTATTATTTTTAAACATTTATTTGATATTATAATTGAGTAAATTATAATCTAGTTATAATCTAGTTCCGAAGAAGAGATTGGGCCCTCCGGATTGAACTGGCCTATTATGCGCTGGACTCAGAGCCGTGACTCCCTCAGGACTTGGAGCCTAGATAAGTGGATTCCTTTACCTTTTACCTTTATAATTGAGAAGAAAAATTTGGAATAAATACCTTTCATGAAAATATTGTAGTCAGCAATGTTTTTGTTGTCATCAATCCATTTCCAGTTACCGTCACTCGATGATTGGAATGCTCCTAAATGGTGAATTCGTAAACTCAACTGATTTGGGCAAAATAAAGATTAAATCGTTAGTAAAATAGGCCAAACCAAATGTTATCTGCTGTTTCAATGAGCAATACTTCTTACTAGAGTGCGCAATGTGAGACCACGGTCTCTTCATTTTGCACACTCTCTAGACCGGTCGATCGACGAGAGAGTACGTGAAATGAAGAGAGCGTGGTCTCACATTTCGCACTCTACTCCAGAGTAAGGAAAGCTGGAGACTTTGCTCTCTGAGTACCGGTGGGTGATGCAGTGGATAATAGCAAGATCCAGGAAGCAACTTTGATTGAAATTTGGTAAAAATATTCATTCAATCTATTTCCCATGTGTTCACTGTCATTTTATTCGCACTCGTTACTCGGGTTGGCCTCGTGAGAAAAATGACCGTTTTTTTTCTCGAAACTCTAGAAATGCTCTCGAATGAGAAATGATCGGACGTTAATTGGTTTCGAGATCTCGAAACCTATCCAGAAGATATTAGAAATTGCGAACAACTGGGAAGAATTGACCGCGAAATGGCTGGAATTCATAGCATGAAGGGGAGTATCGAGACACATTTGAGTTTCGAGACCTCGAAACTCACCCATTGTCCTCGAAACAGCGAGATAATTGAAATAAACAGTTTCGAAACAGTTTTTTATAAACAGAAATCTTATTTTCTCTCTCAAGACCTCATATCATTTATCCAGGTCGAACAGTACTACAATTGGGGTCTTACAAGAAAACACAAAGTAAAATGAGGGATCAAATTATTCGTATATTTCCGTTCGTAATAATCTTCTCTCCACGGGGTCTACACCTCTCTATCTAGCCCTCGAATGAAGCGTGCCGTTTCGCTAGTGACACCCGGTCGAGAGGAGGGGGAGGGGAGGGGAGAGTAGAGGAGGGAAGGCGTCGCACATTCTATTGGACTTAACCAAATTTTGTCCAAATTCATAATGCTCGTTCTCGGCTAGGAGTGTTTCTGGGTAGCTCTTACGAATACCAACAAAATACCAAGTTTCATACAGAAATTACTACATTCAGCTGAGCTGGAAGGGGGTAAAGTTTGCCGTTTTCATGCTCATAAGGGAATGGTGAAAAAATCGTTCTTTCAATCTCATGAATTGTAGCCAAATATTTGTTTTTACCATTTCTAGACATGTAGTATTCGATTTCATCGATACTTTCAATCGATCTCGCCAAATACGGCAGTTATTCATGTCTGTTTCGCACTGATTTTCGCTTTATTGTCACTTTTTGTTTCGCACTGAAGAAGGAGTGCAGTGGCTTGCCGACATCTTGAGCTGAAAATTTTCTTCACCACAAGGGGCATGAAAACGGCAACTTTACCCCCTTCCAGCTCATGTTGTGGCAGCCATGAGAAGCACAATGCCTCGTCACTGTTCCCTCTTCTTGAAGAGGAGGGAACGACCGCTCACCTCTTCTTGAAGAGTTAATCCCCCCTCTCATTTCACCACTCTTCATTTCGCGAAAATCTCTTCATTTGGCATCCCTACTCTTAGCCGAGAATGAGCATTATGAAAATGTACAAAATTTGGTTTGGTCCAATGAAATAGACGCCTTCTCTCCTCTACTCTCCCCTCCCCTCCCCCTCCTCTCGACCGGGTGTCACTAGCGAAACGGCACGCTTCATTCGAGGGCTAGATAGAGATCACGGGTGAGATCCATAAGTCACCTCAATCGCACAATTGCACACATAGTTCAGCGAACATAATGCACCCTGGGTTTTTCACGATATTTATGCAAATCGTCCGCAAACCACACGATCTACGCTCCCTGGCTGCATTTTGTGCGCACTCGAAATCGGATTAGAGAGTGTGCAAAATTGAGAGACGCTGAGAAGCAGACACGCGATTTCTGGAAAAGAGAAGGAGGAGCGACAACTGTGACCACTGCACCACGAATAGTTGCATAATCGCTTCACCCCTCACTCGACACCAGGTAGACATGACGGAGCTTAGTTTTCGAATGGTAAGTGAGCTATCGCCTTTCCCTCACTAACAGAGCATTTGCAGTTTCGAAGGAAAAGCCAAGTGAGCACCCAACATTTGGAAAAGTGTAGAAATGAGTCAGCAGAAGGATCCTTCCGTGAGTATTGTTAATGTATTTTTTTTTCAAAAGAACACTATTGTCCTGAGAATAAAGTTTCTAAACCTTACTTTCACGGCGCTCAATCCATCGCGCCATACAATCTGAGAGAACTTCAGCATCGAATTATTGATTAATTTCGGCTCAGACTAATTTTTATGATTACTATTTTCTGACCTGAAATGATTTCTTTATTCTTCCCACATGATTCCAAACCTACAGTTCAGGGATAGAGCGAGAGATTGTGCAATAGTGAGAGAGTCCCTCTCGATTTCACACGCTCTCACACTCCAAAGGCCTTTTCGTAAGGTTGACCTGTGAACTGATATGTTCCAGAACGGGTGTCTCGTGGAGTATGGATCGAAATAGAGGACTGGGTGTATCTCACCATACTCGGTCTCGTCTGCGCATTTATCGCTGTGATATTGGAATTTATAATTAGCCGACTCAATCAGCGTACGTATTAATCCGGTATCTCGGTTTTAGTTTGAAATTCGGTAAATAATTGGAATAGATTCCGTGAACTCTTCAACCGATCGGTGCAGAAAGTGTGGAAATGAAGAGGTCTGATCCAATTACTTACTCGAATTTCAATTAATCAAAATTGTCTATTACTGTCGCATAAACGCAGTGCATCTCGTCGCGTATAATGAAGTGCACAAGATAGAAGGCGTCTGGCGAATACCCGCAACTTACGGTCAGTCTCTGTGCTCGTTGAAGTTCGTTTGCAGCGACACTCGTACATACATTTCCGTGATTACTTACGAATATTGAAATATCGACAAATATGAAATTAAATTGAATAAGTGCAGGTGTATGGGTGGGCTATGTCGTGGTGCTCATTCTCGGCTCTGCAGCTTGCACGAAATACATAGCAGCTGGAGCAAGTGGCGAGTTGTTGCAGATTGATTTTTTTACCTCTTTGAAACTTTTAGTGACTTATTACTTTGATCTCATTCAGGTTAGCTATAATATGCAGTACTTTTGGAAAAAAAATTCCTCCTCGGAAATGGCCAATTTTTCTGCACACAGGTTCGGGATTCCCCGAGATGAAATGCATTCTGCGCGGGACAATGATGAAAGAGTACCTGACTGTCCGGACAATGATTGGAAAATTTATTGGACTCGCTCTGGCGATGAGTTCGGGAATTCCCAATGGAAGAGAGGTTGCATATTTCGAATTTATCACCTCGTTGCAATAATTTCATTTTTCCCGCAAAAAATAAAAGAAAATTGCATAGCGTGGAACAAGGGGAATATTTTCGCAAAGTGGAAATTATTGCACTGCTACATTCCAATTAATCGGCATTTCATATAATCTTCTTCATTGAGTGGAATAGAGTTGTGATGTCACGGTTGAGAGACTGTACGAAACGAGGAGACAATGACCTCGCATTTTGCACTCTAAAGTTAAATTTTCTCCAGGGCCCGCTGGTCCACGTGTTCAGTGCATTCGCAATGCAGCTGTCAAAAGTGGCTGCTTTCACAGTCAGTTCCACTCCTCCATCATAAATTATACCTGATAGTAGGCGCCACCTGGTAGAGTAATCCGCCTCTGACGTCATGATTCGGCGTTCTTTTGGCGGCACGTGGTGGTGCGAAAGTTGAGGGTGCAAATGTATGCAGTGAAAGGTGGCGGCACATTGTCTATTCCCACTTGAAAAGGGACAAGACGTGCAAGTTTAAAAAAACAATCGCAACAGGAAAAAAAGTGGAACTACATTCATTCATAATTTATTCTCTCACATATTCTCTCAGAGGTTCGCATAGCTGAAGAGTCAACTGGAAGGGGGAAAGAACCGGATGCCCGTCGGCATAGTAATGATTCTGTTTCCGTTCAGGACATCTACAGGAACGACAGTCGCTGCAGCGAGATGCTTGCAGCCGGCGCAGCAGTGGGCGTGGTCGCGACCTTCTCCGCCCCCGTCGGCGGTGTCCTGCTGTCGATCGAGCTCACCTCGGTGCTCTTCGCCGTCAGGTACAAATGGAAAGGATCTCACACGCCTACGACTGCATGTCTAAGCTGGCGACTTCAAAGTCTAATAGAGGCAGGAGAGCGTGTCGATTAGACCTTGAAAGTCGTCGCTGGCCAGCCCACAAGTCTAGAGTCGTAGACTTATTTCCCTCTGAGATATCCGGAAAATTACAATTCCTCCAGTTCTGTCGTGCGTTAGCACACACATAAAAAGTTCGTTAGTGAACAATGCCAGTGCTCTCATGCGTAGTTTCTGAATAGTATTGTCCAACCAAACAGCCGCATATTCACATTCACAAAACGAATTACTTACTCGCATGCATGTTTAAATTACATACCAACAAGTAATTAATTACTTCCATGGAAGTAATTATTTCTTCATGCAGGCGAGTTCACTTACCTAAAAGTAATCATTTTTGTGAATCCAGGAACTACTGGCGAAGCTTCTACGCCGCCTCCTGTGCGGCGCTTGTAATGCTCGTCGTGCTGCCTGCAATCAACGATCCGCTCAGTCAGTTTGAAAAGCTCTAGAAAATCTCTTACCCAGAACATGCTGTGCAGTATACGTTGTACTATACTGTATAGCTCGCTCTGTAGCGCTAGTCCCAGTAGACCGTATAGCAAGTTCTTAGATTAAAAAACGATAATTAGAAAAAAATAATATATGATTTACTCAAAGCTTTGACTTGTTGATATATCTTTTTTTCGCAGTGGACATCCAGCCGCAGTACCAGACTCGATTTCCTCCTGGAAAGGCATTTTCCGCACAGGAACTCCCATTGTTCGCTTTGCTTGGATACGCACATTTATTAATATTATCCGTACTTCCCGAACGAGAATTGCGACTTGCTGTTGCTGTCTTATACCTTTGACATGTGTGGCCAATGTTTCTTTTCGAAACTCTTGTATATCGGAAAGAGCTTGTTCAGAATGATAGTTGGTCTCTTCTCTGTTGGAGTCATCAAGGTTCATCGTTTCTGGGTACTATTCATGCGACGCAATTGGTTCTTTAAGAAGGTCTTCCAAGCCAAGTGTGTTTCCTCTCATGTCTTTCCTCTACATATCCAATTTCAGCTTTTTCATCTATCCTCTTTTCGCATCTTTCATCTTCGGCTCCATAACTTACCCTGAATCGCTCGGCCAATTCATGGCTGGCAAGGTTGATCACTCATTCATTGGAGATCTAACCGTCTCAAGGGCTTGCAAAACGAAGACACTCTGGGCACATGTTATATCTCACAGAATCACATCCTTCTGATTTCAGAAGAAGTTCATCAACACCCTCATCGACTTCTTCGCAGCATGCACGTGGTCGAAGGTGGACGGCGCGAGTTTATGCAATGCAGTGAGCCACTTGAGAGTCAAAGATCATCAGGTAGTAAGTTGTACCAACAAACGAAAACCAATGAAACTGGCCGTCTATAAAACAACTTCAATCATTAATCAGAAAAGTGATGGTGTGAATTCGTGAATATGATGTGCGTTGTAGACGAAACAGCATACTGTACACCGGCCACGGTTACTTTCGTTACGGGGAAGGGAGCCAACATTTGGCTGTGACAAGGCGTCTTTTTTCAGTCGATCACTGACAACTACACGGGTCTCAATCACGACGTGTCCATTTTCGTGTCTCTTCCAGTGTTTATCGTCGTCTACGTAAGTGATACCGTTCTCTGACGTAGACCAACTTCACTCTTCAACTGGCAGTTCTTCCTGTCCATTCTGTGCACTACCATGCCGGTACCGTCGGGAGTCATCTTGTCAGCACTCGGAATCGGCGCCGCGACAGGGAGACTCATGGGTGAGCGGAGTGAGACTCATGGGTGAGCGGAGTGAGACTCATGGGTGAGCGGAGTGAGACTCATGGGTGAGCGGAGTGAGACTCATGGGTGAGCGGAGTGAGACTCATGGGTGAGCGGAGTGAGACTCATGGGTGAGCGGAGTGAGACTCATGGGTGAGCGGAGTGAGACTCATGGGTGAACGGAGTGAGACTCATGGGTGAGCGGAGTGCGAATTTTCAATCAACGATCGCTATATTTAGCTCACTCTCTTCGCCGGTGAAGAGTTAAAGAGTGTGCAAAATGAAGAGACCGTTGTCTTACATCTCCCACTCTGGTGAACAACTCCCATCCACTCGTTGACAAATTCAATTTTAAAAAAACTGGACTGGTACTATGATTCACAAATGCATTTTTATAAAAGTCGTTAACAAGAAATTTTTCTAGAAGTTGCTAGAACGAAAGTGTTCGTGAGTTACAAACACGCCAAAATCAAACCCCTTCAGGTGAGGTCTTCTCCATCTTCAACAATGGCTTCGTATGGACGGGCGCCGTCCATCAGGCCATATACCCCGGAGTCTACGCTGTAGTCGGTCAGTTGTGGAATATTGCGTTGCTCCAGTTGTCTCCATCATTGTGTTTGTGATAATGATATGCAAGTTGTAGCGGGCTTTCAAATATAGCATATGATCCTCTAAACGAGAAATGTATGCTGACTCAAACCTTTATTTTGCAATGATTCAGGTTCGGCAGCGATGGTCGGCTCGGTGACACACACCATCTCCACAGCAGTGATCATGTTCGAGATGACGGGTCAACTCCTCGCACTCCTTCCAGTTCTCGTACGTGGCAACAGTTTACCGAGGGTCCAAGGACGGTTCAATTTTCTTACCGCTTTTATCAACCGTGAATGATTTTACGGTGAACGATATGCCCTAGCCATTCTAGCCGGCGGATAGCTGCTGCTGCAGGATTAGTTTTATATGGATAATAATTTTGAGAATTGAAAAAATTGCAGATTGGAGTGATCGTGGCTAACGCAGTGCACTCATACTTCGAGATCTCCATCATAGACTCGATGATTCAGCTAAGGAAGCTTCCCTATCTGCCCGACATATCCATTGGATGCTCCATGTGAGCTTCCACTTCTACCGTTACTTCTTTTTCTTCTATGATGCATGCTGATATGTTTTATTCATGATTCCTCTGGAATTGTTTGTTGAAACGTATTCTATTGAAATGGATCAGGACTATTTATTCGTTTTTCAAATTTGCTGTGCTTCAGGTTTCACTCGATAACTGTTCGCCAGTTCATGATCCAGCCAGTCTACTCAGTTGTTCGGAAAGCGACAACTTACCGACAAGCACAAAAGTTGCTCGCGTGCTCACCTAAAATCTCCATCTTCCCGATCGTCGACTCTGAAGGTTTGGTCATATGATCTACTACTGAATATTCCATGGAAACTTGCGTTCACTCAGAAACACAAATCCTTCTCGGCACTGTGGATCGGCGAAAATTGGAGCGAATTGTGAATGAGAAGGTACCATGCTCATTTGAGAATGTCGGATAACAATTGTTTCGCACGCTCCCTCTCTATTGGTTATGCATATTGTCGGCTGGTTCCTTATTGTTAGCTGAGCAGGGCACTGGCAAATGTGAGTGGAACACCTGATTTTGCATTAGGGATGCGAAATGAAGAGATTTTCGCGAAATGAAGAGTGGTGAAATGGGAGGGGTGATTAACTCTTCAAGAAGAGGTGAGCGGTCGTTCCCTCCTCTTCAAGAAGAGAGAACAGTGACTTGGCATTGTGACTCTCATGGCTGCCACAACATGCTAATGTGGACTAACTTCAGACATCCACACTAATCTCATGCTAATTAGAGATTCACGCATCATTTCGATTGAAATATCAGTCGATTGACACTATTAGTCTTCTTGAAGAGAGGCCTCACTCTTCATGAAGAGTAGAACGACCGCTCCCTCTCTTCTTGAAGAGAGGAGGGAATCAGAATTTCTTTGTTCGGGGAGAGGAAGATCTTAATTTCACTATTCATTTGACATCCCTAATTATAATTCCTACAGATCTCAGTGGCACTCTCTCGAAAGGTATCAACCAACAATATGAATCCTCCATCCAGCAGTAAGAAGTGAGAGTACGGTTAGCTGATCTCGCCTGCATTTACCATATTTGAGAAGTGCTATATCGCTGACACAATTGCTTCCTATTTGCCGTAAGGAATCGTCAAAGAAGGTACCCTAATTTTTCACATTTTTTTAACGATGTCGCCCTCTCTTAGGTTTACATTGATGCACTTCACCCCGATAACATTCAAGAGGTGAGAGTTATTGGATCATCCATAGATGCAATTCCGCATTCCAGAAAATGTTTCTTGACCATGAGGGATGGAACGATATTATCGATCTAGATATCATCGCTATCGATGAGACGCCGATACAAGTGACTGGGAGGACTTCTCTTTTCAAGGTATCCACTCTACAGCAATGGTCGTCAACACTGATATTGAGAAGAACTTTTACCGAAACTAGATCAGTTAATCCGTGCTATTGGTCCCAACGTGGTCGATCATTAAGTGTTTCTCCAGATTCCCTATTGTCAGACACACTGGCTCTTCTCGCTCCTCTCCGTCAATCGAATTTTCGTCACGGAAAGAGGCGCGCTGAGGGGAGTGATCACCCTGAAGGAGGCTAGACACAGTTCAATCATACTTACCTATTCACGTCAAATTTGTGTAATTTTCGGTAGGAAATTCCTGTGTTAGCTTGTTGTGGCTGCGTTCAGGAGCTATACAAACATTACATTTCAATGCCATACATATAGTAGAATCGATTCTTTTGTGATCGATTCTTTTGTCTATGACTTCATAAGTCTAAGCTGGCCAGCGACGACTTCAAAGTCTAATAGAGGCAGGGGAACGAGGCGGTTAGACTTTTAAAGTCGTTGCTGTCCAGCCCATACGTCTAAAGTCGTAGACTTATTTCCCTCTGAGTCCCACTCGCTGTTCAGGTGAGAGAAGCAATCGAAGCAGCCAATAACGGGGAACTGCACCCTCACGAGGACAGAAGAGATTCATTACTAGGTACTACAATTAGTATCCACTCTCTTTTTTATTAGATAAAACTGGCGCGACAGCAATTGAAAAACAATATTCAAAATGTGGGAAGGGGACGGTTAGGAGTAGGGGGAGTGCAAACGTTCTCAAAGAATGCATCTTTTCAGAGCCTCGAGTATTTCTTCCTACCCAAAACTTTGATGAGGATTCGGAGGACAGCGAGGTAGGTGATTGGCAGTATGTTTCGTAGAAACCAATGCTACTCTTCATCTGACCATGCACACAGAAAAAAGGTCTTACATACGGCCCATAAGACCTGGGGGTTCTTAACAAAAGGTTGTATATATAAGACATTCTGTTAAGAGAGGTATCACGAGAGATTGCAGGAAAACAGACCGGTTGAGGAACAATTTTCAAAAACATATTTTTGATTTGGATGAAACTTTTATGTGGACGTACCTTGGGGACGAGAATTCGAAATATCCCGGTCCCAGGTTTCGGAGCCGGCTTTTAGGAATTTCCCGGTCCTGCCACCGGAATCGTCGTAACTTCGTTCAAAATGATGCTAGAACGTTGTTCTTGGGCTTAAAATTTGGAGAATAATTATCTAAATAATTTATCTGTTGACAGGTAAAACAAAAACGGGCAAGCAAAAAAGTTATTGACGAAAAACTGAAAACTCGGCCACAAAACAATTTTTTCAGGTTCTCAGATTTCCGAAAACGGAGGTTTTTAGTATTGAATATGAAAGAGCAACTAAAATTGAGTCTAACAAAAATATAAAACATAAACAAAGTGGGTCAACCAAAGTGTGAAAAATGGCTTCCAATGTGAAAAATCGGAAACAATCGAAAAATTAGTTCTTCAGAATACTCTAGGAAACAACATTTCCGAACGTATTATGATACTATCGATTCAGAAAAAAATGTCTCAGCTTATTGGATGCCCGTATAGTGTTATCAGAGAATGAAATCTTCTAAAAACTGACTTAAAAAGGCGAAAATCATGCTTATGCGATATTGAAATTTCTGAATAAACAGAATATACAGCAAAAGAGATGTATCTACAAAATATAAAATAATTTTTCATCTTATATATGGCTGAACGATTTCAATTGCGCCTCTCATGTGCTTTTCACACTTTTTAGTCAGTTTTCAGAAGATTGTATTTTCTGCCAGCTCTATACGGGCATCCTATAAGCTTTAACAAATTTTTCAGAACATATAGTGTCATAACGCTCTCGAAAATGTTGTTTCCACTAATATTATGACACACTAATATTTCGATTTTTGCCGATTTTTCACATTGGAAGCCATTTTTCACACTTTGGTTGACCCACTTTGTTTATGTTTTATATTTTTGTTAGACTCAATTTTAGTTGCTCTTTCATATTCAATACTAAAAACCTCCGTTTTCGGAAATCTGAGAACCTGAAAAAATTGTTTTGTGGCCGAGTTTTCAGTTTTTCGTCAATAACTTTTGCTTGCCCGTTTTTGTTTTACCTGTCAACAGATAAATTATTTAGATAATTATTCTCTAAATTTTAAGCCCAAGAACAACGTTCTAGCATCATTTTGAACGAAGTTATGACGATTCCGGTGGCAGGACCGGGAAATTCCTAAAAGCCGGCTCCGAGACCTGGGATCGGGATATTTCGAATTCTCGTCCCCAAGGTACGTCCACATAAAAGTTTCATCAAAATCAAAAATATATTTTTGATTTTTGTTCCGAGCCACCTGCAATCTCTCGTGAGACCTCTCTTAAGAACCCCCAGGTCTTATGGGCCGTATGTAAGACCTTTTTTTTCTGTGTGCGTACAGCCCCATCATAATTCAGGGGCAGCCTTCCATGGCGCCGCTCTCACCGACTCTGCTCTCTCTTCCCCATCAAATATCCGACAAAAATCAGTCAACGCGAGGGAGATTCTAATAATCGATCATTAGAATCCATTATTTGTATGTATTGCCCAGTAGAGTGCGAAATTTGAGACCACGGTCTCTTCATTTCACACACTCTCTACACCGGTCGATAAACGAGAGAGTGTGCGAAATGAAGATACCGTGGTCTCACATTTCGCACTCTTTTCCCAGAAATAAAAATATACATCATTAAGTCATCCTCCGAAGTTGTCACATTATTCGAACCGCCGCAAGTGAGTAGACCTGAGTTATAAAAAAATGGTACAGTCTTACAAGCAATATATTGCTTGTAAGACTGTACCATTTTTTGTATCTAGAACCACTATAATGCGAGTTATACTCGAAAAACGCGTTTTCCGCCCAAAGTGCGCGGCGCCATACCGGCGCCCAACGGCGTCCTATTGCGAAATAGACCGCACCACTGTTTTCAGCGTCGAAAGTTACCCCTAGGACCAAGTTTTCAGCGATTTCGATTTTTGTGCTGTTCCAGACCCCTGTTGATCCTAACGCAAACAGCGTCATATGTTCTCACTATGAGCAGCACCTTGACAAGCGTACGGAACGGAAAACTGGTATTTGATTCCATGTTCTACCAGGAGGGTATTCAATGCAATAGCCATACTCATTTTAGAAAAACATTTTTATTTATTGGAGAATGTTGACGAGTATCAGTTGCGTCCACGGATCTTCACTGTAGAGCTGCGTATCCTTGTGCTGAGCAGGTCCATCTACGGTCTCGGAGAAACGTGAAACGGGCCAGGCAGTATCAATCGTAGCCGCAGGAGACACAGTCGCGCGCAGTGGCAACGCATCCGATGTATCTCAACAAGGTATCATCATGGATCAGGATTAGGGATGGGGAAGGAAGAGTGAAAGGAAGGCCTTCTTCTCTCTCGCCATTGTAATTATGATAATGGTGGATTGGAAGGAAGAGAAAGGAGAGCCGGGCCAACTCTTGCGGAAGAGTTGACGATCTTTCTGAGGAGTCAGTCTTTTCAAGAAGAGGAATTTTGTACTAATTTGTGTCTTCCAATATTCATTAGCACCCTCCTAAGCCATTGGAAGAATTTACAATGTCCAGAACATGCATCTGCATTGAAACCTTTTGACACTCTTACTCTTCCGGAAGAGTTGCGACTCTTCCGGAAGAGCAAGATCAATTAGCATGCGCCTCTCTCACTCTTCCCTCTTCCTTCCCCATCCCTAATCAGGATAGTATGCCAACAGGGCGGGATCAACTCACTTGTCGCAAAGAAGAGACAGATTGTGAGGAGCATGAATCGCATCGCAGGATACTGCCGCCATTTCACAGACGGGATTTATACCCCTAGCGTGCTTGACCAGCCGTGATGTCATGAGGTGGAACCATCCCATTGTTATCGATCACAAATCGCTTGAGGCTTGAGGAATATTCAACAGCGTGTTGCGAGTCGATAGATCATTGGGTGTGGCATAATGATCGCTTATCAAATATAGAAATTATGAGCGCGAGATTGTCATATCACTGATCGCAGTTCCCAAGACTGCATAGGTAAAAAAGGTGTTCCATGTCAAGCGATTTTATAGTAGCAAGCTACCACGCTAGATGGGGCAAGCCGGTAAGCCAGCTGCAACGTGGGATTACGTAACCCAAGCTTTCCCAAGGCATCTAGGGCACGTTACCTTTCGCAATCAAAGTTGCTACCAATTTACCGCCCCGGGGTGGATGGAAGGCTTGGTTGGCCTGGGCGGGGATCGAACTCGTGACCCTTCGAATGACTAGCAGTTGCTTATACCACTCGGCCATTCCGCCCCTTAGACTGCAAAGGAGGTGATCGATAAAAAAACTCGACAGCTTTCAAACGGAAGTAGAATCATGTGCTCAACAAGATACACAAGTAACCTACCGTAATTTGTTATTGCTGTCAAGCCGTCGTAAATATGCTTGAACAATTAATCACTATGCGCACACTTAACATCTCGGAACATATAATAAGGTTTTTTTTTCTATACACTTAGATAACAAATTTCTTCGCCATCAGTGCCTCGCCAGTCAGCAAATAAATTTCTTACACTCGTCCGCATTTCCCTTGTTCTCTATGCTAAAAAAGCAACAAAAAAATCTCATGATTTTTTCTCGGTATGTAATAACGATTGTTCTCTCATCACCTGTCGCTTATCTAACCTGCTTTGGAACTTTCCTAGATCCATGCCAGTCCCCGCACCCTTTGCTCCACCCCCCTCGAGAGAGGGTGGAGCCGACCTCCTGCCCATCCATGGGGAAGGGCGAGAGGCAGTCCAAAATAGCCGAGCAATCGGCATTCAATCGGGCATGGCTGCGCCGAAGAGGTCCAGTACGCACTGAACTGCCCCTGAACTGGCGAGCACTATGTCTAGGGAACGCGCGCTTTACATGAGACGGGGTTGACACTCGGGGAGAGCGCGCTCATGAGTGGGCGCAGTTTGCGCAGCTCCCTCCTTACCGCTCCTCCCCTCTCTGATGTGTCTCAATCCTGTCAAACCCGTCTCGAGTAAAGCGCGCGTTCCCTAGACATCCCCTCGCGTCAATGATGTGCGGCGTGTACTGCAACAAAGCAGCGAAGCTATCGCCGATTGGAAGGTGATTGCTCGGCTACTTTGAACGCTTTTAGCCCCTCCCTCGGGTTGGGCAGGAGGTCAGCTCCTCCCCTCCTCTCCTCTGGAAGGGAAGGGGGCGGGGACTGGCATGGATCTAGGAAAGTGCCCCTGCTTTTGCCAACTAGCGCTCGCGCATTGCTATAATAGTGTTTGATCCATCCCCACAATCAGTATGGATGCCGGAATGGCAACTCCTGGCGGCGATTTCAGCGAATGGTCTATCCTTTCGTATCCGGTTTCTTAATTGATACTGCGCTAATTTCATGGGTGGAAAGTGGAAACCCATTTTATCCACCTTTGCATAACTTGTTTCGTAGTCAAGCTACATCTTCCAAACTTGATACAGGGATGGTGAAACACGTCTGGAACATTTTCTTTTTAATTTGAGAGATTTCGTTCAGTTTGATGACATTTGCGCCGCATGATATCTTGGATAATGTAATGAAACTGGTGAATCTTTTTTCATTTATTTTCTTTTTTTATTTTTTTCTTCAATTTCTCCCCTTATGAGTATACTGTTGTTGTAACTAAGTGATTGAAAATATGGGGTATCAGAAAAGTCCACTCCCCTAATTTCTTCCCTTGTACATGCTGAGTTTTTTCACGTTTTTGGTTACGTCTAGGTCCAACTAAGATCCCATAGAGATATTATGCCACATAATTCATTCCTCGATTTGCTAAAGCTACTGCAAGGTGCAGCCATTCCATTCTTGTCACTTTCACTCCTTGCGCACGCTCGCACTCTATTTCGCTCCCTCCCCTCCCCTCAATGGCTGCGTTGCCTCTACCTTGGCTGATATCCAAGCCAGTCTTCTCGATCTCCATCGCAAGGTCGATGTCCTCACTGCCAAGTCTCTCGTACCTCCTCCCTCCATTCCCTCTCCCTCTCCTCTTCTCGACAGTGCCCTCTCTTCTTCTGTCGTCAAAGGAATCGCTGATGAAAAGAAGATTCGTGAGAAATCGAAACGTGCCGTTCTCGTCGGATCTGCCGAGTTGGCGACGCCGGAGGAAACAGCCAAGATGGATGAGCACAACCTCAAGCGGCTCATCGAGAAGGCCAACAACAGTGAGTTGACTGATGCGTATAATGCAGGTCTCTTCTCTCACAAGAGACATCCTGAGAAGAAGAAGGAAGGCCAGAGTACCGTAGTCAAGTACAACCTCTCGTCGAACACGCTGCGAGACAAGTTCCTCTCATGCATAAGAGTCATCGGTGGGAGACCCGAGGAGTTCACCCCATCCATGTACGTCAGACGCGATCTCATGCCAATTGAATTGCTGCAGGAAAAGAAGGTTAAGGCTGAGGCTCTCCGACGCAACAGAGAATGCGGATTCCTGAAGTGGGGTGTTCGTGACACCGACGTTATCAAGTTCTCCGGTCCCAACTACCGCCCCCTCCCCGACCGTCTCAGGGAAGGTTATGTACGTCCCAACATGGCATCCCACATCTCAGATCCGAACATCAACGACGAACCTATGAAGATCGACGAACCCGAATCGACAAATGACACTACCCAGAACGAGATCGTTGTTCCTCCCCCTACTGCTCCCGAGATCATTCCGCCTCCGACTACTATTCCTCCTCGACTCCCCAAAGCTGCCGCTGCTCCTTCCAATATCACTCTTCGAAAGAAGACTCTGGTGACGACTAATGATTCCTCCATCATTACTACCGACTCTACTCTCACTTCAGGTGGCTCTTCCACGGCGATGACGGAACAGACAGTCACTAAGTCAGAATAGGATGAGTCAGGCAGTGTTGTGAGTTCTCCCATCTCCAATTGTCCTACTTCTCCCCGCCCTTCTAATTGTATACCTTCCTCTTTTTCTAACCACTCTAGTTCAATCTCATTTTACTACGGTAACTCCCGGAGCGTTAAGGCTAAAATCGATACTCTAACTTGCTTTCTCAAGCGTTTCCACCTTCTAGCTATTTCTGAGACTTGGCTTGACTGTGGGGATCTTGATGTGATGCTATTGAGAGGGACCTCAAACCATTTCCTATTTCGCGCTGATAGAGTCGCGGGTAGGGGTGGTGGTGTCTTACTTTACGCGCACATCAATCTGCTCCCTATTACAGTATCTACTCTCACAATACCTGGCTTTGAATGTCTGACCGTGGACATCTTTCCATTATCTTCTACTCAGAATCGAGATTGTCTTAGAGTCATCGTTGTTTATCGCGCTCCAAATTCCCCCTCCCCCTCTATGGCTCCCTTTATCGATTACCTGTCCAACGTAACTGGTTGTACACACCCATCGTTAATAGTAGGTGATTTTAACTATTAAAACATTGATTGGTATACCTATCATTGCCCCACGCTATCGGTTACACCATTTCTAGATCTGATAACTCAGGGGTCATTCAATCAATATGTAGATTTTCCCACTCGTGGTAATAACATCCTTGATCTACTCTTGTGTAACTCTCCGATTATTAAGAATGTCAAACCTGATATTCCGCTTTCAGATCATATTGGCATTGCTTTTACAATCAATTCGTTCATTGCGAAGGATAAAATTTCCCCACCTTCCCGTGATTTCAGTAATGCTGACTGGGTCTCAATGAATAACATCATCGCCTCGCACAATTGGACACTCAGTTTTATGGGTAAAAACATCTTTGATGCCTATGAGTATTTCAGCGCCTTTATAAATGAATTGATAACTACTTACGTTCCTCTAAAAAAAACTAAAACCAATAATGGATTTCCAAAATACCTAAGTATTCTTTATGACCGTCTTCAGCGTTTTCATGCAAATGCGCCTAATTCTGACCTTACACATTCTCTTCGAAAACGTTTCGATAAAGCACTCAAATCGTTTGAGACTAATAGAGAAATACGCGCCGTTCAATCGGGGAATACCAATACTTTTTTCAAGTATTGCAAATCGCGCTTCAAAAGTAATAACTCTAGTCTTCCGGGAATACTAGATGATAAGGGTAAAATTCTTCTTACTGACAACGAAAAAGGGGTCATACCCAAAATGTCCCCCCTCCTAAAAAAGATGCCCGAAATGTCCCCGGAGAAAGTGCCCGAAATGTCCCCTACCCAAAATGTCCCCCCCATGCCCAAAATGTCCCCCCTGCCCAAAATATCCCCTGCCCGAAATGTCCCCCCCCTTCCGAGGAGAAGGAGAGAGTAGGGGAGAGGAGAGAGGTAGCGTCCTCTCCTTTGCCGCCAAGCCATTTTAGGCGATATTCAAGGTGCTCGATCTCAGCCGAGAGTAAACCGATCGACATAATTTTTGGTTTCAGAGGTCTTCTTGCTTATCGCAATAAATTGAACCAGGTATTAAGCAAAAATATTAAAATAGAGCCGAGTTACAGCAAGTCAAATATGGCCGTTTTCACCCACATAAGGGTACCCCCCATGGTGAAAAAAGTGAAATTTTTCGATCTCGCAAATTTTAATGAAATATTGATACAACACATTTCCCATTATGGGGAATTCGATTTCATCAATTTTTTCACTTGATTTCGCCTCCTAAAGCGGCAATTGTGAACTGCTTGAGGTTGTTTTATCGCTATTACGTTGTATTTTTCTCAAATAATTTATTATAATTTCTATGAAGACAGCAAAATATATTAAAAGAAGAAAAAGTTCAGTCGCCGTACTAATCCCATCTCGTTTGCCAGGAAGGGAACATGTTAGAGAGTGTGTTGGAGAAGAGATGCAGAGAAAGATATCTAGCAAACGAGCGGGTTTGGGAGAGGGGAAAATTCGTTCGCCAGGCGAGAGACAACCGTTATGACACGAGCACAGATAAAAAATTAAAGTGAATTTGCCTCGTTTAGCTAATCAAACGAGCTAGTTTTTACCCAGTGGGGGTAGACTGATAGCCACGGGGTGCGAAATCATCTACCCCCAGACAGCGGAAGAGAAAGGAATGATAAGTGAGACTCAAGGTTCCCTCCATCTACTATAAGGGTGTCCGGAAAGTTTTCGCACTTTTTCACGTTTTTGCTTTTCCTTCTTTTCGCCTCAATCGCATGGGGTATTGTTGCAGCACGTTAGTGTGAGGGCCTGTTCTCACTACTTTTCTGGTTCTAGGGAGTAATGGCACTGATGGTGCCTATTGTTGAACAACGAACTTACTCAACGAACTTACTCAGACCTGAATTTCAAAAGTTTTCATATTTTTATCTCGAATAGTAGTCGAAAAAATTCGCCCAAATTGTCAAATGAGTCAACCAATGATTGCGGATAATAAAAACAAAAATAAATTTTCAACTTGTTTTTTGAACCGATGAGATTGCGGATAATAAAAACAAAAATGAATTTTCGCAAAAATAAATTTCCAACGTGTTTTTTGAATCGATGAGATTTTCTCCGTAAAAACGGTGGTAAATTTTTTATTCACTTATAATTGTTTATAAGCCATGTTTGGAGTGAATTGGGGCTGAAGAAGTAGGAAATTTAAAAATGTCGGAAAAAAATATTTTCGACATTTTTCCAGTTTTCGACTTTTACAACGACCTGCTCTCGATTTAAGCTTTTGAAAAAATAGTTCTATTTATATTCTTAAAATTTTATATTATTTGCTTTTTAGTATTATGGTTCCTGGGAGTCGATTCTCATTTCCATTGCTCCCCCTCTGTCTGCAATTTGTCTGTACACTACCATTCTCTCAGTATCTATCCCGATTCCTGTGATCTACCGAACCTCCCGGTCTGACATTTTCTATAGATCATCTCGAAAAGTTCATTTTCCAGGAGTATATCAAAGGGGGTTGGTACGGCAGCGGATGTGCGACTTTTACGAGGAAATATGTCCAGGATTGTGAGACTGGGCGATGCGAATGTTTGGAGTGAAATTTTTCTAGGGTTATCTATTTGGGGGGTTTTCATGTTATTTACAATTATTACAATTATTTATTCCGCCAGGGTTAGGGGTTTCGTGTGAGTTCTTTGTAGATTGTCGATAGTGGAGTCGGCAGATGTCCGTCGTCTTCAGACGATTCGGTTGTTTTGGGGGCAGGGTGAAGGGGGTGTAGCAGGGTGGGTTAAATCAGAGACGTAAGAGAGACTCTGATGTGAAAGAAATAGACGGCAATTCGTTAATAAGAGATCGGAAGACGATAGGAGAGCTTTTCACAGTTTCTCGACTTAGAGCGTTCCATCTTTGCACTGACCTTGATACAAAAGTAGAGTGAGACTTAGGCACAATGAAAGGCACAGCAATGCGAAGCTCGTGAGTATTGCGCAAATCGCGTGCAAGAGGGGAAATATTTAGAAGAAAGTTGCGATTGAACGAGTAGAAATTGTGAACGGTCTTGTGGAGGAAAAGAAGGTCGATTACAAGACGTCTATGCTCTAGAGTTGATAAATGGAGAATATTGAGCCTATCTGGGTATGAGGAATATGGAATAGAGCATCTGAAAAACAGTCTGCGAGTGAAGTTTCGCTGAACATTCTCAACATAGTTGGCAAGTTTAACGGCGCGCGGGGACCAGACAACTGTACAATATTCTAGTATTGGTCTTATAAAAGCATTAAATGCCTGCACATATAAAAGAGGCTCCCGCGAGTAAAAACACTTGAACATAATGTTAACTTTAGAGCTTGCTTTCGCTGTTATTTTCGAAATATGATCATTGAATTTAAGGGAGGGTTTCATGATGACACCATGAACGGAGATGGAATTAGATTTGTGCCATTAATTTTGTACTGTGTGCGGAGTTTTTGCGGCCCATAATTAACAACAGTGCATTTGGATTCATTGAGAGCGAGATTCCACGCGAGTGACCAAGAGAAAACGCAATCAATCGCTGACTGGAGTGAATGCGCGTGGTGAGGAACATCAGCATAGATCTTTAGATCATCTGCGTAAATACCGTATTTAACATCTGGAGGAAGTTCTTTCGAGATATCATTTACGAAAAGAATAAAAAGGAGAGGACCAATGCACGATCCTTGAGGAACCCCAGAAGAAACAGTGGTAGGCGCAGAGAGAGTATCACCAATCAGTACAGATTGAGTTTTGTTATATTTTTAAAATATCTTTTTTATATTATTTTTGGCCAAACATCGGAGTATTCTGTGCAATGTGTGTCTGTTCTTTCACTGTGTGCCCCTCCGGAACATTGTTGAATGTGTAATTAAATTATTTCTTATTTTCCCTTTCCCTATATAAGATATATTTCTTATTTTCCCTAGTTTGGGCTTTTTTGCCCAAAACTAGGGATAAAAAAATGAAAACGGAAAGCGGAATCCGCCATGCAAATCGGCGAGAGTCGTCTCTTGCTGGCATGCGCGCTAATCTAATCAAATTTCCGCTTTGGTGCCGGCTTGAAAGCGGAAACATCACGAAAACGGAAAATATTTTTTTCCGTTTTCCGATAATTTTTCCAAAGAAGCTGGGCCAATCGGACCCTGCAGAGACGATATACAATATATAAAGACTCTCAAACCAATTTATAAGGTCAAGAAATATTCATTTTTGTGGTATTAATCCACCAAAATTCGGGGTTGCTATGGATTTACATACGATCAGACGAGAGAGAAGGTTTTCTGCCTTGATTCCGCCTAGGTAATGAGCACATTGAGCTCTTACCGGCAATAAGGGCAAATCAATTTGAATTCCACCTTCATTACGCTTTCCGTTTTTGCCATCCCTCCCTGAAACGTCTCAAATAAAGTAAATATTCAATCACGCTTGTCTTTCCGCTCGGTCATACACAGATCATTCTACGGAATGGCGAGAATTACTGAATCTCTTTCTTTCTCGGTGTCTATTCACACCTGGAAATGTATATGCCGGGAAATGTATATGCGTATATGCGGAATTTTGTTACGGAACAGTTACTATATATTAGAAAATGCTAACGTCTGTCTGTTTGTCCGTTTTTTTGTCCAGGTGTCCGTCCAGATTTTTTTCTAATTTTCCTTATATTTCGCTTCAAAATCACGCAATCTTCTCAGAACCTTTTGCATATGATAACTTATCAGAAAACCTTTCAAAATTTAAAAAGAAAAATGCGCTAATTTCATGGCCAAGTGGGTAGCGCGACAGACATCAAATCCGAGACCCCCAGGTTCGATCCCGCCGCGGGAAACCTTTGCCGCATTTTTCGCAAGTGCCAGAAACTGTTCTAACACGTTTTTGAGTACCGTGAAACACGTTATCACCTGTTTTGCCGAGTTTTAACTTGAAAAGGCGAAATTTTCGAAAAGTTCCCAATAGAGCGTAGGGAGTCACAGGAAAAGTATTTGCGATGTCAGAAACGTTTCTCAACGTGTTCTAACACGTTTTAACATGAAAAGTTCCAAAGATTCAGACAACGTAGGAGATCACAGGAAACGTATCTGAAAGTGTTCTAAAAGTTCTGAACGCACTGTATCCTGCGTTTCCGTTGTGAAAGAGTCTTGAGCCATGAAGTGGCGTATTGGCAACTTTTTTTCGATCTCTCTCTGCCTCACGAGCCTTTTCCACCGGAATAAGCCAGTACTCTTGGTAGCGATTAACAGCATACTTCAAGCTTTAATGTAGCCGTGAGCCAACTACCGAGGTCCCCCTGGACTGATCCTAGAGCCAGCTACCGGGCGCCCCCTGGACCGAACCCGCACCCAGAACTATGCATAGAGCGTAGTGAACGCATAGACTGTAGTGCATTTCACCTCAATACAACCCCCGCTGGTTTTGGATAATGAAATGACAATAAATTATTGAATTTTTTTATGTCTTTTTCTCTTGCACTTTGGTCAGTTCACTGACTGCTGCAAACACACAGACTGTTAAACAAGTCTGCCAATTTGGGCAGTATAATTTTACCATTATCCATAGACTCTCCCTTGTTTGCAATTATTATCTTCCATTGATCAATTTCATTTTCATTATGTGATCGATCGCTTCCTATTCTGTGTTCTTTTCTCATTATACCACTGCTCTTGACTGGTTGGTAGGGATGTCTAAATGGAATGCGGAATAGCTTCATTTCATTCCATTCCTTACACATTCCGCATAGCTGCCGATCAACTCCATTAGGTATGCGGAATGAATGGGAATTGCGGAATGCCCCATTCCGCATCGCTGCCTTTCTAAGTCTATTGCAAAAATAACGTATACTATTGTGTGAAAACAACGAGTGATGAGTAAAGGCGAAAAGGATATTTCATATGAGGTTAAGTGCGCATTCCCGACTGTAGCAAAGTGAAGAAGATCGCGTCTTCAGAACTATTCAGATGCAGGGATGATGAAATCGAAACGATTGTAATTTCCTTTGCACTGATTTCGCATAGTATTTCATTGTAATCATAATTACTATAATATGGAAAGTGTTGAACGTCGATCTGAGCAATTTCGAAATTTTGAAAATATTTTTTCGATTTTTATATCTTTTTTTTCTAAAATATTTGTCTTACCCTCTTATGTGTACATAAATGTGATCTATCTATTTTATTCATGTTTTATAATGAGTTCTGAGTTATATCTACTCTAAAAGAAGAGAAATTTATCGGATATTATATCTGGCGAATTTTTAGAACTTGATGCCAGGAATCGCCTAATGTTCATAAAATTGAAAAACGTTTCTGACATCGCAAATACTTTTCCTGTGACTCCCTACGCTCTATTGGGAACTTTTCGAAAATTTCGCCTTTTCAAGTTAAAACTCGGCAAAACAGGTGATAACGTGTTTCACGGTACTCAAAAACGTGTTAGAACAGTTTCTGGCACTTGCGAAAAATGCGGCAAAGGTTTCCCGCGGCGGGATCGAACCTGGGGGTCTCGGATTTGATGTCTGTCGCGCTACCCACTTGGCCATGAAATTAGCGCATTTTTCTTTTTAAATTTTGAAAGGTTTTCTGATAAGTTATCATATGCAAAAGGTTCTGAGAAGATTGCGTGATTTTGAAGCGAAATATAAGGAAAATTAGAAAAAAATCTGGACGGACACCTGGACAAAAAAACGGACAAACAGACAGACGTTAGCATTTTCTAATATATAGTAACTGTTCCGTAACAAAATTCCGCATATACGCATATACATTTCCCGGCATATACATTTCCAGGTGTGAATAGACACCGAGAAAGAAAGAGATTCAGTAATTCTCGCCATTCCGTAGAATGATCTGTGTATGACCGAGCGGAAAGACAAGCGTGATTGAATATTTACTTTATTTGAGACGTTTCAGGGAGGGATGGCAAAAACGGAAAGCGTAATGAAGGTGGAATTCAAATTGATTTGCCCTTATTGCCGGTAAGAGCTCAATGTGCTCATTACCTAGGCGGAATCAAGGCAGAAAACCTTCTCTCTCGTCTGATCGTATGTAAATCCATAGCAACCCCGAATTTTGGTGGATTAATACCACAAAAATGAATATTTCTTGACCTTATAAATTGGTTTGAGAGTCTTTATATATTGTATATCGTCTCTGCAGGGTCCGATTGGCCCAGCTTCTTTGGAAAAATTATCGGAAAACGGAAAAAAATATTTTCCGTTTTCGTGATGTTTCCGCTTTCAAGCCGGCACCAAAGCGGAAATTTGATTAGATTAGCGCGCATGCCAGCAAGAGACGACTCTCGCCGATTTGCATGGCGGATTCCGCTTTCCGTTTTCATTTTTTTATCCCTAGTTTTGGGCAAAAAAGCCCAAACTAGGGAAAATAAGAAATATATCTTATATAGGGAAAGGGAAAATAAGAAATAATTTAATTACACATTCAACAATGTTCCGGAGGGGCACACAGTGAAAGAACAGACACACATTGCACAGAATACTCCGATGTTTGGCCAAAAATAATATAAAAAAGATATTTTAAAAATATAACAAAACTCAATCTGTACTGATTGGTGATACTCTCTCTGCGCCTACCACTGTTTCTTCTGGGGTTCCTCAAGGATCGTGCATTGGTCCTCTCCTTTTTATTCTTTTCGTAAATGATATCTCGAAAGAACTTCCTCCAGATGTTAAATACGGTATTTACGCAGATGATCTAAAGATCTATGCTGATGTTCCTCACCACGCGCATTCACTCCAGTCAGCGATTGATTGCGTTTTCTCTTGGTCACTCGCGTGGAATCTCGCTCTCAATGAATCCAAATGCACTGTTGTTAATTATGGGCCGCAAAAACTCCGCACACAGTACAAAATTAATGGCACAAATCTAATTCCATCTCCGTTCATGGTGTCATCATGAAACCCTCCCTTAAATTCAATGATCATATTTCGAAAATAACAGCGAAAGCAAGCTCTAAAGTTAACATTATGTTCAAGTGTTTTTACTCGCGGGAGCCTCTTTTATATGTGCAGGCATTTAATGCTTTTATAAGACCAATACTAGAATATTGTACAGTTGTCTGGTCCCCGCGCGCCGTTAAACTTGCCAACTATGTTGAGAATGTTCAGCGAAACTTCACTCGCAGACTGTTTTTCAGATGCTCTATTCCATATTCCTCATACCCAGATAGGCTCAATATTCTCCATTTATCAACTCTAGAGCATAGACGTCTTGTAATCGACCTTCTTTTCCTCCACAAGACCGTTCACAATTTCTACTCGTTCAATCGCAACTTTCTTCTAAATATTTCCCCTCTTGCACGCGATTTGCGCAATACTCACGAGCTTCGCATTGCTGTGCCTTTCATTGTGCCTAAGTCTCACTCTACTTTTGTATCAAGGTCAGTGCAAAGATGGAACGCTCTAAGTCGAGAAACTGTGAAAAGCTCTCCTATCGTCTTCCGATCTCTTATTAACGAATTGCCGTCTATTTCTTTCACATCAGAGTCTCTCTTACGTCTCTGATTTAACCCACCCTGCTACACCCCCTTCACCCTGCCCCCAAAACAACCGAATCGTCTGAAGACGACGGACATCTGCCGACTCCACTATCGACAATCTACAAAGAACTCACACGAAACCCCTAACCCTGGCGGAATAAATAATTGTAATAATTGTAAATAACATGAAAACCCCCCAAATAGATAACCCTAGAAAAATTTCACTCCAAACATTCGCATCGCCCAGTCTCACAATCCTGGACATATTTCCTCGTAAAAGTCGCACATCCGCTGCCGTACCAACCCCCTTTGATATACTCCTGGAAAATGAACTTTTCGAGATGATCTATAGAAAATGTCAGACCGGGAGGTTCGGTAGATCACAGGAATCGGGATAGATACTGAGAGAATGGTAGTGTACAGACAAATTGCAGACAGAGGGGGAGCAATGGAAATGAGAATCGACTCCCAGGAACCATAATACTAAAAAGCAAATAATATAAAATTTTAAGAATATAAATAGAACTATTTTTTCAAAAGCTTAAATCGAGAGCAGGTCGTTGTAAAAGTCGAAAACTGGAAAAATGTCGAAAATATTTTTTTCCGACATTTTTAAATTTCCTACTTCTTCAGCCCCAATTCACTCCAAATATGGCTTATAAACAATTATAAGTGAATAAAAAATTTACCACCGTTTTTACGGAGAAAATCTCATCGATTCAAAAAACACGTTGGAAATTTATTTTTGCGAAAATTCATTTTTGTTTTTATTATCCGCAATCTCATCGGTTCAAAAAACAAGTTGAAAATTTATTTTTGTTTTTATTATCCGCAATCATTGGTTGACTCATTTGACAATTTGGGCGAATTTTTTCGACTACTATTCGAGATAAAAATATGAAAACTTTTGAAATTCAGGTCTGAGTAAGTTCGTTGAGTAAGTTCGTTGTTCAACAATAGGCACCATCAGTGCCATTACTCCCTAGAACCAGAAAAGTAGTGAGAACAGGCCCTCACACTAACGTGCTGCAACAATACCCCATGCGATTGAGGCGAAAAGAAGGAAAAGCAAAAACGTGAAAAAGTGCGAAAACTTTCCGGACACCCTTATAGTAGATGGAGGGAACCTTGAGTCTCACTTATCATTCCTTTCTCTTCCGCTGTCTGGGGGTAGATGATTTCGCACCCCGTGGCTATCAGTCTACCCCCACTGGGTAAAAACTAGCTCGTTTGATTAGCTAAACGAGGCAAATTCACTTTTATTTTTTATCTGTGCTCGTGTCATAACGGTTGTCTCTCGCCTGGCGAACGAATTTTCCCCTCTCCCAAACCCGCTCGTTTGCTAGATATCTTTCTCTGCATCTCTTCTCCAACACACTCTCTAACATGTTCCCTTCCTGGCAAACGAGATGGGATTAGTACGGCGACTGAACTTTTTCTTCTTTTAATATATTTTGCTGTCTTCATAGAAATTATAATAAATTATTTGAGAAAAATACAACGTAATAGCGATAAAACAACCTCAAGCAGTTCACAATTGCCGCTTTAGGAGGCGAAATCAAGTGAAAAAATTGATGAAATCGAATTCCCCATAATGGGAAATGTGTTGTATCAATATTTCATTAAAATTTGCGAGATCGAAAAATTTCACTTTTTTCACCATGGGGGGTACCCTTATGTGGGTGAAAACGGCCATATTTGACTTGCTGTAACTCGGCTCTATTTTAATATTTTTGCTTAATACCTGGTTCAATTTATTGCGATAAGCAAGAAGACCTCTGAAACCAAAAATTATGTCGATCGGTTTACTCTCGGCTGAGATCGAGCACCTTGAATATCGCCTAAAATGGCTTGGCGGCAAAGGAGAGGACGCTACCTCTCTCCTCTCCCCTACTCTCTCCCTCTCCTCGGAAGGGGGGGGGGGGACATTTCGGGCACTGGATATTTTGGGCAGGGGGGACATTTTGGGCATGGGGGGGACATTTTGGGTAGGGGACATTTCGGGCACTTTCTCCGGGGACATTTCGGGCATCTTTTTTAGGAGGGGGGGACATTTTGGGTATGACCCACGAAAAAGCAACTGCTTTCTCAAAGTTTTTCTCAAGAGTTCAAACTTCCCCTCTATCAGCACCATTGTCCCGCCCTATGGTCTGCCAAACCCATCTACCATCTATCTTTCCTGAACAGATCCTTCTCGCAATCTCACAGTTAGTACCTAAGTGTAATGGTTCCCCTGACAAAATTCCAAATATTCTCTATTGCAAAAAAAAAGCAAATTTTCCGTAGTTATACCACTCACAATATTGTTCAACATGTCTCTCACTTCAGCCACAGCCCCATCTCAATGGAAAACAGCCCATGTTAAGCCCATACCTAAAAAATCGGGAAATACGTCAATCTCAAATCACCGCCCTATATCGCTTACAGTAACCGCATCTAAAATTTTTGAGAAAATTCTCATAAACTCTATAGTTGATTACCTAGACACTAACTCTCTTCTAGATGTACGCCAAGCTGGCTTCCGCAAAATGCGTAGTACCACGACCTCGCTTAGCGAAACTTTATCATTTTATGCCAAACAGCTGGGCCCTGGCAAATCTGTAGATTCGATTTTCTTTGATTACCAGAAAACTTTCGACTCCGACAAAAAACTTTCGACACAAACTAGCCAATCTTGGTTTCTCTGCGCATATCATCAAATGGTTAGAATCTTATCTGATTGGTAGATCACAGCGTGTTTCTATTGGAAACACTCTCACACCCCCTTCACCAATCAAATCTGGGGTCCCTCAGGGTTCCGCAATTGTCCCGCTGCTCTTTATCCTGTACATCAATGACCTTGGTAATTGCATCCCAAAAGACGTTGAATACAACATCTTTGCTGATGATCTAAAAATATACGCAACTGTCCCTGATCACTCCAATGACCTGCAAAACGCTATAAATAGCATTGCAAACTGGACCTCCCAGTGGAATATGACTTTCAGTACACCTAAGTGCTCTGTACTTCATTTAGGGCGCCTAAAGACAAGGTCAAAATATACCTTGAATGGTCTTGCCATCTCCCCCTCTGATACTGTCAGAGATCTAGGTATTCATTTCTCTAAGAATTTGAACTTTGGGTATCACATCACACAAATTACTCGTAAGACACGCTCTATGTGTAATCTAATGTTGAGATCATTTCATACTAACTCCCCAGATATTCTCATGAAAGCATATAAAATTTACATACGCCCGCTCCTTGAATCGAGTACGGTAATTTGGAATCCTACTGCTATCGGCCTAGTTAATCGTTTAGAGAATGTTCAACGAGAATTCACTAGAAGAGTTCTCAAGCGTACTCGCCAGCCCCCTCTGTCCTACCTAGACCGCCTAAAATTACTAAATATAGAGACCCTCGAATATCGCAGGGCTTTACGTGATATGCAGTTTGTTTATGATTCCATTCATGGGCACGCACTGTTGGATACCACTAACCTATACTCACTAGCTCCCTTAGCACGTTCTCTCCGGTTCGCTCAGAGCTTGCGCATTTCGATCCCTTGCAGGCTACCAGTCTCGATTTCAACTTGTGCAAGTCGATCCATAACGCTCTGGAATAACCTCCCCTCCCGCCTAGTAACTGCCCCCAAAACCCCTTCTCAGTAGGGCTCCGAAAAAAACCCAAATTAGTTACGACAACCTCCCGAATCCGTAAGTTGTGATTGTGACACGAACACTGCCTGATTCACCATGAAAAAACTGCTCGATCCTGAGCCGAAGAATCCACCATCATGTCAAGATAACCCCTATCACCCAAATCACCGATGGAGAATAAAGTATTAAGTATTAAGCCGGCGAACTTAAATCTTTTCTCTTAGATTTGGGGTTACTTTTCCACTTTTTTCTCTAATTCGTTTTTTTGATTGGTCTTTAAACTTTCGTAAGAATCATTTTTTTATATATACGCGCTTTTATTTTACCATTGTCTCGGGCTGTTCACAAGGATTCGATTGATAAGTCTAAGCTCTCCCAGCTCGGGAGTTGATGGCATATTTCATAGGAAAATGTGTTAAATATTGCATTTACTCCCCCTCTCTGCACCACTCACCGCTAAAATCAACTGAAATGAACGCATAGCGCGCGGCAGAACAATGGAAGTCCGATTCATTCATCACGAGTGATTCAAGTGAATCGGTATGAAATGTCGATAATAGCTAAATTTGACACATTTTCCTATGAAATATGCCATCAACTCCCGAGTTGGGAGAGCTAAAAAACATATCAATCGAATCCTTGTGAACAGCCCGAGACTATGGTAAAATAAAAATGCGGGACTTTCGAGCGGATTTTCGTAAATTCATAAACAACGATTCTCACGAAAGTTCAAAGACCAATCGAAAAACGAATTACGCAGATCGAAAGAGCGTGGAAAAGTAACCCCAGCTATAAGAGAAAAGTTTTCTTAGAAATCTCGTTGAAACATTGAAAAACGGCTTCAATGTTCGCCGGCTGCACCTTACAGTAGCTGTAGCAAATCGAGGAGTGACTTCTGTGGCATAATATCTCTCTGGGATCTTTGTTGGTAGCCAAAAACGTGAAAAACTCAACATCGAAAATGGCAGCTGTGCCAAGTTCAGAACGTACCTCTCGTGAGAGGCGTGATATGCCGGGAGGCGATCTCAATTATTTCTTCCACCTGGATCGCGATTTCGTCCTCGACGCGAGCGTAACGTTCGTTTTGTTGATCTTTTATAGTGATATTAAATTCATAAAATGATGCGCACTTCCCGAAAACTTTCCCGAACTTCCGCCGTTTACCACACAGACACGTTCTCCTATCGCTCTCTTGCCTCCGGTAAGTAATCAGCTAAGGCATTCGCTTCAGAAAGCAGGACGAACAATACATGGACCACGGCATTCATCAATTGTGTCTTGCAATCTTTTCTATTACTTCTTGCAGGTTTCAGAAATGGTTGCCATTGGTTACAATCTGCACAATACGGGCCTGGGTCTTCTATATTCTCATCTGGAAGGGGCAGTACATGGCGCGTGATCTACGATATGGATATCTCATAAATCAGGTACGCGCTGTGTCCCCAATATAATGTAAAGGTAAATCTAAAATGAAAGAGGAGGTGCAGCTAATTTCTCAAATAGTCTATTTTGCTGGCCTACTGGATTATTCTCTTTTTTTTTTGTTTTTCGGAATGCCCAAAACTGAAGATTTCTGAAAGCAACAAATATTGGGTTCATGCCATACATCGCTTCTCTATGAGACGACCTTATATACTCTCAAATACGCCGATTATAGAGTAAACAAAGTAGAAGGAAGTGTGTGAAAGAGTACTTCGATTTATATTTGGGAACACTGAAATCATCAGAAACAAATATTTCGCTGATAGCAATAGTAAATAATATCAGGTAGTATCAGTGTCATGTACAATATAATATCAGGTAGTATCATAATATCAGGTATCAGGTACTGCATAATTTCAGGTGGCTGCCTTTCTTCACGAGATCAACTTCTGTTTTCTTTTTCGCCTTTACGCAATTCATCCGTACTCTGGACTGTATTGTGACGGGCCCATCTGCCGACTGGGCTTGCCACACGAACTGCTCATGGTAAGAGACAGAATTGAAGAGGGAATACTTTCTTATTTTCATGATGGAGTCAGTTAGTTAGAGTGCTGAATTATAGCCATACGAATACATGAAGGGGTGGATCAGATTTTTATCGGGTGAGACGCGTTTCGGGCACTAGGTCCAACATCAGTGACAAATTACCTAGAATGGACATACATTTGTGAGAGACAGACACAAGATATTCGGAGCAATACCAACATAACGTTGCATCGATTTAAAGTATAGAGCTGGACAACCATCTTCACAACGCGACGCGTTATCATTCGGCATGTGTCATGCGGTATACTAGGCTGTTGCAAAAGTCTCGTCGCGTTCTGGGTTAAGAACATCGTTATCCCTACCATCTTCAAATCTGGGGGCTGTATAATCTGTCAGAAATGTGCGAGAAAAATATGGCAAAAAAACATCGCTCAAAACATGGCAGATTTTTCTCTAATTCTCTTAATTTAGCATGCTATTTTCGTCACTCTAACCAAATTTCAATCGGAAATGTGCGAGAAAACTTAGCGAAGTTCTAAACGGAACTTGGCCAAGTTTGGTTAGAGAAAGAGAAATAGCACGCAAATCGAGAGAGGGAAAAGTATGCATGTATGTGAGCCTATTTTAGGGGGAAAATTGAGGCGCAATAAAGTGAACGCTAAAATTCCAATTTTGGCATTGTTGGGTGCTGATGGTCTGTCGCATCCTTGTTTTCATAATGAAATTCCAGCAAATTCTAAATCAACGTAACAAATTGGGTTGAAAGTAGAGTTTAAAAATCGGCCATGTGTGTCTGAATCATCGGAACGTTTTATTCGAATTTCGCATTTTTCTTTATTTTTGCAATTTTGCATGGTTTGTTTAGTTTTTTTCGCTCCTTTTAATCGTACAACTACATCCGCCATGCTCTTATCGTCTTGTGAAACCTATTTTCTTATATAACACTGCATTATAACGCTTCCTATGAAATGAATTGTTTTCTTTGAAGAGACTTTGATTTTGTGCTTGGAAGTGAAGGAATGGATGAAATGGAATGATCCTGCCAGTTAATCAATAGTAATTGCATTAGAAATTGCCAAAAGTATTAACACTAAACGTGTATAAACAACAGAAACAAAAATGTAAACAGGCTGATGACGTAGATGGCTGATTTCTAAAGGAAACTTGGTCAAGTTTTGAACGATGTCAGTGAAAACTTGGCCAAGTTTTGAACGACGTCAGTGAAAACTTGGCCCACTTTTTGATAGATTATACAGCCAACTGTACCAATTAACTTGAGAATAGTATAATACGTACGTGAATACGTGCATACCACGAGTAGTCCTCTACAATTCGCGCGACTTATGAGTACCACCGTCATAGAACGCCAGGGTCTAAATAGTTGAAGAATCCGGTAAACACTTTTACGATATCGAGTCGGGTCTTGAAGTGCTGTTCTCTGAGGAAGTTGTTGATGGTGGGGAAGAATTTCTGAGAGGGTAATGTCTGACGGCTAAGAAGGAAATATTAGGATGGTGCTGCCAAGCGCCACCAATTCAGAATTGGTCGCCCTCGCATTAAGGGGTCGAGCGATTCCGTATTGGGAGTAAACTTTTGCCCACAATCCGCGTCTCTTATCGACTTTGATCTTGCCTTATTATATATCAATGGTGTACACCTGTGCCATGATAGTGATGCCTAAGAGTAGGAGCTCTCATTACTGAGCGCCCCGGGCGCTCCACGAATTTCACAACATCAATTTTTGACTACCGAAAACTGTGTTTGGGAACTTCGTCTGCCTTCTAATCTGCATCACCCACTGGTGTTTGGGTACAACATTTTCACACTTTACCCTTGTATACTCCTCAGTCACCATTTGTCCAAAAAAAAGAAAATTAGTAAAATCAAATACATACCCAACCTCTGAAAAAAATGATTGGATCAAAGAATTCGAAGTAAATAAACTATCCCATATTTTCCTTCTTTCCAATTTCGTGATCTCCCCAATGTATGGTGATAAAGTCTAGTGTGTCGCCCAGTTTGTGCATGATCTGATAGGTGTCTGCTTTTTGCTCTGTGCTAGAGTTTCGATATTGACTGACTAATCGAAATCAAAAAGTTGACAAGGAATCATTGCAACGCGTTGATTTCATTTCAACTGTCGACCCCACTTATTTTCAACAAGTCAACTTGTCAATAAGGGGTCAAAAAGTTGACAATGGGGAATTATTGGGCCGAATGATAGGGAGTGAAACACATCCCATCGCATTTCCTTCACCGATCACTGGTATCGGCGTGGAGTGAAATGAGGTCGACTTGTTGATTTCTTGTCAACTTTTCAATTTCATTCCTTGTCAAAAAGTTGAATAATTGTTGACTGGTCACTAGCAACGCGTCAATAAGAAATGAAATGACAAGTCATTTGTTTTCGAGACTCTACTCTGTGCACAGAGTGCGGGAATACAGAGAGAGGTTTTTCCGGATCGGTCCTCTTCGGCCAGAGAAAAGTCCATATTCTCGCTATCGAGGGCCCAACTTTTCAAGGTGTGAACGCGCGCGCTACGTGAGCCGGGTTTGGCACGTCTCTTCTAGAGCGCGCTCTCTCTCGGTTGTTTCATTGTTGTTGCGAGAACTCAGAACGAGTACACTAACTATTGCTGTGAAGTTAAAGATCACAGATCGGGATAATTCCCGTAATTCCATATCTCGGTTCCCTGTGGTATTAGAGACTTGAAAATTGGTAAAGTTGGATTTCGAATACCTGAAACAATTCACAACTTTCTAGTCATTGATTCCACGGGCAACCGAGATATGGTATAGCGGGAATTTAAATATTTCGCTGATTGTTTTACGTCACATTAGTGTGTCCTAGTATATGACAGACTTACAAACCTCTCGTATTGCACACTCTCTCGACGCGCGATTACAATCAATTTTGAGTGCATCATACACGGGGTACCGCTTCTCTTTATTCTTTCCCCTTGCAGCTTCTTCTCTCGGTGACTATGATCTGGACCATTCCGACGTTTCTCTTCATTCTACTACGAATGCATCAAAAAATCATCGCTGATACGAATTCGATTCTACGATTGCCGATTCGGTTAGCGTTGTTCCATAAGATCAACAGAACAGAAACGCGCAGAATTTCTACAGTTTCGGTGTGGTAAAATTCAAAGAATGAAACAAGAATTTCGCTGAATATCAGTTGCAAAGAGTGGGAAGTCTACAAATCTGCTTCTCTAGAGATGTTTCCTTTTTTTGTAGAGAGAGTGAGAGATCAATCAATCAATTTATCATATCAGGCGATAATCGCTCAGATGAGGATGGGTCGGTAGTCTTCATAAGTTGCATTCCACCAGTTCGAGCCGATTGCTCTCCTTAGGTCATCTCTCCATCTTGCTCTTGGCTGACCTGGGGGACGAATTCTGCTGTAAGGGGTCCACACGGTAGTCGCTCTGCACCATTTCTCCGTATCCATACTCCTCACTTTCAATGCCCATCGAGCTTTTCGTTTGAGGTTTTCCTGTACACAGTCTTTCACTACACAGTCTTTCACGTGATTTCCCGAAGTCTTTCATTTAGTGAGAGATGATCTCTTGATTTTGCTCTCTCAGAGGAGACGGCATCTCCTGATTAAGGGAAGCGGGAGAATTCCCGCACTGCATATCTAATGTTGTCTCGTTCTGATAAACAATATTCAGAGCACAGGCACTGATAATGGTCGTGCCGACGCTGCTTTTGTTCAGTATCTGCATTGGCTTCGCCCGTATCGGAATGAAATATAACGACAACGAGGAACTTTATAAGGTAAGTTAAAGCACATTTTTAAGACTAACAATCAACTTAAGTTAAACTTAAATACCTAAATTTCTTATATAGAACAAATAATTCGGACAAAAATAATGTTTATCAAATAATACCTTCAGGATGTAAAGGTCTCTATTACAAACCACAGATTTGGTCCAAACGAAATTTTATAGGAAGATATTGTCTATCATTCAGTAATTTAGATAAGGGAAATAAAAAGTCGTATCGACAGACTCCGCAGGATTATGAAATAGATGCAATTATAAGTCATCTAACATAATTAGACGCCGGACCTCGAGTGGATGGTTTTGCGTGGAGGCACGCTGTTCCTCTTCGGAAAACTCGACAACACTCGGATCTCGCAGGAAACATCGGTAATGTTCCATTAAAGTGAGAGTTAAGGCATTGTTGAATTTCCGTAAATATTGAGAATTCATAAACAGAAAAAACAGAACCAAATTGAATTCACTTTAGCTCGTTTGACCAAATCTTCGATTATAGTCCTTAATTCTACTATAACTCTACTATTTCCATTTGCATAGGGGATTATTCCCTCGATTCAAAAGTTACACCTGAAAACAAATGCGGCCCCGTTAACTCTCTGATGATGCATGATGAGTCAGTAAGACTGATCGTTCTGCCGTTCAGAAGCGTTTCTTCTCGCTGTGACAATTCTCACAGTTGGACCTTTCATCGTCGTTCTTACCGTATCCGCGACCAGACATCTAAAGAAGCAGAATGTATGTCTCAATATCGAATTTTCTGTTTACTCTCTGGCAGTTTGCCACCATTTCGTGGTAAGCATCAACAACCAAAAAAATATTTACATTTAAAAAACCGAGAAAAAAAAACATATTTCGCAGTTTCGATTAGCAAGCAAAACACAACAGCTGCAGATCCGAATGGCGCGCGCCTTCTTTGTACAGGTGATTGGAAAGCAATAGAGTGTGAAATGTGAGACCACGGTCTCTTCATTTCACACACTCTTTAGACCGGTCGATAGACGAGAGAGTGTGCGAAATGAAGAGACCGTGGTCTCTCTCTTCGCACTCTAGAGAGCAATGTTCACCCCCGTTATGGTGCACACACACACAAATGTCTTTTATAGAGAAGACAGGGTCAGGGCCGTAAGACAGGGGGGTTTTATATACAAGACCCCCACTGTCTTCCGGGCCGCATAGCAGACAAAATGTCTTATTTACAAGAAATTGTTCTGCGTCTGCATTCACTGCCGCCTGACCCCACTATCTTGGTGGACATTCCGTCAGAATGATCCAAAGCATCCAGTTGGCCCCATGCCAAGAACGTCTCTCGTTGTCTGACACTCTCGTTTGGCGCGCTCTCTCGCCATCTCTCTCTTTCTCTAACTCGTTCTCGCCGACTCTGTTTCGAATTCTGTGTGATCGACCCAAGATGTAGAAGGCAGGCGATAGTGAACGCACCATTACGGTGCTCGACAACATCGGCTACTCACAAAGAAAAAACTCTTATGGTGCGTTTATTGTCGCCTGACCCCTCAAGTTGAGCGGTCAGAATGATAATTCTGACCCCTCAGAACGTCCATTCTCACCCACCAGAATGATCATTTTGAGGGGTCAGAGCGGTCATTCTGGGGGGTCAGACGAGGTGGACCCCCAAACTATCATTCAGACCCCCCAGAATGATGATTCTGACCCCTCAGAATGACCGTTCTGGGGGGATCAGAATTGCGATTCTGACCGCTCAACCTGAGGGGTCAGGTGACAATAAACGCACCATTAGCGTTTAAAACACCACATGTCGAGACGGAGAGTTTGAAACTCTAATTTTCGAGAGAGTGCACGAAAACGAGAAACGAGCGCTCTCATTTTGCCACGCTCTCTAACAGTAGAGTTTCAAACTCTCCGTCTCGACATATCAGGATTAATGTTTTTTCTTTGAGAGTAGCCCATTATACTAGTGCATTTATGGTCGCCACAACCCCTCAGAATGATAATTCTTGCTACTGATAATTGCCTTTCTTGCTGCTCAATCTCGACAATAAACGGCCCACAAAACCATAAACTCATTGTTTGAACTTTAGTTGATCGGAGTGAACGTCTGCTACGTTGCGCCCGCCACTGTCTGGACGCTGCAAATGGTTTTCGACACGAGATCCTTGCCTCCCGCCCTCACTGCCGCAGTACGATTCGCCGTTATCGTAAGTGCAATCGCGCCACAGCTTTGAGTTGGCTCCATGCCAAGAACTTCTCTTGTTGCCTGCCTCTCTCGTTTCGCGCACTCTCTCAGTGATTCCCTCTTTCTCTAAGTTGTTCTCGACGTAACTCTTCCGGATGCTGGGGGTCGAAAAAAATATTTGAAATTTTTTCACACGGTGAGCAAACCATCGCGTCGGTCATGTTCGCGGTATCGTAGGCAAATGATATATAACTTGATACACGGGATATTTCGCAATCGGGATCAGAAATATCGCCAGGAACACGCGAAGGTCGGCTGAAATCCGAACATTCAGGCCACAATTACGACCATCGCGGGCACAGCGCGGATTCAACGAAACAAAGTTGTTAATACAGTTTTTGACGAGGATTCCAAAAATCATAAAATCGTTGTCTATAGATGGGCAAATTTTTCTCAGGACTTTCGAAAAACAGTGAAAATTGAAAATTCGACCATTTATCGCCCTCAGATGACTTTCAAAGTGTTTTCATTCATATTTTTTTCCCAAAAAACACCTAGAAACACTATAAAAACCTACTTTTTAAAATTTCAAAAAATCGATATCGGAAGGTGGGGTTCTGTAACTTTTCGGTGAGGGATCCAGAAAACTTCGCTTAATATCAGCACTTGTGATGCTGACTTCACCACCAAGTCATTGGCATAGGTTGCAAAAAAGACATCCGACGATTTCCCCCCAGCGCCCCGGCTTCTCGTGGATGGTCTCTTAATAGAAAAGATAGTATGGTGAGTTTTCAGAGAGCTATTAGCATGCGAATGCGCTCACACTCTCAAAGATTATTACTTCCAGGTAAGTAATTGATTACTAACTCGCATGCATGAAGACATAATTACCTCCATAGAAGTAAATAATCACTTCAATTAATTGCATGGAAGTTATTAATTACTTGTAGGTAAGTAATTTTAACTTCATGCAGGAGAGTAAGTAATTCGTTTTCTGAGTGAAGTCGGTAACAATGATTGGGACTGGCAATAAGACAGCGTAGTTCTCATGCAATGAAGTAGCCATACCAAGCCTTGGTCAATTCTTCGAGCTGTCTTCGTGACTGTTTCGGCAGCAGTTTAAGCAGCAGTTTTTTGATCGAAGTATGAAAAAATCATTCCGCAGACTCACTAATCTGTCGAGCGGTCGAGAGGGGGAGTGTGGCGAATGACAGATCATTGCTGACTGCACTCAGAGAAAAATTACTTCTCCACGCATGCGAGTTAGTAAATAAATTACTCACGGTCTCCTCATTTCCCATGCTCTCTATGCTAAAAAGTAAGTAATTCATTTGCTAACTCCCACACTTTTTCTCTGAGTGTGGACTTTGAAAAGTAACTTTGCTTTTCTCCACACACTCCTCATTTCTCGCATCCTTTATCTCGAAATCAGTCGATTTCCCTAGTATACAACTATCGTTAAACCGTCACTTTTCGATATCTATTGCTGGTCCCTCAGCAAAAATAAACGCGTCGTTACTCACTGCAGATTGTCATAGGGGCGTTGCGAACCATCATTGGGCGGTTGCAGTTAGTACAGGTGCAGCCATCTTTAAGAGCCGGACAGCGAGGGGCCCGATCGTAGCTCACATTGACCCTTTTCTCTCTTTTCGCTTTTGTAAATATATTATTCGAATAAATTATAACTTAAGTCAGTGAATCGTGGTACAGTGTGTGCAGCGTAATTCCCGCAATTCGCAATTCATTCCCGAGTCTGTCAGTCGTCGCGAGCGGTCCCTCTCCATTTCTTTCTGATGGAGAGGTGGATTTTTAAATAAAAGTTGAAATAACGCCCGACCTCGTAGAATGATCATTTTTTCCAGAAAGGCATTATGATGGGTTTCTAGAGTGGTTATGACTATTAAAGTGAGATTGGCAAGCAATCAAACAACTCTTAATAAGTCCAACAATAAGACTACACATTTTCAACAATTTTTTTTTCAATTTTTTAACACAACAATAAGAATTTTTAATTAACGAGGATCACTCGGCCTTCATGTTGAAGAAATTATGGGGAACTTGCAGCCCGTATTCTCACTAGAAGGTGCTCAGCTCTCGCTGATATTCCTCCTGAAGAATCCGTCGAACCGCCAGGCTCGTTCAAATAATGCTATGAAAATGCAAATTCTTCTTTTAGATTGTCAGAGGGGCGTTGCGAAGCATCATTGGGCGTTTGCAGTTAGTACATGTGCTGCCATCCTAAAGAGCCGTCGAGAGAGGGACCGGATCGTAGATCACATTGAATGTTCTTTCTTTTCGCATTATCACATTTCCTGTTTGAATAAATGGAAATTACAGGGCAGAATTCATAGAGTGCAGCGCAATCATCGCGAAGCGAGGGTAATGATCATCAGACTGTCCTCATTCTACATGCTCTCTAATCGATCAGAGAGCACGAGAGAGCATGCAGAATTGAGAGAGATTCAGACCATTACTCCGACGCGAATACAAATGGATGAGCTCATTTACGCCGTCAGAAATACGCTGACAATCGAAGACTGCGCTCAACTTGCAGCGGTGTTCATTATGTAGACTAATTCGACGGCAGGTATGTGTAATTGACAAATCACCCCGTCGTCAAAGACCTCCGTCACCCCTCTTAAAATTCGGAGAGTCCCCCAAAAAACTTCCCAATGTTTCTTGTAAAATTTCAAATCCTGTTGTGCCTAGGGCGTAGATAAATTATTAGGTACCGTAACTCCCCGCTCCTACTACATACATGAGTGCGCAGCGCAAACTCCAAAGTGCAGTTAGAGTGCAGTTTTTAGACGTATTCGATACTAAGAACCGCAAGGATGGTAGTGAACGTAATCTGTAATTTGCACGTACTCGGCTAATTTGTGCCCGTATACCAAACTCTCCATAGGCCGTACTTATACCCGGCATACGAACTCCCATTCCTTGAGTGAACCTAAAATCGAGAGTATCTTGCACGGGAACTGTAGTAGGCAGTGCGAAGACAGCGTAGAAATTAAAGAGTAGTACATTTTTATGCACTAAACAAATACCACTTAAAGATCACCACCTCCCGGCTAGTATAAAAGTGAAAAGTAAGCTTAATTATACCAATGCTCTGATAATAATACCGATGACAAATTCTCGTCATAACCATGAGTGAGAGAGAAGAGAGAAGGAAGACAGCGAGGTGAGAAAGAGCCAGCCAGTGCCCTCTTCCCTATCTTCATTCTCGATGGTTAGAACTTGGTATATTCTAACTCGTCGTAATCCTTTATTCCAATTGACATTCACTAGTCGAGATCACATTTTAACATTTCAACTTTTATACGAACGTGTAAGAGTACAACTGCCTGATAAACATAGAAATACCCTAACTATTCGCTGAATTTATACAGTGCACTCGTTGCTTGCCTTATTGACCTTAACTTTTCTTCGTACTAGTGCTAACAACAGTACGATGAATATTCTTACTGTTTTATCATCGGCACAAGCAACACTCGGAACAAGATCAAGTATATTTATTTTAGTAAAGCTCTCTTCCGTGTCTCATTCTTGGTTGTTCGCTTCATGTTAACCATTGTATGACCGTCTGAAAATTGAATCTGGTCTCTGCTTATTATTGCCGCTCGCCAATTCGCCATACTGAAGTGCATTCTCCGAGCACTGTCGGCGTCTACATTCGCATGGAATTGTCTCCTTCTCAGTATCCGCTCGCTGCATATGTGCTTGGCCAATATTTCAAAGTGTATTTAGTCGGGTTGATCGCCCATTTTCCACAGCTTTCAATAGGCAGCATTTAAATTTTCAAAACTTAAAAAAAACAATTTTAGATAATAGCCAGCGCTTGCCGTTAGCTTCTGGTCAATATGATACGCGCGCATTTTGCAATTTATTGATTTAAATAATAAACAGATGGGCGGATCCGGACATGAGCCCGACCTCAACTACTTCCTCCATCTCGACCGGGATTACATACTGGATGCCAGCGTAACGTATGTTTCCAGCGTTCTCCTTGACGGCAAATGTCATTTCACAAATCCGCACTGTGTGAGAAGTGCTCACTGAGAACCGCAGTCATTTTCAATAGCTCGAACTTTAACGACACGCTTGAAGAGCTAATTGCAGGTTTCAAAAGTGGCTGCCAATCATAACAATTTGCACCATTCGTCCAATGATCTTCTACATTCTGAACTGGAAGGGCGAGTACATGTCGCCCGACCTGCGATGGGGATACCTCGTCAATCAGGTCAATCATGCCTTTTATATTTCCTCACTATATATGATATTTCCGGATATTAGTGTGTATTCTTGTCAAAGTAAGTGTTCAAGCGAGATATCTTAATTCATTCGGACTAGTGGAACTGAAGTAATCGATAGTCCTTTCCAAAAAAAACATTTGACTGAGCAGATTGCGGTAGTTCTGCACGAGATCAACTTGTGTTTTCTGTTCCGAGTGCACCCGGTTCATCCCTACTCGGGATTGTACTGTGACGGGCCCATCTGCAGGCTCGGTCTGCCGAATGGAATGCTTATGGTAAGGTTTTTTTGGGGTTATTCATGTCCTCCGCAGTACTGTTGTGCTCAAACCCCTTCAGCTCAAACCCCGCCTTATCAAATGTATTCTCACTGAAGATTACGCTGGGCGAAAACCTCATTGCTTGTTGTCAGCAAACTTATCGTGTTGAGAAATTCAAGTCAATTATATTGTGAAATGATTCACAGTGCATTGTCAATAAGATATACTAGGTTTAATTCAAATAACTAAAACTTAACTAAACTTGAAACTTAACTAAAGTTTAACTAAAACATCTATTGCAGTTCCTCCTATCGCTGACTGTCATCTGGACGGTGCCGACGTTTCTGTTCATTCTTCTTCGCATGCATCAGCGGATCATTGCCAATTCGAATTCCCCGCTTCAGATGTCAATCAGGTGAGCGGCCGGCCTCGTTCACAGCATTAACATTCCCAGTATTGTACATTTTTCACTTACTGCCCTTCTCTCACTCGCACATTGTCTTTTTCACCTAGTCGTGACATCGTAATTATCATGTTGCTTCAAATACCACATATTACCTGAATTCCATCATGTTTTTTGGCATGATAAATGATTGATTGATTGAACATAACGATTGACAAGTGCATGTTATGAATCGACTTGGTCTGTTCGCAATGTTTCTCGGATCCATAATCTATTCCGATTTGCAGGTCGCAGGTGCTCTTAATCTGCGTGATCACTCTGTTGCTGCTGGGGGACGCCGTCTGCTTCTCACATATTGGAAGGAACTGCACCGATTGCGAATTGCTCGCAAAGGTCATTATTATTTTGTCGGCTTCGCAAATAATTTTTCTTATCAAGGATTCATCGGAACTCGTTCAGCCTACAATCACTACAGTACTTTCGTATTAATAATAGTGTATTTAGAAAATATTAGTTGGGCTGCTCACACATTCTAAAACAAATCTCGGAACTATCAATTTTGCCACATGCTAAGATACGGTCGAAACTAGGTAGAAAAGTAGTAGGTGTGGGAAAAAGCAGCAGCTTTGTAGAATACAATTTCGTCAAATACCTAAAACAATATCCTCCGAGCTACAGACGCCGGACCTCGCGTGGATGCGTGAACGTGGAGGCACGCTGCTGCTCTTCGGACCGCCCGGCGGCGCCTCCTTTTTCACCGGAAATACAGGTAACAATGTTTTTTTTAAAATCTATCAACGGTGTCAACTTACCTGTAAGCGAATATCATTGTAAAGAATAGATAACGTTTGTTTGTTTTTTTTATGGTCTTGCTAATCTTGCGTTTTTTTCATGAACTGGGTATAGAAAAAAACAACAAAAAAAAACATGGTTCAGAAGTGGTGATTCTCGGCGCAACCATTCTGCTCGTGGGACCTTTCGTTGGCGTGCTAACAATCTCGTCCACGAAGCACCTCAAGCTACAAAATGTGAGTAGGCGCCATAATTAATTCTGTTTTACGTCGCGATTTTTGCAGTATCTCGTTACGCCCTCGGGCTTTAGGGCTTTATGGCGATGGTAAAGGTAAAGGTAAAGGTGTTAGGTCTTCTACACGCAAGGCGGTCTCGACCACCCCTATGCCTGAGGGGCAACGGTGCACAGAAATAAATGTATTTTTTTTCATACATCTCATGTTCGAGGAGAGGAACCTAGTCCATTAAAATGTATTAGGTTTTATTCATTGCCATGGATTAGGTTCCTCTCCTCGTCCATGGCATTTATGAAAACTAATACATTTTTTTCTGTGTGTATGTGCTCAATGGATGCGATGCACTTTCTCGCAAGCAAACCACGAACCAAACTTAATTCCAGGTCCGACTCGCCAGCAGAACTAGGCGCCTGCAAATGCGCCTTGCCCGTGTTTTCTTTGTTCAGGCAATTTTTTTAATCAACATAATTGATGTACTGCATCTTATCATGACTTATTGCGAAACGTGTTCAGAACGTGTGCATCTAGACATTTAAATTAGTTTACCAATAACTATGTCCATTTTAGTATCTTCAGTGGTCCAGAAAGTGTTTGGCAGTATGTTTGACCGCTCCCTTAGCGCCATGGCAGCCAACTTCTGGACAGTGCCCTTGACTCGAAATTGCAGCTGGCGGGCGTGAACATCTGCTACGTCGCGCCGATCTCAATCATGACACTACAAATGGTCTTCGACGCCACCTTCCTGCCTCCTTCACTCATCGCCTCTATCCGATTCGTCGCTGTGGTAAGCTCCGTCTGTATCCGAATGATCGAACATCACAGAAATGGCCCGGTCTCAAAATACACGAAAATGTACTGCAGACGAACACATACATTTCTTTTGGGCCTGAGAGTATTATTTGCTGCGCGGCACACTAATAGTAAGCACGAAAATTGTGATCCGGCATCTCCAGTAAACAGACAAATGTGAGCATAAAACTAACATAAACCGACAGGATCATATTGTTAAAATATATTTTTAAATAAAGTACATTTTGCAGCCCTTCTTCTGCCTCGAGGGCACCCAGTTGTCACTGATATTCCTGCTGAAGAATCCGTCGAACCGACAGGTTTCATCACTTTGTGCGATAAAATAGTTTAGGAACGCCATACAGATTCTTAAGTCCGCCTTTCAACGCGTTGTTCTTCGAAGACACGTGCGCATCTCGCCGTACACGGGAACGGTTGAAGATGGAAAGAGCAGAGCGACCACTACTAAGTAGTAAACTGCGATGATATAATTGGACTGCAGCATTTGAACAATAACAGCATATTATTACAAACAACTAGGCTGGAATATGCTTGTTTGTCTGTAGTATCACATCAACTATTTTGTGCGTTCTGTGCTCTTATTTTATTTATTTCTAAACGATTCAACGAACTTGATCTTCGCGATGTGTTCAAACATCGTACACCTAGTGAAATTGATATCCGGAATGTCTGGTCGACAGATCTCACAAATATTCTATTATAGTACGATTCGAAATGTCGCAGTAATAATGTACTATGAATGAGGTGATCACTTCACAGGTTCAATTAATAATGTAAAAAAATAAAATGACACAAAATGTGTATCTATGAAATGGACTACTGGTGTGTCCTCTCTCTCTCAAAATCGCCCTACGTACTGCATGTAACCAGCGGAACATTTATTATTAGGGCAAAGTGTTCGTCAATGTATAATATAATGATAATTTGTTTGGCAGCGTTACTGTAATCGCTTGGTCACGGTCACTTTAATGCCGTCAATGGGCCGCAGAATCGCTTCGGATGCGAATCGTTGCAAGTGCAGAGCCCTGCAAATCTATTCTTCTGCTAGCAAAACAAATATTTAAAAAATGAACATGGATATTAAACATTTAAAATGATACGTTCATCACATGGACTACAGGTGGTGTACCCTCTTTCTATACCTCGGCGTGTCTCTTACTTTGGAATGCTCTCTCGCATCCATGTCTGTTGTTTAGGATCGGAACGTTTTATTATTTTGGACGAGTGTTTATGAATTCATAAAAGTCATGGTTCTAGTTAGAATAGTGACCTTTATCGCACCAAGACCGCACCGTGACCACCTTTATCATTCTGGGTTCTCAAGAGCGTAGCGAGCGGTCGGACATTCTTTCCCTCCGCTCGTGAGCCGCCCAGTGTCCCTCTACCAGAAGAGTTTGGCCCTCGGTAGTTGTAAGCCACCATGATGAGTCGCCACCTCTACATCGGCACCATCAACGCCCGGACGCTCGCCCCGAAGGACAAACACATCGAGATGGAGCTGGCCCTCGACAAGATCCAGTGGGACGTGATTGCTGTGCAGGAAGCCAGGATTGTGGGTTGTGCCTCGTTCAATCTTACATCCTCAGGCACAGTGATCTACCACTCGGGTGGCCCATCCGCGTCCCATGGCGTGGCCTTCCTCCTCCGACCGCACCTCGCGCGAGGAGCTGTGTTCCGTGGCCTCTCCGAACGTCTAGCGACTCTGCAGCTTCCCGACCAACGGCTCTTCCTCGTTTGCGCCTACGCTCCGACGTCTGCCTACCAGGACGACGAGTATGACGCATTCCTCGATCAGGTCGATGCCGCGCTGCAGAGTGCGCCCAGAGGCTTTATGCCAGTGTTGACGGGGGACTTCAACTGTAGAGTGTCGAGGGAGCCTGGCAATGAGATCCATGTCGGTGACTTCGCCTCTCAGACCCCGAACTCGCGCGGCCGCATTTTTACCGAGGCCTGCGTGAGAAACAACCTGCGCATATGGAACACTTTTCCCAAGAGACGACACGGTAGACTCTGGACTTGGCGGTCCCCAAACGGCTTGACCTTATCGCAAATTGACTTCATCGCTGCCCCTCCATCAGCGCGAGTTGTCGATTGCGGAGTCGTCGGTCCCTTCGAGTTCGACTCCGACCACCGCCTCGTCCGGATGTGTCTCTCTCTTACCCTCAAGATGAAGCAGAAAAGACGCAGGGAGCGTTACGATTTCGATCGGCGCGCTTATTCTGCCAACTCGAGTCTTCTCGGGTCACTGCCCCTTGCACGCGCCCAGTCCGCCCCGGAAGCCTACCGTACCATCACCGCTTTCGCCAAGACCGCGGCTACCAACTGCTGGAGGAAGCGCCAAACCCCGCCCTGGATTTCGCCCACCACTCGTCGCCTACTCGCCTCCCGTCATTCCCTTCGCGCTGACCCTCGAACCACCGTGTCCTACTCCATTTCCTGCAAGACAGCCCGTGCCGCCCTTTGTGACGACATCACAGAAGGAAGGAGAATCAAGCGCACCTCGCGGCTGCCAAGGGAAGGAGCATCGTCAAAACGATGAAGGACCTCCACTCGTCTCGGAAACGCCTACTCGTCCCTGACCCAATCTCTGGCGCGCTCTCTCAAGATGCAACCAAGCTTGCCGTCAAACGTTTCTACGAGACTCTCTACACCCCTGCAGTGGCGCTCCCTCTCGCTGCCGCCCCACCCTCTGAGCCCTTTCCACCGTTCCTGGCTGATGAAACCCGACATGCTCTATCCCTCCTCAAGTGTGGTCATTCCCCCGGCTCCGATGGTGCCCTCCCTGATATGCTCCATCTATCAAGGGAGTACCTCGCTCAACCGCTAGCTGATCTACTGAACCACCTTGTTGCCGGTGACCCCGTCCCTGGAGCTCTGGTCGAAGCTGTCGTCTCCCTTCTTCACAAGAAGGGCGATCCCTCCAACATTGGCAACTTCCGCCCCATCTCACTACTGACAGTCACCCTGAAGAGCATTACCCGTGTCATCCTAAAGCGAGTCGAGACGTCTCTCGATGAGTCGGAGTCACTCACCCAGACCGGTTTCAGGAAAGGGTTCAGTACTCTCGACAATCTGCACGCCATTAAGCAGCTCGCTGAAAGGACTCACGAATATGGTATGCCTCTCTACCTCGGATGCGTCGACTTCAAGAAGGCCTTCGACTGCGTGGAATGGAATGCAGTGTGGCAAGCACTCTGCACGTTTGGAGTCCATCCCACCCTCGTCGATCTCTTACGTCGCCTCTACGAGTCCTCTTCCACCCTAATCCGAGTGAACGAGGACCTGGTCCCAGTGTGCGTGAAGAGAGGAGTCCGCCAGGGAGACACACTTTCTCCCCGTCTCTTCAACGCGGTACTGAGAAGCGCGATGGACGACATCGATTGGGAGACCTGCGGAATCCGGATCGACGGACGCCATCTTAGTCATCTGGAGTACGCGGACGACGTCGCCCTTGTCGCCAAGTCTCGACCGGAACTGGAGAAGATGCTGCGAAAGCTCATGGAAGCGTGTGCACGAGTCGGTCTCGAAGTCAATGCCTCCAAAAAGCTGCATCTTGCCTACCGTACTCTATGGTAGCGAGGTGTGGGCTTTGAGATCGAGTGACAAAGAGCGCCTCGATGTCACCCTAAGGAAGATGGAACGTCGGATGATTGGAGTCACCCTTCTGGATCGAATGAGGAATGAACGATTACGAGAAATCACCCAAATTCGAGACTGGAATAAGGGGGCACTTAAACGGAAAGCGAAATGGGCCTTGAAGATAAGGCGAATGGAAATCAACCATTGGACGCGGGCAACTACGATGTGGACCCCCTACAACTGGAAACGCCCCCAAGGCCACCCCAATACCCGATGGAGAGATGACCTGAAACGAGCAATCGGGCCCCAATGGTGGAATGCAACTAACGAAGAATTCCGGCCCATCCTCATCTGAGCACTATTGCCTGACATGATAAATAATTGAATTGAATCGCACCAAGCGACACCGCATCGCCGTTCGAGGAGGGGACACTTTTTTGAGTTAACAATTGATCAATGTATTACAAATCTCTAACATTTTGCCCAATACGACTTACTGATCTGATTTGAACTGAAACCGGAGAAGCAGGCGAGCTAGTATGATTTTCTCCTCGTATTGCGCGAATTTCTGGCCTGAAAAAGTGTACCTTTTTAGGGGTGTCGGTGCTGAGGTGCACAGGTTCGCTGGCTAACCTATTTTCTCGCTCTGTGAGCTGCGGATGAAAATACAAAGATCCCTAGTAGCCTGCCCCGTTCCCATAAATCTCTGCGTATTTTTCGCAAGTTGAGTGAGACATACCCAATCTAATCAAAAACCTTCCACTCACTGAAAAGTCTAGAAATGGAGAGACTGTTAGTAATGTAAATCCCACAGTTTTCCACAGTTTATATCCCACAGTTGTCAATTCCTCCAAGGTAGGGGGCAAACAGAGAGAAAGAGTGCGAGCTAAACGTTAACAGGTAACTAAGCAATGAATTACGCACGGAAATGGAAAGCTTTTCTGAAAAAAAATCGGAGAATGACAAGAGCGGGGGTGCTAAACAACTAGTTGCATGATTCTGCAGTAGTCTACTAGTGTTGGTAGATCGAATAATTCAATTAGCGAGAACAAATTCGCGAATAACCTTTGTTATTCGACAATAGGATTACTCGATCAAACAACACTATTGTCTCCTCACCAATACAATTCCGAGGTCCGGCGGAGAAAGGCACGAAGTCGAATGGATGCCTTGCCGCCGCTCGCTCAGGCAGGAAGTTGTCCGGGTCGTAACACATCGCGTTCGGGTAGATGCTCCTTCATTACAATCAATGTTATAAACATGTATGTTTTTAATGTAAATTCATCTCACTTTAAAATAATTTGAAGGAAACTATTATTACGCACTTTAAAAACCTCACTCAAAATAAACCTCACTCGTTTCTGTGGACGACGAAGGGAGCAATGTTTACGGTCGAATGTTTCGGTAGCAGGAAGTCACCTGAACTAGTTAATTTATTAGTGATTTAATTAATTAAAATTTAAAATTAATTACCGGCACGGAAGTCGCTGTGGAGTTGTCTCGTTACGAACGGTACCGGTGGAAAGAGTCGCATCGACTCTTTGATGCAGCGTTCCAGATAGATCAACTTGCCCATGTCGTCCCGTGTCAGATCCCTGTCTTGATCGGCGCCTGAAATATTATCGTTACGTATTTGATTTATTTATGAAATAATTAATTAATTAAAACTAAAAAAGTAACGCGGAAATCGCTTTGCAGCTTCATGTCTCGAAAAAAATCATAATAAGCTTTCCATTCATCAATTCAAAAGATATTAGCTTATGAATGGTAGGTTCTGTTTATTCCTTTGATGATTTTTGAACTTGGATATCATCCAGCAATCATACATTTGTTTTTTTGGTGGGAACCACAATAATAATAACAACTACTCACTGAATACTTTAGCGACCTCTTCAAAGGCTCGTTGCTGGATCTCTGGATGGCAAGCAAAGCACCACACCGCCCACCCGAGCCCTGCTGACGTCGTGTCGTGACCTGCAGCGCTTATTTTTAAATTTCTTAGAATTAAAAAGAATATTTTAAAACATAAATAAATGAGGCAAACTAAAAATCATAATATTGTTGTGAAAATTGAGAATTGGCTTTTTTATTGCTCAAGAGAAATCACATTCACCTTCAAACATAAAAGTGTCCACCTCCTCTCTAATGTCTTCGTCGTCCAAATTTTGTCGCTGTTTTTCCTCCAGTAGCAAGTCCAGAAATGCTCGCTTTTCCGGCTCTACCTCGCCTTTCGCAAGGGACTGAGCGCGTTCAAAAATGACCTGCAGCAGCTTGGCGCTTTCGAGGAGCTCTCGCCACTCCCTTTTTCGCCCAACGACTGGTGTAGGTAGATAGGACAAATTTACAACAACAAAATTTTTTAAAACTTTTTTTATAATGCATTACAATGCTCACATCATACTCCATCCAGAATTATATCCAGTATATTTACGGAAAAGGCATGGTTTTTAAACCGTGTTAAAACACTCACCCGTTTTGATGTTAAAACACTCACCCGTTTTGTGAACTCGTGAGCGACAGCCAGCGATTTGGCGTATTCTTGTGAGACGCCGAGAAGGTACCTGAATCCCCATGCACAATTGAACAAAATGATTGAATCTAAATATACATGGGCGAAGATGGAGAATGCGTGGCAGTGAGATGGGCGTACGCTAGAGATGACCACTCGAAAAGTCGAAACGAAAAAAGAACAAAGCGTTTCGATTCCGTTCCGGAACAGTTCTTTGTTTCGTTGTTAGTGTTTCTTTGTTCTCGAACAAAGGTCGTGGTCAACTCTAGCGCACGCAATGGAGCACTTTAGAGTTTGAAATTCGAGTAAATAAATGGATTAGCACTCTTCATTTCGCACACTCTCACCAATTGACAGGCGTGAAGAGTGTGCGAAATGAAGATAAATAATCCCAGTATTTACCCGAATTTCAAATCTAGAGCACATTGTACCCGATTACAGTGCTATTCATCACTTTGCACCCTCCCAAATCGGGTAGTTTGCGTGAAACCGCCCATTCTTTCTCTCTTCCCTGTTTGACAATGACAAACTGACAAAGAGGGAGATCCGTTTCACGAAACCCGAACCGGCCACCCTACAACTGACTACAAAACTAGGAAGCCTTCTGGGCTCGTCTCACCTCATAAAGTGCGGCCAGAGGTACGGCTTCATGGCGATCGCCGTCCCTAGGTTCATTAGCTTCACGATGGCAGTCACGTAGGGCTGGTCCGGCTGCTGCTGCGAGTCCAGCACCTTGCCCATCGTCGTCTCTGAGATGTTGGACTATTCAAAGAAGGTTCAGAAACCCTTCCATGTTGCATGACTCCGCTCGACGAACCGCTCGACGAAAGACTTTTCACATCGAGGAGCATCCACAAATTTCTCGAACACATGGATATTGCTTTGGAAGTGGTGTTCTTGATGTGCGTTCATTGAGCTAATCTTTCTACTACGCTTTCTCACCGCAGATGATGTCCAGCGCGCACATCTTCGTCACCCGGTACATGTCGATGAGCCCGTCCCCTCTATGCTCCAGCAGGTCCACGCAGATCTGACAAGGGAATATTGTACAAACTGTGCCTATACGAAGCCAGATATTGTATTGATAAAGTATCAGCATTACTATATCAGAGAAAAATAGTTAACTATTGACTTGAATAATGAACTTTGGATTCATACACTGTAAAACAAAGAAAGATATTCATCTCGCGAGATCCACTAGGAAATATTGGCATATCAACTTCTATCCGACATCGTGATAGTGTTGGTCAAATCAGTTCCTGCTCTCTTCATTTTACACACTCTCTAAGCCAGTCGGCGGACGAGAGAGTTTATGAGAGGAATCGCGAGAAAATCGAGCATATCCGGGATAGCGGGGACGTAGAAATTTTATGATTTTCAATTCGGCTGAAAATATGGCCTATTTTTTTTTTTGGTATTTCAAACCTTCCTCTATCGAATGGCGTTTTCAGAATTTCGATAACAAATTTCGCAATCGCGGGCTGATGCACCGGTGCGGGGCGGTCACTTTTGTAAACATTTAATTATTTTTCTTAAAAGTAAAAACGCAATGGGTTTTGTTGCTTTTTATTATAGTCACTGTGTGTACTATTTAGAACCGAGAAATGGGCCAAATCCGTACAGAACTTTTAAAGACGCCCGCGATTTCGTGCGACAAGCCAATGGCATCTCATGGTCAAATTGTTGGAATCATCCAAGTTAGTGATGAAAATTATCGTAAATGAGCTAAAAACAATATTCCTATTAGTTTTGAGACGATTCTTTTTCGGGATTTTTTAAGAAAAAAAATTCAAAGAATTTCGACCGACATTTTTTTCTCATCAAAAATGCGGTTCAATTAAGCATGAAATGAAGAGAGCAGGAGCCAATTTGACCAACCCTACACCGTGATGATAGCGAAACTAACAAAAACCTATGCACTCAATTGTCCTGTCTCGGCAAATTCACGCAAATTCATTGCGAAAAGAGGAAGCGCTGCACGTCCCCCACACAGAGAATGAATACACTGATTGTGAGATGAGACACCCAGTGTATGACACACTCAATATTGAGTGCATTCGAAAGCAGTGAGAGCGTCCGACAACGAGAGATTTTATGTTTACCATATCTCAATTAAGGGTGTCATATCTCAGAGTAGGATCAATAGTGACTGTATTCATTCTGGGTGCACCTTAGCGTGTCGATTCATCGTCGCCACGTATCCGTCCAGCTGCGAGAAGTGGAAGGTGGGCGTGAGCATCTTCCGCCTCGATCGCCATTTGTCGCCCGTACTGGAAATCTCCGAATAAATGTTTGCACCTCGAACTTGTACTCCTCGAACTTGTACTTTCGAAGAAAGTTTTCCCACCATTAAAAATTACGAGTGGTATATTCATTTTAGTTGAGCGCGGAATGTAAAGGTAGATAATATACGCATATAGAAACTGAAAAAGAAGAATGCGAACCTGATGAGCAGCCCTCTGCCGAGCCAGGGGACGAATATCTCGTACTCATCTCCTTTCACAATCTCCTCTTGCGAATCGAGAATGGTCTGGAGATGAGTTGAACTACTATTGCGGGCCACCTACTTCGACAAACTAATAACCCCTGAACTCCCAAACTTTATGCTGCGTTTATTGTCGCTGAGGGGTCAGAAATGGTCTCTTCAATCCGTACACTCTATCACCTGCCGACCGGAGAGAGTGTGGCGAATGACGAGACCATTGCTAACCCCTCAGCGACAATAAACACATCATTCGAGTGAAGTAGGAAAGCTCGATACTCATGTTTGGAGGTATACCTTTCCGGCGAAGTTCCGGCTCTCTAGACTGTTATTGTGACGAAATTCCCCCCAAACATACTTTGAGCGTTTCTCCGTTTGTGGGCACGTAGACGTTCTCCCAGAGGAACCACAGTTTGACGATCTGCGCGTGGTCCTCTCGGACGGCGCGACGCGCCTTTTCCAAGATCCGATGGGGCGCGACTGGATTGTAATTAAAATACATTATCGAATTTGATATTCAAGAAATGAAGGTGATCTTACGTAATCAGCCAGAAAATCTTCCTGAAGAAGGCGCGGTTGAATGCTTTTATGATTTGGTTCGAAGACACACAACCGCCTCAAATTGAGCGGACCTCATCAGTATGATGTCCATCGTTAGTAAATGTTAGTTTTGGTGTATTTATTGTCGCTGAGCGGTCAGCAATGGCTTCGTCAATTCATCCTCATTTCCCCACACTAACCATTATACTACTCTCTAGTCAATCGACCGGTTTAGAGAGTATGCGAAATGAAGAGAGCGTGGTCTAACATTTCGCGCTCTACTAACTAAAATTGTTCACCGGTAGAGATAGTGTTTGAAATGACGAGAACGTATCTGACCTATCTGCGATAATACATGCAGCATTGACGACAAGTGAGAATTAGATCTTCTGAATCGTATCAGCTGAGCTGATTCAGCTCTCACCATTTAACACACTCTTTCGGCAATAAACAGGAAACTGTGTGAAATGAAGAGCTCTAAAACGATTATTTACCGGAGCTTTAAATTCTAATCTTGAATTTGGCAACAAAAACAGATCATTTACGGCGATATGTTTATTCGAAACTGAAGGCTTCACGATTCACAGCATTTCACGGGCAGACATTGAGGGCGAGAGAGTAGAGCTGGCAGAGAAACGAGAGACAATCGCACTATCCGCCCCTTTCTCTCCATCTCTCTCTCCTACTCTCAAACCCGTCTCGCGTAAATCTCACTCTCCAACTAGGCTATATATGCAGAGCGCGCAAATTAGCAACAACTTCTCTGATTTCCATGGCTCTTCCGCACATCTCACCACTCGAGTTTTGCATGGCCAGTCCGAAGCGCACGCAACGCGTCCGCTTCGCTCTCAATTTCATGAGTTCCCGCTGACATGCATATCAAAGAAATTCAAAACCAAAAGTCCAAAAAGCGACAGGTGTGAAAGGCTGTGCGATTTATTGGTAAGAAGAAAGGAAAAATTGCGCATAACCTTCTTCTTTTCTTTCCACTTTCTCTCCCCATCAAACTACATTCTGTTGAAAACAACCATGTTGGTTATTTTCTGCAGGGACATCACGCACTACCAATGCACGCGTCACAATCAGTCGACTAGAATTTTTTCCAAAACAACAAAAGTAGAACTACAACAGTTGAACATGGATTGCTGCCCTGTAGAGTGCGAAATGTGAGACCACACTCTCATCATTTCACGCACTCTCTCGACCGGTCGATAGACGAGAGAGTGTGCGAAATGAAGAGGTCGTGGTCACACATTTCGCACTCCACTGCCCTGCCTACGCCGCGTCACTCTGTCTATTTTCACCAACCAATTGCTCATTCCTCGTGGGCCGTTGCCTATGGGGACAGTAGGATCAACCCTCTTCAAAATCCTTCCTCCCCCAATTTGCTATGCCAATCTAAACAAGTACAGAACGATTCTGCTACTGATGCTGAGTGTCAAGATACAGTTTTCGCTAGGCAAAAGTAATTGTGGATCTGTTCAACAAGAACAACAAAATGTCTTACTCGTAGGATCCATCTCCATCTGAAGGCAGTGGCCGACGATGAAACATCCTTCATCTCCAGGAATGCTGGCCGATAGCGCCTTCTTGTGTCTGCGCACTATCCAATAGGTAACAGAAACACGGGTTGTCGGACTAGTCGTCTCTGTCACCTACCCATGATATCGTAAATATCATGTTGCTTCATAATATTGCATTTTTGTACATTTCAATTTGACATGGTAAACGATTGGTAGTGGTCGGTTGGTAGGACTAGTAGCATTTGGTGGTCGAACGAGCCCGCAGGCTAGTGGGTACAGAATAGTCGACGGACACATCTCTGTTTTTTTGCCCCAATGGGATCCCAATTCGCTACTCAATGGAGCGCAAGCATCAAAGGCGCCGCTGGGATCCCAATGGAGAAAACGTTGGGATCCCATTGGGGTAAATTTCCCCCCATTGTGATTCCAACGGCGCCTTTGATGTTTGCCCCCATTGGGTAGTGAATCGGGATCCCTTTGGGACAAAAAACAACAAGAGATGCTACTAGACCGATCACCGGCGATACTGGAGCATGTTTGCATTTTTGCGACAGTGCCCATCATTAATTTGACAAAATGCGATTTTACCTGAGGATGCGAATGAACCGGCACAATCCTTGGCCATATAGCAAAATAAGAACAAGTAGGATAGCCAGTAGCGGCAGCATGACCGTGCCTGAGATGATCCTATTCCTTATCGAAGAGAACTTTTAAAGTTAGAGAGAACGAAAATATTTGCGCGAACGAGGCAGAGAACGCTCCGGGAAGGTTGATAGTGGGAGAGTGGGAGAGAGGGAGATAAAGGGGGGGGGGGGGAGAGAGAGAACGGGGAAGGGTGTGTACTGACAAGTGGGCCGTGAACGAACACTCGATCAACAAGGCATCGTTGCCAGGCGATTTTCGTTCTCTTGAATATTGTGTGCCGCAATGGGGACGTAGTGCGGGTACAGAACGCTCGCACAGAAGGCGAATATACACAATACACGTATTCTCCCACACTCTTCATCCAATATCTGTGTTAATTTGTTATTATCACTACCACGTGTGTGAAAATTCAAGGTAAGGCAAATCGAGTTGGGAATTGTTTATCAGTTGGGAATTATATTTATAGAAATACAGACGGCAAATTATGATTTTTAATCATCGCCCTTGAAAAAGCGCTTCATCTTGATGTAGTTCTGTAAAAGCAGTACATTAGCAAAGATATGATGCAATTCTACGTCTTCGATTACGGATATCTACCTACTGACCACGCCACGAACACCGTTAGCGCTTAATTGTGTTGCACGATCAAAATATATGAAACAAATACTCTGCGCTCACCTTAGGCGTGGTCGTCATGCGGAACGCTCTCCGCTCAGGGATCGTGAGCAGATCGCCCGCCTCGCACAGAATTCTGATCCAACTATCGCCCTAAAGAGGCGAACAATGTGCAGACTTGGAAATGCAGGCGTATTGCGCTTTTTTACCACATTTCGGCGCCTTCATGAAATACTATTGCCGACTGCAACCGGACTGGAGAGCATACCAATTGAACATGTCATTTTCCAAACACATATTTTTTCGGCAAAAATGAAGCAGCCCTTTGAAATATTTTTCAAGCTGCGATACCGTAGAATCGCCGTTTGCCGAACTATTGGTTGATTCATCGGACGAGTAGCATTTGGTTGTCGAACGGGGGGACGAAATGTCACTAAGCGGCGGATACATTCTAGCAATCCGACCTTCGACGATTCTAGAGTAACATACATGCTCGATGTCGAAGTAGACTTCTCCCTCGAGCACCATCTTTGCCTGTTCCTCGAGGAGCTCGCGCACCTGGTACAGCTCGTACAGCTGGAATGCTCAATTCTCATCTCTTTCATTATTTGCCCCGCCATGGGATTACGGTAGAGTGCGAAATGTGAGACCACGATCTCTTCATTTCACACACTTTCTCGACCGGTCGGTAGGTGAGAGAGTGTGTGAAATGAAGAGACCGTGGTCTCACATTTCGCACTCTAGATTACGGGCATGACTTGGATTGGTCGACATGGTCAAATCGGTGTTTTTGCATACAGTATTGGGACGGGGGTGGTGGCAATTATTTTCTTTGCATACCGATTGCGCTGATCACAACGCTAATGCAATTGCTGAAAACAGATTTTTTGTGACGTTGTGATTTTTCATATAACGAAGAGACCACGTTGTGATTTTTCACCTGGGACTGCTTGTGATACAAAACATGAGTTCGGACAGATAATTTGGAAGGGCTTTTGTGCTTCCGACGGTAATACGCATAACTGGTTTTAACTATACAAAAATGGATCTTCGGTTTTGCCTAACTGGGTTCATTGGCAAAGGAACGCGAGAGAGTTTGAACGCACGCATTTACATTGCAAATTAACTCATTTTAGCACCACGGCTCAGCGATATGTTATAGAGTGCGAAATGTGAGACCACGCTCTCTTCATCTCGCACACTCTCTCGTCTATTGACAGCTCTAGAGAGTGTGCGAAATGAAGAGTGCGTGGTCTCACATGTCGCACTCGAATATGTTCCATGTCACCTTCTCCTCAAAGTTGTGGGCGCTGGCAGCGTCGACGATGAAGATATCCTCTCTGCCGAAGCCCCGCTCGAGCTTGAGTGTCGTCACACGCTTGCTCACACTCACCGGATCCGCGATGTTCACCTATTAAATTAGTTTGTTGGGAACTTATCCGCAGGACTTCGAAATAGGGGTCAGGCCATGATTCGGTGCGCGTTACTCGAGACGGGTTTGACAGGGCGGGACAGGGAGAGGCCGACGATGACGTCAACATCGGATTTAATAAAAACAAAAACTATAGCTAATTTACTACAGAGTTACCGCTGGAAGGAAGCCCCTGTAGCGCCAACAGTAATGTCCTGTGTTCAAAAAATTGGGTCCACATCCGTTTTCCATATAAAACATTTTGCTCTGTCATTACTGATTAATTGTGGCGTACAAAACATACACCGTTTCCATATAGTGCGAGCAGAATAGGCAATAATTGCTACAGAATGGGCATTCTAGTGACACAGATTGGTACTCTTATTTGCTATTTGATACGGGGCTGTGATACTACGATATGCGAGACACGTGCGTACTAGAGATAACACAACGAAAACAGAATGCGCTTGTATTGTGTACTGGCGAATAGATGCAATCAAAATCTTAATGTCGTGCACTATGGATGCCGGCTCGGTGTTGAGCGTACCCTCTGGCAGTCTCTTTTTCTCTCTTCTCCTTATCAGCCGTATTACCGATCTCTCTCTCTCAAAACGCCGTAAAACGATTCCGTACCTGCATCCCTATCGTGCACACATTGAAACGCACAAAAGCCGAGATGAGTTTATATTGTGTTTTAATGTTATTTTTAATTCCTCATCAGCTCACATCCTTCCAAGCTTCCAGAAATGATTCCGGGGACTATCTTTGCACGTTCGGTTTTGTCTCTCCAAGTTCTCGTATCCTTCACTCGTATTTCGGGGCATGTCGAGAGGTCAACCCACTCTCACTCGCCAGAGTACGGAAAGGGAGGGGTCAAAGTCATAATAAGGTTTTTCCCCTACTGGGTACATAGAGAATGGGGTTAGACAATTCGGGAGGGGGCGGGGTGAAAATTCCGCAACGGCATATCCGCAAAGAAACCGTGGATTTCGAATTCTAGTGAAGGGGATTGACTAGGGTTGGTCAAATCGGTTCCTGCTCTCTTCATTTCACACGCTCTCTGCGCTAGGAGGCGGGCGAGAGAGTGTGTGAAATGAAGAGAGCAGGAACCTATTTGATCAACCCATGATTGACCTCACCTTCCACACATTGGCGCCGGTCCGCTTGAACAGGTCGTCGGGCGTGAGCCGCTTCGGCGGGTACACGTGGTGCGGCAGGCGCGGGTCGCCGTGCGGGTACGGATCCTTTTCCCAGATGTGCACCATGTCTGGCTAATCACAACCTGAGTTCATTCTTTGCCAACGCACGCTGCGCAAAGCTTGACATGAGCTCATAAAGCAAACCTATGACGGGGATTGAGAGTGAAAACATGCAGCTACTTCATTACTCTGCTATAGCGGAGCGGACTGGGATTCAAGGCAGTAGGAGAGTGGTATTTTCGTGTCGCGCATTTTCGATACAGTTCGAAAGTCGAGAGAGTATGCAAAAGCATCAGACAAATATAGCAGCGACTTTACAGTGAAGAAGGGAAAGGAATCAAATGAACAGAATGCATTTTCTTGAAGAAGCAAAGGGCGAAATCAGGAATTGATTGTAAAGTGTGTGTGTATGCACATCAACGATAAGCACTCGACTGTTGGCGCGCTGCAACATTGTTTTTTGTTGAAGTGTTTTGACGCGCAGGCGCTTTCCCTTTCCGCAATCGCTAGCGCCATCGCCTGAGACAATCGTTCTCCTGGCGCGGTGCGCTCTCGCACCCCCTCTCACCGAGCGCGCCCTTTCGCTCCCAGCAGAGTAAATAGCGCTAATAAGGAGCGAAAACTTGCGCTCGTTAGCGGGTGAAAGTTATTGCCTCATGGCATCACAGTGATAATACCTAATAACTTAAAATGTTTGAGCGGCAGTTTAGATTGCTCTAGAAGGCTACTTATAGAACCTGATTGCTTACTGAATTAACAATCTGCCATCTCTTGCAAGGTTGCGAAACCGGTACGAAAGAACAAACGAAATTTTACATTTTTATCTAAACTCATATTACAAGAATTCAACAAGCATGCCCTAAACATTTAATCTTGTATTGCATACATAAAAAACATTTAAATATATTTTAATTTTCAATATTTGTACATCATCATAGAAATCAGACATTCCACAAGCAAGACTTTGTGAGAGAAAAAAACTCATCGCCAGGCGGCTTCCAGCGCTTCAAAGTACTGATCGCCCTCGAGTTGCGCAGTAATCGAACTCGGAACGGCTGATAAGCGACGAGTTTGGCCTTCCTCTGATTCCTCGACCACCTGTGTTAATACAGTTTTTTTGGAAAAAGATGAAAATCCTGTAAAGATGACAACGTCAAATGTACTATACGATGAGGAGGTTTGCACTCATTATTGCACGTCTTCACTCTCTTTTTGCCCCTAACCTCTTTCTTTAAGGTGCGTTTAGTGTCACTGGTCTGGACGAAACCACCCTCTCCGAATGAAATTATCTATCATTTTGCTTATGAGGGCAAGCGAGAGATTATTCCATTCGGAGAGGGCGATCACGTCTAGGACCTGTGACACTAAATTCATCGTTAGGGATCATGTGCTTCTCGCTCGTCTCATAATGACTAAGATCCTTAGTAAGGACCCTAAGATCCTAATACTAAGATCCTTAGTGTTAGTAAGATACCGACCTTCCAGCCGAGTACCGATTTGAGGTAGATGACGTGGCGATGGAAGCAGAGCGTAACGAAGATGTAAGCGACGCCGAAACCGCTGAAACGACATCAAATATTTCATCTTTGTTTTCTAGAAATCGATTTTTGTGAGTATAAAGTCTGATGATGGCTGAATCAAAAGAAACGATGATCGATGTTCGGCACCTTTGGGCATTCGGGAGCAGACAAGTAAAGGTAAGGTAAAGTTACTACCGGAATCAAGAGATGTTAACGTCGTCTACTCTGCCGGGGCTTTCCGGTAAGGCCGGTTCGCTAACTAGGTCTACGTATCCCCCCGCTGACCGGGCTTCTGGGGCACGTTACCATCCGCAATCAAAGTTGCTACCAATTTTACCGCCACCGAATAGGATGGAAGGCTTGGTGAACAGACAAGTGTGAGAGAACATTTCTGCGTTCTCACAGTTCTGACGGTTCGACAGGGGCGTGACGATGTGCATAATATCGGGAGGGGGGGTCTTACTATGCGCAGCTCAGCTGGAAGACGGCTTTGCTCGCCTCGAGAGTGGACAACCACCGCGAATCGTCACCTGCAGTAGGGATGCAAGTTCGGTTTTCGTATTACGACCCACTTAGCGAGAGATCGGTAATACGGCTGATAAAGGGGAGAGAACGAGAGAAAAAGAGACGCCGTATTACCGAAACCGACGCCGAACGGGCAACCCTAACCTGCAGCATTATTACAAATTTACAAACACTCGACCGAAATAGTAAAACGTTCCGCTGATAAACGGCAGATGAATCAGCTACTTTTCATTCTACAAGACAAATTTTAAATTTTCAAACGTGAAGAGCAACTTGCCTAAAATTAGAGGCGGCGCGAAAAACAGCGCTAGGTAGAAGAGGATTTGTCCCGCGGTGCCGAACAAAAGAACTCGGATGTCCTGAATTTAATAGTAAATTATATTACCAGAGATCCACCTTGCAGTTTTTAAATGTCGCCACAGTTAATGTGTTTCTCTCATTTTTTTCTATTAGTTCTTTGTCTTTTTGTATGATCCCGCATATTATAAATGCCTGTCACACATATTCCCTAGTGTAAACACCAGCTTATGTACTTTCTCGCATTTGAGAGTAAATGTGAGATGAAAAGAGCTCGAATACAGTGAATCACACCAATTAGTGGATTTATGAAAGTGCATTTTGAACAATTTACTATTTGCAAGCGGTCGTGGACATTCTTTGAAATATTTTTAAAAAGAATTTGTAATTTTAGCTATGAGTAACGTGCATAGATAAAGGGCAAAAATACTTTTGCAAGTCGAATGTTGTCGTGTATCTGCCATCTCCTGCTCACTGAGTACTTGCTCTCTGCCTGCAATAAATTATTAATCGCCATTTTTTTCTGCAGCAATCCTTTTATCATCTTTTTTTCCATTCCCTTTGTCAACAAGGAGTAAGGAATGCTGTAAGTTTCACGCCCAATTATTCCAAACATTGGTTTACAATAATTATGCGCGCTGTCATTTTTTTCGTGGACGACATCAACTCTCAAAGTATATCAGTGCGTTCGCGTAAGGATCGCACGATTCCCAGATTTTTCGGTACAGGGTAAAAATGCACTTTGGGGTTTTCACAGTTTCCGATAGCACTATGGATGATCTATCGATTTCTCATAGTGTCATGTTCTGATTGTACTCATTTGCATAATTACAGCCTATCAAAGTTGAGCTGTTTTTCAGTATTTTTAACGCCATTTATGTCAAACTATAGATAATCATTCACATAGATAGTGAAAAATGATCACCAAGATATGGCTGACAACGTGGTGTCGTTCAATTTTACGTTTTCCAAAATTTGCATATTTCATGAATTTTTGACCTAAGCAAAAAACAGATACAGGTGACCTCTATCCGATTCGTCTATTATTTGGGTAGGTTCCGGGGGGGAACGGTGGTGTTATGCATGAAAAACTGATAATTTCTATTAGAGAGGAATCCCTCATTTCGTCTCATTTCACCCATCCAACCCCGCCCGTGCGGTGTGAAATGAGGCGCATTTTTAACTAGGGAAGAGAATGGAAGAGGGAAAAATGATACTTTCACACGCTATTGGATCTTACTCTTCCACAAGAGCAAAACTGCCAAAACGGCGGTGAAAAATGTAATGCAAATGCATTCTGGGTATTGTAAATAGCTTCAAATTGTTTGGAAGGTGCCAATGAATAGTACAAGACCCAAATTACTGGAAAATAACTTTTCTTAGGAAGATCTACTCTTCCAAAATCCCGTCAATTCTTCTGGAAGAGTTTGCCCGGCCTTCCTACTCTTTCTTCCTGTCTACCATTATAATAATCACAACGGCGAGAGCGAGGAAGGCCTTCCCTCACTCTTCCTTCCTAATCCCTAATTTTTCAGCCACATAGAGTGGTGATTTTCAAGCAAACATTATCTGAAATTCCTCAGACAGGCAAGGATGGCCACAGAAAGAAAGTCGAACGTCTCGGATGGATCCTAATGTGCTGTGCATGCTGTTGCTATGAAATTATTCCTAAACCATCGCGCGGAGGGCCAGCGCAGGGCCAGCGCTGTAGAGTGGCGTGAATTGATAAAAAATAAAAAGGACTGTCTCGATGATTCTTTCAAAATTTTCACAATCTGGTCCTTCTGAAATAAAAACTCTCCTGTCATCATTTGGGAGCTAGGAAACAATAAGCCTCAGGCGTAAGGTTTTTGGACTAATATCATGCCACGAAGATTTGTTTTACAGCTCTAGCAACAGCCGTCACAATCCCAAAATTAATGCGAAAATATCGGAAACTCGTAGAAACTGCAGTAAGAGGAAGACATCGGAAGTGATGGTAATGATGATGATAGTGACGGAGAGAATGGAGGAGAACAGGGACATGGAGAAAAGGATGATGAAGAAGAGGAGACGTTGTTGGATAGAGTTAACGAGTCCAATCTTATGTTTTATGTAGTGAAAGAGAGTTCTGATGAGATTTTCCTGCCACCATAAAGCATTCAAAAAAAAGAAAGTATCATTTTTCCCTCTTCCATTCTCTTCCCTAGTTAAAAATGCGCCTCATTTCACACCGCACGGGCGGGGTTGGATGGGTGGAATGAGACGAAATGAGGGATTCCTCTCAAATAGACATTATCAGTTTTTCATGCATAACACCACCGTTCCCCCCCGGAACCTACCCAAATAATAGACGAATCGGATAGAGGTCACCTGTATCCATAACATATCAAAAATCCAGCTATGTTTTTTGCTTAGTTTTCGAGAAAAACGAGGTCAAAAATTCATGAAATATGCAAATTTTGGAAAACGTAAAATTGAACGACACCACGTTATCAGCCATATCTTGATGCTCATTTTTCACTATCTATGTGAATGATTATCTATAGTTTGCATAAATGGCGTTAAAAATACTGAAAAACAGCTCAACTTTGATAGGCTGTAATTATGCAAATGAGTACAATCAGAACATGACACTATCAGAAATCGATAGACCATCCATAGTGCTATCGGAAACTGTGAAAAAAACGAAGGTGCAATTTTGCTGTACCGTCGGGTGTGCGAGTCTTACGCGAACGCACTGATATGTGAAAGCAGATTACTTGTAGTATACGAAGAAATATGCTTCAAGAAATGTGCATATACTCAGAGCGGGAAGTCTCCAACTTTCCTTACCCTGGAGACATTGTCTCCAGCTGAGAGAGCATGCAGACTCGAGAGGGCGGGCGAGAGATAGTGAGAAATGATCTCTCGCATATACGATATAAGTGTCAACTCGAAAGCCGACTCTCCAACAAAGGAATTCCCAGAACGAGCCGGCAAACTCCTTTTTCCGTTCCCTTTTTTTTCGACTTCCGATTTCCCGATTTTTTGAGAAAAATAATTCCACCTTGAATGCAATCATTCGCGTTTCCTCCCAACGATTCAGCCACGTCAGAAATGTGAAAAACTGCAACAAACAACAAATCGATCATTACCATGCGTTACTGCGTTAATGTCAGTTGCATTTTGAAATGTATTCTCAAAGTAGCTATCAGTATTTATTCTCTTCAATTTGTCCCTCCCTCTAAGCACACAGAGAATGAATACACTGAGATAGGACACCCAGTGTATGATACACTCAATATTGAGTGTATTCGCGCGTCGAGAGAGCGTGGGAAAACGAGAGATTTGTAAGTGTATCATACACTCGGTGTCCTATCTCAGTGTAGGATACACTCAATAGTAAGTGTGTTCATTCTGGGTGCACACCCACCAGACAGGAGCAACTGCTGAGCAGCGCATTGCCCGCGACGTACGTTATGCCATCAATTACGCCTGTGATTTATTATTCTGAACATAATTCCGAGTAATAATAAAAGCTTACAGAAAAATATGAGAAAAGCGGCGGCGATAGAGGCGATTGAGTTTATTGCAATGAGCAGAATAGCGATCCAGATTCGTTGATTTTTCTCATAGTCGGAAGCGTAGAAGAAGGCGAGATACCTACACAGTGTGCACATTTTCGGCAGGACAGGAATTTCGTTTCGTAGCACATGATTCCAAACCGACAGACAGAGGTCAGAGCGAGAGAGTGTGCGAAAGTGAGAGAGTTCCTCTCGATTCTGCACACTCTCTCACTCGAAACCCCTTTCTGTAAGGATGGCTGGCCTGTGAAATGGTGTGGTAGGGGACTGTCCTCCAAACACCGCCAAGCGCTTTCTCGTTTGCTAAATGATACGGGAGCTGTTAGTGGCAGAAGATATTGTGCGGTTAGAGATCCCATTTTGCACACTTATTTTGCGAACTCCCTTTCACCTTTCGGCCGTGATATAGTGTATGTAGTGGTAGATGGCCGTCCAGGCGCACAGCTTGACTAACATCAGTGGAGAGATGATGTCGGAGAGGTCTGTGCAATGGCATTGCTGTGAGTTTGAAAGCATATTATAACGGGAATTATAACGATCTCGTTCTGACGGACACTTCTTTACCGACAATGCACATCGAAGTCCATGAGGGGAATTTTTTCTATTGTAATGATACCCCATAGTCGCGCCTCGAAGAGCATAAGCGGGAAACGAGTGAGCGTGTTCACTGAGCTCAGCAAGATGAGCACGTAGCAGTTGAGCACAGCCAAGTTGATGTGGTATGCGCGGACCTGAATTTTTTTTGAAGATTGAAATCTAAATGTGTACAAAATACCTTTACGATAACGAAGACGGCAAAAGCGGCGCAGACGAATGTGAAGAGATGGCCCGCCAGCTGAAGAATTGAAACCATACTGAGGCTGTTTGGAATGGGCTTGTTCAGAGAAAACGTCAATACGTTCACTTGGTATTCTGATCCTAGTGACTCTTACTGACTAGTGACTAGTGACTAGTGACTAGATTGATTAGACTAGATTGAGTGATTAGTGACTAGTGACGTAAACGAATTCACCATACCTCAAACATCAGCCACGTTCTGTAGTGCGCTCTAATGGCGTCGGGCAGTGCCTCGGGAGTGATCAGAAAGGGCATCCACAGTGAGCGATTCTCGTGAATGTAGTGGAAAGCGGATGTCGATGAGGGCAGCATCGCTATACACTTGTATTTTATTACAAACAAATTTTTGAGTTTGAAATTCTGGTAAATAATTGGCTCCTCACTTCGCGACACTCTCATCGACCGACCCGTGTAGAGAGTGTGCGAACAGATGTGATGCAATTAATTACCCATTTTCAAACTCTATTCGCACAACAAAAAGATAGTAAGTAGGCATCTAACAATCATAATGGTGGGAAATGACAGAAATATATTACTAGCGATGTGCCCACCAAAACAGATCGGTAATAGGAACTAATAAGGTGAAGCGAGTAAACCAGAATACGATAGTTAAAACGCGTTCTCCGTAACAGCGCAGTGGGGGATGGCACAAGGACTCAAAATGGCCGTAGGAGCTTCATACTTGGGGGTTAGAGTGCCTAGGGGCGGGATACACTTCAGCCAAAAAATTGACCCCAATTATCGATTTTTGACCTACCAAAATCGAAAAATTCATCGTGCGATTTCAGCCCTGTGTTACATACCATTCGATAGCGCATCAAAAGTTATACTAGAATCTATGTTTTCGTGAAGTATTAACAATTTGTGTTCGAGTTAAGGTCAATAAATCGATATTTTTGAAAATCGAGCATGTTCCCTATTTTTTTCTCCCATGTTCCCATGATTTCCGGATCCTGAAAATTTGATACAAGGTGTAAAAAAGGATGGCGAATCCAATAAAAAATATTTCAAAATGAAAATCGGTCCCATGCATAGCTTTATTGAGGAAATTCTATCACCCGATCGGACCGATTCTCACCGCAGGTTCGAATCCGCCTTCCGACATAAAATTTTTGCAAGATTTTTTTCGTCACCGAATGATGTTTTTCACATTTTCAATCAACTTTGATGTATCTTCTGATGTATTTTGAATAGTTTTGCAAGTTGTTCGATGCATTAAATAATTTTTATTACAGCAATGAAATAATCACAATCAAAGAATTATGAAATCTTCTAAGTTCACATTGACTGGTTCAACGATCATAATGGTTGGGCTCGGATCACTCAGTTCTTCGTCAGTCGGTTCCACTCCCTGGTCCTTATCGAAGATTTCGTCGAAATTGTCCATTATACTCTTCATAAGAAGGTCTCCATCGCTATCAAACTCTTCATCGTCAAAGTATCCCTCATCGATATCATCAAACAAAATGCTGCACTCTTGATAGTCCTCCTCGTCATCATAATCCTCCTGCTCATCATCGAAGAAATCATCCATTCCATCATCAGATCTCTTCATTCTTCTTCTCTCTTGTCGTGCAGATTGATTGGCTCTCACACACTTTATCCGACTGTAGTATGCATTTATCTGCCTCGAGTTCAACCTCTCCTCAGGAGGGAACATTCGAGATCCATCTGGATTCTTGGCTTCTCTCATCCTGATCTCAGCCTCTTCAGCAGGCACTTTCGTACCCTTGTTCATTCCCTCATCGAACAATTTCTCCACGAAGTTCTTTGCTTTCTCAGAGTACCGAGAAGACGGCTTCTTCACCTTTAGTGAATATCCCTTGTCTACAATAGCTCCTTCTTTCTGATCGGGTGCAGTAGCTTCATCCATGGCTTCGTCCACTTCGGGAATCACTAAACGATTGCTGGCCACTGCCTCGATTCCATTTGAAAACATGTGGAGAGAGTTATCACGAAGGGAGTATTTGAGAGGTGCAGCGCAATGGGCTCCTCTCAGTATGTGATCCTCCAACAGCTCAATGAAGGCGAATGAAGCAGAACACGTGGATTCTGGGCAATGGTAGAAGTGGTTGTTGTCGTGAATTGGTGTGTGAGTGTCGTCTCCGTCTCCTGGAGCGCACATGTATGGGGTGGAGTGAGGAGATAGTTTCCAGAATAGTGCAGGAGTTACTCCCCTCCTGATGGGATAATGCCCTGCCTTCTTGTGCACTATCAGTACTCCCTTGTTTCCAGTATCGATGAAGGAGCTTGAACTAATGAAATTGCCAGAGCCCGTGTACAAGTGCCTCCACGCTTGAATTCCTCCCTTCACATAGATGAAATCCCCCAGCTCCGAAACCTTAAATTATTCAGTCAAATATGAATGAACAAATGCAATTCAAACGCAATATTGACGCGAACTTACTCTCGGTATCTTGTTCATCGATACGGGTCTGTCTACTACAGTAGTCAGATAGATTGAAGTCGCATCGAGTAGTCGTCCTGAAGATGCAGCCAGGAAGAATCCCTCGTGTGTGTGCGCATCTTTCCCTGCGTCCACGAAAGCACGAATCTGTTAAAGTCGATATTTTGTTACTATGTATTTCATATATGGACTGGGGTACCTTATTCTTCACCATCCCAGCAACTCGATCAGCAGCACTCTTCTCATTTTGCGACTCTGAAAAGCTGTACGAGGCGACAGTCATTCCAGTAGTCTTGGCGATGGCAAGGATAGACGAGATAGTGGCTCCACTGTGATACGCACCTAAAAGTACCGCAATCAATGCACCGTATATTGCTGGGATTTGTACCTGCGTTGTCACTACGCAGGTGGACAACGTTGATCTTGACCTTCTTGAGTTCTTGGAAGACGTGTCTGATAATCTGAGTGACAGCAGATGTATCCTGAATTTTAAGCATATAGTTTGAAAAATTAAAGTGGATCCTGCTACCTGCTTGTCATTCTTGATGATGTGGACGAATTGATGTTGAGCCAATCGATCATGCTCCATTTTCGTCACTACATGACTGATATGAAAGGTCATACCCTTCTTCCCGAAATATTCGGTCTGCTTCTCCTTGAACCTAAATTTTAAAAAAACTGTACATGAAACGTGTGATGTATAACTTTGTCGGCAACAGTTTCTGGCCGAAATCCATCGTCATGAGGACTTCGCCTGGCTTCAGATTCTCGACCGTGTTCTCTCGTACCTGAAAATAAACATGGAAGTAAATAATATAAAATTCATTACCTTGTACGAGAATGCGCTCCTCAATTGATGCTTCTTGTAATCGATGATTCTCTCCTCTGCTTCTTGCACTCTAGCCAGTTGGTCGGTGATCTCCTCGAGAAGCCGTCTGTCAGCAGCACTCTTCTTCTGTATATATTTATTGAAATATTGTTATCCATTTGATAAACCCCTACCCGTCCATTCACTTCTTTCTTCAAGTCGACGATTGCATCGCGTACGTCTCCGAGGACTTCTTTCACAATCTCACACCGTCCACACTTCAGATCATGCTTATGGGGGTTCGGTAGTTTCTGCAAATGTTGAACTTACAGATTGTATGCAATAATTGTCTTACGGGAGAATCACATTGAACGGAGAATTGAGCATCGTTGGGGTCTGAGAGAGCGTGAATCCAACAATGATCCGCCACCCGAGAACCGTTCTTGGTGTGTAGGCGGAAGTCACCCTTGAGATAGAATCGAGCCTCCTTCATCTTAGCAGTAGTTGCATCTTTCCATCCCTTGCTCCCTCCATGATTCTGAAGAACGAAGTCGATGCCTCGTTCCAGATCCTCGAAACCCTGGACAATCCAATATAGTCTGCGGAATGAAATTATAAAAATCACTTGTTCTGCCTCGCCGTAGAAATAATCAACGCAGACCGAAGCCTTCCGTTGAGTCGCCGAGCAGTAGGAGAGAATTTTAAACATGGTTGACCGAGAGAACATCAGCTTCTCCAGTCCCTTCTCCGTCATTATTCTAGTGAACATGAAGATGATCTCTGATGCTCGTTGCAGTCTCAGAGAATTCGAGATTGTACACTTAGTTCCGTCACTCATTGTTACTTTCTTCGAACCGAAAGGAAGGTCAGCCATGACCTCAGGGCTAAAAGGAATTATATTCTGAAATATTTATGATATGTTCGCACCTGATGAGGAAATCCATAAAGTACTGGAGCTTCGCAGGATTGTATCGAGTCCGGATGAACTTCTCCTGTTCTGGGGCAACTCCAATCGCAGCAATTCTCTTGGCCTTAATTTCCCCCAACACATGATTAGTGTTTCCAATACAACCAAACCTTGTAATACAGGCGTTCCGACAAACCAGGAATGAACTTGCGTAGCTCCTGTAGCGGCATTCTCTTGGCAATCACGGCGATCACCAGTTCCTTCTCCCGTCTCGTCGGAGCTTTCAAGAATCTCTCCGAAATGGTCTCCATGACAACAGCATACTGAAAATGATGAAAATAATGAAATAGAGAGTTCATGAGAAATAGTATTAAACACTACCTTGTGAGATGACTTCATTGTATATATATCACTCATTGAAGATGTCAGAACATCGCACTTAAAATTTCTCCAGTCAGACTTCCCTGCGATTTGGAAAATGACATCCAGCAGTCTTCTCGCTGCACAAGTCTTCTTCTCCTGGGTTCGATGCCTGAGTTCTCCGAATGTAGATTTAGAGGTGAGTCGCGTCTCTCCAGCGGCAGTTGCGAATGCACGGAATGCGTCGACGACGTCTTGATCGACATCTACCCACTGCTCTGTCACTTCATCCTCTTGCTGACTGGACATTCTCATTTCCTGACTATTCGCCGATGCTTGAGTGATAGTCTGCTTCTCCAGTCTTGGGGAGTTGGAGAGAAGTCCTCCAATTGGGGGCGGATCAAGGTTGAATCCCTTCTCTTCCACGAGCATCTGCGCAGTTGATTCTTGCAAGTATTTCTTGTGTGCATTGCAAACAGCTGAAATGATATATTTACATTTAGCTATAACAATGCGCCCTATTGTCAACTCACGTGTTCCTACGTGGTAGAGGAAACCTTCATAATGAAGAATTGCCTTTGACTCTTCGAGAGTGACAGAAGACGAAGGATTGAGAACTCCACGAACAACCGGCCGGCCGTTTCTGTGATTATTCTCTCTCCAGCTACAGGTTGCCTTCTTTTCTTTGTTTTCGGAGAAATGTTTGTAAACTCCTCGACGATCCCAGCCAAATCCTAGTTCGTCACGATGAGAGTCGCAGATGAATTTATCGTCGTATTCAGCAATTATCTAAAAACATATCCTCCGGACACATGTCGACATTATTCAAACCTCGGGTGACGTAAAATCTCTGAAAGAACCAGCACCGCGCGCCATAACAAGTTCTTGAGTTCATTCCAAACTTGAGTTCATTCCGAGCATTGAGAATAGCCGGTTCGTTGGCCAACTTCGAAAGTCTGTAAAGACAGTGATTTATTGCAAACATCTTCTTCTCACCTTGTGTGTTGCCCCGAACAGTGCTGTAAAACTTTCGCAATGTCAGACCGATCCTCGGTTTCCTGATCCGTCTTTTGAAGTTCTTTGAAGAAGCATGTTGAGGATTCTTGAACGAGGTCTGTGTCCAGAGGAAGTTCTTTTATGCGCTTGGAGCTTTCTTTAGGAAGCTCTCCACCGCCACGCTGATACAATAAATATTATCTCGGTGCAAAGGCCATGATTGCAAGCACATACCTTCGCTCCCACCCATTTCTCTCTGTTGTATGCTTCGTGGTCTTTTACAGAAACCGGTGGACGACAATGAACGAATTGCATCATCAGTAGTAGAATTAGGGAATACTTCATCATTTCGAAGGACTTGATCCTGAAAAGTTAACCAAAAGAGTAAAGCGGCGATAAAAAAGACGAATGAATGACGTTCACATTTCTTTTCTTTTCTTTCTTATCTCTTGAGTCCCGCTGACACGACTCTCGCACTATTGAGTGAGCAAAAGATGGGCTGATCGTACATTGTGCGGTTATGCGTGCGAAAAAGGTGAGAGTGAAAGTGAAGGCTGCAGATGTAATCACCCAAAAGTGTTGCTAGACTCAAAGATGTGCAAACACGGTGCTGTGATTATGATTGCTGAACAGTCAAACTTCTTTGATTGTGATTATTTCATTGCTGTAATAAAAATTATTTAATGCATCGAACAACTTGCAAAACTATTCAAAATACATCAGAAGATACATCAAAGTTGATTGAGAATGTGAAAAACATCATTCGGTGACAAAAAAAATCTTGCAAAAATTTTATGTCGGAAGGCGGATTCGAACCTGCGGTGAGAATCGGTCCGATCGGGTGATAGAATTTCCTCAATAAAGCTATGCATGGGACCGATTTGCATTTTGAAATATTTTTTATTGGATTCGCCATCCTTTTTTACACCTTGTATCAAATTTTCAGGACCCGGAAATCATGGGAACATGGGAGAAAAAAATAGGGAACATGCTAGATTTTCAAAAATATCGATTTATTGACCTTAACTCGAACACAAATTATTAATACTTCACGAAAACATAGATTCTAGTATAACTTTTGATGCGCTATCGAATGGTATGTAACACGGGGCTGAAATCGCACGATGAATTTTTCGATTTTGGTAGGTCAAAAATCGATAATTGGGGTCAATTTTTTGGCTGAAGTGTATCCCACCCCTAGGCACTCTAACCCCCAAGTATGAAGTTCCTACGGCCATTTTGAGTCCTCGTGCCATCCCTCCGTCACGGAAACTGCGTTGTTATGGAGAACGCGTTTTAAGCACAGCACAGTCCCGCCATTCAAATTCCTCTGTCGAAGTGTTCTGGGGAGTCTAGAAATTGATTTACGGCCAAGTCTCGGTTGTGTTGAGAGGGTAGAAGGGAGAGGGTAAGAGACAATTCATAGCGGAAAGGTATGCGAGGATCTTGATTTTTGTACACTTTCGAAGATGTGAATAGGGATTTTGAATCCGCGCTTTGCTCTTTAATAATTTGTACCATTAAAGGAGGTCGAACAGATATCTTGGCACGTCAACCCTGAACTTTTTTTTTCCGTTTTCTTACTTTAAGACAGAGGTTGACATATTTGCGAGAACTCGCCCATTTACATTATTGTTTTGCCCTCACTAGCTGTCTGCCTCAATTTGCATGGAGTCGGCAAAATGCCTCTGAATCAGACAATCCACCCTCCCCCTCTTCCCCCGTGGGAGTAAAGTGCACGCAAATTCGACACGGGAGATAAAGATGACCGAGAGATTTGCTTACTCGCGCACGTGAGAGAACGCTCCTTTCGCGTGCGCGGTAACTTGACCCTGATTGTCCCTGAGCCCTGAAGCTTCTTTGCGCGCGAGTATCTCGGTTCGGAGGAAAGATAGAGATCTCTTTTTTTGGATTTCCATTAGCTTAAAACTAGAGTAGGTATGACTGTTTCGCTCCCTTAGCATCAGACATGTTTGAATTCGCGCGAATTGCCAAATTGCCACGAAATTCGCGCGAATTGCCACGAAACGACAAACACATCACCCCGTTTCCGGACTAGTGTAATTCCCTGGATGCGAGGTCACCTCTCCTCTCTCGCACCCTCTTTGATCTACTCAGCATCTCTCCTCCTCTCGCATCTCTCGCTCCTCCTCGATTCCCCAATCTTTCTTCTATGATCACTTCCCTGTCTGGTGCTCTCTCCACTCTCCCTTGGGACTCTCCCTTTAAAGAACAAAGTGCGAATTCTTAAAACGCTGAAGGCACTGTGAATGATGCTGGATGAAAGAGGGCTATTAGGATAATTACCGGAGTATAGAGCTTGCGTAATTAAGGGACTACTTCCCAAATATATAGCTATTAACGCGCATGAATGGATGGAAGTATAGTAATAAGCAGAGAAAAATAACATTACAGTAAACATATGTTACTGGGGATGATTTATTTTAAATAAGCAAGCGACGTGTGGTGGGAAGGTGAGACAGCCCCAGTACTGTTTACTTCGTATCATACAAAAGTCTGCGAATGGTGAGAATGAGCGCATAAGTGGGAGTGCTCTCTAGAGAATTTCGCATGAAAAGCGACTAGTCGTAATTCGAACATCGCACGTCAGTCACATGTGACCATAGTTTGGTGAGATGCACGCTCACATTTGGGCGGAAAAGGGAAAACTATGGAAGGAAATTACGGCAATGTATATATGGAATTTACACTTCAGATGTGCACGGTCACGGCAGTGGTATCTAGTGCACAGGGAGCTAAGGTGTTAATGCGGTGCTTATTTTCTAATGATTCAGCTGACACGTGAAAATATGTTGTATGGGAGTCACGCGGAAACTCGGTACGTTATTTTTATTTCCGCTTTACATGGATGAAACGAATAGAGTTTTTTTTTTAAAAATCTTAATTCTAGCTATTGAATAGTTCCGAGCGTGGAATGCGTGATAAGTGTGCGCACTTCCGTCAACAAAATGAATATATGACGCTGTTTGTGTTAGGATCAACAAATGACTGGAACATGTCGAAAAATCGAAATCGCTCAAAACTTTGCCCTAGGGGTAACTTTTGGCGCTGATCACGATTCTGTTATCGATTTCGCAATCGGACCCCTCTGGGCGCCGCTATGGCGCCGCGCCCAAATGGCGCCAAACTACATTTTCGACTATAACTCGCTTCGGAGTGCCCGTAGAGCCGCGAAAGCTATAACTTATAGTCAGAATTCGACGCTCTTTCGAATGGCTTTGCCAGTTTCTGGATACTCAGAAAACTTTTCCCATGAAAAATCTTTTTATAAAACGAAAGTAAACTGGGAGACCTATCCTATCTTAAAGCGCGCTTCATTCTGATCATTTTGATATAAAGAAAGCCCAATATTATCTTAGCATGGGATAGAGCCACGCATTTAACAACATTTTTGCTCAAACGCGTCGTACGCGAAACGCGTCTACGCACGCGGCAACCGGATAGACGATGCGGTAAGCGCTTAGAACTTCATTGCGCAGGGTGGAAGTTCGATTCATGTCTATAGCCACGCATTTTCGCCGATTTTATTTTTCTCGAAAAAATCGTATTTTCCACAGCTTTTTACAGAAAAATAAAATCGGCCAAAATGCCTTGCTATCGAGATTAACCGAACCTACAACCTTCGCAATAAAGTTCTAAGCGTTTACCGCATCGTCTATCCGGTTGCCGCGTGCGTAGACGCGTTTCGCGTACGACGCGTTTGAGCAAAAATGTTGTTAAATGCGTGGCTCTATCCCATGCTAAGATAATATTGGGCTTTCTATATATCAAAATGATCAGAATGAAGCGCGCTTTAAGATAGGATAGGTTTCCCAGTTTACTTTCGTTTTATAAAAATTTCGATTTTTCATGGGAAGAGTTTTCTGAGTATCCAGAACCTGGCAACGCCATTCGAAAGAGCGTCAAATTCTGACTATAAATTATAGCGTTCGCGGCTCTACGGGCATTCCGAAGCGAGTTATAGTCGAAAATGTAATTTGGCGCCAATTGGGCGCGGCACCATAACGGCGCCCAGAGGGGTCCGATTGCGAAATCGATAAGAGAATCGTGATCAGCGCCAAAAGTTACCCCTAGGACAAAGTTTCGAGCGATTTCGATTTTTCGATCTGTTCCAGACCCCTGTTGAGCCGTTGATCCTAACGTAAACAGCGTCACATAAGGGTGTCCGGAAAGTTTTCGCACTATTTCGAAGAAACATCTTTTCATTGAATATCTCCAACACCTCACAGCGGCAAGTAATTATTGAATGCTCTCTTCCTACTCACGACCTCCTCCCATAGAGTGGACATAGTGACGATTCCTCATCTTTAGAAATACAGGGGTTGCAAGTCAACTCATACCTCGAAGTCGGGTTCGAGATAGATCCCATTGGGGAATTCTTTTTCGACACTGGAAGAAGTGAGAAATTTGAAACAGTGATAATCTCAAGGGCTAATATTGTGTGAAGGTTGGGCATGAAGCAGTCCCAACACCGTCCTTTCTCCAACTTTTTCTGGGCCAATTTCGAAAAATATGGTCTTAGATTGCCCACCACAATTTGGATTTTTCCTTCTATTATGAGACCAGACAAAACTCTGATGGAAACCTCTTAAAGTTTGGAAGTATAGGGTTGGCTAATAAGTCTTGTCCGTTTTCAATATTTCGGAAAACTCTCTCGCGCTTTCTTGTCAATTGATCCAATGAATTATCTCTATTATATTCAATTGTAGTAAGTCTTCCTCTTTTCATCGCCCACTGCATCATGGCTACTAGTTCATTTTGGCGACAATGATTTGTGGGCAAAGTGGCTCAGTTCGAGTTCGACTAAGCTTTTTAAATTCATAAAAGTTCTGTGTTGCGATTAAGTAGGACCGGGTACAATGTATGTATGAGTAGGGTCATGATGACTGAACACACCCACGTCAATGGGAGCAAGGCACCTCTTCGGGCCAATCAATAGCGACGTCTCCAATTTATTAATTGCATGCGAAATATCAAGATAGATGGAATATTTGACATTGTAGCTTTGCCCGGTCGAATTGAATTCTCACTCTGTGTTGGTTATCACGTGCACCCATCATAGTTATAAAAGAGTTACTCATTTTGTACCATATTTCCTCATCTGCAAATAGGATGAAAATTCGCAAAGGAATCAAAAATTGAGACCGAAAATGAGACTTTGAGACTCCCACCAATTTTAAGAAAGAGATATTGAATCAGTTTGGCTGACCATTCAATAGAGAAAGTGTACTAGTATGCCTGCTAAATAGGGTATTCATTGATTTAACACTACTTCGACAGGGCACGTAATCAAATAAAGTACTTAAAATAAGATTTTCGATGAAATTCTGCGAGTTTCGGAATTTTTGGATATTTTGTTTCTTTAACAGTTGAGAAGATGGTAGCTGTAATGAACCATTGTGAAAGTATGACATATTGGCATTGTACACACAGCGCATGATTAGATCTTGATTGCTTCACAGTGGTACTCTCTGTGTGAGTTCATCCAGACACTACTTTTTCCGCGCATATCTTATTTGAAGAACCATAATTTTCTAAAGTTGAGGCAGTAGCAATATGTCCTCGCCATAATTCGAAAGAGGATAGATGGAACATTAACACCTTCAAAGTTGAGGTCTTGAGACAAATTCTAGACGACGAGAAAAATCGAGCAATTTTTCGCACATTTTCAGAAAATTTCAAGAATAATACTTTTCATTATATCTATGAGACAGAAGTAGAGTCGAACAAACCGACAGTTGCAAGTTATTGTCTAAGAGTCCTCCTACAATATATTACGAGAACACGAGATCATGATTTGAACTGGCCGAAAGCTGGCCGAAAGCTCAAAGTTCGCATCACAAAACGGACAGAACTTATTAGCCAACCTGATACAGAGGTCAGCGTTAATGATGGCACAATTGGATAACCCCTTTCTCTAGATGGAACCGAGTCCGATCAAGAACAACTTTCACATTTCTCTATTTTCATGCTTTCTATTCTTTGCGACAGTCTATGAATTCTCTCCGACGTTCAGCCATTCCAATCTTCTGATAGGTTAATCGTACGCAGTCAACTGTTCACCCAACTAGATTATTGGGCTGAGCAATCTTCTATTTTTCTTAGAGTAAAAAAAAATTTCCGCACTCCTTAGCACGATTTTTGAGCTTAGACCGGAAAAGTAGTGAAAAGGATTTGAGCGACTTTCGTCAGCCAACCACGCTGATTCAGGATTTTGTTCACGGTGGGAATTATAGTGTAAGTGTCCACCTAAAGTAGAAACAGACTCATTTTGGGAGTAGTCTTCTCAGTTCTCTGAACGAGGGGCTAATTGTGGGTATACTACAACAAAAGAGGGTGTATTCTTCGAAGATGTAGTCTTCTAAATAGAAACGCTAGCAAAATTTAAACTATGCTCAGACTGAGGGTGCATCCTACAATATATAATCAACTAGTTTAACACTAATTTCATTCGCCAATATTTTTAGAGAAAATTGAAAAGCAAAACTGGGCTGTGATCGATCAGTCTATAGCAAATAATGAGTACTGGGCTTAAAAGAATTATGAATGTATTGCCCACTTAATATATTATGTCATTATGTTAATTGTCTGCTGAAGCGATTTTTATGACGTCGCGAGTGTCAGAGTGCGAAAACTTTCCGGACACCCTTATATATTTATGGTAGAAATTGAATTCGAAATATAAAAGAATAATAAACCCAGTTTAATCAGGAGCCGGGAGAGAAAAAAATGTTATGAGCAAGTGTTATGATTCATTCAATTATTCATTCATTTATTTTTAATTCCTTCACAGCAGGGTGCGAAATATGAGACCGCGATCTCTTCATTTCACACACTCTCTCGACCGGTCGGTGGGTGAGAGAGTGTGCGAAATGAAAGGACCGTGGTCTCACATTTCGCACACTACTTCACAAGATCGCACACAAGGAAATTAACTGTGAAAGGAGCAAGAAACGGATGTCTGTCGACGTATTCGAATCGGCTCTATGCATGAGAAAGATGGGATTAGACAAAAAGATTTAACTCCCACCGCTCATTTTTTAAATTCAGTTGTTTCAAGTTCAGCCGTCAGCTCAAGATTGATAGCATCATTTTGCTGAGAACTGGCATATGTTTTGAAGAAAGCAGAATGTATTGTTAGTTTTTCGAAATATCTTTTGGAAAAATGTATGAATTCTTGCAATATCGCATCTCGCTTCCCAGCAGTGCTAGAAACATAAACTTTCGAGTTTAAAGTTCAGAGGATTCCAAAATATTCCAAAACAAAATCCAAGTGTCGTTCTCGTCTGGTTTGCGAGATGGAACACACAATGGGAATTCATTTCTTTTTCCGAACGTGTTTAGAAAAAAAACTTATTAAAAAAACTTCCAGCAAAACGAGAAGTGCGTTAAAATAAAAAGAAAGTTATATGATACTACAGTAATCGTTAACAGGCCTTGACGGCAAAACAAACGACAAATTGGAAAACCGAATAATATATGGCGAGACGAGATAGTAAAGCGACTAGAGCACAATCGAGAGCAGTTGAAAGAGATGACACTCAGAGAAAAAATTTATTAGTCGCATGCATGAGATAATGCATTAGTTCTGTGGAAACCCGCTAGAACACCACTCGAGGTAATTTATTGCTTTATGCATGCTTTTCCCTCAATGTAATTTTTCTCTCACTTTATCGTTTGCATGCAAAAAAAGCCATTCCACACCCTCGTCTTCGGAAGCCTAGATTAGATTATCTATTTCGCGCGCACAGTTATGAAAGTTTCTTTTGCCGCCGGTTGGAATTTGAGGAAAACTGCGGAGCGAAAGCAATGAATATCGCTTTGTAAATCGCGCCCGAGCCAGGAGACCAACCTGTCGACACATACCCCTTAAAGAAGGAGTGTCAGCAAAAATAGGATATAGAGCTTATGATATTAATCGCTTTTCCCTGCGAAGGATAATAGAAATCCAAAATTTGGAAGGTCGATCTTTTATCAGAAGCTAAATACGCGCGTTCAAAGAAGCTACAGTGCTCAGGGAAATCAGGTTCAAGTGCCGCGCACGCGTGCGCGATTAAACAAATCTGTCGGTCAACTTTTTCTCTCGTGTCGAATTTGCGTGCGCTTTCACCCCCGCTCGGACAAGAGTGAGGGGAGAGAGGAGTTGCACTCTCGCTAATCTCTGCCTATCTGCATACGCGCATTTGCCTAGGCAGCGTGTTCCATCGCAGACGTCGGACGATTGTTCTTACAGTATTTCCCCTTCCTTCCTCAGGGTAATCGTGTCAAGATATTTAGCTGACACTCCTTCTTTAATCCCTCCCCGCAAATGCGTTGGTGATAAAGCATAAGTATAAAGTATAAGAATGAAGAAAATGTCAAAGATTGCGTTGATTTAAGGGAAAATGGACGTAGTCATCATAAGAGGAGTCTTAAGAGCGCCCATATCGACTCCTGAATTTTTTTGGGTCAGTTTTTTCGTTATGAATGTGATCAAATGGAAATTGACAATGACTAAATTGGGATTTTTGTTCTGATTTTCCTTCTGCGTGTATTTCGAGGGTGGGAACTGAAAAACATCTTTTTCCACAATTTCAAAATCTCTTTCCTAGAAAAGCTACAACTTTCAAACTTACAATAACAATAACAATACTTACAATAAGTTTGAAAGTTGTAGCTTCTCTAGGAAAGAGATTTTGAAATTGTGGAAAGAGCTGTTTTCCAGTTCCCACCCTCGAAATAGACGCAGAAGTAAAATCAGAAAAAAAATCCCAATTTAGTCATTGTCGATTTCCATTTACGGTAAACGACGTAGGTGACGGAAGGTGAATGCATTCACACTAGGGTTCCCTTATTGGAAGTATTGGAAATGAATTCACGATCTCCTTTCTCCATTTTGCTCACTCTCTCGCACGCGTTGCGGTCTGCGTTCCATTGTTCTCCACTTTTCCCATTTCCAATAGTTTCCAATAAGGGAACCCTAATTCACACTTTTAAAGGACACTGTGAATGCAGAATAATGGAAGAGGCCTATTAGGCTAATGGACCAGAGCATAGAGTTTGCGTGATGTTTCGACTATTACCCATAATATTGAAAAATATATATTTGTAAGGCAGAGGCGTCTTCGACGTCGGCTCGAGGGAGAACAATAATATGCCAGATGTTACAACGGGCATATTCATTCTTGCGTGCCCACTTTGCGACATACTTGTTTACCTGCGTGGTCTATTCATGCATGTACAAGGGTATATGAACGAGGCGAAGTGCAGCGGGGAAGCGAGTGTTTACATCGCACAAAAGTCGGTGGGACGATGAGAATACGCGCATAAGTGCGCTCTCTAGAGAGAGAAGCATAAAGAGTGACTAGTCATAATTCGAACATCACACGCAACTGCCTCATGTGCCCATAATTTGATGAGAGGCACGCTCGCGGAAACTACAAAACGATGATTCAAATTTAGGGAAACGCTTACTTAGCATCTATGAATCAGATTTGCGATGTTACCGTCTATGAGGCTAGTGCACAGCGAGATAATGTGCTGATGTGCTGATGTGCTGATTTTGTTCCAATGATTTCGAAGACACGTGCAATTTTCCGCTTTACATGGACAAAATACATTGATGCGCGCTTAATTTTTGTTGGTTGGAAAACGTGCTGCATTTTGAATGCTTCCGACCTCAAAGTGGTTGGATATTTAGATAGATTAGATATTTCTTGCAATGTCAGGTGAAAAAATATCAGATTAATCATGAGCCGGAAGGAAACGGACGTTATGTGAAACCATAATTTCATTCGAGCGTTCATTTATTCATGCATTCATTAGTTATTCCATCAAATGATTGCATACAATACAATTGTCTGTGAAGGGGGCAAGAAACAGATGCCCGTCTACGTAGTCGAATCGTGTTAATGCATGCGAGGTATGGGGAGTCACATCATTCCACAGGCCGGTCAATCTTACGGAAAGGGCTTTAGAGTGAGAGAGCGTGCGAAATCGAGAGGGATCACTTTTGAACGCTCTCTCGCTCTAACCCCTGTCTGTCTGTTTGGAATCATGTGGAGTGGAATCGCTACACTGACTAGCCGCTGCTCAATGTATAGAATACACTAGAGTGTGCAATGTGAGACAACCGTCTTTTCATTTCGCACACTCTGTCGTCTTTCGACCGCACTAGAGAGTGAGCGAAATTAAGAAACCGTGGTCTCACGTTGCGCACTCTAGAATGCACCATGGTAATTTACATATCGTGTGCAGAAAGAAATCATACATCTAGAAGAATTTCAGCACAATGAGAAGTACCTAGAAATAAAAATTGGCCTCGACGGGACAATAAACAGCAAATTGGAATACCGAATAATACATGGCGAGACGAGATCGTTAACTCAGAGGACAATTGGGAGTAGAGTGCGAAATGCGATACCGCGATCTCTTGATCTCGCACGCTCTCTTCACCGGCCGGGGGACGAGGAAGTGTGCGAAATGGAGACATCCTGGTGTCACATTTCACACCCTACATGAATAAATGGTGCGGTATGACACACGTATCGGTACTCAAAAAACTACAAAAATGCTACTAAAAAATAAAAAATTGTGCTAAAAAAAGTAAAAAATTACTAAAAAAATGCCCAAATTGGAAGTTGAGGTAGTACGACATTACAGTTCATGTTGGCTTTGGGTGCTGCAATAGTTGAGCGATTTGGCGATGTTTTATTTCTCGCTTAAATTTCATTTATAACTATTTGAGCATTTTGCGGACAACTCTGCCATACTCATTGTCCACACTAATGAAGTCGGTGAATTAAGGCTTATTTCACAATCATTTAATATTTCGGAGATCGTCTTCTTCTTCTCAGGAATTTGTCGATCGATATGAACATAGAAGTTTCCTTGTTATGGTGCTTGTGACGAAATCATTGAGTTTCGATGGCGCTCGGAGAGAACAGTTTTATAAATTTCTTTTTCCGTCGGCTGCAATATGCCGAAGACCGCGGAGCGCATGCGAGGAATGAAGCAAATGACGAAGATGGCGTCGATGGAGGGAAAGATAGCTGTAGTCATCACGAGAGGCGTCCCGAGTGCACCCAGGTCGACTCCTGAGAAGTAGAGTGCGAAATGTGAGACCACCGTCTCTTCATTTCAAATACTCTCTAGACCGGTCGATAGACGAGAGAGTGTGTGAAATGAAGAAACAGGGGGTCAGTTTTTCAGTGGCCACTATCTTTAAGCGAGTACTCAAAATATGGTTCAATGGAGATTAACCACATCTGAGAAAGCGTTTCTCTGTTGAATGAAAGTCTTGCTTACTACAGATTGATCTACAGATGTATCCTGATATCAGGCAAATGGGCCTGCAGGAAAATATATGATGAGTAGTACCTAAATCAGCAATGCCCGGAACAGCTCTTGCTGCATTTTTACGCATATTGAAAAATTAAAACAACATTTCATTGAAAAAAATATGAGAATGTTTTTTTCTGATTGCAAAACTATTTTCCGCACCTGTGATCGGTAATAGAAGAACCGTTGCGAGTGGCAGATAGGATAGAAAGCAAGGGACGCCGGTCTGGAATGTAACTTGTTCTGCTGTTTTTCAAAAGCGTTCTTTTTTTTATTATTCATCCATTTAGAAATAAATGAAGATATTATCGCACCCTAGTGCACGATAAACAAATAACTAATTCGGAGTCATTGGAAATCTAAACATTTCACATAATTCCAAACCTACAGACCAGGGTTAGAGCGAGAGAGTATGCTAAATTGAGGGAGTCCGTCTCGATTTCGCACGCTCTCTCACTCTAAAGGCCTTTCTGGAAGGTTAACCGGCCTGTGGAATGATGTGATTTGTAAACTGACCCCGCGAGCACTTTGAGGCGGTAAACAAAGTGATACGAGAGAATCAGGAACGTCTGGTAATAAGTGGCTATGAAAATAAAGCAGATCGCCGTCGCGAGTTTGCCTGCGCTGTTTACTGATGGAGAGAAATGGTAGAACACAAAATATGAGACCGCGATCTCTTCATTTCGCATGCTCTCTTCGGCTGCCGGTAGACGAGAGTCTGCGCGAAATGAAGAGATCGTGGGCTCACATTTTACACTCGACTCACCTCCGTCCGTTCGGAAGGCGCCGTCATTGCGAGGGATGAACCAGAAGCCGGTAGAGGTCATGTGAACGTGCTGTAAGACGATGAATGGGCGTACGTGATGCATTCCAATGCTGTCTTGTCAAGTAGAGTGCGAAATGTGAGACCACGGTCTCTTCATTTCGCACACTCTCTAGACCGGTCGGAAGATGAGGGAGTGTGCGAAATGAAGAGAGCGAGGTCTCACATTTCGCACTCTATTGTCAAGAGGAAGAGCTCGCAAGCAATTTAGTTGATCTCACCGGTAGAGCGACAAAGTGCATTATCGAAGTGGTGATGTCGCACAGCGCAAAGCATAGCAGCAGGTATCGATAGCTTGCGATATCCGGGCCTTTGGTATTCGCTATTGCATAGATAAGTAGCGAATTTGTCAGCAGCGACATGGTGCTGGTGACTGTGAGAAACAACGAATGCACGGGCTCCGTGACGAGCCAGTAGTACGAGGGAAACTCGGCGTCAGCAGCCATTTTCCCTTTAACGCAAGAGTAAATTAAGTAAAACTATTAATACAAAGTCTGTAGTTTCTACATAGCACGCCCTTGCTGCTCGACTTAATACTGACGGACAACTTCCGCGTCGTGTGATTCAGTTCCATAATATTCAGCAAAAAATTCCGGCTCCACGTATCGCACAACGCTTTCTTGGAAAAAGCATCAATGGACAGTCCCCGTGTCAATATGACGATAATGAAACCGCGCGTTTGCTGCAATTTATGAGAATCGAGAATCATCGCTTCCAGAAATTCACCTGATAATCGCAACTAACAGTGGGCTCATCACACTAGATAAAAATATATAGATAAAAAAGATAGGTAGCTAGTGTGACATCGCATCACACTAGATAAAAAATTCTGAGTTTATAACAACAAAAAACATAAGGCAATGTTTTCTCTGCAAGGCACGCTGGCACAACGAGATGCGTCATCATTATTGTGTAATCAGATACCGTTTCACAACGCTACGCTGCATTCGCTCAAAAAGATAGCGAAGCAAACAAAATCAGCATGAGTCGATTTTTTCCGAGTAAATAAAACGAGGTGATTCGTATGCCAATGCCAATATTATTTATGCGAACCAAGGGGAAAACGAGGTACAATAACGTAAAAAATAGAAAGCATGCGGAACAAGTACAATGTGGTTGTATAATATTCAATCCGTTGTCGTGTCGCAAAAGTAGTGCTATGTAATGAAATTGACATGCCTTTGGATGGTTATTCCTGAAAGTCGAATGATTGAGAGTGAATTGCCTCCAATAACAGCCACGTCATGTAGTGTGATCGAATGGCGTCGGGAAGCGCCTCGGGAGTGATCAGGAAAGGGCATCCATAGAGAGCGATTTGCGTCGATGTAGTGGAAAGCGGAGGTCGACGAGGGCAGCATCTATTTTTTGTGATGATCTTACTTAATTTATACATAAAAACGCCTATTACGGAAGTAATAGGATCTGATAAGGTTTAGATAATAAATGAGAACACGAGAGTTAATCAAAACACCTTTCCGGCATATGGAATTGCTCTGTCAAAGTGTTCTTGTGAGGCTAGATTTGTAGTCAATAATCGGTGATGTTGACATATTTAGAAAATGGAAAAATGATCTCTCACTATCTCATGACCGCTCTCGCGATGTGCATGTTCTCTGAGCCGGAGACAACACCTCCACAGGAAGGAAAGTCGGAGACTGTTTGGGGTTAAACCATAACGTTATCCTATGAGGGGACACCCTCATAGGAGAACGTTATGGACAGTTCACATGTTTGAGTAGAATGTGAACAGCTGCTTGAAGCTATACTTTGAACTTCAGCGTTAGAAAATGAAGGCATTCTTTATGAAACACTCTGGGAGAGGGCTATTGGGATAATAGCTAACGGACTGCAGTATAGAGTTTGGGTAATGATGGTCCTATTGTCCAAATAGGGCGGTAATCATAATAACGCTAGTTGTGGGCAGAAATGAACTTTTGAAACAATAAAATATGCAATTAATATTTCGGAAATGTTTGGAGTAATCAAAGAGCAGCGGGAAGTCGAGACTGGCGTGTTTACTTCGTATTTGAGTCGGGTAATGATGAGAATACGCCAATAAGTGAAAATGTTCTCTCCTTAGAGAAATTCGACAAGCATAAAACATGACTAGTCGTAATTCGTAGAGTTTGAAATTCGGGTAAATAATTGGATTAGATCTCTTCATTTCACACACTCTCTCACCAATCAACCGATGAGAGAGTGAGTGAAATGAAGAGCGCTAATTCAATTATTTACCCAAATTTCAAACTCTAGTAATTCGAACAGCGCACGCACAGTCACATGCGCCCATAATTTGATGAGATGCACGCTCGCATTTAGGCGGAAACGAGAATTGAGTAGTACGGCAATGCATATTTAGCTTCTATGCAGCAGATTTACAGAGTTACCGGCGTATTAGTACACCGCTAATGTGCTAATACGGTAATTGTATACCAACGATTTGCGCGTGCATTTTTCCGCTTTGCCTGGACGAAATGAGTTGAGGCGCGTTCAATTTTAGCTATTGAATAGTTCTGTGTTAAATTTCGCTTCCGACATCACAAAAAAATTTCATATCGGAGAATACAATTTCGAACTGTTTGATAAATAAAGCAAGTTAAACCATTGGGCGGGAAGAAAACAGACGATCTGAGCAACTACAATTGCTTTTTTCATTCATTCATTCATTTATTATTTATTATTACTTTCCGTCAGAACGAATTCAAGATAATTTACTGCGAAGGGGGCAAGAAACGGATGCCGGTCGACATAGTCGAATCAAAAATAGATTTTGTAAGACTGATTCATTTAATTCATTGAAAGACTGAAAGATAATAGACTGATTCAGCAACCGCCCTCAAAATCCCCTTCTCAGTAGGACTTCTCAACCCCAAATTAGTTACGACCATCTCTTCCGAATCCTTATTTTTTGATTGTGACACGAACACTGATTGATTTCCCACACAAAAAAACTGCTCGATCCTGAGCCGAAGAATCCACCATCATCTCAAGTAATCAGCCAAATCACCGATGGATAATAACATCAAAGTAACGGGAGGAATTGTATCAGATAACTAACTGGAAAGCCTCATGTACTTTGAAGAAAAGATAATTCCAGAAGAATTCCAGGAAAAAAGAGAAGTACAGAAATTGGAAAGAAAAAAAGTTAGACTGCGGTGATCGTTAACAGGCCTCGACGGGGCAATGAACGACTAATTGGAATACACAATAATGGCGAGACAAGATCGTAAACCGACAAGAGGGCAATTTGGAATGCGTTTGTAAGAAATACATCTGCTTTTTGCATTCGCAAATGGATGCTATTTTACTGAACGTTATTTCATGCTCAAAATTAATCAAGTCGTATTTCACAGTCATGTATCACATGATTCCAAACCGACAGACAGGGCGAGAGAGTGTACTAAAGTGAGAGAGTCGATCTCGATTTCACACGCTCTCTCACTCAAAAGGCCTTTCTGTAATGTTGACCGGCCTGTGGAATGATGTGGTAATTATCGAAATTGATTTGTAATTTCCTTATTTTGGGGCGTGCGACGAAATCATCGAAATTCGTTGGCGCTGCGAGAGTACGGAGAGGGAAATCTCTTTCACCGTCGATTGGAAGACGCCGGTGACCGCCGTTCGCAAGCGAGGAATGAAGGAAATGACGAAGATGGCGTCGATGGAGGGGAAGATGGCTGTAGTCATGATCAGAGGCGTCCCTAGAGCACCCAGGTCAATTCCTGAAAAAAAAATTATGAAGGTGAATCCAAGGATATAAATACGATAAACTGGATGTCCACCAATTGACAACATGATTTTTGTTCTGATCTAAAACTACTTGCGGGCACCTGTAATCGGGAAAAGAAGAATCGTTGCGAGGGGCAGATAGGATAGCAGGCATGGAACGCCGGTCTGGAAAGCGTTTCTGGAACTGTTCAAAGCCGAATGTGACACTGGCCTAGCAGTGGTGTCCCGCGAGCCCAGCTCGAAGACGGGGAGTACCGTTACCTTTCAAATCCGAACCTAATTTTGGAAGTGCTGCTTGCACAGAGTGTCTCACGGCGAAACATGTATACTGTAAATGATGAAAAGTACCTGAATCAGCAATGCCCGGAACAGTTGCTGTTGCATTTGTCTCGTTTTTGCCGAAAGTTTCACTGATCTTAAAAGGATTATTGCACTGTTAAGACCTAATCAATACAATACAATACAATTTACAGATTTACAGATTATCCTGACATCAAGGCAAATGGGCCTACAGGAAGGTAGCATCGTGGTCAGAGGAGGCCAGGATCTTCGAACTCACAATACAATAAAATACAATATTTAACAGTATCGCTTTAGGGGCGCTGATGAAGATGGGGTTTCGTATACGTTTCAGACGTGGTCGATGGTCTTCTTTAGACTGGCCTAATTAAAGATTGACTAACTTGAACAAGTTGGATATGAGAATGATGCAAGCGGAAATGACTGCTCCCGTTCCCATGAACAATGCGGTGCAAATGGACAGAGCGACGACGATGGGTGTGTACCATTCCAACTCTCCCGTCAACAAGTTTTCTCGCTATAAATATACAATAATATGTATTTAAATTTTGGTGAAAATGCAACGCAACCTTCCAAGTGACGAGAAGATATCCGATATTCGGATCGCTGGTATTCACTCCGTACATTTTGATGAGCAGGGAGGGATCCAGAGACCTGAGCGGTTTACACTAATTCTAATGCGGGATAAAACTTTTATACGTATTATATAAGACTGTGCATCCAAAAATGTGCCAAATTCATTAGCTTATTATTAGAGTGCGAAATGTGAGACCACGGTCTCTTCATTTCGCACACTCTCTCGTCTGTCGACCGGTGTAGAGAGTGTGTGAAATGAAGAGGACGTGGTCTCACTTTTCGCACTCTACTTATTATGAGTACTTGTGCGTTTGCATTGTTGGCAGCGGTTTCGCATGGGAGTTCGGCATCGTCAATGATGGAATTCCATCAATCAAAAGGAGTAAACCGATACACCAGTACGGTATTCCAACAAGGCCTAGTCGTCGGTGTGATGTGGTAGGAGAGGGCACACTCTGCTTCGGGAACCTGCTATATTCAGAAGGTGGTGAAGTATTCCAACAGCAGCCCGTAAATGTGCCGATGTAGATAACATTGATACACGCTCCTAATAGCACCCAACTCGCAGACGACCAGCTATCAAAGCCTCTGAAATATGACATCATTCGAAATCTGAAAATAAGTATTCTCACCCAGCGAGAAGTTTGAGACGGTACACAAAGTGATACGAGAGAATCAGGAACGTCTGGTAATAAGTAGCGATGAATATAAAACAGATTGCGGTCGCGATTTTGCCTGCACTGGGTATTGATGGAGAGGAGAGCGCGAAATGCGAGATCACGCTCTGTTCATTTAGCATACTCTCTACACCGGTCGATGGACGAGAGAGTGTGTGAAATGAAGAGAGCGTGGTCACACACATCTCGCACTCTAGTGGAGAGGAATGGGGATGCGTGGAGCGCTGTGGATACCTGCATACCCTCTGGCACTCTATTCTCTAACTCTCTTCACTCTCTCAAAAGACTCTAAAGAAAAATTCAAAGACAATCTGTGAGAGGATTGCCGCACCCCTCGATGGAGCACCCACCACCGTCAGTTCGGAACTCGCCCTCATTGCGAGGAATGAACCAGAAGCCGGTCGAAGTCATTTGGATCTGCTGCAATTGTTGAGGCATTCAGTATAGGGTGGCGAAATGCACGTATCGATACGTGCGCTGCAGTGCACTCGCGCGGCAACTCGAATTTCTACTAGAGTGAGGTTGACTATTCTTTCCTAAACAGTGTAAGTGCATTCAGGGACATGTTCTCCATGGATATCTCACTTGTATGCTACGCGACCGCGCTGATATAAGCGTCATGTACTAGCAGCGCACTAATGCACTGCTAGCACAAATGCACTTCTTTCGCCACTGAGAAAAAGCTTGAGAAAAAGCTGACTTTTCTTTGGAAATCCCCCTTGTCCCCATCGTGAATAATATTTGGTTTAGTTTCGCGCTCACCGGTAGAGCGACAAAGTGCATTATCGACGTGAGAATGTCGCACAGCGCAAAGCATAGTAGCAGGTATCGATAGCTGGCGATCTCCGAATTTTTCGTCGCCATTAGAGCATAGATGAGGAGGACGTTGGTCAGCAGCGAGACGGTGCTGGTGACAGCGAGGAACAACGAGTGCACAGGTTCCGTGACCAGCCAGTAATACGAGGGATACTCGGCGTCAGAGGTCATCACTTCTCAACAAAGAATAATGCACCAACTGGACAACGTGTATTAATAAGTGTGAAATAGGGCAGACACGTGAGTTGTATGAGTAATGATGACAACTTCCGCGTGGTGAACTCGTCAGAGTGATCGGACAAACCGGCTCCAAATCGCGCACAACCTTTCCCAGAAACGCTTCAATGGACAGTCCCCGCGTCAATACGTTGATAATTCGACGTGAAACCACTGCTTCTGGGTCTACGCCGCAATCCATGATGAGAATGAGCGCTTCCTTGCGCAGAATTACTTTCCACCTGGTAACCGTTCCTGTTGCAACTAACAATCACCACGCGTTGCATGCAATATCCTCGCATGACAGGCGTGAGTCACAATATTATACACCTTCATTAACACGACTATGTTGTATATAAAAACAAGCGAGCAAAATGAGATGTGCCAACATGATAGCGCAATCAACGACCGTTTCAAACTGCCTTCCGACGCAATGATAGGGAAGTAACCAAAATCAGATTGAGTACCGTGTCGATCGTCTTGCATATGAAGCCGTTTGTGTAAGAGTCGGGCAGATGCGACAGGTTTTGGTACAGTCAAAAAAGGTCAATTCTTTGAAACTTCGTGATTTGGGGTTATCGAGTGTGCTGATAACGGTGGTCAGATTCATTTTGCAGGATAAGCCTCCGTTGGCTCCAGACGACGTTACGTCGAAATCAGATTTTCTATATTTATTCAGCCTCAGATAAAGCTATTTTTTGTCCTTGTAGTTTCTTGGGCAGAATTTGATGGCGATCACGCCTGTCTGGTTTATTTCTCATAATTATTAATTATAATTTTTAAAAATGCAACTTTCTTCAGAGTAATTTCTGACCTTGTTCTTGAACACAGATCGGACCGGCGTGACGAGAGGAATCCAAATATATAATTTGAGCGAAATCTGTCATGGGATCTCCAAATGAGCAGCAATAAAGTGCAATAAAAATGAGGAATTTCTCCTCTCTTTTCCACCCGGCACTCTGCACTCTCTCATTTCCCCACACTTTCTCATCAGCAATCCCATCTTCCCCGTGGCTCTTTTGCTCTCCTCTCTAGCGGGGAAGCGAGGGAGCATGGGGAAATGAGAGAGTGCAGAGATGCCGGGTGGAAAAGGGAAGAGAAATTCCTTATTTTCTTTACACTTTATTGCTGCTCATTTGGAGATCCCATGACAGATTTCGCTCAAATTATAAATTTGGATTCCTCTCGTCACGCCGGTCCGATCTGTGTTCAAGAACAAGGTCAGAAGTTACTCTGAAGAAAGTTGCATTTTTAAAAATTATAATAAATAATTATGAGAAGTAAACCAGACAGGCGTGATCGTCATCAAATTCTGCCCAAGAAACAACAAGGGCAAAAAATTAGCTTTATCTGAGGCTGAATAAATAGAGAAAATCTGATTTCGACGCAACGTCGTCTGGAGCCAACGGAGGCTTATAGTGCAAAATGAATATGGCCACCGTAATCAGCACCCTCGATAACCCCAAATCACGAAGTTTCAAAGAACTGACCTTTTTTGACTGTACTAAGCAATGCTTGATTCTTACACAAACGGCTTCATATGCAGGCATCTGTATGCATTCACAGAAGGAAATAACATTGACAGTGCAGCTAAAAGGGAATTAACTGTGAGAAAGAAAGACCCCAGGAAAAATCAAGGAAGTGATCAAAACTATGCTAAATTTATAGTTCCTGAAGAGATATTCAAGATTTAACCTCGAAGTTTGAAATCGGCTCAGTTTACTGGGCTGGTGTGCACCTTTATCATCTCCGAGCTGCGAGGATACATTTTTTGTCTGTTTCACTCCAACTGTTTATCTCGCGAGTTGAGCGTCCACCGTGTCTTTGCGTAGTCAGCGTGGTGCGTTTCAAGTGTCCCTGTGCCTATTCCAATCTACAAATACCGGGGCGGGAGCGGAGAATCGACGCTTAGGGAAATTCCAACTTTAAAGTTATCATCGTCCCGCCGACCCTCATACGAATCAAACAGTAGTACTGCTTTTCTCGCCTTCCCTCTACTTTTCGATTATTTCCTATTTTTCCGAGATATTAATTGTGTTTTTTTCCAAACAGTTCAATTCTGGACGTATTCTGGATATTATGTTGACCGCCCTATTTGGACAATAGGAACATCATAACCCCTATTATACTCCAGTCCATCCTCTCTACTCTTCGATTGTTCCGAACAAGCAAGCGGCGGTCATGCTGGTTCTCCTCCTCGGGCTGCTCACTCTCTTCATGTACTCCGTCGCTCGGTACTACAGGAACACCTGGCGTTACCCCTCGGGACCGTTCCCCCTGCCATTCATCGGCAACATTATGCAGGTACACAACCTAGAACCAACAGTCTATTATTCCCCACAATTTTGCCACAAGGTAATGTGTTCCTTTTACTTCCATATCTATCTTTCGTAGAAAGCGTTTTTCTTTCGAATATCGATTCTGCATCTCTTCCATGATTTGCCTACTCATGTTCCTGTAGATTATATATATTATATTTTATCGACGCCCGAAGGCGCAACGGAATAATGTGTGATTACACGAACGATATCGTTTGGGAAGGGGGGGAGGTTGCAATAGGGTCAAATCAGTGTGTAGATCAATCGTCGTGATATTATTCAACAAGATTATTGTAACTTGGCTGAAGAAGTTGAAATGTCATAAAAACTTGTTGCAGCTCGACTTCAAGCGGCAGCACGACGCCTTTCAACGACTGGGGAAGCAGTTCAACGGCATCTACACTGTGTTTGCGCCGTTTCCTTACGTACAGCTCACCGAGTACCACACCATCAAGGAGGCCTTTGTCGATAAAGGTTGCGATCGCTTGTATAGAAGTTTGCAGCCGAAACAATGAACCAAAATTTAGTCAACATTTGAGTAACATCGTTGTTATCGAATTTACTGATTTTTTAAAGTATGAACATTGATGAGGCCATTTCTGACACCTCAGAGATAAGACACAAAAAAACGCTATAACGATCCAAAAATTTAAGGCGACGATTTTGTCGATCGTCCGACCAACGAGTTGCTGGAGGCATTCGCATTCGCGCCAAATGCAGGTCTCACATCAACACCAAATATACCGTTCAGATTACAGTGTCATCTTTACAATAAAATGCCATTTTCAAGCTCCACTACAAAGTAGCAAAAAGGAGATATCTGCATGCTTTCCAAAGCCAAGTCCATCAAAGCGATCTGTTCAAGGCGTTTCATCATCATTATCATTAACAGGCGTCTTCAACTCGAACGGCAACAACTGGCGCGAGCAGCGGCGCGCTGCCATTTCCATCCTCCGCGACTTCGGCATGGGACGCAACCTGATGGAGGAGCAGGTCAGTGTCAGAATGTATTTCTCATTCGGGACACTAGTTGCACCACATATCTTCATATCAAACAATTTTTATACCTGTTATTGTGAGGAATCAAACAATTTTTATACCCATTATAGTGAAACGAAGGTGTATTTATCCGAATTTGAAAATACGGCTACATGGATAACTTGCACCGGCACACCTGGTAGACCACAAATTAGTGCCGACCGTATACGAATACAGGTTCGTTCCTCGGTTGACGAGTACATCGAGCATCTGATGCAGATCGAGGACAAGGACAATGTGGACATGCGATGGCCGGTACAGGTGACACTTATTTTATTCTACGCAAACTCGTCTAGCAAAAGAGATGTATTTTTTTTAAAATGTCTACCAGGTCATGGTTGCGAACATCATCAACGAGGCTCTCTTCGGGTATCGCTACGCACATGACGACTGCCAACCACTCATGGACTACGTCAACAATTTCGGAAAGGTTGTCCGCAATACCGTTAACGTCACATAACGATTGATTTATATGTAAAGCTTCCGAAACGCGTATCGCCGATACGCGGCAAACAATGCGGTGCTGTTTGATCTCGTTATAGTCTGTGCCATACAATCAATAATAGGTGTTAATATATTTCGATCAACAATTTAATTTCGGAAAGGGACGAGAGATTTAAACGTATTTTCGAGCTGCTCGATTCACTGGGCGATTCGACAGCTCTCTTCATCGGCCTCGCCTTCCCCGTTCTCGCCAAGCTACCGATCATCGGATGGCATGTGCAGGGCAAATTCAGGGAAGACATGCGGCAAGTTCGTAACCAAAAATCGAACATCGAAATCTCTCTGTGCCCTCTGCCTTCTGTGCCTTCAATGTTCATCAATATGTATCGGTGTAATCTCAACGGGTAGATGAACAAGTGCTCTAAAGAGCACATTGATGAACATGGGTGAATACCTTTAACTGAAGAAGCCGTCGAAGTTACCGTCGAAGTGAACGCCTATCGCAGATAAATCAGTACATCATCGACAACGTGGATCGGGCGCTAGCCTCGGCTAAAGATATCGACGACGAGCCGACGTGCTTCGTGCACGCGTACAAGCAGAGAATGGCGACCAGCAAGCATCTTGAGTGCGCACATTTGCATTTCTTGTTGTTTTTCTGCACTCACTATCCCGTTTTCCAATGTCGTTCTCTACGCTGATGCACTGATTGCACATTGAACACACGCTAATTCAAAGGAGATCCGACGAACTTTGTTAAACCCTTGTTTACAGCCACGTCAATCTGCTGGCGAACTGCGCCGACTTCTTTGTCGCCGGGCAGGAAACGACGACGACGACGTTGAGATGGGCGATGCTCATCTTCGCCGCGCACCAGACCATACAGGTTCGTTCCCGTCCAGGTTCCTTATCTTAAACAGTAGAGTGCGAAATGTGAGACCACGGTCTCTTCATTTCGCACACTATCTCGTCTATCGACCGGTCTAGAGTGTGCACAATGAAGAGGACGTGTTCTCACATTTCGCACTCTATTAAACAGCACAGACAGTATACATAGTACAGAGAGACAAATCACAGAGAACACTTGTGCCCTCGGCTTGATACCACTCCCGGAATGGGTTACGAAAAACATCGAATGTCTCAAAGTCAGATGGTTAAAGGCAGAAAAGAACAGCCGTGAAAGCTCGCCGAGCTAGAAAACCAACAAAAGATTTTTTTTCATTTGTAGGCGTTACTATTTTCCAGGACAAGCTGCGTCATGAGCTGCACACTGTTGTCGGCCGAGATCGCTCGCCGACCATGGCAGATCAAGTCAAGGTACGGGGGTCTATCATCATATTGAGGTTTTGTTTTGCAATTCACGTCAGACTAAGGTAAATGTATAATAGATTGATGCAGTTTGCGTATTGTTGTGGTACTTTTGCAGCTGCCATACGCGCGTGCCTGCGTCCTCGAGCTGCAGCGTTTCGCCAACATTCTTTCTACGAACGTGCAGCACGCGGCCGTGCGAGATGTGGAGATCGCTGTGAGTCCAACCCGTCCCAATCAGCGTATCATATATTAATAATAATATTATTTATCAGTATCGCTAAAGGGGCGTTGATTCAGGAAAGTCTTGTTTTCCATTCTTCGTTACTAATGCTCCACCAGTCCGTTACGATTCTCCTTTGCAGTTTGTTTCTCCATCTCGTTTATTATACCATAATATTCTAGCTTAAATTTGAAAACAAAACAAAAAACATTACACGTACACTCCCGACACCTAGACAGTGCGCAAATAAAGAGATCTGATTCAATTAGTCACCACAACTTCGAACACTAACGAAACACATCTTGTTTTGGTAATTCTCCGCTGCAATTTCTCACATCCATCATGTCGACATCCTTTTCAGGGCCATATGATTCCCGCTGGCACTTGGGTCAACGCCGACATCCACTTCCTGATGGCGAACGACCCCTGCTTTGAGCGTCCGGACGAGTTTCGACCCGAGCGATACCTGAGCGAGGACGGAAAGACACTGCTAAGAGTAACTGATTCAAGGATCTCGTCTGATATGAACTAGAGTTTGAAATTCGGGTAAATAATTGGATTCGCTCTCTTCATTTCACACACTTTCTAGGCCGGTCGATAGGTGAGAGAGTGTGTGAAATGAAGAGAGCTATTCCAATTATTTACCCGAATTTCAAACTCTAATATGAACTATGTCGTTTGATATGAGCGACAAGTAGAACGTCGATACGTGGGTAAAATGATGGGATTGTGGCTATTTGAAATTGGTGTTCGATACTTTGAATCATTATTTGTAGGAGATCGTGGAGCACACGATTCCGTTCTCGATCGGCAAAAGGGCGTGTGCCGGAGAAGGTTGCCGTTCTTTTGTTATTGCATTTTTTTCCCTGCCATTTCATTTGAAATTTTTGTGAGTAATTGTAAATTGAGGAATTGTTCAGGAATCGCGCGAGTCGAGTTGTTCCTCGGTCTGACGTCCACGTTCACCCACTTCCGCCTTTCTGCTCGACCCGGACATCCCATCGACCTCGAGCCACTCCAAGGCATGGTCCTACTACCCAAACCGCAGAAGCTGCGTATCGAACGTGTTTGAATTCGGAAAATTCTATATTTCTGTTTTCTCATATGTTATGCTCCATTTTGATAATGTTCTTAGTGTGCAGTAGGTCACTGGTTTATGTGCTTTTGGCAGTGCAAAAATATTCGGTAGTTTACAGGGCGAAATAAATCAGCAACTTGCGCAAATATTCCTACGTAATAAAAGCATTCCCACTCCGCAAAAAAGACACTGCAAATTTGGGCGACCAAATGCACTCGCAATGCTTTATCGATCACGCATTTGGCAACAACGTTCATACGCCGCCGTCCACATCCATCATACATTGCTCGTATGTAGGCAAGAAAGCAGTAGCATGATCAAGATGTAGTGATGGATACGCTAAAGTACGGTAATCGGTGAAATGTAGCGCTTTTTGCGCAACTCACAGGGGGCCGGAGAGTTGGGAGCAAGCACAATCGGCGCATGAGAGTTGATAATGAGATCGTTGCCAACTGCAAACAAATATTTCAGATCTGAATTCGGTAAAAATTCACTTCTTGGCACTGCTCCCATTTGCTTTTGGCCCGGACAACGAGGGTAGCCAAAGCGGTAATATGGCAAGCCGGTAGTGGCCTGCGATCGATGATATTTTCAAATAGCTTAATACCCTACCGCCTCGCGTTGAAACATTCTATAAATCTAAAGTGTTGCGAGCATTCCTGATGACAAAGCGTGAATTCCTGTATTTACCAAAGGCACAATTTGACCAATACTGGCGGGAGAGGATATTTTGTTATTTTCATATTAATATATTTATGTGAATTTACTACCGTCCGCTCGGCGTTGACGTAGCGATAGAGTAAAATGATGGCGTAAATGAGTATGGCTGCGAGGGCGGACAAAATCATTACTGAGCACATGAGCACCAGGTTGAGTGGATCCTGAAATAGTATCACACCATTTTTGCTTTCCTGACAGAAACGCACATTTGCGACTTTAGTTAAATATCATGTCATTTGTACCAATGAATCCGATATTCAAAGGCAAAATTTATGTCAATAATCCACTTACATCGGGAGGCCGCATTGACTCTATTGCTTGTAATCCGACCGTAGTTGGGTACAGTAACCGCTGCGGTCTACCGTAGGCTGATTGGTGTACCACTCTCCTCCTCTTTTATCGCCCCTCACGCGCGCGCTGACGTAGCGCTGTGGGCTTCTCTCATCCCGTGACGTATCGCGGAACCGAAACCAGTGGAAGAAGTCTAATCTGAGGGGAGCATCTGTCGTCAAGCGACCATTTTTCTCCCAACGCTCATTACTCTGATGAATTTGAATGTCGAGATTCACGCGAGAAGGCGAGTAGTCGGAGATGCTGTGCTATAATTAGAATCAGAATGATAATAACTAAATTAAATATTAGTTACAATTAGAGTAAGGCAATACTAAGAATAATTAGTTGTAATGAGAATAGGGGAAATAATGTATAATTAAATCAGGATGCTGCTGCTGGAAACATTGTACTCCTCAAGATAATCCATTTATTGAGCACGATCGATTCATTTGGTATCAACGACAAAAAAATCACGAGACAAGTGGAAATATTTGCCGTTGCTTTATCGCATTTTATTTATTGTTTCACATCTTTCTCCCACTTTAGAAAATTTGAAAATATACAATACTATCCAAGCAGCTACTCAAGTAAAGGATTTCTCCTTTTTTAAAAAATATTTTTCCTCCAATAATTATATTTTGCATGAAATTAATCCATACTAAATTGATTAAACCAAAAAGTCGAATGGGTAATTGAAGGCGTCACAGCGCATTGACAAAACGCCCTGGGAGATCCAGTCGGGGTTCTTTTCAAATTCTTACTATGCTGGTTTCCACAATATTTAATCAGTTAATACAATTTTTGAAGAAACAAACAATCCGATCCAAGCTGAAAAAAAACGTAATCGAGAGTGGTTAGTGTTTGAATGTTCATGCCAGTCCGACAGCTTTCAGGCTGTAATCGTAGAGCTGCTTGCATGCGAGATCGTCCATTGCCAGTGGCGCCTCCTCCTTGCGGTGACAATCCTGAAAATTTTACGAACTTTATTGAAACTTTATAAATGATTTCCTAAATTCTAATAGCGCGGATTCATCCATTTTCAAAGCAACAATCCTAAAATACAAGTTATGAAGCTCTACCTAAATACAGATAAAGATGTGAAAGGATCCAATCTCGTAACGCACACTGAAGTAGCCTCCCGAAATACCGTCGACTTCCTTTGAGAGCGCGAGATAGAGCGTCGTTTGGGCGCCGTCCTTTCGAGTTTTCATCCTCAACTGACTGCAATTTCGAGATTTTATTACACACAGAAAAAAAGTCTTATATTAGGCCCATGACCCTCTAAAAAGTCTTATATTTAAGACTTAAGTTCTTATATATAAGACTTTTGAAAAGGTCATGGGCCTAATATAAGACTTTTTTCTGTATTGTCTTCCTCCTCTTCTATTGTTTCACCGTTCACTCGAAAGTTGCGTCAACATGTGCAGAAAAGGTTGAATAGCAGATAATCTGCAAAATATTTAAAAGCTGGTTGAGAGCAGGAACTGACTCGACAAGGAAGACTAGCCGCGACAAGATGCTGACTTTCATGTTTCGTGATATTTCGGTAATGATGACACCTGCAAATATTTAGAAAGACAATTTTAGAACCTCAACGATGCTCGTTTTCATGTTTTACCAGGATGAAGGGAGTTGACGGTGACCGTTGTGTTCCCTCTGTCGCGCAGTCGACGAGTGAGCTCGCGAGCGTGCATCACCTGCAAGAGAAGTGTGCGCGCTCGGCTGATATCGTCTCTGCGCGCAATCAATACTACTGACCATGCACACAACATAAGTGCAGACTGAAAACACCTATTCCGAAATGCCAAAAATCTGTTTATCTTTGGAACTTCAGCAGTTATAAGAAGGATGCGAGTGGAACGCTCACGTTAGCTAGCTTGGATTTACAGTAGGCGATCATACTGGTGCCGAAGCCTTCCTCGGAATCGATATTGGCCAAGTCGAGAGCCGGACTCTGGAAGCGATCAAAACATATTTCAAGTATTAAAATTGCTCAATATATCTCTTTGTAAAGTACAGGGAAAGATCAGGAAGTGGGATCTCATTCTGAGTGATCGATGTCATCTAGAACAATAATTTTTATAAAAAGAGACTTACGCTTGTGTGTCCAAGGCTGGAAACATTGACGATCCTGCCCCCATAAGCCGTTTCCACGAAAGGGAGAAGCAGCTCGGTGAGCAGGAAGGGTCCTGCAATACAATAATTAGCATTTGTTTTTTTTTAAAAACTATATTTTGAGTGCATATTAGTCATTATGGCCAAACAAATCAAGCTCAAAGAATTACCTACAATTATAGTTCATGGAACTTATCCAGAACAAAATATTATTTTTTTTGTAAAATGAAACTATGGTCATTAGATGGTTTGACCTAGATGATTTGACTGCCATGTCAGCTCATGTCCATCTTCCGTCACCTCGTAACCTCCCGAAAACATTCCAGCATTGTTAATGAGGATGTCGATGTGTGACTCGACTGAAAGTAGTTTTTTTTCTTCAGTTATTGGTGCTCATGAACGTTTTGCTCTTAATTGTGTTTCTGTTGTTCCCCCTAATGTTCCATTTGTTCCCTATTTTGTTCCCTTTCAGGAACTTTCCAAGTAACAGCAGGAACACAAATAGGAGACAACACATGAGGAGGGACAACAGGAACATTCTCAGGAATAAAAGTCCCTATTTCGCATAATTTACAGTAGGAACGTTCCTAGGAAGAGCATAAACATTGTTGGGAACAAGATGAACATGACGAGAAAAGACGTAAAAGGGGCAGACTCACAATGTGCCATCTCGACAGCACATTTCCGCACGCTTTCCTTGCTGGAGAGATATCACAGTGAACGTAGAAGAGACGAGTTGGCTCACAGCCAGCCTATAACAAAAAATATATGATAAAATAGTTAATTTATATTGATATTTAAAATTATCAAGTAATTTCGACTATTATGTTGTAGAGGCTATGAAAATTCAAAGTCTGTGATAGTTGATAAAACTACATCTACTTGTTAGCATCAGAGTAGGCAACGGCAAACAAATTGATTCTATTTAAAACTTTTTTTGCATCGAACGCATTTTAGAGAGTACACTCATAAAAAAAGGAAACAAAATGAAATTTCACTGATTCATCGCACTCTCTAATCAGTTCTCATCGACTTTATTTCGAATTCCGCCAGCTGTACCTTGACCAACGCCGCGATAGCTGCGCGCGCTCGCGACTCTGCCCTGCACAGTAGGTATACCTGAATCTCAGCTTTCGTTCAACGTTTTGATAATATGACTCACAAAGAAAAAATCACTATAAATTCTCCAGAGCGCGAGTTTGATACTCTAATGTGCCCGCTCTCTCATTCAAACTGGGCATAGCAAGATTAGAAGATTAGAGTGGAAAATTGGCCGATTCACATACCTTGGCTCCTCTGAGATTCAATTCCCTCGCCGTTTCCAGTCCGATGCCCGTGTTTGCGCCCGTCACAATGGCAACTTTTCCCGTGGCCGAAACCGACTCGCGGAACTGGCCGCCTCGGAAGTAGCGCCTGAAACGAATGCAATGCTCACGAGTAGGGATGCCAAATGAAGAGCAATTTGGCAAATTTTGTCTCGCGTAAAATATCAGGTTGGTGCAAAAGTTTCGATCTTTTTGGGGAATCATAATTAAACCACCATATCTCAGCCCCACAAAAAGCAATCGACCCATGTTCAAACTATGTTGGGAGGTAGTTGTAGTACTTCCTACCCTATACTTAAGGTAGGCATCACACTCATAGTCGCCCAGAAAATTTAGAAATAAAATTTCGTGTAAGAAGTCGAAAATCAAGATTAATTTCGATTTACTCACAATAAAAAAGGAAATTTCTCCAGCATGCCTCATTATAAAAAGGTGAGATCCCCTTGTACCCTCTGTCGAACGATGTGATTGGCTTAGTGGTAGGATGCCGACTTCATGAGATATAACTGGCCAAATTTCGGACATCCATAAAATACATGTACAAAACGAGATATCAGTGATTGTTACCAATACGCTCTCATGAGGTCTAGGTAGGGGCGCTGTATTCTACACTAACTGTGTCACTACTGAACGTGGCTGTTTCCGTAATTGCCTCTTTAATATCCAGAATATCGAAAAATCCAAATCATAGTTCAGAATCACAAAAGTTCTCAAAAACACATATCATAGTGGACGTAAAAAAAGATCTCAAATTCGCTCCAGGTGAGTTCAGCTCCGCTCTTTCTTAGGGTTGGTTTGGCTATGCCTCCTCTTCAGAATAACTACGTGATCTCATTGTTTCATCGCCGAACAATTACTTTGCATAATGTAAAACATCGTTTTCAACAAAATGACCACCAACTTCTGATTATTAAATATTGTACCGCAAAAGCTTAATCAAGAAACCAACTAAATGAATAGAAAACAATGTCAATATACTACGTAACAGTATAATGTCATCTGTATACTGAAGTACCATCCAAAATTGTGTTTTCATCAGATGTGTTTAATGGCGGTCTCAATTCAAGTGCTCGAAAAAAAGTCTCCCCGAATCAGCACAAACGTAGTGTCGGGCTAAATGTATATGTATACTACCACTCTTCATAATTCTAAGCTTTTTGTTGGCCTTCATTTTGCTTTCTTAGATTTATAACTCCAAAAGTGCGAGGTATCAATTCCCAGTGCATCCACTACATGCATTCATAAAGTTGTACATTCTCAATCAATGGATTCCTCAAAGTGGGCAATAAATAACACAAGGACGGACCTTCAAAATATGCATAACCATGAAACGATCTGATTTTCCAATCGAAAGATATTTCAGAAATTCGTCGAGCCGAAAAAAGATCGAAACTTTTGCACCAACCCTATAGTTGTAGTAAGCAAATGAGGTATGAAAACATGTGAAGAGTTGATTCCAGTCATTCTAGAATCTTATTAAGAATATTTATCACTGTTGATCTTGGGAAAAGAGCTACGTTCTTCAGGTTTATATACGACTCTTCATGAAGAGCCTGCGATTTTTCGTGGTTTTCGTGTTTACCAGTTCCCAAAAACTATCCTCATGTACAATCATCCCATACTTACTTTCAAAAATTTCGTATTGATATCCAGAACAGATTAAAACATTAAGTTGGAGAATTGGTGGGAGTATATAACTTTTATGGGTGATAAACCAATTCCCAGAGCTCTTCATTTGGCATCCCTACTCACGAGACAATCTCGAAAATAATATAACTGGAAATAAACAGCAAGCAGTCAATTTTAAAAAAAAGTGCATAGTTAGTGTGGGCATTGTCGCCTCTACATGTCGATCAATGTTTAGAAAACTGCCATTCGACTCCACAAACATCAAACTGGCATGTTATGAGATAAGCTCTGTGTTTCGCCCTCTACTTAGTTCTCTCAAAATTGCACACTCAATATGAGAGAGCAACATGTCTAACTACGCAGAGCGAGAGTTTTCCAACTTCCCTTACTTTCAAGAGCAGAAGGCAACATCTGAAGAGTAGTGGAAGTTCGATACCCGTTCTGTGATCATTGCAATTAGAGTGCGAAATGTGAGACGACGCTCTCCTCATTTCGCACACTCTCTGCACCGGTTAGTTGATGAGAGAGTGTGCGAAATGAAGAGACCGTCGTCTCACATTTTGCACTTTAATTGCAATGCGCCCACCTGAGTAGGTACAGCGACAGCAAGCTCACTGCGCCGACTACTGCAACTTGCCGAAAGTTCCCTTCGGTTGAAAGCATACCTGAGCGATTATTTTTGTTATGTTTACGATTTAATTATACCGAGAGATAGTAAGTGAATTTATCCACAACAAAAAAAGGTGAAGGAGCGAGGGCATACATACGCACGCGCTTGGACGTGTAAACGAAACTCTCGTGAGGCGAGTGAGTTGCGGGAGAGAGAGAGAGAGAGGACGAAAATGGCAGAGAGAATGAGAGATAAAGAGAGAGAGAAAGGAGATTGGGAGAGAGTAAACACAAAACACACGCGGGCGGCTGGCAGGTAGAGAACTATTTGCGAGGGTTGTATGTGTTGTCCAGCATCTTGGTCTGCGTTAAGTATTTACAACTTGAGTCACACATTGGCATCATTAGAGACATCATGTCATGTATCATACTAATCAAAAAGAACTTTGAAAAGAGTGTCGAGCTGAATGCCATGTCAAAATCTGCCAAAACTGAGAAAAAAAGTTTAATTACAGTCTGCCGATCCCTTCACTCACTGGGACATTGCAATTGGAGAGCCGAGCACTGCCAACATCGCCAAGTGCGCCTACGTGGATCAGAGTGTGAACGGACTGCCATGGTAAGTAGAGTGCGAAATGTGAGACCATGCTCTTTTCATTTCGCACACTCTCTCGATCGACCGGTCTAGAGGGTGTTTGAAATGAAGAGGACGTGGTCTCACATTTCGCACTCTATTCAGTAATGATCGACGATGTTGGATAGTATCTTATATTGTTTTAAAATATAATATGCTGCCATGCAAACAAACACCGATTGGACCATGTCGACGGACATCCGTCTCTTGACCCTCATCACGTCAACACATGCCCACAAAGACGAAATGAACAAAGAAAGAAAGAATATCGTATTTTAATCAATAATCTTTGTTTCAGGGGCGCCGGCAACTGCAACCTCGGTATGCCCTACGTGTGCGAGTACGCGGCCTACTCACCCCTGGTCACGATGGAATCAGCTAACATTCTCGTAGTTATGAAATATATGACTAAACATTTTGTTCCGTCCGTCTTAATTTGAATAACGCCGTGATCCATTTTCAGAACGATAATACAATATAACAGAAAGCCCGGGTACATTTTACAGAAATATGCACAGATTATCGAATCATCTTTCAATGATTGTAAACAATGATAAATCATTGCTTTGTGCGCGCATCTCTTACTCGTCTGATAAGAACGCGTCAATCTCTTTCCACACCAGTTCACATCATCCTACAGACCGGTCATCCTTACAGAAAGGGCTTTGGAGTGAGAGATCGTGTGAAATGGAGAGGGACTCTCTCACTTTTGCACACTCTCTCGCTCTAACCCTGATCTGTACGTTTGGAATCATGTGATTTATATTTGTGAGCATCTCGTTTCTGACCATTTGTTCATCTGTGTTAATTATTTACTAATGCGCTCGCTATTCTGCGTGTTTATTGTCTGATTTGAATTGTCAACATAAAAATAAATTCAAATCAGCAAGAGCATGACAATCGACGGGAGGAGCCGAACAGCGTGGGCAGTGGCTGGCATTGCGACCTCGATCGCAATCGTCCTTCTGCGGTATGATTTGAGTTTGAAACTCATTTAAATAATTAATCAAACCACGCCATTTCCACACTCCCCACTAGATTGCGAAATGCGAGATCACGGTCTCTTCATTTCACGCACTCTCTCGACCGGTCGGTAGGGGAGAGAGTGTGCGAAATGAAGAGACCGTGGTCTCACATTTCGCACTCTACTCCCCACACCGTCGGTTGAGGAGAAACCAATTATTCACACAAATTTCAGAGTCCAGGAACTTGCAAGTGCATTAAGGAATTATAGTGGTCAAAATCGTATTTTGATACAGGGAATTTTGAAAAAGGAAAAGATATCTTATAGTTAGCAAAAGCCGAATTGCAGAAGGTACTTCAAGGGCGGTCAATTCCGCGAATCCGTTTCGGCCGCGGGAAAAATCGCCATTGTGACGGGCGCCAACACGGGCATCGGACTGGAAACAGCGAAGGAATTGAATCTCAGAGGAGCCAAGGTCAGTAAAAATCCTATATTTGCTGGACAAAAAATCTAAAAAAAAAAAAAGTTGTAGGCATTCAGAATAGGTGAATGATGAAATGTGCACTCGCATCCGACCACCGTTTTTAATAATTTAGATAGTTATTTGTCAATATATTCGTCTTACCAGGTGTACATGCTGTGTAGGACTGAATCTCGCGCTCACGGAGCCATGAGCGACTTGGTCAAGGTGAATCCGGTTTTGACTGCGACGGGGAATTTTATTCTAAAAATGGGAATATTATTCTATTATATGTATTATTCTCAGGCTGGCTGCGACTCTGCACGACTTATCTACATCCATTGTGACATGACGAGCAAGAAAAGTGTGCGAAACTGCTCCGAAGAACTTGCGAAACGTGAGCCTTCGTCAATTTCTCTCTCTCCTGTCTCTCTCTCTCTCTTTGCAATCCCCTGTCTTATCACCAACTCATGCAATAGAGTGGCATAGATTGTGAGAATCTCTAGTATGGGTTGCTCCTTTTCTCGTGCGATTGATAAATTTCCTTGGTTAGTTCTATAGATTTCCAGTTATATATAAGCGTAATTACAAAAATGGACAGCGAATATTAAATCTGAAATAAGTTTTCAGGCGAGTCTCGCATTGATATTCTTGTCAACAATGCGGGAATGTGGGCTGGCGGGTACGAGAAGACGGGAGATGGGCATGAACTATCTAACTCACGTGGCAGTCGAATCATCTCGGTTCGTTTAATCAATCAATATATATATATATATATATATATATATTTATATTCATTTTTCAAATTGTATGGATCTTGCTATTCCTCACTATCAGTAGAATTGTTTTCCCAGCCGAAATGATACAGAGAATGTTTCTGCCCTTATTGCTAAACCACATCATCGTTTTCAACGTCTGATTTCAACTTCTGTAGCGATGAATAAACAAATATAATGTAAATGGGTTTTGCTGAGGCTATACAATGGAGAAAAAAAACACATTTTGAACTTGGCTGTCTCCCTTTCGCGCGTGTTCACACGTCAATTCGAAAATCGATGTGGCAGGCCCCTTCCTCCTCACTGAAATGCTCCTTCCTCTCGTTGAAAACGCAGAGCGCGGCAGGATTGTCAACGTGTCCAGCCTTGCGCATCTCTACGTAAGTTATTCAATTTGCTCACCACCTCTAGAATCGCTGGTGGTCGGTCCCGTAGCATCTTGTGGTCGGACGTGTGGACAGATGGCCGGCCACGTAGCATCTTGTGGTCGGTCCCGTAGCATATTGTGGCCGGCCACAAGATGCTACGGGACCGCCCACAGGCGATTCTAGAGACTATAGTTACTTTTATCAGTAGAGCAATGTTTTTCGAAGGTGCAGGTTTCGTTCCACATGATTCCAAACCTACATACCAGGGTTAGAGCGAGAGAGTGTACAAAAGTGAGAGAGTCCCTCTCCATTTCACACGCTCTCTCACTCCAAAGGCCTTTCTGGATGGTTGACCGGCCTATGGAATGATGTGGTTCCTTCCCTTATGCTTGGATTGGGTAGGAGAGATATTGCTTTGAATAGTTATTCTGCGAGGATGAAATGCGCAACCAACGACCAGTTCCTACAAATCCCCATCTGTACACTGTTGTTTGACAAAATGATTGAATGTTGCCAGAGTCCTGCCCTCGACCTTTCTAGCATCGATGCCCAGGAGGGCTTCACATCAGCCGATGTCACCTACTACAAGTCCAAACTGGCGAACGTGAGTTTATTTTTTTGAGAGGACTGGACGTAGAAGTAATATCGCACTAGAACAATATCTACTGCAAAATTCGGTGATTTATGTATTCAGCCTTTTTTTCGCTGATTTTCTACACTACTTCTACAAATAGACACGGTTTGTCACTAGGTCACATTTTAGGTTAATTTTGCCGTTCGTTCACCGGATTAACTAGCATTTCTTTTCCTTTTCAGTTGTTAGAAAATGGGGGGGTGACAATTCCGCAACGGCATTTCCGCAACCGACCTTTCGGCAACCGATATTTCCGCAACGGGTCATAACTCGTTCAGGAGTGATATTTACGTCATGTCATTGTTATCAGCATCAGGTAATTGAGATTTCATAATTAATTAATTAATTAATATCTCATTAATTATGCTAATTAATTAATTAATTAATTAATTAATTAATGTACGCTAATTAATTCTATAAAATCTATTTTTTTCTGATGCTGATCACAATGGTACCACTCCCATAGCGCTAGGCTCACTCCTGACCGAGTTATGACCCGTTGCGGAAATGTCGGTTGCCGAAATATCGGTTGCGGAATTGTCCCCCCCCCTAGAAAATTGCGTTCTACACATTGCAGTTTAGTATCAGCCGTAATGCAGGTAGTTCGCCGAGCTTATTTAGTGCACAAGTTCCACTTTGCAGGTGATGCACGCTCGCGAGCTCACTCGTCGACTGCGCTCCAGAGGAAAGACAACAGTCACCGTCAACTCACTTCATCCTGGTAACATAGCATGATAAGTTATCCGGCATAGTGGAAAAATGATGAAAATTGCCATGAAAAAACATGTTATAGTCAATTCTCTTCTTTATTACAGGTGTGATCACAACTGAAATAACGCGCAACATGGGAGTCGGAATGAAGACCATGCTGACACTCGGGTCAGTTACTCTCGCTTATGAACTTAGCCTCGTATCAATCACTCAAACTTGTGTTAAACTTGTGCACTCAAACTCAAACTTGACGATTTCCAGTCGTTTCATGATGAAAACGGCGAAAGACGGAGCGCAGACCTCCCTCTACCTTGCTCTGTCGAAGGAAGTAGAGCATGTGTCGGGCGCCTACTTCAGTGTGAGTAATACACAAATAATACGGGACTGGAGATGTACTACGGCTTTTGGATGAGTGATCTGCATTACTGCTAATAAACTGAAAAGAGAAATAGGAATGAGACAGTGGGGCTGCCGTTTCCCCCACTGGGAGCCACGAGAATCCCTCAGTAGGGCCCCACGGAACCTTTGATGTTTGCCCCATTGGGAGGCTGCCTGGTGCCTTACTGGGGCAAAAAAAAACAGAGATGTTATTACAAGTTCACGAACACTCGTCCAAAATATTAAAACGTTCCGCGGCTAAACACAAATTCCGCTGGCCAGAGAAAATGGCAAAACAAGAGACACGTCGAGGTATAGAAAGAGAGTACACACACCAGTAGTCCATAGCATGAACGTATTATTTTAAAATTGTAATACGGATATCTGACAATTGTGATACCGAGAGTTGCAGGACTGTCACCGCTCAGCAGACGCGCCACTCGCAATGGACGATCTCGCATGCAAGCAACTGTACGATTACAGTCTGAAAGTAGTCGGAATGAATTAATTTGATTGTCTCTGTCTCTCTACGAACGCCTTGTTGTAGACAGATATGAACAATTTTCACCTAACGCTTAGTTTACGAGTGCAATACTTGAAAATTCACGCAAACTCTGCAGACAAACATTTGCTAAATTCTTCTCACACTAAGAAATAATTTCCTTGTTGTTGTTCAGTTAATAAAAAAATATATTTATGTAGCGTATATTCCACTTCGCTGACTGAAAATGCAGAGTACGCTGACGGGCTTGATATTCCTCCACTACACGAAAACATACTAGGGATACGACATCAAGTTGGCACGCCTACTAATATATAAATAGGGCCTACTAATATATAAGTAGGCGATTAGTAGGCCCTACTTATATATTAGTAGGCGTGCCAACTTGATGTCGTATTCCTAGTATGTTTTCTCTCTGTGTACTAGGAAATCGAAATGTCTGACTGTTTGTCCGTCTTTTCCGTCCGCGTAAAAGACTATTTTTTCTCTCGCATTTTACTTATATCAGTGCGTTCGTGTAAGAGCCGCAACCTTGTAGTACAGCAAAAAGTTACTTGATGAATATTGTACATATTCCGGTAGCCATTAATGAGCTTCATCGATTTCCGTTTCGCTCATGATCTGAAATCTCTGTTTAACGCACTCTAGTTTCCGATGTGAATGGCTCGTGTGGGAGTGAAATAAGTTCCCACAGAGCCATGAAGTAGCGTTGCAGTTTTTTCCCTTCCTTTTTAAAACATAATGGTAATTGTGTTTCGTGGTAATTCTGGACTGTTTCCGACTGACCACTGTAAGAACCAAATATGATTATCATATAAATTTGATCTTGAGCCTTTTCCAGCATCTGCGTTTGACGATATCTTATTACCTCGAAACAATGCCGTATCTTGAAAAAGAGTGAGCGAGCAGCTGATATCGTCGTCAGCTGAGTGCGACAGGAAGGAGCTTATTGTATATTTCATTACCACTTACCCTTATTCGATACGCTCTGTCTGTCTGTGTGTTCGTCTGTACGTGCGCCCGTGCTGATTATGTATTTCATTTCATATATTTCTAGTTTAGGAACTGTGTAAATTTAGTTATTATATTTATCATGATATATCGATGCATGATCAGAACGGGGGCACTTCTGGGCACTTTCCTATATCCGTGCCAGGCCCCGCCCCCTCCCCTTCCAGAGGAGAGGAGGGGAGGAGCTGACCTCCCGCCCAACCCGAGGTAGGGGCTAGAGGCGTTCAAAATAGTCGAGCAATCGCCTTCCAATCGGCGATAGCTTCGCTGCTTTGTTGCAGTACACGTCGCACATCATTGATGCGAGCGAGCACTATGTCTAGGGAACGCGCGCTTTACTCGAGACGGGTTTGAGAGATGAGAGACACATCAGAGAAGGGAGGAGCGGGAAAGAGGGAGCTGCGCAAACTCCGCCCACTCATGAGTGCGCTCTCTCCGTCTCTCAACCCCGTCTCGGGTAAAGAGCGCGTTCCCTAGACATAGTGCTCGCTCGCTCAGAGGCAGTTCAGTGCGTACTGCAACTCTTCGGCGCAGCCATCCCCGATTGAATGCCGATTGCTCGGCTATTTTGGACTGCCTCTCGCCCTTCCCCATGGATGGGCGGGAGGTCGGCTCCACCCTCTCTCGAGGGGGTGGAGCTCAGGGGGCGGGGCCTGGCACTGATCTAGGAAAATTCCCACTTCTGTCTTATTGCTCGAAGAGGGGAAGTATATTGATCCTTGTAGTATGATGCCCGGCGGTGCATCGGTCGACGACGAATTCTACATGTTCATTGCCCGCTGCTGCTACGCGTTCACTACATCCTGGACGTTGCTCAGCCTCTGCACTAATTCCCTCATCCTTGTCACCACGATCAAGATCAAGTGAGATGGGAATAGAGTGTGCGAGCGTGAGACCGCGGTCTCTTCATTTCGCACACTCACTGCACCGGTCGGTGGACGAGAAAGCGTGCGAGATGAAGAGAGCGTGGTCGCACATAGCGCACTCTTGCTGTCAATGAGCAGGATCGGAGAGAAAAAAACCGTATAGCAGGACGATCTAGACTCGACACATCGATCGTGCCCGGTTAAACGCTGATTTTAGCGGAATTTAATATTGCAGAACTCTTCGTTCCACAACCAATCTGCTCATCGGACTGTGCGCGATAGCCGATATTCTCAACCAGGTAAAGTTGAACAAACGAATCTTTTTTCCTATTAATTAGAGTACACACAGAAAAAATCTGTCATTTCGAATTCTGTCACTTTTTTGACAGAATGATTCTGTCGATCGATTCTGTCATTTATGGCAGATGTATCTGTCGGTCTGATAGATTAATCTGTCGATGCAAAAGTTTTTGGAAACCGACAGAATCAATCTGTCACTCTGATCAGATTTCCTCTTGATCGGTCTGTGCTTTTCGATTTGAATGAGTGGGTCGATGCAAATGAGGATTATTGTCTCTTCTCACTCCCCACTCTCTAGCTCGCATTGTTCCAAATTTTAGAGGGTATAAAAGGTTCAGGGAACACTTATCTCTCATCGCTTCAACTGTTTCCCAATGGAAAAGAGGAAGGGGGCATTTGCCCCACGGACAATGCCCTTCCTCTATGAGAAGCCGCAACCGAACTTCGGCCAAAGCAGAAGACACATAGACACAGGGGTATTCGAGGACGTGTGAAATGCACCTGACTTCTACAGTAACCCCTCCCCACCTTTGAATGACAGAATCAATCTGTCATTTTTGCACCGACCGAAAATCGACAGAATGATTCTATCAAATGCGACAGAATGATTCTATCAAATGCGACAGCGACAGAATGAATCTGTCGCAAAAAGTGACAGATTAATCTGTGAGTGCAGATCTGACAGAATATTCTGTCAGTGCAATCTGTCATATATGACAGATTTTTTTCTGTGTGTAATAATATTTTAAGAGCGGAAAGCTGGTGACGCTCCCGTTGCTGTTCAAGATGGACATTCGAATGCGCAGTGAGAGATGCGCGATTGTAATGGTGAATCTACTCTAACAAGGGGAGACCGCGTAGTCGATATTGAGTTTCCGAATGAGACCTAGTGGGATCGATTACTGTCATAAAAGTAAGAAATAATCAGTGGTTGAAAACTGCTAAAGAAATCTTGTGATATATGCACTCTCTGTGGGGAAGTGGCTAAAATTCCGGAAAATTAGCCAATCCCATAAGGGTGCAGAAAAGGTGGGGGCATATTTAGCAGTTTTAAACCACCGATTATTTCTTACTTTTATGAGAGTAATCGATCCCACTAGGTCTCATGCACTAGGTCTCATTCGGCCACTAGGTCTCAGTCCTGGAGATCTCTTCTGCCCCCGTATTAATTACCCCGAGTTCGGGGGTGCGGGGTGACGAGAGAGCGTGGGGAATTGAGAGGTATGTAAATTCGTTCGCTCACTTTCCTCCTACACTCTCTCGCCACCCCGCACCCCGCACCTCCGAGATGTTTACTACGGGGGCTGCGGAGAGAGCATGCACTATGGAGAGATCAGTTATCACTATATCTCGGGCGCTTTCTTGATTTTGTCTGATCTCTCTCTGTGCAGGAGTCAACATCTCCAGTGATGCTGCGCAAATGTCTTGGGGTGCAAGGTGCAAAACAGTTTTATGCACCCTTTCATAACTTTTTTCCAAGTGAAGCTACCACTTCCAAACTTGATACAGGGATTGTAAGGCACGATCGGAACTTTTCCTGTTTGATTGGAGAGATTTCGTTCAGTTTGAGCCGAGTTACACGAGTTTTCCACCCTTTGATGGGGAAATTACCCCGAAGAAATTAGCGCAGCATTAGACTTCCCGCTCCGTGTAGTGTCTTTACCAATCATCTGTGCAGTTCTTGCCGGCAATTGGCGTCGCTACCGGCTGCACGTGCGTTTTGTGCGTGGGCATTGACCGACTCTTCTCCATTCACGCGCCAATCAAGTACCACGCTGTGGACAAGCGCGTCTACCACACGGTAATCGCGTTTTCCACTGGTTCTCCGTTGCCCCCACCAACAGCGCAACTGCCTTCTTATTAGAGTTTGAAATTCGGGTAAATAATTGAATTAGTACTCTTCATTTCGCACACTCTCTAAACCGGTCCATTATGAGAGAGTGTGTGAAATGAAGAGACTCTACTTCTACTTCTCAAACTCTACTTCTTATTATGGTGCGTTTATTGTCGCTGAGGAGTCAGAAATGGTCTGGTCATTCTCCACTACCGTTACTTCACAAAAAAGCGCGCGCGGAGTCATAAATTATGGTAATTTGTGATAAAAAGTCATAAACTGCTGCAGCTCGGCTATTCGGGCACCAATACCTTCAAATTTGTGACATGTGATAGCTGTCATTGTGTCCTTGAAAATTGTCTTTTTAAAAAAATGAATATAATTACAAAATAATGAAGGAATACGATAATGAGCTTTCAATCCTCATTCAGCTGCTCTTGATGCGGGAAGCGTGGTGTGTGGTGTGCTCATCGTGGATACGGTAAGACAATTGTGCAAACCTCCTGGCACTTTGCCAATTCCTCGGCAGTTGGCCGCAAACCACTTTCCCTCGTTTTCTTTCTTTTTACGCCCGTAATAGTTCGTCTGACTAAATATTTTCTGTTTGTACATGGAGCTGGTCCTCCGTAGTTCCCATTTCGAAGTGGTTCACGTCCCTGCTAACTCAATTTAGCACGGAATCGACGTTCCAACTTGTGACTTAGGCGTATAGGTCGATCGAAACTTGTTCCCTGCTCGTTGATCTACTGTTTCCCGCCTTTCCCTGCTTCCCATCCCTTTCCCCCCTCCCCTGCTATGTTACTTCGTGTTTTTTTGCTTCTTTTCATGCTTTCCTCTCCCATTTACCGTTGTTCCAAACTCCACAATTTCAGCTCCTACAACGGTCGCGCGGCTTCGGTGCGGCTCCGCAGCAAATGGAGGAATTTAATGAATCAGATGGGTCCTTTTTTACAAGGACCGTTATGAAAATGATATAGTCAGTGTCTGCTTGTGGATAGTTTCAGGCTCGCCCCCGGTGCTCTGCCTCCTGCTTGGTTCTCCTTTGCCTCTCTGGCCCCTTCGCTTTAATTAGAATCGTTCGATATGGATACTAAAACTACTCTTTCTTGATTCTCTTTCCGAAAATGTGAGGACCGGGGTCTGAATCGGAGTCATTCGAGGATTCATCCACTCTAGCTCCTAGGAATGCGTTCGATGGGGAATTGGTTGATGTTGAATGATTGTGATAGCTTAGATAAGGATTGGGGACGTAATGAGAAGTAGAAGGATAATGATATGGTGCAGGAATCGCGTGCGACGTGGTAGAGAATGAATAGGCCGAAACAGGCGCAGAACTAGCAATAGTGGATACAGGGGCGGGTGCGGTAAAAGAGGGGTAGGTCACAACTGGCTGAATCGTGGTGACTCCAGACATTGGGATCGTATTCAAACGCGTGGCGGATACGGTAACGGGCGAGTACGACATAGTCGAAAGAATGATGGGTGCCGTAGAGTAGGGATCGGTCACAACTGACTGACTAAGGCTTACGGTCGACAATGGGAATAGAGAATTCGGGATGGAGCGGGGTACGGTAGAGCAAGGGTAGGTCAGAACAGGTTGGCAATTGGACACGGAAGACACTGGGAATACAGTAGTCGAGAAAGAGCGCGGTACGGTAACGGGTGGAATCGATATGGTAGAGGGAGGGCTGGGTACGGTAGAGCAAGGGTAGGTCAGAACAGGTTGGCAATTGGACACGGAAGACACTGGGAATACAGTATTCGAGATGGAGCGGGGTACGGTAACGGTTGGGTGGACATTGGAAGGAGGGAGAGTGGGTGGTGGAAATGTAGCAGCTTCTCTCTTCCTCGTTGCAGCGTAGGTGTTGACTCGATTCGTGAGGGACTTGCGCGCAGTCTCACGGCATTGATGAGTGGAATAAGCCCGACGGTGCAAGCAAGCCTAGAAGTTTTGATTTTATTATTTTCGAAATAGATAACTTATTGCAGTATCAATGAACTTCATGAATGTATAGTAAAACTTAGATGGCTCACATCAACGAGAAATCGTACTCGTTTCCTATCCACTCGCTGCTTCAAATTATGTTTCATTTCCTCCTTGTCGTCTTTCCACAACACTTCTTCAAGAGACGTGGCCAGATTCTCAACCGATTGGTTCGTGTCGACCTCGTCCACTTGCTCTTTGGTGAGAAGATCATAAACAAATGCTGAAAATTTATTATAATTTAGCAGAACTTTTCTATGTCTGTATGGTTTTGTCTTTAGCAAATCTTTCGCATTTTAGTTTTTTTTTTGCTTCATGGTCGCGCAATCATAGATGGGCAGGTAAAACCAAACTTTTGTACAGGCGGTTGTGAATACGGCCCTTGACTACCCCCTGCAGGCGGTAGTCAAGGTACCCTGTGCCCACATATGCGCGCAATCGTCCCAGATCATTTTCCAATAGAAATCAAACCTAAATATCTTTAAAATTTTACAAAACTAAAAGAAACAAACACAACAAAACATGGCCAAGAGCGCGCCATTCAAATCCGTCAGTCACGGTTTCGAATCCTCCTTTTTGCCTTTTTGAATGTTAGGCAACACGCGTTTCCAAGTTTATTAAACTTCGTCAAATAAATATACGTGTGCTCACCAGTTTTTCCCAATTTCCGTTACCGTTTTCACGAAAATCACCAATTTCTTTTCTCGAAAACGTTCACTTATGGCAACCCATATCTGTGAGAATTTCATTTATCAATAGTACAGTACCTTGTACTGTAGCGTCACTAATTGCGGTGGGTCAACTTCAGTGGTGTTGGTTCGTATTCATGACTGCCTACTGTGAAGTGCGCTGCGCTACTCCCTACAGTAGCCAGGAATGCGGTAGGTAAACACCAATGGCTTTACGCGTGTACTAAGCTCTCTTAACTGAATCTTGCTCTGCAGCCACACTCCTCCTAGATCGAACCTATATTTGAACTGTGACTAAAGCGTAGTGAACGCTTAGAGCGAAGTGCATTTAATCTGCATCACGTCTAATTGTACAGTATTTGTAATGAATATAGACTGCGGGAATGAGGTAGGATACTGTAACTATGCTGATGTAGCGGGTTTACTTTTGAAAATACCGTAACTGAATTTACCTTTGACTTTCGGTGCTGCAGCAGCCAATGCATCCAGCTTGATTGCAGCAGAATCACCCAGTGTCTCCAGTTTCTTCAACTTCGCAGCGATTCCAGCAACCTGAAATTTAGCAAATTACTTGAATTAGAACACTAGTATCCAACCTCAGTTGCAGCAGCTCGTGATTCGTTCACTGCTGTGTGGAGCAATGGCCCGTAGGAAAGAATGAAATCATTGAGAGTCCTTGCGACTGTTGAAAAATCCCTTCTCATCTCGTGCAGTGCTTGTGTCATCAAAAATATTGCAGGGTCTGAAAGAACATAATTTCAGAATGCAGAACAGTTCAATTCGAAATGTTGCACGTATGTAACTGCTCGCATACCTGTGGTAGTTGTTGCAGCCTGGTGAACGAATTGAGATGACATCGCTATCGATTGGAGGGGCGCCGCTAGTTGAGCCGGGATTTGAGTACTGCCGGGGTGGAGGTATGGGGTGGAAAGAGAGGGGAACAGAGTAGGCATGGAAGGGGGTGCTACAGTATTGGGAGGGATTCCTAGGGAGGTAGTGGGAGGGATGCCTACAGTATTGGGAGGGATTCCTAGGGAGGTAGTGGGAGGGAGCCCTAACGTACTCATGGAAGGAGCCACATTATTCAGGGGCGTTGGTGGTGAGGAAGTAGACGATGCAGCAGGAGCGGTAACGAGGCTAATCTAAAATACAAGAGTCAAAACAATGGCTCTCCAGATGTGGAGGCTCTCTTTGGGGCACGGGGGCCCCCGACGGGGCTGTCATGTAGAGGGTTTTGGGTTGGTTTCACCAAAGTCAAAGTGGCATAATGTAACCTCACCGCCGGGATCCCGCAGCGACATCAGACTGCCGTGACCCACCATTACCCGGAAATACGAAATTGAGAATACAGGCCCTTTGTATGTAGCATGAGGTAGACCTCGGAGTTGTCATTGCCTGGGGGATACCGTAATCATCCTACCGAACACTCGGCTACAGTAACCATACCGTAAGACGGATTTGGAAAAGTGTAACGATCGGCACGGGATTTTTTTATAGAAGATATCTCTCGAGTAAGCAAAGTGTGTGGGGCATTCCGCACCCCCATCTACAGTACAGTAGCCTACCGTATTACCAAAATACGAAAATTATCAAATCATCTCAGGATTTTTGTAGGAGGTAGAACTCGAGTAAGCAAAGTATGTGGTGCAAACCCGTGCCCCAAAGAAATCCTTTGGGGCACGGGGACCTATCCATGGATGGAGCCTCAAGCGTGGAGACCCGAGCCTTGCAAAGATTTCCCGCACTCCTGATTTCGCAAACTCTCTCGCCGGTTAGAGAGAACGATTAGAGAGAGGCTAGAGAGCTTGCGAGTGAGTGAAATGTTTTTGCACAGCCCTGGTGGAGATCAAAACCAATGGTCAAAACTCATAATAATATAAATTGAAAATACACACCCTTTGCTTCCTCTGAGGAGGGGGAGTAATGGTGCCGGGCTGCTGTCTTCGAAGTCGTTCCTTCTCGACGCTTTTCTTCCCTCTGTCGTTGTACTTGAGTACTCCGGGACGTTCCAGAGCTGGGTCCTTGGAAGGATCCATCACGGTAATCGACGTTCCGACACGCGCAACGCCGCGAATAAGGTCTTCATCGATTACTAGCCACTCATCGCCAGTTGACGATTGGACCAGAACAAGCCACCACATCTGACACTTCAAAAATTATCGATTGCATGTTTAAAATATATCGACATAAGTAATTAGACAAAAAAAACGGAAACGATACGAATAGTAATCGTAGAATGAGAGAAAGGAAAGAGACACGTAACGGTGCAAATGAAGGAAAGAGACACGAGATGATGCAAATAATCGTATTTACATACTACGAGTGGAGACAGTGCATGCAAACACAGACCAAACAGTTGTCTTCGTTCAAACATTGTCATGATACATTATGATATTTTATCGTTCGTGTTGATCTCTGCTCTTTCCTGTTGATTTTTGATCTTTTGTATCGATCTTTGATCTTTCGTCATGATATTTTATCTTTGCTTTTTTGTATTGATATTTGATCTTTACCTGTGCTAAGTTTAGGATGGCCACGGAGTACCATCCCCGTGACTCTGTGAACCAATGGCGAGATGACGGATTGACGTGCAAGGAGATCTCTGAGATGCTTTCGACGAGGAAAGAGATCAAGCTGAGTGAGTCAGCAGTGCGGCGCCAACTCAACCGTAAGGAGCGGGTCCCCAAGTGTTACTCTCCCTCCTCTGTACCCAAGGATCTGCACCCCACAGTGAGGGAATTGATCGAGAAGTTGTACGTGAAAGACGGAACGATTACGGTAGATCGCATCAAGAAAGTGATCGAAACGGAGACGAATCTGCGAGTGAGTACTCCTACCGTAGCCCACCGGGATTCGATAACTTACCACCTACCATAATCTATCGGAATTCAATAATTTATCTATAGAAATATTTTGTTAATTTTTTTGTTGAACTGTACACAGTGTGGGTGTTAGGATTTCCGGTTCGGAAGAATGTGGTTTTACAGACGGCGGGACGTTTTGGAAGAAAAATCTTTCCCTTTCCACAGTGAAAGCGCTGTCTCTCCTCTCTCCCTAAAACGATCCGTATTCTGTAAAACGACATTTGACCAACCGTCTTTCCCCTCTGTCGATTTATGATCGAAACAGCCAGAGGGTAGTCTGTAAACCCGACACCGAACGGGCAACTCTTGTGGCAGTGTACTTGCACGCTGCCCTACGTGGGGCAGCGTACAACTATGGTCATAGCTGAAAATGGGGTTGGGGTTCGTTCGGCCAAACTCAAAGTGGTCTACAGGAGGGTGGCGAAAACAAATCATCAACCTTTTATGGCCCCGCTCTCGAGTCTCTCTCCAGCTCATAGACCAAAAGGTATGTTCCAGGAAACAAACTCAGACATCATTTCGGATTTGCGCCTAGTTTAATATCCCTGCTGCAGATTTTTACCAAACGTCTGAAGATTTTTCTGATGTAATCGGACATGGGCTTTCAGCTAAACACAAAATTGAGTAAAAATATTCACAAAAATATTTTCGAAAATATTTTTGAAAATAAAAAAATTTTGAAAAATTTTTTTTTCCACATTTTGGCGCAAGATGTATTTTGCAAGCACCAAAATGTGATAATTGATCCGTTTCAAGTGTAACAGACTAAAAATAAAACATTTTAAATTCATGGGACGTCACGGATTTAAGAAATTAAGCTAATTGACTCGCTCTTTGCTGTAGACCACTTTGAGTTTGGCCAACCCAATGCAGCGTGAAAACAGCCTCAGGCTTGCATACCTATGGTTGCAGGTGACGGGACACGTAGTGAATACCTGGCGAGAAGAGCTTGGGTTTCGGAAGTTTCGGCTTCGTTATGGGCACATGGTCCGACTGGCCAACCGATTAGTCCGTGTTGACTACTGCCAGAGAGCTCTCGATAGTCGTGAACAATTTTTGACCCATTCTTTCTCCGATGAGAGTTGGATATATCTTGAGAAAACGTCTAAAACGATATATGTTCGTGACAGATCTCATGCAGTTCAATTGCTAACCTATTCTGACCTACCCTTGCTCTACCGTACCCAGCCCTCCCTCTACCATATCGATTCCACCCGTTACCGTACCGCGCTCTTTCTCGACTACTGTATTCCCAGTGTCTTCCGTGTCCAATTGCCAACCTGTTCTGACCTACCCTTGCTCTACCGTACCCCGCTCCATCCCGAATTCTCTATTCCCATTGTCGACCGTAAGCCTTAGTCAGTCAGTTGTGACCGATCCCTACTCTACGGCACCCATCACTCTTTCGACTATGTCGTACTCGCCCGTTACCGTATCCGCCACGCGTTTGAATACGATCCCAATGTCTGGAGTCACCACGATTCGGCCAGTTGTGACCTACCCCTCTTTTACCGCACCCGCCCCTGTATCCACTATTGCTAGTTCTGCGCCTGTTTCGGCCTATTCATTCTCTACCACGTCGCACGCGATTCCTGTACCATATCATTATCCTTCTACCTTATCTAAGCTATCACAATCATTCAACATCAACCAATTCCCCATCGAACGCATTCCTAGGAGCTAGAGTGGATGAATCCTCGAATGACTCCGATTCAGACCCCGGTCCTCACATTTTCGGAAAGAGAATCAAGAAAGAGTAGTTTTAGTATCCATATCGAACGATTCTAATTAAATATCCTCGATAAACATTGATTGCGTCATCCCTACTCAATAGAAAAAAACAACAACACACATTTGTAAGAGCCGCACTGGGAGGCGAACGCCTGCGAGGGAGCGAAGGGGCCAGAGAGGCAAAGGAGAACCAAGCAGGAGGCAGAGCACCGGGGGCGAGCCTGAAACTATCCACAAGCAGACACTGACTATATCATTTTCATAACGGTCCTTGTAAAAAAGGACCCATCTGATTCATTAAATTCCTCCATTTGCTGCGGAGCCGCACCGAAGCCGCGCGACCGTTGTAGGAGCTGAAATTGTGGAGTTTGGAACAACGGTAAATGGGAGAGGAAAGCATGAAAAGAAGCAAAAAACACGAAGTAACATAGCAGGGGAGGGGGGAAAGGGATGGGAAGCAGGGAGAGGCGGGAAACAGTAGATCAACGAGAAGGGAACAAGTTTCGATCGACCTATACGCCTAAGTCACAAGTTGGAACGTCGATTCCGTGCTAAATTGAGTTAGCAGGGACGTGAACCACTTCGAAATGGGAACTACGGAGGACCAGCTCCATGTACAAACAGAAAATATTTAGTCAGACGAACTATTACGGGCGTAAAAAGAAAGAAAACGAGGGAAAGTGGTTTGCGGCCAACTGCCGAGGAATTGGCAAAGTGCCAGGAGGTTTGCACAATTGTCTTACCGTATCCACGATGAGCACACCACACACCACGCTTCCCGCATCAAGAGCAGCTGAATGAGGATTGAAAGCTCATTATCGTATTCCTTCATTATTTTGTAATTATATTCATTTTTTTAAAAAGACAATTTTCAAGGACACAATGACAGCTATCACATGCCACAAATTTGAAGGTATTGGTGCCCGAATAGCCGAGCTGCAGCAGTTTATGACTTTTTATCACAAATTACCATAATTTATGACTCCGCGCGCGCTTTTTTGTGAAGTAACGGTATCTCTCGACCGGTCGGCAGATGAGAGAGTGCAGGGAATGACGAGATCATTTCTGACCCCTCATTGTCAGCGACAATAAACGCAGCATTAGGATGATGGTCAGTCGAAAAATGTCTTTGTCTGAAATAATGTCGAACAAAGGTTCCGTTCCGGTTCGTTCCGGTTCAATCCTTTGTTCTCCTTTGTTCGGCCTCACATTCCGGCTTTTCGACTGACCACCTCTACTTCTTATTGTTAGATATTTTCCGCCAGTGTAGATCGCTCGAAATAGGCTTTGTTATTATAGAAACAAAGGTAGGAGGAACCGAATCAAATTCCAATTCCGACAGGCTATAGATTAGAGTTTGAAATTGGGGTAAATAATTAGCTCTCTTCATTTTCCACACTCTATACGCCGGTCGATTGGTGAGAAAGTGTGCGAAATGAACAGAGCAAATCCATTTATTTACCCGAATTTCAAAATCTACGATGCACTTTGTTCGTTTCACGTATCATTGCAATTTCAACGTCACATCCTACAAGTGACGTTGCATCCTACACACAGAGAAAAATTTATAAATACAGCCCCATCATACATGAAAAAATATGAAAAATGTATCACATGTTATACATTTGTTATACATTTTCATGTACGATGGGGCTGTATTTATACATTTTTCTCTGTGTGTACAAGGTGGCGCAGTGATACAGTGTATCCGCGTAGCTAAAAGATCTGAGACGATTGTCTCATACAAAGAGAGCAAGTGGGTAGTAGAGTGCGAAATGTGAGACCAAGCTCTCTTCATTTCGTACACTCTCTAGACCGGTCGATAGACGAGAGAGTGCGCCAAATGAAGAGACCGTGGTCTCACATTTCGCACTCTAGTGGGTAGAGTAGACAATAAGCGAAAGGCCCGTGGTTCGACTCCCGGTCCTTGCAAAAAACTTTGCTATCTTGCGAAATCAAAAATCCTGGCAGACATTCCAGATCCTACTACTTTTCATACTCGCATACTGCGCCTACGTGGCAACGATTATGGCCGTCTTCCAGCGTCCCCAGTGAGTGAAACTATACAGAGAGAAAACATACTAGGAATACGACATCAAGTTGGCACGCCTACTAATATATAAGTAGGGCCTACTAATCGCCTACTTATATATTAGTTGGCCCTACTTATATATTAGTAGGCGTGCCAACTTGATGTCGTATTCTTAGTATGTTTTCTCTGTGTGTAGCATTATTTTCTCTTTACGTCCTTCGAAGAAGCAAAGGTATCTTTTAAAAGATCGAAATTATTTTAAAATTGAAGCTAATAAGGTTGAAGCTAGAAGGAACTGCTTCAAAATATACAATTCGGTTAACCTTTCATGTTGCTTCCTATTTGTGCCATCTATTCACCATTCCACGACTTTGCATTCAAATTGTTCACGCGTGGCAACTTTGCCGTAATCGCCCTCACGGCAGTCGTCTATCTGGCGCTGTGGGTCAGTATACGATCACGCAAAGGTGAGTAGACGATACCGTAATCTTATTTCAGGACTATCGTACACCGAGTCCACTTTGCAGGAAAGTGTTCCACAGTGTTCCACAGTGGAACACATTTCCCCACCTTTTTCACTTTCTTGAAGTCATGTTGAACATGACGATTATTAGGCTCCATTTAGTATTTCATTTAGCATTTAGTACGTGTCGAAAATATTCCTCAAATTGGAAATTGTTTATCAAGAGTGCTGAATCATATCCATGAGAAGAAAGGGTTGGATCAATTTGTCACGGATAAACCAAACAATAAACACTTCCAAAGCGATAGGAATCTTCAGATAGGGAAATATTTGCAAATCCCAGATAACAAGGATTTGCGTCGAGTCGAGCGCTCACTTCTCATTGTCGCGTGCGCGGACGTCGGCGGGTGGCTGCTCACCCCCGCAGCAGCACAGATTCCGATCGCTCTACGGCTCTCAGGTTTCGCGAGCTAAAAAAAAAGTTCACGAGTTTGCAGCAAGAGGTCGCACGACCAAATTGAAAACACCCCGACCAAAATATATCATCAGGGATCGTACAATATTAATCCTCTCAAATAATTAGGAATATTCAATTTTAACCAGAACCGAGCAACATCATCTACAATGTTAGATATTTCCAATAAGTTGATCATTCCAAATGACCTATTACCAGAGAAAGAGGCAGCGAAACAAGAACTTGTTTCTGCACGAAAACGAAACCATTTAGGTCTTCCAATGGTGGCAGCTATGCAAGGAGTCACTGTCTTTGTCAATATCGTCCTAGCAATCAAATTGTTCGTCTATTATTGGACGAGGTATCGGGCTAAACCCGTCTAATCCCTCAAACGAATAGTGAATAAATCTACACGTAACGTGCAATAACACGATTTTTGATTATATAGTCTCAGATCGGTTTTAAATCGCCACAATTATCTTTATTACACTTTGAAATAGTCATAGACTAATGCAATATTTCCAGCACCGACTATCGAGCGGCGTTTCGAAAGACGCTAAAATTCAAGGAAAATTCCGTCAGTCAAGCGTCGGTCGACGATATTCGAACACCTCACTGAATACCGCGTATAGGTCTTGCAACTCCTCTGATGGATCAGACAATATCGTTTCGGATTTTCCTAGACACACCGATACACACATCTCTGCAGACATAATCTCGGCCTGGTCCTTCACCAGTTGTAACAACAAATACACTTATTCGATTCAAGAAAACTTTTCCGTGATGTTTAGCCGATGTAACACAACAATGTCACATCTTTTCCAGATGCGCATTAGAGAAGTTTCCGTGATCAGATTGTGAGGGGTGGGGGGGTAAAAACACGGCATGTGACTTTTCCCAATCGGTACTTCCTCTGTATCACACAGAAAAGAGAACCAGTAAAATAGAAGTCAGACACGCAATACGATCTTGATTGCCAGGTGTTACTAATTTCCACTTCAATGTTGTTACATTATGCCAGTGTGTGATAGGTACCTAATTGCGTGCACTTGAAATTTGTCGCGCGAAACAGTCGTATTTATACGCGTGTAAGTTAGTTCCGCAATTGTATTTATTGGTTGCGGTTGCCATTTTCCGATGGCCGTGGTTCATTACTCATACGAACTCAATCGCTCCCTCACCGATGAATACACTCCAATATTCGAGATCATCTACGCCACCGAAGTTTTTAGTCACTCGTAAAAAAGAAAATCGATAATCTATAGTTTTTGCTGCTCATTTTATCGATTGCCCTAATTCCCTGCGTCATTTGCATCGCGATGAATGCACAACCGCTGCACAGAAACGTAAGCTGGGGTTTTCTCAACCACTTGAAAATGGCTAACAAAATCAGGACCGTGCCAGCAAGTTCGAACTAATTGACGGTTAAAGTCACCATTGATAGTCGTATTTCAGCTACGTCTCTTCATTTCGTTGGTTTTGGTGCAAGCGATGTTTGGAATTTTGGCGAGAGCTGTGCTGCTAACGGCTCAATACTATTACGACTACTGGCTCAGTGAGACCGCGTTGTTCTTTATTATACTTTATAATACTTATTTTTATTATATTTATTATACTTGATGACTTGGTGTCTATACGTAGACACCAAGTCATCAAGTAATCGAGCAATTTCACATCATCGAAAATTCGCGAAACCTTGTAAAAGCTGTCATTTCTCGTTTGCTATCATTGCAGAACACGAATGGATTCTTTGTGCGGCCTCATTATGCAGACGATGGTTTCTCATGTTTCTCGGAATTTCGTGAGAACGAATTCTTCTTTTACATAGTTTACAATAATTTCGCAGAACCTTTTCATTCACAATTGAGCGACTGGTTTCTACCCTCTTCTGGTCGTGGTAAGTAGAGTGCGAAATGTGAGACCACGGCCTCTTCATTTTGCACACTCTCTATACCGGTCGATAGGCGTGAGAGTGACCGTAGTCTCACATTTCGCACTCTAGTGGTAAGACCCTATCTTTACACATTTCCTTGTTTCAGCCCTTCCTTATTTTAAGAGACCGGCTCGGTAAGAATTGAGCACTGCCGGACATCCGCGCCAGGACTTTCGATTTGGCCCACCATACTCATACCATGGAAGTGTCTCGGGACCCTATTTACAAAAGTATTCGAATTTGTGCCCTGAGGCTCAAACCCGTCTCGCATATCGCGCGCAACCGACGAAAAAGTGATTTTTGTAACTTTTGACGTACATGAGCTAGAATCAATTTTTCTTCAGCAATATTTTAATCATGCTCAGTGTGCACCGAAAAACAACATGAATTATTTTTGGAGCGATTGGAAATATTTTATGCGAATAAATTTTTCGTCATTTTTGAAATTTCTCTTCAAAGATTGAAATACTGCAAATAATTTCACGGTGCAGCTTATAGCACTATGCAATCTCTGCATGGTGGTGGATATCATATTACATGCCATCATTTCGCATGAGACGAAAAAATCGATTTTACATTTCAAAAAATCATCCTGAAAAAATCTGTAAGTGGAATGCCATTATCTCATAGAATTATTCTGCATTCATGGCACTACATTTACTGAAGAAGTATCAAATCTATCCATCAAGTTTGAAAGAAAATATTTTTTTGAAAAATCCATGACCCGGGTATCAAGGTCAAAAATCTCAAAATATTTTTGTCGCCTATCGTCAATCCCATAATGCGTCTGTATTCTTACCCACGCACACGTTCTGTATTCACACTCAAATGAACCGTTAGTGGCTTCGACTCGTACCAGGAAACGAAAAACTATTTTGGACCATGACCCCGGGTTCATGGATTTTTTCCAAAAAATATATATTTTTGAAATGGTTAAAATTATTTATCATTTCTTCACCTACTGGCGAAATGATGATTTTTTGCATCAACAGTTTGAATAATTTTTTTTGGAAAAAATCCATGAACCCGGGGTCATGGTCCAAAATAGCAAAATCGTTTTTCGTTTCCTGGTACGAGTCGAAGCCACTAACGGTTCATTTGAGTGTGAATACAGAACGTGTGCGTGGGTAAGAATACAGACGCATTATGGGATGTAATATGATATCCACCACCATGCAGAGATTGCATAGTGCTATAAGCTGCACCGTGAAATTATTTGCAGTATTTCAATCTTTGAAGAGAAATTTCAAAAATGACGAAAAATTTATTCGCATAAAATATTTCCAATCGCTCCAAAAATAATTCATGTTATTTTTCGGTGCACACTGAGCATGATTAAAATATTGCCGAAGAAAAATTGATTCTAGCTCATGTACGTCAAAAGTTACAAAAATCACTTTTTCGTCGGTTGCGCGCGATATGCGAGACGGGTTTGAGCCTCAGGGCACAAATTCGAATACTTTTGTAAATAGGGTTCCGAGACACTTCCATGGTATGAGTATGGTAGGCCAAATCGAAAGTCCTGGCGCGGATGTCCGGCAGTGCTCAATTCTTACCGAGCCGGTCTCTTAATTGTCCTTTCTTCACGCTTACATTCAGGTATGAGAAGCAAACTCCAAGCACGTTAACTATTTTCTTCGGAATAAATATTATATCCGAATTAATCACATTTCAGCTCGCATACGTTCTGACTTTTGGTAAACGAATTTCATTTACGTCGTTGGCAAATGTGGTAGATGTTGATAAAACAAAACGGTTATAAATAAAAATTTGTATTTATTAATTTGCCAATATGTTTTGTCACAAAAAATTGAAGCTAACGACGTTTCCCCGCTAAATTAGAATTATATTTTTAAACAAATGTATTTACAGAACTGCTCGGTACCGACGGCTTGTGGGCGCTTCTCTTATTCACTCTATTGATCATCATTGTCGGATACGGTGTATGCAAATAAAAAAAAATAAAAAAATTTTTTTTTTTAAATTAGAAAAAAAAATCGTTTTCGTAGTCTCTAATTCTAAGCTCGCCAACAGTTATTCTGCATTCTACTTACCTACAACTTGCGGCACATTCAACGCTTGCAAAAACGGGGCGCCGACACCGGCTATTCACTCGCCCGCACTTTCCAAATACGCGAAACGGTCTCATTTATGATGGTGAGCTTTTCTCCATCCCGCTTTTCTCAAAACCCGGGCTTTTCTCAAAACCCGGTAATCGAATCAGTTTCTCTGTATGAGCGACCCCCACACCCCCGACTTTTCATGATCTCACTCTGTTATGCTATATTCATTTCTCTTTCTATTTGTAACCGCGTTTCCATTGAAGACGCATAAATATATATATCCCCATTTTGCTCTTTATAAATTATAGCTATTGATATAGGCAGCATACCCTCTAGTTGTTACCACGTTCCTTGATGAGACACGGGAAAAGTAATGTACCGTCTCGCGTTTGAAAGTCGAGATAATTCATCTTTTTACGGTTATTATATTAATGAATATATTATTATTGGTTATTATGTCGCAGATGTACATCCGCTACGCTGGTCCTTCAATCGTCGCGACTTCACCCCTATTCGTATTCTTCACTATGCACTTGCTACTACCGCCTGAGTATCGATTTGGAAGGCCGCTGACACTCGCCATGAGCGACTGGTGGATCGCTATGTGAGCTGACCACATCATTCAAACGTCCCACCCAGTCCTCTCAAAGGATCAATGACAAGAGTGAAAGCGATCCGGGATTGATTGAATCAGATTCAATAGGCCGGTTCAAATCTCTTCCGTGGCTTGCGAAATGCGAAACTATGATTTCATCATTTCGAACATTCTTTCATCCACCGACCAGGAAAGAGATTGCGTTGGAAATGAAATCAGGAGCTCGCGCTCTCTCATTTCGTTCTCTACTCCCGAGAAGCGTGATATTGCGTTAACAAACGAAAGCGCCTTACTAGATGTTTCTCTAGCTCTTGACCCCTGTTCTGAGCATGAATCGTTCTTTGACTTAGACTAATCGTTGCAGAATGGGGCCGTTTGCTCTACTGACTTTTCCGTTCTGCGCACGTCAATTTCGCAAGCCGGCCTACAAATTCGCCATCTATCGATTCTTCATGCCTCATCGGTATGCAATCGAATTAGAAACGAGGTAAGACAGAGAATTCTGGACGACAACTAGCGGGGATGTTTTGACTCACTGTTGAGGTTAAAAGCACTGCGCACTATCCGCGTACAAATTCTGTCCTCGGGGAGCTCCTAACCAGGTCCAGGTCGTACTGAATTCAGTTCTTGTTGATTTCAGTGCATCACAATCGATGACAGTAGTGCGACGTTGTTCCACCACGAACCACTACTTCGAGTGGCTAGAGCGGGATTTAATGGCCGTCTCGAAAGCCTGAGCTACAGCCTGAACTAATTCCTTATGCATTTAATAAACGTGTACTTTATTGGCGTTTACATTTTTTACCCGTGATTTCTTACTGTTGGCATCATAGATGCAAGCCCGAGCCACTGGTTGATCGTATGCGCAAAAATAGTAAGCCATGCACAGTAACTGCCTTGTTTACTCTCGTGGCCCCCTGAATTGGTAACTAATTGCGAGAAGACGCGCTCGTATATTCACAAGCTCGTTGATGATTCGTCAACACGCGATCATCTTCGACACCTGTCACGAATATCGAGGAAGCAGCAATATCCCCTCTATTTACCACCCCTCCCTCCGCATTCCTATCCCCATACTTGCCTGGCTTAATTCGCTCTACTGCTTCGTCATGGTAAGAATTTTTAGGCCCACTTCTTTTTGCAATACAAAGAATGCGCAAATGTTCAACTAAATATAAACTAAATAAATTGTATTATTACAAAATATGTGACTTTCAGTTTGGCTTCGTGCACGAGTCTATCAGGCAACTGATGCTCCGCAAGTACGGAGAGGTCTTGTGGTCGAGCGTAGTGTGAGTGATCCATCATTTCTTGACTAATTTTCTACATCGAGACTCATGGGCCGTCGCATAATCAAGCGCTCGTAGCGAGTGCATTTTGCATTCGTTTTAGGGTTGGTCAAATCGGTTCCTGCTCTCTTCATTTCACACACTCTCTGCGCTAGGCGTCGGGCGAGAGAGTGTGTGAAATGAAGAGAGCAGGAACCGATTTGACCAACCCTAATTCGTTTACGGTGCACGGCGTTGTTCTCTCAACAAGCGGAACACTTAGTAACAAGATTGCATCCAATGTAGTAAACCGGAGTTGATTATCGCTGGACTTTTAACTATTATCACTTCAACAAAACAATAGCTCCCAGCAGAACCCGTTCCGGCTTCGAGGCGGGCAAGGAGAACATCGTGAACCATTACTACAAGGACTCGGACACCTACCTGCTCGTGGACAGCGTCTCCGTTATAACCAGTGAGCATTTGCCACAGTAGAAAGCGGTAATTAACGACATGCTATATTTTACCACTGACAACGAGTCCACCCTGGAGGGACCATACCTCATTGGCAATGGTACAGGATGGTCTGAGCTGCACTATCTCTCGCTATGCCTCCCAGTGAGCAGCAATCTTCAGAGATGACGCGCGAGCAAGTGTGGGAGATGTACGGCGGTTTTCTCATCGAGTACACAATGGAGATGGGATGGGACGAGCTCGTGCGGAGCATGAGTCCCAATCTCAAAGTGAGCGACGAGTATAAAATCATACACAATGTTCTGGTGCCTAAAAGGACGCTTCCCTGACAATCCGAACATTGTGCATAACGTATGCTCAAAAAGCGTTGAAAGAGCCCGATGACAATCCGTATGATTGTGAGCTTCAACAGACGTGATTCGAATTCCCAACATTGCCTATGATGCGCTCACAAATTGAAATGCAATTTAAATGACTATTTACTTATATTTGCATTGACCTTCTTGTTTAGCTCACAACACAGTCGCTCTCCCCGTGTATTTTTTTTCACCAAATAGAAATGGAGTGTGTTCATGAGATCCATAAAGGAAATGACGTTCACCAGGGATTCCTCGACAACCTGGACTCGCTGCACTACTTCATCGATCATGTCGTGTACAAGGCGAATCTGAGGTAGTTTGAGCATTTTTAGGTTATAACGATATTTGTTACAGAAACATGAAAGCAACGATAATAGTTTCAGAATATTTCAGGGGTCCTTCCTTTCGTTGCGAGGAGAACCAGGACGGGACGATCACGCTGCACTACTTTACTGGCCGTCAGGGACTGTACCCAATCGTGCGAGGTAGAGGAGATGGAGATGACCACATGATCATGTTGCTCTTATGTATGGACACATGATTCCAAACCTACAGATCAGGGTTAGAGCGAGAGAGTGCGCAATAGTGAGAGAGTCCCTCTCGATTTCACACGATCTCTCACTCCAAAGGCCTTTCTGTAAGGTTGACCGGCCTGTGGAATGATGTATGGAGCTTCGCCATTCATTGTTTTCGACTGTTATTTGTTTAATAGTACACTGAAATAGTGCACTCAAATAAGGGAGAATCATTCAGGCGTTATTCGTGAGGTTGCTCGTCGCGTCTTCGACATAGATGTATCACTAGCGATCACTGGCAGAACGCAGCGGTCCGTGCAGGTATGTTGTGATGTAAGAGAAAGCATGACCCACGCCTAAAAAGCAAAGCACGGGAGCGCAAAATGGAGTAGCAAAACAATGTGTTCCTCCAGACATTTTTTCATTCCTTTATTTCCTGTAGAGAGTCGCTGCTTCGAATCCTTCTGCTTCCAGATTCTTTTCTCCACTTCTCTGACGATAAAACGATTTGGTTCCAACGCTTTACCACTCGTATAATAAAGTAAACGACCAGTCGTTGGTTTCAGACAAATACGGGCGAGCGTATCGAGGAGCACGTCATGTTCCAAGTGAAACTTGTCGGCGAGTTAAACTCGGAGAACTTCATCGCCAAGGTGAACGTCGAAGACCGTGTGGTACTACCTCTGTAGTGGTAATTTTACAACAAAATTGAGTCAAGATTGTGTTAAGAGCGCATTACCAGTACACAAATCATCAATTTCGAAAAAGGAATGAAACTTTCATTGAAGGTGCCTCCATCCATCCCCGAGTCGTCGGAGAACTACCTACGCGTAAGTCCACTCGACTTCTCCACCGCGCTGCCCTATCACTTCATCATGGATGAGGAGTGCAAGCTCATCTTCGCCGGCAAGGAGCTGTAGTACGTCTACCTTGGCCCACCCTATTTCTAGTTAAAAGCACTGCTGACAAGTCAAGATGGTCTCATCCATTTAGCGAGCAGCACCATGCTGTTGCTATTAAGTAATAAATTAGTTCCCGCATGAATAGTAAATATCAGAACAGGGAGTGAATTACTTGCAGTAACTACCTGCCGCGTGATCTGCTCGTGCCGGGCACGCCCATCATGCGGCTCTTCGAAATCACTCGCCCACAAATCACGCTCGACTTTGACAACATCTGCAACTTCATCAACGCCGTGTTCGTGCTGCAGGCGAGAACGAACCCTGGCGACGTGAGGAGACACAACGCATCCGACAGGCAAGCGCGAGTGCTACGTTACCTTCCTAACTTAAGTTGAACGCCGTAGGAAGGAGAATGATACCTGACATATCCCGATAAGACAGGTATCACCAGAGATGCATGAGGCCGGGAACAACTTTCAAAAACATATCTCTGATTTCGATCAAACTTTTTTGTGGAAGTACCCCGGAGATGAGAATTCGATCAATCCGGGTCATAGGTTGCAGAACCGGCATTTAGCAATTTCCCGGTTCTGATGCCGGAATCGACGTAACTTCGTTCAAAATGAAGATACAATACCGTTCAAGAGCTCAAAATGTTTGACAAAATATGGGGAACAAATTTTCTGTTAACGACTTTCATGTGCATAGTACACATAGAAAACTAAAATTGAAAAACTGAAAATAAATCGAAATAATATTTTTTCCCTATTTTATGTTTGAGTTGTCGCAGAATTTGAAAGCGAAAAAATCAGAACCGGGAAATTGCTAAATGCCGGTTCTGCAACCTATGACCCGGATTGATCGAATTCTCATCCCCGGGGTACTTCCACAAAAAAGTTTGATCGAAATCAGAGATATGTTTTTGAAAGTTGTTCCCCAAGGGTGGTGTTTTCATGCAATCTCTCGTGATACCTGTCATAATACATACATTTATGAAGTAGGCACTCCACGATACAGAAATGGGGCCGCATATCAGGCCGTCGTCATGTGAGACTCATGAATTCAGTTCAACCGACGACATTGCACACGCCGAACCTGTCGCCGGGCTTCATCTCACTCTTAAGGCGAGTACTCAGATGGAAATAAGTTTACGACTCTAGACTTATGGGTTGGACAGCGACGACTTTCAAAGTCTAACCGCCTTGCTCCCCTGCGCCTATTAGACTTTGAAGTCGTCGCTGTCCAGCTTAGACTTATGAAGTCGTAGACTTATTTCCCCGTGAGTAGTTCCACCTGTATTTCAACAGTGGAGTGTCTTGAATCTTGCTTTGGTTAGGTTTTTAGTTCTGCATTGAGATATCACTACATTTCCGACGTTGGAAAATCTATTGAAGCATAAGTGTCATGACACAAACATCGCCTTCAACCTTCACAGGGCCAGATGATGATGCTCTCGTCGAACAAGCACATCATCTACCTCTGCTCGCCGTACGTCACCAGCATCCCCGAGGTACGCGCATGTTTGTTAAAGCGCCGTTATTGCACAGCATCAAGCACTGCCATCTTTGTGACGCGCAGCTCTAAGAAAGCCCTCTCCTTGCGAGGTCTAACAAGCCACAAGTCTTCACACTATGAACTGCTTGTAGCTGCTGCAATTCGGGATGCGTCTGACGGCGATGCCGCTGCACGATGCTACTCGAGACATCATACTGCTCAATCAGCAGAGACTGTCCGACGTCGAAGTGAAGTCTGTGCCCCTTCCGGCCATGGCCTTTTGTTGAAGCAGAATATGCAGATGGTTGATTGCTGAACATGAAAACAAAATATTGCAGCCTGCAGCTCGAGGCGAACAACGAGCAGCTGGAGACGATGGCTCGTGACCTCGAGAAGGTGCGTGCCCTGAATATTCCAAGAACCGAAACACTGTAGTGACTGCTTCACAGCACAATCTCGTAAAACTCAATCGTACAGTTTGGGAGAGAAAGATGGTTTAGCTTTTATTGCATATACTTCTTGTTGAAGGAGCGGGAGAAGACGGAGAGCCTGCTGAACGACCTGCTCCCGCCCGCAGTCGCCCTCAAGTTCCTCAACAACGAGGAGGTCGAAGCGCGTGAGTGCAAAAGCTTCCATAGGAATACAAAAAAAACTTCGGAGGAGACATGGCTGCGAGACATTGCATTGACGCTTCCAGGAGAGTACGAGGAGGCCTCGGTGATGCTCACCGACGTCCCGCAGTTCGCGAGCATCGTCGCCAAGGCGGAGCCGAAGCAGGTAGAACTATGACATCACGCATTTCACTCTTTAAAATTTTCATGCGATAACTCTATCGAAACCAGAGAACACGTGGGGGTGTTTTTTTTGGCTCTGTTCTAGTATCCCCTTTCTAAGGGAATAGAAAGGTCCCATGGGAATAGAAAGGTCCCAAAAAAACAGAAAGGTCCCATGGGAATAGAAAGGTCCCAAAAAACAGAAAGGTCCCATGGGAACAGAAAGGTCCCAAAAAAACAGAAAGGTCCCATGGGAATAGAAAGGTCCCAAAAAACAGAAAGGTCCCAAGAATCAGAGAAAAATAAATTACCGGAATAGAAAGGTCCCAAGAACAGAAAGGTCCCAAGAGCGCTGTAAAAAGATGAAAATTAATAGAAAGGTCCCAAGAACATTGAAAATGGCATGTCAAGAATAGAAAGGTCCCAAGAATCGAAAAAAATGGCTTGAAAATAATAGAAAGGTCCCAACAGAACAGAAAGGTCCCAAGAATCGAAAAATGTGCCCAAAATAATAGAAAGGTGCCAAGATAATAGAAAGGTCCCATTCCTTCTTAAGATCGTTCCAATCCCGCTCAACCACAGTACTTCCTCCCATTACCACTCGTCGTCCCACTAGAGCTACTCGCACTAAGAGACCAACCACGAGAGGCCGGGACGCTGGGGGGGGGAATCGTCGGATGCCTTTTTTGCAACCCATGCCAATAACTTGGTGGTGAAGTCAGCATCACGAGTGCTGATATTTGGCCAGGTAACTAAGGTTCTGGGTCCCGCCCCGAAAAGTTACAGTAACCCCAGGTTCTGATATCGATTTTTTACCATTCGAAAAAGTGCGTTTCTATAGTGTTTGTAGGTGTATTTTCCGAGAAAAACACGAATAAAATCGCTTTGAAAGTGATCTGACAACTATAATAATAACAATATTATGTTTATCATGCAATTCACTGAAGCTAATTTAAGAGGAGAAATAATAAGTTACTATAAAAGGTCAAAATTTCTATTTTTCTCCGTTTTTCGACCGTCCTGAAAAAATTACCCATCTATTGACAACGATTTTACGATTTTTAGAATCTTCATCAAAAACTGTATCAAGGAACATAAAAGCTTGAATAAGGACTATCCCACCGATATTCTTAAACTTTACCGTGCACTCTAGCAGATCATTTCTTCGATTAGCACGGATTAGCAAAGGAACGTTTTATTATTTTGGACGAGTGTTCGTGAATTTGTAATAGTGGGACGACGAGTGGTCATGGGAGGAAGTACTGTGGTTGAGCGGGATTGGAACGATCTTGTGAAGGAATGGGACCTTTCTATTATCTTGGCACCTTTCTATTATTTTGGGCACATTTTTCGATTCTTGGGACCTTTCTGTTCTGTTGGGACCTTTCTATTATTTTCAAGCCATTTTTTCGATTCTTGGGACCTTTCTATTCTGTTGGGACCTTTCTATTATTTTCAAGCTATTTTTGTCGACTCCTGGGACCTTTCTATTATTTTTCATCTTTTTACAGCGCTCTTGGGACCTTTCTATTCTGTTGGGACCTTTCTATTATTTTCAAGCCATTTTTGTCGACTCTTGGGACCTTTCTATTATTTTCAAGCCATTTTTTCGATTCTTGGGACCTTTCTATTCTGTTGGGACCTTTCTATTATTTTCAAGCCATTTTTGTCGACTCTTGGGACCTTTCTATTATTTTTCATCTTTTTACAGCGCTCTTGGGACCTTTCTGTTCCCATGGGACCTTTCTGTTTTTTTGGGACCTTTCTATTCCCTTAGTGAGGGGATACTAGAACAGAGCCTTTTTTTCAGTTGCACAACATTGTACGGTCTTTTTTTCTCCCAGATAGTTTCCATGCTGAACGACCTTTTCACGCGCTTCGACCGTCTCATAGGCTTCAACGATCATGTGAGTCGCTGTGCTCACGGCTTCCGGAAGTTATTTTTCTAGATCTACAAGGTGGAGACGGTCGGTGACTGCTACATGACGGTCGCGGGCATTCCCGAGCCGGTGCCGGACCACTGCGAGATCCTCTGTCACTTGGCCATCGGTGAGTAATCGCTGGTACGGTAGATATATATATTTTATCGACGCCCGAGAGCGCAACGAGATACGAACATAGATAAATGTGAAAATCGATAATATTCTCTTCCGGAGCATAGATCTTTTTAGCATAGATCATGCTAATTAATTGTGTCAGGCATGCTCTGGGAGTCGCGTGAAGTGCACGATCCGCGCACCGATGAGCCTCTCATGGTACAGTGTCTTGCTTTTCTCGATGGCCAAACTAATCGCACAGGTGCGCATCGGCATTCACTCGGGAAAAGTTGTGGCGGGCGTAGTCGGAGAGGACAAGCCACGGTGAGTACATCATTCCACAGGCCGGCCAACCCTATTCAGAGCGCGAAGTCTCCAGCTTTCCTTACTCTGGAGTGTTCACTTCTCCTAATAATGGGAGACTTGATGTCTCCATCTCTCAATTTCGCATGCTCTCTCAGCTGGAGATAACATCTCCAGAGTAAGGAAAGTTGGAGACTTCCCGCTCTGTGTACAGAAGGCTGGGGGGGGTTGAAGTAGAGTGCGAAATGTGAGACCACGGTCTCTTCATTTCGCGCACTCTCTCGACCGGTCTATTTATGAGAGAGCGTGTGAAATGAAGAGAGCGTGGTCTCACATTTCGCACTCTAGGTTGAAGTGAGTGAGCGCGTATATCGGGAGGTTTTTCACTTATTCAAACTTTCTGGCCCTGCTCCTCTCCCTGGCAAGTGTTGGAACCATTTGTGAGATAGTCACACTACTGACACGCGCGGTGATTGTTGAGGTACTCAATGTACGGCGACGCAATCAACACCGCGTCTCGCATGGAATCGCATTCGCTGCCTGGTCGAATTCAGCTGTCCGCCAAGGCCCACAAGTAAGGCTTCCGGAAAAAATGAAAAACGAAATTAAACATCAACTATTTATTTTTTTTAAAACCAACTTGCACCATGTAGAGTAGTAGCGCTCTACAATCGTTCTTCCTAAACAATTTGTAAGTTGCATTTCAGATGCGCTAGTCGCTCGGGCCGCTTCGAATTCGTTTCACGTGGTCGCATCTCTGTCAAGGTAGAGCAATCGAGCTTTGATGAAACCACGATTCGTTTTGTTAAATTAGCGTCGTAATTGATAGCCTTGCATCGGGGATTTAACAAGTGCAGGTCAATCCTTGACAAACGGATGACACACACTAACCTTCTTCGCTCCCATTTTGCTTATCCACCCAATACACGTGTTTAATTATTTGCAGTAACCATCACGAGGTTTTAAAATAAAAAAAAACTGGACCTTTCGTCTGCAAATCACTTTATCGTTAAGGACAAGGGCGATATGGAGACGTTCTTCCTGCAGAAAAGTTTGAAGAAGTCCGTGTGGGAGATTATTCGCCGTCCGAGAGGTGCGGACGCATTGTTGCTGTAGAAATAACGCTGTTCTACACTCAGAAAAAAATTACTTCGCCATGCATGCGAGTTAATGATTAAATTACTTAGTTTCTACAGAGAGAGCGTGTAAAGTGTGGAGAGCTTAAGTAATTTAATCATTAACTCGCATGCATGGCGGAGTAATTTTTCTCTCTGTGTAGACCCGGCAATTCACTCGATCGAGGGCTACGACGAGCTGCTCACTGCGTGTCAACCAGGGCTCATCCAGACCAAGGCAAGTTACAGATACACAGGTATATCTACCTAGGCGAAAAAATGGAGGGCAATGCTGACCTTAATGTGATTCCTGACTTTGCAACATTCCTCTTCTCAGTGCGTTCGCGTAATAACTGCACGGAATGAGGACAAATCCGTACATCAAATTTTGAGTCTTTCTGATTTTGACATGGATCGATGACGAAGAATCCGATTCTCAAATCAAGAGGGAAAGCGTGTTTCAAAAACAGTAGTTTTCATGACTTTGGAAATTTCGATTTGATTTGAGAATCGGATTCTACGTCATAGATTACATAATATATATATATATTTTCTAAAAGTAGTATATAATAATAATAATAGTATATAATAGTAAAGTATTAGTAAAATAGTAGTATATAATAGTATATAATAAAAATAGTAAAAGTGTATGCGAGATATGAATATTCCAAAATTAGCATATTTCAAAAATCATGGAATTTTATAATTCTAAAAAAAACGCACGTCTATTCATTTTGACAAACTGAGTATTATTTGTTCTGAGCATTATGTCTAATTTTGAATAAGAAAACAGAGATGCTGTGGTCCAGAGTGAAATATACAGAATCTTTCGAGCTAATTATCTATGCACATTGTATGCAGAAAAATATTTTTAAATGTGGGATCGGTAGATGAGGACAAGGGCTATCGATCCATGTCAAAATCAGAAAGACTCAACATTTGATGTACGGTGAACGTACGCTTTTTACGCGAACGCGTTGTTATTGCCAGATAGCGACGAGAATGAGCGTGCCTGCTTGGTTTACGGCCAAACTTCTGAAACATAATGGATTTGCAATTAATATCCCGCATATAATTGCCTTACAATTTTAGCTGTCGGAGATGAGCTCCCACGCAATTCTCGAGCAGCAATCCGACATCACCTCAAGGGCGTGCTCCATTTCGTGACAGTGCTCCGCCATCAAACACCACACATGTCACACATGTATTTATCCAAGCAGATTTCGTCGATTGGAACACCGATCAATAAATATTTTTATTAACCGACAAGGATACCGAGTTATTGGGTCCGCAGCGTCGAGAAAAACCACATCCCCTTTTATTGTCTCGGCGTTACATGCAATCTCATAGGCTGCAGGAGACAATCTTCAATAGCAACGTTAGGCAGCAGACTTCCCGTTCAGATAGCTACTCTCGTAAGACTTTATAAAGGGCAGGTTTTTTTCAAAAAAGTTTTTTTCGGCATTAAAATGCCAATATTACACATTCGCAAACACCTGATATACTTCACAAACTCTCTCATATATCTACCCTGTCCCCACCCTTTAACAGTGTTTACTTAACACGGACTGAAAGTTGTTCAATAACATCTGCCTGAAGGCGGCAAGTAGATTTCAACGTAGCCTCACTGCGGGAAATGAGACTTCGATTGCTCTTTGCGGCTTTCTCTGTATCGGAAGCAATTCAATGTGCGATATCCATCGATGATTCACGGATACCAACTGGTTCAAAGTGAGATACTGCGAACCTCTAATTACTGCAATTCTCAAATTTCTATTGTTGTTTTACACGATTTTCTATTAATATTATGCTGCAATATTTTGTTTATTAGGTGCGAAGCTACATGCGTCGGAGGATTCTGTTACCGCGTGGAGCATGAGAAGCTAGGTGAAGAAGGCAACTCAACTTCTGTGATGCTGGTACGAGACAGGGAGAGTTTAGGATGCATCAAATACTGCGTATGTGATGCATAATGTTTTAATGCACATGCGAAACCGATGTTTCCTACAAGAATGTACATAACACATTTCGGCGAATACTTTTGCATTTTTTAAATTAAAAAAAAGTTCGCACAGTACAGGGCTGCTTCGAGTACACAATTGGCGAGCTCAAACTGGGCTGTCGTCGCAACTACGAGGGAGCTGTTCTGTGTGTCTGGTAAGCAAGTCATACTGGTCGAGGATGAATCTGATGCTGTGCAAATTTCATAAGGGGATATTTCCCTATCAACATTGGTAAATTTCCCCTATCAAAGGGGGAAATCGAGCAACTCATCTCAAACTGAACGAAATCTGTGCAATTAAAAAAGGTGAATGTTCCAAACGCGTTTCACAATTCCTGTATCAAGTTTGGAAGTTGTAATTTGACTAGGAAAAAAATTATGAAAATGCGGACAAAATTGAGGGAGGAAATTCCACCCCATGAAATTTGCGCATCATGAGAGTCCGTTTCACACACACACTCACACTCGTCTGACTCTCTCCGAAGAGTGTGCGAACTTTGTGGGTGAATAATTTTCGGAGTTGTGAGTAGGAAGCTGTTTCGGAAGAGATGGCGCTGTGGAAGGGGAGGGGGGAAGAGTACCCTGCTGAGGTATCATATCTCAAAGACAAATATGATCACGAATTCAAAATTCACAACGAGAAAAAGTAACATTTTAGTTGTCGTTGCTGGCAGGATATAATTTAGGATTCGTAGGAGAATATTCCTGTTATTTCCCTTTCTTTTGCAGCCCTACTTGTCATGCGACCTGTAATAAATATTGTTAAAATATTTGGTGTACTATTATGATTTGCAGCCAGTCAGACGGCTGCAATATTCGAGCTGCTGCAGATGTCGTGGATCTGCCTTTCGTGAATGACTGTCCTTTTAAGCTCTTGAAAGAGGATGAGCCTAGAAAAGGTGCGCACTTTTTTGAAATTTTTCCAGGAAAGAGGGGGCAGTGTCGTTGCAAATTGACCATCTCACAATTGCCCGGTGTGTAGAATTTGGGAAATTACAGAAGCATAAACGACAAAAGCGCAACGATCTCTTCTACAAATAGTCGTATAGGCTTGTGTAGTGGCTTATTCGACTCGAATTTGAATGTCCACCGAAAAAAAACGATGCGATGATCTCAATGACTCAATGAAAACACGACATGCCCCAAGACTTGACTCCTTTCGATCAGGGACCACGTGCCGATCCAACTACTGCATCTCCGATTACTACACACATACTAACACAACTCGCATCGACGCCGTCAGTAACCTTTTTATACCGATTATACTGGCTACATTTATCGTTATAGCTATGCAATAAATAAATAGCATGATGCATTTGCATCACGAAGATAAAAGACATTTTTTTCAGTTTTATAAAGGAGAAGTCATGACGCACACCTCATTGCAATGCCAAAGTAATGCAAATTTGCTGTCCAGAGTAAGTAAGCAATCCAATTCGCACTGCTCATTAGACAAGACAGGTGTAGAACTTACAAAAAAACGAAAAACTATGGTTTCAAATGCTTAGCGGTCTTCAACTAATATTTTCGCTAATATTTTTGCATGCTAATATCCCATTCATCCTCCTAGTGGCCTGTTGCCATGGGAAATGCCACAACCATAAGGAGAAATATTTATTTAAAAAAAAGGAAAATGTGACTTCAAAAGGAATTTAAACACTGAATAAGGCATTCGTTTCGTGAGTTCATAATGGTGCTGGCGGTGTCACTAAAAGCGACTAGACTGCTCAGTCTTTCGGCTCATTGTCAGGCCTCACTCCGACAAGAGACTCCCCCATAATACTACATAAGAGATGTCGACAAGATAGAAAGTTGGCGTTCTGAGATGAGTGACACGTCTAGTGGTTTTTTAGACTAGAAGTGAAGACAAAGGAGAGACACTGCCCAAAAGATTAAACTTTACTGAAATGACAGAGAAGTAAAGAGAGAAATTTGAGATCTGATGAAGAGACCCTGATTCTATAAAAAAAAATGCAAATTGCAGTTTGATGTGTTTGTGAAAACGCGATGTTTTGTCATCAATCCGGGGACGTGTATCACATTTCAAACGAACCTATTCAGACGATATGAACTGTGCGCTTATCCATACGTAAGGAATACTTTCATTTATACTTTTCAAATATACTTTATCGTAAAAGACAAGCGTGCGACAAGATGTGCACAAATATGCGAACATAAGAAATGCTTAAGAATAGGGCGTTCACAGGTTTAGGGTTACATTACAAACTAAAATTATATGAAACAATATCCGAATGCGCACAAATGTGCTAAGTCGAAATATTTTTATAATAATATTCAAGCAATAATAACATAATAACAATAATAACAATAATAATAATTATCAAGCAAGACAATTTTGGACGAGCTAAAAACATACAAACCGATTAACAGATAGACAAATCCTTTAAAAATGTATAAATATTTCCAGCGAGATAACGGAGACAAGCCAACTCGGTTTTCGGATGAAAAAGGGCGGTCACTGGACAAGCCTTCGGAAAGCGCGATGAATGCCTAATGAAGGCTGGAGAACAACCATACTTGGATTGTTAGCCATATTTGGGGAACTAAGGCGGATGAGAATTCTTTCGGATCTCTGGCATTAAAGTCTCTCGAAGTTCAAAACCGATGTAGTTTTTCGTTTAATTTCGCGACATCGCGATGCGACATCTAAAATTGAATTCACATTCAAATGCATCCGAACGCAGACTTGAAGTACCCGCAAACGTGCCGTGGTCATGCCTGCTTCGTAGCTGTGGATTATTCTATTGTGGGCTTGATGCGAAAGGTTCGTTAGCTCTATTCGCAAATTGTGGAATAATGAAATTATCATGGTCTCAAGGGAAAAAAAGGGAGCGAGGTATAGCCAGTTCAAAGTTATGCTGCGCATATTTCAGGAGTTCACACCCTGGAAGTGGAAAACTCGTGTTACTCAGCTCAAAATGAACGAAATCTTTCCAATTAAAAAGGAAAAATCCTGAATCAAATTTGGAACTTATAGTTTCACTAGTGGAAAAAGCTATGAAAAGGTGCATAAAAATATGTATCACCTTGCACACCATGGCATTTGCGCAGCATCAAATGGTTCTTACCAAGATGATAAGGCTCCGTTCCTTTGCTATAATCATTTCATCCATATTGAACACAAATATGGCAACTGTTCCTCACTATGAAGAATTGGCATGTAGTGCTTACTAAATTTTTTTTTTTGGCCCGTCTTTTTTTTTCTTTTTTTTTCTTTTGGCCCGTTCGGAATGCAAGAGTTTTTGTTATTGATTTTAATGTTGCCGTTGTGAAGTGGCTACATCATAAGACCAGAGATAATAGCATCACAGGTTTGAATACCTTCCGGTTTTGGGATTTTGCTTGTTCGTATCATTTCATAAATTAAGTAACATGCATGGAGCTGCTTATGGCCAACTTTTTGTTTTTATTTCGGAGATTTTGTTATCACCAAAACCACGACATTCTCATGCGGCAGATAGAACCAGGTCATTATACAGTATACTATGGTATTATACTATGGGAAGAAAATAAGAATAAAACATTTGCCCAGTCCCTTCCGTTCAAACTCAACATTTGCCCAGTCCCTTCCGTTCAAACTCAAATTTTGTGAAAACCGCGATTGGCTCCCATTTTTTACTTTCGCAGCAGCTGGGATGCATTACGTATGACGATAGATACGCGGACAAGAATCTGCCGGTATTGTTTAAATTCATTATCGATTTTAAATAGAATTATTGCCGATCGGAGCTCATATGATGCTCGACCAGCAATTGTTCATTTGCGAAGAGGATATGTGCAATTTTGATGTGGTGGGTATTTCACATTTCCACTGGTTCAGAAAACAAGTTTCTCTAGAACTCACTTTAAATTCTGGGTAAATAAACGGTGCCTGGTTTCTCATAATCTCGTCAAGCACAGAAGAGACTTCGTGAAATGGACTCATATAATCCATCTATGTATGGGCATTCATTTCTACAGGACATGAACGATAAATTTCGAAGCTTCGCTACGAACGAGACATTCACTTGCAGTGACGGATCACAGCCAAATTTCGCACTGCCTATAGGTAATAACAACACATTTAAAAACATACCTGAATAATATACGCTGGAAAAATTTGTTTGCAGGTATCACCATTGCTACAGTAATCGTTCTCGGAATCATCTCATTCTTCGTTGGCTATCGAATGAAGGCGAAAATATGGCCAACACCTCTTCATTTTCTCAATGCGAAGCCGACCTCTGATTAGAGTGCGAAATGTGAGGACACTCCCTCTTCATTTCGCACAGTCTCTCCGCCGGTCGAGTGATGAGAGCGTGTTGAAATAAAGAGATCGTGGTCTCACTGTTCGCACTCTACCTCTGATCTACGTCTTACGCGCTTGTCTTAAAAGTATTGCACAATTTACTCATACATCATTGTCACGTTCGTTCATAAAAAATGTAGGAAACCGCTTTCTAATTATTATATTAAAAAAAGAATCGAATACTTAGCAAATTCAACTATTCGTGGAAATTATTTGATTTTCGTAATATATTTTTGTTGAAAAATGAAGAAATGTTGTTTACACTTTCCAACTAACCCGTTCATAACTTTTTTATTTAAACTCTTCTGCAATCCATAATTTATGTAAAAATCTTAAATAAATTGCGGAAATTTTTTTTACATTCGATGTCACGACTAGCTGACGTGGTTTTGTACAAACGAAGATGTGACGACATGTAGTACGGACAAACCTAAAACACCTGTTTGGCAACCGAACATCACAGGAGATTTCAAGGGTGTCAAGGCTCATTTTATATAAAATTTATCTGATTAGTTTTCATTACTGGAAACATTTTTTCCACATCTCGATATTGAGCTTTACAACAGAGTGGTAGTGGTCTAGTGAAAAATTGAGTACTTTTACTACCGAAATCTGACATGAAATGATTACCATCAAATTCGTTGATGAAAAATGCGTAATATATATCAAAATTGTGGGTCGCAAATCATGGGAATGTGGTCATCCAAAATTAAGTTTCACCAAAACGATCATTTTGTTCGGGTGTGGTCACCGATTTCCGCTCCCAGAATGTTAATTCACATGATTCTTCGGATTTATACATAACTTTCGATGCTCTTTCGAATGATATATAACATGACATGAAAATAAAAAAAAATGAAAAAAAAATTTTTTTTCGTAAAAAAATATCGATTTTTGAAAACTAGATATTTTGAGTATTTCTCACATTTAAAATTTATGTTATACCTATGACTGTTTGTGAAAAAAATTTGGGTCCTGGACGACCATTTTGAATTATGCGGCTTACCCCAGCCCCGCACTGCGCTCTTACAGAGAACGCGTTTTAAGATACTCAGTCTCTTGACGAGATAATACTTGACTTTGAGAGAGTAGTGGGTGAAGTGTCTTGAATACAAGAGAGCTGGACAATCTAGATGTCGTCAAGTAAGAGTGTCGACGCTCTTAGTTCCCACCAGAGCTAGGAGGAGAAGGCTGAGTTGAATTCGCGATGAAAGTATAACAGGAACTGTTGACGCATCTGAAGTGTAATCCAAGGCATCTTTGGAGTGAGAAAAAGAAATTACTTGACTGGTCCATGGAAGAAAGGAATGCATTCGTCGGTAGCATTGCATATTTTGACCTGTCTTCCTCTTCTTGCAATGGGGAATTCGATGGTGGAAGCAGAAGCATTATCAGGTCGAAGGATGGGAATCAAAGAGGGGAGAGATTCATCCGATGCCAAAACAGACAGAGAAATGAATGAGAGAAGAATGAGAGAATGCATCTGGATAGAGAAGATCATGAAGGAATTGACTATGATTAGACGAGTTTGGTAAGAACTGAGAACTGAAAGAATGGATGGTAAGTTTCTCCCTTCATTTCGATCCTTTTATAGTGAGTATTCGTTCTCTCGATTGTTCAGCTGGTTTCCATGTGTTTGTGTCCTTTTGATGACTCTCTCTCCTCTTTTCTCACAATCTCTCAATTGACTACAAGTTATGAGGAAACGAAGAGATCTGGCCAGCCCTATAATTAGGATCAAACCAGGCTTCTAACAGCCGAAGAGTCCATCGTATTATACAAATTCTTGCAAATTCGTATCTATCCATCGATATTCGAACATAAGAAGTTTCTCCTTTCCCTCATGGGATCGGCTAGATGGAACCCTTAATGTGCTCGATTTCATAATGATTGGAGAGGGACAGAATGCTTCCCTAATGAAAGTGACCTCATTGGTTCATCACAAGCAAAACAATATTCTTTTGGCAATGAGGTACTAAAATCAACCTAAGTACATCATATGAGTTTCAAAACACGATACGAACCACATTTTTTTCTGTGTCAGTTTTTAATTGTGTTTCGAAAGTAAGTTCAATGATTTATACAAATGTATATTGGTTTAAAATTAATTGTTCATTCCTCTTTCGGATGTGACGTTCCTTTCCAATAGTGATCGTCAACCGAATGCACAAACAAACGAAATCACAAATGAATCATCGGGGGATATATTGAAACAACTTTGAGTGGCTCACTTCCCTATGATCGGAAGAGGTAAAACGGGGATGGGAGATGTATAAGGGTGTCCCAAAAGTTTTGCGACTCGGGCCTATTTTAGTTTGCGACGATTGCGCAATCGATCGATATCGATGATTGCGAAATACATTTGGTAAACAATCCATTTCGTAATCATTCAAGCCTTAGCACAAGTCGAGTGCTGTAGTCTCCTTGTTTCTACAACGTTTCTCCCGATGGACACTTCTTTCGATCATCGCATAGTTTTGCTTCACAATTTTCTTGCGGGAAAGACGGCGAAGGCAGCCCATCAAGAACTGGTGCTTTCGAAAGGAGATTCTGCCCCGACTCTATCGACCTGCTATAGATGGTACCAGCGTTTCAATTCTGGCGACCATATTATCGAAGACGAACCCCGTTCTGGACGCCCTCACAGCAAGAATCAACCCCTGGTACTCAGTGCAGTGGCGGCCAAACCCAAAGTGAGCGTGCGTGAGTTGGAGATAGAGACTCATACTCCCAAATCCACGGTACAACGAATCCTCCACCGGGATGAGAGGAAGCCGAAGCTCCCCCATGTCATTCCCCACTCCCTCACCCCTGCTCAGATCAAAAAGCGTGTCGATGTGTGCCGAGAATTGCTCCACCGTAGACCCAACTTTCGATGGGTCAGCAAGATCATCGCTATGGACGAGAAGTGGATCACATACGATAACCCTGAGCGGAAATTGGAATGGTTGGGCATCGGAGAGAATCCCCAGCCAGTCCCGAAGAAGGAATTGCACGAAAAGAAGGAACTACTGAGTTTCTTCTTCTCCGTGTTGGGACCCGTCTACTGGGAGATCCTCTCCAATGGAACCACCATCAACGCTGACGTCTTCACTACTCAACTGGAAGAGGTCACCATCAGGGTCCCTTCTGGTCTTCTAAGCGATGGAAAAATCCTGATCCTTATGGATAACGCGAGACCCCATCGTGCGAAATTCACCCAGAAAAAGTTGGACGAACTGAATATGGAATGGCTGCCTCATCCACCGTATTCACCCGATATCAGCCCCTGTGACTATCACTGTTTCCAATCTCTTGCTAACTTCTGTCGCGGAAAGAAGTTCGCTAATCGGACCGATCTCGACTCGGCCTTCCAGGCTTGGATCGATTCGAAGACCAAGTCATTCTGGAGAAATGGAATCATGAGCCTGCCCGATCGATGGCAGAAGGTTATGACTAAGAAGGGAGCCTACATTGATTGATCACCTTTGTCAACTGTTGAAGATGTGATGATAAAAGTTTTTATTGAAAAAAGTCGCAAAACTTTTGGGACACCCTTATAGTTGAATGCGGACTGCGATTGAGTCTCTATTCGTAATCGACAAGAAATCGCCAATGGAAAAAGAAATGGAGAAATCGGAACGAATGGATTGAATCACTGAGATTGGCACTGCGATTTGTTTTCAACTGCATAATTGACCCCACTAGAGTGCGAAATGTGAGACTACACTCTCTTCATTTCACGCACTCTCTCGTCTATCGACCGGTCTAGAGAGTGTGCAAAATAAAGCGGCTGTGGTCTCACATTTCGCACTCTAGACCCCACCAATCCTCCAGTTAAATGATTTTTCGTGCTTTACTAACTCCTCATATAGCATTTTATTTACACAAATTTCATTTCAAGGTACACGGAAAATTGCTAATGTTCTTCGTCCAAGGCTAAAGTCACCTGCTTGGCAACTAACAGGCCACAACGAAAATCAAAGTAGAGCAATTCATGAGTGTTATCTTGTTACTCGCCTTTTTCCCTTTAGCGGAGTCAATTAAATGTGCGAAATCTGTGGATGCTTCGAAAGTGCCAGATGGATCAACGTGAGTTCGTCCCTTTTTTTGAACGAGACCTTTCTAATTTTTGGGGATCACTTTCCTGAACTTGGGAGCTTTCTATTTTCAAGGAACATTCTATTTTCATGGAACCTTTCTATTCCCTTAGTAGGGAAATACTAGAACAGAGCCAAAAATTCTCTGTCTCTCCATCAATCCCTTTTTACAACTGAATATTCTAATTGACAATTATTCTGGCAGTTAGACACGTCACTTCAAAATGTTGAAAAGAAAATAGAATGGAAAATCCCCAAACGTCTTATAATTTGTAGAAAAGAGTTATGATTTTACAGTGATTTATCTTCAGTGTTCAATCGTATAAGAAATATATTCAGTATAAAAATGTCTGAGTATGCCGCGCATGATCCATTTTAGAGTTGTAATGATTATTGAATCAAATATTCTCAAGAACTTTTGTTCCTTAAATTATTCCTGTTGTTCCTGGGAACGTTACTAAAGAGGAACAAAAATGGGAACAAGAGAAACAAAAATGGGAACAGAAGGAACATTAGGGGGAACAACAGGAACAACAGGAACAAAATTAGGAACACAAAGTTCTTGAATAGGATAAAATACAATACTAGTAATGTACAATACTAATGTGACAGTTGTAATGCTACATGTGAGGGCGGCTTCTGCTACCGTGTGGAGTATGAGATAACGCGAGAAGATGGAAACGAAACCTCAATCGAGCTGGTGGGTACTACAAATTCACAAGCACTCGTTCAAAATCATAACACGTTTCGCTGCAAAATACGAGAAATCATAAGCCAAGAGACGAACCCCGGGACCACGAATTTCGCACACTCTCTCACCTACCGACCGGTCGAGAGAGAGAATGTGTCTAGAGTGTGCAAAAGTGAGAGAGTCCCTCTTGATTTCACACGCTTCCTCTCTCCAAAGCCCTTTCTGTAAGCTTGACGGGCCTGTGGAATGATGTGGAGTGCTTATATTTTCCTGCTATTTGAAAAAGAAAGCTTTGAAATTCGTTGCTCAACTGAAGCTAGCATACACGACTAAAGACAGCTGCGAATTGCGCAAATGAAATAATTATTGACCGAATTTTCTGCTGTTTTAACTGCACGGAGTAGATTTTGCAGCCAGTCCGACGGCTGCAATCTCGAGGCTGCTGCAACTGCTGCAGCGGTCGTTGATCTGCCGGTCGTCAAGAACTGCCGCCAATACGAGATCCTAGATGGCGATGCGGGCAAGAACAATACGTGCCGTGGCAACTACTGCGTCGTCCAACGCGCCGCACCGTTTACACTTGCGTCCTCGTTCAACGAATCTGTACGGTGCATTTCTATTATTTAAAACGCGTTCTCTGTAAGACCGTAGGAGAGGGCAGCACAACTCCTTCAATGTGGTCGCCCCGGGCCCAAACCGAATGGATCACTTTGACGGAGTTGTGCCCGATATCTTATATTTCACTGCGCTCTTACACAGAACGCGTTTTAAATACAATAACTAGCCAATTTGCAATCGACCAAACCTCTTTGCCGGTCCATACGACGTAGTATATTTCGCACTTCGTGTTTTAGTCTCGAACTTGCATTTTATTTGAGAATGATACAAATTTTTATAACAACATAAAATTAGCAAAAAAATAGAGGAATATTAAACCTACATTTTGCAGCTGCATGGAGTGGGTCGAACGGAGTCGCACACGTCTTTCAAGTGCGGGGAAGCACATGATTGGCTGTATAGAGTGAGCGATAAAGTGCGAAATGTGAGGCGAAGGTCTCTCCATTTTACACACTCTCTCATCCTCCAACTGGTGAAGAGAGTGTGCGAAATGAAGCGACTCATACATTTCGCACTCTAGTGAGCAATGCCTGATTACTAAAGACTATTATTTCAGAACGTCTGTCTGTCTGTCTGTGTGTGTGTGTGTGTCTGTCTGTGTGTCCGGCGGTCACGTTTTTCGCATTTTCCTTATATTTCGCTTCAAAATCGCGCTATCTTCCCAAATCCTTTTGCATATGATTCCCGACCAGAATACCTTTCAAATTTTACAAAATTTAATTAACGAAATCCATAGCTAAGTGGGTTACGAGCCAAACTTTGAATCCGAGACCCCCAGGTTCGATCCCCGCCGCGGGCAAACCTTTTGCCGCATTTTTCGCAAGTGCCAGAAACTGTTCTAACACGGTTTTGAGTACCATGAAACACGTTTTCACCTGTTTTGCCGAGTTTTAACGTGAAAAATCGAAATTTTCGATATTTTCCCAAATGATGAAGGGAGTGTCGGGAATCATAGGAAAAGTATATTGCTATGTCAGAAACGTGTTTGAACGTGTTCTAACACGTTCTAACGTGAAAAATCGAAAATTTCAAAAAGTTCAAAATGATTCAGAGAGCGTAGGGGATCATAGGAAAATGTTTTGCGATGTCAGAAACGTGTCTGAACGTGTTCTAACACGTTCTAACGTGAAAAATCGAAAATTTCAAAAAGTTCAAAATGATTCAGAGAGCGTAGGGGATCATAGAAAACGTTTCCGAAATTGCTCTAAAAGTTCTGAACGCACTGTATCCTGCGTTTCCGTTGTGAAAGGCTCACGAGCCTTTTGCAACGAAATAAGCCAGTACTCTTTGCACATTAACACTCCCCAACATAAGTCGAGCTTCAATGTCACCTGGGGCCGGCTATCGAGCTCCCGCTGGACCGAACTTGGAGCCGGCTATCGAGCTTCCCCTGGACCGAACTTGGAGCCGGCTAAAAACCCCTGGACCGAACTTGGAGCCTGCTACCGAGCTTCCCCTGGACCGAACCTTCGGCCGGCTGCAAAGCTCCCCCTGGACCGATCTTGGAGCCGGCTACCGAGCTCCCCCTAGACCGAATTTGGAGCCGGCTACAGAGCTCCCCCCTGGACCGAGCCTGGAGTCGGCTGCAAAGCTCCCCCTGGACCGAACTGTGCCCAGCAACTCAACGCCCCCTGAACCATACTTTGAAAACGTAGTGCGCACCCTACCATAACGTAGTTTAACCTCAACACACCCTGCTAGTTAGTAACACTTATAAATATATTTCTGAATAGTAACTGAAGACATATCTGCTACAGAGAAAACAGTCGCAATGAAATGAACACACTACAAGAAAACTTGAATAGCTCTGTCCCTATGCGAAGTTTGTCGTCAAGCACACAGCATGTTTACGAAACGAAAAAAAAACTTGAAAATAGCAAACTCTAACAGAACACGCTCTTTTATGGCGAGTTCCATCATGAGCGAAAGTAGAGGAGGGAAACGGGAAACGCGAAGAATATAGATAATTCGAACACTTCACAATTGTAAAAATTCCTGGAAATATTATCTGTTTTTGTTAACCGATATTCAAATCAGTTCGACGTGTATTCAATGTCGATATCAACTCCACTAATTGCCGGCACTTGTATCACCTATCAGACGGAAGCCATAACTCGAAACGAGCTGTGCTCCTGCCCTTACGTAAGCTAACCAAACTTAGAATTCATGGTTGCTGTTGTTTCTGCATTTTACGGCGTCGCTTTCATAAGAAAGCTAGTCGAAAATCAATAAAGTGTGTTAGATTAACGGGATTAGTGTGTTCTGCTGCAGCATATCTCGTTATTGTATTACCTCTCTCAGTTGTCAATACTTTCCTCAACTTGCTCTTTTTTCAGAGAGAAAACTGCTCGACGCCAACTCGGTTCACGGGCAAATCCGGACTACCATTGGATACGCGAACTGAAGGAATGATCGATTGCCTTTTGAGGGCGGCAGGCGACTTCAATTTGGATTGTAATTTGAAATTGATTTTTGGACATTCAACTACATTGGGAGACGGAGATTTTTGTTTAAAAACTAGATTACTTATTCACGTTTCCACCCACTCTCGTCTAGACAGTGTGTGGTAGGAATGCCGGTTCGGTGTTGTTTGTACCTTCCGGAAGTCTCTTTTTTTTCTGGCTCTCTTCCCCTTAACAGCCGTATTACCGATCTCTCACTCATTTTTTTACATTCAAAAGGCCGTAAAAAGGTTACCGAACCTGCATCCCTAGTGGGTGGAAGCGGATATTTTTTATCGATTTGGGCACCCCCGCACCGCCTCCTTCATAACACAGGTATTCTGAGAGATTGCGTGAAAACGAGAAACTCCTTTACAAAAAAATCAAAATGGCCTGATTCCTCCGTAACTATGATCATTTGATCACCACACTACAACACCTATTTCGCAATGTTGTTTGGTGCCGTAAACTTGATGAGGCCTAAAAGCCGGTTCTACAAAGATTGAAATTTCAAATATATGTATTTTTGTTTAAAGTTGTCAAAAAATCTCAAAAAAAATAAAAAAAGAACCGTCATAAGAAGACGAATAAAATATCTGTTGGAACTGAATGCGCTAAGTGAGGGTAATGTTTTTAAAATCTCGAAAAATAAATTTTGAGATTCAAAAACGAAATTCTGAAAAAGTTTTTCATAAGTTCAAGCTATTTTACGACGGAATCTGATTCTAAATCAATTTTTACCCCTTGAGCCGCAAAATTGGAAAAATCGATAAAGGTATTTTTTTCAGAAGCCTCGTTTAAAGTCGAAAATGCCCTATGAAATGATCACAAGTCGAAAAAATCGAGAAAAAATTTCACTTCCAAAATGTCTTAAATAAGTTGCAAACATTTTGGGATCTACAGTGATTATGAAATCAGAGGCTATATGCCACGTACACTTCGTTCGGAGGTTAATATTCCACACCTATTTGAACCGTTGAAACGTAAGTTCATTTGAGAGCATTAAGAAAGTTAATATCGTTTGGAAACCTCTTCAAATTAAATATAAAGTTCATAAATCAACATAAGCAATGTTTGGTGGCTATCTGGGAGAATTTTTTTCTCTCGATTTTTTCAACTTGTGACCATTTCATAAGGCATTTTTGGCTTTAAAGGGACCTGGCACTGCAAATGAAGTAAATTTCAGATTAAAGAGAATTGTATTCCGATTCGAACGCAAAAAATCGCATATTTCTACGATTTTTTTGAAAGTTTTTTGAAATCGTAGAAATATGCGATTTTTTGCGTTCGAATCGGAATAAAATTGTCTTTAATCTGAAATTCACTTCATTTGCAGTGCCAGGTCCCTTTAAACGAGGCTTCTGCAAAAATACCTTTATCGATTTCTCCAATTTTGCGGCTCTAGGGGTAAAAAATGATTTAGAATCAGATTCCGTCGTAAAATAGCTTGAACTTATGAAATTTTTTTCTGAATTTTTCGTTTTTGATTCTCAAAATATATTTTTCGAAATTTTCATAACATTACCCTCACTTAGCGCATTCAAATCCAACAGACATTTTATTCGTCTTCTCATGACGGTTCTTTTTGTTTTTTGAACGAGTTTTTTCGACAACTTAAAAAACGATACATATTTTTGAAATTTCAATCTTTGGAGAACCGGATTTTAGGCCTCATCGAGTTTACGGCTCCAAACAATATTGCGAAATAGTTGTTGTACTGAGGTGATCAAATGATCATAGTTACTGAGTAATCAGGGTATTTAGATTTTTTTGTAAAGCCGCAGGTGCCATCTTTCAGAATACCTCTGTTAATGGATTTTGAACTCACAATCAGATATGAAGACGCCGCGCAAGTGTCGAGGTCACGCCTGCTTCATTGCGAAAACGCGCTCTTCTTCTGGTTGGAGAGAAGTGGTTCGTTCTCAGCGCGCGCGAACTCTCTTAGATGCCGACGTCTAGATAAATTTGAGAGAGAGAATAGGATAAATGATTGACTAGATGTTGTCGTCTAATTGAATTCACGCTCTGCATATGGTGCCAGGTATTACAATTTTAAAATGATACGTTCATGAAATGGACTACTGGTGTGTGCACTCTCTTTCTAGACCTCGGTGTGTCTCTTGATTTGCCATGAACTCTCGCCAGCAGAATGAGTGCTTAGCCGCGGAACGTTTTGATATTTTGGACGAGTGTTTGTGAATTTACAATAGTTATTGCTGCAAGTATGGCGCGGCATTCGGTCAGCGGTCTCTTATTTCTTTACATTTATTAAGTTCTCAGTTGCAAGTCCCGTTTATATTTCTTGAGAGAAAAAAAACTGATCCCATGGACTGGTAACCTCATTTCTAATCGCGAGGAGCGCTCTATCTACTATATCCCCATCCCTTTCTGAATCTTTGGGAATATACTGCGTTTCGGAAACATTCTTTTACAGGAGATGGGCTGTATTACGTACGACGAGCGGTACATGAACAGGAAGATGCCGGTATTTACCGCGAAAATTATATTAATTAATTCATGAGCTCTATTTCCCGGTCGGCACGCACCAAATGATCGATCGCGTTCAGTACATCTGCGACGTGGACATGTGCAATGAGGATGTAGTACGTGCTTTTTTCCTCTAAACATATTTTTGTCATTTAAACATTTAAGTTAATTCCATATTAATTACCCAATTTTTTTGCAGGACACTAAGGTTGGCTTCGCTGTCATGGCGCCGAACGTTACGGTCACTTGTTCAGCACCGCCGCAAAACCTCGCCCTGCCGATTGGTCTGAATTTAATGACGAATTGCTGCATGCCACAAATAAAAAAAATATTAATGGAGAAAAAATACAATTTATATTATATTATAAATTGCTCTAGAATCGCCGGTGGTCGGTCCCGTAGCATCTTGTGGTCGGTCCCGTAACATATTGTGGTCGGTCCCGTAGCATATTGTGGACGGCCGTCGGCCGGCCACAAGATGCTACGGGACCGACCACAGGCGATTCTAGAGTGAAGGGATGCTATATGAGGCTAGTAGCAAAACTACTGTACATTGTTTGCAGGTGCCGCCGTTGGCACACTAATTCTTCTCGGTATCATCTCATTCTTCGTCGTCTATAGAATCAAAACGAGAATATGGCCGGCGCCACTTCATTTTCTCAACGCGAAGTCCGCTACTGCTCCTCCATCGGAAATGACGTCATTTCACATAAAAATTTAAATGATTGTGTTGGTTGTTTGTGCAGACAGACAATGTGATTTTAGAAATAAAGGAATTATTTATTTACTCAGCTTGAACATTCGAGCAAATGTAATGGCACTTGAGCAATTGGTTTAAAAACAAAGAAAAGGGTTGCAAACATACTTGAAATTTGAGAAGTTCTTGCAATTGGTTTCTTCTTATGCTGCGCAAATTTCATGGGGTGCAAGGTGCAAAACAGTTTTATACACCATTTCATAACTTTTTTCCTATTGAAGCTATAACATATAAACTTGATACTTGATACATTGCAAGCCTCGTTTGGAACATTTTTGTTTTCGATTGGAGATATTTCGTTCAGTTTGAGCTGAATTATACGAGTTTTCCACCCTCGGAGGGTGGAATTCCACCCATGACATTAGCGCAGCATCAGATATATCTGCTGCAAGCGACGACTCAGCAGGACTGTGGAGCGCCGGATCAGCCTTAAAGGTGGTGTCCCACGAACTTTTGGTCAACTGAGTTCTCACTGGCATGTTATGGTAATCGGTTTCCAGATAAGAGCCCCACAAAACGCATGTTCAGCCGATAAGTTTGAACAAAGTTATTCGCGTTTGGCTCTGTGCCAAACTGACCCCGAATGCAGGGATTCAAAAATGAGAGGGAGGGATAAGGGTAGAGGAGGAGAAAGCGACCGCGTCATTGAAACATATGAGATGAGGAATGACGGAGCAGGAGATTCGTGTTACTCCTTCTTTAATTTAACAAAAAAATAAGAACACAAATAATTAATCAAAATTTGGAATGTGACTATGATATTCGTGAAAAGTCGAATTGAAAAACAAGACGTATTCCAAAGTTAGCAAGCATGTTTTGTGATCATGTTCATATCTGTTACAGAAACCACCGGGTTCTCTTTGAAATTTGCGGTGTTTAGCTGTTCGATGGATATGGTGTTGATTATCTCCCGTTTCCGCATCAAGTAGAGCGGGCAAGCGGTGTGAACAAGAAATGAGGTACTAACTGCGTACCGGAGTGCGAAATGTGAGACGACCGCCTCTTCATTTCGCACACTCCCTCGTCTATCGACCGGCCTAGAGAGTGAGCGAAACGAAGATGGTCTCACATTTCGCGCTCTACTGCGTACTCCTCGAATCGCGTGAAAACACCTGCTTGCAAGCTGAAAACCCTGAGCAGAAATCTAGGAAGTATCACTGCTACGACATGCAGTTTCTCTTGTTGTCTGTCGTCTTCTCGTTATCAGAGGCCATTGAATGCGCGAAATCCGTGGACTTTTCGATAGTACCAGATAGCGAAATGGCCCAAATGACTCAGTGAGTTCTCAAACTCTCGTAATTCTGTATTATTCAAAAATAAAATCTAAATATTGTTATATTTTCTTTTTAGGTGCAACGGCACATGCGAAGGCGGCTTCTGTTATCGTGTAGAATATGAGACGATGCAGGAAGAATCGAACGTGACATCGGTCGTACTGGTAGGCGCGTGCTCGGCACGGCGTTTTGGCGCCATTTATTTTGAATTTTGGCGCCATTTATTTTGAATAGCTCCGTGTGGGAACCCGGGCTCGCCCTGCTACGTGTGGCAAAATGTCAACACACAAACCCTCCCATTCCCTCCCGTCTCTCGCTCAATCGATTAGATCAGACACACACACACGCTGAACTACCTCTTCCTCACTCCCTGTAGAATGCCGTGTTCGGATTATGCTGTTTTCAGCGATGATGTACAGCTAACAATTAGAGTGCGAAATGTGAGACCACGCTCTCTTCATTTCACGAACTCTCTCGACCGATTGGTGGGTGAGAGAGTGTGCGAAATGAAGAGACCGTGGCCTCACATTTCGCACCCTACTTTGCAGGGCTGCTTTGAGTACACAGTCGGGCAGCTCAAATTGGGTTGTCGCCGAAACTCCAACGGAGAGGTACTCTGCGTCAGGTACGTTTTTATTAAACTATTATATTTCGCTTGATAGTAAATGTGATTCGCTTAATAGACCAGTCTTCAGCTCTTTCTCTGAATTATCATTAGTGCACCTGTTGGAAAATTTTTTTGTTTGGATTGTCGTGCGACTGGACTCGCAATATTCTTGCAGCAAGTCGGACGGCTGCAATCTTCAAGTTGATGTAGACATCGTCAATTTGCCCGTCGTTGAGGAATGTCCTTTCCTACGATTTCCGTACGAATCGGGTAGAGTGCGAAATGTGAGGCCACCGTCTCTTCATTTCGCATACTCTCCAGCCCACCGACCGATGAAGAGAGCGTGCAAAAGAAGAGACGGTGGTCTCACATTGCTAGTCTGGATCGCTTTCTGTAGGCTTTGAATCATGGACGTCTCTCCAGGTGGCACTTGTCGGTCAAATTATTGCATCAACGAGCGTACCGTACCTTCTGGTTCGTCCAGCGAAAGCGTGGGACCACTTAACAAAACATTAATCAATTGTTCATTGAAATATTGAGAAAAAAATATCAATACAACACAGCAGCTAATTCTCATTTCTCGCTTCAAATCCATTACACTACATATGTGTGCTCCAATACGAATTTAGTGCGTTTACAAAGCGACTTTTGCTGCCAAATTTAGTCTAGGATGATGTTAGACTAATTGTTTAATTGTTTATCAATTACACACTGGAACATGTGTGCAGTCTTTAATAGAAAATAATTTAATAATTTATATTCAATTTTAGATTCCTGGAAATGTGATCCAACAGGATCTGCATTGCCAAAGCACCCAAAAGTGGCTTACCAGGGTAAGTTCTGTGATAAACCAGCGTATCGAAATCTTTGTTGTGATACGCAAACAACAATCAAAATTCCATCTAAATGTTATATCCTCGTTTGTTAAGCAGCGAAACTTTTTCAAAATGTTGCATGAGTGTTCGTGAATTTGCAGCAACTTTTTTCACTTGAAATCATCTATTTTAGCTCAAAGATTAAAAAAATGATTCAAATTCATGAAATTTAGGATCTCAGCACAAATGTTGACGCTCTTTTGAATGATATAAAGCACGATAACAAAATAAGAAAAATGAGAAAAAGTATCGATTTTTTAAAAAAAATTGATATTTCGTGAATTTACCAGTCTAAACTTTGCACCCTAGACCATCTGTGAAAAAACGTTTAAGCCCGGGGCGGCCACTTTGAATTAGTTGTGCCGCTTACTCCATCATTACAGAAACTTCACTTACAGAGAACGTGTTTTAAAACGCATTCTTTGTAAGAGTGCAGGACTAGGCCGCACAACTCATTCAAAGTGATCGCCCAGGGCTCAAACTTTTTTCACAGATGGTCTTGGGTATAAAGTGAATTTAAACGTGAAAAATACACGAAATGTAAATTTTTGAAAAATCGATAATTTGTTTACGAAAAATTTTTTTTTTCAATTTTTTTCATTTTACTATCGTGTTATACATCATTCGAAAGAGCATCAAAAGTTATGTTTAAATCCGAAGTTTAATGACTTTTAAGCCACTGCGAACGAAAATCGATAATTGCATTCAAAGAAATTTAGCGTTTCGGGTAAACTTTGTTCTGGAAAAAAATGTTCCCATGATTAGTAGGTCTTTGCTCCGAAGTATATTATGTATTTTTCATCGTAAAATTGAAATATGAGATTCACTTTAGATATTGAGGGAGTGAAAGTACTCCTATATAATATTCAATATCTGCAGACGCGCTTATCGATTTCCGTTCATTGTAAATCAATCTTCGTGAAATTGTAGGTTTATTCATAACTTTTGATGCTCTTTTCAATGGCATATATATGATTCAGTTTTAAGCCCTAGAAATATTTTACACTCTCTTAGAGATTGGTCTTTACCTCTGAGTGGTCTCGATATAGTGAATATAGGAGTACTTTTACGACGTCTGAAACCAATACGAAACCCCATGTTGAGCAGCGCCCCTAAAGCGACACTGATAGTGATACATATTGTATTGTGTTGTAAAAGGATATTTGTCTGCATAAATGTGCGGCGCTTTATCGGACCCCATAGCCGGCATATTACGAAATTGATAGCATCGTCGTTTTCATCGTGGGAAGTAACGACTACCGCAATTTTTTTGAATAATTTCGATGTTTTGTCTTTCCACTGAACCTTCTATCAGATTAGGGAGAAAGATGCTCAACCAAGAAAAATGTCCGCGCGGACTGTTTTTGTGGCAACAGAGGAAGGAAACATTCAATTTATTTAAAGTTTACAGTTTGATATTTTTGTGCAATCAAATGATCACGTCACTATCCCGGGAACGTGCATCAAATATCAAGCAGAAGTCTCCAAGCGCACAGAACTATGCTCCTGCTCTTATGTAAGCCCACTAATCGTTCTCCTCCTTATTCTTCGCGAGGGTACTCGGTTCCTCTAGAAGATAGAAAAATCGAGTCGGGTACCCAGAGTGAGAGCGAACATTCGGGTAACCCGACAGAACCGGACGGTAACCGGACGGAAAGGGGGGAGGAAAGGAAGCTCAACGCTCTGTTAGTTGATCAATAAATTTACCATATCATGTTATATTCGCTTTAGGATGGGTAAGCAGTACTCCCGTCCTGTTTCCATTTTTGACCATTCAACCGTGATCCTTGGTTGATCCCAACGGTTTGGGCAGGATGCCTAATTTGATGATTATTTCGCCATCGCATTTTTATTTTTTAGTTTATAAGTCGTTTATCAAGAGGCTATTCGGGATAACAGGGAATCGAATCGGAACCCTAACGATGAAATGAATCTTCGATTGATTTTCGCCTGAAGAACTGATAATCTTAAATGGTTTTCGGAGCGGAGTGGACTCTTGTCGGTTCGGACAAATGCGAGACGATGCCAATAATCGAATAGGATATGGCGAAGGGCCCATCCGTTATGATCTCGTGCGAAACAGTAGGGTTGCCGTTTCAAGTCCATGGGTCAAGGGCTTGGTTTCCCTTGCAAGAGAGAGTGCGATCTCTCGCTCAACACTTGATAAGAGGGAGGTCACAGGGAGAGAGACAACCAAGGGCTTGGTTTATAAACCAAGCCCTTGGTTTTCAGTTCCCTGAAACAAAACGATTTCCCTACACAATTTAACAAGTTGTTTATGTTGTTGTTGACCTGGCACAGTGGGTAGGACTCACACTAACAACAATTAAAATTTTTCTAAAATAATTAATCGACAAAATAGCACCTTTTAATAGAATCAAGCGCTGGGAAAAACCAAGGGCTTAGTTTGTTATCTCTCTTAGCGTGTTATCACTCCAAACCCTTGGGCCATCTGGCTGTTTATCTCTCACACTTGGAATGAGAGAGAGGGTCAGGGGAGAGAGAGACAAACCCTTGACCCTTGATCCAGCAACCCTACGAAACAGGATTGGTGCTTGAGCAAGAGTCCGAAAAATTCGAGTCATCTTAGAGAGAATCAACGAGTATACTGATACTGAGGATCAATTCAACTTGTAGGTCAGACCCATTACATGGCGACCACTCCGGCTTGTATGGGGATTCAAGTCTCCTGTAGTCGATAGTACAGACGAGGGGTACTAGGGAGCATGGAGCTGAACTAGGGGAAAGTCCACCTCTCCATCGGACGAAATAGAGAGGCGACCGCTCGTGACGACTGACAAAATCGAGAAAGTTGAGAATAAAAAAAGTTAAGAATATAAAATACTTTCAAAATACTTGTATATTAAAAAATTAACACTGAAGGTCTATTATTAGCGCTTCAATTGCTCCACGCCATCCCAATTTCCCGGCAATTCGGACCTGCCGAAGGACACTCGAACTGAAACTGAGGCGATGATCGAATGCATACTGAAACCGTACTTCGATATACAGTCGCGCCGGAAAGTATTCGTACACTTTGTTTTTCTTGTGTAACTTTCGCAGTAGTTGAGCAATTAACCTGAAAAATTTATTGGAGCTAGCAAATCCATTTCCTAATCGGATGCTTATATTGCGGTGTTTGGAGCCAGTCGTCTGGATTGCATAGTGCTGACGCAACTAAACATCACTTTTTTGAAAAAGTAACTCTCGGAGGAAAAAAATCTCCTACGTGCCAGTTTAAAGAAGTTGTAGATCTACCCATTGACTACCCAGAAAAAAAAATTTCAAGATGCTGCGATGTTTCTCCTTTGCAGCAACCTTGCTGCAAAAATGAGGCTGCAAACTCATAACTCGGCTCCCAGACAAGCTAGGGACCCATTCTTGGGCTCAAAATGATCCGTATGGTGAGCCCAGACATCTCTCAAAGTTTGGTGAAGATTGCACATCATTTGCCCTCAGGGCTCAAAAAAGTCACTTTTTTGCATACCCCAACTTTGAGGGTGCTCAACTCAAAGGCTGAAGTTTCTAAAAATATGGTTCCTGTGTACGAACGACCCAAAACCATCTAAGAATCGATGCCCAACTTTTTGTAGTATCAGCATTTTTTTCCTGCATGGCGCGATCGCATCCCTGGCGCGCGCTGGTTTCGAAATGTATCGTCTCTCCCTTTGCATAATCTCGCCCCGCCTCGTTTCCGAACACCAGCGCGCGCCATGGATGCGATCGCGCCATAAAGGAAAAAATTCTGATGCTACAAAAAGTTGGGCATCGATTCTTGGATTGTTTTGGGTCGTTCCTACACAGGAACCATATTTTTAGAATATTCACCCTTTGAGTTGAGCACCCTCAAAGTTGGGGTATGCAAAAAAGCGACTTTTTAGTGCCCTAAAGGCAAATATTGACCAATCTGTATCAAACTTTTAGAGATGTCTGGGCTCACCATACGGATCATTTTGAGCCCAAGAACGGGTCCCTAGCTTGTCTGGGAGCCGAGTTATGAGTTTGCAGCCTCATTTTTGCAGCAAGGTTGCTGCAAAGGAGAAACATCGCAGCATCTTGAATTTTTTTTTTGGGTAGTCAATGGGTAGATCTACAACTTCTGTTAAACTGGCACGTAGGAGACTTTTTTTCCTCCGAGAGTTACTTTTTCAAAAAAGTGATGTTTAGTTGCGTCAGCACTATGCAATCCAGACGATTGGCTCCAAACACCGCAATATAAGCGTCCGATTAGGAAATGGATTTGCTATCTCCAATAAATTTTTCAGGTTAATTGCTCAACTACTGCGAAAGTTACACAAGAAAAACAAAGTGTACGAATACTTTCCGGCGCGACTGTATATCGAAGTACGGTTTCAGTATGCATTCGATCATCGCCTCAGTTTCAGTTCGAGTGTCCTTCGGCAGGTCCGAATTGCCGGGAAATTGGGATGGCGTGGAGCAATTGAAGCGCTAATAATAGACCTTCAGTGTTAATTTTTTAATATACAAGTATTTTGAAAGTATTTTATATTCTTAACTTTTTTTATTCTCAACTTTCTCGATTTTGTCAGTCGTCACGAGCGGTCGCCTCTCTATTTCGTCCGATGGAGAGGTGGACTTTCCCCTAGTTCAGCTCCATGCTCCCTAGTACCCCTCGTCACGAATACTTTCCGGCGCGACTGTAACAATGGAGTGTCAGTTTCCTCTATAACCGAAATATTTCCCACCTGCGGTAGCTTTTTGTAGCAATATTTTTTTCAAATTTGGAAACGAATACATTATTTTTTGATTATATATAAGACAGGAATCGCGAGAGACTCGAGCATGACCTTTATGATTTTTAAATTGGCTGAAAATTAAACATAAGGAAACACACACACAATTAAACACAAACCTCTCTCTATCGAATAGCGTTTTCAGATTTTTTTTAAAAAATTTCATTTTCGCGTGAATCACAAATCAACCTGTTGACTCGGAGATTTTTTCAAGTAATAGCAAAGTTTGGAAAATCATAAATATCTTCACAGTGAAGATAGAAATCCGCTGTTTGCCGATGAGCTCGAGTCTCTCGCGATTCCTGTCATAAAAGAACTAGTAAAGGCACCACTGAGTTCCCGCAGCCCTTACTTTTATTCTCCATTGTTTGTAAATTTTGATAAAATAGTATACTACAGACTTAAAGCAACCGCGTAAATGCCGAGGCCACGCTTGCTTCGTTTCCGTGATGCATCTTTCAGGGTCCGCAAAACACAAGGTTTGCCCGACGAACAGTACAAATGGAAGTCTTCTATTTGGCTTGAGACAAACTCCGAAAAAATATCTTACTATCTCTTTCGATAGCTCTCTCGACAGCGCAACATACCAATAGTAACAATAAGGGAAGTAGAAGATTTCCCGCTCTGTGTGCTGTAATTAAATTAGTTTTTCTCCAATTCCCTCGCCGCAACACTCAAACAGAAAAAAAATATTGCAAATCTCCTCAAAGCGGTTAGGTGAGAAAGCGAGTGGAAATTTTATTTTTTATTTACCTCTCTCGCTCGTTCATAGAATTCACTCTCCAGTATCTGACCCCCGCATATTGCAAATTCACAAAAGGTCGTCCGAAATAATAAACAGGTCTACGGCTAAACACACGTTTCGCTGGCGATAGACAAGAGGCGCAAATCAACAGACACGCTGAGATATTGAACGAGACTGTGCACACCAAAAGGCCATTTCATGAACGTATCGTTTTCAAATCGTAATATACGCTCGACTGGAGGGGGCAGAAGAGTATAAAATCCAGATAAACGTTGTATTCGCAGGAGCGTGGCTGCATTACGTACGACGACCGGTTCATGGAAAAAAAGCTACCGGTATTCGTTAAAGTATATTTCATATTATAATTAAATTTCATTTCTAGATCGGTGCGCATAAAATGCTCGATCGGCACTTTTTCATATGCGAAGAGAGCATGTGCAACACGGATGTGGTGAGTTGAAGTTGAATTTTCTTCAAATTTACGATAGTCTTGTTTTGTATCTTTCCAATCGTTTCATACTTCTAGGAGACCGGCGTCGTGTTTCGTCATTTTGCTTCGAATGAGACATTAACTTGCTATGCCGCTCCACAAAACCTCGCGCTGCCAATAGGTACAAATCTACACTTTAAAATTGGGAGTGAACAGGGCGCCTATTTTCTAGGGGAATGACTGTTTAAAATTTCAATTCTTTTAATCACGGTTCTCCACCCTCCTCATTCGACGCGCTCTCTCACAACGACACACCGCGCTGACCGCAACGAGAGATTGCGGGGAATGAGGAGAGTGGAGAACCATTGACATAGCAAGTTTGTTCTCTGTGCTACCACGCAATAGAGACAAAAATGTGCAAATAGGGTAGTTTCCGGAAGCTTTGGATGCAATCAACAAAATTGCAGGTATCGCCGTTTCTACACTAATTCTTCTCGCAGTCATGTCGTTCTTCATCATATATCGAATCAAAACGAAAATATGGCCAGCGCCTCTTCACTTTCTCAACACGAAATCCGCAAAAACCCCATTTGTGGAGATGACGTCAATTTCTTAGAAGTGGATTCGCATTCGCCTGTTTGTGCTAAAGTGGTGACGTGCTGACTGAATTAGTCCGCGTTTTTTGCGCAATAAAAGCCTCGTTTATTCACTTATCGTATGAACAAATTCGCAAACACAGCTGTGAAATGGAACAATTGTTTCAATAATGCTTGATATTTAGGAAGGTCTTGCGCTGCGTGTAACATCTGTCTGTGGCGAAGAATTTTAAAGTGTCATATCAGCTGCTTTAGTTCTCTCGTAGATAGGCCCTCAGGGCAGTGTTTCTTCGTGTAAAGTCGATCATGCTGCTGGTCCTACTGCTGCTACCACTTCTTGCCCGGTTTTGCAACTCAATCAAATGCGCAGAGTGCGTTGACTCGTCGATGGTTCCCGACGCACAAATCGGGTATTACAATTTTAAAATGATACGTTCACGAAATGGACTATTGGTGGTGTACTCTATTTCTATACCTCGACGTGTCTCTCACTTTGCCATGCTCTCTCGCAGCCGTATCTGTTGTTTAGCACGGATTATCAACGGAACGTTTTATTATTTCGGATGAGTGCTCGTAAATTTGTAATACGATTGAGCACATTCAATTAGCACTTGACGTTTTTCGTTTATGAAATGATACGAGATTAAACCAAATGCTGAAAAATGCCACTTTGTTACCGAAGTGAGAGAGCACACAAAAACGAGAGTATCGGCAACGTGTTTGTTTGGTAAACAAAGTAGCCCATGTTGTGAATTTTTGATATGATCGTCCCATTTTGTGAATGGAAAATATCATTTTTTTTATAAAAAAACTCTATTTTTCGATTTTTGGTAGCCAATTACGGAAGCATTTCTAATACTTTTGATAACAGAACTTTTCAAGAAAATGAAGAGATGCGGTCTCGCTTTTGCAATTCTTTTAAGAACTTATTTACTTATGAGTGTTCGGGCCTGGTCAAGCTTATGTTTATCGACTTGTCTACCGTAACACTAATGCTACGTTTGGTGTCGCTGAGGGACTGTCAGAAATGGTCTCGTCATTCCGCAAACTCTCTCACTTGCCGACCGGTCTATATAGTGTGCAGAATGACGTGACTATTTCTGACCCCTCTGCGACAATAAACGCACCATAAGCCGCGTGTTCAGTTGCAACGCTACGTGCTCGGGAACTTACTGCTATCGAGTCGAACATACCATGCAATATATGGCCGTATCGTCGGGCGAAGTGGCTGCAGTAATGGTCATCGATTCTCACTCTACTTACATTTCGCACAAAATTTACATGCACGTGAAGTTGCTAATTAGAGAAAACATAATTATTAACGATTGTAATCATTGAGTGGTTGTGGCCTTGCAATTTTCAAATACGCCATTTTTTCCTCATCAGGGTTGCATGGAGTACACTGTCGACAACCGACTGGAGCTCGGTTGCCGTCGCAACGCCGAAGGCTTGGTCCTGTGCGTGTGGTGGGTCATTTCTAGAGTGTGAAATGTGAGACAACACCCTCTTCATTTCGCACACTCTCTAGACCGGTCGATTGAGAGTGTGTGAAATGAAGAGACCGTGGTCTCACTTTTCGCACTCTAGTCATTTCGTCATTAAACCCTCTAACTGTGGCGGGTCAATTGGTCTTTCACGTGTGTTGTGGGTAGACTTTGAAAAGTAACGATGCGACTAGTTGCTTTTCTCCATACACTCCTCATTTCTCGCACGTTTTTTTTATAACAAAATCGGTCGATTTCCCTATTATATTGTACATCTAGTTAAACTGTTACTTTTTCAAAGTCTAGTGGCAATGCACTGCACAAATTGTGAAGATGTTATTCCATCTCCGTACAAACTATTTTTTGTTCATCGCCTCGATTTCTTGTATGGCGCACGTCCTGTCGAAATTTTCGCTTGCAGCCAGTCGGACGGCTGCAATCGCGAGCCAATTGCTGCGGCTGCTGCACCGGTCGTGGATTTGCCGATCGTCGCCGACTGCCGGTCGCAAGATTACGTTGACGACAGCGAGCCGGACAGCGGGGAAACGTGTCGCTCCAATTATTGCACCTCAAGGAGAGGTGCAATGGTTCGTTTTTTGAAGTAAAAATGTGTTCCATGTCATGCGATATTACAGTAGCAAGTTACCACGCTAGATGGGGCAAGCCGGTAAGCCAGTTGTTTTGAAGTGCCCGTACTCTTTTCTGCTCTCACACTCAGATTGCTTCCACGTCAGAAAAGTGGAGAAAAAAACCTGAAGACAGAAAGAGCCGAACGAACGGCCTTCCTGAGGATATAATACACGGAACAATAGGATAAATGAGTAGAAATGCTCAAATAATCAATGGACAACAGAAGCACTAAAGTTACTCGGGGATCTGCTCATTTTCCCTGATAAACTGCTAATTATTGATACGCCCAAATGTTTATATATTTATTCGCCCAAATGGCAACTTACCTTCACCTTTCACTTTTATTTATCCTCTTACAATCGCCTTAGTAAGTATCCTGCTCTGAGAAAAAAATGTCATTTGGGGCAGGACACTTACCTGTAAGAGCAATTCACAAGAAATAATATAGATTCCACTTATCGGCACGTGAACATTTTCACTCGGTTTCCTGGTCCTATGATTTTTTGTCCGGGTCTATTCCAAATCTTATCTGTCCATTGTTGCAGACGCCCACCGCCCTCTCCGCCACGGTCACCTCGTCGTTCTCATGTCAGGAAGGTCCATTACTGTCAAGGGTGAGTATTAGAGTGCGAAATGTGCGACAGCGGTCTCTTGATGACGTATATTGAATGGTTTAAAGAGTGTGTGAGAAATGAAGAGGCCGTTATCTCACATTTTGCACTCTAGTTAGTATGACAAATGAAAAGACAAAAAAAAACGAAATAATAAAACGTTCCGCAGCTAAACACACGTTTAGATGGCGAGAGAGCTTTCTAGATACACGTCCACACACAGAAAAAAAATGTATTACTTTTCATAATGCCATGGACGAGGAGAGGAACCTAATCCATGAAAATGTGTGAAACGTAATACATTTTAATGAATTAGCTTCATCTCCTCGTCCATGACATGGATGAAAAGACTCTCTTCATTCTGTATTTTATGCATTGTTTCTGTGTGTAGAAAGAGAGAGAGAGAGAGCGCATCAGTAGCGAATTGCATGAACCAAATATTTTCAAATTGTAATTCCACGGCAGGAAATGCCACTAAGATCCACTTGCATTCCATTACCTTCCAATTGCCCGTATTCTCTCTGATTGACAGTTCCGCACATTGAAATTCCAGTTAACATAAGAACGCCACAATGAGTGCTGTTCTCTTACTATTGTACCGTCAGAGGGAACTTAAATTTAACAACAACAAAAACATTTAAAAAAGAGCCGACGTTGGCATGCTATTTTTTCTGATGTATAGGTCACATTTATAACGACCGTGCATTCGATTGCAGTTCGACATTTTCGTGCAAAGTACATACACCATCTTGCCGGGTCAATGTGTCAAGTATCAGTTTAACGAACTCGGGATCGAAGAGATGTGCGCCTGTCCATACGTGAGTGCAACACTTTTACCAATAATTCAAATTAAAGAAATTATTTTATTTTTGACAGTTCGTTGCTCAGAAACAATGCCTTATTTTGGGCGACGCAATATATTTGATATAGTGGTTAAACATCTTGATTAGCGCACCATTAAGCGAAAATAATAATAATTATTATTAATATGTTTGATTAAATACATTGTTCTCAGCGCGACAACTGCACCACCTCATCGATGTATCCGGGCGATTCCGGCCTACCACTCGATACGCGCACAACGGGACTCATCAACTGCGCCATGACGTCGTGTGAGCGCTTTTGCATATACCTTTCGATCGGATGAACTTCGTACATTTTTGCATTCGCATATTCCTCTGACGCACTCATGTGGTGCACGATAAATAATTTTTTTAAAAAAATATTTAATTCCCGAGAAAAAATCGATACACGTATTCACGCTTACATGATGTTCACTTACTTGTAGGCGAAAGTCACGAAAAATAAGAAGCATCTCACTTACAGGTAAGTATGTTTATTTGGTGTCCTAATCAGTCACTTTTCTAAGTCTTTTGCAGCGATGGGGTTCGCGCGCAAGTGCAAAGGACACGCCTGTTTCGTTATCAAGAGGATAAACTTCAACGAAGTAAGTGACCAATACACTCTTCACAGAGTGCGAAATGTGAGACCACGCTCTCTTCATTTCACGTACTCTCTCGACCGGTCGGTAGGTGAGAGAGTGTGCGAAATGAAGAGGACGTGGTCTCACATTTCGCATTCTACTTCACAGTGCGCGAACTTCCTGCTGTGAATAACGCTAGTGTCTTATGCCACAATTTTTCCCGAACAACAAGAAATGTTTGATACATTTATGATAACGGTCCAATTCCAGCGCTACGGATGCATCATATATGACGAGAGGCACATGGACCGCAAACTTCCAGTATTTTTTAAAATTTATTTTCTAATATATAAATTACAATACTAGATGTCCGTCATCGCTACTGTATGCAATTTCGTGTAAAATAATAAATCTCCTTATTTCTGATACGCTCTCATAAAGAGACGTGTGTGCATAAAGTGTGTGAAATGAGTAGATGTGCTCCAATTATTTCAAACTCTACTAGTACGCCAATTACAAACATAATGGACATTTATTTCAAGGTGGGCGCGCACGAATTCCCCTCCGAAAACCAGTACATCTGCGAGACGGACATGTGCAATGCGGACGTGGTGCGTAAGATGACAAATCCCACAGAAAGGGGCCAGGGCGAGAGAGTGTGACAAAGTGAGAGAGTCATTCTCGAATCATTCTCTCTCACTCCATGCACCTTTCTGTGTGATACAAATAAACGATTCAATGAAAACTGTGCTTAGAAATCTGTGATTTGACAGGACTCGGAGCGGGTCTTTTATGGGAAGAAGTCGTTAGTGCCCAAACCACCGGCAAACGAATCGTGCAATTGCTTCGAACCGCCGACGACAACTCTCCCCGTCGTGGTCGCAGATGCGCTCAATCTCGCTCTCGTTCTAGGTATGGTTTGCACTAGGGTAGCCCGTTCGGTATTACCGAACCCCCCTTGCGTCTCTTTTTCTCCAGTTCTCTCTCCCTTATCAGCCGTATTACCGATCTCTCGTTGAGAGAGTCGTAATAGGAATACCGTACTTGCATCTCTAGTTTGCACGCAAATGAGATTGGTGGCACCGCTTACTGACGCCGCAGTTATTTGCGAAATAAGTAAATTGGGTACGGTAGTTCGAGTGAGCAATAGAGTGCTAGATGTGAGACCACGGTCTCTTCATTTCGCACATTCTCTCATCTATCGACCAGTTTAGAAGAGAGTGTGCGCGTGCAGGTGCAAAAGTTCCTTTAGTGAAACAAATTGTGCTGAATTTTGCGCCATTTGTGAGTGAGCGGCAGTGACGAAAACGAGTGACGAGTGAATTTCCACAGCCAAACCAAAACGAAAGGGACCGAAAGGATAGCACAGCATTCGAAACAGAGTCAGCGAGAACGAGTTAGAGAAAGAGAGAGATAGCGAGAGAGCGCGCCTAACGAGAGAGTCAGACAACGAGAGATGCTATTGGCATGGTGCCAACGCGATGCTGTGGATAGAGGCGGCATCGAACGGACAATTGGTCACAAAAATGTTCATATTGCCACGACTCCATTAACGGACAGGCACACAATTGGGCCCTAATCCTTCTCATTTCTGACCAGATGAAAAGCAGAAACTACATTAGATACCTGATGCTGGCTATTCACTAGGGTTGCCGGATTAAATCCACGTTCCAAATACTTGGTTTCCCTCGCCTGAGAGAGTGCGATCTCTCGCCTGATACTTGATAAGGGGGATTCACCCTGCGGTGAGGATGGTATGTGACCACTCCTCCCCACCGCCTCAGCCAACAAATCAAAGGGTATGTGTCCTTTTGGAAAAGACGTTTAAGAATCCCTAAATGTTCGTAGTTCTAACAAACCCAGGGGAAATGAGGGTATCTCTGCGGTAGTTACAAAATACGGGTCTAAGAGGATTCTTCTGATATGAAGTGAAATACTTTCAGGCATCGCAATTCCATCTGGCGTCATTGTCTTTTGCCTCGCGGCGATTGTCGCCTATCGACTACTGACCGGTCGATGGCCGGCCCCGCTCTTCTTTCTCGGTGCGAAATCGACGCGAGGAGGAGGAAGAATCCGCTCGACAAGCACAGTCATCACTGTTGTATCGAAAGCAAAGACCAAATGATTGAGGACATTGTAACGTTTAAAGTTGTCATTAACCGTGTGCCGACGCGCACAATAACACACAATAATCACAGTGATATCGAAAGCGAATGCAAAAAAACAATTGATTGTCAGCTCATTATCATATCGAATTCTACTTTTATCTAGGTAGTTCTGGGAATTTTACGAGCTTTTTTGCTGACAAGTTGCTGACTTAGAAAATTTCTGATGAAATTAGGAATGTGCGTAAGTTGATGGGACGTAAAATGTCTCTTTAAAATAGACTTGCTAATGCATTGAAATGTATTGATTAAGAGCATATTGTGGGAATGTCATGGTCCCGCCGCGGACTTGGTCCTTCCAGCCAAAATGAGTGTGTTTGTTGTTCGAAGCATAGAAACGGCGTTCGACGTGTTTCTGCAACAAAATCATTTTGCACGCTAGAAAATGTTTATGATGCGTCAAGTTATAGTCTCAAAATCGACGAATTCAATTGACATTATTATTTGGGATAGTATTTGGATCCTTCCTTCATTTTTTTCATTCTTATTATTTTAATAATAAGAATGAAATTTTTTTTTTTGGAAAAAATTTAAAAATTGGCGACGGATTCGTTTAGCTCGCAATAAGGAAGGACTCAAATCAATAGGGCCATCCGGGTGCAAAGTGCGAAAAGAAAAAATACCGACCGGTCGAAGAGATTGTGGTCTCATATGTCGCACTCTAGTGCAAAGCACTGGGGTGCTGGCACAAGGCTTAAAGGTAAAACACTGGTGGTGTTACCTGGTGCAGAACGCCGCCACCAGCATGGTACGGTAGTCGCGCATGAGCAGAATAACGACGAGGGCGTCGAGCCAAGGGAAGAAAGTGATCAGCAGTGGGACGACGTCGCCCACAAAGGGCATATCGATGCCCACCAGGGGGAACGTCATGCAGAAGCCACATGGCATGTAGAAGAACACGAAGGGCACGGCAGTCTGCAATCAATTAAATTCACTGTCGGACTTATTTTCTTGAAAGTCTCCAACTTTAATCAGGAGTCTTCACATCTCCTAATAATGTTGTAATGTTCCAGCTCTTTTCGCATTCTCTCTCAGCAGGTTACAGCATCTCTAGAGTAAGGCAAGTTGTGTTTTTTTTATTTATTTACTGTACATCGTTCGTATTTACTGTACATCGTTCGTATTTACTGTGCATCGTTCGTATTTACTGTACATCGTTCGTATTTACTGTACATCGTTCGTATTTACTGTACATCGTTCGTTATTTACTGTACATCGTTCGTGTAATCACACATTATTCCGTTGCGCCTTCGGGCGTCGATAAAATATATATATAAGTTTGAGGCTTTGCGCGCTGCGTATCGACTCACTTGCGCACAGAGCGTCACGAACAACTGCTTCTGAAGAGCGCACGACTGAGCCGAGAATAGATTGCTCTTGGCGATGCGGCGGCTGATGGAAACAGCCGCGGCGAGCATGTACCTGCAGTCATGCAATACGTGCCTTGTCCATTTGAGCTGCCAAAATCGGAAGTTTTGCAACTACCGTATAGATACCCTCATTTCCCCTGGGTTTGTTAGAACTACGAACATTTAGGGATTCTTAAACGTCTGTTCCAAAGGGACACACCCTTTGATTTGTTAGGAATACGTCTCTGAACATTTAGAAGCTTTTTGTATCAATTTTAATTGATTGATTTAATTAATTTTTTTTTTAAATTGCGTTAAAACGCACACTCTCGGCCGAGTAATTTGTGAGAGATTGTGCTAAGCGAGGAGAGTGTTGACCCCTCAGAATGATAGGGCATCGACAATGAATGCAGCAAGTCTGGGCTTATCGGAGACTTTCTTAGAGGACCGGACCGAAAAAAATGGATGATTGAAAGTGGTACGAGTGTGCGGAGAGAGTGTGCGGGGTGAGGAGAGTGGCAAACGTTTTCCAAGAAACGAAACCTTGGCAAAGCGTTTTCCTAGCAAATTTGTTTTCAGCGTGGTACATGCCTCACCCGAAACAAATGACGAGTTCGGCGTTGAAGATGAGATAGCCGGAGATCGCCGACCAGTTGTAGACACCGTCTCGCTATGGGATATTGTACACAGAGAAAAATGTATGTCATATATGGCTCCTGAACTGCGCTTGCATGTTATATATAACATACTGTATGTCACATATAACATACAAACGCAGTTCAGGAGCCATATATGACATACATTTCTCTGAGTGTACAGCATTGCTACAGAAATCGCAAAATGGACGGATGCCATAGATAACATATCAACGAGAAATAGCGAAAGCATGTTATCCAAATTATTTTTAAAGCATTTCTTGATAAGCCTTCGCTACCTTGTAGTCAGTAACGACCCAGGCCATTTTCTCATCGCCAATGTCGTATTTTTCCAGTGAGAGTGGAATAATGTCAGCCATTGCCTCCGGCGAAGGCATTTGGAAGTAGCATGTGATGTACCTAAAGTACAAAAATTACTATGCTTTGTTTTCGCTACTTGGAAAGAAAAAAGGACAGGATTGTGAATACATTTGATTTTGCCCACCATAGGAACATTTCCAAGCTAGCTAGGAACATCAGCAAGGAGATGAACTTGGGGTCAGTGAACAGATGGAGTTTGTGCGGGCTGGAAAGTGCAACAAGATTGAATTTGATGTTTTTTTTGAGTCTTCGACATAAAACCTAATACTTTTACTGAAAACCTCCGCAAACGGTCGTTTTGCACTGGGTTAGACACATTTGTGCTCTGTGGTCAATTACAATGTTCATTCATTGTAACGTTCATGAATGTTCATTATACCGGGTCATTTGAAAATTTACCATATTTGAAAGTTGTTGGAAATAAATTTGCCCCATCCCCCATTTTCACCAAATTCAATTCGGTATAAAACACAAATCTAATGTAAATATAACTCACGATTTTATGGCAAAATACCGGTAGAGGAACAAATAATCGAATAGGACGATCGATAGAGTGTATGAGCTACAGTAGAAGCAAGTAGCATGCTGATTTATGCATTTTTATTATTCATTATTCCCAAGTAAGCAATGTCTCACCCGTGAGTTCCGGAATCGCGAAATTATGAAAATCGTAAATATGCGATCTGCCGTTATAATTTTCTAAAGTATGGTTAGCAAATATCTTTGGAGATTTGAAGAAAAAAAATTGTTACCTCGTTGAAAACGTACTGAAATATGGAATACACTGCATCATTCATCGCAAAGATTAGAATAAGATATTTGTACGTTCCAAGATTCGTCTGCTTGTTTTTCAGCACGAGAATGCATAGGAGAACATTAAGGAATTCACCGAGCCCTAAGTATATTTGAAAATCATTTTCTAAAAAATAACTATTTTTGAACGCACAAAAGTTAAATTCCTCCACAAGCTGGAACACGATGAAATGGAGTTGCATCGCGGAGCTGAAAAAGAGATATGATGAATATTTCCGATAGAAGTATCAGGAAAATGTAATGCTGGATTTTGTGAAATATCAAATCTCAACCTTATTTTCATTACGCAAAACAATCTTTGTTGGTATACTTTTTTCTCATTTTTTTATAATAATATACATACAACTCTACATACATCTCCGCGCTCCAAACGAGACTATTCTAAGGATGACAAATATAAAAAGGCGTTCTTTGTAACAGACAACAACTCAAAGTGGTCGTAGAAAATAGCGGGGTTGTATTGAGGTTAAATGCACTACGCTCTATGCATAGTTCTGGGTGCGGGTTCGGTCCAGGGAGAGCTCGGTAGATGGTTCCAGGTTCGGTCCAGGGGGACCTCGGTAGTTGGCTCAGGAGTTCGTCCAGAGGGAGCTCGGTAGCCGGCTCCCGGCTACATTAAAGCTCGCAGTATGCTGGGGATTGTTAATCGCTCGATTTTAATGTTAAAACGTGTTAGAACACGTTCAGACACGTTTCTGACATCGCAAAATACTTTTCCTGTGACCCCCTACGCTCTATGAATCATTTTGGAACTTTTCGAATTTTTCGATTTTTCAATTTAAAACTCGGCAAAACAGGTGAAAACGTGTTTCACGGTACTCAAAAAACGTGTTAGAAAGTTTCTGGCAAAAATGCGGAAAAAGGTTTGCCCGCTGCGGGGGTCGAACCTGGGGGTCTCGGATTTAAAGTCTGTCGCGATACCCACTTGGGCATGAAATTAACGCATTTTTCTTGTTAAATGTTGAAAGGTTTTCTGATAAGTTATCATATGCAAAAGGCTCTGAGAAGATTGCGTGATTTTGAAGCGAAATATAAGGAAAATGATAAAATTGCGTGATTTTGAAGCGAAATATAAGGAAAATGAGAAAAAAATCTGGATGGACACCTGGACAAAAAAAACGAACAGACAGACAGAGAGACAGACAGACAGACAGACCCGTTAATCGTATGTGCATAAATTATTTTTCCGCTTTTTGGGATGAGCTATTGCAGGCATCGCGATTCCAGCTGGCGTCGTGCTTCTGCTCATCGCGGCTATTGTCGGCTGTCGACTCTTCACCAAGCGATGGCCAGCGCCGCTCTTCTTTCTTGGCGCGAAATCAACCGGCGGAAGAGGAACGAACGCAGTGATCACAGTTGTATCGAAAGCCAATGCAAAGAACAAGTGATTCAGGGCATAACACGCCTCTCACCTAAGGGTCGGCTCAAAGTGGCAGTTTTGCCGCATTGATAAAGATTTTAGTGTTGGTGTTTTTGTTGCGTTCGGATAACAATGGGTCCAACTAAGATCCCTGAGAGTTATGACGACCTGAATTTCATTCTCCGCTCAGTAGCTGCATACATTAGATGGAGCTTGCAATCTTTGAGGCACTTTTTCGAAATTTAAACAACGTTTCTGTGAAAAATTTTTTCTTGGAGCTAACATTATTTTTCATTGTTCTTTCTACCAGTGTAGTTTATTTTTAGAAAATTTAACCTAATTTGCATAAAAGCAATGTTACATGAACTACAGCAAAACCATAAGGAAAGCAGAAGAAATAAAGCCACAGGAGTCTGTGCAAGGTCAGTAGGATCAAAATGATATATTTATGCTCCCCCAACTCGGGAGCTGGGTATGTTTTTCATATGAAATACTTTTATTAGCACCCTTTTGATCATTAGGCACCTCACAGACAATGAGAATCAAGTCTAGAGTGGCGCAAAATGATTGGGAGAGCGGGCCATTTCTCACTGAGCGGTCGAAAGGTGCGGTGATTTCCTTTGTCTGTCATTTCCTTTGTGTGTATAATGTTGAAAATGAGTGCTAAAATAAGTTTTTCATGTGAAAAACATACCCAGCTCCCGAGTTGGGGGAGCATAACAGACACTATCTGAGAAGCTCGAGATTCGGCCGCACAAGGACACCTAACCTATGCTGAAAATATCTCCATATAGTAAACTTGTGGCGTAGAAACCGAAAATCGACCTTAGAAGTGTTGATTCTCAAACCCGGCTGAGATATGCCACTGGGTATGAAAAAACGGCAAAAAAATATTTCGAGAACGAAGCGTCAGAACCCCCTACATACCTATATATTATGAAAGCTCATCGGAAAAGAAGCATTTTAGCTGTTGAACATTTCTTTCTAACTATCATTTGAAAAAATTTAGATTTTTTTTTAAGTTTGAAAAAAATATTAAATATTTTTAATGTATGCCAGTGCATTTTTCTTGTTGCTCATTCGATTCTACGCGAAAAGTTATCTTAGCGCAAATTTTTGAGCCCGATTTCACTTACAGGTACTATTTTTAAAAATTCGTCGAAAGAGCCCCAATAGCGTACTTATACGAGAAGTGAATATCCAAACCACACCATTTTTCACCGTATCTTTGTCATTCGTGCTCAAAATTTGTTATTTATTAATATAAATATTTCCCCTTAGATAATTGGTGTTTGCAACGTTCTACAGGCATCTGAAAAAATAAAATGCAATATATAACCCGAAAATGAATATTTTGTATATATGAAATTCGATTGACGGTCTATACTGTCAGATTGGTCCCTAATATTGCATCAATCGTTCAAAAGATTTTTTTTTTAAATTTGTAGCTTCTTTATTGACCAAAATTCGGTCAGGCAGGATTACTATAAAAATGATCGAAATCCCAAAAAAAAATTTTTTTTTGACATTTTCAAAAATTTGCAATGTATGGTATTTTTTGCCCCTAAAACTGCGAAATGAACAAAAATTCAAATGAAGAACAAGTAACTTATCCTATAACAGATTCAAGATTGGGGCAGATTTAGATAAAGAACCAGGAGTGAAGAAAACTTTGCAGATAAACAATTACTAGAACATGAGGGAGATTGCTTCTTACGAGGGGTTCCGGTTTTTTCTATTTGCCGCTAAACGGATTGAAGGAGTGGGGGGAAATGAGTATGCGCCGTTCCGTATTCCGTTTAGACAACCCTACTTCATAGGAAAAAACAAATAGAAAAAACCGGAACCCCTCGTAAGAAGCAATCTCCCTCATGTTCTAGTAATTGTTTATCTGCAAAGTTTTCTTCACTCCTGGTTCTTTATCTAAATCTGCCCCAATCTTGAATCTGTTATAGGATAAGTTACTTGTTCTTCATTTGAATTTTTGTTCATTTCGCAGTTTTAGGGGCAAAAAATACCATACATTGCAAATTTTTGAAAATGTCAAAAAAAAATTTTTTTTTGGGATTTCGATCATTTTTATAGTAATCCTGCCTGACCGAATTTTGGTCAATAAAGAAGCTACAAATTTAAAAAAAAATCTTTTGAACGATTGATGCAATATTAGGGACCAATCTGACAGTATAGACCGTCAATCGAATTTCATATATACAAAATATTCATTTTCGGGTTATATATTGCATTTTATTTTTTCAGATGCCTGTAGAACGTTGCAAACACCAATTATCTAAGGGGAAATATTTATATTAATAAATAACAAATTTTGAGCACGAATGACAAAGATACGGTGAAAAATGGTGTGGTTTGGATATTCACTTTTCGTATAAGTACGCTATTGGGGCTCTTTCGACGAATTTTTAAAAATAGTACCTGTAAGTGAAATCGGGCTCAAAAATTTGCGCTAAGATAACTTTTCGCGTAGAATCGAATGAGCAACAAGAGAAATGCACTGGAATAAATTAAAAATATTTTATATTTTTTTCAAACTTTAAAAAAATTCTAACTTTTTTCAAATGATAGTTAGAAAGAAATGTTCAACAGCTAAAATGCTTCTTTTCCGATGAGCTTTCATAATATATAGCTATGTAAGGGGTTCTGACGCTTCGTTCTCGAAATTTTTTTTGCCGTTTTTTCATACCCAGTGGCATATCTCAGCCGGGTTTGAGAATCAGCACTTCTAAGGTCGATTTTCGGTTTCTACGCCACAAGTTTACTATATGGTGATATTTTCAGCATAGGTTAGGTGTCCTTGTACGGCCACTGTTGACAGAAACTCGATCCTCTCAGATAGTCTCTGATAAATATATCATTTTGATCGTATTCACCTCGTACAGACTCCTGTGACTATATTTCTTCTGCTTCCCTTATGGCATTTCTGCAATTCATGAATCATTGTTTTTATGCAAATCAGGATACAAAATGTAAAATAAACAACATAGGTAGAAAGAACAATGAAAAATAATACTAGCTCCAAGCCAAAAGTTTTCACAAAAACGTCGTTTAAATATCGAAAAAGTGCCTCAAAGATTGCAAGCTCCATCTAATGTATGCAGCTACTGAGCGGGGAATGAAATTCAGGTCGTAATAACTCTCAGGGATCTTAGTTGGACCCATACCTATCCGAAAACATAGAAAACCCATACTTCAATATTTGATCCTGTGCCAAACCCAGTCCGACTCTTATGCTGCGCAAATTTCATGGGTGGAATTCCACCCTCCGAGGGTGGAAAACGAGTGTAACTCAGCTCAAACTGAACGAAATCTCTCCGATCAAAAAGGAAAATGTTCCAAACGTGGCTTGCAATATCTGTATCGAGTTTGGAATTTGTAGCTTCACTAGGAAAAAAGTTATAAAAGGGTGCATAAAACTGTTTTGCACCTTGCACCCCATGAAATTTGCGCAGCATTAGGTGAGAGGCGTGATAAAGTCTTAAGGTTGTTATGAACTGTACAAGAACACACAAATGATGCAATGCTACGCAGGGGGCAATCATTTCCTATGATTTCTCTAGGGAAATATTATTACTCACAGAAATATCGCTCAGCGAGAGAATGGTGTGCAATGGGTTTCGTGCTCAATCGTGACCAAAATATCGAAAAATTGACAGAATCTAATGGTAGTTTGACGCAGACGGACAGCAGTAAGAAGGAGAGATACATTAATGGAAATATTCAAACTAGTATTTCTGAGAAATACGGGATGTTGAGAATAGCTGCCATGAATTGACTTTGCGAAGTAACGGTTCAACTAGTAGCATAATAGGGAAATTGACCGACTACGCGAAAAAGAGCGTCAGAACTGAGGAGTGTGTGGAGAAAAGGTAGTATTTGAATCGTTACTTAAGTCAAGGAATGAATATCCTACTCTTGATAGATGAGTTCATATCCAATAACATTGTTTGCAACGAAGTAACTATCGGCAGCTACTAAATTCGTAGCATTTGATGTGCCGCTCCACTCGTCGGGTTGGAGATGGTTGGCGCAGCTGGTGCGATTGGCTGCTGGCGCGCTTTGAGTGTGATCACTTGGAAGAGCAGCATAATGGAACTGCAAGTACCGCGAGAATGTTACACAACTTTTTTCAAAAACCAGCCAGTCACACTTTCCACTTTTCTAAAATTTCTACAAATAAATGCTAGAATATTTTACCAAAGTGAACACAAAATAATATTTTATAAATTCAATGTGGTAAGTATTTCTTGAGGAATAATTTGCGAAACAACGCCAACAAAATAACGATAGTGAGAAATACCCGTCTACAGTGTGCATGGCCGCCCAAGTGACGGTTGTGCACAGGCACAATTCCAGGTCGGTAGTGGTGTAGTGGGAGAGAATGTTGAAGAAGAAGTAGCCAGATAAGAAGGGAATCATCTGGCACAGCGACTGTAATGTTATTGCAGCTACTAGCTACCTGCTTTTTCATTCTATTTTCCTGCATTTCATTTGACCGATCATGCTCTCATCAATTTAATCTTATTACACATATCTTTTTGTATTTTTTGTGCATATTTTGATCATCATTTATAATAGCACTGAAAGATCTCCAAATCAGAGGATGGACACACCATTTTTTCGCGCAAACCTGAATAAAAAAGCCGATCTCCCGTCGTTTGTTCGTGTGCGTCACATTTGAGTCACTCCAGGCAACGGCGTGGAGCCGCTAAAATATTTTTCAATATTTTTTTTATTTCACCCTTACTATGTTTACTGCTTGTAAAAGGTGTATTAGTGAATAGCAGCGATAAAAAAGTCACTTGCCCATTTCAGCAGAACTAGGGAGATGGTATCGAGCAGGAGTATGGAGCTAAGAAGCGCAACGGACAATAGAAAATCGATATAACTGGAGATAAATATGATTTCATTCCCGGCACTACTGGGGCCGTCTCACTAGCCAAACGTTGCACCGCATTGAGTTTCTCCGAATGCCCAGATCAATGTCGTCATATCATAATAGAAAAAGCATTCGTTTGCTGCAAATAAGTATTTTGATAAGGTCTATTGTGCTTTCAAAAACAACCCGGGATTGTTGCACAATGCTCATGGACTTGTACACATTTTTTTCTAAAGCTTTCTAAAGCTTTCATTAAATATAAAGTTAAGCAGGTCTATTTGTATTCTGTGCCGGTGATCAAGGTGGTTGTAAACAGCAAACCCCAGAAAAGCGGCACGACTTGCGCGAATGCTACCGTTGCCACGCCAGTACAGAGGATCGAGGTAAAACGAGAGCTTGATGCGGTGGCAAAATACTAAAAATCATGTTTTGTCGTGAGATTGAAGGAAAGAAAACCTTCTTGGGCGCAGCGATCATTGATAACCGATTGACTGCGAGTGAAAAGTGCGTGTAGATTGTGGTGTAGAGCAGGAACAGTCCAACCTGCACATCAAAGACGGCTACAAAAAATAATGGAAAATTGCTAACCTGTCCGACTCGCTTGGAAAGCAAACTGGGAAGTGAGTGATGCACTTTGGTTCTTCAATTTACATCATTTCTCACACTTTTCGCAAATTTAACATTTTAGCAATAGGGCTCTCACAGCGCTCCGAAGACGCACCACAGGAAGAATATCAAACTGAGGCAGAAATTAGCGAGCGCCAACAGGGCGCACAAAGCGCCGAACGCGTTGCGGAAGTATCTAAATTTTAATAGAAATTGAGAAAAACATATTGAAAAAATGAGTACCGATGCCTGAGGGCGACGACGAGGGATATGCAATTTACGATTCCTCCTGTTGACGACATCTGAACCACACTAGAGCACATTGAATAAAGTTTTCCCAAGTCAACGAAACCTGTTGTTGTGCAATAAAATTTGTGTGAACGTGGCACAACTCAATTGGTAACTGTGACAATAATTCTGGTTACCAAACAAATACAAATGAATAACCAAAACAGCCTAAGAACTCGCTCACCAAGGCCAGAAGAGCTGCGATGAATTTGCGCTCGTTCATACTCGGCGTTGGAATTGGCGTATGATCAGAACTGTTAGTTCTTCCTCCATTTGTCATGCCAATATCTCCTTAGGGACGTCTGCATTATTTAAAATGAGTTCATCTACCAAGAAAGTGTTTTTATTCAAACTTTTGAAGTCACTGCCTTAATATTGACCAGTCACCAAAATATCTAGAACAATTTTTTTTCAAGTATCTAATTGAATTGATTATTACAACCTAATATCATCTTGTTAACAAATTACCAGCTTCTCTGAGCAGCAATCATCTCATTTCTCCCCATCATTCTCTCCCATTAATAATGTCCAATGATCTCGTCAACGGCAAATGTCGCCATAGCCACCTCATTCACTACAAGTATCAACTCATTCGCGAGTAGTATGGCAAGTGTCAACTACTTCGAAATCGCGATATCCATTCCTATTCTGGCGCTGCTATCGGGACTAATCATCCTCCTCCGCTCGTGCCAGCTTCACCACGTGGCCAAGTAATGAAATACAACATTTGACTTTGTTGTCGTACCCACCTACTATACCTTGTCGTGGACCTTTCTGTTTGCTGGGACCTTTTCTATTCCCATGGGACCTATCCTTACTAGATAGTGCCGGGGGTGCGACAACAGAGCCAAACATTTCTGGTTCAAAATATTTGGAAATAAAGAACTTGACAGGACTATTCTGTTAACCAACGCAATTTCGCTGTGGCTCGTCGAGTCGGGAAATGTCCTCATCGCTGTGTGGATTCTTGAACACAAGCAACCTCTGAAAGTGCAGCAGTGTGAGCAAATTTATATGTTTTTTTAAAGAATAATGAGCAAATCAATTTACCCCCGAAAAACAGTTCTACCTTCAATTAGAGCACAGCACTGCTCTTTTCATTTTTTACCGCCCAAGCGAATGAGAGAACCTCGCGAAATATTGCTGCCGGCTCGGTGTTGTACATACCCCTGGCATTGTATTTCTATTTGACTCCCTGTTCACTTTGAGCTGTGTCATCGATCTCTCACAGGAGATGTCGTAAATCCACCCCCCCCCCAATCCCTACTGTGAATGAGGAGACCGTTGTCTCGCATTCGCATAGCGTGCGAAATGCCCGACACGGCCTCATTTAGCACACTTTCTGGAATGGTCAAAATACGAGAGACTGTGCGAAATGAAGAAACCGTGGTTGCTCATTTGCACTCTAATCCGTCCGTTCCAGTCCGCTTCTTCCTCCCCACTGCCCTGCACGAATTCGGGGCACATCTGTGCGCGGCATCGTTCCTCCTGCTGACGCTGGAGCGCCTGGCGCTCAGTCGCGTCCCGCATTTCTACGAGCGCCGACCGCAGTTCGGACGAGGCTGCTGCGCCGTAATCATTGTTATTCTAGAGGCAAGTCGTTTGTATAGCTGGCCATCGAACACATCACACCGAACTTTTAACAAAAACAATGTGAATGTTTCGTGTCTCTCTACGAATTTAGAATGCTCGCACAAATATTATTATTAAGTGCGCCGGTCATCGGTATTGTGGGATGTTTTCTGACTTGTTTATCGATATTAGTCAAAGAAAACGCTATGATGGCCTTTAAAAATAAACAAACAAGAGATGATAAGAAAGAGCACAAGCGTCGTCTCTGCTTGCTTGCAAAAAGTATTCCAAGAGTTTATCGCTTTTAAATGAATATTTGTTTGCAGCTCGTGATGGTCTCGCCGCTGGTGCTCGCCAGTCAGTATGGTAGGCAATTCCACATTTTTGTTTCAAAAAAAACTAACATATTTCAGATTCGTCAAGAATTTACGTCTACGTAATCGTTGCCGCAGTGGAACTGATCGCTCTACTCGTGAGAATAATTGATTATTTTTGTAAAAAAGAATGGAAAACTTTGAAAAAAATATTTTAAATGATTTGGATTTTCACGACTTTCATTGTCAGCTTATAATCGCTTGTCATCGAACAACCGTCGTCTACTACAGAACCAAGTTCGCCACGGTGAATCTGAACGTGCGATATCAGGTAATGTCGGCATGCCGAACCGAAAGCCATCTGAAAAAATGAACCTTTTTTCCGAAGAAAAAATATCTCACTTATTGTTAGTAAGGGAAGAAAGAGCACAGGTTACGGAATTGGGTTGGGAATGGAAGTGATCGTCCCATCGCTACTTTTTGCTTGTTACCGTTACATAGGAGTGCAACGCTGCAACACTCACAACCTGGGCATCCATACCCAGCGCCGACCGCTCCACCTCCAGTCGCATACAGAGAGTGAGGGGGGAGTGAGAGGACTATTAGTAGAGGAGCAGAGGAGAGGAGCTAACTAGCCAATAGAAATAGTCCTCCAATAGTCAATGGCTGCATGTGGAAAACACCCCGCAGGTTCGATGCGTCATCCAACTCACGGGCGCGCTCATTCCCATCTTCGTGTGCGCTCTCGTCGGCAAGAGCATCTTCCTCGCGCTCTCCATCGTTGTCTTCTATGACGACGACTCGTTAATCAACGAGACCCATCTCCTGCTCCGATTGGTAAGCGGAGTCTCCCCTTGCAATGTTTTTACCATTAAGTTACAAGAAATAAACGTTGCAGGGGTAGCGAATGTATTTTCACGATCGGTTGATAACAATCGGGTAGAAAGCGAAAGCTTCGCGAGAAATTCGCCTTTGATGCATGTTCTCTTTTGGGAAGGCATCTCAACCGAGAGAGAAAAACGCTTCTTTTATAATTTTTTTCAGTTTGTCGCTTCATACTGCGTAGTCGAGCCGTTGCTGCTGATCGGACGTCTGAAAACGCTGCAAAGGCGCATTTTCGGAAGGCGAGCGGTCGCTCACGGCATTGCCAAATTGCACGTTGACGAGGCGACCGACAGATACTTTGCAAGTCTTCGAGATCAGTGGAGCTGAGATACTTGTCGAATTTTGTATTATTGCTGCTCTTGACACTCTAAAGCCGCATTTTGCGCAGTTAGATATTGCTTCAGAGCTAATAAAGCAGAGTGTTTTTATTATTGTAATCTTCGCATCAACACTGTATTAACACTGGCCTAGCAATGTACTGGAAGTCCCTTTACCTTTTTAATTTTTTTAAAAAAATATATTTTTCTTTTTTATTCTTCACAGACAAAATATAGCGCTCTTGATGGCAGCACATGTGATTGCTGGACGAATAAGATAAGAAACATAAGAGACACTTCAAAATGTCATAAACTTTTCCCTGTGCGGAACTTTTCCCTTTCCCTTTTCCCTCTTCGGGTAATCTAATGGGGGAAACTTATCAAGCAACATTTGCCATTTCTCATCTCTTTTTTAATTGAGTACATTCGCAGTTTAGATGTTGATTTCGCATTTTTAATTGAGATTATGATCGTTCATTACAGCATGTCTCATTCTCCATCTTCTTACCAGTTATTGATACCAAAACCAAGCAACAACATGCAGCTGAAAGATGTGATAAAACAAACCCAAATTTGGGATGGACCACTCATACAATATTTACCGTTCGTATTACATAGATCCTTGATTATTGAATGTCTGAAATCAATTTCGCCAACGGTCGGCACATTTCTATCAGTTCTCTTCTAACGCCTCTGTTGAAGAGTATCATTAGAGCAGACGGCATCAGACAGTAAACATCCGTCATTATGAATACATAAGTGAAGACAAAGCGAAGATCGGCCTGAAAAAAAATCATTCTTTGCGACTTTTTTTTTGAAACCTACCTTAAAATCAATGTGACCGACGTAGTAGAAGTAGTAGAAATAACAGTAGATTATCTGCAGAAAACATCTTCGAATTAATAGATAAGGGATTAAAATTTTACCTCGATCGAGAGAAGGCCTACTGCAATATAAAGCAGCGAATGGTTCCGATGCTTCTCAATCACGGGAGCGTATTTCTGAGAAAGAAATATGATATGCCATGGTTTTTTTAACGGCAGAAACTCGCCTTTTTTGATGAGCGGAGTCTGATCATGACCATGACATAGAGTAAACTTAATAGAGCGACCGTCGAAAACATTGCCATGAACTGGTTGTGCCAACACTCGCGCAGCGCCGGCGTGTCAATGTTCTGATGTGATATATTTTTAAATTAACTCAATGCTTCCCCGACTCATGTGAAGATGCTAAATCCAATCTGAATTACGCATAAGAAATGAATTTTATTAAAATTTTGCAGATCACTATGAGAAGTGTGATAAATCGTGCCACATTGTCTGGCTTGGTGCAATTTACATCTTCTGTTTCGTTTTCTCCTAGATCTATGAAGTAGAGTGCGAAATGTGAGACCACGGTCTCTTCATTTCGCACACTCTATCGTCTATCGACCGGTCTAGAGAGTGTGCGAAATGAAGAGGTCGTGGTCTCACATTGCGCACTCTAGTATGAAGCAACAGCAATATAATTTAGAAATTCACGATGATATACGTCCGCGCATTGAAGTACACCGAGTTCCAGTAGTTATGGAATTGCGTTGAATAACGCAGTGCGCATATCATGCTCACGGACGCTTGCATGCTGAACAGCGCGGGCAGCAAGTATCGATGCCGCCAAATCTGCGAATACAACTACTAATCAATACTTCCACTAATTAAAGCACAATTAAGACACTGGCTCGGTAAGGATCGAGAACAGGCCGGACATTTTGTCGATTTTTGTTTCCGATCGGGTCCAAACTTTTTTCCTGGATACCTACCAATATTGTGAGCCGGTGTCTTAACCTGATTGATGAGTAATAAAAATGCGTGAAAAATAGCTTTCTCTCACTTTCTTGTGTATTCGCGGGGACAATATTGCCGTTGCTCGATTGAGACACAGTAAAGTGTGCGTGGAGCACTGCGCTATGTGCATGCTGATGCTAATGAAGTTGTACAACTGAAAAGTGTTTGTAGTGGAAACTTGTTACAACCTAAATACGAAACGTGCACGAAATGGACCACCCTACCTCGCAGTCAATCGTGTTTTCACACGCTTGCTATCATCGGTACGTTTTGCTATTTCGGCCGAGTGCTTGTGCATTTGTAATCGCTTATATCGATTTTGGGGTTTTCGGGTTTAAACTTGTTTTAACACGCTCGAAATCATCGCAACATTTCGTTATTTCGGATTTGAAATACGCCTTTCTCGATTTTTCGAGTGTTTAGAATAGAAAAATCACTGACAGTCAGCGAGATGTGCTCTTTGTACCACTGTAAGAACCAAGCAACTGACGGCGGCACCAGCATGAAATTGATGTTAACCAGAGCGATGAGATCGAAAACGAGACCGACCTGGAAGAATCGCTACTTCTCATTGGCACGCAATATTGTCGAAAACCGATTCTCGTATTCGATAATAATATGCATGTTCATCATGATATTTACTTGGGCTAATGAAAGAGAACAAATATTTATCAGACTAACTACTATCGTGGTCCGAGTTCACAATGCACATTTGCGAAAATTGTGAACAACTGTAAAAACAAGTTTCACAAATGTGAATTGTGAACTCGGATAGTAGTTAGTCTGATAAGTAAAGATGTTACTCAAATGCTAACCTTGAAGAGTGCGTAGAATGCGTGGTCGGTGTGCGTGTTTCTGGTGCAGAGGATGTACAGAACGATTAGCATAACGGGGACAGACGCCGCCGAGACTATCGCGCTAATGTACGTGAGAGTGTTCGTGAAGTGGTGAATGTCCACCATTTCGGCGCTGAAATATTTATGAAAATATTGTCACTCAAAAAGCAAAAAAACAGAGCAAGGAGTAAGAACACACGATATGAATATGATCGATGTTTTTCGATGTTTAAGAACAGTAAATCCCGAGCGAGTAATGACTGAAAAGCAATATAAAAAGGGAAAGCATTTCGAGTTTGTGCGCTGCAACTATCGGAGAAACGCCACTTCTCTTGGATTCATCGCTAGCTCGGACCAGATAGACATCTCCGTAAAAGGAGAGAAAAAGAAAATGGTCTCAATTCCTATCTCTTGTGCAATCTCAATTAGCGATATGCTGAGGGCATATTGGATCCCGGGTATAAGGTTAACGCATCCCCAGCACCATTTCCCTCAATATCCATGTTATGATTACAAACAAATCAGATTAGGAGCGACAGAGTGTTTTCGAAATCACAGCGTCCGACATAATAACGACGAAATAAAGTTTTTTTAGAGAAAGAGAGAACCATTGTGAGAGAGTGCACGAAACGAGAGAATTAGACAACGAGAGGAGACGTTCTTCGCTCGATGCTATGCAGAATAAGAAGGCCACTGAGATGTCTGTTTTTTCACTTTGTTTTATTTGTTTTGTTTTTAAAATTCGGCATATTTTTGTGCACTTGTCATTCAATTAAGCAACTCTGCACTCACGTTCTGCTCGTAATACGGCGTTTCTCTCTCATCCGTTATCTATTAGCCGGATCTACGTAGCAGATCTCAGCACAAGGGAGGGGGACTAAAAAGGGCGATATTCGGAGAACAACAACTCATTTTCATTTGAACTACCCCACTGAACAACGACTCATTCATCTCTGAATGTGGAGCGTATTGTGAAACGCCGGTGCCCACTGTTTCCCGATCATTCTTTACATCTGTGCGAATCGTTATCTAGCACAAATTATAATTGGGCGCTGATTTTATTTATGGTGGTACGTCAACTGCCGGTAAAGGTTCAACTATGTGCAGGTCCAAACTCTATGTTCTATGTACAATGAAAATGGCAAAATATGAGCGTTATTGTAATAATCCTATATCATTCGACATCCTGTACAACATATTGCTTCAAACAACGGTGTAGTGCGAATCGTTGTTCGCTTGCATAAAGACCCAATCGTCAAGTGATAGCATCTCTTCACGACAGTCGACCAGCGAAGCATCGCAGCTTTGACGATACCGTCTAAATTAAAAATTCATTCTGTTTACTGACATTTGGTTCTGTTGACATCGAATATTTCCAGTGCATGATTGCTTCTCACTTCTTTTCCCCTCGATTAGGCCAATCAATTTCAACAATGAACGAAAGATCCTTCGCGGTCATATACGAAAGTTGACCATAGGGTAATTTTTTCAACATATGTTAGGTCTCCTTGTACGGCCCTTTCTCGAGCCTATCAGATAGTGTCTGATATTACTCCGCTCGCCGTTGCTTGCATTTCCCCATGGCGATCGCTGAAGAATTTTCTAACGGCGGCAGAACATCGCCGAAGATGGAATGAGACGATGCGAGGGAGGCGGCGAGGAGATCGTTCGTGAAGGAAGAACTGACAATGCAACCAATCGATAATCTTCTCGGAGAATTCAAATTGCCATGCAGTGGTTCTCTGTTACAATCAGGCGAGAAACCATTCTGGGACATTCCGATACTCTAGACTTCGACTTCGACTTCGAGAAATAACGAAACAACAGGTTGCATAAGAGGCAAATCACTCTCCGCTCTCTTCATTCCTCACAATCTCTCACTGCTGGAGCGGTGTATTTACCTTTTAAGCAACCCGTTGTTTCGTTATTTCTCGAAGTATACTCTTCAGTAACGTACTCTTGGCCGAAATCATCCGACGTTTTATCCGACGTTGTACGCCCTCCGAAAGTTGGCCGATTACGTAGGAGAATCGCCTCAGAGGGACTCAACTGAAATGGTAATGAGATACTTTATGTAAGTGAAACGAGTAGACATGAAAAACCCACCACTCGATATCGCGTCTTGTCGGTGTGCTTGATCACCCAAGAGGTGGCAAGAAATTTCACTTTCTCCGGTCGGAAGAGAGTCTGAAACAAGTACGATTGCATTCATTCACATGATTTTTTTTCTTTTCATTGTGCTCACGCGAACCGTTGTCAAAAGTTATCGGAAGCGTGTAGCGAAAATACTTATGATCGATATTACCAATATGTGCAACCAACCTTTCCTGGGCCGCTGAGTCCTGTTTCGTTCACTATGGCGCCCTGAAGAAACAGCGAGTGGTAAATGTAAATACATTTTTGCTAGTCGCTCAAAGGCCCGAGGTCGATCTCATTCGCTTTCTAGCAATATTGCGCCCATTGTCGCTTTCTTGTCTTTTAAGAGCACGCGAACACAAATATGCCCACCAGTCGTTGGTGGTTGAAGATCCAGGATCCAATCGAGGTGTTTCTTCTCACTTCTCTCTCAGCAAAGTCAATCAGTGTGGAGTTGTTTCTGGAAAAGGAACGTTTGTGAATTGCCAATAGCAGACTAGGAAGTGCACTACATTTACCGGTCGGTGGGGCCGTCGTCGACCCCAATTCTCTCTCAATTTCGCGGTACAAGAATATATTTCACTCAATTCATACTTGACATGGAAGTATTCATCGACGTCAACAAGCGCTACGAACTCGCCACTCGTCCTCATCACACAGTCATTGATCGCCAGCGAATGGGCGAGCCGATCGATGGATCTGCGAGTGGGCGGAGAACATGTATGACGGTATTACAATTTTAAAATGATACGTTCATGAAATGGACTACTGGTGGTGTACTCTCTTTCCATACCTCGACGTGTCTCTCACTTTGCCATGCACTCTCGCAGCCGTATCTGTTGTTTAGTACGCATTATCAACGGAACATTTTATTATTTCGGACGAGTGCTCGTAAATTTGTAATATGGCGCTAAAGGGGCGCAACACTCATAACTTACACTTTTCTGACCACCCAAAGCACTGTAATACTATACAATGGGCGCAGATATTTGTAAACTAATTCTAATAGGGCAGCGAGATCATAAGTAGACCAATGGAACTGAGACGCACCGATTGGGGTCCTCCCCATTCTCGGCTTTTGGAAGACGGGGCCAATTCACGAGTTGAAGCAGATTCTGATACGACATGTTGAGGAAGCTTTAAAAAGATACGCTGATTTAATGGACCTCGGGACGTCTTTCGTCATGTCAGTTGAATGCTTCTTTAGCCGTATTAATTATTTTGGTTTTTGAGAGCTTTCAATATTTCTCCCGAGAATCAGCAGTAGCTGACCTTCTTCTGATAGTACTCCAACACCCTCTTCACTTTGCTCGACACGGAATTGGCGTAGAAGATGTAAGTCGCATTGTGCTGTCTGTAATTTTAAATGGAAAATGAAGAGAAACCAGTCTAAATTATCGATCCAAACTGTGTCTGAATGGACTCACTTCCACGTCTCGAAGAAGTTAATCATCAGACGCCAGTTATTGTACCAAAAAAGGGGAGGAACGCACACCTGTGAGATATTGCAAATATTTAAAATTATTTTTGTAATAAAATATACATAATGTTATATTTTTTTAAAACGTATCATTTTATGAACGACCTATGGTGAGTGTCTACTATCACATTCTCTTGCCTCACTTGCCTTCATTTCTGAGGTAATCAAAGGAATGATTTTATTTTCAATTTCCTACGATTGGTTTTGAATTTGCAATGTCATAGCTTTGATCTGTTCCCACTGATATTTACCCTTCTAGACCAGTTTGCCTCCTCAATAAAAACCGAACCTGCAGCGTTCCCCTTTGAATAGGCGCAATTCGGTGTACATCGACTTGAGTCTCTCTCGTTCCATTCACAACAATCGTCACTCGTTCAGGAAATTCCCCGATTTCCTTCGATTCGATAGCGTACGCGTTCCATTTGCACCTGCAGAAAAATGGCACCACGTTTTTGATAGAGTTTGCTCAGACGAGACCATTTTCCGGGGCGAAAATTCTCATACTCGGCATTTTCAATTATTGCCGGTCACGTGCTTACCCTGGCGCCCTCGCCACTGGGCATTTGTCTCCCTCCACTGGACGGTGATACAGGGAATGGACGGTCGAACCGATTCCTCAAAAGAAAATATCTAAGTCGCTCTGTGACTCTAAATTAAAGTACAACTATACAACATCTATAAAGTAAGAAATACGCACTCATAGTGAAGAAATTGGCGTCTTTGATGCATTTTGAGATGAGAAGTATGCGAATCGTACCATTTGTGGTTCTGAAACAATTATTCGGTCGTTTGTAAAAAAATTTCTTCGAGTGTCTCCGAAATAGCACCATTTCATATAGGGATATTTTTTTGAAGAATGGATGCTGCATCCAAAAACAAACAAAAGTGAGGACTAGGGATGGGGAAGGAAGAGTGATTGGAAGGCCTTCCCCTCTCTCTCTCTCTCTCTCTCCTTCTCTCTCTCGCCATTGTGATTGTGATAATGGTGTATTGGAAGGAAGAGTAGGGAGAGCCGCGCGAACTCTTCCAGAAAAGTTGACGATCTTTCGGAGTCTTTTCAAGAAGAGGAATTTTGTGTACTAATTTGTGTCTTCCAATATTCTTTAGCAACCTTCTAATCTATTGCAAGCGATTTGCAATGTCCAGAATATGCATTTGCATTGAAACCTTGTGACTTACTCTGTCGCACCTCTTACGGAAGAGTAAAATCGAATGCGCCTGCGCCTGTCTCACTCTTCCCTCTTCGCATGCGCCTGTCTCACTCTTCCCTCTTCCTTCCCTATCCCTAGTGAGGACCTGTCATCGTAGTAGGCGCGATAGATGAAGACTTCGTGGGAGGCAGAGCTTTGAGATCTCTTGAGTTCGTGCGCTTGCCGGCTTTCCTCGTGCCATTCTTGATTCCATTGCAAAGCTTCTATTGATTCTCCCTGTCTTCGACCGGCACTGATAGTGAATGTCAAGATTGATTACGAATTCTGTCAGGCAAGGCGTTCTGTTCAAAATGCTATCACTAAATTCTTGGTGGGACCGTGACCCTGATTTATGCTAGTTTCGGCTTTCTCTAATTGTTTGCCTCAATGTGAATAGGCTCGCCAGAGTGCCGTGCAAAACTCACCTCGTAAACAGGTCGCCTGTGATGAAAATGAAGTAGTAGAGAACAAGTGTTGATATGAGGGCGCAGAAACCGACAACTATTTGCATCCCGAACATTGATGATAATGAGGAAAATCTGCGAAGCATAGGATCATCAACAGAGGCATGGGTCATGTATATATCCTGAAAGAGAATTGACAAATGTACAGACCTCACAACATAAAGCGGAAGTTCGTCTATGGCAGAATTTGCCGGTGCTTTTCGGATAGGAATTTGTTTGCGGATCTATGGATCGGTGACGATCTTTCAGCGTCTTTTAAACACATTTGCAGAAGCCTTTTGACGCATGGAGCTTGCACAGCTTGCACACCGAACTTGAACCCCCCCCACAGTCGCGTCTGTGACCGTAGCTTTATCGTTTGCACAAATATTTTCGAATAAGAGGAAAAAGATATGCCGTAGTCTGGAGTAGGGTGTGCATTTAGTGAGGATAATCGAAGGTACAAGTTGTCTCTACTTCAGGTAAATGCAGCTACGGAAAAAAAATTGAAAACTGATATATCGGGGTCAAAAATGGGTACCAGGAGGACCGACCCGGTGCCACGACCCACAAAATGAAAAATGGGTTCCAATACCTCGAGGGGCTATCAGACAGGCTGGGGAGGGCTCAAATCCACGAAAACCTCAATTTCACATTTCGGCCCCATTCCCAAAAATTTCGGGATCATGTGAAAAAAATGTCGAGAACAGAAATTGTAAATGTTCCATTCTGCATGTATCGTCTTTCTCCTTATGTTCCCACTAGGGATGGCAAAATGAATCTTTGTTGACCGCTCCGGCGAGGCAGCGCAGGAGTGGAATGAATCCAAAAATGAGAAATGCTCTAAATGCGAGGATTCATTACGAATCCTTGTGGAAAATGAGAGGATTCGAAACGAATCCTTCGTAAATTGAGTTTAAAACATATCTAAATTGATATATAATCATTTATTTTGGCTATAGTTATAGTTCTACGACATGCAAACATGAGAATGTGATGTCAATCAAACCCAATGACTTAGTGTAGCTTAACTACGGTGCTCCGAATACTGTAACCAAGCTCCCTAAACCGGGGAATCTGAAATAACGCAGTTCGGATTAGTGGTAACCCCATGAGTTGGAGCTCAAGCGGTCAATTACTAAGAGGTAGGTTGCGAACATGATTGCCGATTACGGTAGCCGACCTACAGTAACCCCAAATGAGAAATCTGACAGGCATCTTCTGCATAAATAACTGAAACTGGTGTTAATTCTTTTACTTTAGAGGAAATTTTCGCTACCTACTATTATGCTTTGGTTACCAAAGCTCGCCTACCGTGGCCGGGGGATACGGTAGCCGAGAAACGGTGCGCCCCACGGACAATCACTACCCCATATCTACCTCGTGCATGAATCCCTGAGTCATATTACTGAATTCCAGAATACCGGATTATGGTATGCCAGATATGGTAACTTGGATACAGTATCCGGACCACGGTAGTTCAACTGTATTAGGTCACTTGGGTATTGTAAACATATTCCCAACTTTAACTTTACTTTTACTTAGCTTTTACCCGTGAACAATTGTCTTGCCACTCGTTTTGAGCCGTTATCCAGACAAGGAGTCGTTTCGAATCCATAGACCGGGCGATTCGCACCGCAAAGATTCGCAATGAGAGGGAAAGATTCATTTTGCCATCCCTAGTTCCCACGTCACGTCTTTGCCCACGATATATGTTGAAATTATTGCCATTAATTATGATTTTATTGCTGAAATGGGGGATAAGGTGAGGTAAAACTAACAATAATGGCCGCCTAAATTGGTTTGCAGTTCATTGTTTGCTCTGTTATGCCGTGCCGTGTTGTGGCCATATATGGTGTGACCCAATTGTGCGATTGGATCAGGTGAAAAACTGCACAGTCTATTGCGCAGATTGTGTTTGAATTGCGCCGCTTTGATGGCGGTGTAGACGAACCGGTGCTACTCGAAATTTAGAATCTACAAAATAAGAAGAAAAATTGCCACTTATGGTACTCTATTTGTACCATTAGTCATTCTCTGGATTCCGTTCAGTATCACATCGAACCACGCCCTTTCTATTCCCAAATTTTACACCCGAGTCAAGAAGTATACCATCCGAGGGTGTTTCGAATGATGAATATCGAAAAGACGCAACTTGTTTCTGCTACGAGTAAAAAAAGAAAATTTCGAAAAAAAAAGAGAAAAACTAGCAGGGTGTGTTGAGGTTAAACTACGTTATGGTAGGGTGCGCACTACGTTTTCAAAGTATGGTTCAGGGGGGCATTCAGTTGCCGGGCACATTTCGGCCCAGGGGGAGCTTTTCAGCCGGCTCAAAGTTCGGTCCAGGGGGAGTTCGGCAGCCGGCTCCAAGTTCGGACCAGGGGGAGCATGATAGCCGGCTCCAAGTTCGGTCCAGGGGAAGCTCGGCAGCTGGCTCCAAGTTCGGTCCAGGGGAAGCAAGATAGCCGTCTCCAAGTTCGGTCCAGGGGGAGCTCGATAGCCGGCTCCAAGTTCGGTTCAGGGGGAGCAAGATAGCCGGCTTCAAGGTTACATTATGTTGGGTGGGGGGTGTTAATCGCTACAAAGAGTACTGGCTTATTCCGTTGCAAAAGGCTGAGAGCGATCGAAAAAGGTTGCCACTACGCCACTTCGTCTCTCCGTGGCAACTTTTTTCTCTCACGAGCCTTTCACAACGGAAACGCAAGATACGGTGCGTTCAGAACGTGTTCGAACACGTTCCCGACATCACAAAACGCTGTTTCTGTAATCTCCTACGCTCTCTGAATCATTTTGGAACTTTTCGAAAATTTCGATTTTCCACGTTCAAACGTGTTAGAACACGTTCAGACACGTTTCTGACATCGCAAAACACATTTCCTGTGATCCCCGACACTCATCGGTGCGTTTGGAGAAAGTTCGAAAATTTCGATTTTTAATGTTAAAACTCGGCAAAACAGGTGAAAACGTGTTTCACGGTACTCAAAAACGTGTTAGAACGGTTTCTGGCACTTGCGAAAAATGCGGCAAAAGGTTTGCCCGCGGCGGGGGTCGAACCTGGGGGTCTCGGATCCAAAGTTTGGCTCGTAACCAACTTGGCTATGTGTTTCGTTAATTAAATTTTGTAAAATTTGAAAGGTATTGTGGTCGGGAATCATATGCAAAAGGATCTGGGAGGATAGCGCGATTTTGAAGCGAAATATATGGAAAATTCGAAAAACGTGACCTCCGGACGGACACACAGACGCACACAGAAAGACAGACAGACGTTCTGAAATAATAGTCTTTAGGAATGATGTCGACGTATTGGGAGAGCGCAAAGACATTTTGTTTTTTTTTTGCAGGCGGAATTCGGTTAAACAATATTTAATTCCGAGAGCAACATTTCCAAAATATACCATACCGTTACTATATATTAGAATATGCTAACGTCTGTCTGTCTGTCTGTCTGTCTGTCTGTCTGTCTGTTTGTTTTTTCGTGATTCCTTCCGTTCGCAAAATTTTCGTCTTTTCGCTATAAATCGCTTCAAAATCACGCTATCTTCTCAAAACCTTTTGCATATGATAACAGGCCAGAATTACATTAAAATTTTACAAAATTTAAATCACCAAATCCATGGCCAAGTGGTTAAAGCGCACGACATTCAAATCCGACCGACGCAGGTTCGACCCCCGCCGCGGGCAAACCTTTTGCCGCATTTTTCGCAAGTGCCAGAAGTGGTCCTAACACGTTTTTGGATAACGTGAAACACGTTTTCACCTGTTTTGCCGAGTTTTAACTTGAAAAATCGGAATTTTCGAACTTTCTCCAAACGCACCGGTGAGTGTCACGGATCACAGGAAAAGTGTTTTGCGATGTCAGAAAGGTTTCCGAACGTGTTCTAACACGTTTTAACATGAAAAATCGAAAACTTCGAAAAGTTCCAAAATAATTCAGAGAACGTAGGGAATCACAGGAAACGTATCTGAAAGTGTTCTAAATGTTCTGAATGCACTGTATCCTGCGTTTCCGTTGTGAAATGCTCGTGAGGCAGAGAGCGATCGAAAAAAGTTGCCACGGATCCACGAAGTGGCGTAGTGGCAACTTTTTTCGATCGCTCTCTGCCTCACGAGCCTTTTTCACCGGAATAAGCAAGTACTCTTCGTAGCGAATAACAATCCCCAGCATACGAGCTTTGATGTAGCCCGGAGCCGGCTACCGAGCTCCCCCTGGACGAAATCCGGAGCCAGCTGCCGTGGTCCCCCTGGACCGAACCCGAACCCAGAACTATGCATAGAGCGTAGTGTAGTGCATTTAACCTCAATACAACCCGGCTAGTTTGTAGCATCATAATTTGGCACGTCGGCGTTTTTCTTTTTTTCTGAATGTCGTTTTACATGTTTTTATGCGGGACAGGAGGTAACATTAAAGATTTCCTTTCTTGATTTCTTCATTCTGTGCCTGCAGGCTCATTTGCCTTGATATCAGGATAAATCTGTAATCTGTAACATTAAAGTAGTGCACTACTTGCAGTCGTGCGTGATTTCAATTCATCGTTTGCTCTAGCGCGGCAATGTCGTTCTCATTTATTTATTTTTTATTTTTTTATTTATCGTACACCACAAGGGTGCGACAAGAGGTACATAAATGTGCGAGTAAAAGAGAAAATTAATAAGAAGGGGGTTCGTTCTGTGTTATGGCCATGGGATGTGGCCCAATTGTGCGAAGGAAGCAGTGGGGAAAATTGGACAGCCCCGCGTGGTTTGTGTTTCGTTTTGCCTCGCATTGATGGCTCAGCTGGTAGTGTAGACGAGACGGCGCCTTTGAAATGTGCAAAAATAAACAAATAAATAAAAAAATATTACTGCAACGCTGCTCTCATATCACATGATTACAAATCTACAGATCAGGGTTAGAGCGAGAGAGTGTGCAAAAGTGAGAGAGTCCCTCTCGATTTCACACGCTCCCTCACTCCAAAGGCCTTTCTGTAAGGTTGACCGGCCTGTGGAATGATGTGATATCCTTCTACTTATCCTACTCCAATTTTCACACTATTCATTCTCTGTTGTCATCACCGCTCAATTCCTGTTTTTTTTCCTAATTTCACAACCACTTTCCATGAATCAACACTAATCTGGACCGATTAGACCAATCCCGTGCTACGTTTATTTCAAGACCACTCACAATCGCGCACTCACAGGGAAATAAGTCTACGACTGTAGACTTCTCGGCTACCGAGCGACGACTTCATAAGTCTACTCGCTTCGATTAGGGGCAGGGGAGCGGCACTTTCTAGACTTTAAAGTCGTCGCTCAGTAGCCAAGACTTCTGAAGTCGTAGACTTATTTCCTTCTGAGCAGGGTACTACATCTTTGCAGTAGGGATGCCTGTTTGTTTTTTCTCATCAGGCGTATTAGCGTTTTTAAGGCCGTAATACGGATTTCGAACTTTTATCCCTACTTTACAGTCAAACAAACTTTCTCGGGGCGCGTTCTGGCTTCTTCATGGCCGGTAAAGAAAATACGACGTTGAGAAGAGTGCAAAATGTGAGACCACGGCCTCTTCATTTCGCTCACTCTCTTGACCGGTCGATAGACGAGAGAGTGCACGAAATGAAGATACCGTGGTTCTGGGTGCAAGTGCTTCTTTCTTCCGGAACTAAAGAGAGAGAGAAAAGACAGTAGATAGTAATATAGTGATAAATTTCAGGAATCGCTCGATTCGAACTGCTCCTCGGTCTCACGTCGACCTTCTCTCACTTCCGAATTTCCCCTGGTCTTGGTTACCCAATCGATCCCGAGCCAGGCACCGTTTTCCTCCCTAATCAGCAGAAATTGCGCTTCGAGAAGGTATACCATGCGATAACGGGTGGTGAACCATGAATAAAGTTATTTGTCCAAAGGAATTACGCTCATAACTTTCACACAGCATTCCAAATCTTCAAACTTTCTCCCATCGAAGATTGTTCTCTGCAATTCCTGCAAATCGAGCAAGAGCAGCGAAGCACCCACAATTTAGTTCACCGTTCGCCTTATCGACCCGAGTCGAAGAGGGAAAATCGGGTAAGAGTACCAGCGAACTGCGGCCGCGGTTACGCTATAAAAGCGTAAAATGGGAACACGCACACCCAAATAACCCTTCCTCTCTTCTTATCTATTCGATCGTTATACTCAGGTCGTCCCGTGAGCTTACATTAGGGAGAAATCTATTTGATCTTTAACCTTTAATCTTACTTACTTTATTTTGGCTCCCGCTTACTTGCCGACATTTGCAGATGGCATTGCAAGCGACAATCATCTCAGCGTTGTTACTATTCTACATGGCGTCTCTTCTCCTCGCCCAATTCGACGGAAATGGCGAGGTACTACTAGATGCATCCATTTTACCTTCAAATATATCTCCGAAAATGGCTGCCGCTGTAGTTTCCAAGATGTTCTCTTGTGCAATAAACGTTATCAGCCGCTTCATGAATGTCTCGCATCAAAGAGTTCACATGATTCCAAACCTACAGACCAGGGTTAGGACGAGAGAGTATGCAAAAGTGAGAGAGTCCCTCTCGATTTCACACGCTCTCTCGGAATGATGTGAGTTCTCTCCTCGGTGGAATAGTAAATAATTGAGGTAAACGCATTCGGTCCGCCCGGCGGTAACTGGGGCGGCAACAATGGAAACGGAGGATGGAACAACGGAGGGGGAAATTGGAACAATGGAAACGGTGGCAACTGGAATGGAGGAAACGGAGGATACGTTAGACCCAGAGGAGGTACGATACCCATTACCAATGCGATCGACAACTGATATTTTTGCAGGATACGGTCGTCCCTTCTAAAATCGACAAAAGCATTGCTAGTTCTCAAATATTTTGTGAAATCATGCGTGATAAATCATTTGCACACTTGCTGGCAAAATCACATGTTTCATTGATGTGCTTAACACTCCTGTTCAAATATTGATTAATTCCTAGCAAAGTGGTTCCAAAATTGAAAATCACCATGTGGAATCTCAATTTACAATTATCCAGTAATCCATACTGTCAGATCCGTAGCCTGAAACAGATACTTTTGGAACACGATCCATCATCATATTCAAAATGTTTCGATGTTTGCTTTACTTCACACCGCATACGGGAAATGTTCTTTATCGAGGTACACAATTCATTCCTTCTCTGGTGCCGGAGCTTTTGTGATGTACTCTGCGGGGCCGACCATCCCAGAAGTGCGCACAGCAGCCTGCAAAAATTGTACATACTAGGCTTTAAAAAAGAATAAAACTCGGATGACCGTTATTACACGACTAGTACTGCGCGATAACAACGGTACTATAGTTTACATTTTTGTTTAATTTTTGTACCTCGGTAGTCGCGAGTTCCAATTTCTCCTCTGTCTTGTCCTTCTTCTCAACATTATCGGCCTTCTGCTCTTTCTTCTCTGATTTCTTCACTTCCGCATCTCCCTTCAACTGAACAACGCCGATTCGCGGGTGCTGCAAAGTAATTTTTGTTCTGAACCGCCTTGAAATCGCCAAATCTTTGCAACTAATAAACGTTTTTCAAGCAAATATTAAAGAACATCGTAGGAAGCGTATTTAGATCCATTCGAATGAATAAAGGATGAGAACCTTGAGCACTTTCTCTTCTGACTTCTTCTCGTCCGTCGTTGAAGTGCCAAGTGTGAAAACGGGATTCACCTGAACGATTAATATCTTCAACTCCCTATTTTGATTATTCACTGCCTGATTTCGTTCATTTTCAGCTCTATTATGGCGCCGGATTAGAAAAAATGCTCACCTGCTTTTCGGCAGTCTCCGCTTTCTTTCCCTCTTTTTTGCCCTTCTCCACCCAGTCCTTCATCATTTTCACCATTTCAGGCGAGAGAGTAGGGTTGGGCGGGCATTTGACCATAACCTGAGTTTTGAGAATGTTGAGAAACAAAACGAAAAAAAATTTGTGCTTAGCACTCTTTTCACCGACTGGTCGTTAAGAGAGCGTGCGAATTTGTCCTACCGACTCATTCTCTATTTATTGTCGATGCCCTATTATTCTGAGCGGTTACAACTCTGTTCAAGGAGTCTCACGAATCTCCTGCTCTCTCATTACTCATCTCTTATGTTTCAATGGCGCGGTCCTCGTCCATCCTTATCCCTCCCTATCATTTTTGAATCCCTGAATTCAGGGTCAATTTGGCACAGAGCCAAACGCGAATAACTTTGTTCAAACTTATCGGCTGAACATGCGGTTTTCGAGGCTCTCATCGGGTATTACATCTCCATTGCCCCACAGTGAGAACTCAGTTGACTAAATATTCGTGGGACACCTTCATTAATCTCGCACTCTCGGCCGGTCAGTTCGCAAGCGAGTGTATACGAAATCTGAGACCAACGTTTCTTCATTTCACACACTCTCTCGACCGGTCGATAGACGAGAGAGTGTGCCAAATGAAGAGACGTTGGTCTCAGATTTCGCACTCTAGTATACAGTGAAGAGTGCGATTCCTAAGCTTTTATAACATATGAAGCCAGCATAACCTAAACCTGGACTTGAACTTTAAAAAAAAAAATTTAAATTTAAAACTTTTACCGGCTCATCGGTCTGCTGGCTAGGCTTCTTCGCGGGCAGATGTGCGAAGAGCTGTAATCTTTTGATGAATGCGTAAAATATTAATTAATTAAGAGGCTAGTTAATTAACTAAACGCCTTAATTAACACCTGGGCTTACCGATCGCAGTTTGAACAGGGCGAGAGTGACATCTTTCGGCAACGATTTTAGGAGGGCTTTCACGCGTTCGCCAATTTGCTTAGAGTCCAGCGAGGCGTCCTTGAGGATTGCGTAAAGCTGCAGTGCAATTTTGTTTAATTTTTTACAATACTGTAAAATTGTAGATCTCAAAATCGCTTCTATTTCGAAATACCCTTTCGTGGGCTTCGGGCAGAGCTTTCACTGCTTCTGCCATCCGATTTCCGGCCTGTTCTCTGTGGGCTGCGATCTCTTTCTTGAGCTGCGCAAATGCTTCCTGTAATAAAATATAAATATCATTAAGTAGACTATAAGAAGGTTTAGAAACGCGAGTAAGTTGAGTGTATCCTGCACACTAATGAGTGTATTCTTTGGAAAGAATAACCTCAGTGAGACTCTTCCTCAGAAATTCCTTAATCTCTTTCTGGAGGGTTTCTCTTTTCGTGTTCTCGTTTGTGAAAATTTTGGAGAATTCGACACGCTGAGCTGAAGTTAGCTTCTGAAAAAAACAGAAAATTAACTAGAGAATTAACTGTTTAATTAACGAACAAAGCGTTGAAAAAAATATAAAATAACTTCGAGGAATTTTTTAGTGATGCGCGTATGCGGGTGTCGGTGATGTTCCTTCTTCTTCTCTTCTAAAAAATTAAAATATAATGCCTTTTTTGGTTAATATTTCACTGATTGTAGGAGTCGAAGGCTGAAAGCTTAAATGGAACATAATCACCAGATGAATCGCCCTATCATGTCGAGGGAATGCGAGGAATATTGCTCTAAATATTGAAAACCACTACAAATAGCCACGAATAAAACAAAAGAAAAAAACAACAACAAAAAAAACAAAAGCACATAGTGACTTACTCTTCTCCTTTTGCGATTGTACTAATTCCACTGAGGCGGCGGAGCCATCAATAGAATCGTGAATGCGCACCGTCAACTCCTCTTTCTGCAAAATTCATTTTAAATTTAACCATTAAATCACATTCCTGGCATTTTATTGGTAGCCTCTAGGGTGCAATACGTTTTCAGTTTAAAAAACGTATTGCACCCGTTCCTTTTGCAGATCGGACCAAGCTCAATTGTTGAGCACTTCGGAGTATTAGTGTTATCTATTCAAATTGTACATAATCACCTGAATGCTCGTTTTCCCATTTCCAGTGGCTACCGATGGACCGACCGAATTACTAGGCAATGCAAGGGAAGTTGGCTTCTGAACGTTTTCTCGAATACAGTATTTGTGCTCAGCACACCGCCTTTATCGATTTTCTACTTCTCTCTCTAATTGCGACGCTAGCGATAGGTAAAATTACAAGCAAAATGAACCGGAAGATGTCGATCATCCAGAGTCAAATGCTCACCACAGCGGCATCGTTTGCCTTGTTGAGAGCTGCGACGAGTTTGCGCTTTAAAAAATAATTATTTTTGAAAAACGTGAAAATAATATTACCGTTTCCTTGTTGTCACCGCCAACTTCTGTTCCCGAACCCTGAAAACACCGGGACGATTTCGGAAATATTTAACCACTATAAAAGGTTTTTTCTTCAAAATTTAGTTGTCTATATCCATATGGAATTCACCAACCTCAACTTCCTTTGGTGCACATTTGGAGAATCCTAGTAAGAGGACGAACAGAGGGCTGACTTGAAAAAGCTTCATAGCTTTCGATTCTCCTCTCTGGCGAGCACAGTTGTCTTTATATAAGCGTTGTTCTCCCTCAATTTACGACAAATTGATGTCCGTCGACACGTCGTAAATACAGTTGTTAGGCACTATTTCTTGCGAAAGAGCACTCGATTTCAGTGAAGCAAACTTCCTTTACGGCAATTTTTGGAGTAGAATTTTTGGGGAAAAAAATATTATTTCGTATAAAAATTTCTTCGAATTTTTGAAACAATTCTAATGTCGTGTCCGCTTTCACGCTATTAATCACCAGTGGCTGTGCATGAACTATAGTCGTAATTTATCGAAAGAAAGTTGCTGCAATGCAATATATGGCTTCGCGACTCATTGTCGGGAGAAGTCCAGATCATGCGCAGCAGTCTCCTATCTTTTCCTCCTCTTCGAGGGTCATCAACGGACCGAAGATGGCGTATCCCAGTATGTGACCGGCCGCTGACGATGCGACAATCGGCACGTTGTAAGTCATCCATACCTCCAAAAATTAAATGAGCTTATTTGCCAATAATGGGAAAACGAGCATTCAGGTGATTATGTACAATTTGAATAGATAACACTAATACTCCGAAGTGCTCAACAATTGAGCTTGGTCCGATCTGCAAAAGGAACGACTGTAACATCTATGTACTGTTGTGTTTGATAAACAAGGGTTGAAATATTCTATATTCTGCTAAATTATACGTTACAGATTGTCGACAAGGCTAAAGAAGCTGTTACCGCAGACGCCGAGGAGAAAAAGGTGGATAAAGGAGGGCAAATTATTTTTTTTAAACTGAAAACGTATTGCACCCTAGAGGCTACCAATAAAATGCCAGGAATGTGATTTAATGGTTAAATTTAAAATGAATTTTGCAGAAAGAGGAGTTGACGGTGCGCATTCACGATTCTATTGATGGCTCCGCCGCCTCAGTGGAATTAGTACAATCGCAAAAGGAGAAGAGTAAGTCACTATGTGCTTTTGTTTTTTTTGTTGTTGTTTTTTTCTTTTGTTTTATTCGTGGCTATTTGTAGTGGTTTTCAATATTTAGAGCAATATTCCTCGCATTCCCTCGACATGATAGGGCGATTCATCTGGTGATTATGTTCCATTTAAGCTTTCAGCCTTCGACTCCTACAATCAGTGAAATATTAACCAAAAAAGGCATTATATTTTAATTTTTTAGAAGAGAAGAAGAAGGAACATCACCGACACCCGCATACGCGCATCACTAAAAAATTCCTCGAAGTTATTTTATATTTTTTTCAACGCTTTGTTCGTTAATTAAACAGTTAATTCTCTAGTTAATTTTCTGTTTTTTTCAGAAGCTAACTTCAGCTCAGCGTGTCGAATTCTCCAAAATTTTCACAAACGAGAACACGAAAAGAGAAACCCTCCAGAAAGAGATTAAGGAATTTCTGAGGAAGAGTCTCACTGAGGTTATTCTTTCCAAAGAATACACTCATTAGTGTGCAGGATACACTCAACTTACTCGCGTTTCTAAACCTTCTTATAGTCTACTTAATGATATTTATATTTTATTACAGGAAGCATTTGCGCAGCTCAAGAAAGAGATCGCAGCCCACAGAGAACAGGCCGGAAATCGGATGGCAGAAGCAGTGAAAGCTCTGCCCGAAGCCCACGAAAGGGTATTTCGAAATAGAAGCGATTTTGAGATCTACAATTTTACAGTATTGTAAAAAATTAAACAAAATTGCACTGCAGCTTTACGCAATCCTCAAGGACGCCTCGCTGGACTCTAAGCAAATTGGCGAACGCGTGAAAGCCCTCCTAAAATCGTTGCCGAAAGATGTCACTCTCGCCCTGTTCAAACTGCGATCGGTAAGCCCAGGTGTTAATTAAGGCGTTTAGTTAATTAACTAGCCTCTTAATTAATTAATATTTTACGCATTCATCAAAAGATTACAGCTCTTCGCACATCTGCCCGCGAAGAAGCCTAGCCAGCAGACCGATGAGCCGGTAAAAGTTTTAAATTTAAATTTTTTTTTTTAAAGTTCAAGTCCAGGTTTAGGTTATGCTGGCTTCATATGTTATAAAAGCTTAGGAATCGCACTCTTCACTGTATACTAGAGTGCGAAATCTGAGACCAACGTCTCTTCATTTGGCACACTCTCTCGTCTATCGACCGGTCGAGAGAGTGTGTGAAATGAAGAAACGTTGGTCTCAGATTTCGTATACACTCGCTTGCGAACTGACCGGCCGAGAGTGCGAGATTAATGAAGGTGTCCCACGAATATTTAGTCAACTGAGTTCTCACTGTGGGGCAATGGAGATGTAATACCCGATGAGAGCCTCGAAAACCGCATGTTCAGCCGATAAGTTTGAACAAAGTTATTCGCGTTTGGCTCTGTGCCAAATTGACCCTGAATTCAGGGATTCAAAAATGATAGGGAGGGATAAGGATGGACGAGGACCGCGCCATTGAAACATAAGAGATGAGTAATGAGAGAGCAGGAGATTCGTGAGACTCCTTCTTGAACAGAGTTGTAACCGCTCAGAATAATAGGGCATCGACAATAAATAGAGAATGAGTCGGTAGGACAAATTCGCACGCTCTCTTAACGACCAGTCGGTGAAAAGAGTGCTAAGCACAAATTTTTTTATTACAATTTTAAAATGATACGTTCATGATATGGACTACTGGTGGTGTACTCTCTTTCTATACCTCGACGAGTCTCTTAATTTGGCATGCTCTCTCGCATCCATGTCTGTTGTTTAGGATCGGAACGTTTTGTTATTTTGGACGAGTGTTTTTGAATTCATAATATCACGTACGCAAACAACGAGCACACGTCAGTACTCACTCGGTGAACACTACGAACAAGTTGTTTAGAGTGAGAGAACGCGGGCTATTTTTAAAACAATTTCACGACTTGCTGCATCTCTATGCGATTTATTTTGTATTTTAAATTTTTAAAAAGAATTTTTAAAAAATAAAGAACCTGAACAGCAAACATGGCAGTGTTCACGAGATGAGGCTTGGTGAAAACTCGATCAAGGTATCTAAAGAAACCCAATCTATTTTGGACATAGAAAGCATTTATGTGCACTGCATGCGATAAAGAATGCATCAGATGCTCCGTTCTTCTATAATTATCAATGAGCTTTGCCTAGATCCATTCAGTAATTTGTACTGCCTAAATAATTTTTAACAAAAGTGGGATCGAATACCTGCTGGGCAACTTCGAATAGGCCACACTCAAAGATTGCATAATGTGAAACCGAGAAAATGTGAACGCATGAAGCGCCATGCCAAGGGCGAATACTATCACACACGCATAAAGCAGCGCTGCAAGCAACAGTTTTCAAAAGATCAAAATTTAACAACGACATGAACAAGGAGTGTATTACATTTCGTCCCAGATTTCTTTGACATATATCAACGAATTATTGGGGAAAAAAACTAACTTGGAACGGTGACGACATGCCACCAGTAGAACCAAATCGTGTCGTTGATTTCCGTGTGAAACCAATTCCATTTCTTGTAGCTGAGTGGTGTCGGGGCGCCATTTTCACCTGGACCAGAGCGTAATGTGAGAAGTTTGAAGATGGTAAGAATTTCTAACGAAATTGAAAAATCAAAAAAAAACTAATAGCGCGACTCGACCAACTTGGATTTCACACAAAAGCATTTCTACAAAAGTCGTACGCTTATAATAATAATGTTTATCATGCAATTTACATAGCAAATTGTAATATAAATTTGAGACGAAGTGAAAGTAACGGCATACATGAGATACGATGTTACTCACCACTAGTTGGCATGTCCATATCGTCAAGTATACTTGAAGGAAGGCAAAAGTTGCACTGCAGAAAGGTTTCTACTACTCACCATCCTCTACCATTTGTACCTGCACGTGTTATCAGTTTGGTGCGGAGGAGATTGAGAGAGAGAGATTAGCAAAAGATGGCAACAACTGATCGAGAAATACGGCAAACAATCAAACTATTGTTGAGTCACGATCGGTGAATTTCCTATATGGGTACTTATTACATGCACAAATGTAAAAATGGACGCAAATATTTTAATTCCGGAAATGCAATGTACAGGGGGATAGGGATGCCCGTTCGGCGTCGGTTTCGGTAATACGGCGTCTCTTTTTCTCTCGTTCTCTCCTCTTTATCAGCCGTATTACCGATCTCTCGCTGAGAGAGTCGTAATAGGAAAACCGAACTTGCATCCCTACAATGTACAATCCTGTCAACTACGCAGAGGGATTGAGACTGCTTTTGAAATTTTCGGAAACTCTTTGTTCATATATGAATATATTGTCAGTGGAGGGAGATGCGCTCACAAACATCTATAAAAAAAAATTGTTTTTCTAAATCTCTTAAATTTATTTACATTTATAAAATAAATTGAGAGAAATAAATTTATGCGAATTTATCCAGACTTTGGAACTGCAGAAGTCTGTTGCTACCGTGCCATGCTGTGCAATATGTTTCGGGAATTTTAATAATCTAACGAAAGATAATCTTTATTTTTCAAGCGCAGCAGTCTCCTATTTTCTCCTCCTCTTCGAAAGTCATTAGCGGACCGAAGATGGCGTATCCCAGTATGTGACCGGCCGCTGACGATGCGACAATCGGCACGTTGTACGTCATCCATACCTGCGCAAAGTAGAATATTTTTTTAAAAAATAAAGTAAGCTTATAATTATAAAAAAAATCCTAGAGAACTGCGAAATATGAGACTAAATCCTCAGTTTTCGTACTCTGTACCGGTCGATGGATGAGAGAGTGTGAGAAATGAAGAGAGCGTGTTCTCACACTGCGCTTGCTAACATTTGCCTTTATGAAAACAATGGAAAACACAAATCAATACAAAATATAGGAAACTGGCGTCCCACAAGCATGAGTGTGTATGATCCGTATAGCTGGAAGAAGAATAGCAGGGAATCGGCGATGTGAGCGCCACTGCGAAGACTCGCGAAGTTTCTGCAAATGTAATTACATTTTCTTTGAGCGAAATCCATCAGTCGTAGATTATGCACTTGAAAATGAATGGACTGCAGATGAATAGCAATCGGCCCAATCAATAAAGAAAAATATTAGTCAGAATTGAAATCCTTACCTGATTTCGCTCTTATGCACGAGTTCCTCGGTGCTTTCCTCTTTGCAGCAGCAGTTAGGCTCGGGCGCCTCGTCACTCCAGCAATCTTTTTTTGAACTTCTACTTTTGCTCGTTTGCGTGCCGCCATTGAGTTGCACTCTACAATTATCATTTCTATTTCGGATAAAATACCGTAGATTGTTGTTTTGTCACAAAAACGCCTCAGCTTGAGAATATTATTTCTAGGTTAAGCACCAATTAATGTCTACACCATTTTTGTCTACACAGAGAATGAATACACTGAGATAGGACACCCAGTGTATGATACACTCAATATTGAGTGTATTCGCGCATGAGAGAGCGTGCGAAAACGAGAGATTTGTAAGTATATCATGCACTTGGTGTTCTATCTCAGTGTAGGATACACTCAATAGTAAGTGTATTCATTCTGGGTGTAGTCTATTTGTTCATGTCTCACCGGTATCGGGCGAACCGCAGGCCCTCGTATGCGAGTGAGATGAGGGCGACGGCGATGCACGAGAAGACGTAGCCTGCCAATTTCCCTCTAACTCTATCGCCCACCAATTTCTACACGTGTAGAGTAGAGGTGGTCAGTCGAAACGCCGGAATGAGAGGGAGAACAAAGCATTGAACCGGAACGAACCGGAACGGAACCTTTGTTCGACATTATTTCAGACAAAGACATTTTTCGACTGATCATCCCTAGTGTAGAGTGTGCGATATTTACTGACAGCGAAGAGTGCACTCGGCTCTGACTAAAAAATCACTACAGCATGTAACAAAGTGAACATTTTCGATTAACCGTAACTTCAAATAATAAAAAAGTAACTTGCAGATAAGTAAGCATACTAGTGACTTTTTCTGAGTGCTCTTGTATGGATTCCCCCGTCCCGTGAACCATTTTATTAGCCCGCGCACCTGTTGTGTCACTCGGCAGCCACTCCCACAGTAGAATGGGCTCATTGGTGCGGAAGTGGAAGTACATCTCCATCATCGTCTTTGCTTCCTTAACACTTACTACATAATTCCTTAATACTTACTCTGAATAAGAATAACATATTGATAAAAGATATGCATCGGCGGCGAAAGCGCCTCAGGGTTCAAAGGACGTTTAGCGATAAGACGGTTTTATTCGCTTTATCAGTGACACGGCGAGGTAGAGACTTGCTTAGTCAATCAAAATGAGCGAGAAAATTCTCAATCTGATTGCAAGGTCAAGGAGTTACGAGGAACTGAGCAAGCGCTCAAGCAATGATTGTTCTCCTCCGGGTCAAGCTACCGACCAGACAGGATATGAGATCGAGGGCATTAGATATTCTATAAGAAAAGTTACCAAAAAGAGGTGAAAAACGGCCAACGAGTAAAACATACAATAACGAATTCTTGCACTCGATATCAGACCGTACCGCTGATTGCGCATTGTAGAAGGTACTGTACCCGACTACGCCCGGGCCCCGAACAGATAGAATCCGAGTGCGCAACCGGCGACGAGCGCTGTACAAATGTAGACGGAGAAGGTCATGAAGGCGAGCATAAGCATGTAGCCCCAGGCCATCTGAAATGGAGCAAGAAGGTTATGATGGCTTCAGTGTTCCTCAATGTAATTGCTCTTCACACACTCTCTCGACCGGTCGAAACAGAATGTGAACTGAAGAGTACATCAATGTGCAATACATTGATGCTCACGGAATGCGTACTTCTGCAATGCCACCGTATCATTGCACGATTCTCCCGATATTTTAGATCATCAACCATTTGGGGAGAATGTGCATTTGGCACTCTGCTCGAGCAGTCTGGCCCGATTGTCGATTGCGTCAGGTGTCGATTTCCCCAGCACTCTATCAGCTTATCGTGCGATGCACTGCCCATTTCGCGCTATCAATTTTGAAAGGAAGCAGAAAGGATGCACAAAGCTCTCTAGTGCGTGCCTCTCTAGAGAATTCAGCTCTCGAGAATAGTTGGCGAGATAGTGCGCTCACTGAAGAAAGTAAATAAGGGACTTTCTTAAATGCAACAAGCTCGAGTCCACTTGTTAGAAAATTGGCGCTTTGTGTACACGCACTTATCGATTACTATGATAATTATGGATATATTGCACACAAAAATTGTATACCTGTACTGCAAACAAGATAGTGTTGACGATGTGAGGCAGGGCGAATATCCGCGCCAGGAATCTGAAATGGCGACGTTGCGACAAAGCATCCATACGTTGTCAACTGGAACAGTTGTAAAGAACAAATTATGCAATTATTAAATTAGTCATCAGCAACAGCTGAATGTGAAAGAAAAAAGTAATAAAAACAGGAAGAGATTCACTTACTTGTCAGATGCAGGAGATTTCCGTGCACTCAACGCCGCCGTGATGCGCCATCGGGCGAATTTCAGAGCTTCAAGTGAAATGCCAAAAGCGAAGACGATCAGACACGCGTAGATCAGCACTGTCAAGATTTACATTTCCTATCTAGATAGAGCGAAATGTGAAGCCGCTCATTTTGCGCACTCTCTACCGATAGCACGAAATGAAGATATCCTGTCCTCCTATTTCGAACTCTATTTTATTTCATGTTGCATATTATAGGCAGCATTTTTCGAAGGGTTAATTAAAATCATCCAAATGTACATTCCCAGACCAGCGACTTACTGGGGACATCAACGACATGCCACCAGTCGAACCAAATCGTGTCATTAATTTCCGTGTGAAACCACATCCACATCTTGTGCTTGATTGGCGGCGGCGCGCCTGTGGGTCCTGCAAAGAAGTAACCGGAATATCACCGAATTCGCATCATATCCGTAGCCGCTTTTCAGTAAACAACTGATCATATCGGCGATTATAAGGATTATGAAAAACTCACCCGCAGTGGTCATATCCATGCCGTCCATGTTCATGTCGTCCATCCTGTCTGTCGGTCTTCAACACAGTTGCTTAAACGCGGCTCTGATAGCGGCAAAATCCTGGTTACGTCTTTGCGCTGACGATGCGTTTTGTCCGTTGCGCGCGATGTACGTAGTCTCGGTGCGGGAGACAATTTATACCCATCATGCATCTTCCCTTATCGGATTGTATCAGCGAATCACTATCAGTGTGAGCGTGGCGCGGCAGACGCGCAAATAGATCGAGAAGAGAGATTTCGTCAGGTGTCGATTCGGAGCTGAACTCTCATTGTTCACATTGTTTTAGTGAACTATGCACTTGTATACAGATCAGATCGTGTCTCGACAAGAAAATCAGTCAATATGAATTGCAACTTGGGAAAGCAAGGAAAACACCATCCGCCGAAGAGCTATTGGTCAATTTCTCGATGAGAAATGCAGGAGTCAAGTGACGCAATTTAGGAAACTCAATGTCAATATTCTCTTTGAACCTAATCATTCTTCGTTACGTTTTGTAGTAGGATAATTGATCATTCAGGGGGTCTACTGAGCGCAAATTGATAGGTTTCTAATACGATGTACCACAAAATAATAAGGAGGTCATCGAACCAATAAACCAATAATTCGATAGCTCTGTCTTTTTTCCGAAAAAAACCTTTCCACACATCACGGTTGTTATTCCTGGCTACCGACCTTCTGTTATTTTCGATGTGGTGATGATTAATGCCACAGTAAACCTGTCGATGTGTCGAACGGCATCATTCTCTCACGCGCAAAACCTATGAACAATAACTTGTTCGTGAGAATATTTATAAGCATATTCAAAGAATATGCCATTTCCAGCTATGGGCTTGGTTAAATAATGAAATTGTGTTTGGATAAAAAAATTCGTTCTAGTCGCAGATTATTGTAAATGACTGTGAGCCCTCTTTCATTCGCATAACTTATAGATGCGTTGATGTAATTGGTTGAGCATAACGACAATGTCAATCTTTCATAACATTATTACTATTGTTATTCCCTCCTTATTCATTATTCATTATCAATACCGTCAGGGCTCGAAGATTGTCCGATATTAGTACTTTCCATCTGTTTTCGCTCTGATAACGATGACAAAGGGTACAGTAAGTCTCTCCCAGAAAGTGCCACCGTATCTCCGAGTCTCGTCAGTATCTCATATCTCCATGGCGCGAATAGGCAGCTGCCTTATTCTTCTTCTCCTATTGTTATTATCGATCGCCCAAGCACGAAGGAGCGACAACCGTTTGTCATCTGCGGCAGAAATGTAATCATAAACCCAGTACTTTAGATGCGTTCATTGAGGCAAATAAGCAACTCTACTTCAAATTGTTTGAGAACTACTTCTCGCACGTTAGCCCGTACAATACCGGTGAGTGTTTCAGTATCAGAGTGTGAGATCGTAAAACCACGATCTTTTTCGTTCACTCCCTCATACATCGACCAGTCAATATAATGTGAGAAATGAAGAGTCCATCACTCATTTCGCACTCTTTTGTAATGATTTCGATGTGAAGAAATCAGCATTTCTATACTTCAGACTGTTCGAGAACCACAGCTAAAGCGCATTTTGTTCCAGAGAGTTCGGGTCCGCTCAGTGCGAATGAACCGCCGGCCGAACTGCACATGACCATGGAGTACGTGCATCTCACTCATGTGGTAATTTATACAAATTTTTCTAAATAATATATATTATATAATGTACAGCGCGAGGTGCAAATGACCCACGACCACGTCTTCGGCATGCACATTGTCAGTTCTATTTCTTCTTATCTTGCATTTCTGGGATCCTTCTAGAACTCAAAAGCGAAATGTTCGAAATGCGTTCATGAATTTTCCTTCTTGTAGGCTTGGCGCGATCCACGCTTGACGTGGAATCCGGCGGATTTCGGTAACATCAGTTACATTTACGTGCGGTCCTCGGACGTCTGGATGCCCGAGATATCGGCCTGTGAAAGGTATTGTGGAATGAGTATATTGTATCATGATTTTTTTGCTATAATATGATGATCCTGCAACGCATCCTCTCCTGACTTCGTTAGCGTGTGATAGCTACGTAATATAATACGTTATAATTAGATCACACAATTAATTACTCATTTTTAATTAATTTTAATTTGAGTACGCAATGTGAGACCACGATCTCTTCATTTTGCACATTCTCTAGACCGGCCGCTAGACGATAGAGTGTGCGAAATGAAGAGATCGTTGTGGTCTCACATTTCGCACATTAACTCGTTCATTTTTGTACATGTTGTCGCACCCTTGTGGTGTACGATAAATAATAAATAAACTCTATTTTATAGTACTTCCTTCTCGCTGATTGTCCAAGATCGCATGCAAAAGGCGAAAGTGTACAGCTCCGGCCACATCGAATTCTTCTACCTCGCATACGCCAGTTTCATCTGCGATTTCAGCGTGAGCGATAACAATCAGTGCCCAGAACTACAGTAATCACTGCGCGGCAGGTGCTAGACATTCACCCGGCGCTCGCATAAAATGCGAAAGCGCGTACCTGCCATCGCAAACTGACTTTTTTAGAATAAAAAAGCATTTTCAGGTGGTGGACTTTCCGTTCGATCAGCACTGGTGCTTCTACTGTTTTATGCTGCCTGGGTATTCCGAGAATGAGCTGGTGTTCCGCGGTCACAACATGTCCGAGCAACTGGTTATGGTAAGCGTAATTCTCTTTTCCCAGTAGAACAAAACCTTTGAAATTATTTTCCATCGACTCGTTGGCTAAGGAAACGGAATGAAATACAAGATTTTAAAAAAAACAGGACACAAGCGAATGGAGAATGCACGTTAACGGATTTCGGCATCGGTCGGTGCGCGAAGCGGGATCCGTCAGACAGCACAAGGTAATTAAATCTCATAACATTTGCAATAATGAACATCTCATCCTATCAATTAGAGTTTGAAATTCGGGCAAATAATTGAATTCGTTTGGTGAGAGAGTGTGTGAAATGAAGAGTGCTAATTCAATTATTTAGCCGAATTTCAAACTATCAATGCTGGAAATACTGCTTCCCTCTGAATCATTTCCTATTGCTTTTTCTGCTCCCGTTCTGTTATTAGCATGCGTTAGATGAGTTATTGTGACGTATCGTGGTAATTAGCATAATCGAGTAATGAGTAACTATCGTCGATTGCAGGGAGAAATCTACTTTGACTTTCTCATTTCGCGTCGGGCGACCTTTTGGGTGCTGCTCCTGATCATTCCAACATACTTCCTGAGTAATTTACGTCTTTTTTCATAAATGTTTACCATGTTGCTTAAGTCTTGCTTATTCTTCTCGGATTATTCTTCGGAACGGATGCCAATAACGTGAATATGGCGGTGAGAATCGATTTTTTTTGGATTTTTTGGAGGAAAGATTTTTGAAAAAATAATATTCAGGTAAACTTTGGTCTGATCTCTTTCACCTCGGTTACTTTCATTATTGGAATTATCGCCGGGACGCTGCCCAAATCACAGAACATCTCTCTACTGGGTAAACAATTAGCACTCGACAAGCCTTTGTGTCCTCATTAAAATCATACACTGAGGCACAAGTTTATATTATTGGTGTGCCTGCACTCTAGCCATCTACTAATTCAACAAACTCGAAATTTTGAAGAGACTGTGTGCGTGAGACTAGGAGTTCCGCAGCTAATACATAAATCGCACATCATCCATTCGAGGAAAATAATTTCTAGGAAAAAAATGCAACAGAAGCAAATGTCACTAATAATCTGCAAGGAATGATTATACAAAATGTCTCATTTTATCTTCCAGGTTGGTACATTCTCTTCGAGCTCACTATCATCACGCTGGCCGTCATGTCCGTGTTCATGCACACTCTAGTGTGCTCCGCCGCGCGCATGGGCTTCAAATTGTGGACGGGCGAGAAGTGAGAGCTAATACTTGATATTTACAGATAAAATTTGCATAGGAATCTGAAAGTATTGGTGGGCAAACATGAAATACTGTGCGTTGCCGTCATAGATAACGGAAAATTACCTAATCTCTTCTCCCAAGCGAGAATGAATTTGTTGTTATCGCTATAAATTACTTCCCTGTTCTACACTTCCTGAGTTTTTTCAGAGGAATACATTCGAGCGGTAGAAAGGGGGTATTTTGGGAATTGATATTTTTGAAGAATGTAATTTCCAGCATCCACAAGGTTCATCCGGACAACGTAAGCGACTTGGAGCAGCGTGAAGGCGTGGGTAGGAACAATTTCTCTCTATCACATACTGCAAAATGGTATAGAGAGGTGCACACAAAGAAACAGGGGGGGGTGACAAAAAGCAACGGCTAAAACAGCAACGGACAAAAACAGCAACGAGGTTTATAACTGCTCTAAACCTGTTTAGAGAGCGTGGAAATGCAGAGACCGTGGCCTCACATTTCGCACTCTACTTTCTAACAATGACAAGTTGCAGTGGTCTCTACGGCGCATCGCTTCTTCAAGTACCTCATCGAGCACGTGCTCCAACGCGGCCGCGCCAACTTCTCCTTCTTCTTCATTCTTCACACGCTAAATCTCGTGTGGCTGCTGTGCTATGCATTCGCCGACCCGCCGCCACTTCCCTTCGACTACATTGTCGGAGAGAAGAACTAAACTACTAAAGTAGTTTACTAAACGGACATAACGAGCTGACAAAACCTTGCGTTTATATTCTGAAAACGTAGAAAATCACCACTGGAGAGGGACTGTTAGATTAAGTGTACCGTCTCTTAACTCTCCGAACTCCAACATGAATGAGAAGTCATGTATATAATTTTTTTGATGAGACAAACTTGATTAGGGTGACAATGAAATTGACAGTTGATATTATGTTTACACATATTGTGCACTAGAGTGCGAAATGTGAGACCACGATCTCTTCATTTCGCACACTCTCTCGTCTATCGACCGGTCTAGAGAGTGTGTGAAATGAAGAGGGCGTGGTCTCACATTTCGCACTCTATTGTGCACCCAGTCCTGTGATTATCATAAACAATTGCATTACTATTATTAGTTATTGATCACAGAAGTGTTACAGAAGCAATATTCTCTTTTTCCAATTTATTTATATGCGTCAGAAAGGTGATTTAAACGTAATGTTGTATTTCCTGTTCGGGAAAACAAATAATAATTTCCAAAACAATGTTCATGGGAAGTCACTCTAATCCGTTCCCTCTGGCAAGACACAACCACAAAAATACGAAAGTATTTTTGCTAGAATAATTTACAATCGACCTAAACGTTTCCTAGAGACTGTTTTGAGCAGAACACTATTATCATGAATGCAGATAATGTAATGCACCAATTAGATTCCGTTACACGCCTGTTCCGTCACTATCGATCCTAGCTCTGTTCCGTCTCGATTTCCCCCCAAGCGACTATTTTCCTGCTCTCTATCGGAGGAAATATTGCCTTCTTGATTCGTTCGGTACACGAATATACGATGCGCATTCTGCTGCTCTTCACTTTGCTCTTACCTCGATGCACATCGAGTGATGACTTATATTCGTCAGAGGACGACCGTAAGCCTTACGATATTGTTTACAGTACTCCTTTTATAATTATGGATTAGTGTGTGTGCACATGCTTGTTTTTTGGAATGTTCAGTGCTCTTTGCAGAAACAGTAGCGTTTTATGTTTTCATCAATGCCAATCCATCAATTGTCAAGCCAATATAACAAACGCTGAAGCGAAACAATGTTACAGTTGAATTTCTGAGCTCAAACAATCGACTGTACTATAAATTGTTCGAGAACTACTTCTCGCACTTGAGTCCTTTCAGCACAGGTGTGTAATTTTTTTGCCGAGGAGTTCCTGCGAATTTGACAATTACCGCGTTTGGAATGATTTATTACCTGTTAAGGTAGTACCGGACGCGTTGGCAGGCCTGCCGAAGTTGGCATTTCGCTTGGCTACTCGCATCTTACTCATGTTGTGAGTGTCACTTGACGTTAATCGTCTGACGTAATATGTATTCATTCATGTTTGTTATTGGTAAATTTTGCAATAATTATCTTTGCATAATGTACTGACGTGGAGACATTTGTTTTTTTTTCAGATCGAAGTGCAGATGACTCATCTGCATGTGTTCGGTGTTCAATTGGTGGGAATTCAAAATTTTGAACATATTATTCCTCTAAAAATAGGACTGGCGCGATCCTCGCCTGACATGGGATCCCTCCGACTACGGTAACATCAGTTACATTTATGTTAGGGGATCGGATGTGTGGATTCCCGAAATGACGGCGTGCGAAAGGTGAGCTGAAAATATGGAAAAACTTATTTTTCTAATTTATTCGTTGTCTTAATGGTTGTTGCATCCTATGCGGGTATATCTAATAAATTATATATAAATTATCATTTTATTTTATATTGTGAAGTTGTTCAGCACATCCTTCTCCGCGATAACCGCTGATCGAGCTTTGAAAGTGAAGATTAACAGCACGGGCCACGTCGAGTTCTTCCTCATGGCCTACGCCAGCTTCATCTGCGATTTCAGTGTGAGATCGGACAAAAAACATCTGAAAATTGCAATTCCCCTTCTCACCGTTCGCAACAATATTCAGCATACTTTACACATAGGCTTACATTAGTTTTGAGACTTTCTCCAATTGGATTCACTTTCTTTGTTTTTCTTTGTAGAATATAAAATATATAATTAAGACAAGTATAGGTTCAAGACTTCCCGTTCGATCAGCACTGGTGCTTCTACTGCTTTGCCCTACCGAATTACGAGGAACATGAGCTCATCTTTCGCGGCGAGCACGGGCTCATGCAGATTGTGCTGGTGTGTGCACCCCTCAATTTGAAGAAAATAATTTCAGCAAGAAATGGCTTTCAAGGATTCGAGTGAGTGGAAGATGCGTTTGAATGGATTTCACTACCAGAAACGACGGGATGGCACGGAAGGAGTGTACCCAGTAATAGTGAGGCTCCGGTATTTTTGTGGAAGACTTAGATTCGCTATCAGATTTACTTCGACTTTCTTATTTCGCGTCGGTCCACATTCTGGGTGCTCCTTGTAATCATGCCGGCTTTTCTGATCGGTACAGCCCCTAGTCTTTCACGAGATTTCCTTGTTTTTATAGGATTCCTGATTCTTCTGGGCCTCTTCTTCGGTAAAGACGCTAACAACATGAATGTTTCGGCAAGATTTTTTTACTACGTTTACCAATTTCGTCTCCGCCTCGGGCGTTGATAAATAATATATATTAGTTAAAAACTCGCTAATGCCAGGTGAGTCTCGGCTTGATCACATTCACTTCGATGACGTTCATCATCGGTTTTCTCGCTGACAGTCTGCCCAAGTCGAAGAACATCTCCGTTCTGGGTATTTTATAAGTTTGCAGGAACAAAAAAAGGGATTTGTTTCGCAAACTTGACTGAAAAGCAATCCTAAGAAATCCTAAGAGATCCTAAGAATCCTATCCTAATCCTAATCCTAAGAAATCCTAAGTCCTAATGAAATCCTAAGAGGCAATTCCCATTCAGGCTGGTACATCCTCTTCGAACTGTGCATCATCACTGCGGCGGTGCTGTCGGTGTTTCTGCACTCCACTCTCTACTCTGCGGCTGCGGCAGGCGTTCGATGGTGGACCGGCGAAGGGTTAGTTACTATTACTTTTATAAAATGATACGATCACACCAAAAAGTCAAATGACGAACTTCCGTTGTTTACCAAACAGGCACGTACGCGACCCTCTCACTTTTGCCCGCTCTCTCGCTTTGGTAAACACAGGAACTACCATTTTGACTTTTTGTGTGTTCGTATCATTTTATAAATGTAATAGTGCACCACCGTCCAACGTTATTGTTTTGATAAGATGGATATGTGATACTTAGATAGTGATAATCGAGCTTTCTCCAGTGCCCAAATCCATCCCGAAGGAGGCAGTTCGAGAGGACAAAGCCGCAGCAGCTCTAAGGCTGGTTCGTTGTTTAAGCAAAATTAATGTTTGTGAAAAGTCAACTGCGCGAAACGTTTACATAAAAAGCAATGTGTTGTATTGTGTAGTTTCCCTCCCCTCCCCTAGTCAATTATCATAATCCTATCACGTGACTCGCACCTTTTGTCTATGAGTCCATCTTAGCATAATTAGATACGTGACTATCCCTTCGCCCCTCTCCACTCTCGATCCGTGCAGTGGTGTCAACTGGTTGCTTGTAGATAGACTCTTACTCCTCTATGCTTTCAGAGTTGGGGTAGACAGCTACATAACATTGGCGTTCAGAGATTCGTACTTGTTTCACTGCTATTATCTGTCGTGTTCCGCGTTTCCCTTGTTCGAACTTGGTGCTATCAGTGCGCTAAGGCCCCCGGTACTCGTTGGGTGCTGGTCTCACTCGTTACTCAGGGTATCGAGTGGGTAAATCGTTGTCTTGGTACTCTAAGGGTGCTAAGTGGTTCCGGTACTCGAAGGGTGCCTGGAAGCCTTGATTCTGTCAAGAATTGGGGTGAAGCCTTGACCGACATCGTCGTATCATATATTGATTGCTGACGTGGATTTAATCACGGAAGTTAATTGATTTACCTCGTTTGTTTCACCTAATTGCTGTGACGTGGCACAAGTGTGTGTATTCTGAGTGTTGTGAGGTATCAAGGCGGGTTGAAATTCCTGTACGAACCGATCAATATAAAGTACACGTGTCATAAGGATGACGGGCGGAACCAATGGAAATGCAAATGATGAGCTGATAAAGACGATGATGCAAATGATGCAGTCCCAAAGGGAACAGAGTGAGGCACAGTTGCGGATTCAGAAGGAACAGAGTGAACTGTTGAGGGAACAGATGGAAAAGCAGAGTGAAACGATAAAGACGCTACTGACGGAGAGAACGGAGAGATCGGATACGAGGTCGGAGATGTCAGACGGATAGAGACACAGAGGACCCAGTATCGATGCTCTTGAGAAACAGATCAGGAATTTCTCCTACAACCCAGAGGATGGGGTGACATTCGACACGTGGTTCGAGCGTCACAGGGAAATTTTCGAGAATGATCTGAGTGATATGGCTGATGGTGACAAGGTGCGACTGTTGTTGCGTCACGTGGACGACAAAGTGTACAAGCAGTTCGTAGATCACATCAGGCCAAAGAAGCCATCCGCTATCAAGTTTAGCGAGATTCTGACGATAATGCAGGACTTGTTCGGTGATAAAAAGTCTGTGTTCGAGAAGAGATTAGACGTGTTCGGTCTCAAGATGTCGAGGTTGAAATGCAATGACATCAAGGAATTCTCGACGATCGTGAATCGAGTGGTGGAAGAGGCAAGTTTGAAGGATATGCCTCTGGAGCAGTTCAAGGCTGTGGTGTTGCTGGCTGGAATGGATCTCCCCAGACACACGGCGACAATGTTCCACGTGATGAATGATGTGAAATCAACTGAAAATCCCACAATCGAGTCGATTCTCAGTGTGGTGAATGTGTACAGGGAATTGTACAATGATTCTCATGCAGTTTCCATGCATAATGATCCTCAAGTGAATGCGATCACTGGCGACCGAAATCAGAGGAAGTTCGGTGGTTACAAGAACTACTCTAGCAATGTCCCAACACAGAGTGAAAATATCTGTGGCAGGTGTGGTCGAGAGCACAAGTGGAAGGAGGATGAGTGCAGATGGAGCAAAGGCATGAAATGCTACAACTGCAACGAGTTCGGTCATTTCTCGGTGAAGTGCACAAAGCCACAGAAAAGATTACTGAAACGAGAGAACAAAGTGAATGCGGTGTTCAGAGATCTACCCGAAGATCTGGATAGATTTGAGACAGATGTGATCATGAATGGAAAAGTTGTCAGAATGACAGTGGACACTGGCTCAGACCTCACTTTGATCTCTGATTCAACGTGGATGGAAATCGGTGCGCCCGAGAGGAGTGAACAAGATGCGTTCCCGAGATGTGCTAATGGAACACCGCTCAAGTTGACGGGAAAATGCCATCTGACTCTCGAATTGAATGGAAGTGTCGCTCAGGGTAGGGTGTACACGTCTGGAGAGAGTGAGAACCTCATGGGCCGAGATTTCATCACCACGTTCTTTCGACTGATTCCCAAGAAAGTGAATGTGAACATGGTGAAGAGCGATGACTCGTACTTGAACTGGATAAATGGAGAGTACGGTGACATCTGCAAGGAGGGACTGGGCAAATGCATGAAGGCTGTGGCTACTTTCTGCATGAAAGAAGGAGCAAAGCCCGTATTTTGCAAGCGAAGAGATGTCCCCCTGGCATTGCTCCCCAAGGTCGATGATGAAATTGACAGATTACTCGCAATGGAGGCTATCGGACTACCTGGAGTGGGCGGCACCCATTCTGGTAGTGCCCAAGCCGAATGGGAAGCTGAGAATCTGTGTCGATTTCTCGACGGGGTTGAATGCGAGTCTCGAGCCGAATAACCATCCGTTTCCGGTGACATCGGAGATTTTCGCACGATTGGAAGGATGCACTCTGTTCAGTCAGATCGATCTGTGTGATGCGTATCTTCAGATACCCGTGGAAGAGGAGAATAGAGACCTGCTAGGAGTGTGCACTCATAGAGGGCTTTTCCGATTCACAAGGTTGCCATTCGGAGTCAGCGTCGCCCCTGGAATTTTCCAGAAGACAATGGACACGATGTTGGCTGGTTGCGAGAACGCACAGGCGTACCTCGATGATGTGGTGGTCGGTGGAAAGACCAAGGAGATTCACGATAAGAATCTCAAACAAGTGCTCGATCGAATCAAGGATTACGGATTTCGAATTCGCCCCGAGAAGTGCTCTTTCGGGATGAGTAAGATCAAGTATCTTGGCTTCATCATTGATCAGGCTGGAAGAAGACCCGACCCTGCCAAGGTGAAGGCAGTCAGAGAGATGCCTCAACCACAGGATCAAGGATCACTGAGGAGTTTCCTGGGAATGGTGTCGTACTATGGCCCATTCATAGAGGGAATGCACAAACTGCGTGCACCTCTGGATAACCTTCTAAAGGATGATGTTGAGTGGGAATGGTCAGTGATATGCGAGAGATCATTCAAGGAGATCAGATCGATTCTCGCTTCCGATCTAAATCTGGTACATTATGACCCTCAGAAAGAGTTGGTGTTGGCAGCGGACGCGAGTGAGAAGGGAATCGGGCAGTGATCGCCCATCGAGTCAATGGGAGACTGATGCCGATTGTCCATGCGTCCAGAGCACTCAAGAGTGCTGAGATCGAGTATTCCCAGATTGAGAAGGAAGGACTGGCACTCATATTTGGAGTGACGAAATTCCATCGTTATCTCTTCGGAAGGAAGTTTGTGATGCAGACCGATCATAAGCCGCTACTCTCGATATTTGGATCGAAGGATGGAATCCCAGTGCACACAGCGAGGAGACTGTTCCATTGGGCTACGATCCTCCTGGGATACCATTTCTCGATGGAGTACATCAATACAGAGAGTTTTGCATATGCAGATGCACTCTCGAGATTGATTGCGGACTCTCGTGATGATCGAGATGAAGAGAGTGTGTTGGAAGAAGCTGAGACTCTCGTTGTGAGAATGATTAGATCTAACGTCGAGAAACTGCCAGTGATGGCAGACGATATCAGAGAAGCTCTGACGAGAGACCCTCTGCTGTGCCGAGTGAGAAATTACCATCTCACTAAATGGCCAAATGAGAAGACGATACGAAATGATCCCGAGTTCAGTCAACTCAAGCCGTTTTTCTCGATGAGAGATACGCTTGTAGTGGTGGATGACTGTCTCATTGTGGGCATCAATGAATCTAGAGTTGTGATTCCCCAATCACTGAAGGAGAAAGTCCTCGCGATGCTTCACGGCGGACATCCAGGTGTTGTCAGAATGAAGTCGTTGGCGAGACAATCATGTTATTGGTACAGAATGGACAGAGATATCGAGAGAATGGTGCTCTCGTGTGAGCAGTGTGCACAGGCACTGAAGAAACCAACCAAGATTCCTCTCGAACCATGGCCAAAAACGAATGAACCGTGGGAACGGATTCATATGGATTACTGTGGGCCGGTGGAAAACACTTACTTGCTAGTTATGATCGATTCGCTCACGAAGTGGCCAGAGATTGTGGCAACGGCATCGATGACAGCTGGTGCCACCATTCGGATTCTGAATGAATCAATTGCGAGGAATGGCTTACCGAGAATGATAGTGACTGATAATGGCACTCAGTTCAACTCGGATGCTTTCAATCGATACTGTAGCGAGCGAGGAATACAGCATGTGAATACTCCCACTTATCATCCACAGAGTAATGGCCAGGCCGAGCGATTTGTGGACACTGTAAAGCGAAGTCTGCTGAAGCAGAAAGGAGAGAGATCGCTTGAAGAGGCACTGCAGTTGTTCCTGTACAACTATCGAAAAACCCCGAACCCACAATGTGATGGAAAGACTCCGAGTGAGATGATGTTCGGAAGGGTTATTCGATCAGAGGTTGATTTGATGCTCCCAGTGCTGTGGGTTCTCTGGAAGAGATGACAGGATGAAGACTCAGTTTGATCAGAAACATGGAGCAAAGTCCAGAGTCTTCAAGATCGGCGATAGTGTCTTGTATGATATGCAAGTGGGCCCGAATGGACGGAAGTGGTCCATGGGTGTCGTAAATGGTCGGATTGGGAAGACCATGTATGAAGTGAAGTTGGACGACCGAACTGTGAGGGCGCATGCCAATCAGTTGAGAATTCGGTTGGAATCAGATCGGGAGATCGAATACGTGACGGAACAAGTGGTTCCTGACGAGATTGACAGTGAAGTCAGCATTCCCGATGAGAATGAATACGAAAATGAGACCAGTGCGGTCGAGAATGACGCCATCGATGAAGGGCTGAACGACAACGACAGCGGACGAGCCGCGCCGAGACGATCCACGAGAAACCGAGCCGCCCCTCGCCGTCTCGACGTCGATTTTTCAACGAAGAAAAGATACGGCGATAAATGAGTCCCTGACCAAAGTTCTTCGATCGTGGCCCCATTGAATTATTGTTTCGTTATAATTGACTGTAATTGTTTTGCTCAGATTCTCCACGAGTTAGAATCTTGGAGGAAGGTGTTGTATTGTGTAGTTTCCCTCCCCTCCCCTAGTCAATTATCATAATCCTATCACGTGACTCGCACCTTGTTTGGAGTGAATTGGGGCTGAAGAAGTAGGAAATTTAAAAATGTCGGAAAAAAATATTTTCGACATTTTTCCAGTTTTCGACTTTTACAACGACCTGCTCTCGATTTAAGCTTTTGAAAAAATAGTTCTATTTATATTCTTAAAATTTTATATTATTTGCTTTTTAGTATTATGGTTCCTGGGAGTCGATTCTCATTTCCATTGCTCCCCCTCTGTCTGCAATTTGTCTGTACACTACCATTCTCTCAGTATCTATCCCGATTCCTGTGATCTACCGAACCTCCCGGTCTGACATTTTCTATAGATCATCTCGAAAAGTTCAAAAAAAAAAATTTTCCAGGAGTATATCAAAGGGGGTTGGTACGGCAGCGGATGTGCGACTTTTACGAGGAAATATGTCCAGGATTGTGAGACTGGGCGATGCGAATGTTTGGAGTGAAATTTTTCTAGGGTTATCTATTTGGGCTCGGTCATACACAGATCATTCTACGGAATGGCGAGAATTACTGAATCTCTTTCTTTGAGTCCATCTTAGCATACGTGACTATCGCTTCGCCCCTCTCCACTCTCGATCCGTGCAGTGGTGTCAACTGGTTGCTTGTAGATAAACACTTACTCCTCTATGCTCTCAGAGTTGGGGTAGATAGCTACATAACACAATGTAGCAACGATCGTCTGCTCCTTGATTCATGTCGTCTATCGTCTTTGTGCGTTTCTCGTGCGCACCTTTCCAATTCAACATGCCGTTTACACTCTCGTCACATCATTGATACGAGTGGAATCTTTACCCCTTCTCATATTGCTTATCATTCAGAGCCACTCCTTCGCCATCCCTTCTGCTTCTACGTGCTGGAGAGCGTATTCAAGCGCGGTCTCCTCAACTTCTCGCTCTTCCTCTTTCTACACGTGCTCAATCTCGCCTGGCTGCTTGCTTACGCATTCGGAGATGCACCCGAACTGCCCGTCGACTACTTTGAACCGACAGATGATTGAATACAGAACCACACAGATAGTGAGGGAGAAAACGTTTATGTGAGATCATCTAAGGAAGTCTTTGCTGATACTCACTTTTTGCTTACTACAAATTCAACTGTGCACTGACATGAACTTTGCCTACAATCCTCATAATATGCGGAGGTGAATGTAGTTTATTGATTGGTCTGATGTAAGGACAGTTCTATATGTGGGATTCTACGAATTCCTTTATTATCTTCTGCTGAGGCAAAACTGGAGTTCTGGCTAATGGCTGTGTAAAGTCGACGGTTTCTACGAGTTCTATCCGATAACGGTTCTCGCCAGAACCGTGCGCTTTCTGTAGCCGCCATGGCCACCGCCTCCTGCTCCTCCACCACCACCGCCGCCTCCCGCCGAAGCTCCTGTAGAAGTGAGCGCAGTTGGATTACAGAACTTCGGCATACACCTGTTCCTCGCACACAGAATGAGCATGATAAACTGACAAAAAGTGCTGATCTTGGAATTTAGGATTTCAAAATGCCAACCTGCGGAAGCCTGTGCTGCGCCTCCAGCCGAACCGAATCCTAAACGGGGAAGCTCTCAAATCAGCAGCAGTAAGTAATTCCTTTTTGCGATTGTGTCATGTTAAATGTTGACAGCTCCAATTTTTTTCTTTCACACGCACGCGCGATGAAAGTCTGATAAGACACAGAATTAACCTGCTCCTCCACCACCGCTGCTCGAGCTGTATCCAGATGGCGATGGGCCTCCTCCTCCACCTCCTCCTCCGCTTGAGTAGCCTGTAATTGAATGGCATGATATATAGCTGTAGAAGTGTTGTGGGTCCACGGTTTCTACAGATCTGTAGGCATGCAAATTCGGTATTGATCATTTCTCGAACAAAAAAAGAAGATACAAACCTCCTCCTCCTCCTCCTCCGCCGCCGCCGCCGCCGGTTCTTGCCGGGCAAGGGCAGTAGGCTCCATCCGATCCAGGCGCTCCAGGTGCTCCGGGAGCTCCAGGCATACCGGGTCCTCCCGGCATGCCGTTTCCTCCCGGGGGTCCAGGCGGTCCGGGCGGTCCCATGGGTCCAGGTCCGCCAGCATACGACGATTCTCCATTAGGTCCGGGACCTCCAGCAGGCCCGGGTGGACCGGGAGGTCCGGGGTTAACCATCATCATCATGCCTCCACTACCAGGGCCGCCAGGATTTCCGGGACCGCCTGGCATGCCATCGGGTCCTGCGTCTCCTGGCGGACCGGGAGGTCCGGGAGCGGAATATCCTCCGCCCATTCCTGGTCCTCCGGCATCTCCCGGCGGTCCTGCAGGTCCGGGGCCTCCATCGGGACCAGGCGGTCCGGCGGGACCGGGCGGGCACTTCTGACACTCCATCATTTGCGGGTAGGCAGCGGCCATGCCAGACATTCCTGCGGCTCCCGGTGCACCAGGCGAGCCGGGCACTGCAAAGAATACACTTTGGGTACTGGAGGTTACTTAAAATAGTATTGTTGCCCTGCGCTGAATGAGTGGTGATGTGCACAAGAGGAATTGGTTCGGACATCGACAAGAATGCTATAATAACCACTGACTGCCAGCCTCTCCATTCTCTCCAGGTGGTCCGGGCGGGCCTGCGGGGCAGCCCGACGCCTTGGCAGCGCAGTTGCATCCTCCGCCTCCCGAGGGAGCCGCGTATCCACCACCTCCTCCTCCTCCTCCTGCAGGCTTCATATATCCGCCGCCTCCTCCCTGCAAATTGAGAAGATGCGCATGATGCGAGACGTACATTCGGAGAAAACGATTAACGTCCTGGGTGGAAATGGTAAAAAGGTAAAGGCATCCCCTTATCTAGGCTCCAAGTCATGAGGGAGTCACTACTAAGGCCAGCGCATAATAGTCCAGTTCTATCCGGAGGGCTCAATCTCATATTCGGATCTAGTTACGGGAAATGGTAAAGACGGGAAAGTTTTATTGCCTATCAACTCTAGTGGTTGGGAAACCATTTCTACCGAAGTAAGGAATTCTGAAGAAGCTGCTTACTCCTCCTCCTCCTCCGGTAGCGTATCCCGATCCTCTCGTCGCGCGCACGCCGATGATGAACATCGAGTCGGCGGTGAGCGACTTCCACGTAGCGTCCGCCATGTGCTGCAACGGCCCCTCTATCCCGATCGTTCATCAACACACTCGAGAATGATGTAGTAAGGAGGTAATCGTTTTTGAAGCCGTTCTTAACGTTCGTCGTGCGTCTCGTTAATGCAAAAAAATGGCTTCTCAACTCAGCCGTTGTTAAAAATGGATTGTCTTCTTACCTTGAAGTCGGTCATCTCTTCCAGAGTCTCGGCGCGCATGACGTTAATGTCGCTGACGACGGACATGAGTGAGACGAGCGAGAGGAAGAGGACGACTGCTGAAGAGGAAGAATTGATCAAAAGCTACGCGATGGCACTACCATAGTGCTTCACAATCAGCTTTATTATTTCCGTTTCAGACATTCCACTAGATCAATACATTAATGCGCATTGACGAACAGAAGCGTGGAAAGGAATCTAGCGAGAGATTTTTGTTGGAGTAATGTTGACTAACCAATTCCGGTAGCTGCAGTGGCCAGCACGAAATGGTGGCCGGACGAAGTCGTGCTCATGGTTCCCTGTAATATGGGGCTCTTCTAACTTGGAATTAATGCGTGATGGAAAATGGAGAAGTAAGTGTGGAGTGCGAATGCATCGTGAATCTGGCTTTTATAGTGGTACATGTTCTCGGACAATGCGTTGTCGACCGGCCGATCGGAGCGATATGGGAGGTGTCGAACTGGTCGAGAAACGGCCACAAAGAGCAGCAGGTGCACCCCCTGACCGTTCAGACAAAACACTCCATGTTCTCAGAACTCTCTCCCCAAGTACTGTCAGGAAGACATAGCGACTGGACCAGTTCAATGGAACCGCCGCATAGATCGCAATCTGCCTCGCCACTTCATGTTCGCAAGCACACGAACGTGATGTGAGGCACAGATACCACGGAAGCAGAAAACGGAGACTACACTCCACCTGGTTGTCGGTATTCCGTGAACGTTTAGGTCGCTAGAGAGGATATAGGAATAACATTAATCTGAAAATCATTTTTAAGAACGATAAATAGAAGAACTTCATTTTAGAACGTCATATTCTTGATTTACATTTGTGGTAAGCAGTTTCACCGCAGACGGTGCTAAGTAATTTACGATTATGATTTAATTGTCTACTACAATGAAATCTTAATTAACCGTTGTTATTCAACAATAATGGTGTAAGGCACTGCTTGGCAAACAAAGGGTCACGAGTTCGATCCCCGCCCAGGTTCACCAAGCCCTCCATCCCCCCGTTGGCTGTAAAAATGGTAGCAACTTTGATTGCGAAAGGCAACGTGCCCCAGAAGCCTGATCAGCAGGGGATACGTAAATCTGTGCAGCAACCGGCCTTACCGGTCGGCCCCGGCAGAGTAGTCGCTTGTCGACGTAAAGTCCTCTCGATTCCGGTAGCAACTTTACCTTTAACTTTTTATTCAACAATAGAGTTGTACCGAAGACGGCGAATTTTAGCATATCTCGGATTTAGATGCATTATTCATGATATGTTTGTAAAATCTGAGAATTATGCAAAATCGTTTATAGAAAAAAATACAATTTATACAATAGTATTTACGTTAACAATGTGCGCATTTATAAAAATATGTACAATTCTCACAAAACGGATTGGAGATCAACATTTATGTCAAAATTGAATAGATGGATACGTATTCAAGCATGAAATTACATTCTGTCTATATTTGTGAAAAAAAAATTTTATCAAAGGGCTTCAGTTCTTTGTGAATTTTCGAATTGTCGTCAGTTACCATATCTGCTCCTCCCGAATTCAACGGAAATCTCAAAACATTTAAATAATCATTGATTTAAGATACACTAATTATTAAAATACTTATTGTAAGTAGATGAACTCACAGATTCTATTATATCGCTAGTAGCATTTCTCATCTCCGTCAAATTTTTGTGAATTGTTGGAAGACTCATTATGAATACACAAAAGAAGCCGATCATGATGATCATACGCCGCATCTCAAGCTGAAATAATATTACGAATGAAATGTTGGTTTCAAAACATACATAGCAACATATAGCAGTAGAAAATTTAGTGGGTGCGTGAAAATGTTTTAAAATACATATATATTATAATATATTTAAGATGTATTGTGATCCAAAAAATAATTGAATGAGATGGAATATTTATGCTTTGGACAGCCGCGCAATTGCCGGTGCTGGCTTCAGTTTAGGTGCCCTAGCATTCGGAGGGGCCAATACTCTCTACATTTTGCATACTCCCTCGACCGGTCAATTTGCCATAGTGTGGGTAAAATGGTAATGTGGTAATGTGGTAAAGTGGGTAAAGTGGCAAAGTGGGTCCCACGTGGGTAAAGTGAGGAGACTGATTCCTGAGAATGAATTCAGAATTTGGCAAGTTTCCCGAAAATTGGCAAAGTTTTGGTTTTAGGAGAGGCTAACTGCAAACAATGACCGTCTCAGCGGACTCTTTTGTAAGTGCATGCAGAAAGTCTGCACATTTCCACACATCAGGATAGCAAGGTAGCAGTGCTTAATGTAATTGTCAGAACGCCGCGCGATCTCTCTCTTTCCTACAAATTTTGCCCATTTTCCAACGGCGCTCGACGCACTAATGCTCTGCTGCTTTAGGCAAGAGCGGCCCGTTATTGTAATTGCATGCGTTTTCTTGCATTGATCAATCACGCGCATGTTCTTCATTTTCGATCTCCTAAATTATTCCCATTTGAAAATTGAAAAACAATCAATATTACACTAAACTATTATTAACTAGCTCCTTTTCCTGGTGTTTTTCGGATGAATGGTATTGTCGTTGTCTGCTTATCGCCATTTTAGACAACGAATGTCACAAAAAGTATAAACGCGCTGTATTTCGCAACACGAAAGTTGAAATTGGTTAGTAAAAGCACCCGTCCCCTTGAAAATGCGCGACTCGTGGATGCCTATCTCGGACAAATTGATCAGCACTGTATGATAAAATACTATATTCGTAAAAAGAAATCAACCTTTCAATATCGTAAGGTAGCAAAGACAGAAACTGCGAATGCATATGACCACTAATCAAATCGAGTAAAACTCACCATGAGCACCGAAAAGTTGAATATATTTCGGAAATTATTACTTTCTTGATTTACCGTTTTCTTCAGATTCTGCGTTTCAATAAGCGATAAATTTCAGCCATTGTATCACATCTGTTTTCTTTTCACCACTTTTGATGCCAGTCGAGCCTTGCTGACATGGACCAAATATTTTCTTCCTTTTTCATTCCTTTTTTTCGTTTTTTTCTAACAATAAATTGACTGCGAAATTGGTATTGCACGTCCTCGACAACATGTTAATTAATTGTGACATTGTCGTATAACTTTTATTTCATGCAAAAATTTTTAAAAAAACACGTATGTGAGATTCAAGTTTGAAAGAGATACATCAGAAGTGACTTTGAATAGAGATCAGTGCCATTTCGTTCACTGTTTTGAAAAAAAAATTCTTCAGTGAATGTTATAGGCATGTCCCGTCCGCTCAAACGCAACAGGAATCTAAATTAAAATTAAATTATATTAAAATAAATTGGGTGGATGCACTCGGTAGAAATGATATGTGAAATACAGGTATAATTTTTATAATTAATTAACTCACTGCTTCGGCAATATCGTCCGTGACATTCTTCATCTCCCACAAAACTTTGCAGATTATTGGTAAACAGACCGTCAAAGCGATACAGACGACGCCAAGTACGATGAACATACGCAGCTTCTAAAAAATATGAAAAAAAATGTCGTAGTAAAACTGATAAAGGGCTCCATTACTTTGCAAAAACATGTTCTGTACAGACAATAAATATAATAAAATTGTTGTGCACCAGATGGAAAGTAACATAGGTTAGCGATTGGATTTGACAGATATCGAGCCTACCTGTTTCGAGATTGGTCGTGACATTTCCATTGTTGAAGGCAGCGCCTCGTAACCTTGTGGACTGGGGGAGCAAGAGCAAGAGGCCATTTAAAAAGTGCTTACAATGCCCTTCCACACGCTTTTGTAGCGCGGCATACGCGAATCTGGGAGTAAGATTAGCATCTAACGGGGCAGGAGGGGGCAATAAATGATCGCGCGACCATTGCTGTATCTGATATAGAGATCTTCCGAACGACCGCTCACAACCGGAATGTAGCACAGGCCAGGACTGTGATGGCTACATGTTCGTGATCGTTTAGTAAAACTGACTGGTAGTTGGTCAATACTAAGAACACGCGTTCCTTGCGAGGCAAAGGAGAAACTCTCAACAAGATTGTCTCGGCGCTCAGCGTATGAGCAATCGCCCCTCGCGATCTGTTCTCTAGAACCCGGGCGTCTCCCATTCGCGCAATGCTCTACAACCCGTGCACATTTTCCTCCATACGCGCTCTCTCTGCTAAATTAGGCATTTCGTTTTAATTGCCTTGATTTCTTTTTTTCGCACGACTTTAATGCGTCAGCGGCACCGATTTTTTCAAGACTTTTTAGTAACCGGCATGTTTTAATCAGAGACCAATAACAGTCCTGTCCTGCTATTTGAGCCAAAAAAAAGCCCAACTCCCAATTCTCCAGTTGCCGAACACGTCATTTGTTATATTGTCGAATAATCAACAATAGGGAATCCCTAATATGCCAATTGAAGAGATGAAGAGCAGATGAAGAGGGGTGTCTATGCTAATGGGGATTAGCTCTTCATGAAGAGGCGAGCGGTCTGTCTGCTCTTCATAAAGAGCTCGTATTGAGAAAAAGGAAATAAATATAGAATTTCTTCCGTTTTTCTCTGACTCAACTTAGATTACCATAAACATAGTTCGGTAAATATAGCATATTCACTTTTGCGAGAAACTTTTCATTTATCATCAATTCGTATGTATTATCACACTAATCGATCAAATGGTTGCCGTCTGAGCGTGTCTGTACTGTTGTTCAAACGAAAATAAATAGGGAAGATCCGTTATTTCCTTATAATTAGAACATATACGAGCGAAACTGGTACCCCGGAGCGCCCATGGTTCCAATAGAGCAAACACGGGACCACGGGTCCAAGCGGTTTCCAGAAACTACCCAGCGCCGTTGCCAATGGTATACCAATTATGGTATATCATAAAACATATACCAAAGTCTTATTTTAACCATCAATTCTACATAAGAGAGGAATCGCGAGAAACTCGACCATAGCCAGGACGTAGAAATTTTTATTTTTTGATTTGGCTGTAAATTTTACCTAAGGTATTTCAACACCTCCTCTATCGATTGGCGTTGACAGAATTTTGATAAAAAATTTCGCAACAGCGTGAAACATATCCAAACCTGGAGTCTTCGGATTTTTCCGCCGAGAGGTCAAAGTTTGCAAAATCATAACTGTTATGTATGTGCACAACGGGTGTTTAAGTAATAATATTTATATAACGGGAGCAAAAGGAATAACGACGTCTCGCTACGCGAGCGGAGGACAAGACTGATGAATTACGTCAGAATTACGAAGCACACTTTAGCATTGCGTAAAGTGTGTAAGAAGTGTATTGAAGTGTATGGAATACAGTATGTCCTACGCAGTTGGGGTGTTGTGCTAGGTCAGATACATGACTAGGCTCATACACAGCAATAACTTGGTTCAAAATAAAGATAGAAAATTGCGGTTATGTTTGTTAGATAGAGAATATTGTTGGCTACAATTAGAACCGTGCCAACTCATTCCTGGGTGGCGCGTTGGCGCGAAGCGGTTGGTTTCATGAAAAATGTTATAAGTCAAGTTAAAATTAAAAGTGGTATTAGGTTCTTTGTTAGTTCTGATGAGCACCGCAGTTACTCACTATAATCGAGAAATGGGCCAAATCGGCCCATGCATGGGAATTGCGCAAAGGTGAACTTTTTTTTGTTAAAATTTTTTTTCTTTCTGCGACAATCAGTGCTATTTTCGTTTAAAATATTCGTAAATATTCTAAAAACACTATTAAAGTTGTTTTAGGGGACTTTTAACGCTAACTTTTTGAAATAAAAAAAATTGAAAAATTTCAAGGCTGAATTCAACTTTTGACAAAATTGTGCTTTTGCAGCGTCCTATTGTGTACTAATGTTCCCATAATTATTAGATATGATGAATGGGTCAATAATTGTGCATCTAACCATATACACTAAATGCTTGGTACATTTCAGCACTCGTTATGCGATGATCGGCTTCATATTTTACAGCGGTCACAAATCCACCAAACTTCATTAGAAATGCACTCAACATGAGAAGAAGAATTGGTTAATTGAAAGTGAGTTCCTATCTCTACATTATGGTCAGATACAACAACTACATTTTTCGATATTTGTCTGAAAGAGGAAATATCGTATTTTGCGAAAATACGTCCACTTTTTCACACATATCTCAGAAATCTGGATCTCTACCGAATCCTGGCGTAGGTCAAATTGTTCGGAGAGTTTCATTGAATCATGTTGTTGTTGATAGTATACAAATCTATGAATGATTTGATCAGATAAAAAATCGAATACTCAAAAGTGCTCAAATTTCCCAAGGAAAAAAAATTAATTCTGAGGATTTCTGAAACGGTTCCAGTGAAATATTGCGCAAATTAATTTTCATCTACAAAAAGAAGAACTATGAAGCTCATAACTTATACTTATGAAAAAACTTTTTTTTTTTGAAAAATACCATGAACCCGGGTTCATGGTGAAAAATTATTTTTGGACCATGTTCATGGTATTTTTCAAAAAAAAATTTGTTCATAAGTTTAAGTTATGAGTTTCATAGTTCTTCTTTAGGTATAAGAAAATGAATGAAAGCAATATTTCGCATGGAGAACCAGCGCAACTACAAATGAGCAGAGAATGGTCGTCATTATGAGAAATATGCATTTGCGGGTATGCGCACCATCCAAATATTTTGCGTCCTTCCCTTATGTATACAGTAGAGTGCAAAATGTGAGACCACGGTCTCTTCATTTCGCACACTCTCTAGACCGTTCGATAGACGAGAGAGTGTGCGAAATGAAGAGACCGTGGTCTCACATTTCGCACTCTAGTTTACAGATACAAATACAGATTTACATCAAGGCAGGATAAATCTGTATAATGAATCTTATGTATAACGATTCCAAATCGTGCCGCAGTTGTTCAAAGCTCCAGAAAGGAGTCAGCAGGAGCGTGTAAAATCGATAGAAAATATTTCTCTGTTTCCTGCAGTCGCTCGCTCCCGCTCCATGGGGGTTTGGAACCACGTGCTCGGACAATTGAACCACGATTAGATCTTGCCGCGAGCGTGATCGATTATCTCCTCAGAGAATCGGACACTCTAGAAATCGCGCATTTGTCGCCGTTCGGCGCACACAAATTTCGCGGTTATACGCACAAATCTCGCATATTTTTAATTTTTTACACCATTTCAACTACCTGTCCCCCTGTTAGTCATACTCCAGATTCGATGACAATGAGGGACTGCGGCGCTGTGTTACAATTTATTCATTTTTTTAACAAATGGAATTGAGTAAATTTATACTAAGTCTGCGTGAATTATTCCAATGAGCGTGTGAATACACTCCCGCAGTAGTCGATGGTTATTGTATTGTATTTGTCGATTATCGAAGACTTCAAATATATTCTGGAAAAATTGAAGGCATCAATCATCACGATCTACTGGTTCACGGGAAGAGGAATAATTTCGGATATGGGCGTAAGCGGTAGGTTGAACTATGACATTTGAGATTAGGAAAAGGTACCATTTGCCTGTTAAAAATTCGTTATCAATCTTTTTTTGTCGTGGATTTTTAACAGGCATCTCTCAACATCTCTGATCTTTTCTATATTTATAACGCCAAACTTTTTTTAAAATACTTAGTAAACGCACGAAATGAAGAGATTGTTCCTTATCCCCCATGATCCCTATCCCTCTGACGGAATAAATAATGAATTCATGAATGAAGGAATTGTTCTTATCCGAAAATTTTTTTGAATCGACAACGATTCGACATTCTAATGTTGCAGATTGAGATAACACACGAATTTACGCTCACTGTTAGACAACAAACGATTTAAGAATTCGATTAAAGTTCAATTGGTCAGCACTAGTGGTCAAGCCACGTACATTTGAATCATAATTATTGTGAATAAATTGTGTCACTTATTCCTTATACTGTATGTACAATGCGAATGCAACAAGTATTCTAACGATTTCCGGAAGGTTTCAAAATTATACAACATATCGAAGAGTTTAACAAGTAAAGAGTAATAGAACAGTAAACTAATATTAAGTACTGTGCCCGGAAAATGATCGTCAAGGAAATATAGACCGTAATAAGGAAGATCGATATTGAGTCAGATATAATATAATTCGTTCCTGAGGCGTAGCTGCTAGACCACGTGATGCGACAACGGACCCTTGAAATGTACATTATCACACGCATAAATATATATATATATATATATCAGTAATCCAATGATTTGGATTCCGGTTCGGTGTTCTAAGTACCCCCTGGCAATGTCTTCTTCTGTAACCCTCTTCACCTTATCGTATAACTGATCTCTCACCCAAATGGCCGTAAAACGATTTCCGAACCTGCATCCCTAGTTGCCAGCCTCTTCTCGTACTTTAATAGTCCATTGCATTCAGAATTACATGCATATTGTAGTGTATGTATATTATTATAAATAATTATCAATAATAATTGTACTAGAGTGAATGCCTAGTATCTGGGTGGTTATGCATGTTGATTGTTTTCGATTCTTTTTGGTACTTTCTTTTGACACTTTTAAGAATTATAAATTTAAATTTTTATTTTGAAAATAACTTACTGCCTCCGCGATATCGTTGTTCGTCACTTCCATTACTTCGAAAATAAGATAAATAATTGGCAGAGAAAGCAGAATCACAAAGGAGATACAGAGAACAGCGCAAAAGCGTGGAATTTCCTGCACGATCGATAAATTATTTCTGCGAATTCTTTTTTTTTTGAAGAAGAAGATGCTTTGTTGTGTTTTTAAAATTTTTATTCACAAAATTATAAACCCCTCATATTGCTCACTCACTAATAATGTGTATCATTGAAATATTCAAGAAGCAAATTGAAGATACTTAAAAAGGGAAAAATCACAACTCCCTCCCCCAACTTCCGGTCTCTCAAAAAAGAATGATACTCATTGATGACGCGCTAAACATGCAAAACAATCTCTCGTTATCTTGAATTTTCCTAATCCCGGTCATAATATATCAAGTATACAAACACATGATTCCAAACCTACAGACCAGGGTTAGGGCGAGAGAGTATGCAAAAGTGAGAGAGTCCCTCTCGATTTCACACACTCTCTCACTCCAAAGGCCTTTCTGGAAGGTTGACCGGCCTGTGGAATGATGTGCAAATGTACCTGCTGCGATGTCGCCTCATCGTCTCTCGTTGTAGGCAGCGTATGATACTCTCTGGATGTGAATATGAAACTAAGAGCCATCGAAACGCGGCACTCGCCTGAATCCCCTCTTCTTCCCCCCTTTTGTAGGCAATTGGGCCGCCGTTCGAGATACGCATCTAGCAGCAAGGAAACACGCTAGATCCGAGAGTTCAGTGCAACAGACAAAAAACAGGGCGTACCTCGCTGTGCGATAGAGTGCGAAATGTGAGACCACGGTCTCTTCAGTTCGCGCACTCTCTCGTCTATCGACCGGTCTAGAGAGTATGTGAAATGAAGAGGACGCGGTGTCACATCTCGCACTCTACTGTGCGAGGGCGGGATGAACAGCTATTTTGGCTATCTTCCCTGAGAACAAAATTTAAAAAAAAAAACAAAAAAAACTTAAAATCCGATCGAGCCTTTACTTCCATGGCCACATCCCGAAGCAAAAGCTACGTGCGAATGGATATATTTGATAAAACAGATTGTCTCGGGCATAAAATCCATCTTCAGTAGATATGCACATGAAAAGGTCTACGATACACATTAGAGTGCGAAACGTGAGACCACACAGAGAGAAAACATACTAGGAATACGACATCAAGTTGGCAAGCCTACTAATATATAAGTAGGGCCTACTAATCGCCTACTTATATATTAGTAGGCCCTACTTATATATTAGTAGGCGTGCCAACATGATGTCGTATTCCTAGTATGTTTTCTCTGTGTGCACGCTCTCTTCATTTCGCATACTCTCTAGACCGGTCGATATACGAGAGAGTGTGTAAAACGAAGAGAGCGTGGTCTCACATTTCGCATTCTAATACACATCATCTAATGAATTGATGACCGTCAACTCTCGTCCGTCTATCCCTCTAAAAGGGTTCCTTATTCCCCTCACCTATGCTTTTTTTATTATTCTCCCTTTTGCTTCACCCCCTTACCGTTCTTGATAAACGCCTTCAATTCTCCGCTTATTATCTCTATGCTCGCACAGTTTCCCGGGCAACGGCGCGCAGCTTGACAAGACGAGAGGCTTGTGTGTGAAGAAAAAGCCTCTCTCTCTCTCTCTCGATTCTTAATGTGTGGGAGGGGGAGCTCTGTCTCTCCTATAAGCATTGGCGCATCGATTACCGAGAGCCTTCTGCCTTCCCTACTCATTACCTATCTCCTCATCTCATTTCCCCCATCTCGTGATTATGCGTGTGCACCGCTCATTTTGCGCTTCTTCTCCGCGATGTTTTAGTGCTTGCTTGGACGGAAACTAACGAAACAAGGGGTTATATTATCGTCATTCCTGATCACTGCATTCTACTATAGAAGTCTCCTATCCGCGCACTGTGGCGCACTCCTCGTGTACCGTCTACAAAAACGTTTCCCTAGCTGTTTCTCATGCAAAACATGTAATTATTCTTCATTTCCCCTCTTCCTTCGTCAGTAGCAAGTTCTTCGCGAGTCGAATTGCATTAGCTGAACAACGTTTATCATTACCTTAAAGCAATGCAATCGAATAATCGATAGATGCATGTTTGCTATGTCACGCTCTAGTTATCGTCTGCCTCTTCCAGGTAGAACATGTGTACAGCACTAGAAGATTATTCAGATAAAGGAAGTGACTTTAAGTGAATTGAATTCCAGGTCGACAAAGATGTCGCTGCCCAAGCACAATCCGCCTGCACCCGCTCGCCCCTCGCCCTTTTCCGCCTGGTTTAGTGCGGCGCCCGCCAACCTCTCCGACTGGTTCGGCTCGCCACGCACCCTCGGAATGAGTGCCCGGGTCAGCCACTTCTCGAAAGATCTTTGAACCCTTCTTGATTTGGCCAGAAAGCGTCGTAGCACAATCAACATTCCCAAAAGGACATATCACGCCACTCACGAGAGGCTCGGACTGGGCTTGGCACAGAGCCCATTTTTCGACAGTAGTTTTTTCACGTTTTTGGTTGCCACTAGGTCCCACTAAGATCCTCGTGCGTTATTATGTCACGGAAATTATTTTCCGCTTACAATAGATACAGCTTTTTTCGATAGTAGTTTTTTCACGTTTTTGGGTGCCACTAGGTCCCACTAAGATCCTCGTGTGTTATTATGTCACGGAAATCATTTCCCGCTTAGATACAGCTACTGTAAGCTGCCACCCTTGAACTTTGGGGCAGTTTTTCGATGTTCAAATGAAGTTTCTGAGAAAACTTTTCTCTTAGAGCTGGGGCTTCTTTTCCATGCTCTTTCGATCTGTCTCGTTGGTTTTTCGATAGGTCTGTGAATTTGCATAATAACTAACTTTTGTAAATTTACATAAATCTGTTCGAAAAACCCGCATTATTATTTCACTATCGTCTCCGGAATGTCGCAAGGATTCGAATGATATGTCTGAGCTCCCCCAACTCGGGAGATGATGCCATATTTCATATCTACTCTCTGAACACTCATTTCGCGCGAATGAAGCGGTGCCAGAGGCAACTAATGAGCGAAAACTCCATCAATGACCTATTTTCATATGAAATATGGCATCATCTCCCGAGTTGGGGGAGCTCAGACATATCATTCGAATCCTTGCGACATTCCGGAGACGATAGTGAAATAATAATGCGGGTTTTTCGAACAGATTTATGTAAATTTACAAAAGTTAGTTATTATGCAAATTCACAGACCTATCGAAAAACCAACGAGACAGATCGAAAGAGCATGGAAAAGAAGCCCTAGCTCTAAGAGACAAGTTTTCTCAGAAACTTCGTTTAAACATCGAAAAACTGCCCCAAAGTTCAAGGGTGGCAGCTTACAGTAGCTGTATCTAAGCGGGAAATGATTTCCGTGACATAATAACACACGAGGATCTTAGTGGGACCTAGTGGCACCCAAAAACGTGAAAAAACTACTATCGAAAAATGAGCTCTGTGCCGGAATAATGCCATTCTGAGCCGAGCCTCTCGTGATAGGCGTGATATTAATATCGAAGATACTGTAACAAACACTCGAGAATTCTCAGAGATTCCCGTGGAAAACAGTTCTTTGTTCAGAGCATGTCCGTGCTCTATCTCGCGGCGACTGCAGGCGGCTGCGCGACGGCGATTCTCGCGCGTCTGGTGCGTGACGCTTCCCGACTATCATAGAATCTTTAACAACGCTCGTATTGTTCGAGTATCGATGTTAGGAGTTGGATTTACACTAGCGAATGTTGGACCTCGCTGCCGAATTTCGTGCTAGCTACACGTTGAGCTTACCGACTAATGGAACAAGATTATCGTGGCGAATGAGCATTCCAATGGATGGAGAAAGAGCGCAAAGAAGCCAATAACAAAATGGCATGGAGTTCGCGGAATGAAATTTCCCGCAGTTCAACGAATCAATCAGCGGGGGGGGGAGTTTGGAACAATAGGCAAAAAGGCGACAGGGTACATGATTGAAAGTCCTCGTGGTGCATTTACCCTAGTCATGAACTTTATTTGCCGGGCAAACGGGTGCAAATAGAGTGATATTGTCAACGAATCTTTATGATGTGTTATAACAAATTCATAATGTCTCAAATCAAATGTCAAATCAAATTCAAATCAAATGTCAATATATTAGGGAGAAGCAGTCGCTGTCGTAGCTCCTTGTCCTCTTCACTACCATCTCTCTGATACTTACAGTTCTCTGCCAAATTCTCCTTCTCCGTCGATCTTCTCCTTTACGCTCTTCTGCTGATCACAGCCATCGTCGCTAACGTCGGTGTGATGCGGCGCAAGACCGGCCTGCTCACGCCATTCCTCGTCACCGCCGTGAGCGAGCTTAATAATATGCATAATAACAATAATAATAATAATATTAATAGCAATACACATGATAATTATAATAATATGTAAAGTGCTCACTCTCAATGCACTTCGTCAATTCCAGCGCTTCAGAAAGGGGCCAGGAGCGAGATAGTGTGGGAAAAGAGAGAGAGAGAGAGAGAGAGAGAGCCCCTAGCTTGAACAACCCCCACGATCTTGCCTTCGTGAAACCGGGTATGTCTTTGAGTTCAGCTAGTTCAGGAGGTAATAGACTGCCCACACAATCATAGTCATCATCCGACATTTGTCATACGACTTCTCTGAATGTCCCCTTATTGCCCTTTTGCATGCCCTATCGAGCGCTAATGAGCGGAGCGTCATTGTGATCTCCCAATCTCGATACGACCTTGTTCCGTAAGAATGAGGGGGGGCGAGATAACCATCTCATATATGCCGTGTTCCGCTGGCGCAGCGCCACGTTGCGATCAATTTCAATAACCACTGCTCTATGTAGCCGGAAGTGTCAGCTTCGCCATATTGTAGTTGGCTAACTGTAGCCGGAAGTTATGATTGCATTGCGTAATCGTTCAACTTGCACTCAATACCCCCATCTCATTTGCCTTACTCAGGAGACGTTGTCTCTTGTTAAGAGAGCGCGGAAAATGTATAAAGAGAGAGTATCTTTCACTATCTCGCGATCACTCTTTGGCGTGCTCTGGAGACAGCATCACATGATTCCAAACATACAGATCAGGGTTGGAGCGAGAGAGTGTACAAAAGTGAGAGAGTCCCTCTCGATTTCACACTCTCTCTCACTCCAAAGGCCTTTCTGGATGGTTGACCGGCCTGTGGAATGATGAGAGCATCTCAAAAGAAGGGGAAGTTGGATACTGCCCGGTTTCTGTGTATTGTTTTACTTCACCGCGAAGTTTTCTGATAGGTTGCAAAAAAGCCATCCATGGACCTTCCTCCTGAGCCCCGGCCTCTCGTCGATGCTCTCTTAATTTATTACAATTAATGAAAATAAATTAATAATAATGCAGTGCTCGTCCATCCTCGTCGTTATTATCTTCTGGTGCGCCGACAACATTCCCACGGTGAGGGCAATAATTTGAAAATAAAACGTTTAGAAAATATAAAAAGTTATTTGTCATGTTCGTATTATTTTATAAATGCAATACGAAGCGGCCACTCACATTCAAAGGGAAAAAACAACATTGTATGTATGATGCATGTTTGGCAATATGGTAGGCAATATGGTAAGGCAACGAAGTATTTGAAAACATTATCGCGTGATATATCGTGATATTTTCAACGTAGTGTACTTCCTCTAATCCCTTATTATCCCTTCATAATTCTTCTGACGAATATGAATCATGTTTGCGCGTGTTGGCTTTCCGTAGAAGTGATTAGATTTTTATATTAAAATTGTTTTAGCTGAGATGGGAGAATACCCCCGATAATTCGCTTTAAACTGCCCGCCAATTAAAGGAGATGAGAAAAGTGCACAAAAAAGGTGAGTAGTTGAAATCGAAAAACTAGTCCAAAGATATAGGTAAGCCTCTCGATACTACTCTTGCCTCAGCATCTTTTCGCTTCGTGGTGCGCACTATACAAATCACCCTCGCCACAGCACGTTACAATCATTTCTCCATCTCTTCCTTAGCACGCACAAGGCTCACGCAAAATGAGGAAGAGACATGCGGCCAGCATTATCGAAATGAGGGCGGGAGCTAAACAATGGAAAGTGTTACCGGGACGCTAATTATGCTTTTCATCTTTGATTTAATTAATTAGCTAACAAATTAACTAATTGCAGAGCACTCACAAGTGCGACGAGGTGATCGCGCTCGCGGCCATTGTCTACGTCATCCTTCACTGCGTCCGCACCCTCTTGCTTTCCCGCCGTCTCATGCTAGAAGACATAAAGAACGAGATCTACGGCAGATTCTGAAGCAGCATCCCCGCGATATGATGCCGAATAATCCGCATCGAAACTTCCCTAACCGAACCCTACGAATGCTAGTTTTTTGCCACCTCTCCCCGACATCCCTCCAGTTTCCCATTCACGCGCAGGCATTACGACATCTCCAAGTGTCCGCTATTAGTTTTTAAAAAAAAACATACTCATCCCCAAGTCCATACCACGTTTCGCTGTTCTTTTCCGATCCTTGGAATACTAGCTATCACCCGCCCCCTCACATTCAACACTTCTCCAATATATCCAAAGTAAAGCAAAATACGCCATTAGAGCCATAACAAACCCCCACAATCCCACACCCAATTTCATCGTAACCCTTTTTCCACCAGAAAACCCTTTCTTCAATCCATTTGAGGTCGTAGTAAAAGTCATTTACGATTCTTGTTTTCAGTGCCGCTTATTGGACGGCACTATCAACGAGACAATTGTTCCCTAATACCCAATTCACAGCCCGTTAAGCCACGATCCATCAAGACGGCGTCCCCTATTTTCTAGTAACAAACCATCTGTGATGATCTATTCCCGGTCTAAATCACCTTGAAATACCAAAGTACAGAATTTGACCAATAACTATTTATTGTTCGATAAACATTTGTGTGTATAATTCTCTCTACACCCCAGAATGAATACACTTACTATTGAGTGTATCCTACACTGAGATAGGACACCGAGTGTATGATACACTTACAAATCTCTCGTTTTCGCACGCTCTCTCGACGCGCGAATACACTCAATATTGAGTGTATCATACACTGGGTGTCCTAACTCAGTGTATTCATTCTCTGTGTATGGGTGGGAATAGCCCAACCAGCTTTTGACTGAAAAATGGCCTCCGGCTACGGTAGCTATCGTACGTAGTGAAAATATCGGAAGTTTACCGGAACGTGATCAAAATATTCGATTTTCGTAACTTTGCGAAGAACATTATTTACGCCTCGTAAGTAAGCTCATATTATTTGTCCACCTCGATTTACCGGAAACTACCTAGACATGTCTGGTGAAATATCGAAAATATAGGAGAAAATTCAAAGCGAAAACCGACCAAGTCAGCGAATTGTTATCATTACCGTCTACATCCGGGAAAAGCCAGTAATTTACGGTTCTGTCATATATGCAATCGATTTTGTCGCTTTGTTTTACACATTTCACCAACCATGTCCTAGTAGATCCCGGAAAGTAGATCCCGAAAAATCGATGCAGATTAATCGAATTAGCATAAACACAAGCCATGATAATGTGTACTCGCAAAAATGCAAATCCTGAGTTTTTGATCAAATTGCAGTAAACGTTCCGATATTTTCAGTACGTACGATACAATAGTTCAGTAATTAATATATCAGTATTTAAAAGATAAATAATAATTCGCAAAAAAATCACATTCATCTATCAAATACTGTTTTCGCTATTATTATTTTGAAAGGAAATTATTGTAATTGCATTCACCAGCAGGTTGAGCGTGTTCGGTTATTCGTGCAGAAACACGTGGCCACCCACGCGACGCAGCTGAATTTCAAATTATATCATTAATGCATGCTAATCAGCGAATTATTCAGAAGCAGATGCTTTTATGTACATTTTTCACCTTTCGCCATTAACGTTAATCTGTTCCTTGAATTAATAATTTTAATTAGACTTTTTTCTACCCGCTGGCGCTATCTAGCGTGGTAGCTTGCCACTGTAAAATCTGTTGGCGTGGAACACCTTTACCTATATTAGACATATTAGACTCTTAAGAGACCATCCACGAGAGGCCGGGGCGCTGGGGGGAAATCACTTGATACACGTGATATTTCGCAATTCGTGTAAGAGATATAAGAGGTTTCATTCTAAAAATTGCACCAATTTTCGCACTTTTATTATTGTCCAATTTTAACCATTTTTCATCAACCAAAGTTCATACGACACTCGTTGCCAAATTTTGAGCACAATGCCTCGTCACTGTTCCCTCTTCTTGAAGAGGGGGGGACGACCGCTCACCTCTTCTTGAAGAGTTAATCCCCCCTCTCATTTCACCACTCTTCATTTCGCGAAAATCTCTTCATTTGGCATCCCTAGTCGAGAATCAAATTCTTAGTATATCCAAACAACTTGTAATCATGTTTTCTAAGAATGCCAAATGCCACAATTCACAGAATAGAATTATATGAATATACCATACATAATGGGAGCCCATTCAGTCTTTTTCTCGTAATCATTTTGTGAAATGTTAGCAAAGGCTGTTGGTTTCACTCACTCACAGACACCGAGCATATTATGTTTTCTAAGCTTTTCCGTACCTATGATTAGTTTTTTTTTCTCAAACTTAAAGATATTGAAAAATCGATTAACTGAGAGATCACGCCTCCGATTAATAGGATTAATTCTGTCATTTTCCAAAAAAATAATGGCGAATCGAAGACGAAATATTATCTGGAGTTCCTTTGACGAAGGACCCTGGCGTGTTCCTTCTTGAAGGTTATTTGACATGCACGGTCATGAGCGATTTGGCAAAGAGGTCGAACCAAGAGAATACTAAAAACTAATTACATTAGCGCGACATAAGCGAAAAAAAAAAACTACAGTACACCAGCGATGGGCTGCTCATTGTTTTGCCGGCGCTTTTGTAACTATTGGAATCGCCGTAGACGAAATATTATCTGGAGTTCCTTTGAAGAAGGACCCTGGCAGTGCTAATAAATCACTGCAAAATTTCCCCTTTTTTTGATCGAAGAAAATCCCTGATGACAAAAGCAGATCTCTTTCCAAGAATGAGTTAACTATGTAGATCATACTATTATCTTTTACTTACGTTTTAAACTCTACAATTTTTTTTACTTTTGAACATGCAGCACGCAATATCGTAGGGCGATAGATGGACTACTACGGCAGCATAAGACACGGAAACTTAGCCGGTCTTGAGCTGGTTCCACCAATCTTTCATGCGTTACTCGTACCATTCGATAAATGGCCATTGTCAAAATTTGTACAAGTGCGCAACATAATACGATACGAATGATCCCAGAGACCGGTTTAGAAAAGATATAATAGTGAGAAACACTTTTCTTTTTAAAAGGTTTTTTTTAAAAGAGAGATGCTTTGTCACTTTCTACGTAAATTTCTACGCTTGCTTACCCGTGTCTTTACGTTTTTAGCTGTTTGAAGGGAAGTAAACCATGAATGTTTGCTTTATCGTTTATTGCATGCGTGGACTAGAGTGCGAAATGTCTTCTTCATTTCACACACACTCTCTAGACCGGTCGATAGTCGAGAGAGTGTGCGAAATGAAGAGACCGTGGTCTTACATTTCGCACTCTAGCGTGGACCGCCTTGCCACGAGTGCGCTAACGCAGTGAAATGTGCGTCCGAGGCAGCGGCCACGTCCACAACCACATTCGAAGTTGATGGAAAGCTGCGATTTTTTTTTATTTTAAGGGATATTTAGATAGATGAGCTGACCAAACTCCAAAGATTTGGAAGAGCTCCTTCCGCCACACTGGTTGAGACAGAGTGATAATGAAGGATGCACCGAGAAATGCGCTCAAGTAAATAACAATTACCTAGATATTGTTAAGTAACAAACTAAACTAGAATCAACTGAAAAGGTATACAGGGGAACAAAGAAAAACTAGTAAAGCGATTTTACGATAGCATGCTTTAGGGATGCAAGTTCTGTTTTCGTATTACGACCCTCTCAGCGAGAGATCGGTAATATGGCTGATAAAGGGGAGAGAGTGAGAAAAAGAACGACGCCAGGGGAGTCCGTATTACCGAAATCGACGCCGAACGGGCAACCCTAGCATGCTTCTACGATAGATGTAGGAGATTTTAAAAAAAAGTACGCTGAATGGACGAGGTCGAAGAACTCTCCAACTAAACTCGCCAGATTCGCATTCTGAAGTTGGAACAACATTTCGACGAATAATGCGTGCGACTATCCAAATCTCCATCAGGGAACACGTTGCTGATACTAACAATTCATAATGGTACCGCAAAATTACGTAGTGATGACGCAACCGAGCAACATTTGCTTGAAAAAATATTATTCCTTGGACAAAAATGTTGAGGTTACTAACTTTTCGGAGCATGGAGACATTGCAGTAGGCTACCCAGAAAAAAAGTTTCAAGTTGCTGCGATTTTTCTCCTTTGCAGCATACTTGCTGCAATATCAAGGCTGCAAACTTATAACTCGGCTCCCAGATAAGCAAGAGACTCGTTCTAGTGCTCAAAATGATCCTTATGGTGAGTCCAGACATCTCTGAAAATTTGGTGAAGATTGCTCATCATTTTCCCTCAGGGCATAAAAAAGTCACTTTTTCACATAACCTGACTTTGCCCACTTACATCTCCAAGGGTGAAATAGCTAAAATTGTGGTTCCTGTGCAGGACCGACCCAAATCCATCCAAGAATAGATGCCCAACTTTTTGCGGCAGCAGCATTTTTTTCCTGCTTGCCGCGATCCGATCCCTGGCGCGCCCAGGTTTCCGAAATGCCCGTTCTCTCTTTGCATACGCTCGCCCCGCCCCCTCCCTCTCCACATAATCTCTCGTTTTCGGAAACCTGGGCGCGCCAGGGATCGGATCGCGGCAAGCAGGAAAAAAATGCTGCTGCCGCAAAAAGTTGGGCATCTATTCTTGGATCGATTTGGGTCGTTCCTGCACAGGAACCACAATTTTAGCTATTTCACCCTTGGAGATGTAAGTGGGCAAAGCCAGGTTATGTGAAAAAGTGACTTTTTTATGCCCTGAGGGAAAATGATGAGCAATCTTCACCAAATTTTCAGAGATGTCTGGACTCACCATAAGGATCATTTTGAGCACTAGAACGAGTCTCTAGCTTATCTGGGAGCCGAGTTATAAGTTTGCAGCCTTGATATTGCAGCAAGTGCAAAGGAGAAAAATCGCAGCAACTTGAAACTTTTTTTCTGGGTAGCCTACTGCAATGTCTCCATGCTCCGAAAAGTTTGTAACCTCAACATTTTTGTCCAAGGAATAATATTTTTTCAAGCAAATGTTGCTCGGTTGCGTCATCACTACGTAATTTTGCGGTACCATTATGAATTGTTAGTATCAGCAACGTGTTCCCTGATAGATTCCCTATTTATAGTAAAAATTTCAGCTTGATTCCTCTTATGCTTCAAAAGTTACACCAGGACGAAAAAACGCGCCAATACTTTCCGGCGCTACTGTACATAATGATTTGTTGTGAAATGCTATTTACACTTTCAGTTCGCGATCATCATCTATCGATGGAACAAAGTATATCTTGCCGAGGTGCAATCGTCCACGTGCTATTCACTGTCGGCAAAGTTTCAGCTGAACGAGAACTTTCGCGTGTTTACAGTACGTCGTTGATTTATTATAGACGGCAAATTGTTCTTCTACAAATTCACACGGAACTACAAACACTGGTTGAATAATCTATTGACTATTTAATAAATAATTAGTATAAATAATAGGGGAATAAATATTCATCCGGCGTAATTGAAATTAATATTGTAATAGTATTGCTTATGTTTCAGCTACTGCTCAACTTGGCCGTTTTTGTAAGCATTATGATGGCTCTTGATACGATAGCGATGTGCCTGCACGTACACTACTCTGATAAGGTGCGGATGAATGCGATTTATTTAGTTTAGGCTAGAGTAGTTTTAGCATAGAGTGACAGGCTTGTGTACATTAAGATCAGATTTGGATAGTCGCACGCATTATTCGTCGAAATGTTGTTCCAACTTCAGAATGCGAATCTGGCGAGTTTAGTTGGAGAGTTCTTCGACCTCGTCCATTCAGCGTACTTTTTTTTAAAATCTCCTACATCTATCGTAGAAGCATGCTAGGGTTGCCCGTTCGGCGTCGATTTCGGTAATACGGACTCCCCTGGCGTCGTTCTTTTTCTCACTCTCTCCCCTTTATCAGCCATATTACCGATCTCTCGCTGAGAGGGTCGTAATACGAAAACAGAACTTGCATCCCTAAAGCATGCTATCGTAAAATCGCTTTACTAGTTTTTCTTTGTTCCCCTGTATACCTTTTCAGTTGATTCTAGTTTAGTTTGTTACTTAACAATATCTAGGTAATTGTTATTTACTTGAGCGCATTTCTCGGTGCATCCTTCATTATCACTCTGTCTCAACCAGTGTGGCGGAAGGAGCTCTTCCAAATCTTTGGAGTTTGGTCAGCTCATCTATCTAAATATCCCTTAAAATAAAAAAAAATCGCAGCTTTCCATCAACTTCGAATGTGGTTGTGGACGTGGCCGCTGCCTCGGACGCACATTTCACTGCGTTAGCGCACTCGTGGCAAGGCGGTCCACGCTAGAGTGCGAAATGTAAGACCACGGTCTCTTCATTTCGCACACTCTCTCGACTATCGACCGGTCTAGAGAGTGTGTGTGAAATGAAGAAGACATTTCGCACTCTAGTCCACGCATGCAATAAACGATAAAGCAAACATTCATGGTTTACTTCCCTTCAAACAGCTAAAAACGTAAAGACACGGGTAAGCAAGCGTAGAAATTTACGTAGAAAGTGACAAAGCATCTCTCTTTTAAAAAAAACCTTTTAAAAAGAAAAGTGTTTCTCACTATTATATCTTTTCTAAACCGGTCTCTGGGATCATTCGTATCGTATTATGTTGCGCACTTGTACAAATTTTGACAATGGCCATTTATCGAATGGTACGAGTAACGCATGAAAGATTGGTGGAACCAGCTCAAGACCGGCTAAGTTTCCGTGTCTTATGCTGCCGTAGTAGTCCATCTATCGCCCTACGATATTGCGTGCTGCATGTTCAAAAGTAAAAAAAATTGTAGAGTTTAAAACGTAAGTAAAAGATAATAGTATGATCTACATAGTTAACTCATTCTTGGAAAGAGATCTGCTTTTGTCATCAGGGATTTTCTTCGATCAAAAAAAGGGGAAATTTTGCAGTGATTTATTAGCACTGCCAGGGTCCTTCTTCAAAGGAACTCCAGATAATATTTCGTCTACGGCGATTCCAATAGTTACAAAAGCGCCGGCAAAACAATGAGCAGCCCATCGCTGGTGTACTGTAGTTTTTTTTTTTCGCTTATGTCGCGCTAATGTAATTAGTTTTTAGTATTCTCTTGGTTCGACCTCTTTGCCAAATCGCTCATGACCGTGCATGTCAAATAACCTTCAAGAAGGAACACGCCAGGGTCCTTCGTCAAAGGAACTCCAGATAATATTTCGTCTTCGATTCGCCATTATTTTTTTGGAAAATGACAGAATTAATCCTATTAATCGGAGGCGTGATCTCTCAGTTAATCGATTTTTCAATATCTTTAAGTTTGAGAGAAAAAAAACTAATCATAGGTACGGAAAAGCTTAGAAAACATAATATGCTCGGTGTCTGTGAGTGAGTGAAACCAACAGCCTTTGCTAACATTTCACAAAATGATTACGAGAAAAAGACTGAATGGGCTCCCATTATGTATGGTATATTCATATAATTCTATTCTGTGAATTGTGGCATTTGGCATTCTTAGAAAACATGATTACAAGTTGTTTGGATATACTAAGAATTTGATTCTCGACTAGGGATGCCAAATGAAGAGATTTTCCTCTCTTCTTGAAGAGAGGAGGGAATCAGAATTCCTTTGTTCGGGGAGAGGAAGATTTTCATTTCACTCTTTATTTGGCATCCCTATTCTCGACTTATCAGCTGACCATGAGTGAGGGAAATCGTAGAAACCAAAATATATTCCACTAACCAAAAGTGTATTTATTTGCGTCAGAGATATCGTACAACCGACGAACAATATCAGCGAAGAAAAGAATCTTCGTCATAATATTTTCTCCGTCATCGCAGTGCATTTAAATCGGAAATTCCCGTCATCATAACATTGACTATTTTGATGTTGCAGATTTTACCGAACACGCTGAAAAAGGATCAAAATTGCGTTGTTTTTTTTAAAAGAAAATAAACATACTTCCTGTACGGCTTTATAAAGATAATGTTGGCGATGGGCGAAAAAGTGAACTGCAAACTGGCGATCTACAAATACGATAATCACTTTTTTGCAGCAATATTTCTCATTTTAATTATTAAAATAATATAAAAATCAATCACCGCGCATATTCCGTAATGTGCGATTTCGGCGTTGGTCAACTGCAGTGCGCAAAGGACGTACAGACTAGATCCGGTCACAAAGCAGATCAGGATGACTAATTGAACGTTTAACGCCTGCAAGCGCGGTTTTAAAAACAATTATATCTTCAAGAACGGAATGACCGTAATCAGCATTAGGTTAGCGGAGCGCGTCGTATGACTCATCTTTGCCTGAAGAACTCGAAATACTCATTGATGAAACATGCTAAATTTTCGGGCCTACGTCATCTTATCAGTATCGGATTTTTTGAGTGAGGTGATCTAGTTCAAAAAGTTGGCGATAATTGACCGTGTTGCACATACGATATAGAAAATCAGCTCCTCTAATTTTAAACCACTAATTAGGCAAATTAATTTATACATGTACACAAAAACAAGCCTTGCTTTGGTCTAGACCATCAAGCGTCTTCGATCGCAGAAACATTGCTGAACAGAAGAAAATCACGGACGACGTCAGCGTCCAGCAAACCATCGTGAGAGTTACGGGATCGAGCAGTTGCACAATTCCTGTACATTGGTACACAAATGCGTTTAAAAAACATTTTGCTCAGTGACATCATTTAAATTCTTTTACGAACCATAGTGCTGCCTGGATTTTGCAGCCATCTTTAGCGCCATGTTTCGGCTTCCGAAAGGAAAGCGGTGATATTTGTGCATAGTGATGACGTAGCCAAAGAACAAAGGGCTGTGTACGCACAAAACGATGACCGCCGTTCGCAGTGCGAACTGAAAATTAGAGCATTTTTAATAACTTTATTTTTAATAATTAAATTTTTAATGTACACAATTTTAGTGACCGCTTAAATACCGTGCTCTAACTACTATTCTGAACAGAATAAAAATATTGTTGTAAGTATTATTGTTAACCGATTGAGTTTTGTGGATTATTTTTCGCGTTGTAAAGGGCTGCTGTGAGAGAGAAAAAAGAGAGAAAAAGAAATCTTCCGTAAATCAGAAAGGTTTGTATTATGTATACACCGAGCCTTCACCCTTCACCCGCAGTACACACAGAGAAAAGCATGGGAGTTCGCAAATAAATTACTTACTTTTTAGCATAGAGAGCATGGGAAATGAGGTTATTTATTTACTAACTCGCAAACATTGCGAAGAAATTCTTCTCTGAGCATATGTACAAGGTATGATCCGATTGCGAAACGACCTTTGATGATGGCGTCGCGCGTCGCAAAACACGCAATCTGAAGTAGAAGGAGACACATATGAACGCGTCGTTAACGAGGAACATCATCTCGATTATGCCTGAAGCAACATTAATGCTGCGCTAATTTCTTCGGGGAAATTTCCTCATCAAAGGGTGGAAAACTCGTGTAACTCAACTCAAACTAGACGAAATCTCTCCAATCAAAAAGGAAAATGTTCCGATCGTGCCTTGCAATCCCTGTATCAAGTTTGGAAGTGGTAGCTTCACTTGGGAGAAAGTTATGAAAGAGTGCATAAAACTGTTTTGCACCTTGCACCCCAAGAAATTTGCGCAGCATTACTGTGGGGGCAATCACTGTCCCCGCTGATACTGCCCTGAGGGAGGAAGTCTCCTACTTCCCTTACTCTGGTGAAAATTTTAAAAAGACGCGACCTGTGCAAATCCAGCAAAGCTCGGGACGGTGGGACAGCGTGCACAGGCCCTTGTAGGAGATCACGGTAGTGGCTCCGTAGCAATCTACGCTAAATGTTTGGGTTAATCCGATAGTTTAGAATGGCTTGCATTTTTTCGAGTAACTTTTTTTTGGTTCAAAAGAAATGAGTTATAACGGCATATGTTCTTCATTTTTGGTCGTGAATGAAATACATGTAGATACATGACAATTTCGCGAACCGCGGAATGAGCAGGGGATACATGGCGGCTCCTGTCAAATCGCAGACGGCGGAGAAGAACAAGATTCGAGCGTATTTTGCTATCGCATGCGGCGTTCTGACGAATAGACAACACACACATTTCCCCAGACAAGTAACACGTGTTTCCATCATTATTGGCTTGCCAATACGGCGTGGGGTTATGCACTGACTTATGGTTTATTGTCGACGAGGGTGTTGGTTGTTCTCGACAAATTATGTCAGCTGTGAGACGAAAAAGGGGAGCGTTTAATAAACGCAACATAACGAATCGTGCTGGTTTGAAGAGGAAAAAACAAGATGACGACTAACTTCGATGAAGTTAGGTAGATCATGATGATGTTTGCAGCGATTCCCAAAATCGATGCAATGCAGGACAGATATATGAGCATCTACACAAAGACAAATGTATTACTTTTAATACATGTCATGGACGAGGAGAGGAACCTAATCCATTAAAATGTATTAGGTTTCATATATTTTAGGTTCCTCTCCTCGTCCACGGCATGTATGAAAAGTAATATTTTTTTCAGTTTACGGACACATCAATAAAACATAGGAAATTGAAGGAGGAAAGAAAATGTTATGTGTAAAGTTTTTCGAGTGCTTAAAATAGAAGGTCGTAAAAAAATACGTGAAAGCATTTCCAATCAGCGAAAAACAACCACGAATAATAACAGAAATTGTTTGTTCTTTTACAAGAGAGCATACTAACAAATCGTAGTCTTTTTTTAACATCATAATCGTCTTCAAAATCCCGAATGAGCGCAAATATTCTACAAATTCAAAACAAAAGAGAATAGAAAATATTATGTAAACGCATTTCCTGAGTGAACAATATTCCAAACGCGAGACGCCATTAGACATCTGGCTTGCAACTCCTTAGGGAGATTAGCTTATTGTGAGGCTCTGTTCGAATGAAAACATCAAGATGTGCAGCAAGCAGGTTGGCTGAAAGATTTCCAGCAATACACTCTTTCGATCGGATCATTCACAGAGTAGATTTTAAAGAAAATTCAAAACAGGCATGCATTAGTCTTCATATTGCTTTGATTGTAAATGCCGCGTACTGTACATGCGAGCATAAAGCATCAGGCATGATCACGCTGAATTTATTGCATAGGTCAATTGCCGGGATGTTATTGTCTCTCTTTCTGAGATCGTCGAGACCAAATCTACGGTAACGATAAGCGCAGCCACACTATCATTCTTTCCGTTTTTGTTTGCGCTGCAAACCTGCGCCGAAGAGCTCGGTAGCACCGTTACATAATGCTGGAAGTGGGAGATCACTTGCACACAATGCTGGAAGTGGGAGATCACAGTCCGGTCGACAGACGAGAGAGTGTACGAAATTAAGAGACCGTGGTCTCACATTTCACACTCTATAGAGCATATTGCACATCATCGACATCGCAGTGCTCGATGTTTCTGCAACCATGGCTAACGTCACGCTAATTGGTACGATTTGGTCGCGGTGAGCGTTGAATTTCCTCTTTTAAAACCTTAGTGCGAAATCTTTTTCGAAGACGTACTGTATTGAGAACCTCCAAGACCTTCCTACTCGATCGTTCTACTCTGTATGGCGTGTGTGGACGTGGCGCACCAGGAAGCTGGTTGTAAACCGTACGGTTTTTTTACGCTCGCTAAGGGCGCTACTGAATTCATTTGCGACTAGTCTACTTGCTGTCAATGCTCCCTCTCGCAGCGAAAATGGTGGAAAAATTTCAAGGAATTCCTGGCGATACACTAATTGTGACTATGAACAAGCTCGGCAGGTATCCTTGTATTGATGGCTTCGATACTATCGTATACTGTTCTGACGAACTGATCTCGGCAGTCTCGTGACGTAGTAAAACCAAGTGTTCAGAAAAGGTCTCGGAAAGTGCAGAGTCACCCTCCATAAAACACCTCCACGAAGCATCCATGGATGCTTCGTGGCGTAAACCTACCTGTGAGTAAGGCTCGACCGGAATGAACCACGTCGCGTCAACGAGCGCGTTCTGAAAACAAGCTACTAACCTCGAAATTGATTTTGTAAAACAGGGAGTGAGGAGTGAAACCCGGGCTTGATTTCGTTGCTTTTCGTGTCAGAACCCGCCATTATCAAGGCAAATTATCACCATTGTCGTTTCCGTCATTGATATAGACACGAAATACACGATTGCAATTAATGAAATGTGCCCCAGACTCCAAGTTAGGAGAGAAGAAAACCAGTAAATACCTCACCTCGCCGCACACCAAACTGCGCTTCGCAGAGCGAACACACTTCGTTGCCAGCAAGCGCCAGCCTCACTGCGGAGTCTTCCCTCTCTTTTCGCTTCGACTTGCTAAGTATCCTTCGCGCTCGACGGCAGCCTTGAGTCCTGAAGTTACCAATTCACTGGAAAAAAGGGGATCGTCGAAAAGAACGATAAATACGGCTAAAATAGGCTGCCCCAGCAACTGAAACGATAGCTGCCATATCGGCGAACAATTTAGGAAGAATAATAACACGAAATATCAACAATATCATATCAAAATGGGAATAAAAAAAGAAAACACGCGAAGATACCGCGTGGCCAGGGGGGTAGGCGTGACAAGCACGTAACCGACGGAGTGGGCAAATTGCACATTTTTGAATTCCCGCTCTTACAGTTACCTCACAATTTCTAGTAAATAACCGTGTTAGGAAAGGTGTTGTGAGCTATCTCTCGAGCATTTTCCCCTTTATCTTGTTTTGAGTGTGTATGTGTTTTGATAATCGACATTTTCAATGCACTGCTGATTTTGCTCATTAATAATTACTTCCCTCAGCAGTAAAATTGACTAATAGCGATATCATTGATATTTCAACGAATCGTATTTCATTTTTTAGTACAGCCTGAGCTGCGTGGAAACTAAGCAAAATGCCCTTTTCATAAGGTGCTTTAAGGAATAATGCTCACGGTCCGTCACGGAGACTACCCAAACGCATGCGATGTGTTATTAAAACTCTCAATTGTCGGTTTCTCCACGGCCATCGAAACAACCTGATTATTTGATCAATATCTTTGCCTTGGCCCGGAGCAACAGGAAAGCTAATCTATTTTGCTACAAATGCGAAAGAACACCAGAAAATAACTACATAAATGGGAATATAATTATATTCCTCCTGAAGAACAAGTGTCAGTTAGCATCGGCTCATTCTGCTTCAAACCAACCAAACCTTGGATGCTTTGATAAGCTGCTCCTAGGAAGCTACAACATCAGCGAGAAATTCCAAAATATAACGAGAACTTCAGCCATGAAACAGTTTAAATATCGATTTTCATAGAATAGCTGTTTCACCTGTGACGTGGCCTGTTTTGAATGAATAAAAGCGCGGAAATTCCAAAACCAGCGCGAACTATGCGATACTCTTTTACGTTTCACTCTGTTTTGGTGGACAGATCGTGTGCAAAGGAAACACAGGTACTGAAAATGTGTAAAAGACAATTTTATGGATTGCGAAAATTATACGAAAGATCGATACATATTCCGATGGAAACTATACGGTTCAACATAAATATTGAAATATTTCGTATACGTCAAAGCCCGGAGAGATGCGCGGATAGCGTTTTTAATTATTCGCAAAAAAAACTAATTTTAAAAATTAAAAAAACGCATTGAATACAAAAAAAATAATAATGAAAAAACACTAGAATCTGTTCAGCCTTTTCCCGTAAAACCATGGGGGGTCTTTACTGGAAATTATGACAAGGTTACTGTAAGCGGGAGTTCAAAAGAAGTGCAATTTGCCCACTCCGTCGGTTACGTGCTGCTGTAGGCGTGGCCTGGTGCAGTAGGCACTCGGACCCTCACGGATACGGTAGTCACAAATTGCACCCTCACGACACACCACCGATCGTTAACTTTTTTTTATTATTAAATATTGTGCAGTTCAAAAACTTAGCAGTCTCCGTCCACTTTAGCGATACGGTCGTTAGTGCGAATTAGTCCATCTTTCGGAACATTATATTCCCTACTAAGGGAGACATCTTCTCTAAAATTATTTCATTCCTATTTCATAAAACGTGCATTGCACTGCTATTGAAACCACATAATAAAATCACGGAAATATTGATATGGCGTGTTAGCATTTCGCCGACTTTTTGCACAGTAGTTTCGTTATTGACGGAACGGAAAATTTACGCACAATAATTAAAATTAATATTTATTTTAATTATTTACATTATTTATTTTAATGTTTTTATCGCTTTATACCCATCCACTGCTCCACGTTCCTTGGAACTTAATAAAATCATGAAAATATTGATTGCTGTACACTGCAAGACATCGTCCTGTCTCGCCTGCGCTAATGGTACAATGATCTACAAAGACATTGATTAGGATCGGTTAATCCTCGCTGAATTGTTGATCCAACCACTTTCAGAATTTATTGTTACCAAAAATCGATAAACCAATTTAAATAAATATTAAAATAAATAATGTAAATAATTAAAATAAATATTAAATTTAATTATTTAATAATAAAAAAATAGTTAACGATCGGTGGTGTGTCGTGAGGGTGCAATTTGTGACTACCGTATCCGTGAGGGTCCGACTCCGGTTTTCGTTTGCACGTTGTGCGCACGTCTATCTTACAGTTCTTCGCTCTCTCGCCCGCGCTGATACTCAGCCGAGAGAGGGAAGAAATGAAGAGAGTCACTACACTGTACGTGCGATGGACGTCCACTGCACAGCCGTGGTGCATGCGCGCACCGTGCGTTTCAAAACAGGAGGAGTGCCTACTTCACCAGGCCACGCCTACCTCGAGCGCCGTATACGGTAAGACATTTCTTCAAACTTTGGCTTATCACAAAGTCTTTTAAAAATGTATTGCATGTAATACATTTCATGTATTACGTGCAAGACACGGGGAAAGTATTATGTGCAATACATCAATGTATCATTGATAATACATGCATGTATGAAAAGCACCCCCTCCCAGGGGTGAGTTATACATTTTTCTCTGTGTGCATAAGACATGCCATAAAACGAATCGTACTATCACCCAATACCTGAATCGTACTATCACCCAATATGACACTCTACTAGGCACAGAGCTCGACCTAGAACCCATGTCAATGGATATTCAATTCAATGGATAGCGTTATCAATCTCACGGATAGTCGGTTTCCATGCCCGGAGCACCTCAGCGAGCGCGCGGCCATCTTTGTCATCCTTGTCGTACGCGATTGGTTTCGCAGCAGTGTGTTCTTTTAGCAGATGAATGGTAAGGATACGAGTGGCAACATATTATTCAAATTATTTTCTCTGTCTCTCTCTCTCTCTATCTAGAACTCTCCCTCTCTCTGCTCGCAGGGCATTGAGTACTTCGAATAACAACTTATTCAAATTCCTTTTTTTTCTTTCCCACTACTCAAATATTCGTTTTCTAGCGCGGCAGCCGATTTCCGATCTACTCTCAGTGAGATCGAGAAGATCGATTGTTTTCGCACGAGGAATCGAATGTTTTCGGAAAAATTATTATATTCAATTTGTTTCTCTTTTCCATTTATCGAATATACCTATCGTTGCAATTTTTCCTTATTAATTCTGCGGATCGTCGCTGTTCATTTTTCTTGTGGGGGAGTTGGGGTTTTGAGCGCCCGTGCATCAAGTTTTCCTCTGAAAAATCTAATGATTCGTATTCCAGAATATGTCATCTGGTTTCTTTCTCCTCTTCCTTCTCTTCTCTGTCGATGCTCTGAATGATGCAAATTTCATCATACAGGTCTATGAGAAAGATTTGAGAGTGAAATGTGAGACCAAGGCTGTTCACGACGCACACTCTCTTATCCTCCGATCGGTGAAGAGACACATGATTCCAAACCTACAGACCAGGGTTAGAGCGAGAGAGTATACAAAAGTGAGAGAGTCCCTCTCGATTTCACACGCTCTCTCACTCTAAAGGCCTTTCTGGATGGTTGACCGGCCTGTGGAATGATGTTCAGAGTGTACGAAATTAAGAGATCGTTGTCTCCCATTACATGATTTTATGAAAGACCATCCACGAGAGGGCGCAGAGGGATCCATTGATGCGTTGTTGCAACCTATGCCAATAACTTGTTGATTACATACTTATATTTGGCCTGGTAACTAAGTGTAAGTGTGTGGGTCCTGTATAATGCCTTCTTTTCAGAAGAGAGATACATGTGACTTGCCAACATCGCGAGCGTGCGAAGTAGTGGAACTCGTCGCCGACGACGTTCTAGACCGGATGGTAACGAGTTGGGTTCCCTTTTTTGAAAAAAAAAGCTTTTGAATCTGCACTATCGGGAACAGAGAAGTGGAGCGGTCGGTTTCAGAATGAGAGGAGAATTAGATTTCATTTGCATCCAGTATTGGAATTCCATTACCGGTGTAATTCCAACGACCGAACAACGGGGTGATAACACGCGACGGGTGGAGGACAGGTTAGCAGGAGACATTTGAGCAATGATCATAGCTTGAGCAATGTTCAAATGAGCAAAGGACAGATTAGCAATGGACATTTGAGCAGTGATAGAGGTGTAGACCCCTCAAACACCAACATCGGATGCCTTCTGTGGTTCTTGTACGTTTGAGCAATGACTAGTGGGGGTCTCTACCGACCTTGGACATTTGAGCAATGACTAGTGGGGTCTCTAGCGACCTTGGACGTTTGAGCAATGACTAGTGGGGGTCTCTACCGACCTTGGACATTTGAGCAATGACTAATGGGGGTCTCTACCGACCTTGGACATTTGAGCAATGACTAGTGGGGTCTCTACCGACCTTGGACGTTTGAGCAATGACTAGTGGGGGTCTCTAGCGACCTTGGACGTTTGAGCAATGACTAGTGGGGGTCTCTACCGACAAACAAATTTTTTTCGAACGTGAAAATAATCAAGGTAGCCCCAATTTTTTGATTTAGATTTTTTCCTAATTTTTAACCAATTGAAAAAAATTGAAAATAAAAAAATCAATTTTTTTTATAAAAGTGGTGTGTTTTTACCACTATTTCAGCATCTAGTTCGAAATAATTTTTTCTAATTGATAAATTCAGATTATTTGCGAGATGTTCCGAGACTTTTTCTAGCTATTGCTCAAACGTCCAAGGTCGGTAGAGACCCCCACTAGTCATTGCTCAAACGTCCAAGGTCGGTAGAGACCCCCACTAGTCATTGCTCAAATGTCCAAGGTCGGTAGAGACCCCCCGCTAGTCATTGCTCAAATGTCCAAGGTCGGTAGAGACCCCCACTAGTCATTGCTCAAACGTCCAAGGTCGGTAGAGACCCCCACTAGTCATTGCTCAAATGTCCAAGGTCGGTAGAGACCCCCCGCTAGTCGTTGCTCAAACGTCCAAGGTCGGTAGAGACCCCCACTAGTCATTGCTCAAATGTCCAAGGTCGGTAGAGACCCCCACTAGTCATTGCTCAAATGTCCAAGGTCGGTAGAGACCCCCACTAGTCATTGCTCAAACGTCCAAGGTCGCTAGAGACCCCCACTAGTCATTGCTCAAATGTCCAGCGCATAAATGTGCAATGCTTATTTGTCCATTGCTGTATTCTCTATTGCTCAACTGTCCCTTCTCCATTGCTGCTCAAATGTCTCCTGCTAACCTGTCCTCCACCCACACGCGACTCACGAGAGGGTTTGCCTGGGTTTTTTTCGACATCTTTTTTTGCACTTTCGGGTGACTCTGGGTCTAACTAAGCTCCCTTGGAAGTATTATGCCTTGTTTGTCATCCTTCTCCGAGATACTGCTACTGTTAAATATTTTACCATTCCTTTCCTTTGTTCTGGACCGCTTCATTCTCTTTTCTCACGAGGAATGATAAGAGGCCGTTTGCGTAAGAGTCAGACACGTTCCGTACTGTGATTTTGTAACAGTCTAATATTATTACGGCTTTTTGTACATCTCGATATGTAAGAGACAATGGTCAAATGCCATGTCATGCAAATTGATGGTAGGTCACAGTAATTTTTTTGAAGATACAGCGTTTTCGCACTTTTTTGGTTATAACTAGAGAACCAATAGACTAAATGTCAAAGTTCAAAAAGAGACTTAGGTTTAATTTCTATTTAGATTCTGATGATGTCATTTGTCTGTTAAAAATTTGGTGTGAAACAAACGCAACCAAGTGAGTTATGATTTATTAACCAAGTCTAAAATTGCCTTCTAACGCCGATCTGCCCAAGGAAAAGTGCAATTTACATAAAACTTCACTCTCCTCTCTCATTCAGAGGACTGCGCGGTGTGGGATAATCCGAAATGAAAGGAAGAATACATGTAAATTGCACTTTTCCTTGGGCAGATCGGCGTTGGAAGGAAATTTTAGACTTGGTTAATAAATCATAACTTAGTTGGGTCGCGTTTGTTTCACACCGAATTTTCTTTGTAGGCACTGGTTGTGGTACCCTTCATCTCTATTAAGCAATTACCTTAAACTTTCTTTGGAAGGCAGATGCTAATTTTATTTTCACTACTACTCGTTTATTTAATAGACAAATGACATCATCAGAATCAAAATAGAAATTAAACATAAGCCTCTTTTTGGACTTTGACATTTTGTCCATTGGTTCTCTAGTTAAAACCGAAAAAGTGCGAAAACGCTGTATCTTCAAGGAATTACTGTGGCCTACCATCAAATTTGCATGACATGGCATTTGACCATTGCCTCTTACATATCTAGATGTACTAAAAACCGTCATAATATTAGACTGTTACAAAATCACTGTACGGAACGTGTTGAGGATTGTCTGACTCTTACGCAAACGGGCTCATAAGGCGTTTCTCCATTTATGAGCATTTTGTGCCTCTTTTACACGTTTCCTATCATAACTCACATGATCTACAAAGATATGCGAGCTACAATATATCATTCGAATCCTTGTAACCTACCGGAGCCTTCTAGAAAAAGACATTAATGGGTTTTCGAACGGATTTTTGTAAAATCAACAAAATTTCATATTATGCAAATTCGCTTATTTACCAACAAATAAACTGCTGAGTTGAATAGAGCATTGAAAATAGACCAGTTAGACCCAGAGGCATCCGAAAGTGCAAAAAACACAGGTCGAAAATTTTGCTCAATGCCGGTTTCTGATCATTCTGAGTCGACCCTCTCGTAAGTCGTGTGATAATGGAAGGAATGGAAAAAGAGAGGTCCTTTGTTCTTCTTTTTGTAACTCCAGAATTAGTTCAAGCAAGGGAACCATACAAAGGAGTGCTTTCGCTGCATAATCACCATTTGAAATATTATATGCTAGAAAAAAACCGCTGGATAAAAAAAAAACGAAAAACAGATGTATGGTCGAAGTAGAAAATTTTTTTAAAGATCAAAAGCATGTCCAAGCGGTTCACAATTGAGTTTTCAGTAGCCTGTGAAATGTGAGACCACGATCTCTTCTCAGGTAGGTGGATGAGAGAGCGTGGTCTCACATTTCACACTCTAGTTTTGAGTAACATGAAAGTATGCATATTAATTCGCAGAATAAATTCTCAATGAAACATCTATTTGCCTTATTAAATATTTTTCCATTGCAGGACAGACTTGATGCGATATTATCGATTTTGTACATGCTGTCTCTTCCTGTCGCCAGTGCTGAATGCCTTGAAGCGTTTATCGACGTCGCTGGGGAATTGTGCAACTACTGGCGCAGTAGCACATCATTATTTATTAAAGAGTTTTAAATTCGAGTAATCGAAAGAAATCTGATCCGATTGTTTGCCCAAGTTTACAATTCTACTGCATCTGAACAACTGAGTTGTTTCACCTTGTAGATTTCTCAACACACATCCTGAATAGGGATGGCAAATGCATAGCAAAATGGCGTTTCTCGTGTTTGGAAAATGAGCCACACCTAGGGTCCACAACGTCCGCCCTCTACTTGCGCACCCACAATCGCCAATAAATAAAAACGGAAGTACACAAGCGCAATTCATAAATGAACACTCAATTGAAAATGAGGGTTTTAAAAGTATGGGGGTGTCAACGCTCCGATTCACTGTAAATAGCAATGGTTTTCGCAACTTATGCGGCAGAAGAATCTCATTTGCAGCGGCATTTAAAAGCTAGTAAGCTATTTGAATATTATTACAATATCAATTGCTAAATCAAGTGTACTACAAGTTGAATAAGTAAAAACTAAAGTAGGTATGACTGTTTCGCTCCCTTAGCGTCAGACAGTCATACCTAGGGTCCACAACGTCCGCCCACTTATCGGGCACCCGGATTTGACAAAAAATGAGAATTGGAGTGCACAAGCGTAATTCGAAACTATATGAATCATGTTATGGCTTGTTTTGGAGCTCTTTGAGAGCGCAATCGATTGCGCCTATATCAGAGTTGAGGAGAGGACGTTGAGGTATCGAAAAAGTTGAAAGTAATTTCGAAATCGTCGAAATTGGGCTTAACAATGAACTCTCAACTTTTGATAGACCCGCATTCTATTCTCTTGATTTTTCTGTGAATATTACAAGAGAAAAAGAAATAAAAATCGGCGACTCCGAATTGTGCATTCGTTTGCAAAAATAGTGCGTGTAAATGGGGATTTTAAGAGTACGAGAGTATCAACATTACGTTTTACTGCAAATAGCACTAGTTTTCACAAAAGGGGAATTGAACCTGCGACATCCTGTTCACAAGGCAAACGCTCAACCCACTGCGCTATGCGAGCAGATACTTGCTCTCAGCAATTGCGCGCTATGCTCCTGCACTCCCTCCGCGCTTTGGCACGTGCAATCCTCCAATTTGAGACGCTATTGTACTCTCCATACCCTCATTAACTACTTATCTTCTGGCATACCATCAAAATATCTCCAATTAAGCGCGCTATGCCCGTATAAAGATGTGGGAATAGGCTCCGCCCCTCCCCCCTCTCGTCGCGTCTTCTCTCCCTCTCACAACAGTCGAACCGCGCGTGGTTTTGGAGGTGTAGCTCGGTTCAAAGATAAGATATCGACCTAAATCCAAAAGAGTTGTCTTAATGAGACGTGTAGGCACATTTTAACACTACATTCAACCCCAGTCAGTCAATTCCGCTGACCACGTTGTGGCCCCTCTCATATTTTGTAAAAACAGATTTTCAGTTTTGTTCCATGACCCCAGGTTCATGGTATTTTTGAGAAAATATTTTTCTTCTCAAATTAGCTGTTCTTTAGCCAGTTGATGTAGTACAACAAGCACATTGTAAATGCAAAATATCTCGCCATTTTGATTACTGTGACTTTCAGAAAAAAATATTTACTGAAATGTTTTTCGACAATTTTGAAGTTTTCGATTTTTTCCACCTGAAAATGCGGATCGATCAAAACATTACAAACAGAAAAATTGGTTACACACATCTTCTAAGATTTTCCAAGCTATTCGCGAATGGCTATCTTCTCGTATAATTGAAATTTGTGATGTCGAATTTTGGATTTGGAGATTTTTAATAATAATCGATTTTAATCGTTTGATCAATTCACTAGAGGTATAGATCTTTAATGTTTTATTGTACGCCATAAATGTCTAATATATTACTGAAAGAAAATTAGACGAATCGTGTAAGGTTCACAAAATATAAAATTGAACATAAGAGTAGAGATAATATGTGTGTCTCATTCGGCCGTTGATCTCACCACGACCAAACCGAAAATGTGGCAATTAAACAATAAAAATTAAATCAACTATGGATAAGATATCTTATGTACGAGAATGGTAGGGCGGAGGGCATTTTGACCCTAGTAGCCAGATCGATTTTTCGCTGAAACGACCGAAAAAAATCGATTTCACGAGATTTCTCTCTTCAATTTCATTTAAATCCAATAAAAATATGGCTTCTGACATAACTTTTCATTCTCTTTCGAATGATATATAACACGACATCAAAATCAAAAGTTTGAAAAAATCGATTCGGTAGGTCAAAACTTGAGATTTCGGGTCAATATTATGGTTGTAGCATACCTTGCCCTTAGGGACCATGTTACCAAAGTTTTAGCCCCGGGCGATCATTTTGACCGAGTTGTGCAACTTTACCCGACACTTCACTGCGCTCTTACGGAGAACGCGTTTTAATGACATGGATAAATACTTTTCCTGACATCAATGAAAAAGATTCTGCATTACAATACAATTGCTGAAAAGTGCTTAATTTAAAACCGACCGAGGTAAGATTTCATTTCGAAATTATCAAAACAAATTGTATCTTTTATTACCGTACCGGCATTCTGGATTGTCGTTTGTCGGAGCGCAGTCGGGTAGCAGCATTACTCGCGCAGAATGACAAACATCTACATGCTGTTTTCGCGGGCTCGCAATACCCGATGACAATAAACACAAGGAAATACGCTTGCTAGTGAGCGCGTGTAATCTCAGAGGATTACGAAAAGAAATCGCAAGAGAAATATTATTGTGAGCTAATGGCAACTGTTTATTACTTCGACACCGTGAACATCAGCGCTGTTTGCAGGACTCGGCTGTTCACTGCATTATGGGGGGCACTTAGACACGAGTTAAATGCCGCTGTTGCTCACGTGCTTCAGATGAACAAAACATATGTGACATCGAACATCAAAACACATATTCAACAATGCATCTTTTTCTATTTCTTTTATTTCTTACAATTAGCACATCTTCAATCGAGATCATTCACGTGCTTGCCTAATCGCCAGTTCGAGGTGGATTCAGCCAATAAAATACAACAACATCAAAAGGGGCTTAACGCCGTTCTCTCTTTCTTTGTTTGCTACCGTAGCAGCATTCAGGATTGTCGTTTTTAGAAACACAGTCAAGCAGCAACATTATCGAGGAATGAAGCATATCTACATCGCCTACATTTTCTTAATTTTATAGTTTGCAATGTAAACAATTACGAGAGGAAGTTATTATAGCTAGTCAGAGCATGCAATCCCAGAGGGTCGCGAAGAGAGATCTTTATCATAAAATATAAAGAAAAAATATAAAAAAATCCTTGACTGCTGTCAGATGGTTGACTACGAAAAGTGTTTGGTCATTGGATGAAATACGGAATATTCGATCCAAAACATTCGCCTTTTTCTCGCCCTTCCCCTTGATTTGATTTCTAGACCATTTTCGGCAATAAGATTCTAGTTTATCTTCAGATTTTTGTTATTTAAAAAAGTTAAATTGACCAAACCACTCCTGGGGCCGTCACTGACGAGCTCCCCCCAGGAGGGGTATGACTAGGGGCCACAACGTGGTCAGCGGAATTGACTGACTGGGGTTGAATGTAGTGTTAAAATGTGCCTACACGTCTCATTAAGACAACTCTTTTGGATTTAGGTCGATATCTTATCTTTGAACCGAGCTACACCTCCAAAACCACGCGCGGTTCGACTGTTGTGAGAGGGAGAGAAGACGCGACGAGAGGGGGGAGGGGCGGAGCCTATTCCCACATCTTTATACGGGCATAGCGCGCTTAATTGGAGATATTTTGATGGTATGCCAGAAGATAAGTAGTTAATGAGGGTATGGAGAGTACAATAGCGTCTCAAATTGGAGGATTGCACGTGCCAAAGCGCGGAGGGAGTGCAGGAGCATAGCGCGCAATTGCTGAGAGCAAGTATCTGCTCGCATAGCGCAGTGGGTTGAGCGTTTGCCTTGTGAACAGGATGTCGCAGGTTCAATTCCCCTTTTGTGAAAACTAGTGCTATTTGCAGTAAAACGTAATGTTGATACTCTCGTACTCTTAAAATCCCCATTTACACGCACTATTTTTGCAAACGAATGCACAATTCGGAGTCGCCGATTTTTATTTCTTTTTCTCTTGTAATATTCACAGAAAAATCAAGAGAATAGAATGCGGGTCTATCAAAAGTTGAGAGTTCATTGTTAAGCCCAATTTCGACGATTTCGAAATTACTTTCAACTTTTTCGATACCTCAACGTCCTCTCCTCAACTCTGATATAGGCGCAATCGATTGCGCTCTCAAAGAGCTCCAAAACAAGCCATAACATGATTCATATAGTTTCGAATTACGCTTGTGCACTCCAATTCTCATTTTTTGTCAAATCCGGGTGCCCGATAAGTGGGCGGACGTTGTGGACCCTAGGTATGACCGAGTTGTGCAACTTCACCGACGTTCTTACAGAGAGTGCGTTTTAAGCTTTGCACTTCTCGTCTTGAGACCTTCAAACAATGTTTCGAATTTCACTGAAACAATCTACACGTTTCTCACAGCGTCAGGGCTGCTCACCAACCTCTATCTACTGATATTTGCAACAACTTCCATCCCGATATTACGCAAGGTTCGAGGATTTAAAAAAAAGTTATTTGTCTCAAAAGTCAGCGAAATATCACGCTAACATGATGCGCATCGTTCACTTCTTTGCTGTACACGCTATTGTGCTTGCGATTTCCCGCTGGACACTCATGTTATACCAGAACAATATACTTCCAGTAGGTGGTGAGCTAGAGCTACCGCAATGTCGCCCGGGAGATAATATGTTTCAGACATGCAGTCTACGAGTAGGCAAATTTTACTCATCTTGTCGGCCGCTCACATCTATGAATTGTTCATTGGCACCTACTGTTTTGTTGCTTTCGTGAGTCACGGCCCGTTGCAAGCAGACACTATGGACCCCGGAGGGCACGCGACGCGCGTGCTTTTTCCCGCCTTCTGTTAATTCAAACGGGCCTGACGTGGTTCCTTAACGGGCGCTCTTGTTGAAGAAAACGCGCCGGGACTAATATCATCCCACCCGAGACCGCACTTTACGCGAGCCGGGTATGAGAAATAGCACGCGAAAGTGAGAGAGCATTGCGTAATCGCGACGGTTTTCCTTCAAACGATGATAACTTTTCTTAAACTCGACAGATCTTCAATTTGTTAGTTTTTTCGGTGCGCAGAAGTCGTGTTCACAAAACTTACTGGATAGAATTTCGTGTATGAGCCGAATACGAGCGATAATATCCTTTTAGTAGCTCAATTGATTGCAGTGTAAAATACAAATGCAGTTAATACTTGTTAAACTCGAAAAATCGAAATTTTATCCAGTAACTTCAATGCTCCGTATTGTTCTTGATCTATTTCATTAAAAATAAGTAAGGAAATTGACGGAAAACAAAAGTTATCATCCTTTTACAAGTGTTGAGCACTATTTCGCAAAGTGGGCGGGGCCAAGAGCGGGCGACGCGTGCTTTCTAGGAGTGCTCACAACGAGCCGTGGAGTGTACAAAAATGCGCGAAAAGAATTGGTCGTATTTACAGGTTATCGAGAGGCTCTTAGCCACGCTCCTCGTTGATAGCTACGAGGTGCTTTTTTCATAGTTTTTATAGCATCAAAAAGTGTTTTCTTTCTTTTTCACTTTTTGACAAACAAAAAAAAGCAAGTGATTTTAATTCGAGAAGAATTCTTCCAGAAATGGCAGAGTACGCGCCGAAAAGCTGTTTCTTCGTGTCTTATTGCTTTAATTTTCATGTTCTGCATTACCATGGCATACCTTTGCACGTTCGGTGAGTCTGCAAGACACGTTGACCCAGTTATATTTCTACTTGGTCTCCTTCACGAGAAATATTTCTGCTTGAAATGAGAACTCTCAATGAAACTAAGATCCTGAATTTATGCAAACAATTACAATTTTCATTGAGTAGGACATATTAGTTTCCAGAAAAAAAAATCATTCAGGCGTCGAAGGGACAACTATTATAACTGTGAATCTTTTCACTGTTCAATTCACCGCACTACTTGCCAGCGCGATAGGCGTAGTAAGTATTGGTAAAAGTATATTGCATTATAGTTTAAAAAATAGAATGTTTGGTCATTTATTATAGTTCGCTAGTATTTATATTTCCTGTAATATTTTTTATAAGTAGTTTTGAATTTGAGGCAAAAAAGGTACTGAAAGAAGATCTGCAGTAGAGTTGCCCGTTCGCTTTCGGTATTACCGACCCCCTGGCGTCTCTTTTTCTCTCGTTCTCTCCCCCTTATCAGCCGTATTACCGATCTCTCGCTGAGAGAGTCGTAATACGAAAACCGAACTTGCATCCCTAATCTGCAGTGTGCTTTCTCTGTCTACCGAAGGAACTCCACTCAGCTTGCAGTACTGGGCGAGGGGTACTCGTTGTCGGCCAAATTTCAGATCACCGAGAACGTCCGCGCGTTCCGAGTGCGTTTAACTATTCCAATGTTTACGGGAACTATCTGGAAATTGGCAAAAAAATTCTTGACAACACAAAAATTGCCTCACATATCGTATGAAATAATAAACACCAAAGTAATGCGTTGCGAAATTCGACATCAACAGAAAATAACGAATATCAGGGTGTCCCACAATTTCTGTCCCTCGGGCCATTTTCATAGTTGTAAAGAACTGATCTTCGGCCGATTCTCAATGTGATACAATATATTTGATAGACAATCCACTTACTATTCAAACAACCCTCAGCACTAGGCCATTGCTTCTCTCTGCTGGTTTCTACACGAATTTTTCCGAAGGACTCATCTTTCCACTTTCTGTCGATATTGCTCCATAAAATTTTCTACGGAAACTCAACTGTGGAAAATCATGAATAGCTAGTGCAATTAATACTAGAGGCGGCCCCTAGTAAGCCAACGTGTAAGATTCGGCTCTACAGGTTAGATTCTGTAGACCACAGCTCAGGGGATAGACCCTACTCTTACCGCCGCCTCTTCTATACCAACCCTCTGTTCTCACTGCGTTGGTATTCAAACTCAAAACCAATTCCATTCCCATGGGGCCATATACTTATACTTCCATATCCATTGTACGTCAAATCGTGCATCATAACTGAAAGAGTCAAATGCTGAAAAATGTCGCAAACCAAGGTATTTTCGCTTCCACTGAAAAGAAACGTGCTAATGAGTGTCGGGAGTTTTTCGACTGTCCGGCCAACATGAGGTGGGCCAGCAAGGTAATCGAAATGGATATCAAGTGGATCACGTATGACAATACCGGCGTGAAAACTGGCTGATTGGATGCGGGAGAGTGGCCCCAGTCCGTTCCAAACAAGAATGTCCACAGAAAGAATAAATCTCTCAACTGCTTCTTCTCCCTTCTCGACCCCATCAACAGAGAGATTCATAGTGATGGGACCACCAACTTCCGCGACCACTACTCTGTCCAACATAAACAGGTCGCCATCAGTACCTCTCTTGGTCTCCAGAGATATGCAAAATTTCAAATTTTAATCGACTTGTGAAGACCCCATTTTTGGAAAATGTTCCAGAAAATGCTGGACAATCTGAAGTTAGAGGGGTCAAATATACCGTTGTATACTCTCGATACCAGCCATTACTACTATCGCTGTTTTGAATTCTTTGCGGGCTTCCACCCTGAAAAGCAGTTCGCCAATCGGGCCGATCTCGACGCCGACTATCAATCTTAGAATGACGCCTGGTCTCAGCCCGTCTGAGGAGGGCTATCATGGCTCTGCCCAATCGATGGAAGAAAGTCATTATTAGGAAAGAAGACTACTTCGATCACTGACTGTTTGCATCTGTTAAAGTTATGAGCAAAAATATTTTTAGTCGAGATTTAGGGACAAAAATTGTGGGACACCCGAATAGAATACCTAACGTGCAAATACAAAAATACATTTCAAATTGATGCACATATTTTAGCTACTCGGAGAGATTGCGATAAAGACGCTGCTCATCGTGATCGCATCGTGCGCGTCTTTCGTGGCGAGTTTGGCAGAGCAGGCAATTATTTTATATTTATTTTGAAACATAAAATATTTTGAAATGTATATCAGCCTTTGACACTGCGACAATTCAAGTTGTCCGTGAATCTATTTTATTATATCACTTTTAAAATTGTGCCAACGATTGCAGCAAAATTGATTTTTTAAAGAATCAATACATTGCAGGATCTGAGTAAGGCATCCTTGTACTTCCAACTTTTTGAGACTACACATGCATTGTACGTTCAAGTCTTTAAAAAATAAAATAAAAAAATAGTAATACTTTTGCAATATACAATATGAATCTTCAGTAATACTTTTGCAATATACAATATGAGCCGCGCCTATTTCTAGGTCTCAAGCAGTCGCGGTCACTCTTGTTCTGTACTCGCAGCCCACTTGGCGTCAAGAAATAGCTCAGAAGATGGCACTGCAGCAATGGTGATCGCCTCCTTTCGCAATTAGCTATTTTTTTTAAATAGCCCATTCTAAATCTTAAATCTGAATTTTTTTTTGTCTGAATAAATGAATGAATAAATCTGAATTGTCCTCAGCAAAAGACTATTGCCCGGGCGTATCAGGTTATTCCGGCCCACTAGAGTATTTTTTTATGTTTTTTAAAATTTTTTTTATGATTGCAACATTCTTGCAGGTTCGATACTGAAGTAGGACGCACAGTTCAAGTGCAACCTGCCGCAGCAGCTGCCGTGACCAATGCTTACTTCCGTGACCTCGCAAGAGCTTGGGAATGATTGCGATAAATGTTCCAATTTTTTCGAATATTGTCATTATATTTTGCTTCTTCAACGCTCCAAAGTAGTTATGTGATACCTTTAAGAGAGCGAATCTCCCTCCCCTTAATTCCTCCCCTCCTATGTCTGAAATGCACTGTCCATCTCTCCTCATTTCAGCTTATTCCTCCTTGTCTTATTTGAATGCCTGCTCGTCAGGGTCAGTTTGGCACAAAGCCAAACTCGAATATATATATTTTTGTTTAAAGTTATCGGCCGAACATGCGTATTGTGGGGTTCTTACTGGGCAACCGAAAACCATTGCTCCAAAAGTATTTTTTATCTACTCAGGAGGGTCTTGAACGGCACGACAGAAACAGCCATCGACTGCTTGATTGAACTATCCAATGCGTCTACGCGACGTCCGGACAACCGAAGGAGCTGCCTGCAAGAATTCCAGCTATCAATCCACTTATCCAATAAATAATTAACAAAATGCAACCGAATTATGTATAATTTTGAATTAATTTCATTGACAAATGAGTAAAAATCGAATGATATTTTCATATTTATAATGAATTTTGTTCTTTATCAGCGGAACGTTTTGATATTTCGGACGAGTGCTCGTGAATTTGTGAAACCCACAATCGGTAGGGCTTGACGTAGATGAGTGTGATGATGGGGCTGGTGGCGATGCAGAATTCGCTCACCTTTAAAAATATTGAACTTATATAATAATTATAATAATAATAATAATAATAATAATAGTAATAATAATCATCATAATAATAACATATCTAAACCAGAAATAATGATTTCTGAGCGTATCCGACTAGTAGCCGTGCTACATATTTACATATGTATGTAGCGAGAAGCAAAATGAGTTGACAAGGTATGAGGCTAATATGTTGGCTTATGTTCTACGGTTATTATTTCATTGTCAAGAGACAATTTGGCATCCCATAAACTCACAGAGCCTACTAACTACAAATGAAAATGGCGGCAATTTCTAATTGCCAACCATGTGTATGCTGTACTCCATAACGGGCGAGCGGACGATGTCAAACTGGCCGAGGACGTAGCTCAGTGCGGCGAAGAGAATCAACTGGCCCACCAACGCCTGGATCGTCAGCGCCTGCAAAATGATTATATTTTTAAAAAGTGAATTAATAATAAAGTAGATTAACAAAATAAAAACGAACGACAGCAAACTGCTTGTGCGAGGTGCGCGTCCGCTCGCTGATGTGATACGATTTGTCGTTGAGAAAACTGTAAAGATAATTATTTCAATATTTATAAAGTTCAAACTGGCATATAAAAATAGTTATTTGTTCATTTTTTGTGAAATGAATATCGAGGATGTCATGGGTAAGGAAATATATTTCCTTACCCGAAAATGGCTCGACCGACGAACATATTGACGAATGACATGGAGACTGCTGTGAAAATCGTCCACACAATGGCGGGAGTGGCGAGAGAGTGAGATAGCTCCACAGTCGCTACAAATAGGGAAAAAAATCCTGAAACTCGCTCGAAATTGTGAGACCATCGCTTAATTTCGCACACACACACTATATGCGCTCTCGAGCTCGTGACGATTTTTAAATACGAAATCGAAATACATTACAATTTTGAGTTGTTTTGGGGAAGTTGTACAATTTTGAGTTGTTTCGAGGAAGTCGTATATTTTTGTGTTAGTTTTTTTTAAAATTTGTTTTAATAATTTGGATTAATCTACTGGTTGCTTTTTAATATTGTGCTGCAGACTTCACGATTTCGTTTGTGTTCGGTGTTATGCTAAATATTTCTCCCACATCATTATTCCTTCTTGGAATTGCCGTAATCGCACAGCGTTTCATCACCCCCTAAATAGGGACTCCTGCGTTTAAACGGTTTTGATGTGCAGTGTTTTCAAATCCGGGGCGGCCGAACAGTAAACAACAACAAAGGGGCGGATACTGCTGTCTAGCGCTCTCTCGCTTTCACACGCTCTCTCGTGTTTACTAGTTTCTCTGCCGCTCTCTGCTCTCTTGCCCGCGAAAGTCCTCGCATGAAACGTTGTGAATCGAAAATACATTTAAATGTTTTTCGTGTGTTTTTTTCAGGCAATACCGATGACAAACTCCGGATCGAGATTGTATTGAGGGACGTAGGTGTTCACATAGTGACGGACGACTTCCTTGGGAGCCAGAGTTGTGCCGAATAGTACCTGTAAATTCGCTTCTTCTAAAACAACCCTCTGACATTCCCTATCACATGAGCCTGTTCGCGAAAAGATCAATATCTTTTGGGCCTGGTACATCGATTTTCTGGAAATTACGTAGTTGAGGTTAGCGAGTACGCTGATCAGCACGATCATCATACCAGTCTATACTACTAATGAAATTACATCTGCCAAACAAAAAAAAACGTGCAAAAACTAGCGAGCATTGAAACAAAAACAGGACAGCAATAAGGAAGCAACGACAAAATTGCCACCTGTTTTCAGTTGTGTCTCGTGGTGGGGAGTAATTGGACTTACAAACAAGAGGAAAGTGAAGGGGAAAACTGCAAGTCCAAACGCGCGCACTTGATTAGGAGTTGGCGATTCGTGGCGGAGAACAAAGTATCTGCACATGTTCTTGATGGATTCTTACCGCGATATGATTTTATGCGATGTCACTCTTACCACACCACCCCTTTGCAGAACACCCAAGATATCCATATTGCGCCCTTCGCACATCACTTCTTTCGTAAGATGGCATCGGAAAAGGGGAGTTTACTAAGGCTTCGGGTTTTAGGCGGTAAACCACCTCGGGAAAATTACATTTTTAGCAAACAACCACCGCAGCGGCCTTTAGAATTAAATTTTGTGCCACCTGATTGAGAGTTTTTTTTGGTGACAGGTTGCCTGATTAGGCGAATTTGCCTGAAATATGAAACCCTATAGTTTACCTGTAGCAAAAACAGCAGGACATAAAGACGTTGTATTGCACGGTGCCGTGCAGCTCACAAAGATAGCAGGCAAACCTCAAATTGACAAATAGTTTTCCCACGATTAATATCAAGATAAGGAGTCCTAGTTAATTTTTTAAAATCTAATTAACCTGTTTGTCGTTTCCATACTTCCATACACAGTGTTTTCAGTACAGAATGAAACGTGCAAATTTCATGTTTTTTTTGTTCAGAGCATATTGACACCGAAACAAAGTTAACGTTGCCAATTAGATCTCTGCCCGAACTTTTGTTGTTATTTGTTGTTTTTTGCGTTTAAAACCAACCACACGATTTGGTTCGAGGTCAGCAGACGAATGGGGCCACTGACGACGCACGATACGCCCTCGAGACCGACCGGGACGATTCTGCAAGATATGGGCCTTTGGGTTGGTCAAATCGGTTCCTGCTCTCTTCACTTCATACACTCCATCGCCCGCCGCCTAGCGCAGAGAGTATGTGAGATGAAGAGAGCAGGAACCGATTTGATCAACCCTAATTGGCCTTATGGGCTCTTTGAGGAAAAATATTTATATATTGGCCGGTTTTTAAAAAAAACAACTAATATTGTGTTTTTCGCTTCGAGCAGAACATTGCTCGCATGAACGATTGGGTGTCACGTTCAATGATCACAATAATTATTGGCGTGTCAAACAGCAAAACTTACCTTGGGAACACGAGAAATGCACCAATAGACGTACTCATTTCGACCATAGCCAACCTGTAACAGCGAGACACTTTAAATTGCTTTGTGTAGTGAAAAAAACCACAATTAAAATTCAATGTATCTCATTGTATTTCCTCAGCTACATGATTAAGTTGCGAGATTTACTTTAATTTTAAAATTTCGTTCACTGAAGTGGCGGACATGAGCTGCCACTGTTTGTTAACGCTAATATCCCGTCATTCCTTCCCTATATTAAGTGGCAAACAAATACGAAATAGCCATTGAACATTGCGAAAACCATAATGATATAATGATGTATGCTTCTAATTTCAGTGTGTTTTGTATCCCCAGTTTGTGCAGTAGCACTATGCTGCTATTTCATTTATAAAATGAGACGAACATAATATGACGCTGTTTGCGTTCGGTGTCAGGAATAGGTCAAAGTGTCAGGAATAGGTCAAAAATCGAAATGACCCAAAACATGCTCCTAGGTGTAACTTTGGACGCTGAACAGGCGCGCCGTCATCCACTGGTTTGCTCTCTCTCTATCCTTCGAGCAAAACTTTGAGGAGCAATTATTATTGGGTGTTTCGCTTCGTACAAAACTTTGCTATCGGGTGCCACGTTAATTGAGCACAAATAATTTCAGGCCGTGCCAAGCAGCAAAACTCACCTTGGGAACACCAGAAATGACTTTGTGACGTTGTAACAGTGTGTTTGATGGTATGCTTTTATAAATTGAATATTTGCTTAGCCACTTATTGTTGTCTACTTACGTCCGCAGCAGCACCGCGTAGGAAACGAGGTGTCGAGGGGTGAAGCGGAGTGAGATGTACAGCAGCACGGATCCACACACAAGCGACAGTGTACACGAGGAGAAATGGATGACGGAAAGGACGAGTGGCGGCTCGGGCATGATTGCTACTGGCATTCACAGAGTATCTTTGCAAATGATCAATATTAGTGCGCTAAACCAACGATTGTGTATTATGAGGCACTAGATAGATTGTCTGAAGCGTTTGCCGGGATCCCGATCTTTCGAAACGAGTGCCATATCACGCGTGTCACGTAAGGATCAAATCAACTTTGGCACACGAAAAAAGGCGAAAATGAGTTAGACCCATTTTTGGATAGCCCTCAGGGTCCCTCACAAGATAGCGCGGGCTTTTGTCCCGGAGATCGATCTTCTCGACGATAGACGACGTCGAAGTTGGCGAGAGCGAAAAGTAGTACCTTTTTGACGTTCTGTATCTTTCTTCAACTTGATAATCCATGAAAATTTCCAACAGAAGATCTGTGGGAAAACACTTGAGGAATACGCCTGTGCAATTGGGCCCAAGCTATAATCAAAACTAATTAGTCCAATTAATTAAAACTTCTCACTCTCACCACAATTTCGGGCCCAACTTTTTGAAAATCTCATTTTGTAGAGCTCGTCATTACGAATCGATTGGTATGCTGTTCATAGTGTTTAATTTCATGGCAACGGAAGTTACATTCAAAAAACGATCATGCGCGCACCCTCAATTCCGTGACCTCTGGGAGAGTGAGAGAGAGGAGGGGAAACGCTTTGGCCTATTTACCAACCCCATTTTAACTTGAACACTATTCCGTAATTGTTTGGATTGGCTAGCACTGTCGTTAGCCCAATTTACAATATGACATGCATCACAAGTATTTAAAAATATAAATGATAGTAAAAACTCCAAGGTCATTTCACAAACTGCGCAAGGAAAACTATACTTGCATTCGATAATATTTTTCCTACAGAATTTATGAAAAAGTGGTTTGGTGGTCCAGAAACATGACCTTCTAGTATCAAAACGCGTTTAAAAAATATTGCAAAACTTTGTATTTTCGTAAAATTCGAACTTACGTGCAAAAGATTGTCAGCGCGGAGACTTACCTCCACACCACAAGACCACGTGTTTGGGAAGGGGCAAATGCTTCCCATGAAAAGCAAGGGTAGATCAACGCGTCTTCCTCTCTCTCACTCTCCCAGAGGTCACGGAATTGAGGGTGCGCGCATGATCGTTTTTTGAATGTAACTTCCGTTGCCATGAAATTAAACACTATGAACAGCATACCAATCGATTCGTAATGACGAGCTCTACAAAATGAGATTTTCAAAAAGTTGGGCCCGAAATTGTGGTGAGAGTGAGAAGTTTTAATTAATTGGACTAATTAGTTTTGATTATAGCTTGGGCCCAATTGCACAGGCGTATGCCTCAAGTGTTTTCCCACAGATCTTCTGTTGGAAATTTTCATGGATTATCAAGTTGAAGAAAGATACAGAACGTCAAAGAGGTACTACTTTTCGCTCTCGCCAACTTCGACGTCGTCTATTGTCGAGAAGATCGATCTCCGGGACAAAAGCCCGCGCTATCTTGTGAGGGACCCTGAGGGCTACCGAAAACTGGAAAAATAATAGGGGGTTAGAATTTGTGCCAAGAATCTCCCGATTTGATGCGATCCGTAAGTGGCACGCGTGATATTAACCTTTCTATGCGAGCAAAAGTGCCAGTCCCATTGGGCTAAATGGTGCGATCGCTGAGGCGCGAAATTGGGGTCTCAATGGTAGAAAAATCCAAAGTATGAACCACAAAAGAGAGGTAAGGAAATAATGATTGCTGTCTAGATTGCCCACTGTGGCTAGCTCCGACAGTGTGTAACAACGTCACAAAAAGTGAGAAGTAGACGGCGTGGCTGACAGTAATAAATATGAATGCGATTGTAGCGAGTGTGAGCACTCAGTGCTCTCTCGAGGCAGCGAAAACAGGGCGGAGTGCGGCTTGGATTGTAGGCGCGCGTACTGTAGAGCAATTACGGCAGGACCACGCGGTAAACAATTGGTTAGTCATGCTCCAGAGCTGGGAAAATTAATGATAATGTATGGTGGTGGTTAAATCGTCAACGGTTGGCGTATATTTACGATAAATGTTCATTATCCGGAAACTACGGTCAATATGCTACCCTCCCGGAAGTTGCAACGGCCGGTCGAACCTTGCTTCAAAGAATAATATCCGCTTGATATTTGCTGTGTGCTCGAAACACCTTGTTAACCTATACAAGCAGTTACTTTGCATTTATGTAAAATAAAAATAAAACTTTAAATTAAACGAAAACTTTAAATTTATGGAAAATATATATATATATATATGAACTGGCATTCAAATTCTGAGTCAAAATAATTAGGCTCGATTTCTAATTCGCAAGCAGTTCCTCTCGAATTCGATCTGATAGATACTTCCCAAGTTCACCTGACCCCGTCGTCTATTAACAAACGATTCGAAATAGTGTTGCGAATTTGGCCAGATCGTGAAGAATTTCAACTGATTTTAGAAAAGAGATACGACTTTTATTATAATGGGAGCTTGGACAGATATGGACGAAATGGACGGGCCCAATTCGACACTACTTCGAAAGATAAGAACATGGGGGAGGGAAGGTTTGGTGAAGAATTGATGAGTGGCTATCAATCTCAGCATCGAAGAACTCAGTCACTATGAGTTATTTGTCATTCGTCGAAGTAAAATTAAGTTAATTCCAGCATGCCACCAGCGTAAGAAGTCAATAGATGTTTGTGTTCTGTGTCATTTTATAGGACTCCATAGAAGTTCATTCAATTGTAGTCATTTGAACACGCGGCACAATTTGTAGCACTTGATAATTATTTTGTGAATTACAAAAAATATACATTGGTCATCGCAAAGTGAATTGCGAGAAGGTCGGCTTTGTTGATACGGACATCATGCTGCCCCGCTGCACGCCGAATAACCGTAAGACCGCGCTGGCAATAATTAGGGTTTTTGCATTAATAATTGCTTTGATTTCGTTTCGTTGAATTTTGGGTAATTCTAATGGAACATATTTCAAATAAATTTTGAAAATTTACTTTTTGTACGGCATTACGTTGGAGAGCGGGCATTTTTTAAACATTTAAAAACTCAAGAAACATACTATCGTCAAATTTTGTGCAATTTGAGTGGTAACGTTCTCCAAATTATTATTGTTCAAATTCAAATTCAAATTCAAATTGTAAATTTACTTCTTGTACGGCATTACGTAGAATAGTGTTATGAGTGGACTGGCCGCGATGCAGAACTCACTTACCTGCAAGCAAATAATCAAACAAATCATATCACTACTTCCCCCTTTCCAATAGAGTTGTGTGTCTCAGGTGATGGTTTCCTAGGTAGCCCATTCATCGTTTCATGTGTGCAGCGAGACTTCCAAACCCTTTAGCGCCATTACAGAATCTGAATTGAACTGAGGGAGGGGGACACGCATTGGAAGCGCCTCAGCATAACACATTTTTCTCTCTCGCTGTTATCTCTCGTACTCTGGCGTTTTCTGCTCTCAAGTGTGGTGGATACCATTCATATTTTGTATTCTATTCTCTATTCATAAACGACAACTAAAACGAAATACAACAAGACTCTATTTTAGCACAACATGTTAACTAGGGATGACAAAACGAAAACGGAATGCCGGCATAAATGCGGAAAATAATTATTTAACTACCATTTGCTTGCGCAATTCTCGTATCGTATGATTGTTTTCACTTCTAAGGATTTTAAGTACCTAATAAATGCGATCAACAAATTAGTAACGGTTACATTTGCATAAGTTTATATGAGAGGTTATCTCAGTGGGTCGACATATTTATTCAGAAACTTGGCACAGGGCTAAATTTATAATGCGATGCTAACCATGCTATAAATTAATGCCTCATGTGAGGAGTACGAATACACTAAACAGAAAGTTCAAAAACGCGTCTACGCCTCAGGCGATGAAACCGCGTGATTATGACGTCATTATCTATTTTCGCCAATTCGAACCGAATCACTTTGTACTGTGTATTAATGGATTCCTCGTCAAAATACAACTTTTTTTTGGTTACGGAACTTTTTTGATTGGAGCCGATGCTAGCGAGTTATTCTGTGAAATGTGTTTCATTTAATTTTCATTAAAAAGTTTCTCGTAAAAAAATAAAATTTTATTTGATAATTTTAATCGTTGAATTATTATACAAAATATATTTTAAAAGGAAAATAAAATTTGCCCTGGAAGGAAGTCAAATCAGGAAAAGTATAGCGAAAACTCGAATAAAGTCAGTTGTTGACAGCGTAAGTACGGTAAGTACTCGCATCATACGGTTTTATCAATATCGAAAAACCTATTAATATTATCTAATTTCTCTTGTTATGGACTCCGATGTGCTCTATGTAATAGAAGAAAACTGTAAAATAAAAAGATGACAAAGTTAAACCGAGGAAAAGTGAAGGAATTTAAATAATTACGATATTTCATAGCAATCGAGGACTGACTTTATTCGAGTTTTCGCTATACTTTTCCTGATTTGACTTCCTTCCAGGGCAAATTTTATTTTCCTTTTAAAATATATTTTGTATAATAATTCAACGATTAAAATTATCAAATAAAATTTTATTTTTTACGAGAAACTTTTTAATGAAAATTAAATGAAACACATTTCACAGAATAACTCGCTAGCATCGGCTCCAATCAAAAAAGTTCCGTAACCAAAAAATAGTTGTATTTTGACGAGGAATCCATTAATACACAGTACAAAGTGATTCGGTTCGAATTGGCGAAAATAGATAATGACGTCATAATCGCGCGGTTTCATCGCCTGAGGCGTAAACGCGTTTTTGAACTTTCTGTTTAGTGTATTCGCAATCCTCACATGGCGCATTAATTTATAGCATGGTTAGTATCGCATTGTAAATTTACCCCTGTGCCAAGAATATGTCGACCCATTCAGATAACCTCTCATATGGCACCCTTGCCGGCATGAATGCCGTTTGCCATCCCTAATGCTAACCATGTGTATACTGTACTCCATAACGGGCGATCGTACGATGTCGAACTGGCCGAGGACGTAGCTCAGTGCTGCGAACAATATCAACTGCCCCAAGACAGCCTGAATTGACAGCGCCTGAAATTTGAATATAAAATTCAATTTTTTAAATATTTTTCAATACAATGTTAACATCTGTCTCGCCGGAACATTGTTCGTATCTAGCTCGCAAACAATGCCTACAAAAAATTGAAGTTTGTTTTCGAGGGATGTAGTTGCCTAATTTAATCGAATAATGTAGTAGTCTGCTTATCACCGCAAGTTCATTCCCTATCGTTCAAAGATCTGCCCACTGGCAACGCAAAATACGAGCATAACACAATTCATTCATCGATCAAAGCTCGCTGCGTAATACGCAGGCAAAGAATTCATAAAGTGGATCTGTTCATTTTCAAAAAAACACTTAATTACCACAACAAACTGCTCGTGGGAGGCGCGCGTTCGCTTGCTGATGTGGTGCGACTGGTCGTTGAGAAATCTGCATACTTATACATTTGTTTAAACTCCAAAAGTGTATTTGTATTACCTGAAAATGGCACGGCCGACCACCAGATTCAAAAGTGACATGGTCGCTGCAGTGAGGATCGTCCAAATGATGGCAGGCGCCGCCAGAGAATTGGTCAGGTTCAAGATGGCTAAACGTTTTTGATTACTAGTTCACACACAGAGAAAACATACTAGGAATACGACTTCAAGTTGGCACGCCTACTAATATATAAGAAGGGCCTACTAATATATAAGTAGGCGATTAGTAGGCCCTACTTATATATTAGTAGGCGTGCCAACTTGATGTCGTATTCCTAGTATGTTTTCTCTCTGTGCATTATCAAAAATGTCTCAATAAAAATGTCAGCTAACTAGCGACTGAGTTGGCGATGAACAATTGTTGTCTATTAGACATGCTGGGGTGTTGTGGCCCAAGTAATAATTCAAATTTCAGTATACCGATGACGCAGGGCTCGGCGCCGATCTCCGGAAGGAAGAGGGCGACTGTAGCGCGGGCTTCGTAGTCTGAAGCCAGAGACTGCGCGAACAGCACCTGTGCAATAGGGTAGGTCAAATCGATTCCTGCTCTCTTCATTTCACACACTCTCTCGTTCGCCGGCTGGCGCAGAGAGTGTGTGAAATGAAGAGAGCAGGAACCGATTTGACCAACCCTACTGCGTAAGCAGTGAATGAGAAACTGGAGATCAACAATGCAAATGAGAAATGGAGGATTTGTTGATTGTTCGTATTGCGTATTTTTATTACAGTTGTGCATACTTGTTGTACGTTGTGCGTGCTAAATATTGGCTGGAGAATGCATCTTTTCTGCGTCCTTACAAAAAGCGAGAAGGAGAGTGAGAACGCGAGGAGTGCAAATACGCGCACTTGGCACGGCCGCGGAGTCGCGTGTCGTAGCACAAAGTAGCTGCAAAGATATTCGAAAAATCGATAAAGTGGCTACGAAAACGTTTGAAAAATCGATATCCAGAAGTAAGACACAAATTCCTTGACATGAAAAAATCGGCTTCTGTTTAGGTTCACTTAATCTTTATTTTTTATACATTTTGTGCTTTTCCATGTTTTGCAGGAGCCTCATGCATAATTGTGTTCGATTCGAGAGAGAAAACTCAAATGGATTTACCGATAGCAGAAGCACAGTGCCATGAACACGTTGTACTGCACGGTACCGTGCAGCTCGCACGTGTACAGAGCGAACCTGCGATTTATTTATTTATTTTTAAAAGATACTTTTTAATTTTTGATGAAATTTGCAAGATCAAATAAGAGTGCTTTTCAATGGCCTACCAGACGTTGTGGTTCCCCGTAATAGCAGTGATGGGCCCGCTCAGGACGCAAGCTACTGCATCCAAACCGAGCGGAACGATCCTCAAATGGTATTTTTTACGAGACAGGTTATTTTTTACATTAAAAAATAACCTGTCTCGTAATTTTAAGGACAATAAAAACGTCGATACTAACCTTGGAAAAACTAGAAAGGCTCCAAGTGAAGCAGTGAGCTCGAGTATTGTCAATCTGAAATTGTTTTCTCCTCTTGATGCTGCGCACATTGCAAATTGAAAAACGCTAACTCTCACACGCGTATCAGTACGGCATAGGAGGCGAGATGACGGGGCGTGTGGCGGTATGCGATGATTAGAAGTAGAATTCCACCCATGATCGAGATGAAACACAGCGAGTAGTGCACAATGGCAAGGAGCAGAGGAGGTCCAGACATTACTCTGTCGGTCGGGCAGCTTTAAAAACGGGCATAAAAACAAATTGACGTGAAATGCACGGATAACAATGTATGTCATATACGGCTCCTGAACTGCGCTTGTATGGTATGTATAACATACAAACGCAGTTCAGGAGCCATATATGACGTACATTTCTCTGAGTGTGGAGGCATTTATATCAAATCCTGCAACAAGCGACGTAAGATTGGCGCGAGTGCAAAATCGGGAAATAGTTCGATTGATTGATTGCAATTCGAAATTGTTCAAATGAAATTATTAGCCACGGACAGTACGAAAAGTGGCGTAGGTCGCGTAAATGCAATTCCACGTGGCTACTATATTTTCCAATTTGCCGTCAAGTAGCGAGCGATAAACCATTCGCAACGAATGGTGTATGAAACAAGCACGCCTCGCGTGGTTGTTGTTCACTCCCAGTAACAGATGCTTTTTGCCGATGTGTAATTGATAGTCATTGCCTTTGTTCTCAAATGAATTTTGGTGTTTTATCTAACCCATCCAGAGTTACAATCGCCACGGTTCATTATGCATCAAAGATGAAAACAAGTGTAAAGTGTGTCTTGACTCTCTAGTTATCAAACGTTTATAACCATCAGAGAAGTTGTACGCTTCAGCGCTACCGCACATACACTGAGAGAAAAATTACTTCGTTGCATGCATGAAGTAATTAATTACTTCTGTGGAAATACACGTGAACTGTGTTTGAAGTAATCAATTACTTCGATTGCTGTTCTAGCGTATTTCCACAGAAGTAATTAATTACTTCATGCATGCGACGAAGTAATTTTTCTCTGAGTGTATGGGTTCTACCAGAAATGTAATACAAACAGTCGCTCTGCTGGTTCCCGCTTTAGCATTATAGGAATAATGAATAATCTCGGTATTATGGATGGAGAGGTTTCGGGTTTCACATAAGGTTCACACAATGTTGACCCGTAATTCTCAGGAATGTGAGAAACACAGTTTCGGTTTAAGTATTCGTTGCAGAAACGACAAGAGCTGGGTGCAATCCTGCCGAGTACTCATGGTGCGATACCGCATTGGTAAGTGCGTCCATGACATTGAAAATTCAATCGAGGATAATCTAGGATAATTGTTCCATGTCAAGCGATTTTACAGTACCAAGCAACCACGATAGATGGGGCAAGCCGGTAAGACATAAAACAGGAATATTGATCATAAATGTTCGTATTCATTAGCAGGCTGCATCGCTGGTCCCTTCACATTCGTTTTGCGAAATTCTCCGCGCGCATTGATATTGGCAACACCGGCTCCCGAACTCGTCTGATCTGGATCTGCAATAGGAATTTTATTTTTTTGTTTCATCCCTGGTATTTTGCACCCGGGTAGTCCCTGGTCTGCACATTATTTTCCATGCACATCACCAGGAGCAAATGCCAGTCACAATTCGAATTCGAGTATAGGGTACATCGTCTTGCACTTACTCGCGATCAGTTTCATTAGCCGCTCTCGGAAGTCGCGATTGTACACAAGAACGATCATTCTGAAGAGAATTTCGGTTTTAAAAAAATCAGTTGTCGATTGACATAACCGGTGCGGTTACCGTACCCGTCCATGCCATTGACGAGACACCACGAGACGGAGGTGAGCGCGAACGCCTGCCACTTGTTCTGCGCGTATTGCGAGATGAAGAAGTAGGTCATGAGCTCGGTGATGAAGAAGATGCCTTGCAGTGCAGCCTGCCATATTTTAAACTGCATTAAAGAACCTTTCGGATTACTTTTCGGAATAAAAAACGGATTACTTTTTTCACTTTCTTTTTTTTCATTTCGGCTTTCCAGAACACTCACAAGATGAATTACTTATTCGCATTCAAGTTTAAATTACTTTCCTACAAGTAATTAATTACTTCCATGTTCCATTGAAGTGAATATTTACTTTCATGGAAGTAAATAATTCTTCATGCATGCGACTTAGTAATTAATTACTTACCTGAAGTAATTATTTTTGTGAGTGTACAATGTTTTAATGATAATTGAAATGAACTCGTAAAAGTGACAAGATATTGGCAGAACATGGTCATTGAGCATTATACCCTTCTCATCTCTCTAAATGCAGATAAGTTAGGATACGAAGCAATTTAATATTGAAAATGCAAATGAGTCAATAAGGACTTTTAAAAAATGAAATACAAAGAAGAAAACATATAAAACCTGGTAGACGAGGTTGTTCTGCTTGCTGCGCTTTTTCTGCGACGCGGCATCAATCTGAATACGTTTACACTTTTGCTTTACAAATTGTAATTTACCACTTTCAAAACAGCGCTTTTTAAACAGCGTAATTGTCAAAAATGAAAGAACCAAAAAATGTAATAATTTTGTTTTGAAAAAAAGTCCGTTCTCGTGTGCACGTACACAGAGCGCGAAGTATCTTAAATATAAGATACTCAGTACCAGACTTGGCGACATTAAGAGAGTTGGAACTTATATTTAAGATACTCGAGTATCTTACTTCTAGAGCGGGGGAGAGAGGGAGAGTAAGAGCCCAAGTATCTTAAATGTAAGATACTTCGTCTCTTATTTGGCGCCGCCGCCAGTAGCTCGCTGGCTGGTACCCATTCGGAACCCACCCCATTCAGGATTGACCGTTCATAATACAAGAACATATTGGTTAGTATGTAAAGGTATCTTAAGTAAGCTGTTTGTGTGCGTGAAGAAAGTGAAATGGGAAATAAAACTTTATTGCTTTTATAAAGAACTATGCAAGAAATGACATAAATTGAGCAGGAAAAAGACACGCGTGTAACAGCGAATAATTCACAGGATTATGGAAAATGGCACATTGCGGAATTTACAGTAACAACAATCATCAACAATCAATGAGATACGGTAGTTCACTTTGCAGCAATCTTTGAATAAAGCTCTTTAGCCTTTTGGCTAGTGACAGATGGTTTGATACCTATTGACATCTCAATGAATGAGAACATATCTTTCGCATCAATGGGAAACTCGAGATTGAACTGATAATACAGCGATAAGAGAATTAGAAGTGCATTAGGGAACGACTTGCCGGAGGAGATTTCGTGAGCTTCGATCGCAACGCGAAAATTTATTTCATGACCGACGAGAAAGATCACTGGATGCTTATCGGCCGCTCGCTGTTGCACAACTTCATCACTTGATGAAGACGACAGAAAAACAATCAATTAAACAAGGGGTAAAAATACAAAGCATGAAAAAGTAGTGTAGTTCAAAGGATTGTGAATGCCACCACTGAAACGAGATATTTGATGACCAATTGGTTCAGTTAGGTGGTAGGTCGCTTTTTAAATTGTTAAAGCAGAAACGTACGTAATATGCTTGGAAGATTTTCTCTCCACGTAGATGCGATCTCCGAGTATTGAGTAGTTTGATGATTGTAAACAGTGCAACGAGATGCTTGTTGTCTGGAAACGAAACGTAAGTTGAGTAAGGATGGCTTGTAAAACAAGGGGAGGAAAGGATACTGACCAAACTGTTTGTATAAATCATCAACGAATGTGTCGGAGAAGAAATCGTTGTAGCACTCAACGGCTCTTGTCCCAATCTCTTCAAAAATCTCTTCGAAATTTGCATTGATCTTCTTCGAGAAGAGAAAGTCGTCAATGATCTGGAAGATTAGGAATGGAAAGACTGGGGAGGGGACTCACAATTTGGGGATCCCTCGATAGTATGGGAAATTGAGAGAAAGTTGACGTAGGACCAGAGGATCGACAGATTCGCGTACGGTGGAGTCTGAGAGGATGCATCTTTAATAAAAATAAATGTATCGCGCACCTGGTTTCCGATACCGAAGACACGTAGCCTGCAGTGCCTTTCGACAGCGAGTACAATGTAGTCAAGCGCTCCTAGCACTGTTCATCAGTCAAGGTAACTTCCGGCCTGAAAGTACAAGAATAACAATTGAATGACAATTAATGTAAGTTCAAACTCACTCCGTTTCTACCTTTCGGCGTTTAAGTTCTTTCCCATCAATGAATTTGTCTCTTGTATCGTAGTGTTTAACGTTTGACATCCGTCGATAAAGTTTCCCTTTACATCCACTGCACAACTCCTGAAAATGATATTTATTTTTCAGCTGGAAACGAATTAAGTTGAATTACAACCTTGGCCAGAGATGGATACTCGTGTAGAACATGATATACAAAAGCCCGCAGTTCTTGAGTAGATGGATTGCAACTCCTTCAAAGGGTAAGGGATATTTAAATACTTACTTATTGCTAGCTGATACTTACTTGTTCGAGTACTGTCGTACAAATCGATAAATCCTTCGAATGAATACATCACAAATTGAGTCTCGAAGAAATATCGATCCGTCCTTAATTGCAGCCAACATAATCGCAGATTCTTCTCCAGATCCAAGGATTGTCAACAAGTCGAGATTACTCAACTCAGTATTGAGCCAGTAGAGATGACGGACCTGAAATGACCATATTGAATCATTGCTTCTATCTTGTAAACGTACTCCTCTGAATTCTATGTAGTATCCATAGCTTTCGCCCACTTTCTTCCGCTCAGAGACCTGTAAATTGTTGGCTACATTTCATATATTAATTATTAACAAGAAAGAAAAGCAAAACCAACATTGTCTTGCATCACACTCGGCTCATGTCGCACTGCCGAATGCTCCTGAGCGTTAGTCACTTTCTATAAATAAAGAGAACTAGTGCATAAAAGGTTAGCAATACTGGTACCTTATGAATGGACATCGACGGGAGATTCAATTTCGATTCTACTGATTCGAAACCAACATTGTCTTGCATCAAATTCGGCTCATGTCGCACTGCCGAATGATCCTGAGCGTTAGTCACTTTCTATAGATAAAGAGAACTAGTGCATAAAAGGTTAGCAATACTGGTACCTTACGAATGGACATCGACGGTAGATTCAATTTCGATTCTACTGATTCGCCTTTGACCTGCAAGTGGCATTGATGGAATACAAGCTACCAACGCTTACCAGATTGTAGTGTGGTGGAGGCGAATCGACGAATGGACTCATCTGGAAAAAAGTAGATTACTAAAAATAATATGATTGGCTTGTTAAGAACCTTAACTGGATCGATTTGAGCAGCTGCGGGCGCAACGGAATCTACAGCGAACTAGAATGATTAGGTTAGAAATTTAAAACAGCAAATAAACGCACCAAGTTACGAGAGGCAGCGAGTCGATGAAATTGAGCGCGGCCTTGAGGCGAGTTCTGTGAACATGATAAGTAAAAAAGAATAACACAAAGAAAGAATACCATATAGGAAGCCATCATCACATTCATAGCGTCGTCGCTTAGAAGCGGGGACGGAGTGGAGAGGGAGGAGGATGACGATCCCATAGAGGGCCAAGGAGGGAATGGTCGCATCGGGGATAACCCCTTAAATTGAACTTGCTTGATGGGCTGAAACATCGTGAAGAGTACCTGATATTCATCCATACTACACGTGGAAACGTCCGTCTGACCGTTAGTCGAATCTGAAGGTAAACATTTTGGAAAAAACAAGAAAAGGAAACAATTGATAATGAAAAAAAGCAAGAAAGAATGATAAATTTAAACGAAAACATTCTAATGTTATAACGAAATAGTCGCAAAATTGATGAGTGGAATAGAAAAATAAGGTAATTACATGGTAACGGATAGTTGTTGTTTATCACGATTTAACGTTGAATTTGATGTATTTTCCGGTTCCTAGAGATGGCCCTTGTTGTGTGTTGCTTATTTTTTGTTCCACGCGTAATCATGATGACTAAATGCAGTGAGGGAGCTGCCAAATGGAATCTACGCTGGTTTCGATCCTACTGCGCGCAGTTTGCACGTGGGAAATATATTAGATCAAGATTGGAAGCATGGCCTGGTGAGTTGTTTGACATGGATAAGGAGCGAGAGAAACAGTCAAGAGCACTCTTCGAACGTTGTGTGTTATTTGAGGCTCTTGCGTCTCTTGTCCTGAATTTGTCTCTCCCAATCATTACAAGCTTACAATTTGCGTACGTTGTGGAGAAGGACTACTGTTGCTTTCAGATTTGTTGCAAAATTTTAGTTATTTGTTCGATTCATTATTGTTGTAGCTTGGAGGTGCAGATCAGCCTGGTCACTACGACTTGATTCATTCCAGATGTTGTCTCCAATCAACAGATGTAATTGAAAAAATAGAGAAGAAGCACTCGTCAAATCTCCGCGTTCTGCATTTTCTGACCCATCGATAATGGTGTGTGTGCCATTCCTCGAAGATAGGTTTGTTGCTTTCGTACTGTTTTCTCCGTTGTCAATTGTTATTTTACATCAGTTACTTGCAGGTTACTGTGTAGCTGTCGTTCCTCCGACTTGTAACGGGAGGAATGTCCGTTGCCACGTATCGGCTTAAGCCGACGTCGCAACATCTCTATGCGGGTCCGTTCGACGTGCTTTATCTGGCAGTCTTGGCCACTTGGATCTCGTGGGGATTTGATGAACACTACGAGTTGGGATGCATCGGATGCACAGCCGTCGGCTTACTACAAGTTAGAATTTCCATATTTCGATTGATCGAGGAACTCTGATTAATAGGAGATTTAAATTAGAACTGCTGAGAAACTGTTATTTTTTTAACCTGATCTTAATCTCACGGTAATGATACAAATGCACCCTCATTGTAAGAGCCAACAATCGCATTTAAATTGATCTGCCGATATACCCGGCTTTCCTAGTTATTGTAGGTCCTCTGCGTTCTGCGGATACTGGTTCGACACTTCGGATACTGGTTCGGATTCGACAGGTACGTAAAAAAACGACGAAGCCAGCCCGCATTTTCACATTTTTTTTGTGAAAAAATGAAAATCCAACCCGCATGTTCGGGTTTTCATGCCCATTATTGACAAACCTAACCTATGCGAGTTGCCGCGACGCACCCTTTCGACCTATGAGTTAGTAAAATACAACCATTCCAAATTCCCTCTCTAATTTGGTGTCGCTGTTCTATTCGAGATCGCCCTCTCCGAATGCAATTATTGCGTTGTGAGAGTAGGCGAGATAACATTTCATTTCGAGAGGGCGGCCTCGGCGAGAACTCCAGTGAAACTAAATGCACCATAATAACAGTCCATTGAGTACAATACAATGTTCCTTCTTTACAGAGTGGTCATTCCTCAGTTCATGGATCTCTTCAAGAAGCGATCAACCGCGCCCATCTTTGTCTTCCAGGTTAATTTTATATTGCTTTATTTTATGTTTTTCTCATTTTCTCAAAATATCTACGCGTACATTGAATATTTTTGAAATTACAATGTGTATCGTTATTGATTGATTTCCTTGCTCAGGTGTTATGCGTGGGTCTGTGGTGTCTGGAGGACATGTGGTACTACTGCTCTTCACGCTAACAATGCTCGCCACCTTCGAGGCCACGCTAGTCAAGCAGCAGTTGATATGGCTGATATTAGGAATATGGGCAACAAGACCTTTCCCATCTATGTAAGTGGATGCACCCTAAAGGCGCATTTGGTGTCACTGGTCTAGACGACTCTACGAGAGATGTGTAAGCGTGGCTGAATAATGCATTGCATTTCTTCAGTGCTACCGTAATCGCAAGTGGAATCGCGTCAAGTCTGATGAGCTCGTGCCGGGAGACATTGTGTCGATCAGTGAGTTTATTGATTCATTTCGTTTGTCCGATCGTTACCGTAATCCTCCTTGTTAGTAGGTCATTTGCAAGAGGGCCACACGATTCCATGTGTTCTCATTCTCCTGCGTGGACCGTGCATCGTGGACGAGAGCATGCTGACGAGAAAGTCGGTGCCGCAGATCAAGGTATGCTTTTTTTAATACATTTAAATATTTTAGTCTCATTTTCCCATATAAAATTCTAATTTGAAGGAAAGCAAAACTTTTAGGAGCCGATGGTTAGCGTTATAAAAAAAAATTTTATATGATAATTTAAAATAAATGAGAATGAATTGTATAGGAGCCGATCGACAGCGTGGAGGGATATCGTGAGTTTGACGACGAGCTGGACTCGCTACTACACGTCATCTAAGGAAGCACACAGGTCGTCCAGCACACACCACCAGGTTATACGGTAGTTGGGAGAAGGCCTACTATAGTGTGGGGAATATCGATCGTACTCCTGATGGTGACGGTCTTATCGTTGTGTTATATATTGGAATTTCAATTTCGAAGAGTTGTGTGTGCCTTTGCACTTATTTACAAAAATTAATTTATTATTATTTACAGGAAACAACGAGCCGGGCATGAAATCGCGCGACGACGGCTGCTTCTGCTACGTCCTCAGAACCGGCTTCAACACGAATCAGGGAAAGCTGCTCAGGTGAGTACGGTAGCTAGTTCGTCAAGGGTACCGTGATGGGATAGTTGCAGCAGGTTTAGGTGCAATCGAGTCGACACTGGCCATCGTGGAGGCAGATACGGTAACCTTGTATTACAGCCGTAAAAACAGTATCATTGTAGAACGATAATTTTCGCATCATTGTATGTAAAAATAGTGTGACGTGTTCATATTTTTGTAGTTTGTAGTGTGCTAATTACTGGTCCCCTTTCTTGCAGGTTTGGAGGACGCTGCCCGCTCCAAGTACAAGCTGTTCCTCGAGTGCACGCTCATCCTCACGTCCGTCATTCCGCCCGAACTGCTCATAAAACTGTCGCTCGCAGTCAACAGCTCGCTCAAGGCACTGCAGAAACTGGGTGAGTGGGAGGGGAGAAGGGGAAGGAGGAGGAGAAGTGAAGTTGCGATTGAAGATTTATGGCACAACCGCAATGTATGTTGCAAAAATGAAACTACAAAAAATCCAAACCGAGACGAAATCGTAGATACATCATGTTTCTACGATTGGCGTACTGTTTTATTGTTAATGACTTCGCTTGCGCCTTGTTGTTTTTTTTCTGTCTTCACTACACTATTGAAAATAATGGTGTCTTTTGATGAATAACCGTGTTTAGGTGTATTCTGCACGGAGCCCTTCCGCATTCCCTTCGCTGGCAAGATTGACAGCTTCGACAAGACGGGCACACTCACCACGGACGATCTGGTCGTGGAGGGAATCGCAGCTGGGTGAGTACTACGGTATCTTAAAGGAAGATTGCGGTAAACTGAGGGTGATTACGGTACCTATCCAGTAATGTCGATTGCGGACATTATAGAGACGGGGAGGAGGACAGGGTGGAAATTGTGAAGACGGCAGCAGACAATGTGGAGGGAGTGCAGGCGAGTGACGATTTGTCTCACCGTACTCACGCTTTCCTTTGGTTACTGTAGACAATTAATGTGGTTACTGCATATCATTACTGTATTTACTGAAGATGAAGATTACGGTATCGATAATGGCGAGTTATTTTCAGGTGCTCGCATGTTGCCACTCGCTTGTTCGATTGGACGAGGAGTTGGTGGGAGACCCGCTGGAGAAGGCCTGTCAGCAGTGGATCGATTTCTCACTCGCAAAGAGTACGGTAGCATGATACGATAAGAGCATTTGCATCGAGAACTGGTTTTATACCACTCAATGTCCCCTCGTATTCAGGCGACACAGTAATCCCGAACACGAATCGCAAGGATATTCTTCTCCCATCGATTCCACCTTTCGTCCGCCATGAAGAGGTTTTTTTTTACAAAGTCTGATATTCGTATTTCACAAAAAAACGTAATTACAATCAAACACAGTTGCATTTGCAGAATGCCAGTCATCGGTGGCTATATGTCACACGGAACGAACGAACCAAAGTAACCTCGTGGCTGTGAAAGGCGCGCCAGAAATACTCAAGGACATGGTGAGGGCCATTCTAGTCTATTATTCAATACTGTTCCATCAATCACAATAGCTTTTGCGAATCCTGCAGATCACAATTCTCTAATTTACAATGAAGCAAAAGCTATTGTGCTTTCTTTCGCAGTAAAGCATAATACATACATATGTTATACTTCACAAACTTTGTTTGTCTAGCATGATATACTATTATTGATTAATTTGTTTCATAGCTTCTAGAATGTGTACGAAATAATGAAAATAAATTGGGAAGTAGTGTAGAGTAATGTTTGTTGTTCCTTGCTGAAAAAGGTGTATCGTTAGTGCGTTTTGGTAATGAGTGAATGTATCGCCGTGTTTACAGTATGCCTTGATCCCAGACGACTACGAGGAGACGTACACGAAGCTGACGAGACGGAGCGAGAGTGGTCGCACTCGGACTGCGCAATGTCGGAGGACTGACGCCCCAGGTGAGCAGCCATCGTTGGCGCATTTCGAGAGCAGGTGAGGAGCCATCGTTGGCGCATTTCGAGAGCATAAAACCATTTCGAGAGCAAAATATGATGTTGTTGTGCTTATTTACTTTTCACTTGAAGGAGCAAGTGATCACCGACCTCAAGCACCTCGGCAAGACGATGTTCATGAGTGGAGATGGAACGAATGATGTGGGCGCACTCAAACACGCCAATGTCGGTGAGTGATGAGGGAATTTTTCAATGTTTTTGCAGCTCCGAATTTCGTTTCCTATTAAACTACATTCCCCAATCAATTCTACAGTCAATCCCGAATTGGGCATTTCTCGACTAGCTAATGCAATGAATTGAAATCACAACTTGTTCACAAGGCACTCAAAGAGCGTACTTGAAATGCACCGGAAATTTGATGAAAAATGTAATCATCACATAGTTGTCCAATTGATTGAAATATACCATCCTCACCATATGCTCCGCGTACGGTATTATGTCGTTGCAGGAGTCGCTCTGCTCTCTCATCCCTTCGACGCGGTCAAAGCAGCCAAGGAGAAGGAGGAACGAGAGAAGAAGTCGGCTTCGCCCGAGAAGGCTACCGAGAAGGACAAGAAGACGGTTGCAATGCCGCCACAGGGTACGGTAGCTGACCAAGAGTGTCGAGAACTGGTTATATACGAAAAACTAGAGCATTATTGTCATACGTGGGCAGCACTTATCCGAGGCCTTTTGCAGCTAGCCCCCGATCGCCTACTGCGTTTGCACACAGTTCCCGAGCCGTACAGTTTTCAAATTTTGCGACCCGCCGGTCCATATTGAGTTTATAGCCCATCACTGGCCGTACTTTTACAAAAAAAATCAATAAAATGAGCTCTACTTTTCACTATTTTTCTTTTGCACAGAGCCCCGAAAAATCCCAGCCCACATTCGCACAGTGCCCCTGCCCCCTGCTGCCCATGTGTGATTAGTGTGTGCAGCGCTATCAACAAATTCAGTTGGGTAGTTTACATAGTATGGTAATCTTTCTTCATAGGCCAAAAAGTGCGTTCTAGGGAATAAACCCACACTGCTTTTGTACTTTTGAGGTGAAATGTCGAAAAATCAGAAATTTTGTAAAAATATTTTCCACCCTTGAACCCTAAACACCAGACATTATTAGGGACTTTCTGGAACAAACGTTTTTGGTCTATGCCTTTCCACAATTTCAGGTGGTCGCCGTACGGACGCACCGGTGGGCGCGCGACAGCGTCTCGTCGCGTTCCAGAAGCGTCTTGACGATATGATGAAGGAGATTGAGGAGGAAGAGAAGGCACAGGTTTGTGTGAGGGATGAATGCGATGGATACGGTAGGAAGGATACGGTAATTTAGTTATCAAGTAATGATTGTTTTCATCATCCTCTTCAGATTGTCCGACTGGGAGACGCGAGCATCGCCGCCCCCTTCACCAGCAATTACACGAGAATTCAATCGAGTACGGTAGTTTGTCTATGTTGGCAATCGATAACTGTCATTATTTTTTGTAAGGAGTACGGCATACATTTTCTGGGGTGTAGCCAGCAACAGGACCCTCCCGCTTTTTGCGAAAAACCCTCCCGATTTCGGTTCAAGCCGTTACGATTTTGGATCAGACCCTACCGTTTTTTTTTGTTCAAAATCAACAGGTTTTTTCACTACCCTCCCGCTTTTGACTTACGAGCAACAATCCTTGCCCATCTAGGGAGTACGGTAGGCTCTCAATCGATGACTAATTTTATTTGTCGCGGTACGGTATATAAATGCCGTAATTGCAGTCTGTCACGTGATCAAGCAAGGTCGCTGCACACTCGTCACGACTCTGCAAATGTTCAAGATCCTCGCCCTCAATGCCCTCGTGTCCGCCTATTCCCTCTCCATGCTCTATCTGGACGGAGTCAAGTTCAGCGACAACCAGGCTACCATCTAGGTGGGTACAGTAGTGGAGATACGGTAGATATCGTGTTGAGAGAGAATTGATACGGGTGATAGGACGTTGTGGAACTGAAGTTTAGGAGATTTATGTTACCATTACTGTGTTTACCTTGTTATAGATTACTGTAGATACCGTATTCCTGGCAGGAAATACTGAACGGTGAATTGGTTAATTGATAGGTGCTTGCGTGATGTCACTCTTATATCCAATTATTTGCATATAGCCAATCGTGCTCGAAAACTTATGTATTATACGTCAATCTTAAGATAACAATTGTACGAATACTAGTAAACCCATTCATTGCGCAATTTACATTACAACACTTTATGGCGTAGTGCAACTCGGTATCGTCTTGCTCCTATCATGGGGTACTTGTCCAGCGGATATTGGCTGACGACTTCCGATGGCGTGATCACAGACACCTATAATGTACTAATTTATATTTCATTTTTGTTTAGGCACTTACATCGTGAGTCAGCTCGACGGCAAAGCATCCAGATGATCTCTCTCTGCCAAAGGACGTGCATGCAGAAACGACGAGGGACGGGATGGAGTCAATCTGCACCACAAATTCAACGTGAGCGAAACGGGGGGAGTTGTCAGAATTTCCTAGGATAACAATACTATGCGGTTTGAATTGAATACCTCTGTACATCATACGCCTATATGCGATAATGGACGGAATGGAAAGTAAGTTAGAGGTCGCGAGGTGGAGGGACTCAACAGCATTGAATACAACTCTAGAGTTAAGAAATCCCCTCCTTTCTGTGACCCCCTAAACTATAGACCCATTTCAATCACATCTCTATTCTGCAGAGTCTTTGAAAGACTCCTGTGTAAGCCGATCATAGAACATTGTGAAACCCTAGATATATTCCCTGATGAACAATACGGATTCCGAAAGAAACGCTCCCGCGAGCTTCAAATGCTAGACGCTTTGGAAAATTGGACAGCGTCTATTAGTGATGGCGAACCTGTAGATGTAATATATTTCGACTTCGCGAAGGCTTTTGATAGAGTATCACACCCTAAACTAAAACACAAACTAGGAAAAATCGGGCTTTCACATAAAACTATTGACTGGATTACTTGTTATCTTGCGAACAGAACTTTCCAAGTTAGAGTACGTGAGAAACTGTCGTCATCATTCCCAGTTACAAGTGGCGTTCCGCAAGGATCGGTATTAGGTCCACTGCTATTTTTGATTTACACGTCTGAAATCCCCTTACTAGTCCAGAAAAATGGTGTCGTTGCACGAATGTATGCAGATGACATCAAAATTTACCGCCCGTTTAAAAGAACGGAAACCACTATTCCATTACAAAGCGCAATTGATACCATAGTCAATTGGTCTGAAGAGTGGCAGCTACCATTAGCTGCACATAAATGCAACTCATTACATTTAGGTAGAGCAAATGCGAAGAATAAATACAAAATAGGCAATACTATACTAGAACAGAAATTAGTCATGAGAGATCTCGGTTTCATATTAGAAAAATCGCTCACTTTTTCCGACCATTGCAAGACAATTGCTCAGAAAGGTGTATCCGCGTGCCACATTATTCTCAGAGCTCTTCGCACCAATAACGCTGAAATACTCCTCAAAGCCTACTCTATTTACATTCGACCCATACTAGAGAGCGCTTCTATGGTTTTCAACCCCTACTTAATACGTGACAAAGAAATCCTTGAAAATGTTCAGAACTATTTCACTAGACGACTATTTATGAGATGCCACAAATCAACCTGGCAAACAATGCCGAATTTCCTTAATAGAAATATGCAGTTAGGTCTAGTCTCATTAGAAAAGCGTAGAGAGGAAATTGACCTGAAGACAGCCAGTAATCTCCTGAGAGGCAAATACAAAATATCTAAAAAGACACCACATCACTTTAGCTATTACTTCACTCGACATGGGATAAATTTCACTAACGCTAGTTCCACTTCAAACTACCGACATCATAGTTTCTTCCCCAGAGCGGCAAGGCTATTAGTGAAGTCCAGAGAATTGATCAGTTTCTCTGAGTGACTCGTTATTAGTTAGATTGTCATTGTCTTCCAACTGAATTCGTTTTTAATCTAACTTAATTTTGTACCGCGTTTCTTGTGATCGCATAAATATATATATAGAGGGAGTGAATAATTCGGTATCACTATGTGGGGTCTCCTTATCAATAGCGAGAAGAGAAGCATACCTATAGGCCATAGTTCGAGGGAGATTAATGACACTTTGAGAAACGTATGAAACACGTTTCCCGTAGGATAACATAGATTCGAATGGCATGCTCCAACACTGAAGTAGAGGACCATGGTCTCCTATTTTGGTAGAGTAGTGTAGGAGAGAATGCGATTTGAACACATTCACATTCTTCATTCTCTTCTGTTTCTTCTTCTCTGGCTCTCCCTCATTGTCTCCTTCTCCATCCACATCCAGATCGTTGTCTCCATAGATCTGAATCATTACAAAGTCTCATTTCTTTTTTTAGTTAATTCAACAACAGTACTTAAGTTATATCGTCGAAACATTTTTTTTTCTTAAATTTTAATAATTAATTAGATAGAATCACCTCAACAGCTCGCTTCAGATACGAACGTATGTCCTCGTCCAGCTGAGAGATCGAAGACTTGTCGAAGGAGGAGGCGAAGATTGACTCGACGAGCTCACGGAAAGTGAGATAGTGACGCCATTCGTCGGTCTCCCAGTCAAGGTTCTCGGCAGCGATGGCTACAGGTAACAATCGTAGCAGAGTCCTTAAGTATTCAATTATGATATTCTAAACATTGTTATCAATTATGAATGAAAATTTAATATACTGACCACATTGTTCCTGCTCTCTGGGATAGTGTAGCTGATTGAGAAACGTTCTTAGGAAGTGGGCATGGCTTATTCTTGTGGTCATTAGTTCCGTACGATAAATTGGCCAGCCGAGTGTTAACCCGTTCCGTTGTAACTCCTTGAGCGTGAAGGTGTACAAGGACACGGTGAACCTAAAAATGCACCGAGGGAATGATTGACATGCTATTTTTAGGTCCCACTCACTGCTCGTCTCGCTTCCCCCTCCAGGATATCATGCATGATGTCGGGCGCGTCACTCGACACAGGAAGAAATCCAGGCGCAGCATCGAGAACGGTACGATTTCTTAAAAATTGATAATTTGACATCAATTAACAGGTTATAATTTACCGTATTCCACTTATTTCAATCACGCTTTCTCCGTTTCCCCTTCTTCTCTCCAGCTCATTACATGTGTCTCTGTACGATTGATCAGAACGGTGGACAATACAGTCGTCGTCAATGCAGCCATCAAACTCGGTGACATCCGTCTCACACGCTCTACAAATTAGTGTTATTTATACAAACAGGAAATATTACCGTCTTCATTATTAGAATAATTAAGTAATTAGTTTAATGCTCTAAATCTACGACAATAAATTAATCACCTGCAGCAAAGACCACTGCTAAATGTCTTCCGGTAACCAAGAATTTCATTCTTGCTCTTGTTATCTCCTTCCAATTGGAGAAAGTGTGTTCAGTTGGGAGTACGTAGAATTCACGGGTCTTCAAAAAGTGTTTCCGTTGATAGTCATTGCTTAATTGCTTCAACGAATCAAGGAATTTCTGTAGATCCGCTGCTCCGAAGAACCGAGATAATTCCATACATTCTTTTATGGTAGATACCGCAGCGTCAATCGTCCCAATCTTGACTGTAGGATCAGACAAGTATCCCAGAACTAGACTCTCAATACTCTTCTCAGCAGCAAAGAGGGGAGAGAAATCTTCCGGGTCGGGTTCAGGGTCCGGTTGAGCCACAGTTAATTGGGACATGGTCTGACTGATACCACGGGCAGGAGAAGGGGGTTGTGATGGAGCAGCAGCGGGACTGGGGCTTCGTTGTTGAATGCGCACAGGATGAGGTACTGAAACATAAAAAGTTATGCTTAAAATTGTTCTAGCTGTTTGTTTTCTTTGACTATTTCTCTTTTATTTATCATTTTCCAGGTAACTCTCGTATGAATCGTTTGCGTGTGCGCCTCTCCGCGACCGCACGGTACGACCAAGAAGGAGAAGGGGAAGAGAAGTTTGAGAAAGGAGACAAAAGGCAAGTTTGAGTTTCTCGAATTGTATATAGCAATTCTACAGAAAATTCGGTTAGGAATAAATATTTCGAGGACAAGTGTTGAGTATACGTGATTTGCTATAGTTTATCGATCTCTGATTTTCATAGCTCTCAATCAATCGAAAACTGACAACCTACAGTAACCCCAGCACTAATTCAGGCGATTCTCATCGAGTGCGATTGAGTGCGCGTCTCCACAAAGGAGTGCAGTGAATGAGAAGGGGAGAGAAGAGAAGGGAGAGAGGGAGTGCGAAAGGCAAGTTTGAGTTTCTCGAATTGTACATAGCAATTCTACAAGAAAAAAACAGGTTAGAGACGAATATTTCGAGGGTGAGCACTTGGCACGCCCGATTAGCGATAGTTTATTGCTCCCTGATTCCATGGTTCTCGATCAATCGAAAAACTGACAGCCTACAGTAACCCCTCCACCTTTTCAGACGCCACTTATCTCATTTGTTTGCGCGCACGACATTTCGCAGTGAATGAAGAGAGAGACAGGAAGAGATTGGGAGATCGAATACTATAGGCAGGTTTGTGTTTCTCGCATTCAACATAGGAATTCTATAGAAAATCAGTTGGAAACAAATATATTTATAAATATTTGAGGGGATAAACCAAAGAATAAGTATACCGAGTGTTGCTACATCCTCGTTTTTTTTTAATTTTCTCATTTCTCGTTCAATCAATAATCGCTAAACTACAGTATACTGTGTCCTTCTCAGATCATCTCTGGCCTTTTTAATACGAAGAGAGAAGAAATAAGAATGAAAGAAGAGCACATATTAAATACATGAGAAGACGAGGAAAATAAATAAAAATTATATTGTATCATTTTCAATCGAAGATAAATGTATGTACCTCCGTTCCCGACATTCTCGTGGTGCTGCTTGAAGTGAGCCCTGAACGTCCTCAAATTCTTCATCACCAGCCCATACGTGCACTCCTTGCAAACTATCCTCTCCTTAAATATTCATTTTGCATTTCTCATGATATTAAATAACTCACTTCTCCATTCTCTCCAACGTGGTGAATCCTCAAATGAGATGATCGATCTTTGGCAGTTGTGAAGTAGTCATTGCATTTCTCGTAAGGACAGCCAAAGGACATCTAAGAAATTGCAATATAAATAACTGAGAAAACAATATTTTGAAATAAAAAAAAGATAAAATAGGCTAATCATCCGCGCTCTGGTAAGAGCGTCGATATCTCACATTTAAGATACTTGAAGTATCTTAGAGACCGAGTATCTTATATCTTAGCAACTCGCGGCTATCTAGCTACCAACTCTCTTAGATAGTTGAAGTAGATACCAAGTATCTTAGATACTTCGCGCTCTGTGTAGGCAGAAATTAATTATCTTGCTACTCAATCTGCTTCAAAGATCAAATTCTCATGAGCCTTTGCGTGCGATAATAAAGATGTATTTTGTGTATTCTTCTTTCACTATCTTGTTTATTAGTAAGACCCCGACATTTTCCAGGATATGAGGATCCCTGGATTGTAATCAAATTTCAATCAATTTTGCTCACTTGCTTGACCGTGATGCAGTGGATGCGCAGGATAGCGGAGACATCCATAATAGCCACGAGAATCACGCATGAGCAGTTGAGAAAGAAATCGCCGTACCTGACATTTAATTCGAAGCAAATGATTCAAAACTACAGATAGGGGTAACGGATAAGGAGCGTGCAAAAATGAGAGTCCCTCTCGCTTACACCCACACTTTCTCTCTCTCTCTCTCGCACTGAAAATCCATTTCAATAAGGAAGGCCGGCATGTGGAATGGTTTGAATATAATACATCACGAAGCGGCACGAAGCGGGAAAAACTACTTGGGATTTTTTTTGCGAAAATATTTCGTTCAGCCCACACTTGAAATTATTCTTTTTTTGTATAGATTACACGCTTTTAGGGATATTTGAGTCATACCACTGAACGGCCTGGCAGGTTGAATTAGTCTTGAAGATGAAGAACCAGGCCCCGTGAGGGAGGTAGAATGAGCAGTCCACTGCAACAGGTCAGGGTGTCAATATTTGCATGTTTTGATAGCCTATTCACAGATTTATTCATATTTTTTAGTGTTTATGCTACTAGAAGTTCTTCATAGCTCCTGTATTTAGCTATTGGAAAATTCAAAAGTAAGATTTAAAAAAAAGTAAAATCACTCACTCACAATTCAACATAAAATTTCAGATGTGAACATCTATTTTTTAGTTTCGAAACTAATGAGAACGAATACATCTAAGAACGCTTGTGAAGCACTCGGATCCCGTGAATTGAATTAAGATGTAATTTAGAGTGCGAAATGTGAGACCACGGTCTCTTCATTTCGCACACTCTCCAGACCGGTTGATAGAGGAGCGAGTGTGCGAAATGAAGAGACCATGGTCTCACATTTCGCACTCTAGTGTGATTGCACGTACTGTATTTGAGCATGAAGGTCATCGCGGAAATGGCAAGCATCCAATAGAAGAAAATCATCCAACGCGTATTCCATTTGCTGAAGAAAACCCGAACCATAAATCTTTTGTGACTTTTTCTACACTTTTTTCTATACTTTCTACGGCGTGTCACGCGCCGATCATTTCAAACCGATTAGCAAAGTGGTATTATTCTGGAAGAGTGTTCGCGAATTTGCAATACCTGAATACGAGAGCGTATGAAAGTGGAGCGTACACTGCCACCACGCGATTGATCGCGATGCTCAAATGAGTGAAGCAGCTGATCTGGGGATTTTTAAAATTAATATTTTAATTTGTTTTCTTATTTGAGGCACCTCTCGCGAGACCTCTAGCTTGTGTCCTAAAATAATAACTTGATAAGTATATCTTCAAACCGGCATCACTAATTGTCAAATAGTCAGCTCGAAAATTTTCTAAGCAACTCAGTATGGGTTCTAAGTAGGGTTTGTCAAATCGGTTCCAAAAAAAAATTCACACACTCACTCGCGCGCCGCCTGGCGCAGAGAGTGTGTGAAATGAAGAGAGCAGGATCCGATTTGACCAACCCTAGTTCTATGCACACCTGGTAGGCGGTGAGCACAGCATATCCTATGTGGTCCGAAATTGAATAGAGAAGGTCACTGCGGCTGCAACTCGTAATTGTTAGCAGAAATAATTTACTGATATGTAAAAATGCAATTGTGCATTGTAAATTTGGGCGAAACTACTACAGGTGCTCCCGTTTCACTCGATTAGAGATAGAGATGAACACTCGAAAAGGCGAAAATGAAAAAAAAAACAAAGCGTTTCGATTCCGTCTCAGAACAGTTATTGGTTTCGTTGTTTATTCTTTCTTTGTCTCCAAACAAAGGGAGTTTCGATTGAAGAAAACAAATTAGAGCCAAACTATTTAATTAATTAGAGCTTAATTATCCGAAATAGGTAAAATCTTACAAGAAAATACAAGGTGCAATGTAAGCGGCGAAGATAAATTGGTGTATGCTGTCAACAATTGCCTGAACAAGCAATTAATCATTCTTCAAATTTATTGATAAATATCAATTAATTTTTCAGAGTTGCCAAAAACACATGGAAAAAGTGTCTTCTGATTGAAGGTAAGCAGAGTACAGTTATGTATTCATACTAGAAGGGACAATTACTGCTTCTCACGAGACAGCAAAAAGGATTGCTAATAGCAGTGCAGTACTGCAGTGCGCTCGAGTCTCATGTGCACCGCAGTAGTTGATTTCTAAAAAAAGCAAGATTTTTTACAGAAATGCACTGAGGAAAACGTGCACTTACTGAAAACGCACTGTTTATCGATACTGCACTAATTTCGGCACCCTAGTAGTAATCAAGTCTCACATAAGTCGTTCAATTTGTAAAAAAAATATCTTGACAAGTAACGTTCACCTGTGAGAGTGTGAGTCTGCCGAACGAGTTATTCAGTGAAGGCATCGACTTAAGGAAGGCGATGACTACGAGATTGCATGAGAGCCCAACCATCGCTATCTGGGAATTAGAGTGCGAAATGTGAGACCACGATCTCTTCATTTCACACACTCTCTCGACCGGTCGATAGGTGAGAGAGTGTGCGAAATGAAGAGATCGTGGTCTCACATTTCGCACTCTACTGGGAATGTTAACAATTTATCTGCGCCCGAGGCGCAACAGGATTTGAAATTTTACAAGAAATAAGGGGAAGATACTGGGGGCTCTCCGAATTTTCTTGGGGTGACGGAGGTCTTTGACGACGGAGTGATTTGTCAATCGTTTCTTGAATATTCGATGATTGGGGCAGTGAGGACTTCTATTGGGATCATATAAATTTATGTTAATAATTGTTTCGTGCCCCCTGGCACAGTCTCGTGTTAATTGCCAGACGTCGTGCCATCGCTCGTACAGTGCGCACACAGAGCGGAAGTCGCATACTTCTCATACTCCAGAGATACTCCAGAGCTCTATGTAGTGGTCTCTCCTGCTGAGAGAGCATGGGGGAATCGAGAGAGAGTGAAAGATCGTTTCTCTTGACGCTCTCCCCATTTACGTGCTCCCTGAGCAGGAGATACTCAGAGCAAGAGAATAGGGTGGCTTCTAGTTTTATGTAGAAACACTAATATCGAACGCACCGGAAACAAGACTGCGCCGGCAATTTGATAGTCATTTCCGTAATCGAAATCGGACATTGTTTGATTCGACGGAACGCTGCTCATTGAGTGAATTCGAGCTGCAAATGAGGAGACAAAAAATGTGGCAGAAAACAAATCCAAAACATTTTGAATTCAGTAGAAAGCCGGATTAGCACGTTAGACGAATCAACTCGTGCTTGTGTTTTCACACAAAAAATAGTATTCCTACCTCAAGGCAAATCCTTTCCCAAGTTATATTCTGATGCTTGCTGTATGTGTTTGGTAATGGAGCGAATAATGTCAAAATCGCTGTTGTCAGGTAACGCGCGACCTCTCTAGCGTGTTACTCAATCGTTGATAATGACGATTGGAAAATAATAACGTGATTGACACCAATGAGCTTGAACAGCTCATTTACGATAAATGAGGCAATAGAAAAAATTAGACTAGTTACATAACCCCACACAATTTGGGCTCTGTGGCGCCAGTTCACGTAAACCAGGGACACCCTGAACTATTGCGTACCTAGAGGATATAGAGACGTCAAGAACGGCAAAAACAACGCGGCATTTGGAGCGACTACTCTTATTACGTGTGATCAATGAAGTTAGTCAGTGAATGGTAAACAAACAATTCACGAAATCCGGCGCATGATTAAGAGTATTGTATCATGATAATATTGTATCCAAAAAAAATCGCAGAATGAAAAAAAAACAATTTAATCCGGGGGGAATCATCGGAAAGTGAGAGTGTCTCGTGGTAACACACCCACTTCTCTCACTCTAGGCCCCATTCGTGAATTCACTTTGTGTGGTGAACACATTTTTGTATGCAAAACGTGTCGGAGAATCATATGATATGATATGATAATGAGCCGCATATGGAATTGGTTTTGAGACTCACAAATAATTATAGATCGTACACGGTGTGATTAAAATGTAAATTCACTCATTAAATATATAATTACATGTTAATGAGTTAAAAAATGGATAGCTACGACGATTTTAATTGCTATGAATACAAGCGAACTCTAAGAACGCAATTATCTCACAAGGGTATTCGTGAGAATATGGAAAAGAGCGAAGAGTGGGAGTTGTTACCTTCCGTACCCAATCTGCAGCAGTGAAAGGTAAAGGAAAAGGAAAAAGGTGTTCCATGTCAAGCTCTTTTTCAGTGGCAAGCTACCACGCTAGATGGGGCATTCCGGTAATCCGGGATTACGTAACCCTAGCTTTCCCAAGGCTTCGTGAACAAGGGCGGGGGTAGAAGACTGCTGCGGAGAAGATCAAACGTGGGTATATCGTACTTGCTGAAAATATCGGAACGTTTACCGGAAAACGTGAAAAATATTCACTTTTTGTAACTTTGCGAAGAAAATTATTTACGACTCGTGAGTAGGCTCATATTTTTTGTCCACCTCGATTTACCGGAAAGTACCCGGATATGCCCGGTGAAATGTCTAAAACAAAGGAGAAAATTCGATGCGAAAACCGACCAAGTTAGCGAATTGTCATCATTACCGTATGCAGCCGGGAAATTCCAGTAATTGCCGGTTCTGTCCTATTCTTGCAATCGAATTTGTTGCTTTGTTTTACACATTTCACCGGGCATGTCCGGGTAGATTCCCGCAAATCGATGCGGATTAATCGAATTAGCATAAACGCAAATCATGATAATGTGTACTCGCAAAGATGCAAATAGTGAATATTTGTCACGTTTTCCGATAAACGTTCCGATATTTTCAGCAAGTACGATACTTCAACATGAATAAGCTTCACTTTTGCGTAGATTGTAATGATCTGCATCAAAGTTCCGTTGGAAAAAGACACCGTAAATAATACGTAAAGAGGGACCGAGTGCTTTATAAATAATAACAAAGTATCAACAATATGTTCCCGAATGCATTAATGCGAAACTTCTTTGACGCTGCTCGGTTTCATACCATATATAAATTATGAGCGATAGCTCTCGTAATAAAGTTATACATAAGTTATAAACGTTTGTAATGCGAAATGCGATTTGGAGAGGCAATGTAGTTTTTATAGTTGATCGAAAAAAAATACAAATTTAGAGGAGTAAATGAATTGCGAACTTTTCACAGATAACAGCCAATTAATGCCTGTTGACCGCGTCCATAGTTAAATTGAGCTGATTCGGATAAATCAAAAAGGTTTGATTAAAAAAATCGTTCTTTATGGATCCAACATTAGCGGGATAGTGTTGCCATTATTTCTTATTTCCTTTATTTCCTGATATAATTCGATGCGGCCGTGGACGCTGATGGTCCGCGCGCACCAACACGCGAGCTGCTCTGACACACACGTACCGCAGCTGCACCTGCGCCTACAACTTGCCGATTTCCATAAATTCAGCAACTTTAACGCCTCAACTATGCTAGATTTTGCAATGTTGTCTCATAAGTAATTTGTGAAATAGAAATGAGTATTGCTGCCTGATCTGTTTGGTAGTCGTTCCATCGAGGCGCTCTTTATCACTTGATATCAGTGCCCACACCTCGCTGCCGTAGAGTACGGTAGGTAAGATGCAGCTGTCGAAGAGCCTCCTCTTAGTCTTCATGAGAAGAATACGTACGCCAGCAGGTGGTGGAGTTTGCTCCAGGCAGCCCAACTGAGACGAATCCTGTACTCCACTTCTTCGGAGGGGTCCAGGGGAAGGGAAAAATTCTTCTGCCAAGATATGTTGTAAACTCGACGAATTTGAATAATTGACCGTCGATGCTGCAAGATGTGAGGAGAACCGTATAGGACGCATTGACTTCGAGACTGACGCATGCACACGCTTTCATCATGAGCTTTCGCTGTATGCGAAACTCCTCTCTTCACGCTTACTGGACCAGTTCCTCGTACACACGGATGAGGGTAGAAGAGGACTCGTATAGGCTAGAGTGCGAAATGTCAGACCTCGCTCTCTTCATTTCACACACTCCCTCGTCCATCGACCGGTCTAGAGAGTGTGTGAAATGAAGAGAGCGGGGTCTCACATTTCGCACTCTAGTAGAGGCGGCTTAGAGGCTCAATGCGTACACTACGCGCAATGTTCCAGGGGGAGCATGTGATCGTCTCCCTTCTTTATTCGTGCATTTTTCTATATCTCTTTATTCGGAAAATGTTTGCATGAACACGAAACGTTCATTTGGCACGAGGAACGGTGTGAGACGATGTTCGCACAATGCTCACTCTTGACGATTTAAATTCGAAGAGAGCCAAGACTTCTCTGGAATCATGAATTGTAATAATACAAAATGTATTGTAATAATAAATAAGTATGCTTTGCGCATTGCTTTTTTCGATTGGGATAAACGATACGCACTTTCTGAAATGCCCGATGTAAGAGAGAACAATGAATGGCGAGAACGTCGCTGTTGTTTCCGCCACCTACAATTCAACAATGCACTGGGCACAAACTCAGAAAAGAATCTTTTTTTTAAATTTTTTTTAGATATCGGAAATCTTTATCTCTCCTCATCACTATTATAAAATACAAAAGCACAGGAAGAAGACGAATCATTAGGATCAGGACACGAAGTGATCATGTTCACTTATGTACTTGTAGCTGATATGTCTCTTACTTCTAGTGACTTACTCTAACAGGTAAACGAAGTTTTCACTTGTGCCCTACAAATACAAATTTATCAGTGTCGCTTTAGGGGCGTGCCCTAGCGAAATCATTCTCAAAGCCAGAGCTCTCTCGCGTACCCCTCGCATCCTATTTTCTCTCTCTCTTCCCCTCGCCTTCTCTTTGGCAAGCTACGCCCGCTTATTTTCTACAAAAGAAAGTAATCTTGACCAGAAATGAGAGTGTTTCAAGTGCGGGATCATGCAGAATGTCCAAGAATCCGACGAGAAATGATAATAGAGTGAGGATTTCCACGAGTGGAAGAGCCGCTTGCAAGGAGAGCATCTGAATTTTGCGATTTTTGCACATTTATCTTTAAATTAACACATTTATCAGTAAAAATTGTGGTCAGCGCATATTACTGCGGTCAGGACGATACTAAAGTGGTCGCCATAACGTTCTTAATATGTTAAACAAGAAATTCATTCGAGTAAGTCTTCTTTATTTTTCTATTTACTGTCACTCTCACACGTAATATGAAAGTTGTTGAAAAGGTTCAGAATTAGAGATGCCAAAGGAAGAGTACAATGGTATGTTTTGACTCGCAGATTATCGCTCAGTGTGTGCAAATGAGACGGAAAAGAGCTCCAATTTCTTATTAGGTCGATCACAAATGTATCTGGGAACAATGTTTGGCATGCCATCAGGCCATGCACTCCCATATTGTGAAGATATCGCAAAACTCTTCCGGAAGAGTGAGCGTTTTCCGCAAAATCGTCGATTTTCATCCTATTTTCAACGATTTTTTTGTGATTCTGAAGTTGATATGTCAATCACTCGTCCAGTAATAGACTAAGGGAGATCATCGAGGCCATAAATGCTTGAAAGGTTATTGATTGTCTTGTCTAATTCAGAATTATAAGCAAAAAAATCGACGATTTTGCGAAAAACGCTCACTCTTCCGGGGTTTTTGAATAATTTTAAAATATATGAGTGCTTGACCTCATGACCAAATATTGTTCCCAGGTGCATTTGTGATCGACCTGATAAATAATGGTTCTCACGTAAGTTTAAAGACCAATCGAAAAACGAATTTCACAGACCGAAAGAGCGTGGAAAAGTAACAACAGCTTGCTCTAAGAGAAAAGTTTTCTCGGAAGTTGCGTTGAAAGACTAAAAAACGGCTTCAAAGTTCGCCGGATGCACCTTACAGTAGCTGTAGCAAATCGAGGAATGACTTCTGTGGCGTAATATCTCACTGGGATCTTAGTTGGACCTAGAAGTATCCAAAAACGTGAAAAACTCAACATCGAAAATGGCAGCTGTGCCAAGTTCAGTCCGAACCTCTCGTGAGAGGCGTGATATATTTATGTGGCAAACGTACCTACGCAACTATGTTTTTGAGATCATTTTAATGAAAAAATAGTGGATAACTAGCAGGGTGTGTTGAGGTTAAACTACGTTATGGTAGGGTGCGCACTACGTTTTCAAAGTATGATTCAGGGGGGCATTCAGTTGCCGGGCACATTTCGGCCCAGGGGGAACTTTGCAGCCGGCTCAAAGTTTGGTCCAGGGGGAGTTCGGCAGCCGGCTCCAAGTTCGGACCAGGGGGAGCAAGATAGCCGGCTCCAAGTTCGGTCCAGGGGACGCTCGGTAGCTTTCTCAAAGTTCGGTCCAGGGGGAGCTCGGGAGTCGGCTCCATGTTACATTATGTTGGAGAGTGTTAATCGCTACAAAGACTACTGGCTTATTCCGTTGCAAAAGGTTCGTGAGGCTTTCACAACGGAAACGCAGGATACAGTGCGTTCAGAACTTTTAGAACAATTTCAGAGACGTTTCCTGTGATCCCCTACGCTCTCTGAATAATTTTAAAAGTTTACGAAATTTTCGATTTTTCACGTTAAAACGTGTTAGAACACGTTCAGACACGTTTGTGACATCGCAAAACACTGTTCATCTGATCCCCTACGCTCTCTGAATCATTTTCAAACTTTTCGAGATTTTTCACGTTAAAGAAGGAGTGAAGGGAATATTTTCGTGGGTAAAGTGGCAACACACGTCTATTGCTTCCCTCAACGATAAGAGATCCCCGAAGTTTCAAATCTCTAGCTCGAAAACTGACGGAGATATGCGCGCGCAAAGTTTGCGTGATGATCAGGGATTCCGTATGTGTATCAGCCAACGGGCTGCAAAATCTCTAACTGAGCTGCATAATCCCTCGACTCTCGCTCGTTACCCCTGCCAAAAAATAAATTCTGAAAATATGCAATGAGAAAGTGTTGCGTGGTATTGTTTTGTGATTAATAGCACTTTAAAATGTTATTTCATTTTTTCATACACAAAAACACTTTTTTTCCAACTGTTTCAGACAAAACATGGAACGAAAAAAATAGTATGTAATTTTGCCACATAAATACATCCTTAGAATCAGTGTCTCCGGCGGTTCGAATGAGCTATATCACGACGGTCACACTTTAACGAGTCAAAAACGCTTAAGTACGGGGTAATTAAGCTAATTAGCGACAAATGAAATACATAGCGAGATTCGCCATCAAATTCTGATAGTACACGTGCGATTTCGACGCTTTATCTGCAACGCTGAGGAAGAAATATTAGAAAAAAGTGATTTCACTGTATTCTGGCGCGTGCGCATTTTGGCGCCAAAAGTAAAATTCATGAAAAATCAAAGACGCCACCTTGTTCAGCATCGAGAACTACCCCTAGGGGCATGTTTGGGAGACATTTAATTTTTTAGCTGTGCGGAGCCCTGTTGGAGATTTGTTGAATCTATCGAGGATAGCGTCATATTCACTTTCAGTCGGAAAATCAAGCTCACCTGGACAAAGTTGCGATGCATTCGCGCTGAACTTGCGCTCATCGAGCTGGACAGCGCCTCTAAGATGCGACGAATTTTCCATCTGATAATTTGATTCTTTTTGAGTGCAGAACCGGCGGGTACCTGAGACACAACATCACACAGTAAGTGAGAGGTGTAACAATGCAGAGGATACACATAATTACGGCAATTCCGAAACAGCGGATGTCTTCGCTTGCTGAAAGCCATCCGTTTCCAAAGCAAAATATATCAAGGTTAGCCCTTCATAGAACAAATTAAGTCAAGATATTTCCCTTTCTCACATAGGCCATAGTCTTCTAGGCTCTTCGTTTTCTTTTCGCCCCCCACTCACCCATAATTTCCGCTTTTTCACATATATTTTATCTTATTATAATAAGATGCACAATAGCGTTCATGGCGATGCAATGGTTATAAATAACCATTGCATCGCCATGAACGCTATTGTACCCGTAAATGTACTCTGAGAAAAAAGTCACTAGGATCAGGACACAAAGTGAAAATGTTCACTTACCTGTCACTAGAAATAAGAGACATTTCACTTACCGGTAAGTGAACTTTTTCACTTTGTGTCCTGATCCGCCGTGACTTTTTTCTGAGTGTATACGATTTGTTGGCGCAGTCGTAAATGTATACGAGTTGTTGGTAGAGTGAATATAGGATCGCTTCTGACGATTCACGGGAGGAAAGAGAATTCAAGAAAGAGAAAAATACTCGTATTATCGAATCTACGCGATTTTGTACTTACCGCTGTTACAGTGGGAACGGGAAAGGCAATAAACAACAGGATGAGCACGGTTTGCATGACGGTAGGATGCGCGCTTCGAACTACGCGTAAGCGAAATAAGAAAGATGCTAGAATCGTGAAGAACTGAAAAAATGTTGCCAGTGAATTTGTTGTAAGCAACCTCTTGAAAGGGTGCGCGAACCCTTTCAGGAGGATATAAACTATTACATTTATAAAATGAGCTTCCGTTGTTTACCATACAGGGACATTGACGACTCTCTCGCTTTTGCGTGGTCTCTCGTCTCAGTAAACACAGGAAGTCCCAGTTCGACATTTTGTTTGATCGTATCATTTTATAAATGTAATATGCGTGACGAACAGTGTAGGCAGCGAAGCAAATTAGCGCCTCGTAAAATCGATAGCATACAACGGAGCCGGCTAGCGTGCACGGGCCGTGGTAGAGGTATACTGCCAACCACCGAATTGAAATCACCCTGCATTGTATTACGTTCTTGCATTTCTACGTGCCAAAACCACCTGATGAACAGCTTACAATAATCACAAAGCCACTGTCGCGCCCATGCACGACTTGCCTAAAATACGTGCGTGTTGATAAATGAGTATCTCGCTCTCTCAACTACCAGGTCAGGGAAATTTTGCACTTTAACTTCATTCCGTCTAGACGTCATTCTAACGTATCAAACACGTTAAATGTCAACAGCGTCGCAACATCAGACACTGCTAGATAGTATGGATGCAAAATGAAGAAATTTTCGCGAAATAAAGAGGGGGAGCGGCGTTCCCCTCTTCAAGAAGAGGGAAAAGTGACGCGACATTGTGCCTCTCATGGCAGCCACAACATGCTAATGTGGACTGATTCCAGACATCCACACTAATCTCATGCAAATTAGAGATGCACGCGTCATTTAGATTGAAATATCAGTATATTGACACTATTAGTCTTCTTGAAGAGGGGCCTCCCTCTTCATGAAGAGTAGAACGACCGCTTCCTCTCTTTTTGAAGAGAGGAGGGAATCAGAATTCCTTTGTTCGGGGAGAGGAAGATTTTCATTTCACTCTTTATTTGGCATCCCTACTAGAGAGCCATGTCCTTCCTCTACGAATGAGTGCCATGGCGCCATAGTCGTTGCTTTACTCAGAGATCGAAGTCTCCAGCTTTCCTTACTCTGGAGTGTTCACTTCTCCTAATAATGGGAGACTTTATGTCTCCATCACTCAATTTCGCATGCTGTCTCAGCTGGAGGCAACATCTCCAGAGTAAGGAAAGCTGGAGACTTCGCGCTCTCTGTGCGTCACTTCCCATCCCTACCCACAATTTCCCCTTTGTGTGGTATATATATATATATATATATATATATATATACAGTAGCGGACAAAAGTTTACGGGCACTTTTTCTTTTTGATATAACTTTAGAACCCCTGGAAGGTTTGACGCGACATGCAGGGGTCTAATACGAAATCCATTGAAGATTACGATGCAACTATTGGGGTATTGCAAAATCTTCCCGTTATTGCGTCGTGATGACGCAATCGATGCATACTTTTTTGAATGGACATTATTCTTTCATGGAATTTTTCCTGCTCGCCTAACTTTCAGGATTTCAGAGAACTTTCAGGACATGCCCAAGGTCTACCTATAAAAAAATTTTCAAGTTGCTGCGGTGCCGCTACTTGGCTGCAGCAAAGCTGCAAAATCGAGGTCGGAAAACCATATCTCACCTTTTAGACATCGCACAGACCCAAGCAATACATCAAAATGATCACCATCATGACTGCCGATGATCCTGAGAATATGGTCGCGGTTGCTTTCAGGACACGAAAAAATCACATTTTCGCAATATTGTGGTCTGACAAAGGGGAAGTCTATAGGACGTGCTCTAAAGATCTGGTTTGCGCGTGGATTCGTTTGAGAATCTATGGGAGAACCGATTCCTAGCGTTTCGATGCAATAAGCGTTTCGATTGGATTCCTGTCCGTGGCGATCGATTTCCGGAAGGACACTGGTTTGGCCACGCCCATTTTCCACCCTTTAACAAGGCTCGCACTTTTGAGTGTATCTCGGCTCTGAGTTAACGAAGAATGCTGGCAGACCCATCAATGGAATCAGCGTGGCTTGCTCTATAATCTCATTCACAAATTGCATCATCACTATGCAATATTTCATCATTCTTAGGCAATAATTCTCAGAATCATATAACATCACATTGTAATAACGTAATTTGTGCTTTACAGTGATGGAAGGACCAAATTGATTTTATTTGCACCGCTTCCACCATTTTCCGTTGACTTACCGCACATAATACACAAAAAATAGGAGTATTGCCTAAGGATGACGTAATATTGCATTGTGATGATGCAATTTGTGAATGAGATTATAGAGCAAGCCACGCTGATTCCATTGATGGGTCTGCCAGCATTCTTCGTTAACTCAGAGCCGAGATACACTCAAAAGTGCGAGCCTTGTCAACGGGCGGAACATGGGCGTGGCCAAACCAGTGTCCTTCCGGAAATCGATCGCCATGGACATGAATCCAATCGAAACGCTTATTGCAGCTAGGAATCGGATCTCCCATAGATTCTCAACCGAATCCACGCGCAAACCAGATCTTTAGAGCACGTCCTATAGACTTCCCCGCGATGTCTAAAAGGTGAGATATGGTTTTCCGACCTCGAGTTTGCAGCTTTGCTATATATATATATATATATATATATATATATATATATATATATATATATGAGAGGAATCGCGAGAGACTCGACCACTTCGGCCATGGCCAGGACGTAGAAATTTATGATTTTTGAAAGGTATTTCAACACCTCCTCTATCGATTGGCGTTGACAGAATTTTGATAAAAAATTTCGCAATCGCGTGAAACATATCCAAACCTGGAGTCTTCGGATTTTTCCGCCGAGAGGTAAAAGTTTGAGAAATCATAACTCGGTTCAAAATAAAGGTTGTCAATTGCGGTTTTGTTTGTTAGATAGAGAATATCGTTGGCTACAGTTTGGACCGTTCCAACTCATTCCTGGCTGATTCATTGGAGCGAAGCGGTCGGTTTCATAAAAAATGTTATAAATCGCTGTAAAGTTAAAAGTGTTCTTAGGTTCTTTGTTTTTTCTTTCGTTCGAACGCGCAGCTCGGTTGCTCACTGGAACTCAGAAGTCGGTCAAATCGGATCTTGCGTAGCAATTTCGCTCTGCCGAACTTTTTTTTGAAACAAATATTTGTTATGCCATTGTTCCAAACAGTGTCATTTGCAGTGTAAATATTCATAAACAATCTAAAAACACCAAACAAGTTGTTTTTGGGGACTTTTAAAGTGAACTTTTTGAGAGAAAAATATTCGAAAAATTTCAGGGCTGAAATTCACTTTTGAAGAAACTGTACTTTACAAGGTCTTATTGTGTACTAATGTTGTCATAATCGTTAGAGATGATGCTCAACGGAAGATTTGTGCAGATGCATGCAGAGACTAAAATGGTTATTGCATTTCCAACACTCTTCGTGTGATGGTCTGTTTCATATCTTACACCGCTAGCCATATCCTTAGAATTTCCCTCATCATGCTAAGAGCAGTCGGAAAATTGAAAGTGAGTCTCTATCTCATCATTTTGGGCAGCTACAACAACTACGTTTTCCAATATTTGACTGAAAGCGCGTGTTCTACCTTCTCAAAGAGCAAATATCGTATTTTTCGAAAATGCATCCTCTTTTTCACACATATCTCAGAAATCTGGATGTCCACCAAATCCTGGCGCAGGTCAAATTGTTCAGAGAGTTTAGTTGAATCATTTTGTAGTTGACAGTATTCAAATCTAACGATGATTTGATATCGAAAAAAATTTAAACCTCAAAATTGCTCAAATATCTGAACAAAAAAATAATGATTCTGAGGATTTCTGAAACGTTTCGAGCGAAATATCGTCCTCATTCATTTTCATGTACCTAAAGAAGAACTATGAAACTGATGACTTAAACTTCTGAAAAAAAAAATTTTTTTTTGAAAAATACCATGAAATAATCATGGTGAAAAATATTTTTTTTGACCATGACCCCGGGTTCATGGTATTTTTCAAAAAAATTATGTTTTCATAATTTTATGTTATTAGTTTCATAGTTCTTCTTTAGGTATATGAAAATGAATGTGGGCAATATTTCACTGGAAGCGTTTCAAATATCCTCAGAATTAATTTTTTAATGTGAGAAATTTGAGCACTTTTGATGTTTATATTTTTTTATGTCAAATCATCGTTAGATTTGAATACTGTCAACTACAAAATGGTTAAATGAAACTCTCCGAACAATTTGACCTGCGCCAGGATTCGGTGGATATCCAGATTTCTGAGATATGTGTGAAAAAGTGGATGTATTTTCGAAAAATACGATATTTGCTCTTTGAGAAGGCAGAACACGCGCTTTCAGTCAAATATTGGAAAACGTAGTTGTTGTAGCTGCCCAAAATGATGAAATAGAGACTCACTTTCAATTTTCCGACTGCTCTTAGCATGATGAGGGAAATTCTAAGGATATGGCTAGCGGTGTAAGATATGAAACAGACCATCACACGAAGAGTCAGGCCCATGGCGCAGTGGTTAAGCGCGCGCCTCAGGGGCAGCACATTGCAAATTCAATTCCTCTTTTGCCAAAACCTTTGCTATTTACAGTAAAACGGAATCTTGATACTCTCGTACTCTTAAAACCCTCGTTCTCACTACTTATTTTTGCAAACGAAAGCACAATTCGAAACCGAAAATATTGATTTCGTTTTTGTTTCTAAAAATCGTTTAAAAGTATAAAGAATATAATGCTTGAAGGCCGAGAGGTGTTGAATCACTCCTAACCCCATTTCTGACGTTTTCGAGTTTGTTTTCGCGGTATTTTAACATCACAAACTTGTCGTAGCACCATGGGCCTGGGCGCGATCGATAGAGCTTCTCAAGAGCTACAAAACAAACCTGAGCACGTCTCATAGCGTTAAGAATTCAGTTTGTGCTTCACCCCGCTCGACTATTCGCGATTGAGGGCCCGGTGGATTTGGGCGGAGACTGCGGGGGCTACATATATATGAGTGAATATCTGAGTCGATTGAGATTCTCACTGTAGAGGCCGCACAAGGAAAAGCTGACCTATGCTGAAAACATGCTCCTAGGGTAAACTTTGTGTGTAGAGACCGAAAATGGACATGAGAAGTTTCGTAGATCAAACCCGGCTGAGATATGTTTCATGACATTTCCAAAACTGAAATTTTCAACTTTGGCTAAACGCAACCAAACCTTTTACATAGTTATATATTATGAGAGGTATCACGAGAGATCGTATGTAAACAGGCCCTCTGAGGAACAATTTTCGAAAAAGCATTTTTGATTTCGATCAAACTTTTATGTTGGTGTACCCAGGAGACAAGAAAACGATTTATCCAGTTCCCAGGTCTGGGAGCCGGCTTTTAGGAATTCCTCGGCTCTGGCACCGGAATCGTCATAACTCGGGCCAAAATGAAGTTACAATGACGGCGTGGTGTTCAAAAAATCCGCAAAAATATGGCAAATAAATTTTGTGTTGACATAAAAATTGGCAAGAAATAAATAAAAAAGTTATCGAAAGAAATTCGAGTTTTTGCATTTTCAAAAATTCGTAAGACTTCTAAGATGGCCGAACTCCATGACGTTCTTCACAGATAATGAAAGAGTATCCTAAATATAGTCAAATAAAAATTTCAGAAAATATAAAAATGGGTACATCTAAACTCGAAAAATTGCTTCGAATGTCAAAAATTGAGAAACATCGAAAAATCAATATTTTCAAAATGATGTCTAACCTACTTTTCTGTGAAGCCGAGGTCATTATAATCTACGAAAATATCGTCTTGAGGCATCTATTGTCAATACAGGCTTAAAAATGATATACAAATAAAGGTTGTCCTGGCCGATTTACAGTGTACAAAATAAACTTTTTTTTCATCAAAAATTGAGTAGACCTGCCTCGAAACTATTTTTTATAACTTATTATTACCGAGACTTCACAGAAAAGTAGGTTAGACATTATTTTGAAAATATCGATTTTTCGCTGTTTCTCAATTTTTGATATTCGAAGCAATTTTTCGAGTTTAGATGTACCCATTTTTATATTTTCTGAAATTTTTATTTGACTATATTTTGGATGCTCTTTCATTATCTGTGAAGAACGTCATGGAGTTCGGCCATCTTAGAAGTCTTACGAATTTTTGAAAAGGCAAAAATTCGAATTTCTCTTGATAACTTTTTTATTTATTTCTTGCCAATTTTAATGTCAACACAAAATTTATTTGCCATATTTTTGCGGATTTTTTGAACACCACGCCGTCATTGTAACTTCATTTTGGCTCGAGTTATGATGATTCCGGTGTTGGAGCCGGAGATTTCCTAAAAGCCGGCTCTGGACCTGGGACCGGGATAAATCGAATTCTCGTCGCCTGGGTACTCTAATATAAAAGTTTGGTCGAAACCAAACATATTTTTTTGAAAATTGTTCCGAACCACCTGCAATCTCTGGTGAGACCTCTCTTATGAAAGCGCTCACTAAAAGAAACATTTTTCATGTTATGGCCAAGTTCGTAACTTATCTGTGAAAAAAGCTATAATTTTTTGAACAAATAATTTTTAAAAAAAAATATATCACGTCGTTTTCGTCCGCACTTTTAACTATGTCCATTCGATTGCGCGTGAAAAATTACCCCCCTGCGCAAGAAAATAGCAAGATTCATTACGTGGTACGGATCGAAAATTCCCAACAAAATAAATTTGATCTTGAAATCCTTACTATCACGAATATCAGTGCGTTCGCGTAAGAATCGCACAATTCCTAGATTTTTCGGTACAGTGTAAAAATGCAATTTGAGTTTTTCACAGTTTCAGATCGCCTTATGGATGGTCTATCGATTTCTGATAGTCTCATGTGTTGATTCATCTCATTTGCATAATTACAGCCTGTCAAAGTTGAGCTATTTCTCAGTATTTTGAACGCCAGTTAGTTCAATTTTTAGATAAACGCCCCCTACCTTTCTCGACGAGAGAGAACAATTGTCCCAATCGAATGACAAGCTTCATTTTCAACCAAATCCCGCGTTCAAAAGCTTATTCGAGAGCTCTCGATATACTCTACGAATGAGGCGTTGCGCACCTTGTTCTGACAACATTTAGTAGATCAAAAATTGACTGAAAGCCTCAAGAGTAGGTGTTTAGAACACTTCCAATTCACCGACACAGCTGCGCAAGTCTCAGTATAGGTGGAATAGCATGCTGAATCTATACAAACAAAAAAATTAAAATTTTATTAATTCGCAGAATTGTCATTTGATTTTAAAGATATTTGCAAATCAGCAAAAAAATTTGCAAACCGTAGGATTTGAACCAGCGTACTCCTGTTTCTAAAGCATGTGCTCAACCGGCTGAGCCATGGGGGAATTCCGGTAAGGAGTACTCTTTCACTCTCAAAATCAGTCAGGATTTAGAGATGTAGATTAGCTCCGCCCACTTCTCTCTTTCAGCACTTTCTGTCAAATAACGCGCATGGTTTTTGAGGCGTAGCGCGGCTCAGAGACAAGATATCGACAAACGGCAAAAAGTATGATGTTATTGAGACCTTAGCGGTTCATTTGACCACATTTTCTTACAATTAGCATGAAATTGGAAGATCACGTTGCGGCCCCTACATATAGATAGCGAAAAATGGTCGCCAAAGTTTGCTTGACAACATGGTGTCAACGGAATTCACAATTTCTGAAATTTGCATATTTCCCAAAATTTCGACCTCGATTATCTCGAAAACCAAGAAAATAACCCCGCTGCATTTTTAATATGTTGTGGAAACAGTCGATATCTATCGAATTTTGTAACATTTGTTCGATTTCGAGGGGATCCACATAGTTAAATGCATGGAAAACCGTTGAGTTCTAATAGAGGGAAACCCCTCATTTCGTCTCATTCCACCCATTCTACCACACCAGTGCGGTGCGAAATGAGAGAAGAACAATGGCTTGTGACGTCACGTCAACTCTCTTTCTGTAATTTTTAACATTTCACCGCACGGGTGGGGTAGAATGAGTGGAATGAGACGAAATGAGGGGTTTCCCTCTATTAGAACTCAACGGTTTTCCATGCATTTAACTATGTGGATCCCCTCGAAATCGAACAAATGTTACAAAATTCGATAGATATCGACTGTTTCCACAACATATTAAAAATGCAGCGGGGTTATTTTCTTGGTTTTCGAGATAATCGAGGTCGAAATTTTGGGAAATATGCAAATTTCAGAAATTGTGAATTCCGTTGACACCATGTTGTCAAGCAAACTTTGGCGACCATTTTTCGCTATCTATATGAGTGATTATCGTTAAATTTAACCAACTGGCGTTCAAATACTGAAAAACAGCTCAACTTTGACAGATGAATCAACACATGAGACTATTAGAAATCGATAGACCATCCATAAGGCTATCTAAAACTGTGAAAAAAACGAAGGTCAAATTTTGCTGTACCGCGGGGGGTGCGATTCTTACGCGAACGCACTGATATGAGTAATTATTCCTTTGGTTAAAGAAGGAGTGAAGGGAAAGGTTCCCAGCTGGAAGTCCCTGTAAATGCAATGAGCAGTACTGTAAGAGCTCGGCAAACACAGAAAGTGTAAATTCAGAGACTCGAACGTGTCCAGGGAGGACCGGCAAGGATTACCCTCCCACCAAGGAGACAATGGATAAGAACAGGGGCATTTAAAATAGGGAGGGCGCTGATTACACGAGACGGGGTTGAGACAGGGGGAGAGAAGAGTTGAAGAGTGCATGCAAATCGTAAACGCAGGGGTAACGAGCGAGAGTCGAGGGATTATGCAGCTCAGTTAGAGATTTTGCAGCCCGTTGGCTGATACACATACGGAATCCCTGATCATCACGCAAACTTTGCGCGCGCATATCTCCGTCAGTTTTCGAGCTAGAGATTTGAAACTTCGGGGATCTCTTATCGTTGAGGGAAGCAATCGACGTGTGTTGCCACTTTACCCACGAAAATATTCCCTTCACTCCCTCTTTAACAGAAATTATAATAATAATAATACTTTATCTACGCCCGAGGCGCAACTGGATTTGAAATTTTACTAGAAATAAGGGGAAGATATATATTTTAACGACGCCCGAGAGCGCAACGAGATGCGAAACATAGATAAATGTGAAAATCGATAATATTCTCCTTCTATGGAGTATGAAATGTGAATGATGGGGTGGGTGTACTGTAGGAAGAGTAGATCAATCGTCATGATCCCATCTGTCATCGTCTGGTCGTTGGAGGGATACCGAGGAAGAGGACTCGGGACGACTAGCTTGACTGTGCTCCGGGACCATTCTGAAGGATCTCTAGAGGGGTAGAGTGGTGTGGGGGGAGGGTGGTGAGATGTACACGGGGGGATAAGGGAAAAAGGGACAAGTCAAATCTGTATTTACTGTTATCAAAGCGAGAGAAATCTAATTCACCTAGACGATTCTTGTAGGTAGTAACTCTCGGAGATCGGTGGATATGGGAAGGTAAGGAGTTTAAAATCATTGCTATTCTACGGGGGAAACAATGACATCTAGGAGTGGACTTTGTACATTCAATGTGAATTCCAAAAGTGTTCGATCTATCACGCTGGGGTTTGAATGTGAAAAACTTGTTACGGTCTAGGATGGCCTCGCCATTCATGATTCTACGGGCGAATACTAGATCAAAGATGACTCTCCTCTCAAAAAGCGCTTTAAGACCAAGAAGAGACAGACGTTCAATATAGGAACGTAGACCAATTGGATAAGAAGGAGATGGAAAACAACGATAGACCAGAATTCTGGTGAATTGTTTTTGAACCTTCTCGAGCCTCTCGAGCCTCTCACGACTTGCGAATTCAAGGTGAGGGAGAACATAAGTTTGAAAATACTTGAGTACGATATGGGGACAATTGACAGGAACTGCCCGGAGAATAATAAATAGTGCAGTTTTTTTAAGATATTAGGAATGAGAGGAAGATATAAATTATCTAATGCATAAGTAAATCAATCAATCCATCAATCATTTAGCATGCCAAAATTTGATTGAATTACAGTTTCTTCTGATTGAGTTTGCATCAAAAGAGCCTACACCAAGCAAACTGGTACGACAAATGAAAATATGCTCACAGCATGTTTTGAGAATTGTGCCAATTGCGTCAAATAGAATGAGAAATGTGAGACCACGGCCTCATCATTTCGCACGCTCTCTGACCTACCGACCGGTCGTGTGAGTGCGTGAAATGAAGAGAGGGTGGTCTTACATTTCGCACTCTAGTGTGCAAGGGACGATGCGTCAACTAGATAGATTATAGTCAGAATTGCGCACTCAGAATGCCAGAATTTTTTTTAAAAAACACAAGACCATAAAGAAATGTTGTGAGTGCGGATAGAAGAAGAGGAAGGAGTAAACAGATAAATGTGAACCAATAAGAGCGTCAACGAATCACTTCACATTCGAAATCGCCGAGGTTCTGGTGATGGCGCGCTGAGTTGTATCTTTGCATCTGAAGCATCTCAGCAAGACGCTGCAATGTAGAGTGCGTGATGTGAAACCGTCACCTCTTCATTTCACACACTCTCTCGACCTGGCGAAAGGTGAGAGAGTGAGCGAAATGAAGAGACCGTGTCTCACTCTACTGCAATGGGAACGGTAATTCGACGAAATTAAAAGAGTCGTTTCAGGCTACTACTGTTTTTTAAATCATCGAAAGTAAGATTTCAACCTGATCAGCGAGCCCAAAAGACAATTAGTATAATTGTAATTGTTTTACATAAAAATAACACTCACTCGCGGTACGGTTTCACAAAAGTCAACGTGATGATGGGGCTGGTGGACACGCAAAATTGATGGACCTCAAATGCGGTATTGTACTACACTGTTCGACGACATAGTGAGCGCGGAAATTTCCGCACACAGAGAAAAAGTCTTATGATATCTGAGTCGATTGAGATTCTCACTGTAGAGGCCGCACAAGGAAAAGCTAACCTATGCTGAAAACATGCTCCTAGGGTAAACTTTGTGTGTAGAGACCGAAAAAGGACATGAGAAGTTTCGTAGATCAAACCCGGCTGAGATATGTTTCATGACATGTCCAAAACTGAAATTTTCAACTTTGGCTAAACGCAACCAAACCTTTTACATAGTTATATATTATGAAAGCGCTCACTAAAAGAAACATTTTTCATGTTATGGCCAAGTTCGTAACTTATCTGTAAAAAAAGCTATAATTTTTTGAACAAATAATTTTTAAAAATATATATCACTTCGTTTTCGTCCGCACTTTTAACTGTATCCATTCGATTGCGCGTGAAAAATTACCCCCCTGCGCAAGAAAATAGCAAGATTTATTTTCTGGGCCTTGATCAAATCATTCGATGAACATACTCTGTTGCTCAAAATCGCTGTGATTTTCAACAAAATAATTTATTATGAAAGTATACAAAACTCGCACAGCGAAATATTTCGCAGACTCACTACACTACATAAGAGAGGAATCGGGAGAGACTCGACCATGGCCGGGACGTAGAAATTCATGATTTTTAAATTGGCTGAATATTTTATCGTTGGCTACAGTTTGGACCGTTCCAACTCATTCCTGGCTGATTCATTGGAGCGAAGCGGTCGGTTCATTGGAGCGAAGCGGTCGCTCAAGCTCCAATCCAAGATCCATGTTTCGCACGAGATCCTAACGGACGGACCTTTCCCATTTCCTATTCGACTATGAGGATCTTCTCTGATTCTCACTCATCCACCGACGACCGATCCCCACTTTGAAAACCATTTAAGATGACTCGCTCTTCAGAAGACAATCAACCGAAGATACTAAGCCTTTTCAACGTCGTCAGAGCTTCCATTCGATTCCCTGAGAACCCGAATAGCTTCTTGATAAACGAACTCGAACAGCGAAATATTTCGCAGACTCACTACACTACATAAACTGAAGAAATTAAAATTAACTCCAGTCAATTTGGATGAAATAATTTTTGACCTCAAACCAAACGGAAGAGTCAAAAACCGAAAAAAAATTTTTCGTTTTTTCACTCTTCCGTTTGACATCTAATACCAAAACGTGGTATATGTTCTTTATACATGAGAAATAATTATGTAGAATACTCAAAACTGGAAATCTGTCGAAAAAAATATTCTTCAAATTTCACCATGACCCGGGGTTCATGGTTTGAGGTCAAAAATTATTTCATCCAAATTGAGTGGAGTTAATTTTAATTTTTTCAGTTTATGTAGTGTAGTGAGTCTGCGAAATATTTCGCTGTACGAGTTTTGTATACTTTCATAATAAATTATTTTGTTGAAAATCACAGCGATTTTGAGCAACAGAGTATGTTCATCGAATGATTTGATCAAGGCCCAGAAAATAAATCTTGCTATTTTCTTGCGCAGGGGGTAATTTTTCACGCGCAATCGAACGGACACAGTTGAAAGTGCGGACGAAAACGACGTGACATAAATTTTTTAAAATTATTTGTTCAAAAAATTATAGCTTTTTTCACAGATAAGTTACGAACTTGGCCATAACATGAAAATTGTTTCTTTTAGTGAGCGCTTTCATAATATTTAACTATGTAAAAGGTTTGGTTGCATTTAGCCAAAGTTAAAAATTTCAGTTTTCGACATGTCATGAAACATATCTCAGCCGGGTTTGATCTACGAAACTTCTCATGTCCATTTTCGGTCTCTACACACAAAGTTTACCCTAGGAGCATGTTTTCAGCAAAGGTTAGTTTTTGGTTGTACGGCCATATCTCGATCGACTCAGATAGTCTCTCTTATATGAGGCCCCTAACCCCTCCAAAAGTCTTATCAGTGCGTTCGCGCGAATCGCACAATTCCCAGATGTTCGGTGCAGTATGAAAATGCAATTTGAGTTTTTCACAGTTTCAGATAGCCTTATGGATGGTCTATCGATTTCTGATAGTCTCATGTGTTGATTCATCTCATTTGCATAATTACAGCCTGTCAACGTTGAGCTGTTTTTCAGTATGTTGAACGCCAGTTAGTTTAATTTTAAGATAATCACTCATATAGATAGTGTAAAATGATCGCCAAAGTTTTCTTGACAACATGGTGTCAATGGAATTCACAATTTTTGAAAATTGCATATTTCCCAAAATTTCTACCTCGAATATCTCGAAAACCAAGGAAAAAACCCCGCTGCATTTTTGATATGTTGTGGATACAGTCGATATCTATCGAATTCTGTAACATTTGTTCGATTTCGAGGGGATCCACATAGTTAAATGCATTGAAAACCGTTGAGTTCTAATAGAGGGAAACCCCTCATTTCGTCTCATTCCACCGCACGGGTCGTCTCATTCCACCGCACGGGTCGTCTCATTCCACCGCACGGGTACAGAATTCGATAGATATCGACTATATCCACAACATATCAAAAAGGCGGGATTTTTTCCTTGGTTTTCGAGATATTCGAGGTAGAAATTTTGGGAAATATGCAATTTTCAAAAATTGTGAATTCCATTGACACCATGTTGTCAAGAAAACTTTGGCGATCATTTTACACTATCTATATGAGTGATTATCTTAAAATTGAACTAACTGGCGTTCAAAATACTGAAAAACAGCTCAACTTTGACAGGCTGTAATTATGCAAATGAGATGAATCAACACATGAGACTATCAGAAATCGAAAGACCATCCATAAGGCTATCTGAAACTGTGAAAAAACGAAGGTCAAATTTTGCTGTACCGTGGGGGTGAGATTCTTACGCGAACGCACTGTTATATATAATACTTTTAAAAGGGTTAGGGGCTTCATATAAGACATTTTTTTCTGTGCACAGCTTCCCTTTCTCTGGCAGTGGTTTCCTGCTGAGAGATCATGAAAAATCGCGAGATCACCTCTCACTATGTCTCGATCTGCATTTTATGCAGGGCCATTGGGCCATTCTTATAGCAAGCACATCATTCCACAGACCGGTCAACCTTACAGAAAGGCCTTTGGAGTGAGAGAGTGTGTGAAATCGAGAGAGACCCTCTCACTTTTGCACACTCTCTCGCCCTTACCCTGGACTGTATGTTTGGAATCATGTGCAAGGAGATGTGAGGCGCGAATAAAAAATGGTAGTATAATAAGAGTCATAGTGGACACATCTCTTCAGGTGCCAATCAAAAAAACTCTTTCCTGAGTTCACACGACAACAGTAACACACAAATGTTGGAGGCAGGTACTAGAGATGACCACTCGAAAAGTCTGTATAAATAGAGCAAAGCGTTTCGACTCCGTTTCGGAAGAACGTTTCCGAGATCCTTCTTAGGATCCCTGCTGACCTACCCGCGCTATTCCCTTTGTTCGCCCAAAGAACCCCTCCCCGCGCCCCATTGTTCCCCCTCATTCCGTGCACGCGCACCTCCACTGCTCCGTGTCTATTTCATTGTCCACCTTCCTTTGTTTTTGAACAAAGGGAGATTTCGAGTGTTCAACACTATCAGTTACCATGTGCGTGACGTATTCGAGAAAGGGAGATCGTACGAGTTCTAGCTGGCCCAGGCCGTACGCCCAGGCCGCCAGAATGATCAACTGCCCGATGACGGCTTGAATGGACAGCGCCTGAAATAATTATACTTTCCGTGAAATATAAATTAACATGCCAGGTGACAAATATTGGTTTCTGTGTTTACCAAAGGCGAGAAAGTACACAATAAAAATTCGAGGATCGAGTGGTAAACATCGGAAGTACACGTTTCCTCATTTTGGCAGTATTTTTGTAATAATACCTTAATAATGTTTGCATACTCTCTCTACGCCATGAAGAACAATTTTTTTTAAATTACAATTTACTTAAACATCGCGCAAACATCAGGATATTAAAGGGTTTCGAAATGCGTAGGCTTTCTGCACGCCCATTTGTAATATCTAATTGATTCTCACAATCAGCGCCGATTTTTTCCCTAATCCGATCAACTCGTAAAGCGGAATTCCCCGCAAGATCTCACAACGGCAAATTGTCTGTGCGTGCGGCGCAGCCTCTCGCTAATAACCATCGAATGATCGTTGAGCAATCTGCAATACACAGAGAATGAATACAGATGAGACACTTAGTGTATGATACACTCAATATTGAGTGTATTTGTGCGGCGAGAGAGCGTGTGAAAACGAAAAATTTGAAAGCATATCATACACTATGCAATCCAGACTTGGTTCCAAACACCGAAATAGTGGCATCCGATTAATTAATGGATTGGCTAGCTCCAATAAAATTTTCAAGTCAATTGCTCAACTATTGCGAAAGTTGCACAAGAAAACAAAGTGTACGAATACTTTCCGGCGCGACTGTATACTAGGTGTCTTATCTTTGTTTATGATACACTCAAGTACATTCATTCTGGGTGTATTCACCAAATCGGTTTATCCTTCAAAATATTGTCTTTATTTATTTATTTGATATGGTAATTATACATTAATTAATTATAATTTCGCACCGGAAAATGGCGCGGCCGACGGCGATGTTGACAAAGCACTGTGCTGAAGCTGTAATCATCACTAGGAGTATGGCGGGAGTGGCCAGCGACTGAGCGACGTCCACTAATCCTGCAAAAAGAGTAAACACAAAATAGATATTTGTTGTCGAATAGCAAGGCATTTTTTAAAAAAATGTTTCCCAACAAGATCGCTCAAGGTGTGTATGTTCCCTAGAGCACAATTAGAATATGGAAAGAGCGCAATTAAAATATGCTGGGTATGGTGTAGCCACCTTTACTTGAAATAGACCAATGCCCACTTACGCCCTATTTTCGCACACTTTAACTGTCTGCGCCAATTAGCTTAGACTCGCCAGGATGCCGTGGCACTGACCAATGAAGCTGTTTTCGAACACGGAATATTGCGGCACGTAATGTAGCAAGTACGGCAGGGTGACACTCCGCGGCGCGTAGCATGTAGCGAATAATATCTGAATAGATAGGGTTATGTAAAGAAAGAAATATTGGCATTGCAATTGCTTGCTAATTTTCGTATTTTTTACAACTTATCTCATAGAAGACTATTACGGTGAGTGAGTGACATGAAGAGATCATCACCCGAATAATGAGCATCACAGTGCGGAATGTGAGACCACTGTCTCTTCGCTTCGCACATCCCCTTCACCGGTCTGTGGATTAAAGAATGTTCGAAATGAAGAGACCGTGGTTTCACATTTCGCAATCTACTGCGCATGACGAATCTAATCTAGTACCGCATCGGGCAAAGCTGACAAATAGAGTTTGAAATTCGGGTAAATAATTGAATTAGCACTCTTCATTTCACACACTCTCTCAACAATCGACCGGTGAGAGAGTGTGTGAAATGAAGAGTGCTAATTCAATTATTTACCCGAATTTCAAACTCTACTGACAAACACGTACAAAAATGGAGAATGTAAAAAGGAATGTAGCCGTTGCAAAGATCAGGGTATTCTTCTCCGAGGGAGGATCGCGCTTTAATACGTAGTATCTGTAAGTAATCGATTCCGCGGTGACCTTTCCCATTACCCATTATGGTTACTTTAAATTATAAGTGATATATCGCTTGGGAGTATTTTTCGCTTCAGTTTCAATGAAAACAACAACAAAAAAAATATTTTTCGGAACTGCTGTTACAATTGCTAGGGGAATCTTTCCTGAATGCTGTAAATGAAAGGACGAGCATTTAACGAGTCATGTGACAATTTTTCCGTGCTCTATATCGTAGTATCAAAATGAATTACCGGTAGCAGAAACAAACAGTCATGAATACATTGTACTGCACAGTTCCGTGAAGTTCAACAACGTAGAATGCGAACCTAAAACGGATTTTTTAAAAAAAGAGAGAACTTTGTAGATCAAAACATGAGTGCACATGAATAAAAGTGTTGTCATGTGTTCCGACTTCTTGACTTCTTGATCCGACTTCACAACTATAGAAAGAAGGTAACTTCCTCATGGCGTCACTTATTCATTGCGCAAGTTTTTTTCTAAGTTTCTAAGTTTCTAAGATTTTTTAAAGGAATAATTTTATTTAGTAAAATCCACCTGAGTGACAACATACCATATTCGATCATCCGTAAACAGCTTTGCCACAGGACCGCTCACTATACAAGCGACACCCTCCATCCCTAGCGGTACGATTCTGCAATTTAAAAAAAAAATTTACTGCATTTTACATTTTGAAATATCTTATAAAAATCCAGTACCTCGGAAACACCATGAAAGCGCCGATAGATGTGCTTATTTCCGCCAGAGTGACGCTGCGAATACAACTTACGGTAAGTGCAAAAATGGAAATCAATTTTTCAAAAATGAACAACCATTGCTTACTGCACAAACCCGGTGTTCGATTGCACTTACGCCAGCGCTCACAAGATGGAAACATCACACATCTTATTATTAAGTATTAAGTATTATTAATTTTTTTCTCCATATCACGCAATCTCTTCACAAGCTACAAACTACAAACCAACTACAAAAACAACAAACCATCGCAGCAGGATGGCGTAGGACCGCATGTTCTTCGAGGCGCCGGATATCGTGATGCCGAACAGAATTGTTCCGGCGACTATCGATATTGCGCAAGTGGCGAAGTGTGCTGCGGACAGTGCTAACGGCGGCACCCGCTCCTCCGTCACATTCATTTACTCTGAGAAAAAAGTCACTAGGATCAGGACACAAAGTGAAAATGTTCACTTACCTGTAAGTGAAAGTCACTAGAAATAAGAGACATTTCACTTACGGGTAAGTGAAAATTTTCACTTTGTGTCCTGATCCTAGTGACTTTTTTCTGAGTGTACGAATGATTGTGACACACGCCGTCGCGTGTGTGTTGATCACAATTCGCTAACGATTCGTAGAGTTTCTGTCGGGAATTACGGTTAATAACCTGTGGGAGTGTGCGTGAAACTGTTGTGGTGGTCAGCGAATTCATGCATTGTTTTCGAGTTGTGGACGATCGCTATACGATAGCTAGAAAAAATACTAATTTGTAATTCTCAAAGTTCTCGATTTTGAGCACTGCGTGAAAGAACAGAAGTTTGAAGAGGTTGCAACTTTTTTTTGTAAAATATCACGTAATGTTCATGTATCTAAGGGATAGCTAAACCGATCGAGACAGCGCTGTAAAAAACAAAAGACTAGTATCTACGTTGCATAGTTGCCACATGATTCCAAACCTACAGACTAGGGTTAGAGCTAGAGAGTGTACAAAAGTGAGAGAGTCCCTCTCGATTTCACACGCTCTCTCACTCCAAAGGCCTATCTGGAAGGTTGACCGGCCTGTGGAATGATGTGTTGCTACTCGTACACGAATTGCCGTAGAGACCGAAAATTATCATAGAAGTTGTGTATATGAAGCTCATCGCTTTTATTGAAACATAAATTGATTTAAAAAAGCGATGGGATAAGAAGTGAGGAAATCAAGATACTAGGAAATACGCCAATTCGAACATAGAGTTTTCTTGACGAAGGTGCTCAATCAAGCATTATTTGAAAAACTCATCAACGTTTGTTTTCGTTTCGATAGCAACGATGAATCTTGGTGTGTTCCTCAACATTCATTAAAGAACTAACAGCGTCTCTATTTTTTGTAAAAGTGTAACTAGCCGGGATGTGTTGAGGTTAAATAAACTACGCTCTATGCGTACACTACGCTCTATGCGTACACTACGCTCTACAGTCCTGGTTGTTTCCCCCGTGAACATGGCCCGTCCCGGCCGGCCCGGGCCGGCCCCTAGCGGTCCCTGCCAATTTGTGGCTCGAGCAGAAAGAAATTCGAGACAAACTCTGTGCAATCTGATAGTTCAGGTGGTTGGTCATCGGAAAGTGTCAACATAAATTTAAATTACTAATTTTAGTAATTTTAAATTCGTTAGAAAATATCATTCTATGAAAAATCAGTTTGCGGTTAAGGCGAAAATCCAAGAGATACTGTAATATTTTGCGTCAAACTCTAACAAAAGTCATTTCCTTGAAATGATTTTTTCAAAGAAATTAAACGTATTTAAGAAAATAATTTAATTTTTCATCGGCGTTAATCGATGACCAACCGCCTGAACTATCAGATTGCACAGAGTTTGTCTCGAATTTCTCTCTGCTCGAGCCACAAATTGGCAGGGACCGCTAGGGGCCGGCCCGGGCCGGCCGGGACGGGCCATGTTCACGGGGGAAACAACCAGGACTGTATGCACAGTTCTGAGTGCAGGTTCGGTACAGGGGGAGATCGGTAACTGGCTCCAGGTTCGGTCCAGGGGGAGCTCGGTAGCCTGCTCCAGGTACGGTCCAGGGAGAGCTAAGTAACCTACTTAAGAATCGGTCCAGGGGGCCTCGGTGACCTTCTTCAGGAACGGTTAAGGGGGAACTCGGTAGCTTGCTTGACGTTCGGTCCAGGGAGGAGGACTCGATAGCCGGCTCCAAGTACGGTCCAGGGGGAGTTTAGTATATTGGGAATGATAGTCTCTAGAAAGAGTACTGGCTTATTCCGTTGCAAAAAGGCTCGTGAGGCTGAGAGCGATCGAAAAAAGTTGCCACGGAGCCACGAAGTGGCGTAGTCGTAGCGATCGCTCTCAGCCTCACGAGCCTTTCTCAACGGAAACGCAGGATACCGTGTGTTGATTTCCCGGGCGTGTTCGAACACGTTTCCGACATCGCAAAACACTTTTCCTGTGTTCCCTCACGTTCTGCGAATCAATTGGCAACTTTTCGAAATTTTCGATTTTTCATGTTAAAACGTGTTAGAACACCTTGAGACACGTTTCTGACATAGCAAAACACTTTTTCCTGTGATCCCCCACGCTCTGCGAATCAATTGGCAACTTTTCGAAAATTTCGATTTTGCATGTTAAAACTCGGCAAAACAGGTGAAAACGTGTTTCACGGTACTCAAAAACGTGTTAGAACGGTTTCTGGCACTTGCGAAAAACAAAACGTAAAGTGGTTTTGTCGCCGGCGACAAAAAAAATACATTAAATACATTAAATTTTAACAATTTCAGAAAAGGTCTATACGGGTTGTAAAGGGTTCGGGATCGATTGCTCTCAAGAATTGTCTGTTTTATGTGTTTTATGTGTTATCTGTTTTATGTGTTTTGATATGATAAAGTTAACAACAAGAGGACGTTACTGGTATGGGAATTATACGAACAAAATATGAACGATACACGTTAAGATGCAGAAAACCAAGGTGGTTGCAATGTAAACGTAATTAAACTGTCAGTGTAACACTAATAAGACCTGCTGCGATGATGCCTCAGCATATGCCTCCAATATTGCCTTCATCTCACCGCTTGATAGTGGAGTACGTCGCCTCGTTCGTGCACATTCTTCTGATATCTGCCTAGCTTCTCGATGTTGACTGGGTTGAGTGTATTGAAGCCTTTTCAGCTTCGCAGCTATGGCTGTAATGATGACATTCCCCCCATTTCCATGATGACCGTGACCGACAAAAAAAGGATTTTGCAGTCTAATGGTGTTCTTTTTCTGTATTCCGGACTATATAGCATAATTTCAGAAAATACAGATGCTGCATCGTGCATAAGTATACGGTGCGGCAGAATTAGTGCAACAAGACATTTGTGCTTCGGGTTTTCTTTCCACAGACTTATCCTATTAATTTTAGAGAATTTGATGGTCACAACAATAGTCTATCAAAAGGTCACACAAATCCATCATCAGTTAGCAAGGCCTGAGCTAATTTCCACTCATGCCTGTGCTAATCTCCACTCCAGCCTGGGCCTCTCAACAAGTCTATTCTCTCAGAGTGGTACAATTAACGTGTTATGAATTAAATCGAGTGGCTCATCAAATGACGATGTTTGCCTAAGGAACAACAAACGTCTGGTCAAAAATCGAAATCGTTCAAAACTTGGTCTCTCACGTCAAAAATCGAAATCGTTCAAAACTTGGTCTAATGATAACTTAATACTCTGAATATGCCGGTGTCATGATTTCGTAATCAGACGTCTGTGGACGTCGATATGTCAGTTTGGCTTTTGGCACACGGTAGCGAGATTTAGACGAAAATCTTGTTTTACGCTAACGTAAACAGCGTCATATGACTAATATATTAGCAATTACATGCTAATCCTCAAGAATTTCATGTACCTGGTCGATTACTTCATGTACGTCATGTAAATGGTCTAGTACCTCTTGTACCTGGTCGTGTACCTCCTAAATCTATTTTGATTTATACCAATAACTAGACCAGTAACAAAATGGTTTAAATATTGTTCAATATGTACAGCATCATGTTTCATTACATACGTCAAATAGGTCCTCGCTAGCGAAGATAGGCACTTCTGCACTTTGCATGTAAACCCGATTAACATAGCGAGAGAGTGCAGGGTACACACATGAAGGCCTCTATATACATGCCCTGCCCTATGCTAGGGATTTATTTTGGGATTTTTTTGTATCTGGTCTAGTACCTGTTGTATCCGGTTATGCTCCAATGAACATAGGTCGAAAGGGTGCGTTGCGGCAAGTCAAAATGCTGGTTGGGTCTATCATAAATGGGAATGAAAAACTGAAAATGAAAAACTTGGGCTTGTCAAAAATGGGGACCAAAACCCGAAAATGCGAGTTGGGTTTTCATTTTTTTCAACATAAATTCTCAAAATGCGTGTTGTCTTCGTCATTTTTTACGTACCTTTCGTGCCAATGAACGTTCCCGTGTACAAGAAGTATAACAGGTACGCGAAATTCAACAGAAATTCATATTTGGGGAATATATACATCAAAATTCGCGGCACTCAATGAAAATTACCGCTTTTTTCTTTGTAAAGTGAGAAATGATCTTGACAAGGAATCACTATGCCATCCCTTGTTTATTCCTTGGATAAACCAAAGGAGTGGATAAGCAAACAAGATCTTGTTATGGAATTTTTTTAGAAAACACGTGAGAACGTTTTAGCCAGGGATCTAATTCACACGCGTTGCAGTCGCGCGTTGCGTGTCTTTGGAGCAGCGAAAATAAGCCATAGGTTACATACCACGGGAGAGGATGAGACTGGGAAAAGAGTGAATATTACATTTTTTTTAAAAAGGCACCTGAATCACAGCCATAATCTTCATTAGCGATTTGAGATTGAAGATGCCTTTCACAAATGCGTTGAAGGAAAATGGGCCTGTTAGCAGCGGCCAAGTATTGAAGACTGACACGTCCGACCATCAACATAGATTACTGGTTTGAGCGGCGACTGTATTGGACTTCGATGACTTGTGTCCCCTGAATATTGAGACTGTGGTAGAGCACATTATTATAAGGCATCAAACAGTGTCATATATTGTTAAACCGGAGAAGAACTCACAAGTGCGTTCCGGCATCTAGAAGATGTTGATGCCTTCCAAGACTCGTGCGTCGACCACTTTGCGCCTACTCGTCCGAGTTCGTGCAACACGGCCTGCTCAAGGGGAGGAAGCAGCAAGGGCCTCTAGAAATATATGCTTAAAACCAGCACACACTTATTTAAATAAACCCGCGTTGCGTTGGAGAGGGAATTTAATTAGATAACCAATACATTCAAAGAGATCGCATAAAATAAGGGTATTATCATGTATATATGCAAATAATTGATTACCATCCAGTAAACCCGCTTCCACTAATGATTAAATGTTAACCGTACAACAATTAAATGTATTCTTTTAAGAGAGGAATCGGGAGAAACTCGAGCACTGTTGTCAGTAGGAAAATTCATGATTTTTAAATTTTCTGGTTTTTTCCATGGGAGGCACTTCTAACTCTCCTCTATCGAATAGCGTTTCCGGAATTTTTTTAAAAGGCCCCGTTTTTGCGTGAAACATGAACAAACCTTGTGAGTTGAGAAAATTTTAAAGAAGTCACTAAGTTTGAAAAATCATAACTTGCGTCAAAATGAAGATACAGATTCACTGTTTTGTTAGTTAGACAGAGAAAAATCTCGCCTACAAAATAATTATAATGTTGTCATTCCCGGTTCATGTGATAATGCGGAGCGGTCGCTTTTGTAAATTATGTTGCAATTTTCGTTAAAGTTAAAAGTAAGAGTCGCCTCTATGCGCGTTCTAGAGCGGGTTCTTAGCACTATTTATAACTATGGTTGAAAAATGACGAAGACAACACGCATTTTGAGAATTTATGGTGAAAAAAATGAAAACCCAACTCGCATTTTCGGTTTTGGTCCCCATTTTTGACAAGCCCAACCCGCATTTTCAGTTTTTCATTCCCATTTATGATAGACCAGCATTTTGACTTGCCGCAACGCACCCTTTCGACCTATGTTCATTGGAGCATAACCGGGTACAACAGGTACTAGACCAGATACAAAAAAAATCCCAAAATAAATCCCTAGCATAGGGCAGGGCATGTATATAGAGGCCTTCATGTGTGTGCCCTGCACTCTCTCGCTATGTTAATCAGGTTTACATGCAAAGTGCAGAAGTGCCTATCTTCGCTAGCGAGGACCTATTTGACGTATGTAATGAAACATGATGCTGTACATATTGAACAATATTTAAACCATTTTGTTACTGGTCTAGTTATTGGTATAAATCAAAATAGATTTAGGAGGTACACGACCAGGTACAAGAGGTACTAGACCATTTACATGTTCGAGATCGAAATCGAGAACAGCAAGAGGAAGCAGAGAGCACATGCGAATTAGCTTCGCAAGAAGGAGGGAGGAGTGATTCTGAACGAGCAGAATAGACACTCTCAGTTGTCCCTCGATGTGCTGCTCGATACCTTCGAGTTGGTTGAGACCAATCGAGAGGATAATGAAATGGATCTGAGAGATCACGGAGAGAATTCTATGAGTGAATTCGGCGTGAATACCGAGCAAGTGCTCGAGGATGAGACTGCAGCGTCGGACTACTCAACTGCCTCGTCAACGCCTGCATCTACCCCGCCAACCCGTGATCCGAGCCTTGTGAAGACGCCGACCCCGATCGTGCCGAGACTTCAACGAGAGCGCCGCCCGCCGACACGTCTCGTCATCGATCCATCGAAGAAGACGTACAAGGAGACGAAGAAGTAAGAAGACGTACAAGGAGGTGAAGGGGAGGTGTTGTATAGTATAATAACTAGCGGGGTGCGTGGAGGTTAAGCGCACTACGTTTTCAAAGTACAGTCCAGGGGGACTTCAGTCGCCGGGTACAGTTCGGTCCAGGGGGACTTCAGTCGCCGGGTACAGTTCGGTCCAGGAGGGCCATCGAAAAAAAAGTTGCCACTACGCCACTTCGTGGCGTAGTGGCAACTTTTTACCTGACCCAAGGAAGTTTGGTTACCCCAGCGAACTTTTTACTGTAGGTTACGGTAGCACTTATTGATTTATTGATTTTTGTGTTTTTGACAAAAATCATGTATCTGACCCAAGGAAGTTTGGTTGCCCCAGCGAACTTTTTACTGTAGATTACGGTAGCACTTATTGATTTATTGATTTTCGTGTTTTTGACAAAAATCATGTATCTGACCTGCGGTCTGACCCACCGAACTCATCGGAGGGTACTGTAGATTACGGTAGTATTGATTGATTTATTGATTTTCGTGTTTTTGACAAATATCATGTATCTGACCCAAGGACGTTTGGTCGCCCCAGCGCACTTGTTACCACCAAACTCATCGGAGGGTACTGTAGGTTACGGTAGTATTTATTGATTTATCGATTTTCATGTTTTTGAGAAAAATCATGAATCTGACCTGCGGTCTGACCCACCGAACTCATCGGAGGGTACTGTAGGCTACGGTAGTTTTGATTGATTTATCGATTTTCATGTTTTTGAGAAAAATCATGAATCTGACCTGCGGTCTGACCCACCGAACTCATCGGAGGGTACTGTAGGTTACGGTAGTTTTGATTGATTTATCGATTTTCATGTTTTTGAGAAAAATCATGAATCTGACCTGCGGTCTGACCCACCGAACTCATCGGAGGGTACTGTAGGTTACGGTAGTATTTATTGATTTATCGATTTTCATGTTTTTGAGAAAAATCATGAATCTGACCTGCGGTCTGACCCACCGAACTCATCGGATGGTACTGTAGGTTACGGTAGTATTGATTGATTTATTGATTTTCATGTTTTTGAGAAAAATCATCAATCTGACCTGCGGTCTGACCCACCGAACTCATCGGAGGGTACTGTAGGTTACGGTAGTATTGATTGATTTATTGATTATTATTGATTTATTGATTTTCGTGTTTTTGACAAATATCATGTATCTGACCCAAGGACGTTTGGTCGCCCCAGCGCACTTGTTACCGTAGTTACGGACGGGACGGACTCACAGACTCACTCACACACAGACAGGGCTTGTCGTTTTAGGTTAAGTAGTAATGAGCTAGTTATCGTAGTTAAACTAGCATCCTGTAAATAATCAGTTCTCGATTATTACTGCCTGTGAATGTATACCGTAATCACAAACATACCTCGCTCGCCACACCACACTCACTGCACCAAGTGGTGTGCCCGCTCTCGCCCCTCGTATCTCGTCAGTCTGACGACAGTTGATCTTCCCCTCTCTCCTCATCTAGTTTCTCTCGTATTTAATGGAAGTTTGCCATAGTAGATATAGACTATTAGCTATCCATTACCCCCTCGCCCTACACTACACGCACATCCACACAGAAGGAATACACAACACTGAGGTTATTGAACCTTCCTGAGTTTGCGAAAAATCATTACAGTTCATTGCGCTTGCATATACACCTACTACATTTGAAGTTTTCTTCCATATCTCACCTATCAATAGCAGGCTGTAAGTTTGCAAAGTTGACACGCTTATATGCAAGCGCAATGAGCTGTAATGATTTTTCGCAAACTCAGGAAGGTTCAATAACCTCAGAAAATAAGATTACATGCCATTTTCAAAAAGCTGATTTTTCGAAATTTTCCGATTTTTCACTGTCGACGCCATTTTTCGGGTCTCAGTGACCCCCTTTTTATTTTTTCTTAAATTTTTATCATACAGTACTTGACGTGCTCTTTCATAATATGCAATAAAACTATTGTGTTTCGAGAATTTTAAATGCCCTTTGATTTTTTAAAGATTTCCCAAAACAGCTTTATAAATCCATTGCTTTGCGAGATAGGAGTATACTCTCAACAGAAATATTATGCGCCATATTTTTCTGCATTTTTTGAGCTCTACCACGACCTTGTAGCTCAACAATGAAGAAAGTTATGACGATTCCGGCGACAGAACTGGCAAATTCCTAAAAGCCGGCTCTGAGACCTGGGACCAGGATTATTTGAATTCTTGTCTCCTAGGTACTCTCACAAAAAAAGTTTGATCGAAATCTAAAATATTTTTTTGAAAATTTTTCCGAAAGAGGGATTTTTCCTACAATCTCTCGTGATACCTCTCATAAGAAAAAAAAATCTTATGGAGGGATTTTCAAAACAAATATCATGTGCCGCACGGGTGGGGCCTTACGTGCAAACAATATTCCTGCATAATAATAAAATATTTCAGAATTTATGTTATGAAAATAATGATCAGTAAGGGCGATCGTCGCAAAAGTGGATCCATTCATAGATGGATTTGAAATAGCAACTCAAATCATCTACTGTGATTGCTTCATTCCACAGGCCGGTCAAAAAAGTTGCTACTACGCCACTTCGTGGCTCTGTGGCAACTTTTTTCGATCGCTCTCAGCCTCACGAGCCTTTCTCAACGGAAACGCAGGATACCGTGTGTTGATTTCCCGGGCGTGTGTGAACACGTTTCCGACATCGCAACGGAATAAGCCAGCACTCTTTCTAGAGATTAACATTCCCTAACATACTAAACTCCTCCTGGACCGTAGTTGGAGCCGACTACCAAGTCCTCCTCCCTGGACCGAATCTCAAGCAAGCTACCGAGTTCCCCCTGAACCGTGTCTGAAGAAGGCTACCGAGGTCCCCTGAACCGTACCTGAAGAAGGCTACCGAGGTCCCTCTGGACCGAACCTTGAGCCAGCTACCGATCTCCCCCTGGCCCGAACATTCACCCATAACTGTGCATAGAGCGTAGTGTACGCATAGAGCGTAGTGTATTTAACCTCAACACATCCAGGCTAGTTGCTTTTTTCAAATCCGGAAGGTTAAAGTGATGTAGTTCCGGAATCCCGCAGGACCTCTTTTTTTAAAAATGCATCGTAAAAAATTCAAAGAACATTTTTTTTTAAATTTCAAAAAAAGCCAACTTACGTGCGACAAACTCGACGACATTTTTTTCTACGAAAACCACCAGCATGTTAGGCGTGTATATCATGCTCACTACGATCTAAAATAATTTTCTGATACTGCTGATAGTGTGGAAAACCTTGTATGGTTCGGTTGTAAAGTATGGAATCTAACCCAATTGAGACGAGTGAAATTGTCTTTTCAAGTTTTTAAAAATGCTTCCATTTCGTTTCACACAGTATTAGAAAATTATTTTAGATCGTAGTGAGCATGATATACACGCCTAACATGCTGGTGGTTGTCGTAGAAAAAAATTCACTGCTGTGTCTTCGCATTTTCGTAGGCGAGATTTGGGGATTAAAATATTGGGTGGAATCGCCTGTACAATTCAATATTCGCATTTGAATCGTAGAAAGTACGAAAAAGTTCCTAGCCACGCTTACCGAAGTTCTTGAAACTCGAATAAACATGATTTGGAAGTTTTTTTTATTAATAGGATATTCATCGACACTAAGAAAATATAGGCGCGATATTTTCGTGCGCATGTTCATTAACGAAATTCACCATGGACATACACCCCGATTCTGCTTATTTTAAGCGTACGGGGGTAAATTTGCACGCGCAATCGAATGAAATTACTTAAAAGTGCAATGGGCAATGATGAAATATCGAAATTTTAATTTTGAGTTTTCAAAAAAATATAACTTTTTTGTAGTGCGAGATAGAAACTCACTTAAAACATGAAAAATGTTCATTATTGCACGAGCTTTCAGAAAATATAGCTATGTAGGGGGTTTGGATGCGTTTAACCAAAGTTGAAAATTTCACTTTTGGACATGTGATGAAACATATCTCAGCCGGGTTTGATCTATGGAACTTCTTATGGCCATTTTCGGTTTCTACGGTCAATGTTTACCCTAAGAGCAACTTTTCAGCCTAGGTTAGTTTTTCCTTGTACGACCGTATCTCGATCGACTCAGAAAGTCTCTCATATACACTCAGAAAAATGTATGTCATATGTGGCTCCTGAACTGCGTTTGTATGTCATATATGACAGGTATCACGAGAGATTGCATGAAAACACCCCCTACGGGGAACAACTTTCGAAAAAGTATTTTTGATTTCGATCAAACTTTTATGTTGAAGTACTGTGGGGACGAGAATTCCATCTTTCCGGGTCCCTGGTCGCAGAACCGGCTTTTAGCGATTTTCCGGCTCCAAAGCCGGAATCGACGTAGCTTTGTTCAAAATGTACTTACAAAGCCGTTCTTGGGCTTAAAATGATCAGAAAAATATGCCGCACATTTCTTCTATTGACGGTTACCTCACAAGTGAAGACAGTAAAAAGTTATAAAGGTAAATCCGACAAAAAATGGAATAAAAAAATAATATCCTATTTTGGATTTGAGAAAACACAGAATTTCTATGCAGAATATTGAAGAGCAGGTCAACTATAGTAATATAAAAATTTAAAAATGGCAAAAATAGGGGGACTCAATACCCGAAAAATTGAGTTGAATCTCATTAACTCTCTGTTTTTCATAACAAATATTTTGTTTTTGCCGTTTTTTTCGCAATGAAAATAAGCTGCCTAGATAAAAAATATATCATAATGATATGGCAATGTATTCTGATAAGTTTAGTCAAGAAATGACGACACCTGCAAAAAGTTGATTTTTCTCAAAAAAACGAGGGCAAAAATTCGAAAAAAATTTTTTTTTAAAGTTGTCGTCATTTCTTGACTAAACTTATCTGAATACAGTACCTTATCATTACGAAATATTTTTCATCTAGATAACTTATTTTCATTACGAAAATTCGGCAAAAACAAAATATTTGTTATGAAAAATAGCGAATTACTGAGATTCAACTTTATTTTTCGGGTCTTGAGTCCCCCTATTTTTGCCATTTTTAAATTTGTATATTACTATAGTTGACCTGCTCTTCAATATTCTGCATAAAAATTCTGTATTTTCTCAAATCCAAAATAGGATATTATTTTTTTATTCCATTTTTTGTCGGATTTACCTTTATAACTTTTTACTGTCTTCACTTGTGAGGTAACCGTCAATAGAAGAAATGTGCGGCATATTTTTCTGATCATTTTAAGCCCAAGAACGGCTTTGTAAGTACATTTTGAACAAAGTTACGTCGATTCCGGCTTTGGAGCCGGAAAATCGCTAAAAGCCGGTTCTGCGACCTGGGATCCGGAAAGATGGAATTCTCATCCCCAAGGTACTTCCACAAAAAAGTTTGATCGAAATCAAAAATACTTTTTCGAAAGTTGTTCCCGGCTTCATGCAATCTCTGGTGATACCTGTCATATAACATACAGTATGTTATATATGACATACAAACGCAGTTCAGAAGCCATATATGACATACATTTTTCTCTGTGTAAGACGAAATGTCTTACATACAAGACATGTTTCTGTGTTTATAAGTTTTTTCTCTATTCCCTTCATCTGTTTTTTTTTAAAGTCACACGCACCATTGTTATGCTCATGGTGCGTGTGCCCCTCCCCATAAATTGTTTTTTGTAAAGCTTAGATCGCTTTCATGAGAATTGAAAAAAATTGTTCAGACAAAAGGGGAATTGTGTAGGTATATTTCTCCTTAGCCTTAGACGCATTTTCCCATTTCCCCAGAATACATTTGAATGACGAAATTCTCCATTCATAATTCAATTCTCATTTTCATTTTCTCCCTTTTTCGTCTACCTGTCTTTTATTTTTCCCGACGCATTTTTCATTTCTAAATTGGCTCTTTTTACGAAAGTACCAGAACTGAAGTGTATTCAGTTTGTACGCCCAATATTCGTGCGCTCACTGTGCAATAGAGTGCGAAATGTTAGACGACGGTCTCTTCATTTCGCACACTCTCTCATCAACCGACCGGTGCAGAGTGTGTACGAAATGAGGAGAGCGTGGTCTCACATTCCGCATTGTACTATGTAATTGCATATTGTTCACACACAAGTGAGCCTGGTGCAGATACAATTATACAATTGAGGCGTGGGGGTATTTAGCGACGGTTACACAGAGAACAAATTTGCTAGGCGAACGGTTCTCCCCTTTTCTTAAAGATCGGTTCTCCAACCCCCCCCCCTTCCACACGCTCCTTCATTTTCTCTGAGCATTTCGCTGAGCATATGAGAGAACACGTGGAATGAGGAGAGGTTCAAGTACCGTTCTCTCAGAAAGGATACCTTGGGAAACGGTTCTCCTCGCAAATTGTCGATCTGTACAGCTACAATCGGCGCTTGGGTGATTGCGATTGTAGCATTACATCACTCTTTAATCAGTCGGACGGTGTGGCTAAAGTGCGAAATTCTAGACCATACTTTTCGTTTCGCGCACTCTCACCCTCTGTCGAGTGAAATTGCCGAGATCTTTGTTCAACAGTTCGCACTCTACACTCTATTCCAATCTCTGGTGGCTGACATTTGTAATTGCCATTTTTTCACGAATTCGTTCGACGCTGTTTTGCGCTAATGAAATGATGATTTTCAGGTAAATACCGTGGCATCTCAAGCCCAGGTCGAAGCGGATCGCCAACAAACTAAGCGTTATAGCGGTATGCCTCCCGGTGCGCTTGTCGGTCAGGACTTTTATCACGTAAGTAATACGACTTTGTATTGTTTATTTATTTATTTATTTATCGTACACCACAAGGGTGCGACAACATGTACAAAAATGAACGAGTTAAAAATGATATTTAATAATGGGTCATTCGCAGGAGTGGGGAGCGGGAAGGGAGTGATCTATTGTGCCATTTTGTTTATACGCTTAGGCAACTGCCGTTGTAGAGTAAGGATACGCTGCAGTGTCGAGAGTAGTTCATCGGTCGCTAGAGCAGTGAAATGGTAGAGCACCAGCACGCGAGCTCAAAAAATGCCGATTCAAGAGAAATGAACAGAGGTCATGATCGTAATGCATTGCATGATACAGTATTGCAAGGAAAATTGTAAAGTGCATTTGATTCTCGGACCACTTTTTATCCGCCTTTGAGCCCCCGTGAAAATAGATGCGACGAATGTTTTAATCTTATTGCTAAATTGAAACGGGTTCGGGTAACACATTTAAAGGTGTATCCGCTGGTGGCAACCTCCGTTTCTATAATTGCCAACGCGGGTCTCATCTACATCCTGATCAGCACTCAAGTGAAGCACGTGAGCAATTTTTCTTATGATTAAAAAATCACTACCATTAAAATGTTAGCATGTTCACTTACCTGTGTAATGAAAATTTGAATTAAGAAATGTTGGTAGTGATTGGCAAATCACGATCCAAACATGCCTCGGTACTCTCTTTGTTAATTTGCCACAATGTAGGTTTTTTGCAAAATTAAATTCAGTTAACTTGAGTCAAAATTGAGGATTCCAAATCGAAACCTCTCCAGGTCGGTGCGTATCGATGGTTGCTGCTCAGCTTTGCCGTCGTTGACATTCTCATTTCTCTCGTCCATTTCGCACTCATGCCGGTGTGTAATTTTCAAACTTTACAATTTGTATTTCTCACAGTAAAAGTGGCTGAAACTGAGATAAAACTGACACTGCACTACTCCCTCAGCGACACACATATCGATTATTTTCTGAGGAGCAGGCTTAAGCCATATCAAAATGTCGTTCCAATTGTCAAAGGAACTGATAAAAAAATGTCGATGACATTTTCTTCCAGTTCGATATATTTTTAATTAGTCTGAACTGAGAACCCAGTGACAAGTTACAGTCACAATCAAGTGACAGTTCATTACAGGTAGACTTTGAAAAGTAACGATGCAACTAGTTGCTTTTCTCCACGCATTCCTCATTTCTCGAACTCTATTTCACAATAGAGTGCGAGAAATGAGGAAAATCGGTCGATATTAAACAACAAGTTGAACCGTTAATTTTCAAAGTCTAATCACACACTGAGCGCAAGTTTGCCAGATAGTTGGAGAACAGTTCTCTGACATATGAAACCCTGGAGAAAGTTCTCCAGCTAGTTGGAAAAGAGGTTCACCAGAATTCTAGCAAACGATTTGCCAGCTTTGAAGAGGGTCCGCTCCCAGAAAAAATCAATACCGCTTCCTTTCTGACCCTTTCTCGGCTGTTGCCATGCGTATTTTGCAATGTATAACAAGGGAAATTCGAAAGCATTCAATAATCGATTTATTCTATGAACTCAAACGATAACACAAACGAAACAAGGGTAGTGGACGATAAAGATGACACAAGCAATATTCAGCGAGAAATCTATTCACAGAACGTATTCGAATACGAATAGTGCCTATTCACAGTTGTTGTCATTGTACAGAGTAACGAAATCGGTAACGACTTGAGATTTGCGGCTTAATTTTCGTCCGCTCAACCATTCTAAGGTAAGGAACATATCCTTATTGAGATCATCGTAGGTCATATCGAACAAGAAATATAATCCTAGAAGGAAAGAGATAGCAGTAGACATACAGTGGCCAATCTTGATTTCTACTTTCCGGGCGTATAGAAAGTAATTCTTCTCTGTCGACACTTTGAACAGAATTGGACGGACGATTCCGGACGATTCAATCGATTGAATCGCTCGGTCGATCGATGATTCATTCTAAAAAAGATTACTGTAAACCAGCTTAATGCTATATAGAACAGAAGTGAATGCAGAGTGTGATAAGTCTAACTCACCACATATTCGAGACAGACAGTCTGCTCCCGCACTCTCGGTGATTTCTTCTTCTTCGACAGAATGTTGAGAATATCGAACAATTGGAAGAGGAACGAGGAATCACCTGAAACGAAAATGGAAGAGGTTGATAAATAACGTGGCTAAAAACTTCTTAAAGGCTGAATTGTTTGAAATAATTTAAGAACGAATATATGAATGTTTTTGAGAAATGCAAAGAAGTCGTAATAATCTCACCTGAAGAACTCTCAGGCACTCTTAGATGAGAGAGTAGAGAAGGAAGGCGAGGAATCAACTGATCATTGATCTTCTTAGCGAGAAGATTCACATCGATGTTGAAGATTCTCTTGATATCATCTCTCAACTGAAAAGGTGACATCGATGTAAGAGAATTATGTAATTTATAAGAAGAACGTCTGGTAATTTAATGGTCTTTTCTACTCGAAGCGTAAGCAATTTCACTGATTTAAGTTCTCTCTCACACAACGTGTGTTTACCCAGAACGGAAAGGCTTTTGAAATAGTTCGGAATTTAAAAAAAGGAAGTCAAAATTGATATTATTGTAACATGTACTTGTGGGTTGAATAAACGAAAAAAATATTTCAAAACACTCACAATGGTCCAGTCCATATGCAAGATAGGATACTTTTCGAGTAGATCCGTCTTATCAGCAGGTGCTGATGCCTTCCAGAGAGAAATACGATAGTCACTGCAATATATTTAAAAATAATAAATTTATATGCTACCGCACCTTGTAGACTCCGCCGCCTGCACATAAGAATGAGTCCCTTTGTGAATTTCCGGCATCGATTTCATCACCTCGTCGCATTGAGTATGTGTCATCGCAAGCGAATTCTCTCTCACCGGTTGACTCCCACTGAAAGATGGCAACGGTAATCTAAATAAATGCTAACTAAATAACCTTATTTGATCGTATTTTCGCTTCCGGGTAGCATTCCCTGATCGAAAATTAGGCGTGAGTCTGTAGTGAACGCGGCGATATAGCACACCATCACACGAACACCAATTGGTCTACAATAATAAAGCACTCAAAAGTACATAAAAAAAAATTCACCGTATCGATAGGAGTAGAGTAGAAGAGGTGAGCACATAATGCTCGAAGTTCCTCGATTGAGGGATGGAAAGGGCTAAATTGAGCTTCATATAAATCGAGTAGAGAGAAATACTCACATATCAGAGTGATCGCGAAGATAACTCGCGATTAGTCGAACCGCCTTGCCACGCTCCTTGTTGTGATGGTTGATGCGGCCAGAATTTATCAATCGGAGCATCGCATTCAACTCAGTCTCGCCGGCAGGCGATAATACGATCGATAAATCACAAGAAGAGAGAACTCGATTCAAGCAATGCGTGGTAGTTTTCTGCAATACGTGTGTAAGTGCTGAAAAGAGGTTCGCATTGCTCACGTCTCCAGATCGGAATGTGTATTTATAGCAGTCCCCAATCCGCACCCTGCTTGTCGACGATCTCTGAATTCAGATATTGATCAATTGAGAAAAGAGAACAGTTGGTTGAAGCGTACTTGTTGCGATCCGGCCAAATCGTTGTCATTTGAAGTCAATTCAGGCAATGGCTTCGTTCCAACAATGAGTTGCTTTGGCGAGTCCTGATAAGGAATTAGTTATGCTTCGTTCGATTGGCTGCAGTTGAATTAGGAACAACTCGTTAAAACATACTGGGATACGGTCTATCTGTTGTGGGGGAGTTGACGAGATATGAGTTCCATTCGCTTGCATTGCATCCTGATAAGGAAACTGGATCGATTGCTTGGAGGAAAAAAATACTACTTGCATTTCAATATGAAAAGGGTAGGTTAAAACTAATGAAAACCATCCAATAAAATATACAGTGTAAACTGACTGATGAAGAAGATGAAGAAGGGCGAGATTGGCCAGTTCCCGAATCGAATCCCATCGAATTGTCGAACTGTTCACCCTTCAATACAATCGGTTGGTGGACTGTTGTAAATAACTAACCTTTATATTCACATTATTGAAACTCAAAGCCCGCGTTGCGTCTCGTTTCTGCAGAAGGATTGTTAAACGCAAAAAATATTTACATTATCAAAAAAACATACCCAGTACAATTCATTGGGCGCACTGGAATTTATATCGGCATTCCTCTGATAAAGATACAGGTCCTGAGAAAGTGTGTATAAATAAGAGCAAAGAACGATTGAGAGTACCGGCGTATGAATATATGCAAGGTCGTTAGGCATCTGTCCATACGGTGAACTCTTCAAAAATCTTTACAGTTATTTAAAAGAACAGGATGACTCACTTGTTGTGAATTAATCTTCATTCGTTCCATTGGATGGAGTGAGGGAGAAGGAGCACCTGCTCCATTAAATGGAGGAAAGGTGGAAGGAGCCCCTTCCATAGAAGAAAACTGGAACGGGGGTAATTAAAGATGTCACGAGTTGCGATAGGAAAGGCACAGAAAGCTATGACCTAGCGTCACTAACAACAACATAGTGCAAAATGGAGTATGCAATGAAAATACAAGCAACAAATATGCCGAAGACAGCCAAGTGTGGTTTGTAGTTTTAAGAAAGAGCGCGCAAATTGAAGCTGAAGATATTTTCGAAAATAAAAAAAATAATTAAAGTGTAATGTAAAAAATACTGTAGCTGTATGCTGTATTATGTAAAAGCTAAAAACTGGTCGCGGCCGTCATCTGATGCAAAATTTTTAGCGCTGCGCGATTATCCGGTTCATGCGGCTTTCCTTCCTTGTAATGATCATGTTTGTTGATTATACTGTAATTGAACGATACCCTTCTTCAAATGATGTTCCTTCAATTAGAGTCGACTCACATTTGTTGAGAACCCGGAGTGCAAACGATGCTTTGATTTATGCTATAGATTTTGCTCTATTTCAACTTATTGCATTCACGCCGTGTTCTACTTGTCAGTGCATAGTTGCTGGCTGTGCGCGCTTGCCGTAGTGACGAATTGATATCGATTGTTTGCTATGAGGGAATTCGATTGATTGAATGTTATGGCAGGCGGCCTCCATCTGGGATCGTCTGCATAGACTGGGCGAAGAGAGCTATCGATTAATGCACGCAAGTGATCCGGTCGACGTGCCGGGACAGAGTCCTAATGACACGTCCAATCTATCGACCAGTCCTCCTATGGAATCATTCTGTGCCGTCTCACCACCTTCCTTCTACGTCAGTTTTATTTAATTAATTATTTATTTTATCATTGATTAGGATACGTTTTCAATGTTCCAATATTATTCCCTTCCAGATCCCCACGAAGAGCGATGACATAGATTTGGCTCCTGGTGCGCTCTCTTCTAGTTAAATTTTTGGGTCATATTGTAATTAATTCTTTAAAGGAGAAAAGCTGGAAGAGGCTACGGAATTCCTCTCAAGCAGAGTGTACGTTACGAACTATCGATTGGTTATCATGTACGATCGAAGTAGCCGTGGATAAAAGTGAGTTTTTGGCTCAAGTTTTTAGACTCTTTATCTCAGTCTATCGTACAAATCTGTTCTACCATTAATCGAGTTTCTTTGTAGTATCGCAGTGGAGAGCATCCCGAAAGTGAATATGGACACTGTGGACAATGTTGGAACAAATCAGCTGTCCTTTTCATGCAAGGACGCACGAGTTATCAGGTGAGAATTACGTCATTCGATGACGAGAATCCTCTTGGAATGACACTATTTCTGATTCAAACTATTGCCAACACCTGGTTTCTATTTCAAGCGATGGGCAATGTTACCCATTGTCTTGGCAGATTATATTTTGAGTGTTGAAACATGAAACATCAGTTTTGCCGTTGCATGTGTAGCACAGAAATGTGTAGGGACTGGTCGGAGCGCCCGGAGATAGAAAGCACCAGCTGGCCAGAGGACGTGTGTATACTATTTACTCCTGCTAATCGATTCGAGCCTGTCTACATTGGGTTTAGATATGATTCAAACGAAACGGGGCTCCAATTGTTGTTACTTTTTTGTTAATTGCAAATATTTTTTTGAAATTTTATTTTGTTCCCACTATTGAGTAAGTTTCAGTTCGAGTGAGCGCAGATTGGCGGAAAAAGAACTCTTGCTTTTGCACATTATCTGGCACCTGATGCTTTTATAGAGTGTTGACTGGGCATTGGAATGGCTAAAGAGTAGAGTAAATGAGCAAGCGATGTTGATCATCTTGTAGTACACTTACAATAGCTATAAATATCGTAACCAAGTTCATTTTAGGAAGACGGAAGCTCGGATTCGGCCGCGTGTCTTCGCAACTTTGGCATCTTCGAGATGATTATCAATCAGATGGCGTCCAGTTCACATACAGTGTACGTTACCTGAAATGCGTGTGGACGCAACCGATGCAGGTCGGTTGTATGGTTAGGAAGGGAGAAAGAGACGTGCGAGTTCGGTAGGCCAGCAGACAACTTTGTCATATCAGCTCAGTGCTCGAGGGGTACAGTTACTTCAGCTTCGCAAGAGCTTTATTCTAGCTGATCTCTGTCTTCCAGCTGAAATAGCACTGCTTTCCGCTGGAAGTACCATTACTCCACGAGTACTGAGAGCCTTTTTTTGAAGTATAGTTGAGTGACCGTTTTCACAGGTCAATTTTCCCGTTCAAATGGTGACGGAGTCAGGAGATACAGTAACTGACTCCGTCGTCAAGAATAATATCGTATAAAATTGCAACGCGTTTACTTTTTTCTTCCCTTAACCCAGCCTTGTTCACTCTGCATCAGTTTATCATTTTCCTATATTTAAGACGGAATTCCGTGCTGACGGTCCACTCGGTCGAATCCATCGATCGTTTCCCATCGACTGCGAGGAGGAACCAGTGCAGAGAAAGAACAATGTGGTTAGCAACTGATTTTTTTACTTCTAAAATGTAAAAAAAATGTTTTTAATATTACCTTGGGCTTAAAGTATTTTGTAGTTTGGCTTTACCTACACTCCTCAACCCCTCAACGAAAGCCGCATCACAAGAAGCAAAATTTTGCATATTATAGAGAAACAAGGCGACGACAGTGAAAAAAATCGACGGATGCAGAGGAGAAAACAGCAAAGAGAGAAGAAGCGCCGAGGAAATTGGAGAAGGTCGTCCCTCCTGCTGCAACTCCCACAGTCGTGTGGAACTCACACGACCAATAGCGACGACAACTCTGCATCGTGAACAGGTGTGTATGCGTGTGTTCACAAATAAAAAATACTACGTTCCTCTTCAAGAACTACCTGTAATGTGTTTTCTAATTGATTCTCTCCCTTTCGTGTGCAATCTCGCCGTGGTTAATAATATGCATCAGCTGAACGTTTTAACAATTCTGACGAGTGTTTCTGATTTTGTAAACGACATCACAAGAATCGACCCTTTCTGGTTTTTAACAAGACACTGAAGCTGGTTCTCCTCAGATGAAAAATCAATAATCTGAACTTATTTTCAGGATATCATTCTCAACGAGCTCATGCGCGACAGCAGGAGTCTAATGCAGCAAAACTTCTTTGTCACTGAGGTGAATTGCTTAAATAAATTGTCTATAGTCGAAAACTCACACTACCTTATCACAAGATGAAGATAGGTATTACCTCTTAATTACAATCTACCTTTGAAAATGTACCGCTTCATTGTCTTTGATATTCAACAAAAATAATGCATATTCAATCATTTTTTAAACTTGAAAAAATCAGGCGGACAGCGATCTTCTTCCACGAGTTGTCGTCGATCGGACGTTAAGTGAAGATGCGGAAGAGAAACCAGAAGAGAGATTCGACCAAGTACCGCAGAAGACTATCTCACAGGTACGATTATTACGGGTAGGAACACTTGCTGATGATTGACGAAATAAATTACGTGGTTGAAGGAACAAAAAGAGGAGAGTTGTCTACGGGTTACTGTATAACGAGGATTACGGTATAACGAAAGCCTTTCGATGGTACTTATTTATTATCGCTACAACTTGTTGGCTATTCACTATTGTATGGATAAAAATTCTAGTGAGTGACGTGTCTATTGGCAATGTAGTATACATCATTATCCGATGTGGGGTACTTAGAGAGAGGGTAGATGGAGGCGAGTGATGACGGGTGCATTAGAACTACCTGTAATTTACTGTTTAGAAAAATATGAATCCATTATTTAGCTTACCTTATTGGTGGTCTTGACACGCTGTAGGCCCGTAGTGGATTCGCAACCATCATCGGTGAACTTAGATAACAGAAACATAGGAGAATCACTGACAACAACAATAGCTTGAATACCGTACCAAAGATCATCTAACTGGTCATCTAGCATTACAACCACATCATGCTTATAGAATTTGTTACCTCTGAACACAATGGAATTATAGCCTGATATACGAGGGGTTCCCATTAATGAGTAGATGCTAACGTCAGTAAGGTTGGTGAGATCTAGAGGGCGCGAGAAAGGGGTCAGGAGAGTGTATTCACTATAGGGTTCTTCTTTATCCCTACTGGAAATGGCAGCGTATTTGTATGCAATTGATAGTGGGAGATTTCGGGCATTCTGGCTCACATAGCTACAACGCTTGGATGGGGCAAGAAGGCTCTCGAAATTCATTGACCAAGTGGTAATCAGTGGGCCATGATCGAGTACCTTCCTACCGTAGTGCAGCATGTTGTGCGCCTTGATCGTGACTACATTCGCTCTTCTTCTCTTCGTTTTGGGACCCTCCTCCTCTTCCCCGTCGTCATCCTCCGCATCCTCTCCATATATCTGGGAATTCTTTTTATTATTATTATTATTATTATACCATAACATTATATAATAATAATGATAATAATTATATATTATTATTATCGATTGCGACTTTTTTTATTATGAGTAACAACGCCAAATTATGAAATGAACCTCCACTGCCTCCTTGAGATACTTTTCCACTAAGTATTCCACCGAATCCGCTCCACTCCCTTTCAACGCTGGTGAAAAAAGATATTCCAGGAGAGATCGATACGAGAGGAAGTGCTGCCATTCCTTGGTATTCAGATCCAATCCCTCGTTACGCACATAAAAAGGAAAGAGTCGTACTAGGGACCTGAATTACCATGATTCAGTTAAAATAAATGCATTCAATTTTTTTTAAATTGTGGGAACTGCTAAAATGTAGCGTATCGTATATTTCTGTACCACATTCTGCTTGCTCGCTGGTTCAATGAACTTGAAGTCTTGATATTGACAGGTAGCGGCTGAGGTCTATTTGCGCGGTCACATCGTCCATAAGCCAGATTATTGATCCTTTCATTCAATCGAGACATATTCATGCCTTGTTGTTGGAGATGCCTCACGACTCTCGAAATCTGAATTGCTTGTTTAATTTATTTTACCAATATATCAACATTACAGCTCGTCTCGCCTCTCCCTCCAGCTGGTCGTGCATCAAATCAACTGCCTCTCCTCGAATCACTTGAAAACCAGGTGCGTCAACCAGTGGAGATCGAATCCTACAAGTAGCAATACAATAAAATCAATTTATTTGGGAAATACCGTATGCCATCTTTCTCTTGTACACTTCCTCCACTGTCTCTTTCGTTGGCTAGGTACGCACACGCATCCCGATAGTCCCTTTCAGAGCGAATGAACAGGCGATTAGTAGTGATCATGACATCGAAATCGGATACATCAGTGGTACACATTCTGTAATCATTCATGAATATAAGGGGACGGAACTTATTTGAGATACCTGCAGCATTTTCCTGAGCTGAAACACTTGCGGAATCCTAGACATTCGCTTTTTGCTTTGTTGTCAGCTGCGAATTGAACGAGGAGGGGATGATAGACAATGGGGTTATCAGTGAGGTCGGTAGAAGGGATTCCGGAGATAGCTAGTTGAGATAGTTCAGATGATAACATTGCTAAGAGTGGTTGGTTGGAAGCATTATTGTCTACAGTGTGAGTTATACAGTAGAGACTATGGTATTTTCTACTGGAGGATAGATGGATGGGAATTCCAGCAATACGGAAAAATACATAGAATAGTGTATAGGAACTAGCGTTGGGTGAGTTCCCATTGAAAGGAGTGGCATCATCTGCCCAAACAATGATAGGGAGCATAACGCGATTGGTGGGTACGGTAGCTAGGGATTCTTGATACAGTAGTCCGTCTCTGAATGTCGCGGAATTTCTGGATGCCGGAGGTGGTGTGAGTAGCGCTTCCTTAATCTTTAAAACCCCCATCTTAATTAATCATTCTTTAATACCTCTTTAATTTCCACCAATAGTTGTAGCTGCTCTTTGATGGGCACAACGTAGGCGATGGAAGAGGGTGTTGTGCGAACCTCATCGTCTTCCTCATCTCTGGTGATACCCTGTTTAGAAAAATATAATGTTATATCATATTTCAAGGTGATTATTTAAAAACATTACCCTATACTGTCCGAGTACTTTTCGGATAGGAGCAACGTAGGACGGTCTAGAGGCGAGATATTTCTTCCTCTGGTAGTTATTCTTGAATGCCCTAATGCGATCAATAATGACATTGATCTGCTGCTGGTTAAGGTGCCGCACGAGTAGCAAGCACTCACGAATAGTCCCCACCACACAATCAATCGTATCAACCTTTACGACGGGATCAGTTGAAAGTCCGAGAATTAGACTCTCGACAGAAGTGAAGAGTGCTAGGGCAGGGTCCAGAGAATGTTCGCCATCATCATCTTCTTCAGGTTCAGACGGGGGAGAAGGAGGAGGAGAGGATGGAGGAATCGCACGAGCAGGCGAGGGTGGGAGAGACGAAGATTGATGTGGAAGAGGAGAGGAGGAGCGAGATCGATTGGCTGCTGGAGGAGATGCAGGAGGTGAGCCTTAATAAATAATTTATGGTTCCGAACAGAATGCTACATCAATTTGCGAGTTCCACCGTTTTTTGTGGTTTTTAGGTTGTTTACATCCTATATCGCTGGGGCTGACACATCAGACACACTCACAACACTCACAGCCTGGGCACCCATTTCCAGCTCCGACCGCGCAACCCCCAGCCACACACACAGAATGAGGGGGGGGGGAGAGTGAGAGAGGGACAAATTATAGATATTTTTAGTAGAGTGCTCCCGACCAGATTTCACTCGATTTCATAGTGCCCCCACCATTGAGCAACTTCCTAACACGTTAACTTCTCATATCTTTAACTTTTGCATAGTGCCCCTACACCAGGTTTCGCGAAAATGGAGAGTGTCCCCGGGTGACCGTGCCCACGTATGGAATTGCCCATTCATTTTTTTCAATTTCACTCTCCGGCGTCCGGAATTGACTGGATTCGCAACCCTACCCTTGACCTTACACAATGAAGTGGAAAATAAATTTACTTATTTACGAAAAACAAGCTCTCTCTTTTGTTCTGGGGGACAAGCGCTCATTTAGAGCTGATTCATTTCAAGCGCGCGGTTGTGACCTTATTGGGATCGGGATAGTTGAGATAGTGGAGGAAGACATCGTCGTCCTAAACAATTTGAGTAGTGTGGTATATCGGAGACGACTATTGATTGATATACGGTAATCACATCTTTCCGTTCAGGACAACTTCGAATCTGCCCTTGACGCGCACTCCTTCATCTTTGTCGAGATCTGCGCCCCGTGGTGCGGCTACAGCAAGTCTCTCGAACCCGAAGAGACCAATTTACGGCAATGCACCCGAGTACGGAGGTGAGCGGCGTAGATTTATCGATTGAAAATGTATGATTACGGTAGTCTTTTATTTTCCGTTCAGGATATACATTTTCGTTGGCCGAGATTCTCGGTTTCCACTTTGTTGAACTAGGCAGTTTAGAGACTCGAGACCCATCTAGGAATGCGCAGAATGTCGAGTTTAGTAAGAATTGTCCCCTATCTGACCTGTTTTTCGAAATTACGATAGAAATCTGACCTCCCGAGGTGAGGATTACGGTAGTGGGTTGATATTGATTCTCGATTACTGTGGCAACATAAAGAACATCGCAGGTCTTCCACCTCAACCCCGCCAAGTCGGACAACAACAAGTTCCGGACTGTTTGCAGGTATATTGCGTGCCTACCAGTGTTGTTCGATCGTATAATTCTATTCGCGAATAACAAAGGCAATTCGAGAATATTGCATTGTTATTCACGAATATGATTATTCGAACTAACAATACTAGTGGCTCCATATGCGTGGCATTAGAAAAAAGTGTCTACTTTGTGTGACCGAGTAATGTGGACGAGAAGCGGCATGTTTTATGTTAATCATTATCGATTTACGGTTTAAAAATATTTAAATAATTGAAATTAAAATTATTAATTGATCAGAATGCTGCCCGAGTCGCTGTCGTGGTTCGACGCCGTCGCCTTCAAGGCCTTCCCACTCGACATGAGCCAGTACAAGTTCGTCTCTCTTTTCTTTACCTTTCGTCACACTCTATTATCACTGCTGCACACGCACTAATATGGGAAATCCGCGCGGTGGGATCGTATCGGGGTAAATATTGCGGGGGGCAAAGCCAAATCGAAAAAAAAAGTTAAACCGCGAGCATTACTCTAACAGTCACAATACGTGAAGTCGAAGCTCTGTCAGTCTTAATATCTCTTCCACTCAGTAGTCTTCACAATATTTACTTACTCAGACTAGCGCAGTAGCCGGGAACTTTTTGTTGTTGTTGAATTTGTTCAATCAGGCAGGTACGTTAATCGGCGCGGTAGTACGGTAACTGAATATTGGTTGCAAAAAATTGGCCATCGACTATGAGTTTTCGCCAATAATGTCGTATCTCGTCATTTTGCGCACGTTTGACTAGATACCGGGAGATGGGAGCATGTGAAGTGAAGAGATCCAGAATATATTTTTAAATAGAGAGTGAGATTCAGGCCCTGAATCCCGAATTTCAGGGTGATCTTGCCGGCGGTGGCGGTCGGCAGTCTGACGACCATGGAGCGCGACGTGTGGGCGGCCGCGAGGGAGCAGCTGGAGAGTGAAGGTATACAGTAGTTCGGTGAGGCACGTCGAATAGTACGGTGAATCAGAGTTGCCCCCCCCTCAGCAGGACGAATTATTGGATACGATTAGATTAGATACCGTATTTATATCGTCCTGTTTTGGGAGTGTATATTTGTGGCTTTTTCAGGTAATGGCGCCTCGCTGAGGAAGATTGACGGCGCGCTGTTCACCCTGTGCCGGCGACCTGGTGACGGACGACCATAAGAGGTATACGGTAGCCACAAGGGGTATACGGTAGGAGGTCTATTACGGTATCATCTACCGTATCTCTCTGATTCGACGCGGGTATTTGCGTTTGCATCATGTACTGTTTAGAGTCTTCCGACATATGCTAATTAATTGAGAGCAGGTGGTTCGACAAGTGCTTCCAGCTGATTGTCGATGGTGATTAGCATTATTTGTTAATAATTAGTATAATTACCTTAATTTAAATATATGAATACATTTAAAATATCAGGCAACGGCCAGGCGACGCTCAACTTTGAGCACTCGTGGGGAGACGGAGTGGCCGTGCTGAGACTCATGGAGGAGTCGTTCAAGATTGTGATGGGATAGGCGATAAAGGGGCGGAGCCATGAAAATACACGGTTGATTAGGGATGTCGTTTCTATGCTGTGCGTACCCGCTGGAAGTCTCCTTTCTCTGACTCTTATCAGCCGTTTGACCGATCTCTCGCTCGAAATTTTTTTTAATGCGAACACCGAACCGGCATCCCTACTTGTGGTCAGTAGTTTGAGAAAGGGTGACATGCACAACCTGAAACAAGTCAGAGCTCCATCAGTAAGAGTCGTGAGGGATAGTAGAGAAGAGGTACGGTAGAAGCAAAATGTGAATGTGCACACACGCAGGACTCGAACACGCACCACTTCGTGTCGCCCGACGATGTCGTGGAGGATGTGAAGGGAGGAAGTGTGGAGGAGATTAGTCTTTTTTTCTTTCTTCATTCTTTAATCTTTTTTTATGATTAATGAATACGTCAGCGTGGTTGTGCGCGCTTTGTACGTCTTTGAAGCGCAAAATAATTGTAAAAAATATCTTAAATAATCAAGTGTTTTGCCAGAGTTCAAGCTGTCCGAATCGCTCAAGCAGACCATCCAGAGTGCGCAGAAGACGGCGAGTAATTCACTAATTTATATATTTTTATTTTAACATCTTATTTTTAATTTAATTTTCGAATTTTAGCACGCCGCAGCGAACTCGGACCTCGGCTTCGCCACTGTTCAGTACACTGGTAAACGTTTCTTAAATTTGTTTTCTCTCTCTTTCATTATAGACTGCTTTCTGGTTTGTTCAATATTGGAATTATTGATTGTCTTCCTCACAGGAATGACTCGCGACTCGATCAAGAAGTTCAAAGTCAGCGCCGACTCGCTCATGCAGCTCGCACTTCAGGTTACTTTTTTTAAATAAAAAAACACGGGAATTCTTATTCTCCTTATCATGAACTTTCCCAGTGATTCTTGGGTTTACAATAATTTCAACTGCTCTTGAAATCTGACAATAACGTTGGTGTATCCGCTTTTCTATATTTTAAAATATAATTATCAGATGTATTCATTTAACCACACATTCCCTTGTACCTATTACCCAGCTATTCGCTAGCTAAATTCAATAATGACGGGTGTCTAAAATGCACGGTATAAATATATTATCTATTCTGTTCTCAGATGTCGTTCCACTCGCTGTACAAGGAGTTCGTGCCGACGTACGAGTCGTGCAGCACCGCCGCCTTCCTCAAGGGAAGAACCGAGTGCATGAGGTGGGTGTTGTGTTGCGTCATTGCTAGGCAATGCAGTGTAATGACTTTGCCTCATTACTGTGTAAGCTGGCAACATCATTTCCTCATTACTATGCAATTTGGCAGATTCATTGCACGATTACTATGCAATGTAGTGGAATGGGAATTTATAGTTATGCTATCAGATCAGCCACCTCCGCTACACGTGCTGCTACGGAGGCCATCGCCAAGGGAGCCAAGGTAGTAAAAATTTAAAAAAAATGAAAATTATGCAGCATGGTCTTCACAAGGACACATTATATTTAAAATTTCAAGTAACTTATTTCATTACGCTGAATCTAGAATCTGACCTAGCACAGCACCCCCCCCCTTGGTCTCATGCTCATATGGCTACTGTAACTTTCAGGGAGCCGATGCGAAGGCGCTCATCGCCCAGTGCAGCGCCGTCCACTCGCAGCTGGTGAAGGAGGCGAGCATGGGTAAGTAAACACTTATTTCTTCATCTTCTGAAGCATTACAGATGAAATCCAGATTCATCCGCCAGAAATTCTTAGCATGATCATTAGAAATGATCCGTTTCAAGCGAATCTGTCGCTGTGATAAGTTATATTCACAAGATCTAGGCTTCAGCAGTAGAGCTCGTCAGTCTTATTCAATAATTCGGAAGGATTTTCTCAGAACGATTACGCCATATCACATTTTCACGATTATCTGCGGAAAAGCAATTAATCAGGCAGTGTTTCGAGCATACATGGGCGGGGGTTTTGCTAGCGATGGTACCCTCCCGCTTTTTTGCTAGGACACTCCCGTTTTTGGCAAAATAAATGAAAATTCTACCTTAAAAATCCATGAAAACGACGAGAGCGGAAACCAGAGCAAGATAGTGAGCACATACGGCTGTTTGGTGTATTTTCTTACATTAATATTACGTGTATTCGCGGGGTGAGTTTATGATTTCCCTCTCCCTTTTCGTCAAATTTCCATCCACCCCGGGGCGGTAAATTGGTAGCAACTTTGATTGCGAAAGGTAACGTGCCCTAGATGCCTTGGGAAAGCTTGGGTTACGTAATCCCACGTTGCAGCTGGCTTACCGGCTTGCCCCATCTAGCGTGGTAGCTTGCTACTGTAAAATCGCTTGACATGGAACACCTTTACCTTTTTTCTCGTCAAATTGTTGCGTAGCGATGGACCCACCCGCAGCAAAAACTACTCGTCTGATTTCTTCCAAACTTTTTGAGCGATTTCTTATCAATAAACGATTAGGCTGTGGAAAGAATTGGTCTGATTGAGCGTAGGCTAAAATTTTGCTCTCTGCCTTGTGCGGAAAATGGTGAAAAAAATCCTGTTTTATAATAATGTTTTGTGGTCTGACCCTCCCGGTTTTTCGCTCCGACCCTCCCGCTTTTGAGTTCCCAGCAACAATGCCTGCCCATTTATGACCAAGACCCCATATTTCTCCCCGCCTGTACCTGAGTGGATATGAATCTTCACTCAAAAAGCCATTGGCTGATCTACTGTGTTGATACCGTTTCTAGGCCATAATATTCCTGAATACAGTTACCACCCTACAGTAATACAACAAATTCTCTCATTTTCAGAAATCTGTCTACGGTAGCATTGAGTTTGTAAACCCGACTCCAGTTTCGTTTGAGCCATTACTACATTTACGTTAAGCTAGGTAGTAACCGCTTTAGGCACCGTATAGTAAATAGTAGGAAATGTCCGAATAAGGTGTGTTGACGTTTGTGTGAGAGCGACCGCTAAATACCACAGTGCGGGCATAGTGCGGGCACAGTGATAGTCGAAAATGATGCATGCGAACGCGCGAGTGGACCTCACTCTCGAGTGTGTTTTTTTAATGACTCGCGAGTGTCGAGACACTCGATCTAACAACACTTATGACTACAGTACGCTCATATTTTTTCCCTTCAGGACCAGGAGTCTGACGAGGCGAAGGACTACAAAGAGGTTGCCTCTGACATTGATGATCTCGTGTTAGGAATCTCCTCTGTCGCCGATCTGAAGGAGGTGAGCAGACTATAAACTTCAAAAATCAGAGATCAATCTCCAATATTCAGTTGCTTGGCGCGCCGCTAAGCAGTTCAAGGGCAACGTAGTGTGGTGTAGAGTGCGAAATGTGAGACCACACCCTCTTCATTTCGCACACTCTCTAGACCGGTCGACTGATGAGAGAGTGATCGAAATGAAGAGAACCAGGTCTCACTTTTCGCACTCTAGTGTGGTGTAGCATAGAGTAGCGAGAATGACTCCCCGCAGAGCGCTGTTAGTGACACCTTCTAGCGCTATCCGAAAGGGGTTGCCGAAAGGGAAAGAAACCCCCGTTCGCACCTCATATGCGGCATACTTTATCTGCATTTTTCAAAGACCAGATATCGCAACTTAAAATAGACACCACGAATTGAGAGTTCCCTAGTCGCGACTAAGGAACTCTCTCAATTTTGTTCATTCTCTCGACCATTATCCTTTTCTGGAGTACATGTACTCACAGACACTTATGCCATATTTACCCCCTGGAGACAAAAGGGTGCTCATCTAATAGATCTCGTTGACGATATTGAACATTCATGTGCTACACTGTAGTACATGACGACGACGTTTACTAAAATGGTCTAGTTCAAAATTCTTGATTTGGGAGTCGGTGGTGTGATGGTAAACGTCGCCCTCTTGTTGCAGTCTCTTCACGTGCTAGTGGGCACTGACGAGGCGTCGAACTCTCGCATCACGGTCGACTTCTTTGGCATAAAGGACTAGGACCTCCCCATCGTCTACATTATCTCGAGGCCGACCTAGCCAAGTGAGTATACTACGGTAGTCTGGATTGGGGATACCGTAATTTGGCGGGTTATGATACTGATTTTTATATGCTGGTTCGCCCCCCCCCACTTCACCGAGCTCTCCACCAAGAGCATTGTCTCTCTCCTTCAACGAGTGTTTCTTCGCCGGCGAGCTCAAGCAGCACCTCATGTCCGCCGAGGTACGGTAGTACAGTAGAAGGATCACGGTACAGGTGAACGACTACGTTAGTCGCTGATTACTGTGAGGTTACGGTATCCTTTTGCAGATTCCCGAGGACTGGGACACAAAGCCCGTCAAGGTTCGTGTCGGAAAGAACTTCAAGGAGGTCATCAAGTCTGGAAAGTCGGTGCTCAGTTTGTCAAGTTCTACGCTCCCTGGTTCGGTATTTCTTGTGAATGGGATACGGTAGTTGTAGATCGATAGCTGGTGCATACCGTAACCCTCTGTAGTTGCGGACACTGCAAGACCCTCGATTCCATTTGCGTCGAGCAAGCTGAGAAGTACGCTGACAACGACAAGGTTATCATCGCCAAGGTCGACTCTACCCAGAACGAGGTGAGGATTACGGCAGATCCGAGATACGGTAGTGTGTGTGCGATTACAGTAGCGTAACTATACTGTATATTCGTTTTGCAGATCGAGGGACTCAAGATTGAGGGCTTCCCCACTCTCAAGTTCTTCCCCGCTGGATCTGACGAGGTGAGTGTAGGCCCGAATAATCTTTCGTATTTGTCGTTTTTATTTTGATCTCTGACCTCTGCAGGTTGTCGACTACAAGGGAGGTCGTACCCTCAACGACGTTGTCGAGTTCCTTGGCAAGAACCCTCCGGATCTGAGGAGAAGGAGACTGAGCACACCGAGTTGCAAGCAGGTGGTGTGTGTGCAGTGTGGTGCGCACGGTCGGCGTTTCCCATCTCGTTTCAACCACTTACCGTACCACCACACACACCATGCACCACTACCACCACACACAATGTGATACGATGCAATATTGGTGACTTGTGGGTCTAGGCTTGTGAGTGTATTTTTGATTGATGTTTTTTTTCGTGAATTAGTATTTTTTGTTTGTGATTGTTGGAGCATGAGATTAGCTCGAGAGTTGTAATAAAAAATTATCTCTAAGTGATGTTGGCGATGCTACGGACATTGTATCTTACTGAGGAGAGAGCTTCCATTACGCCCAAACTCTACAGATCTCCCTCCCTTCCCTCTCCCCCTTGCATTTGCTCCCTTTCTCTCCCCTCCTCTCCCTCCTCTCCCTCCGCCCACACCCCCCCCCCTCTGTTCTGTCGCCTTCTCCCGCGTTCCCCTCTCTGCCTCTCTCTATCATCCTCCTAATTCTCAATTTCTCATATTCTTCTCAATAGTAAATTCGTTGTTTTAATTATTTTTTTACTACCGCACTCTTGAGAACAGTGGACCATAAACACATGGGCTCAAATTGTCACCTGATTGGCAGATGTGCTTCTCTCTCAGATGCTTCCGGTAAGATTGCGGTAGAGCAAACTCAGGCTGGTCCCAACAGTCTCGACAAATCCTTCTTTTCTGAAATAGTGATACATAAGAACGATTAAAAGGCCCATTAAAACGTACCTCAACACTTCCATAATGGACAGATCGTACGTGCACTTCCCGGTCTCCCATTGAGAGATGAGACGATGTGCATTGTGGAAATGGACACACAAACATCTGAATGTCGGTACTCTATTGACGTTTTCACAATAAATTAGACAATAGAAAAGGAAAAAAATACAACAGGAAAAGCACTCATCGATCGGAAAAGGGGCGGGGCGCCAAACTGGCAAACCGTTCTCCAGCGCAAACTAGAGAACGTTCTCCAGAATACTGGAGAGTTCGCCCGCGTTGGAAAACCATTCTCCTAGCAAACCCAGTTGGAGAATCATTCTCCTAGCAAACTTGCGCTCAGTGCAGGTGATACACATGACCGAGTACGGCTACGTTTTCTTCGGGTATCGCTGGCTGGAGGCTTCGACGGACGAAGGCGTTCGAGCAAGTGAGCAACACCTTACTAGAGTGCGAAATGTGAGACCACGCTCTCTTCATTTTACGCACTCTCTCACCTACCGACCGGTCGAGAGAGTGCATGAAATGAAGAGAGCGCGGTCTCACATTTCGCACTCTACACCTTACACATCATTCCACAGGCCGACCATCCTTACAAAAAAATAATAACTAGTAGAGTTTTAAACTCGGGTAAATCATTAGATCAGCATTAGCAAACTCTAATTATAATTAGGCTAATCAAAATAAAAATTAATTAAAATATAAAATTAGGCATTCTGTGGGTGCTGCTCTTCTACCAGACGTTTGTCCTCACCGCCTTCCACTACGTGTACCGCTTCGTCGTCGTCAGCAAGTGCGTCAGAATTATAATCTACAAAAAAAATTTGCATAATATTATTGTAAAATTGGTAGCAATTTTGATTGCGGAAGGTAACGTGCCCCAGAAGGCCGGTCATCAGGGGATACGTAGACCTAGTTAGCGAACCGGCCTTACCGGCGAGCCCCGGCAGAGTATTGTAGCCCCGCTGTACCTCAATTTCATGTATCTAAATTATGCAGAAATGATGACAAATTAGCGTTAAATATTTGTCAACTCAGTTGGCCCGTGCTGTACCGCATTCAACGGAACGGATGGCGGAACTGGCTCGCGCTAGCAATCGCAGGAGACGCGGCATTTATCGGCAAGCTAACTCAGAGTGAAATAAGGAGTAATGGTCTGGCCCTCTCAATTCTGCATGCTCTCTCGCACTGTATGATCGATGAGATTGCATGTACACTCAGAGAAAAATTACTTCGTCGCATGCATGAAGTAATTAATTACTTCTGTGGAAATACGCTATAACTGTGATTGAAGTAATGAATTACTTCGATTGCCGCTCTAGCGTATTTCCACAGAAGTAATTAATTACTTCATGCATGCGACGAAGTAATTTTTCTCTGAGTGTAGAATGAGGAGAGTCTGATCATTACTGGAAATAAGCCTACGACTCTAGACTGATCGGCTGCCCAGCGACGACTTTCAAAGTCGCGACTCGCTCCCCGGCGCTTATTAAACTTTGATTTCGTTGCTGGACAGCTTAGACTTATGGTGTCGTAGACTCATTTCCCCGTGAGAAGAATTGTATTACCGAGTTTACTATACCGTTTATATTGGTCGAATGTTACAGTTTTTAGCGGATTCATCACCTTTTTAGTCTAAAAAAACAAAAAAACTATCTTATTTCTTCTTAGGTCTATCAGGATCTTTTACAAACATTTTTTAAGGTAAAATTCAGGAACGATATTCGCCATTAGCGTGGACGGCGTGGTCCCGACACCGGCCAAACGACGAATCTTTGCGCCAGTTGTGATGGTGTGATATTTGGTTCTGATCACATCATTCCACAGGCCGCTCAACCATCCAGAAAGGCCTTTGGAGTGAGAGAGCGTGTGAAATCGAGGGGGACTCTCTCACTTTTGCAAACTCTCTCGTCCTAACCCTGGTCTGTAGGTTTGGAATCATGTGTGATTGTACCTCTTCAAATTTCGTTTGTTAAAACCAAAGGAAAAGAGCGTTTATTTCTCTGCTAGAGAGAGATTTTTTTTAAAAATATTTTGTTATCAGTAAATTACAGGAGGTATACGGCGTTGATTTATTCTCACATAATATGCCTGGCTTCTTGGGAATCGTGTATTGGGTGAGAATTTTCTTCGTTTATGAGCGTCGTTTTCCCCCAAATATCAGCAAAAAGTCATTACGCGGAAAGGCGCGAGAAATTTCCGGAGATGTCAACCTATTTTTTTCTTTGAAAAATACGTAAACTTATCAAAACAACATATCATAGAAACCGTGTTATGAAAAGAGAATATTGAACAAAAATTGTAAACTCTACATGTTGTATTGCGTACACCAATTGGGCACAGAAAAATATAGTATAAGATGGGCCCATAAGAGATATTACATAAAAAACAATATTAAATATACTATATTTATCTGTGTGACTTTATGCCGTAATCAATCAATCAAATCAATTATTTATCATGCCAAAGATTTGATTGACTTGTAGAACTATGCATTATTATATTATAACAATATTATTGAAGATAATCAACGATCGGGGCGAGAAGGAGTGGCTGGTGCACGCCCTATTTACGATTACGGTAGCAATGTGTCTACTCGCCCTGTCCACTACGACGATCGTCTTCTGTTTAGTGAACGTCGTCCGAGCCATATCGCCCTCGAAGTGAGACCGAATAGATAATGCATGAGCTTTAAAAATTAGAAAAAAAAGTATGAGAAATAATAATAATAATAACAACAATAATAATAATAATTATAATTATTATTATATTATTAATATTATTATTATAAGACATTCCGCTGAAAACGTAGGGTGAACTCAAGAGGCAACGTGGATTAGAAAGCGATTGCAAAGAGAACTTGAGGCGCGTGTAGATTTGTTGTATTAGCTAATGCAGACTGTGATTGGTTGATTGATAGTAGAGTGCAAAATGTGAGAACACGGTCATTTCGCACACTCTCTTCACCAATCGGCTGATGAGGGAGTCTACGAAATTAAGAGAGCGTGGTCCCTCATTTCGCAATTGATAGTCTTGTGAACAGGCGCCAAACAGGAAACGTGGTTTCGCAGGTCACGCATCGTTCTTTTTTTAAAATTAATTGAACTAATTTTTAAATTAAAATTAATTTGAGTGCAATTACAGTCTGCGACTCCACTCGAGCACCCGTCTAGAGCAGCGGCAGTTGTTTCGCACCCTGCTTTTACAGGTGCTAATAAAACGGTTTTTAAACAAACTAAAAACTACTAAAAAGCTTTTAAAAATCTTAAACAAAACAAAAGGAGGTAATGTGATTTTTCTAAGCACTCAATTTTTTTAAATTTATATTTATTTTAAATTTTCGATTGCAGACTGTCATCCCGCTGTTCACTTCCTATTTGCCCCTTGGTTTCATCTTCGTTGGCCCTCTCTTTATCGGTGCGGAGTAGACATGAAAATGGAAATTTAGAAAAAAAATTCAAAAAAATGTATAATTCAATTCAATAATGAAAACGATCATGTGGCAAGAAGAATTTGGAATGCGGTATTTTACTTGAACGTATTGTCCGAATCCGAATCTTATGCGATTATCTCGAGGAACGACTCTGGTATTATTTACTAGCTGGATCCCTATCTGATACCAGGCTGGAAATACACCGGGATTCAGGCTGGCATCTTCCCATTTTGTTAACGGGAATCGTGCTGTACCGGGGGATCCAGGCGGGAAATAAATACCAGATGAGACTATGGACCTCCAAAGATCCATGGAGATATGGATACTACACTCAGAGAAAAATTACTTCGCAATGCATGCGAGTCAGTAAATAAATTACTTGCGCTCTCCGCATTTCCCATGCTCTCTATGCTAAAAATCAAGAAATGTATTTACTAACTCTCATGATTTTTCTCTTAATGTATGATCTACATTCTATTCAGGCGTTCCTTTCGGTGGTCTCGGCACGCTTTTGATCATGTCCACGCAGATTTTTCCCATGCTCGATCCCTTTCTCGTCCTAATTTGCATCGGCGGGTGAGCCTCCAAATCTAAGAAAATTTTTTTTCAACAATATTTCCGGAAAAAAAAACCATTTCTGTGTGTTTATCCAGATTTTCCAGAAATATGACCCAACGCAGTTAGGGATCTGCAAAATTACGGTGAATTGTTGGGGTGCCGGTTCGGTAGTGACCATAAGGCAGCGATACGCATACCGAACTTGCATCCCTAGTGAACAGCTGGTATAGGTTGACGGTTCACGGGAGTTTTTTTTCTTCGATATTTGAATGATTGCAGTTATCGCCGAGCAGTGCTGTCGTTTTTGCGAAAACAAGGGGCATCCGTCTCCTCCATCATTTAAAGTCAGCCGCTTTCACGATTTCTCCAATTCCTCGTCCCGTGTGGACAGTGAAAGGAGAGAAAGTGTACATCTTGTAGGAGAAAGTAGAGTCGATTCGTGAAATGTTCAATCTCGATTAAGAAATGTTCAAAATCAGCGCAATATTGAGGCAAAAGGTGCGGATTATTGGAACTCCTTCGCAAATCCGCTCAAATAACATCGAAACATACTTATCGCGACAAAGATGTGAAAGATCGAACAGAGGGAAATAGCAACGAGTGACGTAGAGTTGAATAGGCGCAGTGTTACCTCTCTCTCTCTCTCTCTCTCTCTCTCTCTCTCTCTCTCTTTTATTTTCTCGCTCCCTGTGAACTCTCGTACACCCCTCTGTATGCTGTGCGTCGTTATTATGCGCAAGACGCATACAATGATTTCCGACATGACTACAAATTCTTAATTATGTTATGCCGGTTTCAGTGGAAGACTAAAGTAAAGGCGAATAGTAGATTTTATACAGTTTTCGAAAATATGCACCTCACTATACATCGCTCTGAAGAAATTGATCGCTACGATCTCTATGTGATCTCTATCAAAACATCGGGGAAAGCGTGAGAGCAATAAAATCTGATCGGGCCATCTATGTGCACGCATACAACTTTATTGTGCTGGTTTTGTGCCTCGGATGGTTGTGCCCGCACATCCTTGATAATGATCTCCGGAGATTGTTATTTGGCACGTAGCGCATAATAATATAAAAGCAACACGTGATTGCAACTGTGCTTTCTGAGAAACCAATAACTGACCTCCGCAATCAACTCACAGGGAAAAAAGTCTACGACTGTAGACTTCCCGGCTACCGAGCGACGACCTCATAAGTCTACTCGCTTCAATTAGAGGCAGGGGAGCGGCATTTTTTAGACTTTAAAGTCGTCGCTCAGTAGCCAAGACTTGGTCGTAGACTTATTTCCCTCTGAGAATACTCCCCACGACCGAAATCCAAAATTGACGTATGTGTTCATCGTTGCTTTGTTTACTTGTAAAAAATAAAAGCTCAATGCAAACAAACTTATACAATATATTTCAATGTTAGTTATCTGATGCAAATAACGACAAAATCATAGCTACTCTTTGACTTTTGCTGATTCTCCAGAATTCGATCGCGATCTCTCCTGGTCGTGGAAGCCTTGGAAGAGGTTCATCAGACGACAAAGTTGAAAATCCTCCCGCGTTTTCAACGAATTGTTCTGATATGCTTTTATTGAGAAAAAAACAGGTATTTTCTAGATCATCCACATTTTTTTGTATATTATCCTCTGGCGAAATATAAAGGATACGCGCGTAAAAGCAAAGGGTGAAGATACTACCGGAACAAGAGGACGTTACACTGATATGCACCTAACCTGGCGGGTTCTTCCCGTAGGGAGTGGAGAAAAAAAATTAATGCGGAAATGCAGTACCTGATAGTCAACCAGCAGGCAGAAAAGGTTGCCCAGTCGCTCAGCGTAATTGAATTTGCCTTGCTGCGCGTAGTAAACATGCAGTTCTTTCATTATCGCGCCACGATTTTGCGTCGCAATTTTTAGCAGCGTCTCGTTGACGTTCATTATTTCTGCAATGGGTACACACCTTGTTCTCAATTTTCTATTTTCTTTTGGAGCCAACCATGAATGGTATTTACAACTCCATTTTGAATTCGAAAATTTGATGAAAGAACTCTTGTTTGTCGACACATACTAGACATGATTTTAGAATTTCAAATCAATTAGTAAATGAAATATGAGTACTTTAAAACCCCAATCTTGATCAGCGCCCATAAAGCGACACTGATAAATTTGTATTTGTATTTGTATTGTATTAGTAGTACTAAAATTGTCTGACCGTCATTCCACAGCGCTAGACCGAAAAGTGCGAGAAACTCAGTGTCCGTGGGCGCAATCCGCGCGTAGTTTCGACGGCTGATCAATTGCGTTCGCTCCAGTGACTTCCTGATTTCCCTGAAAATATGGTCCTGGCTGAAAAAAATCAATAAATTGTCCCAGATCTCGAAAAATGTCGTTCGGATTACATCCAGTTATTTACCCGAATTTCAAAGTGCAATGGAGTAGGAGTGCTGTTCAAGATTAACCCTCCCACGTCATTACACCAATCGAGAGTTTCACGTAAAAAATATGATCTGATCGCATCATCACTCAAAATTTCCTCATCTAATATATCTGTCCCCTGCATTAAAAAAAAAGGCCAACACTAACGCCAATTAATATTACATTTTAATTGTCATTTGAGCTTTACTTGACGGAGTGTATTTATATTATATATATATAAATTATATAAAATATAAATACATATATATGAAGCAAATAAAACACCAACCTGATAACTGTCTCCTTGTCTACATCATCTGGACAGTCTGCGAAGAATTTATCCAGCTCACTGTATCGAACATACGTTGTGTAGCCCGGCGAGCGCCTGTAATTTAAGTACCGTATTTGTTTGTTTATAAAAATCGCATGTAGCCTGAGGGCGTGCATATTAAGTTTATTTATAAATAACTAATGTTATTTCGCTCCTTAGCGTCAGACAGTTATGATCATCACTACAATTATTTATATATAATTCTAAATCTGACATCTCTTCTTCTTCCCGAAAATGATGCGTGATACGGTAGGATACATCCAGCGGGTTCATTACATAACGCCCGGTGTCGATGAGGAATTTCTGAGAAAATTAAGCCAGTTGATAATGAAAAAAAACTTTTATTGAAAAAATATATAATTATATGCATGCGAGTAAAGAGAAAACGCGGCGCTACTCAAAAATAATTTAAAGAAATGTGTCGAAACAGAAAAAAGCACCTTGCTCTCTTCATCGAGATTGCGAAAGTCCTCAAAGGCGTAATTCGCAAACTCTGTCAGCGCCGCAATGCATATCCGAGTGTTTGGCATGAGATTGAGGTAGGTGGCGGGGGTAAACTCCTAAAACAACATTTTGTATGTTTGCACACCGAACCCGGCATTTTTAATGTCCAATCTCTTTTTTGCGTTGTGCGTAGGAAATCAATATTTCATTATGTGAATTTAAATAATATCTGTCTCACGATGCTTCCTCTCTGTAAGACTATATCATCCGGAAGAGCAGTGTACGTGCCCATTTCGCCCGACTTTCGAATCAGGCACATCAAGCTGAAGTGCATATGTTATCAATAATATTCATTTCCAACACTTCCAATAAGAGAACCCTAGTTATCAATTGTGGTCCTATTCTCCCATCAAAGCAGCTGTCGGTTTGGTGCATATCCCATAAAGTTCGCTTTGATTTCAATTAGAGAAAACAAACAAGAGAAATCGAGAAAGAGAGAATGTTTACCTATATCCTTTCCTGATTTTATCGAGAAGTGGTGTGTCACTGGCAGCGCTTTCAAAGAATGTAAAGAACCTGAACTTCATTTTTGATACTTATATTTTGGTAGTATTATTTTCAGGGAAAATGCATCTTCCTGTTCAAAATACGAATCGTGGTAGTTACGTTTACTATTCAGATGTTTTCCATCTCCCATCAATTATAAAAATGATGAAGAAAAACGCATTGCTCACGTCTCATGGCTGACAAAGGGGTGTCGTGACGTGGTCGCTTGTTGCTCTTCCTTCTCCACTTCCACTTCTTTTTCCTCCTCTTCCATAACCGAATCGACGTCGGCCGCTGTGCCAACAAAATCGGGCAGCTGAACACTCTCCGGTGTGGCGACCTCCTGCTGCAAAATGGACATTGACGCTAATAATAAGGGAACGAAACAGTCACACTTATGGCAGGTTAGAACACCACTACTTGTAGAATTAGCGAAAGATGTTATCAATATAATTCAATTGGATTCTTTTTTTCGTTCTGCAGCGTGCTAATAGTGCTCATAAGAATGTGCTTCCACAGTAGCAGGAGAATCGTGTTTTAAGTATGTTATTTTCCCCCGATGGTCTCTCGCTAGTTTTCTGTCATTCTACTTTTTGAAATATTGGGCCCAAAATGGATAAAATCTCCTTACAGAAGATGCACTATTCACTGGTCAGTAGGAGATAATCTAGTGTAGAATACGATGAGATCTAATCCGATTATGCGCGCGATTTGAAACTACACTCTCTGCGCGTTTCGATGGCCTCATCTTGAACTCGGCAATTTACCGATAATACTACGAAGATTCCTCAATCAGGGAATAGAACTATCGCACTCTTTAACAAATTAAACGCAAAAAATGCGTTATCCCCATCACCTTGTTTTTTTTTGAATCAAGTGGAACTGTGAAATTGGGAACGCAAAGGAAAAAAGAATGCTGCATGCTGAAATGGAGAGAAGTCAGTGAGGAGTTTTTTTTAAATCCAAACTATGTCCATTAAGAATCTCACCAAGTCGATTGCTTCCATTTCCTGGATCTTTCTGTCAGCTTTATCGAGTACCTCTTGAAATCGAGCATGGCGGCAGGCGCGACAAGTCGTCTTCGGGTCTTAAAAATATTTCAAAATGTATCTCCAAAAATATCTCAAAATGTCCATTTCATCTCACAAGTTAGCTCATTGTCAGCAAGAACAAAATATAGGGTTCGCGCGAGCCAAAACACAGATAAACGAGCACTTGATTAGAGTGCTAAATGTGAGACCACGGTCTCTTCATTTCGCACACTCTCTAGACCGGTCGGTAGGTGAGAGAGTGTGCGAAATGAAGAGAGCGTGGTCTCACATTTCGCACTCTACACTTGATGTACCTCGTTCCTTTCAAATTGATGTAATGCCTAATCGTGCCTAAGCGGATAAGGCAACGATAAAGGGGGGGGGTGCTCACTTTGTTCTATGCACTTTCTAGAGCCGCCCTTGCACTTGAGTCGCTTGCCGGGCACAGAGGTGGCGCGTCTGCAATAGGAATTCTTTTTTTTAATTTTTGTTATATTTTAATTTGCTATTGAAAAAATTTGCAGAGGATACGTTCGCGATTGGCATCTTTACTATAAATATCAAAATATTTTTAACTACTGCGCAAGCACGACTTTGCAGCAAAAAAATCACCAGAACACACTTATCTGTAACTGGCATGTATGTCTTATTTGTAGTGAGTATATTTTGTGTCCTCATCCTACTGACTCTTATATCTGAGCTCAATTATGTTTAAAGGGATAAAAGCGCACAAACTTGTAGAAAACAGCACAGGCCCTGCACGAATTAACACCAAGATGAGCGTGGACGATGGGCTCGGTGCAGATGAGACATTCCATCTGAATAATAATAATAATAATAATAATAATAATAATAACAAATATAATAATAATAACTATAATAATCATAATAATTATAATTATTATTATAATAAATTATTATTATAATGGTGTAAATTTTCATATTTTAAACAAGATATGGCACGCCAACATATTTCTCAAAATCGACGGTGGTAGTGACGGAAAAATCGATCAGAATAAAGTATTCTTTCTCATAAAAACTAATGCACGACATGAGTGGTCATGCGACAATCATACAGTGGATGTGGTGAACTTTATGCTTTCAATAGAGGTGTGAAAGAAGAGCGAACAAGTAGATTTTATGCAGGTACACCAGAATTTGAAATCCGGGTAAATACATAAGTTCGACCTCTTCATTCGGCAACTCTCTTATCAAGGTGTAGAGATGGTGGCAAACCGGTCCAATTCTACTCCCAAATTTGAAACTCTAATGTACATTTATTTTCAGAGCAATAAGAGCTGTTTACCAATATCACCAAGATCACGCAAACTACGATGCATCTTTGAACACACAAAATAAAATTAATCGATCTTTCGATTCGAAATTAGCCGTGAAATTGGGTGGAAATGTCAACGAAGTTCCTGTGCGGTAAGATCACTCCCGTCACAAAATAAAGCCGGTTTAGCACGGAGGAAAAAGAGAGAGAGAGAGAGAGAGGGGTCACGTGAGTAGACACATTTCAGACGCAGGAACTACAGAAGTGAGTTGTCACGGGCGAGTCTCCCTCACACACTCATTCGCTCGCTCCATGGCCCTTTTCGGGGTCCTTGACAAAAAACGAAAAAGGTAAAGAAAAAGAATTAATCGATTGGTAACTCGTGGTAGGAGCGCTACCAATATCGGGGGGGGGGGTGTACAATTAAAGTTCCGCCCCCATCTGTTCGGACAACGAAACAAGGAGAATAGTGCGCGATAACAAGAGAAAGTGGAGGTAAAGAGAAAGAGAGAGAGAGAGAGAGAGAGAGAGAGAGAGAGATTGTGAAGGGAGTGTGACGCATATTTCTGTCGGCGCACAAAGAGCGATTGCCTCATTTTCTGCCTCTCGCACCCTCGCCATCTCTCATTCTCTCACTCCCGTGTGCATTGTGTGCTTTGAGCATACATCGATTAGTGTTCCGTTACCTGGATCTTTGAAATGCTATCTGTATTTTCAAGATACCTTTTTCGTTCATTATGTCACAAACAATTGATGCGTTTGATCATTGATATTGTAGATGGTTTTTTTATGGAAATATTGATACACGGTATTGATGTGCGGTTAATAGAAGGCAGGAGTTTTCAGTGGAAACTGATACAATGTAGAAAAATTCGTCCGACGATCAGCGCTTAAATTTCCGTATGGAAATTCGTATTTGATCACGTGACAACTGAGCACACCCAAAAATTTGAACGCTTCATGAGAATTGAAGCAATTCGAGGACTTGGGCAAAATGAGTTTCCCGCCAATGTTATGATCGATGGATTCGGAAACGAGTGAAGAAAACGCGATCCCGGCCGGTCTATAGAAGAGGAAAAGCTAGTTCGTACTAATCACAAATCACGATTGCAAGCAATGAATATCTCTCATGGCAACCCTGCTGAACTATCAGCAGGTGATATAGTTGTTCAAAGATCACTTGCAAATTGAACGAGGAGATGCATCTGTCATATTTTGCGCACATAGAAAGTTAAAAATTGAACTCCCGTAAGAGACATGAGAACCAGTTCCTGGGCGGTAAAACAGTTTTTTTTCATCAGAAGGAGAAACAGATTCTGGCAATCTCTGTCTATACTCTTGTAAACCGAGATTCACACTTTCGAGAATTCAATTGTAAACTTTCCACTTGTGAAAATTACAAAGCAAAAAATGAATGGATAAAATGCAGCAAAGGAATGAGGCGAGAACAGAATGTGATTATGAATCGAATAAGCAATAAACTCGGGCATGTGTGCACAGTGTTATCTGTGAGATTTCGATCGGCGGCACGATAATCGTGCATAACTGTGCGTAAGTAGTGCCTCGAATCACGACCACATTCCACTGTCACGCATTAGAGTGCGAGTAAGGCCACAACGCGCTAGGGATTCCGGTTAGGTGTTGAGAGTACCCGCTGGCTCTTCTCCTTTTCTCTGATGCTCTACCCTTTCTCTTTTTTGTGTAGGCCATATTACCGATCGCTAACTGAACATTCCGTAAAACGATTACCGAACCGCCAAGTCTACATCGAGCACTTTGCACACTCTCTGATAGATAGATAGATAGATAGATAGATATTTATACATGCTGGACATGTGGTTATAATTAAAGAGGGGTGATCAACCACATGATTGAATGAGGGAGTGCGCATCAGTTATGTGATTTCTTTTTTTCAAGGAAAATTTAATTTGAGATCATTTTTTTCCGTGACAAAAAAGTGGAATATATAATCATAATCAGTCAAGCGTTTTTTTTAAATTTAAAAATTCAAGATTTTGTTAGAGTGTAAGTGAAGCAGTCTTCGGAGTAGATGTCGAGCAGTCGCAATACTTCGAACATTTCCTTCACTCCTTGGTGACGCTGAAATTTATTCTTAATTTCCAAATGATTTCATTTCAAATATATTTTTCTTTCTCGTCAACTTTGTGACTATGAGACTGATCACACCTAATTAGGAACGAAATTCGAAAACATTGCTATACACATACCTCGTACAACGGCAGGAACATTTGCAGTTCACCCAGACGCGACGCGTAATTCTCCATTTTAAGAACCTCTCTGGAATGGGGTTTGGGGTTTGAAATTCGGATAAATAATTGGATTTGATCTCTTCATTTCACACACTATCTCACCAATCGATCGATCAGAGAGTGCGTGTTAATTCAATTATTTATCCGAATTTCAAACACTAGGTTTTACTTAGTGCGCTTTACAAAAGGAAGCAGCTCACCGATAGTAATTGTGCAGCTCGCTGAATATCTCGCTACGATAGCGCTCCTCGATCTTGGTGACCTCGGGAATCTCATCTAATCCATCTGCAAACGCGTGAAATTCAGTATGAAAGGGAAAGTAGTCCACAACTATCTTAATGAAGAATACCTACTCTGCGCCCAGAACATTAGCGTTATCATGGCGAGAAATTCCTCTTCGTCCAAATTCACTCTTTGCAAAAATTCTCTGCCCACCCGAGGCTTGTCGCACTTCTCCAGCATCACTCTGAATGCGAACTGTTGACTTGCTTTTTTTGTTTCGTAACTAGATTTCGGTTAATAACGAATCAAAATGAGGCAAATCATTCTTTGCCCTCCTTCGTTTCACACGCTCTCACTGCTTGAGGTTCATTTGCCTCTTACACAACCTTTTTTTCATTATTTAAATTCTTCATTAAATTACAGAAGCATAGTAGTAAAGATACGAAAACCGACTTCTTGGCTTGCTCAATATCGCCTCTTCCCTTTTCCAAATCGTCGAAGAAGTGTTCGACAATATCTTCTGACAGCCACATGATGTAAGTGCCAAAGTTTCTAAAGCACTATTTCTTTCCCTTATTGTTAGCCGCTCCTATACCCTTTATAGTGCATCAAAACAACGTTTGTTTTGCAAATTTAGGAACGAGTTGATCTCCGTACACAAAAGTGAACTGACCTGTCAATATTGTCCGCAAAATACTTCTCGGAACGAAAAACGTTGTCGAACTTGCGAAAGGTGTAAAAGAACTTGACCGCGATCGATCGCTAAATATCGAATTATCGATTTAAATTTAAATTATAAAAAAAATCAAAAACGAGCTCACCTTCTCTTCGAATTTCAATCGTTCAAACTCGGGAAACAGCGTCTTGCCAAACTCCATAATGCAAGACATGAGCACTCTATTTGCATGGTTCATGCCTCCAAACGTCGCTGGATAGACTGGCTGAATAAATATTATGCTATGTTTCTTGTATTATTTATCTCTTCTTAGAGAAGGGAAAGTAATAGAGCCCTCTACGAATTAGAATTGTCACATGAGATGGTGTGATATTGATTGCTTTGACTTTATTGTTGGTTTAATTTTTTTTCGAAATTCACCTACATGGTTGCTTGCGTCGATGTCCAAAGGCATAGGAGGGTCTTTTCTCGCGAACAGTTCGCCCATCAAACGAGCAAAGCACATCTTGCTGAAAATCTATCGAATGCATGAAAATTCTGGAATCCATCTAAAATACATCCACATCAACAAAAACGATTGGGCATCACGACGTTGATGTGCGGGATGCAGTGAGGACTTTTTTACAAAGTTTTACCAAGAAAATAAGCATTTCTTAAAATTTAACGCACTCATAAGCCGCTCTAACTCGCGCGAGGAGCGGTCGGGAGGACTGAATTGTTGTTTCGGATGACGCGGAAGGCGATGGTGGATTGCTAAACGAGTGAACGATCTACTATTCTCAGATCTTCTGTAAACTAAATAAGTAAAGGAACGATCGTACAAATTGAAACTTGAACTCAGCAAATGCTGAGAATCATACGTGGGCAGCACTTATCCGAGGCCTTTTGCAGCTAGCCCCCGATCGCCTACTGCGTTTGCACACAGCTCCCGACCCGTATTTTTAAAAAAAATCAATCAAATGAGCTCTATTTTTTTCTTTTGCACAGTGCCCCTGCCCCCTGCTGCCCATGTATGCTGAGAATAACCTCGATCAGCTCACCCTGTACATGCCAGCTTCTCTATTCGCAGATCTTCTGTATGAGCAGCGGTAGGAGGAAACTGTGCCTAGAAATAGATGTACAGCAAGTCTTTTTACACTTACAACCAACATGAAACATCCCTACGATAGCGCCGGTGGTCGCATTTTACAAGGTGATAAATGATGGGATGTGCGAAAAACCTCGTCTTTGACTCCGGACAGCGCGAGCACTTTCTCGAGATGCAGGAATCGACACTTTTTGCAGTTGAGACCTGCGCTTGATCAGATGAGGAACTCTTCTTTATTTGCACATCAATCAACATTTCTAGTGCTAGTCCCCCATGTCCTCCCGCATTGGCGCAGAGTTGTGGGTAGCGCTAACCGAATAACTAACTCACCTTCTCCTGGCGCGCATTGGCTCGTGCTCGATCGACAGATTGTTGGCCTCTTTACAGTTGAGCGACTGGAAGAACAAACAATTTCACAATTTTCGAGTAGCGCTCCGGACAGAGAGATGCGCATGTGACAAGCGCAGAATTGTGTGTGCTCGAAGCACAGTATTTCCGCGGGCGCGCACATCTTTTCCACATCTGAGAATGTGCTCTAAATAACATTGCCAGAATGAAGACCTCCCCCCGGATTCCTTGTTAGCTTACGAAAGGACAGATCATGTTGGTACAATACGCGTCTTCTGTGCTCTGGCCACAAATTGCCGCACAAATGAGGTGACCTACCGATAGAATACCATACACGCGCGGCACACGTCCAGGCCCATGTGCGCCGAGGCCGTGGACGCGCCGCAGATGAGACATGCGCGGTTCTGAATGAAATTGTAACCATTTGAATGGAGAAAAATCAATAAAAATGACTACCGATTTCCTGGTGCTGCCGAGCGGAGGCATTGTTTCGATTCAATTGGAACTGGTGTTGAGTGAGTCGCCGAGAATAGATAAGAAGGTAACTTTTGATGGGAATAGGAATAGAGAGGGGTAAGGGTGAGACCGTGATGTGTCTCTCTTACTATCATTTTCTTCCCGTCTTTCCTTCTCACTATTGCGCACTGAAGCGATAACAAAATGTGGGAGAATTTCACAAGACAGCAATGAAAGAATATTAATACATCGATCAGATGGTGGATAGATTTAAGTTACAGGAGCCGGGGTTAATCGGGCGGCAGAGTGGAAGTAGAAAGTATGAAAATGCTCGGCGTCTGTGGGCCATCTCACATCAATTGTCCGAAGAAATGGATTATTCACCGGCAGATAGATGCCAAAATTGATAAACGCCATAAAAATACATCTGGCTCAAGTGTAAAATGAGAGGGTAGTTGCGTGAGAGATTTGCAGGGCAGCAATATTCTTGCTTGACAAAAACCCCTTTCAATGACAGAGAACCACGATTCTTACCAGCGATGGGAATCGTTCCACGACTAAGTTCTCAACAATATATAAATTTCTCCTTTCTTTCCTAGCCATTCGTAATGGTTAGGCAAACGTTCCGCACAAGTAAGCTCAGCTCATGAAGCCGAGCTGGGTGAGCAAAACAACAATGATATCTGTGCTCCCTCATGCAGATGCTTCTTCATTCAACCGACAAGTGCAGGGTGCGCGCTGTCCCTCTTTGTTATTTGCTCTGGTTTCGTTCTTTAAGATAACGTTAACGTGGTGTCTATGCCTTTTTCTGCGACTCCCATATACATTTACACCCGACAACCATTAATAGTGTGAATTTCATTCTCACGTACGACATTCTCGCAATTTCCTTCGCTGTTCTGACTCATGACATCACATCAAATCAATTATCCAAGTCGAACAGAACTACAATACAATAGGATATTTAAAAAAAATACAAATTAAGTGTGCGAAATTCGTGTTAAGAGGTCGTTGTCTCACATTTCGCACTCTAGCTCGTGTTGTAGAATCTCTGATCGCTGTATTTACCGCTGATGTCGTGTCCCTGCCCCGCAGCAAATGTCTAATGTCGACCAATCCGTGTTATTATGTATATCACTTGGTAGCTTTCACTCTCGTGGCCTTTTTGACGACGACGCGAATCGGAAACGGCAGACATCCTGTGCTGATTCTTATCCAAGATGTATCTCATCGACGTTGTGGAGCGCGTCAACTTGGGTAAGCGGTAATTTGTAAACTGGCAATTCCATTCAATTCAATCATTTATCATGTCAGGCAGTAGTGCCTGGTAACGTAGGCATATTTCGCAGAGTTGTTCTTACATTATGATTGAACTCGGTACTGTGTCTGACAAAAATAAGTCAGAAGAAAAAAAAGATTGGATGTTATCTTGCAGTGCTCGGTGTTGTCATGAACTCCCTGCTACTCCATCTCATTCGCACCCGATCCAGTAAAGAGATGGGATCGTACAAGCGACTGCTCGCTGCATTCTCATCCTTCGAAGTCTATCTCTGCTTCCTCCACGGTATTCTCAACCCGGTATTGTTCATTAACCCATAATTAGGGTTCCAAACTGGTTCTCTTCAATTTCTTGAAAGTCAATTGGTCCCACTCAATATCCTCATTTTATAAAAAAAAATCAGAAAGTTCAAAACCCCCCTCTAAAACGAGCAAAATGGCTGCTTTCCGCTCGCGAAAGCTCAGTTTTCTGGATAGACCCGTGTCGATCATTCTGTTACTTATGCAATACCCAGAAACCAATGGGCCCGTACTTTATGACCATCGTGAACAATCGTTGGTGCATCATTTACAGTCCGATGGCTCCTACGGTGATTATTCTGTCCTCGTCTGCCTTGACTTTGACAACCTTCTTGGCCTCCACGGACGCGAGGGGGTAGACGTCCCGATTAACAGATGAGAATCCGCACACGCTCTCGTTCTGCCCGAACTGCTTCACATCAGCGCGGTTCCAGTTGCCGAAAGCGCGGAAATCGGAGAAGTCGGGAGCCGTCTCGCCGTTGGGTCCGGAAGCATAGACGTTCCAATACCTCAATGGCAGCTTCTTTGATCAATAGAGAATTTGGATCGGCATTCGTCTAGGGTTGCCCGTTCGGCGTCGGTTTCGGTAATACGGAGTCTCTTTATCTCTCGTTCTCTCTCCTTTATCAGCCGCAATACCGATCTCTCGCTGAGAGTGTCGAATACGAAAACCGAACTTGCATCCCAAGCACCGTCCCTTGCTCACCATAGCATCACATCGCTTCCGAGGTTGCCGGCGTTGCTGGTAATCTGTTGCCAGTCGTAGTTGTTGGTGTACACACCGGGACGGATTCCACGTGCCTTAAACGCCAAAAGTTAGATGGCGCTGTAATCAAAGCAGCTCAACTAGACCGAAATATCTCTGGGGACGCAGTATGAACTACTTGAAATATCTACAAGGACGTAATAAGAACTGATCGTACTCTAATCCGCTGGATGGCGCTGTTGACGAAGTTGCCATTCGTAGCCGTGTTCTTGTTCCAGCTGACAGGCGAAGTGATCTGAATATTGAGATAAAGGTTTTCCTTAAAAATTGCGTCTTGACGCTAAACATTAGTGAGCGAAACAAACATACCTGTATATTTTTGAACTTATTAAGCTTGTAGCACACTTGAAATAGCAATCGATATTTTAACCACATTCAATTACCTGGATCCAGAGGGATCGGATGGAAATGCCTCCGTTGGTTAGCGCACTGACGACCTCGTCGACCTGTGTCGCGGCTGTTTTAGATGAAGTGGGGTTGGGTGTCATGTAGACTTCGATTCCCAGGCCAGCTGAACGGATTGGCTTACTGTCAATTCACGGGAACAGAAATAATACGTCTGCAAATTCTGCAACTCCACCTATATGATAACAAGACGTCGATGTTTCTGTTCTCATACGCAGTTTCATGGGGTCATCATTGCCTGCTCACCCTGGTAGGCCATGTTGACGTTGGGAACTGCATTCATATCGACTGAGCCTGCTCCATCCGGCTTATAGGCACGGATGAAGACGGTGGAGTAGGAGTTGGGGGGATAGCGGAGGCAGGAGAAGCCATTAGCAGTGCCCCGCTCGGCAATGTCCACACCGAATGCTTCCTGCTGCTGAAAACAGTATTCAATAAACTTTGATTAGTATGCGAGAGTAGCTGATTGCACATAAAGATAACCAAGTCCCCACTCCCACTACTCTCTTTAAATCTTGATGTGCTTATGGAATGAGAACAGCATTATTCTCAGTGAAGGGAACATATGGCAGTATATTACATTTATAAAATGATACGATCACACCAAAAAGTCAAATGAAGGACTTCCGTTGTTTACCACACAGGCACGTACGCGACCCTCTCACTTTTGCCCGCTCTCTCGCTTTGGTAAACACAGGAAGTACCATTTTGACTTTTTGTGTGTTCGTATCATTTTATAAATGTAATACCCAATATCGAAACGCACTCTGATATGACGTCCGATTGCTGAGAGAGATGTATAGTCGGTCTTTCCCCTTGGTCAACTGATTGTTCGAGATCTCGACAGGAAAAATGCAAAATATTGATTCGCCCGTGCCGCAGAGGCAGCGCGAAGAAGAGAGGCAGGTAGAAGCACTGTGGAAAGCATGGCGAGTCAGCGAAAGCTTCACATTTCCTCTTATTATAGTCAGCTCTTATCTGTATTACAACCATCGCGCACAGTGTGACATACGCACATATAGTCACAATGTTATATTGGGGAAATATCTTAAAGGGCTTGTGGCCTCGTACTTCTCCGTTTTATATGACTGATCTAGCATTAAACAATTCCGTTATCTCGAATTCTTAGATGATTTCCGATGCTTTTTCACGCATTGTGAAGTTCTTATCTGTGTGCGTAGGAATGGTCGCTGATCTCTCTGTGCCTCTCTTGACATCTTCGCTGTGTAAGCGGCTGAATCAAGAAATCACGCGTCCGGCCCCTCTTGATCTCTTGATTCACCCCCCCCCTTTGTCCTTCCAACCCTTCATTCTTTCTTCGCCGGTCAAGGGGACAACGCTTTGGTGCATTCCCTTGGAGCACTACGTTCATGACAAGCATCAAAAGAGGGCATACATTTTACATTACCGACCGCTTACAATAACTGAACCATACCCACTCAACAGTTTATGCGTTCAGAAAATCGTCACGGCCCCCTCGATTTTCAGCGTGGTCACGTACACGTACGCGGAGAGTAAGGTGAGTAATGCTGCGCTAATTTCTTCGGGGAAATTTCCCCATCAAAGGGTGGAAAACTCGTGTAACTCAGCTCAAACTGAACGAAATCTCTCCAATCAAAAAGGAAAATGTTCCAAACGTGTTTTACCATCCCTGTATCAAGTTTAGAAGCTGTAGCTTGACTAGGAAAAAAGTTATGCAAAGGTGGACAAAACGGTTTTCCACTTTCCACCCATGACATTTGCGCAGCATTACTTCGCCATGCATACGAGTTAATGATTAATTTACTTAAGCTCACTTTTCACGCTCTCTCTCTCTGCAGAAACTAAGTAGTTTAATCACTTGCATGCATGGCGAAGTAATTTTTCTCTGAGTGTAGAGTGAGATATGGGAAACTTCTTGCTTTCACACGAATTCTCATCCACCGGTGAAGTCAATGTGCGAAATGAAGAGATCGCCTTCTCAATGTTTTTGTCTAATCAAATATCATTCAGTATTTCACCGCTCATTTCTGCGCTTCTTTTTCCATTCCGATTTCGATGAGTTTCGTGCACTTCCTCTACCGATTCTGGGTGATTCACAAGTGCGAAATCGCAATTCTCGAAACTATTTTGTTGATTTTTTTCTTAGTCCTACGAGGCTGTTGCTCTTCTCAAATCCGCTTTTCCTTATATTTCTGACGCTGTGCGAAACGCTCGATGGAACTACGTGGTAATCTAGCATTGAATTAAATAATAATTTAAATTAATGAACTATTGCATTAAATAAGGCAGGTCATTAGAATTCAAATGAATTCGAGAAATAAAAATTGGATGAGAGTCGGCTCAGAGTCGGTCAGAATCTGAGACCCAACCGCAGAATGGCATACCTACTGCAGTTTCGAACACAAGTACTTGCAGTAATCATAAAAATAACAATTAACAAACTAATTTAATTAGTAGAGTGCGAAATGTGAGTCCACGATCCCTTCATTTTGCACACTCTCTAGACCGGTCGATAGGCGAGAGAGTGTGAAAACTGAAGAGGGTGTGGTCTCACATTTCGCACTCCAGTAATTATGTTATAGGAGATCTATAAACCCAATAGTGTTCAGCTATCTCCGGTACATTTTCCTGTGTTCAAGTGACGAATCGGACGCACTGATTATTGTCCGGGAAAAGTTCCGACTACAGTATAATCACACGATTCATGACGGTTGGCTCGTCGCGGAGTACTGGGTAATTACCAATTAGTGTTTGATGCATGATGGTTGAATCACCCGATCTCTTGATTTTAACACTATTTTCGGCGAAGTGCGAGAAATATTTAGCATCTTGTGTTAAATACTATTCCAACATAATTATCCGAAAATACTGTTGATAAATTAGCATTTTTTTACAGGAACACGGCGTCCTCAATATGCGATCGTTCTGGTTTTTCCTCACTGGAGTTATCAAAATGGGTGTTTCGTTTTTGGCTACCGCAATGATTGCTGCCTCCACGTACAACGGCATCATGCAGTCGCGCTACAAGTCGCCGTCCTTTCGCCGCATTCAACTTACCTTCCTGCGAGCAGTGTGCTTCCAGGTAAACACATGATTCCAAATCCACAGACCACGGTTAGGACGAGAGAGTATGCAAAAGTGAGAGAGTCCCTCTCGATTTCACACGCTCTCTCACTCCAAAGGCCTTTCTGGAAGGTTGACCGGCCTGTGGAATGATGTGGTAACGATAATTAACGTTATTTAACAATCATTAGTAATGATATTTGCGTAACACGTCGCGAGAAAGTCGCATGTGATATTTCTGACAAATCCATTGGAAATGTCGCGACGCATTTTCAAGATGCGCGTTTGATCTTCGCGTCGTCTTTATTTTTTTTTAAATTCCCAGGCGGCCGTGCCCTTCACTTGTCTCTACGTGCCCTACTTCTGCACGATCACTTTCCCGCTGTTCAACACTCCGGACTTTCGCATGTCCGATCTCTTCCCGCTTCTTACCTCTTGCTATCCGGCCTGGGACGCGGCGGTTATTATGCTGCTCCTGAAAGACTACCGAACCGGCCTGCTGCGAATGCTGCACCTGCAGCAACCAACACTTACGCACGCCCCGTCGGCAACTATCCTTTGAAGAACAACTCTCTGTTTCTCCATCTCTCTTGTTCCGAAACCTTCTCTCGCAATCATTTCTGCATTTAGCAGCGGAACACTTTCGGACGGTTTTTCTTCTTCGAGAATCTGTAATAGGAGTAGCCATTTTCAATTGTTACGTTTTTACGAATAAAGTTAATATGTATGCTCGAAACTCATTGAAATCAACCACGACAATCGAGTATTTGTGGTATCTCTTCATAGTATGAATGTAAACGCTGTTCGCATTTAAAATATTTTAAAATGATAATAAATGTGCTAATGGATGTTTGCATTTCTTTCTTTCAGTAGTTTCGTTTAGTATTTTCATAAGGATAAGAAGAAAAGTTCAAATTCATATATATTTATCAGCAATAACGGCAAGCTATTACAAATTTACGAGCACTCGTCCCAAATAATAAAACGTTCCGTTGATAATACGTACTAAACAACAGATACGGCTGCGAGAGAGCAAGTTAGAGACACGTCGAGGTATAGAAAGAGAGTACACCATCAGTAGTCCATTTCATGAACGTATCATTTTAAAATTGTAATAGCGATCACCAGGGAATGGCTTCCCCGTTGTATCTGTAGAAGAGGCCGTTGTTCTCTTCTTGCAGGGCAAGGATCAACTTGGCGAGAGGAACTGTCGATTCCTCGAGCTGCAATGAACCATTCAAATTAGCTCATGAAATGTTTTTTTAAAGAACTTATATATTATTTTATGAATCAGGCTTTTTTCCCGCACACCTTTCTTTTCACCGTATGAGCTTTGAACTGTGATGTGTGCGCCAAAATGACTATACTGAGCATTATTCGGCGTGTAATGATGAAGTTCTGAGCACAGTTTAAAAACTAGAACTATTAGAAATGAACAAACAGATAGCGCGGCGGCATCCGTGCCCATATCCGTCCTAACCCATCCAGGGCAGAACGATGTCGCCCGAATCTTGTCTTCCCTAAACTCGACGCACAGCTTGCGCGTCAGCATGTTTGCGGCCGCCTGTAATGCAATTTGAAATAGCTCCATTTAAATTTATTTTGCAATCTCTTCAATCTTTCTTCAATGTGCTCAGCACTAAGGAAAGCACATGAGCGTGAATTTTATGAAATTAATGCTACAGATTTTTTCACGCCGATTTAGAGTCCTATGAGACATCAATTTTTGACATGTTCTATTAGATTCCAATTGTAATTACTCAGAGGGAAATAAGTCTACGACTTCAGAAGTCTTGGCTACTGAGTGACGACTTAAAAGTCTAGAAAGTGCCGCTCCCCTGCCTCTAATCGAGGCGAGTAGACTTATGAAGTCGTCGCTCGGTAGCCGAGAAGTCTACAGTCGTAGACTTATTTCCCTGTGAGTAATTAAAACTAATGAGTAGGTTGTACTCCGTTATTCTCGTCATTGTTTAAATTAACTTGATTCTTCTATGTATGGCCAAGAGAGGGACGAGAGGGAAAATTAAAACTAATTTGACAAGACGCGCCTTGCTCATGGCGTAGAGTGCAGTGGGCATCGGCGCCGACATCTCACAAGCAGTTTCCAACGATCCTGAGAATATTGACATTTCTACAAATTCTCATAAACTTCCTAAATATGTACTTGTTTTTGCCAAAACAAACTGGACTAATACACGGAGAAACTGAAAGTGCGAGAGAAAAAAACTCATTATCTATTGTATTTGTATGGATCGCAACAGTTGGTTCCACTATTTTGATAGATTTTCTTGCGTGAAAGCAAGAGTGCGTGTAATTCATACCAAGAGCGGAAGTAATATTGGCGATTTGTGCGAATCCCTTCTTTGCGGCGGCTTTTTTCAACAAACCGTGAAATTTCTGCAATTACATATCACTATTTTGTCTTCTTCACGTTTTTCGATCAGTTAGTGTTCTTCGGAAGAAATATCTAAATCGCCCCCGTAATCTCCATCGTTTTCCCAGTGTTTCCTGTTTTCGATCTCTATTTCGAACTTGACCACACATCATGTGGAAACACTTTCCAACTTTTACCGCGGCCAGATGCTCGACAGAAAGAATTAAAACAAAGGAAAACAGGTATGAGTGATGACTATACTTCGACAAATAATGAAGCAATTGTTTCATTTGCTTGTAAACATGCACCGGTCCAGTAGAGTGCCAGATTTTTTTTGTTTTCTTTCACGCATCCCTTTGCTTTGTCATTTCTCGAAGTCTACTGAGAACTAGAGACCTCCAAAACTATATCCGTTATAAATTTTTGATCGGCATTCCCTAGTCCTGAGACTAATGAACTTTACTTGGAAACAAGATCGACCCTTAGTAGGCATCACTATCATTCCGTTCACAAAAAGGCACCGCTCAGTTTGCTCCCAAAATGATGACCGATATATGATTGGCCAATCCTATATTTAAATGAGCCCAATCCTATATCTATCACGCCTCTCACGAGAGGGTCGACTCACTAGTGAACAAAGTCTGGCACTGTCCCTGTTTTTCGAAATCGCGTTTTCGACGTTTTCGGTTGCCAATAGACCCAACTAAGATCCCAGTGAACTATTATGCCACAGAAGTCATTCCCCGAATTTATACAGCTACTGTTCTGTGCAGGTTGCAAACTTTGAGACACTTTTTCAATGGTTCATCGAAGTTTCTGTGAAAACTTTTTGCTTGGAGCTAATGTTGATTTTCAATGATCTTTCGACCTATTTTATTTATTTTGTGATTATCATCGAAATTTGCATATTGTTCATTTTTGTTAATTTTCCAGAAAACTGCTCGAAAAGTCAAAAATGTATTACAATAGGAAGCCGCGGATGGTGATAAGGATTCGAATGATATATTTACGCTCTCATAACTCGGGAGGTAAGGTGGCAAAACATCTGAAAATATTAGGAAAACGTCCAATTGATAATTTCAATGTGAATTTCCTTTGTTCTTCACCGGTTCATTCTCCTCAATCGCGGTGAATGACTCGGTATTATCTCATTTGTCGAGCTACTTTCCTCATTTTTTCATGTTTTCAGTCGTTTCACCACCTTACCTCCCGAGTTATGAGAGCGTAAATATATCAGTCGAATCCTTATCATCATCCGCGGCTTCCTATTGTAATACATTTTTGACTTTTCGAGCAGTTTTCTGGAAAATTAACAAAAATGAACAATATGCAAATTTCGATGATAATCACAAAATAAATAAAATGGGTCGAAAGATCATTGAAAATCAACATTAGCTCCAAGCAAAAAGTTTTCACAGAAACTTCGATGAACCATTGAAAAAGTGTCTCAAAGTTTGCAACCTGCACAGAACAGTAGCTGTATAAACTCGGGGAATGACTTCTGTGGCATAATAGTTCACAGGGATCTTAGTTGGGTCTATTGGCAACCGAAAACGTCGAAAACGTGATTTCGAAAAACAAGGTCTGTGCCAAAATCAAGCCGAGCCTTTCGTGAGAAGCGTGCTATACGTATATCTATAGGAATGATATAGGTTTGGCGGTCTCTACTGAGAACTAGGGATGATCAGTCGAAAAATCTCTTCTTGTCTGAAATAATGGAGAAAGGTTCCGTTCCGGTTCAATCCTTCGTTCTACCTTTGTTCTACATTCCGGCTTTTCGACTGACCACCTCTACTGAGAACTAGACTTTGAAAAGTAACGATGCAACTAGTTGCTTTTCTCCACAGACTCCTCATTTCTCACATTCTTTCTCGCGAAATCGGTCGATTTCCCTTTTATGCAACCAGTTGAACCGTTACTTTTCAAAGTCTACTGAGAACTAGAGTGCGAAATGTGAGACCACGGTCTCTTCATTTCACGCACTCTCTCGTCTATCGACCGGTCTAGAGAGTGTACGAAATGAAGAGAGCGTGGTCTCACATTTCGCACTCTACTGAGAACTGACGTTGACAAGCAGTATCGGGCCGACGGCGTTCACTTCAAACTGCTGCATCAATCCCGCCTTGTCGATCGCGCCCGCCAGTCGGTACGCGTTGAAGATGCCAGCGTTGTTGATGAGCAGGTCCAAGCCTCTATCGCCGACGATCTCGGAGACCCAAACAACGAACCACGTTATTACGGTTTACGGGTACAGGTTTACGGTTTACGGGTACTATAGTATTCTCCATGAGTCCCTTGCACCATGTTTCGACTAGTTTTAAATGATTTTTGCACCCAAAAGCTCGAGAGTATTGTTACCGCGTACCTTGGCATGAGCCCTCGCGATCGATTCCTCGCTGACGATTTCGAGAGAGACGAGGTGCAGTTTGGGACTGCTGATCGCCGTCAGATCCTGTGAATGAGGGAGAACTTTGTTTAACCATTTTTTTGTGAATTTGCGTTTAGAAATTCGAAAATTCCTACGCTAGTGTGACTTCAAAAATTTGATTCAGCGATATTTTGCATGGATATCAATAATATAGAAGGAGAACTGCTCTATTCTATTTGGAACAGAACAATATATTCATTGAGATATTTTTAAGGTATCGAACCTTGGCAGTGTCGACGTTTCTCGCGGCCGCAAAGACTATGGCTACTGAGGGTTCTTCTACCAATTGGCGCACGAGGCCGAGTCCGATTCCGCGATTAGCGCCGGTCACTAGGACAGATGTCATGCTCACAGATAAATTCTGAAAATATTTTTTTTAAAGAATTACACACACACACTAAATCATTAAAGTATCATACAAAACAAAAACAATAAAGGCGACTGTTCGCAGTAGACTTCGAGAAATAAACAACAGGTTGCGTAAGAGGTAAATCACTCTCCGCTCTCCTCATTTCTCGTAATCTTTCACAGCTGGAGCGGTGCATTTGCCTGTTATGCAACCCGTTGTTTCGTTATTTCTCGAAGTCTAGTTCGCAGTGAATTTAATTTCTGAACGCGGAGAGCTAGAAAACAACCCATAGCCGGTGGTGAGGAGTGAGGAAGCGCACGCAATAGCGAGGAATTATCACTCGCTCACTCTCCTGACCCCTTTCTGGAGTACGGAAATCATGTGGGCGGTCCGACACGGTTGCCGCTTATGTATGCAGGGGTATCCGTTCCCGGGGCACAGACTAGGCCGGGATACCGCACATCAACTTGGATGGGGAGAGGGCGGGTACGATAGGGGAACGGGTTGGCCACAACAACGGACCGTCTTTGCCCCCTAGTGCATTGTGCGATTTTGAGTTTTACGCATTACACTCGAAACAACGCTCAGCTATATATTTCGCTATATTTCACGGTTCAGTAAGATCAAAATGGCTAGAGAGCACAGACCGTTATCAGTGATGATTGTGGAAGGCGCTCTCATAAAGACTGCTTTTCTACATTATATTTTACTACATTTTTACTACCTCGCCGCATGTGACGAAAAACGTAGAACTCTAAATTAAAATATACAATGCATTTAGAATATGAAAAGAGGTTTGGAAGAGAGGAAAGCCGGTCGTTGACAATTTGAAATCCTGTGACAATCGATGACCGCTTCATTTACACTGGCAATAAAAATGTTTTTTTACATAGTGATATCGAAACAAACGGGTCGTGCAAAGCCACAGCAACATTGCGGAGACAAAATTTCCTACTTTCGTAGTCTTAACACGAAATGTTTGCACTTTTCGCCAATAATTTTTGTGATTTCCGGGGATTTTAAATAATTACATCGCAATAAATGTGCACTCATTGCCCCAACAAATTGTTGTGACATTTTAAAAAATTGTTCATACATAATGTAAGAACGCGGCAATGCATTCCTCGCACTATTCCATCCTCCAGTTTTTTTTAAAAACTTGGTAAGTGGAGGTGCGGAAAGCAGGATTAATTTAATTCTCGATTTTTTCGCTCTTTTACCGTTTCAAGAATGAATTCCGATAATCCAAAAAAATTTAAAAAAGAACGTGCAAAATGAAAATATTATTCTTTTTTCTTCTGAAAAATCAAAATGACCCAGCGGGCACACACTGCACGCACACACCTGCTGCCCGCCTCCACCGCATCCGATCTCAAACCAATCGCGCGCTGGTCCGCCACCGGGTCCGGGCCCACTCTCTTACGGTACCGACATCCATCTGCCACAGGGTGCACACGTGCGCAGGTGTTCACGCCACCGGGCACCAACCGTATCTTCTCCGCCGAAAGCGCGCCGATAGGCGAAGAAGGATGGATGGATGGGGTCTTTCGGGATCGTACTGTGAGATCTGGGCGGAGCCAGAACCCGAGTCGCGGGACCGAGTTGATCAGTCAGTCTCAATCGATCTACCGATCGAGCAATGTCCACTTGTTCTTGTCTCAAGTTGGCTCTACTGATTGCTGTCACTGCAGCTAGTGTAAGTCCCCCCCTACGTTTATCCACCCGACCGGGGCGTACTGTAGTGCCTGTTCCCATACGATCATTATGTTTACACGATAGGCCGTGCACTGTAGCGAAAGGTTCCGATTGGTGTACTGTAGGGAATAGGCATACTGTATACTAGTAGGCATACTGTAGTTTGTATCGATTGCAGGTCAGCGGGCGCTTCTTCTCGCTCCACGTTGACCTACCGACGGACAATCGATCGCTCGCTCTCTGCATCAATCAAGTGGGAAAGACGCCCTGTTCCGTCTTCGAGGGCAAACTCTCAATGGAAGGGGAGACGATTCAGATCGATTTCGTTTCCACCACCAACAGATCCACGGTTTGTGCTGCGCTATTTCGTCATCATTAGGCCATATTTCTAATTAATACATGTGAGAAACATATCTGAAAAGCGTTCCTGGAAAACACCCAAAAAGCTATAATAAAACCTCCAGAAAGGGGTCAAGCTTGGGGAGAAATGCCTCACTCTATTTCGCATTTTCCCAACGCGATCCTGTTGTGAAAAGTCAGATGCTGCTTCCTGTTTTGTATATACCGTATCCTTGCAGCAGCTGCAGCAGCACCTCTCGTTCACGACGACCGTGCGGTCGCGGCACCACCAGTCGCTGCGTCTCATCAAAGGCGACAAGAAAGCGCTGTGGATCTCGTCCGGCACCTTCCTGAATGTGACGCTGCGCTGCCAAAAGTGAGCTGTTTCTATATTTTGGAAATATTCCATTTCAACATCATTAGGCAATATTGGCCTGATGAAAAAATATGCGTGAGAGAGACGATTGACAAGGAGTGCTTTCACAAATGACTTTTCATTTGAATTGATAGGAGCAATGTAGACCATGTTTAATTGCAGGCACTACTTTGGCGCGGCGTGCGCGCTGCGCTGCGTCGCGTCCGCGCGCCAGCGCTGCGACGGCGTCGGCCGCGCCAGCTGCGCCGGCGGCTGGTCGGGTGAGTGCTGCACGATCGGTGAGTCTCTGCTGCTGTTGCACCCAATCTTACTGGCACGATAACGTTCAACGGTTATTGCATAATGACTACAGTATATATTGGATGTCTCAGGCGTGAATACCACGACTACTACTGCGGTTCCTGCGACCGCTGCAGCTGCTGCAGCTGCAGCCGCAAATGCCTCGTCGCTTTCTGCTCTCGTCGAGAAGCAGTCAGAGTGCTCTGATAGCAGCATCTACAACGTGATCATCACAGTTTGCATTGGTGAGGCTAATATATTTCTTAAGGATGACGACATTTATTCATTTTTTCTCACAGACTCGCCAGTTTTGATAAGCGGAGATACTGTTTTATTGATTTTGCTAATCAGTGATTGCTACAGTGTTTCTGCTGTGCGTGTGCGCCTTCGTCATATACCACATGCACACCACGTCGGCAGCCGTCGCCGCGCTGGCCGCACTCTCCGCACCACGCGGCCACACCACTGCTGCCGCCGACAGGGAGGCCAGAGACGCAGAGATGCTGCTGGACGCCTCGCTGCTCTTCAAGGCTGCCTGCAAATACGTCGAGCAGGAGAAGGTTAGCGTGTCTGGTCGTCTGGCGCTCTGCCTCAGAGAAATCGATATATGATTACCACATTACCCAATTACAGTGTGGATTATCGATTATTTGCAGATCACTCGTACTGGGTCGGACAGCCTTCTCGACGCATCAATCGTTTCAGCCCTCGCTGAAAGGACCTATACCGAGATGTACGTATGACCCGCCTTATGACCTACCGACAATACCGTATCCCCACTAAGCCCATTCGAGCGTACTCACCCGACATGCTTTTTGCCGAAGTTTGAGGTTCAGTTATCCGGCCTACGTGAGCTCTGACCCACCGACGCTACCGTATCCCCTTGTATAGAGAGAAACTAGGGTTTCACATCACTCGATCTACTTACTGAAGCAGATAACCATTTAGAAATGCGGTTTTCGCCGTTACCCGTGACCCATCCCCCCAACAACCGTATAGTCGCTAGGTGCATCGTTCTTGATTTGTTTGCCATATTTGTAGTTTGAGTTGGAAGTCTGATCCGTTGTTTACCACGCGCATATTTCATAGGGTTGATGTAATCCATGTAAACTTACTATACCATTATTAATATTTGAACTACCCTGTCTGTGTAGTGAGGTTGTGATTATTATATTTTTTACAATAAACAAATGAATGAAATCATATAAACTTGTGTGCAAACTTTGTTTTTTTTGTTGCTATTCCGAAAAAAAACATTCCGTATAATATTGTTGCTAGGCAGACATTACTATTTTTAATTCCGTTAGTGAAAATCAGCAGTATTCTACTGACTCTTGAAAATCCCACCAAAAGGTACTGCATAAAGAAATGCTGCTAATCCACCCTCTATTCAACTGATTCTAAATTTAAAAAAAAAGGTAGAAAAAATAAAGAAAGAACATTTCCAAGGGATGAAACTTTATCCGAGGGCACTCTGTTCATAGATTACAACCAACATTCGAGAACAAATAAATTACTTGCATTCATAGAAGGGAGGGAGGGGAAGGGGCACTATTGCGAGAGTCGGAGAGTGAAAATCAATAAGTGTTTCTTTACAGATCTAACGTATGGGACAGACAATAGGGGGCGGGTTACGGTAGCTACCGTCACTCAAATCTACCTGGAGGAACGTACAACAGATGTGCTTGAGCTATATTTGGTGTGTTCAACGTAGCGTCGTCATAGCGTTATGCGCAAAAGTGAGAGATACAGAGGAAATTGTGCAAAAGCTGAATCGGGCATGTCAGGCTACGGTAATCAAACTACCGTCTATGAGAAGGGATGTGGGATTATGGATCGATAAACAACGGGTAGGCGGACGAATATGGTATGTGTGTGTGCGGGTGTACATATGAAATCGGGATTACGTCATTATTATCACGATAGAATGGATCTCGTGCTGATAAAAGATAGAAAATATATAACCGCCAATTCGAATACAACAGTTAAACTCAATCAGTAGCATACGAAACAGCGGGGGGAAATAAACGAGTTTTGAAGTTGCTGTTGCATTATGGTCTAGTTGCGGATATCGAGCAGAGGAATTGAGTTATGACCAACATGGAAGGGCGGATAGATATCAGTTATCGATCGGCGCCCACAATGGGGATACGGCCCACACTACGGTATTCCGGTCAGGGTATACGGTAGCGGGTGATGAGGTGCTGCGGTAGGGTGGGATGATGGTCATCGATTCAAGTGAAGGGGGAGGGATACGGTATCGGAAAAGGGGGCGGGGTTAAGGTAGATACCTACAGTACTCCGTCTCTCACATCAGTCCGCACTGTCGCAGGTTGTCCTGGATGATAATGTCCGTAACGGCGTCGAACACGAACCGGATGTTGTTCGTGTCGGTGGCGCATGTAAAGTGCGTGTAGATCGTCTTGTGCGAGCCGTCCTGCAACGGCGAATCAATTAATAAGCACAAGAAGCTACAGTAACCCGGACATCATAAATATAACGATACCACATTCCTATTCCCGCGGTAAAATCAAAATGAATTTGCGATATGCCCACTTTAACATAAGTACCGAAATATGCTATCGAAATTATAGATAGGAGTAGATATCATGACAACTCTTTCTTCAACGGATGATAGCGACTAATATAAGTAGTGGGTGACTAATATAAGTAGTGGGTGACTAATATAAGTACCTACTATTCTTGAACAGCGCGAGAATGATCATAGAATGACCGTAATCTACCCCTTCTATCATACATAGGTCGAAAGGCACGCCAAAAAACGAATAGGCAAAACATTATTGTTTTATTTGTTCCACCTACCATTTCAAATTGTGCTATTATAATGGGAAAGTACTGCCGTAATCCGCTTTGTTCTTCAATACCCGATAGGTCAAATGGGGTTCTCTTAGGTTTTTTTTTGCAAAAATAGTTAGGAGTGCATGAAATATTCCAAATTTCTGTTTTCCGACATGGTCAGGAGGCCGTGCAGAAGTTCCTCCCTAGCGAAAACCTATTTGACCTATTATACCGTAACCGTATTGTACTACTGTAATCCGCCTTGTGCTACAGTATCCCTCCCCCCACTCACCGCTCCTCCCTTGCGCTTATTGAGTCCCTCGAACTGGGTCTGGATGAAGGCTGCGGCTTCCTCGTACGTGTTCGCGCCTCAAAATCAATTATATTTTATTTTTATATTATATATTAATATTTTGAAAACTGATAACCGTAGCCAATTCGCACGCTTGCCTTATGGATTTATGGCGCAGTTAGTTGAGCAACGAGATGTTGTGAACATGATCACATTACAGCAACGACTCAATCTTCTTGTTATTCTGGTGACCGTATTTATGGCAGGCATTTTGAAATATAGCATTTTTTTACGTTTTTATAATAGCAAAAATATACAAATAACATAAATAATAGAATAATAAATTATTATCAATAATACGTATTCATAATACTACCCACCAGAGTACTCGGGGAAGGCAACCGTCAGCGGGCTGCGCTTGATCTTGTCCTCGAACAGATCCTTCTTGTTCAGGAAGAGGATGATGGACGTCTCCGTGAACCTGCGCGACATAAATCAATAAACAAACATTCCACTTTTGGCACTACAGATGACTCCCGGAATCATCAATAAAGGAATCTAAGAAAAATGTAATTTGACATGCCCATTTCAAGAGCGCCTCGCAGTAACTATACATTTTAGAAAACGAAAAATAGGAATCGGTTCAAGATGCGAAAAATATATAATTATTTCTAAGGCAACGCAATGTCTCTTAAAATTAATGGGAAAAGTAGTTTTACTCTTTTTTTTCTCAACAATCTTGACCATACATTTGAAAAAAAACACAATGTGTGCGCACAATTTTTTGAGGGGCGCAGTTATGAGCCTCGATACCTATATATATATATATATATATATATATATTTATTTATGCGTGTTCAATGGAAACGCGGTTACAAATAGAAAGAGAAAACGAATACAGCATAACAGATTGAGATCATGAAAGGTCGGAGGTGTGGGGGTACCTATCTATAAACACGCGGTAGGATGAGTTTAGTAAAAATCAATTTAGATCTGACCAGTTTATATATTTCGCAATAAGCCGTATTGTGGGTGGGACGAAAATGTATGACCTTGGCCAACGTAACAACACTTACCACTTGTTGTTGCAGATGGAGTCGAAGAGCCGCATCGATTCGATCATTCGGTTCTACAACGATTACTATTCTTGTAAATCAATTCTACCGTAACCCGATGCAGTTCAGTAGTCAATTTAACAGTATTACAACATGTAGTCCTAAAGTCGACTCCACCGTACACTACCGTAACCCCAATACTACACTCTTCTACCGTATCACCAATGCTACGAGTGGATTCAGAAGATTACCGTAACCCCAGCTGGCTACCACAGTACCCCTCTCCTCCCTACCGTACCATCTCGTCATCCTCCGCCAGCATCATATCGTACTCGCTCATGGCGACGCAAAAGATGATCGCAGTGACGCCCTGGAATAAGGTAGTATCTATTAAATTCATTACTCATTCATTCGTTATTTATTCCGTCAGAGGATCGCGTACAAGAAAGTTCCACACATTCACACCAGAAAATTAGAAACATCGCTGGATCTCGACATATTTAGCACTAGCAATGGGCAGCAAACAAAAATCAATCACCTGACACTTAAACTTATAATTTATTATAAATAAGTTACCAAAAATAATAATTTAGCTACCTCGAAGCAGTGGATCCACTTCTTCCGCTCACTTCGCTGGCCTCCCACGTCGAACATCCTGAAATTCGCGCATTAATGCGAACAGTTTTTTTCTTTAAATTTCCTAATTAATTACAGTAGCGTAGCCGCTTTTGCAGGAATCGATCATCATGTGCAAAAATCGTATGGAGGATTTTACACACGTCATCTCACGATTCGCGTTTGCACATTTCAATTTCGATTGGGCGAGACCATTTCAGCTAGCGGGGACTATAACAAGGAATATTGCAGCCCTTGGTTACTGTAGTTTTGGGTTACTGAATCGTCGTCTCACTTGAAGTGGAGGTCCTTGTAGGTGAAGTTCGTCTCGACGATGCCCGTCGTCTTGACACGCGTGCGCAAAACGTCGTCCTGCACATTTTTTAAAAATAAATTTGCATTAAATTATATATATTTTTTCACATTTTCATCTCCATACTCAATGTGTCAAATTTTCAATGCGTTTTCTTCCCCGTACAAAATATAGCTTTTGGCGCCTCCCCCCCAAATTTTTTGGCTCTAAATCGTGCAGGTGCATTCACCGTAACCAGATGGATTTGAACGATTTCAAGAAAAAGCTATTGCAGAGATCCCAAGTACGGTACTAGATTGAGGGGTGATTACGGTACCTGCGTGGGCACGTAGTTGGGCTGCGCGATGCGATCGAGGTAGTTGAGGTAGTACGCCGCCGAGTCGTTCAGTTGGTACTCGCGAGAACTGCAACACATAAAATAGCATACGGAAACAGGCAACGCATTATCGATCAACCCGCAGTCCGATTTCCCGTGAAATATTGCGTAACGACGTGAAAGCAACAACGATTATAATGCTAAACGCTTGACGACCACCGATTTGTTTTCAAAGACACTACATTGCCGAGTTCATCTATCATGCGTGTGGCTACAGTATCCAGTTATTGCAAACCAATGGGCTACCGTAACCCTGCTCTCTCCCTGACTCACCGTACGAAGCACTCCTGGACGCCCTCGTCCGCCCACAGTCGCATCATGGCGGCCGCGAGGTCGGGCGACAGCTCGCCCTCGTCCGAGTTGAGTGAGAGCTGCAAGGTGGGAGGAGTACGGTAACCAACTACAGTAATCAGTATTTCATCTTTAATAATCAACAACCGTAACCATGTCGCCGCAGTGCTGCAGGAGGCACAGATTAAACGGTATTGTCAATTTACGCTCCAAAATAGTCTACCTTAGCGAACAAGAAGTCTACCATGTATTTTTGGCCAAATTACAAACAAAAGTGGGCTAGCACGTGGGTTTTTACAGTAATAAGGCGTTCATCTGTCATACTCAAAAATGGTAACGATGTGGTTACAGTATCAGAGCTGCAGGTGGAAGGACATTACGGTAGCCAATTACATTAAGCATTATGAATCATAGCTCAAAGATTAATTCCGATCTGTTAAAAATATTATAACAGTAAAATTACTAAGAAAAAGAACAATGACCATACTATTATGGTTGGCGCAAAATAACATCACTCATAATCAAACTGCAAACAAAAAGAGTACTGAAAATAGTCTACCATTACACTTCGCGACTTGCCTTGTATTATTAATCAGTTGAATGAGGCTACCGTACCTGGAAGAAGCTTCTCTGGTCGTTCTGCCTCTTTCGGTCCGCAAACTCGATCTTAAGCTGATTCATCGCCCGCAGAATCGCCATCATCGACTGGAAAATATGTTTATATTTTTGTTGCATTTTCACGAAATCACAATTTCGCCTTTATGTGTTTTTAACGATGCTTTTTTCTCACTTTACTTATACTCCCTTCTCCAATCTAACCAAAGAGATTGCGTACGAAAATAAATAGACTTCGATTCTTCACCGGAAAATGGGCCTCTATCCAATTTATTTATGCTAATTCCGCCGAAATTAAGCTTTCATCTTCCCGCATTCCATTCCAATTCAATGACGTCGGGAGATCTGACTAATGCAGCCGCCCCGAGGAGCCAAAACATCGACAACAACCTTTTCAATTAGCGCCGATTGCCCTTCGCGATTAGGTGAAGCGTTCTTTCTTTTTCTTTCAACTCCCCCTCTCGGGATTTTCTTAATCAGCTCTCTGCCGGGAAAAGGGGAGCACAAACAAGCCAAAATCATGGCTAATTAGCGCGCGGCCCGAGTGGAATCGAATTACACTAGGCCGGAGCAGTGTGCGAGAGGCACACACACACTCGAAAGTCGTTTTCACGGACACGGAAAATATATCTCATTACTGGCGCAGTTTAAGTACGCGACTTTATCGGCGATATCATGAGACAAACAATCTGCTTTATCCCAATGCAGTCACCCGCACGTAAGACGTGCACAGCTAATAATACCCTGCCGAGAACCTTGGCCGTGAGTGGAAAATAATTTCAATCGTAAATTCCATGAGTCAACGCGGCAGTGACACATTATATTCGAACCACATGGCGGGTAACTGCGTAAAATGCCGAATTTATAATCGCGGAGAGATGTAAAGCTATTTTCACACACGTCCTGACTGCAACAATTTTCGAAACTCCCAAAATGCCATGAATCATTAGCTCAAAATCGTGCCCACCTGTATGGTGTTCGAGTATACAACGGGTCGGTACGCCTTCCGCTCCTCCTCCCCGTAGCCCGTCTCGTGGATAATCTTCATCTGCTTCACGATCGTCGACTTGCCTGTGAAAGTAATCATTGCGAGACACAGAAAAGTTGCAATGATCATGCTCTTTGAGCCTACTCGGCAATGAATAGAGTTAGCTTTTAACAGGTTGTGAATGTGAAAATCAAGTTTCATAACGACGCCATCTTGAATTCCGTCTGGCTAGAATTTTTGTCAACTATACATTGCTGTTGCAGTACTGCAAGCAAGCTCATGCAACGTAATACAACGCAAACAAAGCCGAAATCACTATTTATTTATTTATTTGATACACCCGCGAGTGGATAGCACTACAAGATATGTCATTGTGCACAAATTCTAGTCGGCTTCATCATAGTTACACGTGAAAATATTATTAACCATGTTAACTACCATGTAACTAGGAAAAACACCCGCCTCTTTGCTTTCTTGCAGTGGTTGTCATTGCGTAAGCATTATTTGCAATTTTGTAGTGTAATATTAACAATAATAAAAAAGAAAACACATTTTAAAAAAAAGCTCACCCGACTCTCCGGCGCCGAGAAGCAGAAGCTTCACCTCGCGCGCTGCACGATCGCCGTCCTGTCGCAGCTGCAGCAATTATCGATTAGTTATCACTATTTAATTATCACATCCAGCAACATCTGTAATTTAACCTGTTACGACACTCCTTATCAGTCAATTTCAAGTTTCCCCAGAGCACTCCCACCATTCGAATTCCAGATAACAAGAACGCAAACATCATAACGACCACAGTAAACAGCATAGTCACATCATTCCACAGGCCGGCCTACCTTACAGAAAGGCCTTTGGAGTGACTGTTATCAACCCCGAAAACGTACTAAATTCTACCGTTCAGCCGAAAGCCCCATCCACCATAAGCGATAGAAAATTCAGCAATAGGTTAGTAGAGGAGGGGAATCGAACTCCCGACCTTCTGTATACCAGTCCATCACTTTAACCAATGCTGGATGGGGCTTTCGGCTGGACGGTGGAATTTCATGCGTACCCCGAAATGTTGGCTACTTTCAGGAAATTGTGCGCGAAAATGCCGAAATCATACATGGGTCAGGGTGTAGCCCCAGCAACAAGACCCTCCCGCTTTTTCCGAAAACCCACCCGATTTCGGTTCAGACCGTAATTATTTTGGACTAGACCCTACCGCTTTTTGATCAAAATCACCAGGTTTTGTTACTGCCCTCCCGCTTTTCACCCACCAGCTACAATCCTTGCCCATCTATGGCCGAAATGCTGTCTGTGTTATCGATTTTCAGTTCACAATTGTTCAACTCAGGCAGTCATTGCCTTCATTATCAAACCCCGAAATTCCGTCTGCCTAGATAATTATTTTCTTGCTTTTCGAACTATGGTCAATAACATCGGTTTGGATACGGAGCACAAAATCATCCGATCTTTTACTAATGACAATAACAGCACAATGAGTTGAGAAAAAACTATGTATACTTTGCTCCCAAGCGGCACTGTTTTCCAACGCTGCCTCAAGGATTCACCCGGGAAGATGATAATAACAACAAAATAAGCATACAAAAAACCACCGACCATGTCATCGATCGCCCTGGAGCGCAGCTTGGCGCTCTTGTCGGTGCTGTTGACGCAGCCCATTGTGATCTACCGCCTGGTCGCGCGATCGATAATCCCGGACTTCTCCTGAACAAACTTGTGTGGAATTGAGTTACAAACTAAATAATTACGAAACACGCGCGGAACTGGATATAACGGAAGTTCTTGCGCGTAACTTGCAACGGAAAACAGCGTGCAGCGCGAGACAACAATAACTAATGAATATTTAATTATAATTCATAATAATACGGAGCTGGAAAAGCAGGAGCAGTGTGCGTGCTGAGTCAGCACTGCTGACGAGTCTTGTTAGTGATGGTACTCCATACGTCTCATCAGATCAATTAATGATTTCAGCGCTCTAGTCTCGTTTCTTGGCCATAACAAAAGAGGGATCAGTATTAGCGATGCGCGGAGAGAAACGGGGACAGGCGGGCCAGGCTGAAGACAGTGGAAAGAGGGGCGCGAGAGTTCACGCAGGGAGAGAGAGAGAAGAGGAAGATAGAGGAGGCAATTCAATGGGTGAATGCAGCCAATTCAAAGTGAGAGGCGAGAGAGCGGGCGGCGCGCGGAGAGTGCAGGGGGAGAAAGGGATAGAAAGTGAATGATGGGAAGTGGGTAGGAGGAGCAAGAGGAGAAGTAGTAGCGAACAGCACATCAGCAAACGGCGTTTGAATGTGGATTAGTAGCGCCCACCGGAATTGATAGCAAGACTTGTTTACTGTGTTAAATATGCAACATAATTTGGGTGAAAACAAACGTTAAACCGTCATAAATATAGCTCGGGCAGGTGCTGGCACCTGCCCCGGTTTAAATTATACACGATAATAATAATATAATAATGAAAATGCGATGAATCACGACGAAAACAAAAGGAAATTCAAACTTGCGAAACTGCCGCGTCCAGAGAATGCAATGCGTCAGAAGGGAATGAAACGCGCAAATATTTGACCTTTGCGCACGTTCAGTTACTGATCACTCCACCTACCGTAATCGTTAAAATTAAGTTTTTTTTAAAATTTATTTAATATTATTGAATAAATATATTTATTGATTTGAAGAAACAAACGAAAAAAACATCGTTCATAATGATTATCGATGTCGGTACATGCTGCCTACTGAGCGGGTAGTGCAAGAGAGCGCTCTGTGTAAGGAGAGAGATAGGAAAGGATATGGGATAAAGGGAGGTACTGGTGATTGATGTAATGATAGTGAGGGATGGGGAACGATAGAGGTGATAAAAGAGAGAAGAGAGAGATAGGAGAGGAGTTATTGCTCTCTCTCTCTCTCCCGAATGTGGGAATGTGACAATTTCGCTGTGAGATCTCTTCACAAGTGCGGGAAATGGGGAACCCCCTCCACAAATGCGATTTAGAAAAAAAAACATGAAGGGGCGGGAGAGAGTGTGCAAAAAGTGAGAAACAGACCCTCTCGATTTTACACTCTCTCTTACTCAATGGTCCAAAATCCATGCAATAAAATTGGCCGGAATATGTAGAAAAAGAAAGTATGGATACTCTTATATCAAATATTCGTTGCAAATGCACGGAGGCTCAAATGCGGATCAAATAACGGTCCGAGAATAAGCTGCACTTACTACGGTATAATGCTTGATGTAGTCCACAATTTTCATCGCAATACCGTAGTAAGCAATGTAAATTTCACGCATTGTGCTCGTGACAATTATCTGTTCATTTCTCTTGTAGAGGATCTGAATTTTTGAGCCCCCGTGAAATGGGAAGCAAAAACATAGTGGCAAGCAGGTAGAGATCGCGGAAACAAAGTGAACTCACTCTGGGTAGGACTGAAAATTTACAAATCGTCACAGCGTCTTCAATGAAGACTCTTCATACAACCCACATGATTCCAAACCTACAGACCAGGGTTGGAGCGAGAGAGTGTGCAAGAGTGAGAGGGTCTCTCTCGAGTTCACACACTCTCTCACTCCAAAGGCTTTTCTGTAAGGTTGACCGGGCGGTGGAATGATGTGAACCAAAACAACAACATCAGAAAAAAGCCTAACTGGGAAGGGCAGGCGACGAAAGGACTATATGTGAGACGAGGAGCAAAGGCGTAATACGATTCTCTAAATTTCGCATGCATTCTCGGCTCTAACCCTATTCTGGAGAAATAACGTTGCAACAGCACACGAGCCAGGTTGGCGGCGTTGGGGGCGGCAAGGATTGTCGAGCATAATCGAATAGTATTTGCGCTCCCCTCCCCCCATCTCTCTCTCTCTCCCTCCCTCTCCCTCTCACACTCTGCGTAATACAATACGCGGTACTGCCCGTGCATGTGAGAGTGGAAAAATGAGTGTGAGTGTGTGTGGAGTCGGAAAGTAAGAGAGCGATCCGGCATAAACTTACTCCTCCTCCCACCAAGATTGCAAAAAGTGTCAGAGAAAAAAACCTTCTCACTTTGCCACACTCTCTCATCTTCTCACTCAAGATGTGGAACCATGTGGTGCGCTTCGACAGGAGGTTCTGGCGGAAAATGAAGAACAGAGTTTGAGTGTCAACTACAAGATCGAGTTCGAAATATCATACCAACATCTCTTCATTTCGCTCGCGCTCTCTCATCAGCCGACAGATGTAAAATACTATACAATGTAATATTTATCAAGATGAGAATTATTCAAGCATGATAAACCCGATGTAGAAATGAGGACTGGACTTTGAAAACACAACATTCCACAGGCCGGTCAACCATCCAGAAAGGCCTTTGGAGTGAGAGAGTGTGTGAAATCGAGAGGGACTCTCTCACTTTTGTACACTCTCTCGCTCCAACCCTGATCTGTAGGTTTGGAATCATGTGAAAAGAAACGGTTCAACTAGTTGCATAATAAGGAACTCGACCGATTTTGTGAAAAAGAGTGGGAGAAATGAGGAGTGTGTGGAGAAAAGCAACTAGTTGCATCGTTACTTTTCAAAGTCTAATGAGGACACGACCGCACAGTTCGAAATCCACTGCGCGGTTCAGTGTTGAGCATTACTGCACTTAAAAAACGAACAGTAATCTATCTAATTCGATCACAAAATGAACATTGCGCTGTTCTAGAAGATCTGAAAAGCGCTTACAAATGTAAGAGGCTATTTTCCAAATTTTATCTAAACTTTCTCACTCGAACTCACTTCTGGCATTTTTTTTGAAAGTGGAAAAAAATACACAGATAAAACGATGTCGCGTTTGCGGTAGAAAGGGGGTAATCTGTTAGCGCATTGTATTTATGACGTCTCATAGCCATATGCTATTTTTCTGCATATAAATTATTATTCGCACGCATACGACATGTGAACAAGGCGTTCTTATTCAAGAATGTCCGCAATTCGATTCGACCCACATGATTCCAAACCTACAGACCAGGGTAAGGACGAGAGAGTATGCAAAAGTGAGAGAGTCCCTCTCGATTTCACACGCTCTCTCACTCTAAAGGCCTTTCTGGAAGGTTAACCGGCCTGTGGAATGATGTGGGGTGTTTGGATCGGTAATAATCGGTGCTCGTGAATAATTGACCTGACGACGATGTGACGCTTCTTATCACTTGAGGTCACTGCATTTTCTGAACGCAATTGTTCTAGAAAGGGGTCGGGAGGATCTGGGATTCATACGTTCTCGCGTCTGACCCCTTGTGGGAGAGTTGAAATCGCAGTTCGCAACACTGTGGGAGAACTGTATGAATGGCAGAAAGGATGAGGTGGCGCTCCAAACTGGCCAATGTAAATGTATACTAGTGGTGAAACCCGGCGTTCTGGGCAAAATGCCAACATCGAATTCGTTGTGAGACCATCCCCTGTCTGCATACTATTTTCGCACTCTCTAACTGTCTGCCTCAATTTGCATAGCCTCGCTAGAATGAGATAGCACTACAACTCACCAGCTGCTCTCTAGTGAGGCAAGCAGTGGCAAAAAACGGGTGGGCAGAGGAAATTCAAGAAGGTTGGCGAGTGTATTAAGAGAGGGAGGCGGGTGCGGAGATAGATTACTGAGGGAGAGTAGGCGCGAGTAACGACCTCTGTCAGTCAATCGGGGTGCTTGAGCAAGACGAGAGGCTAGATTCCACTTCTACCTCCAGAAAGGGTCGGTAGCGAGGTAACGTGCAAAAGTGAGAGGGCTAATCCCTTTCTGGAGGTTTGTAAGGGCGCGCGGACCATTAGCCAAAAAAACGCCCTTCATTTAGAGTGGAGGCACTCGAGATTAGGAGAAAAAAGGGCGAATCGAATCTGTGGTAGGGGGGAACCTTTTCGCAAGATTAGAGTGGGCGGAATACCGAGTGGAACTCTGAAAGAAAAGAAAAAAATGATTTCGTAATGTTCACGCCACACCATTCCCAAGGGAGGGGGAAACCTCCAGAGAAAGGGGCAGCTCCGAGATAGATTGATGGTTGCCCAGAAATTCTTTTACTTTTTTTGAATTCTGTTTTCGGAATTTATAGTTGCCAAAAAAATGAGAAGTGTCCTACAACTATTTCGCATTCCGGTCAAGCCTCGAGCAAATGGTCAGCGATGAGGGAATGTGTGAAAATGGGAGGCTCCCCTTTCTTGACCCCTTTCTGGTGGCTCTTGTGTCTCGTATCTGATGCAATATGAATTAAAAATATCGACGATTGAATGCGCTGTTTTCGGGCAGGTGTTCTTCTCATTATCCCGGAACATCTGCCCTAATTAGCATGCAATCTATCAGATCGCAAGAGAAGACAGATAACAGTTCAATTGATTTCAAATGGTCACTTCGCCAGAGAGTTATTAGCTTCGCATGAGGCGGGATGTTGATGGTCGAAATCCAACTTCAATCAACTGAAATGATAAAAGACTCTCTTGTCGAGATTCTGGTTCTGGTGTTTATACCCTCTGATAGTCCCATTTCCACCGTCTATAGACTGCTCCTTGTGACCCGTACGATGCTTATTGCTACCCAAGACGCCGAGCGACGATTAGAGTCTTTGTATAAGATTCTTCGCGAAAAGCTCGATTCTAGTCAATTCTATTGCAAATATCACAGGACAAGCTGTGCGTCGGAAATAATGCCTGACACATTTATCACCGGCCAGCCACAGAGCCCGAGCTGAGCCAGACATTGGATAATTTGGGTTGCGGAGTCTTGCAGAACAATTTTCTCATTCTCCACTTCAACATCAGAAGGAATTGTAGGATCATTCGTCGATAATTCGGCGAGCAAGCGACAATAGTGAGAGAATGGGCGAAAGTGTGCGTTGTTATCATGCAGAAAATGATCGCTGAGGCTCGGGCAACTGCAAAAATTCCGTTAAAGAAGGAGTGTTACGATCTCCCGCACCCTCATTCCTCATCTCATATGTGCCAATGGCGCGGTCGCTCTCTCTCCTCTCTTCCCATTATCCCTCCCTCTCATTTTTGAATCCCTGCGCGTCAAGGTCAGTTTGGCACAGAGCCAAACTCGAATAACTCTGTTCAAACTTATCGCGTGAACGTGCGGTTTGCGGGGCTCTTACCTGTGAGAACTCAGTTGACCAAAAGTTCGTGGGACACCACCTTTAACCAGTCGTTTTCCGTTTTCCAATAATTTGTCGATTATTTGCCTATGATTTTCAGTTTTTCCATAATTTGTAAATTATTTTGCCTATGATTTCAGCGGAAAGTTTTCATATTTTCACGAGGCTTGCGGATTTGTAATAAAATGGACGTAAATATCAAGTGGTTGCAAATGAAAATGTAATAGGCAGGTTTTTAAATTAGAAGAAAGTGCACCTGGCTCGTTTCGTTTCGTCCACGAATCGTTGTCAAGTGTGCCAAAATACAACGCGACTTCGCTCAAGACGGGTAGGAGATAGGCTATGCCCGGAATCGCTCCCTAAACACATATCTTCATGAGGGTTATTACATTTATAAAATGATACGATCAAACAAAATGTCGAACTTCCTGTGTTTACCGAGACGAGATAGCACGCAAAAGCGAGAGGGTCGTCATTGTTCCTGTATGGTAAACAACGGAAGTTCGTGATTCGGCTTTTTGGTATGATCGTATTTTATAAATGTAATACAAGGGAACGCGTCACAAAAGTGATAAACGAAAATGGAAATCTATCAGTGTACTAAAGGAGCAATGGTAAACTGGTCAGCATCCGGATTTGATGAAAAGGCCAGAATGTGCCAATAGAAAATTTGTAAAAAAACGACTGGTAAGGTGATATTTAATTTTGATACTTAAATTTGTACTTCTCTTCTAGCATACCTGAAAGGCAAGGGAGACTACGGCGCGGCGCTGGTACCTGCGAAAACAAGTTTTAAATTATTTTAATAATACGAAATTAACAGAAACCCAGTGAACACCACGGTCATTTTCTAGGGCTGAATTTGCCTGTTTTAGATATAACATTCGGAAATAATAATCAAATGTCATTGGATAATGTGTAAGTGTACCTTCTAGTCGCCGAACTGGCTAGAGTCATTCCGTGCTTGAGTTCAAACAGTGACTGCCCGATCATGATACCAATTGCAGCGAAGATCGATACGCCCCATCCAACGGCACCTAGAAGAGGGAAATTTGAATTTATTAAAAAATCAGGTAATATTCGATCAGGTCTTATTATTTTCTCTATGAATCTAACGAAGGAAAGGGTGCGCCACAGGAAAATACTAATGATTTACACGACATTCAAAAACTCTAATTTAGCGATATTACAGCATTCGGGAAGTGGCCTCTTATGATCTCTTCATTTTGTACAGTTTATTACCGGGAGGATGAAAGGGAGGCACAATACGCAGAGCGCGAATTTGCTACGAGAATTCGAATTTGCTAGTTTTTTCGATGATGAAACGAGAGAGCGTGTGAAAGGAGGAGGGTGGAGAACCGTTTTCCGAGAAACGAAACATTGAAAAATCGTTCTTCTAGCAAATTCGAGCTCTGTGTAAACCCAATCCTGAACTCTACGTCATCTCGGCTCCACGTTAGAGTGCGAAATGTGAGACAACACTCTCTTCATTTCACGCACTCTCTCGACCGGTCGGTAGGTGAGAGAGTGTGTGAAATGAAGAGAGCGTGGTCTCACATTTCGCACTCTACTCCACGTACTCAATAACACAATGTAGGCAAAGACGTCCATTCGTAGCACTTGAAATGACGCCTTATTGCGCAGCCAATACTCCTGTGAACGAAAAAGTGATACATAGGATTTATCTAGATTTTTAGATTAAAATAATAACGTTTCGCGCTAGATTTGCCTACACACAGAACAATGTCGTTTATACGGCCCGTAAGACAGGGTGGTCTACAAAATGTCTTTTGCACAAGACATTGTGTTTTGTATGTCAGATCCACCAGGTCTTACGGGCCGTATACAAAATTTTTCCATGCGTGTAGTTAGGCGTGTTCACAATTTGTTAAGGTAACAGGTTAAGGTCATATTCCCCAAAGAGTTGTGCTTCCCACAACTTACGCTTCCCGAGGGTGATATTAGCTTTGAGTTAGAGCTGGTAAAGACGATGTGGACGAGTGGGCACATACTCCAAGCGATGAGATGGGTTATGACTGCGACTGCTGCCATTCGGACGCCTCGTGAACGCCTTCCGACAGGGAGAATCACCTGCGCAAGGACATCTTCAGGTCTGAACGCCTGAAAAACTCGATCGGGGCGTCCCCGACTTCCCCTACTCTGCGAAACATGTCACTAGGAAAGACTCACTTACCAGTAAGAGAGAGCAAGGAAATAAGAGACTTTTCATTTACAGGTAAGTGAACATAACATACTTTGTGTCCTGATCCTAGTGACAAGTCTACTCTGTAGATGAGTTTTCCTGCTGCTAGGGCTGGTATACGAGAGCGAGATCATATCTAATCGATTTTACATGCTTTGTTACCACGAACCTTCAAAATTCGGTGCATGATAAAAAAATGTATGTCGCATGCATTTCTTTTTATTTTTAAATAAATATAAGGGTGTCCCAAAAGTTTTGCGACTCGGGCCTATTTTAGTTTGTGACGATTGCGCAATCGATCGATATCGATGATTGCGAAATACATTTGGTAAACAATCCATTTCGTAATCATTCAAGCCCTAGCACAAGTCGAGTGCTGTAGTCTCCTAGTTTCTACAACGTTTCTCCCGATGGACACTTCTTTCGATCATCGCACAGTTTTGCTTCACAATTTTCTTGCGGGAAAGACGGCGAAGGCAGCCCATCAAGAACTGGTGCTTTCGAAAGGAGATTCTGCCCCGACTCTATCGACCTGCTATAGATGGTACCAGCGTTTCAATTCTGGCGACCATAGTATCGAAGACGAACCCCGTTCTGGACGCCCTCACAGCAAGAATCAACCCCTGGTACTCAGTGCAGTGGCGGCCAAACCCAATGTGATTGTGCGTGAGTTGGAGAGGCTCATACTCCCAAATCCACGGTACAACGAATTCTCCACCGGGATGAGAGGAAGCCGAAGCTCCCCCATGTCATTCCCCACTCCCTCACCCCTGCTCGGATCAAAAAGCGTGTCGATGTGTGCCGAGAATTGCTCCACCGTAGACCCAACTTTCGATGGGTCAGCAAGATCATCGCTATGGAAGAGAAGTGGATCACATACGATAACCATGAGCGGAAATTGGAATGGTTGGGCATCGGAGAGAATCCCCAGCCAGTCCCGAAGAAGGAATTGCACGAAAAGAAGGAACTACTGAGTTTCTTCTTCTCCGTGTTGGGACCCGTCTACTGGGAGATCCTCTCCAATGGAACCACCATCAACGCTGACGTCTTCACTACTCAACTGGAAGAGGTCACCATCAGGGTCCCTTCTGGTCTTCTAAGCGATGGAAAAATCCTGATCCTTATGGATAACGCGAGACCACATCATGCGAAATTGACCCAGAAAAAGTTGGGCGAACTGAATATGGAATGGCTGCCTCATCCACCGTATTTACCCGATATCAGCCCCTGTGACTATCACTGTTTCCAATCTCTTGCTAACTTCTGTCGCGGAAAGAAGTTCGCTAATCGGACCGATCTCGACTCGGCATTCCAGGCTTGGATCGATTCGAAGATCAAGTCATTCTGGAGAAATGGAATCATGAGCGTGCCCGATCGATGGCAGAAGGTTGTGACTAAGAAGGGAGCCTACATTGATTGATCACCTTTGTCAACTGTTGAAGATGTGATGATAAAAGTTTTTATTGAAAAAAATCGCAAAACTTTTGGGACACCCTTATAATAATTTATTGATCGAGCACTCACGTCGCGCCTGTAGTAAACGCACAAGAAGTAGACGTTGAGAACCTCGGTCAGTAGCACCATTTCAATTTCCTGGAAGTTTAAAGAAGGATTATCACGACTCTCCTGCTCCATCATTCCTCATCTCCTATGTTTCAATGGCGCTGTCACTTTCAACTCGTTCCCCTTTATCCCTGCCTATCATTTTTGAATCCCTGCGCGTCAGGGTCAGTTTGGCACAGAGCCAAACGCGAATAACTTTGTTCAAGCTTATCGTCTGAACATGCGGTTTTGCGGGGCTCTTATCGGGAAACCGAAAACCATAACCCGACAGTGAGAGCTAAGTTGCCTGAAAGTTCGTTGGACACCACCTTTAATTAGCTAATGATTAACAAATTTAAATTAATTAGATGGAGAAGTTCGCACCAAGAAGGTTAGCATTGTGACGAAGCCAGCGATCCATGAATCGGAATAGATGAGAAGATTGTTCAATTGCAAAATTGGCGTGTAAAAGTTGCAGTTCAAATCGAGAAACAACGAGGAAAGCTTGAATATGCAAATTTTCAATAATATCGAGCGGTAAACTTGACAGGAAAACTCTTTGCCAATGTTTCGTTTCGCTCCGCACACGAGAGAGTGGGAAACGTTTTCGAAGAGACGAAACCTAGGCAAAGCGTTTTTCTAGCAAATTTGCGCTCAGTGTACTGGCATCAATGCATCACACTTTCTCACTCATTTTTCAGGTCTTCGGACGAGAGAGTGCAACTCTATTTCCTCTATTTCTCCCCCCCCCTCTAGGACTCTATTTCTCTCAGAATCTCAAACTCACGCTTGAACTTTCCGTTCAAAAAAATATCAATTCTTACCTGCAATAAGAGCAAGTACTTGCGGTATCCTCTCCCACGCGGATCGCGGTCCAAAATTATGAGCAGACAAACAAAGACATTAACCAGGAAAAACGCTGCTCCTAAAGACGAACACTTTGAAAAACCTAAAAAAAACTTATTAAACCAACCCGAGACGTGGTGAAAATTGATTAGAGCCGATTGGATTGATACGTCCAGTTCGGTCGTATTCATTAGAGTGAAACGTAAAGGAGGAGTTTGACCAAAGTTTTCATTTAGCGGCACTGCCAGGTGCATTTCATTTTGCACCTGGCAGTGCCGCTGTGCGTTCAATCTGTGATCTGGGCACAAACGGTAGTCTTGGACATTTCGAAAAGGTTTTTATGATATTTTCAGTTTACACGGAGCGGGAAGTATCCATTTTCCCTTTGGAGATGTTGTCACTTGCTGATACACAATTCGGATATAATCTCCCACACTCTCTCGCCCGCTCTCTTGATTTTGCATGATCTCTCAGCAGGAGACGACATCTTCTGAATAAGGGAAGTTGGAGACTTCCCGGTCTCTGCGTAGACGTGGCAGTGCCTAGGCGAGTTGTGATATTACAATTTTAAGATGATACGTTCATGAAATGGACTACTGTTGTGTGTACTCTCTTTCTATACCTCGGCGTGTTTCTCGCTTTGTAACGCTCTCTCGCAACCGTATCTGTTGTTTAGCGCAGAATAGTAACGTAACGTTTTATTATTTTGGACGAGTGTTTGTGAATTTGTATTAATGGGCGAAACAGGAGAAGTACATTTATCACTTTCCGCCCACAGACATTATGCTAACCGAGACGACGGTCAACTTTGGCGGGGAAGTGCCGCACAATATCCATCGCAATTTCCACTGGAGTAGTTGCAGATTGTGGAGGAGCGTTCGTCGGTAGTTCGGTGAGCAAGCGAGCACAGTGAAGGAGTGCACGAACGTGTGTGTCGTTACCATGCAGAAGATAACCGCGGACACGAGGGCAACTGTGAAACACACAAATTTTTCGGCGTTTTCGAGATGGCTTTTTCAATCTACAGGACACTCATTCAAAGTCATTGTCACGACTCAAAACATTTATGCTGCGCTAATTTTTTCGGGGAAATTTCCCCATCAAAAGGTGGAAAACTCGTGTAACTCAGCTCAAAATGAACGAAATCTCTCCAATCAAAAAGGAAAATGTTCCAAGCGTGGCTTGCAATCCCTGTATCAAATTTGGAAGTTGTAGCTTCACTAGGAAAAAAGTTATGAAAGGGTGCATACAATTGTTTTGCACCTTGCACCCCATGAAATTTGCGCAGCATTAGAGTTAAAATTTTTTTTAAAAATCGGCGCATACTCACCAGGTTCATTTCGCGTCGTCCACGAGTCTTCTTCTACTGTGGCAAAGTACAGGATAGTCTCGCTCAGGATCGGAATAACGTAAGAGACGCCGGGAATGGCCCCCTGCAAGGTTTTTCTTTTTTCTCTTTCTAGAAGTCAACGTTACAAAAGTCAATGCATATCGGAAACGAGGAAGGACACAACAGACACACTTGTAAAAAAGGTGTTCCATGTCAAGCGATTTTACAGTAGCAGGCTACCACGCTAGATGGGGCAAGCCGGTAAGCCAGCTGCAGCATGGCTTACCTAACCCAAGCTTTCCCAAGGCATCTGGGTTACCGTTCGCAATCAAAGTTGCTACCAATTTACCGCCCCGGGGTGGACGGAAGGCTTGGTTGGCCTTGACGGGGATCGAACTCGTGACCCTTCGAATGACTAGCAATTGCTTACACCACTCGGTCATTCCGCCCGCCTCACTTGTAAGTTGCATAAAATAAGACAGGTATCACGAGAGATTGCATGAAAACACCCCCTACGGGGAACAACTTTCGAAAAAGTATTTTTGATTTCGATCAAACTTTTATGTTGAAGTACTGTGGGGACGAGAATTCCATCTTTATAGTAATATAAAAATTTAAAAATGGCAAAAATAGGGGGACTCAATACCCGAAAAATTGAGTTGAATCTCATTAACTCTCTGTTTTTCATAACAAATATTTTGTTTTTGCCGTTTTTTCGCAATGAAAATAAGCTGCCTAGATAAAAAATATATCATAATGATATGGCAATGTATTCTGATAAGTTTAGTCAAGAAATGACGACACCTGCAAAAAGTTGATTTTTCTCAAAAAAACGAGGGCAAAAATTCGAAAAAAATTTTTTTTAACGTTGTCGTCATTTCTTGACTAAACTTATCTGAATACAGTACCTTATCATTACGAAATATTTTTCATCTAGATAACTTATTTTCATTACGAAAATTCGGCAAAAACGACATATTTGTTATGAAAAATAGCGAATTACTGAGATTCAACTTTATTTTTCGGGTCTTGAGTCCCCTATTTTTGCCATTTTTAAATTTGTATATTACTATAGTTGACCTGCTCTTCAATATTCTGCATAGAAATTCTGTGTTTTCTCAAATCCAAAATAGGATATTATTTTTTTATTCCATTTTTTGTCGGATTTACCTTTATAACTTTTTACTGTCTTCACTTGTGAGGTAACCGTCAATAGAAGAAATGTGCGGCATATTTTTCTGATCATTTTAAGCCCAAGAACGGCTTTGTAAGTACATTTTGAACAAAGTTACGTCGATTCCGGCTTTGGAGCCGGAAAATCGCTAAAAGCCGGTTCTGCGACCTGGGACCCGGAAAGATGGAATTCTCATCCCCAAGGTACTTCCACAAAAAAGTTTGATCGAAATCAAAAATACTTTTTCGAAAGTTGTTCCCGGCTTCATGCAATCTCTGGTGATACCTGTCATAATAAAATATTAACCACCTGTAAAGCAAGCGAGACCACGGCCCGCTGTTGATATCTGAACGGTAGTGTGCGAAATCGTATTGATCATTAATTCAATTTCTTTTTACGAAAATTTCTTTTAAAAATGTCCTACCGCCTGGTGGAATGGCTGGCCAAGTTCATGCCGTTTTTGAGCTCCCGCAGCGATTGGTAGATCATGACTACGATAGCGGCGAACACTACGGCTACCCAGCCCATGTAGCCTGCGAACGTGAAAAGATATTACTTTTTGGCATTAGATCGTTAATTTATCAATATTTTTGAATTCCCCACATTCTCTCCCACACTAAGATACGGAATCAAGACCGAGATTCCCTTTTAGTAACCCCTGAGCACTTACATCCTCCTACCACGTATGCAAAGGCGTCCAATCGTAGTATGAGAAACGCGGGCTTGTATTGGATCCATGCGACCTATGCATAATTCCACGGTTAAAGTCAACTTCGTTTAACGTCTCACTAATGAAAAATAAAAGTCGATAAATTTTGTGAAAATAGTCATTTTCGGTTTAGATATTTTACACACGCCCGAACACTCAAAGAGTATGACGCGGTGGGTACGCGCACTCGAAGTGCGCCATCATGATGAAAAAAGGCTACTCACAGATAATGGCTCGGTGGGTGCGCACTCGAAGTGCGTCAGCACGACATGCACCGCCGGGTAGCCGGCCCAGGCGATGAGATGCAAGGCGACAACGAGAACAGCGAGTCGCCATCCGGCATAGCAGTAGCGGCTACCGCGAGGCAGAATTACCTAGAAAAATAGAATAATACACTCAGAAAAAAGTTACTAGGATCAGGACACAAAGTGAAAATGTTCACTTACCGGTAAGTGAAATGTCTCTTATTTCTAGTGAATTTCACTTACAGGTAAGTGAACATTTTCACTTTGTGTCCTGATCCTAGTGACTTTTTTCTCAGAGTACTCATTTAGAAAATAATTCAGAGAGACTATCTGAATCAGTCGAATTAGTCTTGGCACAGGTCGAAAAGTGAGAAGATGAGATAAACATGCCACATTGTACTATGACCGAGGCGGAGATGATTCATGATATTGAGAAAGTGCAAAAACGTTTCTATGCCTCAGGGCATGACGTCATCGGAATTTCCGGTTTTCCAAAACTTCATCAAATGGCCTAATGAGTGGTACCAATCGATTCCTCATAAAATTCTAAGACTTTTGTGACTTCATGAGTTTTTCGCTAATCTTTGATCTAAGCCTGAAAAATGAAAAAGTTGTTTTTAAAAAATTGATTTAAAAATTTTAAATATTTTTGTGTAGTTTCCCTGAGGAGATGGCAAAGTTTTATTTGCGTAATACAATGCTATAACAATGATAGTTAAACTGTGTGAAGGGTTGTTTGTATGAGGGGCATTAAGCTTGTTCAGTATGCTGAAATTGCATGGGTCCTTGGAATTATGGTGTGCCTACAGTAACCAGGAGAAATGTCCCAATGCTATTAAAGTGGCTAAGGGAGACACAGTATCCATTGTAGCATAACTAATCAATAGTAGGTGGCTAGGGCTTTCGTTGGCCTGAGCCCCGAACCTACCGGATAATACTTAGAAATTACTCTGGGTTACTGTAGTACACCATAATTCCAAGGACCCATGCAATTTCAGCTTACTGAACAAGCTTAATGCCCCTCATACAAACAACGCTTCACACAGTTTAACTATCATTGTTATAGCATTGTATTACGCGAATAAAACTTTGCCATCTCCTCAGGGAAACTACACAAAAATATTTAAATTTTTTAAATCAATTTTTTAAAAACGAATTTTTCAATTTTTCAGGCTTATATCAAAGATTGGCGAAAAACTCATAGAGTCACAAAAGTCTTAGAATGTTATGAGGGATCGATTGGTACCACTCATTAGGCCATTTGATGAAGTTTTCGAAAACCGGAAATTCCAATGACATCATGCCCTGAGGCGTAGAAACGTTTTTGCACTTTCTCAATGCCATGAATCAATCCCGTCTCGGCCATAGTACAATGTTGCATGTTTATCTCATTAACTCAGTTTTACTGCTGTGCCAAGCCTCTGAAGAAACATGTTGATCCACTCAGATAATCTCTCTTCAAATGATTATTTTTTCGGAGGTGTAGTGAAATGTCACACCCCCCCTTGTTCCATTTTTTTTTAATCTAGGAATATCGAAATTTAGAGATCATTTTGCTAAGACGCTAGAGAGCTAGGAAAAAGTGAGGTCACACAATTCGTAATTCGCAGTTTTCTCACATTTCGCCGATAGTAGACGCACAATAAGTAGGCGGTGAGCACTTCAGTGATCAGCACCAATTGCACTTCCTGAATTGTTAAATAAAATCGATAATTCATCGATTTTTTAAAATAAAAAATGTATTATTACGTTGGAAAATAACCTATTCGAAGTGATAAAGCGATTATTATGGTGCGTAGCGCTCACCATAAATATGTCCATCCCCACTAATTTGGCGACTGACGAATGAGCGTAGACTACGTTGTTGTTTAGCTGAAGAATCGGCGCGTAAATGTTGGCGCAGAGATCGAATAGCGTCGACGAGCCCTTTATCGATTTTTCTTTACAATTATAACAGTATTATTCGACATATTGATAACGTAAAAAATATATAAAATAATCTCACCATATAATTATTTTTGAACATACAATATTTAAAAAAAAAGCAAAACCTGTAAGAGCAGCAAGTACTTGCGGTATCCTCTACTCCTCGGGTCTCGCTCGACAATTATCAGAAAACAGACGAGACTATTGACAAGGAAGAAAACCACTCCTAATGTAATGAATTATGCAAGATTATAGATTAAAAAAACCCAACCGGTTGTGTGATGAAAATGGACAATTGCCGATTGAATAGACACACTAAGTTCAGTCGAATTCATTGAAAATTGAGCGATAATAAATCCTTTCGCGCTTTTTTGCACCTGGAATTTTTAGCGATTATCAGTTAAGATTAGTGATTTACGACAACTTTTTGGTGGCACAGCTTCTAATGAACAAGAGTGAACGCGCAAATATTTTTATTGCATTCCTCTATTTCCGATATTCTAAAATCTCAGAGCCAAGAGAACTTCCTACATACTACTTCCGACACATATTACCACCTCGCACTGCAGTGTAGAGTGCGCAACGTGAGACCACGGCCTCTTCATCTCGCACACTCTCTAGACCGGTCGATAGACGAGGGAGTGTGCTAAATGAAGAGACCGTGGTCTCACATTTCGCACTCTACTGCAGTGTCCGCAATATCGGTCACGTGCCGTACAAATGGCAATGCGAATTGCTATTAGGCACCGCCGTTTCAACGAACTGTTGACGCCTTTGACTCGATGTTCGGATGGTCTCAGAAATCTACCGATCATAAGCGGTCAATTATTTATATCCCAGCAAAGGAATGTTTCTTAACTTACCACTTAAACATTTGATAAGAAACATAAAAATGATTTGAACAGCTCTAAGGGGGTGGGTGGAAATGCCTCCTTTGTAGGGCATCTTATCGTATGGTAAAGGAAGGACACGGCCAGCGGCATAACTTTAGATGCGGGTCGCGTAGCTCAGTGGTAGAGCATTCCTCAAGCTAGCTGAAGGTGGTTGGTTCGAATTCCTCAACCTCCAGTGTCTTTTACCCACTACTCTGACGTTAAAGAAGGGGTGTCAGCTAAAAATCTTGACACGATTACCCTGAGGGAGGAAGAGGGACAGTAAGAACAATCGTCCGACGTCTGTAATGGAACACTCTGCCTAGGCAAATGCGCGTATGCAGATGAGCAGAAATTAGCGAGCGTGATACATTTTTCTCTGTGTGTGAAGTGCCTCTTATTTTGTAAATATGATTTAACTTACATAATAATAATTTGATGTCGCGTCAGCAGCACGTGAGTCATTGTTGCCCGACACGATATATTTATTTCGCTGTTGCAAAATCTCATACATCACCGCACGACCATGTTTGACGTTGAGGCACAGTAATCGTTAAATGCTATTTATTATGTGAAATTAAGTTAAATTTAGCAACGAATTGCACCAAAAGTCATTTATAGATTACGGAAATCGTGCTGACGGAAGGAAAAGACAGCTTTGGCGGGCGGGTCTTGCACAATAATTTTCTGAGTTCCACTTGATAATTTGGATATTTTGAAGGATCAATCGACGATAATTCGGAGAGCAAGCGATGATTGTGAGGGAATGCACAAAAGTATGCATTGTTACCAGGCAGAAGATGACAGCAGACGCGCGCGCAACTGAAACATATTTCTACTATAATTAATATTATCATCGTTTTACTATATATTTTGATTTAATGATGACTAGCAAGTTGCTGAAAATTAGAACTAATCCATGTACTTAAATTTCTCACGAATTTTAAACTCTTCCGGAAATATCGCGTACCCGGTTCGTTTCTTCTGATACGCGAGCCCTCCTCAACTGTGGCGAAATACAAGCCTATCCCGCTCGCGACTGGGAGAACGTAAGAAACGCCGGGAATGACACCCTAAATTGATTAAAAAGTATTTTAAAAAATAATCCACGTTTATTTAAGCTCAAACACTCGTTTTAAAATAATAAGTGCTGTGTATGAGCCTAGTCATGTATCTGACCTAGCACAACACCCCAAATGCGTAGGACATACTGTATTCCATACACTTCAATACACTTCTTACACACTTTAAGCAATGCTAAAGTGTGCTTCGTAATTCTGACGTAATTCATCAGTCTTGTCCTCCGCTCGCGTAGCGAGACGTCGTTATTCCTTTTGCTCCCATGTTATAAATATATTACACTAAAACACCCGTTGTGCACAGACATAACAATAAGTTACAGAAAATAACCTGACATACGAGGGAGACAACAGCTCGTTGTTGGTATCTAGAAATAACGTTTAATTATTGACAACTCGCAATTTCTGCGAAATTATTAATATTTGTACACGTTTGAATTGTACTTTTGCAATGTTCACGAGTCTGTTCCAAGCTTATCCAAATTTTAATGGCCACTTTTTAGTCGCTGAGCTCGCCAGCGCCAGGCCGTGTTTTAGTTCTCGAAGCGATTGCCAGATCATGAATCCGATTCCAGAAAAGACTAATAATCCACAAACGATGGCACCTGGAGACGATTTTTATTGGCAAATATTAGTAAGATAATGGTGAACATTAATTATTTGAAATATAATGAAAACTATTGACATATTCAAAAAGTGTTTTTTTGACAGGTCGAAATTGTTTCAGTTTTAGGCCACGTAAAACTTCGTCAAATCATTAATAATGTTGCAAACGTACAGGCCCCGCCCACGTAAACAAAGATATTTAAACGCAGCACTTGGTATGCAGTCTTGCTGAGAATCCAGTGTTCCTGTAAATACTGAGCGCCCTAACAATCATACAGTAGGTGCTCCTACTTCACGGCGTTCTGGGCAGGATGCCAAAATTGAATCCCTGGTGAGACTATAACCCATTATCAAACTGTTTTCCAAAAAAAAACGTGCATTGACCCGCCAGAATGTCGTGCAACTGTCCGAACCGACACTTACATTCAAAGAAAAACAAGCATGATCGGTCGACATTTTGAGGACTATGTGGACTGCCGGGTAGATGCTCCATGACACCAGATGCAACAGCAATGCCACCGTCATCATACGACAGAAGAGGGAGCGATTTCCACGCGGAAGTATCACCTATTCAAAGAGTCCGATTGAATTAATGTGGTAATATCTTTCGATGACTACTTCAAGTAATTATATTCGCACTGTTCCGCTCCCTTAGCACAATACTTCACTTTCAATCCGTGTTTTTCTTGACAAGTATATACACACATTTTAAACCTCAATCAAACAATGAATAAAATATAAATTCACGTTTGGAATTCACAATGGCAAACGTACGTTGCGCCTGTAGAACACGCACAAGAAGTAGGCATTTATGACTTCCGTGAGCAGGACCATTTCAAATTCCTTTAAATAAGAAAAGTTCTTTGAAAACCGGGAACAGAAACTTGCCAAAAACGCGGACATTCCCACAATTTGCGCGAGCCTAGAGTCGGAATAGATGACCAAATTGTTCAATTGCAGGATAGGCGTGTACAGGTTGCAGTTCAGGTCGAGAAGCAGTGAGGAACACTGTGACGAAGTTATTGCAAAAACAACATAAGTGAACTAGAAATATAAAATTGAACTAAGAATTGTTTCATACTCATTTAATAGCCGAACGAATATTTCATACGTAGAACAACGTCATATATATATATATATATATATATATATATATATATATATATATATATAATTTACTAGAGTAATTCATGCATTTCTCACTTGTAACAGTAGTAAGTACTTGCGGTAACTTCTGCCTCTCGGATCGCGGTCGAACAAAATAAGCAAGCAAACAAGCATGTTCACCGAGAAGAAAATCACTCCTAGGTATATATTTCAGGAAAAAAGTGAACATTGTCAAACCGGTGACGTGGTGAAAATTGACGATCGCAGCTTGTATAAACGAGTCCAGTTCAGTGGAATTCATTTCACTCAAAGAGGTCGCGACAAACCCATCGTATTTTCGTTTTTTTCTTGCACCTGCCCTACTGGCGATCGTCGCTTCATTTAAAGCCGGTGGTCACACCTGCCTCGCGCCTGAAACGGGGGAATCGAAAAGTATCGGGGGGCAGGGTACGGGACAAGCATCGTCTTTCGAATCGGCCTGTACTCGTGTAAATGTTTCCAAACAGATCTGCCGGTTATCAATACAGGGGAATCTGTCCTGAAAATTCGCTCGCGCCGTTCACAGCTTGAACACATACTAGAATTTTGTGCGTTGTAGGGATGTAAGGTCGGTTTTCGTATTACGACTCTCTCAGCGAGAGATCGGTAATACGGCTGATAAGGGAGAGAGAACGAGAGAAAAAAAGAGACGCCGGGGTTTTGTACGGGGTTTTGTAGGGGGTTCGGTAATACCGAAACCGGCGCGCCGAACGGGCAACGCTAGTGTGTTTGAATCGCACTCACAGCGAACAGCGGAGAGTTGAGGTCGGAAAGGGAAATTTCATATAGATATTTACGTCGTTACTTCCCAATTCGATGTTTGTCAAATCGAACTGGAAAGTCAAGATAGACGGGAACGAACCAATCAAAATGAGATCTCAGCTCACATACTTTTAAAGTGCATTGTTCTCAGTCCACTCAACATGAAAGATGCTCGAAATGGAAATATGTTTCAATGAGCAGGCAGAAAGTGAGAGGGCGCAGAGCTGGGCATTGGCACAAACGACTAGAAAGAATAGAGTGTAGTCCAGAGAATGCGGTAGTCTTGAGTGGGAGGCGGCGGACAAGGAGCAGACAATCAAAAACTACAAGACTACCCGTGGGTACGCTCGAAAACCACACGGCACTATGCGTCTTGTATATTTCTATTTGAATTTTTCTTACAATATCGATTGCTATGTCAAGTGTACTACAAGTTAAATACGGTTAAAACTACAGTATGCATGACTGTTTAGCTTCCTTAGCGTCAGACAGTCATACCCTATACTAGGAACGCTTGTTTACGCGCGGTAAACTACAGTATGCATGACTGTTTAGCTTCATTAGCGTCAGACAGTCATACCCTATACTAGGAACGCTTGTTTACGCGCGGTAAACTACAGTATGCATGACTGTTTAGCTTCATTAGCGTCAGACAGTCATACCCTATACTAGGAACGCTTGTTTACGCGCGGTAAACTACAGTATGCATGACTGTTTAGCTTCATTAGCGTCAGACAGTCATACCCTATACTAGGAACGCTTGTTTACGCGCGGTAAACTACAGTATGCATGACTGTTTAGCTTCATTAGCGTCAGACAGTCATACCCTATACTAGGAACGCTTGTTTACGCGCGGTAAACTACAGTATGCATGACTGTTTAGCTTCATTAGCGTCAGACAGTCATACCCTATACTAGGAACGCTTGTTTACGCGCGGTAAACTACAGTATGCATGACTGTTTAGCTTCATTAGCGTCAGACAGTCATACCCTATACTAGGAACGCTTGTTTACGCGCGGTAAACTACAGTATGCATGACTGTTTAGCTTCATTAGCGTCAGACAGTCATACCCTATACTAGGAACGCTTGTTTACGCGCGGTAAACTACAGTATGCATGACTGTTTAGCTTCATTAGCGTCAGACAGTCATACCCTATACTAGGAACGCTTGTTTACGCGCGGTAAACTACAGTATGCATGACTGTTTAGCTTCATTAGCGTCAGACAGTCATACCCTATACTAGGAACGCTTGTTTACGCGCGGTAAACTACAGTATGCATGACTGTTTAGCTTCATTAGCGTCAGACAGTCATACCCTATACTAGGAACGCTTGTTTACGCGCGGTAAACTACAGTATGCATGACTGTTTAGCTTCATTAGCGTCAGACAGTCATACCCTATACTAGGAACGCTTGTTTACGCGCGGTAAACTACAGTATGCATGACTGTTTAGCTTCATTAGCGTCAGACAGTCATACCCTATACTAGGAACGCTTGTTTACGCGCGGTAAACTACAGTATGCATGACTGTTTAGCTTCATTAGCGTCAGACAGTCATACCCTATACTAGGAACGCTTGTTTACGCGCGGTAAACTACAGTATGCATGACTGTTTAGCTTCATTAGCGTCAGACAGTCATACCCTATACTAGGAACGCTTGTTTACGCGCGGTAAACTACAGTATGCATGACTGTTTAGCTTCATTAGCGTCAGACAGTCATACCCTATACTAGGAACGCTTGTTTACGCGCGGCATCCGCTTGGCCGATCCTTGATAAAACTCAAACACAAAAAATATAGATTCAAATGTTTATGCAAATACCCGTCATAATGCATAGTATTATTGTACTATTTACATTGTACAGAGGCATCATAAATTCCCGTGCACAGCATACAAATTGTTATTGACAGTCATTCTTCGATCGATTTATTTGTAGTCGAAGTGTTGGTGCCGATGTATTGAACTGTGGTCGCTTCAACGTTGCTGCATTGTCTAAACAAATATTGTGTTCCTTCCACGCCCAATACAGTATGATACTCTCATTATTGTATTACTTAGTTTACTTCAACAAAACTCTTTGTCACACTATGTGATTGTATTTCATGTTTGCCGTTTGTAAATTAGACTAACTATTATTCCTTATCTTGCATCAGCCTCAGTAAATAGCATGATAAACTTATTATTATTATTATTATTATACCTCCACAGTAGCAGGAAATCTCGACGAACAACCGATGAAAAGAATACCAGCAGAAAGGCTGGAGTAGATGACATCACTATCGTCATTATGTTTCGGAGGGTGACTCGAGTTTGAATCTGAGCGATATGCTGACTATTATGCCCTAGGGGATTGTGCCGTTCGGTTCAACAGGCTTCCTGGTGAATCCTTTGGCACAACTTGCGATATTCATTGATTTGCATCAGCCAAAATGGCATTTTACGCTATTTGATGTATTGAGAAAGGGAATCATAGCAGTAAGAACTCACTGGGACATCGATAACCGCGCATGTTGCCACATAAATAAATGACACGTACTGTAAAAGAAAATGTATTTGCCCGTGAAACGCTGTATCAAAGTTACCTCCAAACTACATATTATTGCAGCGATTTTGTTGAAAAGCGAATCAGTTATTTGCTTGCTCTGGTCGCTATTCAACGATAGGCGAGTGTTAGTTATTTCCTGAGCATTATGCAGATAAGTTTTCTTTAATATGAAGTTTTCTATCATATCGTAATTGTTCCCATTATTATTTATTTGTTTTTTTTGCCATATATTAGGATATTGAAGTGTCTGTCTGTCTGTTTGTTCGTTTTTTGTCGTTCCGTTTGCACCCAAAAATGCCCAATATTTCGCTTCAAAATCTTTCCAGTTCCTTTTGCATATGATAACTGACCAAAATTCCTTTTAAATTAAAAAAAACTTAAATCACCAAATTCATAGCCAAGTGGTTACAGCGCGCGACATTCCGACCGACGCAGGTTCGACCCCCCGCCGCGGGCAAATCTTCTGCCGCATTTTTGTCAGAAGCTGTCCTAACACGTTTTTGAATACCGTGAAACACTTTTTCACCTGTTTTGCCGAGTTAGCGAAATTTTAGAACTTTCCCCAATCGCACAGGTGAGTGTCGGGAATCACAGGAAGAGTATTTTGCAATGAAAGCGACACATCTAAACCTGTCCGAGCACGTTCGCAAAGTATACCGCACTCTATCTTGCGTTTCCGTTGTGAAAGGCTCGGGAGGCTGAGAGCGATCGAAAACGTTGCCACGGAGCCACGAAGTGGCGTAGTTGCAATTTTTTTTCGATCGCTCTCAGCCTCATGAGCCTTTTACAACGAAATAAGCCAGTACTTTTTGTGGCGATTAACATTTCCCATCGTAAGGCGAGCTTCAATTTAACCTGGAGCCGGCTCCCGAGCTTCCCCTGGACCGAACCTGGAACCGGTTCCCGTGCTCCCCTGGACCGAACCTGAACCCGGGACAACGCATAGAGCGTAGTGTACGCTTACTATTAGAGCGTAGTGCATTTAAGCTCAATACATCCCGGCTAGTTTAACCTTAAAAAGGTAAATAATTCTCACCGATTTGAGTCTCTTTCTCAATACTGCAAATATAATCGCGTAACATGTTGTATTGGCTGCAGTAAGAATTAAATCCATAAAGATCGCAAGTTGTGTCAAAGGATTGCCAGGAAGCCAATTGAACTGAACGGTAGAATCTTCTTTTTGTGCGTTGTAATCGCGTTCGATATTAGCAAATTCCGCCTTAGTCAGAATCGTTCTAATAAAAATAAACAAGCACGAACGTGAATTGTTCTTCCAGTTGGGATACTTGTCCATTTTACCTCCATCACAACGGCTGTGTATAGAAAAACAGAGACTGTACATCCTATTTGAAAGGAGGCCAAGCCCATCCTTGAACTCCCGCTGAAAATCTGTAACACTTTTATTGAATTACTCGAGAATAGCGAAAAGGTAGGGCGACTGCGATAGCTCGATTGATTGAGAAAGACGGAACTGAGTTGACCCATTCTTGTCCCGAAAGTTATCGATATAATAATCTGAGATGTTTGACCAATGGTTTCTGATCAAACCGTGATGATAGTATTGTCATGAATAACTTACCATTGCCATGAAATGTGCGTCATCCGTTACAAATCCGCGCTGATGTAGAAACAAAATAATCATATTCGAGATTGCAAATATGTTAATTATTCCGTCAATCTGAAATGATCGTTGAAATTTATAAAGTACAAATTACATTATCAAAAAATTGATTCATTTTTTCTCATGTCTACAATGATATTCAACTGTTGAACTCGCCAAGTAAATTGTGTAAAGAACCTCGCTTGTTCTTTTCATCGTTTTCCCCATAGCAGCAATAACTAAGAAGTAGAACGGTATAGTGAACAGTCCAATTGTAAAACATGCATAATTGACGATGGAATTGACCATCTCGTGAGAAGGGAGCATGTTGTTATGCCTATGAGCTCTGGTTGTAAAGTCAAGAATTCAGAGAATTTATTACCACTTTTTGTATTGTATCATGACAGCGACGCATTAGCATCTGCATGACAGCCGGTTCGCGGTATAAACAGGATGTGAGAGAAGAAACAACGTTTAAAAAACTATTTTAGAATATCAAGCATATTTATTCAAAGAATTCATGTCAAAATCGAATCAAAGTAGAGTTGTCAATTCGGGTTCTGATGAAAGTGGCGTTTCCTCCAAGTATTCGCTTACACGAGAATGCCAGCAGCACAAAATATGAAATTCGATATGATATGGGTTTCTCTTCTCAATTTCGTATTTAAGACTGCATAGAAGGAATTGGTCATAATTGCTATGCGGAATGAAAATGTGCATTTTGATTAGAGTTTTTGATTAGAGTACACCATAACCCAGCCTTTCCCATACCCCCCTCGGAGGTACGCACAGCATTAGCGAGGACGAAGAAGGACGGAGCTGCCGGACCGGACAAGATCTCCCGTCAAATGCTTCCCCTCGGAAGACCTCCTCTGCACACACTCCTTCTGTCTCGCATCTCAGAGTTTTCCCTCTCAGTGGAAGGCCTCCAACTCCATTCTCAATCACAAGAAGGGAGACAGATCCAACCTCCACAACTGCCGTCCCATTGCCCTCCTCTCAATCCCTTACAACATCTTCACCAAGGTATTGGTAACGAGAATGGAGCAGACCCTGGACGAGGCTCAACCCGTGGTACAAGTTGGATTCAGGAGAAGATTTGGCTGTCTCGATCACATCCACACGCTATCGACCGTCATCGAGTTCCATCGAGAGTATCACCTGCTCCTCGGACTCGTCTTCGTCGATTACTCTTTTTAGCCTTCCACAATCTGGCATGACCTCTCTTCCTTGACACCTTTCCTATTGGTAGCGAAGCAGTTGAGATGAGTGTTGAAACGTGTCAGAGCGCGTTTCTCGAGTTGTCAGACCTGCCAAACGCGTTTCTCGCGTTGTCAGACCTGCCAAGATAAAGAAAGGAATAGATAGAGAGAGATGATGGGGCGATTAAAGTAGAGATATAGGCAGACATCATGGAAGTAAGAAAAACAAGAAGAGCATGAGCCGGTGTGACGTGCGAGCAGTTGAGATAGTGAAGAGTAGAGAAGAAGAGAGAGAGGAGAGAAGGTGGGATGGGAGGCGATATGCGTGAGAGAGAGATAGTGAGAGAGAGAGAGATAGATAGAGAGAAAAGAGAGAGAGCGAGGGAGAGAGAGAGAGAGAGAGCGAGCGAGGGAGAGAGAGAGAGAGAAAGTGACACGGCGACGAGGGTTGAGTGCGCGAGCGTGCCCAGAGTGTGCGCTCCAATCCCCATCTCACCGCGCCGCCTATTGATTTTCATATATATTTGTTGTGCGGGTTGATGAATCGTCAATACGCACTGGCTGATAATAGGCGTTTAATTAACCAATTTTGTTGTTATTCTACCCAATCGAATGTGTTTCTCCTCGCTTTTACCTTGCTGAGAGCGTACGAAATGCAGAGGCAGTTTTCTCGCATTTCGCACAATCTGGCGAGATCACTGCTAATTCTTTACGTCCTCTTCATTTTACACACTCTCTAGACCGGTCGATAGACCAGCAAGTGTGCGAAATGAAGATACGATGGTTTCACATTTCGCACTCTACTGTAGTGTGCACACGTCGCGTTTATTATTAGCTATCTATTCGTAGTTTCGCTCGCGTTTAACACGGTGACCATTGAAAGATATAAAAAATAGCATTATAGAAATGACGGAGGATGCGCGGGTGCCTACCGGCCGCCGCTGTCTGATCTGCTCAGTGCCCGTGAGCGCCTCGCACTTTGGCATGGACTGCTGCAGGTCTTTCCTCTATTCTCAATGATTTTCACAATTTGGAGGCACTTTCATCGGATTTCCACGTTTCTACGTGCGCGATGAGTGAAAAGCTTTTCCAGTAGAGTGAAAAGCTCTCTGGCCCACCTATACTACCGGTAAATAGAATGTGTGAAACGAGGAGATTGTGGTTTCGCGCATCGGCGCTTTCTCATTTTTGGTAGGGTTTTTTTGGGATACTTTGCGCATTTCAGAGCCTGCTCCTCCTTCTTCAAGCGCGCCAAACTGTCCGGCAAGCGGTTCTCCTGCAGACAGGGCGATAAACAGTGCGTCGTCGTCAAAGGTTTCCTTTATTCGTATTGCTTTCTCGTTCTTAGATATACCACCAATTTTACTTGTACTGTATTGCACAGACTATGAGTAGATCAAACGGTCCCAAAAACTCTAATGAAAAAAAGATTGAATTGATCTCTGGATCTATCAATATTGGGAATCTTTGTTTCACTGGCTGACTTCTTCGGAAAATTTCAGCCGTCATTCGAACACAGCCCATTTCGCTAAAATCTAGAGTGCGAAATGTGAGACCACGCTCTCTTCATTTCGCATACTCTCTCGTCTATAGACCGGTCTAGAGAGTGTGCGAAATGAAGAGACCGTGGTCTCACATTTCGCACTCTACTAAAATCCCTGTCGAATCGCGCCGTTCCGCAACGAATGCCCGGTGCTGGTCGAACACTACTAAAACCTATCATTTGGTATGATAATCGGCGCGATATCGTTGTCAAAAAAAGTGTAAAATATCTGATCAGTCACAAATTGATCGATAAACGCAGATCAGCATGCCCTTTGACCCTACCTCAAAGCATGAGACTGATAAAGATTGATTGATTGATTATCACAAATAATTTTTTTCTCTAAAATCCATTCATATCCTTTTTTGTTAATTTGCAGACGACAAGTTCATGTGTCGCCGCTGTCGCTTCGACCGCTGCCTCTCTGTTGGAATGGTCTACGACGGACCGCTGAGGGTGAACAAGAAGCTGGACGCGATCATCGAGGTTCGACCCATCTTCACAAACAGAAAGAGAGAGAGAGAGAGACTAATTAGAAGCAGAACATACTCACCATGCATGCACTTCATTTGACGAACACTTTTCCCCGAGTGGACCGTGCCGGTAATATCGCGAGGACCGGGCATCACATGACAGAGATTGAGGAACGGTGTACTGAACCTGTTCGAGCGTTCCCCTCTCCTATTGTATGATAGGTACAGTAGATGGTAGAAAAAGTACGGTTCAGGGCAAATTTGTAATGCGAACGATATCTCCTCTATTACAATTCAACAATGATACGTTCATGAAACGGACTACTGGTTTGTGCTCTTTCAATACATCGACACACACAGAGAAAACATACTAGGAATACGACATCAAGTTGGCACGCCTACTATTATATAAGTAGGGCCTACTAATATATAAGTAGGGCATTAGTAGGCCCTACTTATATATTAGTAGGCGAGCCAACTTGATGTCGTATTCCTAGTATGTTTTCTCTCTGTGCACGTCTCTCGCATCTGTTGTTTACGCACGTTTTATTACGTCGGACGAATGAGCTTAAATCTGTAACATACACGCTCATTTCTTCAGAATGAGGAAGATGATGCCAGTAGAGTGCAAAATGTGAGACCACGGTCTCTTCATTTCGCACACTCTCTTCACCGGTCGGTGGATAAGAGAGTGTGTAAAATGAAGAGACCGTGGTCTCACATTTTGCACTCTAGATGCCAGTGGGGAATTTGCAGCTCTCGTCGCCTACCTCCGTCGACTCCAACAGTCCCTCAACGTCGCGAGTCTCGGAGTCGATTCTCGTGAGTATAGGGAGGGAGTTCAAGTAAGTGTGTGCACACGCTCATCACATGATTCAAAACCAACCGACAGGTATCAGGGCGAGTGTGCAAAATTGAGAGAGTCCCTCTAAGTTTTGCACGTCCTCTCACTCAAAAGTCCATTCGGTAGGGGTGACCGGGCTGTGAATGGTATTCGAGAGGGAAGCGCGCACAATTTGATGTGTCCAGATTGCGTTTGTCCGTTGTGGCACTATCATTAGTTTGCGCCGTGTTTGTGCGGGAAGTATGCCGCAGTTCGAGTTCCGCCTAACGACCAGCTTACAAGCTTAATTAATTATTAATTAATAGTATTAATTATTAATTAATAGCTTAATTGTTAGCGGAGCGCTGTTTCGAGAGCAGCGCGTCAGTGAATGCGTAATGGCTGCGAGACGGGGGGAAGATGTCAGAGATAACGTGAAACTGTTTTGAACAACAAATGCTCCAAAATTTGAAGAGGGGAAAGTTTAGATTCAGAATATGGCGATCGATGTTTCGCCGCACGAGCTAGACACTGACAGTATGCAATTGGTCTTCTTTTTTTCTCCTGCAAATGCTTCGCGCTAGAAATATCTAACACATAGTTATAGATATTGCAAACTAATACAATTTGTTCTTTAAGCGCGTGTGATGAGCGGCGTCGCGAGCAGGAGACGGTGCTGATGGAATCGTGCGGCGACCGCGTTCGCGCGCCCCACCCAACCCAGGTATACTCATGCTTTTATTATATTTTTGAAAATGATACATTCACGACCTCGACGTGTCTCTTGCTATCTCACCAGTGAAACGTATATATTATTTTGGACGAGTTTTTTCGTGAATTTGTAATAATGGGTGGAAGGTCATGCAATCAAATATTGGATAGATGCATCGCATACTTGTGACACCGTTAGCATGACACGCTGCAAAACACACTACTACTGTGTGTCTCGGTGTCTCACTTTCGGTTCGTTATCATGTCTTTGTTTGGCAGAGGAGAATTTATGGAGGGAGTGTTTGTGAAGCGTGTGTGAAACAACGCAGAGTCTTTGAACTGCATTAAAAAAATCTCATTATAATTAATTCTCCTCGATTTCGTCTGTAGAGTTGCACAATCGATACCGATCAGCAACTATTGTAAACATGTTATTTCACGTCTCACAGCTACCGGGGTGCTAATGAAGCGCATAAGGAGCGCAAAGTAAGAGCTCACGAATAGACTCTCGAAAATAACTGGTTTGTTTCTTATTGTCAGCTGTCTTCCAATTAGCCCCGACTCTGCAGGTGAGGTTAACAATCGACTTTCTGAAATTCTGAAAAAAAATCACAACAAAAAAACGTGAAGATAGTTCATGTGCGAACGACTATGGTTTTGACATCTCCCACAAATTCGCTCGCAGGTGCTCTACATCGCCAACTACCGCACGTCCGTGGACACGTACAACATTTGCGTCGCCGAAACGCTAATCTTCTTCAGGGAAGCCTTTCCAACGCTGGGCGAGCTTAGCCAGAACGAGCGGGTGAGGGACGACTAGAATGACAAATGTGAGACCCCGATCTCGCCATCTCGCATACTCTCTTCACCGGTCGGTTGATGAGAGAGCGTACAATATGAAGAGACCGTGGTCCCGCATTTCGCACTCACTTGTGACGACGCTTGCTTATAAATAATATTGCCATCAACATACATACGGCGGATTTCGTACAGTAGATAAGCTGACCAGAGCGTGTAAGATATAAATTGACCTCGAGTCTCTTTGTACGAGAGAAGCCTAATCCGAAACCACACATATTCTCTCCAAAAATTTGTAAGAGAACATTTATTTTCCTGTTTATCTGATCATCGTGCGAAAAAAATATGGAATGACAACTGACAGTGTGTACATACAGTAGAAAAAAACAGTAACAGTAAATAAATGCATACATTTCCTTTTTGTGCATGCGTAGTCCGCCTTAGCAAAAGGCCTTGCCCGTGAGCCCCGGGCAAAGTAGTAGCTTGTCGAAGTAAAGTCATTTTGGATCCCGTTCAACTTTATCTTTACATTTACCCATACTCAATGGCAATCTCTCTATCTCTCTCTCCCCGAGAGAGAGAGACCATGAGTAAAACTAACATATTTACCATTGCAGGACGCGCTCTTCAAAGGCTACATTGCCAAGTTCAGCATGATCGAGACACACTATCGGACGCGGAAGATATGGGGCACGCTTAAGCGATAGTAAGCGCAACCACGAATAGTTTGGACTAAAATACTGGTAAAACTAACATATTTACCATGAGACGATGTTGTTCCCCGTTTTCCCGAGAGGTAAACTATATTGTCTTGTGATAGCGGCAATTTTGGAAAATGTATTTGTAAATCGAAGTGTCTGTGTACGTCACGTTTTGTTTTGTCTTCTCATTCAGTATTATGAATTCGAACATATTATCAAATTCAAAAAATTCAATTTTTGGATGATTCAAGCCATTTTCAGCATGATGGGCTCAGTGTTGATCTGCGTCGATCTTGAGTGCACTGATAACTGGCTGAGGGAAGAGGATGGACTGGAAAACATGGAACAAATGCTTAGGTACGCGCTAGAGTGCGAAATGTGAGACCACGGTTTCTTCATTTCGCACTCTCTCTCGTCTATCGACCGGCGCAGAGAGTGTGTGAAATGAAGAGGACGTTGTCTCACTTTTCGTACTCTAGTACGCGCACCAGAGACTGTCCAATGTACCAGTAAACATTGTACGAAGCGGAACCGTCATCAGCTAAAATTTAAATCAAGTATTATACTTGTCGAAAAAGAGTATGAATGCATAATATTCATTTGCTTTCGACTGAACCATGCACAATGAATAGTATAGTTCCTGAAAAAAATCTATCGGAATGATGCAGCGAAGTTCGCAGTTCGATCCGCTCCTACACCAACACGCAGTACGCGCTGCTGCTGCCGATACTGAACAAGGTTTGTTAAAATGCTTTTAATTTATTTGAAATATATTCTTAGCCAAGAACTAGCGCTGCAATGTACATGCACGACCAGTGATGTCATCTTTCTGACTTTCTGAATTTCCCCCTTATAAGTAAAATCTGAGCTGCTCAGTGAACAGTTACTATGAAACGCAGGAAATGAAATTCAATTGGTCAATTACTCAGGCACAGATCACGAGCAAGGAATTTCACGGCCTACTTGCTTTATTGTTATGTGAAATTGGTCCGTTTTCCCCTTTTTTCAAATTCGAATTATCTTAGCCATTCCACCTTTTACTTAGGGATTTCTGTTAGAAAAATAGCAGAGAATTCCTTTGCAGACTCGAAATCCGAGGTGTCGGAGCAGGTCCTTTGCGTGCTGGATCGATTACGTGCCGAAATCTTCGAGGAGTTGCAGCGTTATTACAAGGTTGCTTTTTTTGTTCATGTATCTATACTTTGGAATACTTTTCTTTATATCAGTGCGTTCGCGTAAGAATCGCACCCCACGGTACATCAAAATTTGACCTTCGTTTTTTCACAGTTTTAGATAGCCTTATGGATGGTCTATCGATTTATAATAGTCTCATTTGTTGATTCATCTCATTTGCATAATTACAGCCTGTCAAAGTTGAGCTGTTTTTCAGTATTTTGAACGCCAGTTGGTTAAATTTAACGATAATCACTCATATAGATAGCGAAAAATGATCGCCAAAGTTTGCTTGACAACATGGTGTCTACGGAATTCACAATTTTTGAAATTTGCAAATTTCCCAAAATTTCGACCTCGATTATCTCGAAAACCAAGAAAAAAACCCCGCTGCATTTTTGATATGTTGTGGATACAGTCGACATCTATCGAATTCTGTAACATTTTTTCGATTTCGAGGGGATCCACATAGTTAAATGCATGAAAAACCGTTGAGTTCTAATAGAGGGAAACCCCTCATTTCGTCTCATTCCACCCATTCTACCACACCAGTGCGGTGCGAAATGAGAGAAGAACAATGGCTTGTGACGTCACGTCAACTCTCTCTCTCTGTCATTTTTCACATTTCGCACCGCACGGGTGGGGTAGAATGGGTGGAATGAGACGAAATGAGGGGTTTCCCTCTATTAGAACTCAACGGTTTTCCATGCATTTAACTATGTGGATCCCCTCGAAATCGAACAAATGTTACAGAATTCAATAGATATCGACTGTATCCACAACATATCAAAAATGCAGCGGGGTGTTTTCCTTGGTTTTCGAGATATTCGAGGTAGAAATTTTGGGAAATATGCAAATTTCAAAAATTGTGAATTCCATTAACACCATGTTGTCAAGAAAACTTTGGCGATCATTTTACACTATCTATATGAGTGATTATCTTAAAATTGAACTAACTGGCGTTCAAAATACTGAAAAACAGCTCAACTTTGACAGGCTGTAATTATGCAAATGAGATGAATCAACACATGAGACTATCAGAAATCGATAGACCATCCATAAGGCTATCTGAAACTGTGAAAAACTCAAATTGCATTTTTACACTGTACCGATAAATCTGGGAATTGTGCGATTCTTACGCGAACGCACTGATATACTATATACTTTGGAAGGTTGCTTTTTTGTTTATGTATATTTATATTTGTCTATTTGTTTGCATAATAGTGGAAATGGGTATAAATGAGAGAAATTGAATTGTAGGAGGAGATGGGCCTGAGCGATTTCTCAACGCGATTGGGCGAGCTCATGACGTTGAATCACGCTATACGGGTGAGATTTGACGCAACACAAACATCCATAAGAATGCACAAAATAGCTCAGAATTTTTTAAACATTTAATTCTCTTTTGCTCTCTTTCTCGGAATCTCACAAACATTCGAGCGCAATTGGCAATTGGGAATTCCGGAACGAGAGCTCTTCTCCAATGCCTGAGTATAAATTAGATAATATGAATTAGATTTTTGGCATACCTCATTCATTCATTCATTCATTATTGACTAGTCTCGCATAAAAAAGAGTTAAACTGTGACAGGGGGCAGGAAACGCAAGTTAAAACTTTCGCTAAGTCGCGGGAGTTCGCAGAAAAATATATCTCTTGCGGAACACCAATGTTCAAGCATTTTACTTTGTTTTGCAAACAAGACCACAGTCACACCGGATTATCTGTGCTGACGAGTATAATCAGTGCTTTATGTTATCCCCTCCCCCAAATATTTAGTGAAAGTGTTTTGTTGGACTACATACCTGTGGAAATGCCGATCAGTGTTTCGATCAAACACCACAATCTCAGGAGGCTGCGCCTACTTCTTTCTTTAGGCGCTACTCTCCTCTAAATGGAGAATGATACTTACAGCAATACGGCGAGTGATCTCGTGCTCTGCGACAAAAGTCACTAGGATCAGGGCAAACAGAGAACTTGTTCACTTACCTCTTATAAATAAGAGACATTTCACAAGCAGAGCACGTCCACTTTTCGTCCTGATTCTGCTGACTTTTTTCTGAGTGTACTCGTTGTCAGTACAAGAGAGGTATCACGAGAGATTGCAGGTGGTTCGGAACAATTTCCAAAAAAATATTTCTGATTTCGCTCAAACTTTTTTATGGAAGCACCCAGGCGGCAAGAATTCGATCTATCCCGGTATCAGGTCTGAGAACCGGCTTTTAGGGACTTGACGGCTCTAGAACCGGAATCGTCATAACTCTCTTCATTTTCTAGCTAGAAAGCTGTTCTTGAGCTCAAACAATTCAGAAAAATAAACTGAGCAATTTATCTGTTGAACATAAGATCGGAGAAGAAACCGTTCAAAAGTTATTATTGAAAAATCCACATTAAAAAACGAAAAATATTTTTTTCATTTCTTAAATGCGAGAAGGCGCGGATTTTTTTTGCAGAATATGAAAGAGCGCGTCGAGTATACTAATATAAAAAAATAAAAAAAATAAAAAAGGGGGAGACAAACATCCGAAAAATGGCCCTCAATGTTGAAAACCTGAAAATAATTGTATTTTGCTTTAATTTTTTCATCGTTTTCTTGATCCAATTGTGCTTGTTTTAATAATAACAATTTATTTGAGTAACAATATCTATAAAATTCTCATTTTTATAGTGTCAAGTCACAAAACCGGCTTTTAGGAACTTTCCGGTTCTAAAGCCAGCCCTATCATAACTCAGTTAAAAATGGTGCTAGGAGGTCGTGCTAGAGCTCAAAAAATGCAGAAAAATATCAGTAACATATTTTCTGTTCAACGGAAATGGCAGAAACGAGGGCGGAAAAAGTTAAGCTAAGAAAAGTGAATATCTCAAATATTCAACCGTTGAAATTATTTTAGAAGTGATTTTAGACGTATTTCGGACATTTTTCATTTTATTGTGATGCAGCCCGTAGATCCTATGAACAAATTTTATTTTTCCCGTACTCGCCGTTGACCATTACTCAAGAAAAAACGTATACTAGGTAATTTTAGAAGAATGAGTTTTTCGACTTTTTCAGATTTTTTACATTGAAATATGTACATTTTTCGATCTAAAATCCACCCTTTTTATTTATTTTTATTTTTTGTCCAACACTACTCTAGCTCCTATGTCATAGTATGCATAGAATGTCTGCTGCTTCTTGAATTTTAGATACGAGAAAAATTTATTTATTTATTTATTGTAGCTGAAAATCACTTTTCTTAGCTTAACTTTTTCCGCCCTCGTTTCTGCCATTTCCGTTGAACAGAAAATATATTACTGATATTTTTCTGCATTTTTCTGAGCTCTAGCACGACCTCCTAGCACCTTTTTTAACTGAGTTATGATAGGGCTGGCTTTAGAACCGGAAAGTTCCTAAAAGCCGGTTTTGTGACCTGACACTATAAAAATGAGAATTTTATAGATATTGTTACTCAAATAAATTGTTATTATTAAAACAAGCACAATTGGATCAAGAAAACGATGAAAAAATTAAAGCAAAATAAAATAATTTTCAGGTTTTCAACATTGAGGGCCATTTTTCGGATGTTTGTCTCCCCCTTTTTTATTTTTTTATATTAGTATACTCGACGCGCTCTTCCATATTCTGCAAAAAAAATCCGCGCCTTCTCGCATTTAAGAAATGAAAAAAATATTTTTCGTTTTTTAAGTTGGATTTTTCAATAATAACTTTTGAACGGTTTCTTCTCCGATCTTATGTTCAACAGATAAATTGCTCAGTATATTTTTCTGAATTTTTCGAGCTCCAGAACAGCTTTCTAGCTTGAAAATGAAGAGAGTTATGACGATTCCGGTTCTAGAGCCGTCAAGTCCCTAAAAGCCGGTTCTCAGACCTGATACCGGAATAGATCGAATTCTTGCCGCCTGGGTGCTTCCATAAAAAAGTTTGATCGAAATCAGAAATATTTTTTGGAAATTGTTCCGAATATGGTCAGTTTTCCTGCAATCTCTCGTGATACCTCTCACAAGAATTTTCGGCGCAAAAGTTCTCAGCAAATCAATAATGTTCAGGAGTGCAATTCGCTGTTTCAAGAGTTCTTCCGCCTCCACACGACGGTCTTTGATCTCTACGGCTCGGAGGACATGATAAAAGAGCTGTTTATGTGATACCGCTGGTCGAGAAGTGCATGTTTTCAAATACGGCATCAAACATAGGCTCGTGGTCACTTTTTGCATTCTTCATCCTTACACTTTTCCTGGTTCTTGCACGACGCTATGTGAAATTGCTATTCGTTCGTGGTGTTTTTCTTAGCGTTTCGACGCTATTAGACGGCGCGAGCAGCCGGTCTATCTGCAGCCATCTGAAAATGAGAAATCGTTGAGCTGCTGCGACTGCTGACAGTATATCTCAAAAAAAGACAAAGAGTGCCAGCGCTCTACCGTCTCTACCGTACCGATACCGTTAAAGAGTAGTGAATTTATTATCGGGAATAAAAAACGGACTTTCATAGTCTTAACCGGTTGATCAGTGTTTTAGTCCAAACTTGTTAAACTGTCATGCCTGTCACCGACCCGACGATCGTTCTGCGGTAGCTGTCGGTAAGAGCGATGATGAGGATGGATGCACGATGGAGTGCAGCATTTGAATACACAAAACGATCGAATGGACGGCTGCAATGATGAAGACACCCAGATCAATGTTCTTAGTATTCAATCAATCAATCATTTATCATGCCAACGTATGATTGAATTGAACGTGGGATAGATTGTTTATTTTAATAGTAATTGGTGAAAAAATACTCACTGACGGTGAACGATTCCGTCATTCCTGAGTATATGTAGACTATCATCGGGAAAGCCATCATGCTGATAGGTATGCCGCTCTCAATTTAATTGTTTTACAATAGCTTGTTTCGTGCCTGTTTGTGAATGTATGTATGAACAAATAGGACATACAATTCGAAGAAAGGAGAAAAACTGTGAGGGCCTTCTTTACATAGTGGAAAAATCTTCTCGATTTCACTGGATCTCTCATTCTAAATGCCATAATGCAGTGTGGGCAGGCTTTTAAATTATTTGTCCCATGCTTATCGACTTTTTCTTCATATGCTTTAAATTTTCGTGAATTAAGGTAAGAATGTGGTTAAATGTTATGACATTTCAAAACACTTTTTTACCAGATTGAAAATACATATTCACGTTTACAAACACGTTTCACATTATTCCAAAACGTAATAGGGGAAAATAAAAAAAAGCAATAGCAAAATTTTTCGAAAAAAAATTATGTACCGGCGGGGATCGAACCCGCCAAAAAAAAGTCGTGCTAAAGATTTTATAAAAAAATGAAAATTGCACAGACGTATACGACCTATTATTCACCCATTGGCTTTCTGGACCACGTTCCAATTCATTATTTGTTACCCGAAATACGGACGACAAAATTATTTGAAAAAATACCTGTATCATCAGGGCTTCAGTGAGTTTTCTTTGAATGAGCCGCGTCTTTGCGCTCATCACATTTGCCTCAAAAGTAGTTGCATTACCGACGCAATAAATAAGCGATTTACATATTTCCTGAGAGCGAAGAATGAGGCGCACACGAGTGTTACCGTAGTGGAGATAATTGCTGCATCGGACTGAAATAAAATCCGAAATTCACTTTGGCTTCACATATCACATCATTCCACAGACCGGTCAACCTTACAGAAAGGCCTTTGGAGTGAGAGGGTGTGTGAAATCGAGAGAGACCCTCTCACTTTTGTCACATTCTCTCGCTCCAACCCTGGTCTGTATGTTTGGAATCATGTGATATCCTAGTAGTTGTGGAAGCGAATTTAGTGCTCTCCAAACTTCTTGTAATAATATGTTTTTGTACCACTAGGACGGTAAAACAACGCAAGCGCACTCCGTCTGTTCCTTATCAGTTCACAAGTACGGGTTTAGATGCTACTTACCAGTAAGGTCACCGCTGCCACAACATAGGACATGTACTCGTCGGATGGATAAACAACCCAAAAGTTGCTCGTGAACGTCCAATGCAGCTCCGGCGGCAGCTATAATGTACGGCGTTCTGGCACAGACGATGACTACACAGACCGCGAAGTCTCCAACTTTCCCCACTCTGGAAATGCTGTTTCCTGCTGAGAGAACATTCAAAATTAAGAGATGGAGACATCAAGTCTCCCATTATTAGGAGATGTGAACACTCCTGAGTAAGGAAAGCTGGAGACTTGGCGCCCGGAGTAGATATACAACGTTCTGATCGATATCCGTCACAATTTGTCAAGGCGACGATGAGGAGGCATATGTCACGTAGTGTCATAGTTCGAATTTGATGGCACTGACTTACGATCTCTAGTTCCCAATCGTCGACGCGTGCCTGTAGCATCGCCGCGAACGTTCCTATCGAAAGTGCGGGTAGGGAAATGACCGCCATGACCACGAAGCGCAAAAGGTAGGCGCGCAGACGACGTCTGCTTTGCTGCAAACTCGGACTTTTCAACGCGCGATGTGCGCCGGATTTTAGCTGCGCGCGATGTGCGCCGTTGCAACGGCCGTTGTTGTGAAATCCGGCGCGCATCGCGCGCAGCTAAAATCCGGCGCACATCGCGCGTTGAAAAGTCCGAGAAGCGGCAATCGCATCTTTCTTGACTCCCTGATATCTCTAGCTGGTCACGAATCCAGATTGTACACTGCACAGTATACCGTGATCCAGTGGTTACTAAATAACGCTGTTTATGGTAGGATCAGGAAGGGCTCAGCAGGTGGTCTGGAACAGGTCGAAAGTTACTCCCAGGAACAGCTGTTCAGCGAATTGGATGTTGACCTTTTCCTGACATCTGCTGAGTCCTTGGTGATATGCCGTGCCGTACACAGAGAATGAATACACTGAGTTAGGGCATGTAGTGTACGATGCACTCAATATTGAGTGTATTCGCGCGTCGAGAGAGCGTGCGAAAGCGAGAGATTTGTAAGTGTATCATACACTAGATGCCCTATCTCAGTGTATGATACACTAAATAGTAAGTGTATTCATTCTGGGTGTACCCGCTGCGCGTCGCGGCGCGCAATCGACAGAATCGTCTCGTAGCGGAAGTGGAAGCAGATGGCGATGCCGCCGGCGACGTAGCCCATACTCGCCGCCGCAAGAGCCTGTGATTGGCAAATGATGCTCCGCGCCGCGCGTTTATACACCTACACACAGAAAAAAGGTCTTACATACGGCCCATAAGATATGGGGTTCTTAACAAAAGGTCTTATGTATGCAAGACCTTTTTTTCTGTGTGTACTATTGAGTGTATCCTACTCTGCGATGAGACACCTAGTGTATGATACACTCACTAATCTCTCGCTTTCGCACAGTCTCTCTTCGCGCGAATACACTCAATATTGAGTGTATCATACACTGGATGTTTCATCTCAGTGTATTCATTCTCTGTGCGGCTAGATGGGACACGCCGGTTAGCCAGTTGCTCACTACAGATATTCCGCCATTATAATAATCTCAACAAATTTGTGGCGTTCTCATAACAAACGGTTCTTTGCGCGCAAGTTTTATGGAACAAACGATGAGAATGTGCGGGCTGCCTCCGACCTGGCAGAAGACGCCGTAGCATAGCGTGCCGATGACGGGAAAGAGTGGGACTGGAACTAGGAGAAGACAGACGACGACGTCCAGCACGACAACCCACACCTGAGAAGCCTTTCACAATACTGATCATATATCAGGAAGCGCCTAGAGATTATCTGAGACGAGCGACGGGCCCCAATGGTGGAATGCAACTATAATTGCGACCCAGGCTCTTCTGATGATTATGATTGCCTGTGATAAATAAATAAAATTGCATTAATGGAGCCATAATGCAGTGTTTACCTGTTTACTCTGTGAACCTACAACACGAGGGCCTCACAAAAGACCGCTGATTATCTCAGGACAGGCTCTCGTTGCTAACAGGCATAGGGGTCGTCGAGACCGCCTTGCGTGTAGAAGACCTAGCACATTAACCGTTACCTCTTTACACACACAGAAAGAAGTCTTATATATAAGATGAAAAAAGTCTTACATGTGGCCCACTATCCCTGGGGGGTCTTACATGTAAGATGTGTGTGATGTCTTACTTCTCAGTCTTCAAAGGGTCTTGAATGTAAGACATGCGTTTACCTGAACATGTGCCAGGAAGTGGGAGAAGTCGCGATTGCTCTTGTGGGTGCGTCTGCTGATGAGGAAGAAGACGAGTGCCGAAAGGAACATTGAGATGCCGCCGATCGTGTGCAGATAATTGACGACGAAGGAAACGAGCGATGGACTGATGTCGTATCGAGACATTTGCACTGCCTGCAATCTAGAGTGCGAAATGGGAGACGGCGATCTCCTCATTTCGCACGCCCTCTTCACCGGTCGGTTGATGAGAGAGTGTGCGAAATGAAGAGACCGTGGTCTCGCAGTTCGCACAATACTGCAAACAGCTCGCATCAAAACACGTTCTCATTCGGTATGCGAAGAAAGTGTGAAGCGAAAAGATAAATGATCAAACTTCTCGCCCGAATCTGTGAGGTGAAAAAACGACTCATAAATATAGGCGGCTTTACGCAATCAATAAGGGAGTAGGAGAAAGCACCTGCATGGGTAGTGGTCTCTTCATAAGAGAGGAATCGCGAGAGACTCGACCACTTCGGCCGTGGCCAGGACGTAGAAATTTTTATTTTTTGATTTGGCTGAAAATTTTACCTAAGGTATTTCAACACTTACTCTATCGATTGGCGTTGACAGAATTTTGATAAAAAATTTCGCAACCGCGTGAAACATATCCAAACCTGGAGGGTTCGGATTTTTCCGCCGAGAGGTCAAAGTTTGCAAAATCATAATGATAGGAAAATGATAGGAACTCACTTTCAATTAACTAATTCCTCTTCTCATGTTGAGTGCATTTCTAATGAAGTTTGGTGGATATGTGACCGCTGTAAAATATGAAGCCGGTCATCGCATAACGAGTGCTGAAATGTAATAAGCATTTAGTGTATATGGTTAGATGCACAATTCTTGACCCATTCATCATATCTAATAATTATGGGAACATTAGTACACAATAGGACGCTGCAAAAGTACATTTTAGTCAAAAGTTGAACTCAGCCTTGAAATTTTTCAATTTTTTTTTATTTCAAAAAGTTAGCGTTAAAAGTCCCCTAAAACAACTTTAATAGTGTTTTTAGAATATTTACGAATATTTTAAACGAAAATAGCACTGATTGTCGAAGAAAGAAAAAAAAATTTTAACAAAAAAAAGTTCACCTTAGCGCAATTCCCATGCATGGGCCGATTTGGCCCATTTCTCGGTTATAGTGAGTAACTGCGGTGCTCATCAGAACTAACAAAGAACCTAAGACCACTTTTAATTTTAACGTGACTTATAACATTTTTCATGAAACCAACCACTTCGCGCCAACGCGCCACCCAGGAATGAGTTGGCACGGTTCTAATTGTAGCCAACAATATTCTCTATCTAACAAACATAACCGCAATTTTCTATCTTTATTTTGAACCAAGTTATGATTTTGCAAACTTTGACCTCTCGGCGGAAAAATCCGAAGACTCCAGGTTTGGATATGTTTCACGCGGTTGCGAAATTTTTTATCAAAATTCTGTCAACGCCAATCGATAGAGGAAGTGTTGAAATAGCTTAGGTAAAATTTTCAGCCAAATCAAAAAATAAAAATTTCTACGTCCTGGCTCTGGTCGAGTTTCTCGCGATTCCTCTCACAAGGCGCAATTCCCCATGCACACTGACAGGTGCAGATAGTGCACATCATGGAGAGAGCATTACTCATGTCATCTGGAATTTCCCCCTACTATTCCCCTAGATCCCCTCCTTGCAACATCAGACAGGTTCTCCAACTAGTCCCCACTGAAATGAGTTGGGGGGCATGGGACTAGTGGGGGACTACCAGAGTACCTCGATTGATCTGATATTTATAGCAGCTGGATTGTTCTTGTGAAAATCCAATTCTCTAATTTGTCGAGCAAAATACAAAATATACGCTGGTGTGTGTCGAGATGAAGTTGGGTTGGGCAAGAACCATGGAATGGGCGGAGCTTTGTCGAGTTCGTCATGTATTGCTTGTCGTTTGTTTTCAATTTCCGGCTTTGTTCGAGCACATTAAAATCTATTGAATTATATTGATCCCATTTACACTTTTGCTTATTATGTGGGAGAGAATAAAGGAATCAGGGAACTTGCTGTGTCGTATGCAAAGGGAGCTAAACAAGTAGTTCAATCTAGGCAAAAACAAAGAAACATAGATGCAATTGTTTGATGAGTTTAAAATCCAGATGGTCGAATATATAATCCGGAAATTTATTCCATTGGGAATGACGCGATATCCTTACGAAGACGGGAATGTGAACAATCTAGAAAGTTGGAATTGCAAGAAAAATAATAGCCTCAGCCTCAATGTGAGTAAGCCAATATTTTGGGCCTCGACGTTCCGAGACGCTTGCAACAGCATTTGGATACATGGTTTAAACATTTTCTAATAATTTGATATATCGTGCGTCATTTTCCATAGTCTATTTTCCTTCTTTAGACGAGCCACACTAGAATCCCCGTGTTCTTCGCAATCACACTAGTGATTCGTCTGTTCATTCACATGATTCCATACCTACAGACCAGGGTTTGGACGAGAGAGTGTGCAAAAGTGAGAGAGTCCCTCTCGATTTCACACGCTCTCTCACTCAAAAGGCCTTTCTGGAAAGTTGACCGGCCTGTGGAATGATGTGCATCGATTAGTGCACAGAGGATGAATAACAGTGCGTTAAGACTCGAACCCCCCACGGTACATCAAAATTACACCCCCCCCCATTTTTACAGCTTCTGATATCCTTATGGATGGTCTATCGATTTCTGGTAGTCTCATGTTCTGATTGTAATCATTTGCATAATTACAGCCTCTCAAAGTTTTGCTGTTTTTTTCTCAGTCTTTTTAACGCCATTTATGTCAAACGACAGGTATTACAACTTTGAAATGATACGTTCATACTGGTGGACTACTAGTGGTGCACTCTCTTTCTACCTCGGCGCGTCTCTCGCTTTGTCGTGCTCTCTCGCAGCCGTATCTGTTGTTTAGGGGCGGAACGTTTTATTATTTTGGATGAGTGTTTGTGAATTTATAATAATCAGTCAAATGGATACTGAACAATGATCACAAAGATATGACCGACAACTTGTTGTCGTTCAATTTTACGTTTTCCAAAATTTACATATTTAATGGAACTGTGTTCTCATTTTTCTCGGAAAATATGCAAAAAACATAGCTGGATTTTTGAAATGTCATAGGCCGGGTTGCGCAGTGGTTGTGTGCTAGAATGCGAATCGAATGGTCACAAGTTCGACCCCCCGTGCCTGCAGATCCACCCAACCAAGGGGGTTACGAAATATTGGTAGAGATTGGTAAACGACGATCCAAACATGCCTCGAAAGGGGTCCACGATTAACGTGCACATAACACGAAATTAGCCTCGCAACAGGCCGCTGATCATCTCAGGACAAGCTCTCGTTGCCCCTCAGGCATAGGGGTGGTCGAGACCGCCTTGTGTGTAGAAGACCTAACACCTTTACCTTTACCTTTATAGATACTGTTAATATCTATCCAATTCATCCATTATTTGGTCATGTTCCGGGGGTCACCGGTAGGTTTATTCATGAAATTTGATAATTTCTAATAGAGAGGAATCCCTCATTTCGTCTCATTTCACCCATCCAACTCCGCCCGTGCAGTCTTAAACGAGAAAAGAACAATGGCTTATGGCGTCACATCAACTTCTAATGGTGTCGGAAAATTGTTCCCGCTCTCTATTGATGCCATCACATCATTCCACAGGCCGGTCAACCTTTCAGAAAGGCCTTTGGAGTGAGAGAGCATGTGAAATCGAGAGGGACTCTCTCACTTTTGCACACTCTCTCGCTCTAACCCTGGTCTGTAGGTTTGGAATCATGTGCCATAAACAGGCAAAAAAAGCATGGTAGCTACAACGAGATTATGTATCTAAGTTGATGTCACGAACTCAAAAAAAATTGTCATAAATGGAAAGTAAGAATGCTTTATGACGTCATATCAACTCTCTATGATAAAATCTTTTGGATGTATTGACTTTTTGCATGCGCATCTTCATCCTCCTCTCGTGCATCCCAATGTACAGTACAAGTGGCGTCTTTATGACAGAACATGGAATACCGTAATCAGATTGAGACATCTATTTAGATAAATATTTTCTCTGTAGTTAATACAATATTTATCACGTCAGACTATAACGTCAGGTGAGGATGTGGATTCAGGGGTCAGGATCTTTCTTCTCGAATAGATGGATCATTTCGGCTGGGGTCGGGATAGAGGATCGGTCTTCTACCCATTCACAGACCATCTTCTTTGAAGTTGCTGGAGGAATAGACGAGATCTCTCTTAGGACCATGGACGTAGGAGGAAAGGGGAGGTAACGTGAGGCTGAAGGCAGTCCTGACGAACGGGTGACGCATCTTTCTTCCACTTGATTCCACCAAGCTCGAAACATCAATCAAATTGAGAATTAGCGAAACTGGTATCTGAGTAGCCAACATCAAACGGTCATACCCATCCACGGTGACTAGGCCGGCTAGGACGGGGATTCCGATCTTGTCGAGTCGTTGGTAGAGGGACGAGGGGATCCGGGGGAACTAGGGAAGTGCCCTCTCCATCAGAGCAAAATGAAGAGGGACCGCTCACGACGACTGACAGAAACGAGAATGAAAAGAAACACTGTAGTTACCGTAGCTGTTTTCGCCTGTTTATGGAATCAATAGATGGAGTGAACAATTTACCGATACCTTTAGAAATTGATGTGGCGTCATACGCCATTGTTCTTTCTCATTTCAGACCGCACGGGTGGCGATGGATGGGTGGAATGAGATGAAATGAGGGATTCCTATCTATTAGAAATTATCAGTTTTTCATGAATAAACCTACCGGCGACTAGGGTTGGCCCGACAAGTAAGGTCTCGAGATCTCGAAATGAGATAATTCAATTATCTCACTCCTTGCGAGAATAGTGAAAATCACTTCAAGGCCTTGTTCCTTGGCAAGGAATGGGATGTCTGAAGTGTTTCGAAAGATCAGATCGATCGACCTTATTTGCATGGTGATTTCAGTGATAACCATTTCGAAACGTTATTAGCCATCCATTTTCACCCATATTTGTTGTAATGGTCGGTCGGCTGTGCGTTTTTCAGTCCCACATATCACTTCCCCAAGTTGCCCCTTCTAATACAATGACTCTACCGTTTGCCACGCAAGGAAAAAGTACTGTAGGAAGCTTTTTTATAGAAGAAAAAATCAATCGCTTATGGAGATCTCGAATTCTCGACAATTTCTCGATCTAACCGAGATCTAAACAAGGAATCGATTCTTCTCATTCCTCACCGAGATCATTTCACTTTATCCGAGAAAAATTTTCCTTGACAAGCCAACCCTACCGGCGACCCCCGGAACATGACCAAATAATGGATGAATTGGAAAGATATGAACAGCATCTATGACATATCAAAAATCCAGCTATTTTTTTCCATATTTTTTCGAGAAAAATGAGATCAAAATTTCATGAAATATGCAAATTTTGGAAAAGGTAAAATTGAACGACACCAAAATCTGGGAATTGTGCGATCCTTACGCGAACGCACTGATAAAATGAGATGAGACACCCAGTGTATGATACACTCAATATTGAGTGTATCCGCTCGTCGAGATAGCGTGCGAAAACGAGAGGTTTGTAAGTGTATCATACACTAGGTGTCGCATCTCAGAGTAGGATACACTCAATAGTAAGTGTATTCATTCTGGATGTGTTATCCCTCCCAAAGGCCGACCTGAATAATCTGAGGGAGCTGCCCCTACCTCTTTCCTTTCTTCAAATATGCAAAAATGGGAAGCCCGCTGTTTCAAAAAATTTCCGCCTACGCACATGTCTGTTTTTTCTACAGGCATGATAAAAAAACATGATAAAAGATGCAGTCAAATGCGATAACAAATGGTGACTCGTGTTGAGACGCGTATTTCACTCTTCAACACTGTCGCACAGCATTCGAAACAGAGTCGGGGAGAACGAGTTAGAGACAGAGAGAGTTGGCGAGAGAACACGCGAAACGAGAGGGTCAAACGACGAGAGACACTCTTGGCATGGTGCCAACTTGACGCTGCGCAGTCAGTCCGCATGCCTGCCTGGCGCTGCGCGACGTTGCTTTTCGACGGTGCTGCGAGTCCTAGTCTTGCGACGCTTGCAGTCGGAGTGCGCAATCTGTCAATACGCAGCCATCTGAAATTGCGATTTCGTGATGTTGCTGCAACGGTGACTGTGCATTCACAAAATATGATGCAAAGTGACTAGGAATGTCAGCATTCAATCGATAACCCGAATTGCATTTAAATGAGAAGACAATTGACGGTCTGTCCATGACCCTAGCCGATGTTGCTGTTTGACGCTGCTGCTTGTCTTAGCGCCGCCACGCTGGTTGTATGTGCGAACAGTTTGTTTATATTCAGCCACCTGAAATCGGGAAGCGAAGAACTCATCTTCGTAGTTTTCTCGAAATTTGCTAGCCACCACGCCTCACGATCACTGGCCGCAGAATGCGGGTTTAATTCTGCACACGAACTCTTTCTGCATTTTTTTAGGGGAAAAAGGAAAAGGGGAAAAATTCGCTTCATCTTTTCTTTATTTGCCGTCACACCCATGACGGGTATATCAAATAAATAGATATATCAATAAATACATAAAAACCAACGTCAGGATCGTCCTGCGGTAGCTGTCGGTGAGTGCGATAATGAGAATGGAATGAACGATCGAATGTAGCATTTGAATGCACAGAATGATCGAATTAACGGCTGCAACGATGTGGAAGTAGAGAATGGCTTTGTAAATATATGAGGCCGGTTGCCTAAGAGTCGGACAATGAGTTGTACAGTGATTTTGTAACCACTACTCAAATGTATTACACAAAGGTTCTCGGGGGTGCTGATCATCATGGTATACTTCATTTTGCATGAAATCAACTGGTTGCCTCAGGCTAGAATCATGCAATATATAGTTTTTCGCGATTTTCTTTGGAACCCATTGTTCGATTCCCTCCAAACTTGGTCAAATCCACAATCACCCTATTCTCGATGTCATGAAATTGTTTTCACATGCGTATCTTCGTTTGGTCATGCGATATTTTACTTCATAAATTCAACAAAAATGAGAATGTTGAGACTAGGTTCAAAAGATGGAGCTCGTCGAGACGATCATTTTCGTTACCACACTTAAAAATTTCTATATGTGCGGACATATGTTCAGTGAAATAACAGAGAATCCCGAAGTGCTACGTTTTTTTCAATTGTTTTATTAAAATACTCGTGCGGCGTGGGTATTGTTTATTGGATAATTTGTAACAGCATGTCGATAACTCACTGACTGTGAATGACTCGGTCATCGCGGAGTATATGTAGACAATAATCGGCAAAGCCATCATACTGAGAGGTACGCCGCCCTCAATTTATATTTTGCAAATAGTTGTTTATATTTTATCATTATATATATATATATATATATATATATATATATATACAGTAGCGGACAAAAGTCTTCGGGTGCAAAATGGAGACCTGAAAATCATATCTCGCCGTTTAGACATCGCCCAGACCCGAGTAATGCACCAAAATGATCGCCATCATGACTATCGATGATCCTGAGAATATGGTCGCGGTAGGTAACCAATTGCCCTCAGGGCACGAAAAAATCACTTTTTCTCATTATTGTGGTTTGACGAAGGGGAAGTCTATAGGACGTGCTCGAGAGATCTGGTTTGGGCGTGGATTCGGTTGAGAATCTATGAGAGAACCGATTCCTAGCTGCAATAAGCGTTTCGATTGGACTCCTGCTCGCAACGATCGATTTCCGGAAGGACACTGGTTGGGCCACGCCCATTTTCTGCCCGTTGACAAGGTTCTGACTTTTGAGTGTATCTCGGTACTGAGTTAACGGAGAAGGCTGGCAGACCCATCAGTGGAATCAGCGTGGCTGGCTCTATAATCTCATTCACAAAATTTCATCATCACTATGCAATATTGCATTATCCTTAGGCAATATTCCTATTTTTTGGGTTTTCTTAGCGGTTAGTCAAGGAATAATGGTTGAATAAATTCCAATCAAATAAATTTGATTTTTCCGCCTCTCTAGAGCACAAATTACGCAATTAATATGCAATATTTTATAATTCTGAGGATTATTGCCTAAGGATGATGCAATATTGCATAGGGATGATGAAATTTTGTGAATGAGATTATAGAGCCAGCCACGCTGATTCCAATGATGGGTCTGCCAGCCTTCTCCGTTAACTCAGTACCGAGATACACTCAAAAGTCAGAACCTTGTCAAAGGGCAGAAAATGGGCGTGGCCCAACCAGTGTCCTTCCGGAAATCGATCGTCGCGGGCAGGAGTCCAATCGAAACGCTTATTGCAGCTAGGAATCGGTTCTCTCATAGATTCTCAACCGAATCCACGCCCAAACCAGATCTCTCGAGCACGTCCTATAGACTTCCCCTTCGTCAAACCACAATAATGAGAAAAAGTGATTTTTTCGTGCCCTTAGGGCAATTGGTTACCTACCGCGACCATATTCTCAGGATCATCGATAGTCATGATGGCGATCATTTTGGTGCATTACTCGGGTCTGGGCGATGTCTAAACGGCGAGATATGATTTTCAGGTCTCCATTTTGCAGCTTGGCTGCAGCCAAGTAGCGGCACCGCAGCAACTTGAAAAAAAGTTTCTAGGTAGGTCATGGCCAGGTCTCAACATCCTGAAAGTTAGACGAGCTGGAAAAAATCCATGTAAGAATAATGGCACTTCAAAAAAGAGTGCATCGATTGCGTCATCACGACGCAATTACTGAACGATTTCGCAATCCCCCAATAGTTGCATAGTAATCTCCAATAGATTTGGTATATGGTCTTACCATATCGTATCAAAGCCCCTTTGGGTTGAAAAGTTGTATCAGATATAAAAAGTGCCCGAAGACTTTTGTCCGCTACTGTATATACAGGGTGCGGCAAAATTATTTAGACTATATTTATTTCTTATAATTTTTCTTAGAGGAAATGTTTTGAAGTTGGAATTTATATATTCATTGACTCACTTTATAAGCAATAGGAAAACCACTGTAGAAATAGAATCAAGCTCTTTTTACAAGAGCTGTAAATCAAAACTCTCTGGGCAAAATCGTTGTCGATTCCCGCGCATCGGATCTCATTGAAGACAACGGTTCTCTAAGAATGTGAAGAATGAACTAGTGTCGAAAGACGTATTTTGTAGAGGAGACTTCCCACTACAACATACTTACAAACTGATATTTGGGGATTATTACTGGATGTACAATTAGAAGCGATATATGACGTGCCAGATCTACATTTCGAGCACAAATAGGATGCATTTTTGTAATAATGTCACAGATTTTACAAAACCAATTAATATCCTCGTCCATTACTGGTTTCACACTAGGGTAGATGTACTTTCTTGAGAAGGTATTGGATCGTTTGCTTCTATGAACACCTAAGTGTTTTTGAGCATGAAACATTGAAAAATCGAAAAATAATAATGACCTATTTATAATAAGCGTTCTAAGGAGGGTTTGAATGTTCAACGATTCTCCCGGTGCCTGTAGATTATCAAGGACCAATTGCATGTCCCCACTTTGTTTTCAAATGTTCATCTCTCCTACACATCGTGCTGTCATCTTTCAATTTGATTATTCCGTGATGAGCGGCAATTATGCGTCCAACTAAAATATTATCTGTAAAATCTCTGCTTAGATAAGACTTCGAGCTGTCTCAATTGTATAGCATCCTGATAGTGATGTCTAGTTGCTACTAACTTAGGGAGACCACATGACGTGGAAAGCTCGCGGAATTATGGAGCAAGGAAACCGACTCGATAGCGGTTTCTCAAAACTTATGTAGGTCTTGATTCTCAATATCTAATAGATTGGTTAAAGGGAACTGTGTTTCATAAATATAATCAAGAGAACTGTAGATCATGCTCTACCAGTGGGTACTGAAAAATGGTCAAATTCAGCGTGATCTTCGATACATTGAGCAACCAAAACTAGCTGAGTGATCTGACCCCCGTGCGTTTCAATTTGAAAATACAGTGTGGGCCAGATTTTTTTCTGCTATAAACGATTGGATAGACGAAATTACTTGAAATGCCGAATAGTAGGACATAAGTCAACAGTCGCAAATATGCAATTGAGATCATACTTAACTCTTTTACTGTATTGGAATTATCTTGCAAAGTTTAGTCTAAGTAATTTTGCCGCACCCTGTATAAGCCAACGAAATTGTTGAGGCTAAGTCTTGTGTTTCAGCACCTGTATCATCAGTGTTTCAGTGAGTCTTCTTTGAATGAGGCGCGTTTTTGTACTCATCACATTTGCCTCAAATTTTGATTTATCATTGACATTGACATACTACCACTTTGAGCAGAGGGCCCGGATCGACTACATCTAATTCAAGTCGCCAACTATCAAGAACGTCCCCAGCCGACAAGACTAACACGTGAGTTAACACTTCGGTTGGTACACGTTAGTCAGGACGTCTCTGGAAGCTGGAAGATCTGCATCTATGCTCAGTGTCTACCGTCAAGATCGACACTACAATTGACCAAGGAAGCCAGGCATTATCCACTCCTTTGACCCAGTTGCCTCGAGTTCGAAGATCCCGAACACCTCTGCCCCCGAATGCTGCCTCCTGCAGGCCCTTTGCCTTGATCTCAGGATAAATATGTAGGTATGTATGTACTAGGTTAATTAATTACATATTTCCTGAGAGCTACGTAAATGGAGCTCACGAGTGTAACGGTAGTAGCGACGTTTGAGCCAATCGACTGAAATGCAAAATATTTTGGCTAAACAGAGCGGCTCTAGCTCTCTCCGTAAGCTCCTGGCAATGCTGTCTTCTACAGCGGTTAATGGCGGTGCGTGAACCGGTGTCCTCCCTCACTATTTGTGCATCGGTGCCAGCCAAAAAAAGAGAGTGGTTCACCGGGATGCATGTGCACCACTATCACATTTTGACTTGCCCCGATGTAGAGTGCACCGTGCAGCGCCATCGGTTCGCCACCCTCGTGTCTTGACATTGCAATCGACGAAGCGGTATTACATTTATAAAATGATACGATCACACCAAAAAGTCAAATGACGGACTTCCGTTGTTTACCGCACAGGCACTTACGCGACCCTCTCACTTTTGCCCGCTCTCTCGCTTTGGTAAACACAGGAAGTAACATTTTGACTTTTTGTGCGTTCGTATCATTTTGTAAATGTAATACATACGACCCTTACCAGTAAAACCACTGTTATAACGACGTACGTAGCTTTCTCGTTGTCGGTCGGATAAACCGATACAGACACATTGTTCTTGAATGTCCAAGTTAGCTCGGGCGGCAACTAAAACAAATGAATGTGGGAAAATTTTTTTTTTTTTTTTTTTTTTTTTTTATTCACGCGAGTAAATACGAGATGTTTGTAAGTGTATCATGCATTGGGTGTCGCCTCTCACAATCAGTGCAGGATAAACTCAATAGTAAGTGTATTCGTTCTGGGTCCCTTGTCCCCAAAACATCCGAATTATCTGAAGACGGTGGACATCTGCCGACTCCACTATCGACAATGTACAAAGAACTCACTAGTCAGACGAAACTCCTAAACCTGGAGGAATAAATAATTTTAATTGTAAATTGGGTGCACTAGCTTACGATCTTTCGTTTCCACTCGTCGTCGCGTGCCTCTGCAATCGCAGCGAACACGCCGACCGATAGTGCGGGGAGGGAAATGGCCGCCATGACGGCGAGACGGAAGGGGAAGGTGCGCAACCGACGTGTGCTTTGCTGAGAATCACCAAGATTAGTTTGATTTGCTGATACCATGCTAGTTACGTATAGTTTGGATCTTTGATCGAGAGATATGTTCGTGCTACCGATATTGAGAGATCTGCGGAGTAGTGTTGGCAATTTGATTCCTTATGCGGACCTCAGATCCATTTCACTCCTCGCAAAAGGAGCCGATCGGCTCTCAGATCCAAATGCCTCCTCTAATTTCGAGAAGGAGCCAAATGGCTCCTTCTTATTTATCTCCCCTTATAGAAGGAGTTGGGAAGTCTCAAAGGTACATATCGGCGTGATTTTTGACGCGCAACATTTTACCTTTCAAAAATTAAATTTTGCATATACACTGGGAATTCACAAATTTGCATATGAAAATGTTCCCCTTCTAATTTTCTGAAGATGTTTTACTTAAGGAGACTTCAAATCAATCTATGAGACTAGTTATGAGGCCTTGAATTGGAAGGAGCCAAATGGCTTTCTCCTCATAGCTAGGAATCATTGTGCTCCTTCCCTCACTCCGCATTTTAAGGGAAGGATTCATTTTGCTCTCAACCGCGCGCTGTTGAGCGGTTGAGAAGGAACCAAATTGCCGAGTAACAACAGAAGGTCAATGTGCATCCAAGATACTAGTCCGGGTCATCATATCCATTGTGGATCGCGGCGCGCAATCGACAATATCGTCTCGTAGCGGAAGTGGCAACAGATTACGAGGCCGCCGGCGACGTAGCCCATACTCGCCGCAGCCAGAACCTGCTTGATTTATTATGTACAAGAAATCAACTTCAAGTAGCTCAAGCAAAGCGCTCGCACCAATCGACACCTATTGCGGTCTTGCAACATGGCTACTGACCGATATATTGGCTGAGCAACTCGGTTATGTTCATTCCTTTTCATAGTTAACATGTCACATACGATCGGAATGTGTGGGCTGCCTCCCATACTACAGAAGACGCCGTAGCACAGAGTGCCGAGGACAGGGAACAGAGGAACGGGGACGAGGAGCAGGCAGACGGCGACGTCCAGCACTACAACCCACACCTGAGATACTTGGTTTAATTACCTAAACTAGCCGGGATGTGTTGAGGTTAAATACACTACGCTCTATGCGTACACTACGCTCTATGCCTACACTACGCTCTATGCACAGTTATGGGTGAAGGTTCGGTCCAGGGGGAGATCGGTAGCTGGCTCCAGGTTCGGTCCAGGGGGAGATCGGTAGCTGGCTCCAGTTTCGGTCCAGGGGGAGATTGGTTGCTCGCTACAGGTTCGGTCCAGGGAGAACTCGGTAGCTTGTTTGAGGTTCGCTCCAGGGAGGAGGACTCGGTAGCCGGCTCCTAGTACGGTCCTGGGGGAGTATGTTGGGAAATGGTAATCTCTAGAAAGAGTACTGGCTTATTCTGTTGCAAAAGGCTCGTGAGGCTAAGAGCGATCGAAAAAAGTTGCCACTACGCCACTTCGTGGCTCCGTGGCAACTTTTTTTGATCGCTCTCAGCCTCACGAGCCTTTCTCAACGGAAACGCAGAATACCGTGTGTTAATTTCCCGGGCGTGTTCGAACACGTTTCCGACATCGCAAAACACTTTTCCTGTGTTCCCTCACGTTCTGCGAATCAATTGGCAACTTTTCGAAATTTTCGATTTTTCATGATTTTTCATGATCTATGCGTACACTACGCTCTATGCATAGTTCTGGGTGCAGGTTCGGTACAGGGGGAGGTCGGTAACTGGCTCCAGGTTCGGTCCAGGGGGACCTCGGTAACCTGCTGCAGGTACGTTCCAGGGGGACCTTGGTAGCCTTTTTCAGGTACGGTCCAGGGGGGGGGGGCTTATGTTGGGGGGAATGTTCATCTCTAGAAAGAATACTGGCTTATTCCGTTGCAAAAGGCTCGTGAGGCTGAGTGCGATCGAAAAAAAAGTTTCCACTACGCCACTTCGTGGCTCCGTGGCAACTTTTTTTCGATCGCTCTCAGCCTCACGAGCCTTTCTCAACGGAAACGCAGGATACCGTGTGTTGATTTCCATGGCGTGTTCGAACACGTTTGTGGCATCGCAAAACAACTTTTCCAATGATTCCCTACGCTCGCCGGATCATTTGGAAACTTTACGAAATATTTCAATTTTTCGCGTTAAAACGTGTTAGAACACGTCCAGGCACGTTTCCGACATCGCAAAACACTTTTCCTGTGATCCCCCACTCCCTGCGAACCAATTGGGAACTTTTCGAAATTTTCTATTTTCCATTTCAAAACACGGCAAAACATGTGAAAACGTGTTTCACGTCACTCAAGAACGTGCTAAAAGGGCTTCTGACACTTGCGAAAAATGCGGAAAACGTTTTGCCCGCGGCGGGGTTCGAACCTGGGGTTCTCGGATTGTAAGTCAAGCGAGTGACCCACTTGGCTATGGATTTGGTCAATTAAATATTGCAAAATTTTAAAGGGATTTTGGTCTGTTGTCGTATGCAAAAGGATCCGAGAAGATAGAGCGCTTTTGAAGCGATTTATAAGGAAGCTTCCGGATGCATGATTCCGACCTCCAGAAAGGGGTCAGAGGCGAGAGAGTGTGCCAAAGTGAGAGAGTCACTCTCAATTTCCCTTACAATCTCGTTCTAACTCCATTCCTGCGAGATTGCCGGCATGAGGAATGATTTGGAACGAAATGTGCGAAAATTTCATGAAATCGCGTGAAATCAAGTGAAATCAATCGATATTTCACTTCAAAAATCGGCAAAAGATGCTCAAATGTGAATCTCGCTACGCAAAAATGGGTTTGGGCCACATTTGACACTTGGAAAAAATGCGGCAAAAGACTATGCACCGGCGGGGATCGAACCTGAGACCCTCCGATTTCTAGTCGAGATCGCTACCGACTTGGCCATGAAATTATCGATTTTTCAAATAATAATTTCGATGTGTTTCGTCGTTGCCTATCACATGCAAAAGAATGTGAGAAGATTGCTAAACTTTGAAAAGAGTTATAGCGGAAAAACGGAAATACGTCCGTCACGCGGAAGGAAAAAAAAACCAACAGACAAACAGACAGACATTTCTATTTCCTAGTAGTGGAGGAATTTGAGGTAATGTGTCACTGATGATGGGCCTAGTGCACGAAACGTGTCTGACCCGATAAAATTTGATCCAACCCTTCATGTACTAGTATGGCTATGACTCAGCATTCTAACTAGATGCTTTCCACTGTCAAGTGTACGAGATAATGTAGGTTGTAGGAATTCCAGCTCCGGCAATTCACACCTCCTCTAACAGTCTCATTTTCTCTGACAATCGGTGCCTGTCAGCTGCAATGCAAAACGGCGCTAGTAGTCCTTATTACAGACTGATGCCGACACATCAAAGAGTGTCGTTGTGCGTGCGGATACCTGAACGTGCGCTATCAAACGGGCGAAGTCGCGGTTGCTCGCGTGCGTGCGCCTGGCAATGAGGAAGAAGACGAGCGTCGACAAGCACATTGAGATGCCACCGATCGTGTGAAGGTATTTGACGACGAAGGAAACCAACGATGGGCTGATGTCGTACCGCGACATTGGAACTGCCTGCAAACAGCTCGCATCAACACACGTTCTCATTGGGCAGGCGCAAAAAGGGTGGAACGAGAAAATATATGATCAAACTTCTGGCCCTAATCTGTGAGATGAAAAATAACGACTGATTTTTATAGGCGGCTTTACGCAATCAATAAGGGAGTAGGAGAAAGCACATGCATTAGTAGTCTCTTCATTGGCCACAATTCTCCTGGCTCACTGACAAGTGCAGAGAGTGCACAGCTCCGATATGTAAGAGAGAGGAGAGGACAAGTTTCTTATCGAATGTGAGATAACAAGACGCGACTTTGGCACCGTTAACACAAATCACCTGCTGCTTGTAGCAGCTGGACTATTCCTCTCCCTCAACTGTATACTCTATTCGTGCACTTACTGTACTAGCTTTCCGTTGCATATTGTGATTTGCCGCGAGTGCCGACTACACCTGATAACAAGGCGACCATTTGCCACGATCGCGCGCTTCCCTGTGCTAGAAACATCGTGAGGAAGCGAGACGGCAAAGATCGAGAGAAAGAGCGCTCTATTGCGAGAGCGCCCCGGCGTGCAGATAGAGCGATGACGCGCCGATCACAAGCACACTCTTCAAGTTGAAATCTCCGTCGCCGGTGTGTGGGTTGTTTCCAAATGGAAATGCACGAGTCCGAGCAGCGATTCTGCCTCGTATGAGATGTCCCAGTCAACTCCATACATCTGGGCATGGACGCCTGCAGGTTGTGACCGTTCCTTTAAGCTTTTAGATGTTTTGTAAGGCGTTTTTTTGGTTATTAGTGTGCACCGAAGGTATCATTGCCGCGTTCCATTGCGAATCAGTTGGGAGCGCATAATTTATGTCAAAAAATTCTCCAGTGTTTTCTATTAAATACCGACCATTTGAATTTCCAATTCGAGCTATAGTCACATAGCTTGAATGAGATTCAAAACTTGAATGATTATTTATTTGTTTTTAGAATCGATGAACGCTATTTTTGAGATGAAAGTAAAAAAGGTCAAAAACGCAACGACGGAATCCTATTTTTCTGGCATCGCGACTAGTGTTCTTGTTCTTCGTACTGTTTTGGCTAGTCGCATACATAACGCGGATATCCGATAAATGATATTGCAAGCAGGGTTCGGATGTGAGTCTCTCAAAATTCTCCCGATCCCCCGCCAACGATTCCATTCTTGAGAAGATATTGCGCGAATTTGAGTTAGTTATTTTTCAATTCATCATGATTAATAGTCGTCATTTAACTTGTTTTTTTCTAGCTTTCATCAGAGTTTTGATAGGTATGGGTCTTTAGGTATGGGATTAGCGTTTGCTTAGGCTAATCTCTCTTCCCTTCTCCATTGTTGACTAGTAATTGAATAACTTCAAAACAGTTTAACATAATATTTGCAGCGTTTGCTTTGAGCGGCGACAAGTGTTCGAGCGCAATCTCCTCAGTTCAAGCCCGGAGACCTCGCGAATACCACATCCGACGCAGGTAGGCCCTCACAGATATCCAGTTAATTCTAGATCGTGTCATTTCATAAGTTATCGCATCTTTTGATGCACTCAACACAAGCCGTTGTTTTGCGTTGCGTGATTTCGATTCTTCTACTATGCTACGAGCTAGAGTGCGAAATGTGAGACCACGATCTCTTCATTTCGCTCACTCTCTAGACCGGTCGATAGACAAGAGTGTGCGAAGTGAAGAGGCGGTGGTCTCACATTTCGCACTCTACTACGAGCTCTTCTTCTACAATACATGCTCGACTTTCGTTCTGTCAAAATTCACATGGTAATGGAATTAATACTCAAAAATTAGTTCCGCAACATTGCTCAGGAGCTGTACACTACCACCTACGAGACGCTACTTCGCACGTTCGACGCAAACATCACCGAGACATGGCCTTTCTTCAAGATGATCTTCCCCCGACTGACGGAGCTTCCAGTTGCACAGCATGTCTGCATTGCCTTTAATACATTTTGCGCCAAAAGTCTATTTCATATCTCCGATCGACATTTATGATGACGATCGTGTTTTGTGAGCATTTTCTAGACACGTCCAGGCGTATTTCTGCTTTGCGAATGTAAACTATCGTTTCAGGCCGCCCTCTTCGCAGCCTGCCTGCCCAAGTTGAGTCTGCTCGAGTCGCACTACCGAACACGCGCAATCTGGGGAGGCATGGGCAGATAGTAAGTTGGCAACTATGATTAATTGCTCCAGTGCGCAGCTCGGAGCAAGAGTGTTGGTGTTTCTGTGTGACAGAGACAGAAGAACATACAGTCGCGCGCATAAGTGAGTGGACACTTTTTAAATCACATTTAACTTCTGAGCCAGGAAATGGATCACTCTGAAATTTTGGCTTGGTTTATCAAATCCATCGACGAATATGATGCTGACATTGAATTATTTCGAAATTTCTCAGTTATTACATAGTGATGACGTAATCAAACCATACTTTTTCGGAAGTCCATTATTCTTACATACATTTTTTCAGGCTAGCAAAACTTTTTGAGCATAAAGGTGGGCCGAAGGGCTGTTTTTTTCAAGTTGCTGCGGCTTCGCACCTTGGTTGCAGCCTTGCTGCAATTTCGCGGTCGTAAACTCATATCTCGGCTTCTAGACAAGCTAGAACGTCGTTCTAGGAATCAAAATAATCCTTATGTGGATTGCTGATGATTCTGAGAATATGATGCATGTAACTGAATAATTGGCCTCGAGGTACCAAAAAATCGATTTTTTTCATGACCCATTTTCGATCGATCTCAACTCTGTGGAACAGTTTATTTATTTATTTTTTTATTTTTTTTTTTAGTTTTTTTTTAGTTTTTGCGTAGACGTATTGCAAATGCATTGAAGAACTGATGCCCAACTTTTTGTACGGTTGGCGTTTGTTTCCAGGGCGCCCCGATCGTTTTTCTGATAAAAAGGGGGCGTGGCACACGATAGGCCACGCCCCCTTTTCGCCCTATTAACCTACAGTTTCATTAATATATTTTGTTTTGCTGTAACTTTAGAGCTAGAGGAGGTAGAAGTCTGAAATATTAACTCCTGCACACTCTGGGGCGTCGATTCTGTATATTTCATAATAATTTAATTTTTTTCTTCATTGCGTAGTGATGACGCAACATTTCGTAGAAATTTCAGAGGTGGTTTTTTGCTCGGACAAGCATCGTACTCTGAGTGGTGATAGTTGACATGGAGATACTCTCGAGAAAGATTAGTACCACATTGTACGGTTCCATACCGGACCAGTGCGAGGTCTCAAAATGGGTACCCGAAAAAATGGTTTTTCGTTTCTAGACCGTAATGGTGTCTTAGTAAAATACCGAAAGTTTGGCATTGATCACCCGTCATATGCCTTCAGGGCATAAAAAATCATTTTTTCTGTTGTTTTATTTTCACGAACATGATCCATCCAAAAGAGTGGCTCAAACATATTTTTTTGTCTATAATGTTTGCAAAGACATTAACAAGTTAGGTTTTTAGCAGTTTCTAGTGCAATCATCGAATGGATCTGGTTTCTGAAAATAAGACACAAAAAAATGATTTTTTTATGCCCTGAAGGCATATGACGGCTGATCAATGCCAAACTTTCGTTATTTTACTAAGACACCATTACGGTAATTTTGAAGTTGAATACGAGTCTCTAGCACGTCTAGAAACGAAAAACCATTTTTTCGGGTACCCATTTTGAGACCTCGCACTGGTCCGGTATGGAACCGTACAATGTGGTACTAATCTTTCTCGAGTATGTCTCCATGTCAACTATCACCACTCAGAGTACGATGCTTGCAAAATTTTTGTCCGAGCAAAAAACCACCTCTGAAATTTCTACGAAATGTTGCGTCATCACTACGCAATGAAGAAAAAAATTAAATTATTATGAAATATACAGAATCGACGCCCCAGAGTGTGCAGGAGTTAATATTTCAGACTTCTACCTCCTCTAGCTCTAAAGTTACAGCAAAACAAAATATATTAATGAAACTGTAGGTTAATAGGGCGAAAAGGGGGCGTGGCCTATCGTGTGCCACGCCCCCTTTTTATCAGAAAAACGATCGGGGCGCCCTGGAAACAAACGCCAACCGTACAAAAAGTTGGGCATCAGTTCTTCAATGCATTTGCAATACGTCTACGCAAAAACTAAAAAAAAACTAAAAAAAAAAATAAAAAAATAAATAAATAAACTGTTCCACAGAGTTGAGATCGATCGAAAATGGGTCATGAAAAAAATCGATTTTTTGGTACCTCGAGGCCAATTATTCAGTTACATGCATCATATTCTCAGAATCATCAGCAATCCACATAAGGATTATTTTGATTCCTAGAACGACGTTCTAGCTTGTCTAGAAGCCGAGATATGAGTTTACGACCGCGAAATTGCAGCAAGGCTGCAACCAAGGTGCGAAGCCGCAGCAACTTGAAAAAAACAGCCCTTCGGCCCACCTTTATGCTCAAAAAGTTTTGCTAGCCTGAAAAAATGTATGTAAGAATAATGGACTTCCGAAAAAGTATGGTTTGATTACGTCATCACTATGTAATAACTGAGAAATTTCGAAATAATTCAATGTCAGCATCATATTCGTCGATGGATTTGATAAACCAAGCCAAAATTTCAGAGTGATCCATTTCCTGGCTCAGAAGTTAAATGTGATTTAAAAAGTGTCCACTCACTTATGCGCGCGACTGTATGTTCTTCTGTCTCTGTCACACAGAAACACCAACACTCTTGCTCCGAGCTGCGCACTGGAGCAATTAATCATAGTTGCCAACTTACTATCTGCCCATGCCTCCCCAGATTGCGCGTGTTCGGTAGTGCGACTCGAGCAGACTCAACTTGGGCAGGCAGGCTGCGAAGAGGGCGGCCTGAAACGATAGTTTACATTCGCAAAGCAGAAATACGCCTGGACGTGTCTAGAAAATGCTCACAAAACACGATCGTCATCATAAATGTCGATCGGAGATATGAAATAGACTTTTGGCGCAAAATGTATTAAAGGCAATGCAGACATGCTGTGCAACTGGAAGCTCCGTCAGTCGGGGGAAGATCATCTTGAAGAAAGGCCATGTCTCGGTGATGTTTGCGTCGAACGTGCGAAGTAGCGTCTCGTAGGTGGTAGTGTACAGCTCCTGAGCAATGTTGCGGAACTAATTTTTGAGTATTAATTCCATTACCATGTGAATTTTGACAGAACGAAAGTCGAGCATGTATTGTAGAAGAAGAGCTCGTAGTAGAGTGCGAAATGTGAGACCACCGCCTCTTCACTTCGCACACTCTTGTCTATCGACCGGTCTAGAGAGTGAGCGAAATGAAGAGATCGTGGTCTCACATTTCGCACTCTAGCTCGTAGCATAGTAGAAGAATCGAAATCACGCAACGCAAAACAACGGCTTGTGTTGAGTGCATCAAAAGATGCGATAACTTATGAAATGACACGATCTAGAATTAACTGGATATCTGTGAGGGCCTACCTGCGTCGGATGTGGTATTCGCGAGGTCTCCGGGCTTGAACTGAGGAGATTGCGCTCGAACACTTGTCGCCGCTCAAAGCAAACGCTGCAAATATTATGTTAAACTGTTTTGAAGTTATTCAATTACTAGTCAACAATGGAGAAGGGAAGAGAGATTAGCCTAAGCAAACGCTAATCCCATACCTAAAGACCCATACCTATCAAAACTCTGATGAAAGCTAGAAAAAAACAAGTTAAATGACGACTATTAATCATGATGAATTGAAAAATAACTAACTCAAATTCGCGCAATATCTTCTCAAGAATGGAATCGTTGGCGGGGGATCGGGAGAATTTTGAGAGACTCACATCCGAACCCTGCTTGCAATATCATTTATCGGATATCCGCGTTATGTATGCGACTAGCCAAAACAGTACGAAGAACAAGAACACTAGTCGCGATGCCAGAAAAATAGGATTCCGTCGTTGCGTTTTTGACCTTTTTTACTTTCATCTCAAAAATAGCGTTCATCGATTCTAAAAACAAATAAATAATCATTCAAGTTTTGAATCTCATTCAAGCTATGTGACTATAGCTCGAATTGGAAATTCAAATGGTCGGTATTTAATAGAAAACACTGGAGAATTTTTTGACATAAATTATGCGCTCCCAACTGATTCGCAATGGAACGCGGCAATGATACCTTCGGTGCACACTAATAACCAAAAAAACGCCTTACAAAACATCTAAAAGCTTAAAGGAACGGTCACAACCTGCAGGCGTCCATGCCCAGATGTATGGAGTTGACTGGGACATCTCATACGAGGCAGAATCGCTGCTCGGACTCGTGCATTTCCATTTGGAAACAACCCACACACCGGCGACGGAGATTTCAACTTGAAGAGTGTGCTTGTGATCGGCGCGTCATCGCTCTATCTGCACGCCGGGGCGCTCTCGCAATAGAGCGCTCTTTCTCTCGATCTTTGCCGTCTCGCTTCCTCACGATGTTTCTAGCACAGGGAAGCGCGCGATCGTGGCAAATGGTCGCCTTGTTATCAGGTGTAGTCGGCACTCGCGGCAAATCACAATATGCAACGGAAAGCTAGTACAGTAAGTGCACGAATAGAGTATACAGTTGAGGGAGAGGAATAGTCCAGCTGCTACAAGCAGCAGGTGATTTGTGTTAACGGTGCCAAAGTCGCGTCTTGTTATCTCACATTCGATAAGAAACTTGTCCTCTCCTCTCTCTTACATATCGGAGCTGTGCACTCTCTGCACTTGTCAGTGAGCCAGGAGAATTGTGGCCAATGAAGAGACTACTAATGCATGTGCTTTCTCCTACTCCCTTATTGATTGCGTAAAGCCGCCTATAAAAATCAGTCGTTATTTTTCATCTCACAGATTAGGGCCAGAAGTTTGATCATATATTTTCTCGTTCCACCCTTTTTGCGCCTGCCCAATGAGAACGTGTGTTGATGCGAGCTGTTTGCAGGCAGTTCCAATGTCGCGGTACGACATCAGCCCATCGTTGGTTTCCTTCGTCGTCAAATACCTTCACACGATCGGTGGCATCTCAATGTGCTTGTCGACGCTCGTCTTCTTCCTCATTGCCAGGCGCACGCACGCGAGCAACCGCGACTTCGCCCGTTTGATAGCGCACGTTCAGGTATCCGCACGCACAACGACACTCTTTGATGTGTCGGCATCAGTCTGTAATAAGGACTACTAGCGCCGTTTTGCATTGCAGCTGACAGGCACCGATTGTCAGAGAAAATGAGACTGTTAGAGGAGGTGTGAATTGCCGGAGCTGGAATTCCTACAACCTACATTATCTCGTACACTTGACAGTGGAAAGCATCTAGTTAGAATGCTGAGTCATAGCCATACTAGTACATGAAGGGTTGGATCAAATTTTATCGGGTCAGACACGTTTCGTGCACTAGGCCCATCATCAGTGACACATTACCTCAAATTCCTCCACTACTAGGAAATAGAAATGTCTGTCTGTTTGTCTGTTGGTTTTTTTTTCCTTCCGCGTGACGGACGTATTTCCGTTTTTCCGCTATAACTCTTTTCAAAGTTTAGCAATCTTCTCACATTCTTTTGCATGTGATAGGCAACGACGAAACACATCGAAATTATTATTTGAAAAATCGATAATTTCATGGCCAAGTCGGTAGCGATCTCGACTAGAAATCGGAGGGTCTCAGGTTCGATCCCCGCCGGTGCATAGTCTTTTGCCGCATTTTTTCCAAGTGTCAAATGTGGCCCAAACCCATTTTTGCGTAGCGAGATTCACATTTGAGCATCTTTTGCCGATTTTTGAAGTGAAATATCGATTGATTTCACTTGATTTCACGCGATTTCATGAAATTTTCGCACATTTCGTTCCAAATCATTCCTCATGCCGGCAATCTCGCAGGAATGGAGTTAGAACGAGATTGTAAGGGAAATTGAGAGTGACTCTCTCACTTTGGCACACTCTCTCGCCTCTGACCCCTTTCTGGAGGTCGGAATCATGCATCCGGAAGCTTCCTTATAAATCGCTTCAAAAGCGCTCTATCTTCTCGGATCCTTTTGCATACGACAACAGACCAAAATCCCTTTAAAATTTTGCAATATTTAATTGACCAAATCCATAGCCAAGTGGGTCACTCGCTTGACTTACAATCCGAGAACCCCAGGTTCGAACCCCGCCGCGGGCAAAACGTTTTCCGCATTTTTCGCAAGTGTCAGAAGCCCTTTTAGCACGTTCTTGAGTGACGTGAAACACGTTTTCACATGTTTTGCCGTGTTTTGAAATGGAAAATAGAAAATTTCGAAAAGTTCCCAATTGGTTCGCAGGGAGTGGGGGATCACAGGAAAAGTGTTTTGCGATGTCGGAAACGTGCCTGGACGTGTTCTAACACGTTTTAACGCGAAAAATTGAAATATTTCGTAAAGTTTCCAAATGATCCGGCGAGCGTAGGGAATCATTGGAAAAGTTGTTTTGCGATGCCACAAACGTGTTCGAACACGCCATGGAAATCAACACACGGTATCCTGCGTTTCCGTTGAGAAAGGCTCGTGAGGCTGAGAGCGATCGAAAAAAAGTTGCCACGGAGCCACGAAGTGGCGTAGTGGAAACTTTTTTTTCGATCGCACTCAGCCTCACGAGCCTTTTGCAACGGAATAAGCCAGTATTCTTTCTAGAGATGAACATTCCCCCCAACATAAGCCCCCCCCCCCCTGGACCGTACCTGAAAAAGGCTACCAAGGTCCCCCTGGAACGTACCTGCAGCAGGTTACCGAGGTCCCCCTGGACCGAACCTGGAGCCAGTTACCGACCTCCCCCTGTACCGAACCTGCACCCAGAACTATGCATAGAGCGTAGTGTACGCATAGATCATGAAAAATCATGAAAAATCGAAAATTTCGAAAAGTTGCCAATTGATTCGCAGAACGTGAGGGAACACAGGAAAAGTGTTTTGCGATGTCGGAAACGTGTTCGAACACGCCCGGGAAATTAACACACGGTATTCTGCGTTTCCGTTGAGAAAGGCTCGTGAGGCTGAGAGCGATCAAAAAAAGTTGCCACGGAGCCACGAAGTGGCGTAGTGGCAACTTTTTTCGATCGCTCTTAGCCTCACGAGCCTTTTGCAACAGAATAAGCCAGTACTCTTTCTAGAGATTACCATTTCCCAACATACTCCCCCAGGACCGTACTAGGAGCCGGCTACCGAGTCCTCCTCCCTGGACCGAACCTCAAACAAGCTACCGAGTTCTCCCTGGACCGAACCTGTAGCGAGCAACCAATCTCCCCCTGGACCGAAACTGGAGCCAGCTACCGATCTCCCCCTGGACCGAACCTGGAGCCAGCTACCGATCTCCCCCTGGACCGAACCTTCACCCATAACTGTGCATAGAGCGTAGTGTAGGCATAGAGCGTAGTGTACGCATAGAGCGTAGTGTATTTAACCTCAACACATCCCGGCTAGTTTAGGTAATTAAACCAAGTATCTCAGGTGTGGGTTGTAGTGCTGGACGTCGCCGTCTGCCTGCTCCTCGTCCCCGTTCCTCTGTTCCCTGTCCTCGGCACTCTGTGCTACGGCGTCTTCTGTAGTATGGGAGGCAGCCCACACATTCCGATCGTATGTGACATGTTAACTATGAAAAGGAATGAACATAACCGAGTTGCTCAGCCAATATATCGGTCAGTAGCCATGTTGCAAGACCGCAATAGGTGTCGATTGGTGCGAGCGCTTTGCTTGAGCTACTTGAAGTTGATTTCTTGTACATAATAAATCAAGCAGGTTCTGGCTGCGGCGAGTATGGGCTACGTCGCCGGCGGCCTCGTAATCTGTTGCCACTTCCGCTACGAGACGATATTGTCGATTGCGCGCCGCGATCCACAATGGATATGATGACCCGGACTAGTATCTTGGATGCACATTGACCTTCTGTTGTTACTCGGCAATTTGGTTCCTTCTCAACCGCTCAACAGCGCGCGGTTGAGAGCAAAATGAATCCTTCCCTTAAAATGCGGAGTGAGGGAAGGAGCACAATGATTCCTAGCTATGAGGAGAAAGCCATTTGGCTCCTTCCAATTCAAGGCCTCATAACTAGTCTCATAGATTGATTTGAAGTCTCCTTAAGTAAAACATCTTCAGAAAATTAGAAGGGGAACATTTTCATATGCAAATTTGTGAATTCCCAGTGTATATGCAAAATTTAATTTTTGAAAGGTAAAATGTTGCGCGTCAAAAATCACGCCGATATGTACCTTTGAGACTTCCCAACTCCTTCTATAAGGGGAGATAAATAAGAAGGAGCCATTTGGCTCCTTCTCGAAATTAGGGGAGGCATTTGGATCTGAGAGCCGATCGGCTCCTTTTGCGAGGAGTGAAATGGATCTGAGGTCCGCATAAGGAATCAAATTGCCAACACTACTCCGCAGATCTCTCAATATCGGTAGCACGAACATATCTCTCGATCAAAGATCCAAACTATACGTAACTAGCATGGTATCAGCAAATCAAACTAATCTTGGTGATTCTCAGCAAAGCACACGTCGGTTGCGCACCTTCCCCTTCCGTCTCGTCGTCATGGCGGCCATTTCCCTCCCCGCACTATCGGTCGGCGTGTTCGCTGCGATTGCAGAGGCACGCGACGACGAGTGGAAACGAAAGATCGTAAGCTAGTGCACCCAATTTACAATTAAAATTATTTATTCCTCCAGGTTTAGGAGTTTCGTCTGACTAGTGAGTTCTTTGTACGATCATTGTTATGCTCGAGTCGACTGATATTAGTTTATTAATTCATATGCCAAAGGAGCACCTTTCCAGCTGTGGTATTCTTCGGGTTCACCCTTATTGCAACGGTCGCCATTTTGCTTCTGCAGACACTTTTGCACGTCAAGAATGGCATGGAATATGCCAGCGCCCATACAAGGATGTACGTCTGTTCTAGATATTAGATAAACTCGCATAGTCTATTTGGGTTATCCTTCCTCTCCCATTCAGATATTCAACGGTAATTCCCCATGCTGTATGATTTAAGTACATTAACATTCCATCTTTCGAGTGTAAAATATCGTACACCTTATATTTGCAGGTACTAGAATCTGCTTTGATTGTTTAGACGACGTTATCGTATTCATTATTGTTAGATATTTTTCAAATGGGCAAGAACACACCTAAGAATGGCCACACCAAGTTGTCGGTAATGTGTAATAGAAGAAAAGTCGTCCTTTTCTTCGCCCATTCGATGTTTGATGGAATTTTCTAACAAGAAAAGTTGTCTTTTTTTCGAAATTGATACGCCTCACATAAACTAGAGTCGGTAGCTCCCTGAGATATACCAGCAGCGAAAAGCAAAATGCAAGCGCCATAGCTTGTGTTACTACTGTAACCAAGAATTTGAACAAAGGTGATCGAATATAACGCTTCTCCCGAGGTCGAATAACCTATAACAAAATAATAATAAGAGTGAAGAAAATTGGAACAACGAAAAATCCAATGATTCACAATCTTCATACAACGGATTTATGTTAAAACGAGATTAATCTTACGTCACGACGATATAGAACGCATGCGAAGTAAGCAACGGCGAGTTCGCTGTAGAGAAATACCCAAATCATCTCAAATTATAATTTACTAATATTTTTTTCCATATTGCAAATAATTCTTCGAAACAAAATACCTTGGATAGTTTTTTTAAAAATAAAAAAGATTTTTAAAAATAAAACTCACTAAAAAAGGCAAAAGCTTCAACCATGGTGCGAGAAATGAATCGGAGTAAAGCAGGCGACAGTTTAATAGCACAATTGGAGCGTATAAATTCAAGAGTATGTCAGCAAGGAATGATATTCCCTAAATTTGATGATTTTTTTGCAGCCTGGGAAAACGACTCATCGAGTCAGCCTTTTATGACCCCTCTCTCGAGTCATCGCGTCTCTTTCGAGTGAGTCGTTTTTCGAGTCGAAAACAAGTCAAGGGTTTTCTCAGCTCTCAATGTCAGTGGACGAAATGAGATAGCAGAAACATATTCGGATTCAGCACATCGAGCTCTGTATAAACATATCTCATTTAGGGAAATTAAAAAGTTTTCATTTTTCGAGCTGCATTCCAGCCACTTTGTACTTTGCTAGAGAACGTTATAATGGTTACTATGTAATCAACAATACCTATATAATAATAATAATAATAATATTTATCAGTATCGCTTTAGGGGCGCTGATTCAGGAAAGTCTTATTTTCCATTCTTCGTTGCTAATGCTCCGCCAATCAGTTCCGATTCTCCTTTTCAATTCGTTTCTCCATCTTTCCTTCGGTCGTCCTCTTGAACGTTCGTTTGCGTAATCATATGGTGTCCACACAGTTGATCGACGCGCCCACCGATCTTCTTCTAGGGTCCTGATTTTGTGGGCCCATTTGAACTTTCTTCTTTCTGCTTTCATCACCCAACCCTTCACTCCCGTAGCGAGCCGCAATCGTTCATTCGTCCATTTATCCGACCAAATCAATCTCATCATTCTTCTCTCCATCTTTCTCTGTGCAATAGCTAACGCTTCCTTGTCTGATTCTCGCATGGACCAAACTTCGCATCCGTATAGTACTGCAGGCATGATACACGCATCAAATGCTCTTCTCTTTGAGGCAGCACTCACGAGGGGATGTCTTAGCAAGCCACTGATCTTTGACCATGCATTCCATCCTCCTTGTATCCTTCTCTTCAGTTCTTTGCCATTGTCCATAGGAAGTGAAATCCACCGTCCCAAGTATTTCCCTCCTCCTTCGTATTCAAATTTCTGTCCCTCTACAACTATCGATCGCCGGTTGTTCTCGTCTTCAGTCATCAATTTCGTCTTTCCTGGATGTACTTGTAGGCCAACTTCTTCACTAGCTTTGATTAGTTTCCGCAACATTCTTCCCAATTCCTTCCTACTTTTCGCGACTACGATTACGTCATCCGCGTAGCACAAAGTTGTCAGTTGTGTTCCATTTATTCTTACTCCATCCTTCTTCCAATCAATATTGTCAAGTGCAAATCTCAGAGTGGCGTTGAAAAGTTTTGGGCTGATGGTGTCTCCCTGCTTAACGCCTTTTCTCACATCGACTTCAACTTTCCCTTCGTTAACTTGTATCACGGTCTTCGTATTCTCATACATTCTTCTCAATAAATCGATCAATTGGGAATGGACTCCATGATGGTAGAGAGCCATCCAAACTGCATTCCACTCTATAGAATCAAATGCCTTTCTGTAATCCACTAGGGCGATGTGAAGCGGCATGTTGAACTCGTGAGATTTTTCTGCTAGTTGGCATATAGTTTGAATATTATCGATAGTACTGTAGTCTTTCCTGAATCCAGCTTGCGAAGGGTCTTCGTGTCTGTCGAGTATGGGTGAGATTCTGTTCAGGATTGCTTTTGTGATGACTTTCTGAATCACCGAGAGAAGAGAAATTGGACGAAAGTTAGAAACGTCGGTTGTTTCTCCTCCTTTGTGGATTAATGAGATTCGTGCAGTCATCATTTCAGGTGGAATTTGGTCTCCTCGTAACAGGTCGTTAATGAGTGTAGTAATGAGAGGAGAGACAACATTTCGTGAGAGGCGGATCATATCGGGAAGGATTTCGTCGATTAATATATATATATTAAGTATTCTGACGTTCGATATTGATGTGCGATACGATAAATAACTGAAACCGGTTAATTAAAAAAAAATTTTGAATTAAATGTTCTAAATGTGCACATTTTGGATAGAGTTCAAAACGTTGATTTCAAATATGTTACTCTCATCTCATTTGGTCAACTCACGACTGAGATAAACAGCTTGACTCGTTTCCGACTCGAAAAAAAAGCAACTCACTCGAACCCTGATAGCGTCTTTTCGAGTGCTCGATAGAGAGGGGTCGTAAAGGGCTGACTCGATGACTCGTTTTCGCCACCCTATCATGTGTATCGTAAGTATTGTGCAGTTCTCAATTACCCGAACAAGAATAGAATCACTTTTTTTAATTTACCACCGCGCTAACATAAAAAAGTGTTTAGTAATGTTAAAAGGGAGTGGCTAACCTGTAAGGTACATTCGCTAGTGCATGATACACTTACAATTCTTTTTTGTATTGTTTTCACACACTCTCTAGACTCCAGAATACACCCAATGTTGTGTGTATCGTACACTAAGTGTCGCATCTCCGTATATACATTATATGTGTGGCTAACCTGTAGCATGAAAAGATACTTTCGGTATCCTCTTCCTCTCCCATCCCTGTCAGTGAGAATCAACACGCTCACAAGCAGATTTACAGTGAAGAACACGGCGCCTTATGTACATTTATTAGCTATCATATCCGGATTGTGAGGCTAATATGTATGCATGGTATTACAAATTCACAAACACTCTTTTTCAACGTTCCGTTGCTGATTCGCGCTAAACGCAGAAATAATAGGCGAGAGAGTATGGCAAATCAAGCGACAGGCCGAGGTATAGAAAGAGAGTGCACACACCAGTAGTCCATGTCATGGACGTGTCGTTTTAATATTGTAATATGTGTACGGCCTATTCGATGGTCCTGGCGCGAATGTCCGAGAATGCTTGATTCCTACCGAGCCGGTCTCTTAAAAAAAGTACCTGATATGTGGTAGTACAGAACGGCAGCTATCTCGATGGAAGGAACGAGTTCGGTGTTAGTCGACATTTAGGAGCAGTGCACTTGTAAATTGCGTTAATATTGTTTCAGCGTGGAACGTGCCTACGCGACGAGGTGAAGCTCGTTAGAATGAAATTTGGTAGCCCGACTAATTGTTAGTTGCACACCTGTCATGGTGAGAAAATAACACCTGCTCTTTGAAAGTCCAGAAATCGCAAAAGGTCGAGCATAATAAAGTATGAAATGATTGATCCTTAGCATCTACAAAGCTTAACTTTTTACAATGCTTCCTCTTTTTTTCAAATACTACTCGACATCGCGATTTCTGCATGAAATCATTTGTAAAAAAATAATTATTGTGTGTGAACGACGTCTCCGATTATTTTACTTGTAAAGGTGGGGTGGCGACTAGAGTGCGAAATGTGAGACCACGGCCTCTTCACTTCGCACACTCTCTCGTCTATCGACCGCTCAAGAGAGTGTGCGAAGTGAAGAGATCGTGGTCTCACATTTTGCACTCTAGTGGCGAATATTGTTGCTGTTAAGTTTACTATAAAATGAGAGATTGAAAGATCGTCGAGAATGCTGTTGAATAAAGTCTAGTCCGTATCAAAAGGCCAGTCCATATTTACATCTAAAGAACATTTTTTTCATATTCCGCTCGTCTGCGCCTTATACCAGAGAACGTCTAGCTGTCGTTATCAGCCAACGTGCGAAAAGTGCAATCGCGACTATTTGCCATATTCTCTCTCTCTCTCTCTCTCTCCCTCCCTCGTGTGTTAGCACATTCCTCCACATGGCATTTTTCGTTGAGGAGGGGTGTATAAATACGGCAGACCGGTCGTCTAGACAGTCCACCGAGTCGGTAGAATGACCACCTTAGTCGTATGCATTACACTGTTCGCCACAGTCGCCTCGTTGGACCCGGAGGCGACCATGAGCTCGGTTCGTTCATCTTCCAAGTCTCCAGAGAGGGCCAGAAGCAAGATAGTATGCAAAAGTGAGAGAGCTCTTCATAATTTAGTCGCAGCACCAACCCCATTGCGGGTTTCAGGTGGAGATTGTGCGGCACTGGGGCTACCCGGCCGAATCGCTAGATGCTACTACGAGCGATGGCTACATACTCAGCATGATTAGAATCCCGCACGGGCGGGCGCAGGAAGGTATACCCTTAATTGGTTGATTTATTTATTCATCCTGAATTGCGCGAAGGGTGTGTTAAACATTTTTAAAGCATTACTACGATGGTTTGGTATTCGGGTAAATGCTTGGATTAGACCTCTTCAATTCCACACCGGTCGGCTGATGAATGAAGAGATCTGATCCAACTATTTTTCAAGCTCTAATTGCCACAGGCACGGCAGCTCCGTGCAATCGGACGCCTATTCTCCTAGTGCACGGTCTGTTCGAAGACGCTGCCGCCTTCATAATGAACCCGCCAATATCTTCTGCCGGTGAGCTCTTCGGACATGTCTGAACCCGTAAAAAGCGGCCAGTCATTCCCCCAACTATACCTCACGCGTATTGCATATGAGAGAGAGGTTGCTAAAAGAGGTCACCATAGCCTCAAATTCTATTCGTGCCATTTACAGAGAGATGCACTAAAATGCACAACCAAGTTGTTCCCTAGCGAGCACGTGTGTTGAGATCTCGTGAGCGGAATAATGAAAAAGAAAGAAAAGATATGTGCACACTTGTAGAGTGCGAAATTTGCGACCACGATCTCTTCATTTCGCACACTCTCTCGTCTTTCGACCGGTCTAGAGAGTGTGCGAAATGAAGAGGACGTGGTCTCGCATTTCGAACTCTACACACAGGCATGATTCTCGCTGACGCCGGTTTCGATGTCTTCATTCTCAATTCACGCGGGACACCGGACAGCCAACGGCACACAAATATGACATCGGACGATCCACGATTCTGGGAATTCACGTATGCATTTTGGGGTTTCGTGCCCACCCTAAAAACGACATGTTCCAGATACCTTCTGGATTTCGTCGTTACGCATATCCCAAGCTTCTTATCCATTTGATTATTATTTTATTATTAATAATAATATATTATTAAATTCCAGAATGGACAATATGGCCAACTACGATGTACCCGCTGCGATCGATCGAGCACTGCAAGTCAACGGCGCCGATTCGCTCTACTACGTTGGCCACTCCCAGGTAATAATAATTATTTTAAAATAATAAAATGTTATTTTCTAAGGAACATGTGATTGGGAAAGAAGAGTTAGTCTAATACGCAAATGGCAAACATGAAGGGTGGGAGACAGACACTAGCGATGCCTCGGGATGATACCCTCTGGAAATCTAAAAAAATCTTTCTATACTTGAAAAAAAATATAAAAATAATGGATTTTTATCTGTTGCAGGGAACTGTGGTCGCGTTTCTGATGTTGGCTGAAAATCCGGCCTACAATGCGAAGGTTTTTCTTTTTTTCTTTACTACCACATATCAGGTAAGTATTTTTTTTAATCAACTTTATCAGCTGGGTGAGAGTGTTAATTCAGCTGGGTTGCCATGATAGTTCTCCATTGCGTGTGATCGTGTCTTGCGAGTTGCATGAACTGAGGACCGGCAGCGTTGACGAAGTCGTCTCTCCATCTCTTAGCGGGTCTTCCTCTCTTTCGCTTCCCTCTTGGTGTCCAATCGACCATCTTCCGATTCCACCGATCGTGGGACAATTTCGAGATTCTCTCTACCCATATCCATTTCCGCTTTTCCGCCTCTCTAACAACATCCTTCAGTTTTGTGATGCCACGGATCCGGTCATTGGTAACATGATCGAATACGGTGATTCCTATCATTTTGCGTTCAAGTTTGCGCTGGGCGACAGAGAGTGTTTGTTTTTCGCGTTTACAAAGGTAAGTATAGTACATTGTAAAGTTGCTTGAAGGAATATTTCAAAGGAATGTTTCAATGGAGTATTTCTCGTCAAGAAAGAATACAACGATAAATAAGAAAATAACGGTGACAAAAACGCTTGAAAGACAGAGAATAAGCAGACGGCAGTCTATTTTGAGCACGTATCATTTCCAAACTATTTCTGCACCGCCGTTGCTCAATTAGTTGTTCTACCGGTATTTTTGTCGTAAAAGTATTGTTTGGCGCAAAGGGGATCGGAAGACATCATTTCCATCGGATTTGCTCATTCATTACATGTAGTGCGTCTTGAAATAACCTATTGCAACATACATAGTCTAATTGCGACTGCTCAGGTGCGCGCAATGTTCGAGCTGTGCCCTGCTGGCAGCCTTCACTACATGAAGGGAGCGGGCAGATTCCTCATAGAGCTCGGCACATCGTTCTCTCCGCTGTTTGATGTGCGCACTTTGCACTACCCAAAGCGAGAACTCTCTAATCTGTTGACATCTAGGCAGTCCAACTCTTTCATATTGAAGCCACAAAACCCTCTACTTTCTCAAATTCATTTACTATCTCGTCAAGAGACTGAGTATCTAGATGTGGGCAAGTAAGAGAGTTCGCGCAATAACACATATCACGAATGTTATTCACGAATATAGTATTCCATTTAACAACACTACGTTGCACTCGATTCCGACTGGAGCGCGAAATTTTAGCCCCCCGATCTCCTCATTTCGCACACATGTCGCCTACCGATCGGCGAAGAGAGTGCGTGCGAAAAGAGGAGATCACGTTTTCTCAAATTTCGCACTCTAATTCGAACCCACCCCCTAGAGACAAGATAACGCAATTCGCATTTGCATGCTCTCTCGCCCATGGATCTTTTCACCCCTCATGTGCTTACTCATTGTCACCAATACCGACTTTTTGTTGTTCAGATGTTCAAGAGCCTCACGAACTCGCATGAGGTTGGATCATCGATTATTGATGTGACTGGACGCATAATTGGCACACTTTGCTCGAAAACGATGCCCGCTGAGGTGAGGGATTGTGGCACATTAGGGATGCAGGATCGGTGTTGCTCCATTTTTTGTTGTTGCTCTTTTTCTCTAATTCTGACCTTCATCGGCCGTATTACCGATCTCTCGTTCAAATTCAAACACCGAAGTGGCATCCCTAACAAACATACAAAAAACGATTTTAAGTTTAGTACATGAGACGAGCACTTTGCAATGCAGGTATGCCGAGATTTGTTCTTCCTCGTCATTGGTCCGCCATCTCCAACTTTCAACTTTGTAAGAAGAATTAATAAAATATATTTATTTATTTTTTCATTTATATGAATATTTTAGTCCCGAACGCCGGTGTATTTCCACAAAATGCCAGCGAGCACATCATCGTGGAACTTGCTCCACTGGATCCAGGTGAGGCTTCTAAACTAACACTTCTCGTTTATTTTTTTTAAATCCAATCAACCGTTCATTGAAATTATGTAATACAATACATGAACAATGGGACGTGGACACGATAGGCACGATGTCATAACAGGGTGAGAAAGAGGCTCATTGGATTAAATTACAATTCAAATCATTGCTCTCATTGCGATTTTTCACTCAATCCTGCATTCCGTTTCGGTCTCAGTTTTACAGTACCATTTGATTCCACTAACAGAAACCCTGGAGTTGTGCATCGTGTAGTCGCAGAGCACGTTTCACATGATTCCAAACCTACAGACCAGGGTTAGAGCGAGAGAGTGCGCAAAAGTGAGAGAGTCCCTCTCGATTTCACACGATCTCTCACTCCAAAGGCCTTTCTGGAAGGTTGACCGGTCTGTGGAATGATGTGGTTTGAGTCGGCTAAGAAGAATAGGAAGCATTTCATGAGATCGACCACATTAAAATCATTAGAATAACCCAGAAAACGTGTTGCAGAATGGGAAGCGCAATGTGATCGACCACTTCGACGTTTCCCCCGCAGGCAACATGAAAAGATACGGGCAGGTAACAGTTTATCGACAATTCAACAAACCAAACCATCTCAGTTCCCTGTTTGAACAAAGCGAGAAAAAAGAGAATCTCAGGATTAGTACGTTTTACTATTTTAATTATATTATATTTTAATGACTGTGACATCCTGTTGAATCCTTTGATGCAGATCTCCGCTCCACCCTACAACTTTAGCAACGTGCGCAGCGACATGTACCTGTTCTGGAGTAGAGACGATTGGGTGACGTCGCCATACGAGATTGATCACGTACTCATGAAGAGACTTCCGCCAGGAGTCATCAAGGTTTAATTTTTATTCAATTTTAATTTTGCAGTTTTTTCACTGTCAAACCGCAATAGTTCGCTCCCAAAATGGACGCAGTTCCCCTTTCCCTCGTAAAGAAGAAAAAGTCCAGAAGTAAACAAAAAACTCAGGGATCGTACGAGATCCGCGGCTACAACCACGCCGACTTTGTTCTGGCAACGGACAATCGAGACCGAGTTTACAACAAGATTATCCAAATTGTCACGAGAAGAGAACCGACACACTGTCGTAAATGAACGCAAGTATGCGCAGCAATTAATGTTCATTTTCATCGGACTGTATTTATATATATAGGGAGAGTATATTTGTATATTTTTTATAATATATTTGTAATGATAAAGAATTGGCTACAAAACTGTGATCTGTCGCGCTCTAGTATTTGCAATTTTTTTGAATCATCATTGATGAAAAATGCGAAAAATCGCTAATTTCCTATTCTTTGAAGACGTGAACATTCGGGCGTCATTGTTACCACGGGATTGTATCTATTGTAATCCAACTTCTACAAAACACGATTAATTCTGGGCATTCATATCAGTCTCTAGACGGCTATGTACGAGTTGATAAATTTATCAGGTATTGTTTGCCATGGTATGGGTGTTCTATCAGTCCCTATCACTGCAGTCTTCCTCATGGTGTACTCTTGCTGACAACAGAGATCAACGCCGTGTTGTGTTTCTTGCGGAAAACACTGCGGCATTTGAGCAATTACCGCTTTTTTCGAACATGTCGATTGTGGGCGAGAGGCGAGAGAGACAGATCTTTTTTTCCGAATGTCGTATCTCACTAGTTGGAATGCAGCTTGTTTCGGATAACAGAGGGACAATCTATGACGGAAATTCCCTTTCAGTGGCCGAGGTATTTGATCTCTTTGGACTATTGCACAATAGTTGGAAATGCACAACTTAGCACGAAACAGCACAAATTGGAGAAGACGGGAGGGGCGCTATATAAATTGAGAGGACAACGGCGCTAACCCTTCATGTTTTCCATCAGTGCACATTCTTCCAGGAATAATTTATCGTTTCAGCTCAAATGCTCTTAATCACAATACTCTCACTCATTTCTTCTGCTTTATCTCTAAAATTTCTCGCCTACTCTCCACGATTGTGGAAATCTCATGTCAACTTCATGGGAAAACTCACGGACACTTTGGTCGATGCGGGACACGAAGTGGTGGGGTTTGAATTGATTTTGCTGAGCTATGTTATTTATTATCCCGGTTGAATGGTCGACGACTATCACAAATTTACGAACATTCGTCCGAAATAATAAAACGTTCCGTTGATAATCCGTGCTAAACAACAGATACGGCTGCGAGAGAGCACGGAAAAGTGAGAGACATGTCGATGTATAGAAAGAGAGTGCATCACCAGTAGTTCATTCCATGAACGTATCATTATAAAATTGTAATACTTTCTAACAAAAATTGCAGGTAATGCTTTCCGAAGTGTATGACACTGGGTTAGGAGGACCAGGCACGGTGAAAGCACGTGTCATAGAGGTAATATCGTATGCTAGTTCCAAGAAATCCTAATAATTTGATCAGGTTGCCCAATCGGAGAAGGCTCGAGAAGTACAGGAATTCATGAACACTGAAGTAGCTGTAAACTTCTGGAATGATTTTCCTCTTCACGAAAGTCTGCAGGGATGGGGTAGCGCCCAAACGCAATACGCAGAGCAATGCAGGGGTAGGATCTAATCTTACTTGTCATCTTACGAGATAGCGAACGACGAAAAAATGAGGAAACAATCCCTTTAATAGTTCTTAATAATAGATAATAGATAATAGATAATTAATAAAAGAAATGATAATAGAATAGATTTAATTAATAGATCTATAGATGTCGTTCTCCTACCGCAGCTTCTCGACCGACTAAGAGCAGAGAAATTCGATGCAGCTTATGTCGAGTCTTGTAATTTCTGTGCACCAGGTATAATTAGTTTACTGAATTAGTATACAATTATATCAACTTGTACAAGCAGTACACTATTAGGATTATGAGTTCCGATGATTTGAACACCGATTTCGATTGCTATAGGGAAATTAAACTAATTGTATACTCGCATTACTTGCATGAAAAACTGCGTCATTCAACAGGCATTGACCTTGAATCTTGCAATTAATTAAATATGTACTCGAATTTCAGTACTCTTTCATCTTCTCGGCATCAACAAATTTGCGATAACTGAGTCCGTAGCAATCAATGATGGATGGTTCTTCTACTCGCAAACTCCCTCCAATCCCGCTTACGTTCCTAGTAAGTAGAGTGCGAAATATGATCTCTTCATTTCACACACTCTCTTCACCGGTTGGTGGATGAGAGAGAGAAATGAAAGAGGCATCACATTTCGCACTGTACTAGTTACAATTAGCCCTGCTTGAATTAGTTGCACCAAAACTAATTTCAGCTTTGTTGGGAAGCATCGCGGGAGAAAAGATGAACTTCTTCGAGCGAGCCTACAACACTTATGTCTACAGTCTGCTTTCTCGATTCTGGGACGCACAAACTGCACTCTTCCATAACATTGTGAAGGAAAAATTCCCCGACTTGCCCAATCTTCAAGTGAGGTCCTTCCAGTCAGCAAAAACAAACATGAGAGATAGCAAATAAATCACTTATTTTTTGACATAGAAAATATGAAAAGAGTGGAGCACGTAAGTAACTAATTTACTGATTCATAGCGAATCAAGTTTCATCACAGTGGGTTATTCCTAATCGCATTGGAAAATGTATTACAGGATTTGATAAGTGATAATTCACTTGTTTTCTTGAATTCGGAACCTCTCTTTGATTTTCCGCGACCATCATCCGCGAGGATTGTAGAGATTGGAGGAATTGTAGTCGCAGAAAAGCACCAGCCACTCAATGAGGTAACATTTAACGACTATTTTATTTCAGTTACTATTATAAAAAAACGTTCCGCTTATAATAACATATACGGCGGCGATAAAGCAAAAGACACGCGGAGGTATGGAAAGAGAATGGAACGTAATTCATGAATGGATCTTTTTTTTAAATCCAAGATTCCTAAAATTCACAAATTGCAGACATGGTCAGCGATTCTCGATCTCCGTCCACAGACAATTTACATATCTTTTGGTAGTTTCGCTAAATCGTCCCTTATGCCGGAGCAATACAAGAAAACGATCATTGACGTCATCAAGAATTTTCCCGAAGTTACTTTCATTTGGAAGTATGAGGTGAGATTAAAACCGTTGGCATCAATAAGTTATCTCATTTCAGAAGCCCGAACACAAAATCTCAGCAGGAATTGCCAATCTGATAGAATCTACTTGGGTACCGCAGAGAGATTTGCTAAGTGAGTTACAAATTCATTTTCAAATATGAAATTACAAATGATTACAATATAATTACGGAAAATAATTATGACAAATAATAATATTTTAAGACGATCCTCGTCTTTCTGCATTCATCACTCACTGTGGACAGGGTAGTACTACGGAGTCAATCGATGCAGGTAAGATCAGAGTCATTACGGGTATTATAATTTTTCGTGGCGCTGTTCCACAGTAATACAGTACAGTTAGCTTTCGGTTCGTACTGTACCGTACAAAAGTTTAGCACCAAATTTCAAATCGTCATAAATTTCTTCAATGTTAAGATAGGATCCTACGGTTTGCAGCATTTGATAGCAAATGAACAGAAGATTATTTCGAAATAGTCCATTATGATCGCTTTGCATGATTCCATTTTCGACATTTCGCTTGCCGAGGTGCGGTCGCAAAATAAATTCCACTCTTACTTAGATTTGAGATAATAGCTCATACACTCTGTGGTGATAGAACATCCATTCTAGTGTACATTACACTGTATGAGCTATTTTGCGCTTTGCGGATAACGCTGGTAGCACTACTTTCCGGCACCTCATAAAAAATTCGAAAATCGTGTATTTCTTGTGTAAGAAGTGCTAGAGGTCCCAAATTTTGCAGAAACTATTAAAGTATGGTAGAGCATCTCCACGCAATATTTGACTTCGATCGGTCGCTTATTGTGAAATTTTGAAAAATTTCGATCTGCGATTTTTGCACTATCAAAACTCACCGCTACATCGAGCTAAAAATCTGAATTTTTGCCAGGCCGTGCAAGTACTATCAGGCATTGTATACACTAAGTTGCGAGGCCTAAGAAATTTATTCACGGTTGCGGCAGTTGAAAAACCATCGAAAGTCGGAGTCGGCGGAGCTTGGTAAATGCAGGCGGAGCAAATTCACTCACTCCTGCTGAGGACTAATGCCGCGCTAATTTCATGGGGTGCACATCAGTTTTATGCACCCTTTCATAACATTTTTCCTAGTGAAGCTACGACTTCCAAACTTGATACAGGGATTGAAAGCCACGTTTGGAACATTTTCCTTTTAATTGGGCCCTGTATCAAGTTTGGAAGTTGTAGCTTCACTAGGAAAAAAGTTATGAAAGGGTGCATAAAACTGATGTGCACCTTGCACCCCAAGAAATTAGCGCGGCATAAAACGTACTCTAATTGTGCCCCCTGTTTCTTGAAACGTTTGTGTATTATATAAGAAGCTTTATAGAACTTGGAACCCTGATAAATTATAGTTTCAAATTTGCTGATTGAGAAAAGTTGTGATTTTCGCACTCCGACTTCCGATGGTTTTTCAACTGCCGCAACCGTGAATTAATTTCTTAGGCCTCGCAACTTAGTTCATATGATGCCTGATAGTACTTGCATGGCCTGGCATAAATTCAGATTTTTAGCTCGATGTAGCGGTGAGTTTTGATAGTGCAAAAATCGCAGATCAACATTTTTCAAAATTTCGCAATAAGCGACCGATCGAAGTCAAATATTGCGTGGAGATGCTCTACCATACTCTAATAGTTTCTGCAAAATTTGGGACCTCTAGCACTTCTTACACAAGAAATGCATGATTTTCGATTTTTTTAGGAGGTGCCGGAAAATAGTGCTACCAGCGTTATCCGCAAAGCACAAAATAGCTCATACAGTGTGATGTACACTAGAATGGATGCTCTATCACCACAGAGTGTTTGAGCTATTATCTCAAATCTAAGTAAGAGTGGAACTTATTTTGCGACCGCACCTCGGCAAGCGAAATGTCGAAAATGGAATCATGCAAAGCGATCATAATGGACTATTGCGAAATAATCTTCTGTTCATTTGCTATCAAATGCTGCAAACCGTGGGATCCTATCTTAACATTGAAGAAATTTATGACGATTTGAAATTTGGTGCTAAACTTTTGTACGGTACTGTATTGTCCAAATTCGTTTTACAAAAAAAACCGAAACAAAAGAGTGCTCCAGAGTATTGCACTTCCTATGTGTGACGAGTTATTATGCAAGAGTATCAACGTTTGTTGGATAATTACAACACACTTAATGCTTGCAGCTGTCCCTCTCATCGTCATTCCCGTCCAAGGCGATCAATATAGAAACGCGCATCAATTAGTGAAAAATGGAATCGGACTTATGTTGGAGAAACCAGAACTCAAGACGAGTGAACCATTGGAAAGAGCGGTCAAAGAAATTCTCGAAAACGAGAGGTGAAGTTGTACATTTAAAAAATATCCACTCAAATATCTATAATTATATCCTGTTTCAGCTTCCGAAAGCGCGCTGAACAAGTTCGAGAAATGATCAAAGACCGGCCATTCTCTATGGACAAGGTGAGAAACTTAAATTCCTTAATTATCATATCTTAGTTCACCACACGTTAACCTAACCTTTAGGATACCTTAATTCCTAAACGTCATTTCGATTTCAGATTTTCCTTCGCTACATGGAATTACTTGCTAAACACGGTCCTCTTCGTCAACTTGATCACTATGGAAGACATCTCAATTTCTTCCAATATTATCTCATCGATGTTATTGCAGCAGTTGCAGCAGCTGTTCTTTTGTTTTCAGCGATTTCTCTTTTCGCCGTTTTTAAAATCCTAAGTTTCTTGCGGTATTGTATTGCCGATAAGCGTAAGATCGACTAACTCCGGTGCAAAAGTAATGAGAGCTACACAATATTGATCGCAACTACGTTCAACCCTTCAATGCAATATTTGATAATTAAATTGGATAAAAAATTAATCGATACAAACAAGATCTAATTTTCTTTTCAACAAAACCCACGTTCGCCCAGTCTAAATACGTCATAATGCCAGTATCTTGACGATGATCTACGTGATATTATGTTGATAAGGTAGTGTTTGCTAATTGTAAGGAAGAAGAGGGGCTTGGTTGTTCTCTCATTGCGTATCACTGTAATATTCCGCATAGTGCACTTTGACGGGCAACAGAGATCAGCCCCGTTGTATTTCTGCTCGGCAACATACTGCGGAATTCGAGCAATGACCTTGTCGCAAGAAGTAAACATCAATCGGTATGCGATCATCATAGATAAATAGCAAACAATAGATATTGTAATTTGTTTAAAATGTGCATCGTTCTTTGTTTTTTCTACTAGCACGAATTCCTAGTAGGACTTGAAAGTCAGACAACTTTCTCAAGGCGGATTTGCTGATCTTTCGGTAGGAGGAACGAGTGGGCGCGCGGTTCGAGGTCGATCTCGAAGCCTGCAGCAGGCAGCAGTCGGAAGTGCTGCACGGTCGCAGTCAGGCCGATGAAGAGCTCGACGCGCGCGATTGCCTCGCCCGCGCACGCACGCTTGCCGAGCGAGAACGGCACCGTACGATCAACCAGATCCTGAACAATACAGTAGTATTTTAAAAAAAATTTCAATACAGTAGTATTTAAAAAAAAAAAGTTCAAATGCACAACAAATATTATCATAATCATTTTGATATGCTAATTCACCTTTTTCAGTGCCTTCCCGTCTTCCGCAAGATATCGCTCGGGACGAAACTCCTCTGGTTTCTCGAACAAAGGATCATTCGACATCAAATAGTGAATATCACCGTTCACCCAAGCTCCCTTCGGAATCGTGTAGCCCTCAAACGAATTGCGTAGCCAAATAACTTTTAAAAAATAATAAAAACCAAATAACTAAATAAAAAAAAATGAATTAAATTTTTCATCTTGTAGAATTTCTTATTACTATTATGTAATTAGTCGTACTCTTGTGCCATCAGCAAAAATTCCACGAAAAAAACTACTTAAAAATAATCATTGTTTTCAGGAAACCTTCCCCCTCAGAAATGTCAACACTTTGTACCCTAATCTCGACGTCTCGGGACGTTACTCGAGCGACGTTCCTCTGCAGAATGTTAGCCCGTCGTTGCACTTCCAGGACGCAGGCACGTGCGTACGGCATCTGAACATTGAACAGTCACCATCTCGAATACTTTTTTTTTGGGAATTTTTATTAACTAAAAGAAATAGCAGTGATATGCAAGATTGCTCGACAATCTTGCACACACAGACATTTATGTAAAGTGTATGTAAAGTGTGTGCAATGCAGGACACAATCGGTAAGTTCGAAGTTCATCTTGCCTTCACTTGGTCCGCCATCGTCGGCAATCTCTCGCTGCCCACCACTTCCGCAATCTCCACTCGCAGTCTATCCTGAAAAATGCCAACTATTCCAAAACGCCACGCGTTCTCGTGATTTCGACGAGTCTCACTCGACACTGTTAATAATATTTTACAAAAGTCGCCACGAACGCCAATTTCGGGGCCGAAACTTTACAATTGTTAGTTTTCAAGTTGCGCCTCCGTACTTGCTTCTCCTGGTACTTGGCGAAGAAGAGCATCGCCCATCGCAGCGTCACCGTTGACGTTTCCTGCCCGGCGACGAAGAAATCGGCGCAAGTCGCGAGAAGATTCGTGTGACTGCGAAGATATTACATAAAGATGACAATGTGTGTTTTCCTATAAGGCATTTTACAAATCACTTGGCAATGTGAGGCCACGGCTTCTTCAGTTCGGGCATATATGTAAACGACCTCGCATTTCGCACTCTAGAGTCCACCATTCCTGGGTTTCGCGCAATCTGTGATCCACCGACCGGCGAGTGGAGTGAGCGAATGCAGTGATTGTGGTTTGCATTCTTGGGGGGGGTGACAATTCCGCAACCGACATTTCCGCAACAACTTTTCTCAGACTCGAGGAATCTGCATGAACTTGTTTTCCCCTGTTAGTTATTTGCTCACCTCCATCTATTCGGCTTGTTGCTGTATTTTTCTGACCATTTTGAATTTTCTGCTAATTAGCCAAATTTTAATTAGCTAATTAGTTAATTTGGGGGTTTCGAAGCCCTCGTGGTTCTGATCATGATAACACTTTAGTGAAGATGTGCAGATAGGTTTAGAGCAGTTAAAAACCTCGTTGCGGAAATGCCGCGTTGCGGAATTGTCACCCCCCCCTGCATTCTAGGCATAGACTGGGACTCACTCGAGAGCTGCGTTGGGGGGCATGCGCTGCTTGTACGCCTGCACGAAGCAGCTCGGCTCGTCGTCGATGGAGTATGTAGAGAGACTCCGATCGACGTTGTCCACAATGTACCCGTTGATCTGAGACAATCCCAATTTACATGTAACGATAAGAACTCCAGCGTATTCAAGACCAACGGACATTTTGAGAGGATCACTTACATACAGTGTCAGTTGGTCGCTAGCCGTTTTGCTGAATAGGGATAATCGATTAACAGAAATTGTATTGGCACCTCTCTGGCCATCGCGGCGATTCTTCCGAAACTGTGCCATCCGATGAGGGGCCACGTGCGGATGAGCGGGAAAATGGCGGCGAGGAGCAGCAGCCGCGACGTCATCACCTGCTCCATCATCTGTAACGGTACCGTTCAGTTCCAGGTGTCGGTGAGGTCGTCTCAGTTTGCAACCGAGAGCTGGGATTCATTGTTCGCGCAAATTTTCAGGCAAAGAATTCAGCAATTGGCACTGTGGATTCCGCATTCGACATGCCCGCACCACTATGAATATCTCAAGGAGTACTTTGTTGTGCTTGGTGACGTAGTCCATCAGAGGCGCGCAGTCGTCGTACTTGTGGCGGTACCCAAACAGCACTCCGTTGATGATGTTGGAAACCATAACCTGCGGTAGGCTACAAATAGAGTCCTCCATAAAAAATGTCTTTTCAAAAACATTCCTACCACTGTAACTGCCGCCCCAATCTCTAATACCACTACCGCCCCAATTTCTAGTACAACTGCGGCCCCAATCTCTAGTACCACTGCCGCCCCAATCTCTAGTACCACTGCCGCCCCAATCTCTAGTACCACTGCCGCCCCAATCTCTAGTACCACTGCCGCCCCAATCTCTAGTATCACTGCCGCCCCAATCTCTAGTAGTACCTGGATCGGCCATCTCAGTTCGACGGCGCCTTTGTCCTCGATGTCGTCCAGATGCGCAATATAATCGGCGACCGATGAGCGCACCTGCAGTGCGAATAGAGACCATATCAAGGACAATGACAAGTAGACTTCGAGAAATAACGAAGCAACAGGTTGCGTAAGAGGCAAATCAGTCCCCGCTCTATTCATTTCTCGCAATCTCTCACTGCAAGAGCGGTGCATTTGCCTCTTATGCAACCCGTTGTTTCGTTATTTCTCGAAGTTCTCGAAGTCGCAACGCAAATATGGTGTACTTTAAAATAAAGCATACCAATTCCTCCATCAAGTTCTTGCCCATGCCGAAGTCGCGGAGGATCGATATTGCGGTCCGCCGCTGCTCCCGCCAATTCTCTCCGTTCGAGGCGAGCACACCCAAAATTTGCATATTATTACATCTCGTCTGGTTATAATTATGGTCTGATATTTTTCCGGTCCGTTTTGACAGCTCAACTATGTTCCATCAATCAACAAATCAGTCCAACTCATTTTTTTTCCAAACCTACATACCAGGATTTGAGCGAGAGAGTGTGCAAAAGTGAGAGAGTCCCTCTCGATTTCGCACGCTCTCTTACTCCAAAGGCCTTTCTGTAAGGTTGACCGCCTGTGGAATGATGTGAACTGTCCATTGGTGAGGAGCATCACTGCGAGAGCAGCCTCACCTGCCTTGGGAGCGACAGAGAACAGCTCCTGGACGACTTTGTTCTCCGGTCGACCGACGAATGCTTCGCCTTAAAAACAGATTTGTGCCACTCAGTTGTGCTATGGGATTCGTGCGGAAACGATGTTCGGGTGCATTCAATGCAATTCTCCACACTCTTCTCTTCACAGGGTAACCCTCGAAAACGGCTTTACTCTTCTCCGTGTACCTTGATCGACAAAGGCCTCCTTCAACAAACTGTAGTCGGTAATCTGTACGAAGGGAAGCGGGGCGAATATAGTGTAGATCGGTGGTTGCGTGTTCCCAAAACTCTTCCACGATTTGTACTGCTGCTGGTTGTCGAACTGAAGGAGTACCTTGTGTGAAAATGCGAAACAAATCCAACAACTTGAATCGAAAATAGCAGTTTTTCAGTTTTTTTTTCAATTTTGAGACGCAACGAACGTATTCAATATGATAATATTATGTTTCCAATTCATTAATATTATTTCAGTAATGAGTTCTGAACTGAGAGAATCATCAAAGTGACAAAGTGCGCCGAACCTGATGGTAGTTGCCGACTAGGGGCAGTGGCGTTGGCCCTTTCGGGTACTTGCCAACGAACCGGTAGTACTTGATCACTACGTAGACCATTAATGTGGCGAGACCGAGAAGGACGCTTATTAGCATCTTCGTATAGCTGAAAATAGCACAGAAGACTAGCAAACTTGCTAATGAATGATGACTGGATAATGAATGACGACGTGACATTCTTGGAGACGTACGATATTTTCAGGAAGGCATCTCAATTGAACTCAAACGGAAAATGAAAGCACAATTTTGACATCTAGACATTTGACCTTGTTGTGAATTCGTTGAAAAACGACGCGATCGACGACGAATAGCGGAGATGAGCATGCGAATCAGAAAGAGCATCACACAGAGCCGCAAATTTAATGAATGAATGAAATTTGCCAGGAAAAGGCTTTGCCAAGGTTTCGTTTCTTCGAAAACATTTGCAACTCTTCTCACCCTGCACACTCTCTCGTGTGCGGAGAGAGTGAGCGGAGTGAGGAACGTTTTCGAAGAAACGAAACATTGGCAAAGCCTTTTCATACCAAATTTAGTGCAGACGCGCGACGAATCAGCGGCTCCTCATCACAACGCTGTTAGCATGTGCCTCTATTTATCGAGGAGGAGGGGCAGAGAATTGTATACGCACTACACGAAATGCGCTGAAAATGCACATCGTGGAGGCTCCGTCGAAATCTAGAGTTGGGTGAAGAGAAATGCGGGGACTACACGCAAGCACATGGTGAATTGTGTGCGGAAAGTGTGGCGGCCTACACACTCGAAATACACAAAAAATGGCACATTAAAATTCGGGGGATTCATTCTTTGTCTAAATATAATGGTACACACATGTGCAGGGGTGAGCAGTTTATTCAAATTAAAGAATAATAATCAAAATATATGGATTAACAAACTGTATTGGGCACTGTAAAGGATAACGGTAGCGTTTCTACCTTATTAATAGTAAGCAGGAGGTGACGAACACGTTCTTGGATCCGATAAGTTCTTGACCGACTCGTGCGACTCGTATCACCGGAATTCCTTGGTCACATTGTTTTATCTTGGATCTTTGTTTCAATCAACCCTTTGCCACAGATAAGCCCCCGTTCATGTGATTGCGTGCGCAGATGTTACTTTAATAATGTTACAGAATTTGATAGATATTTACTGTATCCACAACATATCAAATATTCAGCGATGTTTTTTTCTTGGTTTTCGAGATAGTCGAGGTCGAAATTTTGGATAATATGCAAATTTCAAAAATTGAGAATTTCATTGACACCATGTTTCAGGCACAGTTTGGTGATCATTTTTCACTATCTATATGAGTGATTATCTTTAAATTAAACTAACTGGCGTTCAAAATACTGAAAAACAGCTCAACTTTGACAGGCTGTAATTATGCAAATGAGTACAATCAAAACATGAGACTTTCAGAAATCGATAGACCACCCATAGGCCTATCTGAAACTGTGATAAAACGAGAGTGTGTTTTTTACCTGTTCAGTGAAATTCGAGAAATGTGAAATTATTACACGAACACACTGATAAATTACCAATACCTTTTCATCGTATAATATTGTATTTGGGAATGCTCAGAGCAATCGCTAGATGTTGTGCAATCTTTCATAGGCGGCAAATAGTGTGCCCACTATGTGCGACCTCTTGATGGGAGGGATAGAGAGATACTCTCACTCTCTTGATGGCGGCTCTCTCTCTCTATCGCACGCAGACGGGACAGCAGGTTTGAGAAACAGACGAAGATAGGGAGAGTGCGGGACAGAGAGAGCATAGGGCGAGTAGAGAAGCAGACAAATACGGAGAGATTACGGGAAAAAAGAGAGCGCACAGGATGAGTAGAGAAAGAGACAGTTGAAGAAGAGGGAGACAGATTGAGTGCGCGCTCGCCCATCGATTCAGTCGCGTCCCCGCCGTTCTCTACCTCTCTTCCCAATGTCAGAAGAGGCTGATCATTCAACGACATGTCTCGTGTGCTCTGCGCCCACGTCCTCCATCCATTTCGGCATCGAATCTTGCCGGTGAGCCTTCTTGCCGTTTCATTTCACGTCTTGTAGAACAGTACCCATCAGCGGTGTGAGCATTACTTCGCTCAAAATGGGGCATGAAAAACACAGCGGATCTGTAGGGGAGCATGCCTACCCTGCTATTAGCTCTGCCAAATTAGTATTCCTGTCCAGCGAGCATCAATTCCAATTCCAGAGCATGCTCCATATTCTTCAAACGGTCGGTTGTCGCAGGTCGTCAGTTTCCATGCAAGCGTAGTCAGAGAGACTGTGTCATCGAGCAAGGTGTGATGTTGTTTATGCTTTACCATTAACAAGATGATGCAATACCAACTCCTGATCTTCTATTGAACGCACTAAATACTATGATTGAATAATCCAAAACGCGTTTGACCACTGCCAGAATTGTTCTGACCCTTTGCTTCTACAGATGACAAGGCGGCGTGTCGTCGATGCCGCTACGACAAGTGTCTTGCGGCGGGAATGGTTTATGACCGACCCTTGAGAACGTGCAGGAAGCGACCATTGAAGGCAGTTCAGGTGCGATTCTTGAATGCTATTAGTGCTAGATTCAATAACTGAGATGACATAATTACGATAATATTCGTGTTCAAAACACGAAAGGCAGAGGACGATACAATGCAAAAACTGCACAATCTCTTGAAAATGGGAATACCCACAGGAGCACGAACACAATCTGATGAGTAGCTCTCAATTCCCTCTCTCCTTTTAAGGCTGAGCCTCACGCCGACGTTGCCAATGTGCCGTCAACTTCGAAAGACACGCTGATCGCACGGGTCGCGAGGGAATATCGGTATTACATTTGTAAAATTATACGAACATCAATGAAGGCAACTCAGTTAAAACACAGAAAGATATTTCACGTCTCCGGTTTTGCCCTTATTCCCGTTCTGAATTCCGTGTAAACAGATGGAATAGTTAAATTACATGTCTATGCTCAATCGATAGCCCAGGATACCCTCTACCACCTCTTCAATTTGAATTTTGAAAATAATTGTTTAATTAGGCGAAAATACGTAAATTAAAAAAGTGGTGTGCGCCTTTCTGTTGTTTCACCACATCGTCCTCGGTGGCTACGCGCGGAACGGGATAATACGGTAGAACAACACCCCTTATATCTATAATAAGTGATATGTTGAGGGTGCCATAGTGGCTATACACTGGCAATGAGCACACATTTCAAATGAGAATGGCTCTCCAGACTCCTCATTTCACACTATTACGTTGGCTCATGCACATGAGAAAGTGAGGATGTGGTAGAATCAATTCTAGTTAATTGCGTGCAATGTACGGCCGCTCACTTGGGGTATTCGAGAGGTTGACATTGGTGTAACGAGCAAAATCCAACTAGAAGCTACATCTGAGGAGAAGAAATGGGTCCTTAAAACGGTAATGACTGACAGTTGCACAATTTCAGCACAAGTTTCGAACGCCGTCACGAATTGGAGCAGAATTTGTTGAGTGAATGTGACGATCTTGTACGAGTGCCGCATCCCTCGAAGGTAGACATTTAAAAAAAAACTTGTAACGCTAATTGTGCTATTCGGTTCGGCTTGCACAAATTTGTAAATACCTTTATCTGGAACATGTATCGTAAACAAAAAACATCATTGAGGATAACGAAAAATGAATTTCAATATTAAAAAAACACTTCTAACGCCAACTCTTAATTCGTTCTAGGAGATTTACACGACAAACAACTACGGGGTATACATGAAGATCTTCAACTTCTCTTTCATCGAGATGCTGAGATTCTTTGAGTCGACGTTTCCGACGCTTGCAAACCTGCCCTTCAAAGACAGAGTTGGTATTTAGATATTTAACATTTTGTGTTTCTCTTGATATTAAAAATTCTATTTAAAATGTACTTCTCACTATTAGTAGGGAGGTCGGTTTGGTATTGACCATACCTTCATGCTGTCTCTTTTCCGAGGAGGGGGGTGACAATTCGGCAACCGACATTTCGGCAACGGGGCATAACTCTCTCTCGAGTGGCCCTAGGTCCATGGTAGTGGTACCATTGTCAGCAGCATCAGTTAATTGAAATTTCATAATTAATTAATTAATTAACATCCATCTCATTAATAATGTTAATTAATTTAAAAAAATTAATGAAATCTCAATTATCTGATGCTGATTACAATAGTACCACTCCGAAGTTCGTAGGATGACTCCCGACTGAGTTATGACCCGTTGCCGAAATGTCGGTTGCCGGAATGTCGGTTGCCGAAATGCCGTTGCCGGAATGTCACCCCCCCCTCTTTTCCGCTGCCTCTCTTCGCCTTATCATCAGTAATGTCGATATCTCGTCCAAATGCCGTAATATGAATGCCGAAGTTGCATCCCTCTCTCCCAACCCCCTTCATTTGTAAATACAAAAAAAATATTTTCCAGAGGTTGCTGTTCCGCGCGTATATCCTTAAGTTCACCACGATGGAAAACTTCCACCGAACTCTTCAAATATGGGGAGGCGTTGGGACATAGTGAGTCTTATGTTGGATATTTACAATGGAAGCTAAAGGTGTTCCATGTAGAGTATCACGAATGAGACATCTAAAATATAAAACCATTATCTCACTTAATCCGTGTATCAGGGGTGAGACGTCTCACTCCGGATTAGTGAAATGAGACAAGAAATGAGACGTCTCACTTACATTGTTCATCCATATTTGAGCAAATTCTGATTCAAATCTCAATGGAGGAGAGAAGTTAGACGTCTCACTCGATTCCCCTTTGTTCCCCTATACTGTAATGAGAGATGATAAGCGGATTAGCAAAATTAAGTAAAACGTTTCAATGTCTCACTGGAAAAGTGAGACATATTTGATTAATTTATTCATACTCTTCGCCATCGAACTTTTCTTCGGGTACCCTAGTTTCATGTCAAGTAGCAAAGCAAGTACAAGAATTTAGATTTTAAAGTATTCTGTATATTATTGTTTACCCAATTGGGGAAAAGCTTCGTTCCAGCGGCTCGATGTGTTCGATCATGACTTGTCTGCACATGGATTCCCTTGAAGATTTGATGGCCCCACACAAAGGAGGAGCCAATCGAAAAACGATATTTGCGTGAGTTGACGCACATAATTCCTATTGTATGATATGTTTAAAATATTCAAACCTCTATATAATACGCAATCGCTCCTCCTTATCGCGCTCTATTTTCTGTATTTTACATCTCTAATAATATAAATTCTGTGAATTCCTCATTTCTTACTACGTTTTTTTGTTCTGCCACTTATGTTGTCGCAGCTAATAAATAAATAATCAATAAAAAAAGGTCAGATAATAAAAACGTCAGTTGCAGCTCGATGCGGGTCTATCTCAAAGAGCAGATCGCTCTGATCATTCCCACTTTGGAGAGAGCAGCGATCGATGAAACGGAGCTTCACGCGATATTCGCCCTGCTCGTATGCGATACAGGTACAATTTGAGTTGCATTCTAAAATAAACATAAATCTTATTATTCATTATTTTATATTTTTTCATTAATTGAATACAATAGTCAGCTATTATCCATTGATGTAGCACCCTATGATCACTTTAAAGCGTACAAACTGGCTCTTTTCCTCTACAACGATCAACTTTATAAAAAAATCCAGTGCTGAAAATTATTCCATTTTGCGTAATCGGTTTACTGTTACTTCATAATTTATTTTAAATATTGATTCACCATAGCAGATTTGTCTCCGGCCCTGTCCGAATCGGTTATCGTCGCTGTCGAAGAAATTCGCGCCGAGGTGCTGCGGAACTTGCACGAGTACTACACGAAAGAGGGACTGGCCGACTACTCGACGCGACTCGGCCACATCATGAGCGTTTGCGGAGCGCTGCAGGTACTCACTCACTCAAAATATCGTGATGATGACATAAAAACAAAATCTACGAAGCCTCCCCACATTTTGCAATTTTGGATGGGAAAACGAAAACCCAACCCATGGTTTGGCATTTTCATGGCCAATTTTGGAAAACTTTAACCGCATTTTCGACATTTTTTCCAACCGCCTTGTCGACCTATGTATGATGAAGTACGAAAACCACGCATCTCTTCATGCTGCAAAACATTTCATCCGCATTTGTTATTCCTCCACTACTAGGAAATTGAAATGTCTGTCTGTTGGTATGTTTTTTTTCCTTCCGCGTGACCGACCTTTTTTCTGAATAACTCTCTTCAAAGTTGAGCAATCTTCTCAGATCCTTTTGCATATGATAGCCCATCACGAAACACATCGATTTTTATATTTGAAAAATCGATAATTTCATGGCCAAGTCGGTAGCGAGCTCGAATTCAAATCCGAGGGTCGCAGGTTCGATCCCCGCCGGTGCATAGTCTTTTGCCGCATTTTTTCCAAGTGTCAAATGTGGCCCAAACCCATTTTTGAGTAACGAGATTCACATTTGAGCATCTTTTGCCGATTTTTGAAGTGAAATATCGATTGATTTCACTTGATTTCAGGCAATTTCATGATATTTTCGCACATTTCGCTCCGAATCATTCAACATGCCGGCAAACCTCGCAGGAAGGGGTTTGAAACGAGAGTGTAAGGGAAATCGAGAGTGACTCTCTCACTTTGGCACACTCTCTCGCCCCTGACCCCTTTCTGGAGGCCGGAATCATGTATCCGGAAGCTTCCTAATAAATCGCTTCAAAATTGCTCTATCTTCTCGGATCCTTTTGCATACAACAACAGACCAAAATCCCTTTAAAATTTTGCAATATTTAAATGACCAAATCCATAGCCAAGTGGGTTACGCTCTGGACTTACGATCCGAGACCCCCAGGTTCGAACCCCGCCGCGGGCAAAACGTTTGCCGCATTTTTGGCAAGTGTAAGAAGCCCTTTTAGCACGTTCTTGAGTAACGTGAAACACGATTTCACCTGTTTTGCCGAGTTTTAACATGAAAAATCGAAAATTTCGAAAAGTTCCAAAATGATTCAGAGAGCGTAGGGGATCACAGGAAAAGTGTTTTGCGATGTCGGAAACGTGTCTGAACGCGTTCTAACACGTTTTAACGTGAAAAACTAAAATTTTGAAACGTTCCCATTTGATTCGCAGAGCGTGTGGGATCACAGGAAAAGTGTTTTGCGATGTCGGAAACGTGCCTGGACGTGTTTTAACACGTTTAACGTAAAAAATGAAAAGTTCGTAGTTTCCAAATGATCCGGCGAGCGTAGGGAATCATTGGAAAAGTGTTTTGCAATGCCACAAACATGTTCGAACACGCCATGGAAATCAACACACGGTATCCTGCGTTTCCGTTGAGAAAGGCTCGTGAGGCTGAGAGCGATCGAAAAAAAAGTTGCCACGGAGCCACGAAGTGGCGTAGTGGCAACTGTTTTTCGATCGCACTCAGCCTCACGAGCCTTTTGCAACGGAATAAGCCAGTACTCTTTCTAGAGATGAACACATTCTCCCCAACATACTAAGCTCCCCCTGGACCGATCTTGGAGCCGGCTACTGAGTTCTCCTCCCTGGACCGAGACTACAGCAAGCTACCGAACTCCCCCTGGACCAAACCTGAAGAAGGCTACCAAGGTTCCCCTGAACCGTACTTGAAGAAGGCTACCGAGGTCCCCCTGGACCGTACCTGAAGAAGGCTACCGAGGTCCCCCTGAACCGTACCTGAAAAAGGCTACCGAGGTCCCCTGGACCGAACCTTCACCCAGAACTGTGCATAGAGCGTAGTGTACGCATAGAGCGTAGTGTATTTAACCTCAACACATCCCGGCTAGTTCGTAATTTTGCAAACTGACATTTTTTTCGTTCAGGAGAACAGTTCGCTGTTCCGCGAGCAAGTTCGGATGCAAGCGACGCTGTTCGACATCTTCGATTCAGAGACTATGCTGAAAGAGCTCATGATGTAGGGTACAGTTCAGTTTGGAGAATTCAATTCAATTACGCAAAGAAAGAGTTTGGAGAAGTATTTAGTCCTATTGACCCCCACAGCATTATAGAATATTATCCGTTGTTAAAGAGGTTTTCTATTTCCGAAAACCTTCGCTGTGCGTTCTATTGTCTGTATCGAAAGTACTCTGCTTTACCTCAAATCACGATTGTTCCTCAAGTTCCATTGTTTCATAATTCCCATCACAATTTCGATCAAACAAATGCATATTTTGAATTGATAATAAATGTGTGACTATGTGTTGATGCAGTGATACACATTACCATCAAATGTCAATCAGTGCAACATCTTGCGCTGCGCTTTACCAATCATGTGTTACGTTTCGAGAGAATCAAGTGTACGCCAACTTCGCCAATCAATCACTACACTCTCACGTTGAGACGAAAGAGAGCGAAAGGAAGAAAGAGATAGAGAGACACAGGGAGACAGAAAGGGGGAGAGAGAGAGAGAGAAGCGAAAGCGTGCACGCTCGCAAACATTGATCGCGCGTCCCGTACACTCGCCCCTTCTCCTCCGATACCAATGCCGGAAGAGGGTGGTAATCGGAAGAAATGTCTCGTTTGCTCGACGCCCACGTCCTCCATCCATTTCGGCATCGAATCATGCCGGTGAGCCCCTCGATCCTTTTCATCACTTCGCTTTGGGAAGAGCAGTGCCAATCGCGTAAGCTGTCCTTAATGGTGCGTTTATCGTCGCCTGACCCCTCAGGTTGAGCGGTCAGAATGACAATTCTGACCCCTCAGAACGACCATTCTGACCCCCCAGAATGATCATTCTGAGGGGCCAGAGCAGTCATTGTGGGGTGTCAGACGAGGTGGACCCCCAAACTATCATTCTGACCCCCCAGAATGGTCATTCTGGGTGGTCAGAACGATCATTCTGAGGGATCAGAATTGTCATTTCGACCGCTCAACTTGAAGGGTCAGGCGACGATAAACGCACCATAAAATATTACCAAAAAGACACACGCCCATACCTTTAAATATCCCCGCGATATATGTGACATGGTTTGGTCTACTAAGTAGACCAATTTCGACTCGAACACTCGCTGAGACAGCGTAGAAATGTAAATTATTTAGTACATTGCAAAAAAAGCTCAGATGTTGAGTGAGTTAGTAATTTTCTGTGGCATCTGCGCGTGAACACTGGCCAGCTATTATCATAGATTGAGTGAATACTCGTATTCTTCTTCAAAAAGCTGTATTTCCATTTACAGGGCATGTTCAGTATTCTTCAAGCGTGTGGCAGTAGCAGGACGTCAATATCAATGCAAGAAGAATGACGGGAACTGCGGCGTCGCAGCAGGTGAGCAATCATTTTTGTCTGTTCACAGGGAAATAAGTCTACGACTCAATAAGTCTAAGCTGGCCAGCGATGACTTCAACGTCCAATAGGCGCAGGGGAGCGAGTCGGTTAGACTTTGACAGACGTCGTTCGGCAGCCCTGACGTCTAGAGTCGTCGACTTATTTCCATTAGAGTGTTTTGGATACAGCGTTGGAAGGATAGGCGAAAAAAGCTCAGAAGTTGAGTGAGTTCGTAATTTTATGTGGCTTGTGCAAAGCGTGAAAACTGGCCAGCTATTATCATACATTGCGTAAATTTCAAAATAATAGTTTTATTTTGAAAAAATCTTAGTCTCTTCTGGTTCTTTTCTCATTACACCCACTTTCTCCCTATGTTTCATACTAATAAGCCATGTAATAATAATAATAATAATAATGTTTATCATGCAATTTACATAGCAAATTGTAATATAAATTTGAGACTAAGTGAAAATAACGGCATACATGAGATACGATGTCACATATAGTGACAAAGAAGGTTTTCTCAGAAAAGCTGAGAAAAAGAGATAACATTTGATGAGATAGATCTAACGCAAAGATTGTAAATTAATGTGTTTGATGTAGTTCGAGAAAACATTGATACTACTATTGCTTACAATATCATCATCTAGACGATTCCAATGATGAACTATTCTATTTGAAAAGAAACGATTAAACCTGACGGTGTTACAAGTAAATGGACAAATTTTGAGCCTATGACCTCTAGAGTTACCAATACGATTAGAGAATTTAAATATTGATCTGGGGGTAATATCGCAATATCCGAAAATAATCTTATATGATACAAGAAGATCTATACGAGTTCGTCGGTCACAAAGGGAAGGAATCTTGAGCGCCACCAGTCTGTTGTGGTAAGATGTTGCGGGCAGGTCACATCTGCGGAAGACGATTCGAGTGAATCTGTTTAAAACATTCTCGAGGCGAGAAATGTTAGTTATCGTGCTAGGGTTCCATAATTCACAACAAAACTCGAGTAGTGGTCGGACATAAGTGCAGAACAATTTGGAGTATAATGCCGGGCTTTTATGTAGAGATGAACGATCGATGTATGAAAGAGCAACGTGCGGATGCTTTTCCTATAATATTTTCGAAATGCTTCGTAGAACTCAGTTTGTTATCGTAAGTAATCCCCAACTCCTTGACATGTCTTGCCTAGTCATCGATGATTCTATTTCATAACCATGAGAAAGATTATTATGAATTCAGGAGACAAATCTGCCTGCAGACGGTGCCGATTCGACAAGTGTATCGCAGTAGGCATGGCCTACGACGGGCCATTGAGGGTGTGGAAGAAGGACAAGAGGAATGCGGAGGAGAAATGCCAGGTTAGAAGGTTCAATTGCGGATTGAATCACACCCAGAATGAATATACTTACTATTGAGTATATTCTATACTGAGATATGAAACCGAGTATATGATATACTCAATATTGAGTATATTCTCTCATTTTCGCACGCTCTCTCGACGCGCGAATATACTCAATATTGAGTATATCATATACTCGGTGTCTCATCTTAATATATTCATTCTCTGTGCATGCTAAATTGGCGCTGCATTGCAATTTACGCAGTGATAATGAGCTCAGTAATGGCCGAAATGCAGATTTTCAATACAATTTTTTTTCAATACAATTTTGAAGGTCGAACCGCCGTCCGATGATAGTGACGATAGAAACGTGCCTTCGACATCAAAGGAATCCCTCCTGACCAGAGTCACCAGAGAATATCAGTAGGCCCCATTTTAATTGCATCATAATAGTTTATCGACGTCCGAGACGCGGTAGAATTAGCGATTTGAAAAGAGATAAGGGAAAAAAGGGGAGAGAGGGAAAAAAGGTCAATTTCAGAACGTGTTTCGAGCGTCGCCACGAATTGGAAGTAAATTTATTGCGAGAATGCGATTTTCTAGAAAAAGCGCCCCATCCTACGCAGGTAACATCGTTTTTCCACCATATTTTGAAATCAATTTGGATTTAAAAAAGAAAAACAATATGTTCCAGCGAAGAATATAATTTGTAGGACATTTATGCGAGTAATTTTGCCGTTCATATGAAGATCTTCAACTTCAACTTCATTGAAATGCTGAGATTTTTCGAGTCCATATTTCCGACGCTAGCCAAGTTACCGTTTATGGAAAGGGTATGCTGTTACTTCAATGCAAATTTCGCTATCTGATATCTTTATTATCCTTTCTTTATTATGCTTGCAATTTGTAATGGGTTTAATTGACTAATTTCCAGCGCGTCCTATTTCGCTCCTATCTCATAAAATTTACGACAATTGAAAACTTCTTCCGAACGAAGCAACTTTGGGGAGGAATGGAAAAACAGTGAGTGATTTCCTTTTCTTACCGGATTCGCATTACACAATTTTGGCGTGAAACTAATTAGTGGTATTTTTTATTATGGCCACGGGAACAATCAAACTAGCGTCTCTAATTAGCACATTCCATGATAACAATTGATTCAGGGGATCGATGAGCTCGATACTGACCTGTTTCGACATGGACTCACTCGAAGATTTGATGGATGTTGAGTTGGGAGGAGACAATCGTAAAATAATATTTGAGTGAGTTTTAAAAAAATCCAACTCACTCGAAGGCAATGGTTGCGCATGCACGGAATGGAAAGGCAGTTTTATTTTTTAGGCAGTTTATATTCTCAAAATAATAATAATAACAATTAATCAATATCCCTCCCAGCTCGCTCCGTGGTTATCTCGACGACCAGATCGCGCTTGTACAACCGACACTCGACAGGGCGGCCATTGACGATACAGAACTGCATGCGATATTTGCCCTACTCGTTTGTGATGCAGGTAGTATTTGTTTGAGAATAAACAACAAAAATTAAAAGAAAGAATGAATATATAACTTATCAATCAAGTTTTTTTATAAGAGCGAAACGTGGGCGTTAATTTTTTTATGGTTTTGGGACGAGGCTAAATCACTACGCATACCATTTTCATTTTTTCGTATAGGAAATGTGACGGTGTTAATGTTAAATGTTGCTTCAGACGTCGCATCGGGCGACCTTTCCGAATCCACAATGACTGCGCTCGATGATATACGAACCGAGGTGCTACACGACTTGCACTGGTACTACACGAGACAATTGGGTCTGGCCGAGTACTCGACGCGGCTCGGCCACATTATGATACTCTGCTTTGCACTGGAGGTGTGGTTTTTCTCTCTCTGAATACTCCTCGCAAGGCAGTTTTATTGAACAGTCCAGGGCACGTAAATTTGTTAACGTGACCTGGACGGCGCAATTGTTAATTTTAGGGTAATTTTACGCGCAAAACTGATACGCGCAGAAAGCACGTGCTCAAGTCATGTGCATGCGCCGTATCTTTATTTCCGAATCTCCACAAAAAGTAGTGTGCAATTTTCAGGAGTGCTCTGCGCTCTTTCGTGAGCAGTTTCGCATGCAGGCTGCGTTATTTGATCTCGTCACAGCTGAGAGTATGTTGAAGGAGCTCATTCTATGACGGGACTAAATTTTACTTTCTATTCGATTACAAGCTCACATTGACTAAACCTTACTGATAAAGACAAGTTGATGTGTGATTCCGGTATATGACATAATAACGTGTTGTAGTCTGAATGATTTATCAATTATCGTTCATTTTTTGACGTTATTCTGGTCGTGCAAGATGTTATCGACCATGCAATTGGTACATGACCATTTGCTCGTTGAAGATATCTAAGATCTTGAAGACGTCCAGTATATTCCCCCGCTCGTGATGAGTATCCTGCACAGGCGAACATTATACTCAGAGCGGGATATATCCAACTTCCCTTACACTGGAGATGTTGTTCCTACTGAAAGATCATGTTTAATTGGGAGATAATTTATCATCATCTCTCGACTTTGCATGCACTTTCAGCAAGATACAACATTTCCAGAGTAAGGGAAGTTGGAGCTCCGTGTATAGACAGAGTGCGAACTACATATCTTAGAAGTCGACATCTAGATAGTCAATTTCTTGATGAGATAGTGTGCGATAGTGAGAGAGTCGAGGGTGAAGTCTCATCATTACACTCAGAGACGAATTACTTCGCAATGCATGCGATTTAGTAAATAAATTACTTACGCTCTCCTCATTTCCCATGCTCTCTATGTTAAAAAGTAAGTAATTCATTTGCTAACTCCCATGCTTTTTCTCTGAGTGTAGCTATTTGCCATCTTTTGATGTTGGCATCTACGAGAGCTCGTGTTCTGTGTAGGTTTTCGAAACGAATGTTTATTTATAAATGTTATAATAATTGCAATAATATAACGCACTCACCTGCACAGAGGCGAGGAACATAAGGGCTTCGCCCATACGCGCAGCGTACTCATTTACTCCCATTCGCTTCCTACAAAAAACAAATCATATTCTTAATTAAAAACAATATTTAATTTAAATGATTCAAAATTATAAGAATAAAAAGAGATACAAAGGAAAGGTTAAAAGAAAATAGGTAAAAGCTGTAAATTCATTTCCTATCATGTCCATTACCATAGTTTTTGAGCACACCTGTACAATTTGTCGAGTTGTGCGAAGATTAAGCGTCGATAGTTTTCTGCGAGTTGATGAACGCTCTCGCTTACATCAATCTTCTCTGCTAATCAAGCATTCTAATCATCACTCAAATAACATCTAATACACTTAACAGACCTATAGGTATTGCAACCAAATTCTATTGTACTATTTTTAAATGTTATTTTATAATCTCAGAATCCCAATATGGGCAAAGGTAAAGGTGTTCCATGTCAAGCGATTTTACAGTAGCAAGCTACCACGCTAGATGGGGCAAGCCGGTAAGCCAGCTGCAACGTGGGATTACGTAACCCAAGCTTTCCCAAGGCATCTAGGGCACGTTACCTTTCGCAATCAAAGTTGCTACCAATTTACCGCCCCGGGGTGGATGGAAGGCTTGGTTGGCCTGGGCGGGGATCGAACTCGTGACCCTTCGAATGACTAGCAGTTGCTTACACCACTCGGCCATTCGCCCTCTATATATCCAATATGGGAGTATGGTTCATTGATATTTTACCTTTTTTATTGTTAAAACACTTTTTTCGAGCTCACCGCGTGACACACTCTAGCGAAGACAACGAATCTCGTTTACAATTTTAAAAAAACGGTTTTCCCGCGCGCAATGGAATGTACTGTAAGAATGGGCAATGTCGACTGCTCACCGAGTGACCAGAAGCTGAGAGCGAGTACAGCGACGAATTCGTCCTCGCACGGATTCCATCGGCCCATCTTCGATCGAAGTTGTCTCATTTCGGTATCGAGATAACAGGAAAGCATCCTGGAGTTACTTTTTGTTATTGCGAGAGGAGTTCCCTTATTGGCAGGGATCTCCTCTCACGATATAAATTTGTCATATTTGGCATTTCCTGGTTGTCAATTCGGTTCAAGCAGATGATGGTCCCTAACTACTTCGCAACGTGTTTTTACGCAAATGGAAGAAGTCAGGCCCTCTGTCTTTTTTCGAACGTAACAATGAGCGGAAAACGCTAATTGCTGTATAGTTTAAATGAAAATGATACAATCGATTTACCTGGTAGCTAGCTCTCGGTTCTTTAAACTGTTCGTGTCGGAAAGAAAGTACGGCAGCGTGTCAAAGTCTATGTACGTTGTGTAGCTCACAAAGCACCTTCAACAAATACTTTTTTTTGCATATTGTATTTGTTGTCGTAGCCAAAATCTGATTTTTAAAAAAAAATCATACATTGTTTCTCTCTCCGGAACTTTAGTGTGCATGCGGTACGCATTGTCTAGCGTAATGAAGAAGGGATAGAAGTTGCGGATGAGCTGCCACTGAAAATAAAATCGTTCTCTCGAATCGCCGGTTGCCGGGCAAGTGGTCGCTTGGTGGGAATTGTGCGAAGGGTGGTTCCGGCAAATAGGTTTTTCTGGATTTCCGTGCAAAACAAAAAAAGCGGCACGAGGTGAGAGATCCTCGCAATTTACCTTCTCAAGGTGTAAATATGGACAACATTTCCGTACAAAATATAGGGCAGAGGGTGTGCATAGTAGTATTGTTATTTGCAATAATTCTACTCGCGAAAAACAAAAGTTATTCGCGAATAACCGTTTGTTACTCGCGGATAGGATTATTCCAAATAACAACACTATTGCATAGTTATGTTCACTCACTGTTGCAATTAGAGTGCGAACTGTGAGACCACGATCTCTTCATTTCACACACTCTCTCGTCTATCGACCGGTCTAGAGAGTGTGTGAAATGAAGAGGACGTGGTCTCACATTTCGCACTCTAGTTGCAATGCCCTCTTTTAACCTACTTGCTCGCTGTGTTCGAGTGTTTTGAACTCTTCAAAAGCCGCTGTGGCAAAGTTGAACATCGCCGTGATCAGTATTCGCGTGGTGTGGTTCATAGACGCGCCTGTCGCGGGGATCACCAACTGCAATTAACATGAAATTAATTAATTAATTATTTGTTAAATATAAATAAGATTAAGCACGAAGATGCAAGTCGGTCAAGCATTTTTTGTAAAGCAATAAACTACAGCGTTTTATGATAGCATCACCCACACTCATACTAGGGTTCTGTATTCAACGCCTTCCTACGCTTAGGACGAACGCCTTTTCAAAAATATCGCATCATGCCGTCCACCGTAATCCCGTTGTCAACCGATTCGTTGGATCTTGTCAGCAATTCGCCCGTTCGTCGGATCGAGTTCATCAATCTGCAACTAGATTTCAACTAGACTTTTAGAAAAATTGTTACTTGCTCTATTTGTTTCAGGACCAAAGAGAGACAGCAACAGCAGGGCGTCGTTGAGACTAGAGTGCGAAATGTGAGACCACGATCTCCTCATTTTGCACACTCTCTTCACCGGTCGGTGGATGAGAGAGTGTGTGAAATGAGGAGACCGTGGTTTCACATTTCGCACTCTAGTTGAGACTCACGCGTGCGCTCCCCTAGTCGTCCGGATAACGTCGTTAACCGGTTCGATAACGGGCAAAATGTTCATCGATGCAGCAACACAACGTGCCGACGTCGATGACGCCGTTGTCCAACTGCAATTATAAATAATTTTTTTGATATTAAAAACGAAATCGAAATTTCAAGCACATGGCTCTTTAAAGGGATCCGGCATCGAAAAATAAGTTATTTTTATTTTAAAAATTAGAAAATTCTAAGAATAACTGTGAAAACCGCATATTTTTACGATTTTTTATAAATTAATTATGAATTTTCAAAGATGGTAAAATTAAGGTATACGGTTGGTCTCGCATCCTCGGACTTACGCTGTTTAGCGGCTGCAGAATCTCAAAAGGGACGATGCCGAAATATTTTTGCGTTTCTTTCTACTGATTCGTCCTCACAGATACCCGACATTGTCTAATCAATAGCAAAAACACTTACTTTCACTTTGCTAATGCCTTTTTTAAACTTCTGCAGCCGCTAAACAGCGTAAGTTTTGAGGATGCAGGAGCTACAGTACCTTTGAAACACGATTTTTTGAAAATTCATAATTAATTTATAAAAAATCGTAAAAATATACGGTTTTCACAGTTGTTCTTAGAATTTTCAGCTCTTTTGAATAAAAATAAAATTAAAAGAATATAAAATTATGATTTTTTGGCTGCAAACTCCCTTTAACAGCAATTTGCGGCAGCGGGTACACGCCGCATTCCTGGTGCGCGCCCAATACGGATATCGCTTCGGTGTTGTGCGTACTCTCTTGAAGCCTCTTATTCTCTGAGAGTGAGGATACCTCCGTTTTCCCGCTCTCTAACTCGAATTGCCGGAAGACGAACACCAATCCGGCATTCCTTGTGCGCGCACTTCACACTACACTCTCTTCTAGTGTGTGCGCGCGTGTTGTCTACTATGTGTTTTCCTCTCGCCCTCTCTCGAAACATTTACCCGTCCTTAGCAGGGTTATTCTATATCGGGGAAAGGCACCCGGAAGTCGGGAGTTGCACGTATTTTGGCAATCAAAGATGGAAGGGAACTCTCTCTCTTACTGTATAACTTTAGCAGCAGCGGCATTTGATTCCGGCGCAAACTGCTCTTTCTTCAACAGAGATTCGAACGTTCTCCGCTGAAATTGTATATTGCTTTTGGAAAATATTTTTATAAATTTAAACATGTTCAGAAATTACCCGGCTCTCTCGCAAGGCCGCAATTATTCGATCGTAGCGACACTTCTTGCACGAGTATTTACGATCTGCAATATCGCAGAGTGGTCAGATAAAGAATAAACAGTTGCTACTCAGGCATAGGGGTGGTGGAGACCGCCTTGAGTGTTGAAGACCTAGCACCTTTACCTTTTACCTTTTAGTATTGGGGGATAGGGTGTTAAATGATGAGACGTAGTAAAAACAACTCAGAATGATTATATTGTAAGTGACAGTCTTTAGCGGACCGGTGACGGAACCTTAAGGCTGGAAATGATGGAATTTATACTTTTCATAGTGTTGCAATCTACTGATCCCGTCCGGCACACGAGCGGTCGCTTGAACTGATTTGCACGCCTACAATGATTAACATTAACCCCACATCTACACAACATAATTCGCTAAAATCGACTTAATGATCATAATATGACGGGTGCAACTAAAATTTGCACCACAACTGCGAATAACGATCCGATTTTTTAAATAATGGCTGAAATCGAGATCAACAGATTGTAAATACCATGTGCAGTCAAACGCCAAAATTGCAACTTATATATTAGGCAGCTCTGGGAATTTCCATTAACCTGTTCATTTATTGTGGTTTATCTTCAGATATAATTAAATTGCCATTCTGACACACTTTTGTAATGGCTTATCCAATACACCATTCTGACAAAATGTCAGAATGGCGAATTGGGGAAAATCATTATGTTAAGAGACCGAGCCATTCTGACAAGTTGTCAGAATGGTGAATGTTCCAAACATTTCCGTAACAAATGGCGAAAATTTTTATGTTTTCATGTGATGTTCTCGCAAATTATCTTTTATTCATTTATAGTTGTTCAGAACGATCAGACTGATCATCTTCTGTTTCTTCATACTCCACTTTTCGTCTTTTCGTCGCTTTATGGTGCTTCAATCTCTTGTGTTTAGGCCGAGAATGAGTCTGAAATGAAGATTTCAATCATTGCATTATGTATTCGCTTGAACTCACTTTGTAGCCCTCTCCTTTCAGAAAGGCATGCATGTTTTCCTCTTCTTCTAAATCGTCAATTGGGTTTTCGATGGTGAATTTTGACTTTATTTTTGATATAATTTCGTCAAATGACTCTGAATTTTTTGGTAAACGTCCTGGACATAATATTTTTTGTTATTTTCTTACCTGGAATTGTTGTTGTTTGATTAACGAGAAGATTGTTCATAGCTGAATCTCTGCTCTTGTTCCAATATCCACCGCATGTGTTTTTCAATTTTGCTGCGCCTGTTTGCATTGCAATTATATCCATCTTTTCAACTTTGACTTGAATATCGATTTCTCCAGACTGTAAACTTGGTGGTTAAAATTTACAGATTTAAAATAATATGTGTTGATTCGCATGAAAAACCTTAAAAATCGGTAATCCTTTGTCCTTTCCTGTCATCATGAGTCCTTTCAACACATTGTGGTGGGTAAAGGGCACCATCCTATCAAGAAGGTAATCGGCATCGAATTTCACATCTACGATATATTATTTACAATTATATCTCCCAAATTTTAACGCACCACCTCCGTCGTCCCTATAGATACGAAAGTGATGGTATAAATGACGATCCTTGTAGTGATTTGCCATATCGCTGATACTTTCCTTTATATTGTACGTGTAATTTATGAACTCGGTACTTGTGTAACCAATACTTTCCAATACGGTAGCCATCTCTGAATATTTCTTCTTCTTAAGAGTTAGTGAAAATTGATTACCAGTTGGAGTGAAAACGTCGACAACATCGAGTTTACGTTTCAGACTTCCAAAATGTGCATCAACGCTGGAATGAGTGTGACCGCACGTATTGTAGAATATTATTATCTGAATATATTATCTTTTAATGTTCCATTAACAATTTACAAACTTGTTGAAAGGGGAGAAGCTTCATCAAAAGACCCATTGAACCGAAGAAGAATGTACTTTTTTGGATAAGGACGTTATCCATGTTAATGAATAAGGTGTGTGATAGTTTTTTAACCTTAATCATTTCTTTTATGAATTTACTTTGCGTAATTTAATTGTTTACCTTAAGCAGAGTTCGGAGAATTGACGTGACTATGAAATCGGTCGTTGAGGTGTACAGACCGTCGAATAATGATAGAAAGTCGTAATTAAGGTAAGATAATCCATCATCTGAACATTTATTAAATTGATTTTTTTCTAATAATTATACAGTTTTGCTCTCACCTGCAGGTATTTGAGCTGTAAGGAGGTCAATATTCTGTCGCGATTCGTCAGTTATTGATTTCGGTCTGATTCTCATTGATGGAATTTTTGTTCGTGCTTTCCCACATGCATCGATCTTCATAAAAGTTATGTTTTCATTTTCACGGCTGAGTCCTTCCATGTGTGTTACGTAACATCTTTCTCGTCTAAGCGGCAGTTTTAATGAATACAGAATTTTTAAAGAGTCCAATCTCACGCTACGGCTTCGCAATGCAGTGCTCTCCATTTCAATGCTTGCTGTTTCCTGGTAAGATCAGAAGACGTAAACTCAGTTCTCAATGCGACGCAGATATTACAGTTCAGGAAGGAATCTCGCTGAAAAGCGAACTTATTTTATAAATTATTTTATAACTTACTGATCTAACACGCATTTGTAAGCGAATAATACTCTCGATTCTGCTACGACGAATCGACACACCAGAAACGTGTCGAAGTAGCTTTCTGATTACGAACGTTTTTGTTATCGCAAATTTAGCTTTCTCTCCATTGTCACCCACTCACTCACTTACCGTCTTGTAACAGTTGGTGGTAAGATGAAACCTCCGCGCGGATCACACTGCCCAAAACGTCCGCACAGAGTGAGTGCATTGGCAGCGGTCTCGATAGTTTTGGCAGATGGGTTTTTTCTACCACTATTTCCATGAACAGATGTAATGTCCCCGTAGTATTTTATCACAATATTTTCCATTCTGAAAATGAATTACAGTAAGTAATACAGTAATACAAATGGAATCTAACGGAATATAAATACATACCGTGCAATTGAAGTGTTAATGACCACTGCGAATAATCCAATGCACACTTTTGTACCATTTAACTCATTTAACTCTTCACTTCCACTTCAGACCCAGATTGAAATGAACTAAGATAACGCATCTATTTACAATCAGAGCGTATAATATTGCTTACTTTTGAATCAAATATTGATTGATAGCAGATTGCATCGCCGATTTTTTGTCGCTCTCGGTATGACGACAGCATCCTTCCACCAAGGAAGATCGCGCATGTAGTACGTCATACCTGGAGATACAATTGTTTAATACGGCATAATTACAATTTAAAATGACAAACCGTGTAACAAATAGGTTGCATTGACTTGGACAGCAGTTTTTCTTGAGACATTGAGTATCCGTCCATGCCTTTCTTTTCTTAGAGAAAAATTGATGGAATTTTAGGCCGTTGTCGACAACCAATTTCGCGTCCATCTCAAGCGCCGACCAGTTCACGTCATTTCACATCGATGAAGTGAAGTGAGGAGAAAGGTCACTCGTTAATCTCATAGTCAAATTTTTCACTTTTTTGAAATGATTCGCAGTCAAATTCAAAACCTTTCACTTCATCCCTCTTCATTCTCATCTATTCTTCCCTTCGGAGTCGGTTGGTGCACTTCACTTTCACTTTCATTTTCGCAATCGTTTATCCTATTTCACACTACTTTCCAGTGAAATGGACGAATCGGACCAGACAGACGCTCCCGATCACAGTACTAATGATATACTGAGCTCTACTGATGATGACGAGCAATCGACTTGCCGTAAACGCCCTCGAGTGAGTAATTACTTTGCTATACTTTGTAAGAATTACTTTGTGATTGTTTCAGACTAAGATATCTGAGTCAAGTGGTTCTTCCTCATCATCCTCGTCGGGCTACAGTATCGGCTTGGGCACCCTTCCCTCCTCCAGTGGAAATGCTGAAGAAAACGAGGTATTTAGAGACTGAAGTAATTGATTCATACATTTATCAGGATTATCGGACGAAGGCGAGAAAGAGAGAACTTACTAATAAAAACTCGGAATCACTAATTGATAAAGTGTATCTCACGAAGGACGACTTAGCCTGGGTGCGATAAATTTGTTATCGATATTCCATTATTTATTTTACAAATGTTTCAGATACCTATTGATAAGCTAAGGACATCCAGTATTCTTCGAGAAGGATCTGGCCATCATGAACATGTGCTGCAATGGATGATAGTGAAGAAACCAGCACCAGAATCGATTATTCTCTCTGGCTTCAAAGGTGACAGGTGGGACATTTTATTTAGTTTCCCCCCAATTTGATTGATGATTTGAAATTTGAGCTTCATTACGATACTTGATGGAGTAGCGAGACTGCTGGCCATGCGCAAAGTGAATGAGATGTCCGAAGAGGAGGGACCATACGAAAATGTTCTTGTCAAGCTTGTCCTATCAGAAACCATCAGGCAGCTTTGTCTGTGATACGAAAAGGCAATGCTCATGACTACTCATGGAAAGACAAAGTTTGTCAACTTATTCGTTCGTTGTTTGCAAACTAACAGTTCAGGTCTCCCATCTCTATCTTGCGACTACTATTCTTCGCATAGATATCTCTCAAAGCTATCAACAATTGTTCAAAAGCCTGAACAATATATTGCCGCAGACAATATATACAATCCGACTAGTAAGGTTATTCAAATGCGAGAAGGAGAGTCAGGAGAAAATTTTTCAAATGCTTGATGGCAAGGTTAAGAATATTTTTCATTAAATTTGAGTATAATATTTTTCTAAGGATGTTTCTCTCCACGAATTCGATGTGTTCTATCTCGCAGCCGACAACAACAGAGTCGAAGCGAGAGACGCGCTCGACTCAAAGACGCGCTTCATGCGAAATGGGGATGGGACGGATTTCCGGAATGTATGCTTTTTGTGATTAGAAATTAGAAAAAAAATATATTTCTTTAATATTAGGATTGTCGATGTATCGCGAAAAGTGTTGGAGCACTACTACGAGAATACAAATATTCTCCAGAGATATCGAGAGAAGTCGAAGCAAGAGTGAAGCATGTTGAGAAAAGTGTGGCATACCTAAAGTGTGTAGCCTCTTTTCTTCGAATTAGCCCAATCAAATTTTTCAGGACAACAATGCGGATCGGTAGATGGAAAAAGGTGAGAACGGTGGACGAAATTGTATCCGGTATAGAGGAGTGCCTCGTAAAAGAGAAGGATCAAGCAAAGGAAAAAAATGGTCTGGCGGTGCATGTGGGAAATATCGATTCGGAAAACTATGACCTCTATCTCCTGAAATACGAGGTACATAGAGAAATAAATCAGGTTTTGTGAGGTGCATTTAGAATCATATTCACCAAGGATCATCGAGGAAGCAAAAGAATATCACCAAAACAACGGTATGAAACTTTAAATATGCGAACAAAACTCATTTTTGTTTCATTTCTCAGACTTTCGGATCAATCGATGAAGTCAGAAACGGTATCTGCGCCTATCTCGACACCCCCGATGGAGAAATTCATGGGTATAGTGGAGAAGAAATCTTTTTCGCGGTTGAAGACATCAAACAGAAAGGTAGGTATAATCGCTTGAACTAAAACAACTCTAATTTTTTTCTGAGAATTATAGGTTGCCTCACTCGAAATATTGTGAAGAGCAAACTCCTCATTCGCAAGAATAACTTGACCCTCGACAAAAAGCAAGCCATTACGGCCCTCGACCAAAGAGGATTTCGTACGATGATGGACTGTGATGTACGAGTTATCGAACAACCTTATTCAACACATAATACATTACAGTCCTTGCCAAGAGTCTTCTCTGCATCACACATTTTCGTTGAAGATTGTTCAAGCGGAGTAAGAGGTGGCTTGTCTCCCTGAAATATTCACGGAAATATATTGTCTCTTCAGAGTTCATCCGTGCCCATTATCGACTGATCGGTTCCATCACTGTGAAAGATGACGATGACAGAGAGATAATCACGAATCTTCTAAATGAAATCGACTGGAGGATGGCTGTCAAGAAGAAGAAGTCATGAATTCTAATAACCTTAATTTGTCTGACATTTCGTTCCCTAAATAATAAATCATGTAGCGGTTGAAATATCTTGAGATCCAATCTATGCACAATAAAGAGTACACATGAATTATAGCGAATAGACCATTTCGACAACTTGTCAGAATGGTTGGAAATGGCAGGGACGAAAAACCATTCTGACAAAATGTCAGAATCGTTGTTCAGATTTGCCATTCTTACACCTGTCGTTATGGTTTTTCCGGGCCGAGAGAATCAATGAAGAGCAATAAGACGTGGAACACATAACATCTATAAAACATATATTAAAATTGAAAAGAATGAAATTGAACTTCATAGTATATGGCTTTTTGCTGTGCGAACCAAGCTTCCGAAAACGTGGAATGGTACCCTACTTTTTAGTCAACTATGGTGCAAATTTTAGTTGCACCCGTCATATATCATTAATGAAATGCGGCTACTCTTGTAAGAGAATCGAATTCTATAGAGAGGCGCGAGTTAGAGAGTTCGCGCGCTATTCAGGGGATTTTAGCAGTGGGAGATAGAGCTTGAAATTAGGATAAATAATTGAATCAGTCATCTTCATTAAACTGACAATATCCGCCGGTCAGTTGTGAATGAAGAGACTCAATTATTTACTCGCATTTAAAACTGTGTCCAAAGTTAAGAGTTACATGACAACTTTTCAGGAAAGAGAACAATTACCCGAAACCTGAAAAGCAACTCTACTATGATGCTTACTTGTAGAACATTGCGCACGATCGACAGGCATCGATGCTCATGTGCATGTGACGAGTCGGAGCGCCGCAGATCAAGCAAATACGAATCTTAAGAGCATTTATTTCTGCCCTGTGAATCCCCCTTTTTCTAGCGTATTGGCACATTTGTATGCGTGTTGTCGCGCCCTTGTGGTGTATGCTTTATCATACACCAAATATTTTTTGTTTATTTGTTTATATAAATAAATAAATATTTGCATAACGCGAAGTCCGCTTTCTACTTATCACATATTTATTTATTTATTTCGCTTTTATTTAGTTATATTTATTTGTACCATCGCTGAAATCGGGTGTACCTAATGAATAAGACGGCTAGGTAGCTAATTACAGCGTAAGCACCTATCAATGCTCTCTTTCTACAGAGCAAGGAACCAGTTCTCACGAGAAAAAGCAAAATTTCGATTGAGTGGGAGGAGGGCAAAACTTTTTTCTGTGTGTGTGAAACTAGTTTACTTAGTAGGGATGCCTGTTCGGTGTTGCGTATACCCTCTGGCTGTCTCTTTTTCTCTAACTCTCTTCACCTTATCAGCCGTATTACCGATCTCTCATTGAAAAGGCCGTAAAACGATTGCCGAACTCCCTATTACTTAGATTCGACAATTTGTATGACAGCGTTGCATGCTCTAGTGTGGAGGTTTGAAAGTGCAACAATCCAACACTTCGCAAACCAACACTCTCAGACCTCCCCCCGCCCCCCCTTATAAAAGTACAGGAAAAGGTAAAGATGCTACCGAAATCAAGAGGACTTTACATCGACAAGCGACCACTCTGCCGGGGCCGACCGGTGAGGCCGGTTGCTGCACAGATCTATCCGGTGAGGCCGGTTGCTGCACAGATCTTTTCAATGTTGCTACTGCCCCACACTTATATTGATTATCTTTAATCCTTCTTCAATACTTTAATTGCCGTCACACTCTTCGTGGGTGTGCCAAATAAATAAATAAATGAAACGAGGGGGTCGAATTTCGAGATCTCGTAATTCTAAAATTTTCTCGAAATTCACCTTCAGGCTGAAGCTTCAAATTTACTCTTTTTCTTAATTTTCGTTCGAAAATTTGCATATGTTATTGAAGGGGCTCCAAATTCATTATCGCCTTCTCCCTCTCGCCGTGAGCGGTCGATTGGCCGTAGCTGGGGCTATTCTAAGGAGTGCCAAGGCCATATTCTCATTATGCTCTACGGCTTTGCAGTCAGTAAGGTAGCTGCTAATTTTCTTCATGTAAACTAATTCATCGTCGTGTATTAATTTGCGAAGCAAAGAAGGGGCGCGATAGTGTGGTCAGATGATGATGCGAATGGCGAAGAAGAAGCAGAGCGAAAGCGAGGCGGAGATGCACACTAGGGATGCAAGTTCGGTTTTCGTATTACGAGGATCGGTAACACGGCTGATAAAGAGGAGTTCATTTTTTTCATATATTTTCATGTATGATGGGGCTGGATCTATAAAATTGTTCTCTGTGTATGTGTCGGACGGTGACGACGGAACGAAACTCTCTAACATGTGCCTCTCTAGTGAACTCAACACTCTCAGAGAGCTGGCGAGATGAGAATAAGAAGAATAAAAATACTAAGAAACTGTCGAGTATTTCTCATGCTCCCACAAGTTAATGTTATACGATAAATACATTTAACAAATGAAATTGTCTGATAAATCGCAGGTTGTTCCGGAAGAGTTTGAATATTTGTTTGATTTCAAAGCTGGAAAATGTCGCTAAATACTTTTTCCAACATTCGAAGTTTTCTTTTCCTCATGTTTCCATATGAGCCCGTGTGCATAAAAGTCGGACAAGACTCGGTATCGGTAAAATGACTTTGTGTCGGGGGGGGGGGCGGTGGGGTAGGAATCTCCCTCAAAAGGAACTACAAATACTACGCGCATTGTCTGTGTGTATCGGGTGTGCGGATACACTATCGTGAGAGAAACAACAGAGAAATAGAGTGGAATGATGTGCTCACTAGGGATGACAAAACGGCATTCATACCGGCAAGCAATATAAAGTTACGTAAAGAAAACCGTTACTAGTTTGTTGATGGCATTGACTTAAAATCCATAGAAGTGAAAACAATCATACGATACGCGAATTGCGCAGGCAAATGGTAGTTAAATAATTATTTTCCGCATTGATGCCGGCATTCCGATTTCGTTTTGTCATCCCTAGTGCTCACATGAGCATGTTGATGTTGTCGTTGATGTTGTCCCGATTAGGGCACTTTACTGATGTTTTCGTTGATGCATTCCGCATGTGCCGTCCCACCACTTTTCAATGTTCAAAAAATCAATTATCCGAGTGTAATGTGCCTGAGTGAGCTCGGTATTGTTTACTGCTCTCCGTATCAGTGATGGTTTATCTTACTGATATCACGCTCGAGAGAAAGAAAGAGTGAGAGCGAGCGAGCGAGAGAGAGAGAGAGAGCAGGGATCGAGAAAGACGTAATCGCCCTCCGTTGAGTGTCCATCGATTACTTTGCCTTGTTCTTTTCGCTTTTCAAATGTTGGTTGCCGACGAAAACACTAGGAAATGTCTGATATGCGCGACGCCAACGTCGTCCATTCACTTCGGCATCGAGGCCTGCAGGTATCACCACGTTTTCCTGATTCAATTTTTATTTTAATTACATTTAATTATTTTAAAATATTTATGAATATATCAGAGCCTGCTCAGCCTTTTTCAAGCGAGCGATTCTCTCCGGCCGCAAGTATCCGTGCAGGCAGATCCAGCGAAACTGTTCCATAGCGAAAAGTAAGTTTATTTCTATTTATAGAAAAATTTCATTAATAGCGGTTGCGGATAGCGTACTATCAATAAAAAAAATATCAATAAAATTGATTTAACCGCAACCTATCCGCTATCCGCAACCGCTATTATTAATGCAATTTTTTTTAAATTTATCAATTTTATCGATAGCACGCTATCCACAACAGCTATTAACGCAATTGTTAAAATTGAAATGAGGGCAAATTGAATTGGGTTTCCTCGTGTTTCAAATTCCTCAAAATTCACATACCGGAGTATGTGAATTAAGACGGCCGATCCAAATGTGTATACACCTTACTGTACACAGGCATGAATATCAAACATCGCGCGCATAAACTCGTTACTTTAGTTTATTCTAATAATTCACACCATTCAGACGACAAATTCGCGTGTCGTCGATGTCGTTTCGAACGATGCTTAGCTGTTGGGATGGTCTACGATGGACCACTTCGATTGAGCAAGAAAACGTTCCAGCAGGTTTTTCCCCGACTTTCCCGACGGTTCCCGACTCTACTTCCAATGTACCCTACTTGTATCTTTTCATTTAAGTTTTGAGATTGGACCATCGTTCAAAGATGCGGCAACTGAGCCATCAACATCGAAAGAATCTCTCCTCGAGAGAGTCACTAAACTATACCAGTGAGACAAGCTGTTTATTTTTATCAACAACTATTATAGATTTTTTTCATTTATATTTTGATAGTTGTCACTTCCAGTGCATGTTTTGATCGTCGCTACGAATCGGAGTGTACATATCTGCGAAACTGCACTTCCGCTTTTAGACTCCCGCATCCGGAGCAGGTTGGTTTAATAATAGACATAATATGTATAAATAGTTATCGTTTCATACGCTAATCAAATAAAAATTCAAAAAAAGTGAACCTGACAAATGCCGGCAAACAAGAGATACGACATCGTGTGGACAAAGTTGGCACGAAGTATTGGCCAAAACCTCACTCAACTGAAACTGCAGCCATTAAGTAGCCGCACCAGTGAATACAAAAGAAAATCATTCGAAGTAGTTTGACTTTGTTTGCGTTCGCAGGAACTCTATTCGGCCACGTTCGATGTCGCCATGATCACCTTTAACTGCACGATCACTGAGATGTGGCGCTTCTTCGAGGCAGCGTTCCCGACACTTGCGCAGCTCACCTTCCCAGAAAAGGTACAAAAACGGTTTAAAAAATAAAAAAAAAGATACATCAAGCGTTCTCAAGTATCAAGTATCAAGAATTGATTTATTCTTCGCCATCCCAATTGCACGTCTTTGTCACCTCCATGCACTACATTCTACATCGCAAAGACAAAGAAAGATGATACTAAAATTGTAGTCACGGCGCAATCTTTCACTCGACTTATATTCATTTCAGCGCGCCCTATTCCGGAACTATCTGCCCCGGTTGACGACGCTGGAGACCGCCTTCAGGACGATGCGCATCTGGGGAACCGATACGAAGTAGTAAGATCATGCTTTCTTTTATTAAGGAAGGGATAGTTGAATAAATCATCGCGCGATACACCTAACCCTATAATTACTCACTTTTGGGGCCTTGGGGAGGGGCCGGCCAGCGATTATTTTCCCGAATATCAAACTCTAAATGTCAGCACGATGTGCTCGCTGCTCATCTGTGTGGACGTCGAGTCGATCGACGAGCTGCTGGATGCGCACGAGGGAGGAGAGAATCGAGACACCATGATCGAGTGAGTGCTGACTAGAGTGCGAAATGTGGGACCACGGCCTCTTCATTTCGCACACTTTCTAGACCGGTCGACAGACGAGAGAGTGTGTGAAATGAAGAGACCGTGGTCTAACATTTCGCACTCTATCGCATAGTCCGCATCCCCTCGAAAACATTCAGGCACACACAAATATACCAAATAAATTTCTATCCAGCGCAACTCCATGCGATCTTATAATAATTCAAAGTGTCATGAACCCTTTCAGGGGGAGGGGGGGGGTGAGTGTAGATCATCGGCGACGCATCGTTACCGATTCTTAGCCTAAGGAATGAAGCGGTCGTTGCAGCGCCCTGCGTCTCTACGTCGACGACCAGGCGGCACTCATTGAACCCGCGATGCGCAAGGCGAGCATCGACGAGACAGAGCTACACGCTCTCTACGTTCTGATAGTGTGCGACACTGGTGAGACGACTTTGAATCGGCCACGTGACACGCTAGTTCTTTTAAAAAACTCATTTTTATCTTTAAATAGCGTCTTGTGAACATTCGGTTTCAATCATCAATGTTTCATAAAACTATAGATCAGCGACATGATTGAAGAACTCTTTCAGATCTGAATATCGACATCTCCGAGGCAGTATTGCGATTGCTGGATGACATTCGGTCAGAAGTTCTGGCGGACTTGCACACATACTACAAGGAGACTATGGGATTGAGTGATTACTCGACTCGTCTCGGCAATTTGATGACAATCTGTTACACACTTCAGGTGAGCCGTTTCAAACATTCACAAAGGGACCAGACGACAGACCTTGTGAACAAGTTAGTGAGAACCTCTCTTTATTTTAGACACCCTCTCACTGTGGGGGTGACTATTCCGCAACGGGTTATAACTCAATGCAAACTTGGAGCATCTTCTAAATATTTTTCCTCAATATCAATATGCTCAACCCGATCTCCGCGGTGTTTTTACATGCCATTTTTTTAATTTTCCACTAATTAGTTAATTATCTAATTAATCGAAAATCATGAGCCCTGATGTTTCTGATCAATGTAATACTTAGATTGGCTTTCATTCATTGGTTCATTTAGGAAAAAGTTATTTAAATTTGAAATATTTAAGAGAGACTATCTGACTCATTCGAATTAATCTTGGCACAGCAGGAAAAATGAGTTGATGAGATAAACATGCCACATTGTAGTATAGCCGAGGCGGAGGTGTGTCACGATATGCAGAAAGTGGAAAAACGTTTCTACGCCTCAGGGCATGACGTCACAGGAATTTCCGTTTATCGAAAACTTCATCAATTGACCTAATGAGTGGTATCAATCGATTCCTCATAAAATTCTAAGACTTTTTTGACTCCATGAATTTTTCGCTAGTATTTGATCTAAGCCTGAAAAATTGAAAAATTGGTTTCAAAATTTATATTTAATACAATTTAATTATTTTTCTGTTGTTTGCCTGTGCAAGTGAGAAGATTTTATTTGTGATATACAATGCTATAACAATGATAGTTCAACTGTGTGAAGGGTTGTTTGTACGAGGGGCATCAAGCTTGTTCAATATGCTGAAAATGAATGGGTTCTTGGAATTATGGTGTACTTACAGTCACAAGGTAAAAAGTCCCAATGCTATCAAAACGGCGCTGGAAGCCACAGTATCCTTTGTAGAAAAACTATGCAATAGTAGGTTACTAGGGCTTTCTTCGGACACCACCGCCCGACCCTGTCGGATAATACTTGAAAATCACTCCGGGTTATTGTAGCACACCACAATTCCAAGAACCCATTTTCAGCATACTGAACAAGCTTGATGCCCCTCGTACAAACAACCCTTCACACAGTCGAACTATCACTGTTATAGCATTGTATATCAAAACTAAAATCTTCTCACTTGCACAGGCAAACAACAGAAAAATAATTAAATTTTATTAAATAAAAATTTTGAAACCAATTTTTCAATTTTTCAGGCTTAGATCAAATATTAGCGAAAAATTCATGGAGTCAAAAAAGTCTTAGAATTTTATGAGGAATCGATTGGTTCCACTCATTAGGCCATTTGATGAAGTTTTCGAAAAACGGAAATTTCGATGACGTTTTTCCACTTTCTGCATACCGTGACTCAACTCCGCCTCGGCTATACTACAATGTAGCATGTTTATCTCATCAACTCATTTTTTCTGCTGTGCCAAGCCTCTGAAGAAACATGTCGATCCACTCAGATAGTCTCTCTTAAATTTGAAAATGTGGAAATGACGTTTGAGGAATTCCTCATTTTTGTACATTTCTGAAGCTTTTTACGGTCCCTTGAAACGATGACGGCTTCTTTTGCGATGTGGATCACGTAATGAAAGTACTAAGGGAAAAAAAGTAATTTCAGGAATGCAATTCCATGTTCCGCGAACATTTTCGAATGCAGTTGACGCTGTTCGACCTATACTCTACTGAAACGACCCTACAAGAACTTTTCCTCTAACACAAGCCTATTTTTCGCCGCAAAGTGCGAAAATTTGTTTGTAAGCTCTTGTCTATTCCGGGTCATTCCTTTTGTTTGTTATACGCGTCTATTTGTGCCTCTCTAATTCAAAAATGATTTAAAATCATCTACTGTTAAAGATGTGTGTACAGCTATTTGCGTGGAACTGGTAATCAATAAAATGTGCAATAGTGGGAAATTGGGGGGGGGCACAATAAACAAGGAATAAGAAGTGGGAAGATATAGGAATAATATAGAATAAGAAGTGTAAATTAAGAGACGGGATCGGTAAGAGTCGACCACCCCCCGGACACGTTGAGCTAGCAATGGGAATCGGAGGTCCATACTCGAGTATATGGAGTACCTTCAGCCCACATTACACAAAACACCACTTATTTCTATTTACCGGCTCCGGTCTATGAGAAATATGGATTTGAGTGAAAAGGTCGAAAAATAACATTTTCTTAATTTGTAAAGATAGTATCTATCTTTCATTTGGGTTATGTTTGGGGTCACTAGTCAATATAAAACCGCTTCTAAGATTGAATTTTGTGTGATTCCTAAATCGATTTTTTACCTATCGACTAGCCGGGATGTGTTGAGGTTAAATACACTACGCTCTATGCACAGTTCTGAGTGCAGGTTCGGTCCAGGGGGAAATCGGTAGCTGGCTCCAGGTTCGGTCCAGGGGGAGCTCGGTATCCTGCTCCAGGTAAGGTTCAGGGGGACCTCGGTAGCCTTCTTCAGGTAAGGTTCAGGGGGACCTCGGTAGCCTTCTTCATTTTTTAGCTATCAATTTCGATTTTTTGAGAAAAGTTCGCACTTTTTGGAATTTTTGCCAAACATATCTATATGCACAGTGCACTGCAATGCATTACGCTTCTAATTCGCCTATAGTGGGGAACTTCCTGGGATTCATTTTTTGGAGAAAATTTTTCAAACTTCTGCACCCTATCGGTAAAAAGCTAGTTTTCAAATTTCTTTTCGGAAAATCGGCCTCTTTAGGAATTTTTGCCAAAGATCTCTAACAACACAATGCATATCAATACATTATGTGTCCAAATCATGAATGTTCGGAATCTTCCTGAGATTTACTTTTCAGATAAAATTTTTCAAATTTTAGTACTAATTTGTCCAAAATTGAGTTTTCTATTGTTTTATTTGTAAATAGATCGTTGCTTACTGATGTGCAGTACATCCAAGGAATAGTACAAATAGTGTAATACTCTATTATGAAGAATTTTACTGTTGATTGCTTTGAAATTGGGGTGCTATTTGAACTCGAAAACATCAAATGCAGTATGCACAACGAAATTTGCATTGAACACAATTTATTCTGAAAGAATGGAACAACTTTCATGGTTAAATACTGCGTATCCTTGTTTTACTACACCCCCTGAACAAATTTCAAACGGCCCATTCAATTTTGAAACAATTTTTTTTCTTCAAAAATCCATGAACCCGGGGTCATGGTCGAAAAAGTGAAAACAATTTTTTCGTCTGGTAGGCTTAGGCGTGTCCTACATGTGTCTCGTTTGAATGTGTAAATGATATTTCACTTCAGAATTCCAGAACCCAAACGGGAGCAAAAACAAAAAAAAAGAAATTTGAAAACTAGCTTTTTACCGATAGAGTACAGAAGTTTGAAAAATTTTCTCCAAAAAATGAATCTCAGGAAGTTCCCCAGTATAGGCGAATTAGATGCGTAATGCATTGCAGTGCAATGTGCATATAGATATGTTTGGCAAAAATTCCAAAAAGCGCGAACTTTTCTCAAAAAATCGAAATTGATAGGTAAAAAATCGATATAGGAATCACACAAAATTCAATCTTAGAAGCGGATTTATATTGACTGGTGACCCCAAACATAACCCAAATGAAAGATAGATACTATCTTTACAAATTAAGAATTTTTTATTTTTCGACCTTTTTTCACTCAAATCCATATTTCTCATAGACCGGAGCCGGTAAATAGAAATAAGTGGTGTTTTGTGTAATGTGGGCTGAAGGTACTCCATATACTCGAGTATGGACCTCCGGTTTCCATTGCTAGCTCAACGTGTCCGGGCAGAGTCGAATATTGTCGAGTCTTACCGATCACGTCTCTTAAGAGAGGTATCACGAGAGATAGCAGGAAAACTGACCCTTTTTGGAACAATTTTCAAAAACACATTTTTGATTTCGACCAAACTTTTATATTAGAGTACTATGGGGACGAGAATTCGATATATCCCGGTCCCAGGTTCCAGAGCCGGCTTTTAGGAAATTGACGGCTCCAATGCCGGAATCGTCATAACTACCTTCAAAAAGAAGCTACAATGCTGCGGTTGAGCTCAAAATGTGCGGAAAAATCAGCTTATCATCTCGTCAGTTTGCAACGGCTTCGTTAATTTCGAACCTCAAAAGTTCTGACCAAAAAAGCTATTTTTGCTTTTTTCAACAAAATAACAGATATCTAAAGTGCGAGAAAACATGTTTTTTCTCTTCGGAATATAAAACTGCTCATCAAATACTATCAGAAAAAAAATTGAGAAAAAATAAAATGGGTCCATTTTAGGTCGAAAAACGGCTTTGAAGTTGGAAAATCGTGAAAAACGTGAAAATCGAATTTCATAAAACCTTCCAAAAACAGTTTATTCTTATGTATTATGCAACTAATAGTTCAGGAAAAATAATGTTGTCACGATTGAACTTCCTACTTTCTAATTAAAAAGGCGAAACTATCAAAAATGGGCCAAAATCGAAGAAAATAATTTCCATATGTAGTACAAATCAACTGACGCTCCTAAACACGGTTCTAAAATATGTGAATTGTATCTCCAAATACACTCCTAAATGAACATAGCCTAAATCCTCGGTAATCATATCCTAAAAATTGACAGCGTCCTGTTTTGGTAAGATTTTGATAGTTTCGCCTTTTTAATTAGAAAGTAGGAAGTTCAATCGTGACAACATTATTTTTCCTGAACTATTAGTTGCATAATACATAAGAATAAACTGTTTTTGGAAGGTTTTATGAAATTAGATTTTCACGTTTTTCACGATTTTCCAACTTCAAAGCCGTTTTTCGACTTAAAATGGACCCCATTTTATTTTTTCTCAAATTTTTTTCTGATAGTATTTGATGAGCAGTTTTATATTCCGAAGAGAAAAAAAATGTTTTCTCGCACTTTAGGTATCTGTTATTTTGTTGAAAAAAGCAAAAATAACTTTTTTGGTCAGAACTTTTGAGGTTCGAAATTAACCAAGCCGTTGCAAACAGACGAAATGATAAGCTGATTTTTCCGCATATTTTGAGCTCAACCGCAGCATTGTAGCTTCTTTTTGAAGGTAGTTATGACGATTCCGGCATTGGAGCCGTCAATTTCCTAAAAGCCGGCTCTGTAACCTGGGACCGGGATATATCGAATTCTCGTCCCCATAGTACTCTAATATAAAAGTTTGGTCGAAATCAAAAATGTGTTTTTGAACATTGTTCCGAACCACCTGCAATCTCTGGTGATACCTCTCTTAATATAGTGATGGTGAAAATAGAATTAGAATTTTTTTATGGAATTCATTTTCATTATAGTGATAACGAGTAACGAGGCGTCAGGCAATAATGTTCAGATGAGGATGGGCCGGAATTCTTCGAAAAAAAGTTGCATTTCACCATTGGGGAAAATAATAATAATAATAATTATAAGTAACAAGACATTAACGAGTTCTTTCATATGAGGCACTAGAACGGTTGATGTTTCGTTTATAAGCCCTTTCATTTTATGTAAATTTCGTTTTTTTCTCTCGAACCACGTACACTCTGACTTTCTTTTTCTGTACCCGTATTGGGTGGGCAGACAATCACAATCGTGAGAGTAAAAACAGAAAAAAAGATGAAATGGCGCGCTCACACGCATAAACGAGAGTGCCCGTCGATTTGCGCTCACCAACTGTTGATGTCGTCGCTATTAGGGCGCAATACTGTTGTTCTCGTTGAAACGTTTGTGTGTAGTGTCTCCCCACCTCAATTTTCAGCATTTTGAATACACACCTCAGCAACTTTGAGAGCATTTTGTTCCTGAGTGTGCTCGGTATTGTTTACTGCTCGTTATCAGAGATCGCTGGCCATACTGATATCACGCTCTCGATAGAGAAAGAGAGCGAGAAAGAAAGAGAGATAGAGAGAGAGAGCGCAGGGATCGAAGGGCGTAATCGCTCACACCATAGTGTCCATCGATTCACTTTGTCGTGTTCTTTTCACGTTTCCAATGTTGGATAGCGACGAGAACACAAGGAAATGTCTGATATGCGCGACGCCAACGTCGTCCATTCACTTCGGCATTGAGGCCTGCAGGTTTCGCTCCTTTTATTGTAAATATATTTTTATTTTATTAAATTTAATTATGTGCAACATTAATTAAAATATAATTACGTGATTGGCAGAGCCTGCTCCGCCTTTTTCAAGCGAGCGATTCTCTCCGGGCGCAAGTATCCGTGCAGGCAGATTCAGCGCAACTGCGTAATAGCGAAAAGCAAGTATACTTTGTTAATCATTTCTTTAGAATGGTTCGCAAACTGTGATATTATCACTGTCGAAGACGGGGAAATTAATTGATTCTACATTTGAAGTGAATATCAGCCGATTGACGAGCTTGTTAAGTGAATACAGCGGATCAAAATATTTTTTCAAGATCGTTTATAAAAATTTTATAAAAACACTTTTCAGACGACAAATTCGCGTGCCGTCGATGCCGCTTTGAGCGATGCGTGGCGGTTGGGATGATCTACGACGGGCCACTTCGGTCAAGCAAGAAAACACCACCACCGGTTGGTTTTTATATCAAAATTCGAACGAGGAATGTGCGCGTCAAACACAAAAAAATACAGTACAGTTTCCCCAAAAATACAAAGACCTCTTCATTTTTTGAGATTCAACCATCGTGCAGCGACTTCGCATTCAAGCCATCGACATCGAATGAATCTCTCCTCGAGCGAGTTACTAAACGATACCAGTGAGACATATTTCAATCACGATTTTGTGTATTATTAGTTTTAATGTAAAAAAACAAAATTTAACTGTTCTTTAATACTTCCAGGACTTGCTTCGAGCGTCGGTATGAATCAGAGGTCGCATTTTTGCGCAATTGTCCTTCCGCCGTCAGACTACCGCATCCGGAACAGGTGTTATCCATTCATTCCCGAAATATTGCTCCCGAACATTCGATCCACATTACTTGTGTGTTACTGCGCCATCAGATAGTGTTGGAAAGTCTCATGTCTAACTAACTCTTATGGCCGATATTTAGCGGATAATCAGTGACACCCACGACCACTTTACCTATGGTCTCCTATAAGCGCTCCCTCTAGTTTCCCCTCTGCGATGCACCGCTATTTGGCTCGTGGGGGGAACCTTTCGCCAATTCTGAGTAGGGACCATTCCCCCTCGGAGAATAGCAAAGGGGTGGAACTAGGAAAGTTCCATTTTTTTCCTTTTACGTAATCTAAATCTAATGTTGTTAATTCCACACGGTTCCAGGAACTCTATTCGACCAACTTCGACGTCGCAATGATCACGTTCAACGCCACGATGGCGGAGATGTGGCGCTTCTTCGAGTCCGCATTTCCGACAATCGCACAGCTGCCCTTTGCAGAAAAGGTGACAATTACAGCCGTCATAAAACGTTTTAGAAGCATTACATACTTTCCCACACAATATTCCTCCATTATGCTTATTTTGTGCAATATTGTGCCCAACAAGGTGTCCCTATATTGTTTCATAGCACATAAAACGCTACCAATAAGCAATCGGTACACCCTCTATAACAATTCACATCGTTTTTGTTTTATTTAAGCGCGCCCTGTTCCGGAGTTACCTGCCCCGCTTTTCGACGCTTGAGGGCTCCTTCCGGACGATGCGCTTCTGGGGCAGCAAGACGAAATAGTGAGGCGATATTCGGTATTAAAAAAATTATTTGACGTAAATTGACTGTGTTTGCCGGCCATTTTAAATAGGTAAAGGTAAAGGTAAAGGTAAAGTAACTACCGAAATCAAGAGGAATTTGCATCGACAAGCGACTACTCTGCCGGGGCTCACCGGTATGGATGGCAAAACGGCATTCATGCCGGCAAGGGCGTCATATAAAGTTATGCAAAGATATCCGTTACTAATTTGTTGATGGCATTTATTAGTTACTTAAAATCTTCAGAAGTGAAAACAATCGTAAGATACGAGAAATGCGCAAGCAAACGGTATTTAAATAATTATTTTCCGCATTAATGCCGGCATTCCGTTTTCATTTTATCATCCCTACTCACCGGTAAGGCCGGTTCGCTAACTAGGTCTACGTATCCCCTGCGGACCGGGCTTCTGGGGCACGTTACCTGCCGCAAACAAAAAGTAGCTACCAATTTTACCGCCAACTTGGGGGATGGAAGGCTTGGTGAACCTGGGCATATTAAATTATTTGTGAACATATTAAATAATTGAATTCAAATACAACATGCACAGCGCTGAAATGAACAACTGTGTAGTTTCTAGATTTGCTAGAGTGAAACATGTAAATGCGAGACTTGTCGAGCTCTATCATGAACGGTGAAGAGAGTGTGCGAAAAGAGGAGAGAGTGTGAGAGAAAAAACTTGGCGCCTTCTCAGTTCGATGTGCTCACTGCTCATCTGCATGGACCTCGAGAGCATCGACGAGCTCATCGCTGCTCACGAGGGAGGAGAAAACAGGAATACGATGATCGAGTGAGTTCGTAGTATGGATAGTCTTTAGCATGTGCCTCTCTATGAAATCGATTTTTTTTTAATTTCAAATTTTTTTTGTTGCTTACTCCCGACCATTTCATGGAAGTCTTCGCAATGAGGATATGTAGACTTCGGACACACTGGAGGAATATACCACTTTCGTGCGAAAGAGTTCCTGTTGCTGTAAAAAGTGTACCCATGATGAGGTTTGACACACAATCTTACAGCGCGCTGCGGCTCTACGTCGACGACCAGCTGTCGATGATCGAGCCGGCGATGCGCGCTGCACGCATCAACGAGACGGAGCTGCATGCGCTATTCGTCCTGCTCATCTGTGACACCGGTGAGCGTTTTTCCCTCTGGGTACTCTACATTTTTGTGTCTCCACTTTTCCCGCTATCATCTCAGGATCCCTATTCCACTTCTACATTCTTGTTAGCATTCTACCCAAAGATTCAACCGAATCATCCCAGAACAAAACACTGCACGACGACTTTGCTATTGAAGAGATTTATTTGATATATAGCACCAAAAGCTTAAATGTCTCATTCTGTGTTACCCCCCGCGACAAAAAATGATTTTTTTTGTTGTATTTCTTCAAATTCTGTCGGTAAATATTTATTCTGTCGGTACATGTACAAAATGTTAGCAGCGATTAATTTATGAATGGGTAGTGTGGTGGCGTGGATCGTGCCCGGGCATGGGTAGCGTAGGGTGCATGTATCTTGTCGTGATTTTTGTTTTCTGTCGCTCTCTTCTTAAAATCGTCGCTGGCTGATCTGCAAACGGTTCCGATTTTCGTGCCCGGGCACGAAACTCGGGAATTTCTCCCGTGTTTTGTGCCCGGGCACGAAACTCGGGAATTTCTCCCGTGTTTAGTGCCCGGGCATGAAACTCGGGAGGTCATTGTATTGTCGCAATTTTTTTTATTTGTCGGGTCCTGAAAAAAAAATATTAGCGATTTTTTAACTGGATTAGAAAATTATTAAAATTTCAAATACTGTAATTTTCAATAATAATCGATAATTTTACTTTTCCGTCATCACTACGCAATCGGGAACACGTTCTACGTTCTTCAATCACCCTCCCACCCCGTTTCTTTATTTTTTGTGTCTACTATTCTTTGTGTGCAATATTCGAGATAAAGGTTATTGGATATTACAAATTTTATTTCTGATTATCTTGGATATAACAATGTAATTAGCATAAGTTAGCAAAATGAGTAAGTGAGTGATATTAATTGGTCTTTAAGTGATAGACTGATCATGGTGACTGAATAACCTATTAATCGTCGATACGATCATTGGCATCGTACAGATCATTGAGATTAGTCTCGTTGATCTTTCCCTTCGTCACCTTCTTGGTTGTCGGCTTCTTCATGGGGAGGAATTCCGCACATTCCTTTTGCATCTTCATGATCTCTCTGCACGACGTCTGGTCGAAACATGGCGCGACGATCCGATGTAGAGGCCATGAGTGCTGAAACGAATTGATTTATTGTCTCATAGACGTATGATCTCGCAAAACAGTCATCATTGAAATATCAATTATTAGCAATACTCACATCTAAACTGATTGTGCTTATCATCATCGGGGACGTGAGTCTGGTGATCATTGACTGCGCGCAGGCGGGCGCCAATCGATAAGGACGTTGTGCATGACTGCAATAACATAATTATATTAAATATAGAAGAAATGACAAAATCATTATACAAGTAAATCGAACAACTAACAGAGAGAAAACTCACTCAGTCATATTATGCAATCATGGAAAAACGTTCATATTGAGGTGTGCGGGCGCACCTCAATATGAACGCTGATCGGGCTTGCAGTAACATAATCAAAGTAAATAATATATAAATACAAACAATCAATATATTTAAATAAACATAATAACTAATAAATGGAAAACTCACTTTGCCAGAGCACTTGATCGTGGACCAGTAGCATGGTGCGCTGGCGCCCCTCAATATGAACGTTGTGCGGGCCTGCAGTAACATAATCAAAGTAAATATATAAATACAAACAATACACATATTTAAATAAACATAATAACTAATAAATGGACAACTCACTTTGGCAAAGCACTTGATCATGGACCAGTAGCATGGTGCGCTGGCGCAATCAATATGAACGTTGTGCGGGCCTGCAGTAACATAATCAAATTAAATATATAAATACAAACAATACATATATTTAAATAAACATAATAACTAATAAATGGAAAACTCACTTTGCCAGAGCACTTGATCGTGGACAAGTAGCATGGTGCGCGGGCGCACCTCAATATGAACGTTGATCGGGCCTGCGGTAACATAATCAAAGTAAATAATATATAAATACAAACAATAAATATATTTAAATAAACATAATAACTAATAAATGGAAAACTCACTTTGGCAGAGCACTTGATCATGGACCAGTAGCATGGTGCGCTGGCGCCCCTCAATATGAACGTTGTGCGGGCCTGCAGTAACATAATCAAAGTAAATATATAAATACAAACAATACATATATTTAAATAAACATAATAACTAATAAATGGACAACTCACTTTGGCAAAGCACTTGATCATGGACCAGTAGCATGGTGCGCTGGCGCAATCAATATGAACGTTGTGCGGGCCTGCAGTAACATAATCAAATTAAATATATAAATACAAACAATACATATATTTAAATAAACATAATAACTAATAAATGGAAAACTCACTTTGCCAGAGCACTTGATCGTGGACAAGTAGCATGGTGCGCGGGCGCACCTCAATATGAACGTTGATCGGGCCTGCGGTAACATAATCAAAGTAAATAATATATAAATACAAACAATAAATATATTTAAATAAACATAATAACTAATAAATGGAAAACTCACTTTGGCAGAGCACTTGATCATGGACCAGTAGCATGGTGCGCTGGCGCCCCTCAATATGAACGTTGTGCGGGCCTGCAGTAACATAATCAAAGTAAATATATAAATACAAACAATACATATATTTAAATAAACATAATAACTAATAAATGGAAAACTTACTTTGCCAGAGCACGTAATCATGGGTAGTTAGCATGGCACGCGGGCGCCACTCAATATGAACGTTGATCGGGCCTGCAGTAACATAATCAAAGTAAATATATAAATACAAACAATACACATATTTAAGACAGGTATCACGAGAGATTGCATGAAAACACCCCCTACGGGGAACAACTTTCGAAAAAGTATTTTTGATTTCGATCAAACTTTTATGTTGAAGTACTGTGGGGACGAGAATTCCATCTTTCCGGGTCCCTGGTCGCAGAACCGGCTTTTAGCGATTTTCCGGCTCCAAAGCCGGAATCGACGTAGCTTTGTTCAAAATGTACTTACAAAGCCGTTCTTGGGCTTAAAATGATCAGAAAAATATGCCGCACATTTCTTCTATTGACGGTTACCTCACAAGTGAAGACAGTAAAAAGTTATAAAGGTAAATCCGACAAAAAATGGAATAAAAAAATAATATCCTATTTTGGATTTGAGAAAACACAGAATTTCTATGCAGAATATTGAAGAGCAGGTCAACTATAGTAATATAAAAGTTTAAAAATGGCAAAAATAGGGGGACTCAATACCCGAAAAATTGAGTTGAATCTCATTACTCTCTGTTTTTCATAACAAATATTTTGTTTTTGCCGTTTTTTCGCAATGAAAATAAGCTGCCTAGATAAAAATATATCATAATGATATGGCAATGTATTCTGATAAGTTTAGTCAAGAAATGACGACACCTGCAAAAAGTTGATTTTTCTCAAAAAAACGAGGGCAAAAATTCGAAAAAATTTTTTTTTTAAAGTTGTCATCATTTCTTGACTAAACTTATCTGAATACAGTACCTTATCATTACGAAATATTTTTCATCTAGATAACTTATTTTCATTACGAAAATTCGGCAAAAACAAAATATTTGTTATGAAAAATAGCGAATTACTGAGATTCAACTTTATTTTTCGGGTCTTGAGTCCCCCTATTTTTGCCATTTTTAAATTTGTATATTACTATAGTTGACCTGCTCTTCAATATTCTGCATAGAAATTCTGTGTTTTCTCAAATCCAAAATAGGATATTATTTTTTTATTCCATTTTTTGTCGGATTTACCTTTATAACTTTTTACTGTCTTCACTTGTGAGGTAACCGTCAATAGAAGAAATGTGCGGCATATTTTTCTGATCATTTTAAGCCCAAGAACGGCTTTGTAAGTACATTTTGAACAAAGTTACGTCGATTACGGCTTTGGAGCCGGAAAATCGCTAAAAGCCGGTTCTGCGACCTGGGACCCGGAAAGATGGAATTCTCATCCCCAAGGTACTTCCACAAAAAAGTTTGATCGAAATCAAAAATACTTTTTCGAAAGTTGTTCCCGGCTTCATGCAATCTCTGGTGATACCTGTCTTAAATAAACATAATAACTAATAAATGGAAAACTCACTTTGGCAAAGCACTTGATCATGGACCAGTAGCATGGTGCGCTGGCGCCCCTCAATATGAACGTTGTGCGGGCCTGCAGTAACATAATCAAAGTAAATATATAAATACAAACAATACATATATTTAAATAAACATAATAACTAATAAATGGAAAACTTACTTTGCCAGAGCACGTAATCTGGGTAGTTAGCATGGCACGCGGGCGCCACTCAATATGAACGCTGGTTGCACCTGTAGTAATAAAATTATTAAAGAAAATCTAACTATAATAACGAAAAAATAACAAAATAGCCAAAAAAAGGAGAAAAGAAAAGAAAAAAAGAAAAAGTCAGAATGCAGTTCCAAACTCACTGCGTGGCAGCCCCCTGACCTGGTTAAGGTGCTGAAATTTGAGGGATGCCTCGCAGTCTGTGTACCCCATCTCTGCACTCTCGCCGTCTGCACTCTCGCCAATCTTTTCCTTGCTCTCTCGCTCTCAGTATTGATTTTCCCCTTTTCTCGATTTCTCTAGCGTTGTATTTATATTTTTACTTTAATTACGTTACTGCAGGTATGCAGAACGTTCATATAGAGCCGGGCCCGCGTCTCATGATAACTGCCGATGATAATGTGCTCTGCCAACGTGAGTTTTACCTTTTTTACTTTTTCGGTTAATGCCAATATATTTTCGTGTTTTTATTTATATATTTATTTTAATTACGTTGCTGCAGGTATGCACAACGTTCATATTGAGGGGCGACTGCGTACCATGCTACCTATCGATGATAATGTTCTGTGCCAACGTGAGCTTTCCCTTATTTACTTATTCCGTTTATGTCAATATATTATTGTGTTTGTATTTATTTATTAGCTTTAATTATGTTATTGCAGGCCCGCACAAAGTTCATTTTGAGGGGCGCCCGCGTGCCATGCTACCTACCGATGATAATGTTCTGTGCCAACGTGAGCTTTCCCTTATTTACTTATTCCGTTTATGTCGATATATTATTGTGTTTGTACTTATTTATTAGCTTTAATTATGTTATTGGCAGGCCCGCACAAAGTTCACATTGAGGGGCGCCCGCGTGCCATGCTACCTACCGATGACAACATGCACTGCCAACGTGAGTAAACTAACTTCTAAACGCCATAAGTTGTTCTTTGTCTAAATATTAGCCGACCTATTGTGGCGCCACCAGCAGGCGAGGTGTGCATCCAGTGTGGGTTATGTGTACAACCGGAGGTGCTGAGCACCGCCCATGCCAAATTCTGGCAGCCCTAATGTTTTGGGTCCAAGGGCAGGGTGCTGGACATTGCAAATAGTGATGAAATTTTCGAAAAAATAAAAACTTCTCAATCCGTCTCAAAACGACTGAGCAGCGTCCATGGGCCCGCGGAGTACACCCCTCGTTGAAATTGGGTCGATTGGATGACTTTGGGCAAAGTTACGGACTTCGTCAGTTTTGACACTTTGATCGCTCGATCGGAGAAGTAGCAAAAATGTGAATGAACTCATAGTCACCAATTTTCTCAATACTTTCACAATAGTTAATAGACAGTTTCGGAATGCGAGCAGTGCAGTTTCCACATCACTATGTCCTTTTCCCGGAAAGTTATGGCGATTTTGCTCGCGCAGCGTTTCACAATCTCCTAACTTTGAATGTTAGCCGACCTATTGTGGCGCCACCAGCAGGCGAGGTGTGCATCCAGTGTGGGTTATGTGTACAACCGGAGGTGCTGAGCACCACCCATGTCAAATTCTGGCAGCTCTAATGTTTTGGGTCCAAGGGCAGGGTGCTGGAAATTGCAAATAGTTATGAAATTTTCAAAAAATAAAAACTTCTCAATCCGTCTCAAAACGACTGAGCAGCATCCCTGGGCCCGCAGAATACACCCCTCGTTGAAATTGGGTCGATTGGATGACTTTGGGCAAAGTTACGGACTTCGTCAGTTTTGACACTTTGATCGCTCGATCGGAGAAGTAGCAAAAATGTGAATGAACTCATAGTCACCAATTTTCTCAATACTTTCACAATAGTTAATAGACAGTTTCGGAATGCGAGCAGTGCAGTTTCCACATCACTATGTCCTTTTCCCGGAAAGTTATGGCGATTTTGCTCGCGCAGCGTTTCACAATCTCCTAACTTTGAATGTTAGCCGACCTATTGTGGCGCCACCAGCAGGCGAGGTGTGCATCCAGTGTGGGTTATGTGTACAACCGGAGGTGCTGAGCACCACCCATGCCAAATTCTGGCAGCCCTAATGTTTTGGGTCCAAGGGCAGGGTGCTGGACATTGCAAATAGTGATCAAATTTTCGAAAAAATAAAAACTTCTCAATCCGTCTCAAAACGACTGAGCAGCGTCCATGGGCCCGCGGAGTACACCCCTCGTTGAAATTGGGTCGATTGGATGACTTTGGGCAAAGTTACGGACTTCGTCAGTTTTGACACTTTGATCGCTCGATCGGAGAAGTAGCAAAAATGTGAATGAACTCATAGTCACCAATTTTCTCAATACTTTCACAATAGTTAATAGACAGTTTCGGAATGCGAGCAGTGCAGTTTCCACATCACTATGTCCTTTTCCCGGAAAGTTATGGCGATTTTGCTCGCGCAGCGTTTCACAATCTCCTAACTTTGAATGTTAGCCGACCTATTGTGGCGCCACCAGCAGGCGAGGTGTGCATCCAGTGTGGGTTATGTGTACAACCGGAGGTGCTGAGCACCACCCATGCCAAATTCTGGCAGCCCTAATGTTTTGGGTCCAAGGGCAGGGTGCTGGACATTGCAAATAGTGATCAAATTTTCGAAAAAATAAAAACTTCTCAATCCGTCTCAAAACGACTGAGCAGCGTCCATGGGCCCGCGGAGTACACCCCTCGTTGAAATTGGGTCGATTGGATGACTTTGGGCAAAGTTACGGACTTCGTCAGTTTTGACACTTTGATCGCTCGATCGGAGAAGTAGCAAAAATGTGAATGAACTCATAGTCACCAATTTTCTCAATACTTTCACAATAGTTAATAGACAGTTTCGGAATGCGAGCAGTGCAGTTTCCACATCACTATGTCCTTTTCCCGGAAAGTTATGGCGATTTTGCTCGCGCAGCGTTTCACAATCTCCTAACTTTGAATGTTAGCCGACCTATTGTGGCGCCACCAGCAGGCGAGGTGTGCATCCAGTGTGGGTTATGTGTACAACCGGAGGTGCTGAGCACCACCCATGCCAAATTCTGGCAGCCCTAATGTTTTGGGTCCAAGGGCAGGGTGCTGGACATTGCAAATAGTGATGAAATTTGGGCGGAAATGGCTGGGTAAATAGTCGATTCTGCGATCTGGCCTTTTTCGTTGTGTAGGTCATCACCCCCTTTCGGGCTGATACTTTCCCAGCTCACTCAACTAGCATCCCTGGTGCACCCTAGCGAAAGCCCTGTTCGTTTTGCGCACTTTTGAAGGTTTGCCGGACTCTGGGAGTTGGGGGGACTAGGCGACAAAACTGCGAATTGAGCACTTTTCAGTCAAAGTCCGGGATCTCAGGTGGGGTCGATGCTTGCTTAGATCGACCGACCAGCACTCCCTGGTGCACCCTAGCGAAAGCCCTGTTCGTTTTGCGCACTTTTGAAGGTTTGCCGGACTCTGGAAGTTGGGAAAAGTCGGCGGGAACCTGCGTTTCTGCCACTCTCGGGAAGTTATGGCAATTTTGCTCGCGCAGCGTTTCCTGACTTTGAATATTTGCCGACATATTGTGGCGCCACCAGCAGGCGCGGTGTGCATCCAGTGCGGGTTATGTGTACAACCGGTGGTGCTGAGCACCGCCCATGTCAAATTCTGGCAGCTCTAATGTTTTGGGTCCAAGGGCAGGGTGCTGGAAATTGCAAATAGTTATGAAATTTTCAAAAAATAAAAACTTCTCAATCCGTCTCAAAACGACTGAGCAGCATCCCTGGGCCCGCAGAGTACACCCCTCGTTGAAATTGGGTCGATTGGATGACTTTGGGCAAAGTTACGGATAGATAGATTAAAATTGGGTCAATTACTTGTCTTTTCAGATCACGAGTGAGTTCGTCATCAAAGAAGATCTCGCCGTGTTTCGTGCCCGGGCACGAAACACGGGATTTTCTCCCGCGTTTCGTGCCCGGGCATAATCTTCGGAACTCATCATTTTTGTCGTATAATTCCATTTCTGTCGCACCATTTTTTTCTCAGCACTTGCTCGAAAAAAATGGAAACCCCGCAAACAATGCCCGGGCACAATACTCGCCCCGTCTCTGTATTTGTCGTAACCAGTCGTACAATTGTCGCAAAAAAATTTTATCGTCGGAGAACAATAAATGTATGACATGCGATAAAAAGGTACGAATATGACCTACTTTTTGTCGCGGGCGGTAACACAGAATGAGACATTTAAGCTTTTGGTGCTATATTATGCTAGGTTCTTGCGTTTCGGAGTAGACTAGAGAATTGTGCGGCCCTTTACTGTTCGGAGTAGGGTTGGCCACGTGATCTTGATACGCAGATCATTATGTTCATATTTTTTGAAACCAGATGATTTGAAACCATACAGACCTGACTACGGACATCTCCGAGGCCGTACTCGCATCGCTCGATGCTATCAGATCCGAAGTACTGGCGGACTTGCACACTTACTATAAGGAAACAATGCGATTAATCGATTATTCGAGTCGACTCGGCAATTTGATGACAATATGCTACACGCTTCAGGTGAGCACGCGAACTGCGTCTGTTACATAGAGAATGAACATTTCACGCTCGCTTCACGGGTAGCAAACGATTCATCCACTTTAATGAGAAAGGAAGTTTTCAAATTTGAAAGTCCCGAAACTCCTTTCGTTTCATGTTTTCTAAAGAATTTTTTGTTGTTGTCAACATTTGTCTATTTCAGGAATGCAATTCTCTTTTGCGTGAGCACTTTCGCATGCAATTGACGCTGTTCGATCTCCACGCTACAGAGACGACTCTGCGGGAATTGTTCCTCTAGTGAGGCCGTGGACTCACATTTCGCACTCTACTATCGAACACCCGCTCTTCATGCATAAAATATGTAATCTATTGATCGGTACTCCATTACGTTCATACTTGTCAATCTACATACCATACCAAAAAGCGATAGATACGCCAAGTGCTCTGAGATAATTGGAAAATGAACAACTCGTTCTATGAGGATACATTGATTTGTACTGCATTAATGTCAGAGTAGGTTTGGTCGATAGCTTAGGCGGCTGCGCGTGCCTCGGCGTTGGCGTACTCTTCCAGCTGGGCGCTCGCGTTAAGCGCCGTCTCAACTGCCATCAATTCGTCGCGAAGCTGCGCCACGTACTGCAACATCATTATTTATAATTATAGTTTATTGTTTTCCATCGACCGTTAGCAAGCTGCATTGTGGGCTTACGTAGCCCAAGCTGTCCCATCTAAGGCACGTTACATTCCGCAATATAAGTTGTTAACCTTTCATTAATATCTAAATTTGGCACTCCCGGGACTGATGAAAGAGGAGGAATGAAAGTGTGACGGAGAGCACAAAATCACACTTTCTTGGTTATGATTTCTTCGAGGATGCATGCCAAAGTTTTGCTCTCCGATTTTATTTGTGCATCCTATGGTACTTCTTTCCCTGTCGTATATCGCAGTTCCCGTCCCACTGACATCAATGGAATACCAGTGAGGGGGTCCGTCGGAACCTTTCTCCCAGTGGGGAGTCGGGATTAGGGACAGCGAAGGAAGAGAAGAAGAGGGGGCGTTTATATGCTAATAGGCGTCAACTCTTCCGGAAGACCTCTATTCTTCCGGAAGAGTTGGCAGATATCGCCCCCCCCCTCTTCCTTGCAAATAGCCGTTTCCATAATCAGAATGCGAAGGTCTTCCTCTCACTCTTCCTTCGCCATCCCTACTGGGGATACCACTCAGAGCGCGACGTCTCCAGCTTTCCTTACTCAGGAGTGTTCTCCTAATAATGGGAGACTTGATGTCTCCATCTCTCACTTTCGCATGCTCTCTCAGCAGGAGACAACATCTCCTGAGTAAGGAAAGTTGGAGACTTCGGGCTCTGTGCACTGGGACGACAATTCCAGAGTTACTTACCGAGTGGATGTCCTGCTGGTCGATGATCGTCTTGCACTCCATATTGCACTTGTCGAAGGCGGAGATCACCTTGATTTATTTTTATTTATTTTAGTGTTTCCGCTTGTTGCTATTTTTTAGAGAATATGTTCAAAATTCAGCTATATTTCAATATTTTAGAGCTTTGAACTATCTAAAGAATGTTCGAGTCGCAAAAGGAATTGGCAAGACCGAGGTACCTTGAGGGTCTTGGGTCGGACGATCCTGGGAATGGGGAGTTCGCCGGGCACGACCGATTCCTCAACCACGACCACCTCTTCTCCCTGAGAGGAGGAGGATGTATGTGACGATGGAACTACGTCTTATTCAGCAAGAATTTGGAAGATAGATATCTTTTTCAGGCCACTGGCAAGTACACAGAGAGAAAACATACTAGGAATACGACATCAAGTTTTTTTTATAATATTTTTTTGCAGAATGAACTTCCGTTCCGTACGTACAAAAAAGTAGGCGTGCCAACTTGATGTCGTATTCCTAGTATGTTTTCTCTGTGTGTGTTGTGATTCGTAGCGTAAAACAAGTAACACACGTTGGCGAATCGTCTCCCTACTCTTCAATTGCAATAAATGCTCACAACGACGGGCTTGGTGGCCTTCTTCGTCTTCTCCGTCTTGCCATTTTTAGCCGTTTTCTCGGCGCTCTCGACCGACTTGTTCTTCTTGCCCTTGCCACTCTTCTGTTGCTTGGCGGCGTCGAGAGAAGAGATGAGAAGAAGACCGACGATGGCGAAGAGGAAGACGGTACGGAAGTTCATTCTGCAAAAAAATATTATAATAATACAAAAATACCATTAAAAATGTAAAAACAACACTGAAATCTACAAAGTAGAGCACGAAATGGGAGACCACGATTTCTTCATTTCAGACACTTCCGGTGCCGGTGGAGCGAGAAATGTGAGACACTATTCAATAAATTATATAATGCTTAAATAATAGCTAAAAGTGACTGGACGCCTAGTTGCCTATGAGGGCAATAAAACCGCATGCGCGAAAAAAGACATGAGGAGTTTGCGAGGAAAACAGCAAATTATTATCAGGTTCGAATGAATTTGTTATCGCGTCAAATCACTGCTATTTGTAGGTCGATGCGATCGCGTTGCTCGTTGATAAGAGTGGGTATGCTGACGCCGACAACCCTACACTGACGATGCGTTAGATTAGAGGAAGCGGTATTGACGTGCGATCGCACCAATATTTACGGCACTAGGTCGGAACACATGATTCCAAACCTACAGACCAGGGTTAGGACGAGAGAGTATGCAAAAGTGAGAGAGTCCCTCTCGATTTCACACGCTCTCTCACTCCAACGACCTGTCTGGAAGGTTGACCGGCCTGTGGAATGATGTGGGAAGAGAACCTACTGGAGGAGAACCAAATTTTTTTGTTGAAAAAAAATTGCCATCTTAAAGGGCACCGTTGAATTCCCGCAAATTTCAAGGTCTCGCCACGACTGTTAGATCGCTAGGCTAACGTTTTACCGCTGCTCCACTGGGGCTGATATCCGATAGGGCGCACACTATCTCTATCCCTACGTCGCTCGTGGAAATTGGACCAAATGAACAAGAATTTATGTGTTGACTGTCCCTTTAAAATAAGTTTTTCATTAAAATAAAGCTTTTGAGATATCAATTTTTTTCAAATTCCGACGGTTCTCATCCGACCTAGCACCATATTTACAGGGCATTTGGCAAAGCTATGAGTCACCTTAAGTATCGCAAATTGGAAATAAGACGAGATTATGACTATTGGAAATTTCGATAATTCATGCAATAATATGCTCTGCTCTTTTATTCAACTACGAAAAGTCAGCTCTCGCTAAGTACGTCAATTTGCATCTGCTCACTTCCTTATCCTCAAGTATCAAAACCTAAACTAAATTTTAAAAAAATAGAATGTACACATTCTCTGAGTGAGACTGATGTTGACGAATTGCACACAGAAAAAAATGTATTACTTTTCATACATGCCATGGACGAGGAGAGGAACCTAATCCATGAAAATGTATGAAACCTGATACATTTCAATGGATTAGGTTCCTCTCCTCGTCCATGGCATGTATGAAAAGTAATACATTTTTTTCTGTGTGTGGATTGCTTTCGAAGAGTCCGATGCCTTTTCTCGATGAACATGACATGCTTAATACTCAATAGTGCTTAAACCATTAATTCTCCATCGGGAATGTGGGTGAGTCGGATATCTTGAAGTGGTAATGGATTCTTTGGCTCAGGATCGAGCTGTTTCTGTGTGGAGAATCAGGCAGTTTTCGTGTCACAATCACAACTTTCAGATTGGATAAGTGGTCGTAACAAATTTGGGGTTTTTAGGAGCCCTCTTAAAAAGTGCTCTCACAGCGAATTTGCTAAGAAAAGCGCTTGCTAACTCATTTGCTTAGCAAGTCACTTGCATATTTTCGAGGGTCTGTCTGAGCGAAATGTCTGTCGTGAACTCCATCCAGAGTGCGGCTCAATAGGTAGCGTCTTTGGCCAGCAATCCTACGGTGCTGGGTTCAATCCCTCTCGATGCAGAATTTTGCTCGTTTTCCCCTTCTCTCTCATCATTTGTCGCAAGCAAACGATCTTGCTTAAATTTAAGCAAGATTTATTCAGGAACCCGTTTCCTAGAAAGATGCTTTCTTATATTCTAGCAAATTCGCTGTGAGCGCGGGTTTTGGGGGTGGTTACTAGGCAGGAGGGAGGTTATTCCAGATAGTTATGGATCGACTTGCGCAAGTTGAAATTGAGAATGCGTCTTGATTCGTGTTTTCTTTGTGTTCCAACGAGGCAAGCAGGTGTTTTGCGGCTCTCATGCATATTCGCCAGTGGCTGTTTTCTCTGCTGCCCCTCTCAGCGAGCAAAGTTTTCAGCCTTCCTTATTCAGAAGTGGTTAATTCCCGATCATTGGACATCATCAAGAAACGAAATCTTCGTAGCAAGGAGACTCTAGACTTGTGTTGCAGTTCGCTTACCGTCTTGCCCCATCAAGCGGAGTAATTTACTTCTGTCAAATCACTTGACGTTGGACATCTTGACGGCGTTTCCTCTTACATAGTCTTGACCCATCCGACATGCGCAATCTAACGCTGAGCGCCGCCTGGATGTCTTTCATGCCCGTCTACCAACACACCGTCGGCGTCACGACGCACGCCGTTTCCGCACTCGCCCTCTATTTGATGGTCGCCAAAACGCCAAAAGCCGGTCAGCCCTTTGCCCGATATCTCATCCTACTGCAGGTAACGAAGTTCCGGATCAGATGTATATCGAAAGAATTAACTAGGATCAGGGCATATAGTCTCTGTCCTGATATTGTAATTTTGGTCTAATATAATGTACTAGCCGGTTGACAGGTAGCGATTCTCTCCGTCGACTTGAATTTCGGTTTTCTGAGCGCCTCGATAGGCATCTATCCGGTGCCCGGGGCGATCTGTAACGGGATTCTCTGCACCCTCTTTGGGTTCTCAGGCCACGCGGGAGTCGTGAGTGCAATTTTCAACGAAATGTGAGACCACGTCCTCTTCAATTCACTGTCTAGACCGGTCGATACACGAGAGAGTGTGCGAAATGAAGAGACAGTGGTCTCACATTTCGCACTTTAATTTCAACTGTACGGTCTAAGAATTATCATATCATTCGTACGAGAACCTGAAGAGGTATGCCTTATGATTCACTTCGTGGCATGTTCTCCTCCTTGAGTAGGTGAAGATTATAGGTCAATATACATATTATAGTAAAGTTATGTTGATCGTTCGAAGGTCCTCATGTCATTCTCCGTCGCTTACGTATCGATGTGCATCATCTTCTGCTTCCACTTCAAGTTCGTCACAATACTAGAAATGGTTAAGCATCGCCCGGTTTCGGTAACGCCTAAATCGCCATTCGTCAACAGCATCTCCTTCAGAGAAGGTGGTCAACAATGTTTCGAGCTACATTCCTCTTGATTACCAATGCCGTCTGCGCCTCTCACACTTTACTGTACCGCACAATGGATTCAGGACCGGCTTATGTCAAGGAGGTTTGGGGGGGGGGGTTTGCGAACTGCTTTTCACGTTCTAGGTTACAGCACTTTCCCACGCTCTTTTACTTGTATGAAGACCGGAACTACCGAGCGTTCGCTTACGATATGGCTGTGGAACCGCAGCTCACGAGAGTTATTTCATTCCTCACAATATCGGTGAGATTCCTCTAGTCAGATTGTACAACCGAACTGCTACAACGAACCACTCGAAAAGCTCAACCACCAACCACAAGACGAACTTATCGATAAATATATCCCACAATCGATGCCCGAAAGTGTGCCATGAATTCCAGCTGACAATTCTGTCGAGTGCACTCGCCGTTTTCTTCGCTACGTGCACTTTTTGGCTGCTCTCACGACAGGTGTTACCGGGAGATGGTTGACGGCTCGCTTAGTCAGATCAATATTGCGCAATCTTAACATCGCCAACGAACAGGCGCTTCAAATACTAAGAACGAGATTGGCTGCGGAATATAAGATCCCGATTTCTTGCTTTCGTACACTCTGAATTGATTTTTTTAGTGCTTTTGTGCGAATTTCAAGCTCCACACAGAAAAATGTGTATTACTTTTCATACATGCCATGAACGAGGAACTTACTCCATTAAAATGTATTAGGTTCCATCCATTTTCATGGATTAGGTTCCTCACCTCGTCCATGGCATGTATGAAAAGTAATACATTTTTTTCTGCCGTGGTCTCTTCATTTTGCAGACTCTCTAGACCCATCGATAGATAAGAGAATGTGTGAAATAAAGAGACCGTGGACTCACATTTCGCACTCTAATAGAAACTGACAAGGTAACTGCAGACGGCCGCACTCAGCAAAAAGACGCGGCATCTGCAGCGGGAAATGATGAAGATGCTCATCGTGCAGGTTAGGGATGCAAGTTCGGCTTCCGTATTACCGTCTTTTCTGCGGGTAATCGATATTGCTGCTGATCAGTGATCAAACCAATGGAGGATACGACCCGATTATCCTCCATTCAGACCTGCGTGCCTGTAACAGTCCTTCTTCTCCCCCTATGTGTATACGGGTACTCCATTCTCACGGTATCGCTCACTCCGGGTAAGCCGATTCTTTATGTATTGTGTGAACGCAAGTTCGTGTGCAGCTCGCGACAGACTCATTGTGCATGTGGGTATCAAAAACCGCGAAAAATAGCAATTAAAAGACAAAGTCGATTTTTTCATTATCTAATTCGAATCTTGCAGACATTAACCACTTCTTTTTCTGCTTACAAATGACGCATGCAATTTTGCACACGGTTATACTGATATCAAGTACGCCCAGCTATCGGGAGCCATTCGCTGTGTACGTTTTGTTCCATAAAAAGAGTTTTTAAAATAAGTATTATTATTAAATATTATTTTAATATTTTATAATTTAAAAATATGTTGACTGTCGATGATTCCAGTTGGAGGCGTCGCAAGAAATTGTGTGCTGTTGCTTCCCTGGGCCGCAGATCCTCACAATACGCTGAATGCGCCTTCAAAAACTGATGCTCCTTCGAAAATCGGTTTCGATGTTGAGATCAGGGCTGTGCTGTATGAACTATTTTCAGCATGACGGCATAACGACATAGATATGCCGAAAAAATATTTCGGCATAAACAGCATATTCGGAATGAAAAGTTTGTCGAAAAAACAAGCAACTAAAAAACAAATGGACGGACAAATGGACGGTTAATAAAATAATATCTCGCACAACATCAGTCAATGCCTTTCTTGAAATACTAAATCGTACGAGAAAATGGTCAACTTTTGAGATGTTATGGAAAAAAATCTGAGGGGGTTTATTTTTAATTAAATTTTGCTTGATTTACTTCAATTTTAGTATATTTATCACTAATCGGCATGGAAAAAATGTTGGCGGAACGAGTGGCGGAACGCTCCCGTTAAGTAGAGGATTTCTTTCTCGTCAATCCGTTCAATTGCCGTGACTGCTGAGCACTGAAGTGTGTGGTCGTTATTAGGGTTGGTCAAATCGGTTCCTGCTCTGTTCATTTCACACACTCTGTGCGCTAGGTAGCGGGCGAGAGAGTGTGTGAAATGAAGAGAGCAGGAACCGAATAGACCAACCCTAGTCGTTAACCGCCCGTGAGGGTGCAATCCGCTCCTTTTTGCGGCAACCCCCTACACAGAGCACGAAGTCTCCAGCTTTCCTCATTCTTGAGATGTTGTCTCCGGGTGAGAAATCGAGAGATGGAGACATCACTTCTCCTCATATTTGGAGATGCGAACACTCCAGAGTAAGGAAAGCTGGACAAGTCGCTCGCTGAGTAGAACGGGTGGAGAAGACTCGAAAGTCAGGCAGATCGAGAATCAACGATGAAGTATTGTTTTTGGACCATGAGTAATGAGCGTTGGCGAGCAGCCTACGCCAACTGATCACAATATCAACTCGGTAATCATGACAAATTTATCAAATAGTGGAAAGAGCAAAGAGCAAAAAATGAATGGTTAATGCATTTTGAAAATGAGCACTGGATGAGGACTAGAGATGCCAAATGATGAGCACAGTATTTTTATTGGCACTCAATAAATGCAGAATCTACATGAAGAGTCGCTGATAGAAATTAAGAATGCAAATATTGGATGATGACATGTGCACAGAGGTTTCGTGAACTTCATATGGGTAGTTATTTTATTAGCATAATAAAGTCATTATTCTAAAACTAAAGCGCATCATTTGTTCTTCATTTAGCATCTCTAGTCAGGACTAGAGTTCTCATATTATTGGGAATCATCTTTTTGTTCAATTTTAATTACTATCTCGCACGCAGTGAGTCCTGCGTTCCTTTGTTATCTACATAGCCTATTTCGAATAGCATCCAACAGATGGGAACTCTAATCAGCCGTGATGTCATAATAAGAAAAAAAACTTTTGACTGTGCAAAGGCGTCCAAACTCTCTTCCATTCCTTTGTTGCGTCGTTGGCAACTTAACTCAGTTTTGAATCACGGCAGGGCACATAGTTAACTCTTCACTTACTCGTTGGTGAAATATCAATTGGTTCTAGTGACCTACACAGGTGCTACGTAACCGCTATGTACTACATACGTTACGTAGCCTACTACGTGACGTAACCGTAACCGCTACGTAAACATGATCACTTTGTATCCTGATCCTAGTGACTTTTTGCCCCTTCTACAAATTATCGGCCTGTCGTGCCCGATCGCACGCTAGTCTTCGTCGGCGCCTCTGCAAATGTTCGTCCGAGCAGCGGGAGCGCGCCCAGATGCCGTCGGAACGTCCTGCGATAGTCGACGCTGGTGAAGTAGAGCACAAAGTAGTTGACGGACAGCGAGATGTTGACAGGAATTCCCGCCACCTCCTCTCCCAGATACAACGAGTAGCCTTAATGTTGACAATTTTAAAGGATTAACATCAACGACGGCAACAGCCCGATACAATATAACCCAGATACAACGAGTAGCCTTAATGTTGATAATTTTAAAGGATTAACATCAACGACGGCAACAGTCAGATACAATATAACCCAGATATAACGAGTAGCCTGGAGTAATGTCATTAATCTTTAATCTTTAGTCTTCTTTCTTCAACGGGCAAATAGTGGATTCCTTTTTTGTTGATTTTGCATAAAGAGAAATCAATACTAAATTAACTGTCACTAGCACGCAGCATGGTTGTGCATTTTCCGCTGCGTTCTCCATTGCACTGCTATTTGTATTTGTGATGTAGTAGAGGTGGTGAGTCGAAAAGCCGGAATCAAAGGGAGAACAACGGAACGAACCGAAACGGAACCTTTGTTCTCCATTATTTCAGACAAAGGCTTTTTTCGACTGATCATCTCTAGTATGTATGTACATATAAGCGATACACGCACCTTCCAGCTTCAGCACCGCAATGCTGAGCACGATAATGGACAGACTCAGCAGCCAGCCGCAGATGACGATGGCCATGATGGAGAAGATGGCGCGTGAGATGCGACGCGAGCGACGCGCGTACGCAGCCGCGTCTGCTATTATCAAACACTCTTCCAAATTTATTAATTGTTCCGCTCTTAAGCTCCGCTCGAAATGTGAGACCACGGCCTCTTCATTTCGCACATTCTCTAGCCCGGTCGATATACGAGAGAGTGTGCGAAATGAGGAGGTCGCGGTCTCACTTCCAGCCATGCTTCTCATCGCTCGCCAGACGGCGACGTAGATGCACACGGCAAGTGCGTACGCGACAAACGATGCGAGCGCGCCCAGCTGCTTGCCGCGGCCGTGATACGCCTCGGGCAGAGTGCAGATGACACGGCTGCAAAAGGTGTTGTGCTGTAGAGAATGAATAAACTAAGATGAGACACCTAGTGTACGACATACTCAATATTGAGTGTATTCGCACGTCTAGAGAGCGCGCGAAAACGAGAGATTAAAAAAAACGAGAAAACGAAAACGAGAAGTATGTCATATACTAGGTGTCATATCTCAGTGTAGGATACACTCAATAGTAAGTATACTCATTCTGGGTGTGCTGCAGAAACCTTCTGCCTTTTTCAAAAGGTGGCCTTACGTGTCCTCGAAGTAGATCACGACGAGTGTGTATTGAAACGCGGCGTATGTGAGCAGGATGCCAAAGTGGGCCTGGAATAGACACGATCCCAAACCTACAGAAAGGGGTCAGGGTGATAGAGCGTTCAAAAGAGAGAGAGTCTCTCTCGATTTTGCACGCTCTCTCACTCCAAACCCTTTCCCCTTTAGCGTTGACCGGCCGGTGTAATGATGCTAATTGACATAGTAGAGGCAAAAGGGAGCAAAATAGATACGCACCGATAAATACCAGCCTAAGCTGATCTTCCCAGCAAACGTTGCGAACCGTAGAGCGATAAACCTGTCCAGCGCAATTAGCAGCACGAGTATGGTGCCCGATGAAACCCCGAAGGTTGGAATGATCTGAAAAAAAGTCTAAATAACAAATTTGGCCGCGCAAACTCTGCAGAATTATTAACGCAATTGTTTAAATTATAATCATATCAAGATTTGAATGCAAGGGCGGGCTACCTGAAGCAGAGAGCACGAGAGACTGGAAATTTCGGGGTGTCCAGCGACGATAGGAACGATTTTCGGCAAATGTCCAAGCTGATAAAATCAATTTTCACAGTATTTTAAGCATGGATATGCACTGACCATGTGAAGAATGTCGGAAAACGCACAGAAGGCGATGAGTATGTTGCAGGTGCCATGAAGCGACCTGAAACAATACGAAATTTTTATAAAATACCCGCTTCTCCGTTTTGTTGCCATTATGTATTGTTGTGTTTGTTGAACATTTCGATTATAATGATACAGAGAGCGCTAAAATCGATCGTCTTTTTCAATGCCTGTGTTAAGCCGTTGGTTTTATTTTATGCACTTTTGTGCTTGTGGGCGATGTTTTCGTAGGGAAAGGGAAATATCGTGAAATGAAGAGACCTTCTCCATATCAGTGTGTTCGCGTAAGGATCGCACACATCATCCAAAAATCCGTACATCAAAAAGTGACTTGATGAGTATTATACATATTCTGATAGCCCTTGGTGAGCTTGAACTATTTCCGTTTCGCTCATGGCCTGAAATCTCTAATTAGCATAATTACATGACATCAAAGATCGAATATTTCCACAGTTTTCCAAGTATAGCTCGTCATGGAGCCGAGATAGAGAGTTGACGTGAAGATCAATATTGACCGCCTTGACAAACCGCATCGAACTGTGTGATTCGTTTATTCAAATTTTCAAATCTAAAATTTGCATGAAATTTCAACATGGATTTTCTCAAAAACTAGAAAGCAGTTAATCGTAATTTTTTGATATGTTGTAGAGAAAACCTTAATCTATAGAATTGTTCAAACAGAATATTCAAATTATTGGGGGGATAGACCCAAATACTTGAAAAACTAAATGCCTGAAATCGAGAGAAACACCTTATTTCACCATAATTCCACCCACTCCATTCTGAATGAGCAGTCTAAATTGCTGGGAATGCGAATAAATCTCCCCAAAATCACGTGCGTTTCACATTTTAGACCGCTCATTCAGAATGGAGTGGGTGGAATTAGGGTGAAATGAGGGTTTCTCTCGATTTCAGGCATTTAGTTTTTCCAGTATTTGAGTCTATCTCCCCAATAATTTGAATATTCTGTTTGACCAATTCTATAGGTTAAGGTTTTCTCTACAACATATCAAAAAATTACGATTAACTGCTGCCTAGTTTTCGAAAAAATCCATGTCGAAATTTCATGAAATTTTTAGAATTGAAAATTTGAATAAACAAATGACCCCCGTCGATGCGGGTTGTCAAGGCGGTCAATATTGTTGTTTGTGTCAACTCCGTATCTCGACTTCCTGACGAGTTACACTTGGAAAACTGTGGAAATATTCGAACTTTGATGTCATGTAATTATGCCAATTAGAGATTTCAGGCCATGAGCGAAACGGAAATTGTTCAAGCTCACCAAGGGCTATCAGAATATGTATAATACTCATCAAGTCACTTTTTGATGTACGGCAGGGTGGCGGTTCTTACGCGAACGCACTGATATGCTTACCCAATTTGGGAACTCCTCTACCTAAACAACCGAATCATCTGGAGACGACGGACCTCAGCCAACTACTGTATTGACGATCAACGACACACAGACGAAGCTAATAACCCTCTGGAGGAATAAAGAATTGGATTTGATTGAATTGAATTAAAGTGGATTGGGGTAGAGTGCGAAATGTGAAACCACGTCCTCTTCATTTCGCATATTCTCTCGTCTATCGACCGTTCTAGAGAGTGCGTGTAATGAAGAGGACGTGTTCTCACATTTCGCGCTCTAGATTGGGGAGGACTCACTTGGACGTGATTGTGGCGGCGATGATTAGCGAATTGGTGAGAATGCCGATCACGGCGAACAGCGAGTAGACCAGGGCAATGTAGTGATTGATGTCCATGTCCACTAAGATGTCCTAAATTTCCTCATGAGTATATATCATGAGTATATTGATGGAATGACTCCGAGCCCCCATCCCCGCGCAGAGGTATTACCCACTGCTCTCCAGGCCCCCTCCCAATTCACAACCGGCTTCACAACACAACAGGTCGAATTGGTGATGATGGTTTCCCCCACCGAACCCCCTCTCAAGGAGTTCCGTGAGAGAAACTGTGGGCGTCATTGATCAGGGTATCAGGTCAGAGTACCATAGTCAGGGTACGAGAGGTTGAACTAGCCGGGATGTGTTGAGGTTAAATACACTACGCTCTATGCGTACACTACGCTCTATGCGTACACTACGCTCTATGCATAGTTCTGGGTGCAGGTTCGGTCCAGGGGGAGCTCGGTAGCCTGCTCCGGGTTCGGTCCAGGAGAAGCTAGGTAGCCTGCTCCAGGTTCAGTCCAGGGGCAGCTCGGTAGCCTGCTCCAGGTTCGGTCCAGGGGGAGCTCGGGAGCCTGCTTCAGGCTCGGTTCAGGGGGACCTTGGCAGCCTACTTCAGGCTCGGTTCAGAGGGAGCTCTGTAGCCGGCTCTAGGTTCAGATCAGGGAGGTGGACTCGGTAGCCGGCTCCAGGAACAGTCCAGGGGGGAAGTTGGTGTGCTGGGGAATGTTAATCTCTAGAAAGAGTACTGGCTTATTCCGTTGCAAAATGCTCGTGAGGCTGAGAGCGATCGAAAAAAGTTGCCACTACGCCACTTCGTGGCTCCGTGGCAACTTTTTTCGATCGCTCTCAGCCTCACGAGCATTTCTCAACGGAAACGCAGGATACCATGTGTTGATTTCCCTGACGTGTTCAAACACGTTTCTGACATCGCAAAACACTTTTCCTGTGATTCCCCATGCTCTGCGAATCAATTGGGAACTTTTCGAAATTTTCGATTTTTCAAGTTAAAACTCGGTAAAACAGGTGAAAACGCGTTTTACGGTACTCAAAAACGTGCTAGAACGGTTTCTGGCACTTGCGAAAAATGCGGCAAAAGGTTTGCCCGCGGCGGGGGTCGAACTTGGGGGTCTCGGATTCAAAGTTTGGCTCGTAACCCACTTGGCTATGGATTTGGTTAATTACATTTTGTAAAATGTGAAAGGTATTCTGGTCGGTTATCATATGCAAAAGGATCTGGGAAGATTGATTGAGTTTGAACTGATTTATAACGAAAACACGGAAAGTTCCGTCACGAGGTTAAAACTCGGCAAAACAAGTGAAAACGTGTTTCACGGTGCTCGAAAACGTGCTAGAACGGTTTCTGGCACTTGCGAAAAATGCGGCAAAAGGTTTGCCCGCGGTGGGGGTCGAACCTGGGGGTCTCGGATTCAAAGTTTGGCTCGTAACCCACTTGGCTATGGATTTGGCTAATTAAATTTTGTAAAATGTGAAAGGTATTCTGGTCGGTTATCATATGCAAAAGAATCTGGGAAGATTGATTGAGTTTGAAGCGATTTATAGCGAAAACACGAAAAATTCCGTCACGCGGTTAAAACTCGGCAAAACAGGTGAAAATGTGTTTCACGGTGCTCGAAAACGTGCTAGAACGGTTTCTGGCACTTGCGAAAAATGCGGCAAAAGGTTTGCCCGCGGCGGGGGTCGAACCTGCGTCGCTCGGATTTCTAGTCCAGCGCGTAACCCACTTGGCCATGGATTTGGCTAATTGAATTTTGTAAAATTTGAAAGCTATTCTGGTCAGTTATCGTATGGAAAAGGATCTGAGAAGATAGCGCGATTTTGAAGCGAAATATAAGGAAAATGCGAAAAAAATGTCTGTCACGCGTACGGAAAAAAAACAGACAGACAGACAGACACAATGATTTCCTATAAGTGGAGGAAAATGCCATGGAGTAGGGCCGAGGAGGAGAGAACCAGAAGCGGTTACAATCTCTGCCTCTCTGTCCCTGCGCAAGTTATATAACCTTATCATTTCGTACCTGTGAGATTGCGTGTAGACACGAAAATTGCGGTATTCACAATGCATACAAATCATATTCTTTCCATTTCGCACGTCGTCTCTCGCTCGTTTCTGCGAATGGCGAGCAAATTACTGTAAATACAATGTTAATTCGACGCGTATTTTTACTGCTATAATGAGATCATCATTCAACGGAGCCATTCTTGTAATGCACTGAGGTACAAATTCGCTCGTGCATGCAAAGTGTATTTCGATTCTTTTCGAAATGATCCCGAAGCTGGTATCTTTTTTCATATTTGACTACTTCTCCAGTCCACGTTGACCCCTCGAAATATTATATGTTTCAAATTAGCAAAGAACAACGAATTTTACAGAAGCGTCGTGAGCCACTTAGTGGCTCCGTGGCAACTTTTTCGATCGCTATCAGCTTGTGCCTTTCATAACGGAAACGTTCCTCGCCGATCGTTCTCAATTGGAGATTCTCGTCGGCCACATGGTCACTGAGGATGGAGGCATCATGCAAACTCACAAAACGAATTACTTCTGCATGAAGTTTACATTGTTTAACTACAATTTACTAATTAATTCCATGTAAGTTATTGAAGTAATTATTTACTTCTATGGAAGTAATTATGTCTTCATACCTAGAAAATACCCGGAAGTAATCATTTTTGTGAGTGCAATGTTTCCCGACGCCTAGAACATTGGAATGTCGTTCTGTTATTGGCCGTACCCTCTGTCAGTCTCTCTTCTCTGACGCTCTCTCTCTCCCTACTCGTCTTATCAGGCGTGATACCGATCTCTCGCTAAAAAGGTCGTATTACGAACACCTACCTTGCATCCCTATTAGAACCTGAGCATCCATCAAACAAGTTGATTTATATGCAGAATATGCAATATTATTGTGCACCACTGATCGAAAAATATACAAATTCAAATAAAATGACTTTGCTACTGTCAGATTTTTAAAAAATAAATCAAATGTTACGTCACTCTTACTTTAGTATCTTTTTTGATGGTGAACAACGTTACACAGCGTTTCACGGGTAGACATAGAGGGCGAGAGAGTAGAGCCGGCAGAGAAACGAGAGACACCCGCACTCTCCGCCCCTTTCTCTCCCTCCGTCTGCCTACTCTCAAACCCGTCTCGCGTAACTCGCGCTCTCCAACTATGCTATATATGCAGCGCGTGCAAATTAGCGACAACGTCTCTGATTTCCATGGTTCATCGGCACATCTTATCACTCGAGTTTTGCATGGCCTGTCCGGAGCGCACGCAACGCGTCCGCTTCGCTCTCAATTTTGACATCCCCGCTGACATGCACATCAAAGAAATTCAAAACCAAAAGTCCAAAAAGCGACAGGTGTGAAAGGCTGTGCATTGGGGGGGGGGTTAAATTCGTAAGAGCCCCATGTTCCCTAATGCGTGTCTACACAGAGCGCGAACTCTCTAACATGTGCCTCTCTAAAGAACGAACTCTCTTAGAGATTTGAGCGAGATAGTGTATGAATTGAAGAGAGCGGAGAGCGGACGCTCTTGAATATAAGAGAGTCCAATTCCCTAGAGAGGCACATATTAGAGAGTTCGAGCTCTGTGTATATCAGCCTACAAAATCATCTTTCACGGGAATGTTGACTCGACTACATAAGATGTGCATGTTTGCCCAAGCGCCAAGATTTCACTCGAAAATGCATATTCCGACATTTGCGAGCGATAGTTTTGCGATTTGTTATTATTTTTAAAAATCAATTTAGTAGTAATATGAGGGATCAAATTATTCGTAGTTTCCGTCGTAGTAATCTGGATGTGCTGTCCTCGATCTCCAAAAAAAAAGAAAAAAGTTAAAAAAACGCAGTTATAGTGCGGAATGTCATTGTCCGTTCGATGCGGCCGAACGCAGCTCGTTCATATCTGCAGCTCGTTCATATTTTACGGCTTTTTCTGACGTGTCTATGCGAATTCAGGCAAACTAGGATACGAAAACAATATTTTCTTATATTTTGCACTGAAAGTCGTGCGTATCACGCGCGTGCAAAGCGCTGTCCATGTTGTAGTGGGGAAAGTACTTCAAATTGAAATAAAAAGTTGTTTCGATGGTTAGCGAACTCTTGTTGATGGCAATCGCGCACACTCGGTCTACGAGATATCAATGCAAAAGTGCGTTCCGACGGGAGACACCGTCGAAAACAGAAAAAAAATGATAGGACGCATCGGGGGGGATGTACGTGGGCAGGGTGTATCAACAACTCTCAGTTCACTTTCTGTGCGAAATTTTTTCATTCTCTCCAATCTCGTTCAAAACGGGGGAAAACGTGTTACCTTTAATGTTTTCAGTGCTTAGATTTTCTGGGAAAAAATGCTTGCTCAAAAAAAAGATGTTCAATATTTGTGTCACTTTCAAAAATCCAGCAAAACAATTACGGCATTTTCCAGTTTGATTTTTCCGATCTTTTTAACCCTTTTCATTTCTAAAGTCATAGTGCATCAAAATTTGTGAAAAATCATTTCCTCGTACGTGTATTAAAAGTAATGCATATTTTATATATATATATTTTTTTCTATATTAGTAATTTATTGATATTAGAATTTTATTTGTTGCACTCAACATGTCTTATGTGTAAAGGGACGAGGAGAGGAACCTAATCCATCAAAATGTATTAGGTTTCATACATTTTAATAGATTGTGTTCCTCTCCTCGTCCATGGCATGTATGAAAAGTAATACATTTTTTTCTGTGTGTATAGAAGGCGAATTCGGATATGCTGAGTTATGCGAGGAAGTTGTGCGCGGACGAGCCGGATTCGATGCGTAGAGAGGTGAACGTGAGTTCTTCTACACATATGACGCGTAAAGTTCGGTGTGCACTCTCACCAAAACAATCACTAGAATCGGGACACATAGTGAGCACTCATTGCTCAATTCCCTGACAGTAAAATGCGTATTTGACTCACGGGGGGGTCGCTGAGTGAATGACACCTTTTACATTGACACCTGGACTTCGATTAACATAGTATATCTATGTTTGGATACCCCAGCGTCTAAGTAAAGGAATATTCTGTGTGCACGAATATGTGACAAATCATTTTCACATACTCATAGTGATGCTATTTTCCAGCTTTTCAAAGTTTCAACTCAATTTCTAAGAATTTATTTTTTTGCTAGCACGTTTGGCTCTTTTTCAAAACACTTCCAGCCCATGCCTGATCGTGATGCCCAGAACTAATAAACTTCTTGATATTCTCTATCTCTCCATGATTTCAACCCGAACTGTTGAATGAAAAAAATTATTTTATATCACTATTTAAGCTCATCACAGAAACAATTGTACACGCAATTGTAAGCAATTGTAAACGATATGTCGCGCCTTTGTTGACTTAAAAGTGGGAACTTTGTAATAGGATATGATCGACATTTATGTCAGAGTAATTCTTACTTGACAACTCGAAGTTAATAAAATAAAAATAGATGAACAACTGTCTCGTCTGTGGTGCGTCGACTCGCCATCTTCACATGAGCATCGACGCTTGTCGAGCGTGCGCAATGTTCCACAAGTGAGATTTGCATTATTTGTCTTTCATACATTTTATAATATTGTTTACAGTATTCGCACATCCACTAATATTACTATTGTATAGTTCTTTTTGCCTTATACACCAGGAATCCTTCCCCCCCCCCCCTGTTGGCACCCTTACGGTTCTAAAGCTACAGTGAGGGGTCACACCTGTAATAGTGAGAGAGTCCTTTTCGATTGTGCACGCGTTCTCTTAAAGGGACCAGGCAGTGAAAAAATAAGTTATTCTTAAATAAATGATTTTTAAATCAAACATTTTCATGATTTTCATGAGAACATTTTTTTGGTTGTGCGCATTGATTCGGGAAATGGTCAAAGCCCCCTGAATTCCTCTTTTTGTTCCATTATCCAATCATCCGACCATTTTAAATAGCCTTATGTCTTTTCAGAAATAGGCGACGCACCGTTCCTGGGGCTAATTTCAAATTAAAATAACTAATTGCAAAAAATGCTAAAAATTTAGTTTTTTCTTCATTTTTCATTAGTTCATAGTGAGTAAAGCTCAAGTGTTTTTGCACGCTGCCTGGTCCCTTTAAGTTACACCCTTTTCTGTAAGGTTGACTTGTCTGTGGTATGATGTGCACCTACCCCGCCCGCTGTCTTTAATCCGGCGAATGTGTCGCTCTATCAGTCAAGAACGCATCCATTAGGCTAATTCAACTTTAACTGAACCTACTAGATCTAGCTTGTTGTTTTTTTCTGAGTTGATATTATTAAAAATCGTAAAATATGAAAATAAATGACTTTGTGGGAGTCAAGTATTCCGTTTCAGGCGAGCGCTGGAGCGCAAGAGGACACTCGTGTGCCGGACTGGAACGATGAAATGCGACCTGAAAAGTGAGACAATTGCGGATCTCGGTTCGATGTTCGCATTCCGGCATTGCAATCGAATATGGGTGATACGGCTGATAAGAGGCAAGGAGTAATAGAGGTTGCAAGAGGGTATACACAACACCCAGCCGACATTCCGCGAGGCCGTTATTTTTCTAAAGTCGTTTAGGAGAGGATTACGACAAGTCCTACTAAAGTTAGACGTGCACAACAATTGGGAATCAAAGTCTCGTTTGCCCGATTCTAGGATTGAATCAACGAGCTAATATTGTTCTCATGCGCAGTACACAACCAGTCGTGCAAGAAATGTCGATTCGAACGCATCTCAATCGAAATACGCGAGCGTCATGTAAGATTTCCCTACAAATCAACTACATAACTTGTGTAATTCGAAAAATGCACACAGAGCCTCAAACGTCTCTGATGTAGGACATAAACAATAGAGATCTTGGAGCTAACGAAGCGAACCTATAGCAGTTTCGAACACTATTACTATATAAATATCATTAGATATTAGCATTCTAATTCAATTATGATTTTTCGTGCATTTACAGAGGAAGATAGTGGAATCTATGCTGACTGCAGTGCAAAGCAATGTGCCGTCAGCGAATCTGAAAATGTACGCCACTTTGCAATTAAATTAATTACACTTCGAAATAGGATTGTAATTGTGTCTAAATAATCAGTCAAGATGTAGTTTTATCAATTAGTACACTCTTTTTTCGCCCACTCTCTTCTTCTACTAAATATCGTCAAAAGTTTCATACGGTAATGTTGATGTTTCAAACGGTAATAACAATAAAGTGCATCTTTATGAAATCAAAATGTTCCTAGACGCCAACCTTTCTATGTTCAAAGTAAGCGCATTTCAGTTGCGACCGACTTGCCGAACAAGAAACGAAAGACGAGACGCATGGCATCATAGCCTCGGCGAAGCGTGCGTACGAGTAAGTTAGTGCTAGGAAAAGGTTTCCAAATGCATTTGAAAATGACAATTTTTGCATATTTATAAAAACAATTTCTTGCAGAATCTTGAATACTATCCGTCGAAATGGGGAGAGGGCAGCTACACTTCGTGCGCCCACAACCGGCAAAGAGATCTTCATTGACGGCAGGGTGGATACATTGTTTTCATTCATTCGAGTCATGTAGAAGTATTATAACTGTGAATGGGGGAAAGGGACTACAAGAACACAAGCTTCGTAAAAAGGGAATAATTATTGGAAATGATAAATAGCTAAGGTTGCACGCTCATTTTCAGCTGACATGCCCTGCGACATATGGCTCAATGAATCAGACGACTCGAATTCTTATGTCGGCTCTATTTGAATTCGGTACCGCAGCATTCCCGGAATTCAAGACATTCGAGCACAAAGAACAGGTATTATTAGTATTTTAAAAATAAATATATATTTATTTAAAGTATTACAAGCTCAATTTTCATGATTATCGATCTTTCTCAGTGGCAGCTCATCGGCAACTTCGCTCCCTACTTTTACGCTCTTGACTCGGCGTATCGCATGCACACGCAACTACCCGAACGCCGCACAATGTCAGGTTTTATTGCTGAAAAAGCACGTTCCATCGGCTGCAGATTAGAGTGCGAAATGTGAGACCACGTCCTCTTCATTTCACACACTCTCTACACCGGTCGATAGACGAGAGTGTGGGAAATGAAGAGACCGTGGTCTCACATTTCGCACTCTACTGCAGATACACATTTACACGTTCAACAGCCGACAACTTGATTTAAAATGCTGCTTGGTTAATCAGAAACACAACACAGAGCGCTAATCTGCTAGGAGAACGGTTATGCAAGGTTTCGTTTCTGAGAGAACGACTCTCCAACCCCCCCCCTATCATTCCACGCGCTCTCTGGATTACTAATCGAAAGGTGAGAGTTGATGGACCGCTATCTATGAAACGAAACCTTGGCGAACCGTTCTCCTAGCAAATTTAAGCTCAGTGAAGGACTACAGGTGTTTCCTGAGCTACACAGGCTACATGGACGTCGACACCGTCCAGTACTTTCTCGCCGACACTCCGAGCTCAATCTATTACGAAGAGGCGGCGAGGTGGGTGTGGCAAAGTGCGAAATGTGAGATCACGCTCTCCTAATTTCGCACACACTCTCTACACCGAACGATCGCTATCGATTTCGCACTCAAATTGCGAAATCTTCACCGATCTCTGGACGAAAGAGAGTGTGTGCGTGAAATGAAGAGATCGCTTTCTCACATATCCTGCGCTCTAGTGGTCGGGTTTGGTCTGTACTGTTGCGACTGGGGACAGCACCGGGGACATTCGGCGCGAAAGGATGGAGTTCGAAAAAGTTGTCCGTTCGGAAAATCTGCCGAAATTGGCCCAGAATTCGGGAATATTTAAAAAAAAAGAGGCCACGACATACTGAGCCATTTTGTGCATATGACTGATCTACTTGCGCCGGGCTGCACAGAGCGCGAACTCTCTTAGATATAGATATTCAGTCTCTTGATGAGATAGTACATGAATTTGAGAGAGTACAGGATGAAGTCTCGTAAATACAAGAGAGTTGGACTATCTAGATGTCGACAAGTTCGAGAGTTCGCGCTCTGTGTGACCGCTTTGCTAAAGTTACTTTCGAATTCGCACAACACAATGGGTCGGGTGTATCTCAATGATACAGTGTCGGAGGCACGAATTGGCAGTGAGCCTGATTAGTTCTCCTAGAAACAGCTGGAAATAAGTCAACGTTTTAGAGTTCTCGGCTACTGAGCGAGGACTGTAAAAGTCTAAAAGTGCAGTTTTGAAGATATCAAGTCCTCGCCAGTCAGCCGAGAAGTCTAAATCGTAGACTTACTTTTCTGTGAGGAGTTGCGGGATGTTTTAGGTGCACCCAGACCAAAACTTTTCGCATTTATACATTACTAAATTTCGCAGATTGATAATCGGCTATCTGAAAGGCGACTTGCAAAAGCAGCGTTCGCAAATGCAAAGATGGGATCCAACTGAGGACGAATACGCAGCGTTTCTGGCGCTCAGCTTCTGGTCACTCGGTAAGCTCTTCCTCATTAGAGTGCGAAATATGAGACCACGGTCTCTTCATTTCCCACACTCTCTCGTCTATCGACCGGTGTAGAGAGTGTGTGAAATGAAGAGGACGTGGTCTCACATTTCGCACCCTATTTCCCACAGTCTCATGAAAAGGCATCGCGCAATGCAAGAACAAAACAGCCTTGAAACTCCGCCCACTGGGGCAGAAGGAGAGGGTTGTGTACTCCCGAACGGATTGTTGGCGTACCGCGTGCTTCGCTTGCAGCTTTCGAAATGCATTCCCGAGAAAGCCAACTTGTTTTCTTTCATCTTCAATATTTTCTTTATTCTATATTACTACAAACAGTATCACAAGCAATGCATTGGAATATATTTTCATATTAATAGTTTGTATCCGGATTCCTATTTCTTGTTCAGAGAAGATGAATCCGGACGTGAATGAGCGTATTCATAAAATTGCCGACGGCTACCGACTGGCTATCTTCGAGCAGCTTGACCAATTCTACAAGTAAAAATAAATACAAAATAAGATATTTAAAAAAAATTATTTTCATCGCAGAACACGACTACAAATGAGCGAATATGCGGCTCGCATGGGGGAAGCGACATTGTTTCTCGCCTCGATACCTGTAATTACACAACAATTCTTTTTAAACGATGTTTTCAAAGGACGCTTAGCGGAGAAAAACAGTTATTATCACATTTATTCTGAGAGATCTAAGCAATTTTGCCCGCTCCGTTTTCTTTCTTCGATTTCCACCTTTTCATGACTGTGAAATACGACAATTATTGCAACAACAACATTAATCAATCAAGTATCATTCCAAACTTTTGCGCTAATCAATTGCCAATTAGCCAATGTTGACTGGACCCTTGCGTTTTCGACAATGAAATATGTCGATGACATGTATGATCTACTCATGAAACTGATACAGAAGACAATTGACACCCATGTCCCATGGATAAGAGTAAATGTGACCCATGGGAAAGTACCTCCCCATATTGAGAGACTTATTAGTAGGCGCTTCTTAGCTTGGCAACATTCCATTTCTGCAGACGACCCAACCATAACTCGTAAATTTGAGAAACTAAATAGGCAATTCCGAAAAGAACTTATACGGTATCATAAGACTATTGAAAAGAGAATTATCGATAGCGAGGATCGGAATAAGTTCTTTCGTTTTATGAAGCGGTGCACCAACAAACCTAAGTGAGTTGAAGGCCTCAAAAAGAATGATGGAACTTTAGTGATGGACGACCATGGAAAAGCAAATCTACTCGCTGAAACCTTTGCGAGCGTATTCACCACTGATAATGGAACTTTACCTAATACAGGTACCCTACCCAACTTAGGTAGATACAATGAACCTTCCTTTTTAAGGCATGAGATATGTTTACTAATTGAAAGATGGAAACGCTCTAGCTGTAGAACACCAGAGAACATTGACTTGGGTTATATCAAAAATATAGCTGTCCCAATCTCCGAACCACTCGAAATTATCTTTCGCCTTTCATACGAATCAGGCATGGTCCCGTCTTTATGGAAACATCCCATTGTAACACCAGTTAAGAAATCCCCTCCTTTCTGTGACCCCCTAAACTATAGACCCATTTCAATCACATCACTATTCTGCAGAGTCTTTGAAAGACTCCTGTGTAAGCCGATCATAGAACATTGTGAAACCCTAGATATATTTCCTGATGAACAATACGGATTCCGAAAGAAACGCTCCCGCGAGCTTCAAATGCTAGACGCTTTGGAAAATTGGACAGCGTCTATTAGTGATGGCGAACCTGTAGGTGTAATATATTTCGACTTCGCGAAGGCTTTTGATAGAGAATCACACCCTAAACTGAAACACAAACTAGGAAAAATCGGGCTTTCACATAAAACTATTGACTGGATTACTTGTTATCTTGCGAACAGAACTTTCCAAGTTAGAGTACGTGAGAAACTGTCGTCATCATTCCCAGTTACAAGTGGCGTTCCGCAAGGATCGGTATTAGGTCCACTGCTATTTTTGATTTACACGTCTGAAATCCCCTTACTAGTCGTTGCACTAATGTATGCAGATGACATCAAAATTTACCGCCCTTTTAAAAGAACGGACACCACTACTCCATTACAAAGCGCAATTGATGCCATAGTCAATTGGTCTGAAGAGTGGCAGCTACCATTAGCTGCACATAAATGCAACTCCTTACATTTAGGTAGAGCAAATGCGAAGAATAAATACAAAATAGGCAATACTATACTAGAACAGAAATTAGTCATGAGAGATCTCGGTTTCATATTAGAAAAATCGCTCACTTTTTCCGACCATTGCAAGACAATTGCTCAGAAAGGTGTATCCGCGTGCCACATTATTCTCAGAGCTCTTCGCACCAATAACGCTGAAATACTCCTCAAATCCTACTCTATTTACATTCGACCCATACTAGAGAGCGCTTCTATGGTTTTCAACCCCTACTTAATACGTGACAAAGAAATCCTTGAAAATGTTCAAAATTATTTCACTAGACGACTATTTATGAGATGCCACAAATCAACCTGGCAAACAATGCCGAATTTCCCTAATAGAAATATGCAGTTAGGTCTAGTCTCATTAGAAAAGCGTAGAGAGGAAATAGACCTGAAGACAGCCAGTAATCTCCTGAGAGGCAAATACAAAATATCTAAAAAGACACCACATCACTTTAGCTATTACTTCACTCGACATGGGATAAATTTCACTAACGCTAGTTCCACTTCAAACTACCGACATCATAGTTTCTTCCCCAGAGCGGCAAGGCTATTAGTGAAGTCCAGAGAATTGATCAGTTTCTCTGAGTGACTCGTTATTAGATTGTCATTGTCTTCCTACTGAGTTCGTTTTTAATCAAACTTAATTTTGTACCGTGATTTCTTGTGATCGCATAAATATATATATATATATATATATATATATATATAAACCTTTTGAATTGCAGTAACTATAATAATCTGAAGCAATATGTTGAAAATAACACATAGGAAAATTATTATGCAGCAAAAACGCTAGGTGAAATAAAAGAATCCAGAATTGTAGTAATACGTGGAACATAACGTCGCTCTGTGCAGGGCTACGCTGTCGAAGTCGCCGCAATGATGGAAATGCTGAATCTTCTGGATGTCGTGGACGACAAACTGCTATTCTATAAATTGCAGAAGAAACAATCAACTTGATTTAAGTCATTGATAAACGTTGTTCCGCTACGCAGATGAAGCGCATTCAGTGATAAAGAAGTCTACGTATCACCAAATCGCAAACGCTCGTCCAAAATAATATAACGTTCCGCGGAAAAGCGTACGTTCCGCTTGCGAGAGAGCATGACAAAACAAGAGACATGCCGACACAGGGAGTAAAATTTTTAATTTTCCGTACATCGGTGTTCACACCTGAGGCTCCGCCCGCGAATAGAGGGGGTCAGTCCTGCACTCTGCTTCCAAAGGGCGCCTTCACATCTGGACAGCTATGACTGGAGTGTCTTTCGCATTTTCGCATTCAAAAGACGGTATTCGAAGTGTTTTCCGCTAGTTTTCAACCAAATCTCTTTTGTTTAAAAAAGGAGTAACACAATACAATAATTTACAATATTTATCACGTCAGACGATAACGTCAGGTGAGGATGTGGATTCAGGGGGTCAGGATCTTTCTTCTCAGAATAGACGGATCATTTCGGCTGGGGTCGGGGTAGAGGATCGGTCTTCTTCCCATTCATAGACCATCTAATTTGAAGTTGCTGGAGGAATATACGAGATCTTTCTTGGGACCATGGACGTAGGTAAAAATGGGAGGTTAAATGAGGCTGAAGGCAGTCTGACGAACAGATGGCGCATCTTTCTTCTACTTGAGTCCACCGAGCTCGAATCATCAATCAAATTGAGAATCAGCGAAACTGGTATCTGAGTAGCCAACATCAAACGGTCATACCCTTCCACGGTGACCAGGTCGCCTAGGACGGGGATTCCGATCTTGTCAAATCGTTGGTAGATAAACGAGGGGTCCCGGGGCAACTACGCCCTCTCCATCAGAGCAAAATGAAGGGTGACCGCTTACGACGACTGACATAAACGAGAATCGAAAAAGGGAATAGATTCAGTGATTATCCCTCCATCGCGAATTGACACCCCCAGTTGAATGTGAAATGTGAGACCACGGTCTCTTCATCTCGTCTATCGACTTCTCTCTCGTCTATCGATAGGTCTAGAGTAGGCTGTGCTAAACGACTCGATCATTCGTGAAACGACCCCCTCATTGTCGGTGAGAATGGCAGTCGGTGACTGTCACTCTCAGCGACTGATTTACTCTCAGCGGTGTCGAACAGTCGGTGACTGTTTGCGACTGTTAGCCGTCTATTTCTCATTTTATAAAAATTTACATCAATATAAAGAAAGCATGCGCGCTCGTAACTAATATTTCCACAATGACGATAGTCTACGGATAATCAAAATTAGACCGAGGAAAACCGAACAATTACGGTACTCAATCGACCAAAACGCTAAACTGCAAAATAAAGGGTGTCAGGAATTGAACCATTCGAACGGACCCGTCTAGCGCCTTGTACCACTAGGCTACTCTATCGATAGGTGAGTTCGTGATCAGGTCACTCTTATTCTAACTTATTTCCATATGTGAGACCGGCGACGACCGCTCTCACGATCAAAATGATACCGTAATGAGTGAACAGTCGCGACTGTTTCATCGACAATTCTCCTCTCAAATGAAAAAGAGTCATTCAACACCGATTCTCACCGAGTGAGAGGGAGGGGAATGAGTCGACTGCTCAACAGTCGTCGAAAAACGATTTAGCACACCCTAGTCTAGAGAGAGTGTGTGAAATGAAGAGGACGTGGTCTCACATTTCGCACTCTAACCCCCAGTGATACTCAGAGGGAAATAACTCTAGACTTATGGACTCTAGACTTATGGGCTGCCCATAGTATTTTTTTTACAGATTTTTGACTGATAACCTCTTCATTCATGCACATATTAACCATTGCTCTTAAATTATTTTTTTGTTCTTTTTTGTTTCCGTGAATGCGCTAAATGTATTTTTGTGAAATAAGTAACCCCCCCCCCTTTGTCTGTCTCACTGAGATACAGTAATGCGCCCACTAATTAATGGATCACATTTCTAGGCGATGAATTCGGTCCGTTGGTTTAGCGGACACGCTACTATATTTAGAATTTGCTGTCGAGTAGCATGAAAAATTCTGAAGTAAATATCTTTATTCTCCCGCGAGCACTCTGTCTACCTACGTTGTCGTATTTTGCACTCAATCGGGCCTCACCGACAGGTTCTCCCCGATTAAATTACGTCGAATTTTCCAGTACACAATACGCAGCAACTTGACGATGTTGTTATGTGCAACCAACTGTACCGTCGAACCTGCATTTATTTTCTGTATAATTAATTCTGAGCTACGCAATATTTCGATACTTTGCTCGCGCTATTTTGATCAATGATGAAGGAAAAAATGCCCTGATACTTATTTTGATGAAAATTGCCGGTCTTGAGCTATGAATTGAATTCGAGGCCGTTTTTTGTACACGGTTGATACAAATAGATTATATTCAACGAATTCTGCTCATTTTCGCGCTGTTATGCTGCTCAAAAATAGGTTGGAACGTGGGGGAAAATGTGCCTCCCGCACTTTGACTTGCATCGCAAATAGACTGACTAGATGGGAGGAAGGGGTGCAAATGCGGTATTCGTGTTACGCGATCGGTATTACGGCTGTGAAGGCAACGAGAGTCATCGAAAAAGCGACTGCCTGATGATATAGCCAATACCGAACCGGCATCCCTAATGGGAAGTTAATTTAGTTTAGTTTATAAGTCGTTTATCAAGAGGCTATTCGGGTTCACGGGGAATCGAATGGGAGCTCCGACGACGTTGAAAAGGCTCAGTATCTTCGGTTGATTTTCGTCTGAAGTGCGAGTCATCTTAAATGGTCTTCGGAGTGAGGATCGGTCTCTCGTCGGTGAATGAGTGGAAATCTGAGATACTAGTGGGAAACGGAAAGTTGTAGCCGTCCTACTGTGTCCACCATTCGTATGACGTCATCTAGTCAGCTTACAATTTCTATTTTTTTTTGTTATTGTCACAATCCTCGGCTAGGTTCTGCGAAAGTGCGCTGAGCGCGACAATTGAATGAGCGATGCTGGCTCAGTCGGTACTGCTTACAGAGCTGCGCATAAAAGTTCCTTTGGTTTCAAAGATTGCCACAACACGTTTTCCCCCTAGTACCAACTGGACGTTTGGTGGTTACTGTACAATATGTGAGTTCTTAGCCACCTATTCGGCCACCTTTTTTCGCCAGTTTTTCGCGTACTGTTAATTGTAATATCTTTGCAATTGTTCGATGGCACAGGTTAAAAAATTACAATGACGAAGAAATCAACCTAAAATATAATGTTGGCAACTACCAACTACTGTTTCCTCGTGATGGTCTAGCTCGCCCAAAAAAACAATGCATAGGGGCATTTTTTAATAATTTTTACTAGTCGCTTCTCACTTTCCCATCGTGCTCTATTGAACCATTGCAAAGAGAGCAAGGTCGAAAAGATGGCCAAACACTCACGTATTGTACACCCCTTGCAGATTTATTCAATAAAAAACGAGTCGTATCTCTCTATCCAATTTACACAATGTGCCCGTTCACGAACGGTCTTTGGCGTATTTTTTTGTGCAAACTGAATCCCTCGAACTCGCATGTGCTCTCTCGCGCGGTCATTTCTGTTGTTTGCCTTTTTTACTATAATGCAGTGACAATACGTGCTTTCCGCTTACCGGGTAGATGTATAAACAACTTAACTGCCTGTGGTATTTTCTGTGTGTTCTATATGAGACCGGAATTTCGACTGGCTAATTCTTTGCTGCGCGGATTCATAGTATGAGAGAAATTGGCAGAGAGAACAGGATAATTTATTATTGTTTATTTTTTTATATTTTCTTTAAAAATGATAACGTAGTACAACATGTAGTACAACTTCTTTTGTTTTATTTTTCTCAAAGTTATAATAAAGAACACCCTGCTGGTACGTTACTTTGGTATGTGTCAGCTCTCATTACACACGTAATATGAGGTTCGAGAATGTATATGAAGGCAAAAATAATCTGGAGACAGGTGAAAACATCCCATTCAAATGTAGAGTACGCTCATTTCCGGGTTAACCCGATTAAAATGTCCTATTGAGTATAGTCAAGTTGATTCACCCATATTTCATCGCCTTTTTTATTTTTATTTTTGAAAATTTTAAAATTTGAGAAAAACATTATAAATGTATCTCCTTCGATGTTCTAGTTTGGTCAAATGGACTTCAAATGGGCGGATTAAATTTCCGAAGTGGCCTTTGTATGCATACTAGTGCTGACCACCCGAAAAGCCGACATGAAAAAAGAACAAAGCGTTTCGGCTCTGTTTCGGAACAATTCTCTGCTCCGTTGTTAATCTGCCATTGGTCATGAACAATGGATATTTCGAGTGGTCAACACTAATGTATACCGTGTTCTAGTCAACTTTGCATATGCATAAAATGATAATTCAGAAATATATCCCTATGATTCGCCCATCATTCGACTAAAATATACATCGAGGAAGGGAAATATTAATATATACAAAAAATCGGTGTTTAAATATTTTTACTCAAAAATGAGGCGATAAAATTAACATGAATATTTATAAATAAAGCGTCCCATGAATTGTTTCAACCTTTTATCTTCCCCGATGCTCGAGAAAATCCCGATTTCATTTCTCTTACCAGATGTTAGTCCAACACAAAAGTTTTTTCAAAAGCACTTTCGATCTCGCACCCTCCTCGTTTCCCCTTATCTCTCTGCTTTTCTCTGCCTCTCCCACCCCTCCATTCCAACTCCCACCGCGAAACATTTCCATCTCAATGTGAGATACTGTAAGGAATCTGGTAGTTTTCGGCAATTGTGATTCATAATTTTCTTGAAACAAAAATGGGGAGATACAATTTTCGATAGTTTCATCGGGCATTCGATCCACTACAATGAGCACTCAGATGAAAAAAAATATTCGCGGGACACCTTCTTTAAAACATTATTTGCATCGATTTAACCCGGTAATGCTCTAACGTACTTTTAAATAGATGTGTTCACCTGCTTCCATATTATGTTCCCCTACATGTTACGTGTGGCACGAGTGCTGTCGCATACCATAATAATATGAGGGTGTTCATACTGTACTAGTGTAGTGTAGTGTAATTGTATTAGTTTAACTGTTAAGAAAAATATAACCCCCGCATCGTCGCATGATCATGAAATCACTATATCGCGTTTGTTTTGTAGCTGAGATCCACCTAGCAAGCCAACCTACAGTCCTGTATTTTTATTTTGAAGAGAGTTATGATTTGTTCAACCTGTTTGCTCGTGTTTCAGATTAACAAAAACGAAAAATGTTGAAAACATTCTGGCATCGCTATTAGCTAGAGGAGATGTTGCATCACCTTAAACCATTTGTTTTTAGTAAATATAAAAGTCATATATTTTCCTATTTCCCGGCGTTCTCGAATCTCCGATTCATCTCATAAATTGCAGTAATTTGCGAATGGCTTTTCCTCTGACGATACATCTCTCCGCGAGCAAGTTACAGCTTGCGCCAACGCTCTTCGTTCCCATGATGTATATTGAGGTTGTTCATTTGTTATTACGGTATTCTAGATCGTTTCGTAGACCAAAAGGGACTGGGAAAGCTGCGCCTGATAGTATTGAAAAATCTTCAGAGTGCGAAATATGAGACCACGGTCTCTTCATTTCGCGCACTCTCTCGTCTATTGACCGGTCTAGAGAGTGTTTGAAATGAAGAGGACGTGGTCTCACGTTTCACACTCTATTTCTCACTCTACCTGCCATAACATCAATGACCTACCAATTGTTTAGATTGCTCTCTATGTCTGCGCCACGCTATGCGCCCCCTTCGTCAATCTTTGCATTATCAGAGCAGGTGAGTGGTGACTAACCATGCAAAAACAACAAAAACACCGATTCGACAACGTCGACGGACATACGTCTCTTGCCCCCCATTCACAGTTATAATGCTTGTACATGACTCTGACGGAAGAAACAATGAACGAATGATGAAAGAATACATTTGTTTTGCGGGTGTTTCCGTTTCCGGACGTAGTCACGTTGGTGGTGCAATGGTTGAAACGGTATGCTTGTGGTCAGGCCTGGGATTTTTTGACTCACATTTTTTTGATTTTTTTGAATTTTTTTACCATTTCAAAAAAATCAAAAACTGAAAAATTTTTGAAAATATTTTCAAAAAATTCAGAAAAAACTTACACTAGATATTATGGGCATTTTCGGAGAAATTTTTTGAAAATCAATGATTTCAATAGATTTTTTTCTTCAAAATTTTTGAAAATTTCAAAAATTTAGGCCATTATTAGTTTGCTTTTAGAATATCTTGAGGAGCAAATTGCTCCCAATAAATTAAATAATAGACCATTTTTTTTGCAGAAGGTTTCAAAATTTACAAAATATGAATTTTAAATGAATAAATCATTTTATATGAGTCAAATCATTGTGAGAATAGCTTTCAAAAAGGAAGTTTAGCAGCTGAAAAAATATTTGTATCATTTTTAAGATTTTTTTTGATTTTTTGAATGTTTTGAAATTGTTTGTGCACATTTTTTTTGAATTTTTTTATCAAAAAACTTTTTTGAAAATATTTTTTTTTGATCCCAGCCCTGCTGGTGGGTGTAGTGTCCCACTACAAGTCTATGGAAACGATGAAAACATGCGCGTTTCTATACAAAAATATTGCAGAGCTTATTCATCACAATTTCCGCCTTGCGAATTTAATTATGCCAATGCACTTTTCGACAGCCATAATTGGAAGAATCGTCATTATCGCATATCAGCTCCTGGACCTACCAATTTCGAGTGAGATCTCTTTGTAAACACCACGCGCGGTAAACACAAAGATACAGAAAAAACTGAAAAATTTATTTACTGTCGGGCATGTAAACCAAGGTTGAGTGTATTTTGTAGAAAAGTGAGAGTCGATGGGAAATGCTCCATTTTATTCATACTGATAATTTTCAGAAGACTATATCATCTTCTTAGCAGACTTTGCACGCGTTCACTTCTTCGGATATTTTGCCAGCGTGTAAGGAGAAATGATTTCGCTTATTTTAGATGGTTTTAATTTGAGTGCGAAATGTGAGACCACGTCCTCTTCCTTTCACACGCTCTCTAGACCGGTCGATAGATGAGAGAGTGTGCGAAATGAAGAAGCCGTGGTCTCACATTTCGCACTCTAGTTTTTAGAATTGCGTTAAAGAGTAGCCATTTTGCAGATTAGGAATGCTTTCATTCGAGCGATTCATTGCAACCCGTTGCTGGAGGTACGATTTTTAGAGAATTGTGAGGCGCTACCATTTACGAGTGTGCTAAACTATCAGCAGGTGTTGGGCGAAATTTATCGTGTTTTCCGTATGTACGCAAGATATAACATTTTGGTGTTGATTGATGGTATTATTTTACAATACTAGATGGTACGAGCGTCGGAGTGCGAGCACACTAATAGTGCTGGGTGCGATGGAATGCATGGGCACGATACCGGCGGTGCTCAACGCCGCGTTTCTCGAATATGGTACGGTCTTGGTACCGCGTATGGTACAACTTTTGTTCGAACCCAATGCGCGGTGGTTATGATTTTCATATCGAATCTAATACATATTTGCTCTGCATGATCTATTATTTGCACCGCATTGATTTGCTCAATTTTCGACAATTTCTGAGAGTTTTCGGCGAAAGTGTTGCCCTGAAAAAAGTGAGATGTACTTTGCTATCTATTTTGCATGTCAGGTTACTACCCGCCGGAGTACAATTTGCTAGCCATCGCGTTGATTCTTCTCATCAGCATCACGGTTCAATTTCAATTCATTTTTTAAAAAGGGGGGTTTTGCTTCGTATGACAAGTGTGTCGTTGATTGTCGATTTAGTTATTGGGAAAGTCATGTAATTCGTTGGCTGTCATGGTGTGGACTCCGTTCTCATTTTTAGACTGATAACCTGGAGTGCGAAATGTGAGACCACATTTCGCACTCTATGAGCAACCCTAGTACAGATTATGCGCGACCGCAGAAACGCACACTGCATAGATACTTTTATGCTTTGTAATCAAAAATGCATTATATATTTTAAAAAAAACACACAATTCGCAGCTCTACGCACACGCTTACTCCGACAACGTGCGCATTCAACAGTCTCTGAGGGCGGAAACAACTGATTACAACGTCTCATACGCGTTCCAAGTGAAGGAAAACCTCAACCTCCTCAAAGTTCGTCTTCACATGATTCCAAGCATACGGACTCTGTCAGGGCGGCAGAATGTGCACACGTGAGAGAGAGAGAGTCCGTCTCAATTTTTCACGCGCTCTCTCTCTCTCTTACTTTCTCCAAAGCCACTTTCTGTAGGGTTGACTGGCCTGTGATGCGTCTTCTTTTAACAAATGTGTCATCAAAATGGCAGTAATGCGTTGGAAGAAAAACTAAAAATGCTAATCAATGTGATTACTCAGTTCACATTAGTTTGCGAAATGTGAGACCACGGTCTCTCTTCATTTCGCACACTCTCTAGATAGGCTAGAGAGTGTGCGAAATGAAGAGACCGTGGTCTCACAGTTCGCACTATAGTTCACGCTTCTCTTCATCGCCACGATGGTGCCCGTTGTGGTCGTCAGCTTTCTCCTCTTCACGGTGATTCTCTTCGCGCCGAAAGAGTGGGAACTGACGCGGTGCGCGAGCATCGCCGCCGTCGACTTTTCCATTGCGGTGTGAGTGCAGAGCTATAATAATATATTTTTCGAGTTATGCACTAAACAAGAGATAATCATAATAAGGTAGTAAACATTGACCTAGAAAACATAATTAGGTGATTGACAATTATGATGTTTATTATTTGATAGGTATCTTTATTAGATTAGAAATACAATATGTGGAATAGAGTTCGAAAAATAACGAAACAACGGGTTGTATAAGAGGCAAATGCACCGCTCTTGCAGTGAGATATTGCGAGAAATGAATAGAGCGGGGAGTGACTTGCCTCTTGCGCAACCTGTTGTTTCGTCCTCTCTCGAAGTCTATTTCACATGCTCCCTCGTTTCGGAGCGTAATCGAGAGAGCGTGCAGAATGAGGAGGACGGAAAAACGTTTTCCAAGAAGCGAAGCCTTAAGTCTAGTGACCTTAAGTCCTTAAGTTAAACCCTAAGTCTAATGAGGAAGCATGAACTGCAGCAGCACGCCCGTGTGCATGTGTTCGCTCATCGCGTGCATGCCGGAGTATCGACGTCAGGCGATGCAGATGACGGCGTTCAAGCCGCTTGCTGCTCTGCTCCGATGGAAGGTGAGGCCCTAGCTATCCGGACGAGGAGGCGCCCTTTAATAATAATATTATTATTTATCACAATTACACCTTCAATTATTAAATGTGAGAGAGCAAATATATAACGGAGTATTTGTGTTGTGACCTAAGAGAGCTAAACTAGTAGCTCAATGCAAACAGCAATATTACAAGACTATTACATTTTTCTAATGGATGATACAAATGCTGACACTTTAGGGGCACGTAACATGCATGAAGCCCCTATTGATGTATGGAGCGGACACATATGGGTGTGCCCCGTGCATATAACCTACTTCAAATTGCCTTATTGTAGGCGGGCAACGTAGCGTTTAACTACTCGGCAATTGAACCAAAAATCAATGTAATCACAGGAAATTTTTTCGAACCGCTCAAAATTCACACGTATGTACAAGAACTAATACACGACGAGCAAAATTTGAGTTCCACCGTTCTGATTGTATTTCAAAAGCCATAATAATACTACTCTGAGAAAAAAGTCACTTGGATCAGGACATAAGTTGAAAATGTTCTCTTACCTGTAAGTGAAAGTCACTAGAAATAAGAGACATTCAACTTACCGGTAAGCGAACATTTTCACTTTGTGTCCTGTTCCTAGTGACTTTTTCTGAGTGTAGTGGACGATTGTGGTCTCGATACAATTTAATTAATGTTTTATAATTAATGATGTTCAGAAGCCGACCGCGAAGGTTCAGCCGATGCGGGGAGATCCAGAGACCGCCGTCCACTTTAGCCAGCTCTCCTTTTACTGGTCGTGAACGCAATAAACAAGTTCGACGATGACGTTATCTGTATAGCAATTCCTTCTGTCTAATGCATTACCTTCTGATATCGATTAGTGGAAGCAATCTGACGCCGTGCCCTGTTGCAAAATGCACCCCTGTTTGCCTGTTCTAGTGGTTTGTTGATCCTAACGAAAACGGCGTCATATATCGCCCTGCAGTGTGTGTGACTAATGCCCGGCTCCTCCGTTGAAATTTCCTTCTCCGCCAAAATTCGCACGATGAGTGTGCATTGTTATCTGTGATGTGAGGTCGGGGCCACCACAATCCACCACCTCAGAAGAAGCGGAAAAGACAGTGTAAAAGCGAAGAGTGCAGCCGGATGAACTCTCTCTCTCTCTCTCTCTCTCTCTCTCTTTCTCCCTCTCTCTCACTCTTAGGCGAGAGAAAGCGTGATATCAGTACGGCCATCACTGATACGAAGAGCAGTAAAATATACCGAGCTCACTCACGATTTGAGCACTCACAAATTGCACAAAAATTAACACTCGAACAGAACAACTCACAAAAATTTAAACAAAACTCAGCTCTTCAAGTCGCTTCCCGCGGCGATGGCAGATGTGCACGTAAGTTTTCTTTTTTTTCTAGATAGATAGATAGATATTTATATATGTTAGGACATGCTAATTATTGTAGAAAGGGTTGTATTGGAATGAACGATATTCGTTCTCAATTAAATTCGTCAATCATCCTTTTGGTAAACTCAGAATAAATAGTAGGAAGCTTGACTTTCTGCAATAAAGATGCAGGTAGTTTCGATATAAAGCTGTTTTCGCGCTGTTTCAACTTAGCCATGTCAATTCTTTTTCTTTTTTGGTTGTCTTTCCCGCACACACAGAAAAATGTATTACTTTGGACGGACGAGGAGAGGAAAAAAAAATTAAAATGTCCATTAAAATGTATGAAACCTAATACATTTTAATGGATAAGGTTCCTCTCCTCATCCTTAGCATGTATGACAAGAAATACATTTTTTTCTGTGTGCATCGTTCCCAGCAAATCAGAAAGGACCTTAAATGAAAAAAATGAATGAAAAAAATGTGGAAAAATGTGAGAAAGATCTTCTCGATTTCACTCGCTCTGTCACTCTAGGTACATTTATTTAGAGTTGTACAGTCTGTGGAATGATGTGTCCCAATGTAGTTTTTCACTAAAAAACGAGAATTTTCGTAATTTCCCTCATATTTTGAAAATTACATTTTTATACTTTTAATTAATTATTGAAATCTTCTCTCTCTTTCAGGAGCTTTCCTGTCTAATTTGTGCTTCGCCAATCACTCATTCGCGCTTAGGAGTTGATTCGTGCCGAGCATGCGCCGCATTCTACAAGTAAGTTCCCAAGTTGATTACTGTTTCCGAGAATATGTTTGTCATGTTTTTAAGCCGGTATGAGAGGTGGTCTAGGAAACTGCATCCTTGAAATATGGTTTGACTATCGCTGGAGCTGTAATTGTGAAAAATGCACACGCGAATTGTAAACAAATTGGAAATAAATTTCGATTTACTTTTCCCTTTTTAGGCGCGCTTCGGCGTCGGAAGTGGCACTAAAATGCAAAGGAGGCGACGATGTCTGCCTGAAAAGGGGTATTTTTCTTCCATCGTGTCATTATTTCGGACGAGTGTTTACTTTATTGCAGGTTCGCAGTAGGGTTCCTAATGATACACGAAAATCCAATTATAAAAAGTGGAACGATGCAATTTTTATTGCTCACTTTTTATTATTGATTTTTCGTGTATTTTCACTTTTGCAGACCCAAAGTCCTCGTGTCGCAAGTGTCGATTCAAGCGATTCTCTGAGGTCCTCGCAAAGGCCAGTCGGAGCGATGACTCAACTTTAGCAATGGTGAATATTCTGCATCTGGAGAAGTAATTTGCACAATTTATTGAGGATTCATCTATGAGCTTAGAGAGCGAACCGGTGCCCGCTAGCCAAAATGAGAAATTAACTCGCGAGTGCGTGTTATTATCGAGTGAATTTTGAGCAAAATACTCGCGAGTGCCGAGTTACTCCAGATAGCAACACTATACTGCATGCACTTAAATTGTCGTATATATGCTTGTTCCAGAGAGAAGAAGAAAATGACGACAAGTCGCAACTGTTAGTGGACTCCGGTTCAGAGGAGGAGGAGAACAGCCACCAATCTTGCTCGTTTATGGATCATCGATGGTCGGCGCTACACAGATATTTTTTAAATATTTTTGAAGTGGTGCAGGTGCGTTTTTGTCTTCAAATAACCACAAAAAAATTCAGTTTCGACGAGAGCGACTGCGAGCCGCGATCCTTTTTCGCGAAACTGAAGCGAGGATACGGGTTAGTTCACTTTTTTTTCGAAAGTCGTTTATCAAGAGGTTCACGGGGAATCGAATGGAAGCTCTGGCGACGTTGAAACGGCGTTGGAGAAAAAGTTCGCCTATTCACAGAAGAAAATGGGCGACACTGGTAGCCCCCCCCATTCTTCTGTGAATAGGCGCCAACCTGCGGGCGCCTCTCGCAAGAAACATGGAGAAGAAATTTAAATATAGTCCACAATTGTGGGAACTAACTCGCAAAATTATTGATTTTTTCCTCGCCAGTTTACAGATTGCTTTGCACGATTCGTCACTGTGGCGAACTGGGCACCACTCTGCGATACTATTGTGGACAGCGAAATCAAGCCGTAAACGTGCGGCATTTCACTTTCATAAACCACCGAAAACCTAAGCATTTGCGTTGTTAGATCGAATAGTGCATTGTTTTTCGCGAATAGCTTATAACAACACAAATAAGTACTGATGCTGCGGGAAATGGTGAAAATCGTGCTTTGGAATAATGGTTCTCTTCTGTCGTCTTTTATTATTTAAAATAATAATACTTTCGGGGTCTAAATACACGTTTCGGTGGCGAGAGAGCACGATAAAGCAAGAGACAAGCAAAGTTATAGGAAAAGAGTGCACACACCTGTAGTCCATGTCGTATCATTTTAATATTGTAATACCGTATCTCTTCCTTTCCAGTTATTCGTGCCAGCGCGTTACTCGACCTTTCTGCCGAATGCGCGCATTCACTTATGCGCGCTTAACAAGTGCTTCACCTACTGCTATAACGACTTTGCGAAATTAGCAGACGATCAGAAAGTGAGTTGGAAAGGTTGTTCCTGGAATGAAAGTTTTAGGCGTTTTTACGGCGGCGTCATTATAGATAAAGGTGTTTCCTTAGATTTTTGCTCTCGATCGATCCTTCAAGCAGCTCAATTCACTGGATTGCATGTACAGAAGAGCGCATTACTACTCTAATGATGACGACACTAAGTGAGCCTAACTTAATCGGTACACAGAGTCTCCTTATTCCCTTAGTCGAAGGGGATAAATCCAGAGAGAGAGAGAGCGGTCGAGAGGGAGAGAGAGTGAGATATGATTGCTATATTTTCCATGCTCGAAATGAAGAGGCCGTGCTCTCACATTTCGCACTCTATTTGGAATATAGCTGTCAGTTTGATTGCAGTGTTGCTAGCTACAATTCATTCTACAATGACCGGGTGCTGGAGCACGTCTTTGACGATTGTGCCATAGCTATCGATTGGGAAATGGTTATGCTGTGAGTCATACATTTACCATGCCAAGTTACAGTCTTTATTTATCTATACGTTGACTTACAAGTCGAGTGAGCAATATACGCTGGCTTCTAATTCCTCGCGGGCGTGTTAAATGACTAATTGTAAGTGTTTGCAGTGAGTTCAAACGTACTGACCACAAGACAGTGGATGAGGTGTACAGGGAGATATATACTCGGCTACGACCCACCAATGAGGAACAGTTGGCACTCATGGGACTATTGTTGTGGAATGACGGTATGCTATTACACTTATAAAATGATGCGAACACACAAAAAGTCAAAATGGTATTTCCTGTGTTTACCAAAGCGAGAGAGCGGGCAAAAGTGAGAGGGTCGCGTACGTGCCTGTGTGGTAAACATCGGAAGTCCGTCATTTGACTTTTTGGTGTGATCGTATCATTTTATAAATGTAATATTTATATCCCCTTCAGTTACACATCAATGTACTTCAGTGTACATTAGGGATGACAAAACGAAAACAGAATTCCGGAATCAATGCGGAATAAAACTATTTACCTACCATTTGCTGGCGCAATTCTCGTACCGTATGATTGTTTTCATTTCTAAGGAGTTTAAGTAATAATAAATGCCGTCAACAAATTAGTAATGGATATCTTTGCATAACTTTATATGGCGCCCTTGCCGGCATGAATGCCGTTTTGCCATCCCTAGTGTACATCGATGTACTCCCCCATTTTACTCACTCTCTCGTCCACCGACCGGTCGAGAGAGTATGTGAAATGAAGAGTACATCGATGTGCAATGATAAACACTGAATCTCACATTATTATAATAGTAATTGATCTACGCCCTTGGCTCAATAAGATATGAATTTTGAATAGCAATATAGAGAATATACAAGCGGGGGCTTTTTTTGCTCGCAACACAACCTTTCAAAACGCCTAGCTTGCTGTAGCACTATGCAGCAGCTTGAAAGATGGCAGAGAAGGGGAAGGAAAGTCCCATGCTCTTTTCGATGTTGTCTTAAAGAAGAAGTATCACTGATCTCCTGCTTCCTCATTCTTCCTCTCCCGTGTCTCAATGGCGCGGTCGTTCTCTCCATTTCCCCCTTATCCCTCCCTCTCATTTTTGAATCCCTGCGCTTCAGGGTCAGTTTGGCACAGAGTCAAACGCGAATAACTCTGTTCACACTTATCCGCTGAACAAGCGGATTGCGGGGCTCTTACCGGGAAGTCGATTGCCATAACCGCACAGTGAGAACTCAGTTTACCAAAAGTTCGTGGGACACCACCTTTAACGGTTGCCAAACCTGCATTTCTTGCGCACCCTATTGCAACCTCCCCTCAACAATACTTGCCTATGAAGAGTCATTGATTGCGCATCATTTTATGTTATCTCAACCGAAAAAATATTCAACGTCGTCAGAGGTCCCATTCAACTTCCCTGTGAACCCGAACCCCCGCTTGATAAACGACTATTAAACCACACTAAAAAAAAAAAAAAAAAAAAAAAAAAAATTAAACCACACGTCTTGTGGTTACTCATTATAGCGTTGCGCCTTCGGGCGTCGATAAAATATGTAATATGCGCACGTTTGTGTACATCGTCCTGGGAAAGGAGGCGAATTGTCAATAATTGGCCGGTTGCCCCGATCACTCCCTTCCCGCTCCCCACTCCTGTGAATGACCCATTATTAAATATCATTTTTAACTCGTTCATTTTTGTCGCACTCTTGTGGTGTACGAAAAATAAATATATAAATAAATATTCATTTAGGTATATCGCTGATCGACGACAAGTTGGCCGACGTCGCTTGCCGAAATCGCAAGAAGATTCTGCTCGAACTTCAACTTGTTTATGGACGAAGAGGAATCGAAAATTACGCAGCGCGCATAGGCGAACTGTTCTGTCTTCTGGAGAGCCTTGAGGTGATTATTAGAGTGCGAGACCACGGTCTCTTCATTTCGCACTCTCTCTCACTTGTCAACCGGCTTAGACAGTGTGCGAAATGAAGAGATCTAATCCAATTCTTTATCCGAATTTCAAATTATTTAACGGAGATTAAGACATTTTCGTTCTTTAGCAAATCGCATGTGTGATCAATGAGGACTTGCAATTCTACCGGCTCATGGTTCTGTTTATCGAATAATTCGAGAAGAGTCTTACCACGAATTGTCCCGTGCCTTACGTGAGAGGCCTGATATGTCGTGGAAAATGAACACTTGATATCTGGACAATAGAGTGCGCAAAGTGAGACTTCCCGATACCTTTTTGACCCGAATGATCGGAATGATTGGGAGGATTTCCCGATACCTTTGCTCGATTTTGCCGATACCTTTTTGGCTCCGGCCTGCGAAAATAACGTTGATAGTGCTTATTCGACTATCATTTGACTGTGAGTACTAGTGCATGCTAATTTCATGCTAATTCACTTATTCCCTCTCATTTCGCCCGTTCGTCGTCTCACGAGACGGTCTCTTCTCAGCACACAGGTCAAGTATGTTTGAATTCTCTATTTTCACATCGGTTTCTGTGTTCTATTGTTTATATTGACATAAAAATGTCGTCTAAAAACATCGTCTTCCGCTCAGAGAGCCTACACAAGGAATGTGACGTTAATTCCTTATTATCCTTCACCTATATTTCTCAGTTCAACTTTTATCTTTCAGTATCGTCAGAAAACACCCCTGGTCTCGTTACTAATGTGACCTAATACGCTGCGCATGATAACAGATAGAAGACACGACACGAGAAAGAAAAGAAAAGTTCTAACAGCAGCTGGTATGATTTATTTGCGTATAATATGTATTTTTCAATAATATGCTAAAATAACCGTCTAGGGTAAGATTTATAATATGTGATGATTCATTTCTTTACAGAGCCAAACGACCTCCGGGAAACATCGAAACATCTGCTTCTTTCAATTTTATAATTAGTCTTTCTTTTTTTGACTTATATACCTGTGAACTCGACGTATACTCGAGACCCGTTGAGCTATCAATGAGTAGAAAATTCGGTCTTCTACCTCCCTAATTAATCAATACCATAATAACTAGCGACTACAAGCGGGAATCGTTCACAAAAATGAGAAAAAATGTCTCAGGGAGCTGAAATAGCTTTTCAAATGATGTTGCGCGGAGACGAACTGATAGATGCAGAAACGCTTCTATCCAACGTTAGGAAGCGTCTATCATGTTCCCTTTACTATAATATTGTTCATATTTCACTTTTTATAGCAATTATGAGCTATTATGGTTGATTTACTGTGCCGGAGATGAAAAGGTATCGGGAAATTTGGCGGAGGTATCGGGTCGGCTCACTTTGCGCAAAATGAGAAAAGGTACCGGTCATTTCCCGATTTCCCGACCCGAATAGCGCACTCTACTGGACAATCGTGGGATCGAGTGTGAATGATGTGAACAACAATGTCGTTTTTTTTTCTCATGACTCACTGAACATTGTTAATTAATCCCATATTGATTCACTACAGCTCTAGCATATGAAGAAAATCTAGACGTACACTAGTGGCCATAATTATATAACATTGATACGTTTCGACTATATTTTTCAATTCAAAGTAATCGAATCTTTCTGAAATTTTGTAGAATACATTTTTTTCAGGATCGCCAATGATATTTTCTAGTTCATGACATGCAGCCTTGGTCGTACGACCAGTTGCTGCAAAGCCGGTTGCAAATTATTTTTTCGTTTTATTTTCCGTTTTAAGAGTGCTGCAAAAAAGACGTAATGTTGCTGCAACTTCTGGAGTTAGCGGTATCCCGTATATACTTCATAGTGGATGTGCAACGACTCCACGGTAATAACTCACACGATTCTGCCTGATTCCTTATTGCCAAAGAAAGTTATGCTGGGTTGATCCCAGAAAAGTGCAGCGCATGCAGCACTTGCAGCAGGCCTTGTGCGACAGCTAACGGCATAACCACAAAGTGAATTCGATAGCGCAAGAGTTCCTCTATCACGTACGCATAATCGTTCTGCTATTCCCAGACATCCCGAATTTAGCGGGAAATATAACGTAAAAAGAGAATTTGCAACCGAACATCGGCTTTGCAGCAACTGGTCGTACGACCAAGGCTGCATGTCATGAACTAGAAAATATCATTGGCGATCATGAAAAAATGTCTGCTCCATAATTTCAGAAAGATTCGATTACTTTGTACAGAGATATAGTCGAACGTATCAATGTCATATAATTATGGCCACTAGTGTATGCTATTACTTTTAATCTATGTATTCTAGAATAATGCAGACACCATGCTATGATCGTAATTTTTTTCGAAATGATTCAGATGTCTACTATAATTGTGTTTCCATTTCGTTTTTTTTCAAGCCACTTTACCCTGTGATTTAGTATCATTCAGCAGTCCGCTGAAACCTCCAGAACCACATCATTCCACAGGCCGGTCAACTTTCCAGAAAGGCCTTTGGAGAGAGAGAGCGTGTTGCATACTCTCTCGTCATAACCCTTGTCTGTAGGTTTGGAATCATGTGGAACGGGATGGCAATGGAACGTACGAGAATTATCATTTTTAATTCCTTTACTATTGCTTCTTTTCTTGCGGATTGCAATCCTGCTGCAGTACTCCACCATTTTTTTTTGGTATTCCATGCTCCCAACATAAGTACTCACTGCACCCAGTCATCGAATATTCACTAAACGATTGGCAAATCACCCCGTCGTTAATGATCTCCTTCACCATTCGGAGATTCCCGCCCTATATTCCCCTTGTTTCTTGAAAAATTTCAAAATCCTTTTGCGCTTATGGCGTAGAAAATTATTGTTATTATTATATTTTCTTTTCTTTCATCACTCCTATTCCTTATGGAAGCTCCTTTTCCTATATAAGGGAGAATGTACGATACGACTTAAAATGAGGAAGATTTTACGAGTTGCGTCTCCTTTTGTGTTTCCCCCGAGTTCTTGCATGAACGGGCACTGTTTTCGACGCGTTCATCATGGCTGTCATACATTCTCGTTATGCTAGTCTCGTTATCTTTTGTTATGTTAGAGTCACTCAGTTCTGTTGTTTCACTGACCGTTAGTTAGGATAATTGTCTTCTCTTTTTTTACCTTCGATGCTGCATCACACGCATTTCCGCTCAGTTTTACAGGTTTCTCATAAAATGCGGTTTCGAGAGGCTTACATGTATTTCTGCTTTGGTACTTCCATCATTTCGTTCCTTCTAAATGGAATTCTTGTTTATATTGTGCACAACCGTAAAGAGAAGATCGGAATTTATAGGTAAATCGAGAGGTCGATTTTCTAATTGATTCAATTGTTTTCAAGATTCTTCACATACGCCTTCGTAATAATCGATGTCGTGTACTCCTTCTCTTACGTCATAAATCAACCTGTAATAATAATTATATATATATATATACTATTCCTATATATATATATTTTTTTTAATTTATGCGTGTTCAAAGAAGACGTGGTTACAAAATAGAAAGAGGAAAACGGCCATTCAACCGTTGGTTAGAAGGTTTGGTTAAAACGACTACAAAAAAATCAATAATTGATGTGATTTTCTATCTGCTGATATTGCAAACAACTGGTAAAACGGTGCGAGAAATAATGAAGGGACAGTGTAATATTTTTTTTCGAGCGTTCCTCTTTAGAACAGCGGTTTAGATATTTTTTTTGAAAACAAAACTATTTTCCAGTTCTGGTATGCTGGTCGTGGATTTCTCGCGTTCTTCTCCATCGCACCATGGAATTACTATGGCGCGGTACGTTTCCAACGGCGGATTGGTCCCCAACTAGGAAGCGATTGGATATGGAAAATGTACACAGAGAATGAATATACTAAGATGAGACACCGAGTATATGATATACTCAATATTGAGTGTATTCGCGCGTCGAGAGAGCTTGCGAAAACGAGAGATTTGTGAGTATATCATATACTCGGTGTCACATCTCAGTATAGAATATACTCAATAGTAAGTCTATTCATTCTGGGTGTAGAGACCAAAGGAACGCACAGCGTGCGCGAGAGCGTGTAAAATTGAGACAGAAGATGGCGAGTTCATTGCATTCCAATAAAGGAACTCCTCTGAGCACGAAAAGGACCACGCTCGAACTAGCACAATATTTTTCAATTTTATTAGCACGAATTATCATGAACTCCATAAATTGTTCATGGAATAGAGTCTGACTACGTTTGTTTCCAATTTTCCATTATATTGTAAAATTTTCCATATTTTTTTCCATTATATTTTCCATTATAAATTTATAAATACATTATAAATACAATTATAAATACAAATTATAAATACTATAAATACATTATAAATACAAATTTTCCAATATATTCGTGACGGGCCTGATACTGAAATCACCAGATGATCTCCTATTGATATTAATTTGCATGTTGTTTCAGATCACGTTCCAACTGTTCATGGGTTCTTTCGTCCTTGTAGTGGTATCCATTACCTGCAGTTTCGTTTATCGATACGGAATGTTATGCAGGTTTTCACAAATTTAAATACTGAAAAATAATATTTGACCGTCACTGAACGTTGCTAGCACGCTGTAGATGTTGTGATAAAAAGTTATCCGGAACAAACCATAATCGAAATCGCCTAAACTTTCCACAAGGGATGAGGAACACTCTGATTCAACTCATTTCAATTACCGTCTTCTTTCCTTTTTTCCAATTTCAATTTCAGAGACCTAAAAAACTTTCTCGTTTTCAGTCCATTCATCGTTTCACTCTTTGAAGTTCGCCATCGGTTTGTGACAACCATGATTTTCATATCGGTAAATGAATATTATTCCATTAAAACACGTTCTCTGTAAGACCGTCGGATAGGGTGGCACAACTCATTCAAAGTAGTCGACCCGGGCTAAAACTTTTTTCACAGATGGTCTAGGGTGCAAAGTAAATTTCAAACGTGAAAAATTCGTGAAATGTCAAATTTTGAAAAATCGATATTTTTTTTACGAAAAAAATTTTTTTTTCTCAATTTTTTTATTTTGCAATCGTGTTATATATCATTCGAAAGAGCATCAAAAGTTATGCTTATATCCTAAATTTCATGACATTTTAGTCACATGGAGCGAAAATCGATAATCGCATATCAAGAAATTTGCCGATTGCGTTAAACTTTATTTTGGATAAATTTGTTCCTATGATTTGCTCATCATGAATCCGACATATAATGGGTATTTTTCATTGTAGAATCGAATGGGAGTCTGATAATGCCACATTTCCATTGTGAAAGTGTGTCTACATTCAATAGACCATTACCACTCTGAGGTCAGAGTCAATCTAAAAGTGTGTAGAAAACTTTTTACAGGACTTGAAACTAAATCGTATGTATGCCATTTGAAAGAGCATCAAAAGTTATGACTAACTCTATGATTTCAGGACGATTGAACAACTACGAACGAAAATCGATAATCTCAGCTCAAGAAATTGGTAATTTAAGTGAAGCTCAATATTCGCATATATTTTCATTCGAAATGATCGGACAGGTCTTCAACTTTTTTTACAAGTGTCCTGAGGCGCAAAGTAAATTTTAAAATCAAGAAAGTCATGAAAAGTTAAAATTTGAAAAAATCGATAAATTTATTTTTCGAAAAAAAAATATTTTTAAATTTTTTTTATTTTCATATCGTGTTATATATCATTCGAAAGAGCAGTGTGGATTTATACATAACTTTTGAAGAAAAAAGTTTTAGTCCGGGCCGACCACTTTGAATGAGTTGTGCCGATTTGCCCATCATTCACTGCACTCTTACAGAGAACGCGTTTTAAATACGGTTTCCCAAGAATATTTAGCCAACTGAGTTGTTACTGTGGGCTATTGGGAGAATTGTACATATTGAGGTTTCCGAAAATCGCAAAAAAAACTTTTTAGTTCGCAGAGAGATACATATATCGAACTTATGTCATCGAAAGTTTTCGAGTGGGAATTGGGAGGTGAAAAACTCAGAGATAAACGTAGACAAGGGGGACTGATGAGGGTGTGAGAAAGAAAACACGTGTTACTTCTGTGTTTCACAAATTCCTAGTAAAAGAAGTGAAATCGCGAACTTTGAACAAATAACGGGTGAAAATATTCGTTGCGCGCCGTCTCAAATTCATCTTATTTTAGGCCTACGGCGCCCTATGGCTGGCAAACACTGACTTCAACTTGTTTCTCGATTCGACCGTACGCGGAACATGACGTATTCCTTAATGAATATGCTGCTTTCAGAGAGTTCGCCAGCTTGTGCATGCAAAATTCTCGGCAGAGTACCACATCGATCTTCTGAACGGTTTCGCGCTTATTGTGGATATCCATGTTCATTTTTAATTAACACTCAAATAATCATCGTGAATTCTGTTAAGTCAAACCGATCCTCATCTAGTTCGGTCGGATATTAAGAAAAAAATTGACTAATTTCGAAGAATACAAAACAAGGTAAACTTGAAACGTTTTTAATTAATGACGCCCTGAATAACTGATGGAACATTGTGCGGATCCCGCGCTAATGGGATCCACTCTGGGTGCCATCCTATATGGGCTGAGTTATAGTTGATGAAAGGTTTCAAATACTTCTGTGCTACCCATTAAACCATAACCGCAACCTAGGCGCATCTTTCACGCCTGTCAACTCTTCCAAGCCATTATACCCTCAGCGAAATTGCGATTTCAGGATGTAGAAAAACGATTCCGCTGCGTGATTGCTGTACTTATTTGCTTGGCGATGATGGGGTTACAGATACTGATCATTGTAAGTTCATTCAAATATTTATCTTGAATTTTCTACAAAATCATTCGGTGATAAGTGTTTATTCTGATGGTTCAACGTACAATGCTACGTATAATGCCAACGGCATGAAATACAGAAGACGTTGAAATATGGTCTGATAGTTATTGATGGTCGAAGTGGTGTAGTGGTCTAAGGCGCCCTCCCAGTTTCATTACGTTCCACACCGAGGTTCGATTCCCGGCTGTGCATACCGCCACTGCCTCACCAAGGCGCTCGAATGGGTAAAGATTGGTAGTGATGTAACCACGAAGGTAACTGGATCCGAAGAAGAGATTGGGCCCTCCGGATTGAACTGGCCTATTATGCGCTGGCCTTAGCAGTGACTCCCTCAGGACTTGGAGCCTAGATAAGGGGATGCCTTTACCTTTTACCTTTTAGTTATTGATATTCTTTTTCAGTGTTACTGCGGCTGGAAAATTCACAAAACTATTAACATAAAGAAGATGAGCAAGAAGTTGAAGATCTCACATTCGCGAGCTCTCAAGTTGCTGATTGCGCAGGTTTTATCACAAATTAGTTTTTTTTGAAATTATATTTTAAAATGTATTTTGCAGTCTCTCAATCCGCTCTTATTCCTCTTTATTCCCGTCGTTGTCGTTCTTCTCGGCATGTTTATCGATGCCGATTTCGATCTCACGCCAAAGGTTAAAAGGCTTTTTTCAATGTAACAATATCGGATTTTCTACGATTGATATTGTTTTTAGTACAAACTGCATGCTAAACATAGGACTGCCTAAACGATTCCTTCAATCACACAGCTTAATGTGTTTCTTCTTCTTAATCTCAATGCATCTTGCTCTATCGAATGATAACTATGGAATTTTCATTAATTAACGAAAAGATCGTTAGTACGGTTTTTATCATCGGAACAAACAACATTCGGAACAGTTTATTTATACTAGTAGTGCAATTCGCGGAACTCCGTCATCCTCCTAAGCCATATTTAAACCATGTTTTATGCTGCTTAACTGAGTTCGGGAAAATCGTCTTCTTTGTTATATGCAACGTAAAAAAGTTAAAAGGCTAAAAAAGGCAAAGTGAAAGGCCATACCTACTTTCCGAAACATAGATTAATACGAGAATTTGTGGTATATCCTCCAATCCATTTTTTCGTCAATTTCGCGAGGTCTGCTCTGATCTCTGATATTACATTTATAAAATGATACGATCAAACAAAATGTCGAACTGGGGACTTCCTGTGTTTACCGAGACGAGAGAGCACGCAAAAGCGAGAGGGTCCTGCATGGTAAACAACGGAAGTTCGTTATTCGGCTTTTGTTATGATCGTATCATTTTATAAATGTAATAGGATGGGTGATCTGATAGGGGGGGGGGCTGCTTCCAGTGATCGCAGAGTGCCGACACCTAGAGAAAATTTACTTCCTCATGCACGCGACCCAGTAAATAAATTATTTACGCTCTCCACATTTCCCATGCTTTCAATGGTAAAATCTGAGTAATTTACTTGCTAACTCTCATGCCATTTCTCTGCTCAGGGGGTGCGCCACAAGTTGTAAACAAGCGCGAAAAAGCCGTTACAAGTTGTAAACAGGGCAGTTTTACCCTTGTTTTCCCACTTGTTTACAACTTGTAACTCTTCAAAAACGGGTCTACCTTTACACTTCTTCCGAGTCATACGCGAGACGGGTTCGACACGAATTTTACAAGTTGTAAACAAGTGGCCGTTCCAAACCCGTCTCGTGCAGTGCGCGCGCTCTATTCATAAGAAATTCGTTCGTAGACGCTATTACAAGTTGTAAACAAGTACGATTACAACTTGTAATCAAGTGATGGAAAACAAGGTTAAAACAGCCCTGTTTACAACTTGTGACGCACCCCCTGAGTGAGTGGTGTGAGGCTTTAGCGGAACGAAGCTCTTCGCACATAAAAAAATCCATATTCTTGCGTCCTTTCGTGCGCGGATGTTTTTGCATAATTGCTCCCGGGACGTCGTGTATTCCGTGCAGAGTGCGAAATGTGAGATCACGGTCTCTTCATTTCACACACTCTATCGCCTATCGACCGGTGTAGAGAGTGTGCGAAATGAGGAGACCGTGGTCTCAGGTACTCGCTCTGTGCATCGCCTTCTTCCCCATCGTTAATCCCATCATTATCGTTGTCCTCACTGAAGATTACAAGCGGTACGTGTTCGGCGGAGTCTCGACAATCGCCAAAACTTCGGTTCGATTAATATTTTTTTATAATCAAAATAATATTGATTTAGATGGTCGGAATTACGAAACAGTCGTTGGTTCAGCCTCGAAGCCAGCTTTCTTGAGAACGGATGAAATTTTACTCATTTTCCTCCGCAATGGTTCAACAGCAAAATATCTACCTCCGTTTCACACCTATTTTTACAGTAAAAGAACCAATTCGAGGACGTAAACCGGAATCCGTAGATAGTCTAGGCCATTCGCAATAACATATGAGAGGAATCGCGAGAGGCTCGACCATGGTCAGGACGTAGAAATGCATGATTTTTAATGTGGCTTCTTTTCCTAAGGTACTTCAACACATCCTTTATCGATTGGCGTGGATAGAATTTTGATAAAAAAATCGCAACCGCGTGAAACATATCCAAATCTGGAGTCTTCGGATTTTTCCGCCGAGAGTGAAAAGTTTGAGAAATCATAACTCGGTTCAAAAGAAAGGTAGAGAATTGCGGTTTTGTTACATGAAAATAGAATATCGCTGTCTACAGTTTGGTCCGTAACGACTCATTCCTGGCTGATTGAGTGGAGCGTAGCAGTAGGTTTCATGAAAATTTTTATAAATCACAGTAAAGTTAAAACTTTTCTTAGGTTGTTTGTTCGAATGTGCAGCTCGGTTACCCACTATAACCCAAAAGTCGGCCAAATCGGAGTTTCTGCCAAGAAGGTTCTTGCGAGTGACGTACATGTCACCAGTCGTCTTGACACCACCGTACTCCGTTCTAGCCGTGAACTTGCCCAGTTTCTTTCCATTGGCGCACGTGGCAGTGCAATCGGCCGTCGAGAATGCGGGCTCGCCGATTCTCCACGTCTTTTCTGAGACAATCGTCATATCGGCGCCTGTCTCGATCTTGATTGAAGACTCGATACCGTTGATCTTCAATTTGGCGACCTCCACACAATCAAAGTGTGCCACTACCGTCCTCATTTGTAGCATGCGTAGCACCGCTGTTATCGCGAGAGCTCCAAGAGAGCGAGAAAGAAAGAGAGAAAGAAGAGGGTGCAATCACGTGGACAGTTCCCCCATTACGTCTCTCTTTCTCTGCTATATCCCATCAATGGAAATCGATGATAAATCAAGGAACTGCTTGATTTGCTCCACTCCCAATTCTTCCGTTCACTTTGGGATCGACGCGTGCAGGTTTCTATTACAACTTACCCTAATTGTTTTTTAAACGCGTTCTCTGTAAGAACGCAGTGAAAAACAGTGAAATTTAAAAATTACAAATTGCCCTATTTGTATATGTTCTCATTAACGACCACGGCTAGACTAAGGCTGTTGTTACGTGTCAACCGAATGATTAGAGTGAGGAAGCAGCTGGAACAGTTCATGAACGGTTACTTCCGCTACTCAGAGCGCGAAGTCGCTCTCTGAGTAGTAAACAATCGATAAGAGCTCCTCGGAACGTAAATCTTTTTCATGAGAATAATAATAATAATATAATTATCGAGTTGTTCAATCCCCATCTAGAATGGGCAAACGTTTACTACTCCTGGCGTCGCTAGAGCTCTCGCGCCGGTTAGAGAGCACGAGAGAGCTTGCGAACTCGAGAGTGCGAGAAGATGATCGCGCATATCCACATCGATTGCAGAGCGTGCACGGCGTTCTTCAAGAGAGCGACGCTCTCAGGCAAGGTCTATCCATGTCGACAGGGTCAGCGACGATGCGTCGTGAACAGAGGTTCGTCAATTCACAGAGTCAGAAGTTGCCAACTTTCCATCCCGCGCTTTATTTTAACGTTCACTTTGCACATTAGCACTTTTTGACCGACGCCGAATGGGGAGCATCGAAAAAATTACTGGCGCGTTTTACTGGACAAAATTACTGGACAATTGCTGATACTTTTCAAGATGAACATTACAAATTCACAAACACTCGTCCAAAATAATAAAACGTTCCGCTCCTAAACAACAGATACGACTGCGAGAGAGTATGCAATAGCAAGAGACTCGCCGAGGTATAGAAAGAGAATACACCACCATACAGTGGGACATTTCATGAACGTATCATTTTAAATTTGCAATAACGGGCAAATTGATGATCAATTTTGTAAAAAGTTCTCTTCAGAAGATCCTTTCATGTGTCGGCGCTGCCGCTTCGATAAGTGTCTCGCTATCGGGATGGTGTACGAAGGGCCGATGAGAAGTGTCAAGAAACCGACAGAAATACGCCCATTCGAGCCTGAAATTCAGGTAATTCGTACTCCATTCACAACTCAGACCGGCAAAGTTGCTGGGAAAGCGCTTTGACAAGGTTTCATTTCTTGTAAAAACGTTTGCCACTCTCCCCACTCCACACATACAATCATGCGCGACAAGAGTAGAGATGAGAAAGGAAGAGGGAAGAGTGAGAGAGGCGCATGCTAATTGATCTTCACCCTTCCTCAAGAGTGCCAACTCTTCCGGAAGAGTGCAACTTCGAAAGGTCTACAGTTTATATTTTTTCTATTTTTTTACAAATAATCTCAGATCGTATATTTACATAAATGCTCACTAAAATGACGCATCAGAATAAGATAGTTTTACAAGCATATGTACCTGCCCAGCTCTCGAGTAGAATTTCGCACTTCTTGCGAAATTTTGGTTGGCACATTGGACACATGAAAGGGGTAAATGGTCCAAAATAGTGTCGGGGTCGGATCCACCGTACACAAAGTGGCATACGGTAACTTCGTAATAACGGCCCCGCAACGAAAAACGTTACCGTTAATAAATTCTTCCATTTCCAGAAAGCACGCAATTTTGAAAACATCACCGGGGTAGGTTGCATGAGGAAGATCTCAAGAAGTCATTGCTTGGGGGGATACCGTGTCTCATCTACGTCACTCCCGTCTACAGTACATCTACCGTAACCGGTGTTTCTGAAACTGAACAAATGGGCTCGGGGTTTTCGCAGGAAGTATACCTGGAGTATGCATAGCTTAGAGAGTATAGTATACTCATTATACCGTGTCTCCGTAATCGCTTTTGCTCAATTTTAGAAAGATGGGTTACGATTGGACAATTGCATCCGGGAGTACTGTGGATGATATTCTGTAACCCCCTCAGGCAATACCTACTCGAGCTCTGCCTCATGCAACCTATCACGGGCCCATTTTGCTGAATTTCAATTTCATCTGTATTCGTTATGAGTGATTGCTGTAGTTTTTCTCGTTGCTGGACCATTGCAGCTACGTTACCATAGGCCAGTTTGGGTTTGATAAACCCGAGCCCGGCTCCGTTCTTTTGGTGCGCAAGCCAAGAAAGCGTGTGGAGGTTGGAAAACCGTTCTCCAGACAGATTTGACCTCTCTGCACTAGAATATTAAAATAATATTAGAAACCCGATGGAAGCGCATGGCATGCAAAATAGCCTCGTCTAGTGGACATACTGCTCAATGAGTGATCAGGCAGTGCTCATGCAAATTGCACTGTAAAATGAGACCTTTACGGCCAAGTCTGTAGTAACGTCTACTCTTCCGGAAGACCTTCAACTCTTCCGGAAGAGTGCGCCCCATTTTCTCTTTCAATCAGCCATTATCATAATCACAAAGGCGAGAGAGAGGAAGGCCTTCCTCTCACTCTTCCTTTCTCATCCCTAGACAAGAGTGTGCGGAGTGAGTGAGAGAAACGAAACCTTGGAAAAGCGTTTTCATAGCAGATTTGCGCTTAGTCGTTCGATCGAGTCGTAAGAAAAATCGTTCGTTCGTATAGCTCGCCGCAATCACCCAACCAATTCAAAAATTTCCATAAAATCAATTTTGTTCTATTTCATTTTACATTTCCCATAATTCATTTTCGGAATGACCATTTCGTAATGTTTAAGACCAGAGGAATCCGATCGACAATTTTTGAGTGTATGTTCATATCACAGGTTGGAGAAGCTGGGACTTCTTCCGGAGCGAGTGAGGGCCTTCTGGAAAGGATTGCCCGCGAATATAGGTATATAATAATATAATGAGTTATTTTCTTAACGATAATAAGAATGCTAGACAAAAATTAGTTTTCGTCCATTCCATTTTGCAAGTGCAGAAACTGTTTAAGATATTTTTTTATTAAAAAATATTAAGAAAATCGTTCGATCGTCGAATGGAACGCGAGAATACACTATTGAGCAAGAATGGGAGACTGATCAGAGTGCCTCATCCTAATCAGGTCATTAATGTACAAATTAGATAGCGCAAAACATTCTTTAAGTGGGATTGACATTTTAGATTTTTCAACGTGCGTAAACTCAAGAAAAAAAAATTCAGCACATTCAGAAACTCTACATGACCACCATCGGAACCGCGGTGAGCCATATGGAGATTTTGGTTAGGGAAGCGTGGCAATTTTACGAATCCGTATTCCCCTCCCTCGCTGAACTTCCTACCCTGGAAAAGGTATCGAAATGCATTTCTTGTATTAAAAAAAGTTAAGTAATTTTAATACTAATTCTCCGCGAATCCGGCTGTATTGATATGCATGCTCTTCAACATATTTTCAAATACAAAATTGCAAAAATTGCCCCTTCCCAGCTCAATCTCTACCGATCGTATATACCAAAATTCGGTATGGCAGAGTGCTACTATCACACCATGCGTCTATGGGGAGGCATGCGGAAATAGTAAGTTGCCACTTAGAAAAACAAATTTTTGTAATTTTAGTTAAATTTAACAAACAAAGAGTAACATGTGTGTTTCTACGCGATTGCTGTCCTCATACACAGAGAAACATAAATCCAGCCCCATCGTACATGAAAATGTATAACAAATATATAACATGACATTTTTCATATATTATGTTGGGGCTGGATTTATATATTTTTCTCTGTGTGCATTTGAATGTGAATGTTGAACTTTTCTAGTTTGAATTGCTCGCTGCGAACGTGCATTGATGTCGACTGTCTCGAAAACATGCTCAATTCCGAAGAAAACGAGGACCAAAAATGGCCGCGGATGATAGAGTTAGGTTTTTTTTAAATTCTTTTATTTTATTATATTTCTTTATTCTTACCTTATTAGGTAAAAAAATGCGTGTCGTGTATTCTTGAATTGAATTTACAGCGCATTGTGGGAATTTCATTGCTTTTCTGCCCTATATTGGCTTGTTTTTGATTCTGCACTATTTTTATGGGGCAGTTAACCTACAAATTAAGGCTTATTTTAGGCTTTGGTGATAATCCTCAAATTCTTCCGAGAGTCACGTAGGAATTGAGGAATGTCCCTGTAGCTGTGCCTTTAAGATCAATGCGTCTCTACGTCAGCGATTTGCTTTCGGTCGTAGCTCCGAGTGTGGAGCAGGCGCGAATCGACGAAACGGAGTTTCATGCTCTTCTCGCACTCATTGTCTGCGATTCCGGTCAATATCTATTATTATGAAATTTAGTCCCAACAAATATTGAAAGAAGTCACTAGGATCAGGACACCAAGTGAACATGTTGGAAGTGAAATATCTCATATTTCTAGTCACTTATGTGGTGTTAGTTTTCGGAAAAAGGCAATGGAAAAAAGGTCCAGATTTGAATTCCCGCAATTTCTTATCTCGGTTCTCCGTGGAGCAATCGACTCAAAACTTCGAATATAACATTTTTCGACCCTTTTACACCTATAACCGAAGTTTTGAGTCGATTGATCCACGGAGAACTGAGATAAGAAATTGCGGGAATTCAAATCTTGGCATTTTTCCATTTCCTTTTTCCGAAAACTAACACCACATCACGCTTTCAGGTAATTTCACTTGATGTCCTTATCCTAGTGACTTATTCTCATAGTCTGATAGCGAGCGATGCCTCTCCAGCCCTCTGTCGCTTCGGCTGAAGGCATGTCTAGACTTCAAAGTCCTTTAGCCGCGACCTCTAAATTCGTAGATTTATTTCCCGGCCCCACCCGATGGAATGCAATTCAGTAGTATGCAATAAGGGATTATAAAATACGGAAATAGATATTATTTCAGATTACTCGGCCGAACTTTCGGAGGCAGTTCTGGTGAAATTGGATGCTATTCGTGATCAAGTCTTGGGCGAACTGCAGGAGTACTACAGACTCAAGCTGGAATTGATAGATTTCTCGAATCGACTAGGAAATCTCATGACCTTGTGTCACACCATCAGGGCAAGAGTTTTATCATCTATAAATTTTTCTGACCACATTTTTGACCCAACCATCTTCAAATCCCATAGGTGGCGGGGGGGCATATGTTCTAAGTAATATGTCTCTGCGTTCGAGTTATTTGCACCTACGCGTGCATTACGTACTACCTACCACACTAGAGAGTGATAAAAGCTCGCTATAACTGCGCTACAAACCGTTTTTTGTTGAGTGGGTTTGATATCAAGATACCAGCGCAGGGCGTGGCGAGACCGCTATTCCGTGCAATGGTTGACACCAATTTTCAAATAAATTGGTTATTTTGCATTATCTATAAATATATAAAAATATTTCCAGGAAAGTCGTTCGCTCTTCCAGGAGCAGTTCCACATGCAGGCCGCCGTTTTCGATCTCTACGAAACCGAGACGATGCTTCGCGATTTCTTCCTCTGACAATGAAGTCGAATGTGAGACTCTTCTTTTCATTTTCTCTTCATTTCTTCATTCCTTCAGGCGGTCTCTTCATTTTGCACTCTTCCTCCTCCACCCAGCGGTGAAGCGAGTGGGTGAAACGGAGAGACCGCCGTCTCACATTTCGCACTCTACTCTGATCTGCCCCGGTAGCCATGATAAAAATATTTGTTCCAAAGTGAACCTGGTACTTTATCGCAACAAGAAACAATGTTCTGGTTCATAGCACATGCGATCGAACGGTTGCTGCGCAAAAGAGTCCCTCTCGATATTTTCTCACTCCAAACCCCTCTCTGTAGGGCTGGCCGAACTGTAGACTAATTGGTGGGAGAGGGCACTGCACTCAGAGAAAAAGCATGGGAGTTAGCAAATGAATTACTTACTTTTCAGCATAGATAGCATGGGAAATAAGAAGAGCGTACGTAATTTATTTACTAACTCGCTTGCATGGCGAAGTAATTTTTCTCTGAGTGTGTCTGCCAAGAGCGGATCTTGATTAGGGATGGGGAAGGAAGAGGAAAGAGTGAGAGAGGCGCATGGTAATTGATCTTACTCTTCCGGAAGAGTCGCAACTCTTCCGGAAGAGTAAGAGTGTCAAAAGGTTTCAATGCAAATGCATGTTCTGGACATTGTAAATTCTTCCAATGGCTTAGGAGGATAAGGTAAAGTAAAGGTAAAGTTACTACCGGAATCAAGAGATGTTAACGTCGACTAGCGACTACTCTGCCGGGGCTCACCGGTAAGGCCGGTTTGCTAACTAGGTCTACGTATCCCCTGCTGACCGGGCTTCTGGGGCACGTTACCTTCCGCAATCAAAGTTGCTACCAATTTTACCGACAATGAGGCGATGGAAGGCTTGGTGAACCTGGGCGGGGATCGAACTCGTGACCATTCGTATGACAAGCGGCGCTTAGGAGGGTGCTAATGAATATTGGAAGACACAAATTAGTACAAAATTCCTCTTCTTGAAAAGACTAACTCCTCCGAAAGATCGTCAACTCTTCCGGAAGAGTTGGCCCGGCTCTCCTTATTCTTCCTTCCAATCCACCATTATCATAATCACAATGGCGCGAGAGAGGAAGGCCTTCCTTTCACCCTTCCTTCCCCATCCCTAATCTTGATGAGGCGGCTGATGAGAAAATTTCGTGCATGCTGAAACCGATTGATTTGAGAAAAGGGGGAAATGCGCTTCAAAATTGTTCGCTTGCTGCCAATAAGAAGCGCATAACAATCTTTCTAGCGCATTATGCACTTTGGCAGTACACACGCTGGTGCGCGGATTCATGCTCTCTACCCTACTGCTAACGAGCCCGTAACGACGAGAACAACTATGCATTCACTCATTTACAATTGAATTGGAGGGTAAAGGAAAGCTTCTAGTAACGAATATTTTGGAATTCTTGACTCTGGAAAAGTTGAAGTGATTAACTTTCTCAGAATGCATTCTCTTGTTCCATCACTCTAGAAGACCAGCATCAAAGGTGCACTGGTCATAATGGACCGGTGTGACGAGTACGTGTGAAATGAGGTTCAATTATAAAGGCTGCGGGAAATGTCGTATTTATAGGAATTATCTGAACAGAACTAATTTTGGCAGTGCAAGTTGAGATATTTCGAGGTTAACAAAGTTGTACGAGTTTGCGATCGAGGGAACTATTCGTGAATGAGTGATGAATTTATTGTTACCCAAAAAGTGTATCGTCTGATCAGCGTTTATTTCGGACTTTGTGCGTACACACTGCGTTGTCTCATTATTTGCTTCTACTCAAAGAGCGGCTCCAGCTTTCCTCATTCTGGAGTGTTCACATCTCCAGTTATTCGGAGAAGTGATGTCTCCGTCTCTCAATTTCTCATGCTCTCTCAGCAGAAGACAACATCTCCAGAGTAAGGAAAGCTGGACACTTCGCGCTCTGTGTAGAGGGAACGCAAAGCGGAATGAAAATATTGTTTAATGGTCGGTTTATGATATGGAGCGCGATAAATTTTCATATAAATTGTTGACAGCTGTCAATTTGTTCTCTGAATATTATCAGAAGTCTTTTTCTCGACTTCGAGTGGTTATTTTTCGTTACTTCCTTGTTTTTTCGAAAACATTTAAAAGAAGAATTCGCCAACTATCACGATGCACGATGCAAATCTGCAGGCGTTCAACAACCGTCAATTTATCTGCGTCACATACTCCCTCACTGATTCATAGTATGCGCAATTCCCTTGTGCAAAAAAACTGTTTAAACACTACGGAAAACAATCGCATTTGCTTCCTTATTCATACAAAAAATACTTGATTTGGCTTCTTCGATGGTTATTCGTTACTTCTTTCCTCTCGAGATAGTCATCATCTCTCGCTAGGCGTGGCCTTATAGACACAGTCATCTTCAGGCAGAGCCAGTCTCTCTCTTTCTCCTCCTCCTCTTGAAGAAAGGCGCGTCGCCAACCTTTATTGACGTATTTGCGATAGAAGCATTGGGAATTGAATTGAATTGGATGTGATCTCCTAACACATGGCGCACTTCTTATTTACCTTTTTACCTGTGCGTGGTGGTCGGCATTTTAATTTGTTTCCCCCTATAATTCGGATTCAGAGAACGTTGCTCACTCTACGCACCTTGTGATCTCCAAATAGTGCCCGTTAAATGTTTGCGACGTGCTACCAGTTCTCTAAATCACGCTGCTGCTGACATGTGTACTGTACCTCTGATATAGAACGCAGGTTACGCCAGTTACGCCTTTACCTGCGATCTAATGACCCAAATAACCAATTCTCCAGTTTCGTATGGTGTTTTTCTAGTTCATGAATATTATGATTTGAGGCTGATGAAATGGAGCTGTCGCTGGGCGCGGTCGCAAATCGTTCGTCGGCTGCATCTTCCGTGCTGGATCTTTATCCGGTGCTGCAGCTTGTTCAACTCCTTCCCATCTCCTTCGCTCTCCCTCCCATTCTCTTCGTTCTCGCGCACCTCAATCGCATGGCCCTGCACACAAACTGCAGGTATTATAAGTGCACCAAAGCCTGTCTGACCTGACAGTAGAGTGCGAAATGTGAGACCACGGTCTCTTCATTTCGCGCACTCTCTCGTTTATCGACCGGTCTAGAGAGTGTGCGAAATGAAGGTGGTCTCACAGTTCACACTCTACCTGACACCAAGAAATTGGCGCTACTTCACAAAAGTCGTCGTGATTTTTACTATTTTAATATCGGCTATTTGTTGTTGGTTTTTACACACCAGCTGCCAGTAGCATGCTATATCTAGTTGTTTTTTTTATAAATTCTCTTTTTTTCATTTCCTCTTGCCTTTATGTCCCTTTTGGTTCAGGACATGATGTTATTGGCAACAACAAAACCACTTTGTGCGTAAATCATCCAGAACATCAATCAGACGTAGCGTCAGCATATCTGTTATGGTATAAAATATAGTCAGTATGTTATACATATTGTAGGTACAAAACCCTGTTTCGCCGTTTTCTTCCTCATTCAATATTTTGTAATTATTTTGTCATCATTTGGAATGTGTGGAATATTCCAGAAAACTTCGAACTAAGCGCACTCAAAACATGTTTTGCCATGCGATATCTTCCCCGACCGTACGAGGAGGCTCTCTGGGGACCGTTTGACGCTGTTTACAGCTCACAAAACTCCTACTGTGTTTCATGTAACGGACAAATAACAATTCCTTGTTTCAGTTCTCAGCGCTTCATGCTGTAGAGAAATATAGTGTTGCGAATGCACACAAAGAGCGCAGCTAATGATTTTTTTGAGTTATCGACGTTTGGAAAGTGGGGGTGCCTGCGATCCGCAATACTACTCCCGAAGAGATCAGCATGTTCTTGGGGAAAATGATAAAGCAATTTAATAATTTTACTAATTAACTAATTAATAAACTAATTGATTAAAGCTAATTGACAGAGTGCTCATGTTCGCGTGGTTTGGTGCGTTCGCTGGCATGGTCACTATCAACCTTCTGATGGTCGTCTTCGACCTCGTCGCCGGCCATTACAACCCGCAGAAGATTAGCGAAACTGGTAATTTGCATAATTAATTAACATATTCTTCGAAATTTAACAAATTAGACATGGCCTCGAATGCAGCGCCTTGAAGGCTGTAACCATTCACAATCTATACGCGTTGTCATTCCTTAGAGCTTGGAGGTCGGCGTGTTTACGCGAGGATATTTGACACTATCTGATAGGCTCGAGATATGGCCGTACAAGGAGACCTAACCCATGCTGAAAAAATTACCCTAGAGTAAACTTTGTGCGTAGAAACCGAAAATCGACCTTAGAACTGCTGATTCTCAAACCCGGCTGAGATATGTTTCATCACATGTACTAAAGTGGAAAAATGAAAATTCTTCCAACGCAAACTAGACCCCAAATTAGATAGTAATTCTTAAAGAACATCTCGTATGCATGATTTTCACTGTTGAAAGTAAGTTTATAACTGATCTGTGAAAAAAGTAATGAAATTTTGAAAGATCAAAAAAATTTTCAAAAAAATAGTTTTCGCGGAGGGGGAATTTTGACATTCGCATTCGATTCCTCGTGGAAAGTTACACCGGGTACCATATTTTCGGATCGATCGATAGGGCTAATCTATTTTTAAATATTTTTTGAAAAACACATTTTTCTATTTTTGACGATTTTCGATAAAATTCAAGTTTCGAAAAAAGTCAGATTTATATCTCAAATGAGTCCTAGTTATCAGAAATCCATATTAGAATTATTATTATTAATTTTCATAATGTTTTCGTTTGAACTGACGTGCCATGTATCAGTGAAATACGACCTCGAACTCCATACTTGTGTTTTCAGAGACCGGCTCGGTAAGAATTGAGCACTGCCAGGCATTCGCGCCAGGACTATCGTTTTGTCACATCACACTCATACCATGGAAGTGTTTCAGCACCCAATTTACAAAAGTATTCGAATTTGTGCCCTGAGGCTCAAACCCGGCTCGCATATGTCGCAGAAGTGTCGAAAAAAGTGATTTTTTCAACTTTTGAAGTTCATGAGCTAGGATTAATCTTTCTTCGGCAATATTTTAAGCATACCTAGTGTGCACTGAAAAACAACATGAATTATTTCTAAAGACTTTTATTTCACCAAGGCCAGTCTATCTGCCAGTTTGTCTGTACGTGCGTGTGTTCAACTTTGCCACTAAATAACCGGGAACGAAGAAAGATTTCGACACACTCTCTTCACTATCTACAAAAGTAAACTTTTCAATAAAAAAATTGAAACAAAAACCCTGGCCAAGTGGCTAAAGCGCTTGCCTTCGATTCCGAGAGTCACAAGTTCGGACCCCACCGCGGGCAAACGTTTTGCCACATTTTATGCAAGCGCTAGAAGCCGTCATAGCACTTTTTTGAGTAGCGTGACACAAGTTTTCACCTGTTCGCTGTGTTTTTTAAAGTAAAAAATGGAAATTTTCGATATTTTCCTTAATGGTGTGAGGAGTGATGGGAACACAAGAAAAATGTTTTGCGATGTCAGAAACGTGTCCTGAACCGAACCTGGAGCCGGCCACCGAGCACTCCCTGGATCGAATCTGGAGTTAAAGTACATGAGCTATGATTAATTTTTCTTCGGCAATATTTCAAGCATGCTCAGTGTGCATCGAAAAACAACATGAAATATTTTGGAGCGATTGAAAATATCGATTTTGTCTCATTTTTGAAATTTATCCTTAAATATAGAGAGACAGCAAATAATTTCACGCTGCACATTGTAGCACATAATAATCTGTATATGATGGTGGATGCAATATTGCCTGCCATCATTTCGAAGTAAACGAAAAATTCGATTTTACAAAAAAATCATCCTGAAAAAAACTCGAATTCTAGAATGCCGTCATCTTATAGAATTAAACTGCATTCAAAGTACATTTACTAAAGAAGTATGAAATTTTTTTTCATAAAGAATGAAAGAATATAAAAAAATGGTCCAAAATCTAAAAAAAAATGTTCGCCTATCGTCGATCAATGCCTACAATGCCTCCGTTATCTTATCCTTGCATATTTTTCTAATGAACCGTTAGGGTCTTCAACCCGCTCATGCCTCAACCCCATGGCGTAAGCGCACCACAAGACGAAAAAATATTTTCCCATTTTGACAATCATCCAGGATTCAAAGATTTTTTTTCAAAAAATGTTCGATTTTTTTCAAAAAGAGTGTTGATGCGAAAATTCATAATTCGGCCAGCAGATGAAGAAATAATATATAATTTCTAATATTACCAAAATGTTTTTCGTTCCCGGTTATTTAGTGGCAAAGTTGAACACACGCACGTACAGACAAACTGGCAGACAGACTGGCCTTGGTGAAATAAAAGTCTTTAGAAATAATTCATGTTGTTTTTCAGTGCACACTAGGTATGCTTAAAATATTGCCGAAGAAAGATTAATCCTAGCTCATGAACTTCAAAAGTTGAAAAAATCACTTTTTCGACACTTCTGCGACATATGCGAGCCGGGTTTGAGCCTCAGGGCACAAATTCGAATACTTTTGTAAATTGGGTGCTGAAACACTTCCATGGTATGAGTATGATGTGACAAAACGATAGTCCTGGCGCGAATGCCTGGCAGTGCTCAATTCTTACCGAGCCGGTCTCTGAAAACACAAGTATGGAGTTCGAGGTCGTATTTCACTGATACATGGCACGTCAGTTCAAACGAAAACATTATGAAAATTAATAATAATAATTCTAATATGGATTTCTGATAACTAGGACTCATTTGAGATATAAATCAGACTTTTTTCGAAACTTGAATTTTATCGAAAATCGTCAGAAAGAGAAAAATGTGTTTTTCAAAAAATATTTAAAAATAGATTAGCCCTATCGATCGATCCGAAAATATGGTACCCGGTGTAACTTTCCACGAGGAATCGAATGCGAATGTCAAAATTCCCCCTCCGCAAAAACTATTTTTTTGAAAATTATTTTGATCTTTCAAAATTTCATTACTTTTTTCACAGATCAGTTATAAACTTACTTTCAACAGTGAAAATCATGCATACGAGATGTTCTTTAAGAATTACTATCTATTTTGGGGTCTAGTTTGCGTTGGACGAATTTTCATTTTTCCACTTTAGTACATGTGATGAAACATATCTCAGCCGGGTTTGAGAATCAGCAGTTCTAAGGTCGATTTTCGGTTTCTACGCACAAAGTTTACTCTAGGGTCATCTTTTCAGCATAGGTTATGTCTCCTTGTACGGCCACTGTTGACAGAAACTCGATCCTCTCAGATAGTCTCTGATATAGCCGGGGCAAAAGGCCGGCCGCTGTCTGACGCTTCTCATATTGCATCCAAAGACGATTGCATTCAAACAGCAATACACAATAACTGTCCATTTGGGGACGGCAATCAAATGTTATGAGGTTTTGCTACATTTCCGACGCATTGCTTTATCTCTAGTGAATCTCATTTTTTCGTATCTTTTTTGTGTCTCACTTGGTCTATGCAAATGCCGAAAGATCAAAGACCAAACTCGACACACCATAAATGCACCTGAGCCGTCGTATAATGTTGTCTGTGTAGCAATCACTGATCGCAGGTGAAAACAACGGCAGTTGGCGAGCACGGGCGATTTGTATGCATTGACTCGAAGAATTAGATCTAGTTGGGACCCCCAATGCGTCCAGAAAGGGGTTGAAATTGAAAAAAATCTGTCCAGCCTCTCCCCCTTTCCTTGTGCCGATTAAGGCCGTTTCAATTAGGGAACTCTTCTTGAAATGGGATGTTCACTGGTCGGAAACTGTAAGGGCATAATCAGTGGTGGACTTTGGCTCATTTCAGAGTGGGGACCGTACTTGTACACGGGACACGGTATGACGCACGCCTTCTCCTCCGTTCAGGTGAGCAGAAAAAGGATCATGGTCTCCTCATTTCGCACGCTCTCTCATCGATTAGTGGGGGAGAGAGTGTGCGAAATGAGGAGACCGTCATCTCACATTTCATGCACGGCGCCACGAAAGAAGCGCAGTCCTATTAGCTTCCGCTTCGCATGTTCTCATTTTGTTCATTGACCGCGGTATTTTCTCACTGGCCTTTGAATCCAATTACCAATTATCAATGGACGCACGAATGGGCCACAAAACAGAAAGTTCACTATTACCAGTGCACATTTACGCGTTGCTCACGTGCGGAAATCGGAAATGAGATTACGGAAACACTTATATTTATATGCCGCTTACAGGAGCTATACATAGCCGTGGAGCGCGCGGCAGCGTGCCATCGACCTGCGCGATACCACAACCGCTCATTCGACTGGTTCTTATTCCTGGCGGCGGAGGTGGTGGCGGTACGTGATCAGGAATAGACGTTGAAAAGCACAGAGAGACATAACTAGTTGCTTTTCTCCACATACAAGTACACGCTCCCCATTAGACTTTGAAAGGTAACTAAACAACAACCCGCATAAGAGGGAAATTAGACCCCCACCCTCTTCATTCTCCGCACTCTCTCTTCAAAAAAGCGGTCAATTTCCCTGTTATGCGGGTAGTTGTTTAGTTACCTTTCAAAGTCTACTCCCCATTTCTCGACCTATTTTTTCGAAATTGGTCGACTACTCTATTGCGCAACTATATAATTGAACCATCACTTTTGAAAGTCTAATCAGGAACAAGGCATTCCGACTTTTTGTTTTGCAACCCCCACTGTGCTCTAATACAAAATGATGTAAAAACGCACACCAACCATCATTCGCGTCCAGAGGATTGCGGATGGTTGCTTACTACATTTGTAATCGATTTCACTAGAGTGTGAAAAATATCCGATTACAAAATATTGTGTTCGAATCACGCATTCCAGGTCGCCTGGACCTATTTCTACATGCTCATCATACAGACTGGTAGGTCGGTTTATCATAAATTTGAACTCCCAAAAGGTTACCCTTTTTGGCATTGATTGAACCGATATTGCCTTACTCAAATATTGCGAATTGTTATTTTGTTTCAGAAATATTTCTACGCAATGAGTTGTGGAACGTGATTATGAATTTATATTTTAAATCTTAGTTTGACGAAAAAAATAATTATAGACAACTTCTTCTACATTGGTGCAGCTAGCAACACACTCGACACCTCCGCATTGCTGGTAATGTTTAGTTTCAGTTTTATTTTTATTCTAATTTAGTTTAATTCTAATTTAATTTAGTTAAATGGAAATTCGGATCTGGGAATCGAGCGGGAGCTCTAACGACGTTGAAATGTAACATCACTATAATTGTCTGTTTTCTGATGGTGTTTTCTCAATTATCGTCATTTGCATTCGCTGAATTCACCTGTACACTGTACCACTCCATTGCAATTTCGCCTACACTAGATAATTAGACATTGCACAATAATAATTTAGAGTTACAGTAAAGAAAAATATAAATTATAGGGTGTATTTGTGATTTTTATATTTACGTAATCATCGTTATCTGGTTTGTAAGGCGCCCTCCCATTCCATTCCATCTCACCCGGGTTCGATTCCCGGTCGTGATACCGCCACCGTCTCACCAAGGCGCCCACCCATTGGGGTGGGGAACTGGTAGTCGTGACTAGATAGCGCAGGCAAATAGGACTAGCGCAAGGTGGGCACTCCGGACTGAATCTGCCCATTGTAACACTGGCCTAGCAGTGTTCTTGCCCAACTCCGAGACGGAAGTGCCTCTACCTTTACCACACACAGAAAAAAACATACTAGGAATACGACATCAAGTTGGCGCGCCTACTAATATATAAGTAGGGCCTACTAATGCCTTACTTATATATTAGTAGGCCCTACTTATATACTACTTATATATTACCAACTTAATGTCGTATTCCTAATATGTTTTCTCTCTGTGTACCTTTACCATCGTTATCGAATTGCAGTGCATGATATTCGGGACACTGTTCACTCGGAAGATGACGAGGCAGCAGCACGTCACGCTAAATGCCAAGTATCAAGTGCGTTTTTTGTTTGTTTACACTTAATCTAAAACGACAAGCCCTGTCTGTATATGTCTGTCTGTCAGTGAGTGAGTGAGTCTGTCCGTCCGTCACAACCGTAACCGCCTTACTGAAGAGGTTCGCTTGGGCAACCAAACTTCCGTGGTATTTTTCAGCGGATGATCTTACGAAACCTCATGCCATGCATACATAAATTAAGATGAGAAGCATGCAACGAGAAACGCAAATTTTTAACAATTTCAAAATTATTTTAATATTTTTAAAAAATATTGTAATTTACAATTTTATACAACAGATCAAAGAGGCATCCGTCGTTTCTCACATCGTCCTAATGATCGGCTTCGTCAGTTTGTTCTCAAAGGTAAATTATTTTAAAAATATGTTTCATAAATTAAACATAACACCAAATTGTTCCATTCATTGTTTGTCTTCTGTAAACAGTGTCATTTCTTCTCGTTCTAGTATTCCGTGATAAGCGCGCTATATAGTCATCACATCTTATCTATATTATCATATTAAACTAACTAATCACAAAATAACAAACTACTGATGACATTCTAAAGGCGTTCGGAAAATCGTTATTCTTATTACTGATGACTATACTCAGTAGGGAAGCCGGTTCGGTGTTGTGTCTACCCTATGTTGTCTCTTTTTAGACCGCTTCCGAACTTGTAACCCTAATTCGTATTGTACACTTCTGTACTCAAATAGGAGCAGTAATAACAAAACAGGAAATGAATTTACATAATTTACTCTTTCCAGATGACGGCCATGATTTGGGTGTGGTTGTTTGTCATGGAGATCGCGCCCTTCTCGATCATCACCACCAACGCTGTCATGGTGAGGAAGAGAGAGAGAGAGAGAGAAAAATCTTCCCTCTCACTGGTGAAGAGTGTGTGCGAACTGAGGAGACCGTGGTCTATCATCGCGCACTTTATACCGTACCGCTTTCTCAAAATTAGATCACTGAGGACAGCGCAAGATAACACGATGGATTGCTTGTGATGACTTTCTCCTCAATACAGGGCACTCAGAAAACTCGGACAATAGTATTATTCATTACCATACCCATAAAAGTCATCGAGTAATAGCAACATAAACTGCATTCACACTTAGACCACCCACGGAAAGAGTATAGGATTGAGAAGCGGGCGTTAGCGCTTTCGGCCATCGCGTAAGAGCTCACGACAATTTATTGTAAAAATTGTTGCTAAAGAAACCTTCGAGATTTTCGAACTCGAGACAAGAGGGAGTCGCATTTGCATAAGAGTTGAACTCGAATAAGATAATTTCTCATTTCCAGATGCACACAGTCAACTGCGGAGTCGTGTGCTGCCTCTTCATCAGCAAGCACGACGGACTGCGAAAGCACGCGCGCAAATTGCGCATGAGGTAATCGATAAATGTAAAAATCAATCACTGATCGAGAAGTTATCGATTTCGTAACTTTATTTGTTACATTTATTAGAAGTGATTTACGCGAAAAATATTAGCAAACGCGAATTTCGAGGAGAGCTAGTCATGTTTTTAAAATCGCATTTTGAACTTCTATTTTTTCAGATTCCTGCCACATCTCCAGTCCGCCTCGGTCAGTTCGCGTTACGCGCAGAAGCACAACGAGACGGCCATCTACTTCTCCGAGCTGTCCAAGTACTGGGCGTAGCGACCTGTCGAGTTGACGTAGGGCTGACGAAATCGAGATACTGCACTTCCTCTTTTTAACCGGAAGAAGCGCCGCCACCACGCATATGAGTGTCACATGATTCCAAACATACAGATCAGGGTTGGAGCGAGAGAGTGTGCAAAAGTGAGAGAGTCCCTCTCGATTTCACACGCTCTCTCACTCCAAAGGCCTTTCTGGATGGTTGACCGGCCTGCGGAATGATGTGGTGTGTGAACAATGAGCTCACCACGATGGATGAGAGAGTATGCGAAAGAAGGAGGCCGCGGTCTCGCAGCTCGCACTCTCCACGAGCGAGGAGTAAGAGGAGGGAGAGTTGAGGGTCGAAAGTTGCTTTGGAGCAGCCTTTGATCCATTTCAATCCGGAACCCCGTTGATCCTCATGCAAACGGCTTCGCATTTTGGGAACTTGAAGATAATGGATCAGGCAAGAATCTGGGCCGTGATTAATTGTAATATGTAGATTAGATGTTTTTTCAAATATTCATGTCTGTGATCTCGCATGAGATGAGATGATCTTTTATAGCGTAGGTCCACACCCATTTCATTGAGCAATAATACTGTTTCGAGCATTCGTTCAGGGTTTTACATGTATCTACGTAGATAGGTTAAATTCGTTCTCGTTGGTCTGACTACCTCGCTCAATGTGGTGCACAGTTTTACCGGTATAAATGCTTTGCCGATCAAGGGTTTTGCAAACAACTTAAAGAACATAATTTGATAACATGCAAACTAAATTTTCGTTGTATGAATTTAAAACGAACGATAAGTTCCTAACATGGCCTACTTGTGCGGTCTACAGGTTTTCCTAGTCATGATCTCTCATCATTTTTTGTGTTATGCAGCAAACGTTTTAATTACATTAATTAATTACATTAGTTTTAATTAATCAAATTCTAAAATGCACTTCCTTTTCAAAGCTTTCCGTAGTAATTGTATCGATATTTATGTGAAATCGTTCACAACATTTATTCTTCCTAGTCTAGAGACCTGTTCCATTATCCGGAACCCCATTAATTCCGTTGAAACTACCAAAAATATTGAACGTGTCCAACGCGACTTCACTAGGAAGCTCTATTTCCGTTGTTCTCTGCCTTCAGTAAGCTACTGTAATCGTTTACGACACCCTAAATCTAACAACTTTAGAACGCCGTAGATTTGTCACCGATATTGTCTTTCTCCATTCCATTCTTCATAGGAATTATGAACTTGATCACTCTTCCCTCCTCACTCGTTCTCCTCTTACTAGATTTGTCCGTAATTCACATCACTTCCGTATCTCTCTGCCTTTCTTCCCTCCCAATTCCCACACCACCCTTGCCTCCAGAACCATATCAATTTGGAATTCCCTCCCTTTCCCCTCGGTTGATTTATCCCGAGATTCCTTCCGGAAATTCATCCGCACCCAGCCCAACTCCTTTTTCCCTGAATCAATTGTTAAGAATTGGCTCTAACCCTTCTTCCCCATACCCTTGCTGCCATGCACAAAACCGATTCGACTACGTCGACGGGCATCCGTTTCTTGCCCCTATTCACAGTTATTTTTCTTGTATGCGATACTCTGACGGAATAAATAATGAATGAATGAATGAATGAATTACTTTGAAAAGGTTTTTGTGAATTTGAAAAAAAATACGCTATCCAATTACTCGGCGTCTATTCCCTACGACGCCACATGTTTGGCGTCCAAACACTCAAATCTCGTGCTCGAGTGTGCCTTTTCCGTACCCTTCCTCTTATCGCCGGCGTCCCACTCACTCTACCCTCACTCTCACCTCTCTCCCCTCTCCCCTCTCCCCTCTCCTACTTTGCTAACCACCCAATCAATCGTCGTGTAGTGTATCGTGGTTGGCGCGCGGCGCACATTCCGCCCTAAACACGAGCGTATTTCGCTAGAACTACGCGGTGGTGATCTCTCTTTTCTCTCTCGCCATGTCGAGCGGCGGCGTGGGAAACAAGCGCGCTTGCCTCATCTGCGGCGCGCCCACCAACTACGCCCACTTTGGCATCGATTCCTGCAGGTTTTCACCCCATTTTCACTACATTTTCAACCAGAAAACCGTGAAAACAAGCGATTTTTAAGTTGTTTTCGGCTGGAAAAGCGCTCAAAACGAGGTAATTACAGGGCGTGCGCGGAGTTTTACAAGAGAACCCTAACGACCAACAAGAATTATGCGTGTCGCCAGGGCAATCGGCGCTGTGTCATCAGCAAAAGTATGCGTTTCTTTGGGTTTTGTTTGTGAAATAATTTTTTTATAAATTTTATGCCTTTACCGTTACCACCCCATAATTACGAAAAATTACGACATAATTTGATAAGGAAACCTGATTAGAGGATGGTTATCGGTTGATGACAATCCTGCATAGTAATGACTCATTGTATCCTGATTTTGATGCATCGCATATTTTTACGAGCAATCTCATGCTTGCGTAAGCACTTTCAAAGAAATAATCGTGCGATTATTAAAAATGGACTTTCCTCCAACATTGCAAATCATTGTTAAACAACGGAAGTTTATCATGTCGGTAATATCGTACATTTTCGAGTACGGTAATCTCAGGCGAGCGTTTCGTTTGTCGTCGATGTCGCTTCGAGAAGTGTCGCGAGCTGGGCATGTCACTGGACGACCCCCGTAAACGCGGCAAGAAGGAGAAACACCACGACGAGCTGCCGCTGATTCAGGTTCGTGTCAATAGCGGTCCCCGAATTTCATGAAATTAGAACCAAAATAAAAAAAAAATTTAAAAAATATTCATTGCCCACTAATTCTCCGTTATCTCACCTGCCTCCTTGTATCCGTTATTGAAATTCCGGAACCATTTTCTGCAGGCCTTGGTGTATCCGTTCGAATTAGGACCGACAGGGGGTCAAAGCTCGAATTTGGTGCAAAACCTGCTTTTCTGGGCAACTTTGGATGCTGAACACGCGTATAACCTGAGCTATCTATTCCTAACCGAGCAATCTCCAAGGATCTGAAGGGACATCACGACGATCAGCCGACGCCATCCACTTCCTCCTCCATCTCCTCGTACTCATCGTCTTCCTCTCCTGTCAAAGCCGAGCTACGAGAGGAGACGTTGCTGGCCAAAATTGAGAGGGAGCACAAGTACGCGTGTTTAGATACTTACATATATAGAATTTTAATCTTCAACGCAGATAAATACAAAGAGCGTGCCATATGTTTGTAAAATGATTCGGACGTGATTCGGACATGCAGTTTAACGCAATATTTCCTTCATTATTCATGTTGCTAGGTTGCTGGATCAGCAAGAAATACAATACCAAAATAATACATTATTTTTATTTTACAGTTATTCCGTCGCTCGTCGACGTCTCTGTGAGATGACCATCCGGCCAACATCACTCCGTCGCCACGTAAAGGTCGAGTGTCCCGGTGAGTTATTCTAGTTGGAAAAAGGCCCAAATAACTTCACAACATTTATCAATTCAACACTTAACACGACTCAGCTTTAAAATTATTTATCGCTCCGAAACTTTAACCCACGGGTGGTTTTTGGTTGTGTGCAAAGTGGCGTGCGTGTGCATGCTTTTAGGTATCAGTAAAACGCTGTAGTGTAAAATGTGCGACACAACTTTGGTAAGATGAGTTACAGCCCCTATTATTTTGGTATACGTGAGAGAGCGTGTGAAATTGATGGGAATTCTCTCACTTTTGTACACTCCCTCGCTCTAACCCAGGTCTGTAGGTTTGGAATCATGTGAATCCGAGGATTGGATCGTCAAAAATTGACAAAATTCAAATCCTCTTGCGCCTCGGGAGTAGATAAATCATTAAATTATTAATATTTATGTTTATTAGGCACCGATGATCTGATGCTGTGTTCGTGGACGTTCCTTATGGACTGCTTGAAGCTGTACGCGGGCGACTACATCGCCGTAGCGAGCGCCATCTTCCCCGACTTTGCCGCACTAACACTGGACGATCAGGTGCCGTAACTAATTAATCATAGAACTTTAACCACAACCTTTCTCCTCTTGACCTGAAACCACATACGTTAATGTCTGATGTCCGTGCTAAATATGCAATGAAAGTCATAGTATAGTTAGGTAGCATGCTAATTGTAAGACCGCGTATTTTTCCCTTCACCTTAGGTTTCTTCATTTCTATGATTATACTGTGGCTACAAACCACTTATTTGCAGAGAATAATGCTGCAAAATTGCGCCGCACGCATTTACATTCTGGAATCGCACTTTCTAACCTCGAAGATGTTCAACACTGGCGTAGGGCCGCTGTGAGTTGTTTTTTCTTCATTGTCATAGTTTGTATTTGTATTTTTTTGTCAGCATTACTGTACACGAAATAGTACATTGTGTTCATTTTCCTGCAAAAGAAATTGCAAAAAAATTCGTATTTTTCAGTTACATGGCCACGCTAACAACGTGTTTCGATCGTGAAAATTTTAAATTTCTCATTCAAGAGGAGAATCCGTCCAAGAAGCACAGCGAGATCGTCACGTGAGTTTTTTTCTTATATTTAAAAAAAACTATTTAAGAAAAATTTATTAGACACTCATTGTTGCATTGCAGCCACATTCAGTACTACACGAAGCGCCTCGAAAAGCTCGTTTGGCCGATTTTGGAGAAAGCAAAGTTGACAGACACCGAATTCTTTGCCGTTTTCGGTCTTGTCGTCTGGCAATTTGGTGAGTTTTTTTGTTATTTCATTTTCCAAATAATAATTAAAATACTATTTTTAAATAACAAAAAAATTGCAGACGCCTGCCACCCGATTCCGGATCATCTTGTTGAGTTGGCGGACAAGGTAGGGAGACGTTTTGATTGGATAAAGCGATACACTTACATTTCTGTGATAGAATATCTGGAGGAAATGTATCCGATCGGAGCACCGCTGCTCGTGTCTGAAGCAATCAGTCTCACACTATTTTTCACAAAATGTTTGCAGCAGTTTGTAGTTTGTAGCTTTGCATAAGCAGTTAAGTCGTGAAAACATTACTTTAACGAGTATAAATTCGCAGGTGCGTGCCTCTGTCTACGCAGATTTGCGGCGTTACTACACGGAGGAGTTGAAGCTGGCCGATTTCTCAGTGCGCATGGGCAATTTGATGACTGTGGAGCACGCGATTCAGGTAATACTATATTTAAATATTATTATTTAAAAATTACATTTATAAAAAAATTGGACTTTCATTGTACTCCTACGATGCACCATGGGAAATGAGCAGATCCAGAGAGTTGTGATGCGCAAAAGCTGGGTGCTGTTTAAGAGTAGTAAAAAATACAAATGCATCAATCGATATTCCTCGAAGATCGATACTCTTGAATTGTATTTGAGGTAAAACAGTACCCGTCTATGAGTTGTTTTCGCCGTTCACCCACTCGTTATCTGGTTGTTTTCTACCCTTTTTTCGCCGATCTCTGATCCTTGGCGTCGTCAATGTACAATAGAGTGCGAAATGTGCGATGACGGTCTCTTCATTTCGCGTACTGACTAGACCGCTCGGTAGGTGAGAGAGTGTGCGAGATGAGCCAACTTGACCGTAGAGTACGGAAAAGATATTTCTTCCTCATTACGCGCAAATATAGGGGAGATATTTTCGACAATATCTAGACGGCATCAAAAATCAGCATTCTGATGACGGAGCATATTTTGCATAGTAATACTCTAAATATAATGGTCTTAAAGGGACAGTTAAGGCACCGTTGAATTCCCGCAAATGCCCTCTTGGTCCCGCCACGATTGTCATTTGGTTTGGGAAACATAGGAAATAAAGCAAAAGAACCAGGCGTCGGCGGGAATTGAACCCACGTGAGACGGGTGAGATGACCATCACACTGGCAGTACACTACGAAGTCACATAGCGAAGAACTAGTAGGGATCGCCTATCAATTCACAGTCGGCAGAATTGTTCGCAAAGCAGATCAAGGACTCCTTGACGTCGATTATCTGCCGACTGGAATCTGCCGACTACTATTATCATATCAGTTACTCATTAAAAGTTTCGTGTATACCGTATTGTATCCCATCTAACACACCTACTCCACCTCTTCTCGCATCTACCGTACCTCCCCTTTCCGAACTACCGTATCTCCTCTACTTCTCACTTCTACAGTAACTTCGTTCCTCACGCTGTAGACATAACTCTAATGCCAAACAGCTCGGGCAACATAATCTCCACCCACCAGATGTTCCTCTTCAAACATGTTCCAAAATAACCATAACTTATTTGATAAGACGAGCTAACGACATTGTATAACAATTGGTCAATTAAATCATGAGCTACGGCTCAAATCTCTTGGCCTTTCTTCTCTTCAAGCGGGCGTCCACTTCCGACGAGCGACTTGAGGGAGAAGTCGATGTGCTTCTGTAAGTCAAGAAATTAGTAAAGATATAAAAGCAACGCGCATTTTCCGCCTCGCCGCTTCCTGATCTCTGATTTCTCTGACTTTCTCTCTCACCAATTCCACTCCCACTTCGAAAGAATGAGTTTGTAAAGCTAGACGCTGTAGATTTGGGGGGTTTTTTGTACGAAGACCGAGACTACCCACAAACCTGGGCCTGAAGACGACGCTCGAGACTATACACGTTATCGAGCTTCATGTGGCCCTCTGCAAGCACCGCAATGCGGGGAAGAAGCCTGAATGATATTAATAAACATGAAAAGATGAGAGGAATCGATGAGGAGCATGGGCACAAAGATAGGGGCATGATCTAGACAGGTACTCAGAAGCAACATCCGTCTAGAAATTCACAGGTCCTATCAGTACGCATGCACGAACAACCACTTATCTCGTGAAATTAAACTTCTATAGGTTTAAATTCAATATGGAAAGTGAAAGCTAAAGTACTCGCCTTAACATCCTCTTCTCTCCTCTATACTCATCAGCCACGGATCGCCGCCATCGTCCACTTATCACAGAAGAGTACCATGAGGTACTACGCGCGTCTGGAGTGAAAAATTAAAACGTGAACGCAACAAATAAAACCTAAAACGAGAAGAAAACGGGGAAAAAAGAGAAATGGGTGAGACTTGGCAAAGTGCCAGGAACACGCGCCGCACCGCGCGTGAGGCCGCGAATTCCTACCGTATGCTAGCAATCGTGGTGAGACATAAGCCCACTTCAAATTTCTTTTTCTCTGGGTTACTGTATTTTTGAATTTTATTTTTGTCTTAACTGTCCCTTTAATGTATTCCATTTCATGCAATACTCATTGTTCCGCTGCGCTTTCGGGCGTAGGTGAAATATGCGTATTTTAAGGTATAAAAAAGTAAACTTGTATCTTCAGGAAGCCAACTCGCTCATGGCCGAGGAGCTGCAAGCCTACAACCTCCTTGACATGCTCCACGCGGACACCTCCTTCCTTCAAATCGTCATGCAAATCAAATTATAGTCATTCCTCGATTTGAATTTTACAAAAACATATAAATATCACTCATTTCCCACACTACGGCATTTCCTTCGTGTTACCCAGAGTTAGTAATTCGGGTAAATAGTTGAATTAGCTCTCTGTATTTCGCACACTGCTTCTCTCATCGGCTGGAGCAGATCTAATTTACGTATGTCCCCGAATTATAAACTATAGCGCTATCCATACATCGTTTCTGACAGATTCTAATTATCGTTCGCTAGTCATGTGTCCTGCATTTTGTTACTCGCAAGTTGCGAGTCGCAACTTCCCATTTGTGCCTCGAAACGTACCATACTACAGTCTACTGTTCACCACGGGATTATGTATTTGTCGACGGTCGCTGTGGTAAATAAAAAGGTGTCTGATCGACTATTGCGCGTTGTCTGCGGCGCGTCTGACCGGTGTTTCAGAAAAATAGAGAGAGAGAGAGAGAGAGAGAGAGAGAAAGAGAGAGACTCGAGCAGCCATGATATTTGTGCGAAAGTGTTACGGAGACTGTGGCGAATAGTGTATCTGGTATGCGCGATCTCTCAAACTACACATTCGGCACGGGGAGAGACGAGAGGAGAGAGAAGAGAAGCGAGAGATAACATAGGGTTTCCGAGAGAGAGACCAGAGAGAGAGAGAGAGAGGCCGCGCGGGAGAAGAAAAGAGAAAGAGCACACACTCGCAAACTGCACATTCATCCGCGCCATACCACCGCGGGTAGTTTGTGGCCGTGCGCAGAATCATTTCCTAATTTCTTTCGCAATTTATAACGAACACGACTGTTTTCTGGTGATTTTGTGTGCCCCAGTGCACGCTTTTCTGCGCATGTTTTTCTGATTTTGCGTGCACATCTCACATTACGTTTCCCATTCGCTCTGCCACTCGTTTCCTTGATTATTGGGTTTGCTCTCTTACTTAGTTTATACATAAGGAAGTAAGTTATAGCGTGCTCCGCGCAAATTTATATTTTAATTTGTGCTGAAATATGTTGCAGATTAATGGCGGCTGCGACACGCATGAGAATGTCGGAGCGGTTTGATATCGAGGATGATGAGAGCTTTTCGGAGAAAGAGGGACATGTTCGTTGCTTTTTTTATTAATATTTTCTCTCATTATTCCTCGTTTATCACCAAATGCGTGCAAAATCTATGTTTAGTATGATTTGCAATTTTTCGACCGCTCGTGGCATTGCATTGTTTGCAAGCACAGCTAGGAATGAAATCCGAAAATGCATCGTCACGCAATCGTTTAAATAGCATAATTAGCCAAATTACTCATTTTTGTCTTAATATGTTTATAATTCAGGTGCGTGATTGTCTCATTTGCGGCAGGCCCACGCGCTACGTGCATATGGGCATCGACGCTTGCCGAGCCTGCGCCATATTTTACAAGTAATTATATTTTATAAAATACTTTTATTCTCTTTTTTTGCTGCTAAAATTTACTGTAACATCATCTTGCTGCTCTGGTATCAACCGAAATTGAATAGGGTTGTCCTCACTAAAAGCCCCATTATCTATTGCATTTATACTTTAATACGAACGTGAACGCGTCCTTCTAAACGTAGGAATCCACAAACTGCTCGCACTTTCACATCGCGCAGGTTTATTGGTTTCCTGTTCTTTATGAAATTTCATTCGTGTGATATCTCTCTCTATCGAATGATAACAATTTCGGAATCATCGGAACAACCAGCAATCGGGACAACACCGAGAAAATTACAATTACAATTACTTTATCAGAATCATCCTTGCAAGTAATAATATTTTATGTAATATTTGTATTCTCCTTTTGCTGCAAAATTTACTGTAAGATCGTCTTGCTACTCCATGTGCAATGATAATCCAATTATTGCAGAAGGATCAAGAACCGCAAGCGACCACTCGTGTGCAGGACGGGCTCACTGGAGTGCGATACGATGAAAAGTGAGCTTATACAATCGCCAACTTTTTATAGAATGCATTTTGCTGAACGGCAAAATCAGGATAGATTCAACTCTGGACTTGGACCGCAAATTGATATGGGGAATTTAATTGCTATGAAACATCATGCGAAACAACATCACGTACTATAAATTGTAATAAGTATACCGAATTTTCTCTAGGTACTACAGCATAAATCACGCCGGTCAAAAAGGACTAACGTAAAATGCAAAACAAACTTATGATCTGCTTTTTTGTTGTTTTAGTACATTATCAGGCTCATTACGCGCGACATTGCAGATGACAAGTACTCGTGCAAGAAGTGCCGTTTCGATCGCATTACTGTTGTCCTGAGGGAGAGTCGAGTAAGCGATTTATAATAATATTTTAGAGATTACAAATAAAAAAATGCACGAATCAGTTTTTGGCAGTGTACATTCACCGGGTCATCCACAAAATATTCAAAATATTGGACTAAATATCAACAAAAAAATAAATATCATTTTGAAAAATAGAACTTGACGATCAATGATTACTTATGTTAGCTCGAGGTCGCCAATTTCCCGATTCAGAAGCCGAAATTCGAGTCGTCGTTGTTGACAGAGGAGGAAAACGCGCCGTCCACGAGCAAAGCGAAAGTAATTTGGTTAGTTTTTTCCTCCAAAGATTTTATTAGCATTAACAGGGTACTGTCATTTTCGCATTATCGAAAATAGATTACTGAATAAAAAGCTGGTATGCCTGTTTCGCTCCCTAAGTGATGAAGGTTTGCTTCGGTATTGATAATTGAGCGGGAGTCGCTTGAGTTTCTTCGAGAAATGCAAGAAAAGAGTGCGTTTCGCGTTGTTAGGGTGCATTTCGTGCAAGATTTTCTGCTATGGCTACAACACGCGCACTCTGAGGGCACGCAGTGCACACTCCGCGTGAATGCACATGCACAAACTGTGCGCACTTCGTTCGGGCTACGTATAATTGCAAAAAGAGGCGGTTCAGAACCCGCTCACCCTAGCTGGATCGTAGCTTCCATTTTCTCTCTAGTTCGCCCATTGGTGAAGAGCAACGTACATATAGTTATAGAAGTGAATAATCAGAAGAGCTCGAGTTTTTTAAAGAAGGTTTAAAAAAATATTGCTCGCCTACCTTCCTATAGAATGTGAACAAAGAAAACACCCGGTTGGCCGCATTCCAATCCTTGTATTACATGTTTTCTAAATGTTAGATTAAGAATATTGCAGCTTCGCTCCTCCAGCTCCCAAAATGAAGCGAGAAACCGCGCATGTCGACGTCATCAGCGGCGTGCGAAGAGGGCATTCGTGAGTTTCTCACTACTTAAAACTTATTTCACTGAACATTGACGGTTCAACTAGTTGCATAATAGGGAATCGACCGATTTTGTGAAAAGATTGCGAGAAATTAGTGTGTATGGAGAAAGGCAACTAATTCCATTGTTACTTGCCAACGTGTAGTTGATTTCGGGCAAGCGATGAGCGTTTAGGTAGTTGTCAATTTTCAAGCTATTTTTAACATAGTGTAGACAAAAACGTCTATTTGTGGTGCGAAAAAAGCATGGTGGAAAAAGACTAATGAACACTATTTGGTTATTAGGTTAAGATGAGAATGGAAAAGTATAGAAAATATAGAGGTACGTAAATAATTTAAAGGTAGGTTAATCATTGAAAGGTACGTATGATTTTTGTTGTAGATTAATGAACACTATACGACGAACGAGCGAATTGAGCACAAGGACGTGTATCTCCGCCGACCAAGCCATCTTAGTTGAGGGAGTGGCAAGTACTAATTGTCTACTAAGAACTAATTACTCACTAAGTACTGCTTGTGAAGTACAATTAATTCACATGCACTTGTCAAAAATGTAAAAACATACCTCACCGATTAAGATCAGAAATGAGGGCGAGAGAATCAGACAGGAAACATGATTATTTCTCACAGAGGAATTTAATTGTGAAGCATGGAATTTTCGAAATTACTAAACGTACGATAAATACACAAAATAAATCTTCAAGTGGCAGCGTTTTGTGGATTCATGCTAAAATCTAAAAACTGCATTTCGTTTCTCATTCCTATCTTTTTTCAGTTGGTCATCCCTACGACATATTTAATGATGAATCAGACTACTCGTATTTTATTATCCGCCATGTTCGAATTTGCGTCGACCGCTTTTGACGAGTTCAAGGACCTCGAACACAAGGAACAGGTAATACAAATTCACAAAGACTCGTCCCGAATATTAAATCGTTCCGCTGATAGACAGACCACGTTTCAACAAGGCACGCTAGAGCACTCAAAAGTACGAGAATCAGGCAGTAAATTCGGTATTTTAACATTGTAAAAAAACGCAGCAGCCATTTGTTAGAACCTGTAAATCGGTGATCTATCGCCTTATGGTCTCCTACTCTCACTTTGCGGCTATGGTTCCAGGGAGGAAAACAAGAAATAAAAAATTTTTTAAAATTTTAGTGGCAGCTCATCCGAAATTTCTACATCTTCTTCATCACTCTCGACTCCGCGTATCGAATGCAGACGAAATTGCCCGACCGCGAAACGATGTGAAAATACAATAACATTATAGTCATATTTATACGAGTCACTGGGAAACGTGGTGTAAAAACACAAATTATGAAGAAAATATACAAATGGTCGACGAAGGCATTTTTGTGAGTAAAAATAGTCGAGTAAAAGTCGAGTTTTGTGAGTAAAAATAGTGAGGCCATCCGCAAGTAGACATTGCACTGAATTTGCATAATTCGTGGTTGTTGAAAGTGGGAATCTCCAGGTGCTTCACCAGCTATGCCACATACTTGGATTTCGACACGCTCCCAGCATTCCTCTCGGACACCCCGAGTTCGAAAAACCGCGAAGAAGCAACGAGGTAATACTGCTACTATACTTTTATTTCAAGTACTTTGTCTGTCTGTGTGTGCGTCTGTGTTTTTCTGTACGTGTTTTTCTGCACACTCATGTGATGCGCACAATGATTTTCTGAAAAAGAAATGCAATTCGGTCCATTGTTTAGAAAGGTTCAAACAAAACCTGAATCGAGTAAAATATCGATCCCTTTATGCATGATAATCAAGTTTACCCTTTTTTATATTTTTTCAATTTTGTAGACGTACTATTACAACTTAAAAATGATACGTTCATACTAGTGAACTACTAGCGGTGTCCTCTCTTTCTATACCTCGACGCGTCTCTCGCTTTGTCATGCTTTCTCGCGGCCGTATCTGTTGTTTAGGGGCGGAACGTTTTATTATTTTGGATGAGTGTTAATGAATTTATAATAATAGAACATTGCAGAATGATGCACTGCTATCTCGAACACGAGGTGCGTCACATGCGATTGAAGATGAAGCGATGGAATCCCTCAGACGACGAGTATATGGCCTTCCTCGGACTCAGCTTCTGGTCACTCGGTGGGTATTCTCACGGAGAGATAAGTATACGAATCCGGAAGTCTAGGCTACCGAGATACGACTTGAAAGATTCCATACCTTCAAAGGAAGCGTTTAAATAGACTTTTGAAGTTGTCGCAACAAGAGATTGCGAAAATATCATGTACATGATGGTCTCACCACGAATTCACTTTTGGTATGTTGCTCAAAACGCAGTGAGCGTGAGCGTTCTCCACTGAAGTAATCTGGTTCGCTGTGACACACTGTTGCACTAATTAACTATTAATTAGATGCGTGCTCATCTATTTCCTTTCAGAGAAGGTCGAAGTGGGCGAGCACGTGCACCAAATTGCCGAGATATATCGCCGATCGATATTCGTGCAACTCGACAAACTGTACAGGTACGGTAACTGCATTTGTGTTGGGCTCTTGTTCATAATAATACATTTTACTCGCTTGAAAATATGAAAACAGGTGTAGCCTGCTTTAATAGGCTTTGCAATAAAATGAAGTAAGAGAAATAAAAAAAATAAAAAAATGTCAAGAATCCGGTTAAGTATTCGATGTGTTTCACTGAAAAATCCATGATAAAATGTTTGTTTAGAGAAAAGATGCAGCTGAATGACTACTCTGCTCATATGGGAGAAGGACTGCTCTTTCTAGTCGCTATACAGGTCAGATATTTCTTTTCAGAGATGTGTTTCACTGAAAAATTGTATCTTTGGTAACCATCACGCCGAACAAAGTGTCGTCACAGCTTTTGTTGTTTTTTAAAAAAAAATTCTATTTGGCCGAATTTTCCATCTTTTTTCACGCCCGGGAGAGCCGTCAATCGCCCAGGAAGGGGCAGGAGTGCGAGAGTGCGGTACAATTTTGAAGCGCCTCTTTTTCTGAATATTTATCACCAAAAAACTCTAAACGGCCACTGCAGCCTCGGAAAATATAGGAGATGGAAATTGAAAAATTAAAACAAAACAAAAAAACTCTCTTTCCAGTCCGCCTTCTACGAGATGCGCTACAAGCTGGAAATCTTCAAGCTCCTCGACATTTTCGACGACCAAATGCTCATGTACCAACTGCATGACAAAGTGCTGTAGATGTGTAAAAAATAAAATAAAAGTATATTACGGAATCTGAAATAACTGTGCCGGTGCAAACAAACATAGACTACACAAAAGAACAAAGAGCTTAAGAAGCATACCTAACCCCGAAAGATCAAGTCAGAAGCGTGGAGGGTGAGAAAACGAATAGAAGTTATTGAGGGATATCTGATTTCACATTGTGCCGATATTCTTCGTTCTTCCATGTTCTGCCAAATATTTCGAGAACCTATTCCTAGAGATCTTGAATATGCACTCAAAGCTTTTCAGCAAAAAAGACACAGATTTTGGAGAATTGAGCAATATTTATCCATTATGCTTTTTTTTTCTTTATCATCATTCAGCAATATTTACACAGAGCGCGAAGTCTCCAACTTTCCTTACTCTGGAAATGTTGTCTCCAGATGAGAGAGCATGCGAAATTGAGAGATGGAGACATCAAGTCTCCAACTATTGGGAGATGTGAACACTCCAGAGTAAGGAAAGCTAGAGACTTCGCGCTCTGAGTATTTATTCAATCATTTTTCATTTGTGTTTTTGACAGGCTGTAATTATGCAAATGAGTACAATCAAAAGATGAGACTATCAGAAATCGATAGACAATCTGAAACTGTGATAAAACGAAAGTGCATTTTTACCTGTACCCTGCAGTAATTGCCCAAAAGCCTTTTCTGCAATCACATCACTCCACAGGCCGATCAACCCTGCATGAATGGGTTGTGAGTGAGGGAGGTGTGGAATCGGGATGAACTCTCCCCGTTTATCACACTCCCTCGCCCTGGCCCCTTTCTGTAGAATTGGAAACCAACAACTGCACCGCAAAGCGTAGCTATATAAAAATGTTGTTATGAGATTTTACGTATTACTATTTCACGAACATTCGTGCAAAACAGAGAAATTATAAGCAACAGAGCATGGCAAAGCTAGAGAAGAGGTATTAAAAGAGAGCGCACGCATAAGTAGTACATTTTATGGATGTAGATAGGGATGCAAGTTCGGTTTTCGTATTACGTATTACGTATTACCGATCTCTCTCAGCGAGAGATCGGTAATACGGCTGATAAGGGAGAGAGAACGAGAGAAAAAGAGACGCCGTATTACCGAAACCGACGCCGAACGGGCAACCCTAGATGTAGATCATTTTTCAATAATAATAATAATAATAATAATAATAATAATAATAGTTACTACTGGTCACTATTAACACGTCTTTTCCGCCGGAATCATTGTCGAAAAATCGCGCGTTAGTCACAGATGAGCAGTTCCATTCCAGTGTTCACAAGCTGATTTGCCGTAGATCGTTTTTGTTATAGGTGTAGCAACAATCTAATGTGTTCCTACTGAATTCTTTTTTAATTTTACTCAATTTGTACCGCCTTGTGATCGCATAAATATATATAAATAATGCCTTTAACAACGGTTCTCGGAAATCATATTTGTATTCTTCTAATGCTATGATACAAAAGGGACACGATACTGCGAATCTATTCGTGTATTTCGTGTACGGTGAGTCTTGGGGAAATGTTTTTTTCGTTGTGTGCTCCGTTCCGACAGAATGGTTGATGGGAGTAATAGTCTGAACCTCTCAATTCTGCATGCTCTCTCGCGCTGTCTGATTGATGAGAGAGCATGCAGAATGAGGAGAGTCTGATCATTACTCGTTGATGGTTAGAGTGAGGTTGTTTTAAAAATTTTAAAAATGTATTACACATTGCTAATTGTTAAAAAAATAACTAAGTTCATTAATCCACAAAACTTTAAATAGTTATGGATGCGGAGCATGTTAGAGCAGCCACCACCACTGTGAATCTCGTTTCGGGCGTCGGTGCGGTGTGTAATGCCCTTGCGCTGGTCACGATCTACAAGAAGAAGGCAGTGCACAACTCGTGAGTGTCTCCAAATTTTGATGCAAATACTGGCTTCAGCCAATGGACTTCAGTGTTATCTCCGTTTTTTAAGATAGTTATGTAGATTGGCCCGGGGCAAGAATGTCTGGGTTTTCGATGTACATTGCTTAAAGAAGGAGTATCACGAATCTCCTGCTCCATCATTCCTCATCTTTCAATGGCGCGGTCGCTTTCTCCTCGCCCACCCTTTTCCCTCCCTATCATTTTTGAATCCCTGCATTCAGGGTCAGTTTGGCACAGAGCCAAACGCGAATGACTTTGTTCAAACTTATCGGCTGAACATGCGGTTTGCGGGGCTCTTATCTGGAAGCCGATTATCATAACCCGACAGTGAGAACTCAGTTGACCAAAAGTTCGTGGGACACCACCTTGAAAATTAAAGTCAACCTATAAATCTACTGTTTGCTCCATTCTTGTATCTTCTGTTCGTCCCTTTTTCTTTTATCTTAGTATGTTTTTTTTAAATTTAAAATAGTTGAAATATAGGTATAACAATTTTTCAGGTTCGGTTTAATCTACTTGGCGATAGCGTTGAATAATTTCACAATGATATCGATCAACACGATATGGTAGTGCATTTTAATAAAAGTGATATTGGAGGAAATTATTTAACAATTTGGTAATATGGCATCTTTAGAGCTAATTATCTAGGTACATTTTATACGTAAAAATATTTCGAAATGCGGGAGAGGTTCTGTTCTTCCAAAAAACACTGTTCTTCCATATACAATTGAGATAGTCTTTTTTTGCATTTTGAAGGTACTCAATGCGAAACTATCCGATATTCGCTACGGATTCAAACCTTAATCGGATCGTCGGATTTGAAGGCTTCAGTCTAATTCAATCACATTTTTTTCTGCGTGTTATGTATGACTAAAGAACGCCGTTTGACTGTTAAATTCGGCCCATTGCACATCGATTTTCATATGCAGACGTTCATGAGCCATAATACATACCGTACACCTTTCTCTGTATTGTTCAGCAACGCTACACAGAGCGCGAACTCTCTAACATGTCCCTCTCTAGTGAAGTCATCTCTTTTAGATTGGCGAGAGAGCACGCGTAGTGAGGACTCCTCACTGAGGAGAGTAGATATCGGACTCTCTTAAATTTAGGAGAGTCCAAATCACTAGAGAGACGCATGTTACAAAGTTCACGTTCTGTGTACTTTGAGTCCCTCGACACTGCAATTTCTTGATTTGGACCTTGTTGCGGGAGATTTTTAGAAAGTCAAACTATATATTTTTTTAAATTATATAACGCAGATCGGCATCACTTTGTGGATATTTTCGTGTCGGACTCACTTTCTCATCTATCTCAATCGCTTCATCGCCACCGTCTTCCCCATTTACAGCCGAGTGGTAAGATAGAGAGAGGGGGGGGGGGTGCATTTTTCTCTGTGCATTTGAATCCCCCCGCTTGAGTGACAGAATTGCACCGGGAAAAAAATGTCGGAATATGCAATGACGTTATGTGATCTCTACGAAGTTGTCTGTGGTATAGCTTGGTCTCTCTCTCTCATGCGTTTTTCTGTCCTCTCCCAAATATTATATTTAAAAAAAAATCTTCTTCATGTATCTCAACACGCGATCGTGCCAGCTGGACTATGTGCTGATCTTCCTGCTCGATTTTGGCACCCTCTTGAGCTCACGACTATACCGCGTTAAGGTATCGCTCTTCGTTAAGCTCTTCGTTAAGGTAGCGTTAAGGTACGTTTAGGTAGGCGTTAAGGTAGCGTTAAGGTTCCACTCTTCCTATTCATCGGTCTAGAACTAGCAGTTGTTAGGCTCGTTTTCGAAGAACTTTTAAGCATACCTAGTATGTGCAAAAAGAAGTGACCTTAATGTTATTCCTTTTTCCCGATCGAAAAATTAATACTGGCTGCAAACTTATTTTGCAGAACGCTGCAGTTAGTTCTGACGCAGCTGCAAGCGCAGCAAAACAATCGGCGGAAATCTGGCTTGCTCTGCAGGTACCATCATTCCACAGGAGGCCCAATCCTACAGAAAGGGGCGAGAGAGCGTGTATAATCGAGAGGGACTCTCGATTGTGTTGCACCCTCTCTCTCACACCTCTTTCTGTTGTTTTCTTCGATAGTGCTGACGAACGACCAATGCCACGCATGAAAACATTAGCTTTTAATGGTTGCGAAATAGTGCATGAATGGCGCATTAGATATAACATTATCGATCAAAAGTATTCGCCCAAAACTTCGAAGTGGTGTGTCTTCCTAAACCTAGCAATCTGTCTAAAAGTTCATATTTTTATTTTGCAATTTTGCAAAATACAAATTTTTATTGCAACTATTATATTGTTATTTTTACTATTTTCAAAAATTTGTTAAAAACCCCACTATTTTTGCAAAAAATTTGGATCGATGATATATATTTTTCCAAAGTATAAGGCTACATAAATATAAAATGAATACGAAAGCGTCATATTATAGAATTAGAGAAGCGTCATATTATTACCTATTGTGGTGCAAAACTCTTCTGAACAAATTAACAAAAAGTGCATGAAAGTACATAGATATCCCAATCAATATATGTTAAACAAAATGTTCCTGGGCTTATATTTTGATACACAGGCATTTGCTCAATGTTTCCCCGACATTGCGTGCTTCTCTGTTTTCTCCTTCATTACTCCTCGAATGACCACTCCGTTTGGTTCGTTTTAATTTATGTGAAAAATAGTTTTTTTCTAAATACTATTGTATCATTAATAACTCTTCCAGACATTTTTCTAGCGACAACAATTCCTTGACATTGTGCATTCAGCATCGATGGGTACTTATGATACTGCTCTGAAAAAAACCGATTCTATCAGGATACTAGGGATGACCGTTCGGTTTCCGTTTCGGCGAAAAAGAAATAAATGAAATGGAACCGCCCTGGCATTTCTCCCCGTTTCACGGAAAACGGCCGCTTTGGAGAGAACAGCCAATTTGAAGAAATTGAAAAAAACCGATCGTAGAAAAATCAGAAATGGGCACGGGATACCTATCCAATTTGACACGTTTCGTTTTGATGATTTTGGGTCACACAGTGAATGTATTTCTTCTCCCAATAGGGCAGTGTTCCGTGAAACGGCCAGTATTCTCTCCATTCCTCCGTCCCCGTTTCACGGTGGCAGACTGCCAGAGGGTACGCGAGAGTCCGTTTCACGAAAACCGAACTTGCAACCCTACATGATACTAATTGAACAGATTAATGCCGCGCAAATTTCATGGGGTGCAAGGTGCAAAACAATTTTATGCACCCTTTCATAACTTTTTTTCCTAGTGAAGCTACAACTTCCAAACTTGATACATGTATTGCAAGAAACGTTACGAACATTTTTCTTTTTGATTGGAGAGATTTCGTTCAGTTTGAGCTGCGTTACACGAGCTTTCCACCCTCAGAGGGTGGAATTCCACCCGTGAAATTTGCACGGCATCACTTGCATGTAAGCGAGTATGTTCACTCGGTGTTAGTGTTTTTTATGAGTGTAATATGCCGCATAATTAATTATTCCAGGTTCATAATTAACCTCTTCCACACTCGTCTAAGTCTTTTTAAACCACCTTCAAAGAAAATTCAGAAGTTGACCGTCTCAGTTTTATAATAGACACTCAAGTTTTTTATACAATAGAATTGAACGCCGTGTACTGTAAAAATAAACTGCGTTCCTTATTCGACGAGAAATATGTGTTCATCTGGTACATAGAATGTTGCGAATGCGTTTCACATCATTCCACAGGCCGGTCAACCTTACAGAAAGGCCTTTGGAGTGAGAGAGCGTGTGAAATCGAGAGGCACTCTCTCAGTTTTGCACGCTGTCTAGCTCTAACCCTGCTCTGTGGGTTTGAAATCATGTGGTAGTTTATTGCGACGAACAGGAGTTGCAAGTGCATCTCCACAAGTCAATGCTATTGGTTCCGAAATATAAAAAAAAGTGTTGAGCGAAGTGAAGCTGCTAGTGCCTTTGAAATTCGCTATTTACTGCGCTTCAACACGACGACCACATCATTGCACAGGCTGACCCTACAGCGAGGCGTGAAGGAAAGATTAAAATGGATCCTCTCACTTTTGCGCACTCTTTGACCCTGACAAATATCTGTAAGATAGGAGTGCGTCGCTACCGCAAATGCATCGTTGTGTTGGACGAAAAGTCTGATTTGCCCATCACGGACACCCTGCCAGTGGACGGCGGTCCGCAGACTTTCGATGAGTACAATCTGCAAATAACAACTAAACATCCAATAAGTTTACAAGTCGTTTATCAAGAATCTATTTGGGTTCACTGGAATTCGAATGGGAGCTTTGACGATGTTGATAAGATATGTATGACATCAAATAATTCGGCAAAAAAAGACGAAATCGCACCGTACTAGCTGCCGTACGCGCAGTCGCACCGTTTTGCAGAAAATCATGAGCAGAAATGTGGGCAGACATGAGTAAACAGTGGTAATCCAGAAGAAGAGAACGAAGAAGACGCGGAAGTCCTTCTGATTTTTTATCGATTTAACGTAAATACTGGGAAAATATAAATAAGGAAATTTAAAAAAAATAGGGAAACTGAGACCATTTCTCGTGCTTCGAATTATTGTATTTTAAAAATTAAACGCACCTTGAAATTGATGTTCGTAACGAATGAATGGCAGTAGAACGCACCGTAAAGCACCTGAAATATCAGATTAATTAACGACTTTATGGTATCGCTAAATGGTGTGCTCTATTGTTTGGACAGTATTTACGTCATTCCTGTGTATAGGGTGATTCGCTATGTCGGAATAGTTTTTGTGAATTTGAATAAAACAACGATTGCACACCTCCAATCCGACGACTGTCATAGCGATGCATAAGAGTGAGAAAGCTTTATTGTTCTCGATCGCTTCTCTGCGTGATTTTGCCACGCCCTGCAACGATTTGTTGTTGCGCAAACCCTCTGACAAATCTATTTCATGTATTTACGTATTTGATGAAGTCGCGAAGGGTGTGACGGAAATTAAAGAAACGAGGAAGAATGAAAGAGCGAGGGAATGGAGGGGACAACGGTGGTTTTTTTTAAAATCCCCAGACATTCTTCTTTTCTCAAAGTCATTCTTCTTTTTTTGAGGGAAGAGTAAGTTTACATTACGAAAAATTAACAATTTAGAATGATATGAACTCGTAATTGTGATTTTTTTCTAGCTCGTGCTGATTTGACGTAATTACTATTTTTACCCGTACCGTATACGCACGCCTCCCCTGAGACGCGCATTTCGAATAATGCTAACCATAAGTTTTGTCCGAAATCGCCATAGTACGATGCCGTAGAGAAGCAGCAAAAAGATGACACACAGCAAATCAGAGTAGAAGATATCCCTCCAGTATGTTCTGAGCGAAGCATTGTCCACGGTCTGGAAAATATTCACTCAGAGAAATGTATGTCATATATGGCTCCTGAAATGCGCTTATCTGTTATATATAACAGACTGTATGTTATATATGACATACAAACGCAGTTCAGGATCCATATATGATATACATTTTTCTCTGTGTAGATGTGAATGACTTGTATACCCTAAAAGTGAACGTGACGTATAAAGATATTTTTAAAAAATCTTTTAACAAAATGGAGCTGCAGGTGAATGAAATTTCGTTCCGAATCCGGAAGTAAAACTTACAATCGGAAATAGTTCACCAGTGGGGTACCGCATGAGGTACAGGTCGAGATGCGTCGCCTGCTCGCCGAGAATGAAGGAAGATATGAATTGAATGGCGAAACAGCTGCACAGAACGACGCGACTGTTCCAGATCTGAATAATTTCTATCTATCAAAAATTTCAGCGGTGCGTCAACATGCATACATATGTGTCGATACAAGAAATGTTTTATGCAGAAGGCATCATTCGCATCAAAAGTCATTTAAAGGGGGGATTTTTCCTTCCTAGCCAACACACAACAGTGATGTCGTGGTGCATACAACACATCAATATTGGTAACCTTAAGATGGTGTAGTGGAAGTACTATTGCCGTTGCCCTGTTCATGCACAGCCAGACGTTCGTGAAGCTTTGACAAGCGTGAATCGTGAAATTGGCAAAGTAGAAGAACTGAAGAGCATTGATGTTTTCATAATGTTAAAGCAGATTGTCAATCGAACCTAATTATAATTGTAAATGAAAATTTCCACCATCCAATTGTAACAAATTCATGTGGGCCTGATGTTCTAATTCGTCTGACACCGCCAGACCGGCAGGAAGCTGTGATTGTGAAACTAAATTACCTTGAGATAGGCTTGTGTCTCCACCACTTCATCTCCCATCCATCCACGAGAGGGAATCACACCGATCAACTGCGTGTTGACCATAGCAACAATGTCGATGACGAGGCCGACCTGAAGAACGTCTTGTTGTTACAAAACAACATGCATTCAGCTCTCAAAGATCTCTCGAAAATTTATCACGAAAAAACTTCATTATTATGACGCGTATTGTGGTGATAATCACGATAACTATTATACTATTATGACCACAACGCGCATAATACATTTGCTAAGGTAGAAATATATCAAATTAACTATCGGATTTGCTATTGACGAAAAAGGAAGGGCGGGATAGATAGACGTAGGCAATCAGAGAAGGGAAATGTTCTTACTTTGTAGATGACGAAGAAGGTTTTGTTGCCGTGCTGTCCATCACTGAGCAGTACTCGCAGGATGAGTGCAGCCATTGGGAGAGTAAGGGCGGTCGCAGTGGTCGTGAGGAACATGAGTGCTCCCGTCACTCGCGACACAACCACATCCTCGCCCATGCTCATCTAGTAGTGTTGTTATATCGCATACATATATTCGCGAATATCCTTGTACTCGTACATCTAACAACACTATCATCTCGGCTTAAATCAGACTTTTAAAAACGAATCCCGATCTCTTTATTATTTTTTCGTTCGGAAAAAAACGAGTGAATTTATTGTTGCATTAAAAACTCGCGAACAAACAATACAACGTTCCTCTGATAAGGAACAATAACGAGAGAGCGCGCGAAAGCGAGATAATGACATAACGAGCACCCCTACAGGTAGTCATTTATGCACGTATCATTTGAAAAAAAAATTGTTGTATTCGTTGTCGTTTTTTGAACTCTAGCTTCTACGATTCGGAGAAAGAAGGAGCACAATGGAATACACGCCGCAACGAAAGCGAGCGATCAGGGAACGTCAATACCTTAGGTCTTGGAGACTAAAATACGGTACCAGTGTGTGTTCGTGTCAAATAAATTGCTGAATGCTGGAAAACATGATTAAGAACCAACCGTTTCGGACCTAGGATCTAATTTGATGCAAATACAAAGCATTTTTTAAACTTTAATCGTAATTACTCCAGTTCTCGAGAATTATCTCTCTCTCGCTCTCGGTACACCTACTCTTTTTGTACTGCTCAAACGGCTGTCCAATTTCCCCCGGGTACTCTATTATAGCACAAGCAGATGCCAAGATATCGGCCGAGGTCTAATGAGCAAAGGGATTTGGCAAGGACTGCCAGAATGTTTGTACACTACAGTATTAATAATAGGCCACTTTTATTTATTTATTTTTATTTATTTTTATTTTTTTAATGAAGTGGAAGAAGGAATTGCAAATATTTTCGGATCCTATTATTTTATGCGTTAATAATTCATGAGCCAAAGAAGACACCTACTCAAAGTCACAATTTGGCGTGTATTTATTTTATGTAAGTATTAGACAATTGGATATTCTTACATGCTTACATAGAAAGACAAAACCAGCAGAATACAGATTTGTAACATAACAATGATAATATTAGAAGAATGGAGTATGGTAAATGCGCGAGTGCTTATAACAGATTACGGTATATACCCAGTTCCAGCTGGATGTGTTCTGAAAATTGAATGAGTTATAGTTATCTTTCAAATATTTATTATCCTAGTAGGACACTTGTTGATTATTTTCTCTCTTGTTCTCTGAGAATATGAATTACATTCTACTAAGCTTCGTGTGTAATGGACTTTGAATGTTCGGAAAAGCTGCAGTATTACTCTTCAAAGTTAAATTAGATCATTACCTCCATTCGAAGAATTGCCGTGCATGTAATCTGACTAGTTTGCAGAAGAAAATAAGAAGAAATGTCGGCAGGCAAGAGTACAGAGTTGTGATCCAGAAAAATAGCACAAAGAAGACACGAAAATCCTTCTGAATTTAGTTCACTTTACCAACTTTGTAGGTTTAACATTCCGGTACGAGACATTCGTCATATCATAGTACGCGTCATGCTGCAATATTTTTCGCACTACACACTACTACAAGTTGTTTTCGGCTCCATTCTAAGAACACACCTCGAAGTTGATGTGCGTAACAAACGAATGACAATAGAATACGCAGTATATCACCTGGATGAAAACAATGTATAACAAATATTTTCCGTTCGGCTGGTATATAGAAAGGCCATGGTAAGCTCAAAATATAGCAAAGGCTGTGGACATTAATTATATTTATAATATTAATTTTACTTATACAATTTCAAACCTCTAATCCAACGACGACTATCGCAATGCACAACAGGGAAAAAGCACGCTTGTTTTCGATAGCTTCTTTCCTCGTTTTCGCCGTTCCCTGGGCAATGTTGCATTTAAGAAAAGATTGAATATTACATTGGCATCTTGACAAATATGTTTCATATTACACATTTTCTTTGAAAGCTAAACTTAGCGGGCACAACGTGGTCTGCCGATTTCTCTTGTCACCCCTCTCGTGGAGAGATGCGTTGTGGCCCCTAGCTATACATCGATGTTTCACCACCGCACACTGTGGGTAATTAAGTTTACTGAAGGTAGTGATGGTGACTCCGCAAATGTAACTCGACAAATATGCTAATGTGCTGAGGGAAGCTGAGGAAAGGGAGAAAATACCGACCATAAATTTGGTCCTGAATCTCCACAATACGATACTGTAAAGCACCAGCAGACACATAACGGTCATGAGATCGAAAAAGAAAATTTCCCTCCAGTAAGCCCTCAGCGCCTGATTGTCCACCGTCTGAAAAAAAATATGTTTAGGCAAATGTTAGTTGTCGACACAAAAAATTTTTTCTGCAAAGACAGATATTTGATTTTTTTTCGAACTTTCTTGTGCCAAGAAAACCCTCAGAAATCACATTTCTAGTCTCTAGCTCCACCGGGAGTCTCCACTGTAGAGATATGGCATTGGGGGAATTCAAATGCTTATCTCGATAATTGATTTTTAACGTCACGTAGATGGTACCATAGGAAATCGTTCGCTGGTGGTATATCGCATGAGGTAAAGATCGAGATGTGTTGCCCGCTCGCCGAGAATTAGTGCAGCACCAAACACTGCGAGAAAACAGCAACCGAGCACGCCGCTTCTGTTCCACATCTACAAACAATGCATTAAATATTACTTTCTTTTGTTTCTATATAGCGGAAGCAGCCAGTGAATTTAATTGAAAAAGTAAACCACGAAACCTTATGGTGAAATGGAAACAGCACCGCTGTTGCTCGGTTCATGCAGATAAGGATGTTCATGAATGCTTGGCACCCGTGAATCGTGAAGTTTGTAAAGTAGAAGAGCTGAAAATGAGAATGAATATTGTTGGTTAGAGCTACAGTATTGATCTCTACTCTTCTCATAATCTACAATCTGGGCCAAAGGGGACAGATAGTAACTGCATGGTATTCCGTACCTTTAGAGTTTGAAATTCGGGTAAGTAATTAAATTAGCACTCTTCATTTCACACACTTTCTCACCATTCTACCGGTTTAAAGAGTGCTTGAAATGAAGAGATCTAATTCAATTATTTACCCAAGGGGCTGTATAATCTGTCAGAAATGTGCGAGAAAAACATCACCAAAAAGATCGCCCAAAATATGGCAGATTTTTCTCTAATTCTCTCAATTTAGCATGCTATTTTCGTCACTCTAACCAACTTCGATCGGAAATGAACGATAAAACTTGGCCAAGTTCTAAACGGAACTTGGCCAAGTTTGGTTAGAGAAAGAGAAATAGCACACAATCGAGGAGAGGGAAAAGTAGGCATGTTTTTGTGCATACTTTTCCCTCTCCGCAATTTTCGTGCTCTCTCGCCACTGTCTAACCTCATTCAGAAATCGTCCGTGTCCATGCTGAATAATCGGAACATTTTATTCAAATTTTGTTTTTTTTCTTTTTTTTCAATTTTGAGTTATTTATTTACATTTTTCGCCTATATTTGATCGCCATGTTGTATCCGTTATGTCCAACTTGGTCCCCAGTCCCGGTGTGTCCAATGTTGCCTCTCAGGACATGTCTCCTCGTCGTTCAACACGGGGGCTCAAAGGCGGATAAAAAAGCGGTCCGAGAATAAGCTGCCCTTACTACGGTATAATGCTTGATGTAGTCCACAATTTTCATCGCAATACCGTAGTAAGCAATGTAAATTTTACGCATTGTGCTCGTGACCATTATCTGTTCATTTCTCTTGTAGAGGATCTGAATTTTTGAGCCACCGTGTTCAAGTCCAAATGAATCCGCAGCCGATGACGTCCATCCATCCCGATGCGGGCAGTCCCTTCGAGTGATGAAGTAGTACGGTAGTCGAAGAGATGGATACGGTAGGCAATAGTGTTTACGGTATATCGAGTATCGTCTTTGATAACGTTTTTTCGCAACGTATTGCCGAAAGTATACGCCCCTTTTTTGTCACTCTTCACAGTTGTTTCTCTGTTGTCCGTTGATGCTTGTTGAGTAACCCACTGATGAATAGAAGCTCCACGTTATCCATCGTGTTTACCTTATCCCTCAACGAATCCCCCTCTCCGCCCCCACACTGGGCATCACGTCGTGTCAAGAATTGACTTTATTATTGACTGATGTGGGTTACTGTAGATTAAACGCTGCCGATTAGCTAGGTCACCATCATTCGTCCCATGACTACCATTACTATTTTTATTGCATTGTAAAGCCTGTGTTCGTATTCGATACTGCATAATAATGTCGATTCCCACGAATTTCATTGTTGTTTCTTGTAAATATTTCGGTATTATTATTTACGCGAAAGAATAAATGAAATTAAATCATCCCGTCAATTAATAAATTGTAAAAGAAATAGCAAAAATTGAAAATATACGAGTATAAGTAACAGAAACAAAAATGTAAACAAGCTCATGACGTAGATGGACGATTTCTGAAGAGAACTTGGCCAAGTAATTGGCCAAGTTCTGAACGATGTGAGTGAAAACTTGGCCAACTATTTGGCCAAGTTTTGACAGATTATACAGCCCCCAAATTTCAAACTCTACCGTACCTTTAGATACGTCTGAGACTCCATGAGTTCGTCATTTATCAGCCATCCGTGCGAGGGAAGTACGCCCATCAATTGTGTGTTGAGCAGAGCAATGATGTCGATGGCAAGCCCAACCTGAAATTTGAGTTCGAGATTATATTAGTTAGTTTGATAAGAGATTGAGTAAAATACACTTTTATGAGGCTGTTCGAGTAAGGATCAACAATGGGGATCGTAATTGAAGAGTGAGAATGAAGAGTTCATCTCCCCAGACAAAGAGATGCAAATCTACTCCCCTAAAAAAAGGTAAAGGTAAAGTTGTTCCATGTCAAGCGATTTTACAGTAGCAAGCTACCACGCTAGATGGGGCAAGCCGGTAAGCCAGCTGCAATGTGGGATTACGTAACCCAAGCTTTCCCAAGGCATCTAGGGCACGTTTACCTTTCGCAATCAAAGTTGCTACCAATTTACCGCCCCGGGGTGGATGGAAGGCTTGGTTGGCCTGGGCGGGGATCGAACTCGTGACCCTTCGAATGACTAGCAGTTGCTTACACCACTCGGCCATTCCTCCCCTCTTCACTCTGTTTGCAAGCAACTTTGCAGATTAAAAATACATTTTAACACTGATATTTTGTGAAAAGATTATTGCCACATCTTTATGGATTGTTTATTAGTGCTTTCTTATGTTTTGGTTTTCTAAACTGTGATAGAAATAGACAAGCTCTTTTATTAGTACTCGTATGGTAAATAATCACTTTAACAATCTTTTCTCACCTCTTATTAATCACATATTTTTGTCCCTTTTGATCTCGTTAGAAATTCGCGAACTTCTCAATGACATTTGCTCATTTGTTTTGGGTTATGTTATTTCTGTTCCCATACAGTAGTCAATACACAATTAGAAGGAAAGAGATCTTCCAACACATACAAGTGCAAGAAGCTCAAACGGATTATATAAAGATGTTTAAGGTTATTCATTAAGCCCGCTTTAATTTCCTCCCACACATTGCGCAAGCAGTAATCTGAGGAGGCCAAGGACAAACTTTACACTTTACGATTAAAGGGGCAGTACACACAAAATCTGGCTCATGTCATCCACTTTAGACGTAGGGATAGAGGTAGGTCATGATATGTATATCTACGCGTGGGAAGCAGAGGGAGAGCGCTAGTCTCATAATGGCGCCATAATGTCTCATAATCGTATACTCTGGTAGTAGTTCCAGCGGCTCAACCAAATTCCCACAATCACTAGTCTACCATTATTGAGCAACAGCACAGAGCGCGAAGTCTCCGAATTTCCTTACTCTGGAGCTGTTGTCTCCTGCTGAGAGAGCATGAGAAATTGAGAAACGGATGCCAAGTCCAGTCTCTCATTATTAGGAGATGTGAATACTGAGCAAGGGTAGCTGGAGGTTTCGCGCGCTGACTATGAGTGGTGAAATGCGAGAGTGTGAGAAAGCCACTGATGGCGGTGGGCGAAAACTTGCCCACTCGAAATGTCGAAACGAAAAGGAACAAAGCGTTTCGACTCCGTTTCGGAACAGTTCTCTGTTTCGTTGTTAATCTTCCTTTGTTCTCGAACAAAGGTTATTTCGAGTGGGCAACACTAGCGAAAACCAATTTGAGCTGTAGAGTGCGCAGTATACTAATAAAATATATCCGTGAGTCATCAAACCATTCTGAGTGATAGGAAGTTCCTCCACTTATAGGAAATCATTGTGTCTGTCTGTCTGTCTGTCTGTTTTTTTCCGTACGCGTGACAGACATTTTTCCCGTTTTTTCGCTATAAATCGCTTCAAAACTCAATCAATCTTCCCAGATCCTTTTGCATATGATAACCGACCAGAATACCTTTCACATTTTACAAAATGTAATTAACCAAATCCATAGCCAAGTGGGTTACGAGCCAAACTTTGAATCCGAGACCCCCAGGTTCGACCCCCGCCGCGGGCAAACCTTTTGCCGCATTTTTCGCAAGTGCCAGAAACCGTTCTAGCACGTTTAACCGTAAAACGCGTTTTCACCTGTTTTGAAGAGTTTTAACTTGAAAATTCGAAAATTTCGAAAAGTTCCCAATTGATTCGCAGAGCGTGGGGAATCACAGGAAAAGTGTTTTGCGATGTCAGAAACGTGTCTGAACGTGTTCTAACACGTTTTAACGTGAAATATCGAAAATTTCGAAAAGTTCTCAATTGATTCGCAGAGCGTAGGGGATCACAGGAAAAGTGTTTTGCGATGTCGGAAACGTGTTCGAACACGTCAGGGAAATCAACACACGGTATCCTGCGTTTCCGTTGAGAAATGCTCGTGAGGCTGAGAGCGATCGAAAAAAGTTGCCACGGAGCCACGAAGTGGCGTAGTAGCAACTTTTTTCGATCGCTCTCAGCCTCACGAGCATTTTGCAACGGAATAAGCCAGTACTCTTTCTAGAGATTAACATTCCCCAGCATACCAACTTCCCCCCTGGACTGTTCCTGGAGCCGGCTACCGAGTCCACCTCCCTGATCCGAACTTGAAGCCGGCTACAGAGCTGCCCCTGAACCGAGCCTGAAGTAGGCTGCCAAGGTCCCCCTGAACCGAACCTGAAGCAGGCTGCCGAGCTCCCCCTGGACCGAACCTGGAGTAGGCTACCGAGCTGCCTCTGGACCGACCCTGGAGCAGGCTACCGAGCTTCCCCTGGACCGAACCTGGAGCAGGCTACCGAGCTCCCCCTGGACCGAACCTGCACTCAGAACTATGCATAGAGCGTAGTGTACGCATAGAGCGTAGTGTATTTAACCTCAACACATCCCGGCTAGTTCGACTCATTATATCTAGAATCTAAGATCACCTTGTATAAGGTGAAGAAGCTCTTGCCGGCGTACAGGCTGTCTCTCGTGATCACGCGAAGAAGGAGTGTCGCCACGGGGAGTGTGAGAATGGTGATGAGAGATGTGCCGTAGATGAGTCCGGCAGTAACTTGTGACACGAGCACGTCACCATCATCGATAGCCATCTAGAAACGTGGTATGCTAAACATCGCTCATCGAGATAAAGTCTAAAGATTTCAATAACCCGCAATTTAATCTCGGGGGGAATTGTAGATAAATAATTGAGAGTTGTTGATTTATGGTTATAGGTGTCAAGTCTCTAGCTCCACTGGGATCCGAGATTTGGAATTTTCGGGAGTTCAAAAATATATCGCGATCAATGATTTGAACAGCACATGATCATGAAGCAATGCATCTGGTATAATTATCCAAGTTTGATGGAGCATATAGTTCTACGTATGAAGGTCGCGCGTTGTGAACGCTAGCGCATCAATACTAGGGCGAAATTAAAAAAAGCGATCTCCTCATTTCGCACACTCTCTCATATTCACCAGCGACTGGTAGTGAGAGAATGAGAGAAGCGAGGACAGATTATTCTACTCAGAGGGAAATAAGTCTACGACTCTAGACTTATGGACTGGATAGCAACGACTTTCAAAGTCTAACCATCCCGCTCCCCTGCCTCTATTAGACTTTGAAGTCGTCGCTATCCAGCTTAGACTTATGAAGTCATAGACTTATTTCCCTGTGAGTAAGCGTTAACGTGTTGGACAATGAATTGTAATGATTACTGTGAAAAAAAATTATAGAGCAATGCAATAGACACATAAATATGTAATGATCTGATGGTAGGAAGCTAAGAACGAATGAATTGACTCATCATATGAGAAAGAAGGGTAGGAGACATTCTGGTATAGAGGGCACCTAGATAGGTGCATTTGTAATGGTACTACATTACTGTACTGCTAGTGCATAAATCTTTCTTGCAGTAGCGCATTCAAGAGGGATACCAATAGGAAACATGACTTTACTAATTTATTCTGTTTTGAAGATTTGCGCAGATTTGCGCCGCATGCCAAATCTGGCATAAATCTTATTGGGCGTATGCCAGAATTGGGCATGTTACAAATATTCCGAATTCTTCCGGAAACGTGGGTCCCCCGTGTCACTCAAACCGCCTTTTCGATGGTGTAGTTCTACCCGCACTCTTGTATGGACCCGATACTGGGTACCTCTCGATAAGTACATTCTTTCCTTCGCTCAGCGCAAACTTGAGAAAAAAATCACATTTATCACTGATGAATTCAAAACATCTGAAGCATGGAGTTTGCATGTGTGCGTTAGATGAAAGAGACTACTTTCCTGCAAAACAAATGTTCTGATTCGATTAGGATATGTATACAGCTGGATGTGTTCTGAAAGATTCTGAAAGATTATTATTATTGCTGTTATTATCCACACATTAAGTAGGTGAACACATTTTTATGTTTTCTGGTCCTTTGTGACGGTAAAATTGACACTACTGATAGTTACGTTTGTAATAGGCTTTGAAAACTGTTGATTCAGATAGCTGAAAGGAAAATTAACCGCGTTCGCGAAAAATATAGTGTGAAATGAGAAGTTTGGGGGAGGTCAACTAGTTGCACCGTTACTCCTCAAAACATGTTTAGCAAAAAACGATCATTACCTTGGTTCGAAGAATTGTCGGGCATGTGCTCTGACAATTTTGCAGAAAAGAATCAGTAGAAATGTAGGTAGACAAGAGTATAGAGTGGTGATCCAGAAAAATAGCAAATAGAACACGCGAAAATCCTTCTAAATTCAATTCAAGTTATCGAGCATGGACATCAAAATCTCACGTACAAGATGTTAGTAATGTTATAATATTCGCCATGCTACTAAAATTTGCGTACTACCTACTACGAGTGACTTTTTTCTGCTCCTTTTTTTAATTTTAGAAATATTGGTAGGCACAGGCATAGGGGTGGTCGAGACCGCCTTGCGTGTAGAAGACCTAGCACCTTTACCTTTTACCTTTACCTTTACCTCGAAATTGATGTGAGTGACAAACGAATGGCAATAGAATGCACAGTAGATCACCTGGATGAACAAATGCAATTTTTTTTTTCGTCGTGATAATCTTCAAATGTGTATACTATATGAAGCCTGCTTAATGAATTGGAAGGTAATTGGAGTATTAATTGATAATTGCTGATTTTGAAAATAAAAAAATATTAATAGAAGAATAGTAAGGGTATGTCTTTCAACGATTTTTAAATTTAAAATAAAAAAAAACAAAACCTCTATTCCGACGACGACTATAGCAATGCACAACAGAGAAAAAGCACGCTTGTTTTCGATTGCTTCTTTCCTCGTTTTAGCCGTTCCCTGCATTGTGTTCAAGAACAAGAACATTGCATCTCGAGAATTTTAGAGATTAAAAAAATTATACATGCAAACAGCCTAGACAGAATTAAGTTTCCTGTCGATAATTGTGTGCAGGGGATGCGAATGAAGCGTCATTATTTGGGATAAGCTGAAAAAATGTGGATAGTGCAGACCATGAATTTGGTTCGAAAGCGCCACAATACGATGCTGTAAAGCACCAGCAAGCTCATGACGATCATCAGATCATAAATGAAGATGTCCTTCCAGTATGCCCTCATCGCTGGGGAGTCCATGGGCTGATAAAAAAGATACTGACATGAGAGGAATCGGGAGCAACTCGAGCACTGTTGTCAGTAGGAAAAGATTTTAAAATATTCTAGTTTTTTCCATGGGAGGTACTTCTTACTCTCCTCTATCCGATAGCGTTTCCAGATTTTTTTAAAAATGACCCGTTTTTGCGTGACACATGAACAAACCTGGTTAGTTGAGGAAATTTTGAAGAAATCACCAAGTTTGAAAAATCATAACTTGCTTCAAAATAAAGAAATGCCGCTATCGCACCATCGGAAATCGTTCGCCGGTTGGATATCTCATGAGGTAAAGGCGGAGATGCGTCGACTGCTCTCCAAGAATTAGCCCAGCACCAAACACCACGACAAAGCAGCATCCGAGCACACAGCGACTGTTCCACATCTAAAAATTCATTTTTTTTTCTATACAATCCGAGCGTTTCTGTTTTCAGCCAGTAAACAGTAGAAAAGCAAGCCACTGAACCTTGTGATGAAATGGAAAGAGCACCGCCGTTGCTCGGTTCATGCAGATCAGGATGTTCATAAATCCTTGGCATGAGTGAATTGTGTAGTTGGAAAAGAAGAAGAGCTGAGAAGGCGCATGGTTTGTGAAAGCTTCAGTACGCTGAGAAAATAGTCTCCAGCAGCAGGAAACCAAGTGAAGATGTTCACTTTCACGTAAGCGAAAGTTACTTGTAACAAGAGAATTTTCACTTACAAGAAAGTGAACACCGTCACTTGGTAGCCTCATCCTAGTGACTTTTTCCTGAGCGTAAACCTAGATCCTCCTCATAGTCTACATACCCGTGGGAAACCGAAAGGGAACATTCGTGAACATACTGCGTACCTTGAAATACGCCTGTGACTCCATGAGGTCGTCGCTTATCAGCCAACCTCGTGAGGGAAGCACACCGATCAACTGCGTGTTGAGCAGAGCAATGATATCGATGGCGAGTCCGACCTGAATGTGGTGATAAAGGAGCGAAACGGTAATGGCTAAACAGTTTCAGTCAGCAAACGAGAGATCATTTAGAGTGGGAAGGGTGTAAACCGTTTTCCAAGAAACGAAACCTTGTAAGTCCGTGCGCCAACAAATTTACAGCTATGAGAACTATTCTCCAGATTCTCTATTCTCCCTTTCTTAGTGAATGCTTCTTCAACCTTCTCATAACACGCGCTCTTGGTCACCGGAACGAGACAGAGTGTGGAAGGAGCAGAGTGTGATAAACCTCAGAGGGAAATAAGTCTACGACTCTAGACTTATGGGCTGGACAGCGACGACTTTCAAAGTCTAACCACCCCGCTCCCCTGCGCCTATTAGACTTTGAAGTCGTCGCTGTCCAGCTTAGACTTACGAAGTCGTAGACTTATTTCCCCGTGAGACGTTCTCTATGAATTCACACTCTGGAGAATCGTTAACTATTTACAATCTTTATTACTTTTGCTATTTTCGTTCTTATTTTGTTTAATTTCTAATGTTCGTACTCCCCATAATGGCATCTAGTTGAGCCTTTCGAACTCGTTAGAAGTTCGCGAACTGTTCGATGAACTTTGCTCGTTTATTTGGACTATTTTCAATATTTCTGTTCACTTATCGTAGTTAACACACAATTTGAAGCAAAAGATCACAAAAATAGGAAAAGTAATGAATAAATTCATACGGAATATATGAAATTGTTTGAGTTTATTCAAGATGCCCGCTGGATTATCGCACACACATTTTTTTATATAACAGTGTATTACTTGAGGCATGTATAGATAGACGGGGGACGAACCAAGGGCAGTAGTAGTATGTATACATACTTGGTCACATACGGATTCTACCGTAAAGTTCAAAGATCAATCCTGGTGGCATACGGTAGAATCCGTATGTGACCAGGTATACATACTACTGGCACTACAAGAAACTTAATATGTTTAATGTAATTGGGACTACGCTTGAGTTAAATAAAATATTTTTTTTTCAATTTGCGGTGAACTGAAAATTAGAATACATTCTGGAGATGATATTATTTAATTATGCAATTTCATTATTTTTTTAATGAAATAACGATTATTGCTGTACTAATAAACCTTTTCTTATCGCACGTGCACATTCCTCGTGTCATACTCCTCAAATACCTTTACTTCACACCATTTCCCATCCGAGAACTCGGAATGAATGGAGATTTCACTACTTATTTTCTTCGACTTTGACCGAATCATATCACGCCTCTCACGAGAGGGTCGGACCAAACTTGGCACAGGTCGAGATTTCGAAATCAAGTTTTTCGCATTTTCGGGTGTCATTAGGTCCAACTAAGATCCCCGTGAGGTATTATGCCTCAGAAATCATTCTTCGCCTTGATGCTGCTACTGTAAGGTGCAGCCCGTGAACTTTGATGCTTTGTTACGACTGTTCAACTTAGTTTCTGTGAAAACTTGTTTCTTGGAGCTAGGGCTACTTTTCTGTGCTCTTTTAGGCTGTGCCAGTAGTTTTTCGATAGATGTCTTAATTTGCATATGATCAAACATTTTTAATCATACAAAAATCCACTCGAAAATACCTATTTTTTATTTCACCATAGTCCCCGTCTTGTCATAAGGATTCGAATGATATGCTGATGCTCCCCCAACTCGGGAGAAGAGGTCGCATTTCATACGATAATATGAAATATTTACTGATTCTCTGCATTTTAAACCAATATATTCGAACCTCTCGTTACGAATGACCCGGCTTTCCATTGTTCTCGTGTTCACAAAGCACTCATTTCGTTCGATTGGAGCGGTGTGTGATGCAAAAATTAGGAAAATTGCTATAGATTTCACATTATCGTATGACATGCGACCTCTTCTCCCGAGTTGGGGGAGCATCAGCATATCATTCGAATCCTTATGACAAGACGGGGACTATGGTGAAATAAAAATAGGTATTTTCGAGTGGATTTTTGTATGATTAAAAATGTTTGATCATATGCAAATTAAGACATCTATCGAAAAACTACTGGCACAGCCTAAAAGAGCAAAGAAAAGTAGCCCTAGCTCCAAGAAACAAGTTTTCACAGAAACTAAGTTGAACAGTCGTAACAAAGCATCAAAGTTCACGGGCTGCACCTTACAGTAGCAGCATCAAGGCGAAGAATGATTTCTGAGGCATAATACCTCACGGGATCTTAGTTGGACCTAATGACACCCGAAAATGCGAAAAACTCGATTTCGAAAATCTTAATCAGTGCCAGAAAAATGCGATTTTGTCCCGAGCCTCTCGTGAGAGGCGTGATATGTGAGATTTGCCTTGCCTCACCTTATATATGGTGAAGAAGCTTTTGTTTGCGTATAGACTGTCAGTTGTGAGCACGCGGAGTATCAGCACTGCCAGTGGGATTGTGAGAGCGGAGAGGAGTGAGGTGCCGTACATAAGAAGTGACGTCACTCGTGACACGACCAGATCCTTATCGGCAGCCATCGAGAATTGACTAAGATAAAATATGGTAAAGGTAAAGTTGAATCGGAATCAAGAGGACTTAACGTCGACACGCGAATGCACTGCAGGGGCTCACCGGTAACGCACACAGAGAGAAAAATTACTTGAAATATATATATATTTATGCGAATTCACAAGGAAAAACGCGGATACAAATTAGAAACAATAACATTAGCAAGCGAAACACGAATATCGAAGGGGGAAGTGGTTGGGAAGGGGTTGGTCACTCAGCGAAACTGGACGAATTACCGGAATTTACAAAAAGCCTTGCCGCTCTAGGGAAGAAACTATACTGTCTGTAGTTTGATGGTGAGACACAATTTGTGAAATTCATTCCATTTCTAGTGAAATAGTAGCAAAAATGATGTGGTCTCTTTTTAGAGATTTTGTATTTGCCTCTCAGAAGATTACTGGCTGTCTTCAAGTCAATTTCCTCTCTGCGCTTAACTAATGAATCTAGTCCTAACTGCATATTCCGAATAGTCTCACTGGGCATTGTCTGCCATGTGAAATTGTGGCAACGCATGTATAGCCGTCTCGTGAAATAGTTCTGAACTTTTTCGAGAACCGCTTGATCTTGTTTTTGATAGGGGTTGAAGACCATAGAGGCACTTTCTAGGATGGGTCTAATATAAATCGTGTAAGCTTTCAAGAGCATTTCAACGTTTTTAGTTCGTAGGGCTCTTAGTATGATGTGGCAGGCTGTAGTACTCTTCTGAGAAACGGCCGTGCAATGACTGGAGAAAGTAAGGGCCTGTCCTACTAAGAAACCAAGATCCTTGACTTCTAATTTCTGTTCTAATTCATTACTTCCTATTTTGTATTTCTTCTTTGTATTTGCTCTACCTAAGTGTAATGAATTGCACTTGTGTGAAGCCAAGGGGAGTTGCCACTCTTCAGACCAACTAACAATGGAGTCAATTGCGCTCTGGAGAGAGGTGGGGGAGTCTGATTTCTTAAACGCACGATATATTTTGATATCGTCAGCGTACATTCGAGCTATGACATCATTTTTCTGAACTAGTGAAGGGATCTCAGATGTGAAAATAAGAAACAACAGAGGGCCTAGTACGGACCCTTGTGGTACCCCACTCGTGACGGGAAGGGAGATGGATAGTTTTTCACGAACTCTTACTTGGAATGTTCTGTTTACCAGATAGCTCGAAATCCAGTGAACAGTTTTTGTGGATAGGCCAATGCTGCCTAGTTTGTGTTTCAACTTGGGGTGAGATACTCTATCGAAGGCTTTTGCAAAGTCAAAATAGACGACATCGACGGGTTGACCATCACTAATGGAAGATGTCCAGTGTTCAAGCGCGTCTAGCATTTGAAGCTCACGAGAACGTTTCTTTCTGAAGCCGTACTGTTCGTCAGGGAAGATATCTAAATTTTCGCAGTGCTCAATAATGGGTTTGCACAAGAGGCGCTCAAAGACTCGGCAGAATAGAGACGTAATCGAGATTGGTCTGTAGTTTAGAGGGTCAGAGAAGGGAGGGGATTTCTTGACTGGAGTTACAATTGAGTGTCTCCATGGGGAAGGGACTACACCTGTTTCGTATGAGTGGCGAAAAATGAATTCAAGAGGTTCAGAGATGGGTACAGCTATCTTTTTGATGTAGCTGAGGTCGATGTTTTCAGGTGTTCTACAGGAAGATCGCTTCCATCGTTCGATAAGCGAACATATTTCATGTCTCAGAAATGATGGTTCCTGATAGTTTCCAAAGTTGGGGAGGGTGCTGGTAGGAGGGCTATTACCATTGTCGGTGGTGAAAACACTGGCGAATGTCTCAGCTAGTAAGTTCGCCTTGCCAATATCGTCCATCACTAACGACCCGTCATTTCTTTTTAGACCTTCTACTCCTCTTTGTTTGTTGGAACAGCGTTTCATGAAACGGAAGAACTTGTTTCGATCTTCACTTTCAATCACACTTTTCTCTATTGCTCTATGATAGTTTATCAGTGATTTTCTGAATTTTCTATTGAGCTGTTCGAATTTTCTAGTGGCGGCGGGGTCTCCTATTCTAATTGATTCCTGCCATGCTAGGAAGCGCTTGCTAATCAGTCTCTCTATGTGGGGAGGTACTTTCCCATGAGTGATGTTTACTCTAACCCATGGAACATGAATATCGATGGTTTTCTGAATGACTTTCATGAGTAGGTCATACATATCATCTACATGCCTAAGTGTCGAGAAAGCGAGAGCCCAATCGATATTTGCTAACTGGCAATTTATAATCGCGTAATCGCACTTTTTGTAATCCCTTCTCAAAGTGTAAGCAGGGACTGAATGCGAGAGCGATAACTGGAAAGTGACTGTGTGGTGGTCGGAAATGCCGAATGAAAGACCTACTTCTGTCCGGTTGACTAGCCCCGGGCTATTACAAAGTACAAGATCAAGAATATTTTCCTTCCTGGTGGGGTCTTTCACTAATTGCGCGAGTTTGATGGATTCGCAGAGGTCAAGAATCGATTGGGCTGCGGGGGTGATTCTGCACGTTTGTGGAAGGGGGTAGAGTGACCAATCGATATCAGGAAGGTTGAAATCACCAATGATTACTGTAGGCTGGGGGCAAGAGCAAAGATCAATAATAGACTTCGCTAGCGAGTTGGTCTGAATAGCAGTGGCTTTTGGGTTTCGGTAGATACATACGATTCTGAGCAAATCACCATTGATATCTAAATCTACAGCTAGGAGTTCATGCGAGTCAGCGACAGTTTCGTCTGAGATCTGAATAGCGCTAATCGATGAGTGGACTATTATAGCAACGCCGCCTCCACGCGAATTTCGGTCTCTACGGAATGCGCTATAAAACTGTTCATGAGAGTCAAGAAGCAGCGAGTTTGGAAAAGTTGAAGTCAGCCAAGTTTCCGTGAGGCAAATGATGCTATGTTTCTGTGAGAGGGTCTGAGAGAGATACGGTAGCTTGTTCCTAACAGAGCGGCAATTGGCTAAATATGCGGATAATTTGAGAGAGTTTGTGTCTGAGTGATTAGTGGACCGGTGACTCACTGCCAGTTTCCCTGCATTCCCATATTGGTCGGAGCCCCGTACTGTGAGCAGAACGACATGAATGGACTACCGTAGTTGTACTGGGGGAATGACTGAGGGGGGAATGGCTGAGGGGGAATCGGATGGGAATACGGGGTATGGGGAGGAGGTATCGACTGCGAGAGAAGGGACGGATACTGGGGATAGTCGCGATTGCCGTAGGAATTGGGGTGCTTGGGTATCTGGTTCGGGCGGGCGTTCTGGGGGTGGGAGCGGTTGCGCTCAGTATAGCCAGAGTAGGTGGAATCCCGTCTCTGTCTGGCAGGGGGATTGGAGGGGCGAGAATGACGAGAGACAGCGGGAGTGGGACGACGATCCTCTGGTTTGGCGATCGATGCACGAATGAACACATCGCGGAACTGGAGGAAGGCTTTGATGCGATGAGCAAATTTGAGTACCATCTGGCAGTGCTTGCGAGTGGGACACAGGACCTTTGTGAGGCGGGGAAAAGAGGCATCAGTCTTTCCGATTGGCATACGGTAGACTGCCAAGGGTAGGAACGGACATCCCAATGCACTCACAATTTGTACGACCATGTTGTAGTCGTCGTAGACCTGCTGGTGGCCCTCGGGGCTGCCAGAGAGGGGGAGACGAGCGAAGACCAATGATCTCTCCAGATCCTTCTTGTCCTCTGGGTCTATCGATTGGTCAAGCGGTACGGTAGGCGGATCAGAGATTACGGTACCGGGGGCGATGATGGTCTGGGTAGGAAGGGTCTGAGTGGAAACGGGAGTGGGGGAAGGCTCAACCATGACTACATCGGAATCGGAGGGAGGGGTCGACTGAGGGGCGATAGGGGGAATAGAAGGAGGAAGGGAGAGGGCAGAAATCTGACCTGTGAGTGTCTGCACTCTCTGCTCGAGATCGTCGTTTCTCTTCTGTTCCTTGATCAGATCTCTGTGAAGAGTCAGCACGAGTACTCCGAGATCCTTGAGTGTGAGTTCTTCTTCGATGCTGTCATTGCTTTCATCGTCCCCTGCCAGTCTTCTCTTGGCAGCTCTGAATGTGGGAGAGAGACGGGCGAAGAGAGAACTCATGATTTCACCTGATATGGCACCGTTCGAGGTGGATTCGGGCCGGTGCAACCCTTGCAGCGTGAGAATCGGCCGGCGGAAGTTGCAGGCTGGCCGATGAGATGGGAAGAAAAAATTACTTCGCCATGCATGCGAGTTAATGATTAAATTACTTAAGCTCTCCACACTTTCCACACTCTCTCTCTGCAGAAACTAAGTAATTCAATCATTAACTAGCATGCATGGCGAAGTAATTTTTCTCTGAGTGCAGGTAAGATGGAATACATCGCACTTCATTACTCAAGGTGGATGGAGCAAAGTTCTCCGGTCGAGAAAAAAAAGTGAAAAAAGATTGCTAATTGCAAGTGAGACGTTTATCTTGTTTGCGTCATTTGATAATGAATTTTTTTTTAAAAACGGTAAAACGGTACAATGCATGGATTAGGTCCTTCTATTTCAGTTTTAATTATTAAAGAACTATTCACATTTCCAAAGATATGAAGGTAAAGGATAACGGAATCATATAAAAGATAGAGAGAAGGGTAGCACATGATTCCAAACCTACAGAGCAGGGTTAGAGCGAGAGAGTGTGCAAAAGTGAGAGAGTCCCTCTCGAGTTCACATACTCTCTCACTCCAAAGCTGTAAGGTTTACCGGTCTATGTGGTAGGAGACATTTTGGCGTTGAGGATAACTACACTGATTCTAAGCCTGAATTTTCTCAAAAAAAGAACATACTCAATGATCAGCTTCTGAATCGTACACACTAGGTACACAGATAATGAATACACTGAGATGAGACACCCAGCATATGATACACTCAACATTGAGTGTATTCGCGCGTCAATAGAGTGTGTAATACAATAGGTGTCGCATCTCAGTTTAGGATACACTCAATAGTAAGTGTATCCGTTTTGGGTGTAGGTACTAGGGTTGCGAAGCAGTGAATTTACACTTGCAGTGGATCAATTTTTCGTGAAAAGCAATCAAATAAATCAAATCAGCCTCGCCTGTGTACTACAGCTGCAAGAAATGATGATGTTATTCTCCCTCTCTAGCACTGAACAGGGATATATATATGTTAGAAGTTGAGCCTATTGTTCCTATTCTGGATACATGTTATTTGTACAAATATTTTGAGATTTTGTACAGTGCTGACTGTGGACGAAATTGTTAACGAGGCTATAATTGTATCGTGCCCCTCTTGTGCCGAGTCATATTCCACAATGTTCTGGTGCCTCAAGGAATTTAAGGCAAACGAGCAACGAGTGTCTTTCCCTAAATGGGAAAATGCGCCCAAGAGCCGCTGTTCGGCGCCTTTTCCCAATTAGGGAAACACACTACGTGGCCGCTTCCCTGATAATCCGAATACTGTGATTCCGATCGGCGCAGCTGACACTCGGCCGAGCTTCTGATTAATTAAATCCTGATTAATTAATTAAATTCTTTTCTTTATATTCTTTTCAAGGGACAAGGGAAGGCGCTGTTAAATTCACGCAAACTTCAGGGTCCTGTAAGAAATCTGAAGAAACAGTTGGAATTTAGCCGAGGTCACGACCAGTTTTTCCTGCTGGAGCACATTAACCATCAACTCCATTATGTTTTCCCTTTAATTGTGCTCTATTATGTGCGTTGTTTGCGGAACCCTTTCTGACATGCCTTCGCCGTAAAACCCACAGATAAATTCTGTATTCTGTATTATGTATGCAAATTGATGATGCGATGTTGTGACACACTGTCACAATTCGCCCTTATCAGTAAAAGACAGGGCGATATAAGAGCGTCAGCGGTGAGTGTGGAAGCACGCATCAAGCTCTATCTATTGGCAGAATGCGCATGATCATCCTTATTTTCCTCCTTACTGGTAAGCAAATTACAGCATTAATGAATATACGCTTAATTTAAATGATAGAAAAGTTGATAAATTTGTCATAAAACTTATTAAAATAATGTTTTAAAATATTTTTATAGTGAGCATCGCCTCTGGACAGCAATGTCCGGAGAAGTACACGCTGATGGGCGACGGCCGGTGAGTTTATGAAATAGAATAGAAAAAATGCATGATTTTTGCCAAAGAAGGGGTTTATTTGCGTGGTATTTATAATATTGTACGGTGTGCTAGAGTTGTTTTGTTTCCAGGCGAATAATCATTACATTCAGCGTGCTCTTTCATTGATAAAATATGAAAATAATGAATCTATTAAATCTGAATTGTGAAAAGCATTCAGGTGCATCCGTACTCTGGCAATCAATTCGTGGGTGCACTTGGAGACTTTGATGTCGTACGGAAGTTCTGAGTGCAAAAAGGATGGGGCCACTCTACCGATTATCCGTAACGATCAGGCGTGTTTCCTTTTTAAAGCTTTTTTTAAGTATGTCTTCTTTTATTATTTAAAAAAAGAGATGCTGAGCGATTTACAACTAAAAATGTTTCAACTGTAACGAGCAAGACTGTTTTATTTAAAACGCTAGTATGTATGAACATTTATGTTTCAATCCGCTTCAAATATCCTTTTTCTCATTCCCAGGAGAACACGATGTTTAATGACATCGTCGCTTCGGTTGCAACCCTCAACAAGTATCCCTATCTCATTTTGGGTGAGTGCGACTACGACTACTAGACATTTTCCCACCAAATTTGGATAGGCGAAATTTATTTTTATAGTCGAGAAAAAAATTTAAAACCACAGATGCAACTATAAGCATTTGAAGGAATGGTGTGCAATGCGGCGACGCGCAAACTTGAATGGATGGATGGTTCGGCCATTACCTACTCCAAGAACAATGTCACAGTGCCCGATTGCATAGCTAACGACCCTCTCTGGGAGCCCCTCCTTGCCTCCTATCCCGTGAGAACCATCTATATTTATAGTGAGATGTTTACCGAGATCTACTGCCCTTGAGCCTGAAATGGCTTGTTACCATAGTAGTCCACATAATCCACAAACAAGCGATTGATGCAGATTCACGACATGTGGTATGAGGTTTATCCACAAGACAAAGCTAGATGGACTCTGCTGTGTGTGGCTGAGGTGAACCGACATTTTAATTTACTTACAAATATAATGTATTTTCGCACATTCTAGAAAAAAACAAGAGACCATTGCAGGCAACCACGGGAGGTCCTGCGAGTGAGTAAGGATGTGAGCGGAGAAAGAAGAAGGAGTTAAACGAAGTGATCTATCGACAGATTGCCTCTTAATCTTCATCTATCAACATTTCCTTCAGCGATTCACGTCTTCCTTTTACCTTTTATTTCACAGTATTTGTCCCGCCATATTCATCGCAATTATCAGATAAATACAAAATGCACCGCAAACTTCGATTCCGAAATATATCCCGTGTGAGTAGTGAACATGATTGATCGAGATGGCTCGAACGAAGGAATTCTTCACTCTGTCATATTTATGCTTAAAGAAGGAGTGTCAGCAAAATATCCCACCACGATTACCCTGCCTGGTGAAGATAGAGTACTGTAAGAACAATCGTCTGACGTCTGGGATAGAGGACGCTGCCTACGCAAATGCGCGTATGCAGATGGGCAGAGATTAGCGAGAGTGCAACTCCTCTCCCCCCTCCCTCTCTCCCCAGCGGGGGAGAAAGCGCACGCAAATTCGAAACTAGAGAAAAAGTTTACCAATAGATTTACCTAATCGCGCACGCAATAACACGCGTGCGCGGCACTTGAACCTGATTTCCCTGAGCCCTGTAGTTTCTTTGCAAGCGAGTATTTCGGTTTGGAGAAAAGATATACCTTCCAAATTTTTGATTTATATTATCCTTCACAAGGGTAAGCGAATAATATAAAAAAGTTGCTGAATATCCTAGTTTTGCTGACACTCCTTCTTTAAAGGGACCTGGCACTGCAAAATAAGTTATTTGTATTTTAAAGAAAATTGCATATTTTTACGATTTTTTTGAAAGGAGTTATGATTTTTTAAAGATACTCGCGTACCGGGCATTACTGTGTTTAGCGCGCTAAACACAGTAGCGCCCGGTACATCAACGCAATTTCCGAACTTTGAAAAATCATAACTCCTTTCAAAAAAATCGTAAAAATATGCGATTTTTTGCATTCAAATCAGAAACGAATTTTCTTTAAAATAAAAATAACTTATTTTGCAGCGCCGGGTCCCTTTTAAAGGAGAGTTATCCCATGATTGAATTCGCGCGAATCCCTAGGGTCTCGCCACGAGATATCTCTTTTATCATACCTTTTCCGGAGGAGTGTGATTCTCTAGATGCTAGGTCATTCTGGGTTCTCAAGAGCGTAGTGAGCGGTCGGACACTCTTTCCCTCCGTCTCGCGAGCCGCCCAGTGTCCCTCTACCAGAAGCCCTGGCCGGCGGTAGTTGTATGCCACCCTGATGAGTCGCCACATCTACATCGGCACCATCAACGCACGGACGCTCGCTCCCAAGGACAAGCATGTCGAGATGGACAACATCAAGTGGGACGTCGTTGCTGTGCAGGAAGCGAGGATTGTGGGTTGTGCTTCCTTCAATCTTACGTCTTCAGGCACAGTAGTCTACCACTCGGGGGGTACCACCGCGTCCTATGGTGTAGCCTTTCTGCTCCGTCCGCACCTCGCGCGTGGAGCGGTGCTCCATGGCCTCTCGGACCGTCTCGCCACTCTGCAACTTCCACTTCAACGGCTCTTCCTGGTCTGCGCGTATGCCCCGACGTCTGCCCACAGCGACAACGACTACGATGACTTCCTAGACCAGGTTGAGGCCGCATTGCAGAAGGCACCGAGAGGTTTCATGCTAGTTCTGGTCGGTGACTTCAACTGTAGAGTAGCGAGGGAGCCCGGAAATGAGATCTTCGTTGGCAACTTCGCCTCTAAGTCACCGAACTCACGCGGCCGCACTTTCACAGAGGCCTGCATGAGGAACAGACTGCGCATCTGGAATACCTTCCCGAAGAGAAGACATGGCTGGATCTGGACTTGGCGCTCTAATAACGGCTTCACTTACCATCAGATTGACTACATCGCTGCCCCTCCATCTGCGCGGGTAGTCAACTGTGGAGTCGTTGGTCAATTCGAGTTCAACTCTGACCATCGCCTTGTCCGGATGTGTCTTTCTCTCCCTAACAAGGCGAGGCAGAAAAGACGCAGGGAACGGTTTGATCTTGATCGGGCCGCATTCTCTGCCAACGCAAATCTACTCGCGTCACTGCCCCTTGTTCGACCCAACACTGCCCACGACGCCTACAGTACCATCAAGGCATTCACCAAGACTGCGGCAACCAACTGTTGGAGAGCGCGACACAACCCACCATGGATATCGGCCACAACTCGGAATCTACTCGCCCAACGTCACCACCTGCATTCCAATCCCCAAGGATCCGTAGCCTATTCAGTCGCCTGAAATGCAGCCCGTACGAATCTGAAGGAGGATATCAGGAGGAGAAAAGAGGCACAGGCGAGGCAAGCAGCAGCAATGGGAAGGAGTATAGTCAAGGAGATGCTCAACCTGCAAACATCTCGGAAGCGTCTACTTGTTCCTGACCCAGCCACGGGCGTTTTCTCCCAAGCTGCCACAATGGATGCTGTGCAACGCTTTTACCAGTCCCTCTACACTCCTGCGGTGGCGCTCCCACTGGCAGTTACCCCGAGACCACCCGACCCCCTCCCTCCCTTCCTTCCCAACGAGACTAAGCAAGCAATGTCCCTTCTCAAATGTGGTCACTCCCCCGGCTCTGATGGAATCCTCCCCGAGATGCTTTACCACTCCAGAGATCACCTCGCTCTCGTTCTCGCCGACCTTCTCAACTCCCTGGTAGCCGGAGACCCCGTGCCCGGCGATTTGGTGGAAGCCGTTGTGTCACTTCTCCACAAGAAAGGCGACCCTACAAACATCGGCAACTTCCGTCCCATCTCGCTGCTTACCGTTACTCTCAAGACCATCACAAGGGTAATTCTGAAAAGAATCGAGGGCTCGCTAGAAGAGGCGGAATCGCACACCCAAACCGGTTTCCGGAAAGGGCACAGCACCCTCGACAACCTGCATGCCATCAAGCAGGTAGCAGAAAGAACCCATGAGTACGGTATCCCCCTCTACCTCGGATTTGTCGACTTCAAGAAAGCCTTCGATTGCGTGGAGTGGAGCGCTGTTTGGCAAGCACTATGGACTTCCGGAGCCCATCCCACCCTCGTTGATCTTCTTCGCCGTATCTACGAGTCATCTTCAACACTCATCAGAGTCAACGAAGATCTCGTTCCAGTCGACGTTAGAAGAGGAGTCCGCCCAGGGGACACTTTATCCCCTCGCCTCTTCAATGTTGTGCTTCGATTCGCCATATACGACATCGACTGGGAGAAGGATGGACTTAGGATCGATGGGAGGAACCTGACCCATTTGGAATACACAGATGACGTGGCACTCATTGCAAAGTCACGTCCAGAGCTGGAAAGAATGCTGAAGAAACTTATGGATGCATGTTCTCGAGTTGTTCTCGAAGTCAATGCTTCGAAGACTAATCTGCTCACCTCATGCACCACGACCCGAGCTCCCATTGTGATCGAGAACAACAAGTTCAACTTCATTCCATCTGCCACCTATCTAGGAGGGACAATTAGTCTTCCCCTAAATATCTCTGAAGAAGTGGAACATAGGATTCGACTCGGATGGTTCGCATGGAGCAAACTGTCTCACCTTCTTTCGTCCCGTCTTTTACCTATGAAGACCAGAAGAAGACTGTTTGAAAGCTGCATCACGTCTACAGTACTCTACGGGAGTGAAGTGTGGGCTTTGAGAGGGAATGAGAGAAATCGGCTGAACGTCACACAGCGAGCAATGGAGAGAAGAATGATTGGAGTGACTTTGAGAGATCGCTGGAGAAATGAAAGACTTCGGGAAATCACCAAAGTGTCTCACTCTGGGTACAGGAAAGCCTAAAACGAAAAGCTCAATGGGCATTGAAAGTGAGGAGTATGGATACGGAGAAATGGTGCAGAGCGACTACTGTGTGGACCCCTTACAGCAGAACTCGTCCCCCAGGCCAGCCAAGAGCAAGATGGAGAGATGACCTAAGGAGAGCAATCGGCGCGAACTGGTGGAATGCAACTTATGAAGACTACCGACCCATCCTCATCTGAGCGATTATCGCCTGATATGATAAATTGATTGATAGGTCACCTCTCCGCTCGCTCATTCTCTTTGATCTAATCATTCTCTCTTGTCGCATCTCTCGCCCCTCCTCAATTCTCCAACCTGTTTTTTATCAGTTCTCTCCACGAGAGATGACATTAACTCAATCCAGAGAGACATATTTTGACGGCTATACTCTGTAGAAATTGATAGAAGGAATGATTTACTCTGAATGTGGTAATGAATGAATCAAATGAAACAACATGCCAACCTTGAGATAATACCGCTAATATTGCACTTCTTCCAAACTCCAAAAGGAATCTGGCAACCGTTTCGGAGCTTGGAACATACGTTTTCTGCACTGGATAGAGTTTCGAAACATCCAAATCTGAACAAGAATTGAGGTAGATCTTCGTTTACTATGTGAAAAAATCGTTGGACGATATCAATAGAGTGTTCCAGTGTTTCTTCTAGTGTGTTGAGTCTTCTAGTGTTATGAGTGTTGTGAGTGAGTAGTGAGTGTTGAGTCTTCTAGTGTGTTCTTAAGGAAAACGTTGTCTGCTCTAATTTTTCTATTGTATTATACCTTTAGCAAAATAACCCACCATCCTACCTCGCCTATCGATGCACAGAGCTGATAGTCCATTGAGATATCTCTTTCATCATACCTTTTCCGGACCAGTGTGATTCTCTAGTTGCTAGGTCACCTCTCCGCTCGCTCATTCTCTTTGATCTACTCAGTCTCTCTTGTAGCATCTCTCGCCCCTCCTCAATTCTCCAACCTGTTTCTACCGTCTTATCTTATCTTGCTCACATCATAATGTTCATAATCGTTCCAAAACCATAGCATCAGCGGCTACAATGAAGAGCACGCGATGAATTGAGTCATCGAAACGATTTTGTAAGACTGAAGCAAACTACGAACGAAAAAAATGACAAAATACATGTCGAGTAACAATACATTAACCTGGACCGATATTACTTAGTGACAAGTTTCAAGCGATCTCCGCGTGTTGAAGAGCTAACTGTCCAATCGCAGCTTTCTCAGTCGAGTTGTATCTGGGACATGGAAAGAAGACATGCACTCACATGGATAAAACTACTGGTGCGCGATTACATATGCAGCCACATGAATATATAAGTTTCATTTATACAAAAAAATAATAAAGGATACTTGGGCTGTCTTCTGGATTGAGGCATCTGTTCGCGCACTATCTATTCGGTCTCGTCTCAAAACGTGTCCCGGATGTGGGCACAGATAAAGCTTGTATTCTGTCTCTGCGCGTAATGTTGTGACACGGTCACACGCAGATAAAGCCGCTCTTCAATAATCAGGAGGTATAAAAGAGGGGATGGCAAGGGTAGAGACACGCACCGGGCAGAATGTCTGGAGCGACGTGCATTCTCCTGCTATTTCTTGTCGGCGCAGGTAAGCTGCTTATATGTCAAACCAGTTTGAAAAATAACAATTTGTATTTAAAAAAATACACCATTCCTTGCGTGCATGACAATATTCTATGGTTGTGTATCACGCGACTCACGAGAGGCTCGACTTTAATTTGGCATTTTGGAAAAAATCGAAATCGTTTTTTATTTATTTTTAAGTTCCACTGCTTGCAACTAAGATATCCTCGAGTTATTACGTCGTCAAAAATTTTTTTCATGGAGATACAGCATGTGATAGCTGCAACCTTGAAACTTTGAGCCCATGTTTCGACATTTCAATGCAATTTCTGTTGAAACTTGTTGCTTAGCACTATGGCTAATTTTCGATTCTCTTTCAATCTATGTTATTGGTTTTGCCATTGACATTAAAAATCTGCATAAAAATACAGTATCTTGATTTAAAAAAACTGTCGAGGAAAGCCGAACTTTTATTTCACCATAGTCTGGGGAAGGAGACGGCGATTCGAATGATATGTTTACGCACCCATAACTCGCGAGCTGGCGCAACATTTCACATGAAAAACTTTTAAAAAACATCATATTCTTCATTCTCCACACATATGAGCCGGTTAATTCGTCCCTCTCGCCATGAATGACTCGGCGTCTCTCTCATTCCGCACGTTTAAAAGAGTGAGGTGAGGTGCCAAAGATGATGAGAATGAACAATATGACGATTTCAAAAAGTTTTTCATGTGAAATGTTGCGCCAGCTCCCGAGTTATGGGTGCGTAAACGTATCATTCGAATCGCCGTCTCCTTCCCCAGACTATGGTGAAATAAATGTTCGGCTTTCCTCGACAGTTTTTTGTTAAATCAAGATACTGTATTTTTATGCAAATTTTTAATGTCAATGACAAAACCAATAACATAGATTGAAAGAGAATCAAAAATTAGCCATAGTGCTAAGCAACAAGTTTTAACAGAAATTGCATTGAAATGTCGAAACATGGGCTCAAAGTTTCAAAGTTGCAGCTATCACAAGCTGCATCTCTATGAAAAAAATTTTTGACGATGTAATAACTCGAGGATATCTTAGTTGGGTACAGACACATCATTTAAAGTCAAAAACCCAAATCGTCAATGCTGGAATTATCTGTTTTAATTCGAGCCTCTCGTGAGTCGGGTGGTATATTCCAACATAATAAATCCGTTGTAGTTGCCGACGCTTCTGGACAGTCATGCTCGACAAACTACCAGTTGATGGGCGACGGGAGGTAAGTCACCTAAAAGCTCTTACATATTAATGTGAATGATGTACAATGAACATCATATTTTAAATAATTTAGATGCATCCGCGCACTGTACGTGAACCTGTGGGCGCACATGGGCACTATGATGCAGGTTGGGCTCACGGAGTGCAAGAAGGATGGAGCTACACTGCCGATTATTCGTAGCGATGAGGTGCGCATTTAAGATAATTTATTTTCGCACATAACTGTTTTGCCATAACACATGACCAAGTATGTGTTATGGCCGCCATAAAAAAAGGTTAAAAAAATTTATAAGATATATTTTATTGAAAAGAAGTAGCATACTCTGGAAATCTCTTTATAAAGATCATAAATGAATTGCGCAAGATTTGGTATGTTTGCGACATATAATTCGTTTTAGGAGAACACAATGTTCAATGACATCGTGGCCTCAATCTCGACTCTCAAGTGGGATCCCATCCTCATTCTCGGTTTGTGTCTTTCTTGAAAAACGATCTAAAAAAATTATTTTCAATCAATGACACTTTGATTTGGCAATTTGGCAGATAAGACTGTTACATGCTAGCAAACGAATTTCATCAAAGTTTTTTTCTCTCGAAATTGTGGGCAAAAATAACATTCGCATTTTAAAGGCGCTGTCTGCAACAAAGAAACTCGTAGACTCGAGTGGATGGACGGCACGAATATCACCTACTCCAAGAAGGACTCTGGTATTTTTTGTCGCACTTTCGGATTTGCCTAATTGAATTACGACACCCACTCTTGTTTATTTCCATCTATTCAAAGCATACTACAAGTAAATTATGCTCAAACTGACATACTGATTTGTGAAATGCAATTTAAGCCACGTACGGTGCTAACTACAGAAATCAAGAACCTTGGTATTTCTTTTGTTTGCACTAAAAAGAGTTGTCATGGTAGGAAAGTATTAAACGAGTGACGACACTTCCAGTTAATGTCAAACTTGACGTGGACTGCGTTACCAGCTACGATTCCATGCTCGCTTCGGAACCTGTACGTCTTTTTTCTCATTATCCTAGTTTTCCTTAGCCTAGTGACCCTAGCCTAATAACCTAATTTACCCTAGCTTAGCTTATACATCGCTTAGTTGTCGTTAGTTTGCAATCATTTTTGTGTAAAAGGGACGATTGAAATTGTCGTATTTCAGGATGTGCAATTTCTCTGATTAAAATTTCAGATTTTCGATTGGTGGACTCAACTTGGCGCTCTGGATAAATCCTTGTGGACTGTGTTGTGCGTAACCGAGGTGGGTGAGATTCTCGCAATTTAAAATATTAATTTTGGCCAAATTTTATTTCCAGCTTCGATTTTTGCTTAAAAATAAATCACTTTTTCAAAAAAAAGATGATGTTTTAGGCTGCGACCGAGGCCCCTACAAGTGAGTGAGCAAATGGCGTGAGCAGATAATGACCCTGCGGTTGCGGCATTCAACAACACCGATCCGCTTTAACACTCTCCACAAACGCCATTAAGCCCCCCCCCTTCTCTCTTCCCCCAATTCAATCTTTTTGTATCTCTTATTCTATGTACGAAACTGATAAATACAAATGCATCGCAAAAAGCTTTTCAATTTCTTTTTGCACATGTCTGGCCACTCGGAATCCAAATTATCATCTTATCATTTATCGATGTTGTCAATATGAATTGCAACGGCAACACTCAAACCCGCTCAAATCTGACGCCCTGATCTTTGGGAATGGCAAAGTTCTGGGGAATGGGCGTGAGATCGATCGGTGCATTGCCGACCGGAAGGATACGGTAGTGCTGCACGGTCGCGACGAGACCCAGAAAGAGCTCGACTCGGGCGAGTCCTGCAGCAAGAAATCAATCGAAATTGGAGAAACAGCAATTATTATTTGAGCCGCTTAGGTTATTGACGAAGTGAATACGAACAACATTATGGTTTGTTGAAGAACGCACTAGAGTGCGAAATGTGAGACCACGATCTCTTCATTTCACACTCTCTCTCAACTGGTCGGAAGGTGAGAGAGTGTGCGAAATGAAGAGACCGTGGTCTCACATTTCGCACTCTAGAACGCGCTTACCTTCGCCTGCGCAAGCTCGCTTTCCTATTGAAAAGGGGATGGTGCGTTCAAGGAGGTCCTGAACGTTCTTCGTGTTAAAAGTAGAGAATAAGTCAAGAATAAGTCAATGAAGAGTTTGACATTAGTCTCACACCACTAATGTCAAGCTCTTCATTTCTTCCAATATCAATGCTGTCTGCATTCCCTTTTCGTTTTCAATTAAGCCCCCTTCGACAGCCCATCATATCACGAACCTTCCGGAGAGACTTTCCATCCTCGTCTATATATCTCTCCGGTCGGAACTCGTGCGGACGCTCGAAAACTGGATCTCGCTCCATCACACAGTGAATATCGGCGTGGATAAGGGAGCCAGCGGGAATAAAATGACCCTGCAATCAGCGCTGTCCATTCGCTTTGCATAACCCCTAAGTGATTCAATTTTTTGATCTCAAATAGGTTTTTGAGTGTAGATGGACTGTATACCATAAAAGTTGCAACACTTGAATTATCCCCATCATCCATGGAGGGGTCTGGGGTTAACAGCGCCTAACCCCTTTCTGGAGGCGCGCAATCAATCATACCCCTATGGTTGTGTCCATCGTCGCCGTTCGTAGCATGTTCATGCGGAGAAGGTTGGCGGCACGCTGCAGCTCGTGAACCGTCGCTTGCGCGTAGATCAACTGTAAAAAATCGTCGAATGCCAAATATGAATCCATAAACTCGCATAGAGTGTAACTTGAAGTTGTTGTGATACAACATTTACCCATGTCTTCTAACTGCCATTCGAGGGCACATATTACCTGCGGCGATACCATTTTGCCCCACACACATCGGATTACTATTTTATGAATTATCTCAAGTTATTGGTGACCTAATATACCTGTGGTTTGTCCGACAGCGACGGGAGTGTGTCGCGCCCGATCACGCGATGAATCTCAGAACGCAGCTTCTCCTCAAACCGCTATTTTGCAAAGAAATAAGTCAAAGCAAAATCCAAACACTGCTTTGAGCACATTTCGAACTTTAGACAAAAAAGGCATTTATTTTAAAATATATTATATTTTAAATGCGAATACACTCAGAAATGCCACTATGATGAACCTCACTTGCCTGCAAGCGATAGTCACTAGAAATTCACTTTGTGTCCAGTTACTTTATTCTCAGAGTATCAAGACGATCTCACCTGTACGTGCTGGTGCGCTGCCAGATAAAGCACCGCCCATCTCAACGTTGTCGTTGTCGTTTCTTGCCCAGCAGAGAAGAAATCGGAGCACGTCGCTATCAGTTGATCCTCTCTGATATCTAGCACGTTTAGATTCTTATTGTAGTTTAAACCGTTTTTTTTATTTCTCTCAGCAGCATCTATGGGAGCTAGGAGAGTTCTCGATTTTTTTTTTGAAGAGCGTGAGCACCGTTGGTCACGCTTTGCTTCGGGGGTAACTAACTTTCGTGTTGCGCGACAATGGAATTGTTGCACATGCGTAACAAATCTCACGTCAGGAATGTGCTATTCCGCATCTTCTGCATGTACGCGTGCACAAAATTGGTCGGTTCGGAGTCCGCGTCGTACGATTCCATCACTTCGCGCACGTTGCCCGCAACGTAGCGATTTAGCTGCCATTATCGATTACAGCATAGTTTTAGTAGAAAACACATCTTTCTGATTCATACTAATCACCAAAAACGTCAATATAATAGGAACACAAATTGACATGGCCATTTTGATGCATGCAAGGAAATGTTCCGTGACGTCAGCGACATATTAATTCATCGTCTTCTCTCGGATCTTTTTACTTCTCGTGAATACCTCGGTGACTCTGTCCTTGTGCACGATTAGCGCGTGGTAGCCAATGAAGGGAACGTGACGAATTGCGGGGAAAGCGAGAGCGAGTGGAAGCAACTTGGATTTCGCCACTTCTTGCAGCATCTGCACAAAAGTTTCTTGCCGTTAGCGCTGTTCACCGGGTTTTCATCATGTTCGTAGGAAAAAAAGTTTAGAAAATGTTACAAGATGTCAAACAAATCTGCGCTCTGCTATGTTCATTTTAACCCGTTATCACAATAAAGAAAAGCGAACCATTAAAAAAAATTAACTAAAGTCCTTACAAAGCTAAAGTCGTCGACGTAATTGACCAGTCCCTTGCAGTCATCATACTTGTAACGGTAGCCGAAAAGAACTTCGTTGATGACGTTGGCTACCATCAGCTATAAAACACAGAATAACATAGAAACTCGCATCATTTGTTTTTTTATTGTTGCATTTTTAAAGGTCAACCAACTTATGACTCCGACCGCAGCGGACAAATAAACGATACAATTGAAACACACCTGAATCGGCCATCGCATGTTTACCTCCTCCTTGTTTTCCAAGCTCTTCAAGCACTTGAGATACTCTACGATCGAGTTTCGCACCTGAAAGTTTTGTATCAAATATTTAACAATGGTATAGTTTTCCCAAGCCACAGACGTGAATACAATATAAAAAAAACAAATAATGAAATGATTCTCACCAGTTCCTCCATAACATTCTTGCCCATGCCAAAGTCCCTCAGAATCTGCAGCGCCGCTCTTCTCTGTTCTCTCCACGACTCTCCACTAGAGTGAATTACTCCCCCATTAGGAATGTAGTTGAAGACGTCGTCGATTCCGGGCGCATGAGGACGGTCAACGAAGTTGTCGCCTGAACATATTTTAGATAAAATTGAAAAGAGAAAAGTTATTGTCATGTGTTGGATAGTGTGAGGGCTGAATGGAGTGTGTGTGAGGGGGTGTGAGGGCTGGGGGAAGGATAGTGTGAAATCGTTAGCTGAAAACACAGGCGAAATGGGTAGAAATCGATGTCACAAACAACAATTTTTTTCCTAGAGAAACGACTTTTTAAAACAGCGCACTGGCGATATTCCGTACAACTTATACATTTTGAGACAACTAACCTTTCTCAAGGTACGCCTCTCTGATCATCTCGAAATCGGTAAGTTCGATGAAGGGTAAAGGCGCGAAAACAGTGTAAATGCCGTTGAACGAAGCCGCGAACTTGGAGAAGGGCTTGGCGCCAAAGTTGACCTACAATGTCGATTGCTTATCTTTTCTTTTTTTATTGCTTCGAATTTATCGATTGCTCGATTGGGCGAGAAGTCACGCATCGAAATAAATCAAAATCCAACAAGAAGGGTAAGGAATCTCCCGTGATAGACTGCTATTGTTAAGGTGCATTTTTTTTAAATTTAACATTTAACATTTTTTTGCATTTAATCAACTTTATCAGCTGGGTGCGTTACATACCTGGTGCATATTACCAATGAAGGGTAATGGTGTTGGACCGGGGGGGGGTATCGTCGCACCATCGAGTAGTACTTCCGCATGGCGAATGCCAGAAGGACGAGGGAACTCAGCAAAAGATACATCTGAACTTGTAGTTTCTAAATTGCACAAAATTAGAAAGCGATGTTCACTGCAGGTGGAAAGCAATTTAAAGATGTCTCTGAATTAAGCGAAATATGCGATAAAGATTGAGTTGGCGAGGGTGCGAAAGACAGATGGCCGGCGCTATTTACACGTCCTCTTTTTATCCCATTGTATCGCCCCTCGCTAACCACTCTCTTCTATCTCTTTCGCTCTCTGATCTGTGAGAAAGTGGAGTGCACACTTTCTCACAACGCACTGATTGTTCCAATTTTCTCCTCTCTATCGCTTTGATTTTTTTTGCCATCCAGGAACAATGATACTCGTAAACGAGAAAATTTTGGGCCATATTTCGCAACGTGGACTTCGACAAAGAAAATTTCTAATTTCAGAAATGCTTTATTTCCGTTCGTTTCATTTTCTTGTAGAAACATGAGAAAAGGGTAAAATATATTAGCAGCTGAACTAGCGGGGTTGTATTGAGGTTAAATGCACTACGCTCTATGCGTACACTACGCTCTATGCATAGTTCTGGGTGCGGGTTCGGCCCAGGGGGAGCTCGAAAGGTGGCTCCAGGTACGGTCCAGGGAGCGCCCTGTAGCCGGCTCCAGGTTCGGTCCAGGGGGAGCTCGATAGGTGGCTCCAGGTACGGTCCAGGGAGCGCCCTGTAGCTGGCTCCAGGTTCGGTCCAGGGGGAGCTCGGTAGCCGGCACCAGGCTACATTAAACCTCGCAGTATGCTGGGGAATGTTAATCGCTACTAAGAGTACTGGCTTATTCCGGTGGAAAAGGCTCGTGAGGCAGAGAGCGATCGAAAAAAGTTCTCTGCCTCACGAGCCTTTCACAACGGAAACGCAGTATACAGTGCGTTCAGAACTTTTAGAACATTTTCAGAGATGTTTCCTGTGATTCCCTACGCCCTTTTCAAAATTTTCGATTTTCACGTTAAAACATGTTAGAACATGTTCAGACACGTTTCGAACGTCGTAAAACACTTTTCCTGCGAACCCCTACGCTCTCTGAATCATTTTGGAACTTTTCGAAATTTTTGATTTTTCACGTTAAAACGTGTTCAAACACGTTTCTGACATCGCAAAACACTTTTTCCTGTGATCCCCTACGCTCTCTGAATAATTTTGGAACTTTTTGAAATTTTTGATTTTTGACATTAAAACGTGTCAGAACACGTTCAGACACGTCTCTGACATCGCAAAACACTTTTCCTGTGATCCCCTACGCTTTCTGAATCATTTTGGAACTTTTCGAATTTTTCGATTTTTCACGTTAAAACACGTTAGAACACGTTCAGACACGTTTCTGACATCGCAAAACACTTTTCCTGTGATCCCCACCGCTTTCTGAATCAGTTTGGAACTTTTCAAAATTTTCGATTTTTCACGTTAAAACTCGGCAAAACAGGTGAAAACGTGTTTCACGGAACTCAAAAACGTGTCAGAACGGTTTCTGACACTTGCGAAAAATGCGGCAAAAGGTTTGCCCGCGGCGGGGGTCGAACCTGCGTCGGTCGGATTGCTAGTCAAGCGCGTAACCCACTTGGCTATAGATTTGGTTAATTAATTTTTATAAAATTTGAAAGGTTTTCTGGTCAGTTATCATATGCAAAAGGTTCTGAGAAGATATTGAAGCGAATTTGAAGCGAAATATAAGGAAAATGAGAAAAAAGTGTGACCGGACGGAAGGAAAAAAAACGGACAAACAGACAGACAGACAGACGTTAGCATTTTCTAATATATAGTAATATGAATTCTAGGCTTCTATGTCTTTGTGTATGGTACACTTTCTCACAAATGAAAATGTTTACACACAAAACAGTCACTAGGATCATTTGAGCAAGTGTTCACTTACCTGTAAGTGAAATGTCTCTTATTTCTACTCAGAGCGGGAAGTCTCCAACTTTCCTTACTCTGGAGACACTGTCTCCAGCTGAGAGAGCATGCAAAAGCGAGAGATCATCCCTCACTATCTCTCGCCCGCTCTCTCGAGTCTGCCTGCTCTCTCAGCTGGAGGCAATGTCTCCAGAGTATGGAAAGTTGGAGACTTCCCGCTCTGCGTAGTGACTTTTCTCTAACAGGTGCTCACTTGGTGCACTGTCGTTTTTATCAGAATAGTGTTGAAATGTACAAATCGTCACTGGAATAGAATGATAATTTTTTTATTGTATGATACTACATTTCGAAATAAGCATATAAAAACCGTATATCAATTCGCCATTTTAGGTATATGTTTGAGTAGTGATTTTTTCGTGTCCCAGTTATCCGGCATAAAATGAAGACAAGCATTCTTCGGTCTCGACTCCGACCGCAAAAGTTTCATAGCTTTTTATGTTTCTAGTTTAATTCACACTTCTTTCAGATATATTCATCATCGTTCTCAAAACATTCCGCCTGGGCAAATTCTTTTGCAATACCTTTCCCGTTTCCACCGGTTCGAGTCGAAAATATCTGAACGAACGAGATTGAACTGGAACCGTCCGCGGAACATTACTGATTGCGGCAGTGGCGCAAAAACTGCCAGAGCTCCGCTATAAGTAAGGTGAGATATCTTGATAGATGCGGCAAACTGGTTACGTGGCTGCGCATTTTCCACCTCTGGTTCCATATTTTGCCTACTTTTGTTTAACATTTTAAAGTTTCAGAATGAATTCGTCTGTTCTTCTCGCGCTTCTCGTCTTGGCGTGCACATTCCTGTCGGCAGATGCGCTGCAATGCTACGTCGGACGAGTATGTTTATTTCTCTATCTCATTTTGACCGATAGACTGACATTTCTGAGATGAGTTCCTCTAACTTCCGATAAAAATTGATGTGTTTGCAAAATCCGTGCCGTTTCGGTCATCCAATTCGATTCCCCATTTTGATACCGGATGGTTTCTGTATAAAAAAAGCTGTATAACTAAACGTTCCCTACTTCCCATATGACAGGCGTCCCTTCGTCGCTCAGTCAATCGTGAGAAGGACGTAACGCCAGTGCTCTCCAAGTGCAACCCCGACGCCAAGTGCTGCAAGGCCGAGATGTACGCAGTTTGCCGATACTCCATTGGAAAATATCTATGAATACTATCAGTGGGAATGTTTTCAAGTGCCCAAGTTCACAAAATCGCCAAAAGAATTGCTAAAGGCACCATACTCCATTCACCAGAAAGTGAAATTCAGTAGAAAATGCAACTATTAGCTTACAGGTGATGCGTTTTGTGTCCTGATTTTGTGACTATTTTTTTCTGATGGACAATTTATTGAGCTGTGTTCAGGGCTCTAGAGTGCGAAATGTGAGACCACGGTCTCCTCATTTCGCACACTCTCTCGTCTATCGACCGGTCTAGAGAGTGTGTGAAATGAAGAGGACGTGGTCTCACATTTCGCACTCTACAGGGCTCTGACGGGCGCCATCTGGTCGTGTGCATCTGATTGTCCGCCCGGAGGAGAGAAATGCGGGTTCGAGGTGAGCAAGCAATTTGATTTCAATTTTCTTTTCATAATAAATTCCACTACTAGTCATAGATTACAGTAAAACCAATCAAATTATGTTTAAAACAGAGTAAATTGTACACATTTTCTTCCCCGAGAAGAGCGTGAGGCCATGATCATATTTAAAAACTTTACTCTATCAAGTTTGAAATTTGTACGGTACTCTCGAATGTTTGCGGATCAATTGGGGAAAAAATATTGAATTTTTTAAAATTGCCTGTTTATCAGGAGAATCACTCGTGGTGCTGGTGCCTCTCCCACTCATCGCCCCAATGCAACGCGCGCTACGCCAAAAACTGAATCTTCATTAAACTCAAACGATCAAACCAATATCCGGACTTCTGTTGTTTAGTACAATGAACATTCGTCAACTTTTGCTTACATCTCGCCTATCATAGCATTTCGCATTGCTGTTGATCGTGTAATTTTAGAAACAAGCAACAAGCAGAACTATGATACCCATGATCTCTCTCTATCTCCGTCGAAAATGACCCTCGTCAAGGTCAATCTAACGCATTTCCCCCCGTTGCAAATCATGTTCACTTTGCTTCGTTCCTGTTAGGGCGTGTCCCCGCATTTGCCGTTCCATTAAAACCATTTCCAACTGCTCCAATGCTTTCCAGAACTGTAATTCCTACGGATTTATTATGTAAGTATAAAACATGCGCGACTAATGGGGACAACACGTTTCTGCTTCTCCAATCTCCACACAAATCCTGTGATACTGTCTGAGGTCCAGGAGGCTGGCAGCAAATGGCGCAATTCAATCAACTCGAGCAAAAAAAGTGCAGAAAAAAGAGAACGTCCAGCGATGGGCCCGTTATCTCGTTTGTCTATCGCGCGCGTGATCTTCCATCACACACAGACACACACACTCATAGGGTAGGCGGAGGGAGGATAAACCATAATCGAAAGTACCTCCAGACCAACTGGTTCGGCGATGTTTCTCGCTCGATAAGAAAGCGAGGCGAAGAAGAACAACATACGGAGAGAGAGGAGATTGACCAATGATGGATCGGATTGGATGAAGGCGAGAGAGTAGGGATTATTAGTAGACGGTGCCAGAGAAGGAGGGGAATCGCAATACCAGGATCGAGCAGGGCGCAGTCTCTCACCAGCTCTCTTACCAGCATCGCGGTGCCTTCGTCTAGCATCTCTTCTCCTGGCATCACTCGCTGTCTGGCTCGCTACATCCCCACCATTGCTTGAGCATGCTGCTGCCAGTCATTGGCGTCATTCTTCTTGTCAATTTCGTGGAGGCGTCTCGATTCGCGTGCGGATCGGCCTTTCTGCCATGTCCCCCGTCGACGATATCTGGACACCGAGGAAGAGTGAGGGAGCCGCCGGAGAAAAGCCGTGCGTTGCACCCCTTCATTCTTGTTTTTTCCGGATCCTCTTATCTTGCTTTCTGATTCCTAAATCACTGAGGAGTAGAGTGCGAAATGTGATACCACGGTCTCTTCATTTTACACACTCTCTTATCCACCGACCGGTGAAGAGTAGAGTGCGAAATGTGAGACCACGTCCTCTTCATTTCGCACACTCTCTAGACCGGTCGATAGACGAGATAGTGTGCGAAATGAAGATACCGTGGTCTCACATTTCGCACTCTAGTGAAGAGAGTGTGCGAATTGAAGAGACCGTGGTCTCACATTTCGCACTCTAGTGAAGAGAGTGTGCGAAATGAAGAGACCGTGGTCTCACATATCGCACTCTACTGAGAAGGCTAGATCGTATCTGATTGAGTTTGCAATCAAATTTGGTCAAATACCCGGTTCCTTTCAGAATTCTCGCTAGATGACAACTCCATTACCAGTTTCGACGAAGAGGAGGTAAGACATTGCATTTGTATAATCTGGTTCATTTATAATTAATATGTGGAAATAAAATTGGCGGATTTAATTTTTCTTGACAACGTTCATGAAATCGTGCGGAATGAAGCGATTTGGACTCGATTTTATGCTATTCCAGCTTGATTTTTGTTTTCCAATACATAGTCTTCAGCAGTGTTGGCTATTCTCTAGCATTCATTCATTCATTCATAATTTATTTATTCCGTCAGAGTATCGCATAAAAGAAAAATAACTGTGAATGGGGGGGCAAGAAACGGATGTCCGTCGACGTAGTCGAATCGGTTTTATGCATGGCAGCAAGGGTATGGGGAAGAAGGGTTAGAGCCAATTCTTAACAATTGATTCAGGGAAAAATGAGTTGGGCTGGGAGCGGATGAATTTCCGGAAGGAATCTCGGGATAAATCAACCGAGTGGGAAGGGTGGGAAATCCAAATATCGTCGTAATGGAAATGTCTGTCAGATGGAGCCTCTGCCGGTGGACAAGTCGACTGTTTTTGCTGCCATTGATCGAGCGACGGCGGACGTGGAGTACATGCACAATGTGACCGAGCGAACGGCTTGGATCGACTCGACAAGTGGGTTCTTTCCAATTCCAGAAAGTTCATCTTGCCAACTTCGAAAATTGCGAAATTTAAAAAAAAAATCGGAAGCTTGAGTTAGAGTTGCGCTGTAGAAATTACTAAAGACTATTATTTCAGAACGTCTGTCTGTCTGTCTGTCTGTGTGTGTGTGTGTGTCTGTCTGTGTGTCCGGCGGTCACGTTTTTCGCATTTTCCTTATATTTCGCTTCAAAATCTTTCCAAATCCTTTTGCATATGATTCCCGACCAGAATACCTTTCAAATTTTACAAAATTTAATTAACGAAATCCATAGCCAAGTGGGTTACGAACCAAACTTTGAATCCGAGACCCCCAGGTTCGACCCCCGCCGCGGGCAAACCTTTTGCCGCATTTTTCGCAAGTGCCAGAAACCGTTCTAACACGTTTTTGAGTACCGTGAAACACCTGTTTTGCCGAGTTTTAAAGTGAAAAATCAAAAATTTCAAAAAGTTCAAAAATGATTCAGAGAGCGTAGGGGATCACAGGAAAAGTGTTTTGCGATGTCAGAAACATGTTTGAACGTGTTCTAACACGTTCTAACGTGAAAAATCGAAAATTTCAAAAAGTTCCAAAATGATTCAGAGAGCGTAGGGGATCATATAAAACGTTTCCGAAATTGCTCTAAAAGTTCTGAACGCACTGTATCCTTTTGCAACGGAATAAGCCAGTACTCTTTGTAGCGATTAACTCTCCCCAACATAAGTCGAGCTTCAATGTCACCTGGGGCCGGCTATCGAGCTCCCGCTGGACCGAACTTGGAGCCGGCTATCGAGCTCCCGCTGGACCGAACTTGGAGCCGGCTATCGAGCTTCCCCTGGACCGAACTTGGAGCCGGCTAAAAACCCCTGGACCGAACTTGGAGCCTGCTAAAAACCCCTGGACCGAACTTGGAGCCTGCTACCGAGCTTCCCCTGGACCGAACCTTCGGCCGGCTGCAAAGCTCCCCCTGGACCGAACTGTGCCCTGCAACTGAACGCCCCCCTGAACCATACTTTGAAAACGTAGTGCGCACCCTACCATAACGTAGTTTAACCTCAACACACCCTGCTAGTTCCTAGAGATAAAGGTTATTAATGTTTTTTTCCATAGCTTCTGTACAAGCTGTTCTCTTTAATTTTGAGCAAATAAATTAGATTAGGATAGCTTTCCAAGAGAATATACGGGTCTTTGTAGGACACGATTTTCTCGCGTGGTCGATTCTGTTCGGTCCGGATGATGGAGCGAAGAAGATCTCGTATGGAACGATGGTGCACGAAAAGATGATCAAGCAGCTGGTGGAGTGAGAAATCTTACTTCTTTTCCTCAAACTCTATCAATATTCTGTATGTATCACCATTACGGACAATCTACAGAACTTTCACATACTACTTTACTATATTTCTATGACAAATTCGAAAAGTGGCACGTACAGTCAAAATGACATATTATGAACAAAATTCTATAACTTTTTATAAGTTATTATAACTTTTTATAACTTTTCATTTCAGTATGTGCCCGTGAACGGAATTATCTGTTGTTTTGGGAAAAGGTTCCCGTTCAGAATCGAATAACTTCTGTCCAAGGAATTATCGAAATATTTATTGTGAAGAAAGTTATCGCCGATAAAAATTATAATTATGAAATAGAGAGTAGAGCCGGGGCCGAAAAATCTCGCCGGGAACCGGAAATAAAAGTCTTAATTTTCCGAGGAATACTAATTCTTACCGTAATCTTAAAATCCTTTTCCGGTTTCCGGCCAGATTTTCCGGCCCCGGCTCTATTCTCTATTTCGTAATTATAATTTTTATCGGCGATAACTTTCTTCACAATAAATATTTCGATAATTCCTTGGACAGAAGTTATTCGATTCTGAACGGGAACCTTTTCCCAAAACAACAGATAATTCCGTTCACGGGAACATACTGAAATGAAAAGTTATAAAAAGTTATAATAACTTATAAAAAATATAGCATTTTGTTCATAATATGTCATTTTGACTGTATGTTATGTCGGGTCCTGTTTTACGGCTCCAGATAGATAATTTCAGTGGCGGTCACGCAATGTCCGCAGTGATGAACCATGCTCCTGTCGATCCGATGAAATGCGCCAAGGAGACAGTGCTGGATTGCGTCGCTGGTGAGATGCTCAGCCTCTATTTAACTCCATTGTGTTTGCTCGACGTCAATGATTCTTAGGATTCATCAGGATATAATATTCTCAGGTACTATCGGTAGATCTCTACTGAACTTTTCACAGGAAAGTACCGTTCCTACTCGGGCCACTGCAATAATGTGATGAGACCGAGCTGGGGCGCCTGCCACGAGCCGATGAAACGACTCCTCCCCGCGCTCTACGATGATGGTACCTTCATAGATCGTTCACATTACTAACTGCTCAATAGTTTTCTGAATCAATTGGCTTAATGTAAAGAGACAAATTCATTATGATAAGAACAACAAATGAACATGCTCACTTAACTGGATGTGAAATACAGTGACTTTCACTGACAGGTAAGTGTAAATATTCACTTGCTGATCCTGGCGATTTCTCTCATAATGTGAATGTAAATGATGATGCGTCATGTTCGTGTTAAACTACAGACGTCGCTGCCCCTCGTTCAATGGCCATTGACGGTTCCTCTCTGCCGCTGCCGACCAGCGTCTCATCGCTGTTCACCAGCCACTCGGTGGTGAGTGACAGTAGTGATATTTGTCGAAACACCCTCCGAAGCAGCATTTAGTCGTAATACTGGTCGAGCTTGGGCACACAAGGAGACAGCCTTGTTCGGATCATATCTTTACTATACCGCTGGGCCTTTCAACAAAACTGTAAAAGTGTAATAGATAAAGGAAAGAGAAACAAATTGCAGACGCCCCAGGATTCGCCCGTTTCGTTGCTCTTCGTTCAATGGGCGTCATTCATCTACGATGATGTCGTCTCGCCACTACCAAACCACATCGCGGGTATGAAATTCATTTTACAGCCCGGAAGCAAAAGTTTTGATGTTTTGGTATGATCTAAAAGTTTTATAAATGTTCGTTTACAATAGTTCGTGAAAGCTATTTTATTTTCAGCCGGCCGCTCGGCGCCTCTTCCTTGTTGTCGCAGCAACTTTGCGCACCCCGAATGTATGGCAATTGGAGTCAACGAAACGGGTAATACTATCGCAGAGAATGAATAAGATGAGACACCTAGTGTACGATATTCTGGGTGTACCTAAATATTTTTCATTCTTTTTCATTCTGGGTGTACCTAAATTGTTGCTGTTGCTATGAAAATGGTATCATTATCATTACATAATTTATTCCTACTTCTATTGCTGTCGTTGCTATCACAATTGTGGAGATGAAATGTGGAGAGAAAATACGATTGCCGACATGTACATGCTACTTTCGCAGGTTGTCTCTCTTACTCGCGCACTCTCCCCGCATCTCTGGACGCTTGCATGGTCGGAAGGAGGGAACAGATATCCACTGCTTCCTCATTCATTGATGCATCGCACATCTACGGTGTGTCGAGGGAGGAGGCGCAGCGCCTGAGGGCATTCAGGGACGGTGAGAAACATACTCTAATGAGCAACTTCTTATCACCTTTTATCGAGGCTAGCTAGTAATTATTGAAAAGGCAAAATCGAATGCTCGCAGTACTACTGCTACAAAGGTTCCACGAATCCATCTCGATACACTCAGGTCAGCTCTCGATGGCTGATCAGTCGGATCCTCTCGCTCTCCCTCGATCGCGCGGCGACACTCGCTGCAAGGCGGGCGTCTGCTTCGACGGTGGCAGCAGGAGAATGAACGCCCTCCCATCGTCCGCCGCCCTCCACACTCTGTGGATGAGACACCACAACAACATCGCTCGCGCGCTCAAGGTTGGTCACATTTTTTTCATATTCATCTTTGCTGCTTCTTCATTCTTTTTCTTCTTTTTCATATTCTAATTCCATTGGTACATGTTTCTATTGAAGCATCATTTGTAGGAGCACGATTCTTTGAATCGCGGGGACACGCGCTGACAATTTTCGTTTAATATATATATAAATATCATTGAGTAAATCTCGTTGGATCACGAGGTCCTGCGAGGGCAGATTTCTAACTCGCACTATTTTCTTGTAATAGGATCTTGTTCCACACTCAGAGAAAAATTACTTCTAGGTAAGTAATTTAATCACTCACTCGCATGCATGAAGATATAATTACTTACCCGTAAGTAATTTCAATTACTTAGTCCCCCGCCCGGGTTCGGCCCCCTCCTCCCTCCATTGGAGTAAATGAATTACTTAGATTTCTCGACCACAAACTGATTTTATTACCATCCACCCTGGCCCGCTCGCTTTGCTCCCCCTTTTAGCAGTATTTGTAATGGATTGATGAAGAACCGTTAGTTAAAATTGACGGATTTATTACTAAATAGATGTAACAACATAAAGAAACGAGCACTCGACGGATCGATTACAAGAACAAAATGGAACGAACACATGAAACAATGGGAAGAAACGATACGAAACGACAGGAATAAGTGGTGAAAATGAATCGGAAAAAGCTACCGTAATCCTAGGGGGTACTGTAACTGTGCGAGATGAAGGGGGAGAGAAGGGTACCGTATTCTCTAAGAGAAGGGTACCGTACCGTCGTCATACGCGCCCTCGCCCGCGTCGCACGAAGAATCTGCGGAGCTCACGCTGCGGTTCTCCTCGCCGTCTGCAGTCGAATGCGCACCGTGCCCGCGAGGAATCGGAGCCACGCCAGGCACCTTGAATACAATAATATAATAATTTTTACGTCCTAATCATCGTTAAAAGGTTGACCCCACGCTACAGTTCGTGTTACAGTAACCACACAGTAGTAATCGATTACCGTACCTCGTCGAACATGGCCTTGTATCTGGTGTAGTATCCCTTGGAGCGAGCCAGCGACTCGATGCGAGCCTTGTACGCGATGAATTCGCGGTCCGTCGGGTGGATGTACTCGTATCTGCAAATAAGCAGTAACCTCATGAAGAGATACCGTAACCCACAAACTACTGTAGCAAACCGTACGAAACAACTGTCGATTTAAATACACAATAAATATATTGTCGATACATCATCATTCTACCGTATGTGCCCTACCATCTACTAATTTACAATATCTGAGCATGCTACCTACAGTAGCCAACTACTCCTCCCCTCTCTCCCACTAGCGTACCTCTCTGCATATGCGCACAGACCGCTTGCTCCGAGCTCGAAGTTCTCGCACATCTTGGTGTTGTACATTGGATTGCTGATGGCACGGAAGGGCTGCGGAAAAAATCAATAATCACATGGGCTGACACATAGCCTTGGCATGGTGCCAAATTTTCGTCGATACTCAGTACTTACTCGCTCGGGCAGTCGAAGTTCCTCGATTCTGTGGGCTAACTTGCCCGATGTTCCCGTCGAACACGAGCTGAAATGCAAAAAAAAAACTAATTTCCTATTTCTAAAAATTCTGGTGCCAATTCAAATTCGAAATGTGCTACCATACCACTTCTCCAGGCACTGCGTGCACCTGCGCCTCTTGTAGTTGGATGACATCAGAACGGGAAAATGGCCTTCATTCTGGAATAAAGACTCGGTTAGCTCGAGGATATACAGCATACCACAAAATCGATACCACAGTATCAACAAAGATCACTACCGTTTACCTGGTTGGTGGGCGGGAGGGACACGACGACGCAGCGACGTCATGGGCGCAGAGGGATAACGCTGCAGAAATGGGTATCTAGATATTCAAGCCACAGTAGTCGAAAATATTGCAATAAGAAGTAGCCTAGAGTAAACTAATGTTGCACACACCGTGTCAAGCGGGGGAGGAAACCTCATTTGCGTGGCGCGGATGTCTGGCGGATTAGCGCGTAATCCGGGGTGAGAGAGGGAGGGGGCGGTCGGAATGAGACCGAATTTGAGATAAATAAATTCATAATTCGAAAATTAGATCAAAATTGAAAAATCCACTTCCAAGGAAATGTGGGCAATTGTGATGGGGATGTTCTGTGATTTTTTGATAACCTAATCAATCTTGCTCAGTGAGTTAATAGAAGTATTACAATTCATGCTCTATTAACTCCTTGGGGAGAGAAGCTATCATTATACCGATTTTAAAGAGCATCCCTGAGGCATTTCCCCAAACTTCCTTGGAAGTAGATTTTCGATTTCGGTCTACTATTCGAATTATGAATTTATTTCTGTCAATTTTGGCTGGATATTGATTTTGCTCTCTCACTCTCTCGCTCGCTAATCCGCCAGACAGTCACGCCACGCAAATGAGGTTTCTTCCCCCGATTGACACGGTGTGTTGCACACGTGCAGTAGCTAGAGACACCAAGACTCACCTATTGTGTGCTGCTGCTGGTGCTGGGCGCAGGGGCGTCGCGTAGCCAGGCGCGGGGCAGTCACCAGGAGGCGCAGCTGCGTAGTAGTGGGGCTGCATCGGCAGACCGTAGCCATTGGAGTCTCCGGCGGCGCCGGCGCCTGGTAGTAGCCGGGCGCGTACTGGGCGCCGGCGCGGCGCCAACGGGAGCGCCAGGCGCGTAGTAGTACTGAAATAAAGACTTTTCTAACAATAAGCAACTTTGAAACCTAGTCGATCAATGGGCGAGCTTTTGGAATCGCGTGAGGATGGCCGACGTTTAGGTTACGCGCATTGCGTGATATTCGACGACGTTTACCAACCTGTTGTTGCATGGTGGGATCCATCGTCTGTGCGTGTGGTGTAGCGTCCAGCTAGGCTTGAGATCGTGGGAGAAGAGGAAAGGAAGGACGCCGTAACGCGGAAGCGCTGCACCGCTCGGACCTGACCATGCATCAAAGTTTAGACATCCAATCGATAAACATTGATAAATGTAAATTATGAGAAATGCGTTATGGCATCCACGCAGTCTACAGTGGGCAAGATTGAAGAGAAGAGAAGAGTGGGCACACAAGCTAGTATTAAACGAGAAAAAGGATGATGAAGGGGCAACGGAACGTTGCTAGATCACTTTGTTGTAAACCATAACGCGCAACTTTTGTACTTATTGTTAGCGGTCCCACTTTGCCAGGTTGTTCGTTCTTCTAGTAACTGCTCTAATATGGTATATCAACTACACTAACATAGAAGGCAGCTCGTTACTAAAAGAAAATAAGGACAGACAATTGTTACCTCAGCCGGGGATCTGCTCCTCCTTGCCACGAGCCTTCTCCGGCTTGCGCTGGTCCCCTCTAGGATAGTCTATCATGGCACTGAACAATCGATGATAATGAAAACAACAGCGATAAGGTTGCGAAATCGATAAAACAGAGCGACGAGCGGCATGTTTAAAAATTCGATAACGACGTGCCAATTAGCGCGCGAATTTCGTGGTAGGAGTCTGCCATAATCAAACAATATTGTACATACAGTAGTTTCTGACGATCGCGTACTAGTACTTTTTACAAGTAATCTTGTGAGAATTAAATATATTTTTAAATAGTATAATTGAAAGCTAAAATTAACATACCAAACGTGAGCTACATGCTGGCACGCACAAAACAGTTACTCAACGCTCCTTGACAACGTCATTTACGAAATACAAGAAATACCACAAAAATAATAAGAAAAATATGCGAACAATTGATGAAGTAATTTGAAGTAATTCATTTACTTCAAGCTACTGACTCCTCAAAAAGAGAAGAAACACGGTGCACTATCAATCGCATACTGACTATTCATAGGTAGAGATACCCGCGGACCATCGAAGTAATTGAATTACTTACAGCGTGAGTGATTGATTTACTTCCATAGAAGTAATTTGACCCTTCTAACTAATTATTTTACTGAGTAATTCAATAAGTAATTCATTTCCTAAGTAATTTTTCTCTGAGTGCAGGAAGTGAACGCCCATTGGTCGGACGAGCTTCTCTATCAGGAATCGCGTCGAATTGTCATCGCCCAAATGCAGCACATCACCTACGCCGACTTCCTGCCCATTCTGCTCGGGAGGGAGGCGATGACGAGGTAGAAGGCGATTGTATGTATACCCTTTCAGCATTTGTTCTCGAGGAAGAGTATCGCAATATAGAAATGGCATGTGTAAGATCTATAAAATGTTACAAACATATTATCCATCCGATTTTCAAGGTACGACCTCTCGGTGCGGCCGTTTGGGTTCGACAGTAGCTACGATATGGTAAGTAGGGTACGGAATGTGAGACCACGGTCTTTTCATTTCGCACACTCTCTCGTCTATCGATCGGTCTAGATGAAGAAGACATGGTCTCACATTTCGCTCTCTAAGCCAAATATCCAAACAAATTAAAATGATTTTGCGACTCAAAATAATAATAACAATAATAAACTTAAAAGAGAATCAATAATTTTTATTGGGTTAAAATAACAAATTGAGCACCGTGACCCGACGGCGCTGAACGAGTTCGGAGCAGCTGCGGGCCTCTTCTTCTCCACCCTCATCCCGCAGCACCTGGGCACCGTAAATAAATCAATTTTTAAAATATTATTTTTTAAAAGTGCTACATTGTTGTTTAAGAGAGGTATCACGAAAGGTCGGAACAATTTTCGAAAAAGTATTTTTGATTTCGATCAAACTTTTATGTGAGAGTACATAGGAGACAAGAATTCGAAATATCCTGGTCCCAGGTCTCAGAGCCGGCTTTTAGGAATTTTCCGGTTCTGTCGCCGGAATCGTCATAACTTTCTTCGGAATTGCACTAGAACGCCCAAATAGGGCTCAAAATGTGCGGAAGAACTAGATAAACAATTTTTATGTTGGTTATTAGTGAGTATCTGTCTGACCTAGAAAGTTACTAGAGAAAATTCGATTTTGAAACGTTTCCAAAAATTATTGCATAGTTTAGATGGGAGAACCCAAGAGGTTTCTGTTCAGAATATGAAAGAGTACGTTAACTATAGTCAGGTAAAAAATTAAAATCGAGCAAAAGTGGGGGGTCTTCTAGGTGAAAAATCGCTCTGAATGTCAAAAATCGCATATTTTTTGAAATTTTGGAAAAAATCATTTTCTAAAATCACCTCTAATATATTTTTTTCGTAACTACTGAGTCACTTTATAAATGGTAAAAATGATATCAACACATAATATATGCGTACTACTTCACAATAAAATCAAAAACTTCAGAATAAATTGAATCATTTTTGACTTAATTTGATATTTTATTGTGAGGAACTACACTGACCTTATGATCTCAAATCATTTTTAACGAACTCAATTTCGCCTCGGAGTTACGAAAAAAATATTAGATGTGATTTTAGAAAAAATATTTTTTTATAAAATTTCAAAAAAATTGCGATTTTTGATATTCAGAGCGATTTTTCACCTAGAAGACCCCCCACTTTTGCTCGATTTTAATTTTTTACCTGACTATAGTTAACGTACTCTTTCATATTCTGAACAAAAACCTCTTGGGTTCGCCCATCTAAACTATTCAATAATTTTTGGAAACTTTTCAAAATCGAATTTTCTCTAGTAACTTTCTAGGTCAGACAGATACTCACTAATAACCAACATAAAAATTGTTTATCTAGTTCTTCCGCACATTTTGAGCCCTATTTGGGCGTTCTAGTGCAATTCCGAAGAAAGTTATGACGATTCCGGCGACAGAACCGGAAAATTCCTAAAAGCCGGCTCTGAGACCTGGGACCAGGATATTTCGAATTCTTGTCTCCTATGTACTCTCACATAAAAGTTTGATCGAAATCAAAAATACTTTTTCGAAAATTGTTCCGAAATGTGGATTTTTCCTGCAATCTCTCGTGATACCTCTCTTAATGCGTCCGAACAGCTTCACTATGAAAAGCATGAGCCTTTTGATTTGTGAAAAAACGAACAGATTCGATACCGTAAAAAAGCAGTTACACAGCCGATTTTCTACTCCAGCTAGTTATTGGAAATATCAAATCCTGTATATTATGTAATCTGTATCAACGCAGGTCTCGCTGAACAATACCGTGGCTCGCGAGCGGTCGGTGGCCGACGCCTTCGGCGATCCCTCCCTACTGCACTTTGCCGACGGTCTCGAGGGCACGATACGGTACAATCGTTTTTGGGACGGTGGTTTTGCGCATACAAATAAAACAATTTCAAACAATCATATATGCTTCATATAATTGGGCATTTTCTAAATACTCGGAATTATTCCGAAAGCGAGGATGTCCCATGCCGCTCAAAAAACGCTTATTCGACGGTGTAGTTCTCCCCGCACTCTTGCACGGAGCTGAAGCCTGGTACCTTTGTAAACGCGAAAAACAAACACTCTCTGTCGCCCAGCGCAAACTTGAACGCAAAATGATAGGAATCACCGTATTCGATCATGTTACCAATGACCGGATCCGTGGCATCACAAATCTGAAGGATGTTGTTAGAGAGGCGGAAAAGCGGAAATGGATATGGGTAGAGAGAATCTCGAAATTGTCACACGATCGGTGGAATCGGAAGATGGTCGATTGGACACCAAGAGGGAAGCGAAAGAGAGGAAGACCCGCTAAGAGATGGAGAGACGAATTCGTCAACGCTGCCGGTCCTCAGTTCATGCAACTCGCAAGACACGATCACACGCAATGGAGAACTATCATGGCAACCCAGCTGAATTAACACTCTCACCCAGCTGATAAAGTTGATTAAATGTAAAAATGTAAAATATGTGCTGTTCGTCGAAGACTGAAGTAGGGGAGACACTTCTCCACTGCATATGTGCACTCATAATGAATACACTTACTATTGAGTGTATCCTACACTGAGATAGGACACCAAGTGTATGACACACTTACAAATCTCTCGCTTTCGCACGCTCTCTCGACGCGCGAATACACTCAATATTGAGTGTATCATACACTGGGTGTCCTATCTCAGTGTATTCATTCTCTGTGTGCTTGTTCGCAGGTATCTGCTGCACAAATCTGCGCCCGCGGCCGGGTTGCGAATGAGCTCCGCGTTGCTTGGCCGCGCGCTTGGAGGTGTCGACGCGGCCGCGTGGATCGTACAGGTATATTTCTTTGTTATGCATTTTTTTTATAATTACATTTTTTCTCGAAAACAGGAAAAAGTGAACACTCACACAATTGGACAAATAGGGGATCATGATCGACGAGGTTTTGAATCATGCGCCCTCAATCGGTTGCAGATGGGTCGAGACCACGGCTTGCCCAACTTCGGCGAGTGGCGAGACGTGTGCGGACTGCCGACGGCTAATAGATACGAAGACATCGAGGTGGAGAATTCATAAATCATCCCCTAATTGTTACTTCATAGACCCTTCGGTCACCGGTTGGTGGACACTGTCCACTGGACAGTGAATGTGCGAAACGAAGACACTGCGGTCCCACATTTCGCACTTTAGCGGAAGCCAATTTCAGTTACGCGATGACATCGACGTCTCGCGTCTCAAGTTCCACTTTGCGCATCCGGCGGACATGGATCTGTTCGTGGCGGGACTGGCTGAGAAGCCGCTGACTGGGGCTCTCCTTGGACCCACTCTGAGCTGCATCATCGCCCGACAGTTCGCCAACGTACGTCCTCGTACAGATCAATGAGTAATGAAATGTGAAAATCAATTACAGCGTAATACAAAAAACACTTAAAGTAAAGCGTAACATCTTCCAGTCATGCATTTTGACTGATATAGTGCAAAAGGACGTCCTGATGAGAAGAAGAGGCTGATGCTATTGTAGATGAAGAAGGGCGATCGCTTTTGGTACGAGAATTTCGTCTTCCCTTCGGCGTTCACCGACGAGCAACTTCAAGAAATACGGTGGGTTTTTTTATGAAAAAGAAAAGTTTTCATTCAATTAAAAAATGAGAATCGAAAATATTTTTAAAAAATCAGAGTAGTAAATTCCTGTGTAATACGCCTTGAGGCGGCAAAAGTTGTTTAAGTTGAAAAAAAAATTGGGGGAAATGGGCATGGGACAACTTACACTTAGATCGAAAACAATTTTTGGCTGTCTTTATTCATACCATAAGTTTGATATACCTGTGTAACACTCGTTTGTTTCGTTGAAACGAATATGATATTTCCTACTGCTAGGGAACACATCGATTTCTCACACATTTATCAATTTTTAAGATGTAATCGATTCATTGAAAGCTAAGTGACACATCGATGATTACTATGGCACATCAAAGTAAGGTCGAGTGAAATTATAATTCGGACACTCTCTGTGATGTCCTAATCGACACTGAAGTTGGGCCGACCGACGAACGTGCGAGTTTTATAAGAGGGCGTAGTAGAAACCTAAATTCTCTTAATATTGCCCCATGGTCCATAAAGCAATAAAACATACATTCTATAAGGTCGAATGTAGATCATGTTGAAGAGTGGCGATATTGTGGGTAGCATATTCACTATCTTAAGAAAAAAAATTTGTTTTTTTTTCGTCCGGTCTATATAGCAAGAATCGGAAACATTTATTGACGCTATTTTTATATTTTATTTTCATTGATATTTTTGCTCTCATCTGGTGTCGGTGCAATGCCAAAAATACAATCATTATAGAGGTTCAGAACAAAAATAAAATCATTAGCGAAGAGACTTTTCCCAGTAGAGAATACGCAATCTTCAAACGAGACGCCCACTAGACGAGCTGTTGGGCCCAGTACACACAAAGAAAAACATGTATAAATCCAGCCCCATCATACATGAAAATGTATAACAAATGTATAACATGTATTACATTTTAAAAAAATCTATTTTCATGTATGAAGGGCCTGGATTGATGCATTTTTCTCTGTGTGTGTAGCTAGACGTCTCAATTATTGTGATGATAAAATGCAAATGCAATTTGTTTTGCAAAACTCACCGCGTCCGGTACATCTTGAAACGCCGGATTTGTCGCCCATCCAAAGAGAGTTAGCAAATATACGATACAGCCTATCCCGAGAAATATTGTGAGCGACAGTTGGAAATTGAGCGTCTGCAAATGCATTTTTTCCCATTTTAGTTTGAAAACTGAAAATTTCTTTTGTTATTTAAAAAAAGTTTGATACCCGAACGAGCATTCGATGTACGTTATGCGTTGTGGCGCTCATCGAACTCTGTAGTTTGTTTATTCATATCAAATATCATGCTACTGTTTTTCAAAATGAAAATGTTTATAGAGAAATAGAATTTCGTTAAGTTAATAATTTCGAATAACTTACAATTTTCGCCCGCAGAGTTTTAATCGTGAAGTGGCGAAATACCAGCATGATAATGAACACTAGTGGGGATGCTAGCACAACTGGAGTGGCTGCCGCTACGGATCTCATGTTGAGCAGGTCGAAATACCCTGAATTTATCGATTTTATAACAACTTTTTTACTTTGTTACCGTATTCGTAGTGCTCTTGCATCATGTACGCTGTGTGAGGTAGAGCTGCGACTAAACGTCTTGCAGCTACCGTACTATCGCCGGGATGCAGTAGGGACAGTATGGCGGCTCCGATGAATGAATTGAACAAATGAATGACGAGAGAAATCGCAACGATAACCTTAACAGGACTGATATAGAGATGCACTGATCCCAATATTTATCAACGCAAATTCACTAGCTTTTATGGACGGGAAATACAGCTTCAGCTCTACTATTTCACGGGCATTTAGGAGATTTTGAGCTCTGTCTATTTTTGGCGGCATCTTTCAGACTAACTAAATGTAAGTAGTACATTTTTACTACTCACTCGCCGTGAAGGAGTTCTGCCGTGAACAGCGAGCAGTCTGTATCCAAATGCGAAACAGAGGAAATAGTTCGAAGTCGTCCACATCTGGTCTTGCAGCGCTAAATGATTCGGATTTAGCCCCTATCACAAGTTCTTCAGCTATTTTTATTCAGCACACATATTTAGGAAACTTAATTTAGAAAATCGGGGAATGCTCGAAAAATATAATTGATGAAGATAATTTGCCTCAAAATGCACTAACCCATACACACGCAGCAAAATAGTCTACCGCAATACGTGCACGGACCGGTGAAAACAACGAAAGTAACGAATGCCGATGGGTCGGAAATCAGTCTGAAGTTTAAAAAAAATGTTTTTATATTTCGTAATATCCACAGTAACCTATCAACGGAGAGCAGCGAGGCGCATGCGGGGGTCAGATCAACGATTGCCGTGTTAAAAAGTATGATGGAGTACACTCGAAGTGCTTTGGTGTTGCTAAAAAAATGGATTGAAATGTAATTTTTTTTATAATTTTCTAGCCTTTTTAGTATTGCGAGTAGTAAGCAAGCATTTGCTAGGATTCCAACGAGGTCGTTAACCACTCTGAATTGCCAGAGTAGATTCTCAATGATGTGGCCAGTCATGCTCTGAGATTGTCCATCGTTGGTGAATAAGTATATATACATACATACATGTATGTAATAAATAATATGTAAGGCATACATGACGAGGTTTCTCAAGCTTTTACACACAATGTGGATAGAGATGGAGCGAAATCAACAGGCGCCCAAATAGCGAGGTGCTATTATCTACACGAGGCGTAGGTAAAATTGTCACACAACTAGGGAAAAAACAACAGGGAAATTCCGAGAACTGATAAGAGGATACATATGTAAAACGCCAATAACATTTTGAAATACTGTCTCATTTGTATCTACTCTACAACCAGGATCAGAACAACGTGTGTGTATGGTAGAAAAGAGCTGGCTGCCGCATTAATAAGTTTTTTCTTCTTCCTCATTTACATCTGCCTTGGCATGCTATAGACAGGTTCGGTATCATTAAAGAAACTATGGGTATTATTCCGTTCTTGTAATGTTCATAACATAATCTCGGAATACGGCGTCCACCCGTTCAACCGGACATTAAAATATTGCCACACAGCAAGCGACGATGTGGAAAACAGAAATGACAATATAACAGCAGAAACATTTTTATGAACACTAGATGTTCATTAAAGAAGGTTGCCATAACAATGCCTGAACACATAGAACTGAGATGGTTTACTCTTGGATAATAGTCTGACGATGCCGCTAATTGGTGCCCCAGGGACGGGGCATGACCAGCTGGAAGACCAAACATTGTAAAGTTACAGTTACTACCGCATGAATGAGTGATATCCTCGATCCTGTTCATTTCGAGGCTCTATTCGAATTCGAATTAGGCGCCACGGAAATGGCACGAGCTCTTCTTATTAGAGGGCCGAGGAAAAATCTGAAAAAAAAATCTGAATCTGATTCGAAATATTCGGAATAAGTAAAAACTCACAATCGATAAGGTCTTATGTAGAGAAAGATGAAAACAGGCGACAGCGAGGGCAGCAGCTTCGCAATCTACAACAATGATCACCTTGCACTTTCTCATCAATACTATGGTTGATGCGCGTAAGCACTAGAGCAGTATAATACTGCTTCATAATACTGAGAGCAAACAGTACGTCATTTTTTTCATTAAAAAAAAAACACACGGCATCAGGCGCGTCCTGGGACAGCGGATGCGTGATCCACCCGAAAATAGTGAGTCGGTACACCCCCGATTCAATGCCGAGAAAGTAAGTCAGCGATAGTCGGAAGTTGAGTGTCTGAACTGTTGTGAAAACGAAAAGGAAAGTAGCAATCTATCTCATCTACCTCAGATGTCTTTATTTCGATAATTGAGCATGCAATTCGAATTTTATTGGTGAAACATACCCGAACAAGCATTCGATGCACGTTGTGTGTTGTGGTCGGTGCTCATCGACCTGTAGAGTGTCTGGAATTTTTGAGACGACGATCTCCTCATTTCGCACACTCTCTGCACTCAATTATTTTGTTGACAGTGTGTGAATAGATCAACGAGAGCAGTATTGAAAAGTATGATCGAATAAACTCTGAGTGTTTTGCCGCCACTGTAATTCGAACAAAAGTACAGCGATAATCACAACTCTTTACAAACAAAAAAAACGAGCCCGGATCGTTTCCAACATTAGTATGTGAAATTATCAGAGAAGAATTTAGAGTTAGTTTCTAACTGTAATAATTCACAAACCTCTTGGCTATTCCAAGCAGAAACAACGAATTGGCAAGAATACCGATGAAATCATTCGCCACTCGGAGGTACAAAAACGCGCCTTCTATTGTTCGTGCAGTCATTTTCTGTGTTCAATTTAACAACACAAGGCTTGAAATTTGGAAAATATCATAATCGGTCGCTTCAATTAGTGAAGCCTCGCGACAATGTGCGAAATGAAGAGGACCATCGACATAGTTATTTAAAGTTATATCTCTAATTGCTAGTCCGAATGATTCAAAGCCGGTGCATTGTCTAGATGCTAAGTAGCGACGATAGGAGATCACAAAGTTTTTTTGCAGCATTGTAAGACGATACTTCCACAGGTGAAATGACTATGCACATGACAATCTTGGCGATCTCTAGTCGCTCAGTCAAACAGTGGTTAGATGTCGCTTCATTCGCATCTGTCTTGGGTGTGGGAAATAAACAGCTTCGTTGCCGCGTGAGGAAAAAAGCCATACATGGATGTAAAGAAATTTCTTAATGTAGTGATAGCTAGACTGATATTTGGATGAAACGAAATCAATCAATTATCCTCTCAGGGATCAATCAGGGGACTATTTTCCCCGAAATTGTAATAGGCGCTCACTACGCCATCTCCTTTCGATAGCACCGCTTTTTCGCTAGCATTTGCGATATCACTGTTCTATCGTAATCTATATGATTCACATGTTTTGTTGTCATTTTAGCCCTCATTCCTGCAGTTTTTCAGGAAATCTGCAATAAGAAATGGACATTTCATAGATACTGGATTAAGAAACAATATATGCCGTGATAGGAGAAATAACAAAATGGCATTGAGCACAGGAACGAAAATATTCTACGTCAATAAAATGAAAAATAGTTGAATTTACTCTTTCTCGGTGCTATTTCTTCGCCAATAGTAAAGGATTAGAAGTACGAAATTTTAGAAATATGAAAAATTAAGACGGATAAACTGAAACGTCAGCTGCTCCCACGCGCGTTGTTTCTGTCGCGCCCGACAATCCTGAATGAATTGTCATAAAAAAGTTATTGCTTACAATATTTACAAATTCTGAATGTTCCGAGTGTTCGCACCAGGGCTGTGCATTTTTCGTTTTTCGATTTTTCGATTTTTCGACTTTCTTCGAAAAACTTTTTCGTCGAAAAATTTTTCGAATTATTTTCGAAAAATTCGAAGAAAAAAATTCCTTTTCGAGAAGAAATTTGTAAGGAAATTTTGAGAAAAAAAACTCATATTTATAGTTTAGTAGTGTTGTTATTTGGAATAATCCTATTCGAGAATAACAAAGGGTTATTCGCGAATAACAAAGAGTAATTCGCGAATAACCTTTGTTATTCGCGAATAGAATTATTCCAAATAACATGGACTTAGAATCGATGGTTCCTCCCATCGATTCTAAGTCCATCCTTCTCCCAGTATATGTTGTCCATGGCGAATCGAAGCACAACGTTGAATAGGCGAGGGGATAAAGTGTCCCCTTGACGGACTACTCTTCTGACGTCGACTGGAACGAGATCTTCGTTGACTCGGATGAGTGTGGTAGACGACTCGTAGATGCGGCGAAGAAGATCAACGAGGGTGGGATGGGCTCCGGAAGTCCATAATGCTTGCCAAACAGCGCTCCATTCCACGCAATCGAACGCTTTCTTGAAATCGATAAATCCGAGGTAGAGGGGGATACCGTACTCATGGGTTCTTTCAGCTACCTGCTTGATGGTTTCGGGTGCTAGGAGTCGAATATTTGAGCTGTAAACTCATAATCGGGAAAATCATTTAACATGTTTAGTAAAAAACCACGAAGCGGAGTCGCCTATAGAAAGAAAATATATGATTGAAAGGTTTTAGGTGTCCTGTTTCCTGATTAGGCGAATTCGCCTGAAACCTGGTAGCCTAATTTTTATAGATACGGGAATAATTTCCGTGATATATTTCGTGACTAGAGTAAATGAGAAATATTATCGGGAAAATGAACCTCTAGACGCATTTGCATTAGCAAAATATGAGTTGGCATCAGTCACGGAAACAAATTTTGATTGTATGTACTTCAATTCACCGATGTATCGATCTTCGGGAACAATAAAGGATTGGAAAAACAATATCTTATAGGATGAGCAAAACAATATATATAAAAAAATAAGATGGATTAAGGCGGAGAAACAAAGATGCCCACTGCGTCCACTCGTGTTGTTTCTGTAGCGCCCGACAATCCTGAACGAGTAGCCATTACAAAATTCATGAGAATATTTTTAAACTCTGAACTTTTTTAAACTACAAATTTTGATTTCTTCATTTCGCACACCATCTGAATCACAGGGTTTATAGCGATCAGGAATCGTTTTTCAAGATTTTAAACCTACCAATATTAGTGAGCCGACGGGCAACCGACTTGTGAGCGCTCAGCAGTCTCTGAGAAGCGATTTCTAATTAAATCAATTTACTAAACAAAATATTGCACTAAAAAGTTCGCAATTTGCTGGTACACCGATTCTTCAAGGGTTCTTTTCTTAGAGAACGAGATAATAGAGAGCCTTCCAGCGTCATCGCTCCAAACACACTTTCTAATTACAGAATGAGAGAAGAAATTTACAAGTTGGAAAAGCGGTCTCTAGTGAACGGAACCTTCTCCTAAAAAATGGGTCCGTCTAGAACTGTACGATTGTATTTCAATTACCTTTCGCAGCACTTCACTCTTGATGATGAATACAAGGCAAAACTGAGTTGAATCAAAGACCATCAGCAACTGAAAATTTTGTTTATTATAAATTCTATTTTCTATACTTTATTTGTATGAAGAGGTGTCCTCCTATCTACTACCTTCAAGGTATTCCTAGTTCATGCAATTGCGAGATGCTGCTGTCGAAAAGATATTCTTTTTTTAGGGAATGTGTTAGTATGCGATTGTAGCAATAATATTTTTGTAAGTATTGAAAAAAGTATTCTGTTATACCAGGCAGATCAGTCTTAGTAGTGCCCGGACCTCATCCGGAATGGGAAGCGCGCTGGTGTCCACCATTGTAAAGAAGATGAGGGCCGATAGGGGCACTACGATGAAAATGAGCGCCCCGACAGTCTATAATTGGGCTAATTAGAAGAGCAATTTACCTAATTAATGAACTCAGTTCTCGCCGTTTACAAGTACACTTGCAGCATTATTAGTGCATAATCCCCGTTCAAGTTTCCTTCGTGGATACAATTAGGGACCAGAAGTCAGTATGCCCATTTCATGCCAAGAAGTAGAGAGTGTGCCCATATTAGACAATGAGGTCTCAATAACATGACACTTTTTACCGTTTGTCGAGATATGATTACACTGAGTTTCCGGCAATATGTTCATTCATTGGAAGAGTATTAATCACTTGTCCCCGCTCATTTCAACCGATTTTCACTTCAGCGAGACATGTCATGTAGTGCATGTTGTAGTCAATGCTAAAAGTTCTCAAATATGCCCGTCCCCGAGTTTTTTTTAGTGAAAAATAATGTTGATGCTACCATTAAGCCTTTTCTGGTCCCCTAAATCTTGTTCTCAAGGAGCGAAGATACTAGTGCGGAACTAAATGTTTACATATAAATGGTACCCACCTGCAAAAGAAATGTGTCGAACAGCTTTCGGGCGAGCTCTGCGGTTCGATTTGAGCGAATGTGCTGCAAATTCTTTATGGATTTCACTTTTTTTAAATAAAAAAACAGTAAGGTGTCAGCTTTTTCAGCTTCACTTGTAATTGAGGACCTCAGATTCACCTGTATTTATGAAAAAAAAACCGAATTGATCGCGGTACAATGTCTTCTTGTATTTTTGTACTCGCAATAATAACACGACACGTTCAACATGCGCTATCGCAAAATGCGTAATCACGCGAGTATGTAATGCTTAGGATAATTTCGAGCTCGGATGAAATACGTCTATTTCGCCCCCTCATATCATATCTGTACAACTGGGCGAACGTTTTTAAAGACAACAAGGCGAATGTTTGTAATAGTGGACACGTACAGTGGCAGTTCATCAGGATATACTAACGAAACTTGATTTTGTTTAATTATCACCGTATGAGCCTTGCAAATCATTTTCTTTCTTGCTCACTGACCCACTCGCTCTGCACAATAAAAACATGGAGTGAACCGCTAAAAAGACCATCCAGGGAGAGTTGAGAAGTATCGCAGCCAGGAGCAGGTAGACCTCTGCATAACATTTATAAATAATTAAAAGTCATTGTACTCTCACCATAGCGAAAATATTGGGAATGTCCAAATTCTCCGAAAACAAACAATTTGCCACCTCGCTTTGCGAACAATTGAAGCTCTAGATTCTGAAAATGCGTACATCTTCTCATTTTATGAGAAGAAGTCAAGCACAATCACTACAATTTTTTGCTTATTTAATCTCCGGTATTTATAAGATACATTATGCAACGAATGGTAACGAGCATATAATTGTTGTTATGAAAATTACAAAAAGTAACAAATTGTTAAAATGAATCATGGCGTTAAATTACGAGCCTCGGTCACAATTTTGTCCGCGTCATCAGAATCCCTTGCGAATAGCCCAAAACCGATGACGTTCGCCACTCCGATTGACAGCACGTTCATGATTATGAGAAATGATTGGGAGCTTGAAAATTGGAAACGATATTCCATGTTAATTTGATAAGCAGAAGAGAGTTTTTTACATCATCGCAAGGTTGCACACTAACCAATTGAACCCTTTTTGATTTTTTTCACAATAGCTATTGCTATTATTACAAATCAACGAACAATCGTCCAAAATTAAAAAAAAAACATGACGCGGCTAAACACTGGCTAGAGTGCATGTCAAAGAGAAAAAACAATGTCAAAGAGTATATGGACCAGTTGTCAATTTCATGAAAACATAATTTAAAAATTATAATAGCACACTAACTAAATTACAAACCTATTTTTTATTCGGAACCGGCTCTGGACGCCTCGAACAACAGTTTGTTGCATGCGTAGAAATAAACCCATGAAACAGGGCATGCCAGAGATCACCCCGGTAGCTAGAATGCTCTGAAAATAACCTACACTAAAGATTTCTTATTTTGTGTCGAAGAAACGAAGAAAAGAATTACTATTCTATAATTAAATTATGGCTCAGACACTAAAAACCGAGTCGACAACTTCGACGGGCATCTGACGTTATAAAAAATACAGCTCATTCTGGTGAGCGGTGTTTAACATTTATGTGATTGTGCATAGTCCAATTCTATATTCATAAAGGCTGACTATTTTTTTCCTATATCGCCTCACCATAATTATGGCTTGTGATCGGTCCGCCGTACAAAATGGGCCTTCACAATAGAGCGCCGCGAATGGTGATAGGCCGTACAAACGAATAAGGAAGAAGCTCCAGTCCAGAAACAGAACGCCGATCTATGCAAAACAATTAATTGAACGATATGGAGAGCAATACATTTGGTGTGAAAAGTTGAACAATTTTTAAACAACAAGTGATCTGTTTAGAAATCAAATGGTAGCTATACTAAAAACAAAACAAAAAAGTGTATTCGGTATCTTCGAGAGGTCAATATTTTTCAATTCCGATTTCACCTGAACGCCGATATACCCGATCAGAATGTCGATACTCATCATGGTTCGATGGTGGTAGAGAGTGAAGGCCATTAAGGGATGGACAGTAAGAGTCGTGATTACGGGAACAATGCTCTGAGCCCTTAAAGATGATTGTTTTGGGGAATAGTTGCATGTCCGACGAATATGACCGATATTCGTCGGACATGCAACTATTGCACAGTGCATATATCGTAAATAATTGTCCATAATTAACAATTATATTTGTAGAAAAAAAGTCTGACCAAATCGCGATATCGAGGAATAGATTGAAATCGTAGAGGAAACCGAATCGGAGCGTTGAATTCTCCATTCAAAAAGAATTGTGCCTGTTTTCAAGTCTGGCAAGCATATATACGTAGTGCATGTTGTCCAGCCTCCGCCACTATGATTAATGCATAATAAAGAAAAGGAATTATAATGGCAGGTGTCTTTCTCGATGTTGTATATATCGTCTACTTACTGAAATCACCTTTCCGTGCATTATAATTAATATGTTATCGTGCGGTTTTTCCAAGAGCCGACTACTTTTAGTACATACTTTTAGATAAAGAACTAAAAACACTTTGTGGTTAGGTGTATTTACTGTTATGCGTTATTGCGTGTTTACACCTGGAGATTGTCCACGCGACATTGTCTAGAAAGTCTTATGCTGCGCTAATTTCTTCGGGGAAATTTCCCCATCAAAAAAAATAGTCCATCTGGATTGGAAAACTCGTGTAACTCAGCTCAAAGTGAAGGAAATATCTCCAATCAAAAAGGAAAATGTTCCAAACGTGGCTTGCAATCACTGTATCAAGTTTGGAAGTTGTAGCTTCACTAGGAAAAAAGTTATGAAAAGGTGCATAAAACTGTTTTGCACCTTGCACCTCATGAAATTTGCGCAGCATTAATGAAAAGTGTGTGCTAGACGACCAAAAGTTCCTTTAATTGAATATTGTTTCTGCAATAGTAATTAGTCTGTGTAGCCAACATTTAAAAAAACGTTAACTTTACGTCTATACACACTTTTTTTATTTCTCTCAATTCCTTGTTTTAATGACAATGAATACTAAGGGATATATACATCTTCAGCTCATTTTCAAATTCGAGTCATGCGTTGACCAAGTGCTCAATGACCTCCACTCTCTTAGAGAGTGCGCGAAGTGAAGAGAGAAGAAAGCGTACGCTCTTGAAAAGTAGAGTGTCGAGTTCACTAGAGGGACACCAGTTAGAGAGCTCGCGCTCTGTGTGCGGTGCATGGGCAGTTATCGCGCTCATACGGTCATTTTCTTTCAAGGAAGACGTCGCTTTCTTCAATTCTCTGTGAAGCGACGGGCCATCGCCTCGGATCAGTACAGATGGAACCATTCATGGCACGTGATCAGTACACGTCAGTCTTTTTTTTGTTGAAAGCAAAATTGAAATTACGCTCCCATTTCCCAATGAACCTGCTAAATTTAGCTGATGTATGTCAGTCAATAAATATGTGGCTCCACATTGCATCTGAGTTCATCTATTACATTTATACAATGATACGAACACACAAAAAGTCAAAATGCTACTTCCTGTGTTTACCAAAGCGAGAGAGCGGGCAAAAGTGAGAGGGTCGCGTACGTGCCTGTGTGGTAAACAACGGAAATCCGTAATTTGACTTTTTGGTGTGATCGTATCATTTTATAAATGTAATACATTGTGCCTGCGACCAATAATTTCACGTCTAAAGAGTATTTAGAAACGCTGGTATCGATTGTGGTTCTGCCAACTTGCCGACCATCGATTTTGCTGCTTGGAAGGATGTCGAGCAGAGCAAGAGATTCCCTATTACGAAAGTAGGTCATTATCATATTTACCTTAAATTACAAATTAGAAACAAATATGTTCCTTCATCGTTCTTTCAGTGCTTTTTGGAAGTTTTCTTGAAAAAAATATAGGAAATACATGATTATATGATTTTGATCAGATCTTTATTTGGAGAAAAAAAAGGATAACCAGAACGGAGAAATCTTAATTTAGGAACTTCTCGAGCGCGCTCTCAAACTGGGCCAACTACAGTACGAAAGATTACAAGCTGTGGAGGGCATTCGAATTAGTGAAAACGGTTCGTCTGCTTTCGACTTTTAAAAAATTGCAACACGAATCGTCAGAATCATCCTGGGACGATATGGTTATCTCCAAATAGGACATTTTAACTACATTTACATGCGGTGTAAATGCACGATAGTTGTCTATAAACATATCCTTTCTTTTCATTTATTCGATTGTGTATGTAAATGTTGACGCACCCTCATGGTGTGCGAAAAATAAAATACAAAGCTGATTTACAGGCGGTAGTCTGAGTTCTGCCGGCCGCTCCTCTGCTTTCTCCCACTCGTCTCTACTGGCCCCGAAAAGAGAGTCGCTTGATATTGCCGTGACCGCGGGAGTTCTGACAGAAACGACAAAGATCCTCGTTAGCGGGTGCGTCAACCATGCATTCCTCTCCAGTTGAATCTAAAACTCCACAATACAAATCATTCCATGATTATTTCATATTTTAATGATTGAGGCGATCCGGGTAGATTGTACTGGGTCAATAAACGATCTGGCTATCAGGGTGTCCCACAATTTCTGTCCCTCGGGCCATTTTCATAGTTGTAAAGAACTGATCTTCGGCCGATTCTCAATGTGATACAATATATTTGATAGACAATCCACTTACTATTCAAACAACCCTCAGCACTAGGCCGTTGCTTCTCTCTGCTGGTTTCTACACGGATTTTCCCGAAGGACTCATCTTTCCACTTTCGATCGATTTTGCTTCATAAAATTTTCTACGGAAATGCAACCATGGAACCTCATGAATAGCTAGTGCAATCAATAATAGAGGCGGCCCCTAGTAAGCCAACGAGTTAGGTTCGGCTCTACAGATTAGGTTCCGTAGACCACAGCTCAGGGGATATACCCTACTCTGACCGCCGCCTCTTCGTAACCAAACCTCTGTTCTCACTGCTTTGGTATTCAAACTCAAAACCAATACCACTCCCATGGGGCCATATACTTATACTTCCATATCCATTGTACGTCAAATCGTGCATCATAACTGAAAGAGTCAAATGCTGAAAAATTTCGCAAACCAAGGTATTTTCGCTTCCACTGAAAAGAAACGTGCTAATGAGTGTCGGGAGTTTTTCGACTGTCCGGCCAACATGAGGTGGGCCAGCAAGGTAATCGAAATGGATATGAAGTGGATCACGTATGACAACACCGGCATGAAAACTGGCTGATTGCATACGGGGGAGTGGCCCCAGTCCGTTCCAAACAAGAATGTCCACAGAAAGAATAAATCTCTCAACTGCTTCTTCTCCCTTCTCGACCCCATCAACAGAGAGATTCATAGTGATGGGACCACCAACTTCCGCGACCACTACTCTCTCTAACATAAACAGGTCGCCATCAGTACCCCTCTTGGTCTCCAGATATATGCAAAATTTCAAATTTTAATCGACTTGTGAAGACCCCTTTTTTGGAAAATGTTCCAGAAAATGCTGGACAATCTGAAGTTAGAGGGGTCAAATATACCGTTGTATACTCTCGATACCAGCCATTACTAATATCGCTGTTTTGAATTCTTTGCGGGCTTCCACCATGAAAATCAGTTCGCCAATCGGACCGATCTCGACGCCGACTATCAATCTTAGATTAACGCCTGGGCTCAGCCCGCCTGAAGTGGGCTATCATGGCTCTGCCCAATCGATGGAAGGAAGTCATTATTAGGAACGACGACTACTTCGATCACTGACCGTTTGCATCTGTTAAAGTTATGAGCAAAAATATTGTTAGTCGAGAATTAGGGACAAAAATTGTGGGACACCCGAATAGATGTGAACACATTTGCGAAGCGCATAACAACATCTTGTCAGGTAGAGTACGAAATGTGAGACCATGGCCTCCTCATTTCGCACACTCTCTAGACCGGTCGATAGGCGATAGAGTGTGCGAAATGAAGAGACCGTGGTCTCACATTTCGCACTCTATTGTCAGGGCATTCTCGAATAAGAGCGTGTTAAAAGATCGGCTAAAAAAATCATTCTTATCCCTGATTTGCGAAGGAAAATCTAAAACAAATGGCAGTGCGATAGCTAAGAAGTCACCCACAATTTGCAGTAACTTCTCCTTGTCCGACGCCGGTATTCCTCCCAATCTCGAGATGTCCACTCTGCAATCTCTTCTGCCTGAAATCGATCTCTCCGAAGTCATCGGCAACTACAAACCCTTCCTCAGTGAGTTATTTCTAAATAATTTAGACACTCTAATGTACGATTTCTGCACCAACATAATAGCAAATGTTTTCTGGTTTCATGGATGTCATCTGTGCGCAGGAATGAGAAAATGAGATTTCAGCATTCGACAAGTCGGAAAATCGGACCCATTGCCTTCCTCAGGAGATGCCCTGCGACCACACAAAAAGGTATGGGAACAGCTTGAAAGAGTGTACAATGCAGAGAAAACGAAGGACATTAGAAAGGAAATTACTAAAATCATCATGTCTAAATATTTTTATAAGTTTTAATCAACTGCAGATTCCGATCCGCTAGCGGCTGGTGCAATAACGTGCGCTTCCCGCATTACGGGAATGCGTTCCAGCCACTTCGCAGACTGCTACAACCCGCCTACGATGACGGTAATCTGGTCCATCGAGGAATGATTGTTTAACGAAAATATGCATTCGCAGGCTTCGACTCGCCCCGGACACTTGCCAAGTCCGGCCGGCTGCTGCCCTCAGCGCGGCGCGTCTCTAACAAAGTCCACCACGACTTGCCCATCTTCCACGCCAAGTTGGTGATGTGTTACCTCAATTGTACAATTTTAATTGATATACAGTAAACCATTTTTGTAGATTCACGCACCTCCTCATGCAGTATGGGCAGATACTCGATCACGACATGATGCACTCACCGATTGCCAGAGGTACAATTAAGTTTATGTATTCAAATATTCGAAAATAATGCTGCCCAAATGTTGCGCTGAAATACCCTCGAATAGCACGTTATGAATCATATAAAATCGGCGTATAGCTAACGAGTTCACATCATTCCAAACCTACAGATAAGGATTAGAGCGAGAGAGTGTGCTAAAGTGAGAGAGTCCTTCTCGATTTCGCATACTCTCTCGCTCCAAAGGCCTTTCTCTACGGTTGACCGGCCTGTGGAATGATGTGAGCTGTGATCTTTTGTATAACAATAGCGAGAAAAAAACTTTTCAGGTCCAGGAGAGAAGATTCTGAACTGCTCCCGGTGTGATTCGTTCGACTCGCTGTCCATTCACTGCTTTCCCATTCCAATCGATCACGATGACCCACATTTCCCCGCCTATCATAATGATGGATCCAAGAGGTGGTCAACCTTAAAAAAGTATATTTATTTCTCACAATACAATTGAACAAAGTCACCTCCACATATGAGGGTAAACCTATTTTCTGTACCATTTTTTTCAAAAACTAGGTCCGGCTTTTGCAATTTTAGATCTAGTACTTCAGGTGCATGCCGTTCACTCGGTCGCTTCTCGGGCAGGTCAAGTTGGGCTACCGTAATCAGCTCAACCAACTCTCTTCTTTCCTTGACGCCTCCACAATTTATGGATCATCGGACTGTGAAACTAGCAAATTGCGACTCTTCAAACAGGGCAAACTGTACTTCACCGATCTTGGGTTAGCAATATTTCCCTTCGCTCTCTAGCATTTCTTACCAAAACATTCGAGAATGAGCTGACCAGAAATACGTTTGGCAACTCGTTACGACCACGTGATCGACTCACTGTGTCACCTTCTTCAGTACATTTACAGATTCAATCGCGAGATGCTTCCGCAGGGGCAGCAGGAGCGCGACTGTCGCACGCTGCCCGCCAAGATGTGCTTCATGGCTGGTAAACGAAGCTTTGGATAGAGAAATAACAGCAATATTACAAATTTAAAATACCACTTCAAGTACTACCTGTGGTGTGCTTACTGTCTGCTTCTCTCGCTTTTGCATGCTCCCTCGCCTTCGTTTCTGCCGTTTATCAGCGGAACGTTTTAATATTTCGGACGAGTGTTTGTAAATTTGTAATAACAACAACAGTACAACTGCTTTGATCATTAGATCACACTCCGCTTTGAATATATCTCAACAAGACTTTTTTATTCTTGCTCAATCGCTCAAAATATGAGTTCTTTTTATTCATTTGTTACATTTTACAACATTAAAAATATACTGCAGGAGACGAGCGTAGCAACGAGCAGCCCGGCCTCACTGTCTTGCACACAGTCTTCATGCGGGAGCATAACCGAATAGCCGAGAAGCTTGCAAAGATCAATCTCTTCTGGGACGACGAGCGGCTATTCCAGGCGGGTGCAGCCTTCTTATCGATAATCACATGATTCCAAAGTTACAGACCAGGGTTAGAGCGAGAGAGTGTGCAAATGTGAGAGGGTCTCTCTCGATTTCACATGCTCTATCACTCCAAAGGCCTTTCTGTAAGGTTGACCGGTCGGTGGAATGATGTGTAATGATTCGTATATGCCTCCATAATATAGAAAGTAAAATTTGGTTTATCAAATAGTTCCTGAAACAGTACTTCTGAAGAGCCGACTGGTTGTTGTTCATTCACGGATGCTGTTGTACAGGATTTCCCTCAGTGAGAGTACCCCTGTTGGTGTGGTGGGAAAGTACAGTAGGAATTACGGTAGGATAAGAGAACTGAGCTCAGATCCGAGTTTATTTCACTACTAACACACAAGGAAAACGATGGAAGAATAAGGTTCGAGTAGATGACGTGGTGGTTCAGTGGTATTGCGCAATGGTATCCAGGTGGAGTACGGTATGCTTAGATCCGAAGATCACGGGGTAACGAAAGATCCGAAGAGCACTAAGGCTTAGAGCGGAGCTCGGCCACTGGAGGAATGGGTTCTGGACGAGGGAGCGCACTCACCACGTCGATACTGGCATGTCACACGTCGAAACAAGGTCTCGGCGACTTTTATACAGAAAGGAATAGCGATTAACATACGATTAGCGTGAATTAGACTGGCGAACAGCGCGTCGCAAGACGGCCTGATGCAATACGCATGGTAATTGATATGATAATTGGTATGCAGATGGGTAATCATCGATTACCGCACGTGCGAGAAGAATGGGATTATCAAATAGACTGGAGTTGGGCCGAGTCGCATTGGTATTAAATAGGAATGACGTAATTGGAATGATTAGATTGGATTAGTACCGGTAATCCGGTACAGCTGTTCGGCAGTTGGGTATTGCATCGTCGTGATAGAGACGCAGAAAAATCGTTTTTATTCGAAAACAAATATTCTGGATGTTTCAGGAATCGCGTCGGATTCTCATCGCCAAACTGCAGCACATCACGTACAACGAGTGGCTGCCGATCGTCGTGGGAAGAGAGACAATGGCCAAGTATGAATTGACTCCGACGAAAAGCGGATACTTCAAGGGTGAGCGAGGTGTTTGTTGGACCTGAATTCTAATAACGACTCGGTTTCTTTTCCTTTTGGGCGCTGACTTAACCGGTTGAGAGGATAGAGAGCGTGAAGTGAAGAGGACGGATTGTTTTTGAAAATTATATACAGCATAGGTTCGGATATGGATAGATCTCATAGTTGGGGGAGGAATCACTCTATTAAGAGACCGGCTCGGTAAGACTCGAGCATTTCCGGACATTCGCGCCAGGACTTTCGATTTGGCCCATCATACTCATACCATGGGAGCACCTTAGGAACCTGTTTACAAAAGTATTCGAATTTGTGCCCTGAGGCTCAAACCCGGCTCGCGTAGTGTCCAAACGTGACAAAAATGTGGAAAAATTATTTTTCCATCCGCTTGAGCTAGTTCTAATTTTTAATGCTGATTATGTTCGACTCCTCTAGGATATGTAAAAAAGTGTATTTCCCAAATTTCTCAGTCTTTTAAATATGAAAAATAAATTTTTGAAATTCACTTTTTGAATTTTTTTACCCGATTAAGCATTTGTTCCACTAGGTTTTTGGTACAACTTGTAGCACATAATATAGCTGTCTTAATGGCGCACAATATTTGAAAAATAAAGACTATCAATAGTATACAAAAATCGCCAAATTATTTAAAAATTCATTTTTAAATAAAGGTCAACTAGAAAGGCGAAGGTGTAATATAATTTTTGACTACTCATCGCGCTACAACTTGATGATAAATAATGGAAAGATTGAACAACCGAGAAAAAAAATTTTTTTTTCCAAAATCCATGAACCCGGGGTCATGGTCCAAAATGTCAAAAAAAATCTTGTTTTCTCATTTCTTTATTGTCAAATGAGTTAGGTGTCTTATCATAATTATTTATCCAATAAAAAATTGAGAAATTCGGATGAGTCAAAAAATCGAAAAAAAATCCATGAAGGGGGGTTCATGGTTCGAAATTTCAAAACTTATTATTTTTCAGTTCAGGAGAATTGGACATCGCCTACTCTCCTGAGCTGCTGCAATTGTACATACACCTCCAGAAGATTGCTAGGGCAGAGTGGGTGCCGAATCCTGCGAAAATTTTTTTTTGACATTTTGGACCATGACCCCGGGTTCATGGATTTAGGAAAAAAATTTTTTTTCTCCGTGTTCAATCTTTCCATTATTTATCCACAAGTTGTAGCAGTAGTCAAAAATTATATTACACCTTCGCCTTTCTAGTTGACCTTTATTTAAAAATGAATTTTTAAATCATTTGGCGATTTTTGTATACTATTGATAGTCTTTATTTTTTCAAATATTGTGCGCCATTAATACTGCTATATTATGTGCTACAAGTTGTACCAAAAACCTAGTGGAACAAATGCTTAATCGGGTAAAAAAATTCAAAAAGTGAATTTCAAAAATTTATTTTTCATATTTAAAAGACTGAGAAATTTGGGAAATACACTTTTTTACATATCCTAGAGGAGTCGAACATAATCAGCATAAAAAATTAGAACTAGCTCAAGCGGATGGAAAAATAATTTTTCCACATTTTTGTCACGTTTGGACACTATGCGAGCCGGGTTTGAGCCTCAGGGCACAAATTCGAATACTTTTGTAAACAGGTTCCTAAGGTGCTCCCATGGTATGAGTATGATGGGCCAAATCGAAAGTCCTGGCGCGAATGTCCGGAAATGCTCGAGTCTTACCGAGCCGGTCTCTTAAGAGAGGTATCACCAGAGATTGCAGGAAGATAGGAACAATTTTCGAAAATATTTTTGATTTCGACCAAACTTTTTTGTGAGAGTACCCAGGAGACAAGAATTCGATCAATCCGGGTCGCAGGTCTCAGAGCCGTCTTTTAGGAATTCTCCGGTTCTGATGCCGGAATCCTCATAACTTTCTTCAAAATTGAGCTAGAAAGCTAGGGGCTCAAAATGTGCGGAAAAATTAGCCGACCAATTTTTTTGTTGGTGATGAGTCCGTAGCTGGCTGACCCAGAAAGTTATCTGAACAAATGTGATTTTGAGAAGTTTCCAAAAATGATAACATATTTTCGATGGTCGAACCCAAGAGTTTTCTGTACAGAATATGAAAGAGCATGCACACATTAGTTATATAAAAAATTAAAATCGATAAGAAATGGGCCCCTTTCTAGGCGAAAAATAGCTCTGAAATCAAAAAAAATGTGAAATTTTTGAATTTTTGGAAAAATCGATTATTTTAAAATCGCCTCAAATATTTTTTTCGAAGACCCTGAGTAGTATTATGTTCGGGGAAAATGATTTCGAATGACAATATATGCGCATTGTTTCACGATAAAATGTAAAATCGAGTCAAAAAGATTAAAATTTTGAAGAAGTTTATTATTTTATTGTGATGTAGTATGCATATATTGTCTTTCGAAATCATTTTTCCCGAACACAATACTACTCAGGGTCTTTGAAAAAATATATTTGGGGCGATTTTAAAATAATCGATTAAACTCTTGGGTTCGACCATCGAAAATATGTTATAATTTTTGGAAACTTCACAAAATCACATTTGTTCAGATAACTTTCTGGGTCAGCCAGCTACGGACTCATCACCAACAGAAAAATTGATCGGCTAATTTCTCCGCACATTTTGAGCCCTACGTGAGCTTTCTAGCTCAATTTTGAAGAAAGTTATGAGGATTCCGGCATCAGAACCGGAGAATTCCTAAAAGACGGCTCTGAGACCTGCGACCCGGATTGATCGAATCCTTGTCTACTGGGTACTCTCACAAAAAAGTTTGGTCGAAATCAAAAATATTTTTTCGAAAATTGTTCCGAAAGCTGGATTTTTCCTGCAATCTCTCGTGATACCTCTCTTAATCTGATGCTCCCTCCAAATAGGGGTTTTAGTTTAGTTTTTTAGTTTAGAAGACGTTTATCAAGAGGCTATTCGGGTTCACGGGGAATCGAATGGGAGCTCTGACGACGTTGAAAAGGCTCAGTATCTTCGGTTGATTTTCATCTGAAGAGCGAGTCATCTTGAATGGTTTTCGAAGTGAGGATCGGTCTCTTGTCGGTGAATGAGTGGAAATGAGAGACGATCTCGATAGTCGAATAGGCAATGGCGAAGGGTCCATCCGTTAGAATCTCGTGCGAAACAGGGATCTTGGATTGGAGCTTGAAGTTGAATAGTGGCCAGTGGGGAAAAGTACGAGACTCATCAGGCTACGACGCGCACTGTGACGCTTCGATCTCACACGAGATGTCCACAGCGGCCTTCCGATTCGGCCACTCCCTAGTGCGAAACGTCTTCCCCCGCATGAACTCGACAATGCAAAATGACACTACGGGCATCGAACTAAAGGTATGGTTTAAAGAACTAACAGTGATGGTTGAAATATGGGGAAGTTATAAACAAACGGAAACAAGAAAGTATTTTTTATACTTTTTAATACTTTTTAATTACATGACGATCACTATCTCTCTATCGATTTGTCATTCTTTAGAACTCGTTCAACAACCCAATCGGTGTCTACGAACGCCAGCACGGCCACGTCGAGAGCATTCTCATGGGGCTAGTGGGAGCCAGCGGGTATCAACATTATTTATGAAGTAGTTAATCGAGAACAATTCTTGAATAGCAGGACTCATTTTAGTGTCACTTATTTTCCTGATGAGCAGGTGGAAAGGTCAAAGACGAAGTAAGAATCCGTCATTCAGAATGGCTTTCGATCGTCACGTCGCCTCCGCCCTACGCAATCATCTCTTCCAAAAGCCGGGTGGCCCACTGACCGGATTGGACTTGCCGGCAGTGAACATTCAACGTGCACGCGATCACGGAGTGCCCGGCTACAACGCGTACAGGTATGCTTTCTCATTTGCATGTTACATTCCCTCCAAGGGTAGTATCCTAAGATGTAAGAAATATTTGGGGAACGCCATTTCGTAAATTTTTGAACAATGGGCTGGAAATGTTGAACAAAGAAATTGGAAGACCGGGCAATTGTTCAAAAATTTACGAAATGGCGTTCCCCAAAAATTTATTACGTCTTGGGGTACTACCCCTCCAAGCATGACATACCATGGTTGACATGTGATTAGCAATTGAAAAGAATACGAAGTTTTGCAGAGAATTATGCGGGCTCAAGCGCGCCAAGACGTTTTTCGATCTAGCCGATACAATGGATGGATCGGCGATCCGGTATTACGTTTATGCAATAAGCCGAACATCAAAGCATTTAAGAGAGGTATCACGAGAGATTGCAGGAAAACTGACCATATTCGGAACAATTTCCAAAAAATATTTCTGATTTCGATCAAACTTTTTTATGGAAGCACCCAGGCGGCATGAATTCGATCTATCCCGGTATCAGGTCTGAGAACCGGCTTTTAGGGAGTTGACGGCTCTAGAACCGGAATCGTCATAACTCTCTTCATTTTCAAGCTAGAAAGCTGTTCTGGTGCTCAAAAAATTCAGAAAAATATACTGAGCAATTTATCTGTTGAACATAAGATTGGAGAAGAAACCGTTCAAAAGTTATTATTGAAAAATCCACCTTAAAAAACGAAAAATATTTTTTTTCATTTCTTAAATGCGAGAAGGCGCGGATTTTTTTTGCAGAATATGAAAGAGCGCGTCGAGTATACTAATGTAAAAAAATAAAAAAAATAAAAAAGGGGGAGACAAACATTCGAAAAATGGCCCTCAATGTTGAAAACCTGAAAATAATTTTATTTTGCTTTAATTTTTTCATCGTTTTCTTGATCCAATTGTGCTTGTTTTAATAATAACAATTTATTTGAGCAACAATATCAATAAAATTCTCATTTTTATAGTGTCAGGTCACAAAACCGGCTTTTAGGAACTTTCCGGTTCTAAAGCCAGCCCTATCATAACTCAGTTAAAAATGGTGCTAGGAGGTCGTGCTAGAGCTAAAAAAATGCAGAAAAATATCAGTAATATATTTTCTGTTCAACGGGAATGGCAGAAACGAGGGCGGAAAAAGTTAAGCTAAGAAAAGTGATTTTCAGCTACAATAAATAAATAAATAAATTTTTCTCGTATCTAGAATTCAAGAAGCAGCAGACATTCTATGCATACTATGAGATAGCAGCTAGAGTAGTGTTGGACAAAAAGTAAAAATAAATAAAAAGGGTGGATTTTAGATCGAAAAATGTACATATTTCAATGTAAAAAATCTGAAAAAGTCGAAAAACTCATTCTTCTAAAATTACCTAGTATACGTTTTTTTCTTGATTAATGGTCAACGGCGAGTACGGGAAAAATAAAATTGGTTTATAGGATCTACGGGCTGCATCACAATAAAATGAAAAATGTCAACAATGTCCGAAATACGTCTAAAATCAGTTTTAATAATGCCTATTATTTTTTTATTGATGTAGGCGGTCACCAATATTTTTTTGGAATAATATGTACCTCCCTCGCAAATACTTTTGAACACCTAATCTCAAATATTCAACCGTTAAAATTATTTTAGAAGTGATTTTAGACGTATTTCGGACATTGTTGACATTTTTCATTTTATTGTGATGCAGCCCGTAGATCCTATAAACCAATTTTATTTTTCCCGTACTCGCCGTTGACCATTACTCAAGAAAAAAACGTATACTAGGTAATTTTAGAAGAATGAGTTTTTCGACTTTTTCAGATTTTTATTTTTATTTTTTGTCCAACACTACTCTAGCTCCTATCTCATAGTATGCATAGAATGTCTGCTGCTTCTTGAATTTTAGATACGAGAAAAATTTATTTATTTATTTATTGTAGCTGAAAATCACTTTTCTTAGCTTAACTTTTTCCGCCCTCGTTTCTGCCATTCCCGTTGAACAGAAAATATATTACTGATATTTTTCTGCATTTTTTTAGCTCTAGCACGACCTCCTAGCACCATTTTTAACTGAGTTATGATAGGGCTGGCTTTAGAACCGGAAAGTTCCTAAAAGCCGGTTTTGTGACCTGACACTATAAAAATGAGAATTTTATTGATATTGTTGCTCAAATAAATTGTTATTATTAAAACAAGCACAATTGGATCAAGAAAACGATGAAAAAATTAAAGCAAAATAAAATTATTTTCAGGTTTTCAACATTGAGGGCCATTTTTCGAATGTTTGTCTCCCCCTTTTTTATTTTTTTTATTTTTTTACATTAGTATACTCGACGCGCTCTTTCATATTCTGCAAAAAAAATCCGCGCCTTCTCGCATTTAAGAAATGAAAAAAAATATTTTTCGTTTTTTAAGGTGGATTTTTCAATAATAACTTTTGAACGGTTTCTTCTCCAATCTTATGTTCAACAGATAAATTGCTCAGTATATTTTTCTGAATTTTTTGAGCACCAGAACAGCTTTCTTGCTTGAAAATGAAGAGAGTTATGACGATTCCGGTTCTAGAGCCGTCAAGTCCCTAAAAGCCGGTTCTCAGACCTGATACCGGGATAGATCGAATTCTTGCCGCCTGGGTGCTTCCATAAAAAAGTTTGATCGAAATCAGAAATATTTTTTGGAAATTGTTCCGAATATGGTCAGTTTTCCTGCAATCTCTCGTGATACCTCTCTTAAGTGGGCATCTGCATATACACGCAACACTTGTATGTTTTCGAGTTCGAGCGAAACATACTGTAATTGTAAACGAATAAGTTTACTTTTTTTAATACAATAATATTCTTCGCAGAGCCTTCTCTGAAACGTACGAATCGGTTGACGACATCGACTTGTTCCCAGGGAGTATGAGCGAGACGCCGCGAACTGGTAAGATTGTTTAAAATAAAGATGTGGACCTAAGAAAGCGAGAAAATCATACCTAGCCTTTCTGACGCAACACCGTAGTACTATTCGATAGATAGACAAATTAGTAAAATTATTTTAATTAGGTTCTCTGCTCGGTCCCACACTCAGTTGCATCATCGGGGAACAGATGCAGCGACTCAAGAAATGCGATCGATTCTTTTACGAAAGCGACACGGACAACGTCCGATTCACAGAAGGTTCGCTGCTCGGCAGAGTGCGAAATAATAATAACAGTTTATCTCGCCCGAGGCGCAACAGGATTTGAAATTTGACAAGAAATAAGGGAAATATGGGAGAGGGGACTCTCCGAAATTTACTTGGGGAAACGGAGGTATTTTACAACGAGGTGATTTGTTAATCTTGTGTGTGCAACCACATTGGATGAGAGCGCGTGCGAATTGAATTTTTTGATCGTGGATTCACATTTCGCACTCCACTGCCCATTGTAATTTCAAGTTACCGAAGAGGGGGAAAGTTCTTTTTTTAATCAATTGTTAATAAGTTTCAGTTTTCGCATTTTGATAGAAATAAAAAAAACCTTAAATTCATTGCAGCGCAACTCTCCGAGATCCGGCAGACCTCAATGGCGAAATTGTTGTGCGCCAACAGCTACTGGGCGGCCAAAATTCAGCCCAACGTTTTCCTGTTGCCCGACGAACTAACGTGAGGAAAATACCATTTTTTCTACTGTGAAGCCGAATTCAGGAATAAGAAGATGGCCAAAATAGAATCACTCTTGCAGAAACGCGCCTGTGCACTGCACTGATCTTCCGGACGTAGAGTTGAAGGAATGGTCGGACCGAGGTGGGATTTCAACAATAAAATCGCACTTTGCCTCTATGCTGTGAATGGAGCCTTCGACTGGATTTAGGCTAATCAAAAAGTCAAAATACCCTAATCAGACTGATGTTTGACACTGTTTGTATAATGTGAGTGCAAAACAAGACACTAACCGAAAACAAGACAGTTGGCTCAGGTAGCGGACTTTATTACGAGCAGACAATGACCCTTTGACGATTCAGAATTCTGCCTGATGGATCACTCTGTCATCCAATTGGGTACGACAAAGCGCGTGACGCCGTGCGTTTCGTGTACCTGCACCGCGCAAGGAGTGAGCATAATTTATTTTTTACCCAAAAAAAAACAATTTAAGATCATATTAATTCGAGATGATTTAAATTCAAAAAGTGGCTCCTCATTAGCAGAATATATTAGAGTTTTTTTTAAAAAAATTTGTGTTATACTGTTTTGAAAAAATATTTTAAAAAATAATGCCGGTTACAGACTGAGTGTCATGCGATGACGATAGACAATTGCGATTCGCTCATGCTGGATTTCACAGAGGAACAAATAAAGAAGGTGACATTTCTGCCTCAATTTCTTTGCGAACGTTCAACGATAATTTCTTCAATGACTATAGTTAAACTGAAATCTGCAAATTAACATTGTCAACAACTATGCTCAAAAGTCAAACTGCCTGCCTTATGTCCTCTTTCAAGTGACTTATTTATTTCAATAAATAAATCACTTAAAAGAGGACACTAGGCAAGCAGGTTCACTTAGCTGTAAGCGAAAGCCACAAGAAATAAGAGACACTTCACTTTCAGCCTTCATCCCAATTACATTTTTTTTCTGAGTGTAAATATAAAAATTCCACTCAGGATTCTGTGTGCGTCGTTCAATGTGCGGAGCAAATGAAGAGAAAATTTGTGAGATCATCGAGATCAGCAAAGCATCGATGACGATAATTAATAATTAATTTATAAAATTAATAATTCTGGAAAGAAGAAGTGAAATTGAATTAATACTTCCCTGACAGCTTTAACCATGATCTTACAATATACGTCAGTATTGTGGAATTTTAACCCGACGATAAAGTCATTTTTCGCACAGCCCTGTTTCTATAATTGCCGACGATCGAATTTATAAACAACAAAATCGAAAGATAGTGGGGAAATGTGGTCCACTGCGGAACAAAAGTTGTCGAAGTAATTTTTTCAAGCTTTAGTACTTATGAAGTCGAAGTTTTTCAGTGCTTTATGATACCCGTTTAACAACTACGAAAAAGCTCCATACTTTAAAAACCTTTTTGTCACCAAAAATCGAATCCAAAACCCCCAAAAACGCTTCTTCGCCTTTTTTTCGTTCCTCATCTGCCTCCAGTAGACTATAGAGTGCGAAATGTGAAACCACGTCCTCTTCATTTCACACACTCTCTAGACCGGTCGATGGACGAGAGAGTGTGCAAAATGAAGAGATCGTGGTCTCACATTTCGCACTCTAGTAGACTATGGAGCAATATTGTTTACCTGCAACACAGAAAGGTACGTACGACGCGGCAAATTCAATATCATGTCGATGTTTTGTTGTGCATCTTTATAGTTGACTAAGACATTTTTCGCCTTCCTTTGCATAGAGAAGTGTGGAGTCCTTAAAGAGTCTTACGCTGTCTACGAGAAATCAGGAAGTTATTTCTCAGTTCCGGCAAATTGTATTCGAAGTGGTCACACGATTTGCTCTCAATTTGAACGTCTTCTAGGCACTAGAACATTTATTTTATAATTTTGTTTACTGTTCCGAACTTATTCACTACTATAATAGAGGAAACGAAATTGGTCCGTCGAACATGCGAAAAAAAGCACGAAAAATTATTTATAATTTTTAATATTATAGTAGAAAAATAGCGTAGAAAATGTGTCTTTTATATGTTTATTTATTGAGTTGTTGTAACTCTGCGTTCTCCATATCATGTCTTTTGTCCATGTTCACCTCGTCTAGCTTGACGCCCTAAAAGAATAATTGTTGTATGTGTTATTAAAAAAACCATGCCTTCGTTTCGACGAGGAAGAAGTAGGATTGAAGGAGGTTCACACTTCCCAGAAAGACGACCACAAGATAGACAAAGCCCGGATGTGAGATTTCAATGAACGCGATCTGAGTATAGTATAGAATTAGCGCGATACGTTGTTAAGTCGCTAATAGGGTTCTCTTATTGGAATCGAATGGAATTCTGAAAATTGGGGAACAAAGGAATGCAGGCCGAAACGCGTGCGAGAGAGTGTATGAAATTGAGAGAGGAGAGATGAGTTCAATTCCAATAAGTTCCAATAAGAGAACCCTAGTCGCTAACCATTGGCGACGTGAGCATGCCTATCCTCGCAATGAAGGAGCTGGACCCCATCGCGGATGCTCTCGATGCCGTCTCCATACTCTCCACAGCACAAAGATGACCCGCATCACATGTGTATTCAACGAAAACGATGCCGAGAAGATTGAAAATGAGGTAGAGTGGACCCTGTTCATTAGATTTTGAAAAGTAACGATGCAACTAGTTTTTCTCCACACACTCTTCCTTTCTCGTACTCTTTCTCGCGAAGTCGATCGATTTCCCTATTATGGAAATAGTTGAATCGTTACTTTTCAAAGTCTACTGCTCATAAACTCTTACAATATTCTTAGGAAATTTCAAAAAAAACGTTAATCCGGAATTGCAATATGCCCTATGTCTACGGAACTCGATATCGATTATATCAAAAGTAGTTGTGAAAATGTTCACCGCGTAGCCAGTCAACTTGAAAACAGCAAGAAGACCGAAACATAGAATCGCACCGAATTGTGAACCCTGTAAGATGCACTTTTGCGCTTCATGATCTGGCTACAGCGGTACCTGGTGAAGCATCCGACGCGAGAAAGCTTCACATCGAGCATCAACGATACCGAGAATCTGAGAGCGCGAGAATATCCAAAAGCAAGTAGTTTGAGGTAGAGTTTGAAATTCGGGTAAATAATCGGATTAGCTCTCTTCATTTCACACACTCTCTAGGCCAGTCGATAGGTGTGAGAGTAAAAATGAAGAGAGCTAATCCAATTATTTACCCGAATTTCAAACTCTAGTTTGAGGCCGACCGAACCACTTTCGACATGTATATAACGAGTCCGAATAGGAACTGATTGAGGTAAAGATCGCCCGAGATTGTACTCGATGCGAGATCCGTCGCGTATGCACTAGTAGCAGCAGTCAACCTGACTCAGGATCATTTAAAGTGGACAACACGTTTTATGTTATTACACGTGGGTGTTGTCCTAGGTCAGATATACGACCAGTCTTATAAACAGCAGTAATACATAATACGGGACTGAAATACATTTTGTCTTCCTGCAGACCCCTTTATCCTGATGATAGGATAAATATTTGAAAGTTACCGGGAATCGAAAAAAATCACTATTTATTTTGTCCCGGAAATGAATAGAGAAGTGTCGAAATAGAAAGGAAGGATAATAAAAAATATCAAAAATCGATAATCAAGTCCTGGCTAAGGACGGAAAGGACGAACCGAGAATCTTGTCTTTCAGGAAAAGCGCGCAAATTCAAAATGTGATTTTTTTTAAAACTACTGTAGTGCGCTGTGTCACAGTTGTGAACTTTTATTGTACGTATTATCACTTTTTGTATTCTAGTTCTTTTTTTCGGAATTAAGTCCCGGCGACGGATGTCTATTATCCAGCGCTCAGACAGTAACGTAATCAAGAGAAGAAAAGGCGCTGAAATTATTATATAACCACGACGCCGACCGCAACGCGAGGCGAGCTTTCTGAATAGGCCCGCCGCAACAAACAACATACCAGATTTTCGTCCTCCCGCGAATTCAAAATTTTCGGTTCGATTCCTGGTAACTAAGGGATTTCGTTATGACTCTAATTCGGGCAACCGTACCACATCACCCATAGCACGACGAGTCTCTTCCACATTCCGCCTCGCATCACGTCACGCAACGACTGAGAGGTCATAATTAAGTAAAGGTAAAGGTACAGTTGAACCGGAGTCGAGAGGGACACTTTACGTCGACAAGCGACTACTCCGCCGGTGCTCACTGGTTCTAACGAGGTCTATGCCGACCAGGCTATTGAGACACGTTACTTTCCGCATATTAGAGTGAGTTCACGAATAAAACCAACCTTTGGTTTGCCTTGCCTCGGGTGGAGTGCGGGGACGTACTCAACACCGGCGATTCGAGCAATCTTCCGCTCACTGGCACTCATTTCTTCTAATCGGTTCTGAGCACGAAGGTTAACCTCGGATTATACACGAATACATTCGCCATTTTTTTGCAATCACGCACTTTTCGATTTCTCGCCTTGGCTGCCAGTGATGCTAGATGAGTCACATAACTTCACTTAACATGTGTTTAAAAGTCCAGAGCATGCCTGGCAACCGAATTACGGCGAAAAATCGAAAAGTGCCACAATTCAAATATTTTCTTTTCTTTTCCGAACGTTTTTTAACACAGCATGAAAACCTTTGAAAGAAGCCAAGTAGGAGATTCGGGGAAAATGAACAGCATTGCAACAAGAGCGGGCGATGCAACTAGCGCGATTCCCTGAATTACTTTATTAGTACACTCATTTATAGTACTTCGAGCAAGGTTTAATGCTAACCGACGCATCAGAGATTGCGTTAAAATGGAATCACGAACGAATGAGGCCATTCGCCATTCCTGCGTTAAGTAGCAGATTCCAGTGAGCAGCATACGAGAGAATCCCTGTAGTAGTAATAGAAGTAATGCAAGATCCCATTCATTCCCTGCACGTACTGCTCGATGGTATTCCATGCTACCGATAGAAGTTCTCACTGTACCCAATCGTCGGATATTCGCAACGATTGACAAATCACCCCGTCGTCAAAGACCTTCGTCATTACAAGTGAAATTCGGAGAGTCCCCCCGCACCTTCCCCCTATTTCTTGTCATATTTCAAATCCTGCGCTGCCTCGGGCGTAGATATTATAATTATGTATTTAATTATAGATATTATAATTATGTATTATGTATTTATAATTAGTATGTAGATATTATAATTATGTATTATGTATTTATAATTAGTATGTAGATATTATAATTATGTATTTGTAAGGTATTTTAGAAATATTGAAGAGAAGGCGACGAACCCAATTGAAGTACGCCCGCATGAACATTCGTTGCTGTGGAAGGAGCATCTCCATCACGTATGTGCACCCAACCACCATCGTTCCTTTTCAAAAAAAATCACTAGTGTGCGCAATGTGAGACCACGATCTCCTCATTTTTCACACTCTCTCGACCGGTCGGTAGATGAAAGAGTGTGCGAAATGAAGAGACCGTGGTCTCACAGTTCGCACTCTAGAATTGATACTCTCAGGCTAATGAACGCATACCTCCGATGGCTAATCCGATGCAGAATCGGGACACGTAGATGAAAATCACATTGCGGATTAGGCCCTTGCAAGATGAATAATTAGCAGTTTTCGTGAAAAAATAAACTAGGAAACCTGTGGCAATGGTTGCTGTGAGGCCAAGTGCAAGCGCGAAACTTGCTACTCTCTTGCGGCCGCGAATGTCCGAGCCCAACCCAAAGATGATGGTACCGAAGAAGTAGCCTGAACGAAGCAATATGAGCATTACACTTTTTTTAAAACGTGGACAAATCCGTACAGCAAAAAGTGAGAACTTGAGTTTTTCACAGATTCTGATAGTTTTTGGCGTGCTCTATCTAGTTCTGTTTCACTCATGAATTGATGGTTCGAATTTGCATAATTGTGAATGTTCAAAGTTCGAATATATATCGTACGCCAATAACACTCTGTGCAAAGGTGTGGCACTGTGTGGCACAGTGTGGCACTTTTTGGCACTTTTTAGCACTTTCTGATTTTCACCTCAAAAGAAGCGAATTTTGTGGCATATCTTGTTATAAACCGTTTCCTATCTATCTTTCCTCTAACATAGCACAAAAAATTAAAATTAATGAATAAAAATAATTAATTTAGAATGGTTCGGCTGCCAAGGTCGAAAAATAAAATCAGTTGTCAATCACGCTCAATCGCGTCAAACACCGTAATCAGCGCTTGAATCAGGTGCGATTGACAACTTATTTTATTTTTCGACCTTGGCAGTTGAACCATTCTAAATTAATTATTTTAATTCATTAATTTTAAGCTTTTGTGCTATGTTAGAGAAAATTTAGATAGGAAACGGTTTATAACAAGATATGCCACAAAATTCGCTTCTTTCGAGGCGAAAATCAGAAAGTGCTAAAAAGTGCCAAAAAGTGCCACACTGTGCCACACAGTGCCACACCTTTGTACAGAGTGTTATTGGCGTACGATATGTAATGTTGTTCAAGTATATATCTTAAGGGAGACGAGCTAGAAGTTTTGTCGAAACATAACAAATGACCGCCATGACCAGTCTACCTATATCATATCAGACACTATCTGAGAAGCTCGAGATTCGGCCGCACAAGGACACCTAACCTATGCTGAAAATATCTCCATATAGTAAACTTGTGGCGTAGAAACCGAAAATCGACCTTAGAAGCGTTGATTCTCAAACCCGGCTGAGATATGCCACTGGGTATGAAAAAACGGCAAAAAAATATTTCGAGAACGAAGCGTCAGAACCCCCTACATAGCTATATATTATGAAAGCTCATCGGAAAAGAAGCATTTTAGCTGTTGAACATTTCTTTCTAACTATCATTTGAAAAAAGTTAGATTTTTTTTAAGTTTAAAAAAATATTAAATATTTTTAATGTATGCCAGTGCATTTCTCTTGTTGCTCATTCGATTCTACGCGAAAAGTTATCTTAGCGCAAATTTTTGAGCCCGATTTCACTTACAGGTACTATTTTTAAAAATTCGTCGAAAGAGCCCCAGTAGCGTATTTATACGAAAAGTGAATATCCAAACCACACCATTTTTCACCGTATCTTTGTCATTCGTGCTCAAATTTTGTTATTTATTAATATAAATATTTCCCCTTAGATAGTTGGTGTTTGCAACGTTCTACAGGCATCTGAAAAAATAAAATGCAATATATAACCCGAAAATGAATATTTTGTATATATGAAATTCGATTGACGGTCTATACTGTCAGATTGGTCCCTAATATTGCATCAATCGTTCAAATGATATATTTTTTTTAATTTTTAGCTTCTTTATTGACCAAAATTCGGTCAGGCAGGATTACTATAAAAATGATCGAAATCCCAAAAAAATATTTTTTTGAAATTTTTAAAAATTTGCAATGGTATGGTATTTTTTGCCCCTAAAACTGCGAAATGAACAAAAATTCAAATGAAGAACAAGTAACTTATCCTATAACAGATTCAAGATTGGGGCAGATTTAGATAAAGAACCAGGAGTGAAGAAAACTTTGCAGATAAACAATTACTAGAACATGAGGGAGATTGCTTCTTACGAGGGGTTCCGGTTTTTTCTATTTGTTTTTTCCTATGAAGTAGGGTTGTCTAAACGGAATACGGAACGGCGCATACTCATTTCCCCCCCACTCCTTCAATCCGTTTAGCGGCTGCTCGGCCTCATTATGTATGCGGGTGAGTGAGTATTACGGAACGCCGTTATCCCCATTCCACCGGTTTCGCTCTCCACTGAGCGGTCAGTTATTTGATTCCGCACCCTATATCTGATTATCTTGCGCACGAAGTGGATCCTGTTAACTGTCCACTTAGTATAGTGGTTGTGAGTTTGCCTCGTGGTCGCTATGTCCCGGGTTCAATGCCCGTGAACTATTTTTGTCAATTTCTCGAAAACAGTCTATAAAGTACCGTATTTATGAGGAAACTAATCCGCCATGAGAAAACAATATTAGCAGTCACCGAAATGGGATATTCTTGCCTTAACATGGCCATAAAATTGAAAGAATTAAAGCTTTTTGGGAATAAAATATATATGTTAAAAATTCTATTTCTAATATATTTAATAAATTCAGTAATTTTGTATTAGTCTTTAATCATTTGTTCCAATAGTTAGAAATCAATCGTTGGTCCAGAAAATACGATTTTCATTACGGCATTCCGTAATGATACGGCGAGCCGAATGACAAAAGGCCGAGACGACCGCATTCGGGAATAGCGCTAAACATAGAATGAGAGGGGAAATCAAAACGGCAAACCGGTTTGAAATCCGTTTAGACAACCCTACTATGAAGTGAAAAATTCGATATTTTTAAATAAAAGGAAATTTCAGTCCATCAAGAATGCTAAAACCGCTATGCTAAAAACCGTCGCCTATTTCCGAAAAGACAGAAAGTTATTTATTTTGGTCAGATGATCCGATTTTGCTACAAAAAGAGGAATTTGGGGGTTGTGACCACTCCCGGACTCAATGCGCACAACCACATTTCGTGATAATGCCTAGTTTTTGAGATTCGAATTGTGGTGTATTCCCTACCGCAACCCGCTGTGGAGAAAAGGCGAAACTTTGAAAATTCATAACTAATTTCTAAAAAATCGCAAAAAGCGGTTTTTAGCATTCTTGATGGACTGAAATTTTCTTTTATTTAAACATATCAAATTTTTCACTTCATAGGAAAAAAACAAATAGAAAAAAATCTTTAATTAAATATTCAAGACCGGAACCCCTCGTAAGAAGCAATCTCCCTCATGTTCTAGTAATTGTTTATCTGCAAAGTTTTCTTCACTCCTGGTTCTTTAACTAAATCTGCCCCGATCTTGAATCTATTATAGGATAAGTTACTTGTTCTTCATTTGAATTTTTGTTCATTTCGCAGTTTTAGAGGCAAAAAATACCATACATTGCAAATTTTTGAAAATGTCAAAAAAAATATTTTTTTTGGGATTTCGATCATTTTTATAGTAATCCCAAAGATACGGTGAAAAATGGTGTGGTTTGGATATTCACTTTTCGTATAAGTACGCTATTGGGGCTCTTTCGACGAATTTTTAAAAATAGTACCTGTAAGTGGGCTCAAAAATTTGCGCTAAGATAACTTTTCGCGTAGAATCGAATGAGCAACAAGAGAAATGCACTGGAATACATTTAAAATATTTTATATTTTTTTCAAACTTTAAAAAAATTCTAACTTTTTTCAAATGATAGTTAGAAAGAAATGTTCAACAGCTAAAATGCTTCTTTTCCGATGAGCTTTCATAATATATAGCTATGTAAGGGGTTCTGACGCTTCGTTCTCGAAATATTTTTTTGCCGTTTTTTCATACCCAGTGGTATATCTCAGCCGGGTTTGAGAATCAGCACTTCTAAGGTCGATTTTCGGTTTCTACGCCACAAGTTTACTATATGGTGATATTTTCAGCATAGGTTAGGTGTCCTTGTACGGCCACTGTTGACAGAAACTCGATCCTCTCAGATAGTCTCTGATATACTCATTCAAATTTTATATTAAAAAAAAATTTTCTCGAAGACTCTCGATAAATGATGGTAATTGTGTGGATTCGATAGGTTTTACCCAGGGCAACAACATATGGAAAACTGGTGACTGGACTCGGCCTGGTTTTCGAGAAAATTGACTAGAAAATTGACAAATTTTTAGGTATTTAAAAATATAAAATTTGAATAAATAAATAACATCGGCAGATGCAGCTCGTCATGGCGGTCATTTATTATACAAAACTTCTAGCTCTCTCGCTACTGCGTTAGCCTTCGGCGCTACTGCGTTTGCCATTTTTAGCTATAAATTTTGAAAAAAAAATCAAATAAAATTATCTTCACTTGCAGCTTCAGGTCCCTTTACGTAAACAAGCTCACTCGTAAGCAGCAGAATGGAACGTGACGTGGGAGAAAGTGATGGTTTCATTGCAGTTGCTGAAATATTTCAATTTTCGTGGCGTGAACATTCCATGTTTTCTAATTACATCATATGTACGGGGAACACCAAGAATTCTACCATTCATATTTAACAAATTGTTGGAATGGGAACATGCGTCATAACTGACTAGCAAACACTCGCTGACCGCACACAGATTAAGAGAGCTAATCAGAGAGGGTCGACATTTTTGTCCAGGGGCTGGCATAGGGCCGATATGAACCTGATAACGCTATATTATAGTATGTTTAGATTCAAATTGCCGCCAAATTTTTTTTTCACAATTAACTTTGGGGCCAATTTTTAAAATATATATAAGAATTTGTGCAACAGTGTAAGGATTACACTGTGTGAAGAGAAAAAACTTCAGTGGCGAGTATAGTTGAAAATGGCTAGTATGCATGTTCATGACGAATAACTTGTTTGCACTAGTACTATTAAAGAATTTGCATAAGTAAAAAATATTTTTATTTCGATGAGCTATCGATCATACTAGAAATGGAAAGGATTCCAAACAATTGCATAGCAGTGTTAGCATAGCGTTGTTAGTATCTCTTATCGAAAATTTAGCCCTGTGCCACTATGTCGACCCACTCAGATAGTCTCTCTTATGCCGCGCTAATTTCATCGGGTGCACATCAGTTTTATGCACCCTTTCATAACATTTTTCCTAGTGAAGCTACGACTTCCAAACTTGATACAGGGATTGCAAGCCACGTTTGGAACATTTTCCTTTTAATTGGGCCCTGTATCAAGTTTGGAAGTTGTAGCTTCACTAGGAAAAAAGTTATGAAAGGGTGCATAAAACTGATGTGCACCTTGCACCCCATGAAATTAGCGCGGCATTAAATCACTCACTGGTAAAGAGTGCAGTTCTGTCCCAGCGGACCGTCGCCACATCGCCATTCGGGCACAAAATTAGAGAAGATCTGCTCGTTTTCAATTTCACAGGCAAACGGAAGCTTGAACAACTCACGGAAAACAAATTGGAAGCACCGAAGAAGTTCATGCACTGCCATGATATGAGTACAATCCAATGGAAGCGATTCATGTCCAGACCCATGAGAGAATGACCGTGAATATTTGATGCACTCTGCATACTTTGAGAGATAACTATACAAATAACCGAATAAGAGGGAAATTCCACCCCCTCACTCCTCATACAATACGATCTCTCTCTTCAGAAAAGCGGTAAAATTCCCTATTATGATGCGGTTTGTTTAGTTCCATTTCAAAGTCTTGTACCTAGCAATGAGAGGTCGAGAAAAGCACTCGACCGAGTGTTTGAGAGTCAGCAAGTGGTCGATCTTTGAGAGATAAGCGCAGTGATGATTCCAAACCTACCGACCAGGGTTGGGGCGAGAGAGTGTAGAAAAGTGAGAGGGTGCCTCTCGATATCACACTCTAAAGCCCCTTTCTGTAAGGTTGGCCGGCCTGTAGAATGATGTGATGTGTAACGTTTCTGAGCGCGTGATTTGCTCGCACATTTTATCCGCTTACATGCACATATTTGGGTATTATTCCATAGATGCGTAGATTACCTAAAACAATAAAATCCGCTCTTTAGGATGGCCTTCGATAGACACGTCGCCTCCGCTCTGCGCAATCATCTCTTCCAAAAGCCGGATGGACCGCACATCGGATTGGATTTGCCGGCTGTGAACACTCAACGGGCACGTGATCACGGCGTGCCTGGCTACAACGCGTACAGGTATTATACAAATGAAACTAATAGTTCTCCCAAAAACCAAATAATTTTCAATCTTTATATTTTTTTGTGAAAAAAAAGTTCTTTTGCAGAGAACTATGCGGGCTCAAGCGTGCCAGGACGTTGCTCGATCTGCAAGATACAATGGACGGATCGGCTATCCGGTATGAAGTTTTTTCTATGATTCGAAAATTAAAGCTTTCAAACGGGTGCTAAATATTCACGCAATACTTTTGTGTGTTAGTGTTCGACGGAATCATCTTAATTGTTTTCGAACGAATCGGTCACTTTTTTCAAATTTGAGTCTTGACTATAATAATTTAATATTATTTATCGCAGAGCCTCCTCTGAAACGTTTGAATCAGTGGAAGACATCGACTTGTTCCCAGGAATTATGAGCGAAACGCCGCACTTTGGTAAGATTTGTCTAATGCTGCGCAAATTTCATGGGTGGAAAGTGGAAACCCGTTTTTTTCCATCTTTGCATAACTTTCTTCTTAGTCAAGCTACAGCTTCCAAGCTTGACACAGGGATGGTAAACCATGTTTGGAACATTTTCCTTTTTGATTGAAGAGATTTCGTTCAGTTTGAGCTGAGTTACACGAGTTTTTAATCCTTTGATGGGGAAATGACCCGATGAAAGCATATAGATATACGCAAGGAGTGAGCAACATACTTTTATGGATAAATACTTTTAAAATTTTTTTCTAAATTTGATTAAATAGCAATGTGATGCGAGGCGAAGGCACCGCTCAATGTAAACCAGTCTTGAGCAGCACAAAATATGAAAATTATGAAAAGAACGGTGTCCGCTATATTGGGTATAGAGAGCGTGAGAGGAGAGATGGTCTGCCACTCGACACATTTAATTTAATACTGTAATTGAAGACTGAATGCCACGCGATGATGATAGACAACTGCGATAATTTTCACCGATTCACCGAGGAACAAATAAAGAAGGTGAAATTTAACACTTGTTTGCGAGCATTCAACACTTAAAGAAGGAGTATCACGAATCTCCTGCTCCATCATTCCTCATCTCATATGTTTCAATGAAGCGGTCGCTTTCTCCTCGTCCACCCTTATCATTTTCTCCCTATCATTTTTGAATTCCTGCATTCAGGGTCAGTTTGGCACAGAGCCAAACGCGAAATTCGAAATTTTTGGAATAGATTAATAATTTACAGTTTTTAGGCCATTCGATTGGTGAGAGAGTGTGCGACATAAAGAAACCCGAATTTGACTCTGATAAGTAACCATAAAAAGTTCTAAGCAGGATTCTGTGTGCGTCGTTCAATGTGCGGAGCAAATGAAGAGGAAATTCTTGAGAATATTATTAATTCTGGTAATAAGTAGTGAAATTGTAATAATATTTGCATCACTGACAGCTTTAACCATGATCTTACAATATAAGTCGATATTATGGAGTTTTAGCCCGAAGATAAAGATTTATTTTTGCACAACCGTGATTGTATTATAGCGGAGCGGGTAAATAAGATGCCATTATCAATTCAAAACCAAGAGGGGATGAGATCATAATCCCCCACAGTAATTTGGGATGCTCGATCTCTTTTCTTCTTTCATTTTTTAGTTAAAAATATTTAATAAATCAATATGAAGAACATTGACACTGTGCATGCAAGTGGGCTCAAGAAAGAATATAGCATGTGCGGATGGAAGAATTCGGTATCTAATCGATAATATCTCACGTGGACACTGGTCAAAACACGCCATTTTTCTCGCAGCAAAGTACTAGTGCTAGTTCATACTCAGAGGAGATATTACATTTATAAAATGATACGAACACACAAAAAGTCAAAATGGTACTTCCTGTGTTTACCAAAGCGAGAGAGCGGGCAAAAGTGAGAGGGTCGCGTACGTGCCTGTGTGGTAAACAACGGAAGTCCGTCATTTGACTTTTTGGTGTGATCGTATCATTTTATAAATGTAATATCGCGCGGCGGTTGCCAACTACGTCGTGCAGCAGCAGGAAAAAATGCTACGGCAATAACGTCTAGAAAACACCTGGATGTACAGACCGCGGGCGACGATCAATCAGCGCCAGAATCGCGCGCAGGTTCCTTTAGCGCTTAGGATGCGCATATCTATGAAACACTTTTGAAACATACGAATTCATACATTGGCTACTCAGTAGGGTTGACCGTTCGGTTTCCGTTTCGGTGAAACGGAGTCTAGCGTACCCTCTGGCATTTGTCTCACGGAAAACGGCCGTTTTGGAGGCAATAGCCAATTTGAAGAAATTGAAAAAAAGGCGATCGTCGAAAAATCAGAAGTGGGTACGGGAGAAATGTCCAATTTATCCCGTTTCTTTTCGATTATTCTGAGACACACAGCGAATTTATTCCTACTTCCAAAACGGACCGTTTTCCGTGAAATGGCCCCTTACCACTCTCTCGCCGTTTCACGGAGGCAGTCTGTCAGAGGGTACGCAAGAGTCCGTTTCACGGAAACCGAACATGCAACCCTACTGCTCAGTTTATCAATGAAAATAAACAACGCTAGACAGATTAAGACGTGGCTTCGTCTCTGATCCTGTTGGGAGAATTAAGTGAAGAAGTAGTGAATGATGTATTCAATAGAGCAGGCACGATAGCGGGAGAATTAAACCAAAAACGGCTTGATATGAACCTCAATTTTTAAGATGAATATTCGCGATGAACTTTTTCCGCTAGATCAATCTATACTTTTTTCCATTGTTCATAGCGCATACAGTGAAAGTATTTTCAATACAGGAACTTTCAGATACGACTTGGCTCACTTTCGATAGGGTTTAATACAGAATAGATTGAAGATGGGCGCAAGACAGGGCAGCAAATTGACTATCTGAACATATTTCGCTCTCGTCAATTTGAACCTTGCGAAAATGCAAACAAATAACACAAGCACACTGGATGTATAATAAATAAGCCGCTTACTATTGATATTAAAAAAACTCACCGCAACCGGAGCAACTTCAAGTAGGGGATGCCGCAGCCAGCCCATGAGATCCGCAAAGTAGAGCACACTGCCGATACCGAGAAACGTCGTCAGCGCGAGTTGAATGTTGAGAGTCTGCGTACAAACTTTTGATGTATCTTGTAGACGTTGTAGTTACATAACTAAAATATCCAGAAAGGGTCTAGGGCTAGACAAAGAAAGAGACTTTGAAAAGAATTCTTTCATTATATAAACTATTTTGCCCCTTGCCCCTTTCTGGAGTTTTATAGGGCATTTAGATATGCTCGCTTTGCACAATTCTTCTTCTGAGCAGTCCCCCAATTATTCATTCTCGGAATATCTCAAAAAGTCAACAAAAGAGAACTCACGCGCACTAGCATCCGTTGCAGAGCATGACTGGTTGCGCTCATTGATTCCTGGATTTAATTAATGTTTTTTATGTTCTTTACTTAATTTGAGCGCACTTGTCCTCATGAATATCAGCTTTCGCTTCAAATTCTTATCAATATGTATAAAATGGCTGAACTGACCACTCGCTTGCGCAGTTCGCACAATGTTAAATGCCGCAATATGAAAACAACCACGAAAACCAGTGGAGAAGCAATTAAAATTAACGTCAACGCGATCAATGACTTTACTGTGCGGTAGTATACAGAAGCTAAATTTTTTAAAACGTAAAACTCAAAACAAAATAAGACGCTCACCAAATTCATTGTTTGATTGGAAAACAAGATGGTAATATTGCGGGAAAGCCAGAACGATGTCTTGTTGCGGGTTGTCATGTTGGATGAATAGGGTGAATAAAGGGTATCCAATCATAGCGTTAACCATGTGAATTATAATTGACGCAATTATTGTGACCTAAAAATTTAATATTAGAAATTTCTTTGAAAAATCAGCTATTTTACAATACAAACATGCTTAACCCATTCGGCAATGACTACAGTAAATACTCGGCACCAAATTGAGTCCAACAACAGTTGTTTACTTTGACAGATGGGTCCCTTCCATGCAGTGTCAATAGTCGATAAGCGAATGCAAAGCACAAGAAGTAGTTTGACGTGGACCACATTTGATCTTGCAATGCTTAATATGTACTCTTCGATATTTCGCTGCACAGAGCGCAAATTTGCTAGGAGAACGGTTTTCCAAGGTTTCATTTGTTAGAGAACGGTTCTCCACCCTCCTCGTTCCGCACACTCTCTCGTTTGCTCGCCGAGACGAGAGAGTGTGCGAAACGAGGAGGGTGGAGAACCGTTATCTAACCAATGAAACCCTGGAGAACCGTTCTCCTAGCAAATTTTCTTTCAGTGTGTGTTTGTACTGAACGAACCATAACATAAACAACAAAAGACCCTTCCTAGCATTGAGCACGGTCCAGTGAAGACGAGGAAAGTAACGACCGCAACGGGATCGGAGATTAATCTGTATTTTATTTTTTGGCGATTTTGTAAAATTAATTTTGTCGGACCTTGCAAGAGTAAGAAACGAAGTTAGCGAAGCGATCAAGTCGGTTAGCGACGCGTTGAAGAGTATTATCGAGTACACATTAATGGAGACGTTCCGGCTGATTCAGGTTCAGAGTGTTTACATTACTTGTAACTTGTTTTGTTGTGACTTTAGATGTTTCAAATAGTAAAAACGAGTGTTTCTGTTAACGACATGAGCGCTCCCAAGCGTAACAACCGGAAGGAGTAATACTCGTAAAAGAACGTTCTCACCATTTAAGAATCACCACAAGTAGCGTCGAGTTTGCTAGTACACCGACGACGCCAACGAGCGCGTGGAAATACCAGATAAACGAGTGGATGAGGCTCATGTCTCAATAGTAGTCTCGGAATTCGAATTTCACTAGCTGAATATTTCAGATATTTGGTTTACGGAAATCGAAAAGAAGTTGTGATAACACTATTAGAGTACAGGACATAATTCAGGCGGAAAATTGACTTTGCATAAAGATGAAAGTTTGGACTCGACAAAACGATGCGCCTATTCACAGCAGTACATGAAGATGGGTTACATGTTATCTCATGCGCTCATGAGATTAGTTTGACATTACATTTGTGTGTCTGCCGGAGCGTAAACGCTTGAAAGGATAAACAATCGCCTTCTCATCGTTTGAGTCTGACGGATGAATAACATCAGTGAAACTAGATTTGAAAAGATAAGACATTATCTCTTTAATAGGAGAGGCGAAGTGATTATAGCAAGACACATCAGTGCGCAACATGTTTATGAATGAATGAGGGATGTCGAGGTGCAGTCAGCTCGGTTCTACTGAACTCATCACTGGTGTGTGCAGTACACATGCTTTTTTCGCTATATTTTATAAAATAATGGAATATACTAATAATGACGCAGAATTCTGATATGTCCTTGCGAATGGGATAAGTAGATGGTTCGCACTGGTATTTGAGCTATAATACTTCGAAAGAACGCGAAAACAGAGTGTGGCGAGGAGAGAAGACGTGTCTGCAAAGTAGGGATGGCTTCGCAAGAAATGCTCTCATGATTCTGCACACTATCTCGTCGGTCAGACCGGTGTGAGAGTGTGTGAAATGAAGAGAGTGAATTCTTGCGAAGCCATCCCTACTGCAAAGCGACCTAGAGGATCACGATTACTCATTCACGGAACTCTTGCGACTCTATGCAAATTGACGCAGAACGATTGACTCACCACGATTTCAATTTTGGCATTTTGTCCAGAACGTCGTGTCATTGGCGTTGCCGGGCGGAAATGCATGACACAAGATTCACAAGAAAAATCGACAGGAAGGGTTCAAAGGGAGAGTGTGTGCAAAAGTGAGAGAGTCTCTCTCGATTTCACACGCTCTCTCACCCCAAAGCCCTTTCTGTAAGGCTGACCAGGCTGTGGAATAATTATCACCGTGAACATTAGACAATTAAATAAGCTGTACTTGCCATGCCGAGAAATGCGATCAATGCCAATGGAAAGCAAACAAAGGTTCCTTGAATAGTGCCCATATAGAATGTGAAGATTATACAAAGGATTCCACCAAAACTCCCTGTAAAAATCGATTATCTCTTTTCAATATATTTAATTTATTTCTTAAACGTTGAATTATTTAAAATTTAAAGTTCTACCAATTTAAATGATCTGGCCAAATTACTGTTTTCACCGATTTTTTTCGCTTTAAAAAGCTTCTTTTCGTGTTTCCTGTGAACTCGGCTCTCCCTCAAACCACGCTAGTGACAGAACGGTCGGCTCTCACAAGCTCATAAAGCACCAAAGAGCGGCGCGCTAACTGAGACCGACGCCGACTACCCGAAAGAGCTTCGCATCGTTCCAATCGGAATACCCCCTTCCCTCCTCCTTCCTCACCTCAGTCTCATAGTCTGTCCTCACAGTTGATCGCTCAACGGGAAAGTTATAACATTTCTAATCGGAATACCCCCTTTTTCTCATCCTCCAACTCATTTTCTCATAGTCTCTCATCGGAATCTTCCCGTCTCGGTATGTCTCGTCTACCAGTTATCTTCGAATCCGACATGGAGAGTGACGATTCCCTTCCCCGATCGGCCTCTTCTTCTTCTTCCCTTTCCTCTTCCTCCTCTTCGTCTACCTTCCCATCGTCCGAAAAGAAGAACAAACACCCTCGAATGGGCCTCTCCTCCTATGGTAACTTGCTCCAAATTACGTCCAACGATCACTGGGATACACCCGACGGTTACCTTGAAAAAGTATAGGCATTCTTCATTGTTTTCCATCATAAAATAGTAAATTCCCATTCAACAGGTTCATTCGGGCCAAACGTCTTGGTCATTCGAAGTCAACACAATATGTCTGACGTCAAAAGGAAGCCTGCCATGGGCGTGAACGGTGTGTTTAGAGAGAAATCATGCATGAGATTGAGCTATTTCCGAACCTGAATACGGCAATTTTATATTTACAGAAGTTACAGTATACAATAAATAAAAAAAACATTAGTTTCAGCTATGCTCTACCGTACTCCTTCTCCCTCTCAATCTAGCAATACAAATCGCTGAGAAGAAGATTCTCTCTCCTACCTGTTTGCCTTTCCCTGATCCCATTGTGGCATGCTAGTACCCTCTGATTTTTTAAATGATTTTTTCTCTCATTCAGATGAGTATATAAAATAAGTTTCATATATAATTTGAGTCCAATTCGCCATAACTTCGCATAGCACTACATGCTCTAATTGTTACACATAGAAAAAAGTCTTATATCACGCTTCTCACGAAAGGCTCGGCTTGATTTTGGTACTGACCCTGTTTTTCGAAATCGCGTTTTCGACGTTTTCGGTTGCCTATAGACCCAACTAAGATCCCAGTGAACCATAATACCACAGAGGTCATCCCCCGAATTTATACAGCTACTGTTCTGTGCAGATTGGAAACTTTGAGACACTTTTTCAATGGTTTATCGAAGTTTCTGTGAAAACTTTTTGCTTGGAGCTAATGTTGATTTTCAATGATCTTTCGACCCATTTTATTTATTTTGTGATTATCATCGAAATTTGCATATTATTCATTTTTGTTAATTTTCCAGAAAACTGCTCGAAAAGTCAAAAATGTATTCCAATAGGAAGCCGCGGATGGTGATAAGGATTCGAATGATATATTTACGCTCTCATAACTCGGGATGTAAGGTGGCAAAACATCTGAAAATATTAGGAAAACATCCAATTGATAATTTCACTGTGGTTTCCTTTGTTCTTAACCGGTTCATTCTAATCAATCGCGGTGAATGACTCGGTATTATCTCATTTGTCGAGCTTCTTTCCCTATTTTTTCATGTTTTCAGTCGTTTCACCACCTTACCTCCCGAGTTATGAGAGCGTAAATATATCATTCGAATCCTTATCACCATCCGCGGCTTCCTATTGGAATACATTTTTTGACTTTTCGAGCAGTTTTCTGGAAAATTAACAAAAATGAATAATATGCAAATTTCGATGATAATCACAAAATAAATAAAATGGGTCGAAAGATCATTGAAAATCAACATTAGCTCCAAGCAAAAAATTTTCACAGAAACTTCGATAAACCATTGAAAAAGTGTCTCAAAGTTTGCAACCTGCACAGAACAGTAGCTGAATAAATTCGGGGAATGACTTCTGTTGCATAATAGTTCACTGGGATCTTAGTTGGGTCTATAGGCAACCGAAAACGTCGAAAACGCGATTTCGAAAAACAGGGTCAGTGCCAGAATTTGTTCACTAGTGAGTTGTTCACTAGTGAGCGACCCTCTCGTGAGAGGCGTGACACGAGGCCCCTAACCCTTTCAAAAGTCTTATAAATAAGACTTTTGAAGGGGTTAGGGGCCTCATATAAAACTTTTTTTCTGTGTTTTTCCAAATCTAGGCTGCAGAGGGGCTAAAGACGCGAAATTCGCTTAAATTATGTGTTTTGCTCTACTAGCCGAATGTCAAATATCTAGCGCCACTTTGGGGATAGAGATATGGAAAAAAAGCATTCAAATATATTTCTCGGTCGGGGGATTTGTAAGAAAGCACTCGACGGGTACTTTCATCGTCATTTTACCATTCTCTGCTTTGTTACAATTTTGTGTCTAAGTCGTTACGAGCCTGCATACACCGGGCACAGAACCGCACAGCGGCTAATTGGTAGAGACGGTTTTTGCGACCGTCTCTCTCAGGTGTTCAAGGCGGCTGTGCTTGTTAGGGTGGGGGCAATGGGAGACTAACCCTCTCTCTCTCTCACTCCAATCGAGCATAAACTATGAGCAGCACGGGTCGAGCGGCGGCTACAAACGGGACACACACTGTGCGAAACGGGGTTCGTCTTAGAAAAGAGAACGGTAAGAAAACGGGAAACACCGAACATCTATGTTTCATCACAGGGTTCCGAAAATGAAACTGCCATACTGTCAAAATGCGGTCCCCGCAGCCCACTTAGTACACGTAGTCCGGTTCGGCTGAGAACACTTAATGCTTGATTCGTGTGTTGGATTTAATTATATTTGCCTTTAAGTTTAATTTTATTTGTCCCCGATGAGACAATATGTACAGCAATTGAGGAAAAAAAGATTTTTTTCAAATAAATATCTATTTTCGTTTTCAACCGCGACACTTCTCGGACAGTAAGTGATGAGTTCGCGTGAAAGTCTGTCCGGCGAATGGGGGTTTGGTATTTTTACACAGCCTTTTACTTTTCACAATCGCAGATCACGCTGGACACGCAGCATTGTGCGGTTTTGGAGTGACTCCGTAAAGAACCGCGGGGCTTGTAAAATCACGTTGGAATGTTGAGAAAAAGTTGTTTGCGTGCGTGACTAATTTAAGGGCGCATGGGAAGACCTTCAAAAGCGGTGAAGCAGTTCAGCCGGTTCACTCCTTTTCTGCGCAGTGCGGAGGACGAGATTGTTGCTCTACACACAGAGAAAACATACTAGGAATACGACATCAAGTTGGCACGCCTACTAATATACAAGTAGGCGATTAGTAGGCCCTACTTATATATTAGTAGGCGTGTCAATTTGATGTCGTATTCCTAGTATGTCTTCTCTGTGTGTATCATGGACGAGTTTTCATCAACACATTCACGTAGTGTTCTTTCTGAAATGCGGTCTACTTTGCCAACACCAGTAAAGCTCACCAGTATTTTCAAATATGCCGATTCTGTTCTCATTGCATTTATTCGATTCTTCGTGAAACATTGTCTTTGTAAGAGTTCTTATGCAAGACTCATGTATCTCCGTTGCGGGATTTCACGCTATGGAACCTGTGCTGAACTGGCTTGAGCAGCGGCTGAGTAAAGTTGTATTAGTCAGTCCCAGTTTCCTAAACGATCGTTCCTAAAAGAGCTTCTCGGTTAAAGCTGAACTCTTTTTTCACTTTGTGCCAATTTGCTGCTTTAGTCAGCTGTTAGTTTGTTTCGCATCGGTTCTCTACCCGGTCACACTTATTTTCCACTTGATCGTCGATTTCGATCACGGCCAAACCAAGAAAGCCGCACAGAGATAACCGCCCCCTTAAATCCTCAAACACGTTTCGAGAGTCGCCAATCTGTTTTCATGTCTAGGGAGTGAGAAAAAAGCATTTTGATGATTTTTACTCCGCCGCAGTAGAACTCTTGTCTCGTCCTTCTCTCTCCCATTCATTCTGTTCAATGCTCTCCTCCCCCTGCTGCTGCCTAAGCTGTTTCGCCGTCTCTCTCTCTCTCTCTCTCTCGCTCTCTGAAAACTCTCTCAGGCGAAAGACCGATCAGCGTTCAGTGTCCCCCTAATCGTGTCTCCACCTCCCTCCCTCCCACTCATTCGCCGCTCTGCGTTTCAGCCTATGGTTGTCTACGAATTTAGTCATGTGTTCGAAATTCGCGGCGTAAATAGACACTCAGAGAAATGTATGTCATATATGGCTCCTAAACTGCGCTTGTCTGTTATATATAACAGAGTGTAAGTTATATATGACATACAAACGCAGTTCAGGAGCCATATACATACATTTTTCTCTGTGGATGAATCAGATCTATTCTCACTATTCGTGATCACAGTTTCCAAAATATACATGCACTCATTTTTTATTCACTTTAAATCTCACTTTAAATCAATTCAGTCTTCAGTGTTTACAGCCAACTACCCAAAGATGTTCTCGAAGTTCTTGAGCACAACGCCGAGCCTGCTGCTGACGCTAGCGACGCTCACTCTGGCACAAGATGAGATCATTGATGATGTAAGACTACCTATTTACATTTAATTCTTTTCGCTATTTTCGAAAATAGCCTCTATGTAGCGAACCATGAATTCTTTTTTCGGAAAATGTGCAAAGAGACAATGCCTTTTCCCTTTCGAATAGATTATTACTGTAACTTGAATTTCGTAATATGCGCAGTTTTGCTGCGTAAAAATCGAGTCATTCAAAAAAGTTCTTAACAGAACAAAGTGCTGTAACCTTGAGAGACTTCACGCTAGGCGCTACGCTTTCCCGCTCGCATTAGTAGTATTAGTAGAAGGAAGAAGAGGAGCGTTTTCCGCACCACCGCTGGTGGTTCCGCGGCGCCCAAACCCGTTCGAGGTGACTTGTCGCGTGCAATCTGCGCGTATTGTTCCTATTGTGGGGGAAAGGTCGTGCGCGGTTCACGCGCGCAAACACAATTGAGATTATTCACGGATCACCGCCAAACACTTTTGAAAGGCAGCTTTTTGGCGCGCGGGCGCGGCGCTTTCTCCTAGTGAGGGATGATCGGAGAAGTTTGAGAGAAATGGTTGGGCGTTCACGTGATTCGATGGTGCCAAGCGACCTTTGAAATGAGGGGTCGCTATTTTTCAATTTATTTTCAAAAAAAAGGGATTAAATATATTTGCAGTTGGGCAGTGAAGGCACAGCGATTCTCAACGGCGCACGCATAAAGGGACAGTTCGTCCGACAGTGCAGTTGCGATGAACAGGTAATTAGCATAAGTAGTTAGCTGATGTTAATTAATTAATTTAATTAATTAAGCTCCAATGCACGGAGGAGATGAAGAAGCAAGCGGACGCGTGCACGTACCCCTGCTTCTCCCACTTCAACAAGGTTTGCATTTTTGAATTTTTTTAAAATTAAAAATATTATGTTTTGGTTGTTTTCCTAAATTTGAACAGACAAGAATCGATAACATCGGGATGCGTGATTTTATAGATCAAACCAGCATATGTGAAGCTGAGCAGTGAAGAGAGTTACCACTGCGCGCAAATTTGCTAGCAGAACGATTCTAAATAGTTTCACTTATCAGCGAAGTGTTCTCCACTCTTAGTTTTTTACACGCTCTTTCGATTGCACGCCGAAATGAGAAAGTATGTGGAGTGGGCAAAGTGAATAATTGTTCTCTGTGAAACGAAAACCTAGAAAATCAGTGTTCATACTACCGTAACTCACAAGTCCTGCACTCTGAACTACCGAAATGTTAATATGCACGGTACGATAAAACGAAGAGAGCATTTTAAAAATATGCAAAATCCAAAACAATGTTTACAGATCACTGAGAAGCCGGACGAGCTGCGTCAGTGTTTTGACGACAAGTTGGAGATCGTCGACAGCTTCATCAACTGCTTCTCCCGACGCGTCGATTCGTACGCGTTTTGAACACATTATTGATTTATTAAAAAATACAAATATTATAAAAAATTGTATAAATTGGACCATTTATGTCTCACAAACCACAACGCGCAAATACAGTGTCAAAATTTGGCAAATGCATTCTGTCACTAGTGTTCTCATGTGCACAATTCTCCACCTTTCCAGCGATAAATTGCCACTAGCGGTCAACAGTGTTCGCATTGGAAAACAATGCTCCAGCATAACTAGTTATCTCGCAGCGTCTTTTCTCTACCAGTTCTGCGACTTTTCCATTGCTTTTAAAAGCTCACATCTATATTGTGCTACTTTCGAGCGATTTCCTCTCTGTTTTATCTACTGTACTCTCAAAGAAAAAAAATGGAATCTTGACGGAGAGTTTGAAACTCTAATGTTAGAGAGCGTGCAAAAATGAGAGAGCGCGTATCTCGTTTTCCCGCACTGGCTCGAAAAAAATTTTTTTTTTTGAGTTTTAAACTCTCCGTCTCGGCATATGGTGTTTCAAACTCGAGTTTTGTCTTTGTGAGTATACCAATTAGCAACGACACCGCGCGAAATATGGAGATGGTTATTGACAAGCGCAGTGGCTGTTTTAAAAACTCATGTGGCTGTTTTAAAAACTTTAATGATCTAAATCGCTCTCGACCTCTTTGTTCAATCTGTTTTGACGCTAGGTAACAAGTAATTTTATCGCCATAACGTCATTTACTAAAGTTCATTGCATAAATTTATCTCACAGGTGCGTCAATCATTCCAATGGTCCCATGATCCCGAAGACGTCCATTTCCGAGATTTTCGCAATCGGCGAACAGCGAATCAGCAAGCCGCCAACCGGAACGATTGCGGTATGAATTAAAGTATTTTCTATTTTAAAAATAAAATATAACCGCCGTCATACCAAAATGAGCTCATTTGCTATGTAAATGCATTCGTACACTCTGTCTTTGTTCTCTCTTTGACAAAATACATCGCTTCAGTTCATCGGAAGATAGATAATATGCGGTGATATGGTGTATGGGACAGTCCAACATTGATTTAAAAAAATATTTATCGAATTATGTACTAATCGATAGTAAGTGCAATGATGTTATGCTAAGAGGAACTACTGCAAACACGAAATACGACGTCGCATGGAGCGTCAAAGAGCTTTACAGGAATAATGACGGGTCAAACGATCTATTTTAGGTTTCTTTTGTTAGCTAAACTAGAGCTGATTAGCGTTACTACAAAGCTAGAATGAAACATCAGCGTGAAAAGTGGACGGTAAACTCGTGTGCGAGAACTTGCCAAACTCATGGTAGCGCACTGTTCGAAGTTCGACTACATCAGCTATTTTTGAAGTATCATTAGTCATTAAGTTTTCTTTCGAGTTCCGTTCTTCTCGCATTGGAATTGATAGAGCGGAAGCACCAATTTCGCTGAATAGATAATGTTTATGATAGTTCATTTAAAGGAGGAGGAACACGAAAAATAGAATATCTATTTGTTGGCATTAATCGCTTTCTCATGTGAACGATAATAGAATTCCAAAATTGGAGATCTCTATCTTTTCTCTGAACCGAGATACGCGCGCTCAAAGAAACTACAATAGCTAAGGGACAATCAGGGTCAAGTTCTGAATACGGCAGAGGGGGCGGTCTGTCACGTGCGCGAGTAAGCAAATCTCTCGATCAACTTTTAGTCTCCTCTCGAGTTTGCGTGCACTCTCTTCCCTTCTTCTCCCTCGTCCCCCACGGGGAAGAGGGAGGGGGAGGGAAGAGAGTACATGCAAACGAGGGATTAGGGAAGAGGAGGAACAGGTGGAATCGCCAAAAGTCTCTCTGTGTTTAGCAGCGTACTCAGTTTGCGATTATTATCCTCAACCTTTCCTTACAGTATAAACACCTGTCGCTAAGAAAATTCCATGCGGGAACCGGTGGTGTTCATCCTCCTTTAAGCAAGGACATGCGGGTAGTGCAGATACTTTGTGTTGTACCATTGACTTTATTCGTAGCTGTGCATGTTGATTCACTCTTGATCAGATAATTATGTTCATAATTAAAAAGGCGTTAATTTCGTTAATTACAGGCGCTCATTGGTCCTATCAAGCACTATTTGGACGCTGCAGGAGTCTTCGCAGCCTGTGTAAAGGACTGCTTCATCGAGAAGAACAAGGACGGATACTGCTATGACAGACTCGGGTTCGTCTTCTCATCATATTTTATATTTATGCTTATTTAAAATTTCAACTTATTAGCCCATAAAAGACGACATTTAGAAAATGAATTGAGAAAAAAATATTCTAAACCCTACCATCGATACTGGTACGATAGACTGGGGATCGTGTTGACGGAAACAACAGCAACAGAATATTCCGGTTTGCGCAACAATCTAATGGGAAATTAGACTACGGTCATTGGCATTAGTATCTTAGGGTAATTTCTTCTGAAGACCCATTGGAAAGAAATAAAATAAAAAAATTGCAGAAGTCACTCCTAAAAGCAGAATGGCTTTGCAAAACTTGAGTTTTGAAAGGGAGAAATGTTTTCATTTTGCATTTTTGTGAAAAAAATACTGAGATCTCTAAATGTTTTGTATCTTCTGCAACTCTATGCGCAGAGTTGTTATGCCGCAGATTTCCTTCCTCCCAGCTCTTATCGTAGAAAGTAATGCATTATGTGTATGTCAATGATTAAATATCATAGTTTCTCTAGGCGTGGCATACATGATATATTTTTGCAGGAACGCTGCAACTTTTCTTCGGCTTGCGTTTTTAGTCTGATTTTACAATTGAAACATAGTCATGCTGCAAAAATGTTATAGACGAAACGATTTGTTCTCAAATCTAGTATCCCAGCTACTAAACACCACTGATAAGATATGTATAGTTCAAACATCAACCTATGGTATAATAAACCTTATTAAGAGAGGTATCACCAGAGATTGCAGGAAGATAGGAACAATTTTCGAAAAAATATTTTTGATTTCGACCAAACTTTTTTGTGAGAGTACCCAGGAGACAAGAATTCGATCAATCCGGGTCGCAGGTCTCAGAGCCGTCTTTTAGGAATTCTCCGGTTCTGATGCCGGAATCCTCATAACTTTCTTCAAAATTGAGCTAGAAAGCTCACGTAGGGCTCAAAATGTGCGGAAAAATTAGCCGACCAATTTTTTTGTTGGTGATGAGTCCGTAGCTGGCTGACCCAGAAAGTTATCTGAACAAATGTGATTTTGAGAAGTTTCCAAAAATGATAACATATTTTCGATGGTCGAACCCAAGAGTTTTCTGTACAGAATATGAAAGAGCATGCACACATTAGTTATATAAAAAATTAAAATCGATAAGAAATGGGCCCCTTTCTAGGCGAAAAATAGCTCTGAAATCAAAAAAAATGTGAAATTTTTGAATTTTTGGAAAAATCGATTATTTTAAAATCGCCTCAAATATTTTTTTTCGAAGACCCTGAGTAGTATTATGTTCGGGGAAAATGATTTCGAATGACAATATATGCGCATTGTTTCACGATAAAATGTAAAATCGAGTCAAAAAGATTAAAATTTTGAAGAAGTTTATTATTTTATTGTGATGTAGTATGCATATATTGTCTTTCAAAATCATTTTTCCCGAACATAATACTACTCAGGGTCTTTGAAAAAATATATTTGGGGCGATTTTAAAATAATCGATTTTTCCAAAAATTCAAAAATTTCACATTTTTTTGCTTTCAGAGCTATTTTTCGCCTAAAAAGGGGCCCTTTTCTTATCGATTTTAATTTTTTATATAACTAATGTGTGCATGCTCTTTCATATTCTGTACAGAAAACTCTTGGGTTCGACCATCGAAAATATGTTATAATTTTTGGAAACTTCACAAAATCACATTTGTTCAGATAACTTTCTGGGTCAGCCAGCTACGGACTCATCACCAACAGAAAAATTGGTCGGCTAATTTCTCCGCACATTTTGAGCCCTACGTGAGCTTTCTAGCTCAATTTTGAATTATGAGGATTCCGGCATCAGAACCGGAGAATTCCTAAAAGACGGCTCTGAGACCTGCGACCCGGATTGATCGAATCCTTGTCTACTGGGTACTCTCACAAAAAAGTTTGGTCGAAATCAAAAATATTTTTTCGAAAATTGTTCCGAAAGCTGGATTTTTCCTGCAATCTCTCGTGATACCTCTCTTAACTAATTGGTTGATTGATTATTTCCAGTTGCCAACCTCTCATCTCCGACGCCAAGGCTCAGTCTTCACTTCGTACGTGCACACGACGGCTGCAGTGGAAACGACAGGCGGGAGAGGTCTGCGAGTGCTCCGTTAACGCCGGACTAACGTAAGCGACTTAAACTTAAGCAACTTAAGTAACTGTGGTAGGGTAAATAAGCTTACTCATTTTTGGTTTAGTTTATAAATCGTTTATCAACTTATATACCAAACTAAAGATAAGCAACATATTTACGCTGAGCAGCAAAATTTGTACTAAAAATTAAAGCTTTTGAAAAAAAAACATCTGAATCAAGGAAAGACAAGCTGCCAAATATTAAAAGACGATATTGCCACATCTTCAGTATACTTCGACATTCAAAAATGCGGAATTTCAGCGACCTGAAGCAGTACTGCGGCATGTTCAAGCTGATGGCGCGTCGTTCCGGACACCATCACAGCGGCAAATAAACCAGTAGTCGATCGGCGACGCCAACGACCGTACCTATAGATGTTGGACAAGTCGCCGCTCTGACCAGCCAACCAAGGCCATCTCCCACTTGTACTTAGCATTACTCGCATTTCACCACCGTTCGATCAGTTTCAAGGTCGAACTAACATACATCCTGCTATCTCTCTCTCTTCTTCTATCAACAACGAGGTCCACACCCACTGATAATCGATATCTCCACAACGCCCCCTGATACAGTATGCGTATCTTCCCGCCGTGACCCGACGAGCTAACGACCGCGACGTTTCAACAGCAAAAAAGACGCGATTTCGCATAGGTCATGTTCTCGTCGAGTTACGCAACTCCACATGACGACTTTTGAATCATTCTGCGATCCCCCTCCCTTCCTACTTGTTGTGATCAGCCGAGTTATCGTACCCTTTCGGCGCTGACTCAGAGATCGCCAAGATTATCAACACCTTTCCCCCCTTCCTTGTCTGTGACAGAAACAAGTTCCCCCTTTTTTCGTAGTCTGTGCATAGGCGAAACTCATATTACAAATCGATAATATCGGATACTACCGTAACCGCAAATATTATCATCGCCAATCGTGTATATTGTACAGATGGAGGCGAGAATCTCACACACTTATTATTTGTTCGTCTAATCGAATCGATAAAAGTATGCATCTATGATCACGTGAGAGCACTGGTGCAAGAAAAGGTTGCAATCTATCAACACCAAAGTGATCGAGAGAAGCACACTCAAAAGCACTTTCACTTTTCAGGATTGAGCAACTTTCACCTCATTCAATAGCCGAGTTTTCACTTCTCTCTCGCTTAGCTTTTTTCACTCGACAGTTTCACTCCTCCTCTGGCTTTCGTATATCTTATGCTTTCACTACTTTCGCCAGTTTAATGTCCCCATGTTTCGCAATATAGTTTATCAAAAATCTGAGTGTGACTGACCTAGTGGTTGTAGTGTGTTTGCTACATTGACCAATTGTTTCATCATTTAAAGTGTTAACTAGATAATATTTGCGATAATCTGGAAACCATAATGGACTGCCATCAGCGAAACGGCATCCCTAGTGTTGACAATGATGATAGGTAGGGGTGAAATGTGGTTGTTGGAGGGGCGAGAAGGGTCGGAGAGGGGGTGAGAGGAAGTAAATGAATTATGTCGTTCGCTATCGATACTGTCACGGGACGTCCGCGTTCGCCGGGTGTTTTATCACATTTCTATCACCTATCTTGTCTTTTCACCCCTGCAATCAAGTGAGTGAGTTGAGGAGAGAGAGAGAGAGAGAGAGAGAGAGAGAGACGGTTAGAAGGAGCGGCAGCAAGACGACACTTCCCAACACCACACCCTTCCGTTTACTACTGCTGTTGCGACAGATTTTTGAAATTATCATTGCTCTTAATTATTTCAACAAATTGTTTTACGCATGACCAATGTCAAAGTTACGTCGATTTCTGCATTGCTGTTATAGCTGTAGCTGGAACATTTTATAATCGGTAGTTTTCATATTTAGCGCTTACAAATAAATATAGATTCTTCACCCATACTTGATTGTTATTCGAGCAGCAGTCGCATACCAGACAATACAATTTTGGGGTGTTCACAACCTATGTTGAAAGTAGATATGTAATTAGCTGCTTATCTCATTACACACTCCTTATTTCTCTCAACGTTTCTTGCAAAATCGCTTGAGTTCTCTATTATGCGGATTACTCTATATTCCTATTATAGTTGAACCGTTACCACTAATATGCAAAATCGTTGATTTTCAAGTTTTTAAATTTTATTTATATTCAGCCCTCATGAGCGAGGACGAGGAGCCGGACAACGGCGAGAAGCTGCAGGTGGACAGAAAACGGCTGGAAGCCATGATCACTGGTATTATACATTTAGAAAAAAACGAAAAAGAAAACTGCCCTTTTTTCATCTCACAAATTCTCTCTTCAGCCGTTGATCGATCGGAAAATATACGAAAGGCGGAGACTCCGGCTTGTTTTTGAATGTTCAGTTTGTATGCAATATCAACTCTCGGGCTTATCTGACGGGAGCGCAAAAATCATGTACGCGGCTCGTAGAAGCCCAACTTACAAGCAAGCGCCAGCTTTTCCAGTGATGATCTTGTTGATGAAAACTGGCATATTAAGCGCTAGTGGCCACAGCTCCACTTTAGCGATCAAGACAAATTGTATTAAGCAACATAGCATTTCCTGTCTTTCTTATGGTTAATATATACCTGACTTTTTGTAAAAAAATTTGAGCCCTGTACGATCATTTTGAATTAGTTGTGCTGCCTACACCGTCCTCGCACTGCGATCTTACATGGAACGCGTTTTAAGGTCAGCCAGTCTACGGCACGGACATTGTGCTGCCGAATGCGATTGACTTCTTTGACAAAGTGGAGTCGCTCTCTGGCGCCTCCATTCTGTGGCCGAACCAGCTTAAGATTGGAGCGAAGACGAAGAAAGTGAGTGTTATCTTTATTCGGAAGTACACACAGAAAAAAGTCTTATATTAGGCCCATGACCCTTTCAAATGTCTTATATATAAGACTTTAGAAAGGGTCAAGGGCCTAATATAACACTTTTTTTCTCTGTGTAGAGTGCGAAATGTGAGACCACGGTCTCCGCATCTCGCACACTCTCTAGACCGGTCGAAAGTCGAGAAAGACAATGCGAAATGAACCTTGGTCTCAAAAATGGACCTTGGTCTCACGAAATGGACCTTGGTCTCACATTTCGTACTCTATTCGGAAGTTGATCGACTCAATAACCAGCTGGACGTAAAGAAAAACAACTGATACATAAGTCGCTGAAGTACTGTAGCCACACCATGCACGACACTGTTTTGCAGGATCCTTTCGTCAAAATTCTCGGAAGCCCAGAGCAAGTGGAGAGCGCGCGCCAGCTCATCTCCGCCACACTCCAGCGAAGGGTAAGCGCTCAAAAGTTTTTTTTTATAAAAGAATCATACATTTGCTGCTCTCCAATGTTAGCAAATGGTAAATCAAAGTGGACTAGACATTCTAAGGACCATGATTACAGCGGGACCGCGTTACTCTCAAGATCCTGCTTCCTCACGAGAGCCACTCGCACATCATCGGGCGGGGCGGGCGCGGCAGCAAGAGAATCATGCAGGACACCGCCTGCCACATCCACTTCCCCGACTCCAATCGATACAATTCACTGTGAGTGGTGGGGATTCCCCTTCTTAATTCTTATTTCAAGAGCGTACTTTGCTCATTCTCTATTATTTACAACAACCGTTGGTTGAGTTCCTTCGTTCCCCATGTTTGAATTCGGGAATAATGTCCTTGAGCCCAATCTATTTTTGTAGAAGCCATAAGCCCAATCCATTTTCATGAGCCCAATCTTTTTCTGGGGCCCGTTCTATTTCCCTGATCCCGAGCAAATCGAACAGAGCCATAACGACTAGTGTTGGCTATTCGGCTTTTGCGTAATGCAATTCCTCCCCCTCTCCTTTGCGGAATGCAATAGGCTCCGCCCACAATTGCATTACGCAATTCTGAGGGGAATCTATTCGGCGCCGCAATTAATTGCATTACGCAATTCGGGGGGGGGGATCTATTCGACGCCGAATAAATTTTCCTATCATAGACCAGCACTCAAATGCGATTTTTTCCGGGATTTTTTTCGATCACTTCAAATTCCACATTGATAGGAATGAATGAGAAAACCTTCCCAGGGGCAGGGGGGCTTATGTGGAACGTCGCATCTGCTTGATTTTCTACCTTTACTGTGCTGTGATGAAAATAACTAAGTGACAAATTATTCATCTCTTTGAGGTGTGAAGAACATAATTCCAGCATCTATAGAGTATCTATTGACAGACCAGTGACATAGTGCACGAGAGGGACTAATCCATTTTATCAAGATCATTTCACTTCTGACCCCTCTCTGGATGCCCAGAATCTGTATGGGATATGAGTTGGCTCTTCTAGCAACTCCCACTAAGATTTCTAGGGCTCCAGAGAGAGTCAGAAATGAAATAGTCTCCCTATAAAGTGAAATAGTCCCCCTTGTCAACGCTCCTTGTCACGCTCTGTGTTTTCTCATTCACTCCTATCAATGAGGAATTTTAAGAGAACGCAATAATTTCTCAAAAATCCGCGTTTGAGTGTTATGTCTTTGATCGGAAAATCTATTCGGCGCCGAACAGATTCCCCCTCCCCCCGAATTGCGTAATGCAATTAATTGCGGCGCCGAATAGATTTCCCTCAGAATTGCGTAATGCAATTGTGGGCGGAGCCTATTGCATTCCGCAAATCCGCAATCGTTTAGTCAACCCTAATAACGACAATCCTGCCTTGATGAAGTGTGCGTCTAATTCAACATTAAGGGACCCGCTCGAGGAGGCGACCAAGTCCGACCAGGTCTCCATCACGGGCTCGCCGTTGCAGGTGGAGCGGGCACGATCCATTCTGAGGGTGAGCAAGTCTCTGATCTTCTTTAGACGCGTATTAGGCGCACATTTACTGTCACACATTATTCCGTTGTACCTTCGGGCGTCGATAATATATATAGATATCTTCTGCAACGAAATGCTAACGATTTTGATTGCGTGCTGAGTAGTCAATCAGTTTCGCATATCACTAAGTATAATCACTCTAGCAAGCGGTATTCAACACTATCATGCTTTGACAGGAAAACCCGCGAAAATATCTAAAATTGGTAAATTTGTGGTGTAATTAGCTTGTCATCAAATTACGCCGTTATTTGCAGTCGGAGTGCCTCATCGTCATCAGCTTCGAGATTCCATGGTTCTCGCCGTCTCCTCCACCCATGCCTACCCTACTACCATCGGTTTGACTCCATTCATATTCTCGATCTCTCTATCATATTCCAACCAATAATGGAAGGATTTGTATACGGCGCTAGAATGCCTGGTGGTCATTGCTTGCACGACCTTTTTTACAATCGATTGCCCTCAAGAGCGTTTATCATTTTTCGAGAGGGACAAAAGAGGGTACGGTAGGGGGATGCGGGTCGGGACAAGAACAGCCATCATAAGTGCGGGGTACGGTATTGGGAGGGTACGGTATCATGGGATGAGGACATGGGAGGAGGTCTGTTGTCGAAGCTGATGACGATGCAGGTCACCGCCGCCGTCCTGCCGATCTCGTCAATGTGGTTGGTATCACTTCGGGCGCCCGAGAAAGACGTCGTCGCGATGCAGGTACAGCGGTATTACATTTATAAAATTATACGATCAAACAAAATGTCGAACTGGGGACTTCCTGTGTTTACCGAGACGAGAGAGCACGCAAATGCGAGAGGGTCGCTATGATAAACAACGGAAGTTCGTTATTCGGCTTTTTGGTATGATCGTATCATTTTATAAATATAATAACTGAGCAGCATAGTTGTCTTTTGAATCTGAGTGTCTGGCATTATAGAAAGCTGTCATCGCTTGGGGACCTCAGTGCTCATCGATGTAGATCAATTTACGTTTCCTACTACATACTTTACCGGACGGTTGAAGAGTGTGTGAAATGAAATGAATACATTGATGAACTCGATTAATGCCGAATTATACTCAGGAGAGTGTGTCCATCGTCGTGGCCGCTATTTCCTACCACGTGGGGCAGAGCTGGCAGCCGGAGCTGCGTTTAGACATGCGCCTGCCGTGGATGAAAGGCCCGCGCAGCGACATCATATCCAGGTCACTCTCAGACGTCCAGGCTATCATTCTCTGCATTCTCGTCTTTGCTTCAATAGCAAGGGACATCGGAAAATAAAGAGCCTAGATTTTACCACCAGCGCACATCCTAACGGTGCATTTGAATCTAATAACTATCGACTGAAGAAATACCTTAGAAATACCTACGATATTATGATGGAAACAATGAATTGCAGAACGCACGAGCTGGCACGCTTTGAGAACGTGCGCGCAGAGTTTGCGCACGACTGTCGCTCGCTTTTCCTGCTTGGCACGTTGAGAGGAATCATGCGCATCCGCGCCTTCATTACGGTATATTTGCAAGCATTTGAGATGATATTGAGAATCAAAAGTAGCTTTCAAATTGCGAGAAAAACGCACTGTTTCCTTTTTGAAATTGAAAGAAAGAAGATACAGGACTTTCAATATAAATACAAAAAAAGATGATATATTTGCAGTCTCACACGCCCGTGGCGCTCAGCTTCGACTGCCGTTCCGACGGCGTCCCCATTGACATCTCGCCCATCGAGGCCGCCTTCGACGTCGAGATGAGTACGAAGAGGAAGAATGGAGTACAGAACGTCGACCACACTGTGGGTTGTAGCGTCCTTGAGTTCGCGAGTAGTCAAAGAACCCCCCAAAGTACCGAATACATTGAACAGTAACTTTTTCAATGCCTTTTTTTTCTGAATTTTCCATTTTCGGTTTCTAACATGTGTGGCCTTGCACTAGAGTGCGAAATGTGAGACCACGGTCTCTTCATTTTACGCAATCTCTCATCAATGAACCGGTCGAGAGAGTTAGCAAAATGAAGAGACCGTGGTCTCACATTTCGCACTCTACTGTGCACCTTCAAATTGATCATATTCACTAGCTGATATGCAAAGCACAGCATGTACGTACCATCTACTGACAAAATATTCTACGCAGGTGGTAATCATCCGGACGGTCGAGGAGTACGTCGAGTCGCTGTACCTCGCAAGAGAGCGCGTGCTCGGATTGGAAGAAACGAAGAAGAGAGAGGAAACACCAGCTGTCAATAAGTATATTATCTCAAAGCTCTTTTCAAAATTTAAAAAAAAAACTCCGCAGGATCTGATATTCTTATGATCACTCTGAAAGCCAGAGGACACTTTATTCCAGCTATTTCTCACCTGAGGACAATCTGCTGCGTAGCATTGCCGAGGCGACGAGCGACGCGATGGCTCTGCCACAACACCCGACGCAGCATGCAACGCAGCCAGCAACCCCAGCGCAGCTGCTGCTTGGCGGCTGCGTACCCAACGGCTTCGGGTCCTCATGCAGCGTGCGTCGATTCGTTTCCTTGTTTAACATCGTAGATGGTGGATGTTTTGCTATTTCCTATTACACAATGAAAAGAACACAGCATTGAACTATCCAGTACACTCTAGACACACCGAGAACAGGTAGTACTGACGCAGAGGGGGTGTTCGAGCCATAGTCCGGAGAGAGTAAGATTGTTTAGAGGAACATTATCTGGAGCATATGAATTTGGTAATTTTTTTACGCAATAAGAAAGATACGATTACGGTAATTATATAATAGTCAGCATTTCAAAATATGAATGATGATACAGGACGCCTTCCGATCACCTGACCCCGATGATTCACCGATCGCGCACTCGCTGCTCAAGTCCGCCAAAGAACTGAACAAGAACGCGTGAGTTTCGCTTCCTCATCTTCTAAATATAGTTTAATAGCAAGTTCAAGTGATGCGAGTGTGATCATGGCGTGTGCAAGTTCCGTATCAATTTTGAGAGCAAGAGCATTGTAGCCAGCGTGATGTCCTGTGGTTCCACTTAGTAGAGGTCTTCCGGGTTCATGAATTTCCCACTCCATAAATCATTCTGCAAACGCCTTCTACACACAAAATGCCTCAATCGTAGCCGATATTGGGTAGTCTAGTCAGTTGATCTCGGATACGTATTTTAGTGGCATTCTAAATCGCCGCAGCATTCAACACATGCTACCGAAAGCCTCTGAAGCAACTAATCCCCTTAATTTGTTTTGCTCAATTGAATGCCTTATTTGACTGACACATCAGACCACAATCTCTGCAGTGATCTGTGGAAGGCGGACAGGGTCGATGCCCTTGCTGAGGACGGCGAGCAGGAGGAGTCGCAACCGACTGCGCCTACTCGACAGCAGATGTTGCTTGCAGCAAACAGAGGCGAGCTAATATCCATCTCCAACTATCCCAAGGCGTTCCAAGTTCTGAAAGATGCCTTGACTTAAAGGAGGTATCACTTGTATATAGCCGGTTTTACCGGTTTACCGGTGGTCCTGGCAACAGGCAATCGTATTATCGGGTTGCAGACCACTTTACTTTTTTCTAATGAACATGATCACTTGCTTTCTCATCGGGCTACAACAAACCGAATTAAATAAGTCACTCGTGCAGCCGTGCTGGACGCCTCGTTCCACCACGCGCGCTACCCGACGGATCTCTGGTCCGGATACGGGTTCTCCGCATCGCTTCCCGCGGAATTGATCAAGGTAACGCTAATTATTTGCCATTCTTTTTTTGCAAACTGATCGTGCGCCACTACCCTATCATATTTGATTTACAGACATGGGTGATAGTATTCCAAAGACATGAGTTGAAGCTGATAAATTTCTGACATTGCTTATCGAGAGGAATACAATATAGGTTGTAGGATGGTAATTTCAGGCAGCGCTGGACCAGCAGGATCTCGAGGGCGACGAGAATCACGATGACAACGATGAAGATGTGCTGTTCAGGCGAGCCGATTTTTCTCTCGAGATGTGACACCCAGCGGAAATCACAAGCGCACTATACAAATCATGATGATAGAGATCAACAAAGAAGAATATTCGTTTTGCGTCATACATTTCATGACAACATTGCAGGAACAGCTTCAAGGACTCTGACGAGTACGCGAAGCACGCGGCGAAGAAGATGTTCTCCCCATCGTCGGTAAGATCGCTATATCGCTTCATCAAATCCATTTTGTTCTTATAAGAGAGGTATCACCAGAGATTGCAGGAAGATAGGAACAATTTTCGAAAAAATATTTTTGATTTCGACCAAACTTTTTTGTGAGAGTACCCAGGAGACAAGAATTCGATCAATCCGGGTCGCAGGTCTCAGAGCCGTCTTTTAGGAATTCTCCGGTTCTGATGCCGGAATCCTCATAACTTTCTTCAAAATTGAGCTAGAAAGCTCACGTAGGGCTCAAAATGTGCGGAAAAATTAGCCGACCAATTTTTTTGTTGGTGATGAGTCCGTAGCTGGCTGACCCAGAAAGTTATCTGAACAAATGTGATTTTGAGAAGTTTCCAAAAATGATAACATATTTTCGATGGTCGAACCCAAGAGTTTTCTGTACAGAATATGAAAGAGCATGCACACATTAGTTATATAAAAAATTAAAATCGATAAGAAATGGGCCCCTTTCTAGGCGAAAAATAGCTCTGAAATCAAAAAAATGTGAAATTTTTGAATTTTTGGAAAAATCGATTATTTTAAAATCGCCTCAAATATTTTTTTTCGAAGACCCTGAGTAGTATTATGTTCGGGGAAAATGATTTCGAATGACAATATATGCGCATTGTTTCACGATAAAATGTAAAATCGAGTCAAAAAGATTAAAATTTTGAAGAAGTTTATTATTTTATTGTGATGTAGTATGCATATATTGTCTTTCGAAATCATTTTTCCCGAACACAATACTACTCAGGGTCTTTGAAAAAATATATTTGGGGCGATTTTAAAATAATCGATTTTTCCAAAAATTCAAAAATTTCACATTTTTTTGCTTTCAGAGCTATTTTTCGCCTAAAAAGGGGCCCTTTTCTTATCGATTTTAATTTTTTATATAACTAATGTGTGCATGCTCTTTCATATTCTGTACAGAAAACTCTTGGGTTCGACCATCGAAAATATGTTGTAATTTTTGGAAACTTCACAAAATCACATTTGTTCAGATAACTTTCTGGGTCAGCCAGCTACGGACTCATCACCAACAGAAAAATTGGTCGGCTAATTTTTCCGCACATTTTGAGCCCTACGTGAGCTTTCTAGCTCAATTTTGAAGAAAGTTATGAGGATTCCGGCATCAGAACCGGAGAATTCCTAAAAGACGGCTCTGAGACCTGCGACCCGGATTGATCGAATCCTTGTCTACTGGGTACTCTCACAAAAAAGTTTGGTCGAAATCAAAAATATTTTTTCGAAAATTGTTCCGAAAGCTGGATTTTTCCTGCAATCTCTCGTGATACCTCTCATAAGCAAGTTTCAAAATGACAAATTATGTGCAGGGCGGACTCGCGTCTGTTCTGGAGGACGAGGAACTCGACTCGTCCGCCTACAATTGCTCCACGCTCGACTTCTCGCGCAAGCAGCGCATCCCATCCATCAAGAAGAAGGCGACGCCACGAGCGCGTGCGTATATTATTATTTTTTTATTTTTAAATAAACCTTTGGCTATCTGAAAAACTATTTTCGATTATAATAAATGGCCAAGCAGTACAATAATATGAACAGAATGATTTTCATTCTAGCAGGATGAACACACTCGAACTCCACGTCGAGTTGTACTGTCCTAACTCGCTGCACCTTCAGTATTTGCAGCTACATCCTTCGCTGCGTCGACGTCTCTCTTCGACTCGACTCCTCACTCGCTCTCGACCGATCTGCCTTGGGACATTGACGTCTTCGTCGATCCGGCCATGGTCCTCGCCCAGATTGGATGCAGCGAGTACCTGCCGCAGTTTAGAGCACAGGAGGTACCATTCCCAATACTTGCAACAACACATAATTCACTACAACTTATACCACTGATACGATTGAAAGACTACGTGCGGTTTGTTATAGTGTTGTTTCGTCAGTCCCACTCCTTGAACTGATGATGAAGACAGAATCTTTCATTATTGTTATGTTTATGCCGAAACGATATCTAGAATTGCTGCACACCATATTTCCAAACAAACTATGCACTACTCCTGCAACCGTTCAGTGTAACGATACAAAATGAATTTGAAGATGGACATGCGGGCTCTTCTCCTTTCCGACGAGCAGAGTCTCAAGGAGATCGGCGTGACGACGGTTGGGGCGAGGAAGAAGATCGCCCACGCTATACTCAGTAAGTTTAATTTCATATATTCATCAGGAAACAGTGAAGGGGTGGGACGAAAATAAGAAAAAAAAGAAATAAAAAAAGAAAAAAAGAAAAATAGAGAAATTATTCGTCATCTGCTGCATTCCACCAATTGGGATTTTTCTACCTCTAGGCCATCTCTCAATCGATATTGATATGACCCCTGCGGAGGGGGGGGGTAGAAATGAATCAACAAATCAACACTCTCTACACATCCGCTCACGAAACGGATGAAAGTTGAGAGAGGAAAAATTGTTTTTCTCAGTGACGTTTAGGGGGAAACAGATGGACACATTAGATACAACTAGCCAATTACTTATCTTTTTTCTCTGTACTGTGTGTCTCGAAAATACATTTCTCATTTTTTTTTCAGAACTACGCGAATCTGCTCGCGGAAAGGGCTACGATGTCTAATTTTGCTTACCCATTAGGACAACCACAAACGCACCATTAGAACGACGGCTCCTGGGATGATGACTTGATTTCGTGTTTTGTTTCGTATTTATTTATTCCATTCAAACAACTCTGCCATCATCGGAGGCCATCAATCGCATGTGTTTTGACAAAGACGGAAATCCCATAGACAAAACCATCATCTACTCACTTTTTCCACCCACTTTCACCGCTTATTTCTTGCCATTCATTTTAGCCATATCACCGATTGTTGTGTGCCTTGATAAAGATTTATGGCAATGCCGACAGTATTGAACAAGAGCAAAATGAGAATGCAAGAATAAATAAATTAGTTAATATGGTATTAATACTTGTATCTTGCATAGACCCTTTGTCCCTTTCTTATTAATCCAGGCGCGATGAGTGATGCATTGACGCCAAAGACGGGTCCCGTTCGGCCATTGGTCATGCGACCATCAGCTACAGGGCGGAATCTGGAATAAGACAACGTCGTTTTGTCTTTTTCTAGAATCAAATAACAAAGAATCAAGCCGACGTTATGTCACACAGCGGGCGAAGGGACTTTGTACTGAAAATGGTACAATACACATGCGACCATCAGCTACAAAAAAAATTGACCGGAAATTTAAATCAAGGAATTGGAGAATGGAAGGGATGTGCTCACCGTTTCATCGTCCTCACGGGCTCCATGGCCGCGTCTTTCACGCCACTCTCCGGATCCACCGTCGTCACTGTGCATCTGCAATCTTGTTGCGTTTTCAAGGTAACAACATTTTGAGTACAACTTTAGGTTGATTTTTTGAATGTTTCTCCATTGCAGAGTAGTTACAGTACAAACACTATTTCATAATTTATGTGCTACCTCGTGCATAGTTTGTCGCAGTTCAGCACCGTCTCATCGCCAAATCGAATCTGCGCCCATCGGTCCTCGTCCCACGCAGTAGAGCCGAAGATGGTGATGTTCGGCCGGAAGTTTGCTGACGTCACCTTTAACAAACATTTCACTTTCCAATAGAGACACTGGATCATCATAGAATCAGGGGGAAGACATAATTTTGCGCACTAGAGCGTCGGTGATATCTCGTTAGTGGTGTTGTTCGCTGACTTTTTTCTCGATATGAAATTAAAAGAAAAGTTGGGAAACCTGTCGTTCCAAACGCTCATTGAGTGATTCGAGAGACGATTCGGTGGTGACGTAGAAAGGCGACTGCTCGACAAACGAGTTCTGCAAGCCGCCATGCTCGAACTTTCAAAGATCAAACGATCATCGCGTAAGTTTGCACATATTGTTTGAGTTCTTGAAACACCCAATCTCACTGTTCGAAAGACTACAAATATATCTTGCGTTGTTTTCCAAGAGAATCTCGGTTAGTCTCTGTAACCTCCAACCTTTTGTTGTGATCCCAGCAGTTTCTTGCATAGCGACACCATCTCGTCTAGTACGGAAACCGTCTTGGGAGGGCAGTACAACATTCGCACACCTGTATGACAATGAGATGGGCAATTATTAAACAAGTGGATCAGGAAGTAGAGATGAGATGTCCGGTGTTGTGCCTATTATCTTGTTCTCATAATCGCTTATCACTTGTTCTCCTAACTATCAGTCGAATGTGGGGGGAAATGATTTCCGTTTAATTTCATACGGGACAAATAATTAATTAATACCATGAATAGCTTGACAGTAATTGTTGAGCAGTTGTGCGATTGCATCCCCGCAGTCTAGTCCACGGGAGTATTCTCCCTTGCGCAACCTGACAAGAATACAAGAAAATAACAGTCACTCTTCTAATTTCTTAGCAGTTTTGATGAAGAATTTTCCAAAATTGCTACTAGAGGCTTTCACATTAAACAGTAACAACATCGAGTCACCCAATTAGCTCACTGATTGCATAACAAACTATAAATGCACCACACAGTTCTAATATTATATGTTGTCGAGAACTGAATTGAATTTAAGTGAACTATCTCACATTGCATTTGTCCATGTGCCTTGCTTTACTACTTCATCAAGACAAGTGGACGCAGTCTGTCCATTGGGCGTTGTCACCGTGAGAAACCGAGCGCACACTTCGACCTGGGAGAAATCGATAAATCCAGAAATGAACGCATCCCGATGCATAATGGAGTCGACGGCCAGAATAACTGTCGCATAAAGGATTTTCCGGAACGAACCGGCTGACTTCTGCCTCCTTTTTCAATGAAATAATTTGTTGACGCTCTCGTACGCACAATATGCAATAATCTGCGTGATGCCTGTCACCCATCCTCGCAAGATCAACAAAAAGTGAGTGATAAAAGGCGCATCCACTGATAAACAAAAGGCAACCTTGAGAATGGCGAGTTTCGGCATTTGCCGCGCGGTGCAAATCATGCCAGAATCCTCGTCGACAATGACAAATTGTCGATCGGCCAGTTCGCCTTGAGATGGACCGCTGTGGGAGCAAGAGAACCAGTCGACCTGCTCATACGATGTCTCAGGATCCCAATTTTTCGTTAAAAAAATAAAAGAAAATGAGTCGAGATGAAGAAGAGACCTTCTTCATCTCGACTCATTTTCTAAGAGACCCTTTCCGGAATATGTCAATTTATAGAAGTTGTAAGTTTGTTGTAGTGTAATAATAACGGATGTTGGAAAAACCTCTTTCCTATAGCACGACTTGACGGGGTAGATCCACAGGCTGCCCACGGTTCCGACTTCCACCCATTCCTCAGTGTATCGCTCCCGAATTAATCGATAAAGCTGAAAATTATTTATTTTGCAGGTTACTGTGTGTTCAGCCTACCGTATACGATACTATCGATCCGCCGAGCGCTGTCGCCAGTAATTTGGCGGCAGTTGACAAATGCATGGACAGTTGAAAGCGGGTGAATGGACATTTCCTGCGATTCGTGGCTCGGAAAATGTCGGGAGGGGCTATTATAGATAAGGAGGAGGCGCCCCGGTGATAAGGATGTTGCACACATGGAACGATCAAAGAAGGGATGGATCAACAAGAACAAATTACTTAATTTTAAAAAAAATGTTGTGTATAGCATATATCACGCCTATCACGAGAGGCTCGGCTCAGAATGGCATTATTCCGGCACAGAGCCCATTTTTCGATAGTAGTTTTTTTCACGTTTTTGGGTTTATATGGCATCATCTCCCGAGTTGGGGGAGCTCAGACATATCAATCGAATCCTTGCGACATTCCGGAGACGATAGTGAAATAATAATGCGGGTTTTTCGAACAGATTTATGTAAATTTACAAAAGTTAATTATTATGCAAATTCACAGACCTATCGAAAAACCAACGAGACAGATCGAAAGAGCATGGAAAAGAAGCCCTAGCTCTAAGAGACAAGTTTTCTCAGAAACTTCATTTAAACATCGAAAAACTGCCCCAAAGTTCAAGGGTGGCAGGTTACAGTAGCTGTATCTAAGCGGGAAATGATTTCCGTGACATAATAACACACGAGGATCTTAGTGGGACCTAGTGGCATCCAAAAACGTGAAAAAACTACTGTCGAAATTGGGCTCTGTGCCAAGCCCAGTCCGAGCCTCTCGTGAGAGGCGTGATATGCAGCCGCCGACAGAATCGTGATCGCGTTAAAAAAAGAACATGATGTACAGTCAAACCCCGCCATCAATACACCATCAACAGACAATGAATAGAATGTAATTACAAATGTATTTATGGCATTTGCACTTATGCATACACGATGAACAGTGGATGCTCACGTCCGGAAAATAGTACGCGTTCGAACTTCCGCGTTCTGTCTGCCTTCCTAATTGCAGCCTTTACTCCAGGAACAAGGAACCATATATTTTCTCTCTCAGGAAAAATACGTTGAATAGCAGTGCACGTCATGCTGCATGATTTTCTCCACCGCTCATTCCCGTTATTTTAATGGTCAGCTCAACGATCACTCGCTTAAAAAGTTTTACTACATCATTGTTTTGGGAGATTTTTTCAATGATTTCCCAAGGCAGCGCGATAATGATACAACGCAGCGACTGTTTCTCGCGAACGAATGTCCGGAGGGAAACAGTAGGGGAGGAGCGATCGACCACTGGCTATTATCGAAAGTGAAACATCAGTTAATTGTAGACGACACGTCCGAATATGGCCGAGGATGAGGAGTGAGTTTCGATTTTTTAGATCTTTTAAATCTAGAAAGATTGTTCCACGGTCAAATCATACAAACCACTATATTTTCTAATAAATGCGTTGTCGGAAATAGCAGTGCAACGGTGAATGCTGACAATTGGATTTTGCTATGTGATCTTTTGCCAATAAGGGTACGATGACCTAATAGGGTATGATAAGGAGAGCTTGGAATGCCTAGAATGGCGATAATCGTGACTAGGCTTCCACCTCCAACTGTGCACTCACAAGACGCCAGCTCGATGCTCGGCTTAAAATCGGGCAGTTTATTTTTTTCGACTCTTCTCTAAAAAAATTCAGTTTATTTACCGTCTATATGCGGAAATCATTTCCCCACTTCAGAGACTTTGAGTACATGCAAGAGGACGAGGCGGTGCAACTCAAGTTCATTCGACCAGAGCAGGTCAGATTTTGGAATTAACATATTTACTTATTCGAGAATTAACTTATTGTCGTTAAATTGTCGATCGCATTTGGTTTCGTTTTCAGAGTATTGATACAGTATTCTGCAGGGAATTTATCACTTTCTCGTCACGATCTTCGTGCTTCTCATGTTCATCAAGATCTTCTCAAAGTATTTCAGCGAGCAGTGAGTCGTCGAATTTAATTGTTTCTAAATTGTTTATAAATATTTTTTATAAAATTTAAAAATAAATTCAGCAAGGACGAGCTCTTGACGGGGCTCTTCCCACTACTCTTCCTGTGGCAGGTATGCCATTTTTTAATAAAAAAATATGTATTTCGCATATTCTATTTTCATTATTAATTTAGCTTAGTTTTAGTTTATAAATCGCGTATCAAGGGGCTTTTCGGGTTCACAGAAAATCGAATGGGAGCTTATTATATACCGACAAAATATGCCGCGCTTTAGTGCGTGCTGGACATTTTCTTCCTGCTGCTCAATTGTGTCTTCAACCTGCCCCGCTACTTCCCCGCCTCGTGGTGGTTCTACTACTCGATGAATGACACCATTTACCCGGTGGCACTCGAGGTTGGAGCTTGTTTCCAACCTCACGATCAAAGCCACATTTCGAAAAAATGTGGCTAATTTCCTCGAAAATCCTTTTATGATCTTAGAGGATATGAGTCCGCGATAGATTACCAAACATATAGCACATTATCGTCAAGATTGCAAAGTGCAGGAGACAGAATCGTGGTAAACAACCTTTTCCGATTTTGGTTTTGCTTCATCATTTTACGAATGGAATGTATCAGTTCGTCGGCACGTATTTGTTCATCTCCATGTCGGTCAACGTGTGCATGATGGCTCTCGAACGAGTCACCGCCACATTCGACATACTAGCGCCCGCTCACAATGTTGGTTTCTATCCGATAAGAGCCAGGAGATCGAAAAACCTTCCATACGATCCCTCATTCATTCTTTCTGGACCACCGCAATGGACCAAAAGACAGCACTATTCATCAAACTTTCTTGTCCTTTCTTGAGCTACAACATATTTACTGTTTAAAAAATAAACAAGAAAATTGCAGGCAATAGAGCGTATACCGCGTGTGATCGTGCTGGCAGTCAAGCTGATCATTCCAGGTTCGACTTCCCCCAGGGGGGATAAAACACCTGCACAATCGTCACGCGACAAATAACTAACTCTACAGAGCGAACACATACATTTCCCCCGCGTTTTTTATCGTATAAGGAAATATATATTCACACAGTAGCAATTGTGCAAGAAAACTTCTAATAAATCATATGAGCGCTCGCGCTGACTGAAAAATATTGTCATACAACAACCACGGAAGTTGTTCAGGCGGAAGTTAATTTTTTTTGTAATAATACATTAGGCAAGAGTGTCCAGGTGAGACGAGTAAATTATGCAATGACTAAAAACGCGCCATCTGGCTCCCTATCTGGTCGCAGCACATCAAAGTGAGGAGTGATGATGAAAAAGTGTGCAAAAGCGAGAGAGACCCTCTCGATTTTACACGCTCTCTCACTCTCCATGTCCGTTTCTGTGGTGCTGACCACACTCAGAGAAAAATTACTTCCCCATGCATGCGAGTTAGTGATTAAATTGCTTAAGCTCTCCACACTTTATCTATGCAGAAACTAAGTAATTTAATCACTAACTCGCTTGAATGAGGGAATAGTTGTATGCAGCCTGCGATTGCAGCCATTCCCGTACGCACTCTCGTCGGTTTGCCCGCGCCCTTCTTCGCTTACGCCGACACGATGAAACTCGTCAACCTATTCACCATGCATCACGGCAAAACGGTATGATACACTCACAAACACTCGTCCTTTTCTTTCACTACACACAAATAGGAAAACGTTCCGCTCCTAAACAGCAGCTACGGCTGCGAGAAAGACACACGCCGAGATATATTAAGAGTGCACGCACCAGCAGTCCATTTCATGAACGTATAATTTTAACTTGCATATCGAGGAACTGTTTTACACTTAGTCAATATAGCGCTTTTTCTAAGAATACTACAACATTTCTTTGACTGGCTTGACTGGCTCGCTCCCCTAGCGCCGTAATGAGGCTTGGAATTTGCGACGGTAAAATCGGGAAATACGAGTGTAAAATGATTCACCCCCTTTATTCCTGTTTACGTTGCTGCCAAGACGCTAGAAGAACTTTGCAAACGTTATTTAATTTAACTTTTAATCGTATTTTTTTCAGCAAACCGAGCATATCGGCCCCTTCGTGATTGTCGCTACAGTAATCACCCTCGTGTGCTTTTCGGCGGTGGTTGTGCGGATTGTCGTAAAGTGCGGCAGGTACGGTACATCCTCCTGACAAGAGGACTTTTATCGATTTTTGATAACTTTTTTGTTTTTACAGCACAAAAATGACGGATGACCTGCGTCGCACCGTGATGGCCCTGAGCCTCTTGCTGCCCCAGGTTCGATCTCTCTGCAATTAGCAGTGTTGCCCACTCGAAATGTCGAAACGAAAAAAGAACCAAGCGTTTCGACTCCGTTTCCGAACAGTTCTCTGTGTCGTTGTTAATTTTCCTTTGCTCACGAACAAAGGTTATTTCTAGTGGTCAACACTAGTAATTAGCAAAATTTGATATGGAGAAGAGAATTCCCAATTTGTACTTTGCATTGCATGTTTACTCTGCAGCACGCTAGACTTTCTTGAAATATTTCATGATTTAAATAAATATTTGATATTTTATCGTAATTGATACAGATCGGCAGCGGCACCTTCGCCGCCATGGGACAAAAGGCAAAGGACGACGGAGATGTACGTATTCTTAACAATTATTTTTCATAGTTTTCAATTTGTAAAAAAATTAAATAACTTGACAAAAGTGTCGCATGTTTCCGTTAAGAAATGAAACATACGTTCAGCTGGACCGTGCCAACTTTCTCGTCGGAAACATGATCAATATGCAGTATTTCTTTGTTCTCACTGGGCCTCTAGTGATTTTCTTTTCTGGACGGGCAAGGTAAGCATAATTTTGTCTTCGGAATTGAGCCTGAGAGAAATGGTGCTGAAGAGAATCAGCGACCATAATTTACTCGTAATACTCTAGGCATTGTTAATAAACTGAAAAAAGCCATTTTAAAATTATTACATCTGATTTCAGACGAGCCCTCTTCAATTCCGTGAAGAGTTCATCCGTCTCAGCGCTAGACCCTTAAATTACTCTCAAGTACATTAACCTAAACATATTTCATATTGGCAACTCCTATTCAAACGCATAAAACATATTCGACAAAAGTGATAAACTTTCAAACTTATGCATGAATATTTTGAAACTTGGTTTTTGAACGCTTCGTGCTCACACATTTCAATAGCCCATAATCATTCACTATTTGACGTCATGCTAGATTCATAACTTCATGAATGATCGCATTCACGAGATTTTGTTCTCTGTCCGATGTTTGTTATCTCATCGAAATATTTCTGCTGCGGAACATTTCATGGGATAAAAGTGCTAAAATTATATGGGATGAAAGAGTTTTCCACCTTCTCATTACTTTCCTCTATTTTTAACCGTAACAGGTAATGCTAATACGATAAGTGTGTCATGCAATACCAAGCTACCGCGCTAAATGGGGCAAGCCAGTAAGCCAGCTGCAACGTGGGATTACGTAACCGCAGCTTTCTCTAAACACGCTACCTTGCGCAAACTATGTTGCTACCAATTTACCGCCCCCGTTTGCATGGAAGCTAAGATGCCACTTCCTAACGCTGGGAACATTGTCATTTTGATCGGGAAATTTTTTTTTAAGCTTGACCTTGGTTAACAGAGTCTTATCCGACGGTAAAATTCCACCCATGAAACTTGCGAAGCATCAGCAACGATTGAAGAGGTTTGAAGCAAGGTTGGTCAAATCGGTTCCTGATCTCTTCATTTCACACACTCTCTCGCCAGCAGCCTATCGCAGAGAGTGCGTGAAATGAAGAGAGCAGGAACCGATTTGACCAACCCTAGTTTGAAGAGATTGCATTTGTGATTATTACCGCTAATACAGTACATGTGCGCACACAAATTGTACCAAACAGAAACCTTAATCCACTACGCGAATGCAAATGCTGCGATAAAGACATAAATCTTCCCATTCCACACCCCCGTTGCTGCTCGTATTTCAACATTATTCATCTCATATCAAAGACCACTCCTTTTGTTACCGGCCTCCGCACATCTCATCATTAGCCGAATCCCCACGCTCACAATTATTTCTTTCCGATCGAATTCACACCGATGGTTTCTTCTCCGGATGGCAACACCGGTAAACAGCGCAAGTCGGTTGTTGCTTGCTGTTGGTGATCTTCGGATCATCAAAAGGGGGCGGAGTCTGGGGAGAAAATCTGCTTAAAAGTAAAGGAAGAGGAAGCGGAGTACGGTAAGACGACGCTGCTTCTCGAAGATGGCGGAAGAAGAGGAGTTAGTTTTATAAATTATATTTCAATATTTTTTTAAAATTTATGTTTGGAAGATCACTACTCTTTTGAGGCATAAATCTAGATGGTATAGTAGAGAGCAACCCTATGATCCGTACTACTCCAAGCATAACATAAATTATTCTAGGGAGGTCGATCTCATGCAAGAGGGTGAGGCGCGGACATACAAAATCGTCCGTCCAGAGATGGTACTTTATAATATTTGAAAAACATATTTTAAAATTTAACACCTGCGAGTGGTAGCTCCGGTAGTCGCATTCCAATCTTTCGAACTGGAGGCTGCTTCTAGCATATTATGGACACTAGGCATCCATATTACGCATGATAAGTAAGCAATATAACTTTGAAATACTAAATTAAATCAAATTTCTAGTTCACGTACCATCTTCTCGCTACTATATTCACACTCATCATCTACCTCAAGATCTTCATGAAATTCTTCACCAAGAAGTCCGTTGTTTTTAAATAAAATTACAAAATAAATATGAATTCCGATAAAGGTTTTTTTTCAGCAAGGACGAACTGCTGAGTGGCCTCTTCACGAAACTCTTTCTGTGGCAGGTAATGATTTGTTGCAATTAACTTGCTCAGGTGGTTAACTTATTAATTACGGGTAATTAGGTCGTCGACATTAACCCACTTTCTGGTGGTTACTGGTCAATCAGAGATTGTGATTATTATTAATTATCAATGAGTATTATTTAAATTAAATTTTGTTAACAAGACAGCTTTTCACAGGATGGTGGCTAAGAGTGTGCGCAAAATGACCAGAGCCTGGTACACTATTATTCGCTTGAAGGGGCTGCTCGACTGTTACTACCTACTACTCAACATCCCCTTCAATCTGGGCAGATTCTTCCCGGGAACATGGGATTTCTTCTATGCCGTCAACGATTATCCCTTCTGGACATGGATGAACGAGGTGATTGCATCATCACTAGCCAATCGTCGTTGCGTTTCCGCTCTCTAGAGAGCAATATGACAAAACGATGCGGAGCTCACGCAAACATGCGTCAAATACTACTTGCAAAAAAACACGGAAATGGAATTTTTAAGAGAGCGTCCACGAGAGAACGTTACAAGGGGGTAGGGGTCCCGGATGAGAATTCGATAACCTACCCTCAAACTTTTTTCATGGAATGAGCATCACGAATGCTGATCGACGTCGCATATATTTAAGCTTGAAAAAAATTTTCGAGGTCAAAATTTTTTGGACGAAAAATAAAGTTTCGAAATATTTAGCGAATAGTATTTTATTATACGTATATTTACACGCTGATTCCGAATTTGATAGCTATAACTGCTAAAACACAAGTATGAAAAAGTTATGGTCGAAAAATCAGATTTTTTTGAACAAAATCGAGAATATCTTTTTTCGCACCCCCCTTTGACAACTTCTTACTACTATTTTTGGAATCTACATCAAAAAGTAGGTTTGGAGCCTTCGATTCAGATTTTTAAAAATAGCGCGTTTTTTGCTATAAGACGGCAAAGTTGCTTACTTTTGGATTGTCCTCTCTAATGGTGTCTAATAACTTGAACCCGTCCATTGTTCTCACGAGTTTGGTTTCAATAAATCATTACTATTCAAACGAAAAATAGTACAGTACATTTCGAATGAATACATCGACTTTACGTCTCCATTTTGACGATAAACCGATTTTTTCGACCTAAAAATGTAAATTTCATAAATGCGATGATATCAATCTAATTTGAGGTTGAAAATAAGAGAAACGTTTAACTAGACAGAGTCTGGCTAAGCAAGATCAAAAACAGTCCCATTTCTTTGATCTATGCATTTTCTCCATTTTTGAAAAAAATCGATTTTTTTGTATTTTTAGAAGTCAAAAAATTATGTGTCAAAATGCAATTTCAAACAGTATACATTATTTTGATTGAAAATAAACACAACTGCATCGATTTGAGGTTTATTCAAAGGTCTCTGGGAACTTTTGATGCAACTCGTGGATCAAATTTTTCGATCAAATGGCTTTTTCGAATAATTATATAGCATGACTGGGAAGACAAAAAAAGAGATTAATATTTGTTAGATAAAATTTTGATTAAATGCAAAAATTAATTTTTAAAATTTCGGAATTTTTGAAAAAAAAAATTTCAAAAGTAACTACTATGATCACCATTTTTCCTGGACATTACGTCTACAATATGACTTTCTGTCGTTCACCTCATCACTAAAATATAAGGGTGTCCCGAAAGTCTTTGCACTTTTTTATGTTTTTGCTTCTCACTCTTTTCTCCTTGGCCATATGGGAAATTGTTGTAGTGTGTTAGTATGAGGGCCAGCTCTCACTACTTTTCGAGTGTTGACTAAGTCGGTATAGCACACACGGTGCCTTCTGTAGAACTGCAAACTTACCATACTCAGACCTGAACTTCACTAGTTTTGAAATTTTATCTCGAGTAGGAGTCGAAAAAGTTCGCCCAAAGTGCCAAATGAGTCAACGGGTGATTGCGGACAATTTCTGAATAATTTCGTCATCACTACGCAACATTAAAATTTCAACTTGTTTTTTGAACCGCTGAGATTTTCTACGTAAAATCGGTGGCTATGAATTACTATTCACTTATAATTGTTTATAAACCATATTTGGTGGGAATTTGGGATGAAGGAGTAGGAAATTTGAAAATGTCGAAAAAAATATTTCCGACGATTTTCGAGTTTTCATTAATTGCGAAGAAATTGTCAAGAGTTAGTACTGGAAATGCTAGTTAAATTCACTCTAATTACATTCATAAAGTTTTATTTAATTTGCTTCAATATTCATATAGATTTAGAGTCTGAAAGTTAAATTTCGGAAATCACATAATTGCATATTGCATCACTACTAGGTAACATTCCGACAAACCAACGGCATAATTAATTTCGTTAATTTGTTGTATTGATAAGACAAGTGACAATTGGTGGCCAGGAAGTGTCTTTTTTCTAAAATTTTCGAAAAATTAAAAGTGCAAAAACTTTCGGGACACCCTTATACCATTGCCCATTAAAAATTCGAGAGTACTTAGAGTGTTCCTTTTTTGTGATTTTCATGAAATTCATTAGTTGCCATTCGTACGGAGTTAGATGTAGTACACATTTCGATAAGTATCTGAACCAAAAGACATTAGAGATAATTTATAATAGGGAGTAAAAATATTTTAAAACTGAGTCAAAAGTAAGCTTTACATAACCGTAGATATATCAAATATTATTTGTAGCTGCTACAATAAAAATTTAAAATTGTGATTTGAGGAATATTAAGGAATGTATGATTTACTCACGTTTAATATCTGCATAATAACTGTGAAAATACAATTTTACGCCTACTAATGAATTTTCAACTTGATTCCATTAAATCTCGTCAACTGTGTGAATATTGTATTTTAATTTCGAAACCTTTCGAATTGTTTTTTTTCGAAACTAATGAATTTCATGAAAATCACAAAAAAAGAGAACACTCTAAGTACTCTCGAATTGTTAATGGGCAATGGTATTTTAGTGTTGAGTGAACGACAGAAAGTCATTTTGTAGACGTCCAGGAAAAATGGTGATCATAGTAGTTACTTTTGAAATTTTTTTTTCAAAAATTCCGAAATTTTAAAAATTCAATTTTGCATTTAATCAACATTTTATCTAACAAATATTAATCAGTACTGACATATCTTCCAGGTAAAAAAAATAAAATGTAAGGGTCGTCTTCCCAGTCATGTTATAAAATTATTCGAAAAAGCCAAAAAGTTGATCCACGAGTTGCATCAAAAGTTCCCAGAGACCTTTGAATAAACCTCAAATCGATGCAGTTGTGTTTATTTTCAATCAAAATAATGTATACTGTTTGAAATTGCATTTTGACACATAATTTTTTGACTTCTAAAAATACAAAAAAATCGATTTTTTTCAAAAATGGAGAAAATGCATAGATCAAAGAAATGGGACTGTTTTTGATCTTGCTTAGCCAGACTCTGTCTAGTTAAACGTTTCTCTTATTTTCAACCTCAAATTAGATTGATATCATCGCATTTATGAAATTTACATTTTTAGGTCGAAAAAATCGGTTTATCGTCAAAATGGAGACGTAAAGTCGATGTATTCATTCGAAATGTACTGTACTATTTTTCGTTTGAATAGTAATGATTTATTGAAACCAAACTCGTGAGAACAATGGACGGGTTCAAGTTATTAGACACCATTAGAGAGGACAATCCAAAAGTAAGCAACTTTGCCGTCTTATAGCAAAAAACGCGCTATTTTTAAAAATCTGAATCGAAGGCTCCAAACCTACTTTTTGATGTAGATTCCAAAAATAGTAGTAAGAAGTTGTCAAAGGGGGGTGCGAAAAAAGATATTCTCGATTTTGTTCAAAAAAATCTGATTTTTCGACCATAACTTTTTCATACTTGTGTTTTAGCAGTTATAGCTATCAAATTCGGAATCAGCGTGTAAATATACGTATAATAAAATACTATTCGCTAAATATTTCGAAACTTTATTTTTCGTCCAAAAAATTTCTGAAAATTTTGAAAAAAAATTTTGACCTCGAAAATTTTTTTCAAGCTTAAATATATGCGACGTCGATCAGCATTCGTGATGCTCATTCCATGAAAAAAGTTTGAGGGTAGGTTATCGAATTCTCATCCGGGACCCCTTTCCACTCTCTCGTGGACTGTCTCTTAAATGATATTGTATCTCGGGCGTTACCTGCCATCATTCTAGCAGAAAATGAAAAATCACTATTTTTAGTTTTGCATTTGCGAAGATTCAGGAGAATAACAATTAAGTATTGCATGACAAATCATTAAAATAGTGTTATTTACAGCAAACGACGACATTCGTTTCCGTGTCGCAAACGAGCAACGTTGGATTGCTCATTTTCGAGAGACTCATGGCCAATTTCGACTTCCTCGCGCCGGTTCACAATGTGAATACAATAATTATGTTTTTAGCCAAAAATCTTGCAACGTTCACATTGCCAGCTAATAGATTCCTAGTAACTGGATCACGCCGGTAAATAGGTCTGGCGCAAGGTGGGCACTCCAGACTGAATCTGCCCATTAGTGACACTGGCCTAGCAGTGTTCTCCCGCGAGCCCAGCTCGAAGTCGGGAAGTGCTTTTACCTTTACCTAACTGGGAAGGTGAACGCTCTCTAATGTTTCCTTCATACAGAGATGTTCCCTGACTTGCATCCTTCCAAAAGCACTTTCGCTTCGGTGAGAAAACGAGAGAGCGACGGGAATTAGGAAGTTGGGCAACAGTTCTCTAAGTGCTACTAGCAAATTTGGGTTCTGTATAGTGCTAACTGTGGAGTTTCCTTAAGCGTTCCTATCTCGCAGCATTCTAACAAAATGCAATGAGCACAATAAATTTCGAACGAGGTATAAATCTAACAATGCGATCATTGATTGAAAAAAAACGTTAGCAAAACAATCGCATGAAAAGCCGTCGTGAGACAATTCATTATTTCAAGGGAATTGTTTTCAACACAAATGTTCCCACTCAATGTATATTACAGTGTGAGACCTTTCGCATGATACAGTAATCGGATATTTTAAATGAAAAAGGAGGTTAAAGATTTGATTGCAAACTGTTTTTTTAATAATAACAGTCAATAAAAATAAATGAATACGAAATTGATCGGCCTGTATCAAAAAAGGAAGATACGATAAAGGGACTATCTCCTCTCATTTTAATCTCAAGAAGAAAACCCACTCATTCTCTCAAGATCGAGCTGTCCAGTAGGAATTTCTGAAAAGAAATGGCGACCTGTCGTAGACAGTGTATAAACAAATACTAAAAAATAGCATACAACAAAAATTAGACTTTTTAAATCCCAAAGAAATGAAGAAAAAATTAAAAGATGAATATTGTCGTTTCATTCTGATGTTGCAAAACGATTATTTAGATGCTTGAACGTGTGCCTTGGATTATACCGCTAGCCGTCAAGATTGGCATCCCAGGTGATTCATCATGTCAAATTTAGTAGCCTTCTCATTAACAAAATCTTTATAATTTCCTTCCAATATGCTGGTTTACAAAATATAACTAGCGATGTAACAGAACAATAACATGTTGTTTTTTATCATCTTTCCATCATCGTAGGTACACTCCCTTATCCGTTCGAGGAAAGTGTAGAGATGGTGCCAATTGACACTCAATTGTCATAAAAAAAGTGTTCTCATAAAAGAGCAAGGGATAAATCCAGGAAGTATTTTCAGCCATTCCCGTGAGTACCCTCTTCGGACTTCCCGATCCCTTCTTTGCCTTTGAAGACTCGATGACTGTCATCAATCTGTTCGTAATGCACCACGGCAAACCCGTAAGCTCGTTCTTCTTTTCCTGCTGCATAAAATCTCTATATCAGAGACTATCTGAGAGGATCGAGTTTCCCCCCACAGTGGCCGTACAAGGAAGGATAACCTACCCTGAAAAAATTATCCTAGGGTTAACTTTCTGCCTAGAAACCGAAAATCGACCTTAGAAGTTGTGATTTTCAAACCCGGCTGAGATATGTTTCATCACATGTACAAAAGTGAAAAAATTTAAAAAATTTCAACGCAAACTATACCCCAAATTAGATAGTAATTCTTATAGAACATCTCGTGTACATCATTTTCACCGTTTAAGGTGAGATTAAAACTGAAGTATGAAAAAAGTTATGAAATTTTGAAATTTCAGAAAAATTTTCTTGAAAATTTTTTTCACACACGGGGGAATATGGATATGTTTTTTGGATTCCTCGCCAAAAGTTACCTTTGGTTGAATTTTTTTGTCGAAATCGATTGGGCCCGTTGATTTTTAATAAATTATTGAAAAATAGGCCTTTCTGAATTTCAGCATTTTTTCGATTTACATTTTTTATAGTTGTGGTCTGTAACTGTTCCGAGTATGTTTAAAACATCTCTCACGTAATACAACGCTGATTAAATTTCATAAACGATATTTCCATCTTGTACTTCAATTTTTTAAACATATTTCAACACTATTTATTGTTTATAAGCCACCCACCAGAAGCTCGCACTTGACCTCAAAGTATAACTGTATGTCTGAACGTCTGTTTGTATGTTTTTGACGTACAGTTTGCAATCGAATTTTCACCATTAAAGCCGCTTTTTCTTCTCTAAACGTTTTGCATATATTCCTTCACTAATAGAACATTGAATTATTTGTATGTATGTTTGTCTGTCTGCCTGTCTGTCTGTCCGTTTATTGTTTTTGTGTTGCAGAGTGACGCATTTTTTCATTTCTCCTCTAAATCGCTTCAAATTTTGCAAAAAAAAATCGCTTAAAATCTTCTCAGAACCTTTTGCACATGATATCTGATAAGAATTCCTTTCAAACTTTAAATACAACAGTGCACTAATATCATGGTCAAGTGGATAACGCGCCGGACTTCCAATCCGACACCCCCAGGTTCGACCCCCGCCGCGGGCAAACCTTTTTCCGCATTTTTCGCAAGTGTCAGAAGGCGTCCTTACACGATTTCAAGTAACGTGTATCACGTTTTCACCTGTTTTGCCGAGTTTTAACACGACAGATCGAAAATTTCAAAATTCTCCAAAATGATTAGGGGAGCTTGGGGGATCACAGGAGAGGTGTTTTGCAATGTCTGAAAAGTTTCTGAATGTGTCAGACCCGGTTTTTTTTGTCGTGAAAAATCGAAATTTTAGAAATTTCGCCCAAAACGCAAAAGAGAGTGTCTGGGAACACATGAAAATTGTTTTGAAATAAATGAGATGTGTCTAAGAGACCATCCACGAGAGGCCGGGGCGCTGGGGGGAAATTGTCGGATGCCTTTTTTGCAACCTATGCCAATAACTTGGTGGTGAAGTCAGCATCACAAGTGCTGATATTTGGCCAAGTAAGTAAGGTTCTGGGTCCCGCCCCGAAAAGTTACAGTAACCCCGGTTTCCGATATCGATTTTTTTACTATTTTAAAAAGCGTGTTTTTATAGGTTTTCTAGGTGTGTTTTGCGAAAAAAAATTCGAATGAAATTACTCAGGAAGCGATCAGACATCGATGAAGGGTCGAAAAATCGAATTTTCGAAGTTTTTTGATCGTCCTGGAAAAAAAATGCCCAGGTGACACAAACCATTTTGCAATTTTTGGAATCCTCATCAAAAACTACATCGGACAGTCTACTTTATGGACTGCGAGCTGTGGTTGCGATGTCCGTAAATGAGGTCTGAATATTCGGATATTAGCGGACCTCGTCGAGTGTTTGTCGATATTTCTTATCCGAATTGCGACATATCACGTGTATCAAGTGATATATTATTTACCTACAATGCGGTGAACATGAATGACACAATTATTTCATCGCCAGTCGAAAACAATTTCAACATTTTTTTCGACCATGTACCCGGGTTCATGGAATTTTCGCAAAAAATTTTTTTCTCAAAAGTCGATGTACCTGTTTGAAATGTGTTCATTACTTGAAATTCAATATGTGTGCACCGTATTTGACTATGAATATTGTAATAATTGACTGTCATGGTGCAAACTATGAAAGAAAAATACCAAGTTAAATTACATGTAAACACATTAATTCTGGATGTATCTAGCTCTTTTATCGTCAAATACGGTGCACACATATTGAATTTCAAGTAATGAACACATTTCAAACAGGTACATCGACTTTTGAGAAAAAAAAGTTTTTGCGAAAATTCCATGAACCCGGGTTCATGGTCGAAAAAAATGTTGAAATTTTTTCCACCTGGCGATGAAATAATTGTGTCATTCATGTTCACCGCATTGTAGGCAAATAATATATCACTTAAGAAATATCGACAATCACTCGACGAGGTCCGCTAATATCCGAATATTCAGACCTCATTTACGGACATCGCAACCACAGCTCGGAGTCCATAAAGTAGACTGTCCGATGTAGTTTTTGATGAGGATTCCAAAAATTCCAAAATGGTTTGTGTCACCTGGGCATTTTTTTCCAGGACGATCAAAAAACTTCGAAAATTCGATTTTTCGACCCTTTATCGATGTCTGATCGCTTCCGGAGTAATTTAATTCGAATTTTTTTCGCAAAATACACCTAGAAAACCTATAAAAACACGCTTTTTAAAATAGTAAAAAAATCGATATCTGAAACCGGGGTTACTGTAACTTTTCGGGGCGGGACCCAGAACCTTAGTTACTTCGCTTAATATCAGCACTTGTGATGCTGACTTCACCACCAAGTTATTGGCATAGGTTGCAAAAAAGACATCCGTTGGGTATGTCCGGCTTCTCGTGGATGGTCTCCTAAACGTATCGCAGAATGTTCTAAAATTTGAAAGTTCTCTACTATGTCACTTCGCGGCTCTGTGGCAACTTCGTTCGATTGCTCTCAGCCTCACAAAGCTTTCGCAACGAAAACGCAAAGTAGAATGCTTTCAAATTTTAAAACAAGATCCGACACGTTTAGACATTTCTTTTTTTTTATTGCAAAACACCTCTCCTGGGGGTGTCGGATTGGAAGTCCGGCGCGTTATCCACTTGACCATGATATTAGTGCACTGTTGTATTTAAAGTTTGAAAGGAATTCTTATCAGATATCATGTGCAAAAGGTTCTGAGAAGATTTGAAGCGATTTTTTTTTGCAAAATTTGAAGCGATTTAGAGGAGAAATGAAAAAATGCGTCACTCTGCAACACAAAAACAATAAACGGACAGACAGACAGGCAGACAGACAAACATACATACAAATAATTCAATGTTCTATTAGTGAAGGAATATATGCAAAACGTTTAGAGAAGAAAAAGCGGCTTTAATGGTGAAAATTCGATTGCAAACTGTACGTCAAAAACATACAAACAGACGTTCAGACATACAGTTATACTTTGAGGTCAAGTGCGAGCTTCTGGTGGGTGGCTTATAAACAATAAATAGTGTTGAAATATGTTTAAAAAATTGAAGTACAAGATGGAAATATCGTTTATGAAATTTAATCAGCGTTGTATTACGTGAGAGATGTTTTAAACATACTCGGAACAGTTACAGACCACAACTATAAAAAATGTAAATCGAAAAAATGCTGAAATTCAGAAAGGCCTATTTTTCAATAATTTATTAAAAATCAACGGGCCCAATCGATTTCGACAAAAAAATTCAACCAAAGGTAACTTTTGGCGAGGAATCCAAAAAACATATCCATATTCCCCCGTGTGTGAAAAAAATTTTCAAGAAAATTTTTCTGAAATTTCAAAATTTCATAACTTTTTTCATACTTCAGTTTTAATCTCACTTTAAACAGTGAAAATGATGTACACGAGATGTTCTATAAGAATTACTATCTAATTTGGGGTATAGTTTGCGTTGACATTTTTTTCATTTTTTCACTTTTGTACATGTGATGAAACATATCTCAGCCGGGTTTGAAAATCACAACTTCTAAGGTCGATTTTCGGTTTCTAGGCAGAAAGTTAACCCTAGGATAATTTTTTCAGGGTAGGTTATCCTTCCTTGACGGCCATATCTCGAGCCTATCAGATAGTGTCTGATATCTTCACCAAACAAGGTTATTGATTGATTTCTGCAGCAACTCGACAACATCGGCCCCGTGATCATGGTGGTGTGCGTGGTTACAATCGGTGGCGCCATCGCCATCCTTATCAAGCTCCTCGTCAAGTGCGGAAGGTCGGTAATGTCAAGACATTTATCATAATCCCGTTACACAAGTGCTATGACATTAGTTAAGTCGTGCAAATGATGTGTGACAGGGTGCGACTCCCGTCCGTTCGTAAATAAGAATGGATTAGACCATTCGTCGTTTCAGCACCAAGATGTCCGACGATTTCCGCCGCACCGCGATGGGCCTGCTCATGATTATTCCACAGGTGGGGAAACGGAACATAAGAATGGACTTTCGTGTACAAGACTTGTCATAAACCAAGGTCCAATCGTTCCCATGAATAGACCTTCTCATACTATTAATGACGTGTGTGATGTTGCCACGTCACCTCATTATAATACGCCATTCGTGTTAGAAACACATTATAACATGCTCCACGGAAGCGCCGCTAACGTGGCTAACATGATAGTATACCAATAATTAATTGTCTAAATGAATAGCGGAAATAATGATGTACAGATGGGCAGCGGATCGTTCGCCTACATGGGACAGAAGGCCAAGGATGACATGGATGTGAGCTACCTTGCAACATTTCACAAAGCAAAGCGCGAAGATAATATGCACACTCCTGAATGAAGTTTTCCGATTAAGGCTTTTACCAAAAAAATTCCGCACCGAGTCATGTGCCAATTTAGTTCCACATCTTTCTTTTGCACGCGCTTCAACAGCCTGTTGTGCAAAATGAGGTAAATTCGATCTGGTCATGCAAACACTCTTGCTCAACAGTGATTTCAGCTGGACCGTGCCTTTTTCCTAGTCGGCAACATGGTGAATATGCAGTATTTCTTCTGCCTCTTCGGTCCCCTCGTCATCTTCCTCTCTTCAAGAGCAAGGTTAGAGACAATTATGTTGCCCTTTTTCAATTCAATTCAATTTACATATCTCATTTATACACTTTACTTACTATACATGTGAGAGATCAGCTAGACATGACAGGATGTTTGACTGTGTTGTGAGCTGGCGTAACGCTTTGAGGAGACGATCTTGCATAAAGTTTTCGAACTTATTTCAAAAATTCTTTTTTAGACTCTAAAATTAAAATGTTACAATGATAATTCGAATATTCATTAAGACTAATTGCAGAGGAGCCCTGTTCAGCGCAAACCCGTCGACCGTGTCAGCAATGATTGCTTGAAGAATGAACTACGAAATGAGAGACTAAGTTCTCTCCTTTTCGCACATTCTCTGATCCACCGAGAGAGTGTGAGGAGATCGTGGTTTCCCATTTCACTCTAAATTACGTCTCAAACATTTTCGAGAATCCATGTACTTATCTTTTCGTAACCAATCATTTCGATACCAATAATTTCGCACATGTAATAGTCCCTCACATTCAGCACTAAAAACACACAAAAGCACCACACTTTTCCGAGTTCCGCTTATTTTGGTAACAATAAAGAAGTTGAATGTTCGACGTCGTTAGTAAATTCAATATCCGCCTTGTCTTGGTTGCAGTTTTTTTATCACCGCTATGTTTAAGTTAATTCAGTGTATTCTAGTTTACCTTACCAAAATTAGCTGGCCACGAATGAAATTGTGCAAATAAGCGACAACGATCGTCTTTTCGTTGTATTTTCTTCTGCAAAGGCGAAACTTTTGCAAACATGCTCTACAAAATACAATTTAGGCACATACAAACATCGCTCATGTTGTTTTATTATTAAATATTACGCCGTTTATGTGGTAAGTTGGACAGTGAAAATACTATAAAATTTCAATTTTATTGAAATTAAATAAAATTCAATTGCATCTGCGTGCTTTGCTGTTGCCCGCATCACGTGTGAAAGCTTCCTTGCCAAGCACATTGCCCTTTACTGTCGATAACAACTCATTACGACCGCATTTCTGCAAGATTCAGCTGACTTGGCTGATTTATTTCCGCCCGCAAAACTCCTTCTCATTTTTAGGTCGTTTCACTGATTGACGGAGAATTTTTCGGAAATGGCTTTCCCGCTTATGATTCACATAAATTCGACCAGGAGAGAACTGGCCAAGGACGTGTTCTTTGCACTGCTCCACATCGAGGTGCGCTAAATTATATGTTATGAAAAATTAGTATACTATATTAATGCTTATCTATTATTGTTATTAGTACGTGTCTCGCCACATACAACGAGGTAATTTCCCTTCACTTTTCACATAGACACGATAAAATCTGATCCAACTCTTCATGTACTCGTATGGCTATGATTCAGCATTCTAACTAGTTTTCGCATAGATAGTGGTGTACAACTGCTTTAAGATTCTCGCCAACGTCCTGTTGCTCGCGCTCCTTCCCTTTGCAGCTGTGGCAATCGCAAGAGCAGGTGCGTACAAAGGGTGAATACTAGGATCACTTTCGGTGCGTCCCGGTGCGCAATCGGTGCAAGCCAGTGCTACCTGGAATCGGAAATATGTTGAAAAGGAAGCTGTTTTAGCTTAAAAGCACTGAGCACCGTCGGTTTCAGTGGTGCACAGCCAGTACGCTTGCAGGGTCATGCGCGAGTAAGTTTCCAAAGGTGATAAGACCTAAATCGCTTTGATAAACTAGCGGGGTTGTATTGAGGTTAAATGCACTACGCTCTATGCGCAACACTACGCTCTATGCATAGTTCTGGGTGTGGTTCGGTCCAGCACTCAATGAAATGTATGTCATATATGGCTCCTGAACTGCGTTTGTATGTCATATATAACATACTGTATGTTATATATGACATACAAACGCAGTTCAGGAGCCATAAATGACATACATTATTCTCTGTGAGGGGGAGCTCGGTAGATGGCCCCAGGTACGGTCCAGGGGGCGCCCGGAAGCCGGCTCCAGGTTCGGTCCAGGGGGAAATCGGTAGCTGGCTCCGGATTTCGTTCAGAGGGAGTTCGATAGCCGGCTCCGAGCTACATTAAAGCTCGCAGTATGCTGGGGATTGTTAATCGCTACCAAGAGTACTGGCTTATTCCAGTGGAAACACTACGCCACTTCGTGGCTCCGTGGCAACTTTTTTCGATCGCTCTCTGCCTCACGAGCCTTTCACAACGGAAACGCAGGATACAGTGTATTCAGAACTTTTAGAACACTTTCAGATACGTTTGCTGTGATCTGAAAGTGTTCTAAAAAGTGTCCTACGCTCTCTGAATCATTTTGGAACATTTCGAATTTTTCGATTTTTCATGTTAAAACGTGTCAGAACACGTTCGGACACGTTTCTGACATCGAAAAACACTTTTCCTGTGACCCCCGACACTCAACGGTGCGTTTGGAGAAAGTTCGAAAATTTCGATTTTTTAAGTTAAAACTCGGCAAAACAGGTGAAAACGTGTTTCACGGTATTCAAAAACGTGTTAGGACCACTTCTGGAACTTGCGAAAAATGCGGCAAAAGGTTTGCCCGCGTCGGTCGGATTTGAATGTCGCGCGCTTTAACCACTTGGCCATGGATTTGGTTTTTTATATTTTGTAAAATTTTAAAGCAATTCTGGTCAGTTATCATATGCAAAAGGTTCTGAGAAGATTGCGTGATTTTGAAGCGATTTATAGCGAAAAGACGAAAATTTTGCGAACGGAAGGAATTAACAACAAAAACAAACAAACAAACAGACAGACAGACGTTAGCATTTTCTAATATATAGTAACTCCCTCTCCCCTAGCCTCCCAATGGTGCCTTCGGATCATGTTGGAATGTCGAACTTGATAGAAAGCAAAACTTGAAAGGAGCATTAAAGTTACCGCGGGGTGGTAAGCGTCCGCGTATTGTCGTCTCGAGAGCTTAGCATTTTATTGATCGTATTCCGGTCGATTTGGTCAGTACGCCAAAACAAAGTTGGAAAAACAAGAATAAAGAAGGAATAGTTAATGTTTTACGAAATAGTTTTGTCTGGAGCTTGCAGAAATGGGGAACAAAATAGTGGGGAAATTATGAAATGTTAATTGCAAATGCAGGAGTCCTTCATCCGAATTTTCGTCTCATCAACCTCTCGACAATTGTGCACTACTATCTCGGAGTGTTTGCTCGAATGGTGATCGTCTACTATGAAGTCTACGATTTACCTGTGACGAGTGAGGTTTACCTTGTATTACTGTTGTGGTAAACATAGCAAAAGACACAACATCAATGAAATTGGTGAAAAAAATTGCAAAACAATTCTGCGTCTATTGTGAGGCCAAGGAATTCCTCGGACTACATCTAGAAAGCATACTTCTCCGGTTTTTCAGCGCAGCTTGTGCGCGCGATTTGTGTGGGATTCGACGCGGCATGCGCCGCGCCTTACACAAATCGGGCGCACATCGCGCGTTCTGTTGAAAGGTCTCGAACGGAAAAGCCAGGTCGGGCAAATAGTCCGGCGCGCGTCTTGTAAAATCCCGCGCGCAGCTTGTGGAATTGGAATCGCGCGCACAAGCTGCGCTGAAAAACCGGAGTCAGTGAAATCCAATGAAGTCGTTGTGTCGTTTCGCAATAAAACAACAAAAAAACGTAAATTAATCATGGCTAAATAATTATTTAAATATTTTATAATTTTAGAATTCTTTTTACAGCTTCTGATTGGCTGATCGTTGTGGCGGACGTCATCCGTGACCAGATGATCGGCTACATGATCAGCTTGTACATCTTATTTTTTTCATTTAAAAACAATTATAAATATTTCCAGAATCGGAATGATCTCCTTTGAGCGGTACGTCGCGACGCTGTGGTGGAAGTGCGTTTAAAATCGAACAACTGTGGTTTTACTTTTTTTCCAATTATCTCTCGCTGATTGGCACGCACGTGCTGTGTAGGAGATGAATGAAACAGCAGAGAAAAGGAAGAGATTTTATATATATAGATTTCAAAGGGCAATACATGCGAATTTGAGGTGGTACGAGCGCCGGGGTTACAGTACACTTTGCGTGTTTTTGATAGCGGAGCTTATCGGGAGCGGGCCGAGTCTGCTGAACGTCGTGCTTTGTGAGCTAGGTTCGTCGAAATATCTAAATTTAACTTTGTATTTTTGAATATTAGGATAGAATTTTGGGAGTGGGAGGGTTTAAATACCTTTCTTTTAAAATTCTACAAATTAAACAAAAATATTGCAGGCTACTATCGGCACGAGATAAACTTTGTCGTTTTCGGTGTCATTGTCCTGTTAAGTGGGCTGGTTGGTGAATTTTTATTATTGAAATTCAATTTTGGAAGCATTTTTGGAATAATAGTTCCCCGATTTTTATGAAATGCTGCCTAATTTCCAGATATATCAAATCGCCTATAGAGGCAACAAGCGCATTCTGCGTTCGCTCAACGCTTTCTCATCCTCTTACACAGTGAATCAACTCTTTCAAGTCAAAGAGAATCTGCGCGTTCTCGAGGTATACTGACTATATATATATATATATATATATATATATATATATATATATATATACATATATATATATATATTTTTATACGGTCTGGCCCAGGCTACGAGAAGAAATGAAAATGAAATTGAGACTACATGAAAAGAGGAAATGCTTTTTTTGGTAAAATTGTACTATCAGGTTGTATGCTTTTGAAAACGTTCATCAAAATTTTGTTTACAAACTTTCATTTGTTTGCAAAATTTTTCTCAAAATCCTTTCAGTTCGCTTCTTCTATAATCTACTCATCCGTCCCTTTCACCGCCATTTCTTTCATTCTCTACGGCATTTTCTTCTTCGCTCCGTCGCATTTTGAACTCGCCCGATACCTCTCCATAGCACTCTTCGACTGCTCACTGGCACTGTGAGTCAATGCTGCATTCTAGAGTTCTTTTCATTCGACATTCTTTCTTTTTCTCGCTCCAAAATCTCACATTGCTTACTGCATCACAGTGTGAAGGAAGTAAATGGCCGAATAGATCATTGTCATGAAGCCCGGTGACATCGGAAACAGACTAATTATTTCGTATTTTTCATATTTAATTTATCTCGTGAAATCGATACAGTTAGTCTAGGTACGGAAAATATGGGAGTTTAACGAAGAACTTTTTAGATACGTCCCTTACTTCTGCATTGTTGCCGGGCACGGAATGAGTGAGTATCATCGGGAACTGTACAAGATTCGAGTGATCCGAAGGGTGGCAGCTCTGGTGGGCTGGAAGGTCAGGACTTCATAAGGATAAGGGCTTATTAAAAATCGTGAAAGTACAAATATCATATTCGAAATTATGCTTGAAAAAAACATTTTCTTTGCGCGAAATATCCGATGAAAAGTCGGTATCGTTAGCGGTACTGTACCTTTTCTGCCGGTGTAAAAATTGTACCTTTGGCGAAAACAAGATGGGGAAGCGGCAAATGACGTGCTTCTTTTCTATTTTCGGTGAACATATTCGGTATACCTTCTACGTTAATGATTCTGACTTAAATTAGCAGACCAAGACCGCAGCACTCGGCTTCCTTGTTGAAAAAAAATTATAAAAAAAATTTATATAAATACAATCCGAACTGCAATTTAAGCTGCATTTCAGGCGCCTCCAAGCCCAAATTCAGTCGAGCGACACAATAGATCGTCAAAGACGGAGAACACGCACAATTACTTCAACCAACTGACGAAGACTTGGATATAATTCCCCTTTGGAATAACCTCCCGCCTAGTAACCGCTCCCAAAAAGGGGGGGGGGTGACAAAACCGCAACGATGTTTATAACTGCTCTAAACTAACATGCTCTCTCGCAAAGCACAATGTCTTCTCCTAAAGATGTTGCTGGCTTGGCTCATCTATTGCCACCCGCTAATTAATTTCATCTCCCATTATAGCCCGTTTCATTGTTTCGTTGCTGTTGTGGCACTAAACTGAGTTCATTTTTCTTCGAGAAAACAAAAGGCATGAGACAGAGTTTGATAGTATCTATACATATTGGTATCACGCGGCAGAGTAGATCACCGCATTTTCGAGGACCGTCGAAGTTTCCGGAAATGGTCTTCCCCCTCATGATTCATCTAAATTCAACAAGGAGGGCGACTGCGAAGCACGCATTATATGCCCTGCTCTACGTTGAGGCTCGGTTATGAAATATTTTAATATATCCATTCGTTTAAAATTGAATTATTGTTTCTCGATCCACCATATTCTACCACTTTCAACTTCCAACTACACCCAGAATGAATATACTTACTATTGAGTATATTCTATACTGAGATATGACACCGAGTATATGAAATACTCAATATTGAGTATATTCTCTCGTTTTCGCACGCTCTCTCGTCGCGCGAATATACTCAATATTGAGTATATCATATACTCGGTGTCTCATCTTAGTATATTCATTCTCTGTGTACATAATTATTTTTCTAACTTTGCTTCTCAGCAGAGGTCATATGTCCCTGTTAAGATTCTCGCCAACGCCATGTTACTCTCCCTCCTTCCCTTCGCTGCTCTCGCTATTTCCCGAGCAGGCGAGTGTCAAGTGCAACTAGTTTGGCATATTTCAGTGTGCACCGGACCGGCAATTTTTCGGAAATATTAATATCGAGAGAAAGAACACACAAACTGAGACGGGCACAAATGCTCACCGGGGGTGGTTTTTTAAAAAAAAACTCCAAGTATTGTTGTACCATTGCATTGTTCTCCAATTAATTTCTAAGAGGCAGAGTCAAGTCCCGTTTTTTTGGAAATATATAGTAAATATTTCTTGTAAATTTGCCTGGAGTTTACGCACATGAAAAATCAGAGGGAGGGATAATGAAATGTTAAATTAATTGCACCAATTGTGCAGGGGTACTTCATCCAAACTTTCGTCTAATCAATCTCTCGGCAATTGCACACTATTATCTCGGAGTGTTTGCACGGATCATCATAATTTACTATGAAGTCAACGATATACCGGTGACAAGTGCGTTTTACCAATTCAATTATATTACTATGTGATGTGACTAGATCACGCACGTAAATAGGTCTGGCGTAAGGTGGGCACTCCAGACTGAATCTGCCCAGTAGTAACACTGGCCTAGCAGTGTTCTCCCGCGAGCCCAGCTCGAAGTCGGGAAGTACCTTTACCTTTTTTTTAAACTATGGTTTTTACCATAGCATTGCAATATGATCCTGAAAAAAAAGCCGGAAACTATTTTTACTCAAGTGCATTTGTGACGCCTACAGTGAATCCCACTGTCTTTCGCAAACAACAAAGCAAAAAAAATTCAAGAAACTATTTTTATTAAATTTTAATTTTTTTTCAGCATCCGATTGGCTGATCGTGACTGCCGCCGTTGTACGGGACCAGATGATCGGCTACTTGATCAGTTTGTGCGTTTCATCTTTAATAAACATTTTCAAAAATGTCAAAACATTTCCAGAATCGGAATGATCTCATTTGAGCGGCACGTCGCGACGCTGTGGTGGAAGTGCGTTTTTTTCTCTCGAAAATCACTCCATTTCATTTAATTGCACTTATTTTAATCAAAGCATCTAATGTTAAGAAATTGTTATTTTAGAGATATCAAAGAGGAGCCAACACTAACAACAACAACATTGAGGTGGTACGAACGCCGGGGCTTCAGCACTTTGTTTATTTTTGTAATTGCTGAAATTATCGGAAGCGGGCCGAGTATGCTGAACGTCGTTCTTTGTGAGCTAGGTGAGCAGCGATATTTATGCCGAAATAAATATTTCAAAAAAATTGCAGGGTATTATCCGCACGAGATAAACTTTGTAGTTTTTGGCGTCATTGTTCTGTTCAGCGCGACGGTTTGTTCACTTTTTTAATTTTTTGTTTGTTTCGAGTGTACCAATTTCGCTTTCTATTAGAGCGGACGCTTGCTGGGTGTCGGTATCGAGTATCTTAACTACATGTAACCAAGAATAAATTCAACTAAAATCAATTACTCTTTCGTTCCAAGAGTGGTGTCCTACTCGCAAGCTTGGAGAACATATTCCTGTATATATCTTTATGCTGCAGAATGCACAATTTCCAGCTCTATCAGATCGCGTACCGGGGGAACAAGCGTATTCTGCATTCCCTCAACGCCTTCCCATCTTCCTACACAGTCAATCAGCTCTTCCAAGTTAAAGAGAACCTGAGAGTACTCGAGGTCAGGAGAATAACACAGAGAGCAACCGATAGAATTACGGTAGAAAAGAGTGAAAAAAAATCTATTTTCGCTTGGCCAGTCGATAGACAAGGAATTTGAAAAGTTCTTCTACAAGCGAAGCGGCTTCTATGAAACGCGATTCTTTACGATTGAATTGAATATTATTACAATATCGATTGCTAATTCAAGTGTACTACAAGTTGAATACGTTAAAACTATAGTAGGTATGACTGTTTCGCTCCCTTAGCGTCAGACAGTCATACCCCTCCTGGGGGGGAGAGTTCGCATTTTCCGCTTTCTTTGTTTCACACGCTTTGAAAAATAATTTTTTTTCTTAATTTTCTTATTTTTTCTCACTTTTAAGTTTGCATCTTCCATTACCAACTCAACTCTTCCTATAACCGCACTTTCTTTCGTTCTCTACGGTAATTTCTTCTTTGCTCCGTCGCATTGGGAGCGCTCCCGCTACCTCTCCTTGGCGCTCTTCGACTGCTCTCTGGCCGTGTGAGTTCAAGGGTTCCTTATTGATAAACGAACACTCAACTACAAAAATGGAACAAAAATGTGTATTGTTCAACATCCCCTGATGACACAGCACACAATGAAATGTGAGCCGAACAATTTACGCACCTGTTAATGCACGCCCACATTTTAATATTGTTCACATTCACCTTTATGAAGCGTTCATCAATGCCAAATCGCGCAATTGCGAAATAGAAGGGGACATATTGTATAAGTAAGTAATTGTGCGTGATTAAGCCAGAAATAGAAGGGGTCCACCCCTTCTATTTCTGGCTTAATTACTCTCAATTGCTTACTCTAACGTATTTCGAGGAAGTGGCATGCCGATATTCGATCATTGTCGCCAGGTGCAGTCGCGTACAGACGAAAAATAAAAATATTTACCAGCATTATTCCACTTTAACTTGTTTCATTGGCTCGGTGCAATTGTCCAGTCTAGGTGCGAAAATATGGGGGAGTATTTACGAAACATATTTCAGATTCGTCCCTTACTTCTGCTTCGTGGCGGGGCACACAATGAGCGAGTATCATCGCGAGCTGTACAAGATTCGGGTGATCCGGACGGTGGCTGCTCTTGTGGGCTGGCAAGTAAGGACTTCACAAGGGCGTAAGCTGTATTCAGTCACAAAAAGATTGTGGAGTCAGGCTCCTCACACTACACGCGCTCCCGCAAATTGACCGGTCGAGAGAGTATGTGCAGTGGAGAGAACTTTGACACCCACAATGCATCGATAATAGTGCCGCTTTACAAGAATTAGAATCATATCAATAGGAAAAAATAGAGATGAAGCATAAAAAATCATTTCCATCAATTTTTCTATGAAAAGATGATTTCGTTATCTCGATGTTACTCTACACTTCTAACTGCAAAGAGTAAAAATAGCTTCTTTGGTGACAACAAGATAAGGGAGCGGCAAATGACGTGCTTCTATTCTAGTTTCTGACAATACTAGACCTTCTGCGTTAATGATGTAGCTCAGCATTTCGCAGACCAAGATTACAACACTTCCTTGTTGTTAAATTTTGCAAATTAATATATAGATATATATAATTTCAATTTCAATAACTTTTCAGGCGCCTCCAAGCCCGAATTCAGTGGTGCATCATATTAGTGCATCAAAGACGGATAACACACACCACTACTTCACACAACTGACCACAACTTGGATTTAGACTTAGACTTAGATTTAGACTTGGATTTAGGATTTAGGATTTATGATTTTTTGGATTTAGAGTCAGAGAGGAATTGTTCTTCTTCGCCGTTGCTCTTTTCGATAATTGTACCAATCAGTTTCGAATTACCGACTTAGTGTGTACTCGCACATTTATGGTTGCGATAATTCAGTTAGTCATTCATTTCGAAAATCCAGAGCTCTAGCATTGATACGTGTTGTTGGAATGACGAGTGCTCGTTTATTTCTCGTTTGATGTGGACAAGCGAATTATGTTATAATGTGACTGAGGAATGTATCATTTTTATCGACAGCAATGTACGACCGTTCAGTACGTTTGATCAATGGTGTTTCGCCGGCTTCAGTACTGAAAATGAAAAGGATGGTTATTGGCATGAAGACTTTTCTGATATGACACTATTACATTTATAAAATGATGCGATCAAAAAAAATGTCGAACTGGGACTTCCTGTGTTTACCGAGACGAGAGAGCACGCAAAAGCGAGAGGGTCGTCATTGTTCCTGTATGGTAAACAACGGAAGTTCGTCATTCGGCTTTTTTGTATGATCGTATCATTTTATAAATGTAATACACACATGAAGACTCACTCGTCAATCGCTTGGCTCTGATCAATTCCGTCCCGGTGAAGAGCGCCTCTCGTTTTCCTTTCGCCTTCACTCCAACGCTGCCACCGGCTGCTGCGCAAATTTCATGGGGTGCAAGGTGCACATCAGTTTTATGCACCCTTTCACAACTTTTTCCTAGTGAAGCTACAACTTCCAAACTTGATACAGCGATTGCAAGCCACGTTTGGAACATTTTCCTTTTTGATTGGACAGATTTCGTTCAGTTTGAGCTGAGTAACACGAGTTTTCCACCTTTTCATGGGGAAATTTCCCCCGAAGAAAGCGCAGCATAACTCTGGTTTGCGAATGCACGTTGTGCGCACGTCTCACTTATGGTTCTTTCCTCACTCGCCGCGCTGATACTCAGCCGAGAGAACTATTAGAGAGTCAGCACACTGAACGTGCGATGGACGGCCATTGCAAGGGGGTGGTGCGTTCACTCACTGTGCGTTTCAAAACCGGAGGAGTCGATTTTCGAATTCACGACTATTAGGAAATAGCAGAACCGCCGCACACCACTCACCGACCGCAGCGGCGCGCCTCCGCCTTCCCGCATCTTTCGGGGCTGCACTTATGCCGCCGCCCAGATTGCCGCCCGCACCTGCACTGGTGCGAGGTGCAGGCGACTTTTTGTAAAATACACAACGCTCGCACTCACCCGCTGCACGCTTTCCTCTCTCCGCTTCAGGTTCTGCCAGCGATTGCGTATCCGCGTGTTCTTTTACAGTTTCTGCAGATTTTGTATTAGAGATCGAAATCGAATCGGGTCTCTTCTATCGGTCAATTGAGGAAATGAGTATGAAAAGAGAAGAGATGAGGGCTCGTTTAAAAAATCCTTCTTTTGTTACTGTGTGAGGTGCAGGCGACTTTTTGTAAAATACACAACGCTCGCACTCACCCGCAGGACGCTTTACTCTCACGGCTTCAGGTTCTGCCAGCGACTGCGTGTCCGCGTGTTCTTTTACAGTTTCTGCAGATTTTGTATTAGAGATCGAAATCGAATCCGGGTCTATTCTATGGGTCAACTGAGGAAATGAGTATGAAACGTCACCCGCAGGACGCTTTACTCTCTCGGCTTGAGGTTCTGCCAGCGACGCCGTACCGGCTTTTTCTTTGACTACATCTGCAGATTTTGAAATATCAACACTTAAGTGCTAGAACACTTTGACTATGAACTTCTCAAATCATATTCGGTGGTGAAAAAAACCATCATCAAATTATATATTTTAAAAAAAAATGATCTAGCAGTGCCCCATATTGAATGGCTTACCGTGCTCTGAAAGAACCAAGGATGCGAAAATAAGGAGTAAAACGAACAACGTTTTCATCTTTTGTTCAATTACATGCAAAATATTACAACGATCTACCATTTATACGGGCACTGTTGCCTTCCTTGTTGTTGGCGGAAAACAAACGCCGATCCTTGCAACAGTCGGGTAGTTATCTTTGCATTTCGCCCACTCTCTGCACCGGTCGGCGTGCGAGAGAGTGTGTCGGGAATGGAGAAGATATTTGCCGAACGCTGGGCGCAGCATGCGGGCGGTGTCTCTCAAAGTTGCGCGCGCTATCTTGCTCGCACCGTGCGACGAGAGAGCGCAGCACAGTGGGAGCGCGCGTTTTGATCTACCGGCGGCAAAGGGTCGGATTTTGTTTCTCGACAAAACAACCTCGTCAGTCTGCTGTCGATGTAACGAGGGGAATTGAATGGTGCAGTGGGTTGCGTGGTCCTCAAATAGTCCCACAATGTTCGGATTGTCAGGGAAGCGGCCACGTAGTGTGTTTCCCTAATTGGGAAAAGGCGCCGCGCAGCGGCTCTTGGGCGTCTTTTCCCAATTAGGGAAAGACACTCGTTGCTCGTTTGCCTTACATTCCTCGAGGCACCAGAAAATTGTGGTCGCCTATTACGATTTTAAACAAGAAATGCACTACTGGAGCTTGTATCTGCTTCTCTCACTGTCTTTTCCGTCGCTTACGAGCGCAACGTTTTATTTTCGGATAGCGTTCGTGCATGTGTATTAATCCTCTGGATACTGGACAGCTTAGTGAAGACGAGGTAACTGAAGGAGTTAATAAGCTAATGGCAGTGGAAGCGTTATGAGCAGAATCAATTGTTTTCCGATCAACAACTTCAGCAATTGCACAGAGTGCTCAACGAATACGAACCTTGCACAACAGTAAACACTAGAGTGCGAAATGTGAGGCGACGGTCTCTTCATTTCGCACACTCTCTCACCTACCGACCGGTCGAGAGAGTGGGTGAAATGAAGAGAGCGTCGTCTCACATTTCGAACTCTAGTAAACACCTCTGCAATGCAGTGAATAAATCACGGAGAATCTTTCTGGAGACCTGTAGGCCAAGGTCGAATCATTTCTAGAAATAGCACAATCCGGATGATGATGTCTCTTCTATGCCCAGTCGGCAGACAAGCAGCCCACATCATTCCACAGGCCGGCCAACCATACAGAAAGGGCTTTAGAGTGAGAGAGCGTGTGATATTGAGAGGGACTCTCTCACTTTTGCACACTCTCTCGCCCTCACCCTGGCCTGTAGGTTTGGAATCATGAGAGCCGACCTTGGAACCGTATATCGGATAAACGCTCGATCCCGGCTGGAATCAGCAATATTCGAAGCGTCTTCTCGGACTGATTGTGAAGCTGAGATTACTAGCAGCGCAAATAATCCAAATACGCAAGAACCCCCCCCCCCCGAAAGTCGCCGCTCGGCTTCGATACAATTGTTATCAGGCTGGTAAGAACGTATTGAAAGTTTCTGACATTTTTGAAAAATCTTCCGCTCTTCCGTCCTATCTGCCTAATCAAATTCTCTGTTGGTACAATACATGTAGTTAGTCTCCTCATTTTCTCGCCCACTACTTCAGGCCTGTTTTTCTTTTTTTCACAAGAGTTGGAAAGAGAGAATGCTGGCAGGGTTGGTTTCGACTCGGCGTTGTATCTGCCTTATAATTATTTAGTGGATTGAGGCAGAGGCTATTTAGGCTACGTACGTGATGGGTGGACTGCAGCGCATACTGGAATGGAAATGGTACCGAGTTTCCTTATCGGGCTGGAGAGAACAAACGTCTCAAAATATGAAAGACGCGCATCCAGGATCACATTATGAAGTATTTTGCGATTTTTAGAATAACCCAAGGAATTGAATTCCATTATTCCTCTGGTTCATAAAGGCATATATTATGATTATAATATAACCACTCACTTTGAACTCGGTGATCTCGATAATGAATTGAAGGAGAACACACATAGCGACACAAATTTGAGAATTTTTTTTTTCGATTTTTCGAAAATGAGCATTAATAAAGTGTCACCATTTTAAGATCATCGTTTCAATTTGTTAGACCGCTCATTCGACAGTAAACATCCCACAGTAATACTCCTTCTTCGGACTTTAAATGATTTTCGTTCATTTCGACGGGACACTTCATCCAATAAGGTACCCAAAACTGCGATTTTGCAGAAAATTCAAGAATGTCGAATTTTTCGATTTTTCCGTTTCTGGAAAAGTGCGGAAGCGCAGAGTTTAAACCATCGGTAGTAAAAGCAATGTATATCGTCAGTGAATAAATCACGCACTATCACATCTCGACAGCTTCGCATTCACGATCTTGATTTGAAATCATTGGGACCCAATTTTTTTCGGACCAACCGAATCTGGGGAACCATATCTTATTAAATGAATATCGCTGCGTCTCATACTCTGCTCAATATGAAAGAGGAACGTTGATACTGTAATTGTTTCTAAATTGCGGTTCTAAAAAAATTCCCAGTATTCGGTAGAATAAAATATTTTTTGTTGAATTTTCCATCGATTTTAGAATTGCTAAACTGTGCTACATCAAGGAGTACAAGGAAGAGTGGAACAAAACCAAAGATGAAAATTATTCTTTTGAAGTCCGCCTATAACATACCATGAGTGCAAACAATCCCAAAACGTTCATTACTTTCTTACCAACCCTATATTAGGAACTCGTTGATCACTAGTCGCAAATAATAGTTTGTGAAGAATAGCGGGATTTATTTGTCTAACGACTTTGGTATATGCAGGACAATTCAGAACAGAGCGGGAAAACAATCGTCTCATGTCGTTGGGTGAGAGCTCGGAATAGGCCGAGCATCTCTTTTTCACAACACTTTGCAGTCCAAGTAAGAGCCCGATCACAGCTGCGTGTCACGCATGTCGAAACGCTCTCCGATAGCTGAATTCGAAAATTCTCATGTTATAAACCTCCGGCAAGGTGTCAAGATTCAGAATGCGTCAAACGATTTGGTCACGTTTTTGCACGCTATTGTCGAAGCTATACCGCTTTCGGGCGAATAATTGAAAATTTCATGTTCAATGGCAATGGAAAATGCATGATTTTATCGGTAGCAAACGGTTGCACAATGGCACATCATTACGCAAGAGTGCTTGTTCACTGATGCTTGGCGGCATCAACCGCTTTCTGCACGGCGTCTGAAAGCGGTCTTTTATGGACTACAACGACTATTTGGAAAAGACAGAAAGCCACAACACCACTCACCAACGTCTCTCTTTCCCCTTCCGAAATGTCGCTTGCGCCTTCCGGCTCCATCCTCTCCGAGTTTAGGGGTCACGCCTGCGATTGTGTCAATTTGTACATTTACGATGTTTAACAAAAGCAGAATATAAGAAAACCACTCACCAGCCGCGCGCTTGCCTTTAATTTTAGCACCTCCCGACATTCCTCCGGCTTTGACATTTCCGCCTGCAGTGATATTTTGAGTATGCGATGATATATAAATCTCATGGTACGAAGGACATGACATCACTTACCCGCAGCCGCACGGGTAAGTGATGTCATGCCGGCTCCTCCCGTTCCTAGGTTTGCACCCGCTCCTGAGATTACGCATGCTTGTGACATTATGACTTGTAGGGAACATCGGCAGCGATTTGCACCCCACACTCACCGGCTGCAGCATGCTTGTCTCTGACCAAATCTCCGCTCTTGAGTGCGTCTCTCTCGTCTCTGATGCTGTCTGCGATTACAAACAATTTTTGAACGGACTACTATTCGGAATTCGCAGGTTAGAACGCCACTCACCAATTGCCTGGTGGTCGTCCCAGCTTTTGATTTCGCCGAAAATATCTGAAATAACGTCAAATTGTTGATCAAATGGCAAATCGAAATTGGCAAGATAATCATAGCACGCCATGCACTCACCCTTAGCCCCTGCGGCATGCTTGTCTCTGACCAAGTCTCCGCTCTTGAGCGCGTCTCTCTCGTCTCTGTCTGCGAATAAATAACATTTCTGAAGGGACGAATATTCGGAATTCGCAGAATGCAGCACACCACTCACCAATTGCGTGTTCCTCCCAGGTGGACGTGCCGCCGGGACCTAAGAAAGCGTCAATATGTCGATTAAATGGTTATTCGTAATTCACAGAATAATCAGCACACACCACGCACTCACCCTTACGCTCACGCTTGCGTCTGTCGCTTGATTCCACATGGATGCCCGATCCGCCAAGTTTTTCGGTGGCGCCTGAGATTAGGTCAATTTACCCGACAGTCCGCGATTGGGAATGAGCAGAACGCATAGCAAGCAACACTCTCACCTAGAGTGCGAAATGTGAGACCACGGCCTCTTCATTTCACACACTCTCTACTCACAGAGAAAACAAACTCTTAGAGTTTGAAACACCACATGTCGAGACGCAGAGTTTGAAACACTAATTTTCGAGAGAGTGCAGGAAATCGAGAGACGCACTCTCTCATTTTCGAACGCTCTCTAACATTAGAGTTTCAAACTCTCCGTCTTGACATATCAGGATTAGTGTTTTTTTCTTTGAGAGTAGACCGGTCGATAGACGAGAGAGTGTGTGAAATGAAGAGACCGTGGTCTCACATTTCGCACTCTACTCTCACCCTTAGCCGCACGATTGCCTCTCGCCGCATTCATGCCCAGCGCGACGCCCTGGCCGGCGATGCCTGCTGCTCCACCCGAAAATGGAGAAGAATACCGTTTGATGATTTTTTTCATTCAAAGAATTGTTTGGTCAAGAGTCCTGAACGGACGGATCCGTTCAGGACTCTTGACCATTTATAACACCCACTCTCTCCTTCGCTATTCACATCTTTAGACATGCCGGGGAACTAGGGATGCAAGTTCGGTTTTCGTATTACGACTCTCTCAACGAGAGATCGGTAATACGGCTGATAAAGGGGAGAGAACTAGAGAAAAAGAGACTCCGTATTACCGAAACCGACGCCGAACGGGCAACCCTACGGGGAACCCTATAGAAAGGGGTATATAGTGGAGAGCGAGTGCAATCGAGTGGAGCTCTCTCACTTTTGCACACTCTAGCCGTGATCTCGTTCTGAAGAGTTGGAATCATTGTAGCGAGTTTGTTGATATTTGATTGATATTTGGCTCACCTTGTGACTGCACGAAGTCACCGACAAAGAAGGCCACCAGAAAGAGAGCGAATAGCGTCTTCATCTTGTCCAGATCGAGAGGCAATCGAAGACACGGCAAGTTCGCCTCTTATACCCCTCGTATCCCGCATATAGTAACAAGTAAGGAGTGTTTTCTTCCTTCAGACAAGATATATCTGAAGGAAGAAAACACTCCTTACTGCGCTTGTCGTGAATGGACAACACGAGAGTACTATCGCGACCTGTCCAACACCATACTATCTCGTTTGTTCTAATCGTCGAGAGATAAGGATGTGATTGGAGCGTCCCCTTATTGTTCTGATTGGTCTCTTGCGATAAGTGAACGCCTGTACACAAACATACAGCAATTTGCAGGAAGACAGGAATAAAATGGTTTTGTGATTGATCTTCGTTTTTGGTTTATCTCAGCTAAAAAAAGATTTGTATGAAATTAGCGAGTAAAAGTTAGTACCGTGTTCTCAATGACAATGTATTTTTCCTACTGCTCATATGGACCTATGATGGAAAAACCTTGATTGAGACTCGCGCGTTTGCTAGCGACTTTAACGTGTCAGAAGAACGGTTTTCCAAGGTTATCTTTATTAGAGAACGGCTCTCCAACCACCCCTTTCCACACGTTCTTCGCTTCGACGAATAACTTAGAAAACGTGCGTAACGAGGACGTGGGAGAACCGTTCCCTCTAGAAAGGAATTCTTAGAGATCCGTTTTCTTGACAAATTAAATCCTTATGTGTAGGCTATCGAGTGGTGACCACTTTGGATTGGGGGGGGGCATCAAACCCAAACCCATTTTGGACCATGTTCGATCCGACAGTCCAATACGTGAATGCTTCGTTCCCCAGAGTGCCACCACGGCTCTTGGGAACGAAGCATGGTTTGCTGTGGCTGTAACATATGCATCTCCGGTATTTCAACGCACGATGTGCGCGTGATTCCAGCAAAAAAAATCGTGCGCGCGCGATTTTCACCTGATGCGCGCGAGATTTCCACACGTCGCGCGCGGGCCTGAGATCCTTATACCGTAATTTCCGTTCAAGACCTTCAACAGAGCGCACGATTTCCACACGACGCGCGCGACATTTCCGCTACTGGTTTTGCCTGACGCGAAACTAGTAGTGGAAATCGCGCGCGCATCGTGCGATGAAATACCGGAGATGGACAGACATATATACACGACGTTTGAACTAACACAAAGTAGTAACAGGTTGCAAGCACTCCCTTGAATTGGGATTAGATCCTTAGTACGACTTTGACCACTCCTTTTGTGAGAGACCCAATACGCATTCCGGAAATTGCAAAACGACTTATCACTGATGTAACGCTCAACAATGATCACTATGTTTGATTCCTTTATCTGACTTTGGAATATTGCATGACAATTCAGAAAAGAAGAAATCTGACGAGACAATCGTCTTTTGTCGCTGGGTGAGAGCTCGTCTGAAGTGACAGCTCGTCCTCGTCTCGCAAGCACACAATGCTTACAGTCCAAGCCCGATTACAGCTGCGTGTCACGCATGTCGAAACGCTCTCCGATGGCTGAATTCGAAAAATGTTCCCATGACAACAAAATTCCAGAAAGTAGTCAAGATCCAGCAAGCGTTAATAAACAGTGTCACTTATCAGCCTGGTATCATTCTAGATCCCGACCCCTTTTCTGGAGCTTGAGTGGACCGAGGGATTGAACTGTATCTGCCGCTTTCGGGCGAATATTTGAAAATTTCATGAGCAATGACAGTGGAAAATGCATGATTTTATCGGTAGCAAACGGTTGCACAATGGCACATCATTGCGCAACGGTTCTTGTTCACTGATGCTTGGCGGCATCAACCGCTTTCTGCGCGGCGGCTGAAATCGACGGGTTTGAACTAGACGACAATTCGGAAAAGACAGACAGCGACCGCACCACTCACCAACGTCTCTCTTGCCCTTGACGCCCATGCTGCCCGAGGCGCCGCCACCGCCGATTTTGGCGTTACCTCCTGTAATTGCGTCAAATTTTGCACTGGCGATGTTTGGTAAATGACAGAACGATAATGGCACACCACTCACCAGCAGCCGCGCGCTTGCCCTTAATGGAAGCACCTCCCGACATTCCACCGGCTTTCACATTTCCGCCTGCAGCAATATTTAGCGTATACTATGATTTTAAAATCCGTTAGGTAAAATGACATTTGGTGGAAAATTCGACTAATAGGATATCACAGAAGAGCATGGCACCACTCACCGGCAGCCGCTCGCTTGCCTCTAACGCTAGCTCCCCCCGTCGCTCCAGCACCGCCGAGACCGGCGTTCAGACCTGCGATTGCGCCTAATTTTGCAGTTGCGATGTTTCACAAATTGCAGAACGATAATGGCTAATTTTAAACTGTGTTGGTTGAAAAATATCAAAAAGTGTTTTTTTTGTAGACACTACTCACCGGCGGACGCACGCTTTCGTCTTCCTGCCTTCACACCCAAGCTGCCGCTTGCCGGTCCGGCGTTGAGGTTGGCACCTCCCGCTGAAATGACGTGAGTTTGCGTAAAGTCGACTTCTAGGTAAAAAAGTGAGCAGGCTGCGACCCACCGTCACCTCACATCAATTCAATTTGTTTGGTAACGTGTATTTTTCAGAAGCAGCAGGAGAATGACAAATTGAGCACTCACAGACTGCGGCACGCTTTCGTCTTCCTGCCTTCGCACCCAAGCTGGCGCTCGCCGGTCCTGCGTTGAGGTTGGCACCTGCTCGTAAGATCGCGTAAATTTGTGAACTGTCGACTATTAGGTAAAAAAGAGAAGGCTGACTCCCCACACATACCCGCAAGCACTGAGATTGAGCTAACATGTGAACAGACGACTATTCGGAATCAGTAGAATCGTGGTACACCACACACTCACCGGCTGTCGCACGCTGAGGTCTGAGATTGGCTCCGGCCGCGATTCCGCTGCCTCCGACATTGCCCGTTGCGCCTACGATGCAATGTGCTTTTTGAGTAGACGACTATTCGGAATCAGTAGAATCGTGGTACACCACACACTCACCGGCTGTCGCACGATGAGGTCTGAGATTGGCTCCGGCCGCGATCCCGCTGCCTCCGACGTTGCCCGTTGCGCCTACGATGCAATGTGCTTTTTGAGTAGACCACTATTCGGAAATCGCAGAACTCTAGCACACCACTCACCAATGGCAGCTCTCTTTCCTCTCACACCCACGTTGGCGCCGGCTCCTCCTGCGCCGATGTTACCGCTCGCACCTGAGATTAATTTGTCGACAAGCCGACGTTTCGGAATCAGCATAAGCTGGGCACACCGAACACTCACTTCCAGCCGCGCGCTTTCGTCTTCCTGCCTTCACACCCAAGCTGCCGCTTGCTGGTCCCGCGTTTAGGTTGGCGCCTCCCGCTGAAATGACGTGAGTTCGCGTAATGTCGACTTATAGGTAAAATGAACAGGCTGCTACCCACCATCACCTCATATCAATTCAATTTGTTAGATAACTGTTTTTTTTTCGAAAGCCGCAGGAGAATGGCAAACTGAACACTGACAGACTGCTGCGCGCTTTCGTCTTCCTGCCTTCACACCCAAGCTGCCGCTTGCTGGTCCCGCGTTTAGGTTGGCACCTCCCGCTGAAATGAGATAGCTTCAGGCTTTTGAAGCGCCGATGTTTCGGAATTCACAGATCGCAGACTCACTCGCTGCCGCGCGCTTGCCTCTCGCCGCATTCATGCCCAGCGCGACGCCCTGATTGGCGATGTCTGCAGCACCGCCTGAAAATGGGGTCAATACATTTTGATTTAAACTGTAGTCAGTGCGTTATCACTAAATCAACGAATATTTAAAAAAAGATTAACCTTGTGACTGCACGAAGTCGCCGACGAAGAAGGCGACGAGAAAGAGAGCAAATAGCGTCTTCATCTTGTCCAGATCGAGAGACTATCGAAGACACAGCAAGTTCGCCTCTTATACCCCCCGCTCCTTTCGCCCATGTCAGACGGAAGAAAACACTCCTTACAACGCGCCTGTTATCATTGCCCAACTCGGGGCACTCTCCTATCAGCGCACTCTCTCGTCTGTTCTAATCGGCGAAAGATAGGGGCGTAATGGGAGCGCCCCCCTTGTTGTTCTGATTGGTCGCATGCGACAAGTGAGCGTTCGGATTCCCCCATACACAAAAACACAGCAAGTTTTTATTTGCAAGGAGAGGAAATGTTTTCGCGTTGATCTCCTATTACTCCCTCACCATTCGACATTCGCCGACCACCGCGTCGCAAACAAAGGGGGGTTTTCTTACACACGCAAAGGTGTCCGGCAAAATGCGATATTTTTAACGGATATTGTGAAATTTGGGTTGGTCAATAATCTTCGAAGTCGAACAGATGCAAATACGATTGTGTGAAAATTTATCATCTTTTTTCGGTCAGACAAGGAAATTTCGTAGAACAGTTCAGCAAGAAATTGCATACACAATGAGGTTTAAAAAACGATATCGAAGTTTTACCGAATTGATTAAAAAAGAACTACTATTTAAAGACATGAAATCAGTAAGCAGTGGAGTGGTTCATTATTTTATTATTTTTATTTCTCTTTTTATCATTAGTGTGTTGCCAGGGGTCAAATTTTTGCATCTAAAATAGGCTGTAGGTATATATTTTTTTGATTTTGTAGTATTGTTTAAATTATGCAAATGAAATTGTAATTTTGATTCTGATTCGCATTAAAGAAGTAATCTATCAAACGAAGAATCCCTCAAGAACCATAGCACGTTCTTTAATTCGGAAAGTCCCTATACATTGCCTAACATAAATATTCCGTATTTTTCCTTAATTCAATGCTTCTGCCCATCCTTTTTTCACCCGGTCCATAAATCGTTCGTTTGTCGTCTACCCTCTTGTCGCAATTTTCTGAATTCGGCATCAAATAAGAGAGAGGGATTGCCAAAAATTCAAGAATAGTAGAAATTAGTACGACGATGTGTTTCGTCCAGTCGAATCGAAACTTACTAGAGTTCCGAAAACAAGCGAGCACTCGGTAAGTTTCACAAACGAGGCCTCGTTTACCCCCTTCATTCGGGTCCTCGTTTTCGTCAAGCGGTTGGTGAGAACAGAACGAGGCCTTGTTTGCTTGTCGAGTTCGATATTTCGCGAAGCCTCGGCTCATTTCTACTTTTTGTAGTCGAGTTGAGTGGTGGTTCTGACATCATAAAATTTGCGCAGAGATCAATTCCAATCTTCTTTAAACCGCTCCATTCAACTGGCGTTGTGGCGGAATGAATAAGAGAATGGAATTTAATACACGAGGTTGTTGGATTGATGAAAACGAGGACTCGAATAAAGGGGGTAAACGAGGCCTCATTTTCTTGCAAACACTCGTTTTCAGAGCCCTACTACTTACACCTACGTCCTGCTCCTTTTCACTTGGACTTGGTATCGTACTCAACGCTGCATCAAGATTTGAAAGAAGTAAATAGTGTGTGAAAGTGAGAGGACGTCGATGAATTAGATGAATAGAAAGTGAAAGGAATTCACTTGTAGAATTCCTTTTTTCTCTCCATATTTTACCTTACAATTATTACGCTTTAGATTCTTCTAATTGTAATTAATCTGTACACTATCTGTACTGGGGTCATACCCAAAATGTCCCCCCCTCCTAAAAAAAAGATGCCCGAAATGTCCCCGGAGAAAGTGCCCGAAATGTCCCCTACCCAAAATGTCCCCCCCATGCCCAAAATGTCCCCCCTGCCCAAAATATCCCCTGCCCGAAATGTCCCCCCCCCTTCCGAGGAGAGGGAGAGAGTAGGGGAGAGGAGAGAGGTAGCGTCCTCTCCTTTGCCGCCAAGCCATTTTAGGCGATATTCAAGGTGCTCGATCTCAGCCGAGAGTAAACCGATCAACATAATTTTTGGTTTCAGAGGTCTTCTTGCTTATCGCAATAAATTGAACCAGGTATTAAGCAAAAATATTAAAATAGAGCCGAGTTACAGCAAGTCAAATATGGCCGTTTTCACCCACATAAGGGTACCCCCCATGGTGAAAAAAGTGAAAAAAAAAATGTGGAGTGAAATTTTTCGATCTCGCAAATTTTAATGAAATATTGATACAACACATTTCCCATTATGGGGAATTCGATTTCATCAATATTTTCACTTGATTTCGCCTCCTAAAGCGGCAATTGTGAACTGCTTGAGGTTGTTTTATCGCTATTACGTTGTATTTTTCTCAAATAATTTATTATAATTTCTATGAAGACAGCAAAATATATTAAAAGAAGAAAAAGTTCAGTCGCCGTACTAATCCCATCTCGTTTGCCAGGAAGGGAACATGTTAGAGAGTGTGTTGGAGAAGAGATGCAGAGAAAGATATCTAGCAAACGAGCGGGTTTGGGAGAGGGGAAAATTCGTTCGCCAGGCGAGAGACAACCGTTATGACACGAGCACAGATAAAAAATAAAAGTGAATTTGCCTCGTTTAGCTAATCAAACGAGCTAGTTTTTACCCAGTGGGGGTAGACTGATAGCCACGGGGTGCGAAATCATCTACCCCCAGACAGCGGAAGAGAAAGGAATGATAAGTGAGACTCAAGGTTCCCTCCATCTACTATAAGGGTGTCCGGAAAGTTTTCGCACTTTTTCACGTTTTTGCTTTTCCTTCTTTTCGCCTCAATCGCATGGGGTATTGTTGCAGCACGTTAGTGTGAGGGCCTGTTCTCACTACTTTTCTGGTTCTAGGGAGTAATGGCACTGATGGTGCCTATTGTTGAACAACGAACTTACTCAACGAACTTACTCAGACCTGAATTTCAAAAGTTTTCATATTTTTATCTCGAATAGTAGTCGAAAAAATTCGCCCAAATTGTCAAATGAGTCAACCAATGATTGCGGATAATAAAAACAAAAATAAATTTTCAACTTGTTTTTTGAACCGATGAGATTGCGGATAATAAAAACAAAAATGAATTTTCGCAAAAATAAATTTCCAACGTGTTTTTTGAATCGATGAGATTTTCTCCGTAAAAACGGTGGTAAATTTTTTATTCACTTATAATTGTTTATAAGCCATGTTTGGAGTGAATTGGGGCTGAAGAAGTAGGAAATTTAAAAATGTCGGAAAAAAATATTTTCGACATTTTTCCAGTTTTCGACTTTTACAACGACTTGCTCTCGATTTAAGCTTTTGAAAAAAATAGTTCTATTTATATTCTTAAAATTTTATATTATTTGCTTTTTAGTATTATGGTTCCTGGGAGTCGATTCTCATTTCCATTGCTCCCCCTCTGTCTGCAATTTGTCTGTACACTACCATTCTCTCAGTATCTATCCCGATTCCTGTGATCTACCGAACCTCCCGGTCTGACATTTTCTATAGATCATCTCGAAAAGTTCATTTTCCAGGAGTATATCAAAGGGGGTTGGTACGGCAGCGGATGTGCGACTTTTACGAGGAAATATGTCCAGGATTGTGAGACTGGGCGATGCGAATGTTTGGAGTGAAATTTTTCTAGGGTTATCTATTTGGGGGGTTTTCATGTTATTTACAATTATTACAATTATTTATTCCGCCAGGGTTAGGGGTTTCGTGTGAGTTCTTTGTAGATTGTCGATAGTGGAGTCGGCAGATGTCCGTCGTCTTCAGACGATTCGGTTGTTTTGGGGGCAGGGTGAAGGGGGTGTAGCAGGGTGGGTTAAATCAGAGACGTAAGAGAGACTCTGATGTGAAAGAAATAGACGGCAATTCGTTAATAAGAGATCGGAAGACGATAGGAGAGCTTTTCACAGTTTCTCGACTTAGAGCGTTCCATCTTTGCACTGACCTTGATACAAAAGTAGAGTGAGACTTAGGCACAATGAAAGGCACAGCAATGCGAAGCTCGTGAGTATTGCGCAAATCGCGTGCAAGAGGGGAAATATTTAGAAGAAAGTTGCGATTGAACGAGTAGAAATTGTGAACGGTCTTGTGGAGGAAAAGAAGGTCGATTACAAGACGTCTATGCTCTAGAGTTGATAAATGGAGAATATTGAGCCTATCTGGGTATGAGGAATATGGAATAGAGCATCTGAAAAACAGTCTGCGAGTGAAGTTTCGCTGAACATTCTCAACATAGTTGGCAAGTTTAACGGCGCGCGGGGACCAGACAACTGTACAATATTCTAGTATTGGTCTTATAAAAGCATTAAATGCCTGCACATATAAAAGAGGCTCCCGCGAGTAAAAACACTTGAACATAATGTTAACTTTAGAGCTTGCTTTCGCTGTTATTTTCGAAATATGATCATTGAATTTAAGGGAGGGTTTCATGATGACACCATGAACGGAGATGGAATTAGATTTGTGCCATTAATTTTGTACTGTGTGCGGAGTTTTTGCGGCCCATAATTAACAACAGTGCATTTGGATTCATTGAGAGCGAGATTCCACGCGAGTGACCAAGAGAAAACGCAATCAATCGCTGACTGGAGTGAATGCGCGTGGTGAGGAACATCAGCATAGATCTTTAGATCATCTGCGTAAATACCGTATTTAACATCTGGAGGAAGTTCTTTCGAGATATCATTTACGAAAAGAATAAAAAGGAGAGGACTAATGCACGATCCTTGAGGAACCCCAGAAGAAACAGTGGTAGGCGCAGAGTCATCACCAATCAGTACAGATTGAGTTCTGTTATATTTTTAAAACATCTTTTTTATATTATTTTTGGCCAAACATCGGAGTATTCTGTGCAATGTGTGTCTGTTCTTTCACTGTGTGCCCCTCCGGAACATTGTTGAATGTGTAATTAAATTATTTCTGATTTTCCCTTTCCCTATATAAGATATATTTCTTATTTTCCCTAGTTTGGGCTTTTTTGCCCAAAACTAGGGATAAAAAAATGAAAACGGAAAGCGGAATCCGCCATGCAAATCGGCGAGAGTCGTCTCTTGCTGGCATGCGCGCTAATCTAATCAAATTTCCGCTTTGGTGCCGGCTTGAAAAAACAAAAAAAAAAAAAAAAAAAAACGGAAACATCACGAAAACGGAAAATATTTTTTTCCGTTTTCCGATAATTTTTCCAAAGAAGCTGGGCCAATCGGACCCTGCAGAGACGATATACAATATATAAAGACTCTCAAACCAATTTATAAGGTCAAGAAATATTCATTTTTGTGGTATTAATCCACCAAAATTCGGGGTTGCTATGGATTTACATACGATCAGACGAGAGAGAAGGTTTTCTGCCTTGATTCCGCCTAGGTAATGAGCACATTGAGCTCTTACCGGCAATAAGGGCAAATCAATTTGAATTCCACCTTCATTACGCTTTCCGTTTTTGCCATCCCTCCCTGAAACGTCTCAAATAAAGTAAATATTCAATCACGCTTGTCTTTCCGCTCGGTCATACACAGATCATTCTACGGAATGGCGAGAATTACTGAATCTCTTTCTTTCTCGGTGTCTATTCACACCTGGAAATGTATATGCCGGGAAATGTATATGCGTATATGCGGAATTTTGTTACGGAACAGTTACTATATATTAGAAAATGCTAACGTCTGTCTGTTTGTCCGTTTTTTTGTCCAGGTGTCCGTCCAGATTTTTTTCTAATTTTCCTTATATTTCGCTTCAAAATCACGCAATCTTCTCAGAACCTTTTGCATATGATAACTTATCAGAAAACCTTTCAAAATTTAAAAAGAAAAATGCGCTAATTTCATGGCCAAGTGGGTAGCGCGACAGACATCAAATCCGAGACCCCCAGGTTCGATCCCGCCGCGGGCAACCTTTGCCGCATTTTTCGCAAGTGCCAGAAACTGTTCTAACACGTTTTTGAGTACCGTGAAACACGTTATCACCTGTTTTGCCGAGTTTTAACTTGAAAAGGCGAAATTTTCGAAAAGTTCCCAATAGAGCGTAGGGAGTCACAGGAAAAGCATTTGCGATGTCAGAAACGTTTCTCAACGTGTTCTAACACGTTTTAACATGAAAAATCGAAAAATTCGAAAAGTTCCAAAGATTCAGACAACGTAGGAGATCACAGGAAACGTATATAATATCCGATAAATTTCTGTTCTTTTAGAGTAGATATAACTCAGAACTCATTATAAAACATGAATAAAATAGATAGGTCACATTTATGTACACATAAGAGGGTAAGACAAATATTTTAGAAAAAAAAGATATAAAAATCGAAAAAATATTTTCAAAATTTCGAAATTGCTCAGATCGACGTTCAACACTTTCCATATTATAGTAATTATGATTACAATGAAATACTATGCGAAATCAGTGCAAAGGAAATTACAATCGTTTCGATTTCATCATCTGAATAGTTCTGAAGACGCGATCTTCTTCACTTTGCTACAGTCGGGAATGCGCACTTAACCTCATATGAAATATCCTTTTCGCCTTTACTCATCACTCGTTGTTTTCACACAATAGTATACGTTATTTTTGCAATAGACTTAGAAAGGCAGCGATGCGGAATGGGGCATTCCGCAATTCCCATTCATTCCGCATACCTAATGGAGTTGATCGGCAGCTATGCGGAATGTGTAAGGAATGGAATGAAATGAAGCTATTCCGCATTCCATTTAGACATCCCTACCAACCAGTCAAGAGCAGTGGTATAATGAGAAAAGAACACAGAATAGGAAGCGATCGATCACATAATGAAAATGAAATTGATCAATGGAAGATAATAATTGCAAACAAGGGAGAGTCTATGGATAATGGTAAAATTATACTGCCCAAATTGGCAGACTTGTTTAACAGTCTGTGTGTTTGCAGTAGTCAGTGAACTGACCAAAGTGCAAGAGAAAAAGACATAAAAAAATTCAATAATTTATTGTCATTTCATTATCCAAAACCAGCGGGGGTTGTATTGAGGTGAAATGCACTACAGTCTATGCGTTCACTACGCTCTATGCATAGTTCTGGGTGCGGGTTCGGTCCAGGGGGCGCCCGGTAGCTGGCTCTAGGATCGGTCCAGGGGGACCTCGGTAGTTGGCTCACGGCTACATTAAAGCTTGAAGTATGCTGTTAATCGCTACCAAGAGTACTGGCTTATTCCGGTGGAAAAGGCTCGTGAGGCAGAAAGCGATCGAAAAAAAGTTGCCAATACGCCACTTCATGGCTCAAGACTCTTTCACAACGGAAACGCAGGATACAGTGCGTTCAGAACTTTTAGAACACTTTCAGATACGTTTCCTGTGATCTCCTACGTTGTCTGAATCTTTGGAACTTTTCGAATTTTTCGATTTTTCATGTTAAAACGTGTTAGAACACGTTGAGAAACGTTTCTGACATCGCAAATACTTTTCCTGTGACTCCCTACGCTCTATTGGGAACTTTTCGAAAATTTCGCCTTTTCAAGTTAAAACTCGGCAAAACAGGTGATAACGTGTTTCACGGTACTCAAAAACGTGTTAGAACAGTTTCTGGCACTTGCGAAAAATGCGGCAAAGGTTGCCCGCGGCGGGATCGAACCTGGGGGTCTCGGATTTGATGTCTGTCGCGCTACCCACTTGGCCATGAAATTAGCGCATTTTTCTTTTTAAATTTTGAAAGGTTTTCTGATAAGTTATCATATGCAAAAGGTTCTGAGAAGATTGCGTGATTTTGAAGCGAAATATAAGGAAAATTAGAAAAAAATCTGGACGGACACCTGGACAAAAAAACGGACAAACAGACAGACGTTAGCATTTTCTAATATATAGTAACTGTTCCGTAACAAAATTCCGCATATACGCATATACATTTCCCGGCATATACATTTCCAGGTGTGAATAGACACCGAGAAAGAAAGAGATTCAGTAATTCTCGCCATTCCGTAGAATGATCTGTGTATGACCGAGCGGAAAGACAAGCGTGATTGAATATTTACTTTATTTGAGACGTTTCAGGGAGGGATGGCAAAAACGGAAAGCGTAATGAAGGTGGAATTCAAATTGATTTGCCCTTATTGCCGGTAAGAGCTCAATGTGCTCATTACCTAGGCGGAATCAAGGCAGAAAACCTTCTCTCTCGTCTGATCGTATGTAAATCCATAGCAACCCCGAATTTTGGTGGATTAATACCACAAAAATGAATATTTCTTGACCTTATAAATTGGTTTGAGAGTCTTTATATATTGTATATCGTCTCTGCAGGGTCCGATTGGCCCAGCTTCTTTGGAAAAATTATCGGAAAACGGAAAAAAATATTTTCCGTTTTCGTGATGTTTCCGTTTTTTTTTTTTTTTTTTTTTTGTTTTTTCAAGCCGGCACCAAAGCGGAAATTTGATTAGATTAGCGCGCATGCCAGCAAGAGACGACTCTCGCCGATTTGCATGGCGGATTCCGCTTTCCGTTTTCATTTTTTTATCCCTAGTTTTGGGCAAAAAAGCCCAAACTAGGGAAAATAAGAAATATATCTTATATAGGGAAAGGGAAAATCAGAAATAATTTAATTACACATTCAACAATGTTCCGGAGGGGCACACAGTGAAAGAACAGACACACATTGCACAGAATACTCCGATGTTTGGCCAAAAATAATATAAAAAAGATGTTTTAAAAATATAACAGAACTCAATCTGTACTGATTGGTGATGACTCTGCGCCTACCACTGTTTCTTCTGGGGTTCCTCAAGGATCGTGCATTAGTCCTCTCCTTTTTATTCTTTTCGTAAATGATATCTCGAAAGAACTTCCTCCAGATGTTAAATACGGTATTTACGCAGATGATCTAAAGATCTATGCTGATGTTCCTCACCACGCGCATTCACTCCAGTCAGCGATTGATTGCGTTTTCTCTTGGTCACTCGCGTGGAATCTCGCTCTCAATGAATCCAAATGCACTGTTGTTAATTATGGGCCGCAAAAACTCCGCACACAGTACAAAATTAATGGCACAAATCTAATTCCATCTCCGTTCATGGTGTCATCATGAAACCCTCCCTTAAATTCAATGATCATATTTCGAAAATAACAGCGAAAGCAAGCTCTAAAGTTAACATTATGTTCAAGTGTTTTTACTCGCGGGAGCCTCTTTTATATGTGCAGGCATTTAATGCTTTTATAAGACCAATACTAGAATATTGTACAGTTGTCTGGTCCCCGCGCGCCGTTAAACTTGCCAACTATGTTGAGAATGTTCAGCGAAACTTCACTCGCAGACTGTTTTTCAGATGCTCTATTCCATATTCCTCATACCCAGATAGGCTCAATATTCTCCATTTATCAACTCTAGAGCATAGACGTCTTGTAATCGACCTTCTTTTCCTCCACAAGACCGTTCACAATTTCTACTCGTTCAATCGCAACTTTCTTCTAAATATTTCCCCTCTTGCACGCGATTTGCGCAATACTCACGAGCTTCGCATTGCTGTGCCTTTCATTGTGCCTAAGTCTCACTCTACTTTTGTATCAAGGTCAGTGCAAAGATGGAACGCTCTAAGTCGAGAAACTGTGAAAAGCTCTCCTATCGTCTTCCGATCTCTTATTAACGAATTGCCGTCTATTTCTTTCACATCAGAGTCTCTCTTACGTCTCTGATTTAACCCACCCTGCTACACCCCCTTCACCCTGCCCCCAAAACAACCGAATCGTCTGAAGACGACGGACATCTGCCGACTCCACTATCGACAATCTACAAAGAACTCACACGAAACCCCTAACCCTGGCGGAATAAATAATTGTAATAATTGTAAATAACATGAAAACCCCCCAAATAGATAACCCTAGAAAAATTTCACTCCAAACATTCGCATCGCCCAGTCTCACAATCCTGGACATATTTCCTCGTAAAAGTCGCACATCCGCTGCCGTACCAACCCCCTTTGATATACTCCTGGAAAATGAACTTTTCGAGATGATCTATAGAAAATGTCAGACCGGGAGGTTCGGTAGATCACAGGAATCGGGATAGATACTGAGAGAATGGTAGTGTACAGACAAATTGCAGACAGAGGGGGAGCAATGGAAATGAGAATCGACTCCCAGGAACCATAATACTAAAAAGCAAATAATATAAAATTTTAAGAATATAAATAGAACTATTTTTTTCAAAAGCTTAAATCGAGAGCAGGTCGTTGTAAAAGTCGAAAACTGGAAAAATGTCGAAAATATTTTTTTCCGACATTTTTAAATTTCCTACTTCTTCAGCCCCAATTCACTCCAAACATGGCTTATAAACAATTATAAGTGAATAAAAAATTTACCACCGTTTTTACGGAGAAAATCTCATCGATTCAAAAAACACGTTGGAAATTTATTTTTGCGAAAATTCATTTTTGTTTTTATTATCCGCAATCTCATCGGTTCAAAAAACAAGTTGAAAATTTATTTTTGTTTTTATTATCCGCAATCATTGGTTGACTCATTTGACAATTTGGGCGAATTTTTTCGACTACTATTCGAGATAAAAATATGAAAACTTTTGAAATTCAGGTCTGAGTAAGTTCGTTGAGTAAGTTCGTTGTTCAACAATAGGCACCATCAGTGCCATTACTCCCTAGAACCAGAAAAGTAGTGAGAACAGGCCCTCACACTAACGTGCTGCAACAATACCCCATGCGATTGAGGCGAAAAGAAGGAAAAGCAAAAACGTGAAAAAGTGCGAAAACTTTCCGGACACCCTTATAGTAGATGGAGGGAACCTTGAGTCTCACTTATCATTCCTTTCTCTTCCGCTGTCTGGGGGTAGATGATTTCGCACCCCGTGGCTATCAGTCTACCCCCACTGGGTAAAAACTAGCTCGTTTGATTAGCTAAACGAGGCAAATTCACTTTTATTTTTTATCTGTGCTCGTGTCATAACGGTTGTCTCTCGCCTGGCGAACGAATTTTCCCCTCTCCCAAACCCGCTCGTTTGCTAGATATCTTTCTCTGCATCTCTTCTCCAACACACTCTCTAACATGTTCCCTTCCTGGCAAACGAGATGGGATTAGTACGGCGACTGAACTTTTTCTTCTTTTAATATATTTTGCTGTCTTCATAGAAATTATAATAAATTATTTGAGAAAAATACAACGTAATAGCGATAAAACAACCTCAAGCAGTTCACAATTGCCGCTTTAGGAGGCGAAATCAAGTGAAAATATTGATGAAATCGAATTCCCCATAATGGGAAATGTGTTGTATCAATATTTCATTAAAATTTGCGAGATCGAAAAATTTCACTCCACATTTTTTTTTTCACTTTTTTCACCATGGGGTACCCTTATGTGGGTGAAAACGGCCATATTTGACTTGCTGTAACTCGGCTCTATTTTAATATTTTTGCTTAATACCTGGTTCAATTTATTGCGATAAGCAAGAAGACCTCTGAAACCAAAAATTATGTTGATCGGTTTACTCTCGGCTGAGATCGAGCACCTTGAATATCGCCTAAAATGGCTTGGCGGCAAAGGAGAGGACGCAACCTCTCTCCTCTCCCCTACTCTCTCCCTCTCCTCGGAAGGGGGGGGGACATTTCGGGCAGGGGATATTTTGGGCAGGGGGGACATTTTGGGCATGGGGGGGACATTTTGGGTAGGGGACATTTCGGGCACTTTCTCCGGGGACATTTCGGGCATCTTTTTTAGGAGGGGGGGACATTTTGGGTATGACCCTAAAGTTTTGTTGAAAAGTGCAAAACTCTGATGGGAAAATAATTTTTGTTTTTGTTTTTTAAAGTATTTACTGTACCTATTGTTGTGGGGTGTTACCTATTTGACCACTCTGCGACAAGGCATGGACTCCGCTGTTCGGTCTCGTCGACATAATTACGAATTCAAAAAATATACTCCGAAATAATACATAGTTTCGCCCGTCATTTATAGGAATGTTAGCAGTTGGAAGTGAGTCACTGACAATCAAAATGGTAAATGCAATCGTTAGAAAAGACAGTTGCAACGGGGTTTGACTCACATCCCATGATGTGAGTGATCAGGAGAAAAGTTCGTTGTCTTGTCTTTGAAAACAACCTGAGAAACATTGGCTTTATCGCATTTAATTTTTATTCAAAACATCTAAAAAAGGTTATGTGCTAATTTCCCAGACGGGAGATGACTATCATAGATCTCAGATGACTATTGTAATTCCAGAAAGTGCTCGGCTTCAATGAAACTGGAAACAGTTTTTATCATAAGGATCTTATAATTACAAGCCATTCCTCTCGCTCTTGGCCCCTTTCTGGAGGCTTGGTTAGTGCGTGCAAAGAGTGCTCATGAGCCGTCTCAGAAGTCTCAAATCTCAGAGATTTGGTTGAGAAAAAGCTGAGTTAAGAACAACGCGCGGGGCAGATTATGTTTCTCACGAATTATTCAATAGGACTCAGATCCTCAGACGTGGTCCGGAAGCCTGAGAGCGACGGGGAAAATACGTAACCCTCACAAGCAGCCGGCGCCTTTCCGGTGAGCGCCTCTTGACTTTGATTAACGAAAAGATTCACAAAGTTATTTGACCCACACACTACTAGCCGTTTCACGCAGTTTGTTGCAATTTGCACAAAGCCTTGCGTCTGCAGAAGGCAAATGCCTGATCACAGCTTGCACTTTTGATTTCATGCCTGTCACGTTGCTGTCTATCACGAGCGATTGACTGCTTCCAGTTTGTCATCAATCGATCAGACACGCGGAACCGTGTGGACAAACAAGTAGATCACCACGCGTCTCTCGCCTCTCCTCAATATCGATCGATTCGAGTGACCTCTCCCGTCTCTCTCCCCCCTTCCCCGACCGTGTCACTCCTCTCTGCCTCCCTTCGCTATCCGTCTTCTATGTACTGGCCTTTTTCAGCTACTTTTCCCCTTTCACTCCACGTTTTTCTGTCGCGAATTTGATTGTATGAAAACGCGACCCCCTCCGATTGATTAGTTCATGACTTCATCTATTGAACGGGGGAATGAGTGGTAGAGAGTGTGAACGCTGAAAGAATTCCTCGTATTTTCGCAATCTCTCTCTCTCTCTCTCTCTTTGTCTCATCTATGACCCTTTTCTGGAGGATTTCTTTTTGTGATAGATGCTCGTGCTATTGAGCTTCTTCCTTCCCCCTGCATTCAACTGAACTGGTCAGCAGGGGATACGCAGACCTCGCTTGCAACCCGGCCTTACCGGTTCAACTTTACCTTTACCCCTGAATTGATAGCAAGTGCTGTTCATTGTTTCCGTGTAGATACCATAACTTTTCAATATATTTTGTATTAAATTATCTAATTAATAAATTAGTTAATTAACTATTTACAGATGGTCGTACTTCCTCGAAATCGTCGTCCACCGCCATCACACTCAGAACTACCGCCCCAGGTGATAACAATGGAGAAAGTGAAGAAACGAGATGGGTCAGTGCAATTTTACTACGCAGCGCGGGAAGTCTCCAACTTCCCGTACTCTGGGAGATATTGTCTCCAGCTGAGAGAACATGCAAAATCGAGAGAGCATCTTTCTGTATCTCTCGACCGCTCTCTGGATTTCCCACGCCCTCTCAGCTGGAGACAACATCTCCAGAGTAAGCGGAAGTTGGAGACTTCCCGCTCAGAGTGTGGCTTGATATTTAACGATCAGAAAGTTTTATAATTTGATAAGCGGATTTTCCTGATTCCGTGCAGTCATCGAAAATGACAATTAGTAGTGTAGGTAGATTCGTGGAAATATGGGGCAAGCCCCGCCCCTTTCCCTTATCACCCCTATCCCCCCTCCCTTCCCCTCTTGATCTCTTGACCTACCCCCCGAGAGGGGAATGGGGCGGGGCTTACCCCCTCAAGAAGTGCCGAAATATTTCCGTATTGGAACGCATACCATATTCATGATCTAAAGGATGAGTTGTAGTCTAAAGGTATAACTGGTAGAAAAGTGCTATCGCTGCTGACCCCCTTCTGGAGATTTCGCCGAGTCACTGTATTATGACTCTGAGTGCAGGCAATTCACGTAGTGCAGACCATGCTCGGGAAGTTCACACGAATTTGTTAATTGTTCCCACGCGTAAGTTAGGGTTCTCTTGTGTGCCCCGGCTCACAGGGACATAAGTCTAAGCTGGCCAGGGAAAACTCCAAAGTCTAATAGAGGCAGGGGAGCGAGTCGTGTAGACTTTGAAAGTCGTCGCTGGCCAGCCCATAAATCTAGAGTCGTAGACTTATTTCCCTCTGAGGGGACTGGGAATAGAGAGAGAGACACACAGCCAGCGGGGGTTGATGTACTGGGAAAGGGTCAAGCGGGTTTAGGGAGAGAAGAGGGGAGACAAAGGGTGAGAGCATAGCACTAGTGTAGCGTGAAATGATACCGACTAATTGAGAAATGTGGACGATAATTATTAAAGGGTTACCCGGTTAGCCGCGGAACGTTTTATTGCTTTGGATGACTGTTTGGTAATTTTGTGTGCAGTCTTCGCTGGCAACACTACGTCACCATCGCCATCCTGCTCCTTCTCTGTTCCTATGCGATCGTCCACTACCACGACGCCCTGAGAAGCACGATTCCCGCCCGACTCAGGTACGCTTTTCATATATATTCATGCGTATTACGCGGTAACGAAATGGAAATGTAAGTTGTGATGCACGAAGATTACAGGAGAACACAAACAATTACTTAATTGAACTACTCAGTGAATCTTTCTGCGGATTACTTTCGCTTTAGGGGGATCTTGCGTTTTTGCGGGCCTTTTGGTAGTGTTCATCGATGAACGTGCTGCGTCCCTTTGCAATTCACAAACCCTTTTTTTCGAAATGACCTTCCGCAAAAGGCCGGACAATTTCTGACCTCTTCATTTCGCACATTCGTTTCAATGTGTATGCGTATGTGATTGTTGACATAAGAGAAATGAAGAGACCCTAACGAATTGTCGCGCGAAATTCAAAATGTGATATTAAAATCTTAGTGTCAACGAATTTTAGAGAAAAAAAAATTTAAAAAAGAAGAATTTTTTTTATTTTTGCAGACGGGCCCACTGCAACACGAGCCACTCCCATCCCTCTTTCGTTCACTGCAAGGAAAGAGGTCGGAATTGCATTAAAATTATATTTTTTTATTAATTGCATGGTGTAGTCGATCCATCTAGGTTGTCGTATGTTAAACTTTAAAAAAAGTAAGTTACCGCTGAATTACAGAGCGCGAAATGAATGAAAATTCACTAAATCTGTGTGTTCGGGATATGTGCCCTTACATATCTCAATTCCTCTCCAAATTTAGAAACGCACAACCGCGAGTTTCTGCAGTTCCTCATCGCCAAGGCCTCCAATCTCACGCGTTCGTTTTTCTTCCATTCATTCATTCATTCATTCATTATTTATTCCGTCAGAGTCTTATTTTCTTAGAATAGTTTTAAAAATAGCAATTAAAGACTACAATACGTCGTCTTATTCCTTCAAATTTAATAAAAAAAATCAATCCATTTTTATAAAATTGCAGCCGAATCAATTGCCGAGGCGTCGGCGACCTACGCGCTTTCACTCGCGATGCGCACCGAGGACACGAAGCTCGGCGGTATGACCATTCCTCTCTCTCTGGCATTGTTTTCCTAGCTGGATCGCTGTCTGATTCCAGGCTGGAAATATACCGGCATCCAGGCTGGAATCTTCCCATTTCTTACGGGGATCCATGCTGGAAATCGCGCTATACCAGGATGCAGACTGAAAAAAGGCCAGAGCTTCTTGAAGGCTCTTGATTGCTACCTCATCACTGTCTTACTTGCACCGTTCATTACCGCGTAAAGTAGTAAAATCATTAAAGTTCATTTCAAAATCATGCAGGCGCATGCAAAATCACAGTTCTCTCTAGGCAACACCCTATGATCTTGCCTGACAAGGATATTTTAAAGTAATTTTGTATCCAAACATAGGTGAACTCTACGCGTGGATGCTGCACGCCGCCTCCTACATCAACTGCTACAAGCTGCTGGACAATGCGGAACTCCCGCCCCAACCGCGCCCTTTCTACCCGCGCAGCCTCTGCGCCGCCGCCGTGTACAGTGAGTGCATAATATTGATTTTTTGAAAATACAGTACCCGCCAAAAGTATTGCAACAAATTTCAAATCGTCATAACTTCAAATCGTCATAAAAAAAGAAAAGTTGCATTTTTCGCACCCCGACTTTCGACGGTTTTTCAACTCCAGCGGCCGTGAACAAATTTCCAGGTCCCCGAAACTTAGTGAATGTGGTGCCTGAAAGTACTTGTAGAGCATGGCAAAAAATCAGATTTTTTGCTTAATGTAGTGGCGAGTTCTGGTAGTGCAAAAATGGCACTTCGAAATTTTTCAAAATTTCGCAATACGTGACCGATTGAACTCAAATTTTTCATGGAGGTGCTCTACCATACTCTCATTGTTTCTTCGAAATTTGGGACCTCTAGCACTACTGAGACGAGAGATAAACGATTTTCCGATTTTTTCGGAGGCGTCGGGAAATGGTGCTACCAGCGTTATTCGCAAACCAAAAAACGGCACGTGTAGTGTAATATATACTACAATGGATGCTCTATCACCACCGAGTGTTTGAGCTTTTACATAAAAACTATGTGAGAATGGAATTTTTTTTGCGACCGCACCTCGGCAAAAGGAATGTCGAAAATGACGAGTTAAAGAAGGATAAACAATCATTATTGCGAAATAATCTTGTAATCATTTTCTATCTAACGCGCCAAACCGCAGGTCTCTATCTCAATTTTAAAAGAAGTTATGACGATTTGAAATTTGTTGCAATACTTTTGGCGGGTACTGTACATAGCCTGAACCTACATGGAAACTGTTGTGATTATTAGTCGAATGAAATGTGTGCAATTTCTCACATACTCTCTCGATTTCGAGCGCACTCCCAACTTCACCGTATTTCCTGTGGTTACGTTGCTTCTCTAAAATGAAATAAATTGAAATAAACTGATTTTAGTAATTTTATTTTTTTTGTTTTTGCAGAGGACGAGAGTCGCGACAATGATCACGCACTCGAGGATTTTCACGTCTTCAAGTAAGCATCTGTTCCTTCTTCTCGATATTTGCTCCATACTTCCCACAGAGTTTATCCAATTTTACACGGATAAAGAAAACAAATATTTGGAAGGAAAATCTTCAGCTAGAAGGAACCTTGAATAGATGTATACGCCAAACGCCACGAACAAACAGTTTAAAAAAATACATTTCAAATGCACTGACATCGTCAAACTATCTGAAGAAAAAATCTTTTTTTAAATAAATTTCAAATATCGATTTGCCAGTGACATTGTCCAACTCGTCGCTCTCTACGGCAGTCAGTTCCACGAGGGCACACTGATGTACACTGCGGATGCGCAATTGAGAGACGACCATGGAGTGGAACACCCGTCGCCCCGATTCGCCGGAATTATCGCCGTGAGTTTGGGCGTCATGTTTGCTTTGCGGGTCCCATTTCCCTCTATCACCCCTAAAGCCCCTCTGCCCACTTAGCATGGCAGAAAGGGGCGAGGAGAGAGAGTACAAGTGATAGGGCTTCTTTCACTGCGCACTACTTCCGCGCCTCCCGACTTCGTTGTGGAGTACGAAGTTGTAACTAGGATCTGGACACAAACTGCAAATGTTCACTTACCTACAACCAAAAGTGAACTAAAAGCAAACGTCACAAGAAATAAGACACATTTTACGCAGAGGTAAGTGAACATGCTCACTTGGTGCTCCGGTCCTAGTGACTTTTTGGAGAGTGTAGAATGCTGTTGCAGGACTACTATCCGATGTTCCACAACTACGGACACCCCTATACGATGATCCTCGAGCAGATGACGCAGCGGAGAAACGACGTCATTGTGAGTTGACGGTGGTCGAATGATTCCATTCCTCCAAAAAGGGTCAGGACGAGAGAGTGTGCCAAAGTGAGAGTGTCCTTTTCGAATTTGCACGCTTTCTCACTACCAACCCTGTTCGGTTGACCGACCACTAGAATGATGTGTGGTCTAAATAGTGTAGTGCATAAAATGAGGAGAGATCTGAAATCGTGTTTATTATTAAATTTAAAAGTAGTATATTTGATAAGCTGGCTTACCGGCATGGCCCATCTAGCGTGGTAGCTTGCTACTGTAAAATTGATTGGCATGGAACACCTTTCCCTTTACGTTTTAATCGATAATTAGTGGTGTTACTGTATGTTGCAGTCTGAGCGGGTGGGCACGACGCTGCTCGTGTACCACATGCGCACGTCGCTCGCAGCCATGGCCGCGTGCCAACCGCGCGCCAACGATACGGTAGGTGGCGAGATTACGGTATTCGTGAGGCAAGTATGCATACAGTGTGCACATCTGTTCCCGAAAATGTGCGGTACCGGTGAAGGGATTAATTAAATATTTTGTTTATAAAGATAATTAGCAATCAATCGATAACTCGTCTATCGATTGATTTTCAGTGGCGTGACTACCATGAGCGGGCGCTGCGCCGGAATTTGTTTACCGGCGGCGACTGTGGATGGGCGCAGGAGGATTTCACCTTTGGAAAGGCCCTCTGGTAGGCCTACTTACTGTCTTTACATTACTTACTTCACATTTGGTATTTAAAAAATGCCTTCTTTTGAATCATCTTTCGTCTGCCAACGGATGCACAGAAAGAGGTCATGATTTGGGATGCCAAATGAAGAGATTTTCGCGAAATGAAGAGTGGTGAAACGAGAGGGGGGATTAACTCTTCAAGAAGAGGTGAGCGGTCGTTCTCTACTCTTCAAGAAGAGGGAACAGTGACGGGGCATTGTGCCTCTCATGGCTGCCACAACATGCTAATTTGGACTTACTTCAGACATCCACACTAATCTCATGCTAATTAGAGATTCACGCATCATTTCGATTGAAATATCAGTCGATTGACACTTTTACTCTTCTTGAAGAGGGGCCTCACTCTTCATGAAGAGTAGAACGACCGCTCCCTCTCTTCTTGAAGAGAGGAGGGAATCAGAATTCCTTTGTTCGGGGAGAGGAAGATCTTCATTTCACTCTTCATTTGGCATCCCTAGTCATGATTGATGTATACCGGTTCTAGTATTCGAGATTTGAGTTGGTCAAATCGATTCCTGCTCTCTTCATTTCACATACTCTCTGCGCCAGTCGGCGGACTAGAGAGTGCGTGAAATGAAGAGAGCAGGAACCGATTTGGTCAACCCTATTCGAGATGCCAGCATCTGACCATTGATCGATATTCGAATAAGAATCTGCATTTTCAGGTACTTTCTCAACGATATTGGCCTGTGGAACGTGAGACGATTGATGAAACGAATTTGAGAGACGGAGAGAGAAATGAAATTTCATCCTATAAAACAAGATTGTTTTAGTCTACCATTAGCAAGTGTTGTACCTATTCATGACATTTGTTCTGGTGCTAGTGTGAATAATTGTATTGTGATTCTGATTTTCCCGCACATTTTGCCGTAATAGGATGAGTATTGAATGTCAAGGAACTCGCGGGTATTTTAATGCCTTATTTTCTTATCTTTGATGCTCATTTTGAATATCATGTTTAAAATGCTATCCTGTTGTGTTGGAATAAATAATTTTAGATGAGAAAAGTGAGTGTGCAGTTTGGTGGGAATAAAAATTTGAGAGACGGAGAGAGAAAGGAAATTTCATAATGTCACAGCACTCCACCGACAGGCGTCAGCCGCGATACTGCGTGTGAGTGTAATGCTGCGTTAAAACGCTCGGAAAAAAAGAAAAGAAAAATTTGTGTTAAATTATCTCCACTGGATGAGGAAAGAAAATAATATAGTTGAATTCCCGTAATTATCGATTTTACTCTATAACTGGACTGCCGTTTATGCTAGTTTCTCGAAACGTTGAGTTTAGATCCGTGTCGCCATTTATAATCTGAAATCTAAATCTGATGTCTGCAGTAGGGTCATTTAGGAAACGAGTTATGATCAAAAGACGATATTTTCTTTTCTCTTCCTGTGGAGATAATTTTACACGAATTTTTTCTTTTCCTAGCGTTTTTTTAACGCATCATAAGAAGGGCAAGAAAACTCTCACGCGTTTGCACACTATCTCTTCGCTGGCCCCTTTCTAGATGCCTCAATGGGCGGTAGGATAGCGTGGATTCCTAAGAAAAATGCGTTTTGCGAAATCATATCATAATTTGTATCTGAAGGGATTATTTCCGTACCTCTATTCAAATCATTTAATTGGTGCGAACGTAAAAATTAGTTAAAGCATATTTTAGAATAATTAACTTCAGAAGGAAATGGTTTATCGAAGGCGAGCGAAAAAAACAAATGAGGACAATTGTGAGTTCAGAAATGTCCAATAGGATATCCATTCACTAGGCTAAATCAGATGTGAGCCCTCTTTGGGTCTCACTAGATCTGCCTTGTTGCTGCTCAGCTTGAGTGGTTGCCGTCCGCTCGAGTCGCTCGATGTGCTCTACATGTGTGATGTGCGCACGGCCAATCAGTCGCATGGCCGTGGCGCGTATCTTCGCCGCCGCTAACTGAAGAAAATGTTTCATTATATTAATCATATCTTAGCACAATTTACACTTCATTGCTAATTGCATAAGCAGTTTTACTTCGTCCCAATGTCCATTTTTATTCGGAAATGATAATATCTGCTCAACTGGCGTAATTGCGGGTTTTTCAGCAGGAAGATGACAGATTGCGACACGGGATTCATGGCGAGTAGAAACTGCAAGGTCATATTGGATAGATCATATATGAGAACATCTGTCTATTTGTTTGTCTGTCTGTGTATATTAGGAACGGAACGTTTTATCATTTCGGATGAGTATTACCATTACGAGTGGTCGTAAGGTGGCGAGCAGAAGGGGCGGCCACTCCCTGGTGTCCAGCACCATCCCTCCCATCAAAGACATCAGCGGAATCACGTAGCACGACACCACAGCGATCAGCTGAGTTTTATTTGAATTGTATCATGTAAAACGAACGAGTAAATGGATCAATAACTAGGTAAAATATGACTATTTACTATATCACATATGGATTAGTGATTTTTTTCGCATTCTCAGATTTTTTTCATAGATGTTCTTTCCATTGACGAGATCCTCTACCTGTATGAAGAACACTCTGGCTAGGCGATCCTGCAGGGATTGCGTCGTTTTCGAAATAGAAGCGGACGACTAAAACAAGCTTGTTAATATCAAAATATAATCATTGAGGAATTGAAAAATCATGAAACGATTCTACCTCTTTGAGTATAACAGTTTAAAGATGTACTATATGTATTCTATGAGAGGAATCGCGAGAAACTCGAGCATGGTTGGGACGTAGAAATTTATGATTTTCAATTTAGCTGAAAATATGGCCTAAGGTATTTCGAACATCCCTCTATCGAATGGCGTTGTCAGAATTTCGATAAAAAATTTCGCAATCGCGTGAAACACAAACAAACCTGGTGACTCAGCGAAACAATTTAGAGAGTGGCATGTTTGAAAAATCATAAGATGCTTCAAAATGAAGATAGCGACTCGTTCTTTTTCGAGTTATATAGGGAATCACCCCGACTACAAACTACAACTATTGAACTCATTCCTGGCTCAAGCCTTGGTGCGGAGCGGTCAGTTTTGTAAAAATTTGATTAATTTTCTTAAAACTAAAAAATCAATGGGTTTTGTTGCTTTTTATTATAGTCACTGTGTGTACTATTTAAAACCAAGAAATGGGCCAAATCCGTACAGAACTTTTAAAGACGCCCACCATTATGTGGGAGCGGCCAATGAAATCTCATGGCCAAATTGTTGGAATCATTCAAGTTAGTGATGAAAATAATCGTAAATGAGCTAAAAATAATATTCCTATTAGTTTTGAGACGATTCTTTTTCGGTATTTTTTAAGAAATAAATTTCAAAAAATTTCGACTAAAAATTTTTTTTCATTAAAAATGCGGTTCAATTGAGCGCTAGTGTGTCAAATCTATATCCATATAATAAGTTTTGATAGTTCGACATTGATTTACTCGTATTTCAATGTTTGTTGAACTTTAAATGGGTTATTTCTGTATGCATATTCAGTAATCGAGATCGACATTTTAAATTGGCCCTATTCTGACGCTACTTGGTAAGGAGTTTCCTTATAATGCCTCAAACATTTTCCTTTTTGAAAGTGAATGGATATCTAGTCGTACAAAATAGCTTCGGCGCTTAGAAAACCGTTCATGCGCTAAATCCCGCACGCTCTGCTTCTCTACCACTCTCTCACTTCCGCGCACTCTCTCGCCTGGTCCGGCGCCCGAGCCGGGCATTTCAGAAAGTGCAACAACAAACGTCAACCGCGCGCTCTCGTTTCTCTAGCACTCTCCTCGTTTCCCACACTCTCTCGCCAGTTCGATGCTTGGCGAGCGCAAAAATCGGAACTTTCCTAGATCAGTACTTTGCCCCACCCCCCGAAGGGAGGGGAGGGAGGGCCGGACCATTTTCTCCTCGAGGGGAAGAGTGGTCCCTATCCAAAATTGGCGAGAGTTTTCCCCCTACGAGCCAAGCGGCGGCGCACCGCGGATAGGGACCGAAAGGAGAGTTCTTATAGGGAACGCGCAATTTACGCGAGACGGGGTTGAGACGTAGGGAGAGGGGGGGACGAGAGAGCGCGCGCTCTCATCGAGAGTGAGAGGGAGAGCGCGGGCAGAGAAGCAGAGTGGAAGACGGGGAAGGGGCGGAGACAGACAGGGGAGTGGGAGGGAGCGCGTTAGATGGGGGCGGAGGGGCGTGGCCTAGTGCGGAGCTAGGAAAGTGCCCAAAAATTTTTTGCAAAATGGGAATTATTAGCAATATTGCACGTAAAAGTAAATTTCATCATGTTTTGATAATTGCAAAACATTTTTGCACTCGCCGAGCATCGGACTGGCGAGAGAGTGTGGGAAATGAGGAGAGTGCTAGAGAAACGAGAGCGCGCGGTTGACGTTTGTTGTTGCACTTTCTGAAACCTGTAGCTCGCTCCAACGTGAAGATAATCATTCGCACTCAAAAGCAAAGTTGTTCAGTACCACTAGACAAACATTCCTATACGTCTTACATACACGGATACTTTGATCTGCTCACATTACAGTAGCCTGCAAAATTTAGGTTTCAAAATTCATTATGTCCCGAATTAAGGCCCCGCTTTGCATGGTAAGAATAGAGGGACATTATAACATCCGTTTGGTAATTTTTGAGTTATATAGACAGGTATGAAACATGAAAAAACGAGGTTTTCTCATTGTTGAAATATTGCCCGTCGCATTCGTGTTTCAGCTAACTACAGCATTTCTGAGGCAAATGAATAGCCAGAAAGTGTTGATAATTTATTTTTACAATATTTTCCTCAAAATGAGTTAAAATTAAGAGCATAAAAGATCATTTTTGGGTAGGTTACTACAACAGCCCCTTACTAAATCGAGCCCGCTTTTTTACATTTGTCAAAAAACCTAATACTTGGGGTCAAAAAACTATCATATATGATCTACAACTTGCACATAACCAAAAAATATTTTTTTGTTTTGTTCGAGTTATGACCCTTTTGCCGATGACCGACCAGGGTGATTCGAGTTTCACAGTTAGAGTTATGACTTAATGGGAAAAGTTTTAGAGAATCTATTACTCTACAATTCCTTTTTTTGAAAAAGTTTCTATCTCACTTTTAAAGCGAGATATGATTAATTACGTGACGGATGGTTTTTGGTGTTTTCGCTATTTCGTCACATTTGATGCTTTACAGCTCGTGAACAAATTTTTTTTATCGAAAAACGGTAAACGCAGTTCGAACCGCCTTGCTTTTTAGTACCTAAATAAATTTTTTCGTCCGTTTTGAAGACCATGAATTTCTATTTTCTCCAAAGGGCTCTGGTGGTCGATTCTCTCGCGATTCGTCTCTTATATGGATATAGATTTGACACATTAGCGCTTAATTGAACCGCATTTTTGATGAAAAAAAAATTTTAGTCGGAATTTTTTGAAATTTTTTTCTTAAAAAATACCGAAAAAGAATCGTCTCAAAACTAATAGGAATATTATTTTTAGCTCATTTACGATTATTTTCATCACTAACTTGAATGATTCCAACAATTTGGCCATGAGATGTCATTGGCCGCTCCCACATAATGGTGGGCGTCTTTAAAAGTTCTGTACGGATTTGGCTCATTTCTTGGTTTTAAATAGTACACATAGTGACTATAATAAAAAGCAACAAAACCCATTGTTTTTTTAGTTTTAAAAAAATTAATCAAATTTTTACAAAAGTGACCGCTCCGCACCAAGGCTTGAGCCAGGAATGAGTAAAATAGTTGTAGTTTGTAGTCGGGGTGATTCCCTACAGTAGCGGACAAAACTTTACGGGCACTTTTTCTTTTTGATATAACTTTGGAACTCCAGGAAGGTTTGATGCGACATGGAAAATGGGCGTGGTCAAAGCAGTGTCCTCCCGAAAATCGATCGCCGCGGGCAGGAATCCAATCGAAACGCTTATTGCAGCTAGGAATCGGTTCTCCGATAGATTCTCAACCGAATCCACGCCCAAACCAGATCTTTAGAGCATGTCCTATAGACTTCCCCTTCGTCAGACCACAATAATGTGAAAAAGTGATTTTTTCGTGCCATGAGGGCAAATGGTGACCTACCGCGACCATATTCTCAGGATCATCGGTAATCATGACGGCGATCATTTTAGCGCTTTGGTCGGGTCTGGGCGATGTCTAAAAGGCGAGATATGGTTTTCCGGTCTCCATTTTGCAGCTTGGCTGCAGCCAAGTAGCGGCACCGCAGCAACTTGAAAATTGTTTTATAGGTAGACCGCAGGCATGTCTCAACACCCTAAAATTTAGGTGAGCTGGAAAAAATCCATGTAAGAATAATGGCACTTCAAAAAAGTGTGCATCGATTGCGTCATCACGACGCAATAACTGAAAGATTTCGCAATACTCCAATAGTTGCATCGTAATCTCCAATGGATTTCGCATAAGACCCCACCATGTCGCATCAAACCTGTCTGGAGTTCTAAAGTTATATCGAAAAGAAAAAGTGCCCGTAAACTTTTGTCCGCTACTGTATATAACTCAAAAAAGAACGAGTCGCTATCTTCATTTTGAAGCATCTTATGATTTTTCAAACATGCCACTCTCTAAATTGTTTCGCTGAGTCACCAGGTTTGTTTGTGTTTCACGCGATTGCGAAATTTTTTATCGAAATTCTGACAACGCCATTCGATAGAGGAAGGTTTGAAATACCTTAGGCCATATTTCCAGACAAATTAAAAATCATAAAATTTCTACGTCCCCGCTATCCCGGATATGCTCGATTTTCTCGCGATTCCTCTCCTATGAGAGACTATCTGAGTCGATCGAGATATGGCCGTACAACCAAAAGCTAACCTATGCTGAAAACATGCTCCTAGGGTAAACTTTGTGTGTAGAGACCGAAAATGGACATGAGAAGTTTCGTAGATCAAACCCGGCTGAGATATGTTTCATGACAAGTCCAAAACTGAAATTTTCAACTTTGGCTAAACGCAACCAAACCTTTTACATAGTTATATATTATGAAAGCGCTCACTAAAAGAAACATTTTTCATGTTATGGCCAAGTTCGTAACTTATCTGTGAAAAAAGCTATAATTTTTTGAACAAATAATTTTAAAAAAAATATATCACGTCGTTTTTGTCCGCACTTTTAACTGTGTCCATTCGATTGCGCGTGAAAAATTACCCCCTTGCGAAAGAAAATAGCAAGATTCATTTTCTGGGCCTTGATAAAATCATTTGATGAACATACTCTGTTGCTCAAAATCGCTGTGATTTTCAACAAAATTATTTATTATGAAAGTATACAAAACTCGCACAGCGAAATATTTCGCAGACTCACTACACTACATAAACTGAAGAAATTAAAATTAACTCCACTCAATTTTGATGAAATAATTTTTGACCTCAAACCATGAACCATGGGTCATGGTGAAATTTCAAGAAAATATTTTTCGACAGATTTCCAGTTTTGAGTATTCTACATAATTATTTCTCATATATGAGAGGAATCACGAGAAAATCGACCATAGCGCGGCAGTAGAAATTTTTGTCACCGAATTGGCTCTAAAGAGAATGCAAGGTACATTAAACAGTGCTCTATTTGATGGCGTTTACCGTTTTTCGTTAAACGCCCTATTTTTTGAGTACGAGAGTGTCAAAGTGACGACCCTCTGATTTTCTATCCCGACTGTACCTCGGCAAAAACTTCATAACTTTTTTTAAAATATAGATATGAAGTTCTAATTTTTCACACTAGATAGAGGAATAGATTCTGCACTTTTCCTATAAGAAAAAAATATTTTTCGATAAATTTTAATTTTTTGAAAATTCAGTATGTGAAAACAGTCGTAACTTTGCTAATCGGAAAAAGAATCATACGGCTCTATGCGGCATTTGTAGAGCATAATTATGATTAATTTTCTTGCATATATCAGCCAGATCGATACATTAAAAAAACGGCGCTGCATTAAGTATCGGGTGCTTAAAACGACCTGAGCGTGTGAAATTGAGAGAGCGGGAGAGAGGGGGGAGCGCGCGTCTCCCTCGTGCGCAGCAAACTTACAGGGGTTGTAACGTCTTTCAATGAAGAGATATCAACTAACTTTCAACAGCAAAGTTGATCAGTACCTAAAGAGCTATACAGGCACAACGGGAGGAGTGCTGATATTTTGAATAAACATGTGAAACTATATGCTGGGGACATCGATATTTTGCGTATCTTTCAAGTTAAATAACTCGAGTTTCACATGCGCCGTTTTTGTCTTACCAACTGAGGCATGTCGTACCAACCTACACTTTAGTTTTAAATCATTTTAGCCCATGCTATACCACTTTAACGAAAGTTTTACTCGTAGGAAGATATTTGGAAATAATTATCGATTTTCATTATTTGTGGCTTTAAATCGATGATTATACTGTAATGCAAATTTTTATAATTCATTTTTGAGTATTTAGAGTAGTTTTGGATGTATTTGAGACAGGTCCAACCGTCGAAAATAGTTTTTCCAGGTATGTCGTTTTAAGCGCCCGATACTTAATGCAGCGCCGTTTTTTTCACATTATCGATCTGGCTGATATATGCAAGAAAATTAATCATAATTATGCTCTACAAATGCCGCATAGAGCCGTATGATTCTTTTTCCGATTAGCAAAGTTACGACTGTTTTCACATACTGAATTTTCAAAAAATTAAAATTTATCGAAAAATATTTTTTTCTTATAGGAAAAGTGCAGAATCTATTCCTCTATCTAGTGAAAAAAAATTAGAACTTCATATCTATATTTTAAAAAAAGTTATGAAGTTTTTGCCGAGGTACAGTCGGGGTAGAAAATCAGAGGGTCGTCACTTTGACACTCTCGTACTCAAAAAATAGGGCGTTTAACGAAAAACGGTAAACGCTATTTGAAAGAGCATATTCGAAAGTACTTTGTTTTTTCTTTAGAGCCAATTCGGTGACAAAAAATTTCTACTGCCGCAACCACCCCTCAAATGGTCGATTCTCTCGCGATTCCTCTCATATAAAAAATATATACCACGTTTTGGTATTAGATTTCAAACGGAGAAAAAAACGAAAAATATTTTTTTCGGTTTTTGACCATGACCGCGACAAGTGACAAGTATTTTTATCGAGTAAGAGTAATGATGCTATCGAGTAGTGCTGATATGAGAGAGTAGATCAATCGATCGATTGGTAGGTCATTCCTTGTATCGCTAGCTCGTCGATGGAGCTTGCACATAGTTTTCCTTGAGCATTCCCTGCATCGCTGCTTCTTGTTGTTCCTTTAGATTCTTCTGATGGACTACGTGGTGGTGAGTGATTGCATCATCGTCTGTCTTGAATACTCGCTTGAACCAGACTGCCAACAGTGTAGCAATGTATGCAAGGAGGAACAGAATCTCAACTCCGATAAAGTATCCGATGTGTCGATCCGTGTGTACGGTAGTCACATTACTCATAATCGATCGATGGGCGGAGTCAGCGATGCGGGGCGACCGCTCGATACGAGGAGGGAGAGGTTCACGGTTTGAGGTCAAAAATTATTTCATCCAAATTGAGTGGAGTTAATTTTAATTTCTTCAGTTTATGTAGTGTAGTGAGTCTGCGAAATATTTCGCTGTGCGAGTTTTGTATACTTTCATAATAAATTATTTTGTTGCAAAACACAGCGATTTTGAGCAACAGAGTATGTTCATCAAATGATTTTATCAAGGCCCAGAAAATGAATCTTGCTATTTTCTTGCGCAGGGGGGTAATTTTTCACGCGCAATCGAAAGGACACAGTTAAAAGTGCGGACGAAAACGACGTGATATAAATTTTTTAAAATTATTTGTTCAAAAAATTATAGCTTTTTTCACAGATAAGTTACGAACTTGGCCATAACATGAAAAATGTTTCTTTTAGTGAGCGCTTTCATAATATATAACTATGTAAAAGGTTTGGTTGCGTTTAGCCAAAGTTGAAAATTTCTGTTTTGGACATGTCATGAAACATATCTCAGCCGGGTTTGATCTACGAAACTTCTCATGTCCATTTTCGGTCTCTACACACAAAGTTTACCCTAGGAGCATGTTTTCAGCATAGGTTAGCTTTTCCTTGTGCGGCCTCTACTGTGAGAATCTCAATCGACTCAGATATTCACTCCTATATGATTTAGCAAGAACATTAAAAAAGTGTACTATTACGTCTCGCTGCCAAATGATCCATAGTGCGTGCAAAGTAATGACGGTAATGACGGAAATGACGGATGTGAGGGAAACGAAGAGGAAGATCGTCTCGCCTATCAATTATTTACAATTTACAATTTTTTATTTACAATTTTTTATTCCGCCAGAGGGCTATTAGCTTCGTTTATGTGTCGTTGATCGTCGTTATAGTAGTTAATTAGGGTTTGAAATTCGGGTGAATAATTGGATCTAGCCTCTTTTTTTTCTTTCTTTTAATTTCTTTATATTTCGCAGACTCTCTCATCAATCAACCCGCGTACAGAGTGCGCGAAATGAAGAAAGCTGGTCCAATTATTTACTCGAATTTAAAATTATATCAGGCCAGACAATTATTGAATTGAAACAAAATACAATTGTTATGGAACTAGGCATGTTAATGATGTTCCTATGATGTTTTGATAGAAATCAATTATTAAGCTAAACATTTGAATTTCCGCAATTTCATATCTCAGCTGTATTCGTTTTGAGAGTTTTTTTTAACCTTTTAACCCACGAGAAAACAAAATGGCAAGTATCAACTGGGGGCTCCATTGGGAGACGAATTGGTTCAAATATTTTCTTTAATTAATAAAAACGTGATTTAGGCATGAAACAAAATCGAGAAATGCATTCGGTCACGCCTCTCACGTGCATTGTGGCATTGATCCTTAGTGTACGTGTTTCTGTTGTTTTCGGATATCTATGGGTCCAACTAAGATCCCTGAGTTGAATAGACTGAGTAAAGATATGGATATTCTCTCTCACCAATGAAATATGCGTTCGGGCGTCCAGGCGAGCCGACAAGCATCACATCGCCTTGCGCTGATAGCAACGCCAATTCTGGTTCCTGCCATTTTTGTCTGTTTAGTTCTTTTTTTGCCACCAGTAATCCTACCGAGAAAAAAGTTTTAAAATTCAAAATATCGAAAAACCTGAAGGTAAATGTCGTTTTCCTCGGCTTCCTCTCCACTCAATCCCAATCCAACGAAATTGATGAAAAGGATCACATAGAGCATAGACATCAGCCTTTTCTCATTTCTGAAATAGCGAAGATAGTTAATTGCGAAAAAAATAAGGTAGTTATTATACATTTTTTTAAATGATTAAACTTAGATAAGGATAATAGATCGATTTTATAAAATATTCCTCTTCTCAAACCTGTCGGAAATACGTCGAGTTGTCGAGCCGAATGTAATGTGTTTGTGCACTCTGGAAAATTGACTGAACGTGAAAAACAGAGCTATTTAAATTTTTTTTGTAAAACGGATAAGGATATTTTTCGATACGAAATTTAATTTTGGTCATTTTGCTCAAAATACAGAAGACGAGATGGAAAACGCGAAAAGCATGCGAGTTAGTTTTCAGAAATATAGAATATGTCTCTGTTGACCAGAGATCATCTCTTATTCATCGCTTCTGCTTATCTATCTTGATCGGTTATTTCTCCCTCTGTCCTCTCTTCTCTCTCATTTCACCCCCACAATTCGCTAGTATATAAGCCCCGCTATTCTATGATAAAGTATCTTCCCAATCGGGAGGACGAAGGACAGTCGCCATCGAGGAGGTCGAGGACGTCGTCGAGCCAGCAACGAAGAGGAATCCGTCCGTGCCACGTCGTGCAAGTCACTCATCAGCGTTGAGCAGTGCCATGCCTTGGCCACTCGAATAGTCGACCAGTCAAGATCACGATTTTATTGTAAAGCTTATCTTGTAAGTCTGCAATCAAATTCTCAGTATACTAAACCTTCAACATCGGGTCAACCAGAATCGATGTCACAAATGTAAAAGTTGCTCGCGAAAATTCACTGCGCGTTTCGTTTTTCCATTTTAAAAGCAGCTGGACCTAATGGAATTCCCATTCCGATCTGATTTAGAAGGGCACCTACTATCATTACAATAGTACTACTAGCTTTGAACTAGGTGCTACCATCGGTGAACTAATATCTGAGATTTGCGATTAGGTCGGAGGCATTTAGCAATAGGTTAGGCCGCTCATTCTAGAGCAAAAGTCCAATAGTATTGTTGTTCAGTGGGGCTTTGGCCGAATTGCGTTCACTTCGACTACAAATTGATTTTTTTTCTGAAAATTTGTTAGTTTCGAAATTTTTGAATTTTTTGTTTATCGAAAGGTTCAGAAGGGCTCAGTTTAAAGTCTCAATTGTAAAAGTAAGTTATATTGTCAGAGAGTAAATTGTGCACTACTACATCTGGATAACTTTGCATTCTACATCGTGATTTGAAATCTTAGCGATACTACGTTTTCCGGACTTATCTAATATGGAGAACCATAACTTATATAAGAAATACAGCAGCGGCTCATTCTTACCATAAAATGAAGGGGGGACTTTTGATAGTATAATTCATTCTAAGCTGAGACTCTCGGAAAAAAAGAAACGATAAACTTTTTACTCGAACTTTCAGCGTATCTCACAAATTTTACACAATGTTATATCCAGGAGCCCGAGATAGTTCTAAATAATACCAAAGATAGAAGTTGTTACTTAAGAGAGCATCCACGAGAGGCCGGGGCGCTGGGGGAATATCCACGGATGGCTTTTTTGCAACCTATCCCAATAACTTGGGGGTGAAGTCAGTATCACGAATGCTGATATTAGGCCAAGTAACTAAGGTTCTGGGTCCCGCACCGAAAAGTTACAGTAACCCCACCTTCCGATATCAATTTTTTTACATTATAAAAAGTAGGTTTTTATAGGTTTTCTAGGTGTATTTTGCGAAAAAAATGACAATGAAAATATTTTCGAAGCGATAGGAAATCGATGAAGGGTCAAAATTTCAATTTTTCTCTGTTTTTCGACCGTCCTGAAAAAAAATTGCCCATCTATTGACAACGATTTTACGATTTTTGGAATCCTCGTCAAAAACTACATCGGACAGACTACTTCATGGACTCCGGTCTTTGGGGGCGATGTACGTAAATGTGGTCTGAATGTTAGGATATTAGCCGACCCCGGCGCGTGCCTGGCGATTTTTCTCATCCGAATTGCGAAATATCACGTGTATCAAGTGGTATATTATTTGCCTATGATTCTTTGAACATGGCTGACACAATTATGTCATCGCTAGGTTGAAAATTTTTCAACATTTTTTTCGACCATGAAATTTCATGAAATTTTCGAAAAAACTTTTTTTCTCAAAAGTCGATGTACCTGTTTGAAATGTGTTCAATACTTGAAATTTAATATGTGTGCACCGTTTTTGACCATGGATATTGTAATAATTGACTGTCGTGGTGCAAACTACGAAAGATAAACACCAAGTAAAATTCAACGCAAACACATAAATTCTGGACGTATATGGCTATTTTATCGTCAAATACGGTGCACACATAATACATTTCAAGTATTGAACACATTTCAAACAGGTACATCGATTTTTGAGAAAAAAAGTTTTTTCGAAAATTTCATGAACCCGGGTCGAAAAAAAAAAGTTCATGGTCGAAAAAAATGTTGAACAATTTTCAACCTAGCGATGACATAATTGTGTCAGCCATGTTCACAGAATCGTAGGCAAATAATATATCACTTGATACACGTGATATTTCGCAATTCGGATGAGAAATATCGCCAGGCACGCGCCGGGGTCGGCTAATATCCTAACATTCAGACCACATTTACGTACATCGCCCCCAAAGCCCGGAGTCCATGAAGTAGTCTGTCCGATGTAGTTTTTGACGAGGATTCCAAAAATCGTAAAATCATTGTCAATATATGGGCAATTTTTTTTCAGGACGGTCGAAAAACAGAAAAAAATTGAAATTTTGACCCTTCATCGATTTCCTATCGCTTCGAAAATATTTTCATTGTCATTTTTTTCGCAAAATACACCTAGAAAACCTATAAAAACCTACTTTTTAAAATGTAAAAAAAAATCGATATCGGAAACTGTAACTTTTCGGTGCGGGACCCAGAACCTTAGTTACTTGGCCTAATATCAGCATTCGTGATACTGACTTCACCCCCAAGTTATTGGGATAGGTTGCAAAAAAAGCCATCCATGGGGTATGTCCGGCTTCTCGTGGATGGTCTCTTAACATTCCTCCTACAACATAGTATGAACACAAGGCTTGCAAATTAGAACTGGCGGAAAATCGACAATGCAAAGTTCAAACACCAAATCGGGCAAAACTTATTGACCAACCGAATATATGTATTCTTCTACTAGGCTGTTGCAAAAGTCTTGTCGCGTTTCGGGGTACGAACATCTTTATCCCAACCATCTTCAAACGCGTTCTCTGTAAGAACGCAGTGCGAGGCCCGGGTAGGCCGCACAACTCATTCAAAGTTGTCGTCCCGGACTTAAACTTTTTTCACAGACAGTCTTGGTTACTAAGTAAATTTTAAACGCGAGAAATTCGGAAAATCTCAACTTTTGAAAAATCGATAATTTTTTTACGAAAAAAAATTTTTTTTCTCAATTTTTTTATTTTGCTACCGTGTTATATATCATTCAAAAGAGCTTCAAAAGTTATGCGTAAATCCCAAATTTGATGAGAATTGGACCACTGGGAGCGAAAATCGGAGATCGCATACATAGAATTTTGAAGTTTCTGTGAAATTTTAGTTTGGATGAAATTGTTCCTATGATTTCCCCATCATGAATCCGACATATATTATGTATTATGAATCTGAGAATACAATGGTCACTATTTGGTTAAAAATTTCCTATGTAAAAGTACATCTACATTGAATAGACCATGACCACTCTAAGATCAGGGTCAATCTAGAAGTGTGCGGAAAACTTTTTAAAGGCCTTGTGAGTAAATCGCATGTATGACATTTGAAAGAGCATCAAAAGTTATGTCTAAATCCATATTTTCAGGACGATTGAACCGCTAGGAACGAAAATCGATAATCGCAGCCCCAGAAGTTAATAATTTTTGTGGAGCTCCATATTCGCATATATTTTCATTCAAAGTGATCGGACAGTGCTTAAACTTTTTATATAAGTGTCCTTATGTGTAAAGTAAATTTTAAAATCAAGAAAGTCATGAAAAATTGAATTTCGAAAAAATCGATAAAAAAATTTTCAAAAAAAATATTTTTAAATTTAAAAAAAATTTTCTTATGGTATTATATCTCATTCGAAAGAGCATCAAAAGTTACTTATAAATCCACATTTTCATGAACATTGTGATGCTTGCAGTATAGAAATGATGACTGCAACCTCTCACATTGATCGATGTTCGCAATCTCATATTTTCGCTCACAATGACTTAATCTTCATGAAAGTATCGATGTATGCATAACTTTTGATGCCCATTCGAATGAGATATAACACGATAAGAAAATTTAAAAAAATTGAAAATATTTTTTTTTGAAAAAAAAATTTTATCGATTTTTTCGAAATTCAATTTTTCATGACTTTCTTGATTTTAAAATATATTTTACACATAAGGACACTGGTATAAAAAGTTTAAGCACTGTTCGATCACTTTGAATGAAAATATATGCGAATATGGAGCTCCACAAAAATTATCAACTTCTGGGGCTGCGATTATCGATTTTCGTTCCTAGCGGTTGAATCGTCCTGAAAATATGGATTTAGACATAACTTTTGATGCTCTTTCAAATGTCATACATGCGATTTACTCATAAGGCCTTTAAAAAGTTTTCTGCACACTTCTAGATTGACCCTGATCTTAGAGTGGTCATGGTCTATTCAATGTAGATGTACTTTTACATAGGAAATTTTTAACCAAATAGTGACCATTGTATTCTCAGATGCAAAATACATAATATCTGTCGGATTCATGATGGGGAAATCATAGGAACAATTTCATCCAAACTAAAATTTCACAGAAACTTCAAAATTCTGTGTATGCGATCTCCGATTTTCGCTCCCAGTGGTCCAATTCTCATCAAATTTGGGATTTACGCATAACTTTTGAAGCTCTTTTGAATGATATATAACACGATAGCAAAATAAAAAAATTGAGAAAAAAATTTTTTTTTCGTAAAAAATTATCGATTTTTCAAAAGTTCAGATTTTCCGAATTTCTCACGTTTAAAATTTACTTAGTAACCAAGACTGTCTGTGAAAAAAGTTTAAGTCCGGGACAACAACTTTGAATGAGTTGTGCGGCCCCGTCCGACGTTCTTACAGAGAACGCGTTTTCAAAGATGAACCAATGAACTTGGGAATAGTCTACGTTCACACCACTAGTAGTCCTCTATAATTCGCGCAACTTATGGATACCACCCTCATAGAACGCCGGGGTCTATAATTTGAAGAAGCCGGTCAACTCGTTTACGATATCAACTCGGATCTTGAAGTGCTGTTCTCTGAGGAAGTTAGTGATGGTGGGGAACAAGTTATTTTCTTACAGGGTAATGTCTGACGACTAAGAAGGATGGATTTGGATGGCGCTTCCATACGCCGCCAGTTCAGAATTGGTCACCCTCGCAGTAAGGGATCCAGCGATGCAGTGTTGGAAGTAAACATTTGCCCACACTTCGCGTCTCTTATCGATTTGATCTTGACTTATTATATATCAATGGTGCACACCTGTGCCATGATAGTGGTGCCTTCGAGTAGGAGCTCCCAGTACTGAGCGCCCCGGGTGCTCCATGAATTTCACAACATCATTTTTTGACTACCGTTTTTGGGAACATCGTCTGCCCTCTAATCTACATCAACCCACTGGTGTTTGGGTAGAATGTTTTCACACTTTACCCATACATAACCCCCAGTCACCATCTAGTCCAGACAGTTGAAGGCCATGTAGATAATTAGGAAAATCAAAGACATATCGACCCTCAGAAAAATGACTAGATCCGAGAATTCGTAATAAATCAACCGTCCCATATTTTTCTTCTTTCCACTTTCCAACTTCCCAATGTATAGTGGTAAAGTCGGCTCCTAGTGTGTCGCCCAGTTTGCACATGATTTGATAGGGGTCTTCTTCTTGCTCTGTGCACAGAGTGTTAAAATACAGATGGATGATTTTCTGGATCGGTCCACTTCGGCCTGAGAAAAGTCCATATTCTGACTATCGAGAGTCCAACTTATCACAGTGTGCAAAGAGGTTGCTTATGATTGATGACTCATATCCACATGGCGTTCAAATCCGAGTGACTTTGAGCTAGACAGGAAGACGAACAAAACTACCTCTCAAAAGTGGTGACGGACGTTAACAAAACAATTCGTATTTCTCCCTCAGAGAACTAGAAGGGACTAATCATAACCATGCTTTAGAGAGAAGGTATGGACCCCACATTACAAAAAGGCACATTACAAAAAGAAACAGTGCCAAGATAACCCGCGAAAGTGGACGCTCAAAAAACGACAGGACTTTTGCAACAGCCTGATAATTTGAATAAGAAAGCAACCTCAGCAGTAAGTAGCAGAAAAAAGGCACGACCGATTCAAGTACCACGCCGGAGATAATCTGAAATACACTGCGAACATTTATTTATTTTTATATTAATATTCAAACTATGGATTCGGCTTTTACCAAGTAGGTACAAGCCGAGTCCATAGTTTTCATATATGACACGTCTCCTGAGAGATTGCAGTAATCCGACCACCCCCGCGCACAGCTGCCAAAAGTTTGTTCGATCTTGATGAAAAAATTATGGTGGATGTTGTTGGGGACGAAGATAAACATTTACTGGTTCATTTGGCCCAGAACTGGATATTAGGCAAAATCCGGCTCTAGAACCGGCTCCGGAGTATCTCAGCTTAAAATGATGCTACAGTGCTGCGGTTGGGCTTAAAATTTGTAGAATAATATTCTAAACAACTTTCATGTTGAATACTTTACGATAAGATGCCAACTTCAAGTTGAAAAATATTTTCAAATGAGAAAAAATGTACAAAAATTTGGAAAATAAATCACACTGAAAATTTTTTCTCCTTTTTTAGGCCTAGATTGTGCAGATTCGGACTCGCCTAATCGAAATACTTATCGAAAAAAATATCCCAGGCAAAAGTGGTACCCTTTGGAAAAAGTTATGAGTCAAAGACTAGAGCAATGTCGAGATTTTTCAGAAACATGTATTCTTAAAAACATATTTCTGAGCATCCAAATGCTCTGAAAATCCGTGCATAATTATTTTCAATCATAATTTCATATTTGAAACACTTTGAGACGGAAATTACGGGTTTAATTAGACATTTATTTTTTGGATTTCAAAATGCCGTGCAATTTCGATATTTTCACATTTTTGTGAGATTTTGATACTTATTACTCCTGTATTGTCATGATAGTGTCATGTGGCTCTTCCCTATGAATGTTCGCCATATTCTTGATCTAATAGCAGCAGATAATACTTAGTTGTAATTATTTAACCAGCAAATTACCAACAATCGCATGGCATAAATAATTTTTAATACCCCGAAGAACAATGTTTAATTTTATACAATGCCAAAACGTGTCATTAAGTCCACTCACAGTGAAATTTGAAAGAAAATACTTATTTGGTGAATTCGTACGGGGCTTAAACAATCTAGAATACAATTGCATCTCCTTTTCTTTTTCACACTCCATATCGAGCATTCAGCTCGAAGATAACATATTTCTCTTCATTTTATAGGTGAAACAGGGTTCGAAATAATTTATTTCGAGTTCATTTGCAGTACTGTCTATGAATATACACACGCAACTATGTTTGTGCCTCTTTTAATACAAACTAGCAGGGTGTGTTGAGGTTAAACTACGTTATGGTAGGGTGCGCACTACGTTTTCAAAGTATGGTTCAGGGGGGCGTTAAGTTGCAGGGCACAGTTCGGTCCAGGGGGAGCTTTGCAGCCGACTCCAGGCTCGGTCCAGGGGGAGCTCTGTAGCCGGCTCCAAATTCGGTTCAGGGGAAGCTTTACAGCCGGCTCCAAGTTCGGTCCAGGGGGAGCTCGATAGCCGGCTCCAGATTACATTGAAGCTCAACTTATGTTGGGGAGTGTTAATCGCTACAAAGAGTACTGGCTTATTCCGTTGCAAAAGGCTCGTGAGGCTGAGAGCGATCGAAAAAAGTTGCCACGGAGCCACGAAGCGAAAAAAGTTGCCACTACGCTTCGTGGCTCCGTGGCAACTTTTTTCGATCGCACTCAGCCTCACGAGCCTTTCTCAACGGAAACGCAAGATACAGTGCGTTCAGAACGTTTTCGAACACTTTCCCGACATCACAAAACGCTTTTCCTGTAATCCCCTACGCTCTCTGAATCATTTTGGAACTTTTCGAAAATTTCGATTTTCCACGTTAAAACGTGTTAGAACACGTTCTGACACGTTTCTGACATCGCAAAACACTTTTCCTGTGATCCCCTACGCTCTCTGAATCATTTTGGAACTTTTCGAAAATTTCGATTTTTCACGTTAAAACGTGTTAGAACACGTTCTGACACGTTTCTGACATCGCAAAACACTTTTCCTGTGATCGCCGACACTCGCCGGTGCGTTCGGAGAAAGTTCGAAAATTTCGATTTTTCATGTTAACACTCGGCAAAACAGGTGAAAACGTGTTTCACGGTACTCAAAACCGTGTTAGAACAGTTTCTGGCACTTGCGAAAAATGCGGCAAAAGGTTTGCCCGCGGCGGGGATCGAACCTGGGGGTCTCGGATTCAAAGTTTGGCTCGTAACCCACTTGGCTATGGATTTCGTTAATTAAATTTTGTAAAATTTGAAAGGTATTCTGGTCGGGAATCATATGCAAAAGGATTTGGGAAGATAGCGCGATTTTGAAGCGAAATATAAGGAAAATACGAAAAACGTGACCGCCGGACACACAGACAGACACACACACACACAGACAGACAGACAGACAGACGTTCTGAAATAATAGTCTTTAGTAATCTTAATATTGTTTTTTTCTCATTATTTTTAAAGACCCCGGCAATACCACCGAATTATTAAATGTTTGAAAATGATGTAGTAAATTCCACTAATATCCCAAAATTAATGCAACCATTCATAGGGAAGAGCCACATGACACTATCATGACAATACAGGAGTAATAAGTATCAAAATCTCACAAAAATGTGAAAATATCGAAATTGCACGGCATTTTGAAATCCAAAAAAAAAATGTCTAATTAAACCCGTAATTTCCGTCTCAAAGTGTTTCAAATATGAAATTATATACCGGTTTACCATGAATATACCGGTTTACCATGAATTAGTCGTCTAAGAATTAGTTGTATTTTTCCTGCATCAATTAGCCGATTTAATTCTTAATTCTGATATATGTAACTTAAGTGGAAACCTGGTCGGCGAAACATCCAAATCTGACGTCATCACTCAGCACGTTGGATTTGACGCGGAGCATGACGAAAATCCATACGTGAACTACCAGAGTCACCACGATTTCGATAGCGCCCGTGAGGCTGCGATGCAACAATTTGAAAAAAAAGTTTCGTTAAAGTTTCGCAATGTCTCACAGCATAGAATAAACGGGCAATTATTTCGCACTTGTCCTATTTCCTTTTTTTTAAAAAAACGAGGCGTGATCTGAAGAATTTTGCAACCACTGTTGCAAAGATTTCGATGATTCTTTTCATGCGAATAAAGCAATATTGGGTGTACGTTTTGGAAAGGTCATTTTGCTCTCCGCAAAATATTGTCCAGAGTTCTATTTTATAGAACACTTGTAAACCGTTGTTTAATTTTTCCTGAACGGCGGTTCAAATACGTACTATTACCTATTTTCGTTTTCTCACTTACAGATATACGCCAGTGATGCCGTACGCAAGGTCGTGCTCCCATCCGTAGCGCAGAGCCACGGTGCTATTTGAAGGAGATATGTGCTCCATTCTGAACAGTGTTATATGGTTGCCCGTTCGGCGTCGGTTTCGGTAATACGGACCCCTGTCGTCACTTTTTCTCTCGTTCTCTCCCCTTCACAGCCGTATTACCGATATCTCGATGAGAGGTTCGTAATACGAAAATTAAACTGGCATCCATACAGTGTTATACGCATAAATAAGCGGAAATGAGCAGAACTACACATGAGCGATGGTACGCGTAAACACTGAGCGCAAATTTGATAGGAGAACGATTTTCCAAGATTTCTCATCATGGAAAATGGTTATCTACATTCTCTGATAGCATATTTGCGCTCTAAATCCAGCTGATAAAACGACTTCTGTGACAGTGAAGAAATTTTATATTGTGCGCCCAACTAAATTATTATTAGTGGCTAGTTAGTTAACGCGTTTAAAAATGAATTCAAGGAAAGACACGAAACAGTTATAATTAGGGATACCAAATGAAGAGCATTTGGAAACTAATAATCATTAATATAATCAAGTATTGTGAACCAATGGTTGTTTCCGGTATTTTAGCTTGTTCTAGTCATGGTATGGAATGATTTTGAAGTGAATTTCAAAGTACTTTTATCGGCATTCGCACAGAGCTCAAAAAACACCGAAAACTAGAATAATCGCGGACACCTCATTATGAGATATTCATAGAAATGAAGAATGGAACACATGTAACAATGTATGATATTGGGCGATGAGATGTGTACATAGCTGTTGTGGACAAGATTTTCGATAGATGGAATCAAAGTCTTCATGTGGTTTGCTACCTCATTTGCATAATACAGCCATTGCTCTAAAACTAAAAAACGCCAAATTGCTCTTCATTTCCTAACCATAATTGACTATAAGAAGACAATGGCCACTCGGAGAATCTGCTCAATTAGCCTATAGTATTCACAGCGGAAATAATATGTTTTTCAAATTATGTACTAATCGATAATAATTACAATACTGATAGACTAAACCCTTGCAAAACTCAGCAATAAGCAATTATAGAGGTGTCAGCACAAAAAAAGTCTTCATTTTTCTCCTTAAGAAGCGATCATAGCAACCATGAAACGCAATTATCACGAATTAATCTAATTTTTATGAGACTATGAGACAACTATAGCGAAATTAATTGTGGCGAGGGGATACGTGTATAAATAAAGCCGCTTAAAACTTTAGTTCCTCACGCAGACGAAATCTAAGTTTAATTGTTTTCAAGACAACAATAAACGTCGAGGTGAAATCGACTATTTTTAGTTGAAAAAAAATTGAATCACGCATTTCCTGTTTCGCCTTTCATTTATAGCAATTCTCCATTTATTTATAGCTATAGCATTTTTTATCACAATCATCGATTATTATCCTTTATTGAGGTGTTTCTGCCGGCTAGGGCGGGGGTCGCGGATGGCCGAAAATACAACCTACCCTCGAATTAGTGCAAACCAGGGCTGTGAGGAATGAACTATATTAGGCATGACGGCATATTCGGAAAAAATCTAAGGAGTTCTTTTTCATTACAAATTTTTGCCTGATTTTAAATTTTATTATATTCTTCACTAACCGGCATGAAAATTTTTCATGCCGTTTTCGGCACGGCATGACCGGCATGAAAATCCGGCATAAACGGCACATTCAGAATAACGGGATGGCCACGCCGCTCAGGTCCGGTGAAAACGAGCTAATCACATAATTTATCCAGAGAACATAAAAAAAACATAGAGTTCAAGAATTTCCAATACGAGATTCATTCACTCTGCCAAATTAGGCGTAGACTTGGAAATGTAACTATACAAATACGTGGAAAATGCATCCCCGCACTCGTCATTCTCCTTACTCTCTCTCTCTTCAGAAAAGTGGCCCATTTCCCTCTTCTGCGGGTATTTGTACTGTTACAAAGTCAAATCAGGAGTTAGCCTTCATTGAGTCTCAGTAGATCTGCGGTGTCTACTGAGACTTCTGGATGCCCTCTTCTCGAGTATTTCGACATGTTGTACGTGTATGGTGTTCTTTCGACCAATCAGTCTCATGAAAGTGGCGCGGATCTTTGCAGTCGCTAACTGCAAAGTGACAATTTCGTTTTTTTAAAACAAATTCTATCTTAATGATCATTAATATTTTATATAAGAATTGAAAAACTTATTACAAAAAAACTGTAATAAGTTTTTCAATTATTACATATCTAGGCTAGCTAGGTGTTGATTAGTGTGTTACTAATTTAAATATGGATATCTCACGTGGCGCAATTGTGGGTTCTTTAGTAGGAAGATGAGTGACTGCGCCACGGGTTTCATCGCGAGGAGAAACTGCAAGGGAAAAGGAACAGTAAAAGAACTCGTAAATTATAGGTAATGTGACTCTCCACCTGCTTTTCTACCTTGTTTCCCGATTGATTTCACGCGTGGACATTCTCATTTTTTCGCAAGCTACGTTCGGATAGTGGCAGTGTGTGATCTACATATCATCAGCGCTAGTGGAGCCGAGGTAGAACGCTACTTGAATTAGTGTGATGATATGCATAGGCATTATCGAAACTGCTATATCCAATATCCTTTAGCTGCATGATTCAATATTTCGCACGAGAGATACCATAATGAGTGGTCGGATGGTGGCGAGCAGGAGGGGCGGCCAGTCTCTCGAGTCCACCAACATGAGACCCATCAATGACAGCAGCGGAATCACGTAGCACCACATCACAGCAATCAGCTGCGTAGAGATTATTTGTTTTCTTATGGAAACTAATAATCATCCATGTAATTTTTTTTAAAATCCAATTGTTGGTAAGGGAAGGTAAACGATAAAAGGTGAAGGACCAGGCAGTGAAAAAAAAGTTACCGGATATATGCTGAAATTCTTATGTTTTGACGGTTTAAGAAAAATGCCAATATTTTTTTCAAGATTCACATTTTCAACACTACTAATTGTAGTGGCGACTTTGATGTCTCCAAACCAATTCATTTTATGAACTGTGATTATGCCCCTTCACATGAGAAAATCTCGTATACTTCGTACGAAATTTTAGGGAAGGTGATGCAGTAAACTGAGAAGACTAATTTTAACCAGAAAAGTCACGCTACTCTGACGTTATTAATATTTAACAAAGTGATTACAGCACGTCAAACCTGTATGAAGAACACTCTGGCTAGGCGATCCTGCAGGGATTGCGTAGTTTTCGACAGTGAAGGAGTAGACTGCAAATTTTTATAAAGATATCAGGAAAAATTCAAGAAAATTCTTTTTCAAAGCTAGCTGATTCTTATACGATTGAGCTTGCACAGAGCGGGAAGACTCCAGCATTCCTCACTCTGGAGATGTTATCTCCTGGAGAGATAGCATGCAAAATCAAGAGATCATATCGCACTCTCGATGGTACTCTCGATTTTGCAAGATTTCTCAGCAGGAGACAAAATCTACAGAGAAAGGGTAGTTGGCGACTTTCCGCTGTGTGTAGTGCACCCAGAATGAATACACTTGCTGTTGAGTGTATCCTACACTGAGATGTGACACCTGGTCTATGAAATACTTATAAATCTCTCGTTTTCACTCTCTCGACGCGCGAATACACTCAAAATCGAGTGTGTCGTACACTGGGTGTCATTCTCTGTCTACGAAGGAGAAAAAAGGTACGTCTCGCTGCCGAATGATCCATAGCGAGTGCAAAGTGATGATGACAATGGCAGAAGAGGCGCATGATAGTGAGACCAAGAAGAAGATCGACTCGCCTGCCGCGTATATTTGTTTCTTTATTTATTATTTATCGTACACCTTTAAAAAGAAGTGGTTTCAACATACAGTCGCGCCGGAAAGTATTCGTACACTTTGTTTTTCTTGTGTAACTTTCGCAGTAGTTGAGCAATTAACTTGAAAAATTTATTGGAGCTAGCAAATCCATTTCCTAATCGGACGCTTATATTGCGGTGTTTGGAGCCAGTCGTCTGGATTGCATAGTGCTGACGCAACTAAACATCACTTTTTTTGAAAAAGTAACTCTCGGAGGAAAAAAATCTCCTACGTGATAAAAAAACAGAAGTTGTAGATCTACCCATTGACTACCCAGAAAAAAAATTTCAAGATGCTGCGATTTTTCTCCTTTGCAGCAACCTTGCTGCAAAATTGAGGCTGCAAACTCATAACTCGGCTCCCAGATAAGCTAGAGACCCGTTCTAGTGTTCAAAATGATCCATTTGGTGAGCCCAGACATCTCTCAAAGTTTGGTGAAGATTGCACATCATTTGCCCTCAGGACTCAAAAAAGTCACTTTTTTGCATACCCCAACTTTGAGGGTGCTCAACTCGAAGGCTGAATTTTCTAAAAATATGGTTCCTGTGTACGAACGACCCAAAACCATCTAAGAATCGATGCCCAACTTTTTGTAGCATCAGCATTTTTTTCCTGCATGGCGCGATCGCATCCCTGGCGCGCGCTGGTTTCGAAATGTATCGTCTCTCCCTTTGCATAATCTCGCCCCACCTCGTTTCCGAACACCAGCGCCAGGGATGCGATCGCGCCATAAAGGATAAAAACTCTGATGCTACAAAAAGTTGGGCATCGATTCTTGGATGATTTTGGGTCGTTCCTACACAGGAACCATATTTTTAGAAAATTCAGCCTTCGAGTTGAGCACCCTCAAAGTTGGGGTATGCAAAAAAGCGACTTTTTAGTGCCCTAAAGGCAAATATTGACCAATCTGTATCAAACTTTCAGAGATGTCTGGGCTCACCATACGGATCATTTTGAGCCCAAGAACGGGTCCCTAGCTTGTCTGGGAGCCGAGTTATGAGTTTGCAGCCTCATTTTTGCAGCAAGGTTGCTGCAAAGGAGAAACATCGCAGCATCTTGAAATTTTTTTTTCTGGGTAGTCAATGGGTAGATCTACAACTTCTGTTAAACTGGCACGTAGGAGATTTTTTTCCTCCGAGAGTTACTTTTTCAAAAAAGTGATGTTTAGTTGCGTCAGCACTATGCAATCCAGACGACTGGCTCCAAACACCGCAATATAAGCGTCCGATTAGGAAATGGATTTGCTAGCTCCAATAAATTTTTCAAGTTAATTGCTCAACTGCTGCGAAAGTTACACAAGAAAAACAAAGTGTACGAATACTTTCCGGCGCGACTGCATTGTAGCAACGATGACACGCACGTTGACAATATTCAACTCGTGTGATACACACACAACTTCGCTATAGGTATACTCTTTTTTTCGACCAATTGTAAATTTGTTTTACTCGTTATCCCTCTGTTCCCCCCTCCAGTGAACTCGACTCCCTTATGTTCAAGGCAACTCGTTATCTGCGCTGTTCATTGCGCACATTATCTCTCAACTTTCTATGAGATTTAGGATTACTAAAGTGGCGCATGTCAGAAGATCAGCTTTGTGTTAGAGGGCTTTTGTGCACGCTCTCACAGGCGAAATTTGTGTTCGGGTGTCCCGGCGTGCCAAGCAGGATCACTTCGCCTCGCGCTGCTAGAAGCGCCAATTCCGGTTCCTGCAATTCTCATTGTTTTTTTTCGCCCATCCTGTTCTGGTGTCACCGCTCAGTAGGGATGCCGGTTCGGTATTGGTCATACCCTATTTTTCTGCAGTCTCTGACTCTCTTCGCCTTATCAGCCATAATACAGATCTCTAGTCCAAAGGGTCGTAATACGAATGCCGAATTTGCATCCCTATCGCTCAGCTGAATATATAATAAATCTGAGTTAAAATTTTAAATTTAAGTGAAACCTGAAGTAAACTGTCCAACTCTATGTCATGCTGTGCGCCGACTCCTACTCCGACGACATTGAGGGAGAGCAGCAACCAGACCATCAACATGAGCAGTCGCTCATTTCTTAAGTTAGTAATTAATTAACAACATAGCGGTATCTAATATTTTTGCATGTTAAACATGCCCCGCTGAGTACCGGGAAGACTTAATTATTTTATAAATTATTTACTAAAATATAGAAGACCTACTTGTTCAAAAATAATGCAGTCTACATCTCTTTTATCAATTTGCGTACTCATTATGTTAATGGAAACTAAATATTTGTATTCCCTCAATTATCGATTTGGCCATAACTCGGCTCTCAGTGCAGCGAGGCTTACCAAAATAGGTTTACGAAGTCTGAATGCGAAAAGTAACCTTAGAGCAAATTTTCTAATTGCTAGCTTCATTAGGAGCCGAGATACAGGAGATGCATGATTTCAAATATGTCTATCCGCTTTTATCAAATATATCTATCCGCTCACAGAAAAAAAACAAACGGAAAGACCAACACTCTCTATCGCGTTTCCTAAAGCTTTTCAAGTAAACTAACACCGTGAAAATCGTCTGGAAATTCAAATGTTTATCTCGACTGCGGTTTTGACCGGGGATTTTTTAAACAAAACTAAAAAAACATACTTATGATGAAATTTTTCGTCAATCTTCCAAGTTAAATCACCTGACTGAGATGCGAAATCTAGTTGTCGAGCCAAGTGTAATGTGATTGTGCAATCTAGAAATGTATAGCTTACACTAACGGACAAAAGTATGAAACAATTTTGAAATCTTCTTACCTTCCTTCAAACATGCAACCCTGCGAAACTATGGAATTAGCGACCTATCAAAGTCAAGTTGTGTGCATGAAGTTACTCAACATTTAACACTTGTAGTACTACTGTTAAGTTTAAAAACACGAGATGAACGAGTTTCAATGTTTTCTTTATCCGCAATGTAATTATTTTATATGTATTTCATATCTCATTTGTGGGGGCTCATCTCAGGTTTGAAGGAAGCTAAGAAACCGTGTAATGTATTTTACAAATTGGACACCTTAGTAGCAAATAGCAGAAAAAGGGCACGACCGATACAAGCACTACGCTCGCGATTATCTGAATTACGATTATTTAAATATATTTTGATAGAATAATAAATTCTTTATATTAAAATTTTAGCAAGCTTTGTACATAGGCTCCAGTTATTGGTAAGGAAAATACAAAATAAAAGAACATTTCGTATCTCTCGTTTTCGTAAACATAATTTTTGTGAACTTTTATAATTTTTTTGAATTGCCGTTTTTCTGACCAGAATTATTCGATGTGGCAGTCCGATTCGACAGAGAGGCCCGTCACAGTAGAACCTGCACATCGTTTAAAAAAGACCAGGGACTCATTACGAAAAAAAGTTGTGTTCTCAAAATCCATTTCCTCTATTTTTTGTTCACTTCTCTTGAACTGAATAGTATCTGTATTTTTATTTCGAATTTAAAAAAAACTTTACAACTTACCCGGGCCAGGGATACAGTGGGTAGAACTTTATTCCGAAATGAATAGTCCATCCGTAAGAGACCATTGCAATCGGAAATCAGGTTATTCATACGTCAAAAGTAATCAAACGATCAATGGCAATCAAAAGACATAAAAGTGATCAAAATAAATCAAAAGCCCTGATCAAAAGTGGATGGGTCCATTCCCTTTCTCCGAGTGACTCGCTGCACAATGTATCCTTTTTGAAATAGTCTTCGTTTTATTGATATGTTTTCGTCCCTACTAAATATAACTCGACTATTTGATGTTTTAAAAAAATCTCACGATTTACTCACCATTGGTGACTGTTCTAAAATATACGGTTCTATTTTCACTGATACATTGGGAGTTGCGCTAACCTGGTCGGCGAGACATCCAAATCTGACGTCATCACTGAGCACGCTGGATTTGACTCGGAGCATGACGAAAATCCAGCCATGAACCGCAAGGGTTACAACGACTTCGATAACTCCCGTAAGGCTGCGATGCAACAATTTTTTTTTATTTAGAATTTGAAAGAGAATCTGATTGAAATTTCGCAATCGACGTGACAACAGAGCTATTGACATTTCGCGCCATGTATTATAATTGTCGGTTGTCACCGATTTTACTTACAGATATAGGCCGCTGAGGCTGTATTCCAAATCGTGCTCCCATCCGTAGCGAAGTGCGCCGGTACTATTTGAAGGCGGCATTCGCTACAGTGCCAAAATGTATTTGCAAACACTCTCATCCACTGACCGGTGTATAGTGTAAAATGAAATAAATGGCGTGATTTCACATTTCTTACTCTCTGTAGAAATCCCTAATGATACACAGAAACGAAATTATAAAAAAAGTGAAACAGTAGAGATTATATTGTTCCACTTTTCATAATTGAGATTTTGTGTATCATTTAGGAACCCCACTCTACGGCACTCTGAATAGTAGAGTGCGATTGAAGAGAGAGCGCGCGAAATGAAGAGATCGTGTTCTCACATTTCGCACTCTACTGAATAGTGATGTACGCGAGAAAAAATGCAGAAATACATATCACTTTGCGCGATAGCGTTTGTACAGAGCCAGTAAGTAAGACTGGTAAGTCTGTGAAACTAAATGATACAATGCAACGCGATTCAATAACATGGAATAAAATAAATTCGGGTTCAGTTCTCCGGATTTTGAGAATAGAAATGTGCGCAACGCGAATGAACAATTAAAGAGCTATAAGCACGAATGATTTTCATTTTTTTCAAACCACGCAAGGCGTTTCCACGTAACACAATTATCAGGAAAAGTATTTACGAGAAAATGAGACATGAAAGCGATTAGTTTCAAGTTAACTGCGGTGAGGTGAGAGATTCAAGCATTGACGAGGATGATGTTTGCCGAAAATGTGGGAGGTATATAACAATGATAAAAGTATACTGTCAAGTCTATAACGATGGGCCGATATTCTTCATTAGTTGCATTGCACCGGTGGAACCGTTGCTGTTCAATTTCTAATCACTGGTCAGATTTTCGTTGTCGGGGTTCCTCTTCCACTGGAACTCGTCGTCTTCACATTCTCCTGCAGTGTGGAAGCCTTTCTTTCCAGTCGTGCAATCCTCTCAACATGAGTGATGTTCGATCTTCCCAGCAGTCGCAGGCAAGTGGCACGGATCTTCGCAGTAGCTAGCTGCAGAGACAATTATTTAGACACTTTTAACATGTATTTTCGCCCAACTAAAGCCTTACTACTGACTATAAAAGCCGCATTGTTACGTTTTAATGGCTATTGTGCTATGAAATAAGGGCATCTCGCTCACGTGGCGTAGTTGCGGGTTCTTGAGCAGGAAAATAAGCGACTGTGCCACGGGTTTCATTGCGAGTAGAAACTGCAAAGGGACAGTTGTATATGAGAACCTATGCGTGTCTGTGTTTTTCTATCAGCGAAGCATTATATTATTTGGGACGGGAATTACCATAACAAGTGGACGTGTTGTGGCGAGCAGGAGGGGCGGCCAGTCTCGCGTGTCCACCAGCATCAATCCCATCAGCGACAGGAGCGGAATCACATAGCACCACACCACCGCGATCAGCTGAGTTGCGTTTACTATTTGTTTTTTTCGAAATATTTAATTATTATAGATTTTTTTTCCTTTTTTTCAAGATCATCTATGAACATTTCAGAATTATTCGCACACGAGTTCTCTCGTTCGATACTAGGGTGGCCTATTTCGGTGTGCACCGCGACCCGGTGCTAAATCGGTGTCAGCACCGGCCGGTGCTACTTGTTCCCGGGAACAGGTCAAAAAGCGAGAGTGAGGTCCCGTTCAGCACCGAGCACCGCCGGTGTTCTCAGCACCGGCGGCGCTCTCAGCACCGCCGGTGCTAACTTGTTATGGAAATCTGTGGTTCTCATCATTCATCTCTCGACGCCCGCTCACATCGGCCTTGTGGCGTAATGGTTAACGTTTTGCTCTTCCACCCGAACCACCCGGGTTCAATCCCTTCTCGCACTACGATTGCACCAAGAGTGCAGCTGCGTCATTTTGTATTTTAATTAGCATTTACTTACTCTGCAAGTTATTTGTGTTACGTGCTTAATTTCAGTAATACCCAAACCAACGAGATAAGACCCATTACTAAAATTGAGCACGCATAATCGAAGAAAATAACGACAAAATAGTATCACAAATAACTTGTAGAGAAAGTAAATGCTATTTAAAATGCAAAATTATGCAATTGCTCGCTTGGTGCACTCCTGGTGCGGGGAGGGATAGAACCCGGGTGGTTCGGGTGGAAGGGCAAAGGATTAACCATTACGCCACAAGGTGGATATGAGCGGGCGTCGAGAGATGAATGATGAGAACCACAGATTTCCATAAAAAGTTAGCACCGGCGGTGCTGAGAGCGCCGCCGGTGCTGAGAACACCGGCGGTGCTCGGTGCTGAACGGGACCTCACTCTCGCTTTTTGACCTGTTCCCGGGAACAGAACACCGACTGTAGTTTTCTGTTCCCGCACCGAAATAGGCCACCCTATTCGATACCTCGGTTGCTCTCTTCACACGCTCTCTCGCATTCCGTACTGTGCGTTATCCGCGGAACGTTTTATTATTGAGTATTAGTGAATTTGTGATACCTGTATGAAGAACACTCTGGCCAGTCGATCCTGCAGGGATTGCGTCGTTTTCGATACGGAAGCAGTCGACTAAAATGTGCTTTGTAAACGAAATAACTAATCAGTAAACAATTCAATCATGCAAGTCGATTCACTATTTTGCACAATTAACAATGTGCAAGAGTGCATTATTTATTTTAGTACCATAATATTTAGAAATGATAGTATTACGTCTCGTTGCCAAATGATCCACAGCGCGTGCAGAGTGATTACTGTAACGATCGAAATGGCAGTTGACAAAGAGACGAAGAGGAAGATCGTCTCGCCTGTAGTAAAAGGTACTTCTTAATTTGGAGCTGGGCTCGCGGAGGAACAATGCAAGGCCGGTGTTACAATGGACAGATTCAGTCCGGGCCCACCTAAATAAAGTCACGGGCGCATATGTTTAACGGCCCACATATGTGTGATATACAGTCAGAAAAATGATAGTAGTTTTTAACTACCATGATAGTCATGGTAGGCACATGATTTTAACATAGTACTAGCAATGTGCTCACCACAACTATCATGATAGTTAAAAACAATCTACTATCATGTTTCTGAGTGTAGTCACGACTGCCGACATAGTGAGGCGGTGGCGGTTAAAGTGCGAAATGTGAGACCACGCTCTCTTCATTTCGCACACTCTCTCCTCTATAGATCGGTCTAGAGAGTGTGTGAAATGAAGAGGACGTGGTCTCACATTGCGCACTCTACTGTCGAGTACATTAATGTGGTGAGAGGAGTACTGCGATACAACAGGGAAGAAAATACCAGAATTGTACTCTTTTCAATTTTACATTATTCGCACATGATTCCTACCCTCCAGAGGGTGAGAGTGTGTGAAAAAGTGATAGGACCCCTCTCTATTTAACACTTTGTCTCACTCTAAACCCTATATTGAGAATTAGCATGCGGTGATACCATAAGCGCAGATATATTTTTCACGTCAGAACTTAACGTTAGTTAAGGATGGCGTTTCAGGTCAGGATCATTCTTCTCAGTGTAAGCCGATCATATCAGGCACCAACAGCGTCGTTATAGATAATGTATCACTCCGCACATGCAAGAAAGTAGTAACTTTTTCCATTATTTTTATACTATTCGCTATTTGTGGTAGGTGCTTAACGCATGACGAGTTACGATAATTAAAGATTGCTCACAGCGACCAGTCTACAACATGCCTCTCTAATATAAAGAACTCAACACTCAGATTAGTATACTGTTGGCGAGATATTGTGCGTAAAAGAAGGTAAATAACGGACTCTCATGACTATGAGAGTGCTGAGTTTACTGCGGACATAAGGACCAAATACACACAGAGAAAAATTACTTCGCCATGCATGCGAGTTAATGATTAAATTACTTAAAACGCGTTATTTGTAAGAACGTCGGATGGGGTGGCACAACTCGTTCAAAGTGATCACCCGGGGCTCAAACTTTTTTCACACATAGCCCGAGGTGTAAATTAAATTTTAAAAGTGAAAAATTAATGAAATGTCGAAATTTGAAAAATCGAAAATTTTTTTACGTTTTTTTTTTTTATTTTTTTCTTTTCCTGTTGTGTTACATATCATTCGAAAGAGCATCAAAAGTTATGTTTAAATCAATAATTTCACAAGAATTGAAGCACTCTGAGCGAAAATAGGTGATTGTATACGCAGAAATTTGCCGTTTCTGTGAAACTTTATTTTTGATAAAATTGTTGCCATGATTTGCAAGCTTCTATTTTGATATATATTATGTGTTTTTCATCGCTGAATATAAATATCATAACTTTATTACATATATCCTGCATAATGGTAGTGGCATCTTCTCCAGACCATAACCACCCAGTTGTCAATTTCAAAAAGGAAATGCGTAAAACTTCTTTCCCCGGAACGTTAGCATCTTTTCATACACGCCATTCGAAAGAGCATCAAAAGTTATGTCTAGAACCATGATTTCAGGAGGATCAAACAACTAGGAGCGATAATCGATAATGCCATTCGCAGAAATCGATTTATATGGCTAGGCTTAATATTCACCTCTATTATCGTTCAATGTGATCGCCCAGGACTCAAATTTTTTTCTCATGCAGCCTAAGGTGCTAAGTAAATTTTAAAGTAATCTGGATAAGAAAATTCAATTTTTGAAAAATCGATAAAAAACATTTTTTTCAAAAAAATCAATTTTAATTTTTTTTTATTTTCGTGTCGTGTCATATCTCATTCGAAAGAGCATCAAAGGTTATGTAAAAAATCCACACTTTCATGCAGATTGGGATGCAATGAACAAAAATATGTGACTTCGAATAGTCTCAATTTGTGAAGACAGTGTTATCTATAAAAGTTTTACGCATTTCCTTTTTGAAATTGACAACTGGGTGGTCATGGTCTGGAGAAGATGCCACTACCATTATGCAGGATATATGTAATAAAGTTATGATATTTATATTCAGCGATGAAAAACACATAATATATATCAAAATAGAAGCTTTCAAATCATGGGAACAATTTTATCAAAAATAAAGTTTCACAGAAACGGCAAATTTCTGCGTATACAATCACCTATTTTCGCTCAGAGTGCTTCAATTCTTGTGAAATTATTAATTTATACATAACTTTTGATGCTCTTTCGAATGATATGTAACACAACAGGAAAAGAAAAAAATTGAAAAAAAATTTTTTTTTTCGTAAAAAAATTATCGATTTTTCAAATTTCGACATTTCATTAATTTTTCACTTTTAAAATTTAATTTACACCTCGGGCTATGTGTGAAAAAAGTTTGAGCCCCGGGTGATCACTTTGAACGAGTTGTGCCACCCCATCCGACGTTCTTACAAATAACGCGTTTTAAGTAATTTAATCATTAACTCGCATGCATGGCGAAGTAATTTTTCTCTGTGTGTATTTGGTCCTTATGTCCGCAGTAAACTCAGCACTCTCATAGTCATGAGAGTCCGTTATTTACCTTCTTTTACGCACAATATCTCGCCAACAGTATACTAATCTGAGTGTTGAGTTCTTTATATTAGAGAGGCATGTTGTAGACTGGTCGCTGTGAGCAATCTTTAATTATCGTAACTCGTCATGCGTTAAGCACCTACCACAAATAGCGAATAGTATAAAAATAATGGAAAAAGTTACTACTTTCTTGCATGTGCGGAGTGATACATTATCTATAACGACGCTGTTGGTGCCTGATATGATCGGCTTACACTGAGAAGAATGATCCTGACCTGAAACGCCATCCTTAACTAACGTTAAGTTCTGACGTGAAAAATATATCTGCGCTTATGGTATCACCGCATGCTAATTCTCAATATAGGGTTTAGAGTGAGACAAAGTGTTAAATAGAGAGGGGTCCTATCACTTTTTCACACACTCTCACCCTCTGGAGGGTAGGAATCATGTGCGAATAATGTAAAATTGAAAAGAGTACAATTCTGGTATTTTCTTCCCTGTTGTATCGCAGTACTCCTCTCACCACATTAATGTACTCGACAGTAGAGTGCGCAATGTGAGATGAAAAAAGTTTGAGCCCCGGGTGATCACTTTGAACGAGTTGTGCCGGATTCCTCAAATTTCACTGTGGTCTTACAGAGAACGCGTTTTAAGCTCTCCATACTTTCCGCGCTCTCTTTGCAGAAACTAAGTAATTCAATCATTAACTCGCATGTATGGCGAAGTAATTTTTTTCTGAGTGTAATGCCTACTTTCAAGAAAGTTCAATTGTCTCAATCCAAGTCCAAATCATCAGCGCTCTGAGTAAAATCCAAGAACTCCATGAACTAAATGAAATCCAAGAACTGCACCGTAGCTACACGGCGTGAGTCCCCTCCAGACATCGTCTAATGGGAACTTGGCTACTCTCTCACCGACGAAATATGTGTTCGGATGTCCCGGCGTGCCGAAAAGCATCACTTCGCCTTGCGATGCGAGCAACGCCAGTTCCGGTTCCTAGGATTATTTTTTTGTTTTTTTTTCAAAAATATAAATTTAAATTGTTTAAAACCTGAAGATAACTGTCCAGCTCTTCGTCATGTTGTATACTGAGTCCTTGTCCCACGACGTTGATGAAAAGGAGCAACCAGACTATTGACATGATCAGATGCTGATTTCTGAGTTAGTTATGAAGTAGTTCTAAATCAAATTATGATTATTAAATGTTATTACGATTACTGTGGAATTCTAATTACAGCTATTGCGATTTTTATTTTTATTTTTTTTAAGCTAATCTCAGGCAGATTTCAATATTTAATTAAATACAAAAGACTTAATGGAACAGTAACTAAAAGATGAACGAGGGAAAAAGACTGGTGAACGCAACAATAACAACAATACTAAAATTTCATATATGCTGTTCCCCTTTCAGAAAGCAATTTTTTTATGAAATATAGTATTACAATTTAGAAATGATATGTTCATGAAATGTACTATTGGTGCGTGTACTCTCTTTCCATACATCGGCGCGCCTCTCGCTTTGTCATGCTCACTCGCCGCCGTATTTGTTGTTCAGGAGAGGAAAGTAGTTATTTTAATAACTTATTAATATTTAGCTATTAAAATATTTTGAATGAGTTTTTAGAATATAATAGTTACACTTCGCCAACCTGTCTGAGAAGCGAAAGCGGGTAGTCGAGCCGAGTGTAATGTGCTTGTGGAGTCTGGAAAGAATTACTCACAAAATACTGTCAGTTAGACAACCGAGTTATGAAAAAAATCAGTGTTTCTCGATTTAGTACGATGGTATCCACAATTCCAAGCGTGAAAATCAAAATGAACGCGGGAAATATCCGCAAATTGTAAAATTAAGAGTAGTAAATAGCAATGTTCGGTCTCTTCCTTCAAAATGAAGACAAGAGGAAAACCGCGAAGCTCGTACAAATTATATTTCGAGGCCGTGAAATGTAATTTCCAATTTTGATTAATCAATTAACCTTAGCAGCAAGTAGCAGAAAAAGGGAACCACTGAAACGATTACTATGCCGGCGATAATCTGAAAAAAAAACTCACGATAACTTTTTTATATAATTATTTTTTTTGTATTAAAATCGTTCCCTTCTCGTTGTTTATGTGTTATGCTTAGGTTTCAGCTTACTGTAAAGAGGAAATACGAACGCTTATCATAGCTCTCGTTTGTACACACAATGCCACATCATCTAATTTTTTTCAAATTTTGTTTTCATTTTTAAGTTAATTACTTACCAGAATTATTCTATGTGGTAGACCGATTCGACAGAGAGGCCCGTTACAGAAGAGCCTGCATTTAAACACACATAGTTCTGCATAGATTATTTCGAAAATTAAAATTAAGGTGTGGGTTAATCAACTTGCACAAAATAATTAGATATTCGGTAAAACTCACCCGGGCCATGGATAAAGTGGGTAGAACTTGGTTCCGTACTCTATAATCCATCCGTAAGCTACCATCGCGACCGGAAAACACGTTAATTTGTTCCAACGCTCACTCCATACTAGATCTAAGGTGAAACGAATCGATCTACTTTCTCTTTTAAATCCCCTCTCCGATCTATTGCTATTGACCTGATCTTGGTTCCCATATTTTTTTCGAAAGATTTTTTTGCAGAATTGGATGAACATCATATTTTTGACTGATACGCCCTCCGGCGTCGGAAGGTAATTACGATAGCTAGGAAATTTTGAACAGTTTTTTTGGTAATAACATGTTCCGCTGCTCAATCACAGAATTACAGGTGAGAGAGTGTGAAAGAAGCAGAGAGAGAGAGCCAAAATAGTACTTTTAGCACGCGTATTATAAAAGATTGAACCTGGTCGGCGAGACATCCTATTCTGACGTCATCACTGAGAAAGTTGGATTTGACTCGGAGCATGACGAAAATCCAGCCGTGAACCGCCAGAGTCACTACGATTTCAATTGCGCCAGTCAAGCTGTGATGCGGTTATGAGAGTGTTACCGTAATTGATTGGGATATATTTCAGAACACTCAAAACGTTTATTCCAATCGGCGGCTCCGAAACATGCAATTAACAATTTTACGGTTTCTCACTTACAAATATACGCCGCTGATGCCGTACGTCAGGTCGTATTCCCATCCGTAACGCAAAGCGACGGTGCTATTTGAAGGCAGCATTAGCTGAATTCGCTATATTACTGTGTTCAAGTTTGCACACACTGATATGCGAGTCTGAGTGTGTGTGAGAGATTGTGCAAAAACGAGAGATTTGTAAGCGTATCATATGCTTTGAGTCACGTATCTGTGCACAACACACTCAATTGCAAATAAAATATAATTATAATAATAAGATGCATATTTATGCGAGATACGTGGAAACGCGGTTCGATAACATGAATTAAACGAAAGGCACGGAACTGTGGCATTGGGCTGCAAGAACAAACAGTGCACTCATGGTCAGGGACTGCTCAATTTTCCGGCATTCGAGTATAGAATAGAGGCAGAGGCAATCAACTATTGAAGAGACACGGACAAATGTTCTCGATTTTGTAGATCTTCGCGACAGGAACAAGGCGTTTCTTCGTAACATAATTACCGTGAATAATAAGAATGAACGGCAATGAGAAAATGAGACAAGCACGATTCGTTCCAAAGAAACTGTGGTGAGGGGATCACATGATTCCATACCTACAGATCAGGGTTAGAGCGAGATAGTGTGCAAAAGTGAGAGAGTCCCTCTCGATTTCACACGCTCTCTCACGCCAAAGGCCTTTCTGGATGGTTGACCGGCCTGTGGAATGATGTGGGATACGTGACTGAAACGGCGCTCGACAGTACTTCCTCAAAAGTGAACAACATCGTACTTAATAATAGGTGAGAAAAATAATGAGAAATGCGGATTATAATATTACTAAATTGAATCAGAAATTGCCTGTGTCTCCTTCTATTTTCGAACATGACAATCAAATAATAATAATATAATAGAACATTACAATTAGGGTTGAGAATGTAATGTATTCGTACTAGAAATAGAAACAGTAATAAGCAGGAGAAAAATACGCTCAATCAGGGAACATTCTCAAATTAACGAATGTATAGAGTAAAAATGGATTCAACCGCAATCTGCTTGCTGTTCCTAACAAGAAAACGGTGGTACTTCGAAACAATTATTAGAGTGCGAAATATGAGACCACGATCTCTTCATTTCACACACTCTCTCTCTTCAATCGACCGGTTGAGAGAGTGTGCGAAATGAAGAGACCGTGGTCTCGCATTTCGCACAGTTGACCTTAACTGTGTAACATTGTATCCTTTTCGGTGTATATTTAATTCATTTCTTTTATTTATCGTGCAAAACACGCGCATGAAACTGTAAACCGAATACAATCATGTTTACTTCGAATTGTGGCTAATAAAGGATACTTAGAAAAAAAAGTCACTAGGATCAGGACACCAAGTGAAATAGTTCACTTGCCTGCTAGTGATATGTCTCTTATTTCTAGAGGCTTTCACTAACAAGTAACTAAACTTTTTCACTTGGTGTCCTGATCATAGTGACTTCCCCCCCGGATATCTGGAGTTATCATTTCGTTGAGCTGCCCGTCTCACTAAGTTTGCCGGGTGGATTTTCATGCAATGTGGACGCCCTCCTCCTCTCCAGCCTTTCGATGTGCTCTACATGTGTGATGCTCGATCGACCAATAAGTCGCATGCAAGTAGCCCGGATCTTTGCCGTCGCGAGCTGCAGAGACAGTTGTAAAAAATTAAAAATTAATTAGCACCTATTTACTAATTACGAGGGCTTTGCCTAAGCTAATTTGATTCCGTTGTGGCAGATTTGTAGCGTTTTAATGGGTGAACATGCTCGGAAAAAAAAGTAAAAGAAAAATAGGACAAAAATGAGATATATCTGCTCACGTGTCGTAGTTGGGGGTTCTTCAGCAGAAAGATGAGGGACTGCGCAACGGGTTTCATTGCGAGTAGAAACTGGAAGGTTACAATTGTTATGACATTTTTTGCCTTGTGTTTGTCTATATGTCGGTGTGTGTGTTATCAGCATCGGAACGATTTATTATTTGGGACGGGAATTACCATGACGAGCGGTCGGATGGTGGCGAGCAGGAGGGGCGGCCAGTCTCGCGTGTCCAGCAACATCAATCCCATCAGCGACAGCAGCGGAATCACATAGCACCACACCACCGCGATCAGCTGAATTACTTTATTTAAATTTGTAAATTCTAAACTATTTTATACTGTTGGTTTTCTCTCTTGTTTTCACACGCTCTCTCACCTCGGACGAGTGTTTGTGATACCTGTATGAAGAACACTCGGGCCAGTCGATCCTGCAGGGATTGAGTCGTTTTCGAGAGGGAAGCGGACGTCTGCAACGCACTTGATGAAAGAACTAATCGAGAGACTATTCTTCTCTATTTCGTTCTCTAGTTTATTCGTTTGAGCAACATTCCCTTGTATATTGCTAAGAGACCATCCACGAGAAAGTGGAAAGGGGTCCCGGATGAGAATTCGACAACCTACCCTCAAACTTTTTTCATGGAATGAGCATCACGAATGCTGATCGCGACGGCATATGGTTAAGGTTGAAAAAAATTTTGACGGTCAAAAAAATTTTTCAATATTTTCAGACATTTTTTCGTCAAAAAATAAAGTTTCGAAATCATCAGCGAAAAATATTCCATAATACGTATATTTACGCGCTGGTTCCGAATTTCATAGTTAGAACTGTTGAAACTAAATTTCAAAAAAGTTATGATCGAAAAATCAGATTTTTTTCCCAAAAATCGAAAATATCTTTTTTCCGACCCCACTTTTACATCCTAACGACTCCAGTTTCAGAATCTACGACACAAATTACATCGGGAACCGAGATTTTATAATTTTAAAAATACGGATTTTTGAGATATTTCTTTTTGAATTTTAATAATTAATTTTTCCAAAATTAATTGTTTTCATAACTCACGATTTTTTTCGTAAACATACCCAATTTGGGACCAAAAACGTTCCATATATTCATAATGCAATAATACATCGCCGATCTCAAATATCAAACCACCCTACCAGAATTTAAAACTAAAATTGATAGGATGGCCAATATACTACTTATCATTGAAATAACTTTGTTTTCCGATGAGGTACAACTTGGAATGCGGGATTAAAATATTTGAAGCATAATTATGATCATTTTTGTTGTTGGGCAATTTCGAATCCATCGAAGATGAAAGGCAGAAAAAATTTAAAAAGTAAAACTGCTTCCAAAAATGTGTAATTTTCAGACTAAAAATTTATTTTCTCAAACACCATCGACTCTTACAGGGAAATATTGCAGCGTGTTTGTGCACTCATAGTAACATATCTACTGTACAAATATGAGATTGATCCCGCAACTTTGAAAAAAATCTTTTTCTGAAAAAAATCCATGAACATGGTCATGGATTTTCATGGTCATGGTCAACCGGGTTCATGGTCCAAAAAGTGAAAAATTGTTTTCTTCGCAGATTATTCAGCAGACCACCACTGAATGCACAAATGCTCTGGACATATCAGGAAGCTCGAAACTTGCGCGGGAGTAACGTTTGAGCGAAAATAAATTACAATATTTTTTCCAAATTTTGGACCATTAACCCGGGTTCATGGATTTTTTTCAAAGTTGCGGGATCAATCTCATATTTGTACAGTAGATATGTTGCTATGAGTGCACAAACACGCTGCAATATTTCCCTGTAAGAGTCGATGGTGTTTGCGAAAATAAATTTTTAGTCTGAAAATTACACATTTTGGAAGCAGCTTTACTTTTTAAATTTTTTCTGCCTTTCATCTTCGATGGATTCGAAATTAAATTCTGGTAGGGTGGTTTGATATTTGAGATCGGCGATGTATTATTGCATTATGAATATATGGAACATTTTTGGTCCCAAATTGGGTATGTTTACGAAAAAAAATCGTGAGTTATGAAAACAATTAATTTTGGAAAAATTAATTATTAAAATTCAAAAAAAAATATCTCAAAAATCCGTATTTTTAAAATTATAAAATCTCGGTTCCCGCTGTAATTTGTGTCGTAGATTCTGAAACTGGAGTCGTTAGGATGTAAAAGTGGGGTCGGAAAAAAGATATTTTCGATTTTTGGGAAAAAAATCTGATTTTTCGATCATAACTTTTTTGAAATTGAGTTTCAACAGTTCTAGCTATGAAATTCGGAACCAGCGCGTAAATATACGTATTATGGAATATTTTTCGCTGAAGATTTCGAAACTTTATTTTTTGACGAAAAAATGTCTGAAAATTTTGAAAATTTTTTTGACCGTCAAATTTTTTTTCAACCTTAACCATATGCCGTCGCGATCAGCATTCGTGATGCTCATTCCATGAAAAAAGTTTGAGGGTAGGTTGTCGAATTCTCATCCGGGACCCCTACCCCCTTGTTACGTTCTCTCGTGGACGGTCTCTTAAATACTAAAACAAATAGACATGATAAAACTACGTCTCGCTGCCAAATGATCCACAGAGCGTGCAGAGTGATTATTGTAACGATGGAAATGGCAGTTGACAAAGAGGCGAAGAGGAAGATTGTCTCGCCTGTGGAAAACATTCTTTCACGGTTCAAGCATCATACGTGTATAATTATTTATCACGTCAGCGTTAACGTCAGGCCAACGTACTTTTTGCTTATTGTTAGAAAATTTAATGCATGAACAACATCATTATAGGTTATGTCTTATGCCATGCGTTCAAGAAAGAAGTATTTGCTTCCGTGATACTCTTCGCTTTGTGCGGTAGGTTGTTAAGATTTTTCGAGCAACGAGGATCAATGATTAGTTACTAGAGTTACTAGAGGTTACTAGAGGTGGTCAGTAGAAACGCCGGAATAAGAGGGAGAACAAAGGATTGAACCGGAACGAACCGGAACGGAACCTTTGTTCGACATTATTTCAGACAAAGACATGTTTCGACTGATCATCCCTAATGATTACCCAGTGAGCGCTCTCTCTACTCTCTCACTACAGAGACACCTCCCTAACATGCCTCTTTAATGAGCCAGGGCTGTGAGGAAAATCACATTCAGAATATTTCGGAACACGAAAATTGAAGTACGAATACAAAAACGAAAATCATCGGAATTTTTTTTCCACAAAAAAACGGTGAATTCGGAACATTTCGGGGGGAAATCTCCTATAATCTCTGGCACCTGAAATCATGAGACGGCGTCTTCTGGGAACTTGGCTACTATCTCACCTACGAAATATGCGTTCGGGTGTCCGGGCGTGCCCAGCAGCATTACCTGGCCGCGCGTCCTCAGAAGCTCTAATTCCGGCTCCTACAATATTTCCCTTTTTTTGCCATCCTGTTCTATGTCGTTTCAGCACCTTGCTGAAAGAGCTTTTTTACAAGTTTAAACAAAATAAACCTCAAGGTAAATGTCATTTGCTTCGTCATGTTGTCCACTCAATCCCAGTCCTACGACATTGAGAAACAGCACCACCCAGACCATAGACATGAGAAGATGTTGATTTCTCAAGTAGTGAAAATAGTTAACTACCACGTTGGCGGTATTTATTTGGATTCTGTAAACCACGTTGTGGCTCCAATAAATAAATAAATAAATAACATTTTATCAAATACAGTGATTCCTCTTTGCTAACCTGTCTGAGATGCGAAAGCGGGTTGTCGAGCCCAGTGTAATGTGCTTGTGCAGTCTGAAAAGAAATCTCAGGTAGAAAACCGAAAATAAAACGCGCGAACGGTTGTCGATTTACTGCATTAAGACTTCGAAATAGCAATTTTCGATCTTTTTATCAAAATTCCGAACTTTGAAGGTGAAAAATCTCGAAGGGCGGCGTACAAATGACATTTCGAAGCAGTAGAATTTATTTTTTAATGTTGAATAAGAAAGTTACCTTAATAGCAAATAGCAGAAAAAGGGAACCACCGATACGAGTATTACACCAGCGAGAATCTGAAGAAAAAAACGTTCAAGATCATTTTAATATTTTATATAAGTATTGATTTTAAATTAAAATAATTAATCTCCTAACCAGTACGGGAAATATGAGATAAGAGAACTCACCTTTTCACACTCCATCGTCATTTTAAAATCATGCATTTTTAATTGTCATTTCTCAAACCCACTAACCAGAATTATCCTATGCGGCAATCCTATTCGACAGAGTGGCCCGTCACAGTAGAACCTGTATCACAAAATCGATTTTTAAATATATATTTTCGATTCGGAACAAAATATCACGCCTCTCACGAGAGGCTCATAGACTTGGCACACAAATTTTGATTTCTATTTTATTGTGTTTTCGGATTCTATTAGGTCCAACTAAGATCCCTTGGAGGTATTATGCCATAATTATCATTCCTCACCGAGATGCTGCTACTGTATGGTGCAGCCCGCGCACTTTGAGGCTCTTTTTCGATGGTTGAAAAAAAATATCCCGCTCCATGAGGGTCTGCGCATGATCACAAGGATTCGAATGATATGTTTATGCTCTCCCAACTCGGGAGTTGAGGTAGTGCCGCCATGGATTTCAGTTGACAAGACAGTCAATTAACCATTTCACAATTGATTTCCTTTGTTCAACACCGATTCATTCGCATCACTCACGGCGAATGAGTCGGCATTTTCTCATTCCACGACTATTTTATAATTTTTCCACGCTTTCCATCAGAACATGCCCTCAACTCCCGAGTTGGGAGAACATAAACATATCATTTGAAACCTTGTGATCATGCTCAGACCCTCATGGAGCGGGATTTTTGGTTTTTGGGGCAGATTTTCTAGGATTATTAAAAATCCATTATTATGCAAATGAAGGGTGCAATCGGAAAACCAATAATACAGTTATATCGGAGATCAAAATTCAGCCCTAGCTCCAAGCCAAAAGTTTTCTCAGAAACATCGTTCAACCATCGAAAAAGAGCCTCAAAGTTCGCGGGCTGCACCTTACAGTAGCAGCATCTCGGTGAGGAATGATAATTCTGGCATAATACCTATAAGGAATCTTAGTTGGACCCAATGGAACCCAGAAACATTGATAACTCCATTTCGAAAAATGATGCCTGTGCCAAAGAAACGCCATTTTGGGCCGAGCCTCTCGTGAGAGGCGTGATATGCAGAAGCTTTTGAGTGCGGAAAAGATATACAGTTCGCCCTAAATTTGAAATCTCTTTAGCGGCTTTTATTAGCTGGAAGTTACTGGATAATAATTTGTTATTTTTTCGGAAAGCAGTTATTACAATTTTAAAATGATACGTTCATGAAATGGACTACTGAGGTGTGTATTCTCTTTCTATACCTCGGCTTTGTAACGTTCTGTCGCAGCCATATCAGTTGTTTAGCACGGAATAGTAACGGAATGTTTTATAATTTTGGACGAGTGTTTGTGAATTTGTAATAGCTTCGCAACTCACCCGGGCCATGGAAAGAGTGGGTAGAACTTGATGCCGAACTCGATTGTCCATCCATAGGCTACCATTGCAATCGGAACGAAAGCATAATTATTCCAGTGCCCATTTCACACTCCCAACGGCGAGATATTACATTTATAAAATGATACGATCACACCAAAAAGTCAAATGACGGACTTCTGTTGTTTACCACACAGGCACGTACGCGACCGCCACTTTAGCCCGCTCTCTCGCTTTGGTAAACACAGGAAGTACCATTTTGACTTTTTGTGTGTTCGTATCATTTTATAAATGTAATAGCATATCTCCAGCGAAAAGACTCCGTCCTCTTTCCCCGAATGACTCACTCTACTGCTGTTTTTGGAGCTCTTTCCCCAATTTGTTGGGCTTATTTTTGCCTATTTAAATCTCATTTGAAAAAAAAGTTGTAAAATGACTACTGCATTGCAGCAAACCTGGTCAGCGAGACAGCCAATTCTGACGTCATCACTGAGCACCCTCGATTTGACTTGGAGCATGACGAAAATCCAGCCGTGAACAGCAAGAGTCACGACTACTTCGATAGCGCCGGTCAACCTGCGATGCGAAAATTTGACTCACTTAATGAGTGCATTATGTTTCACACGCTGTCCCCTAGGGTTGCCCGTTCGGCGTCGGTTTCGGTAATACGGCATCTCTTTTTCTCTCGTTCTCTCCCCTTCATCAGCCGTATTACCGATCTCTCGCTGAGAAGGCCGTAATACGAAAACCGAACTTGCATCCCTACTGTCACCTCTACCCGTGCAAAAAAGAGCTATCGATGTTTCCCGCCGTGCATAATTGGGTTACGTTTCAGAGCACTCAGAAATCTGTTATATTCTAGAATTCTTAAACGATGAAAATTTTACAACTGCCGACTTTTCGGTTTCTCACGTACATAAATACGCCGCTGAGACCGTACGCCAGGTCGTGCTCCCATCCGTAGCGAAGTGCGACGGTGCTATTTAAAAGCGGCATTCGCTGAATTCGTCAATATTGCTTTATCTACGCAAAGAAGAGAAGAGATAGAGAGTCCTTGCGTGAGGGAGTGTGCAAAAACGAGAGATTTTTATAGATTATGATACGCTTGGTGCCACATCTCACAATCAGTGTAATGTTGACAATAATGAATAGGGAATTCGCGCTAATGGTAAGTGCACGCAAAAATATGCAGAATCACAGTAGCGCGACGGAATTAAAATAAATGCAGCAAGTAATACGGCTTCTGTGAGATGAGAAATTTGTGATTACCAGTAATATATTATTTTAATAATAATATGTATATTTATGCTACCGGGAAACGCGGGTGAATAACATGAATTAAGAGAGGAACAGCGAACAGTAATAAGGGACAACATGCACAAAAAACTGCTCATATTTCAGAATTTAGAGATTTAGAGAATTCATGGGTAATCGGCAATTGAAGATATGCAAATGTTCTCCACATTCTCCTAACTTCATGACAAAAAGAAGGCGTTTCTTTGTCACACAATTAACACGAAACACTAGGAATTATCGGTTATGAGAAAATGAGACAAGCTGTAGCACGATTCCCGCGATAGAAACCGTGGAGACAAAGGATACGTGACCGAAAGCGCTTTTTGCGAAACTTCCCCCACATCTAATCGAAGTTTGACTGTTTTCAGGAAAGCACTGTACGTTGAGGTTAAAGCAATTCGAATGTTCTAATATTTCATTTCACCACGCATTTCCTTGTTCTCCACTCATATTCCTTATCGCCGGGTATTAAAACTCATGTGACCAAAAAAACTTCAATAAAGGAACTAAAGAAGATCTATATTTTTGACAATCATTTTTTCAATCTTTTTTCAATGTAATTGTTGCAATAATTTGCGCGATCGTATTTGTCAATTACGTGACAAAGAGATATAATTTAATTTTTTTATCGTTTCCAATAGATACTGATTTGGACTTCTTCCAATTACTCGATTGTCGGAGGTATCGAATTTGGACAAGAGCCTGAAAAAATTTACCTCCTCCCTTTCGGATATATTATCACAGTAATGTTTCATTCACTAACTATGCAATACAATATAATATTTATCAGTGTCGCTTTAGAGGCGCTGATCAAAATGGGGTTTTCTGTTGGTTTCAGACGGAGTCGATGATCTTCTTTAGAATGACTCATTTTGTCCAGAATTGAGCTTCGGGACTGGTCGTCTTAACTATGTATCAGTGTGTTTTAAAAATATTTGAATGAGAAGTTTTGGAAATATCTTTTGTTTTGAAGCAGTGATGTGGATTATTTGTCTGCGGAAAGTTTTTTTTTTTGGCGAATTCGGACTAGTTTTTTTTTCTCAAATTGGAAATACCGGACGAGCGGAAAGAACCACGAGAAAACAGTGAGTATTAGGGATGGCAAAACGGCATTCATGCCGGCAAGGGCGCCATATAAAGTTATGCAAATGTAACCGTTACTAATTTGTTTATCGCATTTATTAGGTACTTAAAATCCTTAGAAGTGAAAACAATAATACGATACGAGAATTGCGCAAGCAAATGGTAGTTAAATAATTATTTTCCGCATTTATGCCGGCATTCCGTTTTCGTTTTGTCATCCCTAGTGAGTATCATCGTGCCCAGCCCGAGGTGGACCCTCCGAAATGTGGAGTACATGATAATGGCGAACGGCCTGCCCGTCTCACTAAGTTTGCCGGGTGGATTTTCATGCAATGTGGACGCCCTCCTCCTCTCCAGCCTTTCGATGTGCTCTACATGTGTGATGCTCGATCGACCAATAAGTCGCATGCAAGTAGCCCGGATCTTTGCCGTCGCGAGCTGCAGAGACAGTTGTAAGAAATTAAAAATTAATTAGCACCTATTTACTAATTACGAGGGCTTTGCCTAAGCTTATTTGATTCCGTTGTGGCAGATTTGTAGCGTTTTAATGGGTGAACATGCTCGGAAAAAAAAGTAAAAGAAAAATAGGTCAAAAATGAGATATATCTGCTCACGTGTCGTAGTTGGGGGTTCTTAAGCAGAAAGATGAGGGACTGTGCCACGGGTTTCATTGCGAGTAGAAACTGGAAGGTTACAATTGGTATGACATTTTTTGCCTTGTGTTTGTTTGTGTGTCTGTATGTCGGTGTGTGTGTGTTATCAGCATCGGAACGATTTATTATTTGGGACGGGAATTACCATGACGAGCGGTCGGATGGTGGCGAGCAGGAGGGGCGGCCAGTCTCGCGTGTCCAGCAACATCTATCCCATCAGCGACAGCAGCGGAATCACATAGCACCACACCACCGCGATCAGCTGAGTTACTTTATTTAAATTTGTAAATTCTAAACTATTTTATACTGTTGGTTTTCTCTCTTGTTTTCACACGCTCTCTCACCTCGGACGAGTGTTTGTGATACCTGTATGAAGAACACTCGGGCCAGTCGATCCTGCAGGGATTGAGTCGTTTTCGAGAGGGAAGCGGACGTCTGCAACGCACTTGATGAAAGAACTAATCGAGAGACTATTCTTCTCTATTTCGTTCTCTAGTTTATTCGTTTGAGCAACATTCCCTTGTATATTGTTAAATACTAAAACAAATAGACATGATAAAACTACGTCTCGCTGCCAAATGATCCACAGAGCGTGCAGAGTGATTATTGTAACGATGGAAATGGCAGTTGACAAAGAGGCGAAGAGGAAGATTGTCTCGCCTGTGGAAAACATTCTTTCACGGTTCAAGCATCATACGTGTATAATTATTTATCACGTCAGCGTTAACGTCAGGCCAACGTACTTTTTGCTTATTGTTAGAAAATTTAATGCATGAACAACATCATTATAGGTTATGTCTTATGCCATGCGTTCAAGAAAGAAGTATTTGCTTCCGTGATACTCTTCGCTTCTTCGCCAGGTTGTTAAGATTCCCTCTTCGCCAGGTTGTTAAGATTTTTCGAGCAACGAGGATCAATGATTAGTTACTAGAGTTACTAGAGGTTACTAGAGGTGGTCAGTAGAAACGCCGGAATAAGAGGGAGAACAAAGGATTGAACCGGAACGAACCGGAACGGAACCTTTGTTCGACATTATTTCAGACAAAGACATGTTTCGACTGATCATCCCTAATGATTACCCAGTGAGCGCTCTCTCTACTCTCTCACTACAGAGACACCTCCCTAACATGCCTCTTTAATGAGCCAGGGCTGTGAGGAAAATCACATTCAGAATATTTCGGAACACGAAAATTGAAGTACGAATACAAAAACGAAAATCATCGGAATTTTTTTTCCACAAAAAACGGTGAATTCGGAACATTTCGGGGGGAAATCTCCTATAATCTCTGGCACCTGAAATCATGAGACGGCGTCTTCTGGGAACTTGGCTACTATCTCACCTACGAAATATGCGTTCGGGTGTCCGGGCGTGCCCAGCAGCATTACCTGGCCGCGCGTCCTCAGAAGCTCTAATTCCGGCTCCTACAATATTTCCCTTTTTTTGCCATCCTGTTCTATGTCGTTTCAGCACCTTGCTGAAAGAGCTTTTTTACAAGTTTAAACAAAATAAACCTCAAGGTAAATGTCATTTGCTTCGTCATGTTGTCCACTCAATCCCAGTCCTACGACATTGAGAAACAGCACCACCCAGACCATAGACATGAGAAGATGTTGATTTCTCAAGTAGTGAAAATAGTTAACTACCACGTTGGCGGTATTTTTTTGGATTCTGTAAACCACGTTGTGGCTCCAATAAATAAATAAATAAATAACATTTTATCAAATACAGTGATTCCTCTTTGCTAACCTGTCTGAGATGCGAAAGCGGGTTGTCGAGCCCAGTGTAATGTGCTTGTGCAGTCTGAAAAGAAATCTCAGGTAGAAAACCGAAAATAAAACGCGCGAACGGTTGTCGATTTACTGCATTAAGACTTCGAAATAGCAATTTTCGATCTTTTTATCAAAATTCCGAACTTTGAAGGTGAAAAATCTCGAAGGGCGGCGTACAAATGACATTTCGAAGCAGTAGAATTTATTTTTTAATGTTGAATAAGAAAGTTACCTTAATAGCAAATAGCAGAAAAAGGGAACCACCGATACGAGTATTACACCAGCGAGAATCTGAAGAAAAAAACGTTCAAGATCATTTTAATATTTTATATAAGTATTGATTTTAAATTAAAATAATTAATCTCCTAACCAGTACGGGAAATATGAGATAAGAGAACTCACCTTTTCACACTCCATCGTCATTTTAAAATCATGCATTTTTAATTGTCATTTCTCAAACCCACTAACCAGAATTATCCTATGCGGCAATCCTATTCGACAGAGTGGCCCGTCACAGTAGAACCTGTATCACAAAATCGATTTTTAAGAGACCGTCCACGAGAGAACGTAACAAGTGGGTAGTGGTCCCGGATGAGAAATCGACAACCTACCCTCAAACTTTTTTCGTGGAATGAGCATCACGAATGCTGATCGACGTCGCATATATTTAAGCTTGAAAAAATTTTTCGAGGTCAAAATTTTTTTTCAAAATTTTCACAATTTTTTCGACCAAAAATAAAGTTTCGAAATATTTGGCGATAAGTATTTTATTATACGTAACTTTACGCGCTGAATCTGATAGTTAGAACTGCTGAAACGCAGGTTTGAAAAAGTTACGATCGAAAAATCAGATTTTTTTGCGAAAAATCGAAAATATCTCTTTTCCCACCCCACTTTGACTACTCCATACTATGATTTTCGGAATCTACATCAAAAAGTAGCTTTGGAGCCTTTATTTCAGATTTTTAAAAATGAACTATTTTTTGCTATGAGACGGTGAAGTTGCATACCTTGAGATTTTCCTATGAGGTGTCATCACATAACATGAGAACTCGTTCCTTCAGGTAAGCAGCTAAATTTTCAAAATGCATTAATAATTAAATGAAAAATAATACAGTACTTTTAAATTGAATATATCGGCCTAACGTCTCCGTTTTGGCGATATGTCGGTTTTTTCGATGTAAAAATGTAAATTTGAAAAATGCGAAGATATCACTCTCATTTCAAGTTTTAAATCAGTAAAACGCATGATTACAGAAAATCGAGTCATACAAGAGCAAAAAAAATCGAAGTTCGTAGAATTATTATTTTTTTCATTTTTTCAAAAATTTCATTTTTATGTGTCAAAAATAAAATATCACTTAGTACCTGTTATATTAGGTGAAATTGGGTAGACCACATCCATTTGAGGTACATTCATAGGTCCATATTACCTTTAGAAGCCGTTCGTAGATCAACTTTTGCGCTTATTCGGACAATTTTTAAATATGACTGGGGTGAGTACAATTACATTTAGATTTTTTTCCTGAAAGATCTCTCAGTACTGTTCAATGTTAATAAAATAAAATGTCAAATAATAACTAAATTGATTTTTTAAAAATTCGTAACTTTTGAAAATATCTTGAAAACTAGCCGGGATGTGTTATTTATTTATCGTACACCACAAGGGTGCGACAACATGTACAAAAATGAACGAGTTAAAAAAGATATTTAATAATGGGTCATTCGCAGGAGTGGGGAGCGGGAAGGGAGTGATCGGGGCCACCGCACGGGAATTAGGAGTGAGGGGAGGAGCCTCAAAAGCGGTGGAGGAGCCGCTTATCCAATGTATGTCTTATTGGATCTCCGTGTGGTGCCCAAATCGGGGAAGTGTTCGGAGTTGGGGAGGGGATCTATAGATTGGGAACAGGGATACCTAGTGATGATGGGAGGTCAGCAATTAGCAATAAATGATTTTTGATAGTGGGGATGGAAAGTTTAGGGTCACAAATTAAGTGTAATTTATTCAAAAAACGGGCAGTTCTATGAGCGAACGATGCTTTGAGATTTTCGCGGGAGGCTTTCGGGATATGCAAAACAAATGCATTATGACGCCTACTTAAGGAACGAAAAGTGTAGAAACGATTGACCGGTGGATCAACAGAACGAGCAAAGATTTTCAATGCAAATACAAAATCAGCAATGATCTGAGGTTAAATACACTACTCTCTATGCGTACACTACGCTCTATGCATAGTTCTGGGTGCAGGTTTGGTCCAGGGGGATTTCGCAAGCTTACTCCAGGTTCGGTCCAGGGGAAGTTCGGTAGCCTACTTCAGGTTCGGTCCAGTGGCACCTCCGTAGCCTCCTTCAGGTTCGGTCCAGGGGGAGTTCGGTAGCTTAATGAGGGTCGGTCCAGGGAGAGTTCGGTAGCTTGATGAGGGTCGGTCCAGGGAGGAGAACTCAGTAGCCGGCTCCAAGTTCGGTCCAGGGGGAATGTTCATTTCCAGAAAGAGTACTGGCTTATTCCGTTGCAAAAGGCTCGTGAGGCTGAGTGCGATCGAAAAAAGTTGCCACTACGCCACTTCGTGGCTCCGTGGCAACTTTTTTCGATCGCTCTCAGCCTCACGAGCCTTTCTCAACGGAAACGCAGGATACCGTGGTTTGAGTTCCCTGGCGTGTTCGAACACGTTTGTGACATCGCAAAACACTTTTCCTCTGATCCCCTACGCTCTACGAATCATTTGTAAAGTTTTCGACATTTTAGATTTTTCAGGTTAAAAAGAGTTCGAACATGTTCAGACACGTTTCCGACAACATAAATCACTTTTTCCTGTGATCCCCTACGCTCTCTGAATCATGTGGAAACTTTTCGAAATTTTCGATTTTTCACGTTAAAACGCGTTAGAACACGTTCCGACACGTTTCCGGCATCGCAAAATGATGGTCTGTTGTCGTATGCAAAAGGATCCGAGAAGATGCAATTTATAAAGCTTCCCGATACGCGATTCCGAGCCTCCAGAAAGGGGTCAGGGGCGAGAGAGTGTGCCAAAGTGAGAGAGTACCTCTCGATCCCCCTTGCTCTCTTGTTTCAAACCCCTTCCTGCGAGATTTGCCGGCATGTTGAATGATTTCCAGCGAAATGTACGAAAATTTCGTGAAATCGTGTGAAATCGAGTGAAATCAATCGATATTCACTTCGAAAAACGGCAAAAGATGCTCAAATGTGAATCTCGTTACTTAAAAACGTGTTTGGACCACTTTTCACGCTTGCAAAAAATGCGGAAAAAGACTATGCACCGGCGGGGATCGAACCTGAGACCCTCGGATTTGAATTCGAGCTCGCTACCGACTTGGCCATGAAATTATCGATTTTTGGTAAATAAATTTTGAAATGTTTTCAGATGGGTTATCATATGCAAAAGGATCTGAGAAGATTGATTGAGTTTGAAGCGATTTATAGCGAAAAAATGACGAAAAAATGTCCGTCACGCGGAAGGAAAAAAACAAACACACCAACAGACAGACATTTCAATTTCCTAGTAGTGAAGGAACCATCTGTAATTTTCATAATTATTATTGGATGTACCTATACGAAATAACCAGATTTTGTTTCCTTTTTATTATAACGTCAATACCAATTAATAATTCAAGCCTAATTAGAGTTTTTTTTCCTTTTTTTGTGATTTTCGTGAAATTCATTGGTGAAAATTTGAATAAGTAAGGATTTAGATGAAATAAATTATTCGATCAGCTTACCAAAGAACACAATTCTAGAGAAAACTTGTCACAGAGGTTTTTTTAGTTACAAAGTATTTTTATAACGCACAAATTCAACATGAAAGAATCGCACGTGCATGAATATTCCTCAAAATACAATTACGAATTTTTACTTTACCAGCAACATATGATACTTCTTTTTCTACTTTCACATACAGTAGCGGACAAAAGTTTACGGACACTTTTTATTGTTGATACAACTTTAGAACCCGAGGAAGGTTTGATGGAACATGGTGGGCTATAATACGAAATCCATTGGAGATTACGATGCAACTATTGGGGTATTGCGAAATCTTTCAGGTATTGCGTCGTGATGACGCAAACGATGCACACTTTTTTGAAGTGTCATTATTCTTACATGGATTTTTTCCTGCTCGCCTAACTTTAAGGGTGTTGAGATATGCCCACGGTATACCTATAAAAAAAATTTCAAGTTGCTGCGGTGCCGCTACTTGGATGCAGCCAAGCTGCAAAATGGAGACCGGAAAACCATATCTCGCCTTTCAGACATCGCACAGTCCCGATCAATGCACCAAAATGATCACCATCATGACTGCCGACGATCCTGAGAATATGGTCGCGGTAGGTCACCATTTGCCCTCAGGGCACGAAAAAATCACTTTTTCGCATTATTCTCTCACTCCAAAGGCCTTTCTGGATGGTTGACCGGCCTGTGGAATGATGTGCTGAGATGTTACACCAAGCGTAAGACACGCTTACAAATCTCTCGCTTTGTACATTCCCTCGATCACTGGAACTCGCATATCAATGTATGCACTGTCCACGTGAAGCCACATTGCGAATTCAGCGAATGCCGCATTCAAATATCACTGTCGCTCTGCGATACGGATGGGACCACGACCTGGCGTACGGCCTCAGTGGTGTCTATATGTACGTGAGAAACCGAAAAATTGATAATGGTACTGCCGTGTTGGAATACGAAAATATGAAAGTTTTTAAGTGTTCTCAAATGTACTCTATCCGAATTCTGGAAAATATTCTGAGCGTTTAAAACAGTAGTCTAAAAATCACTAAACAATTGATAATTATTTTACGGCGCAAGGTATCGAAGGCTCTGCTTAAGTGAGTCAGTGATTCCGCGAGCGTTATTTGCGAAATTTCTTCTGTTTACGTTTGAGATTTTTGAAAAAGAAAACTGAAATTGAGATTCGCTCCGATTTTTTAAACTTTTCGAAAAACAAATTTTCCGTTTCCGTTTTCCGAATATTTTCCATCATCGTTTTCAGGCCAGCCCTGGTAGAGAGCAACTAAAACAAATTGTGACCAGTCAAAGAGTGATTCTGAGACTTTCTAATTATTGTGTCACAGCGTGACGGGCGCTATCGAAATCGTGGTTACTCTGGTGGTTCACGGTTGGATTTTCGTCATGCTCCGAGTCAAATCGAGCGTGCTCAGTGATGACGTCAGAATTGGCTTTCTCGCCGATCAGGTTTGCACTACAGTATGATCCACTGTCAAGTGAGAACCGATCTTTTTAAAACTGCTAAAATAATGGGTTTATTTGAAAAAATTATTTTAACGAGATATAAAAAAGATCAGTTCTAAAATGTATTTAATCGAGCCGATCGGGAAAGCTATTCGCTTCTCCTTTGGAAGATAGAGCGGACATTAGATTATAATAAAATAAAAATTTAACCTCGTTTCCGGTCGCGATGGTTTCTTTCGGATGGATTATTGAGTTTGGCATCAAGTTCTATACACTTTATCCCTGGCCCGGGTAAGTTGTAACGCAAGCTTTTACAGAAGAACTCGATTATGTGTAAGTTAATAAAACCCACTCAAGAGAAATAAGAATTCTTTCACATTTCCTAACTTTTCCACACTCTACCACTTTGGCAATGTTTGGTAGGAATCGAAAAGGGAATAAACGTGAATTTATCAGTGTAGATGTTTTTTTTAAATGTTCCGAATTTAACGATTCAGTCTTGTATGTGTTTATGATACAGGTTTTACTGCGACGGGCCTCTCTGCCGCGTTGGACTGCCGCATAGAATCATTTTGGTTAGAGAAGTAGCAAATAATGGCAATTTGAAATATATACGATTTTATAAGTAACGATGTGTGGTGTAAAAACGAGAGTTCTCGGCGTGTATTTTGGCTTGTATTTTGCTTTCTGGTTTGCTGGAACCTAAGTAAAAGCGCAGACATTATTTAAATATAATTATTAATTATTACACAAAATTAATTATTACACATAATGTATCTAATTAATGCGAGTATTATTCAGATTCTCGCGGGCGTAGTGCTGGTATCGGTAGTGCCCTTTTTCTGCTATCTGATGCTCAGGTTTTCTCCCCAAATTTAAAAAAAATATCTATGTTGCTTCTCTGATCACCGACGATGACATCGATGACATCAGTTCAAAGATACCAGCAATAATTTTCAGACTTCATAAGCACTTTACAATGGGCACGTCAACCCGATTTCGAATATCGGACAGGTTGGTGCAGACTCGACTTTGAAAAGTAACGATGCAACTATGATAATTGATGTTCCCCACACACACTCTTTATCTCTCGCGATTGATGCGGAAGAACGTTTATTTGTTGGATAACTGTGTTTTTTTAAAGAATTGAGCAGCTGCTCATGTCTCTGGTCTGGGTGGTGCTGTTTCTCAACGTCGTCGGATTGGGATTGGACAATAGAATTACGTTTTCGGGATTTCTAAATCATTTCGTTAGCGATTATAGCTGTGGCGCCTCCGCTAGAAAGATTAAAATTGAACGTCAGCGAGCCTTGTAGAGTAGAAAACTTCAAAGAGTCGTGTATAAGAACTGGAGTGCGAAATGTGAGACCACGCTCTCTACATTTCACACACTCTCTCGTCTGTCGACCGGTCCAGAGAGTGTGCGAAATGAAGAGGTCTCTCGTTTCGCACTCTAATAAGAAACGGTGACCAGATCTGATGGAGATTGTGATATTGTCGAGTCGTTGGTAGATAGACGCGGAATTGGGAGCCTCTCCTTCGGAGCGAAATAATCAGGGATCGCTCTCGCGACGACTGACAGACACATGCAAAATGTGTGAAAATTTACCATCTTATAAAAAATAAAGTAGAAATGTGTAATATAGAAAAATATGCAACTCAGTTGATCGCCGTGATGTGGTGCTACATCATTCCGCTGTTGTCGTTAATGGGATTGATGCTGCTGGACACGCGAGAGTGGCAGCCCCTCCTGCTCGCCACCTTACGACCACTCGTCATGGTAAGAAGAGATGCAAAAGAGAAGCTACCAGACATCCTCGCGATTTGCACGTTCCGAATAGAGTGCGAAATGTGAGATCACGGTCTCTTCATTTCGACCGGTCGAGAGATTGTGCGAAATGAAGAGGACATGGTCTCACATTTCGCACTCTACTTTCGAACGAGAGCGTGATTGGATACAACACCCGATATAGATTATGACGATGTAACAATGATATTCGCATCCCGTTGTTACTCGTTTGAAATTTAACGTTTTTTTAAAAAAAATATTTTGCGACCACTCGTAGTAAGATTTTTTTAAACAAACGTCCCGCTGCTAAAAAATCATAAACACAGACAGACAGACAAACAGGTCCAATTGCTCCCTTGCAGTTTCTACTCGCGATGAAACCCGTTGCTCAGTCCCTCATATTCCTGCTCAAGAACCCGCAATTACGACAAGTGAGGAGATGTGTGAATTTTGGCACTTTACTACATCCACGCCAAGCCACGCCCCTCCCCCTCCCCCAGCCAATGAGCGCATGACGCCGCCCGCTTGCCCCGCCTCCCGCCCCCTCCCTCCCTCTATTGGCTCCCAGTTGATTCCGCCCTTCGATTCCCAGGCAATTCCAAGTAAAAGTACACGAGAATCTCCCTCCCTCGTCGTTCTAAAGAGATAAACCGGCAAAAGTCTCTGATCCAACTGCTAGCTGTGCCCACCGCTGCTTGACTTGACAGATCGGACGGGTAATCTCTCTATCCAAGCCGGAGGCGGTCGCGACTCTGAGATCTGATGCTCTCTTCATTCCACACACTCTCTCACCCTGTCTCTAACTAGTTTCAACCCCGTCTCTCGTGAATCGCTCGCCCCATATTACAAGGACACGACCGTTCAACCATCGCGGCTCGCCGTCGTAATGCCTGCATGAGGGGAACCTCTCGGCAATTTTTGGATGGGACTGTCCCTCCCCTCGGGGAGCGGACAACCCTTCCGTCCGGCCCCTTTGGGGGGATGTGGTGGAAGGAGTCCCCCGCCTCCGCCCCCTTTGGGGAAAGGGGCGGAAGGGGGAGGGGCTTGGCGTGGATGTAGTAAAGTTCCTGAATTTTCAGCACTTTCGATTTCGCAAGCTCTCTCGCGCCCACTAATCGGCGAGATAGCTTGCGAAATCAGGAGTGCGCTAAATTTTTGCACAGCCCTGCTATTCATGTCCTAGCAAACTTAGCTGGCACAGCTGTTGCGTGTTCCTTCTGTGTGTGCACATGATTCCATACCTACAGATCAGGGTTAGAGCGAGAGAGTGTGCAAAAGTGAGAGAGTCCCTCTCGATTTCACACGCTCTCTCACTCCAAAGGCCTTCTGGAAGGTTGAGCGGCCTGTGGAATGATGTGTGTGGAGACGCGTGCGAGTGGATGCGGATGAGGCAATTAGTAGACGTTATCTACCATGACGAAATCCTATGAAGCACGAGAGAATATAGAGATTCGGGAGCGGCAAAGTGATGTCAAACTAATTTTATAATTATTCTAGACAAAAAAAACGTAGCAAAATTGGCTCTGCAGCTAGCAACGGCAAAGATCCGCGCCACAGCCATGCGACTGGTGGGACGATCGAACATCACGCATGTAGAACACATCGAAATACTGGAGAGGAGGGCTTCCAATCTACCCGGAAAATCCAGCGATACCGTTACCTCAATAAAGGCCTAGTTGGAGAGTCTAGAAAAGATCCGTCATTGTGGCGGCCTAAGGCGAATGTATTGCAAATTATTGGAAATTAACACACCACTTTATTTAGAAATTTGCTGAATGAGATAATAATAAATGAGATGAAAAAAACCCTATTCGAAAATATCCATATGAAGTATGTCTACTTTTCTCCCCCGACTCGTTTCGCTAGGCTTGGTACTATGTGCCCAACATTTCTCATCCAATCAACTGTGCAATCTTCCCAATAAATACATTTTTCTCCATTATCACAGGTATTCTGAGTAAATGCAGCTGGCGTTTTACAAGATTTTCAAAATAAATACCCTATTCTTTCATGATTATGCACATTCTCCGGTTTTCGTTTGCACGTTGTGCGCACGTCTCTCTTACAGTTCTTCGCTCTCTCGCCCGCGCTGATACTCAGCCGAGAGAGGGAAGAAGTGAAGAGAGTCACTACACTGCACGTGCGATGGACGTCCACTGCACAGCCGTGGTGCATGCGCGCACCGTGCGTTTCAAAACAGGAGTTTGATAGGTGGTGTGAACTACGCAATATGTCACTGAGCGGAAAGATGGTGCATCCCTTAAAACGATTGTGTGACTTTTCAAAATTGGGATCACCATCCCCTGAAGGCCGAATGCCCGTTTCGAAAGCGCCGGACGAGAGAGAGCCATGTGTTCTGTTTTGACTATGTCATATCATAAAATGTGATAAATTTGTCGACCACTTGCCACTTGCTTGTCGACCCCAAATGTGCACTAATGTTTTTTTATTAGTTTTTCGATTTTCTTTTTATTTTTTTTATTTTTCTTTTTTTTAATTTTTTTAATATACCTCCGATAAGCGAGTCATTCGATGAAAAGCAAACAAGTGCCTTTTGGAAACGTTAAAAATGAAATTGGTGAAATAATACATAAAATTCATTTAGTTCATTTCATGTATTCTTCGAGCACAAATTGGAAAAAAAGTGAAAAATATGTCAATGCTCATCGTCAAAATATAGCTGAGTTGACTAAAATTATTTTTACACACGTTCAAGAATTCCTTGTTTCTAGTCTTGTTCGTCCTGAGGAGGAACATTCCCGGGAACAAGAGGAACACTGAAAGATTGTCTCAATATGACGCTGTCCGCGGTAGATTCAACAAATCCCCAACAGGGCTCCGCACAGCTAAAAAATGAAATCTCTCCCAAACATGCCCCTAGGGGTAGTTTTCGATGCTCTACAACGTGGAGTCTTTCATTTTTCATGAATTTGACTTTTGGCGCCAAAATGGCGCCGAGCCAAAATACAGTGAAATCACTTTTTCCAATATTTCTCCTTCAGTGTTGCAGCTAAATAGTCGAAATCTCGCGAGTACTATCAGAATATTATGGCGAATCTCGCTATGTAATTCATTTGTCGCTAATTAGCTCAATTAGCCTGTAATTAAGCGTTTTTGATCCGGTAAAGTGTGAACGTCGTGACATAGCTCATTCGAACCGCCGTGAGACGCTGATTCTAGGGATATTTTTATGTGGCAAACGTACCTACGCAACTATGTTTTTCGTTCGATGTTTTGTCTGAAAGAGTTGGAAAAGGGTGTTTTAGTGCATGAAAAAATGAAATAACATTTTAAAGCGCTATTAATCGCAAAATAATACCACAGAACACTTTTTCATTGCATATTTTCAGAATTTAATTTTTGGCAAAATGAGCCGTCACGGAGGGGATCCGAACCCACGTGAATCGGGTAATGGAAAAACGAAAACTTTATGTTGGAAATGCATATACTAGAGTGGAAAACTAATTTTGCGCTAACATACTCAAGTCAATAGTGTTAAAACATATATTATCCACTATTTATCATCAAAATGACCTCAAAAACATAGTTGCGTAGGTACGTTTGCCACATAAACATATCCCTAGAATCAGCGTCTCACGGCGGTTCGAATGAGCTATGTCACGACGTTCACACATTAACGGGTCAAAAACGCTTAATTACAGGCTAATTAAGCTAATTAGCAACAAATGAATTACAGTAGCGGACAAAAGTCTTCGGGCACTTTTTATATCTGATACAACTTTTTAACCCAAGGGGGCTTTGATACGATATGGTAAGACCATATACCAAATCTATTGGAGATTACGATGCAACTATTGGGGGATTGCGAAATCGTTCAGTAATTGCGTCGTGATGACGCAATCGATGCACACTTTTTTGAAGTGCCATTATTCTTACATGGATTTTTTCCCGCTCGTCTAACTTTCAGGATGTTGAGACCTGGCCACGACCTACCTAGAAACTTTTTTCAAGTTGCTGCGGTTCCGCTACTTGGCTGCAGCCAAGCTGCAAAATGGAGACTTGAAAATCATATCTCGCCGTTTAGACATCGCCCAGACCCGATCAATGCACCAAAATGATCGCCATCATGACTACCGATGATCCTGAGAATATGGTCGCGGTAGGTCACCAATTGCCCTCAGGGCACGAAAAAGTCACTTTTTCGCATTATTGTGGTCTGACGAAGGGGAAGTCTATAGGACGTGCTCGAGAGATCTGGTTTGGGCGTGGATTCGGTTGAGAATCTATGAGAGAACCGATTCCTAGCTGCAATAAGTGTTTCGATTGGACTCCTGCCCGCGACGATCGATTTCCGGAAGGACACTGGTTTGGCCACGCCCATTTTCTGCCGTTGACAAGGTTCTGACTTTTGAGTGTATCTCGTTATAGAGTTAACGGAGAAGTCTGGCAGACCCATCAATGGAATCAGCGTGGCTGGCTCTATAATATCATTCACAAAATTTCATCATCACTATGAAATATTGCATCATCCTTAGGCAATAATCCTCAGAATTATATAATTTTGCATATTAATGACGTAATTTGTGCTCTAGAGTGGCGGAAATATCAAATTTATTTGAATGGAATTTATTCCACCATTATTCCTTGACTAACCGCTAAGAAAACGCAAAAAATAGGAATATTGCATAAGGATGATGCAATATTGCATAGTGATGATGAAATTTTGTGAATGAGAATATAGAGCCAGCCACGCTGATTCCATTGATGGGTCTGCCAGCCTTCTCCGTTAACTCAGTACCGAGATACACTCAAAAGTCAGAACCTTGTCAAAGGGCAGAAAATGGGCGTGGCCAAACCAGTGTCCTTCCGGAAATCGATCGTCGCGGGCAGGAGTCCAATCAAAACGCTTATTGCAGCTAGGAATCGGTTCTCTCATAGATTCTCAACCAAATCCACGCCCAAACCAGATCTCTCGAGCACGTCCTATAGACTTCCCCTTCGTCAGACCACAATAATGCGAAAAAGTGATTTTTTCGTGTCCTGAGGACAATTGGTGACCTACCGCGACCATATTCTCAGGATCATCGGTAGTCATGATGGCGATCATTTTGGTGCATTGATCGGGTCTGGGCGATGTCTAAACGGCGAGATATGATTTTCAAGTCTCCATTTTGCAGCTTGGCTGCAGCCAAGTAGCGGCACCGCAGCAACTTGAAAAAAAGTTTCTAGGTAGGTCGTGGCCAGGTCTCAACATCCTGAAAGTTAGACGAGCGGGAAAAAATCCATGTAAGAATAATGGCACTTCAAAAAAGTGTGCATCGATTGCGTCATCACGACGCAATTACTGAACGATTTCGCAATCACCCAATAGTTGCATCGTAATCTCCAATAGATTTGGTATATGGTCTTACCATATCGTATCAAAGCCCCTTGGGTTAAAAAGTTGTATCAGATATAAAAAGTGCCCGAAGACTTTTGTCCGCTACTGTACATAGCGAGATTCGCCATCAATTTCTGATAGTACACGTGAGATTTCGACTCTCTAGCTGCAACACTGAAGAAGAAATATTGGAAAAAGTGATTTCAATGTATTTTGGCGCGGCGCCATTTTGGCGCCAAAAGTCAAATTCATGAAAAATTAAAGACGCCACGTTGTAGAGCATCGAAAACTACCCCTAGGGACATGTTTGCGAGACATTTCATTTTTTAGCTGTGCGGAGCTTTTGTTGAATCTATAGCGGACAGCGTCATATAATGTCAAGGGCAGCGACTTGTTTGGAACAGGACTGACCCATGGCGCACTATCTCGGTGTATTTTCGTAATCGTCGCCCTGCCACACGAAAAAAATAAAATCGATAGTCACTGTTTTTTATTATATTGGTACTAAAGATACCTTGCCCTGTCTGTCTAATAGCGATATCGTTATTTTTCGCAGAGACCCAGTTGAAAATGTCTCGGCGAACTTCTCGGATACGAAGTGTTTGTTTGTGTTTTTTTTGTTGGAAAATCGGTGACTATCGATTTTTTGGTGTGGCATCGCGACGATTCCGAAAATACACCGGGATAGTGCGTTATGGGTCAGTCCTATTCCGAACCACGGCCCCGAGCCTTTACGCATGGCATATAGACAATATTTCAGTGTTCCTGTTGTTCTGGTCATGTTCCTCTTGTTCCTGGGAACACTCCGCAGAGCGTTCTTGGGAACAACCAGAAATCAGGAATAAAAGGAAGAACACAAAATTCTTGAGCGTGTAAATATTAAAAAAAAACATAGGAAATGTGTCCACAGACATGTATCCTGTTAACATCTAAGGAATATACCATGTCGATTAAATCATGTAGTATCACTACTCTAAAGCACATCCAGTACGAATAGACTGCTTTCCCCACCCTAATTGTAATGTTATTCAGTGAGTGTCATTGAATATGATTACAATATCGATTGCTAATTCAAGTGTACTACAAGTTGAATAAGATAAAACTATAGTAGGTATGACTGTTTCGCTCCCTTAGCGTCAGACAGTCATACCCCTCCTTGGGGGGGGAGCTCGTCAGTGACGGCTCATGTTCGCAAATCCGGAAATGCGCCGGAAACGCCGGAAGAAGCCGGAAATGCGCGGCTAAATTAAATTATTTAATAATCCGCATTACTTCTATTTTTAATCCTCACTGTTTAGGGTTGACTTGAAAATAAGTCTACAATAAGTCGTTTTTGAGGAAGTAAAAGTCGAGAACTTTTTCATCCATTTAACCCCAGTTTCTTTGGTGCGAATCGCAATTTCTCAGAACCGTCCATTTTCAGTATTCGCGATAATTATTAGAGTGCGAAATGCGAGACCACGGTCTCTTCATTTCGCACACTCTCTCAACCGGTCGATTGAAGAGAGAGTGTGTGAAATGAAGAGATCGTGGTCTCATATTTCGCACTCTAATAATTGTTTCGAAGTACCACCGTTTTCTTGTTAGGAACAGCAAGCAGATTGCGGTTGAATCCATTTTTACTCTATACATTCGTTAATTTGAGAATGTTCCCTGATTGAGCGTATTTTTCTCCTGCTTATGAGAGGTTATCTGAATGGTTCTTGGCACAGGGCTATATTTACAATGCGATACTAACCATGCTATAAATTAATGCGCCATGTGAGGATTGCGAATACACTAAACAGAAAGTTCAAAAACGCGTTTACGCCTCAGGCGATGAAACCGCGCGATTATGACGTCATTATCTATTTTCGCCAAATCACTTTGTACTGTGTATTAATGGATTCCTCGTCAAAATACAACTATTTTTTGGTTACGGAACTTTTTTGATTGGAGCCGATGCTAGCGAGTTATTCTGTGAAATGTGTTTCATTTAATTTTCATTAAAAAGTTTCTCGTAAAAAATAAAATTTTATTTGATAATTTTAATCGTTGAATTATTATACAAAATATATTTTAAAAGGAAAATAAAATTTGCCCTGGAAGGAAGTCAAATCAGGAAAAGTATAGCGAAAACTCGAATAAAGTCAGTCCTCGATTGCTATGAAATATCGTAATTATTTAAATTCCTTCACTTTTCCTCGGTTTAACTTTGTCATCTTTTTATTTTACAGTTTTCTTCTATTACATAGAGCACATCGGAGTCCATAACAAGAGAAATTAGATAATATATTTTTATATTATGGAATCAATTAATACACAGTACAAAGTGATTCGGTTCGAATTGGCGAAAATAGATAATGACGTCATAATCACGCGGTTTCATCGCCTGAGGCGTAGACGCGTTTTTGAACTTTCTGTTTAGTGTATTCGTACTCCTCACATGACGCATTAATTTATAGCATGGTTAGTATCGCATTATAAATGTAGCCCTGTGCCAAGTTTCTGAACAAATATGTCGACCCACTGAGATAACCTCTCTTATTACTGTTTCTATTTCTAGTACGAATACATTACATTCGCAACCCTAATTGTAATGTTCTATTATATTATTATTATTTGATTGTCATGTTCGAAAATAGAAGGAGACACAGGCAATTTCTGAATCAATTTAGTAATATTATAATCCGCATTTCTCATTATTTTTCTCACCTATTATGAGAGGTCTCACCAGAGATTGTAGGTGGATCGGAACAATTTTCAAAAATTATTTTTAATTTCGATCAAACTTTTATATCAGAGTACCCAATAGACGAGAATTCGATTTATCCTGGTCCCAGGTCCAAAGCCGGCTTTTAGGAAATTTCCGGCTCCAAAACCGGAATCATCATAACTTTCTTCATTTTTAAGATACAATGCTCAAAAGGGGCTCAAAAAATGCGGAAAAATATAGCGAATAAATTTTCTGTTGAAAATGAAGTGCGCAGAATGACAGAAAAAAAGTTATGGCAAAAAAGTGTTTTTACAAGTGTGAAAAAATTCATAACAATTTAATAGTGGGTGAAACTCAGTAGTTTCTCTGCAGAATATGGAAGAGCAGCTCAAGTAGTATTATAATAAATTTTTTAAAAAAATAAAAAGGGGGTCATACAGACCCGAAAAATGGCGTCGAAAGTGAAAAATCGGATAATTTTGAAAAATCAGTTATTTCAAAATCATGTGTAATCTATTTTTCTGAGGTTATTCAACCTTCATGAGTTCACGAAAAATGATATCAGCTCATTTCCCGTGTATATAAACCTGCCAAAATTGGAAAATCCCGGCCAGCTTTTGAAAGGCCAAATATGGATGAAATTTTCAAATTTAATTTGTTCATATGCGTGCGTAAAGAGCTGATATCATTTTTCGTGAACTCATGAAGGTTGAATAACCTCAGAAAAATAGATTACACATGATTTTGAAATAACTGATTTTTCAAAATTATCCGATTTTTCACTTTCGACGCCATTTTTCGGGTCTGTATGACCCCCTTTTTATTTTTTCTAAAAATTTATTATAATACTACTTGAGCTGCTCTTCCATATTCTGCAGAGAAACTACTGAGTTTCACCCACTATGAAATTGTTATGAATTTTTTCACACTTGTAAAAACACTTTTTTTGCCATAACTTTTTTTCTGTCATTCTGCGCACTTCATTTTCAACAGAAAATTTATTCGCTATATTTTTCCGCATTTTTTGAGTCCCTTTTGAGCATTGTATCTTAAAAATGAAGAAAGTTATGATAATTCCGGTTTTGGAGCCGGAAATTTCCTAAAAGCCGGCTTTGGACCTGGGACCAGGATAAATCGAATTCTCGTCTGTTGGGTACTCTGATATAAAAGTTTGATCGAAATCAAAAATAATTTTTGAAAATTGTTCCGAAGGGGGGTTGTTTTCCTGCAATCTCTCGTGATACCTCTCTTATTAAGTACGATGTTGTTCACTTTTGAGGAAGTACTGTCGAGCGCCTTTTCAGTCACGTATCCCACATCATTCCACAGGCCGGTCAACCATCCAGAAAGGCCTTTGGCGTGAGAGAGCGTGTGAAATCGAGAGGGACTCTCTCACTTTTGCACACTCTCTCGCTCTAACCCTGATCTGTAGGTATGGAATCATGTGATCCCCCTCACCACAGTTTCTTTGGAACGAATCGTGCTTGTCTCATTTTCTCATTGCCGTTCATTCTTATTATTCACGGTAATTATGTTACGAAGAAACGCCTTGTTCCTGTCGCGAAGATTGGTGAAAAATCGAGAACATTTGTACTGTCCGTGTCTCGTTGATTGCCTCTGCCTCTATTCTATACTCGAATGCCGGAAAATTGAGCAGTCCCTGACCATGAGTGCACTGTTTGTTCTAGCTGCCCAATACCACAGTTCCGTGCCTTTCGTTTAATTCATGTAATCGAACCGCGTTTCCACTTATCTCGCATAAGTATGCATCTTATTATTATCATTATATTTTACTTGCAACTGAGTGTATTGTACACAGATATATGACTCAAAGCATATGATACGCTTACAAAACTCTCGTTTTTGCACAATCTCTCACCCACTCGGACTCGCATATCAGTGTGTGCAAACTTGAACACAGTAATATAGCGAATTCAGCTAATGCTGCCTTCAAATAGCACCGTCGCTTTGCGTTACGGATGGGAATACGACCTGACGTACGGCATCAGCGGCGTATATTTGTAAGTGAGAAACCGAAAAAAATGTTAATTGCATGTTTCGGAGCCGCCGATTGGAATAAACGTTTTGAGTGTTCTGAAATATATCCCAATCAATTACGGTAACACTCTCATATACGCATCACAGCCTGACTGGCGCAATTGAAATCGTGGTGACTCTGGCGGTTCACGGCTGGATTTTCGTAATGCTCCGAGTCAAATCCAACGTTCTCAGTGATGACGTCAGAATAGGATGCCTCGCCGACCAGGTTCAATCTTTTATAATACGCGTGCTAAAAGGACTACTTTGGCTCTTTCTCTCTCTCTCTGCTTCTCTAACACTCTCTCGCCCATAATCCTGTGATTCAGCAGCGGAACATGTTTTTACCAAAAAAAACTGTTCAAAATTTCCTAGCTATCGTAATTACCTTCCGACGCCGGAGGGCGTATCAGTCAAAAATATGATGTTCATCCAATTCTGCAAAAAAATCTTTCGAAAAAAATATGGGAACCAAGATCAGGTCAATAGCAATAGATCGGAGAGGCGATTTAAAAGAGAAAGTAGATCGATTCGTTTCACCTTAGATCTAGTATGGAGTGAGTGTTGGAACAAATTAACGTGTTTTCCGGTCGCGATGGTAGCTTACGGATGGATTATAGAGTACGGAACCAAGTTCTACCCACTTTATCCATGGCCCGGGTGAGTTTTACCGAATATCTAATTATTTTGTGCAAGTTGATTAACCCACACCTTAATTTTAATTGTTCGAAATAATCTATGCAGAACTATGTGTGTTTAAATGCAGGCTCTTCTGTAACGGGCCTCTCTGTCGAATCGGTCTACCACATAGAATAATTCTGGTAAGTAATTAACTTAAAAATGAAAACAAAATTTGAAAAAAAATTAGATGATGTGGCATTGTGTGTACAAACGAGAGCTATGATAAGCGTTCGTATTTCCTCTTTACAGTAAGCTGAAACCTAAGCATAACACATAAACAACGAGAAGGGAACGATTTTAATACAAAAAAAAATTATATAAAAAAATTATCGTGAGTTTTTTTTTCAGATTATCGCCAGCATAGTAATCGTTTCAGTGGTTCCCTTTTTCTGCTACTTGCTGCTAAGGTTAATTGATTAATCAAAATTGGAAAATACATTTCACGGCCTCGAAATATAATTTGTACGAGCTTCGCGGTTTTCCTCTTGTCTTCATTTTGAAAGAAGAGACCGAACATTGCTATTTACTACTCTTAATTTTACAATTTGCGGATATTTCCCGTGTTCATTTTGATTTTCACGCTTGGAATTGTGGATACCATCGTACTAAATCGAGAAACACTGATTTTTTTCATAACTCGGTTAACTCTAACTGACAGTATTTTGTGAGTAATTCTTTCCAGACTCCACAAGCACATTACACTCGGCTCGACTACCCGCTTTCGCTTCTCAGACAGGTTGGCGAAGTGTAACTATTATATTTTCTAAAAACTCATTCAAAATATTTTAATAGCTAAATATTAATAAGTTATTAAAATAACTACTTTCCTCTCCTGAACAACAAACTAGCGGGGTTGTATTGAGGTTAAATGCACTACGCTCTATGCGTACACTACGCTCTATGCGTACACTACGCTCTATGCATAGTTCTGGGTGCGGGTTCGGTCCAGGGGGAGTTCGATAGGTGGCTCCAGGTACGGTCCAGGGGGAGTTCGATAGGTGGCTCCAGGTACGGTCCAGGGGGCGCCCTGTAGCTGGCTCCAGGTTCGGTCCAAGGGGAGCTCGGAAGCCGGCTCCGGGCTACGTTAAAGCTCGCAGTATGCTAGGGAATGTTAATCGCTGCCAAGAGTAATGGCTTATTCCGTTGTGAAAGGCTCGTGAGGCAGAGAGCGATCGAAAAAAGTTGCCACGGAGCCTCACGAGCCTTTTCCACCGAAATAAGCCAGTACTCTTGGTAGCGATCAACATTCCCTAGCATACTGCGAGCTTTAATGTAGCCCAAAAAAGTTGCCACTACGCCACTTCGTGGCTCCGTGGCAACTTTTTTTCGATCGCTCTCTGCCTCACGAGCCTTTCACAACGGAAACTACGCCACTTCGTGGCTCCGTGGCAACTTTTTTCGATCGCTCTCTGCCTCACGAGCCTTTCACAACGGAAGCGCAGGATACAGTGCGTTCAGAACTTTTAGAACACTTTCAGAGATGTTCCCTACGCCCTCTGAATCTTTTTGGAACTTTTCAAAATTTTCAATTTTTCACATTAAAACATGTTAGAACACGCTCTGACACGTTTCTGACATCGCAAAACACTTTTCCTGAGATCCCCTACGCTCTGTGAATCATTTTGAAACTTTTCGAAAATTTCGAATTTCCACGTTAAAACGTGTTAGAACACGTTCTGACACGTTTCTGACATCGCAGAACACTTTTGTAGTGATCCCCTACGCTTTCTGAATCATTTTGGAACTTTTCGAAATTTTCGATTTTTCACGTTAAAACGTGTTAGAACACGTTCATACACGTTTCTGACATCGCAAAACACTTTTCCTGTGATCCCCGACACTCACCGATGCTTTTGGAGAATGTTCGAAAATTTCGATTTTTCACGTTAAAACTCGCCAAAACAGGTGAAAACGTGTTTCACGGGACTCAAAAACGTGTTAGAACGGATTCTGACACTCGCGAAAAATGCGGCAAAAGGTTTGCCCGCGGCGGGGGTCGAACCTGCGTCGGTCAGTTGCTAGTCCAGCACGTAACCCACTTGGCCATGGATTTGGTGATTTAAATTTTGTAAAATTTTAAAGCAATTCTGGTCTATTATCATATGCAAAAGGTTCTGAGAAGATTTCGTGATTTTGAAGCGAAATATAAGGAAAATGAGAAAAAAATCTGGACGGACATCTGGACAAAAAAAAACGAACAGACAGACAGACAGACAGACGTTAGCATTTTCTAATATATAGTAATACGGCGGCGAGTGAGCATGACAAAGCGAGAGGCGCGCCGATGTATGGAAAGAGAGTACACGCACCAATAGTACATTTCATGAACATATCATTTCTAAATTGTAATACATATATTTCATAAAAAATTGCTTTCTGAAAGGGGAACAGCATATATGAAATTTTAGTATTGTTGTTATTGTTGCGTTCACCAGTCTTTTTCCCTCGTTCATCTTTTAGTTACTGTTCCATAAGTCTTTTGTATTTAATTAAATATTGAAATCTGCCTGAGATTAGCTTAAAAAAAATAAAAATAAAAATCGCAATAGCTGTAATTAGAATTCCACAGTAATCGTAATAACATTTAATAATCATAATTTGATTTAGAACTACTTCATAACTAACTCAGAAATCAGCATCTGATCATGTCAATAGTCTGGTTGCTCCTTTTCATCAACGTCGTGGGTCAAGGACTGCTGGACAGTTATCTTCAGGTTTTAAACAATTTAAATTTATATTTTTGAAAAAAAAACAAAAAAATAATTCAAGGAACCGGAACTGGCGTTATCGCAAGGCGAAGTGATTCTTTTCGGCACGCCGGGACATCCGAACGCATATTTCGTCGGTGAGAGAGTAGCCAAGTTCCCATTAGACGATGTCTGGAGGGGACTCACGCCGTGTAGCTACGGTGCAGTTCTTGGATTTCATTTAGTTCATGGAGTTCTTGGATTTTACTCAGAGCGCTGATGATTTGGACTTGGATTGAGACAATTGAACTTTCTTGAAAGTAGGCATTACACTCAGAAAAAAATTACTTCGCCATACATGCGAGTTAATGATTGAATTACTTAGTTTCTGCAAAGAGAGCGCGGAAAGTATGGAGAGCTTAAGTAATTTAATCAAATTTAATTTAATCAAATTTAATCGTATAAAAATAATGGAAAAAGTTACTACTTTCTTGCATGTGCGGAGTGATACATTATCTATAACGACGCTGTTGGTGCCTGATATGATCGGCTTACACTGAGAAGAATGATCCTGACCTGAAACGCCATCCTTAACTAACGTTAAGTTCTGACGTGAAAAATATATCTGCGCTTATGGTATCACCGCATGCTAATTCTCAATATAGGGTTTAGAGTGAGACAAAGTGTTAAATAGAGAGGGGTCCTATCACTTTTTCACACACTCTCACCCTCTGGAGGGTAGGAATCATGTGCGAATAATGTAAATTGAAAAGAGTACAATTCTGGTATTTTCTTCCCTGTTGTATCGCAGTACTCCTCTCACCACATTAATGTACTCGACAGTAGAGTGCGCAATGTGAGACCACGTCCTCTTCATTTCACACACTCTCTAGACCGATCTATAGAGGAGAGAGTGTGCGAAATGAAGAGAGCGTGGTCTCACATTTCGCACTTTACCGCCACCGCCTCACTAAGTCGGCAGTCGTGACTACACTCAGAAACATGATAGTAGATTGTTTTTAACTATCATGATAGTTGTGGTGAGCACATTGCTAGTACTATGTTAAAATCATGTGCCTACCATGACTATCATGCGCCCGTGACTTTATTTATGTGGGCCCGGACTGAATCTGTCCATTGTAACACCGGCCTTGCATTGTTCCTCCGCGAGCCCAGCTCCAAATTAAGAAGTACCTTTACCTTTACTACAGGTGATTGAATTGTTTACTGATTAGTTATTTCGTTTACAAAGTACATTTTAGTCGACAGCTTCCGTATCGAAAACGACGCAATCCCTGCAGGATCGACTGGCCAGAGTGTTCTTCATACAGGTATCACAAATTCACTAATACTCAAAAATAAAACGTTCCGCGGATAACGCACAGTACGGAATGCGAGAGAGCGTGTGAAGAGAGCAACCGAGGTATCGAAAGAGAACTCGTGTGCGAATAATTCTGAAATGTTCATGGATGATCTTGAAAAAAGGAAAAAAAATATCTATAATAATTAAATATTTCGAAAAACAAATAGTAAACGCAACTCAGCTGATCGCGGTGGTGTGGTGCTATGTGATTCCGCTACTGTCGCTGATGGGATTGATGTTGGTGGATACGCGAGAGTGGCCGCCCCTCCTGCTCGCCACAATACGACCACTCGTCATGGTAATACTCGTTCAAAATAATATAATGCTTCGCTGATAGAAAAACACAGACACGCATAGGTTCTCATATACAACTGTCCCTTTGCAGTTTCTACTCGCCATGAAACCCGTGGCACAGTCGCTTATTTTCCTGCTCAAGAACCCGCAACTACGCCACGTGAGCGAGATGCCCTTATTTCATAGCACAATAGCCATTAAAACGTAACAATGCGGCTTTTATAGTCAGTAGTAAGGCTTTAGTTGGGCGAAAATACATGTTAAAAGTTTCTAAATAATTGTCTCTGCAGCTAGCTACTGCGAAGATCCGTGCCACTTGCCTGCGACTGCTGGGAAGATCGAACATCACTCATGTTGAGAGGATTGCACGACTGGAAAGAAAGGCTTCCACACTGCAGGAGAATGTGAAGACGAAGAGTTCCAGTGGAAGAGGAACCCCGACAACGAAAATCTGACCCGTGATTAGAAATTGAACAGCAACGGTTCCACCGGTGCAATGCAACTAGTGAAGAATATCGGCCCATCGTTATAGACTTGACAGTATACTTTTATCATTGTTATATACCTCCCACATTTTCGGCAAACGTCACCCTCATCAATGATTGAATCTCTCACCTCACCGCAGTTAACTTGAAACCAATCGCTTTCATGTCTCATTTTCTCGTAAATACTTTTCGTGATAATTGTGTTACGTGGAAACGCGTTGCGTGGTTTAAAAAAAATGAAAATCATTCGTGCTTATAGCTCTTTAATTGTTCATTCGCGTTGCGCACATTTCTATTCTCAAAATCCGGAGAACTGAACCCGAATTTATTCTATTCCATGTTATTGAATTGCGTTGCATTGTATCATTTAGTTTCACAAACGTACCAGTATTACTTACTGGCTCTGTGCAAACGCAATCGCGCAAAGTGAGATGTATTTCTGCACTTTTTTCTCTCGCGTACACCACTATTCATTAGAGTGCGAATAGTGAGAACACGATCTCTTCATTTCGCGCGCTCTCTCATCCACCGACCGGTGAAGAGAGTGGTGCGAAATGATGAGAGCGTAGTCTCACAATCCGCACTCTACTATTCAGAGTGCCGTAGAGTGGGGGTTCCTAAATGATACACGAAAACTCAATTATGAAAAGTGGAACAATATAATCTTTACTGTTTCACTTTTTTATAATTTCGTTTCTGTGTATCATTAGGGATTTCTACAGAGAGTAAGAAATGTGAAATCACGCCATTTATTTCATTTTACACTATACACCGGTCAGTGGATGAGAGTGTTTGCAAATACATTTTGGCACTGTAGCGAATGCCGCCTTCAAATAGTACCGGCGCACTTCGCTACGGATGGGAGCACGATTTGGAATACAGCCTCAGCGGCCTATATCTGTAAGTAAAATCGGTGACAACCGACAATTATAATACATGGCGCGAAATGTCAATAGCTCTGTTGTCACGTCGATTGCGAAATTTCAATCAGATTCTCTTTCAAATTCTAAATAAAAAAAAATTGTTGCATCGCAGCCTTACGGGAGTTATCGAAGTCGTTGTAACCCTTGCGGTTCATGGCTGGATTTTCGTCATGCTCCGAGTCAAATCCAGCGTGCTCAGTGATGACGTCAGATTTGGATGTCTCGCCGACCAGGTTAGCGCAACTCCCAATGTATCAGTGAAAATAGAACCGTATATTTTAGAACAGTCACCAATGGTGAGTAAATCGTGAGATTTTTTTAAAACATCAAATAGTCGAGTTATATTTAGTAGGGACGAAAACATATCAATAAAACGAAGACTATTTCAAAAAGGATACATTGTGCAGCGAGTCACTCGGAGAAAGGGAATGGACCCATCCACTTTTGATCAGGGCTTTTGATTTATTTTGATCACTTTTATGTCTTTTGATTGCCATTGATCGTTTGATTACTTTTGACGTATGAATAACCTGATTTCCGATTGCAATGGTCTCTTACGGATGGACTATTCATTTCGGAATAAAGTTCTACCCACTGTATCCCTGGCCCGGGTAAGTTGTAAAGTTTTTTTTAAATTCGAAATAAAAATACAGATACTATTCAGTTCAAGAGAAGTGAACAAAAAATAGAGGAAATGGATTTTGAGAACACAACTTTTTTTCGTAATGAGTCCCTGGTCTTTTTTAAACGATGTGCAGGTTCTACTGTGACGGGCCTCTCTGTCGAATCGGACTGCCACATCGAATAATTCTGGTCAGAAAAACGGCAATTCAAAAAAATTATAAAAGTTCACAAAAATTATGTTTACGAAAACGAGAGATACGAAATGTTCTTTTATTTTGTATTTTCCTTACCAATAACTGGAGCCTATGTACAAAGCTTGCTAAAATTTTAATATAAAGAATTTATTATTCTATCAAAATATATTTAAATAATCGTAATTCAGATAATCGCGAGCGTAGTGCTTGTATCGGTCGTGCTCTTTTTCTGCTATTTGCTACTAAGGTGTCCAATTTGTAAAATACATTACACGGTTTCTTAGCTTCCTTCAAACCTGAGATGAGCCCCCACAAATGAGATATGAAATACATACAAAATAATTACATTGCGGATAAAGAAAACATGGAAACACGTTCATCTCGTGTTTTTAAACTTAACAGTAGCACTACAGGTGTTAAATGTTGAGTAACTTCATGCACATAACTTGACTTTGATAGGTCGCTAATTTCATAGTTTCGCAGGGTTGCATGTTTGAAGGAAGTTAAGAAGATTTCAAAATTTATTTCATACTTTTGTCCGCTAGTGTAAGCTATACATTTCTAGATTGCACAATCACATTACACTTGGCTCGACAACTAGATTTCGCATCTCAGTCAGGTGATTTAACTTGGAAGATTGACGTGAATTTTTATCATAAATATTGTTTAAAAAATCCCCGGTCAAAACCGTAGTCGAGATAAAGATTTGAATTTCCAGACGATTTTCACAGTGTTAGTTTACTTGAAAAGCTTTAGGAAACGCGATAGAGAATGTTGCTCTTTCCGATTGTTTTTTTTCTGTGAGCGGATAGATATATTTGATAAAAGCGGATAGATATATTTGAAATCATGCATCTCCTGTATCTCGGCTCCTTATGAAGCTAGCAATTAGAAAATTTGCTCTATGGTTACTTTTCGCATTCAGACTTCGTAAACCTACTTTGGTAAGCCTCGCTGCACTGAGAGCCGAGTTATGGCCAAATCGATAATTGAGGGAACTCAAATATTTAGTTTCCATTAACATAATGAGTACGCAAATTGATAAAAGAGATGTAGACTGCATTATTTTTGAACAAGTAGGTCTTCTATATTTTAGTAAATAATTTATAAAATAATTAAGTCTTCCCGGTACTCAGCGGGGCATGTTTAACATGCAAAAATATTAGATACCGCTATGTTGTTAATTAATTACTAACTTAAGAAATGAGCGACTGCTCATGTTGATGGTCTAGTTGCTGCTCTCCCTCAATGTCGTCGGAGTAGGAGTCGGCGCACAGCATGACATAGAGTTGGACAGTTTACTTCAGGTTTCACTTAAATTTAAAATTTTAACTCAGATTTATTATATATTCAGCTGAGCGATAGGGATGCAAATTCGGCATTCGTATTACGACCCTTTGGACTAGAGATCTGTATTATGGCTGATAAGGCGAAGAGAGTCAGAGACTGCAGAAAAATAGGGTATGACCAATACCGAACCGGCATCCCTACTGAGCGGTGACACCAGAACAGGATGGGCGAAAAAAAACAATGAGAATTGCAGGAACCGGAATTGGCGCTTCTAGCAGCGCGAGGCGAAGTGATCCTGCTTGGCACGCCGGGACACCCGAACACAAATTTCGCCTGTGAGAGCGTGCACAAAAGCCCTCTAACACAAAGCTGATCTTCTGACATGCGCCACTTTAGTAATCCTAAATCTCATAGAAAGTTGAGAGATAATGTGCGCAATGAACAGCGCAGATAACGAGTTGCCTTGAACATAAGGGAGTCGAGTTCACTGGAGGGGGGAACAGAGGGATAACGAGTAAAACAAATTTACAATTGGTCGAAAAAATGAGTATACCTATAGCGAAGTTGTGTGTGTATGACACGAGTTGAATATTGTCAACGTGCGTGTCATCGTTGCTACAATACAGTCGCGCCGGAAAGTATTCGTACACTTTGTTTTTCTTGTGTAACTTTCGCAGCAGTTGAGCAATTAACTTGAAAAATTTATTGGAGCTAGCAAATCCATTTCCTAATCGGACGCTTATATTGCGGTGTTTGGAGCCAGTCGTCTGGATTGCATAGTGCTGACGCAACTAAACATCACTTTTTTGAAAAAGTAACTCTCGGAGGAAAAAAATCTCCTACGTGCCAGTTTAACAGAAGTTGTAGATCTACCCATTGACTACCCAGAAAAAAAATTTCAAGATGCTGCGATGTTTCTCCTTTGCAGCAACCTTGCTGCAAAAATGAGGCTGCAAACTCATAACTCGGCTCCCAGACAAGCTAGGGACCCGTTCTTGGGCTCAAAATGATCCGTATGGTGAGCCCAGACATCTCTGAAAGTTTGATACAGATTGGTCAATATTTTCCTTTAGGGCACTATAAAGTCGCTTTTTTGCATACCCCAACTTTGAGGGTGCTCAACTCGAAGGCTGAATTTTCTAAAAATATGGTTCCTGTGTAGGAACGACCCAAAATCATCCAAGAATCGATGCCCAACTTTTTGTAGCATCAGAGTTTTTTTCCTTTATGGCGCGATCGCATCCCTGGCGCTCGTGTTCGGAAACGAGGTGGGGCGAGATTATGCAAAGGGAGAGACGATACATTTCGAAACCAGCGCGCGCCAGGGATGCGATCGCGCCATGCAGGAAAAAAATGCTGATGCTACAAAAAGTTGGGCATCGATTCTTAGATGGTTTTGGGTCGTTCGTACACAGGAACCATATTTTTAGAAAATTCAGCCTTCGAGTTGAGCACCCTCAAAGTTGGGGTATGCAAAAAAGTGACTTTTTTGAGTCCTGAGGGCAAATGATGTGCAATCTTCACCAAACTTTGAGAGATGTCTGGGCTCACCAAATGGATCATTTTGAACACTAGAACGGGTCTCTAGCTTATCTGGGAGCCGAGTTATGAGTTTGCAGCCTCAATTTTGCAGCAAGGTTGCTGCAAAGGAGAAAAATCGCAGCATCTTGAAATTTTTTTTCTGGGTAGTCAATGGGTAGATCTACAACTTCTGTTTTTTTATCACGTAGGAGATTTTTTTCCTCCGAGAGTTACTTTTTCAAAAAAAGTGATGTTTAGTTGCGTCAGCACTATGCAATCCAGACGACTGGCTCCAAACACCGCAATATAAGCGTCCGATTAGGAAATGGATTTGCTAGCTCCAATAAATTTTTCAGGTTAATTGCTCAACTACTGCGAAAGTTACACAAGAAAAACAAAGTGTACGAATACTTTCCGGCGCGACTGTATGTTGAAACCACTTCTTTTTAAAGGTGTACGATAAATAATAAATAAAGAAACAAATATACGCGGCAGCGAGTCGATCTTCTTCTTGGTCTCACTATCATGCGCCTCTTCGGCTATTGTCATCATCACTTTGCACTCGCTATGGATCATTCGGCATACACTCGATTTTGAGTGTATTCGCGTGTCGAGAGAGTAAAAACGAGAGATTTATAAGTATTTCATAGACTAGGTGTCACATCTCAGTGTAGGATACACTCAATAGCAAGTGTGTTCATTCTGGGTGCACAAGTCGCCAACTACCCTTTCTCTGTAGAAAAAAAGAAAAAAAGAATTTTCTTGAATTTTTCATGATATCTTTATAAAAATTTGTAGTCTACTCCGTCAATGTCGAAAACTACGCAGTCCCTGCAGGATCGCCTAGCCAGAGTGTTCTTTATACAGGTTTGAGGAGCTGTAATCACTTTGTTAAATATTAATAACGTCAGAGTAGGGTGACTTTTCTGGATAAAATTAGTCTTCTCAGTTTAGACTAGTTACTGCATCACCTTCCCTAAAATTTCGTACGAAGTATACGAGATCTTCTCCTGTCAAGGGGCATAATCACAGTTCATAAAATAAAAAAAAATAAAAAATTGGTTTGGAGACATCAAAGTCGCCACTACAATTAGTAGTGTTGAAAATGTGAATCTTGAAAAAAATATTGGCATTTTTCTTAAATCGTCAAAACATAAGAATTTCAGCACATATCCGGTATTTTTTTTAAATTTAAAATAATGTTTTTTTTTCGCTGCCTGGTCCTTCACCTTTTATCGTTTACCTTCCTTTACCAACAATTGGATTTTTAAAAAAATTACATGGATGATTATTAGTTTCCATAAGAAAACAAATAATCTCCACGCAGCTGATTGCTGTGATGTGGTGCTACGTGATTCCACTGCTGTCATTGATGGGTCTCATGTTGGTGGACTCGAGAGGCCGATGGACTCATGTTGGTGGACTCGAGAGGCCGAGAGGCCGCCCCTCCTGCTCGCCACCATCCGACCACTCATTATGGTATCTCTCGTGCGAAATATTGAATCATGCAGCTAAAGGATATTGGATATAGCAGTTTCGATAATGCCTATGCATATCATCACACTAATTCAAGTAGCGTTCTACCTCGGCTCCACTATGGCTGATGATAGGTAGATCACACACTGCCACTATCCGAACGTAGCTTGCGAAAAAATGAGAATGTCCACGCGTAAAATCAATCAGGAAACAAGGTAGAAAAGTAGGTGGAAAGTCACATTACCAATAATTTACGAGTTCGTTTACTGTCCCTTTTCCCTTGCAGTTTCTCCTTGCGATGAAATCCGTCGCGCAGTCACTCATCTTTCTACTAAAGAACCCACAATTGCGCCACGTGAGATATCCATATTTAAATTAGTAACACACTAATCAACACCTAGCTAGCCTAGATATGTAATAATTGAAAAACTTATTACAGTTTTTTTGTAATAAGTTTTTCAATTCTTATATAAAATATTAATGATCATTAAGATAGAATTTGTTTTAAAAAAACGAAATTGTCACTTTGCAGTTAGCGACTGCAAAGATCCGCGCCACTTTCATGAGACTGATTGGTCGAAAGAACACCATACACGTACAACATGTCGAAATACTCGAGAAGAGGGCATCCACTCTACATGAGCATCCACACCGCAAATCTACTGAGACTCAATGAGGGCTAACCCCTGATTAGACTTTGTAACTGTACAAATACCCGCAGAAGAGGGAAATGGGCCACTTTTCTGAAAAGAGAGCGGGGAGAATGACGAGTGTGGGGATGCATTTTCCACGTATTTGTATAGTTACCTTTCCAAGTCTACGCCTAATTTGGCAGAGTGAATGAATCTCGTATTGGAAGTTCTTGAACTCTATATTGTTTTTTACGTTCTCTGGATAAATTATGTGATTAGCTCGTTTTCACCGGAGCTGAGCGACATGGCCATGCCGTTATTCTGAATGTGCCGTTTATGCCGGATTTTCAGGCCGGTCATGCCGTGCCGAAAACGGCATGAAAATTTTTCATGCCTGTTAGTAGAGAAAATCATAAAATTTAGAATCAGGCAAAAATTTGTAATAAAAATGAACTCCTTAGATTTTTTTCCGTATATGCCGTCATGCCGAATATATTTCATTCCTCACAGCCCTGGTTTGCACTAATTCGAGGGTAGGTTGTATTTTCGGCCATCCGCGACCCCCGCCCTATCCGGCAGAAACACCTCAATAAAGGATGATAATCGATGATTGTGATCTAAGACTACCGTATTGAAAATTATTGGAAATGAACTGCTCAAACCATTTTTAAATCAAATAAATGCTATAGCTATAAATAAATGGAGAATTGCTATAAATGAAAGGCGAAACAGGAAATGCGTGGTTCAATTTTTTTCAACTAAACATAGTCACCTCGACGTTTATTGTTGTCTTGAAAACAATTAAACTTATATTTCGTCTGCGTGAGGAACTAAAGTTTTAAGCGGCTTTATACACGTATCCCCTCGCCACAATTAATTTCGCTATAGTTGTCTCATAGTCTCATAAAAATTAGATTAATTCGTGATAATGGCGTTTCATGGTTGTTATGATCGCTTCTTAAGGAGAAAAATGAAGACTTTTTTTTGTGCTGACACCTCTACAATTGCTTATTGCTGAGTTTTGCAAGGGTTTATCAATATTGTAATTATTATCGATTAGTACATAACTTGAAAAAATATATTATTTCCGCTGTCTGAATACTATAGGCTAATTGAGCAGATTCTCCGAGTGGCCATTGTCTTCTTATAGTCAATTATGGTTAGGAAATGAAGAGCAATTTGGCGTTTTTTTTAGTTTTAGAGCAATGGCTGTGTTATGCAAATGAGGTAGCAAACCACATGAAGACTTTGATTCCATCTATCGAAAATCTTGTCCACAACAGCTATGTACACATCTCATCGCCCAATATCATACATTGTTACATATGTTCCATTCTTCATTTCTATGAACGTCTCATCATGATGGGTCTGCGATTGTTCATTTTTCGGTGATTTTTGAGCTCTTGTGTGCGACTATCAATGAAAATACTATGAAATTCACTTCAAAATCATTCCATACCATGACTAGAACAAGCTAAAATACCGGAAACAACCATTGGTTCAAAATACTTGAATGTATTAATGATTATTAGTTTCCAAATGCTCTTCATTTGGCATACCTAATTATAACTGTTTCGTGTCTTTCCTTGAATTCATTTTTAAACACGTATCTCCGTAATTAACTTGCTACTAATAATAATTATTTAGTTGGGCGCACAATACAATATTTCTTCACTATCACAGGAGTCGTTTTATCAGATGGATGTAGAGCGCAAATATGCTATCAGAGAGTGTGGTTAACCATTTTCCAAGATGAGAAATCTTGGAAAATAGTTCTCCTATCAAATTTGCGCTCAGTGTTTATGTGTACCATCGCTCATGTGTAGATCTGCTCATTTCCGCTTATTTATGCGTATAGCAATGTATGGATGCAAGGTCGGTTATCGTACTTCAAAATCATTCCATACCATGACTAGAACAAGCTAAAATACCGGAAACAACCATTGGTTCAAAATACTTGAATGTATTAATGATTATTAGTTTCCAAATGCTCTTCATTTGGCATACCTAATTATAACTGTTTCGTGTCTTTCCTTGAATTCATTTTTAAACACGTATCTCCGTAATTAACTTGCTACTAATAATAATTATTTAGTTGGGCGCACAATACAATATTTCTTCACTATCACAGGAGTCGTTTTATCAGATGGATGTAGAGCGCAAATATGCTATCAGAGAGTGTGGTTAACCATTTTCCAAGATGAGAAATCTTGGAAAATAGTTCTCCTATCAAATTTGCGCTCAGTGTTTATGTGTACCATCGCTCATGTGTAGATCTGCTCATTTCCGCTTATTTATGCGTATAGCAATGTATGGATGCAAGGTCGGTTATCGTATTACGACCCTCTCAGCGAGAGATCGGTAATACGACTGGTCAAGGGGAGAAAATGAGAGAAAAAGAGACGACAGGGGGTTCGTATTACCGTAGCCGACGCCGAACGGGCAACCATATAGCATTGTTCAGAATGGAGCGCATATCTCATTCAAATAGCACCGTGGCTCTGCGCTACGGATGGGAGCACGACCTTGCGTACGGCATCACTGGCGTATATCTGTAAGTGAGAAAACGAAAATAGGTAATAGTACGTTTTTGAACCGCCGTTCAAAAAAAAATTAAACAACGATTTACAAGTGTTCTATAAAATAGAACTCTGAACAATATTTTGCGGAGAGCAAAATGACCTTTCCAAAACGTACACCCAATATTGCTTTATTCGCATGGCAAGAATCATCGATAACAGTAGTTGCAAAATTCTTCAGATCACGCCTCGTTTTTAAAAAAAAAAGGAAATAGGACAAGTACGAAATAATTGCCCTTTTATTCTATGCTGTGAGACATTGCGAAACTTTAACGAAACTTTTTTTTCAAATTGTTGCATCGCAGCCTCACGGGCGCTATCGAAATCGTGGTGACTCTGGTAGTTCACGTATGGATTTTCTTCATGCTCCGCGTCAAATCCAACGTGCTGAGTGATGACGTCAGATTTGGATGTTTCGCCGACCAGGTTGTTTGGATCGATTTTTACTGGCAGCAAAAGAGTGAAGATAGCCTTAAAGGGACAGCTTGAAAGACGACATGCTCATGGAACATTTTCTGGACGATAACTGTGGAATGGTAGTGGAATTCACACAGTATTTTGCAGGTTCTTTTGGGACGGCCGCTCTCCTCGTCGCTCTAGCCACTCTTCCCAGCTGCGATCGACCATGGATCGCTTTCGTCTGCCTCTTTCTCATCCGTAGGCAAAACCCAGAGCGGGAAGTCTCCAACCTCTGGTACTCTGGAGATGTTGTCTCCTGCTGAGAGATCATGGAAAATCGAGATATCACTTCTCACTTTTACATGCTCTCTCATCAGGAGAGTAAGGGTCCAGAAGTTGGAGATTTTCAGCTCTGTGCTATCCTAGTTAGCCAATGATTTGATATTGAATGTCCGATGCGTCATTATTACGTGACCACAGTTTCAGACCAAAACGTGCAAACACACAACCAAACGATGACAAAGTGAACTTTAGGGTACTTCTGAGATGCATATTTTTGATTTTCTGAAATATTTCAGGCGGCATCTACGCGAGTTGTATCAGCGGCTTCTTCACTTCTATGATCGCCTTGGCGCCAATGTTTACCGGTACACTTTTCAAGTTTATGGATTATCGTTTCGACATGGCACATGAACACTATTTTGTCCTTTTTTCATTTCCCTTTTCCATCCATTAAAATAATGTTTCTGCTTTTATTTGAGATATTTCTTTGTTAAAAACCCATAAAACATCAATTTCCTTCGCGTAAAAATGATTTTCAAATGAAATACGAAACTTGCCTAATTTCAGGAACGATCATCTCGATTGCTCAGATCTTAGGTCAATTGGGCGGCGCCACGGTGCCCTTTCTCGCCAGTGCGATCACGTTTATGGTTAGTTGAGAAACATTTGATCGCATTTCAAATTCACCCAGTCGTAGCGTTTCTGAATTGATCTTTTTTTGCATTTTTCTGGTTGTTCGACGGCTCATAGTCAGTTTGATCCCTTTCCGACTTGAGGAGTGGCCCAACAAGTGGCAGATCATCTTTGTCGTCGGTGCTGCTGTGCAGACACTGTCAGCCATCGTCTTCCTCATATTCGGCTCTGGTACGTGAATTCTCAAGTCTCCGCTCATGGAACTGTCCAAACTAGATCAATTTGATTCACACAAATGTTATTCAAGCGTATATTGAGAGAAGAATAAAGATAGAACATTCATTTTCTTGCAGGTGAAGTGATGGAGTGGGCGAAACCTAAGAATGCGAAACTCGAAGAAGAGAGAACTGTTCTCAAAACGGCGCCTTGATCCGAAAGAACATCCCATATTGTTGATTGATTTACGGGTACGAGTAAAATTTACCTCCATCTTTTGATAAAATATTATTCAATTCATAATTTATGTGTCGTTAGAACTGTCAACTTTATATTTTCTATCTTGCAATTTTCAACGTAATTTCGAACTGATTTATCTACAAACCGAAGAAATTGCGGAACTGTTATTTCACACTCTTGAATATTTTCTTTCATTGCCGCCAGTTCCCAAGCCGTGTCTTGAATTATTGTTTGCACATCAAAAGCGGTGCTCACTTTGGAAGTAGTGCACGCGTAAGTGAGTGTAATCTCACATCATTAGCGACATTTAGTTAGAACAGCTTTTTGCTCACTTCCTTGTGGAAGGTTTACTTGACAGTTCAATAAATGCTGTATTTTGCACTTCCAGTTAATAGATAACATTCTGAGTGATGTAATGGCAGTTTCTACAAAATTGTTTTCTCAATCATAATATATTAGATTTGATTAGCCCACTCCCTTATCTCACCGGGCCCCAATAGCTTCCCCACTCGTGTTCTTGTGAATGATATCGGCAATCCTCCTCTCATTTTTTGGCGCTTCTTACAATTCCTAATTTTACCAAAGCTTATATTTTCGTTTGATTGTCATATTGATCCAAATACTAAAGTACTACTCCATAAACTTGGTCCGTTGCTCAAACAGTCATTTGGTTGTGTTAAGTTAGGGAACGTGATAAAATGCTCGTATGTGTACATTTTAACTATTTTCCGAGAACACTATTTGTTTGGATAAGGAACGATGCAATGAGACAAAAAAAGGTGACTACAAGCATTGCCTCCTTTGTTTATGCTTTTCATTCACATTTTTCCTTCGCTTCTACCTATTTTCCTCAATGAAAAAATACTCAATGGCCATTTGCGAGAAGTTCAATGCTTTTGAGTCAATGTTTGATGCATAAGAAATAGACGAGTTGGCTGGCATTAGACAAAGGTAAACGTGAACTATAACGTCGGTAGACTACTATTACATGTGCAATAAAAGGTAAAGGTGTTCCATGTCAAGCGATTTTACATTAGAAAGCTACCACGCTGCGCAAGCAGGCAAGCCAGCTGCAACGTGGGATTACGTAACCCAAGCTTTCCCATGGCATCTAGGGCACGTTAACTTTCGCAATCAAAGTTGCTACCAAATTACCGCCCCGCGGTGGATGGAAGGCTTGGATGGCCTCGGCGGGACAATACATAATAATTGCTACTTAATACTTAATTCTCCATCGGTGATTTGTGTGATTGGGGTTGTCTTGTAATGATGGTGGATTCTTAGGCTCAGTATCGAGCGGTTGTTTGTTCATGGGGAGTCAGGCAGTGTTCGTGTCAGAATCACAGCTTACATATGCGGGAGGTGGTCGTAACTAATTTGGGTGATCTTTTCGAAGCCCTACTGAGAAGGGGGTTTTGGGGGCGGTTACAAGGTGGGACCAATTCCTTTTTTACACAATGACAAATACAAGCACTTCAGTCATTTTCTTCTTACTTCTCAGTATGAACTATAACGTGAAATTATTGTTTATAAAAAATTACTGTCTTCTTTACCACTCTTTACATGCAATTAGCCACCTTCCTGTGAACTCTTACCCATAATCTACATTATATTGCTGTTCAAAGAATCGCCGTTTACTACTATCCTTATCCATCATACCACGAAATTTACATTGTACGATGACAATCTTTCAAAACAACAATGGTACTTATGCAAAAATAACAAATTGAATTGATGGTCAATATTAGCGCATTGAAGCGCATATTAGCTCAAATAAATATTTATTTTATTTATAATACAACCTTCACTATCAGTATGTACGCGACTATATTGTGCTGAACAACATACATTGTCAACAATACGAATGCTGTACTACTGTATCGTCTATAATTTATCATTTTTTTCTTGTTTTATTACACTAGCGCATACATGTATTCTCTCTAAATTTCTCAATTTTTTTCAATTTTTTCAATATTCTAAAAAGGCCTTGTGTTATGTTTTTACCATGATCTTCAGAATTCAACTTTCCCGTTAATGGTTAGCACAATATCATTTCCACATAAAATGTCATCTGTTCATTATTTTTTCATGAGAACATTCTCCTACAAAGCCGAACCGGAATTACTATTTTTTATTGCTGTTTGCCAAATAGGATTCGTCCTTTCAGATCCATTGAGATTTGAATCGCCTTATTTTGATATTTTTCACAAATCACTCCCTGTTAAGAGTGCAGGCCGGATTTATCCCATTGTTGACTATTTTGCTACCTAACCCAGTTAGTTAGAAGCGAAGTCAGTATCTGATATTTTGCCAAGTAACGAAGGCTCCGACTCTCGTACGTTTGAAATTCATTTTATTTTAGATTGTTTTCTGGCTACTGTGTGGTCAATTTGTTACACGGAAATAATTAAACTAGAAATCTAACGGGAATAATGCATAATAGTGAAAGTGCGACAGATGTCTCACTGTCTTGTTTGTCTCACTCTCATATTTGTCTCACTTTGATATTTCACTAACTTTCATATTTGAATCTGATCTAGCTAATAGTAGAAGCAACTCCGAATCTGCTCTCCCTGCATGTTCATGGTTTGAAAATTAGACAATATGATACGTTTGAAACAAAACCACTCAATTGCTCCCGATTTTACATTAACCGATATCCTATAATACAAAATCTATTTGAAGCTTTGTTTTGTGAACCATTTCTGTTGTGTATCGCTGAGAGGAAAACATAGAGCCCTTTACGATGTTCTTTTTCAACCTTGAACTCGTCACTCTAATATGTGGCATATAACAGCAATTGTTCTTTTATATTTGTCATATCGCAACAATTTTTTGTTTTGTTTTCAGAGCGTCAGTTGGAATAACCATGGCGTTCCCACTGATGATTCACTTGAATTCCACACGCAGAGCCCTCGCTCCCAACACTTTCCTCTGGTTACTCTACGTAGAGGTTTAATGTTTTTATCTCATTATCGAATATAGATTCCACGCCATAGATACACAAATTAAAATACAAATTACCATTCAGATTTTTGTCGACATAATCGTAATGGCGCTTCTTCCGCTCACGGCTGCTGCAATCGCAAGAGCAGGTACTAAACGAATAACGATAAGAATTGTAATTAGGGATGCCAACTAAAGAGCCCTGGGAATTAGTTTATCACCCACAAAACTTTTGCAATCCGATCAATTCTCCAACTTAATGTGTTAATCTGTTCGGGGCATCAAAACGAAACTTTAGAAACAAAGTATGGGATGATTGTACATGAGGACAGTTTTGAGAACTGATAAACACGAAAACCACGAAAAATCGCAGGCTCTTCATGAAGAGTCGTTTATAAACCTGAAGAACGTAGCTATTTTCCCAAGATCAACAGCGATAAATATTCCTAATAAGATTTTAGAATGATTGGAATCAACTCTTCACATGTTTTCATACCTCATTTGCATACTACAACAATTTTACGCGAGACAAAATTTGCAAAATTGCTCTTCATTTGGCATCCCTAATTGTAATCTTAAATATTATACAATTCTTAAAAATTGGCTCCATTTGTTTTACGAATTTTAACAAATGTGCAAAAAGTACGAAATGAATCATAGGGAGACTGTTTTGGTTTCTATGTGTTGTTGTGCGGGAGTTTGTTCTGCACTTCCTTCTTTTGTTCATTTCATGTTTTATCGCCCCATTTGTGTAATTCAATTTTACGTTTCAGTTGTTCTCCACCCCAATTTCCGTCTGATCAATCTCTCTACGATCGTTCACTACGCACTCGGAGTGCTCGCTCGCTTCGTAATTATCTATTACGAAGTGAACGATCTGCCCGTTACAAGTAAGTGTTACCTGTTCTTCTGTCAATACAAAAACCAGAGAGTAATGATAATTATGTATTCGCATTTAAAAGTAAATAACTATGTCTTGTTGAAAGTGAAAAGAATAAAGCATTTTGACTCCGTTTCGAAACATTTCTCTGTTTTGTTGTTCATCTTCCTTTGTTTTCGAACAAGCGCTATTTCGAGTGGTCAACACTAGTGTTTAGGAGGCAAACTCAGATTTTTGTAATATCACTTATTCTTCCAGCATCCGACTGGGTAATCGTTACCGCCGATATGATACGAGATCAGCTACTCGGATATTTGATTAGTTTGTGAGTTTTCTTAAGAGAAATAAAATATATACAAAAAACAATATTTCAGATTAGGAATAATTTCCTTCGAGCGGTATGTCGCAACGCGTTGGTGGGAGTTAGTTTTCTAACCTGTTTGTAAATGTAGAAGTAATATAGTGTAATCACAATGTTCGGATTGTCAGGGAAGCGGCCACGTTGTGTGTTTCCCTAATTGGGAAAAGGCGCCGAACAGCGGCTCTTGGGCGCCATTTCCCAATTAGGGAAAGACACTCGTTGCTCGTTTGCCTTACATTCCTTGAGGCACCAGAACATTGTGTAATTTCATCTTGTACGCATAATTATATTATTTATAATTGATTCATACCAGATACATATTTGAACTTCTCTTACAGATGGTACGAACGTCGGGGAAGGGGCACACTTTGCGTGTTCTTTCTAGCAGAATTTATAGGAAGTGGGCCGAGTTGGGTTAACGTCGTCCTGTGTGAACTAGGCAAGCTAACTTTTTTTAAAAATTTTTTTTTAATATTAAATACGCTGTCGAAATACACTAACAAGACAGATCTTCCCAAAATATTATTATATATTTTCAAAAATCTATTCAGATTTCTATCCACACGAGATCAACCTTGTCGTGTTTGCTGTTATAGTTCTCTGCAGTGGCGTAGTGAGTTGCAGTATTACGTTCTAGGAAACAAAAGGGAATAACAAGTTTGTGACCGATTTGTACTACGCTCGCCTGATTTCCGTGTGTCAAATGTCTTTACTTCATTGTAAATAGGTGTGTAGATATTACTTCATTGCCGCTTTCAATTTATTGGGAGGATTAGTGCGTTCGCGTAAGGAGAAATTAGGAAAAAAATTAGGCAGAAATTAGGAAAAATCCGTACATCAAAAAGTGACTACTCCAGTTTTTCACATATTCTGATAGCACTTGGTATGCTCAAACGATTTATATTTGTCTCATAACCTGATCTCTCCAATTTGCATAATTACACGAGGTCAAAGTTAGGCAATATTTACAGTTTTCAAACTGTAAATATATCCGTGGAATCTGGGAACTCCGAACTGAACCTTGGAATTTGGTTGTCCTCAGCTCTTTCTCATTGCGTACACCGACAATGTGCGCATTCTTCGTTCACTCGCTGCATTTACCACTCGATACACCGTTAGCAAGCTATTCCAAGTCAGGGAGAACCTGCGAGCACTCAAGGTGGGGCATTCATTCATTCATTCATTCATTCATTATTTATTTATTCCGTCAGAGTATCGCTTACAAGAGTAAGGCATACCTGAACACAAATTATTTCTTATTAGCCATTGATTTTTTTCAATTTCTGAAGAGAATTTGATGACTAGAGAGTCGAACAAATTGCATTGCTTACTCGCATGGATTACTATTTTTTTTGTTTTTAAAAATTGATGGTAGAGAAAAATGTGCTGATATTCATCTAATTAGCTACAGTGACAAATACGTGCAAGCTCCCTCGAATGCGAGATAGATAAGTTAGAGAGAGAGTGGAATAAATACGGCACGATGAATTTGAAAAAAAAACTCACTTTGCAGTTCACCTTCATCTTCATCTGTTTTATGACGCCGATTATGACACTTTGTTTTGTTCTCTTTTCTGTTTTCTTCTTCGCCCCATCTCATTGGGAGAGGGCGCGATATATCTGCGTGGCCCTCGTCGACTTTTGCATTTCAATGTGAGAAGACGTGGTTACAATTACATTTAACTTGTAAAAAATAAAACAAAAAAGTAGGATGGGATGCTAATTATTTCCAGAAAAATATAATTGTACCAGTAGTTTATTTCAGGAGAAGGCTTACACTTTTGTTCCGGAAATTCGCAAAACATAACAAACTACAAAATGAACGAAACAACTTCGTCAGATACGCTCCAGTGTTTTTCGTGCTTCCTATTTACGCTATGCCCGAATATCGCAGGGAACTCTTCAAGATCCGATGGTTCGCAAAGCTCGCGGCTCGTTTAGGATTGAAGGTGAGATAATTGATTACTAATATTTTTTTTAATTTCAAAATTCGATGCTTTCGCGATCTTCTTGGGTAAAGAAAAGTCTTAAAACAGCTTATGAATAGATCAAATCGCGACGCGAGCTAGATTTTAAAAATTTAATAAATAAAGTGTAATATTCAAATCCCTTCCAGGAGCCGCAAAGTGCGACTGACTCTTACAATTCGTCAACATCGGAAAACACGAGAGCCTACTTTGACGTTCTGTTGAGAGCGTGGATTTGACTGTCATAGGGTCCCTAATTGTCTCAGATATCATCATTTCATGACTCCGCATATCTTTATTATTGTCTCATTTTGGAAGGATCGATGGCACTATAGAAGCGGCCACTGACAGCAATTCGGGGTTGGAGCAACGGATACAGATGTCACTTGTAGTCAATACCACAACCTAAACGTGGCATCAAGACAACGTCGGTCTTGTCCCACAATATGATGAAATGAAATTTTCGGATAGCTCCACGGGCCACCATGAAGTACATACGTATGAGAAGAAGATTCGACGAACGGAGAGAATGGAATGACACCTACGAAGAATATCAGTGCGTTCGCGTAAGAATTGTCGTACAGCAAAAAATGACTAGATGAGTATTTCACAGATTCTGGTAGCCATTGGTGTGGTCTACAAAATTCCGTTACCATCATGACCTGAAATGCCAAATTTGCATAATTACAATATGTCAAAGTTATGATGTAATCATACATTTTCGAGTGTGCTCTTCCTCTTCATGTGTTACGACTTTAGTCAAAGAACAAAGAATGTCCGCCAAAACATGGCACATCTTTCTGTGTCATTTGTTTATTCAAATTTTTATTTTTAATTATTTACGGAAAATGTAAACTAAAATTTCTCGAAAACCAGGCAGAGTCCAGTCGCCAGTTTTCGATATGATGTGCTTCTGAACATGGTCTATCCGATGGTCACAACCACATGATGTATCGAGGGCCGCTTACGGTCGCAATTTTCATTACAAAATTATCTGAAATACTCGAAAACCCCCCATTTCACCCTTATCTCCCATCATCCCCCTGATAGAACCCGAACTACGCGGTGTAAAATGAGAATTCTCCGAATTTAGACCGCTCACTTCGCATAGAGCAAGTTAAATAAGGGTGAAATGGGAGTTTTCGTGTATTTCAGATAATTTTGTAATGAAAATTGCGACCGTAAGCGGCCCTCGATACATCATGTGGTTGCGACCATCGGATAGGCCATGTTCAGAAGCACATCATATCGAAAACTGGCGACTGGACTCGGCCTGGTTTTCGAGATTTTCCATACATTTTCCGGAAATAATTAAAAATAAAAATTTGAATAAACAAATGACACAGAAAGATGCGCCATGTTTTGGCGGACATTCTTTGTGCTTTGACTAAAGTCGTAACTCAACTCCCTGAAGAGCTACACTCGAAAATCTATGATTACAGCATAACTTTGACCTACTGTAATTATGCAAATTTGACATTTCAGGTCATGATTGTAACGGAATTTTGTAGACCACACCTATAGCTACCAGAATCTGTGAAATACTCATCTAGTCATTTTTTGCTGTACGAATTTGAGGTCAATTTATGCGGTTCTTACGCGAACGCACTGATATACCCTCATCCGAGTAGACACCGTTTCAAAGACAAATGTATTGATTGATTCGGAAATAAGTGTAAATTGTTTTCGCAATGTATCCACGGCGATGAACGGTTGAGAGAAGATATGAGCATATATTTACTTGAGAAAATATAATTATTTTTATGAATTTTTGCGATTACCATACGCACACACTGTAACATCCCGGTCAAGCCATCAGAGATTGTCTGGTTCTCCCCCCCTGCTATCATGATCCTATGCAGAGCCGAACAGAGCCGATCATATTCCCTCCCTGGAGAGTTTAAATGTTGTTGATAACTTCGTTTTCTCACATGAAGCTTAGTCACCATCCACCTTCCCACTCCATTTTCCTGATACATCATCATGGTATTATTATATACGATACATATAATTCCTACAGACCAGCGTCAGAGCGAGAGAGTGTGCAAAAGTGAGAGAGTCCTTCTCGATTTCACACGCTCTCTCACTCCAAAGGCCTTTCTGGATGGTTGACCGGCTAGCTGTGCCATTGTGTGACCGAGACGTATTCCAATGTATATTTTGCCAACACCTAATTGTGAAGATGATGTTCGAGCTATATCGATCTTGATATTCTGAGAAATGCATCAGCCCTAGTCCAAATTGTCATCTAATTCAATTAATTTCATACTACGATGTGCACGATTTTCAAAGAATGGTTTACAATTATATTCATATTTCTAGACAATAAACGTAAAGATTAAAACTATATTAATGTTCGAACTTTTTTTTTAAATTGGGTAAGCAACAAGCGACTTAGTTACAAGTGAAAACACGATAAATACAATACAATACAATACAATGTTTATCACGTCAGACGGTAACGTCAGGTGAGGATGTGGTTTCAGGGGTCAGGATCACTCTTCTCAGTATTCACGGATCATTTCAGCTGTGGTCGGGGGTAGAGGATCGGTCTTCTTCCCATTCACAGACCATCTTCTTTGAAGTTGCTGGAGGAATAGACGAGATCTCTCTTAGGACCATGGACGTAGGAGGAAAGGGGAGGTTACGTGAGGCTGAAGGCAGTCCTGACGAACGGATGGCACATCTTTCTTCCACTTGAGTCCACCAAGCTCGAATCATCAATCAAATTGAGAATTAGCGAAACTGGTATCTGAGTAGCCAACATCAAACGGTCATACCCATCCACGGTGACCAGGCCGGCTAGGATGGGGATTCCGATCTTGTCGAGTCGTTGGTAGAAAGACGAGGGGGTCCGGGGAACTAGGGAAGTCCCTTCTCCATCAGAGGAAAATGGAGAGGGACCGCTCACGACGACTGACAGAAACGGGAATGTCTGTCACGATAAAATCGTAGGGGTATGTCTATCGTTGAAAGTGATCAGCACATATTGGAACAGTTTAGTGACCATTAGTGTAAGTGTGAACTCGCATACTTGGTAAAATTCGTCACGTAATCTTCTCAAGTGTCTCCAAAGCATAACAGGTGGACAAATAATTCAAACTCCAATTTTTCCCACCAAGAAAAATCAAACTCTTCGATTACTCAACAGTCCGCAAGTCTCACGAAATACGCCCTCGCAATGATTTTTGATAGGAAATAAAGTTGGCAATTTACCTTTGCAACAAGCCTTTGAAATTGTTTCAAAAGTACCGTTACGTTCTTATCGAACCCCTGAAAAATCCTATTTAAGTTTATCGAGAGCAGCCTTGTGCATACTTCTTTATAAATTTGTATAGCCTGATTCTTGTTTGACTTTCTTTTAATCAAAGCGAAATTTCGTACAATCGTACACTATGAATGATGTTTACCCTAGACTCAGTGCGCAGCAAACAATCAGGCAGACATTCAGTGTGGGTAATAAGGATAGTCATCGTAGATGTTACAATCAAAGACTCATTTCGCTATTCTTGATAAATATTCGAGGAGAGGACTCAGTCACTCCTATCTTAACCTAACCATAAGGGATAAGGGATAAGGATTGCGTGAAAATTAATGTGTACATCTTTCACGGCATTAAGTGGAGTTACGTTTCATAATTTTCATTTTTTTCTCAATAAAATTGAAGAAACCGGATTGAAATTTTTAGAATTTATCTGTTTGCAAAATTTTTACAAAAATACGAATTCCAAGCGCGCTTCGGTTAAAAAATCTGTTTTTGCTTTTAATCTATCTGAGGCCTAATCATGCCCATTTTTTCTCGCATTATCAAGGATTAATTTATCGACAAGAATTACCATTACTGTATAAGATCACATGTGATTGCCATTATTCGCTCAATTACCGACATACGCCCACCAGGCAATCACTTGCACCAGTCCCACATGATTCCCAGAAAGGGGTCAGGGAGAGTGGGTGGAAATGAGAGAGTGCTCTGCATAATCGTCACTTTATGGCAAAAGAATCGTCTCATTGCTCGCATCGAGTTATTTTGGTGTAGTTTGCCGTCCGGTCGGTGGCTTTTCCCTACTAATGATCGTGAACTTCAAGCATGTTATTTCTACGTTTCCGCTTTGCTGCGTCGACTAATATAATACAACGATGACTAACTTATGGTAACGAATTCAGGCTCGACCTTATTTTTGCCTTCTCAGACGTTATTATCCGCCTGATCTTACGCAAACAACAATGGTCGACTTCGACTATGGGAAGGACTATCAAATTGCCGGCGCCATTCTGTTTCCGGTACGAGTGTATAATGCGCACTTTGTAGAAAGAAAATTCATTCGAACGATTAATAGCTAGGAGATCAACAACATCTTGCACACGTTTCAAAAATGCCCTGTTTTGTGTTGATGTTCACACCGGCATTGAACCTTTTTTTTTATTCTGAACTTCGCGTTTCAACCTCTTATTGGAAGTACTACCCAAAAATGTATGAAATTTTTGGGAAAGACCATTCCGTTTTTTGCGGTCTATTGTCCACAAATTTACGGAATGTTTTTTTCCCAAACCCTTTTTACACTTTTTACACTAATCTTATTAGCATCCTGATTTGAAAAAAAAAATTTCATGCGAATTGGTTCAACCACACAAGGAAAGAAAAAATTTCAGATAAGTATGTAATACATAACTATCTGTAGAATGTTATGATATTTTTCTGAAATTGTTATGTGTGATCAATTTTAATTTTAATTTATTCCTTATAGATGGCACTGATCGGTCTCTCCTGCAATTTGAGCGTCGTTTTCTTCCTCAATTCGATGCCTTCACTCAATAATTCGTTTGGCAGTCTCACTCTATCACAGGTGACGCAGAATTTGAAAATGAACAAGGTCAAGGTAAAGCTGCTACCGGGACCACGCGTTTATACGCTACCAGGATCTACACAACTTTGCATGAGTAAATTATCCAACCCCAACATCACGGGAAAATGTGTTGCTTGCAAAGAGTATAATAGTTTTTCATTGCTATGCGTGTCAGGTTAATAGCTGATCGAAGAGCACACTGTACTCATGTCCTATTCTGGTAGAATGAGCGTAATTTTGTATAATTCTCTGATACACACTGTACTCATGTCGTATTCTGGTAGAAATATAACATCGATTAATAAATCAATTTGTATTTATATGATTAGGTTATCTGTCTTTTGCCATCATGCCGCATATATCGAATGCTGTTGATGAATGATGTTTCTTGCTTCTCCAGATTAAGGTCACGACAGAAGACAGCAATAAAAAAACCTCTATATTAATGAAAAATGACTGAAAAAATAGACAGAAATGAATATGATGAAGAAAATATGAATATCAGAGAATTATACAAAATTACGCTCATATCCCCGTTAATTGCATGGTGTTTTTGAAGATACTCGAACTCGTTAAGAAAGTCATCGTTTGTTCAGGCACTTGTCGACAGTAGGGTGTTAAAGGGACCAGGCAGTCAAAAATAAACTATTTTTGAATAAAAGAAAATCCTGTTCCCGGAAGAATGCTAAAAACCGCTTATTTTTGCGATTTTTTTGAAATTATAATAGTTATGATTTTTCAAAGTTTCGCTTTTTCAGTACAGCGGGTTACGGTAGCGACTACACCACAATTAATATCTCCAAAACCAGCTATTTTGAGGGAATGTGATTGTGTTCATTCAGTCCGGGAGTGGTCAAAATCTCTTCAATCCTGTTTTTGCAAAAATATTAAGTCATCAGAGCAAATTAAACAGCTTTCTGTCTTTTCGGAAATAGGCGACGCACCGTTCCAGAGTCTAATTTAAAATTAAAATAACTAATTGTAAAAAAATGCTAAAAATTTAATTTTTTCTGCATTTTCCATTAGATGATAGTGAGAAAAGTTGAATAAAAAATTATGAAAATGAAAAATCTATTTTTGGAGGCTTCCTGGTCCCTTTAATTCAGCTTTCATTGCATCTTTTAGCATTTCGAAAATAACACGATCATTCCAAAAGTCATTATGTTCGTTACGATTATTATTATAAATTCCAAATTAATAAAACGTTGCGTTCCTAAACAACAGATACGGCTGCGAGAGAGTATGCAATAGGCCGAAGTATGGAAAGAGAGTACACCACCAGTGGTCCATTTCATGAACGTATCAATTTAAATTTGTAATAGAGCAAGCGACATTTCATCATCATCTCTAGCAATAAATGATGTTGAAATCCAGCAATCGCCCAATGGATGCTATTCTAGGCACTTGTCGACAGTATCCATCAATTTCTCTTCGCTTCCTACTTTGCTCCCTGCATTTTCTTGTAAGCGAATTTCAATTATGAGAAATTGAAATTGAAAATTCTTTAAATTTTAGCCGAAGCGAGCTACTTTATTCAATTTCCGACCATTTAGGTTACGCCATTCTCATGGCCTACCAGGTATTTCTAATTTCATTAATTAGTCATTATCAGAAAAATTATTTCGTATAACGACAGAATTCAACGAGTAATTAATAACGAATATATTCCAAAAAATAATTCATGCAATAACTATCGAGACGAACTATTGCATTACTATATATTAGAAAATGCTAACGTCTGTCTGTCTGTCTGTCTGTTTGTTTGTTTGTTTTTTTTTGTGATTCCTTCCGTTCGCAAAATTTATCTTCTCAGAACCTTTTGCATATGATAGGTGACCAGAATTGCTTTAAAATTTTACAAAATTTAAATCACCAAATCCATGGCCAAGTGGGTTACGCGCTGGACTAGCAATCCGACCGACGCAGGTTCGGCCCCCGCCGCGGGCAAACCTTTTGCCGCATTTTTCGCGAGTGTCAGAAACCGTTCTAACACGTTTTTGAGTTCCGTGAAACACGTTTTCACCTGTTTTGCCGAGTTTTAACGTGAAAAATCGAAAATTTCGAAAAGTTCCAAAATGATTCAGAAAGCGTAGGGGTTCGCAGGAAAAGTGTTTTGCGATGTTCGAAACGTGTCTGAACGTGTTCTAACATGTTTTAACGTAAAAATCGAAAATTTTGAAAAGTTTCAAAAAGATTCAGAGGGCGTAGTGAATCACAGGAAACATCTCTGAATGTTCTAAAAGTTCTGAACGCACTGTATCCTGCGTTTCCGTTGTGAAAGGCTCGTGAGGCAGAGAGCGATCGAAAAAAGTTGCCACGGAGCCTCACGAGCCTTTTCCACCGAAATAAGCCAGTACTCTTGGTAGCGATCAACATTCCCTAGCATACTGCGAGCTTTAATGTAGCCCGGAGCCGGCTTTCAAGCTCCCCCTGGACCGAACCTGGAGCCGGCTACAGGGTGCCCCCTGGACCGTACCTGGAGCCACCTATCGAGCTCCCCCTGGACCGAACCCGCACCCAGAACTATGCATAGAGCGTAGTGTACGCATAGAGCGTAGTGTACGCATAGAGCGTAGTGCATTTAACCTCAATACAACCCCGCTAGTTTTTTTATATTTACATTTTGTTAAAATTTTTCTAGGAATGCATGAATTTCAGATCAGCTGCTTCTCCCACGTTAGCATTTCCATCAACAGATTAGTGGCTGTGTATGCTCCGTTAACTTACTCCATCTTGTTCAGGTACCGTAAACTAATACTACTTTGAAAAGCACAATGAGGAAGTTTTTGGCGGAAGTTGTAGGTGTCAAAACACGTTGTGCTTTGATCACTCATTCCCACTGAAAGTTCAGCTCTTCTTTTATACCTTATTACGCTAGAAATATCTACGATGCAGTAATTGATGACTAAATTCTCAGTGAAAGATCTAACACGCTGTACTCTGTGCTCTGTGCAGAGGGCACTTACTCATTAATGAACACCAAAGCTGGTTCAATTATTTCATGATTTCTTGGGGGAAATTAATAGTAAATTAACAGCAAATGGAATACGCGTGCGATGATTTTCTCCTACTGGATCCTCGCTATCACAATAATGACTTTCATGCTGAAATATTGTACGTTTCCCCGTCTACTTCTGGATGAAATTATTCGAAACGCTTCAACAACAAACACCAAATTAATTTTGGACTTGTCTATAGTGAACGTTACATCGATGTTTCCTTATCCGTAGAACAGTTGAAATTCTTGGAATAATACGCGGGTTATGATGAAAATGCAAACGATTTCAATGGAAATATGATGTACATTATCAATGAATGAGTATGCGTGTTTCAGTGGACTGCGCCTTCTATCTACCCCAAGGAACTTGGTTCTTCGTATTCAAGACCAATGCAGTGTGCCAGACTGTGCAGTGGTAAGAGAGGGGAAACTGCAGCGACGCAAAAACTATACACGGTTTTGGATGAAATTTGCATAACGACTCCAAACATGATTCACACGCATTTTCGATAAATAGGTGTTAATGATACGACCGAAACATAAAACAGCAGCAGGATATCTCTAACTACTTGTACATTAGGCATATTATAAAAATGTTAATTTAATGTCGTTACATTTAGTATCATGTTTTACTCGGACAGGTACGGCGACTTCACACTCAATTGTTCGTGCGTGGTTCTCGTGGCGCTTATGGACGTGTCCGCCATTCTGCGAATTCATTGCATCGCAGTAAAGCATGTGAGTCAACGCGTATCACATGATTCCAAACCTACAGATCAGGGATAGAACGAGAGAGTGTGCAAAAGTGAGAGAGTCCCTCTCGATTTCACACGCTCGTGGAATGATGTGGTATTCAATAAAACGTAGGAGATGAACAAGAAAAGCGAAGAGTTGCTTCCGATACATTGTTAGATTCAAAAATTATGTTCAAAAAATGTAGGTCGATGCAGCCTCACTCAAACGACGAAGCCGACAAAGAAATCTCGTGTATCAGGTTAGATTTTTAGATATTGTCAAAAAAAATTCGATACATAGTGAGATTTGCCGACCTGTTCCTAACAACTACCCTATATCATTTACTAATTATAGGCTGCGCTACAAGGCATTTTCTTCATAACCGAGCTCATCACCTACTTTCTTGTCTCTCAATACTCGCAGAACAAGTGGCAGGCGTTCGCTTTCACTTCGGTCTCGTGGTGTCTCGTCAATGGAATGGACGGGTACGGTAGCGACGCTGCTCGAAACTATCGACAACTGAACAATTAATTAATCGATAATGGCTTCAGATTTATCGTGCTCGTATGCAATCGCGACTTCCGTGGACGGCTCTTGAAACTGATCGCCTGTGAGATTCGATATCCCCTCATTTAGGGCTGTCTGGTGTTTCTAGCGGCTGAAATGTGGACTGTTCGTATATTTGGGCTCTGTAACAAAGCAGATATGTGTTCAGACCGGGAGCGAACCCTCTCGAACGTCGCAACTCTGGGAAGCAACAACAATAACAACCCTCGAGTGGTGGCAACTACGGAACAGGCGAGACGCGGATCAGCCACGTTGCCCGCTTCCAATGGTAGTAACGCTCGCTTGTGAATGCTATGGAACCCTAACGTTAAGCAAACAATCCCTAACGTAACTCGTGTAAGCGTTAAGACGCGTTTATCAAGGTGGATCAGCACACGATTACTCATTACTTACTACTCATAATATTATGGACATATTCGAATTTATGATAAAGTATATTTTATTTAATGATGAACGTGAATATCTCACTAATTTAGAACTGGCCTGAGCGACATTACAGACGCTGTTGAAAAAAAATCGAGCTTCTGGCGCTCAATTATGATAAATTATGATCGAAGTAGTGGCATCATTTTTGATTTGCATTATTTTGCACATTACTGCAAGAATAAAGACGTGATTAATGGTGACTTGATTGACCGTGCGAAATAAATTTAAAAGCAATCATCTAGCAATAAAGAACCTTTCCCATGTGGAATAAGTGCAATGTACACATTTGTCATCAATATCAAGAAGCATTCAACACCGGATAGAGATAGTTTTCCACATGAAATAGATCGTGGCAAGTACAATATTTTTCTTCAATTCCTTCTTCAAAGCGAGTGAACCCGAACTCGTTCTCCCACTCCCTCGCGAATAATAATTGCAATCTTAAAGTTCTCTCATTTAAATTTGACTGTTAATAAGCTTCCTTATTTTCTCATTCTCATGTAGTCTGCAGAATTCACATTTCGTTCACCGAGTTCTCGGTTTTCGAGCACTGCCTTTTATATGCTCTGAAGCTCATTTCCAATTTAGATCTGTGTTTTCACACTCTTGTTTTAACAGCTTGCTTGCATAGACCCAGATATAATATAAATTTAGCCTGAACAAAAGCTAAACAATCATTTTGCCTTCCCGCGTTGTTGTTTTTTAACATTAAAATGTAATTTGAGGAGACTGCGAATCTCATAATCTTGGTTTAATTTCAGTCTAGATTTGGTGTACAATTTCCTTGAGTGATGTAATCCTCTGACGCAGACATCTCGCTCATATAATAGTAGTAGCCATCACAGATCTCGCTTGTTATTGTCGTTGTTGACTCATACGCGTTTCCGACCATGCGAGCAGGTCGAGTCTAGTTTAATCAGAAGGGAAAACAGGAGGTGAACTCTCTAGAATGACCCCCTTTAGTAAGCTCAACTCTCATTTATGGAATACACTTTTTCTTTCTCTTCAAAGCATCTGCTCCTTTCCCGAGCACGCTGCTATCTAAGACATCATACACCTGAAAAGTTGAAAATGTCTAACTTATAAAAAGCAGCGTACTCTGAGAAAAAAGTCACTAGGATCAGGACACAAAGTGAAAATGTTCATTTACCTGTAATTGAAAGTCACTAGAAATATAAGACACTTCACTTACAGTTAAGTGAGCATTTTCACTTGGTGTCCAGATCCTAGTGATATTTTTCTGAGGGAAGTTTTCAACCGTTTAAATAGAAATAATCCTCTGAATCTGAGAATATGCCAATCTTCTGGCTAAAACCCGGAAGGTTGATGCACTGTATGAATAGATATTGTTCTTCTCTTGAATTTCTTCTCATTTAAAGGACTTAGCGATGAGAATTTTATTTTATCGTAATTTGACGCAATCCGTTCCTTATACCCAGAAAGTGCTTGATTGAGTTGATTCTTTCCCATTCAATCAATTCAATCACGGCTCGGTCTAAGTTCTAAAGTTAGTTGTATGGTCATTGCGTCCGCTATGAAGGTGCATGTTCGAGAGATGTGTCCATGTATGGCTCATAGGCGATATATCAACGGCTCAAAGGTGTAACATGAACCGCACTTTCCTTAACATTGTATCATCAAATAAGTGTCTTCTCTCTCGCTCATTGATGCCACACTTATTTCAATCGTCATTATCATAATGTATCGCAATCGTCATTATTAATTATTGAGTCACAGACCTGCTATATATATCATATGCTGAACAAGTAGCTAAGGCAATCTTGGATCTGGCATTATTTGTTCAATTACCGATGGTATACATCAAGAACCCATTATTGCAGACGCCACAAAGATTGTTCCCTGTGATAAGAACCGTATTTCCAGTAGCACCCGCTTTCCTTCCTTGGTTTTCTGCGGTTTTCCAGTTCAGCAATGGCTGATTTTGACTATGGACAGGACTACCAAATAGCCGGCGCCATAATCTTCCCGGTAAGTTAAATAAAAATAATAATAATAAAATAAAAGTTAAATAGTAAAGTTAAATAAAAATATTTTTGTAAACGAAAGACCAATCATGGCCATCTAGAGAAGCAATATAGGCATTACTCTTATAATAGTTTCGAAATTGAAGAGAGTGGACTAATTGCATGAACGATCTCATCCTGACACAATTACTTACCAACTATCGTACACCGAGTCCACTTTGCAGGAAAGTGTTCCACAGTGTTCCACAATGGAACACATTTTTCCACTTTTTTCCACTTTCTTGAGTTCATGGTGAAAATGATTATAATTATGGCTCTTTTTTGTGGCTACTGGCAGCTTGTCGAGTTTGTTCCTCAAAATGAATGAAATAACGGATAAAAACGATCAATTTTGAATGATTTTATGCAATTGTTGAAAATTCCACTTTTCCACTTTTCCACATTCTTGGTGTACTACAGTAAATTACGGCATTTTGGTGTGCGATGCATAGTGAACATATCAATTTGCCTGGTTTTTCCAGTTCATATTGAAATTACTCGTTGTTTCACAGTTTTCTCTTCAATTTATTTATTTATTACTTCTTAAACTTCCTTCCCATGCTATCTGGACCACTATTGGTTTTCTGCCATGTTCCTATTCCCTGCGAGACCGCTTCTTGGAGACGCAATTTATATAATATAAATATTTAATATTATTGCTATTATTATTATTATTATTATTATTATTATTATTACAAGGAGATTCTACCTTAATATATTATGACTTTCCTCATTCACATGGCACATCATAAGTATTTGAGCATAGTTTTATTTCAGATATAAATAATATTGAAGACATTTATTTCATGCGATTATTCAATCTCAACTTACTGTAAGAAGCGAATGGGCGTGATATGAATAGTTGTTGGTGATCAAACGACGCAATCTACTTCTGAATGATGGCCTAGAGGTCAATGAAGCACAGTAACAGATCATCGAGTGGATAATTGAATGAGGATTACGGTAAATAAATTGAAGAGAAAACTGTGAAACAACGAGTAATTTCAATATGAACTGGAAAAACCAGGCAAATTGATATGTTCACTATGCATCGCACACCAAAATATCTTATTTTACTGTAGTACACCAAGAATGTGGAAAAGTGGAAAAGTGGAATTTTCAACAATTGCATAAAATCATTCAAAATTGATCGTTTTTATCCGTTATTTCAGTCATTTTGAGGAACAAACTCGACACGCTGCCAGTAGCCACAAAAAAGAGCCATAATTATAGTCATTTTCACCATGAACTCAAGAAAGTGGAAAAAAATGGAAAAATGTGTTCCACTGTGGAACACTGTGGAACACTTTCCTGCAAAGTGGACTCGGTGTACGAAGTAATTGTGGTAGGATGAGATCGTTCATGCAATTAGTCCACTCTCTTCAATTTCGAAACTATTATAAGTGTAATGCCTATATTGCTTCTCTAGATGGCCATGATTGGTCTTTCGTGCAATTTAATCGTCGTTTTCTTCCTCAATTCGATGCCTTCACTCAATAATTCGTTCGGCAGTCTCACTCTATCGCAGGTGAAAGAAAGTTTACCATTCAAATAAATGAACAAAGGACACCGTCTGCAACATCTGAGACTGATATGATAAACAGTCATGATCGGCCGTGATATATAAATCCATCCTTGGCTTTTTTGATAGACAATATGTTGATCAGGCCCTCGTGGACAGTGTCCATCAACTTCTCTTCGCTTCATACGTCGCACCCTGCATTTTCTTGTAAGCACAACAAAAAAAATGTTGAAATTGTTAAAAATTGCAGCCGCAGCGATTTTCTTTATTCCATTTCCGACAATTTAGGATACGTAATTCTCATGGCATATCAGGTATACAAATGCGATAAAATTCGATTATTATTCGATTATATTTTGAAAATTATATCAGCGTTTATTAATTGACAGATCAGCTGTTTCTCTCACGTGAGTATTTCCATCAACCGCGTTGTCGCTGTCTACGCGCCGCTCACTTACAATATCATGTTCAGGTAATGCCGCAATACAGTAATATGGTAATGTGAGAATAGGATAATACAGTGATGTTGTAATAGATATTCGCTTAAATAAGATGTGATTTGAACAAATGCACAAAAACAATAAAAGATAGTTCCTGTGTTTAGCAAAGGTGAGATAGCACGCAAAGGTTAGATGGTAAAATACACTCCTAATTTACCGTTGATAAGCAAATATAGTCCATCTTTTAAAAAACGAAGTATCCGATCTCTTAGGTTAGAGAAAGCAGCATAACTATTCGCATGCTGCACTCATTCAAAAGAGTATGCCTTAAAATGAAAACAACTGCCTTAGAAGATTCTATGGGAACCAACATAGAACTACAACTGACGATTCAGAATGTGGAAGATTGAAATCGTGAGCGGCGCAAAAAAAGCAAAATCCATTTCGAAGAATTCGAAATAATATTCATATTATCCAGCAAATGGAATACGCGTATGATGATCCTTTTCTACTGGATCCTTGCAGTTACCGTAATGACTATCATGCTCAAATACAGTTTGTTTAATTTTTGAAAACATATTTTTTGAGTCTTTTTCAGTGGACTGTTCATTCTACTTGCCCCACGGAACGTGGTTCTTTGTTTTTAAGACTAATGCAGCCTGCCAGACAGTGCAGTGGTATGTGGAGTGCGCAATGTGAGACCACGGACTCTTCATTTCACACTCTCTCTCGACCGGTCGGTTGGTGAGAGAGTGTGCGAAATGAAGAGACCGTGGTCTCACATTGCGCACTCTAGTGGTATGGGAATACAAAGACAAATGGTGTCTCATTGTCAATCCATTACTTATGTGTGTTTAGTGCAAATCAATAGGGCGTATTTCTGGTAAGTTATGTTTGCAATTATTAATAAACATTAGTAATTTTACAATTTCCAGGTATGGCGATTTCACACTCAATTGTTCCTGTGTTGTAATCGTGGCAATAATGGATATTTCCTCTATCCTACGTATTCAATGCATTACATCCAAGCATGTCAGTAACGCCATATTAATGATCTTTTCTTAATCCCTTGAATATCAATATTCTTCAGGCGAAATATTAGGTATATCGTGAAACCATGACAACGCAATGAATCATTTTTTTTAGAAATGAGATAAAATGTATTTTCAATTAACTATTTTTATTCAGATCGATGCGAATTCGCTGAAAAAGCGCAGTCGACAGAGGAATCTCGTCTACCAGGTTTGACAATCGTACGCCCTCCCTTGAACTGGCTCCCTTTTGACTCACTTTTGAACTCTCTTGAACTGACCGAAATGGCCTGATTGAGCGTGCGAAAGCGTGCGGAAAAACCCGATGATTATTAGATGACCAAAATAGCTATAAAATGAAAAAAAAATAAAAGAAGAAATCTTTGCAGGCCGCTCTACAAGGAATTTTCTTCATAACCGAGCTCATCACCTACTTTCTTGTCTCCCAATACTCGCAAAACAAGTGGCAAGCGTTCGCGTTCACTTCAGTCTCGTGGTGTCTCGTCAACGGCATGGACGGGTACGGTAGAGGCACAAATCTAATCTATCGACAACTGACTTATTTCAAACTTAATAGATATTTATTTCAGACTGATTGTTCTGCTGTACAACCGTGATTTCCGAGGAGAGCTCGTGAAAATATGCACTTGTAAGAATTTCTTCTCTTCTCTCTGCATATCCATGCTATTTATAAAATGGGGATCATGGTTCGTGAATACTCTCACCGGCGAAAAGAGAAATATTAATTTCTGAAATACTCTGTTTAGACCGCGACAATGGGACAACTACCACTAGCGTCGGCAAGCTCAACAACGGACATGCACCAAGAGGGGGATTGTGAAAGTGTCACAAATAAATTCGGACAAAATACTCTACAACTGAGCATTGCTAACAAACCTGACCTCTTCCAAAATAACGCACTGATTGATGTTATGTTACTACTCTCCAATGTTCCTCTTCATTTGATACGCACTCCTACATGTAATCCGGTAATTCAACTATCGATCATTTCCTTCATTATAGTACTTCTCGTTATCACCACTTTTTTATCTATGCAATTAACTATCGCGATGATGCATAAATAGCTGCGTATTAGTGGTCGTGATCTTTCGTTCTCAACTCGGAGGGTATAAAATTCGCACTGCGCAACGCAATATACTACAATTTCCAACATGAAAAAGCCATCAATGAGAGAAGTGATGAGATTGCAAAACCGACTGTATTCGTGTGATACTGTAATCAGGAATATCAAGTGGATGATTAGAGTATGAATCTGAAAAGGTGCTGATTAGGGATGGCGAATGAAGAGCAATTTTGCAAATTTTGTCGCGCGGAAAATCACTATAGTATGCAAATGAGATATGAAAACATGTGAAGAGTTGATTCCAATCATTCTAGAATCTTATTATGAAGATTTATCGCTGTTGCTCATGGGAAAAGAGCTACGTTCTTCAGGTTTATAAACGATTCTTCTTGAAGAGCCTGCGATTTTTCGTTGTTTTTGTGTATACCAGTTCTTTAAAACTATTAACATGTACAATCATCACATATTTAGTTTCAAAAGTTTCGTATTGATGCTTAGAACAGATTTAAACACTAAGTTATATAATTGCTCGGAGTATGTCAGTTTTGTGAATGATAAACCAATTCCCAGAGCTCTTCATTCGCCATCCCTAGTGCTGATTCAAAATGCTAATGATGCGATTCATAGATCAATGCAAGCTAGCAGTACTGACCATACACCGTTCTCTTATACTTAAATAAAACACACCTCGCATGTCATATTGCTATCTGCTTCTTTGCAGGTGAAACGTGAAGGAGCGTTTGTGGCTATTTTTGTAATATTTTAATCGTTTAGTATTTGCTAAACGACCGAGAAAAAAAGATGATCTTCACATGATTTAAAAGTCAATTCGATTTCCTTCCTAACTTTATCGCCCCCGCATGGGAACCATTTGCAGATGTGCGAAGGTGATTATAAGCAAAGAAATTATGGAACTTCCTGCTATGATCTAGTATGGACTGTCCTCTCTCTCTAAAAGCGATCTATCGTTCACCCTTTACTACGATTGTATTTTTTCAAAAACTTGTAATCCACCGGTCGTCTTTTCATAAATGTAAACGGAAATCATTACTTAAAGGGAGAGTTACCCCATGTTTGAATTCGCGCGAATTCCTATGGTCTCGCCACGAAACGACAAACACACCACCCCGTTTCCGGACTAGTGTGATTCCCTGGAGGTCACCTCTCCTCTCTCGTACCCTCTTTGATCTACTCAGTATCTCTCCTCCTCTCGCATCTCTCGCCCCTCCTCGATTCCCCAATCTCTCTTTTATGATCACTTCCCTGTCTGGTGCTCTCTCCAAGAGAGACAGCGGAAGAGAGGTCAATCTCTAGGTCTTTTCTAGGGGTATTTCTCCCTTTAAACTTTTCAACAAAAAAAAGTTTCTTCGTGATTTCACAACCGATTCTGATGCGCGAATAATTTCTAATAATATTCGCATGTAGACAATGAAAGCATTCTTCCAACTCTCGATTTCCGGAGTCATTTTTTGTATTAATTTGTTTTCATTTATACTCTAGAATCGCCGATTGCCGGACTAGTAGACGAATGGTGGTCAGCAAGTGGGCGGCCACTAGCCGACCACTATTTGCTACTAGTCCGACCATCGGCGATTCTAGAGTAATACTTCAGAAATGTCGAGTCCTCTGTACGACTGGTTCTTCCACGAGCCATTCCACTCAATCTTCCTCGGGTGCACAACAAGTCTCTCGTTGTTCTCCAACGGCCTCCTGCTCTACATCATTGCCACAACGAATTCTTCTAATCTCGGCCCGTATCGGTACCTGCTCGCGGTCTTCGCTGGTGATAGTTTATGTGTATCCTAATTATCCTACAGTAACCTACATTTTTAGTGTCTCTAAAATTCAGGATCATTAATCGCCTATTACGATCAGTGATAAGTGATTTTTGCTTATTAAGTTTAGTTTAACGGTCAAAAAGATTTCGGGTTAGCATCACCAGTACCGTTAAATGCTCGTATTATAATGTTCTTTTTGCAGTCTGCGATATAGTGACGACCATGGGACACGCGGGTTTGCAAGCGGTACTATTTTTCATCAATTTGTCACTGCTAGTTCGATTTTCAAGTTGTGCAAGAAAGAATCGCGATTGTGTTTTACAAGGCCATTGCAGCCGTTACATTGCATGGCATGCATCTTCCGATATAAGTTAAAACGCACTCTCTGTAAGAACGTCGGTGAAGTTGCACAACTCGGTCAAAATGATCGCCCGGGGCTAAAACTTTGGTAACATGACCCCTAGGGGTAATGTATACTACAAACATAAAATTGACCCGAAATCTCAAGTTTTGACCTACCAAATCGATTTTTTCAAACTTTTGATTTTAATGTCGTGTTATATATCATTCGAAAGAGCATGAAAAGCTATGCCAAAAGCAAGGTTTTTACTGGATTTGAAGCGAGGAGCAGACATATAGCAAAATCGAAAATTTTTGGCTGTTTTAGTGAAACATCGATCTGCCTACCCTACTCATAATGTCGGCCCGGAAACCATTCTTCTGCATAACATATTAGGGGCATATGTGATCAAATTTCTGGTTTGAAATTGGCACATTTTCGGTGCCCTCGTAGTGAGATCACTGCTCGTTTGACACATACTAATTTTAAATAATTTGGTACAAAAATATATATTTTATGAACCATACATGGTAGGCCTGATTTTCTTTCGGAAACATCTTCTACATGTGCGGCATGCTCCAAAAACCCCAATTTGAATACATCTATTGAATTTATCAAACAATTTTAAATGTTTTCATCTAGAATCTACGACGCCAAAATTAGGTATTGATAATATCGTTCCTACGAGAACCCACTCCTTCGAGAATAGCCTCAAAATATGCATATGATGTTTTTAAACAAGTTTACTGTTCACAACATTTTGATTGGCCCACAATTTCAAGTCGAAAAAAATCAAAATTTCTGAAATGGTTGAATTTTTTTCATTTAATAATTATTTCTGAAAGCATGAGTATTCAGTTTGGCGAGATATTTGTCACATATGATACACTTATGGTACTACATCAACTGGCAAAAGAATAGCAACTTTCAGAAGAAAAATATTTTTTCGAAAAAACCATGAACCCGGGTTCATGGTCCAAAACTGAAAATATTTTTTTCGCTTATTTATGCTCAAAATCACGTCACAGAAAAAGTTTTGAGGTCAAAACTACATTTTAGACCATTTGCTACCTAGTGGCTATCAATTATCGGTTGTTTTGAACAGTAGATGATTTTCAGTTTTGGACCATGAACCCGGGTTCATGGTTTTTTCGAAAAAATATTTTTCTTCTGAAAGTTGCTATTCTTTTGCCAGTTAATGTAGTACCATGAGTGTATCATGTGTGCCAAGAATCTCGCCAAACTGAGTACTCATGCTTCCAGAAATAATTATTAAATGAAAAAAATTCGACCATTTCAGAAATTTTGATTTTTTTCGACTTGAAATTGTGGGCCAATCAAAATGTTGTGAACAGTAAACTTGTTTAAAAACATCATATGCATATTTTGAGGCTATTCACGAAGGAGTGGGTTCTCGTAGGAACCATATTATCAATACCTAATTTTGGCGTCGTAGATTCTAGATGAAAACATTTAAAATTGTTTGATAAATTCAATAGATGTATTCAAATTGGGGTTTTTGGAGCATGCCGCACATGTAGAAGATGTTTCCAAAAGAAAATCAGGCCTAGCATGTATGGTTCATAAAATATATATTTTTGTACCAAATTATTTAAAATTAGTATGTGTCAAACGAGCAGTGATCTCACTACGAGGGCACCGAAAATGTGCCAATTTCAAACCAGAAATTTGATCACATATGCCCCTAATATGTTATGCAGAAGAATGGTTTCCGGGCCGACATTATGAGTAGGGTAGGCAGATCGATGTTTCACTGCCAAAAAACAGCCAAAAAATTTCGATTTTGCTATATTTCTGTCTTCTCCTCGCTTCAAATCCAGTAAAAACCTGGCTTCTGGCATAACTGTTCATGCTCTATCGAATGATATATAACACGACATCAAAATCAAAAGTTTGAAAAAATCGATTTGGTAGGTCAAAACTTGAGATTTCGGGTCAATTTTATGGTTGTAGTATACATTACCCCTAGGGGTCATGTTACCAAAGTTTTAGCCCCGGGCGATCATTTTGACCGAGTTGTGCAACTTTACCCGACCCTTCGCTGCGCTCTTACAGAGAACACGTTTTAAATTCAATATTTTAGTATCTCCACATGACCCCGACCGGTTTCTACTTCTTCCCACGACGCGCTGGGAGAATGCAAATATTCGGATGTATGTTTTATTTTATTCACCTTACCCATTGCATGTATATACAAGTGTTCACATAAAATCTATTCCGTCTATTAATATCTTATTTTGCACTATCACCTTTTCTTTTGAGCTTTGAGGAGTAATCGACTAAGATAAACATGAAGCACAATAGGCAATCACAGTCGATCATCTGTCGGTGCTTATGCAATATCAGGCGATCAAAGCATGATTGTTTCATGGTCGATTCTGAATCGTGCACTCATAGGAAATAATAACTTCGTTGCATGCAAGGCGTAATTAACAAATGAGTTCACGCAACGAAGTATTTTTTTGGTGTTCTCTTCAGATTCGTTCGACACAATTTTCTGTTTGATCTTCATTGCCACATACTACCAAACCTTCCTCATCCTCGCCTACCACTTCATCTACCGTTACAAGACTGTCACTAGGTGCGTAATACTAATAAATATAAGCAAATCCGAACTATCGGAAAACAATACAAGAAATTCAGATATATTCACTAGTTATAAGTTAATGATACTCCGTTCATAGTGATTGGCCATTCAAACAATATGGTTCCCGTAATCGAAAAATAGTTTCGTGAGAAATTGTTGTTCAATGTTTTTTTTGACAATGAACATTTCACAAATTAGTGAGAATTTCTTAACTTCGCTCTTCCATTTCAGTTGTCTATCGCGCTCCTTTACTGACAGCTGGTCGAAAGCTCGATGGGTTGCACTCGGGACCGTCGTTTACTTGTTGTACATTGCCGGTTTCGTCGTTATCTGCGCAGTTGCGCTCACTCCAACAGCGAACACACGGTATTGCAAATTTATGAGCATTCGTCCGAAATAATAAAACGTCCCGTTGATAATCCGTGCTAAACAACAGAAACGGCTGCGAGAGAGCATGGCAAAGTGAGAGACACGTCGAGGTATAGAAAGAGAGTACACCACCAGTAGTCCATTTCATGAACGTATCATTTTAAAATTGTAATACGCTACACATCTATACAGTCAACTGAAAATTTAGAAATGCGAATCAGGCAATCTCTGTATTGTAATGCAGAGATTGCCTGATTTGCATTTCTAAATTATACATCACTTTGTCTGGTTCTCACTAACAATAAGCAACTATCGACCCTACCAATTTTCATTCAAGACTTTTTGTATTCGCAATTGAGAATAAAATATGAGCAAATCATTTATTTCACTCTGAAAAAAACAGTATAGTGCCAACGTTCCTGCGGAGATAATGGACATCTACGGAATCGACTTGAGCGATCCGAGGACTGGATTCACCTGTATTTCCGTCAAGGTAATAAGAAGAGATATTATTAATCCTTCATTATTATCGACCTTCCGACATATTAGTCTTTTTTAAATAATCCGTGGGCCAAATGGATATTTGCATAAAAAATAATTTGAGTGTTTGTAAAGAAAAATGCGCCTCATTTCAGCAACGGAACGAAGCGAGCGGCGTATGGGAGTGGCATCCCTTAAATCTCTCCGGAATGATCGGCTGCGTGGCGCTGTTTGGAGCCACAGCTAATGTCATCATCTTCTGCATCTACAAGACCAGTTCTGCGATACGGTAGTTTAACAATCTACTAAAATTAACCCTGTTTAAAGAATATTTTAACGAATAGTATAGAATAGCAGTTAAAAAATGAAGTCAAACAATATATAACCTTTCATCTGACAAATGGCAAAAATTTTGATAACGTAAAAATATATCTAAAGATCATCCGACAATAATTTATCTACTAAAACGAGAAAGATGCAGAGGGATCTCTTCTACGCTCTACTTGTTCAGGTAATAACTTTTATTTCAAAATTTTGTAACGAATTATCTTTGCAATATCCTATCACATAGAAGGACGAGTGAAATTGTTGAATCCATTTAACGATACTTGTGAAATGAATTTTCTGTTACGGTCTCTTTGCAGACCGCCATTCCCTGCCTCTTCTCCTACCTTCCACTCGCTACCAATCTCGTCTTTCCTGCAATAACTGGTGAGCACGCTAAACGATTAATTTTGCGAATACTTCCGAAAGAAGGATAATTCAAGAAGGATAATCTATCATACATTTGGAAATGAGGAAAAATTCGTGATAACAGCATCGAATAAAATTTGATGCTTGCAGGAATCTCACTGGGCGCCTTCGGCAACGTTCTCTTCAATACAACCTCTATTTTCCCGTCGATCGACGCCTTCTTCGTCCTCTTCTTCATCAGCAGATTTCGTGCTGCAGTCGTTCATCTCTTTCGGGCGGCAGTCAACAACAACTCGAGTGTCGTGTCGACCATCGATGAGCCGAAACAGCAGCAGAACAATTACGAATCGAGCATGACCGCTGCATAGTCTCACTGGGAAATAAGTGGACGAATTGAATAGTATTGGCTTCACTTTCAGATTGAACACATCTATCTAGAGTACGAAGAGGAGTGCGCCAACTGCGAGATCCCTGTTATCATGTCTGTGTGGTTGGCTAGTCCTGATCCCCTATGAGTCGCCCATTCTTGAATAAAATTAGTCGCATGTACATAAGCGTGTATGGCAAAATGAGTGTGAAATGTGAAATTATCTGATTCCACGGACTGCGGATGCTACCTTTACTTTACCTTTTACAGTGATCGACTCCGTTTTCATTTTTTCTGAACTTTTTTCCCAGAAAATGAGTTATAAAATGCGTGTTTGTTGGTGCAACCTTGTGGTGTTCCATGAACAATTATAGACCTCGCTCTCCTCACCGCACGCGCGCGCCCTTTTTCATGCAATAGAGTGCGCTACACGAAGATATTCTGATCTTGAATCTCTTCTCAGCCTAGTGATCTTGTTTCTTCCCATCCCACGTCCTATTTTCGATTAACAATACTGAACTCGTGCAGTAAATCGTAGTTGAGAACTGGTTTCGTTCTGCAGTATGCTAAACCGTAGCTGCATCCACCATGTCGACTGTTTTTGAGAGGGGGGGGGGGTGAGAACTCCGCAACGACGTTTTTAACTGCTCTAAACCTATCTGCACAACTCCACCAAAGTGTTATCATGATCAGAACCGAGAGGGCTTTCAAACCCACAAATTAACCAAATTAACTAAGCTAATTAAAATTTCGCTAATTAGCCGAATATTTAGAATGGTCAGTAAAATACAGCAACAAGCCGAAACCATTGAAGTTTGCAAATAACCAACAGGGAAAATATTTCACACCGATTTCTCGAGTTTGAGCAAAGTTATAAACCGTTGCGGAAATGTCGGTTGCGGAATTGTCACCCACCTGTTTTTGAGGTTGCTTAAAATATTTTACTCGGTCTTTTCGAGATTTATGAATTTTTTTCTTCGAATGTTCGGTAGTTTTTCCAATATTATCTAACACATTTAAAATAACTACAAAAACTGCTTCACCATGCTTCACCTGCTACGGAGCAGATATAAATATAGAGCCGGACGCGTGGGTTGTTAAGGATATTAGTAGATGGTATTTATAACACTTGAATTGATCACAGTAACCGTGCAGATTTCTGAATATCCTCGTTAGCTATATTTGAACAAGCGCCATGGAAAATTCACGCTCAATCTCACACATACAGTCAACAACATCACTCATCTCATTCATGACAAAGCTGCAAAATTCTCTTTTCTTAAATAGCGAAGGTACCTCGGCGAACGACAAAGTTATCATGATGATAGTACAATACAGATTCATGAGTGTATATGATGCTAGGAGCTAGAACGCAGAAAAACGCAGAAAAAAATTCGGATAGGTAACCGTATATCAGATGATTAGGTGCTGGAATTTAGAAAGAAACAGGGCCTATACAATGACGAAATGGACACAGCTAGGAATTTAAACTTTAGCTATTTGCTGTTCTTGCAACGTTCAGTTGTAATGTGACATCATCTATGGCTCCTTCACAATCCCCCTCTGGGTGCATGCCCGTTGTTGTTGAGCTTCCCGACGCTTGTGGTCGTTGTTCGATGATCGAGGTCTAAACAGTGCATGTGAAAATTCTTATTTTTTCTTCAAACGGAGAGAACATGAACAGACCACGATACACATTCTAATATTACTATAAATATACTGAGAGAGAAAACATAAACTCTTACAGGTGAACAATTTCATTAGCTGTCCTCGGAAATCACGATTGTACAGCAGAACGATTAGCCTGAAGTAGATATCGATTAGTTCTGAAAAAAAGCAGATGTCGATTGATTCGATTTGTGCGTCTACCGTACCCGTCCATGCCGTTGACGAGACACCACGAGACGGAAGTGAACGCGAACGCCTGCCACTTGTTTTGCGAGTATTGGGAGAAAAGAAAGTAGGTGATGAGCTCGGTTATGAAGAAAATTCCTTGTAGAGCGGCCTGCATAGACTTCTTTATTTTATTTCAATTTGAAACTTTTGTTAGTATAAACAATATTGTGCCACATTTGAAATTCATTGTTACAATGAAAACAATAATCGATCATGGTCCAATCATTGTTGACTCTGTCATGGAGATTAGAGTGCGAAATGTGAGACCATTGTCTCTTAATTTCGCCCACTCTCTCGTCTTTCGACCGGTCTAGAGAGTGTGGGAAATGAAGAGGACGTGGTCTCACATTTCGCACTCTAATGGAGATAATAGAGAGTCTAACCTGGTACACGAGGTTCCTCTGACGTTTGCGTTTTTTTAGCGATGCCGCGTCGACCTGAATACAATGTTCTATTTTATAGTTATACTTGTATTTATGTAAATGAGTTCGAAATATGATCACATGTTTGGAAGTAATGCATTGAATGCGCAGAATGGAGGAGATGTCCATTACCGCCACGATTATCACGCAGGAGCAATTGAGAGTGAAGTCACCGTACCTGAAAATTGCTATAGTACTTGAAATAATAATTCCCCTTCCCATACCACTGGATAGCCTGACAGGTTGCATTATTCTTGAAAACGAAGAACCACATGCCATGGGGTAAGTAGAACGGGCAATCCACTGCAATAAACATCATCTCGTGGATCTATTCTTAGATCTATTTGCCAAAATGGAGACAGTATGAATAATAATTCGAGATGGATTCCATGAGGTTCGTTCATATTTTAAGTACAATCGTAATTAGTTATTTTATTATACAAAAAGTGAACGAACTGTATTTGAGCATGAAAGTCATAACGGCAATGGCAAGGATCCAGTAGAAGAGGATCATCATACGCGTATTCCATGTACTGCGAGTTATGTTTATTCTTTACCAATAACTAGAGTGCGAAATGTGAGACCACGGTCTCTTCATTTCGCACACTCTCTAGCCCGGTCGATAGACGAGAGAGTGTGCGAAGTGAAGAGGCCGTGGTCTCACATTTCGCACTCTACCAATAACATTCTTAAAGAAATTAATTCCCATCGCCGTATGCAAACATATGATTTGACCATTCCGTATCCTGGCGTAAGAGAAGAGATGATCACTTTTTTCTCCATTTATTTTTTTCAATATTACTGTATTACCTAAATACTATATTATACGTGAGCGGCGCATACTGCAACGACCCGATTGATAGAAATGCACACGTGGGAGAAGCAACTAATCTGCCAATTAATGATCGCTAATTTAGTTTTCAAATATGATTATAAAATCGAATTTTATCGCATTTGCATACCTGATATGCCATGAGAATTAGGTATCCTAAATTGTCGGAAATAGAGTAAAGAATGTCGGTACGACTGCAATTTTAATGGTTTTCACATTGTTTTCGTTGTAAACTTGCAAGAAAATGCAGGGCGCGACGTATGAAGCGAAGAGAAATTGATGGATACTGTCCACAATGGCCTGAACAACATATTGCTTGTCAAAAGACCTTGCAGGATTCACACTTCATTTGTAAGGATATGTTGGATCACAATAACGTGTTGGCATGATCACATAATTTTGTGTTGACTTAAATTACTTATGCGCACGTTCCAGAACTTAATGTACTCTGATTCTGCGCTCGTAATACCAATTCTTTCGAACTAACCCTTTATTAACAGAGCTTACCGGAAAGAGTATGGCGCCTGCTATTTGATAGTCCTGTCCGTAGTCAAAATCGCCCATTGCTGTCGGTCCAAACAGCAGAGAACCACAGATTATTAAGGAGACTGGAAATATGGTTATTATGACAAGCAACAATCTTTGTGGCGCCTGCAATAATGGGTTCTTGATGTATACGATCGGTAATTGAACGAATAATGCCAGATCCTAGATTGCCTTAGCTTTTAGCATGCGATATTTATGTCGTGTTTTTGAGTCAAGCGTTGATAATGACAACTGGAATACGCCATGGACATTAATGAACGGGAAAGAAAGCTCTTATTCAATGAGACAATTGAGAGCTGAAGCAGAGTATAAGGTTGATGCAAAAGTTCTTGCCGATTTTTGCGAAATAATGTTTTCGTTCTCCTTTCGAGGTATGACTCCTTTGGAAAGTATTGTTAGTGGCAACTAGTGCGGCAAGCATTTGTCTTTAAAACGCGCACTCCGTATTCTCTTTCAGCCTAATAGTAGTAGAACTACAACTGATCAAAGTTGGTGGGTCGTCTCCCATGATGTACCAAATATCGGAGTCATGATCTGCGTAGGGCCAACCTTTCCGATTGAAACGTCTATGAATTGATAGGCACTACTATAGGGTATGCAGTTATTGCCTAAGATCGGATTCGACAGCGATATCCTACTAAAATAGTGTTCTCACAGTTCAAGGACGGAATTTCGGCATACTTGATTGGAAATATTTCAACGTCAAGGTTATAACGAATGGAGCTTGATCTCCCTATTCTAATGGGAAGTGAATGAGATGTCGTGTATTATAAGAATTGCTGATAAGATGGAGGCTTCGGTTCTATATAAAGAGTATATGACGTCAGCACTGAGGTGTCAATTTCGCAAGGCCGAAAATTGGGGTTCGCATGAACGTTTCCCTTGACAAGGAAAATTGACTGATGAGATAGACCCACTAACGTATAGAATAACCATTAGTGTATCAACTGTAAAAAAGAATTGGTCCGCGCAAATCGAGTTTTAGAATAGAGACCGATCAAAGAAATCTCTCATAACTACAATTTCGTCATTTTCCGCATAATTTAATTTTTTTTCAAAAATCAGTTTTATTTTCTTATAGAAGATGTTAGTCTATGATATTGAATGCTGCGATAAAGTGCCTTGTATACTAAATGCTTCGCACGTATGCAGATTCAGAATGCTCTATTCTCCGAATAACTGGGCATCATTTTTGAACTATCACTTTTTCGAGTAGGCCCGACTATTTCTATTGTAAAAAAAGTTTGAAATCCCTGATCCTCAAGTTCTCTACATGTCTGGAAAGAGGAGACATGTAGGTATTCGCTATCTTGTGTGCACAAATGGGAAGCAGTTGAAAAGCAGAATCTATGTGTCTGGATGTTTTCCCAAAAAAATACGATCTGAGTCAAATTTTTATTTTTATTTTTATCCCATATTTAGTAACCCAATTCTCTTTACCTATTATCATTATAAAGCTGAAGGTTAGTTCAATAAGAATTATTGATGGCAGGTCGTAGGTATTATCAACAAGCGAAATCGGCTAGCTCAAAGTGTGGCCTCAAAATCGGCAAGAACTTTCGCATCAGCCTTATACAACGGTACCTATGAGCAGTAGATATGCAAACATCTATCTAAAATACCTTTGAAGAAGACTCAATGAGCATTCACCGAACTATCGAGCTTACAACAAGGGATGGGGAAGGAAGACCATTTGTTCAGGGATTTTTCGGTCGTATTATGCAAATCAGACTCAAATTTGAGGAAGAGTTGAACTGACATGGTCTAATATGTGATTACGAACATATCCATGTAAACTAGACCTAAGAATTCACATTATTTGATCAACTCCTCCTATGAAAACTTAGACTGGGTGAAAAATCGCAGACTCTTCCGGAAGAGTTGGCTGTAGATCGGAAGAATGTGAATATTTTTCTGATTTCAGAGTTGGATAATGTTTCTAAAGACATTTTCGAACATTCGAAGTCAACTCTTCCTTATGTTTCCATATCAATTGCATAGATATGGCTTATGCTCCAAACGCGAGAAACGCCATTTTGCTCTTCCTTCCCCATCCCTACTTACAACGAGCAATGATTGAATTGATTGAATGGGAAAGAATCAACCCAATCAAGCACTTTCTGGGTATAAGGAACGCATTTCGACAAATAATCTTCGATCCAAGACATTTCTTATCGTTTCGAATACTTAGTTAAGAAATCGAGACCGGAAGAGGATCTAATCATCTACCACACCACCCTTTCGATTTTTAAGAGACCGTCCAGCAGAGATCGTAAAGGATGGGCAGGGGTCCCGGATGGGGAAAATGCAACCTACCCTCAAACTTTTTTTGTGAAAAGAGGTTCACGAATGCTGATCGCAGGCACATATATTTAAGCTTGAAAAAAATTTTCGAGGTCAAAATTTTTTTTCAAAATTTTGAAGTTTTTTGGCACTCAAAATTAAAGTTTTGATAAGACTAGCGAGAGGTAGTGTATATTACGTATATTTACGCGCTGATTCCGAATTTAATAGTTATAACAGCCAAAACTGTGGTAGAAAAAAGTTATGACCGAAAAATCACTTTTTTGAATAGAAAATTCCAAAAAACGAATTTTCAAAAAATTCGGTGGGTATTCTCACTAGGTTTTTCGGAATCTACATAAAAAGATAATATAAAATAAATTTTTTCAGAATTTTAAAAATAGAGACCCCTGAGATATTTGCGCTCAAACTTGAGCATTTGGAGAGTTTTCAGTACGGTATATGCCAGATATCATTTGAATTATGAGCCCGATTGCGAAATATCACGTGTATCAAGTGATATATTATTTCTCCACGATGCCATGAACATGACTGACACGATGATTTCATCAGCAGGTGGAAAAAATTTCAACATTTTTTTCGACCATGAGGGTTCATGGAATTTTCGCGAAAACTTTTTTTTTCAAAAGTCGATGAAAATGTGTGAAATATATTCATTAGTTAAAAAATAAAATAAATACACCATATTTTCCGATACACCTGTTTGATACGTTCATAATTTTGGGGTTGTATGGAATATTACTTTTTTGTTGTCTCTCGTATGCTGCATCACGATAGTTAAATATTGTAATATCAATCGACAAATAAGGTGTAGATATTTTAAATTTTAGGTAATACTCACATTTTATATAGTTTCATCGACTTTTGAAAAAAAATGTTTTCGCGAAAATTCCATGAACCCGGGTTCATGGTCGAAAAAAATGTTCAATTTTTTCCACCTGCTGATGAAATCATCGTGTCAGTCATGTTCATGGCATCGTGGAGAAATAATATATCACTTGATACACGTGATATTTCGCAATCGGGCTCATATTTCAAATGATATCTGGCATATACCGTACTGAAAACTCTCCAAATGCTCAAGTTTGAGCGCAAATATCTCAGGGGTCTCTATTTTTTTAAAATTCTGAAAAAAATATTTTAATATTATCTTTTCATGTAGATTCCGAAAAACCTAGTGAGAATGCCCACCGAATTTTTTGAAAATTCGTTTTTTGGATTTTTCTATTCAAAAAAGTGATTTTTCGGTCATAACTTTTTTCTACCACAGTTTTGGCTGTTATAACTATTAAATTCGGAATCCGCGCGTAAATATACGTAATATACACTACTTCTCGATAGTCATATCAAAACTTTAATTTTGGGTGTCAAAAAACTTCAAAATTTTGAAGAAAAAAATTTTGACCTCGAAAATTTTTTTCAAGCTTAAATATATGTGCCTGCGATCAGCATTCGTGAGCCTCTTTTCACAAAAAAAGTTTGAGGGTAGGTTGCATTTTCCCCATCCGGGACCCTTTCCACTTTCTCCTGGACGGTCTCTTAACCACAACATTGGCATACTTCGAATTATTTATATTTATATTGCTTAAAACTTTGCTATTTTAATTAGTATGTCAGGTGCTGACGAGAGAATGAAAAAGTTTGCACAGTGAAGATACGATATCTATTGAATATACGAGAATTGCTAGAGGAACAAATGCCATGGAGTACAAGTTCTCTTTTCCCTACTGATTAAACTAGACTCGATCTGCTCGCATGGTCGGAAATGCGCGTGAGTCAACAACGACAATAACAAGCGAGATCTATGATGACTACACAGAGCGCAAATTTGCTAGGAGAATGGTTCTCCAGGGTTTCGTTTGTTAGAGAACGGTTCTCCACCCTCCTCGTTCCGCACGCTCTCTCGGTTTCTCGCCGAGGCGAGAGAGCGTGCGGAACGCGGAGGGTAGAGAACCGTTCTCTAACAAATGAAACCCTGGAGAACCATTCTCCTAGCAAATTTGCTTTCAGTGTACTACACACAGAAAAAAAGGTCTTACATACGTCCTATAAGATTTGGGGGTTCTTAACAAATATATAACCCCCATATCTGATGGGCCGTATGTAAGACCTTTTTTTCTGTGTGTACTATTATATGAGCGAGATGTCTGCGTCAGAGGATTACATCACTCTTTGAAATTGTATACGAAATCGAGACTGAATTTAAAACAGGATTATGCGACTCTAATCCCCTCGACTTGATGAAAATAACAGCAACGGAAGCAAAAATATTGATGTCAGGTGATATTGCGTCGTTTTTTCAGGCACAGTTGCACATTGCATCTATTTGAATATGATTACAATATCGATTGCTAATTAAAGTGTACTACAAGTTGAATAAGTTAAACTAGCGATTAAGAGTTCTGCAGAGTGTATGATAATGAGAAAATAAGGAAGCTTATTAGCAGTCAAATAATTATGAGATTGTGCAATAATTATTCGCGGGGGGGGGTGTGAGAGCGAGTTCAGATTCATTCGCTGTGAAGAAGGAATTGAAGAGAAATATTGTACTTGCCACGATCTATTTCATGTGGAAAATTATCTCTTTCCGGTGTTGAATGCTTCTTGATATTTTTGCATGTTGAATCAAATCGCCATTTATCATGTTTTTAATTCCTAGAAAGCTTAAAATAAAAAAAAGCAATGCAAATAAAATACGACGTATAACTATTATGGTACGAAGAATATCGCTCGCAACTGCTCTAAATTTTGGAATTGTTTGTATGGATGCCGGTTTGGATAGTCAGTTGGACCAAAAAGAAATCACGGAATGTTGTCCCTGATATCAGTCTGATCAGCGAAATACTACGAAATAGGAAATACAACGCCGACCTTTAGGGAATTAGAGTGATATCTGCAGAATATTTTCAACGCTGGTATGGTATTTTGCAAATATATTTTCATCAGCGGGAGCTCTCTGGAATGGTGAAATCCGCATTGACTACCTTGGTTAACTATTGAAGAGAGTTTACTGCTATCATCTATAGCTATCGCCAATTGTCGGGGGATTAGGTCTCTAGAGAGGCACACCTTGAAGAGTTCCTGTGACCGAAATGAGTGGACTCTTGGTAGAACCAATTGTAGGGAGAACTGCTCATATCTGCAGTGTTCGATTTCAAAATCGTTTTCGCAATTTTATAATCCGTGTTTTTTTAAAAAAAATTCATTCAAATGACAATCTGGAAACTAACGTCCGTTTATGCAACAAACACAGAAATTACTCTTTTCCGCATTTTCTTATATATTTTTTTGTTTTACACATTTTTGATGGTATCATTCAATTACCACATCATTCCACAGGCCGGTCAACCTTCCAGAAAGGCCTTTAGAGTGAGAGAGCGTGTGAAATCGAGAGGGACTCTCTCACTTTTGCATGCTCTCTCGTCCTAACCCTGGTCTGTAGGTTTGGAATCATGTGTTACTGAATCGGAATCGCCGGTTCTCTTTCACAGTAGAGTGCGAAATGTGAGACCACGCTCTCTTCATTTCGCACACTCTCTCGCCTATCGATCGGTCTAGAGAGTGTGCGAAATGAAGAGATCGTAGTTTCTCATTTCGCACTCTATTTCACAGCAAGCACGAACTCGCACAAATTCTCACGCTCATAGTGATTGTGTCTCTTAAAGTTCGATATTTTTGGTAATTAACTTGATACAGTACGCCAGAAAATGAGAAAAAAGTAGGGCACACTCGCACGCGCGCAAGGCCGCGAGACTATTTATCAGGGAACGATTCCAAGTCCCGCCCACAAATTCGAGATTGAAGTCTACTGAGGCCTTGTGTGACAATATTTACTCTCTAATCGAACCCTTTTTCGGGAAAATGGCGTGAATCGATTATTTTCAAATTATCACTTACAAGGACTGAGTCACTCTCTAGTCTGGGGTTTGACATTATTCGCTGAGTCTCACAGGAAACTCAGAGATTGTCGCATGTATACCATGTTCACTCGTCGAGAATTTTGTCTCCATGAAGAATAATTCGTGGAGTGCTTCATGCATTTGTACCAATCTGTGAACTTCATAAAAATGACCACGATAATCCATTCGACATGTGTTTCCGTTTCTTTTTTAAATTTTGGGGAATTATCAAAGCAATGAAGTATACTCTTTTCACCCTCATATTTCCGGCTCTGCAGTAGCTTATCGTGCTCATGGAGATTAACCAAATACAGCCATATTTCCCTCATTCCTTACCAATTACTACGATCTACCCACTAGCGTAACATTGTTGATATACAAAATTACCTTTATGCTTTAAATGTAATAGAGCAGATATGTCGAATCCTCTCTACGACTGGTTTTATCAAGAGCTATTCCACTCAATTTTCATCGCTGCGACGACGACTTTCTCGCTGTTTTCCAATGGACTCCTGCTCTACATAATTGCCACCACAAACTCCTCCCACATCGGGCCCTATCGATATCTGCTTGCGGTGTTTGCTGGTGAGCAATCTTCTCCATAAATTTGAATTCCCTAATGCTGCGCAAATTTTATGGGGTGCAAGGTGCAAAACAATTGTATGCACCCTTTCATAACTTGTTTCCTAGTGAAGCTACATCTTCCAAACTTGATACAGGGATTGCAAGCCACGTTTGGAACATTTTCCTTTTTGATTGGAGAGATTTCGTTCAGTTTGAGCTGAGTTACACGAGTTTTCCACCCTTTGATGGGGAAATTTCCCCGAAGAAATTAGCGCAGCATAAGTCTAATTCGTTGAACAAGCGACCTATGATTCGTGAAAGCGCTACGAAAAAGTGCGCGGGATCCACCGCAAATGTCATACATTCATAAAATCTCGGATGAGGTAGCACGCGTTCATTATGAATGGTGATGCCGTTTTTTTCAGCCTGTGATCTCGTGACAACTCTAGGCCACGCGGGATTGCAAGCGGTAAACTTTTGAAGAGGCTTTATTTAATTTCAAACAGACAAATTTCAGTTTTGTCACATGACGTCCACCGGTTTCTACTTCTTTCCACGGCGCGCGGGAAAGATGAACCTTTTCGGATGTATGATTTTTGTTTTCATTTACTTCTACCCTCTGCCTCTCGCAGTTGGTGGGTGAGATAAGGATAGCGTTGAAGATGGTAGAAAGAAATAGAGAGTCGTGCTTACTTTGGAGCTCGCTATCCGAGAGAGTTGCCTCGCTGTGGAGGATGTAGAACATATTATTCCTACATGTAGAACATATTCTGTACAGAGTTTTTTCTTCAAATATCAACCTTGTCTATAGTCGAGTATAACACGGACGAACACTTTTCTTAGATATCCCACTCATGGGCCAAACCTGCACTCATCTCATTGCCGCCATGTCGAGTAGAGGTTTTAATTCGGTCCGGGTATTCGGGTAGAGACCGGTTCTTTTGACAATTAGCGCGGAATGAGACAAATCCGATATCCAGAGTCGGAAATGATTCACAATCCGATATCTTTTAACGCAGAGGGAGTCAAGCTATTTAGCTATACGGAAATTTCAGAAACAAGGACTTACAGTTCCAGAAATCATTGGAAACCATTCACCAACCAATCCTTATGATTCATAGGCAAAAATGATATTTCTTCTCAATCAGGGGTTTGTAAATCGCCAATTGATCTCTGAGATATCGGATAGTGGGCGTGGGAAACAATGAGATGTCGGATTTGGCCTCTCTCTCATTCTAAGAGGCGGGTTTGGAAAGTGTCGGATTGTCTCACTTTCAAAACTCTAATGTCGAGCACTCGTATTAAGTGACGTGTGCACTCCCCTTTACCGAAAATATTATAAATTGAGAATTATTCGCCGCGCAGATTCACTCGATACTGCATTACTGCTCATCTTCTTGGCGACTTACTACCAGACATTTATCGTCCTCGCCTATCATTTCATCTACCGCTACAAGACTGCCACGAGGTGCATTTCATTTTTTAAAAGAAATATTTAATTCTAACCAAAAAAACGATTTCGGATGTCACTTCTAGTGAACCAGTGTTACGTAACAACACTTGCATTGAGTGATCTCCCGCGAGCCCAGCCCGAAGATTGGTAGTACAATGACCTTATCGCGTGCCGCAATGCGTGTGCCTGCATACCGTGTTCAGCATATTTTTCAGATAAGCGAATTCTGGCGCCTTTCTCGCAAAGGCTGCTTTTGTCATATGAAAACCTTCCCAATAGAAAACCTTCCCATTTTAGCTCTATCTTCTCTAAAATCTTCGCCTCGTTTCAGCAGCATCTCACGCTCGTTCACCGATAGTTGGTCGAGAACTCGCTGGATCGCCCTCGGCGTCGTCGTGTACATTATTTATGTTGGTGGGGTAGTCGGAGGATGCGCGGTCGCCCTTACTCCAACCGAGTACACACGGTAATGCATCTATTGCCCCATATGCCCCATACTACATTGAGTGAAACAGTTATTCGTATAGTGCCATGGTAGTACCCATACATATAACCATGGCTCTGGTGTTCAACTTATACAAGACATTTTCATGGGTGTATTCTAGCGCCAACGTTCCTGCGGAGATCATGGAGCTCTATGGAGTCGACTTAAGAGATAAGCGAGCAGGCTTCACCGTTGCTGCCGTAAAGGTGGGAAGTAGAGTGCGTGAGACCACGGTCTCTTCATTTCGCACACTCTCTAGGCCGGTCGATAGGCGAGTGAGTGTGCGAAATGAAGATACCGTGGTCTCACATTTCGAACTCTAGTGGGATGGCGTGTACTGAAAAGCAACTACTTCTATTGCACACGAGGAAAGGAACGTTGCACACGAAAATTTGCCAATATCAAATCGCTAAAACCTAATAAAGTAAAGTTCAACGTAATTCATAGGGCTTGCGATTCAAAAATCACAAGATATCCTGTGTTGAAAATGGTTCTCTTTTCAGCAGCGGAATGCTGCCAGCGGTGAGATGGAATGGCATCCGCTCAATCTCTCAGGATTGATCTGCTGCGTGGCTCTGTTCGGGGCCACAGCTATCGTTATCATATTCTGCATCTACAAGACCAGCGCGGCTATACGGTAGACATATTATTTCCATAAATTTATTTTCGAAATTTACTTATCAGGGGTTGTATTCTTCTTCCATTTTCGGCCTGGCCGAAAATCATTTGCGGCCGAAAAATTCGGCGATGAGCCGAATTTTTTTTCACATTTTTCACGATTTTTTCATTTCATTTTGAGTTCATTCGCTCTTCGCTCCCGGTCGAATGCTTCGACAGAGAGTCCCTCAGCATCCCAAAATTCGTATTCCTCGTATTGATCTTAGGCTACAATATCAAAAAACTCGAATATATTCTGTGAACGGCTAAAGATTAGTAGAAAGTAGAAAGCTCGGTAGAAAGAGTAGAAAGCTCGGGAGTGGAGGCACCCCCGAGCTCGCCCCCGACCTTGCGGACTACCGTATCTCGACGGGAAATTGACCCATTTATCCAACAAACCATTAAACAGATATTAGATGTTATATGCATAATCCTGCCTTTTCATTGCGAACTATTACCTATGACAAGAGCGGAATGTTAAGAGTCGACAAGGTGGGGGGAGATGCCTTTCCCCACATCACCCCGCACATTCCGTATTCTTCTCCATTATTTTAATTTCTCTTATGTACAATGCCTCAAATAGCTAAATTAGTCATATCCTAACTTTGTCAATTCTTACTATATCATCTTCATGTAATTTTGTTCGATTCTGTCACCACCCCCGAGCTCGAAAAGAGGCTCCCTCAATGCGCATAGTGTTTGCTCTCGTTTTCTCTGCTTCTCTTGCTTCTGCGCGCTCTCTCGCCACCCCGCACCCTCGAGCTCGGGGGTGGGGTGGTAGATCACTGTCTGCTTCTCTCGTTTCCCCGCACTATTTTCGTCTCTCTGCTCCCCCCCACCTCCGAGGTATTTAATACGGCGGCTGAGCGACGGACTCTTGCGGCTGGCTTCGAGCGCGCTTGCCTGACGAAGGGCAGGTTTGAATGATTAAAAAAATCATTCTAATCTTAAATTTTAGAACAGTAAACGAGATGGTGATGAGGCGCCTCAAGGCTGCTTTTCCCATAATTGGCAGACTAGCACGCGTCCTTCTTGAGGTATCGCGCGCGCTTCTTCTTGTCTTCTCTATTATCCATCGACCGAGGGGTAGAGAGGGCGAAAGTGAAAATGAGTGGGAAATGGTGAGAGCAAGAATAACAATGCAGCGATCTCTGGCCGAAATCCATTCCGAAAAATGTGAAAATCTCCTTTGTCTCGGCCGAATATTTTCGGGCGTCAAAAAAGTGCGCCGAATTTGTATAGTGGAGCGACCGCTCAATAGCCGAAAATCCAGCCGAATTTTTAAATTTCGGCTCGGCCGAAATATTTTCGGCTGAAATTCAACACCGCTCTTTGTTAAACTAGTAGGCCGAAAATGAATTCGGCCAGCCGAAAAAAAATTCGGCCGAGCCGAAAATAGAAGAAGAATACCACCCCAGGAGGCGAAAAGTGCATTGGAAACTCACTCATTTACGAGTGAGGACTGATGCAAACACTCTTTTCAAGACTGTTGTTGGCTCCCGTTCTCCACGAGCAGTCTCAGATAGAGTGCAAAATGTGAGACCACGGATTCTTCATTTCGCACACTATCTCATCAACCGACCAGTGAAGAGAGCGTGCGAAATGAGGAGATCGTCGTCTCACATTTCGCACTGTAGTCTCAGATACTGGCCGAGCACATGTGCGCTGCAAAATGACTATAAAATATTGTTATGTAGCTGTCTACCCCAACTCTGAGAGCATAGAGGAGTAAGACTTTATCTACAAGCAACCAGTTGACGCCACTGCACGGATCGAGAGTGGAGAGGGGCGAAGGGATAGTCACGTATCTAATTATGCTAAGATGGACTCATAGACAAAAGGAGCGAGTCACGTGATAGGATTATGATAACTGACTAGGGGAGGGGAGGGAAACTACACAATACAACAAATATCCTACTCCTCGGCGAAAACAACCTGATTTGCGGAAAATTACATTTTCTGTTCAGTTCGACGGAGAACAACCTGTCCGAGAAAACGAGACAAATGCAGAAGAATCTCTTCCACGCGCTGCTTATTCAGGTATACCTTAGAGGCTACCTTTGAGTACACTATCTCTTCCTTTCGCACAGACCGCCGTCCCCTGTTTCTTCTCCTATCTCCCGCTTGCAACCATTCTCGTGTTCCCGGCAATCACAGGTACAGCATCGGAATTTCCCCATTGAATCCTCCCTCGAAAAGGCTAGGGAAAGTTACTAGATTTCAACATATAAAATCCACACAAATCATCACTTATTCTGCTACTTGGATGTTTAGTTGTGAGATCGTTTAGAGTGCTGTGAGGGTCCTCGCATTCTACATAGTGTCGATTCCCAACAGTCTGCGAGGAGGCTACGAATGATGTGTAGATTTAAAAAAAAAGAGCATGCATTTCTCTCTCTGATGATTGCCGAAAGTATGCGAGGTGGGGGTGGAATTGTTGCTTGACGACGAGAAGTTCTCTTAGTAAGAATTTATTTTAGGTATCTCGCTGGGCGCCTTCGGCAACGTTCTCTTCTCAACGACCGCCATTTTCCCGTCGATCGACCCCTTTTTCGTGCTCTTTTTCATAAAACGATTCCGCGAGGCAGTCGTGCGCCTCTTCCGACCGGGGACCATGGGCGGCAGAAGTCTCGCGTCGAGCGCCAAGGAACCACCACAACCGCCGCCGAACAACAACATCCACCCGAACATGACTGCTATGTAGGGGTCCAATAAACAAACTTTTATCGACAGAGTGATACATCTCAAATTTGCATTTCAAGCAAGCAACAAATAATGAGCAAATATGAACCGAATCTTCATCTCAAACCCGTCTAAGGCTACATGAATGATGTGTAGATTTAAAAAAAGAGCATGCATTTCTCTCTCTGATGATTGCCGAAAGTATGCGAGGTGGGGGTGGAATTGTTTTAGAAACTATCAAAACTGCTTGTCAGCAATTCAATGCGGGACGACTGAGCGATAGCGGCGGGGCTCGGCGAACACTAGTCAGTACATGCGGGTGTAAGTGTTGCGACGACGCACGAGAACGACGACTACAGTGAGCACCATGAAGAAGACGAGCAGAATCTGCCAATCGACAGATTATATAATGAAAGAGTTCTTCTCTTTATGGGAAAGTTGTATCAGGCTGCATACCGATTGAGCATCTCAAGCCAGGCCAGGTCTCTTTGAGCCGGAAAATATCTATTATGCATAACCACTTTTTCTCTTTGACTTACAGTGTGTTTTGATAATACACTCACAATAGCATAATCTATATATAAAATGAAAGAGTTCTTTACTTTATGGGGCAGTAGTATCAGGCTGCATATCGATTGAGCATCTCAAGCAGGCCACTCCCAAGTTCTGTTTGTTTTTTTAGTCATGAAAAATATAGTAGTAGTAACCACAAACGATTGCAGTAGTACAGTCAGAATTCGCCTTCCCATTCCACAGCAGGGAAATTACCTCGTAAGTGAGTGTTCGCGATCCTCGTTCCGTAGCTGTTGAGTCTGTGCCCGTGAGAGCGGACTTGACAACGGAAAGATCCGGTCCGACGTCTTTCCCAAATTGGGCGAACGAGTATATCTGAAGAAGAACCCTGTCTAGCCTGATCCCTTCTCTCACCTTCCTCATCCTTCATTCATATTTATATATTTCTATTTTCTTCATAGTTTCTTTAATTGCCGTCACACCCATCGCGGGTGTATCAAATAAATAAATAAATAAATAAGAAGAGCGTGTTGGTCATATAATTCATATGCTCAGTGCCGCTTACTCACACATTCACCCGACTCGAGGTCATGATTTGTTCGGGACATAATAACGAGGAAAGATCATGGTAATTATTACAAATTCACAAACACTCGTCCAAAGTGATAAAACTTTGCTCTCATGAACGACAGTTATGGCTGCAAGATAGAGCGAGGAGACATGCCGAGGCATAGAGAGAAAAGTACACGCTTCGCTACTCCACTCTATGAACGTATTTTTGCAAAAATTGTAGTAGCCTTACTTCAGATACTTGATCATCCCATTGCACGTCTTCGTCCGATGTTGCTGTGTACGGCGAAATGCGCTTTTTAAAGTCGAGAAACCGGAATTTCGCGACAGGTTTAAAGGGCTTCTCGACGCCGTCCTTCATGACAACCTGAACGTACATTGCCTTTTGAAGCTTCCTAACATAGTGTTCTGAAAATTGCCAGTATATATACCGTACCGTACCGTATATATACAGTATATCGGCGTGAGAGGGATTCGAAACACATCTCACGGGTAGATAAGTCGGCTAAACCATGATTCTAAACTTGAGGGCGACGACTTTCGAACACTAAACACCACAATCCCCTATTAGGCTTCGAGTGAGTCGTTGGCCAGCTTAGACTTATGGAGTCGTATAATTTATCCCAGTGAGACTTTTTCTCACCTTGATATCGAAGCCCTCGCTGGAGCTCCACGTCTCGATGGCTATAGCAGACGAGAATTCGGGATTGATTCCCTTGTATTCATCAATGACTCCGAGTACTTGCGCCACGCCGAGCACGTTGTGGTCGTGCTGCAATTGGAACACAATACTCACAGGGAAATAAGTCTACGAATCTAGACTTATGGGCTGGCCAGCTACGACTTTTAAAGTCTACACGCCTCGCTCCCCTCTCTGAGTAACAACCAACAAATAATCCTGTCTAGAAACGAACATTGTTTTCGTTGTCTTTCCAGATAAAACTGAGTGTACTTGTCACGCTGAGATGTGAGACAATTGGCACCGCGTTGCCTATTCCTTTCACAAATCTTCCAATGTATTCATAATAACGTTTTCTACTCAATTGGTTTGACACTTTCTTGTTTTTTCCTGTAGTTTATCGGAAATCGATTGCATGTCGCTCACCGTATAGTAGACTCTGACGCGTGGTCCCGTCTTCATGTCTTCAACCGTGTCTGCCTTCACTGCATCATCCGCATTCTTTGATATGATAGCCATAAGGGATCCGATGGCTGCACGCGCTCGTGGAAGAGAAAACTCCGACCCGACGCCCGATTTGATGCTCAGCGACTGCGAATTAGAGTTTGAAATTCGGATAGAATTGGAGTAAATTTTTTTCTTCGGAAAGAATTGGAGAAGAATTGGAGTCTTCGGAAAGAATTGGAGTACATTTTTTTTCCATTTCGCACACTCCATGCCCTATTGACAGGTGGGTGAGAGTGTGCGAAATGAAGAGACCGTGGTCTAACATTTCCCGAATTATAAACTCAACTTCGAATACAAGCACAGATTTAAGCCATTATATACATAATGTACGAGGATGTTGACAGCAGGGAAGATATGCAATTCTCTTATCGAATGAGCGTAGTTAGACCAGCACTACACAGAGAATGAATATACTAAGATGAGACACCGAGTATATGATATACTCAATAGTGAGTATATTCGCGCGCCGAGAGAGCGTGCGAAAACGAGAGAATATACTCAATATTGAGTATATCATATACTCGGTGTCATATCTCAGTATAGAATATACTCAATAGTAAGTTTATTCATTCTGGGTGTAAAATAAATTCTTTAACTTACCCGGTACTGCGCCTTGCGGCCTTCGCCTCTCGCGCATTTATCGAGAGCACCGTCCAATCTCACGAGAGGATTCTCGACCTCGGCGATAGCTGCCTCAAATAGAGAGTACAACTCGGCTCGTTTCCGATAAAAAAAGGAAATGGCATTTCCGATCTGGATTCACTGCTATCCCTGAAGTCACAATTGAAATATCCAGTCCTGACATTTGTTTCTTTTCGCCAGACCTACTTCAAAACGAACTACGAAACATTTTTCTTTCCCAACGCTGATCAGAAATCGATATTGGATACGGTACCTCTACGGTCATGTAGGGAAAAGCGGCGCAGTCGGAATAGTCCTGCACTATGGAATTCTTCAGGAGCGTCTGCAAAACGATGGTATGCAATGGCGAGAGGAAACCACTAATTTAAGTGCGAGTACAACATTTTAACGGTAATATGAATCCATTATAATTGCTCTTTTGAATCACAAGACACGGTAACGATAATTTCTATTTGGTATCCTTACCAACTTGGTTTTTGCTCGCCTCGAGAGCTGCACAAACAGTAAGTTCGGTAGATCACAAGAGTTTGTCTATTCGTTCGCCCACAACGTGCGATTTGAGCTGATCATTGATGTGCCAACTGCAGACTGTTTTACACGTTTTCTTCCTACATTCTAGGAACACAAATGAAAGACAAAGAGGTCTAGGAATGCAGGAAGAGTTCGATCGTAAGCACTCTCCCGACCCTCTTCGTAGGGTGGAACTCCGCTACTCTCTCTCTCTTTTACCCGGCAAGGAATCACCGACCATATCGCAGGAAGCGCCAGATTCGGCGTCGAGAGTCACATTGTGGCGTCGCAGCACCTGAACAAACGATAAGAGGGATTAGGATATGAAATCGCAGGAAAGAGCAACCAGGAAACACTCAGAGCGCATTGTAGCACAAATTTCAATACTCACCTACAGCAGCGTAACATTCTTTAAAACATCGTATAATCTAATGTTCTTTTCACTAACTTAGCAACATCTTTGTTAATGAAACTCCTTATATTGAGAAAAACAACGAATTTTTCTGCTGAGTTAAAATATTATGTAACAAACCTCACACCGGGAAGGCAGTGAATCGTGGACAATGAGTACCTGAACATTTTCGAAATTCAAATAAAATAATAATGAAAAGGCCAATTTGAGGAATACCTCCATTATTGTAGTAACTGAAAAATACTAAAGGTAACCTTCTCGTCCTCCTCGCTAGCAGTGGTGTATATGAGTGGCAAATTCGTCGTGTTGAGCGGTTTCCCTAAATTGCAAAAAAAATATTAAAAATTCATTTGTGTATTTCAACAATTACATAATGAGGCTGTGAACATGATGGTTGGCTGCTGCTCAATTTTCAAAGTCTAATCGCCATGACACGAGGACAAAAGATCGGCATTTTCGTGCAGCGTGGAGCAGTGCAAGTTGTTGGTGATTAGACTTCGGGAAATAACGAAACAACAGGTTGCGTAAGAGGCAAATCACTCCCCGCTCCCTTCATTTCTCGCAATCTCTCACTGCAAGAGCGGTGCATTTCTCTCTTATGGTCTAGTGGTGATCAATTAGCGTTACGCACCGAGGAATGAGAGGGAGAAGGAAGTAGCGGACATGAGCACGCGTTTGATGGGAGAGGAACGGATGTGGACCTGATTGTTACCGTAATCAATAGCCATTAAAAACAAACTTGAACAATTAACATACTTGCGATTTTTCTTTCACTGTGAGGGTCTAGACCCACAAGTCCAGTTTGCATCAATTCAAGAGACTTCTTAGGGTATTTGCTCCTTGATTTTAACGATTCTTCCACATCATTCCACAGGCCGGTCAACCTTCCAGAAAGGCCTTTGGAGTGAGAGAGCGTGTGAAATCGAGAGGGACTCTCTCACTTTTGCACACTCTCTCGCTCTAACCCTGGTTTGTAGGTTTGGAATCATGCTACCTCGCTGGGTTTCGTGCGCTCCTTCAACAGCCGCTGTTCTAAGTAGTGCTGGCGAAAAGCGAGCCCCTGTTGACTGGCGTGACGTAGTCCGTCCTGTAATAGTAATGGTGCGTTTATTGTCGCCTGACCCCTCAAGTTGAGCGGTCAGAATGATAATTCTGACCCCTCAGAACGTCCATTCTGACCCCCCAGAATGATCATTCTGGGGGGTCAGACGAGGTGGACTCCCAAACTATCATTCTGAACCCCCAGAATGATGATTCTGACCCCTCAGAATGACCGTTCTGGGGGGTCAGAATTGCCATTCTGACCGCTCAACCTGAGGGGTCAGGTGACAATAAACGCACCATAATGCCCAATAATATCACAATGCTTATCTGATCATGTACTCAATTAAAACGATAAAACATGTGTATAATATGGACACCACCAAATATGGGACACGATAGAGGGTTGGTGGCAAATTATCAATGTCATGCCCTCGCCGAAACCTATAGAGCACTCGAGAAAAAATAAAGACAAGTGACAAAAATACTTTGATTTGAGGAGATGTTTTCTTTGTGGTTGTCAATTATAGTCAATTATTTATAAAAGAAACGGGGTCTTACATTTGTGAGTTCTCCGAGACCGCGGGGAAATAGCGCAGCCGAATGTGCAGATGTGAACTTATGAATGGGCGCACGATCAGCATGTCGGATTACCTGTAAGCATGCCGATTATTTTCTGTGCACATTATCCCCAAATAATAATAGTAATAATAATAATAATAATAATAATATGTATCAGTATCGCTTTAGGGGCGCTGATTCAAGAAATTCTTGTTCTCCCCCCCCAAATCTGCCAGTGCGCACAAACCTGGCATTTGACCAGCACTATTAGAGAAAGATGATCTAATTTGTGGGTCGTTGATTGTTTTTTTCATAAAAGTATCATTGGTTGTATCGCTCTTAACTTACAATCTGCACTTGCAGCAGCCTCGCGTTGTCGGCGGCGGCAGCGGCAATAAACTGCAGCAGCTGCAGCAGCTGCAGCAGCCGTGATGGCGTGATCATGTTGCTGCAGCCAAAACGCCGCGGATCAGTATGATGTAACAACCCTGCGTTATTTGAATACGGTGAGCAAAGGCAAACAGGGAGTACGTTAACCTGACGCGTGGAGAAGCAATAACAATCCGCAAATGAACAATGAATTTCAAATCGTGGTATACAGCATATGCACTGGCAATGCACACAATAGTAATAATAACAGATATTCAAGTTATCGAAAGCTTCGCCTCTGACAAAAATAATGCTCGGCTTATCCGAAACTTTGTGGTTCACCTCATTGATCTTGCCAAATACCTTTAAAGGTACGAAGAAATATTATAGAGAAACCACTACAATGGCATTGATAGACACTAAGGTAAAATGTAGCATACTATGGAATGAAAAGAACTAATGGGAATTGGAAACAAGAGGACGCATCAAATTAGGGAAGAGGAACGAGAAAGAAGGAAAGGGCCGTGTTAGCGGTGGGACACAATTGCGCGTGCGTAATTCGCGATTTGATGCAGCGATAGGAGCATGGATCCACCTAGGGAAGTGAAGTATGTGAGATGAAACGAAATAGAGGGATTCTGCGAAATGTTATATCTGTGTTGTTTGCAGTGTGCTTTAGTCGATACGTGATAAGGCGAAGAAAGTGAGAGTTTCAAGGTTTTTGCGACAGCGATGCTATGAGACAGGGAAAGCGGCAAAGAAAGAATCAATATGGGAGGGGTAGATGATCTCTATCTCTAATATCGAGAGGGAGAGAGAGAGAGAGAGCGCGCGCGCGAGAGAGAGAGAGAGAGAGAGAGAGAGAGCTGAGGGGGATGGATGGGAAAGCTCTCGTGCTATGCGCGCCACTCTTGCAAGAAGAGGCGCCAGAGTTCGCGAAACCAAGCAAATAAGCGAGGTCAGAGCAAACTAGAAATGATTGCAGAAATTGTTACACATTTGAGAAAGTGCAATATGAATTACAGCAATCTCTGCCAAAAAAAACAGCACTTGAATTCATTAAAAAAGTGATTACGAAATAATAAGGCATTTTTCTCTCATACTGAGCGCAAGTTTGCCATTCTCCAAGGTTTCTTCTCTTGGAGAACCGTTCTCTTCCCTCCCAAGCAGCACGCTCTCTCATAGCAAATTGGAGGAGGTTAGATAACCGTTGTCCAAGCGAATTCGCGCTCAGTGCTGCCTTCGGTTCGAACTGGTCAGAATGTGTGATGGAGTAAGCCATGGCGTCGATGTTTGCGTTAGGTCGATGGAGTACAGAGCGACGTTCGGGAAATGGTCTCTTCATTATATCTCGACCATCGGCCATCGTCCTAGAGAGAGTGCGGAATGAAGAGGGACAAACCTCATCTACCCGACAACCCCGCAACTCAGTGCTGTCTAGCCACTTCGAGTGTCTACGTGTACTCATCTTCAATCTTTCTAAGAATTCAATGAAGTACTAGAGAGCAAGAAAACAAGATCGTATCTTCGTAGCAACGAATTGTAGCTACTTTTCAAAGGCGTACCGAATGTGTGCGCTGCTCTCAGAATTGCTCTTTATCAAGGAGCCAATGAAGGAACAACAAACCTTTCTCTCCTGTGTCTTTCCGTTCTTTGACTATCGTTGTAACAAGTGTCACAGATATTGCGGACTGCTAAAACGTCTCATGATTTTGGGAAAGTTTTTCACGCGTCGGTGAGCGACTACCCGAATAGCACAAAGCAGGTTGGACAGCTCTCGACTAGAGTGTGAAATGAAGAGACCGTGGTCTCACATTTCACACTCTACTCTCGACTGGTTCAGCCAACTGATCTTGCGACTTGTCAAGATCAGAGACATTTCGCAGAGAACGGGCGATTTCTTCCTAGCCTCTTCACCCCCGCATTTATCTCTAACTTTCTGTTTGAGATGGTAGTTCGCACCGTGCACTTTGCTAGTCCGCACGTAGGGGCGGCCTCGTGAGCGGAGAAAGTGCGAAAAGAAATCTGGAATATGTAAGTCTTTTATTGTTCCAGATAAATCCGCAATTTTCGAGAGGAAATGATGAGATTATCACGTAGCCAAATCTATCCACTAAAGTGCGAAATGTGAGACAACGTCCTCTTCATTTCGCACACTCTCTAGACCGGTCGATAGACGAGAGGGTATGCGAAATGAAGAGATCGTGGTCTCACATTTCGCACTCTAGTATCCACACCGTGAGGATGAGGGCAGGAAGTAATTGCAGAAGAGCATACAAATCGTTCCCATTTTAGAAATTATAACATTTTCGAGCGGCTGTCGTGTTCTATGTGCTAATATTCAATAATCTTATCGATTTATAAGCGCTGTTTATGAATCGGTATCTAATACAATTCTTAATATTAGCAGCGCTGCTGTATTCTCTCATCGCGAACTTTTCAGAGACTATTTACAATATTAGAATGTTTATACGCTCGTGATATATTAATTATCTATAAATAGGCTTGGCTCATCTTGATTCCCAACTACATACCCATTCGAGCTGCGATTTCTTTCTTATTGGACCATTACTGTACGGGAACATCGATGACTCTTGATTTCTTCGACGGCGCATGCTTCGCACTCGGTGGCAAACATCATTCTAATCCCCTTCATTCGGCGATGGTACGTTGTCCAAATTTCACGATAAAATGCTGCCCTGTTGTCAAAATGAGCTCTCTTGCTATGTAATTTGCTATCGTTGCCAATTGAACTTAGTTTAGTGCCACTGTTGACTTGCAGCACGCCTCAAATCATAAAATGCTACGCTAGACTGCCGCTGGCGTCTGCGTTTTGCGATTTGGGACTCCTGCTAATGGCAGCAACGACGACGAGATTTTTCGAGCGTTAGAAAAAAAGATTTTTCTACAACAATAAAAAATCAATTCGGTTGTTCCCTCAAATTTTGCAAGTAAAACTTATATGAATACGGTACGCCCCCCCCGGGTTACATTGCTATTTTTCCCAACTGCGACGACCACTCCATCATCAGGGCGATTGTTGTTGGCTGGTCGTGCGTTCTCGAGTTCAGTGGCCTTTGCACGTGTGACGATGCTGGCGCATTTTTGGTATGCTGTTTTTTCATGTGTGAAATGGAACGAAAGTTCCAGCAGGTTTTCAAGAGTACGCGATCGCTACAACAATATTCCTGCTCTGCTTCTCATTTGCCTGTCGTTTCTTATCAACGAAGCAGCGAGAGTTCCCTCACAATCAAGTTTGCGAAAGTGAAATTGCGAGTTGTTAATTTACTCGTTCTGTTAATCCCAATGACGCTCATCTGCATCACGCTGTCGAACAGTCCCCTCGTGCCCATTAATTATAAAATTCTTTCGGTCAAAGAATTGTAATTCGCGTTTGCAGAGTACCACGAGCTCTACGTTAAGATCGCATCATGATATGCTGGACAGGGGTAGGTAAAGGTACTTCCCGTCTTCGAACTGAGCTCGCGCGAGAACAGTGCTATTCCAGTAGTTCAATGGGCAGATTCAGTTTGGAGTGCCCACCTTGCGCCAGACCTATTTGTATGATGACCATTTGAGCAAGTTAGAATTAGCCATCATGAACAGCGTAGAATTATAATTGCGCAAATGTCGGGGGGGGGACTTACCATTCCGGACGTTAGTGTGTTGGTGCTGCACGTTAGAAATAGCGTCACGTAGGCACTAATTCTACAAATGAAAATTAAACGATTGTCTGCCCTCGGTTTGCGCCACATCCAGAATGATCTGAAATGGCTGACATACAATATAATCGACAGGGGCCGCAGTTTATTCAGACATGTAGCACTCACTAAGTGCGGTCTCATGGAGACCATACAAAAGTTTGAAAACATGCGTCTAATATTATTAAAATAACACAATAAAATGCATACATGGAAATGTACTGCACTTCGTACACCACCGTTCGTTCGGAAAGTCTGAGATACACGGGAAATTTCATGCGCGTGCAGTGCTCTGAAATAGAGGAGAATATTAAACTTCATAGCATAATTTTAAATATCGTTTTTTTTCTCAAATATCGAATAGATTCCTTCACAGGTGTTTGGATGCTAATTAGGGTTGACATACACACACACACACAATCGTGATTTTAGTGATTCTAATTTTCTCTATTTTGATTCCAACCCTAACTCTTATGCCCCGCAAAGTTGAAAGTTGATTTTCATAAAAACTCTTATGCCCCGCAGAGTTGAAAGTTGATTTTCATAAAAAGTCTGGATTTCTTTTATCCCCAATTTTTTAGTGCTCGAAGTGTTGGACAGATACGCAATAGTGTTTCGAACTCTTTTTGTGGGGGGAGCAAAAGAGCAATAATAGCAACTAGAAATTTAAAATCGAAAAAAAGATAAGTGGATTCGATTTCCTCATTTCGGATGCTCTCCTGCAGATTGGAAGGAGAATGACGAAATGAATCTTCAACTCTAGAATTTTGTGTGCCTGTTGTTCGTCTTGTGCCAGGGAACGCTCTGCGGAGTCTAATCGGGCAGAACAATGTAATAGGAAATTCCTGAATATATATTTATCAAAATTTCGAACTCCAAAAGCTGTTCGCTCACGATACTTCAACATCCTACCCTAGATCATGTGTGAAACGATGTTTCGGCTCTGTCATAATCTTCGAATCGCTCAAATGCTGACTCACAGCGAACTTTTCTGAGATTATGTTTACTCTTACTATATTTATATGCGCGTGATTTGGTAATTATTTTAACATGGTTCATCTCGGAGCCCTACTATCACCGTTTTACGACCACCTTCAACTCTCGAACCAAGGATGACTTTCGATTTTGTCAAATGTGCAAGTTTCACACTCGTCATAATAGGCTCGCTGGCAAACGCCGTTCTAATTTACGTCATTCGGCGATGGTATGTTATAGGGTGCGAAATTTGAGACCACACTCTCCTCATTTCGCGCACTCTCTGCACCGGTCGGTTGATGAGAGAGTGTGCGAAATGAAGAGACGAAATCTCGAGAAATTACAGCACTCCTCAAATCATGAAAGGCTACTCGAGACTGCTATTCGCGTCCTCGTTTTGCGATTGGTTGGGACTCATGCTAATGGCGGCAACATCAACAAGGTTTTTTTTTCGAGTGCACGATTATTAGTAAATGAATTCTTCTACAACAATGAATATCCATTATGTCCATATATGGACACAAGATGGTGCGGTCTATTATATTTTACGGTTCTAGGTTGTATTTTATCCCTAATATGATGGCCAATCCACCATCAGAGCAGCTGTGGTTGGCTGGTTCTGTGTTCTCGAGTTCAGCGGTATTTGCACTGTGGCCGGAGCCGTTGGATGCTGAATCATTTTTGGTTAGCTAATTTTCTGCATTTATAGACCCCAGAATCAGCGTAGTCCCCGTAAGTAGCCGGGTTTTCGCATTGGATAATCGATTGCTCAGTACCCAAGTTTATATTGGTTTAAACGAAACGAAATTTGGGAAAGGCTTGAAAGAGTACGTGTACGCTACTATGATGTTTCTTCTCTGCTTTTCATTCTACTATCGGTTCTTATCCATGAAACAAATCAGAGCCCAAGAAAGTTTGCAAAAATGACATTGCCCTTTGCTAATTTGCGCATTTAGCAAGTCTTAATGACGCTCATCTGTATTATGCTGTTGAACAGCCCCTTGCGTCCATTTTTTATAAAATTCTTTCGTCCACTGGAATGAAGAGCGAATTAATCACAACTTGTCGTAAAAGAAGACCGGACGCATCACAATTAGGGATGGTAAAGGAAGAGGAAAATGGGGTGTTTTTACTCGCGCATCATCACTAATCCTATGCAAATGAGAGGAGCGAACAATTCGTAATTGAGCTAGATCGATCGCAAATCTATCAGGGAACACTTTCTGGTATACCTCCGATATTTTCATAGACCACCGAGTTATTCCAAAACTCTTCCGGAAGAGTGAGCGTTTTTCTCAAAATCGTCGATTTTTAGCCCTTTTTCGGCATTTTAAGAAACATAAAATAATTGTGATATACAATTACCTACTAATGTATAGGGTTGACGTGTACTTCAAGAGTGAAATATGTTGAAGTCAGTCTATTGTTGAAATATTGACGAACATCCGACGATTTTGCGAAAAACGCTCACTCTTCCGGAAGAGTTTTGGAATAACTCGTTGGGTTCTGAAAATATCGGAGTATGGCATACCAGAAAGAGTTGTCTGATAGATTTGTGATCTAGCTCAATTACTTATTGCTTGCTCTTCTCATTTGCATAGAATTGGCGATAATGCGCGAGTCAAAACACCCCATTTTACTCTTCCTTTGCCATCCCTAATCGCAATTCATCGGCACACCATGTCAAGCGGGGAAGAAATCTCATTTGCGTGGCGCGAGTGTCAGGGAGATTAGGGGGCGGCGAGAGCGGCGAGAGTAAATCGATGCTAATTTGCATGTCGGATTTCTGAGATTCAGTTACAAGCTCATAACTCAGAGATAAGAGCAGCTGGACACAAGTTGAAAACGGTATTCGGTAGAGAATGTGATTCCCCATAACATATCAAAAAATCAAGTTGAACTGACCTGTCACAACTGAGTTATGGACAACATTTTTTTTTTTTTTAATTGAGATCGAAATCGGAAATTCGGCTCTCGTAACTCTGTCGGCAAGTGCATTTCCTACCTTTCTATCAAGAAGCCATATCCTTATCTTCACTCTCCGCGGAGGAGATAGAATGCGCGAAACGACGTTTTTTGCAAATTTTCGCGGGGTTTCTGACCCTTCCGATTTTTTATTAAAATAATAAGATCGAAATCGGAAATTCGGCTCCCGTAACTTTGTCGGCAAGTGCTTTGCCTAACACTATTTCAAAATGCCATGTTCATATCTTCACTCTCCGCGGAGGAGATATCAATTGAATGTGAGGAACGACGGATTTTACCTATTTTCGCGGGGTTTTCGACGTTTGTCATTTTTTTCTTTAAAAATGAGATCGAAATCGGAAATTTGGCTCTCGTAACTTTGTCGGCAAGTGCATTGCCTACCTTTCTATCAAGAAGCCATATCCTTATCTTCACTCTCCGCGGAGGAGATATCAATTGAATGTGAGAAACACTGAACATTTGTATACCAAAGAGCATGAATTTATTGTATGGGGGCCATGGGTGATCGAAAAGGGGTTGTGGGCAAGGAATTGCTTCATAAGTTACAACATGGCATCGTCGCTAATTTGCTTCATAATTTCACTAAAGTTTCGAAATCGAACAATTTCACTGGCTCGCCAATTTGAGGATTAGCGACGTATTTTGGAAAAGAAATGATATTCTAGTTTGCAGAGTACAATGAGCTCCACGTCAAAATCGTATCACTCTATGTTGGACAGGGTGCCAAGAAGTAAAATAACTCAAGCTATTTGAGCGCAATATTCAGGCATTGAGCATTCAACTCATGGCATCTTCATTTTTCTTTATTGGCTGGATTATTTTCAGTCTCAGTTTCATTCAGTTTGAAGTTTTCACCATGCCTGATATGACATTCCTTGCTATTCCGGTATTCCGAAAATACCTGATACAAAATAAATTTGTAACTAACAGATGATTAGCCTACAAAATGTCTGTACACCAATCTCAAACTTGTTCATCATCACACCGTATCGCAGGTTTGTAAAACATTTGTCAGGTCAATCTCATCTACTCTTTTTTCTGGTATTATGAGGCCGATTGCGTAATTATCGAACAAGCCTCGGTACAGACGAAAAGTCAATGTCTGAGGAAACAGTGGTTTTCGGTACTATTTGATGTGCTTATCAACTTGGTGTAATGACATGGTATGCAAATTCATGTGGAGCTCAATCTGGAGCTCCGAAGATCCGACTATTTTACTATTTTGGTGCTGTATCTGGATACCCGTTGCCTCCACCGAAAACTTCTGAACACAAACTAGGGCTCATTTTCGATAAGAAATATAATGGAAATATTTATAGGGCATTATCTCACCTTGTGTTCAAAGCGAATTATGGTTCTAGCGTGTAAGGAAAAAGAGCATGTTCTTACTTTTACAGAAGGTGTGCCGAACCATCTGTAGCCTACTTTTTAAATTGGGGGCCATATGGGTGACGGCAAACAAAGTTATGATTTTTCTACTAAAGCAACTTGAGGCAAAAAGAGCCGGAGAAGGAGAGAATTGTTCAATTTGCATGTAATTCCCCCTCTCACTCTCGACCGCCTAAGCGCGGCGTCTGAAAGTGAGAAATGAGAGAGCGAGTGCATGCAAATCGCACAATTCTCTCCTCAGATGGCTGTTTTTGACTTAAGTTGCTGTAGTAGAAAAATCATAACTTTGTTTGCCGTCACCCATACGGCCCCCAATTTAAAACGTAGGCTACAGATGGTTCGGCACACCTTCTTTAAAAGTAAGAACATGCTCTTTTTCCTTACACGCTAGAACCATAATGCGCCTTGAACACAAGGTGAGATAACGCCCTATAAATATTTCCATTATATTTCTTATCGAAAATGAGCCCTAGTTTGTGTTCAGAAGTTTTCGGAGGAGGCAACGGGTATCCAGATACAGCACCAAAATAGTAAAATAGTCGGATCTTCGGAGCTCCAGATTGAGCTCCACATGAATTTGCATATCATGTTATTACACCAAGTTGATAAGCACATCAAATAGTACCGAAAACCACTGTTTCCTCAGACATTGACTTTTCGTCTTTTCGTCCGAGCGCTGTTGCAGTTTGTCCGACTTTTACGCAATCGGCCTCTTATAATAATTAGTAGTTAATGTTAAGACAAAATGTATACTTGGTAATAGGAAGAATTATGGGAGAAAATGACTCTTTATCTTACTTTTATTTCTTTTTTTTTACATTTGTTTTATTTTAAATATCTTTATTTGCAGGGCTCTTGTCAGGCTTTTCAAGAAAGGGAATGTAGTAAACGTTGTTACCTTGGGATAATTACCATTTTATCGGATACTTTCATCAACTGCATAATAATATTGCATGTTCCAACTTTCAATGTTTGAATTTAAGTCGCCACGAATTGTGCACGAAAACGGAAAAGTGAGAAGAATAGCAAATAATTTGGCGTGTCCAAACGCTGTTTTGCTAATATCACGCCTATCACGAGAGGCTCGGCTCAGAATGGCATTATTCCGGCACAGAGCCCATTTTTCGATAGTAGTTTTTTCACGTTTTTGGGTGCCACTAGGTCCCACTAAGATCCTCGTGTGTTATTATGTCACGGAAATCATTTCCCGCTTAGATATAGCTACTGTAAGCTGCCACCCTTGAACTTTGGGGCAGTTTTTCGATGTTTAAATGAAGTTTCTGAGAAAACTTGTCTCTTAGAGCTAGGGCTTCTTTTCCATGCTCTTTCGATATGTCTCGTTGGTTTTTCGATAGGTCTGTGAATTTGCATAATAATTAACTTTTGTAAATTTACATAAATCTGTTCGAAAAACCCGCATTATTATTTCACTATCGTCTCCGGAATGTCGCAAGGATTCGAATGATATGTCTGAGCTCCCCCAACTCGGGAGATGATGCCATATTTCATCTGAAAATAGGTCATCTATGGAGTTTTCGCTCATTAGTTGCCTCTCGCACCGCTTCATTCGCGCGAAATGAGTGTTCAGAGTTTGTGAGAACAATGGAAGGACGGGTCATTCTTCACTTGAAAGTTGAACTACTCGGTGTGAAACGTCGAGAATCAACGAGATTTACACCTTTTCATATGAAATATATCATCATCTCACGAGTTGGGGGAGCTCAGACATATCATTCGAATCCTAGCGACATTCCGGAGACGATAGTGAAATAATAATGCGGGTTTTTCGAACAGATTTATGTAAATTTACAAAAGTTAATTATTATGCAAATTCACAGACCTATCGAAAAACCAACGAGACAGATCGAAAGAGCATGGAAAAGAAGCCCTAGCTCTAAGAAACAAGTTTTCTCAGAAACTTCATTTAAACATCGAAAAACTGCTCCAAAGTTCAAGAGTGCCAGCTTACAGTAGCTGTAGCTAAGCGGGAAATGATTTCTGTGCCATAATAACTCAGGAGGATCTTAGTTGGACCTAGTGGCACCCAAAAACGTGAAAAAAACAACTACCGAAAAATGGGCTCTGTGCCAAGCCCAGTCCGAGCCTCTCGTGAGAGGCATGATATGATGAACAGGTTAATTTTAAAAAAATGCTGATAAATGTATGACATCTGCTAAAATGCTGATCTACATGCAAGCGGAATTTTATATCGAATGCGGATCTCTTCATGTTTTTCGAGCTGCGATCGCTTTGTTATTCGACCATAACTGCACGAGATGCATCGATGTCTCTTGATTTGTTCGACGGCGCAAGTTTAGCACTCGGAATCATAGGCTGGCTGGCAAACGTCATTCTTATTTTCGCAATTCGGCGATGGTGTGTCTACGAAATTGTTGCCTTTAAGTGCTTGCACACCAAACATTATGAAAGGCAACGCTAGATAACTATTGGGGTCCGCGTTTTGCGATTGGATGGTACTCATGCTAATGGCGGCAACGACGATGAGGTTTTTTTTCGTGTGCTTCCTTCTACATGGACGAATGAATGACGAGATCAGTGCGCAACTGGAGAGGTAATCGTTTCAATGATGAGAGAGCCAAAGCATCACGGATCGAAAAGAACACACCCTTTACGTTCCTGCAGATTTTAAATGGACCTCAATGGGAATAAACTGAAGATTAGAGTTATGCCTCTCCATTCTCCACGCTCTCTCTACGGTCAGACAGTGATCAGAGCATGTTTAATGAAGAGAGTCAGACACTCGCTCGAAGGTCAATGTTTTCCGTTTTCATCATTTATCGTAAGTGAAGAGGTCAAAGTCAATCATATAAAGTTAAATTGACCAAACCACTTCTGGGGCCGTCACTGACGAGCTCCCCCCAGGAGGGGTATGACTGTCTGACGCTAAGGGAGCGAAACAGTCATACCTATAGTTTTAACTTATTCAACTTGTAGTACACTTGAATAAGCAATCGATATTGTAATCATATTCAATATGATCGGCTTTCGAAAACATCAGTCGATAATCAATCAACTCTCCACATTTCCGCTTGTCTCTCCATCCACATTTCGTATCGCTCCCTATCGTCGATTTCTTCCACTGGCTGTATGGAAAGGTGATATAGGTACCCGTTAGATTGCATACTAACTACCTTCATGGCAACTATATTGGCAATCTCGAGAGCTTTCCTCATTGCTTCACTCCTTAATAGGAAGACGCCGAAAGCAAATGGGAAGAGGGCAGTTCCCTCAAATAAAGAAATCGATTTTGCGAGACATACGGGTGTATTACTGCATGACGCTAATGTAATTGTGATACCATATTAACTTGAAGTACAAATTATATATGCATGGTTTCAGAAATAACTTCAAGAAATATAAAAATACATTCAAGAACTAACGAGCAAGAATATTGCCAGGAACAGGTCTCGATGTTGTTCCGGTCCCAGTTTGTGTAGAAATAGGAACGGTGTGATACTCATTTGGAAGAGGAAGCAGAGAATCATCAGTGGCAGCATTGTGGTGGACAGCTGCAACAGACTTCTCAACCAAGAATCTTCACTCATATCTCCAGAACTTTACGTGATATGCAGTTTGTTTATAATTCAATTCATGGGCACGCACTGTTGGACACCACTAACCTATACTCACTGGCTCCCTTAGCACGTTCTCTCCGGTTCGCTTATAGCTTACGCATTTCGATCCTTTGCAGGCTACCACTCTCAATTTCAACTTGTGCAAGTCGATCCATAACGCTCTGGAATAACCTCCCCTCCCGCCTAGTAACCGCCCCCAAAAACTCCTTCTCTGTAGGGCTCCGAAAAAAACCCAAATTAGTAACGACCACCTCCCGAATCCGTAAGTTGTGATTGTGACACGAACACTGCCTGATTCACCATGAAAAAAAACTGCTCGATCCTGACCCAAAAGAATCCACCATCATGCCAAGATAACCCTTATCACCCAAATCGCCGATGGAGAATAAAGTATTAAGTATTAAGAAGGGGGTCCGGAAAGAGAAAAAGAGTGTACTTTTGTGGCGCATTAATTGTTAGCGTCGCCGGTCACGTCGCCGATCTTTCGCAAAAAAATGCTCAAAATGAGAGATCTTTTACATTGGAGAGGGCGGCGTCTCTCTAAATGCGCTTTTATGGAAGTTTTAATCCGAACGGGCGGAGTCGCTCTTACCAGGACATTCTCTCTAACTTGAAATCGCTGAGATAGATTGGTCCACGTGCGGCGTCTTCTGTTGTTGACTGTTTTCACAATCAGCAAAACCTCAAAAAAATGATGCTTTGTTGGAATTTTTAAGAACAATGAGCTCACGACAACGCATGTTAGCGTGTTGGTGCCGCATGTCAGAACGAGTGTTAGCCGTGGAAAATTGTCTGCAACGGATAATTCGTTTCTACGCGACCCGTTCACGAATATGACTCACATCGTCTATAGTTTTGAGCGAAGTTCAGGGCAACCTAAAAATGGTTGATTTGAGGGGTTTTTTTTATGGTTTCCAAGTTACAAATACGAGGATCAAACGGAATTGTGAGAAGACGGAATGAAATCGCGTCTCGTAGGTGATTACGAATGAAGAGGCGATTCCTCGCTCAGCGGCTCGTTAGAGCGAGCCAGAATGCGTATCTGAAGTATGGCACAAATGTAATCGAGAAGACTACATCACACGAGGACTGCATCAATTTCTATTGATCAAACACATTTAACTCTGATTTGAGAAATTGTTACATCAAGAATCTCCAAACTAGAGTTTGCCTGTCAACCTCTGCACCTTCAAGTAGGCAATGCGATAGCAGAGTTCCAACTAGAGTGCGAAATGTGAGACCACGCCCTCTTCATTTCACACACTCTCTAGACCGGTCGATAGACGAGAGAGTGTGCGAAATGAAGAGATCGTGGTCTCACATTTCGCACTCTAGTTCCAATCCAGCAGCTTTTTTCCTATGAATATGCGAAAGGAAGACGATTTTCGGTTTGATAATAAGAAAGGAAAGGACGTACATTGCCATGTACTGCGTCTCGTGGACAATATTGTGGACGCTTACTGGTGCGACCGAAAAAGGAATTTTTCTTCTCGAGCATGTTTCTGAAATGGTAGTTTCTTTGGAAATGTGCCTTTTCTTTACAAAATTCCCGAATCTCCATTTTCCGTGCTCAACTGTAATTAAGCATATTTTGTGCAGAAAAAAGGGTAAAAAGGGCAATATGCATTTCAAATAAATGCTATCAAAGAGAATGTTTAATTATTTCTGTCGAGACAATACTGCCGTAAATTGAGGTGGAGGAAAAGAAAGAATCGGTCAACAAACCTTGCAACAAACATTCGATAACCAAGTTAACAGTACAGATTGCATACATAATAATCGATGCGGAGAAGAGACGAATTGTTGTTCTGAAAATGAGCTGAGATTTAAAACAAATCCAGTATATCAGAATTTCACTCGCTTTCTCTTCCTTTGACAATTGAAAATCGCCGATTTTTAATAGAAACTAATCAAGGCCAGTTTGAGAATAATTAGAGTTCTTAGAGCCACAATGCTATTCTCCTTATACGGAAAAAATACTCAGTGACTCGCATAAATTATATATTCTTATAATTTTTTTCACCTGAAGGAAGTGTGGAAGAGAGTTGTTTTTGATAGAGCGTAGAATATCAAAGAGTACATAAATACTGAGATAAGGGCGGCCACCAATTCAAGCGAACCCAGTGCCGTCTGCAGGCCAACCATTATGATTCTGAAACTACAAATGAAGCAATCAATCAATAATTGTGAAGCATGTTTCGAAATACACATGATACACACTAGCAAATAAGGAATCATTGTGTGAGGAAGTGACCAATAAATGGCTCTCATTGACTCCATTTAATGGAAGTGAAAAGGGTAAGCGTAGGTGGAAATGGAAATATGACTGAGTATAGCGTAAAAGAAGCACAGCGATCACGAACAACACTGTATTAGACTCGAAGAAGCGTGGCTTTTCTCGTGCCCTTGGCATTCAGCAAATATCGCTGGCTATTTTCTTTCTGTTTTGGCGAGTTTCGGCTCACCGGAAATCGGAAAATATTAAAGTACGGGAGCAATAAACTTAGTTATGAGTTGTTGTGATGAAATGAACTTTTTCGCGTTGAGGCATTCGATTTTGTGCGAGAACTGTGCCGGAATGAATAAATAGTGAATAATAACAAGACACATTTTGCGGGAATACAACTATTTATTTCGCAGGTTGCTACTATATTCAACGAATTCGGTTTAACACATGCAAATAACAACAATAACTGCAATTATGAATACTTATGTAAGTCAAAATTATACGGCCGGTTATTTTGTACAATTTTTGTTGTTGAACGGAATGCTCAATAGAGACACGTTCGGATAGTGTATTCCGGTAATTTGATCGAGATATCGGTAATACAGCTGATAAGTAAAAGTGGACAGAGAAGAATAGACTGCTACCTAGAAAATGAAAACATATTTTTGTTGCGAGAGCGGCACTAATAAGTTCTGAACATAATAAGCAAGTATGGGGATACATTGTCTACGTAACTTATTGTGAAACCACTTTAATACGTTTCGTTCCTCGGGTAACGAACGTATTTCGCGCCGTCACTTACATAAGTGAATGCGAAAGAAAATCGGGGGAAGATTCAGTTTTTTTCTCTCGATAGAGTGCGAAGAAGCAAGATATCGGGAAAACTTTCATCCACCGAATGGTGTAGAAATAAAGATAATACGAACCACACTTTAACTCTAAGCACTTCTAAAATTCAATTTTGTTGTTATTGACAAACCCAATAAAATATATATTTTACCAATCGCTGAGTTCAATAATCAGAAGATCGATGTTCTGTACTCATTTTGTCAATAGTAAAGGACTCGAACATATTATGGAACTCTGCCGAACAACAACGAACTATAGTGCTAAGGCTATAACAAGCCATCTTTTCTTAGATTTGTCTTAATTATAATGACAATCGTTTACATTGCTTTCTTAATCGCACTCACTCACTACAATATATCAGACTTTAAAGTAGAGTTTGAAATTAGGGTAAATAATTGGATTAGCACTCTTCATTCCGCACACTCTCCACACCGGTTGATTGGTGAGAGAGTGTGTGAAATTTTTTTTAAAAATTAAAAAAAATCTAATTCAATTATTTACCCGAATTTCAAACTCTACTATAAAGACAAGGGATGATCAGTGGTCTTTGACTGAAATAATAGAGAACAAAGGTTCCGGTTGAATCCTTCGTTATCCTTTGTTCTCCATTTCGTTACGGCCCACCCCTAATAAAGACCCCTAATTAAGACACAGGATACACTGTCTTTCAGGAGATTTTCCAAATTTCGTTTTGCCTCCTTCGCCAGTCCTCGTATTGCTGCACCTCCGTTATTTGGGTTGGCTAAAATATTATATTGTTTATTCGTCCAATTCCGGTTCGTTACCTGATCATTTATCATTCCTATTGAAATCATTGCTTTTCTCATTGCCTGACTTCGCAGAAATCCGAGTGCATATACAAACGGGAAAATTGCTATTACCTTAAAACTCAGTTTGAACCTTGTGGGACCATTACTTCATGGCGCTATTATCAGGTCGCACAGGTTATCAAAAAATACAACAAACCAGATAGTACACGGCGATTTCGGCGTTCCGCAGTTCCCTGTCTTGCTCGTCTTTCATAGTGAAGAGTAGAGGAAGCAGCAATAATTGGAAGATGATGCACATGTACGTTAACCGAGTCATTGCGGCGGATATCAAAAGTTTACTACGTTAATTAACTAGATTTTAGTATCTCACTAACAACAGTAAATACATGGGATAATTAGCAGCTACAACTATGACCGTTTCGCAGCTCAATTACGACAGTTTCATAAATTTGAAATATTGCGATTGTGTTTCTTCAAATTTTACAATTAGTTCGGATTTTTTATTTGTCGCTCCTTTCCCCTTGATTTGAGATCTAATTCATTTTCGGTAATTATATTCTAGTTAGATAAGTACAACTTTGGTGTTCGAAAAAGTTATTCTGGGCTAACCACTCCTTGCCCTTACAGATGAACCCCCCAATGAATCTTCGGCTAAGGAGCAAAACAATCATGCATATCATAGTCTTAACCATATTGCATATATAGTACACTTGAAATCGCTATAGATATGTTAACTAAATTCAATTATTTATTCCGTTATTTCCTCACCAACACATTCTCCTTTCCTTGGAAGCGAAGCGAAAGGTTGGAGCCGATGTTATTAGACCGTTTATTCATTCTGTTAACGATTAAAGTTGCCTGTAAAAAATGAATTTGCAAAAGAAAAATATGCATAGTTGAACAAGACGGTATGAACAACTGTGGCAAATCTGTTGTTACAAAAAAAACAAATGGGGAAGTGAATACAACATAAGTTTTCCTTTAGTATTAGCTTTTCTTTCGCTGCTTTTCTGCATTTCTATACAGAGGTGACAGCGAAACACGCGATTTCACAGCGTTCCCCAAGTCGGTCGACCCTACAGAGAACGGTTTAAAGTGAGAGAGTTTTTTTTAAAAAAAAAACACAAGAGAGACTCTCTCATTTTGCACACTCTCTAACCCTGCATCCCTTCTGTAGTGCCTACCGCATCAGCGTGAGATACAAACCGTAATCGTTATCAGCGTGTTCGCATTGCAAACCAGGTAAAGCGTGGCGGTTGGATAAAAAACTGAAATGTATAATGAATAATGCGTGAAAAAATGCGAACTCACATCTGATTGAATTTTGCAGAAGGTCAATGAGAATCTGCAATTACACTAAAGTTTTCTTTTCAATTAAAAAAAACTCACGAAGAGAAATACTATCAGCATTAGCCAATGAACACCGTGAAACCGATTTTCATACGAGTGTCTGAGGATGGCCGCGATCGCTCTCTCGGAGCATAGGAATGACAATGATAACCAGAATGAAAAGCTGCAATTTTATTACGCAAAAATACAAATCTCCACAAATTGGTCTGGAGCGATGGATACTGTGGAACTCTGGTTCTTTTCCCCACCTAGTATGGGCAAAATCAAATGTGCCGACGGATTCCCCCACTAGTCTGAAAAAAGTGGAGGACTATATGGGGCGAATAAGCAGAAAAGTAGGGGATAATACCAGAGCAAATTGGACTCCCGACATAAAACTATTTTCAACTTTCCTTAATAGTCAATTTAAATTAACTAGCCGGGATGTGTTGAGGTTAAATACACTATGCTCAATGCGTACACTACGCTCTATGCATAGTTCTGGGTGCAGGTTCGGTCCAGGGGGAGCTCGGTAGCCTGCTCCAGGTTCGGTCCAGGGGAAGCTCAGTAGCCTGCTCATGGTTCGGTCCAGGGGCAGCTCGGTAGCCTGCTCCAGGTTCGGTTCGGATCAGGGAGGTGGACTCGGTAGCCGGCTCCAAGTACAGTCCAGGGGGGAAGTTTGTATGCTGGGGAATGTTAATCTCTAAAAAGAGTACTGGCTTATTCCGTTGCAAAATGCTCGTGAGGTTGAGAGCGATCGAAAAAAGTTGCCACTACGCCACTTCGTGGCTCCGTGGCAACTTTTTTCGATCGCTCTCAGCCTCACGAGCATTTCTCAACGGAAACGCAGGATACCGTGTGTTTATTTCCCTGACGTGTTCGAACACGTTTCCGACATTGCAAAACACTTTTCCTGTGACCCCCTACGCTCTGCGAATCAATTAGAAACATTTTGAAATTTTCAATTTTCAGGTTAAAACGTGTTAGAACACGTTCGGACACGTTTCTGACATTGCAAAACACTTTTCCTGTGATCCCCCACGCTCTGCGAATCAATTGGAAACTTTTCGAAATTTTCGATTTTCAAGTTAAAACTCGGCAAAACAGGTGACAACGTGTTTCATGGTAATCAAAAACGTGTTAGAACGGTTTCTGGCACTTGCGAAAAATGCGGCAAAAGGTTTGCCCGCGGCGGGGGTCGAACCTGGGGGTGCCGGATTGCTGGCGAAGCGCGTAACCCACTTGGCTATGAATTTGGTTAAATATTTTTTGTAAAATTTGAAAGGTATTCAGATTGGTTATCATATGCAAAAGAATCTGAGAAGATTGATTGAGTTTGAACCGATTTATAGCGAAAACACGAAAACGTCGGTCAAGTGGTTAAAACTCGGCAAAACAGGTGAAAACGTGTTTCACGGTACTTAAAAACGTGTTAGAACGGTTTCTGGCACTTGCGAAAAATGCGGCAAAAGGTTTGCCCGGGGCGGGGGTCGAACCTGGGGGTCTCGGATTCAAAGTCTGGCGCGTAACCCACTTGGCTATGGATTTGGCTAATTGAATTTTGTAAAATTTGAAAGCTATTCTGGTCAGTTATCATATGCAAAAGGATCTGAGAAGATAGCGCGATTTTGAAGCCAAATATAAGGAAAATGCGAAAAAAATGTCTGTCACGCGTACGGAAGAAAAAAAACAGACAGACAGACAGACAGACACAATGATTTCCTATAAGTGTAGGAACATTTAAAAAAACCATACTTTGAACTAAAATGCAGTTCGTATACAATACTTATGACAGACATGTCCACCTGCGGCTCTGGGTAGTAGCGTGAGCAATCCTCTAAATATTCATAATGTTGGGAAAGAAAATAAAATTACATGCCCGACAAACCTTTTACGAAGCATAAAATAATCATGAAAACACTCAATAACACAAAGATTATTGATGAAACAGAGAACATTCTGTAGACTGTTCTGCAAGATTCGCACCATTTTCACACTACTATTCTTTTTCACACTAATACTGTGTAACAGTACTGCTCAAGTTGTTATTTATTTTTCTGATATTAGTTTTACGTTCAATTACAATACTGCACGAACCGAAACGAGGTGTGAAAGAGACTGGTTCGGGAAAGAACGTAAAATATGAAGCAGTTCATGATTACTGTAGAGATTGATAGTGCCGCCTCACACAGTGCAATGACATTGCGCAGTTCCATTAAACAAATATTCTAAAAAAACACGAAAGTTTAATTTAAATCAACGCGAAAGCTTGTAATCGAAGAATGGAACAACGCTGCTCCTTTCTGTGAGACCTTGCGTCTTGGAATGATAATCTTACTCGAGACATAATGAGAATATCTCGAGACCCTCATAACCAGACGAGCCAAACTGAGGGGTCAGACAAGTGATTCGACCACTCTGCGGGTAAATAAGTAGATTGCGTTTTGAGTAGCACTGAGCCTCCACCCCTACTACACAGCGAGTTTTTTTGTTTGTACAATCGCGTAGTACCCAATATGCCTGAAAATATGAACAGCAGAACTACTAGGGGGTTTTCTGATAACCGGAGAAAATATGAGAAATTCTGAACATAATGGGGAAGTAAGCGAACCGGTTGTCATGGCATTTTGTCGTGGAGCTATGAGATTAATATGATGTGTTATGCGGATAAAGCGCTCATTGCTCATATCTGGTTTTGTCCACCACATGTACTACCAGTGGCTCCCTCAAGTTTCCACACTCTCACGTTTTCCACCTGTTGCTCACCATTAGGGTACACTACTTGTGGAAAGCGAGAGAGTGTTGGAATTGGAGAGAGCTAATTGTGGTACTAGTAGTGGGCAAAAACTAGAGCTGTAAGTGAATGTGAACGAGTAATGAGCGAAGAAATCGTTATTCGATTATAGTGCAAAAACAAATGTGAGTGCAATAAGATCTGTGCATTTTGGGTACACTGTCATAAAACGGTTGGTGAAGATAGTGAATGCTTTCAATCTCGTACATTGCTCTCTTATCGCGCTCACATTTTCAAGTTCTACTACAACAACAAAAACTATTAAAAAATGGGTTTATTCTCGCTCAGGAGACTTTCCACATTTCGTTTTGCCTCCTTTGCCAGTCTTCGTATTGCTGATTCTCCGATATTTTGGCCGGCTAAATTTAATTGCATGTTTGAATTTGAATATACATTTTAAGAGACCGTCCACGAGAGAGTGGAAAGGGGTCCCGGATGAGAATTCGACAACCTACCCTCAAACTTTTTTCATGGAATGAACATCACGAATGCTGATCGCGACCGTATATATTTAAGCTTGAAAAAATTTTTCGCGGTCAAAATTTTCAGACATTTTTTCGTCGAAAAATAAAGTTTCGAAATACTTTGCGAGAAATATTCTATTATACGTATTTTTATGCGCTGGTTCCGAATTTGGTAGTTAGAACTATTGAAACTCACTTTTAAAAAAGTTATGATCGAAAAATCAGATTTTTTTTGTGAAAAATCGAAAATATCTTTTTTCCCACCCCCTTTCAGGTAAAGCCACCTATATTTTCGGAATCTACATCAAAAGATACATCATATGCCTTTTTATCGTAATTTTAAAAATGAGGATATTGATTATTTTTCGTTCGGCCAGTTTCTTACAAGTGTCTTACAGGTTCGTGTGTGGGCCAACTTCCGATGTCAAATAGACAAACATATTCAGAAAGTATGGAAACATGGTCTATTTTGATTATCGAGAGTAAATACAAGACGTTTCAAAATTTTCAAAAATTCATACAATCATCATAATAAACTATCAAAGATCAGGGTTCTATGACGAAATATTGTTTCTACTTTGAGCTCAAAATGTTTGAATTGCAATATTAAATATATGTTCTGTTGGTACTCTTCGATTTCATGCATTGGTTCATGTCGGAAAAAAAATTAAGACTTGGAAATGGCCAAAAAATGATATTCATAAAATATTTCTGAAAGTACCAGTGGCGTGAATGATGAAATATCTTAGCTGCGTAGTACACTCACAGAGTTGCATCAACTGACAAAAGGACAAGTTGATCCAACTTCTTCGAAAAAAAAATTTTTCTCGAAAATCACCATGAACCCGGGGTCATGGTCCAGAATCGCAAAATATTTTTTCTAATTTTATGGAGAACTAACTATTACTAAAGCTTCTTGATACTCAATAAAGTAACATATGGTGCTATACGTAACTTTCGGATGAATTGGGGAGAAATGTCAGAAAAATATTCATAAAATATCATTTTTTGGCAATTTCCGAGTCTTAATTTTTTTTCCGACATGAACCAATGCATGAAATCGAAGAGTACCAACAGAACATTTATTTAATATTGCAATTCAAACATTTTGAGCTCAAAGTAGAAACAATATTTCGTCATAGAACCCTGATCTTTGATAGTTTATTATGATGATTGTATGAATTTTTGAAAATTTTGAAACGTCTTGTATTTACTCTCGATAATCAAAATAGACCATGTTTTCATACTTTCTGAATATGTTTGTCTATTTGACATCGGAAGTTGGCCCACACACGAACCTGTAAGACACTTGTAAGAAACTGGCCGAACGAAAAATAAGGAATTATGCAAGTTTGAGATAAAATATCGATCAATATCCTCATTTTTAAAATTACGATAAAAAAGCATATAATGTATCTTTTGATGTAGATTCCGAAAATATAGGTGGCTTTACCTGAAAGGGGGGTGGGAAAAAAGATATTTTCGATTTTTCACAAAAAAATCTGATTTTTCGATCATAACTTTTTAAAAAGTGAGTTTCAATAGTTCTAACTACCAAATTCGGAACCAGCGCATAAAAATACGTATAATAGAATATTTCTCGCAAAGTATTTCGAAACTTTATTTTTCGACGAAAAAATGTCTGAAAATTTTGAAAAAAATTTTGACCGCGAAAAATTTTTTCAAGCTTAAATATATACGGTCGCGATCAGCATTCGTGATGTTCATTCCATGAAAAAAGTTTGAGAGTAGGTTGTCGAATTCTCATCCGGGACCCCTACCCACTTGTTACGTTCTCTCGTGGACGGTCTCTTAATGTTTTAATCAAAAACATTTCACCTTATCATTAATAATGCCAATTGAAGTCATCGCTTTTCTCATTGCTCGACTTCGCAAAAATCCGAGTGCATACAAAAACGGGAACATTGCCGTTACCTCAAAACCTGTTTTGTGCATGCATGCAGTGCTTCCTTAACTTTCTAGTACAACTTTAGGGATGCACATGATCCCAAACCTACAGACCAGGGTAAGAGCGAGAGAGTATGCAAAAGTGAGAGAGTCCCTCTCGATTTCACACTCTCTCTCACTCCAAAGGCCTTTCTGGAAGGTTGACCGGTCTGTGGAATGATGTAGATGAGGAAGGAAGAGCAAAATGGCGTTTCTCGCGTTTGGAGCATAAGCCATATCTATGCAATTGATATGGAAGCATAAGGAAGAGTTCACTTCGAATGTTCGAAAATGTCTTTAGAAACATTATCCAACTCAGAAATCAGAAAATATTCACATTCTTCCGATCTACAGCCAACTCTTCCGGAAGAGTCTGCGATTTTTCACCCAGTCTCAGTTTTCACAGGACGAGTTGATCAAATAATGTGAATTCTTAGGTCTAGCTTACATGGATATGTGTCGTAATCACATATTAGACCATGTCAGTTCAACTCTTCCTCAAATTTGAGTCTGATTTGCATAATACGACCGAAAAATCCCTGAAAAAATGGTCTTCCTTCCCCATCTCTATTCAACTTGTAGTTGCACAATTCACAGGTTGTATAAAATAAATTCAATATAGTTTATAACAAACCAGATAGTAGACGGCGATTTCGGCGTTCCGTATTTCCCGGTTTTGCTCCTTTTTCATGGCAAAAAGAAGAGGAAGGAGCAGTAATTGGAAAGCGACACACATGTACGCTAGCCTAGTCATGGCGGCGGATATCTCAAGTTAAGTTTTTTTTAAAAGTTAATAAATTAAATATTCGTATTATTATAAATATCATTACTCCGAAACACAGGGACACAGGAAAACACAGGATTTACCGCCACAGGGCGGAATGGCCGAGCGGTGTAAGCAACTGCTAGTCATTCGAAGGGTCACGAGTTCGATCCCCGCCCATGCCAACCAAGCCTTCCATCCACCCCGGGGCGGTAAATTGGTAGCATCTTTGATTGCGAAAGGTAAACGTGCCCTAGATGCCTTGGGAAAGCTTGGGTTACGTAATCCCTCGTTGCAGCTGGCTTACCGGCTTGCCCCATCTAGCGTGGTAGCTTGCTACTGTAAAATCGCTTGACATGGAACAACTTTTCCTTTACTCCGAAACAATATCAGCTAACTATAACTCCATTACCGGATCACAGGTAAATTGTACCACCTTCATCACTTTTGTTTCCATATTTCCTCACCAATATATTTTCCTTCACTTGGAAGCGAAGTGACAATTGGTCACCGATGTTGTTTCGCCGCTTATTCACCGCATTTACGATTAATGTTGCCTGAAAGACATTAATCGTAAACAGGGTGAATAAGAGGCGAATTTTGTGTATTAAGTACATATTGCGGTCACAAACCGTAACCGATGTCAGGGTATTCATGCTGCACACAATGTAAAGCATGGCGGCTGGGTAAATAACTTTTTTATAAAGCGCTAAAAAAATTGAGCTCACATCTGATCGAATTTTGCAGCACGTCAATGGAAGTCTGCAATTATACTTACATATTTTTGAAATTGTTTAAATTACTCACGAACAGACAGACAATAAGGAGTTGCCAGTGGATACTGTGGAAGCGAATTTCATAAGAGTGCCTGAAGATAGCCGCTATAGCCCTCTCGGAGCACAGGAACGATAAAGATAACCAGAATGAAAAGCTGAAATTCTGGCTGAAGTATTGGAAATTGTGGTAATTATAAATATCTAAGAATTCGTGTGGAGAGATGGATACGGTGGAAAATTCTACTCCACCACAATACTAAAAAATATTTAAAAAAATAAACATCATACTTTGAGCTATAATGCAGTTCGTATACAATACTTATGAGAGACATGTCGATTTGTGGCACCGGGTAGGAGCGTAAACATTCCTCTTAATTTTCATTTTTTTGGCAAAAATATGATGCTCGATAAACCTTTGATAAAACATAAAGTAATCATAAAAATACTGAATAACACAAAGATAATCGAGGAAACAGAGAACATTCTGTAGACTGTTCTGCAAGATTTGCAACATTTTTTACACGGCAGGCGGAATATTAGGATATTACGAAGGATTACTCTTACTTTTCAACTCCAAATTATTTTGCTTTGGCTTTAAACTAACCGAAATGAGGTGTGAAAGAGATTGGTTCGGGAGAGAACGTAAAATATGAAGCAGTTCATTATTACTGTAGAGATTGCAAGTGTTGCCTCACACAATGCAATCACATTGCGTAGTTCCATTTAACTGAAAATATGAAATCTCAAATCAAATATTTTCTGAAAATGCATTTGCGATACTTCGCAAGTTGAGCGTTTTGAGCGGACAAGAACAATAACGCCATTTTCGTCGGCAAAAATAGCAATGTCACCGATGTTTTGCAATCAGTGATTGTAGGCCCGTGAGGACAAGAAATATTTTGCTAATCTTAGGTAACATGGTGCAATTCTTAGAAAAAAAAACGAGCCAAGAATTATGCGGGGGCATAAAACTCGATATTCTTACTAGTATTGGTCAAACAGGTGTCGATCTCCACTTCTTGCCTACTCTCAACAACGCCCGGTAGATGAATGAGTGTGCAGGATGCATAGACCATTACCCATTTCCCGCTCGCTGATGTTTGCGCTCCGGGTTTATTGCGTTTGCGGAGTCGGCGGTATATTAAATCTACTCTGAGCTCGAAATTCCCCCGGGAAATGCATAGCATTTTAGAATTCTGGTTGAAAAAAAAACAAAATTAAAGCATTAAACAAATATATTTCCGGCAAAGTTAGCTTGGGAGACGAGCGCCAAAGATCCGCATCACTTTGCAGCACCCCTAATTATGAGTAAGTGTGGCTCTAAAAGCGTCTAGAGCAACAAGCACATCATGAATTATACTAGGAAGTGTATGCGAATATTGCTATTCTCATGCAAGTTATTGCACACATTTATCAACCATTAGTGGGTGAGGCATATATTTGCATCTGAAGAATGACTTGGATATCTCTTCCGATTTCCATTACAATTACAGCTTTTTACTGCATAATCACTGCGAAATTGGTCGCTTCTTCGCTTGTGAGTGAACGGACGACACTGTCGTTTCGAAGTGAGACTTGGGAGAAGAAATGAAGCTATCGAGTCTAAAAAGGCACATTTCGAAAAAAATTGTTTTTCATCGTCTGTGTCAAATTTTGTACATAGATTTTAACGGTAAGTTGAAATTGGGTTACTCGCCTGAGAAACTGCAAGAGTTTGCGCTGAAATTGCTTTGAAAAGATGATGAGGAGGTAGGGAGGCGTGCACGAGTAGAGATCCGTCGTGGCGTTGTAGAAAAGGTAGAAGATACGCACTGGTTTCTGAATGTTAAACAATATTTTAAATGCTAAATTTTACCAAAAAATGTATAAAAAATGGAAGAATACAGACCAAATTGAGGGAGGCGCTGGACTGCACCTTGGCGAGAAATGAGATTACCACGAACGCGTAGCACATAACCTGGAAAAGAATAATAATCATAGGGCTTTTTGTATGATGATCTCTTGAATACGTAAAATAAATAGGAAAATTAGAGCGTGCCTCCATCACACAAACGATGACTGCCATGTAGAGCAGTCGATGCTCCTGTCGCTGCTTCTCACGCGCTAAGCGACTGTTGAAAGTCTGCAATACACATCCGTCTCTTGTTCCCAGTTCACAGTAGAGAGCGATATGTGAGACCACGGTCTCTTCATTTCGCGAACTCTCTACACCGGTCGGTTGATGAGAGAGTGTGTGAAATGAAGATACGATGGTCTCACATTTCGCACTCTAGTTCTCAGTTATAACTCTTGTACATTACCCTGACGGAATAAAGAATGAATGAATAATTAATGGTACAGGTAAAGGTACTCCTAGTCTTCGAGTTGCGCTCGCGAGAGAACACTGCTACTGCTAGTCTGTTACAATACAGATAATTCACGAAATTAGTCTTTCATCAGGCCGAAAATACTTGATTGCGTTGCAGCAATACGCACAGTTTTGGAGCAACCTGGTAACCACAATGTCGCTAGTAGGTGACACCGACTTTGTATGAGAGCGTAGAGTTACGAAGGTGTGAAATTATCAAAATAATGGCTATTTTGAGTGTGAATGGAGGCGGGAAAAAAGCAACATGAAATAACGGCGGAAATGAATAAAAATACAATAAACAATGAGTAAGTGCTACTCACCACATTAATCTTGCGAAAATGGACGAGAATAATCGAGTAGTTAATGATCATGAACGAAACAACAATTGACGCCATTCCTCCTGAATTTAGGAAATAAAAAAAATAAAAAAAAAATAAATAAATCAAAACTCCGTCGCTGTATGTGAACGCACCTGCCAAGTTGTAGTTGAACTTCTTGAAGCTCTCGTCTCCAAACTGAAAGAGCACGGATTTGGTCAACACGAGTTTGTTTATACACATACAAAATAACATTAAAATCATATCAAAAACGTCAACCCTATAGCAGTTCAAGGTTAGAGTTTATTTGTAAAACACACTTTTTCAGTAAAATATCGCAAATTACCATTGTGTAGCATCCGCCAATGCCGTTATCATCATAGTAATAGTGCGAGAAATATATGATCCCTCCGAATATCGTGCCTGGCACTATCTGCAGGCTGTGCGCAAAGTAGCAGAACCGATTCGAGCCCCACCACTGAAAACAGCAAAAAACAAGAGGAGGTTCTTTTTTAGGAGTTTTGGACTTTTCAAGAGTTTTTGGGATATTTTTAGGAGACTTTTTTTTGGAGTTTTTAGGAATAGTAGGATAGGAGGTTCAATTAAGTGCTGGTTCATATGTGTTCATAGGTTAATATGTGGGTCCACAAGATAAACATACTTCTTATTTTAAAAAAATGATTTTATGGAATTAGTTATGTATTTGAAATCTAAAATGAATATCAGCAATGTCCTCCTACTCACTGTTCTGAATATAACTGGGAAGACGAGGGCGGTCAATCGATTAGCGCCAAGCAGAATCGCTGTCCAATTTTGTGCACAACGAATGCCCCAAGACAACGCGAGATACGTCTGGAAACGGCGATTGCAGCATCAATACGCAATAAAAATGTCATCCAATGATGAATTTTTGGTTGTAATCAAACAACAAGCAAACGGGCATATCTTCCATGCGATTTTTAATGTTATTCGATAGTTATTGGACGCATAAATTCAATTGTTACATCATCAATATTCAATCGCTCACCTCGCCGTACAACGTGCTGGACAGGTAAATGTTTAGCAAATATCCGTGAGCCGGCAAAATGCCCAGAACATAATTGACCAAAATTGCGAAGATATCGATTATGCCTCCGACCTATAAATGTTTTGACGATTTTGTGTCCTTTCCTAGAGTTTTTAACGCGTTACTCATTTGTTGCGAAACTCATTCGCCTCGTTTTTCGGTATATTTTTTAAGCGCGAGGTCCGCATACAGCAGGTGGGGAACATCAGAGTAATACAGACTTCTCACCATACAAATGCGGTAGAAGGAGTTGTTCTGGCCCGGTTGATAATAGCCGATTGATAAGAGGACGACTACCGTAATATACAGCGGCAGGGTAATCGCGACGAGCACAATGCACGCAATGGGAATGACTGAATCCGCGACAAGGAAAGCGGACTGCCAGAAGGATACGGTAGTGTTCATCTCATCACTGTAAGCTTCGTTATTGATTGATACCGAAAAGAGGAGACTCACCTTGTTAAGGGATCCAACACCACCAATTGGTGGGCGTGTGCCATTTCTGGTATTGAGCACGAATATCAATAATTATATGTTGGCGATTCTGAGGGATGCCCGCGAATTAGGAACCCGAATCTCTTCAATTCGCATGGTCTGTTCAGAAGTAGGCGGTGAGTGAAAACACCTAACTGAAAAAAGATCACCAAAGTTCACGCGAAATTAATTGCTCAAAATCTAGAGTTTAACACAAGTTTCAATCTTCTGGTCACAATTGGTATCTCTCTAACGACGCCTATTAGTGAAACGTGGGGAGAAACACTCGTTTCTGACGGCCTTTTGGCACGTGCTAAATGCTGTGTAGGTGTGGTTCTTGGTGAGTTCAGCAGCAGGTGAATTCGTTTTACGAAAGTGTGAACGACGCATCGACTGTGCCTGATGTTAGGGAAAATTATAGAAGCAAACATAATGCCCGTATGTCCATCTCTCCCATTTGCTGCAGGGATGAACATGGATCGGCTTCCCGTAGAATTGTTCTCTCACATTGTTCGTTTTGTCGAAGCAAGGGATCGACTCAATCTCCGCCTGTGCAATCGCGCGCTGCGGTCGGCCATTGCTCAATCGTATTTGCACGTGACACCAAACGAATACAAGAGATGCAGTATCATGCTGCGAGATGTGAGTCTTATTGACAGCTCCATGATCGAAAGCTTAGATAACAACGTATTTTTCAGGAACTTTTTCCCCTAATGAACAATAAATCAACACAATATTTAGTCGCTTTAGGGGCGCTTTCAAACGAACAAACTACATTAATGTACACAAGTGTTGAGTGGTTCGGGCAGTTCACGTTGGCGCTGAACGAGTCGGCACTTAATATTCGCGTGCCAATGGGCGAGTGGGACGAGCTCTTACGCGTCCGCAAGGCGTTGTTCAACCGCGCCCACGCAGTCCACCTCGACTTCCTCAATGTCAGTTATCTCATCAACAAGTCAAAACCTTCAGCACGTGGTCAGTACTAGAGTTTGAAAAGCAACGGTTCAACTAAATGAATAATATCGAAATCGGTCGATTTCGAGGGGAAGAAGTGTCGTGACTTCTGTGTTGTGTATGGTGTGTATACTACAATAGAATAATTACTGAAATAACAGACTTTATTAAAGACTATGCTTATGATTTTCCTTTTTTGAGGTGGATTTCAACATCGTTCCATTCGATTTCATCCTCACTCTAATCGACGGATTCATCATCGAGCGAGTGTACATTGCTGTGCTCAAGGACGAATTCAACGAAAAGTACTACTTTTAAAATATATAAATTTGTTTCGTCGAATTTCTTGTAGCGACCGCTATTCGCCCGATAAGTGCTACTCGACCGACCACCGGCAATTCCGGAGACTTTTCTTCTTCTTTTTACAGAAGTCTGCTACGATTGATCGATCACTTTGGCAACAAGCAGCTCACTCTCTACATGCACGATTGCTCCCTGAGCATAGAGCGCTTGCTCTCTCTCAAGTCCGGTACGGAACTGCAGATTATTGGGGTGCGATATAGTAGTGGATCGTAAACATATGCTAATGCTGCTTCATAATTAATCATTTTCAATAAAAATAATATTATTGTAATATTTAATAGGACGTCGGGTGGAGCGCGGATGACGCGCTGTTGAAGCGTCTTACGATCAATAAATTTCGCATGCTGCGTGTTCCAGTAGTGCTCAAGTCAGCAGACACCGTACTGGATGTGATCGAGGTAAATTCACAGTTTGCAAGATTATTCATGTCAAAAAGTATTATAGAAAGTAAAAACGCCCTCAAAACAGCAAGCTCGACCATGTTTCACTACTTCTCTACACTCAGAAAAAAAGCATGGGAGTTAGCAAATGAATTGCTTACTTTTTAGCATAGAGAGCATGGGAAATGAGGAGAGCGTAAGTAATTTATTTACTAACTCGCATGCACGGTGAAGTAATTTTTCTCTGAGTGTACTCAGTGAAGTCTCCAACTTTCCTTAATCTGGAGATGTTGTCTCCAGCTGAGAGAGCATGAGAACTCGAGAGGTGGAGAGATCACTTCTCCTTATAATTGGAGATGTGAACACTCCAGAGTAAGGAATGCTGGAGACTTCGCGCTCTGAGTAGAAGTCGCTCGAGTATCAATTACACTTTCATATCGCGCATAATTTTGAAGGAAAAAATGTGGTGAAAATCAGGCACAAATTAGAAGCACGTTGCATCATTTCGTGCACTATCTTTGATGTTAATTAATTATTTTCCACATTTCAAAACGTCACTTTTCAGATCGTCTCAACTAGTGACGCTCGACAGGATGTTGTGGTCAAACTACCAGAAGCGCAATTCTTCTCTTTTCTCACATTGATTGGACTGAGAGAGGAGGGACTGATCAAGTTACCGCTGTGTGAGGTAATTATAATTGAACAATAACAAGTCTGCCATCGGGCGTCGTCTATAATAATAAGGAAAATTTCACTAACATAAAAATCATTTTTAAACACAATTTTTCGTTGTTTTGCAGTTCCGTGTGGAAAAGCACCCGAAGATTCCTCGTGACTACACGCTCTTCTATAAAAACGCAGCCATTCGAGTAAATCACCGAAAAGAAGATGACAAGACTTTGATCAGTTTGATAATCGATAACTCAGTCGTAGTCGGTGGATGAATTTTTGTGTTATCTACTTTACCGTGGATTTGTTACCTTATGAAGACACATGTTCGAAAAAAAACATCATTTGTTTAAGCGTCAAAATTCGCCGAGAGAGAGAGTGTGCGCAAAGTGTGCTTGAATTGAGTGTGCGAGTACACGTTGTGAAACGCACGCCTTGGTGACTCACTCGCGCGGCGCGTTTTCCGTTGCTTCTCGTCGCTCTATTTCTCCCCCCCCCTCTCTCTCTGTCCAATCTTTCTCTCTTTCCTTTCCTTCTCTCTCTCGATCCCTTCTCTCCCCTTTCGCACTTTCGAAACTGTTCGAACACGGCGCATCCTGAGTCAACCCCCCAACTTTCCCAGTCGTGCTTCCGCACATGTTGATGTTACTGTCCCCTCGAAGCCCGTCCACCTTCTTCCTACTTGACGTGACAATCACTCTCACACTGTTCGGTCATTTCGACTCGCAAAACTTTAGCATCGCCAAAGTTCTCGAGGTATGGCGTTTTCAAATGAGCTCACTCTCTAACAACGAGGCGAAAAAGCATTCGGATCATTTGTACGTTGAATAGTCTCTAAGAACGGCTTGCAGCAGCTCAATGCGGTCCCATCTTATTCCATCTCTTCATCGCCTCTGGACTTTCTACTAATTTCTGTTATTCGACTCGCCCTCTTCGCTGCATCCTTTTATTTGCACTCAATCGAAAAGGTGCGCAACATTCGACAGTCCATGAAAAACTCGCGACCTAATTACCCCGGAGGATGGCGAGAGAGCATGAAGAAATGAGAGGTATCCAAACGCTCTCTCTCATTTCCCCACGCTCTCTCGTCACTCCGCATCCCACACCTCCGAGGACTTATGAAAGTGCTCGTCCCGACCCATTTCCGGAATGTTGAGATTAGTGACGTCATCGATTGGTTCGTTGACTCTATTTGTTCAGTCATCGGTCGTTACGCGGCTCAACAAACCAATCTCCGCGTTCTGTGTTGCCTCGGTTTCTTTCGCATTGCTCAAGTACCTTCTTTTCTCTGAACAGGAGCGGTTGCTAGACTACGCCGGTTAGTCGAAGATCTTGGAGAAAACAGCATATACGTGACTCAGCGTCGATCAACAGACCACTGAGCAGAGATTCTACACACGATGTGTGATGAAAATGCTGTTGCGTTCTTTGATTCGATCGTAAATGTGCAAACAATTGTGGTTGAAAATTAAATTATGGTTGATAATTATCATTGGGATGGTCAGCCAAGTGTAAAATTTGCTAATATTTATTAGGGACGTGGCTGCTACCTGCATGGACAGTATTATCCTCAGCTCTCTTCTACGCTTTATGGTGGGCATAGTATCGATTCATTTCTGTATTTTTTACCAATCACTAAATCTCGCCGCAACTTCGAGTGTATAGTGAATACCCGATTATACGGCTCTATGAAAATAAAAAAAGGAAGCAGACAGTAAGATATTGCGAAAGGAGAGTGCAATTGGGTGATTGTCACGATCTCAATTCTTACACATTACTCAGAACGCAATATGACTTGCAAAAACGTCTTAACGAATTTTAAGGGTGGTGGAATTTGAAAATTGCTTCGAGAAAAGTGACGGCGGCGTGCAGGAGGATGATGAGGTTGCTATCACGAAGAAGGAACAGATCCTCATTCTGCTACGGTATTCGATTGAGAACTGGCCATGGCTGCTATTAGGAACGACTCTAACAACGGCGACTGCTGCCGGTTAGTCAAACACATTTCCTCCATATCCGAGAAGAATTATTTTTCTGATTTCTTTTTTTGTATGTATGGCGAAGAGACAAGAAGAGAAGGGTCAGGTCATCAATTTGATGATTGGTTGTGGCTCGAAACGTCTCACCTAATAATATCGATGACGCCTCCCTTCTCGAATCGTCTCTTGGTCATGCAAAAGAAGAAATAAGAATTATGTCGCCATAAATTACTGAATACCATCAAGAAAAAATAGTTACATACGTGTGGTCAAGACTCGATCTAATGTTTAACACAGCTTTTTGCAACATACTACCAGAACTTGTGAGGAACGATTTTAGTGCAAGTGGCTATTCCTCACTACAAGAGTGAAGTGATGAATGGGATAACGGCGATTCAAGACTCGGTGGACATTTTCTTCTCAGCTAAAATACTCGCGGCCCTTACTGTGATCAGGTGGGTGCCGGAGCGTTTAGCCGAAGCGCATTAAGAACCTGAGAACTATAGTTAACGAGAAAAAAATATGCAATGAAGAGATTAGCGGAATTTATGCAAGCACAAACTCTTTTCAATATATCAAGTATATTACTTGAAGATGGCTAATACTTATATCGTATACGAATGCTGACCATTAGAATGAAGGGTTGGATCATTAGTTAATCGGTTGATCCCTTGAAATACCTTGTTGCAGCATGGTGTTAACGGGCGCGCGGAACAGTTGCTTCAGTCGCGTCAACGCACGCACAGTCTGCAGAATGAGGAAAGACTTGTTCAGTGCTGTTATAAGCCAGGAGATCGGCTTCTTCGACAAGCACAAGTCCGGTTCGTTTTTTTTTCGTTTTTTTTTTATTTCTGGATTTCGCACATTCTTTACAGCTGTCGATAATGACAGACTGAGTGAGATGCAAATATGAATAATTAAGTGCTTTATTTGTCGAAAAGTAACAATTAGTGTTCCTTTATGTGAAGAAATTGGAAATGGGAAACTGCGTGAAAAGGTGTGTGTGAAAAGAAGAGAGAAGATGGCGAGTTCACTCCCAATACTTCCAATAGATAAATAGAACAACGATTCGTATACATTCTATTGGGCAACATAAACTCACCTTTCCTTGCAATTCGTGTTTAGTAATTCGTCCAGGTTCGCTGAGTGACCAACCCCTTCCCCCGATATTCGTGTTTCGCTTGCTAATGTTATTGTTTCTAATTTGTATCCGCGTTTTTCCTTGTGAATTCGCATAAATATATATATAATTGACAGTTCAGGTGAAATCGTTTCACGACTGACTTCAGATGTGAATAGTTTGGCGGGCAGATTGGAAACGAATTGTAACTACTCATTCAGGACGATTCTCACACTGGTAAGTAGAGTGCGAAATGTGAGACCACGGTCTCTTCATTTCGCACACACTCTCGTCTATCGACCGGTCTAGAGAGTGTGTGAAATGAAGAGGTCGTGGTCTCACATTTCGCACTCTACTGGTAAGCATGCCATTTCGCATGGAGTTTATTGCTCGATTATATTTTTTAAATTCAATCTCTCTTCTGTGGTAGAGCACGACTGCCCATAATCAATTAAAAATCCTTTTTTTTAATATCTCATTTGCTATGGGACGCGTTTGATAAATTTTCGATTTAAATTATATTTAATAAAGGTAAAAAAACACTGATTATGTGCCGTGATTGAGCGGAATAAAGAATCGCACAGAAAAAAATTGATGTGCGCTTATTGCGCTAAGTCTTGGACCTCAAGTATCTTGAGATGACTTTCAAAGATAACCAATAGGGTGGCGAAGTCAGTGCAATATCGATACGCAGTCCGTTTTCAGTACGTGCACTGGGCAGTGCATCTGTGTATCGATACACTCGGAAAAACGAGAGTTCTCTCACAGCGCGTCGTGTACTAGCAGTACACACGGCGCGCGTGCACTGCAATGAACAGTGCATTTCAGTACATCACTCTCATTTTCCCGAGTGTATCGGTACATTTGCTATCTTCAAAATTATGTACTGCAATGCATATGAGACTCAAGTGTAGGGATGCCAAAGGAAGAGTAAAATGGTCTGTTTTGAGTCGCAAATTATCGCTCACTGTATGCAAATGAGAAGGATAAGAGCTCCAATTTCTAATCAGCTCGATTACACATGTATCTGGGAACAATTTTTGGTAGGTCATGACGCTAAAGACTCACATGTCTTGGAGTTATTCAAAAACTCTTCCGGAAGAGTGAGCGTTTTTCGCAAAATCGTCGATTTTTCGCATATAATTATGAACTAGACATGAAAATCAATAATATTTCAAGCATTTGTGGGCTCGACGATTTCCCGTTACCCATAAGTTTACGAATGGTTGACATATTCATTTCAAATCGTCCAAAATAGGCTGAAAATCGACGATTTTTCGAAAAACGCTCACTCTTCCGGAAGAGTTTTTGAATAACTCCAAACTATGCGAGTGTTTGGCATTATGACATACCAAATATTGTTCCCAGATACATTTGTGATCGACATGATAAGAAATTGGAGCTCTTGTCTGTCTCATTTGCATACAGTGAGCTATAATCTGCGAGTCGAAACAGACCATTTTACTCTTCCTTTGGCATCCCTACTCAAGTGCACTGCTATTAGCAACCCTAATAGCCAATACTTTAACAGATTGGCAAATTGGTCTTCATGATTTCCATCTCGTGGCAGCTCACTCTAATCAACTTCATCGCTTTTCCCATGATCATTTTCACGGCAAAATTTTGCGGAGAATTCTGTGATGTGAGGGTTTCCTATTTCCAAGAATTCAAGATCAAGTCTCACCTCATTTTGAAACAGTAATGAATAGGGACTCTGAACGAAGACAACGTAAAATAATATCCATAAAAGAAAGAAAAAGAGGAATAGATTATTTGTTTTCAAATAGTAGTTCAATATAAATTTCAGTATCTAATTGCAGCTACTGGGTGACATGACGGGAGAGGCAACTGCAGACGCCCATAGTACGGCTGATGAGGTTTACGGTCTACTTTGAATCTTCAGAATATTACAAAATGGGAATCAAATCGGTTACGAATTCTAGTTCACCATTCCATCAATCAGGTAGAATCATTCAGATAGTTTCGACTATCCGCACCGTTCGGTCGTTCGCTGCCGAGGGAATTGTAACGAAAAAGTTCGAAGATGTGATGAGCAAAGAGGAGGAGATAGCTAAGAAAGAGTGAGTTCAACACCGTTATACACATAATATGTATATGCCTCTGTTGTGTAAGAGACATCGGGACTAGAGAGGCAGCGTCCAAAGCCGAAAAAGGTAAAGCCGAGACTGCCTAGAAGTTACCAGCCTGCTGAGCTGGGCCAGAGTCTAATGGGCAGGGGCAAGGAATATGAATTGAAAGTTGTCGTTATCCAGAAAAGATATACTGTGATCAGTTCACATTAAGTGATATCTATCGTGGAACGTGTCAAAATAAGTAACTATTTCGTATTTTGTCAGATCGATCGCCATGATGGGTTTTCATATCTCCAGTGAGCTCTACCACAACTTCATTTACGTCGTTGTGCTCATGTATGGAGCTCACCTTAGCACAACTGGTAGGGTGCAATTTTGGAAATCGGATACCCCCTTTGTCACTTTGTTTTTGCACACCTACATATATTTGAATGATGTATACGATAATGCAGGTCGTATCGACTCCGCGTCTCTCGTTTCGTTCATGATGTACCAGATACAAATTGGAGATCATATCGAGGTAACGTATAATAACAATATAAAAAAATATTTCTATTTTAACAGTAATTTCAGGCGCTCGCCTGGGCGTTTCCCGAGTTTATGGGAACACTGGGAAAGTCTCGCAAATTCTGCCAATTCCTCAAGAGAAAACCTAGAATCAGAACAGATGGAGAGGTCACAACCGAAGTCAAGGTGAGTTTTGCCAACTTTTTCTCATTTTTAAAAATCTATTTTCAAAATGTATCTTCCAGGGCGAATTCAACATTGACAACGTCTCATTCAAGTACCCAAGCAGACCCACGAACCAAGTTCTCAATGTGGGTTTACTGAATTTACAAGGGAACTCAGTTCAGACAAGAAGTCTCTCGAATATGAGAATCTGCGAATGTCTAGATGCCTAAAAAAAGTTAACGCCTTGTGCAGGAGTGAATACACACACAAACACACACACACACCACACACACACAAACACACACACACACCACACACACACAAACACACACACACACCACACACACACAAACACACATACACACACATTTATTCCCAGACACTGTCACTGCACATTCGTGCGGGCGAGACGCTGGCGTTGGTCGGCCCCTCGGGCGGCGGAAAGTCCACCATCGTAGCCATGCTGGAACGATTCTACGACCCTGACGAGGGCGAGATTCAATTGGATGGAGTGCCGCTCAGAGACTACGACCATGAATACTTCCACAGAAAGGTGAGCGACAATAATCGCTATTCCGGTAATGGTTCTTATTTCCATCGAAAGAGTTGAATGAATAGGCTTAGATGCATCGGATTTCTTGGTACTGTGCTACTAGGCATTTCCTGGGTCGAAAAATGCATGCATTCTCTATTTCAACAATGCTTGTAAATCATTTTCATAGTAATCAATGTAATTGTAATTCAGCGGTTTCGACGAATCCAAGTGTTCCCTTCAGATCGCGCTGGTTGCTCAGGAGCCGGTGCTCTACGACTGCTCCGTCAGAGAAAACATCGCGTTCGGCTTTGAGGCGACGGAGGAGGACATTATCGCAGCCGCAAAGATGGCGAACGCGCACGAATTTGTGATGGGACTGGACAGGGGATACGAGACGAGCTGTGGAGAGAAGGGCACGCAGATGAGCGGTCAGTTTTGTTTATTTTCGCAAATAAAAAAATTCAATCAATTATTTGTTCCGCCAGAGGGTTATGTTCTTCTCGTAAGCGATGTTTCGTTGATTGTAGTTAGCAAAGGTCTAGATACGAAGAAAAAAAGCACAAATGGATGCAGTATCGAGTCATTATCCGTCCATAATTACATTCTTCAACAAATAATTAGCTAATTTTTTCGCGATATAAATATTGCTGGAAGCACGTTTTCTAGTTGTGATGATCCCAATTCATTTCACGGCTAAAATGTGCCTACATCTTACATTACACCAACAAAAATTCGAATAACCAGAAATACTGCACAATTGAAACTGTGAGGTCTCATCACATTAAGAATTTGCGAAGTGAAGTTACCTAGGACACACGAACGTTCGCAGAACTCTAGTTGCCACCACTCAGCTCCAACTGCCCAGTAGTGCTAGTCATCCACGCAGTTGTTAATGTCTCCGTCTTGGCTCTCTTCCGAATCATACTGATCAATCCCTCTCGATAGGGCTTCATGAGCGTCATAATAATGACAGCATCCCAGGCAGGAAAGAGCGAAGTGAGCAACGAGAAATGATCGGCCATTCCGAGTGTGGGAAGGGCAAAAAAGGGAAGAATGAGCACGCAAAAGTAGGGAATGTTTTTTTGAATTCCCGCAATTTCTTATCCCATTTCTCCGTAGAGCAATCGACTCAAAATTTCGAATATAACATTTTTCGACCCTTTTACACCTATTATCGAAGTTTTGAGTCGATTGCTCCACGAGGAACGAAGATAAGAAATTGCGGGAATTCAAATGTAATCCTTTTTCTATTTCCTTTTTCCGAAAACTAACACCACATGATGTGGTACTGTTACTACTGTTACTCATACTGTAACTCATACTCATACTGTTACTGGCAGGCGGTCAGAAGCAGCGGATCGCGATCGCCCGTGCGCTCGTTCGCAATCCGTCCGTACTCATTCTCGACGAGGCGACGTCCGCTCTCGACAACTACAGCGAGCAGATCGTACAAGAAGCGATGCAGAGGTTTGACCATGGTTTCCGTTTTATTCTACTCGTACAGCCTTACTAGAGCTAAATCCTCTCTCTAAACCCTTATCTTGGCTCCCAGTCCAGAGGAGTCACTGCGAATGTTAGCGCGGAAACCTTGCTTACGTTTCATGCTAAAGCCGAAAGGCTAATTTGCAACCCAAACATACACTCTCCGTTCCAAAAAATTATCGATTTACCTAGATGGAATGATTAGTTGACAATCTTTAGGTGCGCCGCCAATCGTACTGTAATCGTGATTGCTCATCGCTTATCGACCATCGAAAAGGCCGATCGAATTGCGGTGATCGATAAAGGAAGTGTCGTCCAGGTTAGTGGAAATCAGGGGAAAGAAAAATGAGGGGACACCAAGAAACGATACAGATATTGTTTTGGTCTGCTCATAGTTTTTTTACGTGTATTGACTGTGGTTCTACGTTAGGACCCATGATATGTATTCGTTGTGCAAAATTTAGAAGAAGAGATCGGTAATGCGTTAGAGAAAGGGAGGCTTGTAGAGAGCACCAAACGAATACTACATAGTAATGATGAAGCATTGTTAATGAAGAATGGAGAGCCCGACTAGCCTGATCAGCGCCCTTAAAGGGACAGTAAACACACAAATTATTGTTCATTTGATCCAATTTCCACGAGCGACGTAGGGATAGAGATAGTGTGCGCCCTATCGGATATCAGCCCAAGTGGAGCAGCGGTAAAACGTTAGTCTAGCAATCGTGAGGTCGCGGGTTCGATACCCACCCTATGCTTTTGTTTCTTCCAACGGGCCGAAAGTCGTGGCGAGACCTTGAAATTTGCGGGAATTCAACGGTGCCTTTACTGTCCCTTTAAAGCGACACTGATAAATTCTAAATTCTATATAGTAATGAACGTTGTTGCAGCTCGGTTCACACAGCGCGCTTCTACACGACGAAAGCGGGCTCTATCACACGCTAGTTTATTCAAAACAACAGGAAATGAGTATGCAAAAACAGCAACTGATGCAGAAGAAAGAGGAGATTGTAATAAACTAGGATTTCTTTAGCTATTTATTTATTTTATGCAAATCACATTCTATTCGTCTCGTGATTATTGTTTGTTGAACACAGTTCTTGAGCGTGGATTGTTCTTTAGGTTGTGATGAACCCCAAGATAATATGTCTCATTTCCAGAGGTAGAACACAGGCTTGCCCCCGTTTCTCACAAGGCCCTTGTAGAAGGTGTTCCACTCCAAGTTACCCGCATACATCAAATCTGTGATGATCATATTTACAGGAGATAATCAGTAAAAAATTGAAATAATCTCGCGAACCTTTCGACATTCGGCAGGCGTACTCCTTTATCGGAATATGCGCTCCGCAGACGCCCTTCTTCTTGGCCACAATCCCAGCTACGAGGCCACTCTGGAAATAGACAATTCTCAATCAAAGAGATCATAGATTTAACTGATGTTGATGCCATTGTCAGCGTGGTTAATGACGAAAAAACTAACTTTGAAGCTGTAAACGTATCTTCCGCCCGTTTTCTGGAAATAGAGCATCGTCAGTTCATTATAGCTATTGGGGCAGAGTTCTTTCATTCTCTTCATTCCGTTCGAGTAATGCGTAACGACGCGACCCAGCGAACCTGCAATCGTTTTAAACATGCAACTTCAAATACATAGGCCAGGGCAGAGTACACCAATTCAATCCAGAGGGTCCAAGTTACATCATGTCGCGCAATGCCCACATACACCTGTACATGCGAGTCTTTATCTGTTCATGTTACACACGCTATGTTGTGGAGAGGTCTCTATTCTCGCTAATCAAACGCCAGTGAACATCCCGTCGGTTTTGTGCTGAATATAAAAATAGATTATCACTAAATATAATTCGCACTCGCTCTTGCGAAAGTGGGCGAGAACCCGACGTCATTCTTGTTGATATACTGCATGCAGGCTGCGTTGGAGCAGAACGCATGACGAATGTGCCACCAGTTGTAGAAGTACCTGCGAAACACGACCATTTGAAAATACCCCCAGAAGATTCTCCTGGGAAATACTCGAGAAAAGGGCCGACAATGAACATATTTTATAGTTTCTTCTATTTTTACACCTAATCGAACTGCCGACTTCTTTATAAAGCTTTGCAGCAGATTATCGTGATTGGGCTTACTTGAGCGGAATGAGAATGTCGTTTGTCGGATTTGTGTCTTTTTTGTCCTTGACGGGCTGTTTTCCATTTGGTTTCTTGACTATCGCTGTCGTCTTTTTCTTATTTGTAGTCTTGTTGTTGTTGGGTTTCTTGGTAGTGCTTTTCTTGGTGCTAGTTTTCAGTGGCGGAGCGGGCGTGGGACCAGTACGTTCTGCAGCAATTTCGCTTTTATTTTATTTTTTTGTAAACTTATTGATATCATAATGTACAAAGTATCATTCGGTTACTCACCATCACTAGTTCCCTTTGGCTCGAAGTCGGAGTCGACCGGTCGCACGCAGATGGTGGTGTTGCTGAACGAAACATAATAGATTGATCCTGCGAGTAATGACCAGATCCTCTCCATCATGCATGTTCTCTCGCGCTGTCTGATTGATGAGAGAACATGCAGAATGAGGAGAATCTGATAATTACTCGATCCTGTATATCACGAGAACTCTGGGAAATTGGACGAATCTGAAGGCATCTCTCTCCCGTTGTCCATGTTTCAAGGGTACAGAACGACTAACAAAATAACATAATTACATTTTGCTGATGAATAAATGAATGTGCTATACGTAGAGGAAATGCAAGATTTGCTTTAAATAAATAAAATAATAGCAGGCACAACCTCTTGCTCAAGTCGCTGTAACGCCAAGATCCAAACGTGGAGCACTTTCCAGCCATTTGCTGCATACATTATCGATTTGTTATTACACGTTTAATATTTTTGCTTGATATACTTGAATGATCATGCCTTCTGCCACCTTACAGCTGGAGCTAGTGCCTTCTGACATCATTTATTAGATAAAAGGAAATCGAACGCTCCATATACAAACCAGAGTCGATTAGAGAAACAAAGTCCAGTTTCTTGGTCCTGTATGGAAATTGCCATCCCAGTCGACCTCCGCTGTCCTTCACAGTTTGCTGAAGCAGCCATCCTCCATGTGCACGATTGGCCCTCAGTACCTCTGAAGATAAACCATTAACAGCTAATGTTTTTTCCTTCTCTTTTCGATCGATATTTCGTTTTTTTTTGCAATATTCTGAAATTTCAGTCAATTTAAACTCACCTGCAATCGCCTTGTTCTGGTCACCATTAGAAATGACCGGTAGCGAGGAGTTTCGGGCGCGGCAATATTGAAGCGCCTGAAAACGAGGTTATCGATTAATGAGCGGGATGTGCTGACGTCATAGTAGGTCCTCTTCCTGTTGACGTGCACGCAAAGCGCGTCGCTCGTCAGGACATCGTCGTCGTCACATTTCGTACCCGCGTCTGATCGAGGTTCACATAAGGATTGTTCCTGACTAGTGTGCGAAATGTGAGACCAAGCTCTCTTCATTTCGTACACTCTCTAGACCGGTCGATAGACGAGAGAGTGCGCGAAATGAAGAGACCGTGGTCTCACATTTCGCACTCTATTCCTGACCTCCCCCGTATTAGTATCATTCCATAGGCCGGTCGACTCTACAGAAAGGAATTGGCGGTGAGAAAGTTTGTAAAATCAACAGGGACACTCTCACTTTTGCACACTCTCTGATCCGTAAATATTTTTTTTGGTTGTTAATCGTGTGTGTTGTCACTTCATGGATTTTGGTCGTTTTGTTCCTGATGTGGCTGGAAGTTTAAGAACAAATTCGGCTCGTCTTTTAGCATGATATTTACCGTAAGCGCAGAGAGCTCTCTTCTCGCTCGCTTTGCCTTCGGAGCCGTGGAAGTCGTCAAACTGTTGCAATATATTGTTATGTCCAATAACTTTTTTATAATAAAATGATATCAAATCGTTGAGGATATTGCATCATTGATTTACTTTTTTTAGTGAACACCTATGACTTACATTAGCTGCTAGCATTTCGAGCACGGGCGTTCTTTCCGCATAGAGAATCGCACTGCGAAAGACCTCCTGGCACATTGCGAGGGCTTTCGACTCGAGAAACTGATGACATTGATTTGCATTTTCATAAAGGTCGTCGATACAGCACGAGTGAGACATCAGTCCACTGTTGCTAAACCATCACCAAGCCCCAACGCCGCAAACTTTTTTCCCTCAACCTTCACCCATAATGTCTGAGATACCTTTTCCGCAAAAGTGAAGTAGCAGGTGCCTTCGGAGAACACACTCCGCATCGGTAGCGCTTCGCATTTGTGTTTCAGAATGCTCCCTAAATTAGAGTGCGTCTAACGAAAATCAAGCATTTTTAAAATGAAGAAAATATCGATTTCACCTTGATGGCTGCATATTTTGTTGTGAAAGGCTGAGGAGTAGACGACAAAGAGGAGAAGAATAAGAGCGAATCTCATCTTCTAAAAGATAGGCGACGATTTGATATGCCGACGTCCCTTTTATAAGCGTCGTGCCGAATGAGTCGTTATGTCTCATATGATCGACTTTTAAGATATCAAAGAGTGCTAAACGGCGGAGACACTGCATTTGAAGCCACGTTGAGACCATCAACAAAGATCTCGTTCATCTTAGCGTATTGATAGTTTTCGCCGTTGGAGGTGTGTAATTTTAATTGAAATCATAATTTTATTGTAAAATGTCTTTTTCGCATTAAAAAACAATTTTAATTTTTTTTTAAAACATACTTCATTTTTTTTCAAATCCTCCTTCAACTTTTATAAACTGTGATTCCTTGGGATCCCAACAAGAATGACTGGGATTCATCCAGAGCCGAGATCCAACGGATCAGAAATTTTTGAAAATTCATTAAAATCGTCACGGTTATTTAAAATTGATCATATTGTACGAGCAATTGATTTACATGTCCAAATGAATGCGCAAATGTTAAATTCTCCTATAATCACTTGAAGCTTATCTCCGGATTGTAATCAGCAAATCGATTCTCTCTTTTTAATATGAATGTTAAAAGTTTTTTCTTTGCTGATTTCTAAGAATTCGAAGTACATCAATTGCAATTACACCCAATCTCCGTATTTTGCCAGTATTTCTTTCCATTCACAGATCCGGAAAAAACTGCAATCTCAAGGCAGAGCACTGAGCAAGCTCACTTTGCGACTGCAGCAGCAGTTCTTCATCATGCAGCTGCTGCTGGTTACTTTCTTTCTTTCTTTCTTTCTTTCTTTCTTTATTCCGTCAGGGAGGATTGGGTTGCATGATTTGGGTTGTTGCGGGGCAAGAGACGGATGTCCGTCGACATGGTCGAATCGGTTTTTGCATGGCAGCAAGGATATTGTGTGTGTGGGGGGGGGGGTGGGAGAAGGAGTGTGGGGGTGAAAAATGGTACAGATAAAGGGATCAAATGAGCCAATCGTTAATATTCGATACAGGGGAAAATTATTTAGGTTGTGAACGAATATATCTACGGAAAGAGTAACGGGACAGAAATATTTTTAGATATACTTATTTGCATATCTAAAAATATCCAGTCTTAAAGAAGGAGTATCACGAATGCTCCATCATTTTTCATCACTTATGTTTCAATGGCGCGGTCGCATTCTCCTCGTCCACCCTTATCTCCCTATCATTTTTGAATCCCTGCGCGTCAGGGTCAGTTTGGCACAGAGCCAAATGCGAATAACTTTGTTCAAACTTATCGGATGAACATGCGGTTTGCGGAGCTCTTATCGTGAAACCGAATACCATAACCCGACAGTGAGAACTCAGTTGACCAAAAGTTCGTGGAACACCACCTTTAATATTGTTCAAAAAATGCAATTAATAACTCGAGAACGCGCTCAGACCTGCCTTCCTCTGGCGATTCTGTGAGTGCCGTTCGCCATTATCATGTACTCCACATATCTGGGGGTCCACCTCGGGCTGGGCACGCTGATACTCACTAGGGATGACAAAACGAAAACGGAATGCCGGCATAAATGCGGAAAATAATTATTTAACTACCATTTGCTTGCGCAATTCTCGTATCGTATTATTGTTTTCACTTCTAAGGATTTTAAGTACCTAATAAATGCGATAAACAAATTAGTAACGGTTACATTTGCATAACTTTATATGGCGCCCTTGCCGGCATGAATGCCGTTTTGCCATCCCTAATACTCACTGTTTTCTCGTGGTTCATTCCGCTCGTCCGGTATTTCCAATTTGAGAAAAAAAACTAGTCCGAATTCGCCAAAAAAATAACTTTCCGCTGACAAATAATCCACATCACTGCGAGAAAGGTGCTTCAAAACAAAAGATACTTCCAAAACTTCTCATTCAAATATTTTTAAAACACACTGATACATGGTAAAAAACGACCAATCCCGAAGCTCAATTCTGGACAAAATGAGTCATTCTAAAGAAGATCATCGACCCCGTCTGAAACCAACAGGAAACCCATTTTGATCAGCGCCTCTAAAGCGACACTGATAAATATTATATTGTATTGCATAGTTAGTGAATGAAACATTACTGTGATAATATATCCGAAAGGGAGGAGGTAAATTTTTTCAGGCTCTTGTCCAAATTCGATACCTCCGACAATCGAGTAATTGGAAGAAGTCCAAATCAGTATCTATTGGAAACGATAAAAAAATTAAATTATATCTCTTTGTAACGTAATTGACAAATACGATCGCGCAAATTACTGCAATAATTACATTGAAAAAAGATTGAAAAAATGATTGTCAAAAATCTAGATCTTCTTTAGTTCCTTTATTGAAGTTTTTTTGGTCACATGAGTTTTAATACCCTGCGATAAGGAATATGAGTGGAGAACAAGGAAATGCGTGGTGAAATGAAATATTAGAACATTCGAATTGCTTTAACCTCAACGTACAGTGCTTTCCTGAAAACAGTCAAACTTCGATTAGATGTGGGGGAAGTTTCGCAAAAAGCGCTTTCGGTCACGTATCCTTTGTCTCCACGGTTTCTATCGCGGGAATCGTGCTACAGCTTGTCTCATTTTCTCATAACCGTTAATTCCTAGTGTTTCGTGTTAATTGTGTGACAAAGAAACGCCTTCTTTTTGTCATGAAGTTAGGAGAATGTGGAGAACATTTGCATATCTTCAATTGCCGATTACCCATGAATTCTCTAAATCTCTAAATTCTGAAATATGAGCAGTTTTTTGTGCATGTTGTCCCTTATTACTGTTCGCTGTTCCTCTCTTAATTCATGTTATTCACCCGCGTTTCCCGGTAGCATAAATATACATATTAGTATTAAAATAATATATTACTGGTAATCACAAATTTCTCATCTCACAGAAGCCGTATTACTTGCTGCATTTATTTTAATTCCCTCGCGCTACTGTGATTCTGCATATTTTTGCGTGCACTTACCATTAGCGCGAATTCCCTATTCATTATTGTCAACATTGCACTGATTGTGAGATGTGGCACCAAGCGTATCATAATCTATAAAAATCTCTCGTTTTTGCACACTCCCTCACGCAAGGACTCTCTATCTCTTCTCTTCTTTGCGTAGATAAAGCAATATTGACGAATTCAGCGAATGCCGCTTTTAAATAGCACCGTCGCACTTCGCTACGGATGGGAGCACGACCTGGCGTACGGTCTCAGCGGCGTATTTATGTACGTGAGAAACCGAAAAGTCGGTAGTTGTAAAATTTTCATCGTTTAAGAATTCTAGAATATAACAGATTTCTGAGTGCTCTGAAACGTAACCCAATTATGCACGGCGGGAAACATCGATAGCTCTTTTTTGCACGGGTAGAGGTGACAGTAGGGATGCAAGTTCGGTTTTCGTATTACGGCCTTCTCAGCGAGAGATCGGTAATACGGCTGATGAAGGGGAGAGAACGAGAGAAAAAGAGATGCCGTATTACCGAAACCGACGCCGAACGGGCAACCCTAGGGGACAGCGTGTGAAACATAATGCACTCATTAAGTGAGTCAAATTTTCGCATCGCAGGTTGACCGGCGCTATCGAAGTAGTCGTGACTCTTGCTGTTCACGGCTGGATTTTCGTCATGCTCCAAGTCAAATCGAGGGTGCTCAGTGATGACGTCAGAATTGGCTGTCTCGCTGACCAGGTTTGCTGCAATGCAGTAGTCATTTTACAACTTTTTTTTCAAATGAGATTTAAATAGGCAAAAATAAGCCCAACAAATTGGGGAAAGAGCTCCAAAAACAGCAGTAGAGTGAGTCATTCGGGGAAAGAGGACGGAGTCTTTTCGCTGGAGATATGCTATTACATTTATAAAATGATACGAACACACAAAAAGTCAAAATGGTACTTCCTGTGTTTACCAAAGCGAGAGAGCGGGCTAAAGTGGCGGTCGCGTACGTGCCTGTGTGGTAAACAACAGAAGTCCGTCATTTGACTTTTTGGTGTGATCGTATCATTTTATAAATGTAATATCTCGCCGTTGGGAATGTGAAATGGGCACTGGAATAATTATGCTTTCGTTCCGATTGCAATGGTAGCCTATGGATGGACAATCGAGTTCGGCATCAAGTTCTACCCACTCTTTCCATGGCCCGGGTGAGTTGCGAAGCTATTACAAATTCACAAACACTCGTCCAAAATTATAAAACATTCCGTTACTATTCCGTGCTAAACAACTGATATGGCTGCGAGTAGGGTTCGACAAATGAGAGTTGAGCAAGAGATGAGAGAAATGACTCCTCTCATTTGAAGTCAAATGAGAAATAATCTTTTGACTGAGAGTTTTGACTGAGAGCATATCTCAGTGAGAGCTCTCACGAAACGCCTTTCATTATCATTCACTCATGTCATAGCGCGCGGTCGGCGCGCAAAAGGGATTGGGCGCGGACCTAGCAGCCCTATTTATGAGGATTTTGACTCTTGTGGAGAATACTACTTCAAATTGTGCACGACTACAGTAGCCCCGGTTATGATCGAATCAACACGGCATAGCAATTAGGCAATGCGACTTGGTCAATATCGCAAATTCTTATACTGTAATCGCGCTACAGTAACCCCGATAGGGTAGCATTAATTTGGTGTGCCTGTCCCGTAAAAACTACTCGATATATTCCTTCTTCAAAAAAGAGTCGAATTGCTCAATTTCCGCCATTCGGATTACGGTAGGAAGAATTACGGTAGTTTGTTGCCGTTGCGGCACCCCGGCGGTTAAGTTACCGTAGTCTACTTTGCGTTTAGTAGACCAGAAAACGACGCCAATTTGGAATCTTGGTGGGCACCAAGTACTGCGGCCGTGGACACTTACGCTTCCAGAAGAAAAAAATCAGTTCATGAGAGTTTCAAAATCTGAACGTAGAGAAATAAGGTTCACAAGTGTGGAGTATGAATCGGTTAGTAATACATCAAGCTCCATATGTGTTTTCCTTTGTGAACAATCTTAATTATGTCATCCAACAGTGTTTCCCGTAGTGCGCCGGTGTACGGTATCTCTCACGAGACTCTCACTCTCGATTAGAGAAGAGCGACCGCCCTCTCGTATGAGAGATTTCGAGTGAGAGAGATCTCTCGGTGAGAGTGAGAGGGCCTTTCACGAGAGAATCTCTCATTTATCGAACCCTAGCTGCGAGAGAACGTTACAAAGCCGAGGTATAGAAAGAGAGTACACACCTCAGTAGTCCATTTCATGAACGTATCATTTTAAAATTGTAATAACTGCTTTCCGAAAAAATAACAAATTATTATTCAGTAACTGCCAGCTAATAAAAGCCGCTAAAGAGATTTCAAATTTAGGGCGAACTGTATATCTTTTCCGCACTCAAAAGCTTCTGCATATCACGGGGCACAGGCATCATTTTTCGAAATGGAGTTATCAATGTTTCTGGGTTCCATTGGGTCCAACTAAGATCCCTTATAGGTATTATGCCAGAATTATCATTCCTCACCGAGATGCTGCTACTGTAAGGTGCAGCCCGCGAACTTTGAGGCTCTTTTTCGATGGTTGAACGATGTTTCTGAGAAAACTTTTGGCTTGGAGCTAGGGCTGAATTTTGATCTCCGATATAACTGTATTATTGGTTTTCCGATTGCACCCTTCATTTGCATAATAATGGATTTTTAATAATCCTAGAAAATCTGCCCCAAAAACCAAAAATCCCGCTCCATGAGGGTCTGAGCATGATCACAAGGTTTCGAATGATATGTTTATGTTCTCCCAACTCGGGAGTTGAGGGCATGTTCTGATGGAAAGCGTGGAAAAACTATAAAATAGTCGTGGAATGAGAAAATGCCGACTCATTCGCCGTGAGTGATGCGAATGAATCGGTGTTGAACAAAGGAAATCAATTGTGAAATGTTTAATTGACTGTCTTTTCAACTGAAATCCATGGCGGCACTACCTCAACTCCCGAGTTGGGAGAGCATAAACATATCATTCGAATCCTTGTGATCATGCGCAGACCCTCATGGAGCGGGATATTTTTTTTCAACCATCGAAAAAGAGCCTCAAAGTTCGCGGGCTGCACCATACAGTAGCAGCATCTCGGTGAGGAATGATAATTATGGCATAATACCTCCAAGGGATCTTAGTTGGACCTAATAGAATCCGAAAACACAATAAAATAGAAATCAAAATTTGATTGCCAAGTCTATGAGCCTCTTGTGAGAGGCGTGATATTTTGTTCCGAATCGAAAATATATAAGAGGAATCGCGAGAAACTCGATCATGGCTGGGACGTAGAAATTTTATGATTTTTAATTTTGCTGGAAATATGGCCTAAGGTATTTCAAACCTTCCTCTATCGAATGGCGTTTTCAAAATTTCGATAAAAAATTTCGCAATCGCGTGAAACACAAACAAAGCTGGTGACTCGGCGAAAAAATTTAGAGAGTGGCATGTTTGAAAAATCATAACATGCTTCAAAATGTAGATAGCGACTCGTTATTTTTTGAGTTAGATAGGGAATCAACCTGACTACAAACTACAACTATTGAACTAATTCCTGGCTGATGCACCCGTGCGGAGCGGTCACTTTTGTAAAAATTTGATTAATTTTCTTAAAACTAAAAAAGCAATGGGTTTTGTTGCATTTTATTATAGTCACTGTATGTACTATTTAAAACCAAGAAATGGGCCAAATCCGTACAGAACTTTTAAAGACGCCCACCGTTATGTGTGACCGGCCAATGACATCTCATGGCCAAATTGATGGAATCATTCAAGTTAGTGATGAAAATAATCGTAAATGAGCTAAAAACAATATTCCTATTAGTTTTGAGACGATTCTTTTTCGGTATTTTTTAAGAAAAAAATTTCGACTAAAAATTTTTTTTCATCAAAAATGCGGTTCAATTAAGCGCTAGTGTGTCAAATCTATATCCATATAATAAGTTTTGATAGTTCCACATTGATTTACTCGTATTTCAATGTTTGTTGAGCTTTAAATGGGTTATTTCTGTCTGCATATTCAGTAATCGAGATCGACATTTTAAACTTGCCCTATTCTGACGCTACTTGGTAAGCAGTTTCCTTATAATGCCTCAAACATTTCCCTTTTTGAAAGTGAATGGCTATCTAGTCGTACAAAATAACTACGGCGCTTAGAAAACCGTTCATGCGCAAATTCCCGCACGCTCTGCTTCTCTACCACACTCTCACTTCCGCGCACTCTCTCGCCTGGTCCGGCGCCCTAGCCGGGCATAAATCGTTTGCCAGAGCTCGGTGTAAATGAAACGAAGTAAATTGTGCAGAAAAATAAGCGTTCGGACTTTGAGAAGTACCGGCAAAAGATTTATGCACGGCTCGGGCGCCGGACCAGGCGAGAGAGTGCACGGAAGTGAGAGAGTGGTAGAGAAGCAGAGCGTGCGGGATTTTGCGCATGAACGGTATTCTAAGCGCCGTAGTTATTTTGTACGACTAGATTGCTATTCACTTTCAAAAAGGGAAATGTTTGAGGCATTATAAGGAAACTCCTTACCAAGTAGCGTCAGAATAGGGTCAATTTAAAATGTCGATCTCGATTACTGAATATGCAGACAGAAATAACCCATTTAAAACTCAACAAACATTGAAATACGAGTAAATCAATGTGGAACTATCAAAACTTATTATATGGATATAGATTTGACACACTAGCGCTTAATTGAACCGCATTTTTGATGAAAAAAAATTTTAGTCGAAATTTTTTGAAATTTTTTTCTTAAAAAATACCGAAAAAGAATCGTCTCAAAACTAATAGGAATATTGTTTTTAGCTCATTTACGATTATTTTCATCATTAACTTGAATGATTCCAACAATTTGGCTATGAGATGTCATTGGCCGGTCACACATAACGGTGGGCGTCTTTAAAAGTTCTGTACGGATTTGGCCCATTTCTTGGTTTTAAATAGTACATACAGTGACTATAATAAAATGCAACAAAACCCATTGCTTTTTTAGTTTTAAGAAAATTAATCAAATTTTTACAAAAGTGACCGCTCCGCACGGGTGCATCAGCCAGGAATTAGTTCAATAGTTGTAGTTTGTAGTCAGGTTGATTCCCTATCTAACTCAAAAAATAACGAGTCGCTATCTACATTTTGAAGCATGTTATGATTTTTCAAACATGCCACTCTCTAAATTTTTTCGCCGAGTCACCAGCTTTGTTTGTGTTTCACGCGATTGCGAAATTTTTTATCGAAATTTTGAAAACGCCATTCGATAGAGGAAGGTTTGAAATACCTTAGGCCATATTTCCAGCAAAATTAAAAATCATAAAATTTCTACGTCCCAGCCATGATCGAGTTTCTCGCGATTCCTCTTATATATTTTCGATTCGGAACAAAATATCACGCCTCTCACAAGAGGCTCATAGACTTGGCAATCAAATTTTGATTTCTATTTTATTGTGTTTTCGGATTCTATTAGGTCCAACTAAGATCCCTTGGAGGTATTATGCCATAATTATCATTCCTCACCGAGATGCTGCTACTGTATGGTGCAGCCCGCGAACTTTGAGGCTCTTTTTCGATGGTTGAAAAAAAATATCCCGCTCCATGAGGGTCTGCGCATGATCACAAGGATTCGAATGATATGTTTATGCTCTCCCAACTCGGGAGTTGAGGTAGTGCCGCCATGGATTTCAGTTGAAAAGACAGTCAATTAAACATTTCACAATTGATTTCCTTTGTTCAACACCGATTCATTCGCATCACTCACGGCGAATGAGTCGGCATTTTCTCATTCCACGACTATTTTATAGTTTTTCCACGCTTTCCATCAGAACATGCCCTCAACTCCCGAGTTGGGAGAACATAAACATATCATTCGAAACCTTGTGATCATGCTCAGACCCTCATGGAGCGGGATTTTTGGTTTTTGGGGCAGATTTTCTAGGATTATTAAAAATCCATTATTATGCAAATGAAGGGTGCAATCGGAAAACCAATAATACAGTTATATCGGAGATCAAAATTCAGCCCTAGCTCCAAGCCAAAAGTTTTCTCAGAAACATCGTTCAACCATCGAAAAAGAGCCTCAAAGTTCGCGGGCTGCACCTTACAGTAGCAGCATCTCGGTGAGGAATGATAATTCTGGCATAATACCTATAAGGGATCTTAGTTGGACCCAATGGAACCTAGAAACATTGATAACTCCATTTCGAAAAATGATGCCTGTGCCCCGTGATATGCAGAAGCTTTTGAGTGCGGAAAAGATATACAGTTCGCCCTAAATTTGAAATCTCTTTAGCGGCTTTTATTAGCTGGCAGTTACTGAATAATAATTTGTTATTTTTTCGGAAAGCAGTTATTACAATTTTAAAATGATACGTTCATGAAATGGACTACTGAGGTGTGTACTCTCTTTCTATACCTCGGCTTTGTAACGTTCTCTCGCAGCTAGGGTTCGATAAATGAGAGATTCTCTCGTGAAAGGCCCTCTCACTCTCACCGAGAGATCTCTCTCACTCGAAATCTCTCATACGAGAGGGCGGTCGCTCTTCTCTAATCGAGAGTGAGAGTCTCGTGAGAGATACCGTACACCGGCGCACTACGGGAAACACTGTTGGATGACATAATTAAGATTGTTCACAAAGGAAAACACATATGGAGCTTGATGTATTACTAACCGATTCATACTCCACACTTGTGAACCTTATTTCTCTACGTTCAGATTTTGAAACTCTCATGAACTGATTTTTTTCTTCTGGAAGCGTAAGTGTCCACGGCCGCAGTACTTGGTGCCCACCAAGATTCCAAATTGGCGTCGTTTTCTGGTCTACTAAACGCAAAGTAGACTACGGTAACTTAACCGCCGGGGTGCCGCAACGGCAACAAACTACCGTAATTCTTCCTACCGTAATCCGAATGGCGGAAATTGAGCAATTCGACTCTTTTTTGAAGAAGGAATATATCGAGTAGTTTTTACGGGACAGGCACACCAAATTAATGCTACCCTATCGGGGTTACTGTAGCGCGATTACAGTATAAGAATTTGCGATATTGACCAAGTCGCATTGCCTAATTGCTATGCCGTGTTGATTCGATCATAACCGGGGCTACTGTAGTCGTGCACAATTTGAAGTAGTATTCTCCACAAGAGTCAAAATCCTCATAAATAGGGCTGCTAGGTCCGCGCCCAATCCCTTTTGCGCGCCGACCGCGCGCTATGACATGAGTGAATGATAATGAAAGGCGTTTCGTGAGAGCTCTCACTGAGATATGCTCTCAGTCAAAACTCTCAGTCAAAAGATTATTTCTCATTTGACTTCAAATGAGAGGAGTCATTTCTCTCATCTCTTGCTCAACTCTCATTTGTCGAACCCTACTCGCAGCCATATCAGTTGTTTAGCACGGAATAGTAACGGAATGTTTTATAATTTTGGACGAGTGTTTGTGAATTTGTAATAGCTTCGCAACTCACCCGGGCCATGGAAAGAGTGGGTAGAACTTGATGCCGAACTCGATTGTCCATCCATAGGCTACCATTGCAATCGGAACGAAAGCATAATTATTCCAGTGCCCATTTCACATTCCCAACGGCGAGATATTACATTTATAAAATGATACGATCACACCAAAAAGTCAAATGACGGACTTCTGTTGTTTACCACACAGGCACGTACGCGACCGCCACTTTAGCCCGCTCTCTCGCTTTGGTAAACACAGGAAGTACCATTTTGACTTTTTGTGTGTTCGTATCATTTTATAAATGTAATAGCATATCTCCAGCGAAAAGACTCCGTCCTCTTTCCCCGAATGACTCACTCTACTGCTGTTTTTGGAGCTCTTTCCCCAATTTGTTGGGCTTATTTTTGCCTATTTAAATCTCATTTGAAAAAAAAGTTGTAAAATGACTACTGCATTGCAGCAAACCTGGTCAGCGAGACAGCCAATTCTGACGTCATCACTGAGCACCCTCGATTTGACTTGGAGCATGACGAAAATCCAGCCGTGAACAGCAAGAGTCACGACTACTTCGATAGCGCCGGTCAACCTGCGATGCGAAAATTTGACTCACTTAATGAGTGCATTATGTTTCACACGCTGTCCCCTAGGGTTGCCCGTTCGGCGTCGGTTTCGGTAATACGGCATCTCTTTTTCTCTCGTTCTCTCCCCTTCATCAGCCGTATTACCGATCTCTCGCTGAGAAGGCCGTAATACGAAAACCGAACTTGCATCCCTACTGTCACCTCTACCCGTGCAAAAAAGAGCTATCGATGTTTCCCGCCGTGCATAATTGGGTTACGTTTCAGAGCACTCAGAAATCTGTTATATTCTAGAATTCTTAAACGATGAAAATTTTACAACTACCGACTTTTCGGTTTCTCACGTACATAAATACGCCGCTGAGACCGTACGCCAGGTCGTGCTCCCATCCGTAGCGAAGTGCGACGGTGCTATTTAAAAGCGGCATTCGCTGAATTCGTCAATATTGCTTTATCTACGCAAAGAAGAGAAGAGATAGAGAGTCCTTGCGTGAGGGAGTGTGCAAAAACGAGAGATTTTTATAGATTATGATACGCTTGGTGCCACATCTCACAATCAGTGCAATGTTGACAATAATGAATAGGGAATTCGCGCTAATGGTAAGTGCACGCAAAAATATGCAGAATCACAGTAGCGCGAGGGAATTAAAATAAATGCAGCAAGTAATACGGCTTCTGTGAGATGAGAAATTTGTGATTACCAGTAATATATTATTTTAATAATAATATGTATATTTATGCTACCGGGAAACGCGGGTGAATAACATGAATTAAGAGAGGAACAGCGAACAGTAATAAGGGACAACATGCACAAAAAACTGCTCATATTTCAGAATTTAGAGATTTAGAGAATTCATGGGTAATCGGCAATTGAAGATATGCAAATGTTCTCCACATTCTCCTAACTTCATGACAAAAAGAAGGCGTTTCTTTGTCACACAATTAACACGAAACACTAGGAATTAACGGTTATGAGAAAATGAGACAAGCTGTAGCACGATTCCCGCGATAGAAACCGTGGAGACAAAGGATACGTGACCGAAAGCGCTTTTTGCGAAACTTCCCCCACATCTAATCGAAGTTTGACTGTTTTCAGGAAAGCACTGTACGTTGAGGTTGAAGCAATTCGAATGTTCTAATATTTCATTTCACCACGCATTTCCTTGTTCTCCACTCATATTCCTTATCGCCGGGTATTAAAACTCATGTGACCAAAAAAACTTCAATAAAGGAACTAAAGAAGATCTATATTTTTGACAATCATTTTTTCAATCTTTTTTCAATGTAATTGTTGCAATAATTTGCGCGATCGTATTTGTCAATTACGTGACAAAGAGATATAATTTAATTTTTTTATCGTTTCCAATAGATACTGATTTGGACTTCTTCCAATTACTCGATTGTCGGAGGTATCGAATTTGGACAAGAGCCTGAAAAAATTTACCTCCTCCCTTTCGGATATATTATCACAGTAATGTTTCATTCACTAACTATGCAATACAATATAATATTTATCAGTGTCGCTTTAGAGGCGCTGATCAAAATGGGGTTTTCTGTTGGTTTCAGACGGAGTCGATGATCTTCTTTAGAATGACTCATTTTGTCCAGAATTGAGCTTCGGGATTGGTCGTCTTAACTATGTATCAGTGTGTTTTAAAAATATTTGAATGAGAAGTTTTGGAAATATCTTTTGTTTTGAAGCAGTGATGTGGATTATTTGTCTGCGGAAAGTTTTTTTTTTTTGGCGAATTCGGACTAGTTTTTTTTCTCAAATTGGAAATACCGGACGAGCGGAAAGAACCACGAGAAAACAGTGAGTATTAGGGATGGCAAAACGGCATTCATGCCGGCAAGGGCGCCATATAAAGTTATGCAAATGTAACCGTTACTAATTTGTTTATCGCATTTATTAGGTACTTAAAATCCTTAGAAGTGAAAACAATAATACGATACGAGAATTGCGCAAGCAAATGGTAGTTAAATAATTATTTTCCGCATTTATGCCGGCATTCCGTTTTCGTTTTGTCATCCCTAGTGAGTATCATCGTGCCCAGCCCGAGGTGGACCCTCCGAAATGTGGAGTACATGATAATGGCGAACGGCACGCACGGAATCGCCAGAGGAAGGCAGGTCTGAGCGCGTTCTCGAGTTATTAATTGCATTTGTTGAACAATATTAAGACTAGATATTTTTAGATATGCTAATTAGTATCCAGCAGCAGCTGCATGATGAAGAACTGCTGCTGCAGCCGCAAAGTGAGCTTGCTCAGACTGCGCCTTGAGATTGCAGTTTTTTTCCGGATCTGTGAATGGAAAGAAATACAGGCAAAATACGGAGATTGGGTGGTGTAATTGCAATTGATGTACTTCTAATTATTAGAAGTTAGCAAAGAAAAAACTTTTAACATTCCCTTCTTATTAATTTTCTATTTTACTCGCACATTTATGTACATGTTGTCGCACCCTTGTGGTGTACGATAAATAAATAAATTAAAAAATATTAAAAAGAGAGTTTGCTGATTACAATCCGGAGATAAGCTTCAAGTGATGATAGGAGAATTTAACATTTGCACATTCATTTGGACATGTAAATCAATGGTAACTACAATTTGATCAATTTTAAATAACCATGACGATTTTAATGAATTTTCAAAAATTTCTGTTCCGTTGGATCTCAGCTCTGGATGGTAAAGGTAAAGGTGTTCCATGTCAAGCGATTTTACAGTAGCAAGTTACCACGCTAGATGGGGCAAGACGGTAAGCCAGCTGCAACGTGGGATTACGCAACCCAAGCTTTCCCAAGGCATCTAGGGCACGTTACCTTTCGCAATCAAAGTTGCTAACAATTTACCGCCCCAGGGTGGATGGAAGGCTTGGTTGGCCTCGGCGGGGATCGAACTCGTGACCCTTCGAATGACTAGCAGTTGTTTACACCACTCGGCCATTCCGCCGGTTGAAAAAAACAGCTCTGGATGAATCCCAGTCATTCTTGTTGGGATCCCAAGGAATCACAGTTTATCACTATATTGATCAGTTTGTATTTTTTAACAAAGATGAAGCCAAAAGGTATGGATCAATGTAAAAATTTAAGGAGGATTTGAAAAAAATTGAAGTAGGTTTTAAAAAAATTAAATTTTTTTTAATGCGAAAAAGACATTTTTACAATAAAGTGGTCGAAGTGGTGTAGTTGTCTAAGGCGCCCTCCCAGTTTCATTCCGTTCCACACCGGGGTTCGATTCCCGGCTGAGCATACCGCCACCGCCTCACCAAGGCGCTCTAATGAGTAAAGATTGGTAGTGGTGTAACCACGAAGGTAACTAGATCCGAAGAAGAGATTGGGCCCTCCGGATTGAACTGGCCTATTATGCGCTGGCCTTAGCAGTTACTACCTCAGGAGTTGGAGCCTAGATAAGAGGATGCCTTTACCTTTTTTTACAATAATATATGATTTCAATTAAAATGTCACACCTCCAACGGCGAAAACTATCAATACGCTAAGATGAACGAGATCTTTGTTGATGGTCTCAACGTGGCTTCAAATGCAGTGTCTCCGCCGTTTAGCACTCTTTGATATCTCACAAGTCGATCATATGAGACATAACGACAGTGCCACTTCGACGCGTATAAAAGAGAAGGCGGTATATCAAATCGTCGCTTCTCTTTTAGAAGATGAGATTCGCTCTTATTCTTCTACTCTTCGTCGTCTACTCCTCAGCCTTTCACAACAAAATACGCAGCCATCAAGGTGAAATCGATATTTTTTTATTTTAAAAATGCTTGATTTTCGCTAGACGCACTCTAATTTAGGGAGCGTTCTGAAACACAAATGCGAAGCGCTACCGATGCGGAGTGTGTACTCCGAGGGCACCTGCTACTTCACTTTTGCGGAAAAGGTATCTCAGACATTATGGGTGAAGGTTCAGGAAATTTTTTTATGGCGTTTGGGGGAGAGATTGGTGATGGTTTGAGCAACCGTGGACTGATGTCTCACGCGTGCTGCATATTAATGTCATCAGTTTCTCGAGTGGAAAAAAAATTTCAAAATTATCGTTAGTCATAAAACTACCAGTTACAACATGCATGTGGCGACAATTTTTAAACCTATGGCTTTGATCATAACGAGAACAATGATAAACGAACTTGCTCTAGAAACGGTTGGCTAGTGGTCCAGTCGGAAAAATAACATTTGGTGATCGGAAAAGTAGCCTGCCCGCTAATGCCGGTTGCCGGCGAACACACGCCATTGGTCCATCATTTTATTTTATTTGTCGTGCACCACAAGCGTGCGTCAACAAGTTCCGAGTTAATCGATTAAATACAGAAATAATCGAAAAATCGGAAATAATCGAATACCAAACATATTAAAAGTTGGGTTCAGGTGCGGGCACCAAATGCGATGACGACGAGGTGATGACGGGCGACGCGCATTGCGTGCACGTCTTCAATAATTGATGCAGCAAATGGCTGGAAAGTGCTCCACGTTTGGATCTTGGCGTTACAGCGACTTGACCAAGAGGCTATATTTTATTATAATAAAACTGATATTTCCTCGACATGTAACACACATCTCTCATTCATCAGCAAAATGATATTATGTTATTTTTAAGTCGTTATGTATCCTTCGAAATCTGGACAACAGGGGAAAGGTGCCGTCAAATACTCAGAATTACTCAGAAAACAACTGGATTAATCTATTTTTCGTTCAGCAACACCACCATCTGCGTGCGACCGGTCGACTCCGACTTCGAGCCAAAGGGAACTAGCGATGGTAAGTTACCGAGCGAGATTATGCGCATTATGGTAACAATAAGTTTACAAAAAAATACAAAAAATGAAAGCGAAATTGCTGCAGAACGTACTGGTCCCACGCCCGCTCCGCCACTGAAAACTAGCACCAAGAAAAGCACTACCAAGAAACCCAACAACAACAAGACTACAAATAAGAAAAAGACGACAGCGATAGTCAAGAAACCAAATGGAAAACAGCCCGTCAAGGACAAAAAAGACACAAATCCGACAAACGACATTCTCATTCCGCTCAAGTAAGCCCAATCACGATAATCTGCTGCAAAGCTTTATAAAGAAGTCGGCAGTTCGATTAGGTGTAAAAATATAAGAAACTATAAAATATCAGTGCGTTCGCGTAAGAACCGCATAAATCGTTCTCAAATCCGTACAGCAAAAAGTGACTAGGTGAGCATTTCACAGATTCCGATAGCTATTGGTATGGTCAATCATTTTCCGTTTAGCACAGGACCTGAAATGTCAAATTTGCATACTTACAGTAGGTCAAAGTTCAGCTGTTTTCACAGTTTTTCGAGTGTAGCTCTTCAGGGAGTTGAATTACGGCTTTAGTCAAAGAACAAAGAATGACCGCCAAAGCATGGCGCATCTTACTGTGTTATTTGTTTATTCAAATTTTAATTTTTAATTATTTCCGGAAAATGTGAACTCAAATTTCTCGAAATCCAGGCCGAATCCAATCGCCAATTTTCGATATGTTGTACTTCTGAACATGGTCTATCCGATTATCACAGTCACATGGTGTATTGAGGGCGGGCATAGGTCGAAATTCTCAATACAAAATTATAAGAAATGCACGAAAACTCCTCATTTCACCCACATTTCACCATCATTCCCCTCATTCGACGCGAACTGCGCGGTCTAAAATGAGAATTGTGCGAATTTTTGACCGCTCACTTCGCATCGAACAAGTGAAATAATAGTGAAATGAGGGGTTTTCGCGCATTTCTGATAATTTTGTATTGAGAATTTCGACCTATGCCCGCCCTCAATACATCATGTGACTGTGATAATCGGATAGACCATGTTCAGAAGTACAACATATCGAAAATTGGCGATTGGATTCGGCCTGGTTTTCGAGAAATTTGAGTTCAAATTTTCCGGTAATAATTAAAAATTAAAATTTGAATAAACAAATGACACAGTAAGATCCGCCATGCTTTGGCGGTCATTCTTTATTCTTTGACTAAAGCCGTAATTCAACTCCCTGGAGAGCTACACTCGAAAAACTGTGAAAACAGCTGAACTTTGACCTACTGTAAGTGTGCAAATTTGACATTTCATGTCATGTGCTAAACGGAAAATGATTGACCATACCAATAGCTATCGGAAATTGTGAAATACTCACCTAGTCACTTTTTGCTGTACGGCAGGTGTTGCGATTCTTACGCGAACGCACTGATATGTTCATTGTCGGCCCTTTTCTCGAGTATGTCCAACGAGAATGTTGGGTATTTTGAAATGGTCGTATTTCGCAGGTACTTCTACAACTGGTGGCACATTCGTCATGCGTTCTGCTCCAACGCAGCCTGCATGCAGTATATCAACAAGAATGACGTCGGGTTCTCGCCCACTTTCGCAAGAGCGAGTGCGAATTATATTTAGTGATAATATATTTTTATATTCAGCACAAAACCGACGGGATTTAGACGCACGTTCACTGGCGTTTGATTAGCGAGAATAGAGACCTCTCCACAACATAGCGTGTGTAACATGAACAGATAAAGACTCGCATGTACAGGTGTATGTGGGCATTGCGCGACATGATGTAACTTGGACCCTCTGGATTGAATTGGTGTACTCTGCCCTGGCCTATGTATTTGAAGTTGCATGTTTAAAACGATTGCAGGTTCGCTGGGTCGCGTCGTTACGCATTACTCGAACGGAATGAAGAGAATGAAAGAACTCTGCCCCAATAGCTATAATGAACTGACGATGCTCTATTTCCAGAAAACGGGCGGAAGATACGTTTACAGCTTCAAAGTTAGTTTTTTCGTCATTAACCACGCTGACAATGGCATCAACATCAGTTAAATCTATGATTTCTTTGATTGAGAATTGTCTATTTCCAGAGTGGCCTCGTAGCTGGGATTGTGGCCAAGAAGAAGGGCGTCTGCGGAGCGCATATTCCGATAAAGGAGTACGCCTGCCGAATGTCGAAAGGTTCGCGAGATTATTTCAATTTTTTACTGATTATCTCCTGTAAATATGATCATCACAGATTTGATGTATGCGGGTAACTTGGAGTGGAACACCTTCTACAAGGGCCTTGTGAGAAACGGGGGCAAGCCTGTGTTCTACCTCTGGAAATGAGACATGCCGTCTTCCTTCTTCGTTATCATTATTCCTCTTGTCAATCATAATTAAATTGGGTATAAAAATGTCGCATGCTGATCTCCTCGCGTTAAGCTCTGCAGTACCCACATACCATGTAATTCGAATAAAGCATGAATCGAGATCTTATTATCTTGGGGTTCATCACAACCTAAAGAACAATCCACGCTCAAGAACTGTGTTCAACAAACAACAATCACGAGACGAATAGAATGTGATTTGCATAAAATAAATAAATAGCTAAAGAAATCCTAGTTTATTACAATCTCCTCTTTCTTCTGCATCAGTTGCTGTTTTTGCATACTCATTTCCTGTTGTTTTGAATAAACTAGCGTGTGATAGAGCCCGCTTTCGTCGTGTAGAAGCGCGCTGTGTGAACCGAGCTGCAACAACGTTCATTACTATATAGAATTTAGAATTTATCAGTGTCGCTTTAAGGGCGCTGATCAGGCTAGTCGGGCTCTCCATTCTTCATTAACAATGCTTCATCATTACTATGTAGTATTCGTTTGGTGCTCTCTACAAGCCTCCCTTTCTCTAACGCATTACCGATCTCTTCTTCTAAATTTTGCACAACGAATACATATCATGGGTCCTAACGTAGAACCACAGTCAATACACGTAAAAAAAACTATGAGCAGACCAAAACAATATCTGTATCGTTTCTTGGTGTCCCCTCATTTTTCTTTTCCCTGATTTCCACTAACCTGGACGACACTTCCTTTATCGATCACCGCAATTCGATCGGCCTTTTCGATGGTCGATAAGCGATGAGCAATCACGATTACAGTACGATTGGCGGCGCACCTAAAGATTGTCAACTAATCATTCCATCTAGGCAAATGGATATTTTTTTGGAACGGAGAGTGTATGTTTGAGTTGCAAGTTAGCCTTTCGGCTTTAGCATGAAACGTAAGCAAGGTTTCCGCGCTACCGTTCGCAGTAACCCCTCAGGACTGGGAGACAAGATAAGGATTTAGAGAGAGAGGATTTAGCTCTAGTAAGGCTGTACGAGTAGAATAAAACGGAAACCATGGTCAAACCTCTGCATCGCTTCTTGTACGATCTGCTCGCTGTAGTTGTCGAGAGCGGACGTCGCCTCGTCGAGAATGAGTACGGACGGATTGCGAACGAGCGCACGGGCGATCGCGATCCGCTGCTTCTGACCGCCTGCCAGTAACAGTATGATGTGGTGTTAGTTTTCGGAAAAAAGGAAATAGAAAAAGGATAACATTTGAATTCCCGCAATTTCTTATCTTCGTTCCTCGTGGAGCAATCGACTCAAAACTTCGATAATAGGTGTAAAAGGGTCGAAAAATGTTATATTCGAAATTTTGAGTCGATTGCTCTACGGAGAAATGGGATAAGAAATTGCGGGAATTCAAAAAAACATTCCTTACTTTTGCGTGCTCATTCTTCCCTTTTTTGCCCTTCCCACACTCGGAATGGCCGATCATTTCTCGTCGGTTTGCTCACTTCGCTCTTTCCTGCCTGGGATGCTGTCATTATTATGACGCTCATGAAGCCCTATCGAGAGGGGTTGATCAGTTTGATTTGAAAGAGAGCCAAGACGGAGACATTAACAACTGCGTGGATGACTAGCACTACTGGGCAGTTGGAGCTGAGTGGTGGCAACTAGAGTTCTGCGAACGTTCGTGTGTCCTAGGTAACTTCATTTCGCAAATTCTTAATGTGATGAGACCTCACAGTTTCAATTGTGCAGTATTTCTGGTTATTCGAATTTTTTGTTGGTGTAATATGTAGGCACATTTTAGCCGTGAAATGAATTGGGATCATCACAACTAGAAAACGTGCTTCCAGTAATATTTATATCGCGAAAAAATTAGCTAATTATTTGTTGAAGAATGCTTCCAGCAATATTTATATCGCGAAAAAATTAGCTAATTATTTGTTGAAGAATGCTTCCAGCAATATTTACATCGCGAAAAAATTAGCTAATTATTTGTTGAAGAATGCTTCCAGCAATATTTATATCGCGAAAAATTAGCTAATTATTTGTTGAAGAATGTAATTATGGCCAAGATAATGGCTCGATATCCATTTGTGATTTTTTTTCTTCATATAACTACAATCAACGAAACATCGCTTACGAGAAGAACATAACCCTCTGGCGGAACAAATAATTGATTGAAATTTTTTTTTAATTTGCGAACATATACAAAAACTGACCGCTCATCTGCGTGCCCTTCTCGCCACAGCTCGTCTCGTATCCCCTGTCCAGTCCCATCACAAATTCGTGCGCGTTCGCCATCTTTGCGGCTGCGATAATCTCCTCCTCCGTCGCCTCAAAGCCGAACGCGATGTTTTCTCTGACGGAGCAGTCGTAGAGCACCGGCTCCTGAGCAACCAGCGCGATCTGAAGGGAACACTGGGATTTGTCGAAACCGCTGAATACTATAAAATGATTTTCAAGCATTGTTGAAATAGAGGAGTGCATGCATTTTTCGGCCCCAGGAAATGCCTAGTATCACAGTACCAAGAAATCCGACGCATCTAAGCCTATTCATTCAACTCTTTCGATGGAAATAACTATCATTACCGGAATAGCGATTATTGTCGCTCACCTTTCTGTGGAAGTATTCATGGTGGTAGTCTCTGAGCGGCACTCCATCCAATTGAATCTCTCCCTCGTCAGGGTCGTAGAATCGTTCCAGCATGGCTACGATGGTGGACTTTCCGCCGCCCGAGGGGCCGACCAACGCCAGCGTCTCGCCCGCACGAATGTGCAGAGACAGTGACTGGAAATAAATGTGTGTATGTGTGTGTGTGTTTGTGTGTATGTGTGCTTGTGGGTTTGTGTGTGTGTTTGTGTGTGTGTATTCACTCCTGCACAAGGCGCTAACTTTTTAGGCATCTAGACATTCGCAGATTCTCATATTCGAGAGACTTCTTGTCTGAACTGAGTACCCTTGTAAAATCAGCAAACCCACATTGAGAACTTGGTTCGTGGGTCTGCTTGGGTACTTGAATGAGACGTTGTCAATGTTGAATTCGCCCTGGAGGATACATTTTAAAAATATATTTTTAAAAATGAGAAAAAGTTGGCAAAACTCACCTTGACATCGGTTGTGACCTCTCCATCGGTTCTTATTTTAGGTTTTCTCTTGAGGAATTGGCAGAATTTGCGAGACTTTCCCAGTGTTCCCATAAACTCGGGAAACGCCCAGGCGAGCGCCTGAAATTACTGTTAAAAAATCAATTTATATATATTTAAATTGTTATTGTACGTCACCTCGAAAAAAAAAAAAAAAAAAAAAAGAAAAATCTCCAATTTGCAACTGGTACATCATGAACGAAACGAGAGACGCGGAGTCGATACGACCTGCATTATCGTATACATCATTCAAATATATGTAGTTGTGCAAAAACAAAGTGACAAAGGGTTAATATCCGATTTCCAAAATTGTGCCCTACCAGTTGTGCTAAGATGAGCTCCATACATGAGCACTACGACGTAAATGAAGTTGTGGTAGAGCTCACTGGAGATATGAAAACCCATCATGGCGATCGATCTGACAAAATATGGATAGCGCTAATCTTCTATTCATGTTTCCCTCTTTCCCTGCCCTAGAACTCATTAGACTGTGACTCAGCGCAGCATGCTGGCGACTATCTGCTTTACCATACATGAGACGCTGCCTCTCTAGTCCCAATGTCCCTAACACAAAACAGAAGCATATAAATTATTATAATAGCATACAGCTTATTATATTACATTATTATTACGACAGCATATATGAGGCTGTTCGCGTAAGGATCAACAACTTGTCTGAAGGACCTCGTACATCGACTTTCTGGAAAGCAAAAATCTTGGCGTTTTCGAGGGTGCTGATCATTATGGTGATAATCATTTTTCATTTAACTCATCGGCTGAAGCGTACTGTAACTACCTTTTTTAAGGCTACATCGCCATATCTCACGAACCTGTAAGCGGTTTTGCATGAAAAAAGTTTTCTAGAGGTGTTTTCACTCGCTGATAACGATGTGATCTTGAAATTTAATAAATATTATACGCGCCGAATTTCGAAATAGTCTTTTCGAATACCTTCAGTTAGTATCGTGATTAACATGCATAGAAAGATGCGCCATGTTCTCAGCTTTCAGAATCGTATGCTACATGCATAGTTCAGAGGTACCGTTTTACCACTTCATGACCATTTTAGTCGCCCTTTTCTCCGTTAATTTAAAATATTACGAATTTAAAATATTTATTTTTTAATCTAATTAAATTTACGTCTCAATCATTTGGTCTCCCAATCTCCGAATCTTCCCATCAATGTCATGTGACTGGGGCAGTTGATCAACGCAAACATGTATGTTCCATCCGCATTTTTTCACATTCTTCAAAAGGTTTTTTTTTTCAAAAGGTTGCTGCACTCCATTGCATCTTCTCGCTTACAATTCCATCCGAAATTGGTGACGGATCTCGAAGGATCTCCTAGGATGTCGAAGGGCCTGACCCTTGGAAACTAAAAAACACTAGTTGCGCTAAGTAAAATGACCCTCAACAAACATTTTGTTGTGTACGTCTCACGACATATCATCAAATCACTGTATTTTTCTGTACTTCTTTCTGTACGGTTTTTTTGGCAGATTCCAAAGTCGTAACTAGTGTTTTCAGTTTCCAAGGATTAGGCCCTTCGAGACCCTAGGACGTCACCAATGTCGGATGGAATTGTAAGCGAGAAGATGCTGCCAAAAAATCGGTACAGAAAGAAGTACAGAAAAATACAGTGATTTGATGATATGTCGTGAGTCGTACACAACAAAATGTTTGTTGAGGGTCATTTTACTTAGCGCAACTAGTGTTTTTTAGTTTCCAAGGGTCAGGCCCCGAGATCCTTCGAGATCCGTCACCAATTTCGGATGGAATTGTAAGCGAGAAGATGCAATGGAGTGCAGCAACCTTTTGAAGAATGTGAAAAAATGCGAATGGAACATACATGTTTGCGTTGATCAACTGCCCCAGTCACATGACATTGATGGGAAGATTCGGAGATTGGGAGGCCAAATGATTGAGACGTAAATTTAATTAGATTAAAAAATAAATATTTTTAATTTGGCTATTGCGACTGTTGACAAGAAGAATGCTCGCGGAAGGCCTAAGAAGAAAGATGAGATCGCGAGAATGGGAAGATCAGTGCAGAAAATAATACTTGAATCGGCTGGAGAAGAAGAAGAGAAGGAAGAAGAGACCCCGGCCGAAATTGATAGTTTAATTATTGATGAGAATGATTTCGCACTAGGCGCTGTAGAAGAATACATTTAGATCAATTGTTTTGTCATTGTTATTGCCCAATTCTATTGTTCAGACGCCGCGCACTCAGCGCGAAATGAGGAGAATGAAGAGTTACTCTCTAAAAGAAATTATTCGTTTTTTTGACTATAGCACTATTTTACCAAAACGGAAATTCGATTTTTACGACGGAATCATGTTCTCCGTGCCAAAATACATAACATATTAACTTTTTGAAAGTAGTTTATTTTTTGTATTCGAGATATGCTTTTTCAAAAATTTGCATATTTTAAAAATTAACGAAAATGAAAATTTGAATTATGTAGGTCGATGCAGCTCAACGAGCTGATCAAAGTTTGTTCAGGAGTCATCGCTTCATTGTGAAAAAGAAGCGAGATAAAGTCAATAAACATAAAAATTTGCTACTTTTTGTAGCTAATTATCTATGCAAATTCGATTCACAAAAATATGTCAATAACTGAAATCGATAGAGGAGGTCATTAGGGATCGATCCATGCCAAAAATAGGCATGGTCAAAATTTGATGTACGGAATTTTGCCATATCGTACAGTTTTTACGCGAACGCACTGATATATGGCTCCTGAACTGCGCTTCTCTGTTATATATAACAGACTGTATGTTATATATGACATACAAACGCAGTTCAGGAGCCATATATGACATACATTTTTCTCTGTGCAATAGAACGTATACGAATCGTTGTTGCTAGGGATGCCTATTGGAAGTATTGGGAGTGAACTCGCCATCTTCTCTCTTCTTTTCACTCACACCCTTTCACGCAGTTTCCCATTTCCAATTTCTTCACATAAAGGAACACTAATTGTTACTTTTCGACAAATAAAGCACTAAATTATTCATAATTGCATCTCACTCAGTCTGTCATTATCGACAGCTGTAGCGAAATCTAGAAATAAAAAAAAACGAAAAAAAACGAACCGGACTTGTGCTTGTCGAAGAATCCGATCTCCTGGCTTATAACAGCACTGAACAAGTCTTTCCTCATTCTGCAGACAGTGCGTGCGTTGACGCGACTGAAGCAACTGTTCCGCGTGCCCGTTAACACCATGCTGAAACACACAGAGAATGAATACACTGAGATAGGACACCCAGTGTATGATACACTCAATATTGAGTGTATTCGCGCGTCGAGAGAGCGTACGAAAACAAGAGATAGTAAGTGTATTCATTCTGGGTGCAAGGTATTTCAAGGGATAAACCGATTAACTAATGATCCAACCCTTCATTCTAATGGTCAGCACTCTTATACGATATAAGCATAATCCATCTTCAAGTAATATACTTGATATATTGAAAAGAGTTTGGCTAGTGCTTGCATAAATTCCGCTAATCTCTTTATTGCGCATTTTCTATCGTTAAACGTATTGATTACTTTCATCAGCGGCTAAACGCTCCCGCACCCACCTGATCACAGTAAGGGCCGCGAGTATTTTAGCTGAGATGAAAATGTCCACCGAGTCTTGAATCGCCGTTATCCCATTCATCACTTCACTCTTGTAGTGAGGAATAGCCACTTGCACTAAAATCGTTCCTCACAAGTTCTGGTAGTATGTTGCAAAAAGCTGTGTTAAACATTAGATCGAGTCTTGACCACACGTATGTAACTATTTTTTCTTGATGGTATTCAGTAATTTATGGCGACATAATTCTTATTTCTTCTTTTGCATGACCAAGAGACGATTCGAGAAGGGAGGCGTCATCGATATTATTAGGTGAGACGTTTCGAGCCACAACCAATCATCAAATTGATGACCTGACCCTTCTCTTCTTGTCTCTTCGCCATACATACAAAAAAAGAAATCAGAAAAATAATTCTTCTCGGATATGGAGGAAATGTGTTTGACTAACCGGCAGCAGTCGCCGTTGTTAGAGTCGTTCCTAATAGCAGCCATGGCCAGTTCTCAATCGAATACCGTAGCAGAATGAGGATCTGTTCCTTCTTCGTGATAGCAACCTCATCGTCTTCCTGCACGCCGCCGTCACTTTTCTCGAAGCAAGTTTCGAATTCCACCACCCTTAAAATTCGTTAAGACCTTGTTGCAAGTCACATTGCGTTCTGAGTAATGTGTAAGAATTGAGATCGTGACAATCACCCAATTGCATTCTCCTTTCGCAACATCTTACTGTCTGCTTCCTTTTTTTTATTTTCATAGAGCTGTATAATCGGGTATTCAATATACACTCGAAGTTGCGGCGATTTAGTGATTGGTAAAAAATACAGACATGAATAGATGCCCACCATAGAGCGTAGAAGAGAGCCGAGGATAATACTGTCCATGCAGGCAGCAGCCACGTCCCTAATAAATATTAGCAAATTTCACACTTCCATTTGGCTGACCATCCCAATGATTCAACCACAATTTAATTTTCAACCACAATTGTTTGCACATTTACGATCGAATCAAAGAACGCAACAGCGTTTTCATCACACATCGTGTGTAGAATCTCTGCTCAGTGGTTTGTTGACCGACGCAGAGTCACGTATATGCTGCATGCATTTTCTCCAAGAGCTTCGACTGACCGGCGTAGTCTAGCAACCGCTCTTGTTCAGAGAAAAGAAGGAACTTGAGCAATGCGAAAGAAACAGAGGCAACACAGAACGCGGAGATTGGTTTGTTGAGCCGCGCAACGACCGACGACTGAACAAATAGAGTCAACGAACCAAACGATGACGTCACTAATCTCAAAATTCCGGAAATGGGTCGGGACGAGCACTTTCATAAGTCCGTTCTGCCCCGATACACCTCGGAGGTGTGGGATGCGGAGTGACGAGAGAGCGTGGGGAAAAAAGGAAAAAGAGAGAGAGAGAGCGTTTGGATACCTCTCATTTCTTCATGCTCTCTCGCCATCCCCAAGCTCCGGGGTAATTAGTAAAGTGCGAAATGTGAGACCACGGTCTCTTCATTTCGCACACTCTCTCGTCTATCGACCGGTCTAGAGAGTGTGTGAAATGAAGAGGACGTGGTCTCACATTTCGCACTCTTGTAATTAGGTCGGAAGTTTTTGCTGGACTGTGGAATGTTGCGCACCTTTCCGATTGAGTGCAAATAAGAGGATGCGGCGAAGAGGGCGAGTCGAATAACAGAAATTAGTAGAAAGTCCAGAGGCGATGAAGAGATGGAATAAGATGGGAGCGCATTGAGCTGCTGCAAGCCGTTCTTAGAGACTATTCAACGGACAAATGAACCGAATGCTTTTTCGCCTCGTTGTTAGTGTGATTGAGTTCATTTGAAAACGCCATACCTCGAGAGCTTTGGCGATGCTAAAGTTTTGCGAGTCGAAATGACCGAACAGTGTGAGAGTGATTGTCACGTCAAGTAGGAAGAAGGTGGACGGGCTTCGAGGGGACAGCAACATCAACATGTGCGGAAGCACGACTTTGGGGGGATTGACTCAGGATGCGCCGTGTTCGAACAGTTTCGAAAGTGCGAAAGGGGAGAGAAAGAGAGAGAGAAGGAAAGGAAAGAGAGAAAGAAAGGACAGAGAGAGAGGGGTGAGAAATAGAGCGACGTGAAGCAACGGAAAACGCGCCCCGCGAGTAAGTCATCAACGCGTGCGTTTCACAATGTGTACTCGCACGCTCAATTCAAGCACACTTTGCACACAAATTTTCTCTCCGCGAGTTTCGACACTTTAGCCAATTCTTTTGCACGTGAGTCTGCATGCACAATAACATAGTAGTAGAGATCCGGAATGTCTATAAACAATAAAGTGTTCCTGTCTCGCTAGATGCTCGCGCTCGTCTCGCTGACTCGCGCCGTGCCTCTTCCTCATCCCAAGGTACGTCTTCCTGAGCAGGAATTTCGTTAGCATCCAACACTTCTCTCGATTGGTTGCGAACCTCGAGCAGTGATCCTTTAAATATGAGGCTGATCAGAGTCTGGTCCTCTTCTTTCCGATGATTTACTCGAATGGTCGCGTTTTTATAGAAGAGCGTGTAGTCACGCGGATTCTTCGGATGCTTTTCCACACGGAACTGCAATGGAAAGAAAACCTTAAAATATACTTTTTTTGGAATTAAATACTATCCAGCCTCTAAACGGCGAAAAAGCAACATTTCTTTTTGCTTTTGGTATTATCGCTACAATTATTGACGTTATTGAATGATGTACTTTTTGATACTCACACTATATTCCATTAAAAAATCACTTTGCACCCATAGTTCAAAATAGTGTTACAGTAAACTTCGGGTGATCCTCAAGTATCCAAATTATTTAACGATTATCACCCCAATCTACGTTTCCTGGGGCATCACTGACATCCTGGTGTGTTTTTTTCTACAGTAAAATGTTCAGCCGGATTGTTCACCTTGACTTAAAATGACACTTGGAAGCAAAAGTGCGCACAAACTTTCCGGCGCTACTGTATTCACCTCACACTAGGGATGCAAGTTCGGTTTTCGTATTACGACACTCTTAGCGAGAGATCGGTAATACGGCTGATAAAGGGAAGAGAACGAGAGAAAAAGAGACGCCGTATTACCGAAACCGACGCCGAACGGGCAACCCTGCCTTCCTCACTGCGGCAATCTGATCACCGACAGTGGCTTCTCTCGCAGTCCAATCAATCCGAGATACGAGAAAAACTGCGCTTCCGGTTTTTTTTTGATTTTTTTTGTTTTTATTTTATTTTTTGAGAACGATGTCCTGTTGAACCTCCGATGCTGTTACTATCTGAAACGTGCCTTTTAAGTATTGAAGAAGTGGTGCCACCTGATAATTTAGATTGATTATTCTGATACCAATTATCGGTAATTGGCAAGAAGTACACGGGTAGTGCTCCCACTCATTCCAAATTGTCGGGTCAAAAAGGTATCGGGGCGTCTCACTTCGCGCACTACTGACCAGAAGGTACTAATGTGAGGTTTCGTTTTAACTCCCTCGATTCCTTCTGATCAATGTCATTAAATCGTGAAAAGAGACTTCCGTCATTTGAAGTTAAATTCGGAGAGTCCCTATGGGCGATGAAAAATTATTATTATAAAAAAATTGTAGCATCATCATCACAGAAAAAAAATCAGATATTCGCAAGTTTTTGAAGGAATCTGTTATTCCTCCCGCCTTCGCAATTTCTGTAACTCTAAGTTGTTCGATGCACCCAAATAGAGCTTGATACCTGCGCGGGCTCTTTTCTTTCAATCCAAGGATACTCCACGCTACGAAGTGAGGGGAAGCTCTCTCAATCACGCGCAATCTCTAATCGCTGAGTGCGAAGAAACAATGAGGAAAGGTGAAAGTTGGTTGGGATAAGCGATTTCATCGCTGTTCATTGACTGTCAAAGCGTTACTCACACGCTTTACGCAATGCACCGAGTCGCATTTCTTCTGTGTCTGCCCTCTATTATTCTGGCCTGCATGCCTATGAAGCCGACCGATAGTGGGATCCCGACAGGTTATTTTTTGAATGTTTTTTTCAAGCGAGATTTAATGGGTTTTTTTGTTGTTAAAACCAAGGCATAACAAACAAAAACATAGGACAAAAATCAGTAGCAACAATATCATTTTTTTCTATATTTGCTATGGATTATACGATTGGTTCGTATATGAAGTTTTCTATTCGATTATACCTGGCTAAAAGGCGTTGATAGACAATATCAATTTATTTTTCCAGTTCAAACATGCCCTTCCTTTCCTCTCTTCACTCAGAAACAATGGGATGACACCTATCCGACTTCCTTGGGAACAGTGACAGCTCCCATTCAGTCGAGTCCCATGACATGCCCTGATCCCAACACGCCGCTCCTCAGTTTGTTCACAGTGAGACTTTAGCAAATTAAGTTAAATATGGCTATTTATTTGTTGGCCTCATTCTGAACCAATTTTCCCATGATGAATTCCACCGTCGAAGGGTGGAACTCGTGTAACTCAAATTAAAATGCACAAAATTTCAAAAATAAAAAAAGTTTCAAACGTGTTTTACCATCGCTGTATCAAGCACTTGTAGCTTCCCTAGGAAAAAAAGTTATGAAAAATTTAGAAGAACCTTCCATCCATGATTTTTCGCAGCATTGATTGTCGCACTGCTCAATCAGTCTGTTTTTGCAAGAAACACTCATGCGTTCACAACTTGCGCACGCGCTATTCCCCCACTCACAGAGTTATCCATTTCAGTGATTGCACACATCACTTAGGAGAGCATCCACGAGAGGCCGGGGCGCTGGAGGAATATCCACGGATGACTTTTTTGCAACCTATCCCAATAACTTGTTGGTGAAGTCAGTATCACGAGTGCTGATATTTTGCCAAGTAACTAAGGTTTTGGGTCCCGCACCGAAAAGTTACAGTAACCCCGGGTTCCGATATCGATTTTTTTACCATTCGAAAAAGTACGTTTTTATATGTTTTCTAGGTGTATTTTGCGAAAAAGATGCAAATAGAAATACTTTGGAAGCGATCCGACATTGGAAAAGGGTCGAAATTTTTATTTTTCTCCGTTTTTTCGCCGTCCTGAAAAGTGATCCTCTTCCGTGGGAAAAATTTTATTGCATTTTCTGATTCTCCGTCAAAAACTACGTCTAGTGTACTACACCACTTAATCTGAGTCCTGACGCCGACGACGCTATAAAGCGACTAAAACCGCTAGAAATGCTTTTTTCGTGGTGATCCAAAATACAAACTTTTCGGTTGCGCAATTTTCAGCGCATATTTCATCAGAAACTCAATGCACACGACTTTAAAATAATAATACACCGAATTGGCACGCGATAAATGGAAATCTAAGTGCAAAACATAATTTTCCAATAAATACAAAGCATTAGAGCAGACTGAAAATTTACAACACAAAAAACTCATAATAGTGAAGCACAATGGTGTAATTTATGCCTAATAAATGCCATAATCTTTTTAAACATTCTCACAAATATAGCTACAGATAGATACAGATACAGATTTATCCTGACATCAAGGCAAATGGGCCTGCAGGAAGGTAGCTTCGTGGTCAGAGGGGGGCAGGATCTTCGAACTCAGGGCAACAGGGTCAAGGGAATGGATCATGCTTGGCTTCTTTGTTTAATTGAAGTGTCGATCTTGGACGATAGACATTGAGCGTAGAAGTAGATCGTCCAGCCTCCAGTGACGTCCTGACTAGCGTGTATCAACAAAAGTGAAAACTCACGTCGTAGTCTGGTCGACTGGGGCTTTTCTTGATAGTTGGCGACTTGAATTAGATGTAGTCGATCCGGCTCCTCCGTTTGAAGTGGTACCAGGTGGGCCATATACTTGCCGGGTTGCCCAAGCTGACTGGCAAGGATTCTCCAAACTGAGGTGGTAGAGGAGAGGGGAGACTATCGACCGCCCGTCACGAGGCACAGAAATATATGAAAGTAGAATTGTCAAAATATTTCTAGTCGCACAAACTTTTTTCTCTGGAATGATCGAGTATTTTGAAACCAAAGATTTTGAAATTCTTCCAAAAATGAATATTCTTTTCGATTACACTTGAATTGTTCTAGCTGGTCATAGAAATCGGTTTCTCACCGTTATAAAATCTAATAACGTGGTTTAATGGTATACTCAAGAAGAAGATGTGTGTTTTTGTAAATTGAGAAAACCGGCAATGTTTGATATTCTGACAGCTTGAAACCATAGCAAGTGCTTATTTTGAAAGTAAACATTGCTATTTTATTTCAAAATCTGCTTTCAGTAGCTTCCTGAATATTCGTGCTTCACACCGTTTTGCCTCTTTAATGGCCAGGCAGTGTAAAATAAAATATTTAAAAAAAAGAAAAAGAAAATCGTCATCCCGGAACAATGCTAAAAACCGCATATTTTTGGAGATGTTTTAAAAAAATGTTATGAATTTTCAAAGAATTTTTCCGCATTTTCTCAACAGCAGGTTACGATAGCGAATACGCAACAGTTCGAATCTCTAATACAAGGCATTTTCATGAACTGTGGTTATGCGCATTGAGTTTGAGAGTGGTCAAAACCTTGCATTCCTCTTTTCGTAGCAAAATTGAATCATCCGATCAAAATATTTTTTTTCTTTTCTTGAAATAGACGACGCACCTTTCTTGGGGCTATTTTCAAATTAAAATAACTAATTAAAGAAATGCTAAACATTAAGTTGTTTTCACTTTCCATTAGATAATAGTGAAAAGGCTGATTAAAAAATTCAAATAGATAAATGAAAAATCTGTTTTTCTCTGCTGCCTGGTCAAGAGAAGACTATCGAAGAATTTGTCTTATGCAAACTGTAAAATATACATTTATGAACGTAATTCGCAAGAACTGAGTTTTCTACAATTGAGGAATCATGTTTAATAAGAAATTCTCTCTGAAATAAAGTTTTCGAATTTTCTTTATTATTAAAATTGTTGAATCATAAAACTGAGTTGAGACTTCATACATGATTTTTTAAAGATTCACAGAAAGAAAATACTCCATTGTATTCCATTTTCGAAGTTGCTATTAACCCATTATCCATGTTAGGTCTCACTTAGTAAAATATAGGACATAAAAATTCTGTCGCTGTGTTTGTTTTATCCACATTCTCCAGTGTGAAGCACGAATATTCAGGAAGCTACTGAAAGCAGATTTTGAAATAAAATAGCAATGTTTACTTTCAAAATAAGCACTTGCTATGGTTTCAAGCTGTCAGAATATCAAACATTGCCGGTTTTCTCAATTTACATAAATTACACCATTGTGCTTCACTATTATGAGTTTTTTGTGTTGTAAATTTTCAGTCTGCTCTAATGCTTTGTATTTATTGGAAAATTATGTTTTGCACTTAGATTTCCATTTATCGCGTGCCAATTCGGTGTATTATTATTTTAAAGTCGTGTGCATTGAGTTTCTGATGAAATATGCGCTAAAAAATTCGCAACCGAAAAGTTTGTATTTTGGATCACCACGAAAAAAGCGTTTCTAGCGGTTTTAGTCGCTTTATAGCGTCGTCGGCGTCAGGACTCAGATTAAGTGGTGTAGTACACTAGACGTAGTTTTTGACGGAGAATCCGAAAATGCAATAAAATTTTTCCCACGTAAGAGGATCACTTTTCAGGACGGCGAAAAAAACGGAGAAAAATAAAAATTTCGACCCTTTTCCAATGTCGGATCGCTTCCAAAGTATTTCTATTCGCATTTTTTTCGCAAAATACACCTAGAAAACATATAAAAACGTACCTTTTCGAATGGTAAAAAAAACGATATCGGAAATCGGGGTTACTGTAACTTTTCGGTGCGCGACCCAAATCCTTAGTTACTTGGCAAAATATCAGCACTCGTGATACTGACTTCACCCACAAGTTATCGGGATAGGTTGCAAAAAGGTCATCCGTGGGGTACCCCCGCCCTCTCGTGGATGCTCTCTTAGTAGTTAATTAAATATTTAATTGCCCAATAATAAATAAATTTGTTAATTGTCAAAATTCTCAGGATGACGGGGTCTCAATTGGATTACGTGAAGTTGGAATAGACGCAGCCGTATGCGATATGCAATCGAAGAAATGGATCTTTACGATCGGAGGAGTTCCGACTCCTGAAGAGACATACGTGGCTAATAAGGGAGCCATTTCAATTGCATGCTTTGCTTAATTAATGTAAATACAGCAGCTGTATTTGATTGTTCACGTCGCATTGAGTCAACGAAATGGGCAAGGCTTTGTAATCTTTTCATAAAAATGTTCGTGATCGATCCATGTAAGTGTGATTATTTATGACTGTGACGATGAACAACTTTACATTGCTTTACTTGATTTTCTTAGCAACTGAAGTAAGTTACGAGAAATTCTTTTTTCTCTCTGTAAGAGAGAAGAAGGAGGTAAAGAACCCGCGAAGATTCCTGACCAACCGAGCGGTAGATCAAATGATTTCGTAGGTCTAACTCTTGTAAAAGAGTGCAAAAATCAATAGCTCATAGTGATGACATGAACACTACCGTAACTTTTTTGTGCTAGTAATAAATACGACAAATTTCATCCACCGAATACAGCTGAATTTTCAATGATGAGGCTGATCAGAGTCTGGTCCTCTTCTTTCCGATGATTTACTCGAATGGTCGCGTTTTTATAGAAGAGCGTGTAGTCACGAGGAATCTTCGGGTGCTTTTCCACACGGAACTGCAACATAATGACAATTTAAACGAAAATTAATTACTTTTTTAGGAATTTAATATTATCTAGCCTCTAAGCGACGAACAAGCAACATGTTTTGTTTGCTATCGATATTATCATTATGAGTATTGACGTTATTGATTATTTACTTTGTGATACTCTACACTATTCTAGCAATAAAATATAAATTATAATTTACGGAAATTATCAATGTGCACCCATAGTTCAAAATAAGGTCTGAAATATCGGGTTGATCCTCGAGTCTCGAAATTATTAACATATTGTCGATTTTCTTTTTAAAACACCCCAGTCTACGCTTCTGTGGGCCTCTATGTATCAATTCCCAAAAATATGTTGGTAGCACAATGTACCTCACACATCGGCAACTTGCTCACAGACAGTCCCTCCTCTCTCAGTCCAAGCAATGTGAGAAACGAGAAGAACGGCGCTTCCGGTATTTTGACGACTACTTCTTGTGGAACATCACTAGCTGATACGATCTGAAAGTGGCGTTTTAAAATTCGGAAAAACAATAAAATAAGATCAAAGATGGTGCTTCTAATATTTGCATGATTTCCATCGCAACCATTTTTTTTATTTTCACTTTTTTTATATTCGAAAATATGTCTCGATGTGAAAGTGTGCCGGCCTTCCTCTAGCCCAAGTACACTTTGCGCGAGACATACTTCTAGAGAAGCAGTGAAACAAGGTTTAGAGTTTTGAGAGAGCTATTACTTTCTACATGACATAAAATCTTGTAATCTTTACCTTACCTCGATCACTTTCAGTATAGTGTCTGCTGACTCGAGCACTACCGGCACTCTCAAAAGGCGAAATTTATTCAGCGTCAGACGCTTCAGCAGCGCGTCATCCGCGCTCCACCCAACCTCCTAATAAATATCAATATTATTAATAAATCAATTGTAGTAAGTAAGATGCACACTACTATTTATTGTTTCCGTTGTTAATGTGTTGAGCTCGTGAAATGAATCACGTCATCAATATTATTGTGATTTATGCTACTACGCACCCCAATAATCTGCAATTCCGTGCCGGGGTTTAGTGAGAGCAGACGCTCTATGCTCAGGAAGCACTCGTGCATGTAGAGAGCGAGCTGCTTGTCACCAAAGATTTCGATCAATCGGAGAAGAGATCTGTAAATATCAGGTCTCTAGAATTGTCGATGATCAATTTTAGTAAGTAAGATTCGCACGACTATTTACTGTTTCCGTTGTTTATGACCGACGTCCAGTATTATATAATCACAAACACTCGTCCAAAATAATAAAACGTTCCGCTCCTAAACAACAGATATGGTTGCGAGAGAGTAAGGCATAACGAAAGGCGCGTCGTGGTGCCCACGCACCAGTAGGCTATTTCATGAACGTATCATTTTAAAATTGTTATATCACTTATCGGCCGGCTCGCGGTCGCTGATACATGCAATTCGACGGAACAAACTAGCAGGGATGTGTTGAGGTTAAATACACTACGCTCTATGCGTACACTACGCTCTATGCATAGTTCTGCAGGTTCGGTCCAGGGGGACCTCGGTAGCTTGCTTCAGGTACGGTCCAGGGGGATCTCGGTAGCTTGCTTCAGGTACGGTCCAGGGGGACCTCGGTAGCTTGCTTCAGGTACGGTCCAGGGGGACTTCGGTAGCTTGCTTCAGGTTCGGTCCAGGGGGATCTCGGTAGCTTGCTTCAGGTACGGTCCAGGGGGATCTCGGTAGCTTGCTTCAGGTACGGTCCAGGGGGACCTCGGTAGCTTGCTTCAGGTACGGTCCAGGGGGACCTCGGTAGCTTGCTTCAGGTATGGTCCAGGGGGACCTCGGTAGCTTGCTTCAGGTACGGTCCAGGGGGAGCTCGGTTGCCGGTTCTAAGTACGGTCCAGGGAGAGCGTAGGATGTTGGGGACTGTAAATCGCTACAAAGAGTGCTGGCTATTTCCGTTGCAAAAGGCTCGTGAGGGAGCGATCGAAAAAAGTTGCCACTACGCCACTTCGTGGCTCCGTGGCAACTTTTTTCGATCGCTCTCAGCCTCACGAGCCTTTCACAACGGAAACGCAGGATACAGTGCGTTCAGAACTTTTAGAACAATTTCAGAGACGTTTCCTGTGATCCCCTACGCTCTCTGAATAATTTTCGAAGTTTTCGAAATTTTCGATTTTTCACGTTAAAACGTGTTAGAACATGTTCAGACACGTTTGTGACATCGCAAAACACTTTTCGTCTGATCCCCTACGCTCTACGAATCATTTGGAAAGTTTTCGACATTTTCGAGTTTTGACGTTAAAACGTGTCAGGACACGTTCAAACACGTTTCTGACATCGCAAAACACTTTTCCCGCGATTCTCCACGCTCCCCGGTTCATTTGGAAACTTTATGAAATTTTCGATTTTTCACGTTAAAACATGTTAGAACACGTTCAGACACGTTTCTGACATCGCAAAACACTTTTCCTGTGTTTCCCTACGCTCTGCGCATCAATTGGACACTTTTCGAAATTTTCGATTTTTCACGTTAAAACGTGTTAGAACACGTTCAGACACGTTTCTGACATCGCAAAACACTTTTCCTGTGTTTCCCTACGCTCTGCGCATCAATTGGACACTTTTCGAAATTTTCGATTTTTCACGTTAAAACGTGTTAGAACACGTTCAGACACGTTTCTGACATCGCAAAACACTTTTCCTGTGATCCCCTACGCTCCGCGCATCAATTGGACACTTTTTGAAATTTTCGATTTTTCACGTTAAAACTCGGCAAAACAGGTGAAAACGTGTTTCACGATACTCAAAAACGTGTAAGGGCGCATTCTGGCACTTGCGAAAAATGCGGCAAAAGGTTTGCCCGCGGCGGGGGTCGAACCTGGGGGTCTCGGATTCAAAGTTTATCCACTTGGCTACGCTTTATCCACTTGGCGACGCTTTATCCACTTGGCTATGAAATTAGCTGATTTTTATATTAAAATTTTGAAAGGTTTTCTGAGCAGTTATCATATGCAAAAGGTTCTGAGAAGATTGCGCAAATTTGAAGCGATTTATGGCGAAAATTAAAAAAATGTCCGTCACGCTGCAACAAAAAAAAACATGACAGACAGACAGACAGACAGACAGACATACAGACAGACAGACAGACACAATCATTTCCTATAAGTGGAGGAATTTATATATTTTAAAAGTAGTACTTTTCGTTGAATTCGTCCTTGAGCACAGCAATGTACACTCGCTCGATGATGAATCCGTCGATTAGAGTGAGGATGAAATCGAATGGAACGATGTTGAAATCAACCTCAAAAAGGATAATCATAAGCATAGTCTTTAATAAAGTCTCTTTATTTCAGTAATTATTCTATTGTAGTATACACACCATACACAACACAGAAGTCACGACACTTCTTCCCCTCGAAATCGACCGATTTCGATATTATTCATTTAGTTGAACCGTTGCTTTTCCAACTCTAGTGCTGACCACGTGCTGAAGGTTTTGACTTGTTGGTGTGATAACTGACATTGAGGAAGTCGAGGTGGACCGCGTGGGCGCGGTTGAACAACGCCTTGCGGACGCGTAAGAGCTCGTCCCACTCGCCCATTGGCACGCGAATATTGAGTGCCGACTCGTTCAGCGCCAGCGTGAACTGCCCGAACCACTCAACACTTGTGTACATTAATGTAGTTTGTTCGTTTGAAAGCGCCCCTAAAGCGACTAAATATTCTGTTGATTTATTGTTCATTAAGGGAAAAAGTTCCTGAAAAATACGTTGTTATCTAAGCTTTCGATCATGGAGCTGTCAATAAGACTCACATCTCGCAGCATGATACTGCATCTCTTGTATTCGTTTGATGTCACGTGCAAATCCGATTGAGCAATGGCCGACCGCAGCGCGCGATTGCACAAGCGGAGATTGAGTCGATCTCTTGCATCGACGAATCGAAGAATGCGAGAGAACAATTCTACGGGAAGCTGATCCATGTTCATCTCTGCAGCAAATGGGAGAGATGGACATTTGGAATTATGATTTCACGAACAGTCGACCGAAATGTTCAAATGCTAAACGCTGCTAAACGCAAGAACAAAATTAATACTGGAGAGAGTGCGCGCGAAAGAGAAAGTATCAAACGATTAACACACGCTCAAGTAGTAAATTTCAAGAATTATTTTAAGATTGTAGTATTGATCTTTCGGGAAGATTTTCTTTGCAACACGATCTATAACTTCCATACGACACTGAACAAGAAAGAAACAAGAAGTTGAAACAAGAAAACGGGCTTTGAACAAGAAAAACGATATGAAAATGAAACAAAGTTCGGCGAATTTGGTAATCAACATACAATATGAAAAAAGAATGGTTACACCGGCAAAGAGATAAGAGGCGAAGAGATACAGAGAGGTAGCAACAATGACGAAACGATAGTGGGCTGCACAACGTCGTGCGATGACTCATCTCAGTGTTTTGGTGCGTTTACACGCGTATGCGTGTCTGTTCGGTAGAGCACGATTGCAATGCATGTTATAGTTTCCATTCTCGTTTCTGTCAGTCGTCGTGAGCCACAGTATCATGGCTACTGCATTTGAAGGAAATGCACTCCATGCACGCGTGGTGTGCCTATCTACCGTATGCGCGAAAGAATGATTGAAACAAAGGCAGTCTCCCCAAAAATCAGCAAGAGAAGGTGCATGGGGCGGGGGTCGAACCCCCGTCCCCTAGATTGATACTGTAGAAACTTACCTCTGAGCCATGTAGGCCGAAGTGGAACTGATCAACTTAGCTCGCCCCATTCTCGCGGAATCGCCGCTCAGTGGAATCCTCTAGTCACTGGGGGAATAACAGCTACAGTACGCTAAAATTCTGTGTGGGAGAAAATTCACCACGATTTTCAGCAATTCAAATGAATGGGCGGAGTTTTAGTACTATTTCTCAAATGCTGCTTTTATTGCACTCCCGTGAGACTGTGGAGCGGTCCCTCCATTTTGCTCTGATGGAGAGGGCACTTCCCTAGTTCCCTCCGGACCCCTCGTCTATCTACCAACGACTCGACAACATCGGAATCCCCGTCCTAGCCGGCCTGGTCACCGTGGATGGGTATGACCGTTTGATGTTGGCTACTCAGATACCAGTTTCGCTAATTCTCAATTTGATTGATGTTTCGAGCTTGGTGGAATGGAAGAAAGATGCGTCACCCGCTCGTCAGGACTGCCTTCAGCCTCACGTAACCTCCCCTTTCCTCCTACTTCCATGGTCCTAAGAGAGATCTCGTCTATTCCTCCAGCAACGTCAAAGAAGATGGTCTGTGAATGGGAAGAAGACCGATCCTCTACCCCGACCCCAGCCGAAATGATCCGTCTATTCTGAGAAGAATGATCCTGACCCCTAAAACCACATCCTCACCTGACGTTATCGTCTGACGTGATAAATATTGTATTGTATTGTATTGTATTGTTATAGTGGCTCACCAAAAGAGAAAAAGAAAAGGTAAGTAATAATCGCTCTCACCTTAAACTACTGCTTCTCGTTCCTAACATATTCCTGGACCAAAAACAGCTAATTTGCTAAAATAAATTCATCGAACAAATTGCCATTATCAGTCATTCATTGCACAATCGGCATGTATATCTTTTTTTCGTTATTCGAATGTATATATATACATTTGAATAACAAAAAAAACATACTATCCAGAATTGAGTGATTTGTTTTGTTGTTTACTTATCAGCAATTTAGATGAGCCTATTGTTCCAGAGGCACATTATTCGTTTCCGGAAATCGAGGAGTTCTCAGGCCCTGTGAAGTTCATTCAACGGTCAATGGCTTCCATTGTTGCAGAACGTGCGTAAGCATTTAGAGGGGTGCGTGACGTAGATATTTTTTCTTAAATTTTCTCGATTTTTAGCTTTTTGCTTCTATAATTTTCCCTAACATCAGGCACAGTCGATGCGTCGTTCACACTTTGGTAAAACGAATTCACCTGCTGCTGAACTCACCAAGAACCACACCTACACAACATTTAGCACGTGCCAAAAGGCCGTCAGAACCGAGTGTTTCTCCCCACGTTTCACTAATTAGGCGTGGTTAGAGAGGTGGAAAATGTGACCAGAAGATTGAAACTTGTGTTATACTCTAGATTTTGAGCTCTTAATTTCGCGTGAACTTTGGTGATCTTTTTTTTTCGGTTAGGTGTTTTCACTCACCGCCTACTTGTGAACAGACCATACGAATTGAAGAGATTCGGGCTCCTAATTCGCGGGAATCCCTCAGAATCGCCAACATATAATTATTGATATTCGTGCTCAATACCAGAAATGGCACACGCCCACCAATTGGTGGTGTTGGATCCCTTAACGAGGTGTGTCTCTTCTTTTCCGTAAAAATCAATAACGAAGCTCACAGTGATGAGATGAACACTACCGTATCCTTCTGGCAGTCGGCTTTCCTTGTCGCGGATTCAGTCATTCCCATTGCGTGCATTGCGCTCGTCGCGATTACCCTGCCGCTGTACATTACGGTAGTCGTATTACTATCGATCGGATATTATCAACCAGGCCAGAACAACTCCTTCTACCGCATTTGTATGGTGAGAAGTCTGTATTACTCCTCCCCTCCTACTGCATACCACATGATTCCAAACCGACAGACAGGGGTGAGGGCGAGAGAGTGTACTAAAGTGAGAGAGACCCTCTCGATTTCACACGCTCTCTCACTCTAAAGCCCTTTCTGTAAGGTTGACCGGCCGGTGAAATGGTGATGCGGACCTCGCGCTACAAAAAAATGTGCAGAAAAACGAGGCCAATAAATTTCGTAACAAATGAGTTGCGCGTGATATGAGGAAACTTATAGGAAAGACACAACATCATTGAAAAAAAAATAAATTTAAAAAATAACATCATTGAAGTATTTATAGGTCGGAGGCATCATCGATATTTTCGCAATCCTCGTCAATTACGTTCTCGGCATTTTGCCGGCTCACGGCTATCTGCTAAACATCTACCTGTCCAGCACGTTGTACGGCGAGGTGAGCGATTGAATATTGATGATGTAACAATTAAATTTATGCTTCCAATATCTATCGAATAACATTAAAAATCGCATGGAAGATATGCCCGTTTGCTTCTTGTTTGATTACAACCAAAAATTCATCATTGGATGACATTTTTATTGCGTATTGATGCTGTAATCGCCGTTTCCAGACGTATCTCGCGTTGTCTTGGGGCATTCGTTGTGCACAAAATTGGACAGCGATTCTGCTTGGCGCTAATCGATTAACCGCCCTCGTGTTCCCCGTGATTTTCAGGAGAGTAAGTGGGCGGATTTGTGAGATTTACGGATATTCATTTAAGATTTTAAACACGAAAATAATTCCATAAACAATCATTTTTTAATAAGAAGTATGTTTATCTTGTGGACCCAGCTTGACAGTCCGTCGAACCTCCTATTATATTTTTTTGCTGTTTTCAGTGGTGGGGCTCGAATCGGTTCTGCTACTTTGCACATAGCCTGCAGATAGTGCCGGGAACGATATTCGGAGGGATCATCTACTTCTCGCACTATTACTATGATGAAAACGGCATTGGCGGATGCTACACAATGGTAATTTGCGATATTTTACTGAAATATCTACTTGTGTTTTTTTTCAAACAAACTATGACCTTGTACTGCTAGCATGTTATAGGGTTGACGTTTTTTTGATATGCTTTTAATGTTATTTGATATGTGTATAAACAAACTCGTGTTGACCAAATTCGTGCTCTTTCAGTTTGGAGACGAGAACTTCAAGAAGTTCTACTACAACTTGGCAGGTGCGTTCACATACAGCGACGGGGTTACGATTTGTTATCTTTTACTACACAGAGCGCAAATTTGCCCTCCTCGTTCCGCACACTCTCTCGATTGCTCACCGAGACGAGAGAGTGTGCGGAACGAGGAGGGTGGAGAACGGTTCTCTAACAAATGAAACCTTGGAGAACCGTTCTCCTAGCAAATTTGCTTTCAGTGTAAACCACAAGGGTTCAGGAGGAATGGCGTCAATTGTTGTTTCGTTCATGATCATTAACTACTCGATTATTCTCGTCCATTTTCGCAAGATTAATGTGGTGAGTAGCACTTACTCATTATTTACGGTATTCAGGCCATTTCCACCGTAAATGAGTGTTGCTTATTTTTCCGCCTTCATTCACACTCTAAGTAGCCATCATTTATATCATTTCTCACCTACTTCACTCCTCGCACTCATACATAGTCTTTGTCACGGCACAACGTGCACACTTCTGCAATTCAACGAAGCACATTATAATCGTGGTTGTTTGAAAAAGAATTTTTTTTAAATATTTTATGTCGCAGACTCTCAACAGTCGCTTGGCGAGGGAGAAACAGCGACAGGAGCATAGACTGCTCTACATGGCAGTTATTGTCTGTGCGATGGAGGCACGGTCTATTTATATTATGTATTCAAGGGCTCATCACACAAAAAGCCCTTTGAAAAATCTCATTATTATAGGTTATGTGCTACGCGTTCGTGGTAATCTCATTTCTCGCCAAGGTGCAGTCCAGCGCCTCCCTCAATTTGGTCCGTATTCTTCCATTTTTTATACATTTTTTGGTAAAATTTACGCATTTAAAATATTGTTTAACATTCAGAAACCAGTGCGCATCTTCTACCTTTTCTACAACGCCACGACGGATCTCTACTCGTGCACGCCTCCCTACCTCCTGATCATATTCTCAAAGCAATTTCAGCGCAAACTCTTGCAGTTTCTCAGGCTAGTAACCCTATTTCAACTTACCGTTAAAATCTATGAGCAAAATTTGACACAGACGATGAAAAACAATTTTTTTTGAAATGTGCCTTTTTAGACTCGATAGCTTCATTTCTTCTCCCAAGTCTCACTTCGAAACGACAGTGTCGTCCGTTCACTCACAAGCGAAGAAGCGACCAATTTCACAGTGATTATGCAGTAAAAAGCTGTAATTGTAATGGAAATCGGAAGAGATATCCAAGTCATTCTTCAGATGCAAATATATGCCTCACCCACTGGTTGATAAATGTGTGCAATAACTTGCATGAGGATAGCAACATTCGCATACACTTCCTAGTATAATTCATGGCGTGTTTCTTGCTCTAGACGCTTTTGGAGCCACATGCATACATACATACATACTTATCCTGACATCAAGGCAAGGGCCTGCAGGAGGTATCATTCGGGGACAGAGGTGGTCGGGATCTTCGAATTCGAGGCAACTGGGTCAAGGGAATGGATCATGCTTGGCTTCCTTGGTCAATTGTAGTGCCGATCTTGGACGATAGACATTGAGCGTAGAAGTAGATCTTCCAGCTTCCAGTGACGTCCTGACTAGCGTGTATCAACCAAAGTGGGAACTCACGTCGTAGTCTTGTCGACTGGGGCCTTTCTTGAAAGTTGACGACTTGAATTATATGTAGTCGATCCGAGTTCTCTGCTCGAAGTGGTACCGGGTGGGCGAAATACTTGCCGGGTTGCCCAAGCTGACTGGCAAGGATTCTCCAAACTGAGGTGGGAGAGGAGCGGGGAGACTGTCGACCGCCCGTCACGAGGCACAGAATGAAGAATGAAGAATTTGGAGCCACACTTACTTATAATTAGGGGTGCTGCAAAGTGATGCGGATCTTTGGCGCTCGTCTCCCAAGCTAACTTGGCCGGAAATAAATTTGTTTAATGCTTTAATTTTCTTTTTTTCAACCAGAATTCTAAAATGCAATGCATTTCCCGGGGGAATTTCGAGCTCAGAGTAGATTCAATATACCGCCGACTTCGCAAACGCAATAAACCCGGAGCGCAAACATCAGCGAGCGGGAAATGGGTAATGGCCTATGCATCTTGCACACTCATTCACCTACCGGCTGTTGTTGAGAGTAGGCAAGAAGTAGAGATTGACACCTGTTTGACCAATACTAGTAAGAATATCGAGTTTGATGCCCCCGCATAATTCTTGGCTCGTTCTTCCAAGAATTGCACCATGTTACCTAAGATTAGCAAAATATCTCTGCAACACATCGGTGACATTGCCATTTTTATCGCCGAAAATTTCAATATTGTTCTTACCTGTTCAAAACGCGCTTTCAGATTTTTTTCTTCTGTTAAATGGATCTACGCAATGTGATTGCATTGTGTGAGGCAACACTTGCAATCTCTACAGTAATAATGAACTGCTTCATATTTTATGTTCTCTCCCGAACCAATCTCTTTCACACCTCGTTTCGGTTAGTTTAAAGCCAATGCAAAATGATTTGGAGTTGAAAAGTAAGAGTAATCCTTCGTAATATCCTAATATTTCGCCTGCCGTGTTAAAAATGTTGCAAATCTTGCAGAACAGTCTACAGAATGTTCTCTGTTTCCTCGATTATCTTTGTGTTATTCAGTATTTTTATGATTACTTTATGTTTTATCAAAGGTTTGGAGATCATCATATTTTCCCCAAAAAAAACTTGAAAATTTAGAGGAATGCTTACGCTCCTACCCGGTGCCACAAATCGACATGTCTCTCATAAGTATTGTATACGAACTGCATTATAGCTCAAAGTATGATGTTTCTTTTTTATTAGGGTGTCCCAAAAGTTTTGCGACTGTTCGATTTTTTCTCCTCTGCTTATCCCGAAGGGAACTTAATATAGTTCTATAATGAGACCAACAACCCACCATCAATTTTAAATTGTTACTTGAACTGTAGATCTTAAGCTGCGCAGTCGCGATTACTGTAAAGCACTCAACTCATTCGAGTTTTACTATTAGGAATGACATGAAAATTCCCATTTTAGTTGCAAATAGCTTCAGGGAAGGAAATACATAGCTGTGCCAAGTAACAGCAAATTTCGTCATCCCTACGCAATTTTAGGTTTTCCACGTAAATCTCAGAAAATTTTAGAAAATCACTTCGCAATCGATATGTAAATTATTGTAGCCATTAATAATGAATTTTAAGCCATGTCATATTGAACAAACTCCAACAAGACATCAGATAATTAAATATGTTGAAAACATTGAACCTTGCAGCTTCAGGAGTTTTGAAAGTGATTTTTTATTTCCTTTGCAAGTTTAAGAATTCCACTGTTTAGTGTATGAAATTATTGCTGAACGTATGCTCTACGTTGCAACATTATTGGGAATTTTTGGCTCTCATATTCATCTAGATTTTACTTGTCGAAAATGGGGTCTAAAAATTGGCATCATTGAGCATTTGCTAATATTGCGTCATTACTATGCCATCTTTACTCGAAATTAAAATTTTGTTAGATAGACCAATGGTGTGTTATATCATCGTGGGAGAAGGTTCGGAAGTACAGGTTGTAGTTCGCATGATATCATTGAAAAACTAAAAGTCGCAAAACTTTTGGGACACCCAATAAAATATTTTTTAGTATTGTGGTGGAGTAGAATTTTCCACCGTATCCATCTCTCCACACGAATTCTTAGATATTTATAATTACCACAATTTCCAATACTTCAGCCAGAATTTCAGCTTTTCATTCTGGTTATCTTTATCGTTCCTGTGCTCCGAGAGGGCTATAGCGGCTATCTTCAGGCACTCTTATGAAATTCGCTTCCACAGTATCCACTGGCAACTCCTTATTGTCTGTCTGTTCGTGAGTAATTTAAACAATTTCAAAAATATGTAAGTATAATTGCAGACTTCCATTGACGTGCTGCAAAATTCGATCAGATGTGAGCTAAATTTTTTTCGCGCTTTATAAAAAAACACTTTCCAGTTATTTACCCAGCCGCCATGCTTTACATTGTGTGCAGCATGAATACCCTGACATCGGTTACGGTTTGTGACCGCAATATGTACTCTTTTTTTAATACACAAAATTCGCCTCTTATTCACCCTATTTACGATTAATGTCTTTCAGGCGACATTAATCGTAAATGCGGTGAATAAGCGGCGAAACAACATCGGCGGCCAATTGTCACTTCGCTTCCAAGTGAAGGAAAATATATTGGTGAGGAAATATCGAAACAAAAGTGATGAAGGTGGTACAATTTACCTGTGATCCGGTAATGGACTTATAGTTAGCTGATATTGTTTCAGAGTAATGATAGTTATAACAATACGGATATTTAATTTTTTAACTTAAAAAAACTTAACTTGAGATATCCGCCGCCATGACTAGGCTAACGTACATGTGTGTCGCTTTCCAATTACTCCTCCTTCCTCTCCTTTTTGCCATGAAAAAGGAGCAAAACCGGGAAATACGGAACGTCGAAATCGCCGTCTACTATCTGGTTTGTTATAAACTATGTTGAAGTGATTTTATACAACCTGTGAATTGTGCAACTACAAGTTGAATAGGGATGGGGAAGGAAGACCATTTTTTCAGGGATTTTTCGGTCGTTTTATGCAAATCAGATTCAAATATGAGGAAGAGTTGAACTGATATGATCTAAGATGTGATTACGAACATATCCATGTAAACTAGACCTAAGAATTCACATTATTTGATCAACTCGTCCTATGAAAACTGAGAATGGGTGAAAAATCGCAGACTCTTCCGGAAGAGTTGGCTGTAGATCGGATGAATATTTTTCTGATTTCAGAGTTGGATAATGTTTCTAAAGACAAACTAACTCTTCCTTATGTTTCCATATCAATTGCATAGATATGACTTATGCTCCAAACACGAGAAACGCCATTTTGCTCTTCCTTCCCCATCCCAAACGTTGAACTACACACAGAAAAAAAAGTCTTATATTAGGCCCATGACCCTCTAAAAAGTCTTATATTTAAGACTTAAGTTCTTATATATAAGACTTTTGAAAAGGTCATGGGCCTAATATATGACTTTTTTGTGTGTGTGTAGAAAGTTAAGCAAGCACTGCACAAAACAGGTTTTGAGGTAACGGCAATATTCCCGTTTTTGTATGCACTCGGATTTTTGCGAAGTCGAGCAATGAGAAAAGCGATGACTTCAATTGGCATTATTAATGATAAGGTGAAATGTTTTTGATTAATGTATATTCAAATTCAAACATGCAAGTAAATTTAGCCGGCCAAAATATCGGAGAATCAGCAATACGAAGACTGGCAAAGGAGGCAAAACGAAATGTGGAAAGTCTCCTGAGCGAGAATAAACCCATTTTTTATAGTTTTTGTTGTTGTAGTAGAACTTGAAAATGTGAGCGCGATAAGAGAGCAATTTACAAGATTGAAAGCATTCACTATCTTCACCTACCTTTTTATAACAGTGTACCCGAAATGGAGAGATCTTATTGCACTCACATTTCGCACTATAATCGAATAACTATTTCTTCGCTCATTACTCGTTCACGTTCACGTACATCTCTAGTTTTTGCCCACTACTAGCACCACAATTAGTTCTCTCCAATTCCAACACTCTCTCGCTTTCCACAAGTAGTGTACCCTAATGGTGAGCAACAGGTGGAAAAGGTGAGAGTGTGGGAACTGAGAGAGCCACTGGTAGTACATGCGGTGGACAAAACCAGATATGAGCAATGAGCGCTTTATCCGCATAACACATCATATTAATCTCATAGTTCCACGACAAAATGCCATGACAACCGGTTAGCTTTCTGCCCCATTATGTTCAGAATTTCTCATATTTTCTCCGGTTATCAGAAACCCCCTAGTAGTTCTGCTGTTCATATTTTCAGGCATATTGGGTACTACGCGATTGTACAAACAAAAAAAACTCGCTGTGTAGTAGGGGTGAAGGTTCAGTGCTACTCAAAACGCAATCTACTTATTTACCCGCAGAGTGTTCGAATCACTTGTCTGACCCCTCAGTTTGGCTGGTCTGATTATGAATGGGGGTCTCGCTGAAGATTATCATTCCAAGACGCAAGGTCTCACAGAAAGGCACTGACTCTAGAATCGCCGATGCTCGGACTAGTAGCAAATGGTGGTCGGCTAGTGGCGGGGGGGGGGGGTGACAATTCCGCAACCGACATTTCCGCAACGGCTTATGACTTTTCTCAAACTCGAGGAATCTGTATGAAATTTTTTCCCCTGTTAGTTATTTGCTCACCTCCATCGATTCGGCTTGTTGCTGTATTTTTCTGACCATTTTGAATTTTCTGCTAATTAGCCAAATTTTAATTAGCTAATTAGTTAATTTGTGGGTTTGAAAGCCCTCGTGATTCTGGTCATGATAACACTTTGGTGGAGATATGCAGATAGGTTTATAACAGTTAAAAACCTCGTTGCGGAAATGTCGCGTTGCGGAATTGTCACCCCCCTCCCTAGTGGCCGCCCACTAGCCTACCACCATTTGCTAACTGTTCGACCACCATTTGCTACTAGTCCGTTCACCATTTGCTGCTAGTTCGGCCATGCGACCACTAACTAGTCCGACCACCAAAAATATGAAATTTTGGATTGGCTACTAGTCCGACCACCACTTGCTACTAGTCCGTCCACGAAATGCTACTAGTCCGGTCACCAAATGCTTCTAGTCCGACCATTCGTCTACTAGTCCGTCTATCGGCGATTCTAGAGGAGTAGCGTTATTCCTTTCTTCGATTACAAGCTTTCGCGTTGATTAAAATTAAACTGATTCGTGTTTTTAGAATATTTGTTTAATGGAACATTGCACTGTGTGAGGCCGCACTATCAATCTCTACAGTAATCATGAACTGCTTCATCTTTTACGTTCTTTCCCGAACCAATCTCTTTCACTCCTCGTTTCGGTTCGTGCATTGAGCAGTATTGTAATTGAGCGTTAAACTAATATCAGAAAAATAAATAATAACTTGAGTAGTAATGTTACACAGTATTAGTGTGAAAAAGAATAGTAGTGTGAAAATGGTGCGAATCTTGCAGAACAGTCTACAGAATATTCTCTGTTTCATCAATTATCTTTGTCTTATTGAGTGTTTTCATGATTATTTTATGCTTCGTGAAAGGTGTGTAGACCATCAATTTAATTTTCTCTTCCAATATTATGAATATTTAGAGGATTGCTCACGCTACTACCCAGAGCCGCAGGTGGACATGTCTGTCATAAGTATTGCATACGAATTGCATTTCAGCTCAAAGTATTTGTTTAAAAATTTAACCGCCATTATGGCTTGAGTCGAATTTTCTCTGGCACCCCCCCCCCACAACTCCCCCCACAACTTCCCTCAGTCCCTTCCAAGTAGGGGCAGCATCAAAGGTGCCTTCGGTTTCCCCCACTAGTCCCCTATGCACCCTAATAGTCCCCCACTGTTTTCAGAGTAGTGGAGGAATCCGTCGGCATCTTTGATTTTGTCCTTGCTAGGTGGGGAAAATACCAGAGTTCCACAGTATCCATCGCTCTAGACCAATTTGTGGAGATTTGTATTTTTGCGTAATATAATTGCAGCTTTTCATTCTGGTTATCATTGCCATTCCTATGCTCCGAGAGAGCGATCGCGGCCATCCTCAGAAATTCTTATGAAAATCGGTTTCACGGTGTTCATTGGCTAATGCTGATAGTATTTCTCTTCGTGAGTTTGTTTAATTGAAAGGAAAACTTTAGTGTAATTGCAGATTCTCATTGACCTACTGCAGAATTCAATAAGATGTGAGTTCGCACTTTTTCACGCATTATTCATTATACATTTCAGTTATTTATCCAACCGCCACGCTTTACCTGGTTTGCAATGCGAACACGCTGATAACGATTACGGTTTGTATCTCATGCTGATGCGGTAGGCACGAAGCGAGGCAGGGTTAGAGAGTGTGCAAAATGAGAGACTGTCTCTTGTTTTTTAAAAAAAAACTCTCTCTCACTTTAAACCGTTCTCTGTAGGGTCGACCGACTTGTGGAACGCTGTGAAATCGTGTTTTTCGTTGTCACCTGTGTATAGAAATGCTGAAAAGCAGCGAAAGAAAAGCTAATACTGAAGAAAAACTTATGTTGTATTCACTTCCCCATTTGTTTTTTGCAACAACAGATTTGCCACATTTGTTCATACCACCTCAACTATGCATATTTTTCTTTTGCAAATCCTCTTTTTACAGGCAACTTTAATCGTTAACAGAATGAATAAACGGTCTAATAACATCGGCTCCAACCTTTCGCTTCGCTTCCAAGGAAAGGAGAATGTGTTGGTGAGGAAATAACGGAATAAATAATTGAATTTGGTTAACATATCTATAGCGATTTCAAGTGTACTATAAGTGCAATATGGTTAAGACTATGATATGCATGATTGTTTTGCTCCTTAGCATCAGATTCATTGGGGGGGGTTCATCAGTGAGGAGTGCACAGTATCATGGCTACTGCATTTGAAGGAAATGCACTCCATGCACGCGTGGTGTGCCTATCTACCGTATGCGCGAAAGAATGATTGAAACAAAGGCAGTCTCCCCAAAAATCAGCAAGAGAAGGTGCATGGGGCGGGGGTCGAACCCCCGTCCCCTAGATTGATACTGTAGAAACTTACCTCTGAGCCAAGTAGGCCGATGTGAAACTGATCAACTTAGCTCGCCCCATTCTCGCGGAATCGCAGCTCAGTAGAATCCTCTAGACACTGGGGGAATATCAGCTACAGTACGCTAAAATTCTGTGTGGGAGAAAATTCACCACGATTTTCAGAAATTCAAATGAGTGGGCGGAGTTTTAGTACTATTTCTCAAATGCTGATTTTATTGCACTCCCGTGAGACTGTGAGTGGTTAGCCCAGAATAACTTTTTCGAACACCAAAGTTGTACTTATCAAACTAGAATATAATTACCGAAAATGAATTAGATCTCAAATCAAGGGGAAAGGAGCGACAGATGAAAAAACCGAACTAATTATAAAATTTGAAGAAACACAATCGCAATATTTCACTTTTATGAAACTGTCGTAATTGAGCTGCGAAACGGTCATAGTTGTAGCTGCTAATTATCCCATGTATTTCCTGTTGTTAGTGAGATACTAAAATCTAGTTAATTAACGTAGTAAACTTTTGATATCCGCCGCAATGACTCGGTTAACCTACATGTGCATCATCTTCCAATTACTTCTCCTTCCGCTACTCTTCACTATGAAGGAGGAGCAGGACAGGGAAATGCGGAACGCCGAAATCGCCGTGTGCTATCTGGTTTGTTACATGTATTTTTTGATAACCTGTGCGACCTGATAATAGCGCCATGAAGTACTAATGTTCAAACTGAGTTTTAAGGTAATAGCAATTTTCCCGTTTGTATATGCACTCGGATTTCTGCGAAGTCAGGCAATGAGAAAAGCAATGATTTCAATAGGAATGATAAATGATCAGGTAACGAACCGGAATTGGATGAATACATAATATATAAAATAATATAAGAGAGGAATCACGAGAAAATCGACCATAGTGCGGCAGTAGAAATTTTTGTCACCGAATTGGCTCTAAAGAGAATGCAAGGTACATTAAACAGTGCTCTATTTGATGGCGTTTACCGTTTTTCGTTAAACGCCCTATTTTTGGAGTACGAGAGTGTCAAAGTGACGACCCTCTGATTTTCTACCCCGACTGTACCTCGGCAAAAACTTCATAACTTTTTTTAAAATAAAGATATAAAGTTCTAATTTTTTTCACTAGATAGAGGAATAGATTCTGCACTTTTCCTATAAGAAAAAATTTTTTTCGATAAATTTTAATTTTTTTGAAAATTCAGTATGTGAAAACAGTCATAACTTAGCTAATCGGAAAAAGAATCATACGGCTCTATGCGGCATTTGTAGAGCATAATTATGATTAATTTTCTTGCATATATCAGCCAGATCGATACATGTGAAAAAAAACGGCGATGCATTAAGTATCGGGTGCTTAAAACGACCTACCTGGAAAAACTATTTTCGACGGTTGGACCTGTCTCAAATACATCCAAAACTATTCTAAATACTCAAAAATGAATTATAAAAATTTGCATTACAGTATAATCATCGATTTAAAGCCACAAATAATGAAAATCGATAATTATTTCCAAATATCTTCCTACGAGTAAAACTTTCGTTAAAGTGGTATAGCATGGGCTAAAATGATTTAAAACTAAAGTGTAGGTTGGTACGACATGCCTCAGTTGGTAAGACAAAAACGGCGCATGTGAAACTCGAGTTATTTAACTTGAAAGATTCGCGAAATATCGATGTCCCCAGCATATAGTTTCACATGCTCATTCAAAATATCAGCACTCCTCCCGTTGTGCCAGTATAGCTCTGTAGGTACTGATCAACTTTGCTGTTGAAAGTTAGTTGATATCTCTTCATTGAAAGACGTTACAACCCCTGTAAGTTTGCTGCGCACGAGGGAGACGCGCGCTCCCCCCTCTCTCCCGCTCTCTCAATTTCACACGCTCTCTCGTTGGTTCGGTTCCGCTGCAGCGAAACAAAATTTTGCAACATTTTTGGTGTTGTAAATAGTTCTTTTTAGTTGAAAAATTGTGATACCATGCCATTTACAATACTATTAGGCTATTTTTGGGTCGGAACAAGCGAGAGAGCGTGTGAAATTGAGAGAGCGGGAGAGAGGGGGGAGCGCGCGTCTCCCTCGTGCGCAGCAAACTTACAGGGGTTGTAACGTCTTTCAATGAAGATATATCAACTAACTTTCAACAGCAAAGTTGATCAGTACCTAAAGAGCTATACTGGCACAACGGGAGGAGTGCTGATATTTTGAATGAGCATGTGAAACTATATGCTGGGGACATCGATATTTCGCGAATCTTTCAAGTTAAATAACTCGAGTTTCACATGCGCCGTTTTTGTCTTACCAACTGAGGCATGTCGTACCAACCTACACTTTAGTTATAAATCATTTTAGCCCATGCTATACCACTTTAACGAAAGTTTTACTCGTAGGAAGATATTTGGAAATAATTATCGATTTTCATTATTTGTGGCTTTAAATCGATTATTATACTGTAATGCAAATTTTTATAATTCATTTTTGAGTATTTAGAATAGTTTTGGATGTATGTGAGACAGGTCCAACCGTCGAAAATAGTTTTTCCAGGTAGGTCGTTTTAAGCACCCGATACTTAATGCAGCGCCGTTTTTTTTCACATGTATCGATCTGGCTGATATATGCGAGAAAATTAATCATAATTATGCTCTACAAATGCCGCATAGAGCCGTATGATTCTTTTTCCGATTAGCAAAGTTACGACTGTTTTCACATGCTGAATTTTCAAAAAATTAAAATTTATCGAAAAATATTTTTTTCTTATAGGAAAAGTGCAGAATCTATTCCTCTATCTAGTGAAAAAATTAGAACTTTATATCTTTATTTTGAAAAAAGTTATGAAGTGTTGGCCGAGGTACAGTCGGGGTTGAAAATCAGAGGGTCGTCACTTTGACACTCTCGTACTCAAAAAATAGGGCATTTAACGAAAAACGGAAAACGCTATTTGAAAGAGCATATTCGAAAGTACTTTGCATTTTCTTTAGAGCCAATTCGGTGACAAAAAAATTCTACTGCCGCAACCACCCCTCAAATGGTCGATTCTCTCGCGATTCCTCTCATAATATTTTAGCCAACCCAAATAACGGAGGTGCAGCAATACGAGGACTGGCGGAGGAGGCAAAACGAAATGTGGAAAATCTCCTGAAAGACAGTGTATCCTGTGTCTTTATTAGGGGTCTTTATTAGGGGTGGTCAGTAGGAAAGCGGAACGAGATGGAGAACAAAGGATAACGAAGGATTGAACCGGAACGGAACCATTGCTCTCTATTATTTCAGATAAAGACCACTGATCATCCCTTGTCTTTATAGTCTGTTATGTTGCAGTGATTGAGTGAAATCAAGAAAGCAATGTAAACGATTGTCATTATAATTAAGATAAATTTAAGAAAAGGTGGCTTGTTATAGCCTTTGCACAATACTTCGTTGTTGTTCGGCAGAGTTCCACAATATGCTCGAGTCCCTTACTATTGATAAAATGAGCACAGAACATCGATCTTCTGATTACTGGACTCAGCGATTGGTAAAATATTTTTTTATTGTGTTTGTCAATAACAAAAAAATGGATTGTAGAAGTGCGCAGAGTTAAAATGTGATTCCTCATTTCGCACACTCTACACCGTTTGGCTGATGAGAATTTTCCAATGCAGATCTTGCTTCTTCGCACTCTATCGAGAAAAAAAAACTAAATCTTCCCCCGATTTTCTTTCGCATTCACTTATGCAAGTGACGGCGCGTAATGCGTTCGTTACCCGAGGAACGAAACGTATTAAAGTGGTTTCACAATAAGTTACGTTGACATTGTGTCCCCATACTTGCTTATTATGTCCAGAACTTTCCATTTTTTCTTCACTTATTAGTGCCGACATTGCAGTTATTGTTGTCATTTGCATGTGTTAAACCGAATTCGTTGAATATAGTAGCAACCTGGGAAATACAATAGTTGTATTCCCGCAACATGTGTCTTGTTATTGTTCACTGTTAATGCATTCCGGCACAGTTCTCGCACAAAGTCGAATGTCTCAACGCGAATAAATTCATTTCATCACAACAACTCATAACTAAGTTTATTGCTCCCGTACTGTAATATTTTCCGATTTCCGGTGAGACGAAGTTCGCCAAAACAGAAAAAAAATAGCCAGGCGATATTTGCTGAATGCCAAGGGCACGAGAAAAGCCACGCTTCTTCGAGTCTAATACAGTGTTGTTCGTTCTCGCTGTTCTTCTTTTACGCTACACTCAGTCATATTTCCATTTCCACCTACGCTTACCCTTTTTCACTTCCATTAAATAGAGTCAATGAGAGCCATTTATTGGTCACTTCCTCACATAATGATTCCTTATTTGCTAGTGTGTATCATGTGTATTTCGTAACATGCTTCACAATTATTGATTGATTGCTTCATTTGTAGCTTCAGAATCGTAATGGTTGGCCTGCAGACGGCACTGGGTGCGCTTGAATTGGTGGTCGCCCTTATCTCAGTATTTATGTACTCTTTGATATTCTACGCTCTATCAAAAACAACTCTCTTCCACACTTCGTTCAGGTGAAAAAATTATAAGAATATATAATTTATGCGAGTCACTGATTATTTTTTTCCGTATAAGGGGAATAGCATTGTGGATCTAAGAACTCTAATTATTCTCAAACTGGCCTTGATTAGTTTCTATTAAAAATTGGTGATTCTCAATTGTCAAAGGAAGTGAAAGCGAGTGAAATTCTGATATACTGGATTTGTTTTAAATCTCAGCTCATTTTCAGAACAACAATTCGTCTCTTCTCCGCATCGATTATTCTGTACGCAATCTGTACTGTTTACTTGGTTGTAGAATGTTCGTTGCAAGGTTTGTTGACCGATTCTTTCTTTTCCTCCACCTCAATTTATGGCTTTATTTTCTCAAAAGAAATATTCAAACGTTCTCTTTGATATCATTTATTTGAAATGCATATTGACCCTTTTTTCTGCATAAAATATGCTTAATTACAGTTGAGCACGGAAAATGGAGATTCGGGAATTGTTTTAAAGAAATTAATCATTTCCAAAGAAACTACCATTTCAGAAACATGCTCGAGAAGAAAAATTCCTTTTTCGGTCGCACCAGTAAGCGTCCACAATATTGTCCACGAGACGCAGTACATGGCAATGTATCTCCTTTCCTTCCTTATTATCAAACCGAAAATCGTCTTCCTTTCGCACATTCATTGGAAAAAAGCTGCTGGATTGAAACTCTGATTTCGTATTGCCTACTTGAAGGTGCAGAGGTTGACAGGCGAACTCTAGTTTGGAGATTCTCAATGTAACAATTTCTCAAATCAGAGTTAAATGTGTTTGATCAATAGAAATTGATGCAGTCCTCGTGTGATGTAGTCTTCTCGATTACATTTGTGCCATACTTCAGATACGCATTCTGGCTCGCTCTAACGTTCATAGCCGCTGAGCGAGGAATCGCCTCTTCATTCGTAATCACCTACGAGACGCGATTTCATTCCGTCTTCTCACAATTCCGTTTGATCCTCGTATTTGTAAGTTGAAAACCATAGATTGCACATCTCAAATTAACCAATTTTAGGTTGCCCTGAACTTCGCTCAAAACTATGGACGATGTGAGTCATATTTGTGTGAACAACTATCGTATAACAGTGCGTTCGCGTAAGGATTTCAATACCTCCGTACAGCAAAAAGTGACTAGTTGTGTATTTCACATATTCTGATAGCCCCTGGTATGCTCTTTCAAAATATGCTTCATTCATGACCTGATGTCTCTAATTTGCATAATTACAGCAGGTCAAAGTTGAGCTATATTCACGGTTTTTGAAATGTAGATCGTCAGAGAGAAGAGATAGGGATTTGGTTGTTTCAGCAATATTGACCGTCTTGACCAGCTGCATCGACGTGTGTAATTTATTCATGCAAATTTTCAATTCTAAAAAATCATGAAAATTTTAAAGACGATTTTCTCGAAAACAAAGCAAAAAAGGGTTCCTATTTTTTGATATGTTGTGGTCATGATCATTAGCTATCGAACAAGCACAATTACACACGTTTTGGAGGGCGGGTATAGACTCAAATCATGGAAAAACGGATCGTTCCTAATCGAGAGAAACCCCTCATTTCGCCCCCATTCCACCCATTCGACGCGGATTGCGCGGTCTAAATAGATTGAATGAGAGGAATGGAGAGAGAAGCGGGCAGAATGCACGTAGATCTGCCATTTTAGACCGCGCAATCCGCGTCGAATGGGTGGAATGGGGGCGAAATGAGGGGTTTCTCTCGATTAGGAACGATCCGTTTTTCCATGATTTGAGTCTATACCCGCCCTCCAAAACGTGTGTAATTGTGCTTATTCGATAGCTAATGATCATGACCACAACATATCAAAAAATAGGAACCCTTTTTTGCTTTGTTTTCGAGAAAATCGTCTTTGAAATTTTCATGATTTTTTAGAATTGAAAATTTGCATGAATAAATTACACACGTCGATGCAGCTGGTCAAGATGGTCAATATTGCTGAAACAACCAAATCTCTATCTCTTCTCTCTGACGATCTACATTTCAAAAACCGTGAATATAGCTCAACTTTGACCTGCTGTAATTATGCAAATTAGAGACATCAGGTCACGAATGAAGCATATTTTGAAAGAGCATACCAAGTGCTATCAGAATATGTGAAATACACAACTAGTCACTTTTTGCTGTACGGGATTTTGGCAATATCTGCGCTCCTTACGCGAACGCACTGATAAAGGAATGACCTGTTGCAGACAATTTTCCACGGCTTACACTCGTTCTGACATGCGGCACAAACACGCTAACATGCGTTGTCGTGAGTTCATTGTTCTTAAAAAATTCCAACAAAGCATCATTTTTGAGGTTTTGCTGATTGTGAAAATGGTAAGCAACAAAAGGCGCCGCACGTGGACCAATCTATCTCAGCGATTTCAAGTCAGAGAGAATGTCCTGGTAAGTAGAGTGCGAAATGTGAGACCACGGCCTCTTCATTTCGCACACTCTCTCGTCTATCGACCGGTCTAGAGAGTGTGTGAAATGAAGAGACGCTGGTCTCACTTCTCGCATTCTAACCGACATTATCCTCTGCCCGTTCGGATTAAAACCACCATAAAAGCGCATTTAGAGAGACGCCGCCCTCTCCAATGTAAAAGATCTCTCATTTTGAGCGTTTGCGATCGTTTCACTCCGACAGGGTCTTGTTTAGACCGGCGACGCTAACAATAAATGAACTGTAAAAGTGCACTCTCTTTCTCTTTCCTCTCCCCTTTCTGGAGATGAGTGAAGATTCGCTTAGAAGTCTCTTGCAGCTGTCCACCACAATGCTGCCCCTGATGATTCTCTGCTTCCTCTTCCAAATGGCTATCACACCGTTCCTATTTCTACACAAACTGGGACCGGAACAACACCGAGACCTGTTCCTGGCAATATTCTTAGTGGTTAGTTCTTGAATGTATTTTCATATTTCTTGAATTTATTTCTGAAACCATTCCATGCATGTATAATTTGCACTGCAAGTTAATATGGTATCACAATTACATTAGCGTCATGCAGTAATGCACCCGTATGTCTCGCAAAATCGATTTCTTTATTTGAGGGAACTGCCCTCTTCCCATTTGCTTTCGGCGTCTTCCTATTAAGGAGTGAAGCAATGAGGAAAGCTCTCGAGATTGCCAATATAGTTGCCATGAAGGTAGTTAATATGCAATCTAACGGGGACTTATATCACCTTTCCATACAGCCAGTGGAAGAAATCGACGATAGGGAGCGATACGAAATGTGGATGGAGAGACAAGCGGAAATGTGGAGAGTTGATTGATCATCGACTGATGTTTTCGAAAGCCGATCATATGATTGAATTTGGCCTCTTCACGTACGATAAATGATGAAAACGGAAAACATTGGCTGCATGAAAACATTTTTCCAAAGCATAAGCAAGCAGTCAATTTCTGCACTTGGGCATAGAGAAATTGAGTGGTGTTTGTAATGGAAAGGCTTTTAGAATGTAATCTTCGAGCGAGTGTCTGACTCTCTCCATTTCACATGCTCTGATCACTGTCTGACCGTAGAGAGAGCGTGGAGAATGGAGAGGGTCTGACCATAACTCTAATCTTCAGCACACGAGAAAAAAAGAACGTAAATGGTGTATTCTTTTCGATCCTTGATGCTTGGGCTCTCTCCTCATTGAAAAGATTACCTCTCCAGTTGCGTATTGATCTCATCGTTCATTCGTCCAAGTAGAATGAAGCACACGAGAAAAAAACCTCATCGTCGTTGCCGCCATTAGAATGAGTACCATCCAATCGCAAAACGCGGACGCCAATAGTAATCTAGCGTTGCCTTTCATAATGTTTGGTGTGCAAGCACTTTAAGGCAACAATTTCGTAGTCATACCATCCCCGAATTGCGAAAATAAGAGTGACGTTTGCCAGCCAGCCTATGATTCCGAGTGCTAAACTGGCGCCGTCGAACAAGAGACATCGATGCACCTCGTGCAGTTATTGTCGAATAACAAAGCGATCGCAGCTCGAAAGGGTATGGGAAGAGACACGAAGATATCCGCATTCGATATAAAATTCCACTTGCATGTAGATCAGCATTTTAGCAGATGTCATATATTTATCAGCATTTTTTTTTTAAATTAACCTGTTCTTCATATTAAGATCTGGAGAAACTCGAGCACTGTTGTCAGTAGGAAAAATCATGATTTTTAAATATTCTGGTTTTTCCATGGGATGTACTTCTAACTCTCCTCTATCGAATAGCGTTTCCAGAATTTTTTTAAAAGGACCCGTTTTTGCGTGAAACATGAATAAACCTGGTTAGTTGAGGAAATTTTAAAGAAATCACCAAGTTTGAAAAATCATAACTTGCTTCAAAATAAAGATACAGATTCCCGGCTTTGTTTGTTAGATAGATAAAAACCCTGCCTACAAAACAATTATGATTTCGTCATTCCCGGCTCATGCAATGATGCAGGGCTGTCGCTTTGTAAATAATATTGCCGTTTTGGTTAAAGTTAAAAGTAGAAGTCGCCTCTATGCGCGTTCTAGAGGGAGTTCTTAGCACTATTTATAACCAGTAAAATTGGGTGTAAGAGAGGCTGCATTGTAAAGAAGCTCAGTTTTGAGTGCATTCGCCTGATCACATAATATTCAAAATACAATTCCACTGTCCTATTTCTGGTTGAAAATATTGAAAATAATAAAAAAAATAATATACAAATTTATTTAATTTATTTTATAGATGACTTTCTTCGATAAAAAAAAATTTAAAATGTTAAGACTTGAATTTTGGATATCGTAAATTTCTCATATTCTGAAGCTCTAATGTTTTGAAACTATTTTCACTTTATCAGTAAGTACTGTTAAATGACAGATCTGTGCATATTTCACATTGATCATCACTATTCGCAAATATATCTAAATAATTAAGTTGATAAATAGTATCTCAATTACGAATTGGTCGCTCCTCTCATTTGCATAGGATTAGAGATAATGCGCAAATCTAAACACCCCATTTTACTCTTCCTTTACCATACCTAATTGTGATGCGTCCGGCCTTCTTTTACGATAAGTTGTGATTAATTCGCTCTTCATTCCAGTGGACGAAAGAATTTTTATAAAATATGGGCGCAAGGGGGCTGTTCAACAGCATAATACAGATGAGCGTCATTAAGACTTGCTAAATGCGCAAATTAGCAAAGGGCAATGTCATTTTTGCAAACTTTCTTGGGCTCTGATTGTTTCATGGATAAGAAACGATAATATAATGAAAAGCAGAGAAGAAACATCGTAGTAGCGTACACGTACTCTTTCAAGCCTGTCCCAAATTTCGTTTCGTTTAAACCAAGGTAAACTTGGGTACTGCTATCGATTATCCAATGCGAAAACCCGGCTACTTACGGGGACTACGCTGATTCTGGGGTATATAAATGCAGAAAATTAGCTAACCAAAAATGATTCAGCATCCAACGGCTCCGGCCACAGTGCAAATACCGCCGAACTCGAGAACACAGAACCAGCCAACAACAGCTGCTCTGATGGTGGATTGGCCATCATATTAGGGATAAAATACAACAGCGAATCGTAAAATAGGCCGCACCATCTTGTGTCCATATATGGGCACAATGGATATTCATTATTGTAGAAGAATTCATTTACTAATAATCGTACACTCGAGAAAAAACAACCTTGTAGATATTGCCGCCATTAGCATGAGTCCCAACCAATCGCAAAACGCGGACGCGAATAGCAGTCTCGAGTAGCCTTTCATGATTTGAGGAGTGCTGTAATTTCTCGCCATTTCGTCTTTTCATTTCGCACACTCTCTCATCAACCGACCGGTGCAGAGAGTGTGCGAAATGAGGAGAGTGTGGTCTCAAATTTCGCACCCTATAACATACCATCGCCGAATGACGTAAATTAGAACGGCGTTTGGCAGCGAGCCTATTATGACGAGTGCGAAACTTGCACATTTGACAAAATCGAAAGTCATCCTGGGTTCGAGAGTTGAAGGTGGTCGTAAAACGGTGATAGTAGGGCTACGAGATGAACCATGTTAAGATAATTACCAAATCACGCGCACATAAATATAGTAAGAGTGTGCATAATCTCAGAAAAGTTCGCTGTGAGTCAGCATTTGAGCGATTCGAAGATTATGACAGAGCCAAAACATCGTTTCACACGTGATCTCGTTTCACACGTGATTCATTTCGTCATTCTCCTTCCAATCTGCAGGAGAGCATCTGAAATGAAGAAATCGAATCCACTTATCTTTTTTTCGATGTTAAATTTCTAGTTGCTATTATTGCTCTTTTTCTCCCCCCTCAAAAAGAGTTCGAAACACTATTGTGGATCTGTCCAAAACTTAGAGCACTAAAAAAATTGGGGATAAAAGAAATCCAGATTTTTTTATGAAAATCGACTTTCAACTTTGCGGGGCATAAGAGTTAGGGTTGGAATCAAAATAGAGAAAATTAGAATCTCTAAAATCACGATTGGATTATCTCTTATTTTCGAGATCGCGAAATGTCAACCCTGTAAAGGAATCTATTCGATATTTAAGAAAAAAAGCGATATTCAAAATTTTACTACGAAGTTTTACTACGAAGACGCGAATGAAATATCCCTTGTATCTGAGACTTTCCGAACGAACGGTGGTGTACGAAGTGCAGTACATTTCCATATATGCATTTTATTGTGTTATTTTAATAATATTAGACGCATGTTTTCAAACTTTTGTATGGTCTCCATGAGACCGCACTTAGTGAGTGCTACATGTCTGAATAAACTGCGGCCCCTGTCGATTATATTGTATGTCAGCCATTTCAGATCATTCTGGATGTGGCGCAAACCGAGGGCAGACAATCGTTTAATTTTCATTTGTAGAATTAGTGCCTACGTGACGCTATTTCTAACGTGCAGCACCAACACACTAACGTCCGGAATGGTAAGTCCCCCCCCCCGACATTTGCGCAATTATAATTCTACGCTGTTCATGATGGCTAATTCTAACTTGCTCAAATGGTCATCATACAAATAGGTCTGGCGCAAGGTGGGCACTCCAAACTGAATCTGCCCATTGAACTACTGGAATAGCACTGTTCTCGCGCGAGCTCAGTTCGAAGACGGGAAGTACCTTTACCTACCCCTGTCCAGCATATCATGATGCGATCTTAACGTAGAGCTCGTGGTACTCTGCAAACGCGAATTACAATTCTTTGACCGAAAGAATTTTATAATTAATGGGCACGAGGGGACTGTTCGACAGCGTGATGCAGATGAGCGTCATTGGGATTAACAGAACGAGTAAATTAACAACTCGCAATTTCACTTTCGCAAACTTGATTGTGAGGGAACTCTCGCTGCTTCGTTGATAAGAAACGACAGGCAAATGAGAAGCAGAGCAGGAATATTGTTGTAGCGATCGCGTACTCTTGAAAACCTGCTGGAACTTTCGTTCCATTTCACACATGAAAAAACAGCATACCAAAAATGCGCCAGCATCGTCACACGTGCAAAGGCCACTGAACTCGAGAACGCACGACCAGCCAACAACAATCGCCCTGATGAAGGAGTGGTCGTCGCAGTTGGGAAAAATAGCAATGTAACCCGGGGGGGGCGTACCGTATTCATATAAGTTTTACTTGCAAAATTTGAGGGAACAACCGAATTGATTTTTTATTGTTGTAGAAAAATCTTTTTTTCTAACGCTCGAAAATCCTCGTCGTCGTTGCTGCCATTAGCAGGAGTCCCAAATCGCAAAACGCAGACGCCAACATCAGTCTAGCGTAGTATTTTATGATTTGAGGCGTGCTGCAAGTCAACCGCGTGGCACTAAACTAAGTTCAATTGTCAACGATAGCAAATTACATAGCAAGAGAGCTCATTTTGACAACAGGGCAGCATTTTATCGTGAAATTTGGACAACGTACCATCGCCGAATGACGGGGATTAGAATGATGTTTGCCACCGAGTGCTAAGCATGCGCTGTCGAAGAAATCAAGAGTCATCGATGTTCCCGTACAGTAATGGTCCAATAAGAAAGCGATCGCAGCTCGAATGGGTATGTCATAGTTGGGAATCAAGATGAGCCAAGCCTATTTATAGATAATTAACATATCACGAGCGTATAAATATTCTAATATTGTAAATAGTCTCTGAAAAGTTCGCGATGAGTAGACACATCAGCGATGCAAAGAATTGAATTATCTACCGATTTGTAAGCATAAGAATTTAAAGGGAGAGTTACCCCATGTTTGAATTCGCGCGAATTCCTATGGTCTCGCCACGAAACGACAAACACACCACCCCGTTTCCGGACTAGTGTGATTCCCTGGATGCGAGGTCACCTCTCCTCTCTCGCACCCTCTTTGATCTACTCAGTATCTCTCCTCCTCTCGCATCTCTCGCCCCTCCTCGATTCCCCAATCTCTCTTTTATGATCACTTCCCTGTCTGGTGCTCTCTCCAAGAGAGACAGCGGAAGAGAGGTCAATCTCTAGGTCTTTTCTAGGGGTATTTCTCCCTTTAAATAGGTATAACCGTGAGAAAAATATATTCGATTCTCTGCGATTTATGCCTCTTTGAATGAATTTCCTGCCCTCACGGTCAACGTGCGGATAGAGTTGGCTATGTGATAATCTGATCACTTCCTCTCGAAAATTGCGGACTTATCTGGAACGACCAAAGACTGGCTTATTCTAGATCCTCACTTTCTCCCCTCACGAGCGAAGGGGACTAGCAAAGTGCGCGGTGCGAACTACCATCTCAAACAGAAAGTTAGAGATAAATGCGGGGGTGAAGAGGCTAGGAAGAAATCGCCCGTTCTCTGGGAAATGTCATGTGTTGACAAGTCGCAAGATCAGTTGGCTGAATCAGTCGAGAGATGTCTAACCTGCTTTGTGCTATTCGGGTAGTCTTCAAACTAGGGATAGCTTCGCAAGAAATGCCCTCTTCATTCTGCACACTATCTCGCCGATCAGACCGGTGAAAGAGTGTGCGAAATGAAGAGAGCGATTTCTTGCGAAGCCATCCCTACTTCAAAGTCGCTCACCGACTCGTGAAAAACTTTCCCAAAATCAAGAGACGTTTTAGCAGTCCGCAATATCTCTCACACATAATACAAGGATAGAATGGAAAGACACAGGCAAGAAAGGTTTGAGCTCATTTTTCTTCCTTTGCTCCTTGATATTACAAATTTAAAATATTACGTTCCACTTCAAGAACTACCTGTGGTGTATTTTACTGTCCGATTCTCTCACGTTCGCGTGCACTCCGGTCTTCGTTTCTGCTTTTCATCAGCGGAACGTTTTAATAATTCGGACAAATGGTTGTAAATTTCTAATAAAGAGCCATTCCGAGAGCAGCGCACACATTCTGTACGCCTTTGAAAAGTAGCTACAATTCGTTGCTACAAAGATACGATCTTGTTTTCTTGCTCTCTAGTACTTCATTGAATTCTTAGAATGATTGAAGATGAGTACACGTAGACACTCGAAGTGGCTAGACAGCACGGAGTTGCGGGGTTGTCGGGTAGATGAGGTTTGTCCCTCTTCATTCCGCACTCTCTCTAGGACGATGGCCGATGGTCGAGATATAATGAAGAGCCCATTTCCCGAACGTCGCTCTGTACTCCATCGGCCTAACGCAAACATCGACGCCATGGCTTACTCCATCACAGATTCTGACCATTTCGAACCGAAGGCAGCACTGAGCGCGAATTCGCTTGGACAACGGTTATATAACCTCCTCCAATTTGCTATGAGAGAGCGCGCTGCTTGGGAGGAAAGAGAACGGTTCTCCAAGAGAAGAACCCTTGGAGAATGGCAAACTTGCGTTCAGTATGAAAGAAAAATGCCTTATTATTTATTAATCACTTTTTTAATCAATTCAAGTGATGTTTTATGGCAGAGATTGCTGTAATTCATATTGCACTTTCTCAAATGTGTAACAATTTCTGCAATCATTTCTAGTTTGCTCTGACCTCGCGTATTTGCTTGGTTTCGCGAACTCTGGCGCCTCTTCTTGCAAGAGTGGCGCGCATAGCACGAGAACTTTCCCATCCACCCCCCCCCTCAGCTCTCTCTCTCGATATTAGAGATAGAGATCATCTACCACCCATATTGATTCTTTCTTTGCCGCTTTCCCTGTCTCACAGCAGCGCTGTCGCAAAAACCTTGAAACTCTCACTTTCTTCGCCTTATCACGTATCGACTAAAGCACACTGCAAACAACACAGATGTAACATTTCGCAGAATCCCTCCATTTCGTTTCATCTCACATACTTCACTTCCCTAGGTGGATCCATACTCCTATCGCTGCATCAAATCGCAAATTACGCACGCGCAATTGTGTCCCCCCGCTAACACGGCCCTTTCCTTCAATCTCGTTCCTCTTCCCTAATTTGATGCGTCCTCTTGTTTCCAATTCCCATTAGTTCTTATCATTCCATAGTATGCTACATTTCACCTGAGTGTCTATCAGTGGCATTGTAGTGGTTTCTCTATGATATTTCTTCATACCTTTAAAGGTATTTGGCAAGATCAATGAGGTGAATCACAAAGTTTCGGATAAGCCGAGCATTATTTTTGTCAGAGTCGAAGCTTTTAATAACTTGTATATCTGTTATTATTACCATTGTGTACATTGCCAGTGCATGTGCTGTATACCACGATTTGAAGTTCGGATTGTTATTGCTTTTCCACGCGCCAGGTTAACGTACTCCCTGTGTGCCTTTGCTCACCGTATTCAAGGAACGCAGGGTTGTTACATCGTACTGACCCGCAGCGTTTTGGCTGCAGCAACATGACCACGTCATCACGGCTGCTGCAGCTGCTGCAGCTGCTGCAGTTTATTGCCGCTGCTGCCGCCGACAACGCGAGGCTGCTGCAAGTGCAGATTGTAAGTTGCTCAACGAAAAGCGATACTACGAATGATACTCATTTATGAAAAAAAAATAAATCAACGACCCACAAATTAGATCATCTTTCTCTAAATATTATTATTATTATTATTTGGGGATAGAAAAGCAAGAAAATAATCAGCCTGCTTACAGGTAATCCGACATGCTGATCGTGCGCCCATTCATACGTTCACATGTGCAGATTCGGCTGCGCTATTTCCCCGCGGTCTCGGAGAACTCACAAATGTAAGACCCTTTTTTTAAATAAATAATGAAAAATTGACTATTTCCATCTCTAACAACCACAAAGTAAACATCTCCTCAAATCAAAGTATTTTTGTCACTTGTCTTTATTTTTTCTCGAGTGCTCTATAGGTTTCGGCGAGGGACATTGATAATTTGCCACCAACCCTCTAACGTGTCCCATATTTGGCGGTGTCCATATTATGCACATGTTTTATCGTTTTAATTGAGTACATGATCAGATAAACATTTTGATATTATTAGGTATTACTATTACAGGACGGACTACGTCACGCCAGTCAACAGGGGCTCGCTTTTCGCCAGCACTACTTAGAACAGCGGCTGATGAAGGAGCGAACGAAACCCAGCGAGGTAGCAAATGATTCCAAACCTACAGATCAGGGTTAGAGCGAGAGAGTGTGCAAAAGTGAGAGAGTCCCTCTCGATTTCACACGCTCTCTCACTCCAAAGGCCTTTCTGGAAGGTAGACCGGCCTGTGGAATGATGTGGTAGAATCGTTAAAATCAAGGAGCAAATACCCTAAGAAGTCTCTTGAATTGATGCAAAGTGGACTTGTGGGTCTAGACCCTCACAGTGAAAGAAAAACCGCAAAAAAGCATGTTAATTGTTCAAGTTTATTTTTAATGGCTATTGATTACGGTGAAAATCAGGTCCACATCCGTTCCTCTCCCATCAAACGCGTGCTCATGTCCGCTACCTCCTTCTCCATCTCATTCCTCGGTGCGTAACGCTAATTGATCACCACTAGACTTCGAGAAATAACGAAACAACAGGTTGCATAAGAGGGAAATGCACCGCTCTTGCAGTGAGAGATTGCGAGAAATGAAGAGAGCGGGGAGTGATTTGCCTCTTACGCAACCTGTTGTTTCGTTATTTACCGAAGTCTAATCACCACCAACTTGCACTGCTCCACGCTGCACAAAAATGCCGATCGTTTGTCCTCGTGTCATGGCGATTAGACTTTGAAAATTGAGCAGCAGCCAACTATCATATGATGCTGTTCGCGAAAGGATCAATGAAATGGACGTACACTGAAATTGAAAAGTGTCACAAAAATTAACGAACTGAGGTTATCGAGTGTGCTGAGCATCATGGTGAGAATTATTTTGCATTTCACTCATCGGTTTGGGAGTACTGTAACTACCGTTTTTGAGGCTGCAACACCATATCTCATGACCCAGTTAACCGTTTTGCGTGAAAATTTTTTTCGGAGTGTAGTTTACGTTGCTGATAACTATTTGATGTTCTATATTAAATTTTTTATATTTTCTCAAATTTCAATAAAACGTTCCCGAACACGTCTCATAACTAATGTTTGAGACGTATATCACAACATGCGCCGTTTTCTCAGCTTTCATATTCTTATGCTACATGCATACTTCAGAGGTACCACTGATATAGTTCAGATCCTTTATATTCACAATTTCGTGTGGAAAATTGCCATTATCGCATCATTTAGTATCATTTTGCACTGATCATTCTCATTTCGCGCTCTCCTGCACGGTCAGTGAAACACTAAATACTGAATTATAAGGGCATAATCTATACCAGTGGTACCTCTGAAGTATGCATGTAGCATAAGAATATGAATGCTGAGGAAAAGGCGCATTTTATAGTGCATGTGACAAACATTAGTTATGAGACGTGTTCAGGAACGTTTTATTGAAATTTGAGAAAACATAGATATATTAAAATAGAATATCACATAGTTATCAGCAACGTAAACTACACTCCAAAAAAATTTTTCACGCAAATCGGTTCACTGGGTCACGAGATATGATGTTGCAGCCTCAAAAACGGTAGTTACAGTACTCCCGAATCGATGAATGAAATGCAAAATGATTGTCACCATGGTGATCAGCACACTCGATAACCTCAACTACGGGATTTTCAGAAAATCGATGTACGAGGTCCTTAACAAAAGTTATTGATCCTCTCGCAAACAGCCTCATATTCACAGCCTCATTATGTATTTTTGCAATTTAGGGAAACCGCTCAACACGACGAATTTTCCACTCATATACACCACTGCTAGCGAGGAGAACGAGAAGGTTGCCTTTAGTATTGTTCAGTTACTACAATAATGGAGGTATTCCTCAAATTGGCAATTTCAAATATTATTTTCGTTGAATTTCGAAATTTCCACTGTTCAGGTACTCATTGTCCACGATTCACTGCCTTCCCGGTGCGAGGTTTGTTACGTAATATTTTAACTCAGCAGAAACATTCGTTGTTTTTCTCAATATAAGGAGTTTCATTAACAAAGATGTTGCTAAGTTAGTGAAAAGAACATTAAATTAGACGTTTTTTAAAGAATATTACGCTGCTGTAGGTGAGTATTGCAATTTGTACTACAATGCGCTCTGAGTGTTTCCTGGTTGCTCTTTCCTGCTATTTCATATCCCCTAATCCCTCTTTTCGTTTGCTCAGGTGCTGCGACGCCACAATGTGACTCTCGACGCCGACTCGGGCGCTTCCTGCGATATGGTCAGTGATCCCTTGCCGGGTAAAAGAGAGAGTAGCGGAGTTCCACCCTACGAAGAGGGTCGGGAGTAGAGTGCGAAATGTGAGACCACGTCCTCTTCATTTCACACACTCTCTAGACCGGTCGATAGACGAGAGAGTGTGCGAAATGAGGAGACCGTGGTCTCACATTTCGCACTCTAGTCGGGAGAGTGCTTACGATCGAACGGGGATTCTTCCTGCATTCCTAGACCTCTTTGTCTTTCATTTGACAGTGTTCCTAGAATGTAGGAAGAAAACGTGTAAAACAGTCTGCAGTTGGCACATCAATGATCAGCTCAAATCGCACGCACACAGAAAAAAATCTGTCATATATGACAGATTGCACTGACAGAATATTCTGTCAGATCTGCATTCACAGATTAATCTGTCACTTTTTGCGACAGATTCATTCTGTCGCTCGCCAATCTGTCTCATTTGATAGAATCATTCTGTCGATTTTCGGTGAGTGCACAATGAGATTCATTCTGTCATTCAATTACAGATGGGGGGGGTGGTGGTTACTGTAGAAGTGAGGCGTACCCCACGTCCCCAAATCCCCTCCGGTTTCTTCTGCTTTGGCAGAAGTTCGGTTGCGGCTTCTCATAGAGGGAGGACATTGTCCGTGGGGCAAATGCCCCCTTCCTCTTTTCCATTGTGAAACAGTTGAAGCGATGAGAGATAAGTGTTCCCTGAACCTTTTATACCCTCTGAAATTTGGAACAATGCGAGCTAGATAGTGGGGAGTGAGAAGAGACAATAATCCTCATTTGCATCGACCCACTCATTCAAATCGAAAAGCACAGACCGATTAAGAGGAAATCTGATCAGAGTGACAGATTGATTCTGTCGGTTCCCAAAAACTTTTGCATCGACAGATTAATCTATCAGACCGACAGATACATCTGCCCTATATGACAGAATCGATCGACAGAATCATTCTGTCAAAAAAGTGACAGAATTCAAAATGACAGATTTTTTTCTGTGTGCGTACGTGAACGAATAGACAAACTCTTGTGATCTACCGAACTTACTGTTTGTACAGCTCTCGAGGCGAGCAAAAACCAAGTTGGTAAGATGTCCAAATAGAAATTATCGTTACCGTGTCTCGTGATTCAAAAGAGCAATGATAATGGATTCATGTTACCGTTAAAATGTCGTACTCGAACTTAAATTAGTGGTTTCCTCTCGCCATTGCATACCATCGTTTTGCAGACGCTCCTCAAGAATTCCATTGTGCAAGACTATTCCGACTGCGCCGTTTTCCCTACATGACCGTAGAGGTACCGTATCCAATATCGATTTCTGATCCGCGTTGGGAAAGAAAAATGTTTCGTAGTTCGTTTTGAAGTAGGTCTGGCGAAAAGAAACAAATGTCAGGACTGGATATTTCAATGGTGACTTCAGGGATAGCAGTGAAGCCAGATCGGAAATGCCATTTCCTTTGGCTTTTGTTATCGGAAACGAGCCGAGTTGTACTCTAGAGTGCGAAATGTGAGACCACGGTCTCTTCATTTCGCACACTCTCTAGACCGGTCGATAGACGAGAGAGTGTGCGAAATGAAGAGGGCGTGGTCTCACATTTCGTACTCGTACTCTCTATTTGAGGCAGCTATCGCCGAGGTCGAGAATCCTCTCGTGAGATTGGACGGTGCTCTCGATAAATGCGCGAGAGGCGAAGGCCGCCAAGCGCAGTACCGGGTAAGTTAAAGAATTTATTTTAGTGCTGGTCTAACTACGCTCATTCGATAAGAGCTGTCAACATCCTCGTATATTTCGTATATAATGGCTTAAATCTGTGTGTTTGTATTCGATGTTGAGTTTATAATTCGAGTAAATAATTGGATTAGATCTCTTTATTTCGCACACTCTCCCCACATGTCAATAGGTCATGGAGTGTGCGAAATGAAGAGATGTACTCCAATTCTTTACCCGAATTTCAAATTCTAATTCGTAGAGTGCGAAATGTGAGACCACGGTCTCTTAATTTCGCATACTCTCTCGTCTAGAGAGTGTGCAAAATGAAGAGACCGAGGTCTCACATTTCGCACTCTACTAATTCGCAGTCGCTGAGCATCAAATCGGGCGTCGGGTCGGAGTTTTCTCTTCCTCGAGCGCGTGCAGCCATCGGTTCCCTCATGGCAATCATTTCAAAGAATGCGGATGATGCAGTGAAGGCAGACACGGTTGAAGACATGAAGACGGGACCACGCGTCAGAGTCTACTATACGGTGAGCGACATGCAATCGATTTCCGATAAACTACGGAAAAAAATGAAAGTGCCAAACCAATTGAGTAGAAAACGTGGAAGAAATTATGAATACCTTGGAAGATTTGTGAAAGGAATAGGCAACGCGGTGCCAATTATCTCACATCTCAGCGTGACAAGTACACTCAGTTTTATCTGGAAAGACAACGAAAACAATGCTCGTTTCTAGACAGGATTATTTGTTGGTTGTTACTCAGAGAGGGGAGTGAGGCGTGTAGACTTTAAAAGTCGTAGCTGGCCAGCCCATAAGTCTAGATTCGTAGACTTATTTCCCTGTGCGTATTGTGTTCCAATTGCAGCACGACCACAACGTGCTCGGCGTGGCGCAAGCACTCGGAGTCATTGATGAATACAAGGGAATCAATCCCGAATTCTCGTCTGCTATAGCCATCGAGACGTGGAGCTCCAGCGAGGGATTCGATATCAAGGTGAGAAAAAGTGTCACTGGGATAAATTATACGACTCCATAAGTCTAAACTGGCCAACGACTCACTCGAAGCCTAATAGGGGATTGTGGTGTTTGGTGTTCGAAAGTCGTCGCCCTCAAGTTTAGAATCATGGTTTAGCCCACTTTTCTACCCGAGAGTATTTCGAATCCCTCTCACGCCGATATACTGTATATATACGGTACGGTACGGTATATATACTGGCAATTTTCAGAACACTATGTTAGGAAGCTTCAAAATGCAATGTACCTTCAGGTTGTCATGAAGGACGGCGTCGCAAAGCCCTTTAAACCTGTCGCGAAATTCCGGTTTCTCGACTTTAAAAAGCGCATTTCGCCGTACACAGCAACATCTGACGAAGACGTGCAATGGGATGATCAAGTATCTGAAGTAAGGCTACTACATTTTTTGCAAAAATACGTTCATAGAGTGGAGTAGCGAAGCGTGTACTTTTCTCTCTATGCCTCTCGCTCTATCTTGCAGTCATAACTGTCGTTCATGAGAGCAAAGTTTTATCATTTTGGACGAGTGTTTGTGAATTTGTAATAATTACCATGATCTTTCCTCGTTATTGTTTCCCGAACAAATCATGACCTCGAGTCGGGTGAATGTGTGAGTAAGCGGTGAGGGAAGGGATCAGGCTAGACAGGGTTCTTCTTCAGATATACTCGTTCGCCCAATTTGGGAAAGACGTCGGACCGGATCTTTCCGTTGTCAAGTCCGCTCTCACGGGCACAAATTCAACAGCTACGGAACGAGCAGCGCGAACACTCACTTACGAGGCAATTTCCCTGCTGTGGAATGGGAAGGCAAATTCTGACTGTACTACTGCAATCGCTTGTGGTTACTACTATATTTTTCATAACTAAAAAAAACAAACAGAACTTGGGAGTGGCCTGCTTGAGATGCTCAATCGATATGCAGCCTGATACTACTGCCCCATAAAGTAAAGAACTCTTTCATTTTATATATGAGGCTGTTTGCGAGAGGATCAATAACTTTTGTTAAGGACCTCGTACATCGATTTTCTGAAAATCCCGTAGTTGAGGTTATCGAGTGTGCTGATCACCATGGTGACAATCATTTTGCATTTCATTCATCGATTCGGGAGTACTGTAACTACCGTTTTTGAGGCTGCAACATCATATCTCGTGACCCAGTGAACCGATTTGCGTGAAAAATTTTTTTGGAGTGTAGTTTACGTTACTGATAACTATTTGATATTCTATTTTAATATATCTATGTTTTCTCAAATTTCAATAAAACGTTCCTGAACATGTCTCATAACTAATGTTTGTCACATGCACTATAAAATGCGCCTTTTCCTCAGCATTCATATTCTTATGCTACATGCATACTTCAGAGGTACCACTGGTATAGATTATGCCCTTATAATTCAGTATTTAGTGTTTCACTGACCGTGCAGGAGAGCGCGAAATGAGAATGATCAGTGCAAAATGATACTAAATGATGCGATAATGGCAATTTTCCACACGAAATTGTGAATATAAAGGATCTGAACTATATCAGTGGTACCTCTGAAGTATGCATGTAGCATAAGAATATGAAAGCTGAGAAAACGGCGCATGTTGTGATATACGTCTCAAACATTAGTTATGAGACGTGCTCGGGAACGTTTTATGGAAATTTGAGAAAATATAAAAATTTTAATATAGAATATCAAATAGTTATCAGCAACGTAATCTACACTCCGAAAAAAATTTTCACGCAAAACGGTTAACTGGGTCATGAGATATGGTGTTGCAGCCTCAAAAACGGTAGTTACAGTACTCCCAAACCGATGAGTGAAATGCAAAATGATTCTCACCATGATGCTCAGCACACTCGATAACCTCAGTTCGTTAATTTTTGTGACACTTTTCAATTTCAGAGTACGTCCATTTCATTGATCCTTTCGCGAACAGCTATTGTGAGTGTATTATCAAAACACATTGATAGTCAAGGAGAAAAAGTGGTTATGCCTAATTGGTTTTTTTCCGGCTCAAAGAGACCCTGCTTGAGATGCTCAATCGGCATGCAGCCTGATACAACTTTTCCATAAAGAGAGGAACTCTTTCATTATATAATCTGTCGATTGGCAGATTCTGCTCGTCTTCTTCATGGTGGTTACTGTAGTCGTCGTTCTCGTGCGTCGTCGCAACACGTACACCCGCATGTACTGACTAGTCTTCGCCGAGCCCCGCCGCTATCGCTCAGTCGTCCCGCATTGAACTGCTGACAAGCAGTTTTGATAGTTTCTAAAACAATTCCACCCCCACCTCGCATACTTTCGGCAATCATCAGAGAGAGAAATACATGCTCTTTTTAAAAAAAATCTACACATCATTCATGTAGCCTTAGACGGGTTTGAGATGAAGATTCGGTTCATATTTGCTCATTATTTGTTGCTTGCTTGAAATGCAAATTTGAGATGTATCACTCTGTCGATAAAAGTGTGTTTATTGGTACCCTACATAGCACTCATGTTCGGGTGGATGGTGTTGTTCGGCGGCGGTGGTGGTGGTTCCTTGGCGCTCGAAGCGAGACTGCTACCGCCCATGGTCCCCGGTCGGAAGAGGCGCACGACTGCCTCGCGGAATCGTTTTATGAAAAAGAGCACGAAAAAGGGGTCGATGGACGGGAAAATGGCGGTCGTTGAGAAGAGAACGTTGCCGAAGGCGCCCAGCGAGATACCTAAAAATTCTTACTAAGAGAACTTCTCGTCGTCAAGCATGGTGTTGTCGACTGTTGGGAATCGACACTATGTAGAACGCGAGGACCCTCACAGCACTCTAAACGATCTCGCCACTAAACATTCAATTAGCAGAATAAGTGATGATTTGTGTGGATTTTATATGTTGAAATCTAGTAACTTTCCTATGCCTTTTCGAGGGAGGATTCAATGGGGAAATTCCGATGCTGTACCTGTGATTGCCGGGAACACGAGAATGGTTGCAAGCGGGAGATAGGAGAAGAAACAGGGGACGGCGGTCTGTGCGAAAGAAAGAGATAGTGTACTCAAAGGTAGCCTCTAAGGTATACCTGAATAAGCAGCGCGTGGAAGAGATTCTTCGGCATTTCTCTCGTTTTCTCGGACAGGTTGTTCTCCGTCGAACTGAACAGAAAATGTAATTTTCCGCAAATCTAGTTGTCTTCGCTGAGGAGTAGGATATTATAATTATTATATATAGTCTATTAATTATTATAATTATTATTTGTAGATATTATAATATATAGTCATTTTGCAGCGCGCATTTGCTCGGCCAGTCTCTGAGACTACAGCGCGAAATGTGAGACCACGATCTCCTCATTTCGCACGCTCTCTTCACCGGTCGGTTGATGAGAGAGTGTGCGAAATGAAGAGACCGTGGTCTCACATTTCACACTCTATCTGCTCGTGGAGAAAGGGAGCCAACAACAGTCTTGAAAAGAGTTTGCATCAGTCCTCACTCGTAAATGAGTGAGTTTCCAATGCACTTTTCGCCTCCTGATAAGTAAATTTCGAAAATAAATTTATGAAAATATTATGCTAATCAATGGTCTACCGTATAGCCGCGCTGGTCTTGTAGATGCAGAATATGATGACGATAGCTGTGGCTCCAAACAGAGCCACGCAGCAGATCAATCCTGAGAGATTGAGCGGATGCCACTCCATCTCACCGCTCACAGCATTCCGCTGCTGAAAAGAGAACCATTTTCAACACAGGATATCTTGTGATTTTTGCATCGCAAATTACGTTGAACTTTACTTTATTAGGTTTTATCGATTTGATATTGGCAAATTTTCGTGTGCAACGTTCCTTTCCTCGTGTGTAATAGAAGTAGGTGCGTTGCTTTTCTGTACACGCCTTCCCACTAGAGTGCGAACTGTGAGACCACGGTATCTTCATTTCGCACACTCTCTCGCCTATCGACCGGCCTTGAGAGTGTGCGAAATGAAGAGACCGTGGTCTCACATTTCGCACTCTACTTCCCACCTTTACGGCGGCAACGGTGAAGCCTGCTCGCTCATCTCTTAAGTCGACTCCATAGAGCTCCATGATCTCCGCAGGAACGTTGGCGCTAGAGTACACCCATGAAAATGTCTGGCACGTTGGAGCTAGAGTACACCCATGAAAATGTCTGGCACGTTGGAGCTAGAGTACACTCATGAAAATGTCTGGCACGTTGGCGCTAGAGTACACCCATGAAAATGTCTGGCACTTGGCGCTAGAGTACACCCATGAAAATGTCTGGCACGTTGGCGCTAGAGTACACCCATGAAAATATAAGTTGAACACCAGATCCATGGTTATATGTATGGGTACTACCATGGCCTCACATGACATACGAATAACTGTTTCACTCAATGTAGTATGGGGCATATGGGGCAATAGATGCATTACCGTGTGTACTCGGTTGGAGTAAGGGCGACCGCGCATCCTCCGACTACCCCACCAACATAAACAATGTAGACGACGATGTCAAGGACGATCCAGCGAGTTCTCGACCAACCATCGGTGAAAGACCGTGAGATGCCGCTGAAACGAGGCGAAGATTTGAGAAAGAATAGAGCTAAAATGGGAAGGATATTGGGAAGGTTTGCATATGACAAAAGCAGCCTTTGCGAGAAAGGCGCCAGAATTCGCTTATCTGAAAAATATGCTGAACACGGTATGCAGGCACACGCATTGCGGCACGCGATAAGGTCATTGTACTACCAATCTTTCATGCGACCTCGTCGACGGACATCCGTTTTTTGCCCCCATTCACAGTTCATTTTCTTGTACGCGATCCTCTGACGGAATAAATAATGAATAATGAATGAGTCTTCGGGCTGGGCTCGCGGCGGGAGATCACTGCTAGGCAAGTGTTGTTACGTAGCACTGGCAAACTAGATGTGACATCCGATATCGTTTTTTGGTTAGAGTTAAATATTTCTTTTAAAAAATGAAATGCACCTCGTAGCAGTCTTGTAGCGGTAGATGAAATGATAGGCGAGGACGATAAATGTCTGGTAGTAAGTCGCCAAGAAGATGAGCAGTAATGCAGTATCGAGTGAATCTGCTCAGCGATTATTTCTCAATTTATAATATTTTCGGTAAAGGGAGTGCACACGTCACTTAATAAGCTGTCACATAAAACGAGGATAAAGGAGTGCTAGATATGGTGGCAATGAGAAGAGTGCAGGTTTGGCCCATGAGTGGGATATCTAAGAAAAGTGTTTGTCCGTGCTATTCTCGACTAGACTTTGAAAGGTAACTATACAACTACCCGCGTAAGAGGGAAATTACACTCCCACACTCTTCATTCCCCGCGATCTCTCTTCAAAAAAGCGGTCAATTTCCCTGTTATGCGGGTAGTTTTTTAGTTACCTTTCAAAGTCTATTCTCGACTATAGACAAGGTTGATATTTGAAGAAAAAACTGTACAGAATATGTTCTACATGTAGGAATAATATGTTCTACATCCTCCACAGCGAGGCAACTCTCTCGGATAGCGAGCTCCAAAGTAAGCACGACTCTCTATTTCTTTCTACCATCTTCAACGCTATCCTTATCTCACCCACCAACTGCGAGAGGCAGAGGGTAGAAGTAAATGGAAACAAAAATCATACATCCGAAAAGGTTCAGCTTTCCCGCGCGCCGTGGAAAGAAGTAGAAACCGGTGGACGTCATGTGACAAAACTGAAATTTGTCTGCTTGAAATTAAATAAACCCTCTTCAAAAGTTTACCGCTTGCAATCCCGCGTGGCCTAGAGTCGTCACAAGATCACAGGCTGCAAAAAAATGGCATCACCATTCATAATGAACGCGTGCTTCCTCATCCGAGAGTTTATGAATGTATGACATTTGCCGATCGCGTTGGATGCCGCGCACTTTTTCGTAGCGCTTTCACGACTCATAGGTCGCTTGTTCAACGAATTAGACTTAGGGAATTCAAATTTATGGAGAAGATTGCTCACCCGCAAACACCGCAAGCAGATATCGATAGGGCCCGATGTGGGAGGAGTTTGTGGTGGCAATTATGTAGAGCAGGAGTCCATTGGAAAACAGCGAGATAGTCGTTGTCGAAGCGATGAAAATTGAGTGGAATGGCTCTTGATAAAACCAGTCGTAGAGAGGATTCGACATATCTGCTCTATTACATTTAAAACATAAAGGTAATTTTGTATATCAACAATGGTACGCTAGTTGGTAGATCGTAGTAATTGGTAAGGAATGAGGGAAATATGGCTGTATTTGGTTAATCTCCATGAGCACGATAAGCTACTGCAGAAATATGAGGGTGAAAAGGGTATACTTCATTGCTTTGATAATTCCCCAAAATTTAAAAAAAAGAAACGGAAACACATGTCGAATGGATTATCGTGGTCATTTTTATGAAGTTCACAGATTGGTACAAATGCATGAAGCACTCCACGAATTATTCTTCATGCAGACAAAATTCTCGACGAGTGAACATGGTATACATGCGACAATCTCTGAGTTTCCTGTGAGACTCAGCGAATAATGTCAAACCCCAGACTAGAGAGTGACTCAGTCCTTGTAAGCGATGATTTGAAAATAATCGATTCGCGCCATTTTCCCGAAAAAGGGTTCGATTAGAGAGTAAATATTGTCACACAAGGCCTCAGTAGACTTCAATCTCGAATTTGTGGGCGGGACTTAAATCGTTCCCTGATAAATAGTCTCTCGGCCTTGAGCGCGTGCGAGTGTGCCCTACCTTTTCTCATTTTCTGGCGCACTGTATCAAGTTAATTACCAAAAAATAGAACTTTAAGAGACACAATCACTATGAGCGTGAGAATTTGTGCGAGTTCGTGCTTGCTGTGAAAGAGAGTGCGGATTGTGAGACTACGTTCTCTTCATTTCGCACACTCTCTAGACCGGTCGATAGACGAGAGAGTGTGCGAAATGAAGAGACCGTGATCTCACATTTCGCACTCTACTGTGAAAGAGAACCGGCGATGCCGATTCAGTAACACATGATTCCAAACCTACAGACCAGGGTTAGGACGAGAGAGCATGCAAAAGTGAGAGAGTCCCTCTCGATTTCACACGCTCTCTCACTCCAAAGGCCTTTCTGGAAGGTTGACCGGGCTGTGGAATGAATTGAATGATACCATCAAAAATGTGTAAAACAAAAAAATATATAAGAAAATGCGGAAAAGAGTAATTTCTGTGTTTGTTGCATAAACGGACGTTAGTTTCCAGATTGTCATTAAACACTTTGCTGGATAATAAAAAATGCGAAAACGATCATGAATCAACAATTGATTCCAAGTTCTCTCTACGATTAGTAGAGAGGACTCGATATATCATTCGCTCTAACAATTTTTCTGTTTTGAAATCGAACACTGCAGATATGAGCAGTTCTGCCTACAATTGGTTCTACCTAGAGTCCACTCATTTCGGTCACAGGAACTCTTCAAGGTGTGCCTCTGTAGAGACCTAATCCCCCGACGATATAGATGATAGCAGTAAACTATCTTCAATAGTAATCAATGCGGAGCTCACCATTCCAGAGAGCTCCCGCTGATGAAAATATGTTTGCAAAATACCATATGTACCAGCGTTGAAAATATTCTGCACATATCACTCTAATTCCCTAAAGGTTGGCGTCGTATTTCATATTTTGTAGTATTTCGCTGATCAGACTGATATCAGGGACAACATTCCGTGATTTCTTTTTGGTCCAACTGCCTATCCAAACCGGCATCCATACACTCAATTCCAAAATTTAGAACAGTTGCGAGCTATATTCTTCGTACCATAATAGTTATACGTCGTATTTTATTTGCATTGCTTTTTTTATTTTAAGTTTTCTAGGAATAAAAAAACATGATAAATGGCGATTTGATTGAACATGCAAAAATATCAAGAAGCATTCAACACCGGATAGAGATAATTTTCCACATGAAATAGATCGTGGCAAGTACAATATTTCTCTTCAATTCCTTCTTCACAGCGAATGAATCTGAACTCGCTCTCACACTCCCCCGCGAATAATTATTGCACAATCTCATAATTATTTGACTGCTAATAAGCTTCCATATTTTCTCATTATCATACACTCTGCAGAACTCGTAATCGCTAGTTCAACTTATTCAACTTGTAGTACGCTTCAATTAGCAATCGATATTGTAATCATATTCAAATAGATGCAATGTGCAACTGTGCCTGAAAAACGACGCAATATCACCTGACATCAATATTTTTGCTTCCGATGTTGTTATTTTCATCAAGTCGAGGGGATTAGAGTCGCATAATCCTGTTTTAAATTCAGGCTCGATTTGGTGTACAATTTCCTTGAGTGATGTAATCTCTCGCAGACATCTCGCTCATTTAAAGAAGGAGTATTACGATCTCGCGTTCTCTCATTCCTCATTTCATATTTGCCAATGGCGCGGTCGCTCTCTCCTCATAGGGTTATGCATGGAGTTACTGCGCCCAACTTTTCAGCCCGATCGGGCCATGCGAAAAAATGACGCTCTATACGTCCCTCTCATTTTTGCCTCTCATTTTTTTCCTTCCCTCTCATTTTCATTTTGCCTCTCATTTTTGCCTCTCATTTTTTTTTCGCTCTATACGTCCCTCTCATTTTTGAATCCCTGCGCGTCAGGGTCAGTTTGGCACAGAGCCAAACTCGAATAACTCTGCTCAAACTTATCGGTTGAACGTGCGGTTTGCGGGGCTCTTACCGGGGAACCGAGCGTGATAACCCCACACTTAGAACTCAGTTGATCAAAAGTTCGTGGGACACCATCTTTAAGAAGTAGGAGTAGTCATCCTAGATTCTCGCTTCTTTTTTTTCATTCCCTCGTCAACACATCCGCGCCTGACACACTCATTAAAATAGCAAAGTTGTCAACAATATAATATATGAGAGGAATCGCGATAGAATCGACCGTATGGCGGAAATAGAAAGTTTAAGTCTACGATTCGGCTAAAAAGTAAATCTAAGGTACTTTCGGGTCCGCTCTATTCGAATTTGGACACTAGAGCTCATGAAAGTCATTCGCTGTCGAGAGCGGTCGCCTCAAACTCAAGGTGTTTGGGATTTTTGTTCAAAAAATTTTCACGCGAATTAATGTAACTTTGTTCAAAGTAGAGATATCGTCTCGTTCTTGGAAAAATATGAACAGGTAAACATTCCTCTACGATTTGAAGACCACCGCATCATTCCTAGCCACCGTTCTGCTGCACAGCGGTCGCCTTTGCAAAAGTTATTGTAAATCCCCAAATCGGAAAAACTAGTACACCATTCTTGGGCATATTATAGGGTCATGCATGGAGTTACTTCGCCCAACTTTTCAGCCCGATCGGGCCATGCGAAAAAATGACGCTCTCCGTTATGTAATGACCATCTGAGAAAACTTATATGCAAACATATTTTTTATTCCTATTTCGAGCTCAAATGAAACAAAAATTGGTAATAGTTGATGGAAAGTGTGTTTCATAACGTGTGGGCTCTATATTCCACAACTGAAACACGAAAACACATGTTTTTTTGAAAAAGAAATAAAGCATATTTTATATGTTTGAAATACACTCTAGTAATATTTTTTTCTATCTGAAATTACGTTTCTAACATTCATGGGGCGCTATAATGTCAAAACAATCTCATTTATCCATTGTATCGCAAGTGCTACAAAGTTTCGACGATAAAGCAAATGTGATTGTTTTCTAACTTTATCGGGTCTATCGTGGGAAGGCATACGACATACTTGCTTCAAATATTCCTCCACAACTAGGAAATTGAAAAGTCTGACTGTTTGTCTGTGTGTCCTTTGTTTTTCTGTTCGCGTGACGGACATTTTTTCTCGCATTTTTCTTATATTCCGCTTCAAATTCTTCCAGATCCTTTTATATCTGATCACAGATCAGAATACCTATAAAATTTTACAAAATTTAATTGGCCAAATCCATAGCCAAGCGCAACGGACTTCCGATCCGGCACCCCCAGGTTCGGCCCCCGCCGCGGGCAAATCTTTTATTACAAAATTACGTTCATGCAAATGGACTGCTGGTGGTGTACTCTCTTTCTATACCTCGACGTGTCTCTCACTTTGCCATGCTCTCTCGCAGCCGTATCTGTTTTTATTAAAGGGACCTGGTACTGCAAATGAAGTGAATTTCAGATTAAAGAGAATTTTCTTCCGATTAGAATTCAAAAAAACGCATATTTTTACGATTTTTTTGAAATTAGTTATGAATTTTCAAATGTCTCATTTTTGGCTGAAATGACCCGGCACTACTGTGTTTAGCCGCTAAATAGGGTTGGCCATTCGGCCTTAACGCCCTCGCAATTCCTCCCCTCCCCCGCGCGCGGCTTTGCGAGGTTGTAATAAGCTCCGCCCACAATTGCGAGGGCGTAATTCTGAGGTGAGGCTATGCGAGGGCGCAATTAGTTACGACCTCGCAATTTTTCCTGATCGCCGAATGGCTCTAAAAGTCGATTTTTCGTGTATTTCATTTTTAGAATTAACATTCACAATTCACAGAAGTGGATAATAGATAGTAAGAAATGTTTTTTTCCACTATTGTCCATCACTATTGTTGAATTGTGATGATGAAACCTCATGTTTTACTACCTATTTTCACTTCTATGAATTGGGGATGTAAATACTAAGAATAATATAAACGAAGAATTCGCATTTGGGTGCAAATCGGACATCAGGAAAAATTGCGAGGTCGCAATGAATTGCGCCCTCGCATAGCTTCCCCTCCCCTTCCCCCCGATTACGCCCTCGCAATTGTGGGCGGAGCTTATTACAACCTCGCAAAGCCGCAATCGTTTAGCAAACCCTACCGCTAAACACAGTAGCGCCGGGTCATTCTGGCCTGAAACGGGATCTTTGAAAATTCATAACTAATTTCAAAAAAATGGTAAAACTATGCGGTTTTTTTGCGTTCGAATCGGAATAAAATTCTCTTTAATCTGAAATTCACTTCATTTGCAGTACCAGGTCCCTTTAACAGAGCTTACCGGAAAGAGTATGGCGCCTGCTATTTGATAGTCCTGTCCGTAGTCAAAATCGCCCATTGCTGTCGGTCCAAACAGCAGAGAACCACAGATTATTAAGGAGACTGGAAATATGGTTATTATGACAAGGAACAATCTTTGTGGCGCTTTCAATAATGGGTTCTTGATGTATACGATCGGTAATTGAACGAATAATGTCAGATACTAAATTGCCTTAGCTTTTAGCATGCGATATTTATGTAGTGTAAAAATGCAATTTGAGTTTTTCACAGTTTCAGATAGCCTTTTGGATGGTCTATCGATTTCTGATAGTCTCATGTGTTGATTCATCTCATTTGCATAATTACAGCCTGTCAAAGTTGAGCTGTTTTTCAGTATTTTGAACGCCAGTTAGTTTAATTTAAAGATAATCACTCATATAGATAGTGAAAAATGATCGCAAAAGTTTGCTTGACAATATGGTGTCAACGGAATTCACAATTTATGAAATTTGCATATTTCCCAAAATTTCGACCTCGATTATCTCGAAAACCAAGAAAAAAACCCCGCTGCATTTTTGATATGTTGTGGATACTGTCGATATCTATCGAATTCTGTAACATTTGTTCGATTTCGAGGGGATCCACCCGTGCGGTGCGAAATGTGAAAAATGACAGAGAGAGAGTTGACGTGACGTCACAAGCCATTGTTCTTCTCTCATTTCGCACAGCACTGGTGTGGTAGAATGGGTGGAATGAGACGAAATGAGGGGTTTCCCTCTATTAGAACTCAACGGTTTTCCATACATTTAACTATGTGGATCCCCTCGAAATCGAACAAATGTTACAAAATTCGATAGATATCGACTGTATCCACAACATATCAAAAATGCAGCGGGGTTTTTTTCTTGGTTTTCGAGATAATCGAGGTCGAAATTTTGGGAAATATGCAAATTTCAGAAATTGTGAATTCCGTTGACACCATATTGTCAAGCAAACTTTTGCGATCATTTTTCGCTATCTATATGAGTGATTATCGTTAAATTTAATTATGCAAATGAGATGAATCAACACATGTAATTATGCAAATGAGATGAATCAACACATGTAATTATGCAAATGAGATGAATCAACACATGAGACTATTAGAAATCGATAGACCATCTATAAAGCTATCTAAAACTGTGAAAAAACGAAGGTAAAATTTTGCTGTACCGCGGGGGGTGCGACTCTTACGCGAACGCACTGATAAGCACCGACAGATGATCGACTGTGATTGCCTATTGTTCTTCATGTTTCCCTTTGTCGACTACTAATCAAAGCTCAAGACACATGATAATAGTCTGAAATGAGATATGCATAGACGGAAACGATTTTTTTAGTGAACTCTGTGTGACGTGCAGTGGGGAATATATTTTTTTTGAACCATACATCCGAATATTTGCATTCTCCCAGCGCGTCGTGGGAAGAAGTAGAAACCTGTCGGGGTCATGTGGAGATACTAAAATATTGAATTTAACTTATATCGGAAGATGCATGCCATGCAATGTAACGGCTGCAATGGACACAACATACAACACCATCGCGATTCTTGCACAACTTGAAAATCGTAGTAGCAGTGACAAATTGATGAAAAATAGTACCGCTTGCAAACCCGCGTGTCCCATGGTCGTCACTATATCGCAGACTGCAAAAAGAACATTATAATACGAGCATTTAACGGTACTGGTGATGCTAACCCGAAATCTTTTTGACCGTTAAACTAAACTTAATAAGCAAAAATCACTTATCACTGATCGTAATAGGCGATTAATGATCCTGAATTTTAGAGACACTAAAAATGTAGGTTACTGTAGGATAATTAGGATACACATAAACTATCACCAGCGAAGACCGCGAGCAGGTACCGATACGGGCCGAGATTAGAAGAATTCGTTGTGGCAATGATGTAGAGCAGGAGGCCGTTGGAGAACAACGAGAGACTTGTTGTGCACCCGAGGAAGATTGAGTGGAATGGCTCGTGGAAGAACCAGTCGTACAGAGGACTCGACATTTCTGAAGTATTACTCTAGAATCGCCGATGGTCGGACTAGTAGCAAATAGTGGTCGGCTAGTGGCCGCCCACTTGCTGACCACCATTCGTCTACTAGTCCGGCAATCGGCGATTCTAGAGTATAAATGAAAACAAATTAATACAAAAAATGACTCCGGAAATCGAGAGTTGGAAGAATGCTTTCATTGTCTACATGCGAATATTATTAGAAATTATTCGCGCATCAGAATCGGTTGTGAAATCACGATTTTTTTAAAATTTGATGTAATGATTTCCGATTACATTTATGAAAAACTCGACCGGGGATCACAAGTTTTTTTGAAAAAAAATACAATCGTAGTAAAGAGTGAACGATACATTTATCGCTTTTAGAGAGAGAGAAACTATGCAAAAGGACAATTCATACTAGATCATAGCAGAAATTTCCATATTTTTTTTGCTTCTAATCACCTTCGCACTTCTGCAAAAGTTTCCCATGCGGGGGCGGTACTGCTAGGAAGGAAATGGAATTGACTTTTAAGTCGTGTGAAGATCATCTTATATATTTTTTCATGTTTTTCGGAAATTTAGCAAATGCTAAACTATTAAAATATTACAAAAAAATAGCCACAAGGGTTTCTTGACTTTTCACCTGCTAAGAAGCAAATAACAATTTGGCATAAGAGGAGTGTTTCATTTCAGGATTAGAGAACGGTGTATGGTCAGTACTGCAAGCTTACATTAATCGCATCATTAGCAGTTTGAATCAGCACCTTTGCAAATTCATACTCTAATCATCCACTTGATATTCCTGATTACAGTATCACACGAATACAGTCGGGTTTGCAATCACATCACTTCTCTCATTGATGGCTTTTTCATATTGGAAATTGTAGTATATTGCGTTGCGTAGTGCGAATTTTGTACCCTCCGAATTGAGGACGAAATATCACCACCACTAATACACAGCTATTTATGCATCATCGCGATACTTAATTGCATAGATAAAAAAGTGGTGATAACGAGAAGTAATATAATGAATTAAATGATAGATAGTTGAATCGCCGGATTACCGGTAGGAGTGCGTATCAAATGAAGAGGTACATTGGAGAGTTGTAACATAACATCAATCAGTGCGTTATTTTGGAAGAGGCCAGGTTTGTTAGCAATGCTCAGAGTGTTTTTTTTTCCGAATGTATTTGTGACACCTTCACAATCCCCCTCTTGGTGCATGTCCGTTGTTGAGCTTGCCGACGCTAGTGGTCGTTGTCCCATTGTCGCGGTCTAAACAGGGCATGTGAGAAATTAATATTTCTCTTTTCGCCGGTAAGAGTATTCCTAAACCATCATCCCCATATTATTAATAGCATGGACATGCAGAGAGAAAAACAGTAATTCTTACAGGTGCATATTTTCACGAGCTCTCCTCGGAAATCACGGTTGTACAGCAGAACGATCAGTCTGAAATAAATATCGATTAAGTTTGAAATAAGTCAGTTTTCGATAGATTAGATTTGTGCCTCTAACGTACCCGTCCATGCCGTTGACGAGACACCACGAGACTGAAGTCAACGCAAACGCTTGCCATTTGTTTTGCGAATATTGGGAGACAAGAAAGTAGGTGATGAGCTCGGTTATGAAGAAAATTCCTTGTAGAGCGGCCTGCAAAGATTTCTTCTTTTATTTTTTTCATTTATAGCTATTTTGGTCATCTAATAATCATCGGGTTTTTCCGCACACTTTCGCGCGCTCGATCAGGCCATTTCGGTCAGTTCGTGGGACAGTTCAAGGGAGTTCAAAAGTGAGTCAAAAAGGGAGCCAGTTCAAGGGAGGGCGTACGATTGTCAAACCTGGTAGACGAGATTCCTCTGTCGACTGCGCTTTTTCAGCGAATTCGCATCGATCTGAATAAAAATAGTTAATTGAAGAGAGGGGATCGGTAAGATTCGACCATATTCGACCCTTCCCGGACGTGGCCGCCCAAAATGAGAGCTGGGGGCCCATACTCGGGTGGGTGGAGGGTCCCCACCCCGGATTGCGCAAAACACCATTTATTTCTATTTACCGGCTCTGGACTTGGAGAAATATGGTTTTGAGTGAAAAATGGTCAAAAAATAAAAATCTCTCAAAATGAAAATATGAACTTCATTAATTATTTGCGTTAAGTTTAGGGTGCCCAAACACTGTAAAACGCATGTCCAGATCGAATTTGATTGATTCCGATACCACTTTTTGGACTCGAAATTTTGGATTTTCGAGAAAAGTTGGCCATTTTTCGAGCCGAAGCCAATAGTTTTTATGCATACGTTGTAGCCTGGCACCATATGCAACTATATTGACCATAATCAGGTCCACCTTGATTGACGAAGTTTCCGAAAATTTAACTCGAATATCCGTTATCGACGAAGTCGGTGTCGATCTTTCTGATTTCCTTCCAATAAATATTCTGGTACATGCAATATTTACTTGTAATATTATTACAATATCATCAACATGATTGAAAGACCATTTTAAAGAGTCAATATACTATTTGGCGATCGTGGTTTTTGAATTTTTTTCAGAAAACGTTGTTTTTTGAAAATACGCCCAATTTTATCACACATATCTCAGAAATCTGGATCTCTACCAAATCCTGGTGCAGGTAAAATTGTTTGGAGTGTTCTACTGACTACTTTTGTTGTTGATAGTATTCAAATCCATTAGTGATTTGACCTCGAAAAAAATCGAAGTCTCAAAAGTGCTCAAATTTCTAAACAAAACAAAATAATTCAGGGAATATTTGAAACGGTTCTTCCGAAATATTGTCCACATTCATGTTCATACACCATAAGAACAACTATGAAACTAATCACTTAAACTTATGAAAAAAAAATTATTTTGAAAAATACCATGAACCCGGGGTCATGGTCCAAAAATATTTTTCCACCATGAACCATGTTCATGGTATTTTTAAAAAAAAATGTTTTCATAATTTTAAGTTATTAGTTTCATAGTTCTTTTTCAGGTATATGAAAATGAATGTGGGCAATATTTCACTAGAACCGTTGCAAATATCCTCAGAATTAATGTTTTTGTTGAGAAATTTGAGCACTTTTGAGACTTCGATTTTTTTCGAGGTCAAATCATTCATGGATTTGAATACTATCAACAACAAAATTAGTCAGTAAAACTCTCCAAACAAATTGACCTACGCCAAGATTTGGTAGAATATCAAATATCTGAGATATGCGTGAAAAATTGGACGTATTTACAAAAACAACGCTTTATGAACAAATTTCAAAAACCACGATCGCCAAATAGTATATTGGATCTTTAAAATGGTCATTCAATCATGTTGATGATATTGTAATAATATTACAAGTAAATATTGCATGTACCAGAATATTTATTGGAAGGAAATCAGAAAGATCGACACCGACTTCGTCGATAACGGATATTCGAGTGAAGATTTCGGAAACTTCGTCAATCAGGGCGGACCTGGCTATGGCCAATATAGTTGCGTATAGTGCCAGGCTACAACGTATGCATAAAAACTATTGGCTTCGGATCGAAAAATGGCCAACTTTTCATGAAAATCCAAAATTTCGAGTCAAAAAGTGGTATCGGAATCAATCGAAATTCGATCTGAACATGCCTTTTACAGTGTTTGGGCACCCTAAACATAACGCGAATAATAAATGAAGTTCATATTTTCAGTTTGAGAAATTTTTATTTTTCGACCATTTTTCACTCAAAACCATATTTCTCCAAGTCCAGAGCCGCCAAATAGAAATAAGTAGTGTTTTGAGCAATCCGGGGTGGGGACCCTCCACCCACCCGAGTATGGGCCCCCAGCTCTCATTTTGGGCGGCCACGTCCGGGGGGTGGTCGAGTTTTACCGATCCCGTCTCTGAAAATACATTTTATCTCTTTTCTAAAAAAATGTTGCATTGCGTTGTCATGGTTTCACGATATGCCTAATATATCGCCTGAAGAATATTGATATTCAAGGGATTAAGAAAAGATCATTATAATGGCGTTACTGACATGCTTGGATGTAATGCATTGAATACGTAGGATAGAGGAAATATCCATTATGGCCACGATGACTACACAAGAACAATTGAGTGTGAAATCACCGTACCTACAAATTGTAAAATTAATAACGCTTATTAATAATTGACAACAGTACTTAGCAGAAATGCCAAAACGCCGTATTGATTTGCACTAAACACACATAAGTAATGGATTGACAACGAGACATCATTTGTCTTTGTATTCCCATACCACTAGAGTGCGCAATGTGAGACCACGGTCTCTTCATTTCGTACACTCTCTCACCAACCGACCGGTCGAGAGAGTGTGTGAAATGAAGAGACCGTGGTCTCACATTGCGCTCTCTTCATACCACTGCACTGTCTGGCAGGCTGCATTAGTCTTAAAAACAAAGAACCACGTTCCGTGGGGCAAGTAGAATGAACAGTCCACTGAAAAAAGACTCAGAAAATATGTTTTGAAAAATTAAACATACCGTATTTGAGCATGATAGTCATTACGGTAACTGCAAGGATCCAGTAGAAAAGGATCATCATACGCGTATTCCATTTGCTGGATAATATGAATATTATTTCGAATTCTTCGAAATGGATTTTGCTTTTTTTGCGCCGCTCACGATTTCAATTTTCCACATTCTGAATCGTCAGTTGTAGTTCTATGTTGGTTCCCATAGAATCTTCTAAGGCAGTTGTTTTCATTTTAAGGCATACTCTTTTGAATGAGTGCAGCATGCGAATAGTTATGCTGCTTTCTCTAGCCTAAGAGAACGGATACTTCTTTTTTTAAAAGATGGACTATATTTGCTTATCAAGGGTAAATTATGAAGTGTGTGCATTTCACCATCTAACCTTTGCGTACTATCTCACCTTTGCTAAACACATGAACTATCTTGTATTGTTTTTGTGCATTTGTTCAAATCACGTGTGTATTTGAGCAAATATCTATTACTATATCACTGTATTATCCTATTCTCACATTACCATATTACTGTATTGCGGCATTACCTGAACATGATATTGTAAGTGAGCGGTGTGTAGACAGCGACAACGCGGTTGATGGAAATACTCACGTGAGAGAAACAGCTGATCTGTCAATTAATAAACGCTGATTTAATTTTCAAAATATACTTATATAATCGAATTTTATCGCTTTTGTATACCTGATATGCCATGAGAATAATGTATCCTAAATTGTCGGAAATGGAGTAAAGAAAATCGTTGCGGCTGCAATTTTTAGTAATTTCAACATTTGTTTTGTTGTGCTTACAAGAAAATGCAGGGTGCGACGTATGAAGCGAAGAGAAGTTGATGGACACTGTCCACGAGAGCCTGATCAACATATTGTCTATCAAAAAGCCAATGATGGATGACTGCCGAACATGACTGTTTATCATAAAGGTAAAGGTAAAGGCATCCCCTTATCTAGGCTCCAAATCCTGAGGGAGTAGTGACTGCTAAGGCCAGCGCATAATAGGCCAGTTCAGTCTCACTGTTTATCATATCAGTCTCGAAATGTTGCATACGGTGTCCTTTGTTCATTTATTTGAATGGTAAACATTCTTTCACCTGCGATAGAGTAAGACTGCCAAACGAATTATTGAGTGAAGGCATCGAATTGAGGAAGAAAACGACGATTAAATTGCACGAGAGACCAATCATTGCCATCTAGAGAAGCAACATAGGCATTACACTTACAATAGTTTCGAAATTAAAGAGAGTGGACTAATTGCATGAACGATCTTATCCTACCATAATTACTTACCCAATTATTTACAAAAAGATTTTTATTTAACTTTACTATTTAACTTTTATTATATTATTATTATTTTTATTTAACTTACCGGGAAGATTATGGCGCCGGCTATTTGGTAGTCCTGTCCATAGTCAAAATCAGCCATTGCTGAACTGGAAAACCGCAGAAAACCAAGGAAGGAAAGCGGGTGCTACTGGAAATACGGTTCTTATCACAGGGAACAATCTTTGTGGCGTCTGCAATAATGGGTTCTTGATGTATACGATCGGTAATTGAACAAATAATGCCAGATCCAAGATTGCCTTAGCTACTTGTTCAGCATGTGATATTTATAGCAGGTCTGTGAATCAATAATTAATAATGACGATTGCGATACATTATGATAATGACGATTGAAATAAGTGTGGTATCAATGAGCGAAAGAGAAGACACTTATTTGATGATACAATGTTGAGGAAAGTGCGATTCATGTTACACCTTTGAGCCGTTGAGATATATCGCCCATGAGCCATATATGGACACACACATAGACCGAGCCGTGATTGAATTGATTGAATGGGAAAGAATAAACTCAATCAAGCACTTTCTGGGTATAAGGAACGGATTTCGTCAAATTACGATAAAATAAAATTCTCATCGCTAAGTCCTTTAAATGAGAAGAAATTCGAGAGAAGAACAATATCTATTCATATCATCAACCTTCCGGGTTTTAGCCAGAAGATTCGCATATTCTAAGATTCAGAGGATTATTTCTATTTAAACGGTTGAAAACTACCCTCAGAAAAATGTCACTAGGATCTGGACACCAAGTGAAAATGTTCACTTCACTGTATGTGAAGTGTCTTATATTTCTAGTGACTTTCAATTACAGGTAAATGAACATTTTCACTTTGTGTCCTGATCCTAGTGACTTTTTTCTCAGAGTACGCTGCTTTTTATAAGTTAGACATTTTCAACTTTTCAGGTGTATGATGTCTTAGATAGCAGCGTGCTCGGGAAAGGAGTTTTGACGAGAGAAAGAAAAGTGTGTACAGTGAAGAGAGGAACTGTATTCAATAACTGAGAGTTGAGCTTACTAAAGGGGGGTCATTCTAGGGAGTTCACGTCCTGTTTTCCCTTCTGATTAAACTAGACTCGACCTGCTCGCATGGTCGGAAATGCGCGTGAGTCAACAACGACAATAACAAGCGAGATCTATAATGACTACTACTATTATATGAGCGAGATGTATGCGTCAGAGGATTACATCACTCAAGGAAATTGTAAACGAAATCGAGCCTGAAATTAAACAAAGATTATGAGATTCGCAGTCTCCTCAAACTACTTTTTAATGTTGAAAAAACAACAACGCGGGAAGGCAAAATAATTGTTTAGCGTTTGTTCAGGCTAAATTTATATTATATCTGGGTCTATGCGAGCGGTTAAAACAAGAGTGTGAAAAGACAGATCTAAATTCGAAATGAGCTTCAGAGCATGTAAAAGGCAGTGCTCGAAAACCCAGAACTCGGTGAACGAAATGTGAATTCTGCAGACTACATGAGAATGAGAAAATAAGGAAGCTTATTAACAGTCAAATTGATATGAGAGAACTTTAAGATTGCAATTATAATTCGCGAGGGAGTGGGAGAGTGAGTTCGGGCTCAATCACATGATTCCAAACCTACAGACCAGGGTTGGAGCGAGAGAGTGTGCAAAAGTGAGAGAGTCCCTCTCGATTTCACACGCTCTCTCACTCCAAAGGCCTTTCTGTAAGGTTGACCGGCACGTGGAATGATGTGCAATCGCTTTGAAAAAACAATTGATGAAAAATGTGTGCATTGCACTTGCCACGATCTATTCCACATGGGAAAGGTTCTTTATTGCTAGATGATTGCTTTTAAATTTATTTCGCACGGTCAATCAAGTCACCATTAATCACGTCTTTATTCTTGCAGTAATGTGCAAAATAATGCAAATCAAAAATGATGCCACTACTTCGATCATAATTTATCATAATTGAGCGCCAGAAGCTCGATTTTTTTTCAACAGCGTCTGTAATGTCGCTCAGGCCAGTTCTAAATTAGTGAGATATTCACGTTCATCATTAAATAAAATATACTTTATCATAAATTCGAATATGTCCATAATATTATGAGTAGTAAATAATGAGTAATCGTGTGCTGATCCACCTTGATAAACGCGTCTTAACGCTTACACGAGTTACGTTAGGGATTGTTTGCTTAACGTTAGGGTTCCATAGCATTCACAAGCGAGCGTTACTACCATTGGAAGCGGGCAACGTGGCTGATCCGCGTCTCGCCTGTTCCGTAGTTGCCACCACTCGAGGGTTGTTATTGTTGTTGCTTCCCAGAGTTCGACGTTCGAGAGGGTTCGCTCCCGGTCTGAACACATATCTGCTTTGTCACAGAGCACAAATATACGAACAGTCCACATTTCAGCCGCTAGAAACACCAGACAGCCCTAAATGAGGGGATATCGAATCTCACAGGCGATCAGTTTCAAGAGCCGTCCACGGAAGTCGCGATTGCACACGAGCACGATAAATCTGAAACCATTATCGATTAATTAATTGTTCAGTTGTCGATAGATTAGATTTGTGCCTCTAACGTACCCGTCCATGCCGTTGACGAGACACCACGAGACTGAAGTCAACGCGAACGCCTGCCACTTGTTTTGCGAGTATTGGGAGACAAGAAAGTAGGTGATGAGCTCGGTTATGAAGAAAATGCCTTGAAGCGCAGCCTATAATAAATAAATGATATAGGGTAGTTGTTAGGAACAGGTCGGAAAATCTCACTATGTATCGAGTTTTTGACAATATCTAAAAATCTAACCTGATACACGAGGTTTCTCTGTCGGCTGCGTCGCTTGAGTGAGGCCGCGTCGACCTGAAAGTAATGAAATTATTATTATTTGCAGGGAACATTGACCACTTATTGGAGACTCTGTGCTCTTTTTTAAAAATATCCCATGTCTTTGAGAGAGAAAAAAGTTTTCTCACATGCTTGACTGCGATGCAGTGGATTCGAAGAATGGCAGACACATCCATAATCGCCACGAGAACAACGCACGAGCAGTTGAGTGTGAAATCGCCGTACCTGTCACGAATAACACATATGAGAGGAATCGCGATAGACTCGAGCACTTCGAGCGTGGCCGGGACATAGAAATTTATGATTTTTAATTTGGCTGAAAACATAACACAAGGTACTACAAACCTCTCTCTATCGAATAGCGTTTTCAGAATTTTTTTTTAAAAATTCTGTTTTCGCGTGAAACACAAATGAACCTGGTTAGTCGGGACATTTTTTGAGAAACAGTAAAGTCTGGAAAATCATAAATATTTTCAAAATAAAGATAGAAATCCACGGTTTGGTGTGCTAGATAGACAAATCACTCGGCTTGTTTACCAACCACTTGGCGTCATTCCTGGATGATGCACCGATGCGGAGCTGTTGCTTTTGTGAAAAATCATGTAATTTTCTCAAAAGTCAATTGGGCTCGATGCCTCAGTAGGCACTCTTACGAGTGTTGGGAGTAGTAACTACGGTCATAAAATTAGAGAAATCGGGCCATGCGTTGTAATTGCGGGCGCGATTATGTGAGGTTGGTCAAACACAACTAATAGTAGTGAGCCTACATTCCAGCTCGTTTACGGTGAAAATAATCGAAAATTAGCCAAAAACAATATTCGCGTTATTTGTGACACATTTTTGCAGCCACTTTTTGGAAGAAAAAAAAATTGAAAATTTTCAGACTCGAATTTTTATTTTAATGAATATCGTTTATTTAGAAGTCCTAGTGAGTCGGTTCTATCAGTAAATTATTAGATATGATTGCGAGAGGGAGATGTGTCCGTGTGTCGTTGAGAATTTTTATAATATCATGTTTTTCAAATTCAAAATGGGATATTTTAAAACTCGCCTTACAGAGCTTCTATGTTCCCCAATACTCCTAGAACAGTTTCATTATTATACATGGAACATTTCCTCTTTTGAAAGCTAAGAGCTATCACTTCAAAGAAAGAAGCTACACCGATTAGAAAATGAAGTATCTGATGAACGACGCACGCTCTGCCTTCTCTGGCACTCTCTCAATTCTGCCTGCTCTCTCGCCCTGGTTCGAGACCCAGGCACAGCATGAATCTTTTGCCCGTTATCAGTGGAATTCGAATATGTTAAATTTAGCATTAAACTGTTTATTAGGATTTTATATGGCACTTGCAAAAGATTCGTGCTGTGCCCGGGTCTCGAACCAGGGCGAGAGAGCAGGCAGAATTGAGAGAGTGCCAGAGAAGGCAGAGCGTGCGTCGTTCATCAGATACTTCATTTTCTAATCGGTGTAGCTTCTTTCTTTGAAGTGATAGCTCTTAGCTTTCAAAAGGGGAAATGTTCCATGCATAATAAGGGAGCTGTTCGAGGAGTAATGGTGAACATAGAAGCTCTGCAAGAGGAGTTTAAAAATATCCCATTTTGAATTTGAAAAACATGATATTATAAATATTCTCAACGACACACGGACACATCTCCCTCTCGCAATCATATCTATTAATTTACTGATAGATTCGACTTACTAGGACTTCGAAATAACAGATATTCAATTAAATAAAAATTTGAGTCTGAAAATTTCCAACTTTTTTTCTTCCAAAAAGTGGCTGTAAAAATTTGTCACAAACAACGCGAATATTGTTTTTGGCTGATTTTCGATTATTTTCACCGTAAACGAGCTGGAATGTAGGCTCACTACTATTAGTTGTGTTTGACCAACCTCACATAATCGCGCCCGCAATTACAACACATGGCCCGATTTCTCTAATTTTATGCCCGTAGTTACTACTCACAACACTCGTAAGAGCGCCTACTGAGGCATCGAGCCCAATTCACTTCTGAGAAAATTACATGATTTTTCACAAAAGCAACCGCCCCGCATCGGTGCATCATCCCGGAATGACGCCAAGTGGTTAGTAAACAAGCCGAGTGATTTGTCTATCTAGCACACCAAACCGTGGATTTCTATCTTCATTTTGAAAATATTTATGATTTTCCAGACTTTACTGTTTCTCAAAAAATGTCCCGACTAACCAGGTTCATTTGTGTTTCACGCGATAACAGAATTTTTTAAAAAAAATTCTGAAAACGCTATTCGATAGAGAGAGGTTTGTAGTACCTTGTGTTATGTTTTCAGCCAAATTAAAAATCATAAATTTCTATGTCCCGGCCACGCTCGAAGTGCTCGAGTCTATCGCGATTCCTCTCATATGTGTTATTCGTGACAGGTACGGCGATTTCACACTCAACTGCTCGTGCGTTGTTCTCGTGGCGATTATGGATGTGTCTGCCATTCTTCGAATCCACTGCATCGCAGTCAAGCATGTGAGAAAACTTTTTTCTCTCTCAAAGACATGGGATATTTTTAAAAAAGAGCACAGAGTCTCCAATAAGTGGTCAATGTTCCCTGCAAATAATAATAATTTCATTACTTTCAGGTCGACGCGGCCTCACTCAAGCGACGCAGCCGACAGAGAAACCTCGTGTATCAGGTTAGATTTTTAGATATTGTCAAAAACTCGATACATAGTGAGATTTTCCGACCTGTTCCTAACAACTACCCTATATCATTTATTTATTATAGGCTGCGCTTCAAGGCATTTTCTTCATAACCGAGCTCATCACCTACTTTCTTGTCTCCCAATACTCGCAAAACAAGTGGCAGGCGTTCGCGTTCACTTCCGTCTGGTGGTGTCTCGTCAACGGAATGGACGGGTACGGTAGCGACACAGATCGAAACTATCGACAACTGAACAATTAATTAATCGATAATGGTTTCAGATTTATCGTGCTCGTGTGCAATCGCGACTTCCGTGGACGGCTCTTGAAACTGATCGCCTGTGAGATTCGATATCCCCTCATTTAGGGCTGTCTGGTGTTTCTAGCGGCTGAAATGTGGACTGTTCGTATATTTGTGCTCTGTGACAACGCATGGCCCGATTTCTACAACGCATGGCCCGATTTCTCTAATTTTATGACCGTAGTTACTACTCCCAACACTCGTAAGAGTGCCTACTGAGGCATCGAGCCCAATTGACTTTTGAGAAAATTACATGATTTTTCACAAAAGCAACAGCTCCGCATCGGTGCATCATCCAGGAATGACGCCAAGTGGTTGGTAAACAAGCCGAGTGATTTGTCTATCTAGCACACCAAACCGTGGATTTCTATCTTCATTTTGAAAATATTTATGATTTTCCAGACTTTACTGTTTCTCAAAAAATGTCCCGACTAACCAGGTTCATTTGTGTTTCACGCGAAAACAGAATTTTTTAAAAAATTCTGAAAACGCTATTCGATAGAGGGAGGTTTGTAGTACCTTGTGTTATTTTTTCAGCCAAATTAAAAATCACAAATTTCTACGTCCCAGCCATGCTCGAGTCTTTCGCGATTCCTCTCATATATTAATATTAACCAAATACTAGAGTTTTGATATCTCAGAATTATTATATTTAGATGAATGTAAAACCAGGCAGCCTAATTATGTGTTTGTACAGTTAGTAATGTCCTGTTGCGGTTGTATGTTTATGGTTATTTATGTTTTTTGAAAAAGGCAAATGCGGTTTCCGACTGGCAAATGTTACGCAAATTTCATCGTGCTTTAAGGCGATGTTGACTTTTCCCCTCTCACATAATTCCACAGACCGGTCAACCTTCCAGAAAGGCCTTTGGAGTGAGAGAGCGTGTGAAATCGAGAGGGACTCTCTCACTTTTGCGTGCTCTCTCGTCCCAACCCTGGTCTGTAGGTTTGGAATCATGTGCTCTCTTACCACTGCACAGTCTGGCAGACTGCATTGGTCTTGAATACGAAGAACCAAGTTCCACGGGGTAGGTAGAAGGCGCAGTCCACTGAAACAAACCAGCTCATCGCGTGGGATAATCTCTGTCTATGACCAAGCAGGCCCATTGAAAGTGTTGGCATTTTCGCAATGACGTTTTCATTTTTCATTCAAAGAACTTCAATATTCGAATTAGAAAATAGGGATGCTGTTTGGCGTTCAAGACAGAAACCTCATAAGAAATTTGGTGTTTTTCGGGAAAAATTTCGAAAAATGTCATATAGAATTAGACGAGTAAATTTACAGTATTTCAGCATGAAAGTCATTATCGTGACAGCGAGAATCCAGTAGGACAGAATCATCACACGCGTATTCCATTTGCTGTTGAAAAGCACCATTACTTTTCCCAAAAATACCATTTTATTGATGCACTCATATAATATTTCTAGCGTCAGTGCGCGCCAATATACTCTTCATTTCCCACATTCTTGCGCATGCTGGCAGACCGCGAAAGGGGAGGGAAATGATGAGCATTGAAACCCGTAATCGGCATTAGGTTACTGTATCGTATCGTAGCTATTTTCAGCGTAATAAAGTAAAAAGAAGCACTGAACTTTCGGTGTTAATCAGTGATCAACTCAAACGTGTTTTCACGCCTACAACTTCCGTCCACTACTTCCTCATTATGATTTTTGAAATGCGATATGTATTTGGTACCAGAGATTACGGTGGAATACAGTACCTGAACAAGATCGAGTAGGTCAACGGAGCGTATACAGCGACCAGACGATTGATTGAAATGCTCACGTGTGAGAAACAACTGATCTGTAAATCATACAATTCTCAGAATTTATTAAATACTAGGCTGTTGCAAAAGTCTTGTCGCGTTTCGGGGTTCGAACATATTTATCCCTACCATCTTCAAAGATGAACCAATGAACTTGGGAATAGTCTACGTTCACACCAGGGGTACCCCTCTATAATTCGCACAACTTATGGGTGCCACCCTCATAGAACGTCGGGGTCTATAATTTGAAGAAAACGGTCAACTCGTTTACGATATCAACTCGGATCTTGAAGTGCTGTTCTCTGAGGAAGTTGTTGATGGTGGGGAACAAGTTATTTTCTGAAAGGGTAGTGTCTGACAACTAAGGAGGATATATTAGGATGGTGCTGCCATACGCCGCCAATTCAGAATTGGTCGTCCTCGCAGTAAGGGGTGGAACAGTGCCGTTTTGGAAGTAAACATTTGCTCACAATCCGCCTCTCTTAACGACTTTGATCTTGCCTTATTATATATCAATGGTGTACACGTGTACCATGAAAGTGGTGCCTAAGAGTAGGAGCTCCCATTACTGAGCGCCCCGGGCGATCCACGAATTTCTCAACATCATTTTTTGACTACCGAAAACTGTGTTTGGGAACATCGTCTGCCTTCTAATCTGCATCAATCTTCTGGTGTTTCGGTATAACGTTTTCACACTGTACCCATGCATGCTCCCCCGTCACCATTTGGTCCAGATAGTTGAAGGCCCTGTGGAAAATTAGGAAAATCAAAGACATATCCACCCTCGAAAAAGTGACTGGATCCGAGAATTCGTAGTAAATCAACGGTCCCATATTTTACTTCGTTCCAATTTCGTGAATTCCCCAATGTATGGTGGTAAAGTCTGCCCCTAGTGTGTCGCCCAGTTTGCGCATGATTTGATAGGGGTCTGTTTCTTGCTTTGTGCACAGAGTGCCGAAATACAGATGCAGGATTTTCCGGATCTGATCTCTTCGGCCAGAGAAAAGTCCATATTCTCGCTAGCGAGAGTCCAACTTTTCACATTGTGCAAAGAGGGTACATATTACCTATGACGCTCATCCACATGACGTTCAAATTCGGGTGACTTTGAGCCAGGCAGGAAGACGAACAAAACTACCTTCCAAAAGTGGTGAGGGACGTCAACAAAACAATTCCCATTTCTCCCTCACAGAACTAGAAGGGACTAATCATTACCATGCTTTAGACAGAAGGTATGGACCCCCTTCTACTGTAAACTGGAGGGGACATTACAAAAAGAAACAGAGCCGAGATAACCCGCGAAAGTAAATGCATAAAAAACGACAGGACTTTTGCAACAGCCTGATATAAATACAATTTTTTGACTTGGAAGTGACTTAATAGTGCTCAAATTTCTTAATTTCTGAATAGAACTTGTCTGAACCAATTACCCACTAATTGTTGCAGATCATTTAAATAATAAGTGTAATCCCCATTTTAAATACCTGGTACGCCATGAGAATGGCGTATCCTAGATGGTCGGAAATTGAGTAGAGCAGATCGCTGCGGCTGAAATTTAGAGTATTTTCGATTTCTCCATTGGGGTGGGGCAAATTTGTTGTTTTGCTTGTGTTCGTACAAGAAAATGCATGGAGCGAAGTAGGAGGCGAACAGAAATTGATGGATGCTGTCGACAAGAGCCTGAACAAAACGATTAGTTTTTTTTCATTCAAAAAGACGCCGAATAAGAACTGGAAACACCACTCCAATGAAAGTGCACTTTTGCTTAAAAAAATGATATCCATTTCCGCATTATTTTCGTCGTTCAGTAATGTTCATGCATTAGATTTTTTTAGAGTTGCCATCTCTAGCGACCTTTTACTGCAGATGCAATAAACATCATCTTTGGTCGTTCTACTCAGCATCATAACAGAAAGAAATAAGCTGATTATATGATTCTATATTGGATGACCTAATTCATCTCGCGAATATGGCATGCGTTCAGTATGCTATTTGATCATCTATTGCCCTAATCAGCATGTTAATCATAAACTGGTTTTTATATCTATGCTAAAGTAGACATTTTTCCATGATGTCACAGTTGTATGATATGGTATTCGTTGTTACTTCTGTTTTACCTGCGATAGAGTGAGACTGCCGAACGAATTGTTGAGTGAAGGCATCGAATTGAGGAAGAAGACAACACTCAAGTTGCACGAGAGACCGATCAGCGCCATCTATGATGAAGCAATTCAAATTAACATAGAGTTCAAATATATATTTCTTTTTAATTATAATAATATAATGGTGCGTTTATTGTCGCCTGACCCCTCAAGTTGAGCGGTCAGAACGACCATTCTGACCCCCCAGAATTGCCATTCTGACCGCTCAACTTGAGGGGTCAGGCGACAATAAACGTACCAAATAATCCATTCAATTGATTGCTTCGCTTGCTTTTAGAGTTCCATAATGATACACGAAAATCCAATTATAAAAAGTGGAACAATAGAAATTTCATTTTTCCACTTTTTATAATTGGATTTTCGTGTTTCATTAGGGAACTCTACTTGCTTTGCGAAAAGTGGCTCGAATTCTAGATGCTCAACCATTTCGAATTCAAACTGATTGATTGGTTTTTTTGTATTTACAGTGCAGGCTGCTTGCAGTGGTTGTTATGCGTATCGATAAGTGTGCAAGATTCGTTATATTTTTTTGTTGGATTTTCCTTCAACAAAGGTAAAAAAGGTAGTTTCACCACGTCAGGCGATTTTGCAATCGACAAAGGACTACTGAACCCCGCTTGCAACAACATTATTTTTGTTATCTTCCGCAATGAAAGTTGTTGCATAATGAAAGATTATAATGATCGTACCGGAAACAGAATTGCGCCGGCGATTTGATAGTCCTTTCCGTAGTCGAAGTCGGCCATGGTCGGTTGCGAAGCAGAAGATCGATAATAATGTCTAAGGAGGAGAAAATAAAGTCGAGCCTGAACTCATTACCATAAGTTAGTCATCGTTGTATTATATTAGTTGAGGCAGCAAAGCGGAAACGTTCTAATATAACATGCCTTAAGTTAATGATCACGAGTAAGTAAAAGTCATAGACCGTGCGGCAAATTACACCAAAATAACTAAATGCGAACAAGAAGGAAATATTATGCTTCTTTTCACAGAGGGAGGAAGAATCGAAGCAAATCACGCCACAAGAGAGGAGGAGTCTCTTATTTTCACCCATTCGCTCGACCCTGACCCCTTTCTGGCGAAGTGGAATCATGTGGGAGTATTGCAAGTGATAGGTGGGCGTATGCATGTAATTGAGCGAAAAATAGCAATCACATTTGATCTCATTCAGTAATGCGTGGCAATTCTTGTAGATAAATTAATCCGTGATAATGTGAGCAAAAAAATGAGGATGATTAGGCCAATTTATATCAAGCACAGTGTTTTATCCAAAGCACCCAGTTTTGTAGCAAATCGATTATACGTAAACATTAAAATTCTAACTTGTCTTTTCCGTCTATTCTTTCATTCATAAAAAAAATAAATTATAAAACACTGCTCAAAAAAGGTTTACTCATGTCATATGAAAACAAAATAAATTTGATCTTGAAATCCTTACTATCACGAATATGAGAAATTATTCCTATTGTTAAGCTCGGAGTGAGAGAATCCTGTCCTCGTATATAAGTAAAAAGTAGCAATAGCAATTTTTGACTTTGGCATCTACGATTACTACCCTTATTACTCAAGCTCAATGTCTGCCTGATTGACAAAAGTCCCGGGTAAACATCATTCATAGTGTACGATGGTACGAAATGCAGCTATGAGTAATAGTGAGGATAACAAGCATCCTATGCAACAACATACAGATGACTGCTCTCGATCAAGTTAACCAGGCTATACCGTTTATCAGGGGAGTAATTAGAAATTTCCCTTGATTCTGTCGAGAAAAGACCAATGGTTAGTTGTCGGGTGAAATTACAAATTTTATTTCCAAACAATCATCATTGCGTGGGAGCATCTCAGGAGACCGACAAGATGTCGATGAGTGCGAGTTTTCATAAAAAAACGCGTTCCATGTAAGAGCGCAGTGCGAGGCAGGGGTAAGCGGCACGACTATCTCAAAATCATCGGTCAGGTTTAAAACTTATTTATGCTCATAGTCTAAGGCCCGTGACACACTTTTAACGTGTGAACCTCACGAAATCTTAAAAGTGGGAGTGGAAGTCCTATCGATCCCCACTAAAATTTTAATTTATCTGATCTTCTTCATATCACGAGAAGATCTAATAACACCTTTATGATGTATAAAGATATTTGAGGAAAATCGACGGCTGGATGACTAAGCGGATTGATACATCAGCTTCATGCGAGAACTCGACCCTATCACTACATTATTTCCCCTATCCAGAAAGGGATCAGGCTCAAGAGAGCATGGAGCGGTTTTATATGACCCTCCTATTGAATTAAGTGTGTCTAGTTAGAGCCGCAAAATACAAACAAAATTATATTGTTTTATCGTTCAAAGAAATATCTTAGTAATAAACACAATTGCAAAATGCGGACCGATTGAGAAAAAAACAGCATGATATTTACCGAAGATGAGATTAGCCTGGAGTCTTCATAGGTTTCTGTGCTCCACTTGTCACCCATCGCTCTGCTTTTGTCATTTCTCCTTCCTAAACTTGGCTAACGGTTGCAGATCCATTTATAATTTATCAGGTGCAGATGATCTCAAAATAAATAGGCCCGCATGAATGTAATTTCGTGATTAGAGGGGGTCCAGATTTTCTAACTGGCGGATGCTGCTGCCAGAATTGCTTACTGCATTCGGCTATATCCACGCCATCAACAAATGATCAAAGTAGGTTCGCGTATTGTCGATTGTGGAAGAATTGTATGATTCCGTCACGTTTTTCGGCTCCTGGAAGGTATTCAAATGACACGTTCAATGAACCAAAATGCACTTCTCTCACGCGCACATTGTCTTTGTCACCTAGTCGTGACATCGTAATTTTCATGTTGCTTCAAATACTACACATTACTTTAATTCAGTCAAGTTTTTTGGCATGATAAATGATTGATTGACTGATTGACATCAATATTCAGAATTGTTTAGGTTATGGCGCGGGTCTGTCGTATTTTGATTATATTTCCTGAACTGACCTTCAATCCTAATAGGGTTGACAGTCGTGCGAACCATCGAATCTTGAAGAGCTCCCGGTGATATTCGGGCAAGACATAGATGGGAAGCACGAAGAACACAGGAGCATAACTGAAAAAGCAATTTTATTCATTGTATAGTAATTCTCTTCTGTTTTTACCGATTATTGCTACTACTTTTGACGTTTCAGTTTCCGTTCCAATTTCCCATTTGTTTCAAATATAAAGTTATGAATGCGCAAGAAGTGGTCCGAATTCATAGTTTCCACAGTGAGTGTTCATTAAAAAAATTTTTGGTAATACAATAATGTTATTTAATTTTAACTCACATTGAAATGCAGAGGTCGACGAGGGCCACGCAGATATATCGCGCCCTCTCCCAATGGGGTGGTGCGAAGAAGAAAACAGATAAGAGAACAAAACAAAGTGTCATAATGGGCGTCATAAAACAGATGAAGATGAAGGTGAACTGCAAAGTGATTTTTTTATTCATTTTTTTTCTTTTTTTAAATTTTTTTCCCTCTCTCTCTAACTTCTCTAACTGTCTATCCCGCATTCGAGGGAGCTTGCACGTATTTGTCACTGTAGCTAATTAGATGAATATCAGCACATTTTTCTCTACCATCAATTTTTAGAAACTTAAAATGTGAGTAAGCAATGCAATTTGTTCGACTCTCCAGACTTTCATCAAATTCTTTTCGGACATTGAAAAATAATTTGTTCAGGTATGCCCCACCTTGAGTGCTCGCAGGTTCTCCCTGACTTGGAATAGCTTGCTAACGGTGTATCGAGTGGTAAATGCAGCGAGTGAACGAAGAATGCGCACATTGTCGGTGTACGCAATGAGAAAGAGCTGAGGACAACCAAATTCCAAGGTTCAGTTCGGAGTTCCCAGATTCCACGGCTATATTTACAATACTGTCTATATAGCCTACACTCAGAGAAAAAGCATGGGAGTTAGCAAATGAATTACTTACTTTTTAGCATAGAGAGCATGGGAAATGAGGAGAGCGTAAGTAATTTATTTACTAACTCGCATGCATGGCGAAGTAATTTTTCTCTGAGTGTAACTATGACCTCGTGTAATTATGCAAATTAAAGAGATCAGAACATGGGACAAACATAAATCAATAGAGCATTCCGTGCTATCAGAATACGTGAAAAACTGGAATAGTCACTTTTGCTGTACGGACTTTTCGTAATTTATGCGCTCCTTACGCGAACGCACTGATATCCCGCCAATTCATTAAAAGCGAAAATGAAGTAACAGCTACACACCTATTGTGTAATAAAGTAAAGAAATTTGACATACAGCAATCAGGCGAGCGTTGTACAAATCGGTCACAAGCTTGTTATTCCCTTTTGTTTCTTACAATCTAATACTGCAACTCACCACGCCACTGCAGAGAACTATAACAGCAAACACGACAAGGTTGGTCTCGTGCGGATAGAAATCTGAATAGATTTTTGAAAAATTTTTTTTTTGAAAATTATTTTGGGAAGATCTGTCTTGTTAGTGTATTTCGACAGCGTAAAATATTTTTATAAAGTTAGCTTGCCTAGTTCACACAGGACGACGTTAACCCAACTCGGCCCACTTCCTATACATTCTGCTAGAAAGAACACGCAAAGTGTGCCCCTTCCCCGACGTTCGTACCATCTGTAAGAGAAGTTCAAATATGTATCTGGTATGAATCAATTATAAATAATATAATTATGCGTACAAGATGTAATTACACTATATTACTTCTACATTTACAAACCGGTTAGATAACTAACTTCCACCAACGCGTTGCGACATACCGCTCGAAGGAAATTATTCCTAATCTGAAATATTTGTTTATATATTTTAATTCTCTTCAGAAAACTCACAAACTAATCAAATATCCGAGTAGCTGATCTCGTATCATATCGGCGGTTACTATTACCCAGTCGGATGCTGGAAGAATAAGTGATATTACAAAAATCTGAGTTTGCCTCCTAAACACTAGTGTTGACTACTCGAAATAGCGCTTGTTCGAAAACAAAGGAAGATGAACAACAAAACAGAGAACTGTTTTTGAAACGGAGTCAAAGTGCTTTATTCTTTTCACTTTCAACAAGACATAGTTATTCACGTTTTAAATGCGAATACATAATTATCATTACTTTCTTGTTTTTGTATTGACAGAAGAACAGGTAACACTTACTTGTAACGGGCAGATCGTTAACTTCGTAATAGATAATTACGAAGCGAGCGAGCACTCCGAGTGCGTAGTGAACGATCGTAGAGAGATTGATCAGACGGAAATTGGGGTGGAGAACAACTGAAACGTAAAATTGAATTACACAAATGGGGCGATAAAACATGAAATGAACAAAAGAAGGAAGTGCAGAACAAACTTCCCGCACAACACACTTTTTGCACATTTGTTAAAATTCGTAAAACAAATGGAGCCAATTTGTAAGAATTGTATAATATTTAAGATTACAATTAGGGATGCCAAATGAAGAGCAATTTTGCAAATTTTGTTTTGCGTAAAATAGTTGTAGTATGCAAATGAGGTATGAAAACATGTGAAGAGTTGATTCCAATCATTCTAGAATCTTATTAGGAATATTTATCACTGTTGATCTTGGGAAAATAGCTACGTTCTTCAGGTTTATAAACGACTCTTCATGAAGAGTCTGCGATGTTTCGTGGTTTTCGTGTTTATGAGTTCTCAAAACTATCCTTATGTACAATCATCCCATACTTAGTTTCTAAAGTTTCGTTTTGATGCCCCGAACAGATTAACACATTAAGTTGGAGAATTGATCGGATTACAAAAGTTTTGTGGATGATACACTAATTCCCAGGGCTCTTTAGTTGGCATCCCTAATTACAATTCTTATCGTTATTCGTTTAGTACCTGCTCTAGCGATTGCAGCAGCCGTGAGCGGAAGAAGCGCCATTACAATTATGTCGACGAAAATCTGAATGGTAATTTGTATTTTAATACCGTTAATTTGTGTGTCCTGGCGTTGAATCTTGATTCGATAATGAGATAAAAACATTAAACCTCTACGTAGAGTAACCAGAGGAAAGTGTTGGGAGCGAGGGCTCTGCGAGTGGAATTCAAATGAATCATCAGTGGGAACGCCATGGTTATTCCAACTGACGCTCTGAAAACAAAACAAAAAAATGCGATATGACAAATATAAAAGAACAATTGCTGTTATAAGCCACATATTAGAGTGACGAGTTCAAAATTGAAAAATAAAATCGTAAAGGGCTCTATTTTTTCCTCTCAGTGATACGCAACAGAAATGGTTCACAAAACAAAGCTTCAAATAAATTTTGTATTATAGGATATCGGTTAATGTAAAATCGGGAGCAATTGAGTGGTTTTGTTTCAAAGGTTTTGTTTCATATTGTCTAATTTTCAAACCATGAACATGCAGGGAGAGTAGATTCGGAGTTGCTTCTACCAGCTAGATCAGAATCAAATATGAAAGTTAGTGAAATATCAAAGTGAGAGTGAGACAAACAAGACAGTGAGACATCTGTCGCACTTTCACTATTATGCATTATTCCCGTTATATTTCTAGTTTAATTATTTCCGTGTAACATATTGACCACACAGTAGCCAGAAAACAATCTAAAATAAAATGAATTTCAAACGTACGAGAGTCGGAGCCTTAGTTACTTGGCAAAATATCAGATACTGACTTCGCTTCCAACTAATTGGGTTAGGTTGCAAAATAGTCATCAATGGGATAAATCCGGCCTGCACTCTTAACAGGGTGTGAATTGTGAAAAATATCAAAATAAGGCGATTCAAATCTCAAGGGATCTGAAAGGACGAATCCTATTTGGCAAACAGCAATAAATAAATAGTAATTCCGGTTCGGCCTTGTAGGAGAATGTTCTCATGAAAAAATAATGAACAGATGACATTTTATGTGGAAATGATATTGTGCTAACTAGAGTGCGAAATGTGAGACCACGATCTCTTCATTTCGCACACTCTCTAGACCGGTAGGTAGGTGAGAGAGTGTACGAAATGAAGAGACCGTGGTCTCACTTTTCGCACTCTAGTGCTAACCACTAACGGGGAAGTTGCATTCTGAAGATCCTGGAAAAAATATCACAAGGCCTTTTTAGAATATTGAAAAATTGAAAAAAATTGAGAAATTTAGAGAGAATACATGTATGCGCTAGTGTAATAAAACAAAGGAAAAAATGTTAAATTAAAGACGATACAGTAGTACAGCATTCGTATTATTGACACTGTGTGTGTACTTCAGCTCAATTTAGTCGCGTACATTCTGATAGTGAAGGTTGTATTACATATAAAATAAATATTTCTTTGAGCTAATATGCGCTTCAATGCGCTAATATTGACCATCAATTGTATTTGTGATTTTGCATAAGTACCATGGTTGTTATGAAAAAAACACATCGTACAATGTAAATTTCGTGGTATGATGGATAAGGATAGTAGTAAACGGCGATTCTTTGAACAGCAATATAATGTTGATTGTAGGTAAGAGTTCACAGGAAGGTGTGTAATTGCATGTAAGGAGTGGTAAAGTAGACAGTATTTTTTTATAAACAATAATTTCACGTTATAGTTCATACTGAGAAGAAAGAAGAAAATGACTGAAGTGCTTGTATTTGTCATTGTGTAAAAAAGTAATTGGTCCCACCTTGTAACCGCCCCCAAAACCCCCTTCTCAGTAGGGCTTCGAAAAGAGCCCAAATTAGTTACGACCACCTCCCGCATCTGTAAGCTGTGATTCTGACACGAATACTGCCTGACTCCCCATGAACAGACAACTGTTCGATCCTGAGCCTAAGAATCCACCATCACGTCAAGACAACCCCAATCACACAAATCACCGATGGAGAATTAAGTATTAAGTAGCAATTATTATGTATTGTCCCGCCGAGGCCAACCAAGCCTTCCATCCACCGTAATTTGGCAGCAACTTTGATTGAAAAAGTTAACGTGCCCTAGATGCCTTGGGAAAGCTTGGGTTACGTAATCCCACGTTGCAGCTGGCTTACCGGCTTGCCCAGCGTGGTAGCTTGCTAATGTAAAATCGCTTGCCATGGAATACCTTTACCTTTTATTGCTCACGTAATAGATAATAGTAGTCTACCGACGTTATATTTCGCGTTTACCTTTGTCTAATGCCAGCCCGCAACTAGTCTATTTCACATCATTCCACAGACCGGCCAACCTTCCAGAAAGGCCTTCAGAGTGAGAGAGCGTGTGAAATCGAGAGGGACTCTCTCACTTTTGTACACTCTCTCACTCTTACCCTGTTCTGTAGGTTTGGAATCATGTGTATGTGTTATGCATCAAATATTGACTCAAAAATTGCGCATTTCGCAAACGGCCATTGAGTATTTTTTTCATTGAGGAAAATAGGTAGAAGCGAAGGAAAAATGTGAATGAAAAGCATAAACAAAGGAGGCAATGCTTGTAGTCACCATTTTTTGTCTCATTGCATCGTTCCTTATCCAAACAAATAGTGTTCACGGAAAATAGTTAAAATGTACACATACGAGCATTTTATCATGTTCCCTAATTTAACACAACCAAATGACTGTTTGAGCAATGGACCAAGTTTATGGAGTAGTACTTTAGCATTTGAACCAATATTACAATCAAACGAAAATATATTATATATAAGCTTTTTTTTAAACTATGAATTGTAAGAAACGCCAAAAATTGAGAGGAGAAATGAGGATTGCCAATATCATTCACAGGAACCCGAGTGGGGAAGCTATTGGGTCCCGGTGAGATAAGGGAGTGGGCTAATCAAATCTTATGAGAGATTATCTGAGTGGGTCGACATATTTCTTCAGGAAGCTGGCAGTTGACGAAATTTCCGATTGAAGACTGACAACGCTAGGTTGTAGTGTATTTCGTGGGAGGTACAACTGTGCCATTCCGGAAGGTCAAAAATGCTTTTATTCCTCAGGGCAAAAAATATTTGTACTTGTGACGTCACAAAACTTTTTCGTCAAACCGAATGGAATCTTTCCGATTCTTAGTGCAATCGATAGCCCATCGAAATACAACTATTTTTCACTTTCGAAACTTTTTTGATCAGAGCTCACCCAGCCAAGTTATTCATCAAAAATAGTCTCTCACTTAATTTTTAACTCTCCTAGAGGTCCTGCAAAATTTTCCCTTGTCCTACATCGTACAGCAGTTGCACACAATCTGTGAAAAATAGAGAATTTAAAAGTTTCTGGCAGGAAGTTAAAAACGAGAAAGTATGCGGAAATCTGAATAAAATCAGTTCTCGATTAACGCAGTATTTGCGAAATTTCGTGTTAACTGCCTTATTTCTCATTTCAGTTTGCGTGTGCGATGTTTCTGGTAACATCAGCGTACACTGAGAGTGAAAAATGCGAAAGAATTCAAATATTTCTCAAATATTAAACCGTTTGATGAGAGCACTTACAGTACTTTAGTTCTCCGGAGGCGGACGGCCTATGCTTTTGCTCATTGACAACTGATTTTATTCAGATTTTCTGCATACTTTTCCGTATTTGACTTCCTGCCAGAAACTTTTAAATTCTCAATTTTTCACAGATTGTGTGCAACTGCTGTGCGATGTAGTAGAACAAGGGAAAATTTTGCATGACCTCGAGGAGAATTAAAAATTAAGGAAGAGACTATTTTTGATGAATAACTCGGCTGAGTGAACTCTGATCAAAAAATTTGCGACAGTGAAAAATAGTTGCATTTCGATGGGCTATCGATTGCACTAATAATCGAAAAGATTCCATTCGATTTGAAGAAAAATATTTGTGACGTCACAACTACCAATATTTTTGCCCTGAGGCGTAGAAACATTTTTGAACTTCCGGAATGGCACAGTCGTAACTCTCTGCAAATGCACTACAACATAGCGTTGTAAATCTTCAATCGGAAATTTTCTTCAACTGCCAGCACTATTTCGACCCGCTCAGATAGTCTCTCTTATATACTATGATTGAGAAAACAATTTTGTAGAAATTGCCATTACATCACTCAGAATGTTATCTATTAACTGAAAGTGCAAAATACAGCATTTAGGGAACTGTCAAGTAAACCTTCCACAAGGAAGTGAGCAAAAAGCTGTTCTAACTAAATGTCGCTAATGATGTGAGATTACACTCACTTACGCGCGCGCTATTTCCAAGGCATAAAGTGAGCACCGCTTTTGATGTGCAAACAATAATTCAAGACACGGCTTGGGAACTGGCGGTAACGAAAGAAAATATTCAAGAGTGTGAAATAACAGTTCCGCAATTTCTTCGGTTTGTAGATAAATCAGTTCGAAATTACGTTGAAAATTGCAAGATAGAAAACATAAGGTTGACAGTTCTAATGACACATAAATTATGCATTGAATAATATTTTAGCAAAAGATGGAGACAAATTTTACTCGTACCCGTAAATCAATCAACAATACAGTGGGATGTTCTTTCGGATCATGGCGCCGTTTTGAGGACAGTTCTCTCTTCTTCTAGTTTCGCATTCTTCAGTTTCGCCCACTCCATCACTTCACCTGCAAGGAAATGAATGTTATATCTTTGTTCTTCTCTCAATAACTTGAGTACGCTTGAATAACATTTGTGTGAATCAAATTGATCTAGTTTAGACAGTTCCATGAGCGGAGACTTGAACACATCATTCAACAGATCGGCTAACCTTCCAGAAAGGCCTTTGGAGTGAGAGAACGTGTGAAATCGAGAGGGACTGTCTCATTTTTGCACACTCTCTCGCTCTAACCCTGATCTGTTTGGAATCATGTGTTGAAGATTCGTTTACCAGAGCCGAATAACAGGAAGACGATGGCTGACAGTGTCTGCACTGCAGCACCGACGACAAAGATGATCTGCCACTTGTTCGACCACTCCTCAAGTCGGAAAGGGATCAAACTGAGCCGTCGAACAACCAGAAAAATGCACAAAAAAGATCAATTCAGAAAAGCTCAAGAATGAGCAAACCCTACGACTGGGTGAATTTGCAATGCGATCAAATGTTTCTCAACTAACCATAAAAGTGATCGCACTGGCGAGAAAGGGCACCGTGGCGCCGCCCAATTGACCTAAGATCTGAGCAATCGAGACGATCGTTCCTGAAATTAGGCAAGTTTCGTATTTCATTTGAAAATCATTTTACGCGAAGGAAATTGATGTTTTATGGGTTTTTAACAAAGAAATATCTCAAACAAAAGCATAAACCTTATTTTAATGGATGGAAAAGGGAAATGAAAAAAGGACAAAATAATGTTCGTGTGCCATGTCGAAACGATAATCCATAAACTTGAAAAATGTACCGGTAAACATTGGCGCCAAGACGATCATAGAAGTGAAGAAGCCGCTGATACAACTCGCGTAGATGCCGCCTGAAATATTTCAGAAAATCAAAAATAAAAAAAATAAAAAAATCAAAAAAAAGCATCTCACAAGTACCCTAAAGTTCGCTATGTCATCGTTTGTATGTGTGTTTGCACATTTTGGTCTGAAACTGTGGTCACGTAATAATGACGCATCGGACATTCAATATCAAATCATTGGCTAACTAGGATAGCACAGAGCTGAAAATCTCCAACTTCTCTTGCTCTGGACCCTTACTCTCCTGATGAGAGAGCATGTAAAAGTGAGAAGTGATATCTCGATTTTCCATGATCTCTCAGCAGGAGACAACATCTCCAGAGTGCCAGAGGTTGGAGACTTCCCGCTCTGGGTATTGGCTACCGATGAGAAAGAGGCAGACGAAAGCGATCCATGGTCGATCGCAGCTGGGAAGAGTGGCTAGAGCGACGAGGAGAGCGGCCGTCCCAAAAGAACCTGCAAAATACGGTGTGAATTCCACTACCATTCCACAGTTATCGTCTAGAAAATGTTCCATGAGCATGTCATCTTTCAAGCTGTCCCTTTATAGCTATCTTCACTCCTTTGCTGCCTGTAAAAATCGATCCAAACACCCATTTTAAGGAAATTTCGTGGCATCTGACATTCTCAAACGGTACCGTATGATTATTGTGAGGAGTATTATTGTCATAGAACTGCAAAATAACATTAGTACTAGAGTGCGAAATGTGAGACCACGGTCTCTTCATTTCGCACACTCTCTCGTCTATCGACCGGTCTAGAGAGTACGTGAAATGAAGAGACCGTGGTCTCACATTTCGCACTCTAATTTAGTACCGATTGACTGCATCAGCTTCACCGTCGTCGTTGGTGTCAACGTGCCACTTCTCTTCAACCAATCAGCCAGAAGAGCGATCGCATTCTTGGAAACGAGCTGAGAGATGAAGGGAGCGATTGTGTACAGACCGTTGGAGGAGAGCGGCAGTTGAAGCTCCTCCTGAATGAATTATGAATCTGGGATATATATTTTTGGAAAAATACTTTTTGGATACCTCCTCATGCATCTCCGTCCCATAGAATCTACCCGACTAAAAAAGCGATTGTGGGCCATAAACAAGCGCTATTTTCCTCTTCAGCAAGTCGTGCAAAGAAGATCATAGTATGATAATTACGGAGCACCATCTGCTCATTTTTTAAAAGAAGTTCAGCTCACCTTGAAGTAGAGCGGCAGGAAGTTGACGTTGATCGATGAGGTGAAGGAGAAGGCGAAATTGCACAGCATGCAGGCGTAGAACGGCGGTGACGTCAGAATCGACCGCCACGGAATATCCGAGAAGCGCTGAACAAGAGAATTTTTTAAACACCCCCAGCAATTTTGCAAGCACGATTTCCCCCCCCAGGAACACGATGTTTGCCCCTTGCTTTGGTTATTTTTCGGGCTCCCATTTCGCGACAAGTACTTATGCTGCGCAAATTTCTTGGGGTGCAAGGTGCAAAACAGATTTATGCACCCTTTCATAACTTTCTTCCAAGTGAAGCTACCACTTCCAAACTTGATAAAAAAAAGCGGTCGATAGCTCTTTTCGTCCGCCCCTCTCCAGTCTTCTCGATCCTCCAACCCGGAACTGGCCAGCCGTGGGAGAAAGGCCCAACCATGGATCTCCCATTTTTCATGGCAACCATGAACGTCCTTTCCCTCGCTACTGATGGGAGATTGACGCTATTCGATCAAGCAGCCATGAAGATTCAAGCGGACGTTATCGGACTTTGTGAAGTACGACGAAAGGAGGAAGGCGCAATTGACCTCACGGACTCTTCTGGAACTCTCTACCATACGGGACGCCTGGATAATCGATCAGCAGGATGCGGATTCTTCGTCCATCGGAGGATGAGATCGAGAGTGGTGAGGTTCTTGACTATTTCTCCCCGTATTGCGATTCTTGATTTCCGCCTTCCTGACAAAGTCCTTCTGCGCCTAATCCAATGTTACGGTCCATGCTCTAATCATACCGACGATCAATACGATGATTTCTTGACCGATCTCGAAAGCGCGTTTCAAAGTTTAGTGCCAGGGCGACGGAAATACCGTAAAGTTTACAAGGTGATCATGGGGGATCTGAACGCAAGAGTGGGTAGTAGACAAGCCGGAGAAAGAGCTTTGGGCAAATTCGGATACGGGGAGCGTAATGAGAGAGGAGAGAAAGTGGTGACTTTATGCGAAAATCTAAAATTGCGAATTGGAAATACCATGTTCCAAAAGCAAATTAGTCATTGTCACACTTGGGTCTCCCCCACAGGCACTACCAGTAACCGAATCGATTATATCATGTACCCCAGGGACCTTCAAGTGATGGATGTGGATGTGGTTAATAAGCTTCACTTTATGTCTGACCACCGCATGCTGCGCGCCAAATTTCGCATTGAAGGCCGACCGCACGGTCCCCTCGGAGGCGCTTAAAATGGAGGAGTGTTAGATTGTGATCGCTACAAACTACATCTGAGGCAAGAGTTATACGGTACCCCTGTAGACTGCGATTACGCTGACCCTCAACTGTCCCCGCTATCGCTGTTCCCCGGTATTCCCCCCGAACAAATAGACTATTCGCTGAGAGATCTCAACTCAACGCGACAGTGCAGGGAAGGGATAGGATTAGATGGGTGGCAATCAATAAGGCGCTCAGGGGCAGCATTCAACAGGATGCAATAGACCGAATGACTAGGATGGTAGAAAAGGCAGTGGCGGAGGGACGAAACTACAAAAAGGCCATGGGGAAGCAGAGTGTTGGGAGAGAGAGAGAGAATAGTAAAAATGCAAGGAAAAGGCGGAGTGGTAAGTACCCAAGCTGAGCTGGAAAAGGTATTCAGAGACTACTACAATGAATTATATCGAGGCAATAGTGGTAGGAATTACAGAGTGAAAGAGTCGGAGGAAGAATTCATCCCCATCGGTAGAGACGAAATCGAGAGCGTGTTGAGTGGTTTCACATCGGGCAAATCACCCGGGGAAGATAAGGTAACGGGAGAAATGCTTAAACTGGGGTCCAATATTGTATCACCGTATCTAGCTTCCATCTTCAATAGAATTCTCATAGAGGGTACTATTCCAAGCGGATTCGGCGACAGTCGAACAATATTACTCCATAAAGGCGGGGATAAAACAACTCCCAAAAACTACCGTCCCATATCTCTCCTCCCGGTTATTCAAAAGAGCCTCACTGCCGTTATCAACAATAGAATTGGTCGCTCACTCGATGATCAAAGATCGCGAGAGCAACAGGGATTCCGCGCCGGGCACTCCACTGTAGATGGTATATTTATTCTCAATACTCTCATCTCAAATTGCAGGGAATACAGGCGCCCTCTCTATCTCCTTTTCCTAGACGTTAGCAAGGCTTTTGACTCTGTCCTGTGTAGTTCCGTTTTATCTGCTCTGGAACATGATGGTGTGCATTCAACGTTTACCCGATTCTTGCAGACACTCACAGTTCAGAGTAAAAGTTTCATAGTGGTCAAAGGGAAAGCGGTGGAGGTTAACATCGGAAGGGGGGTGCGCCAAGGTGATGGATTAAGCCCGCGTCTTTTCGTCGTGTGTCCAAACTATGGTAAAGGAACTAGAACGGGAACTACTGAAGGTGGGATTGCAATTAAATGGCTCAAAAACAGTCGCTTTAACGACAAATCCAATGGGCAGGCCGGTCGTAGTGGGAGGTGAGGTAGTGCAAACGGTAGACAAGGTGGTATATCTGGGGCAAGAAGTCACTCTCGGTCCCAATAGGTTTGTGGGAGAAGTTCACAGGCGGGTTAGAAGCGCGAATTGGGCATTTTACAAATACTCCGAATTCTTTCGGAAACGTGGGTCCCCCATGTCACTCAAAAAGCGTCTTTTCGACGGTGTAGTTCTACCCGCACTCTTGTATGGTTCCGAGACTTGGTACCTCTGTAAACGAGAAAAAACAAATTCTCTCCGTCGCTCAGCGCAAACTAGAACGCAAAATGATTGGAATTACCGTATTTGATCACGTCACAAATGAGCGGATCCGTGACATCACTAAATTAAAGGATGTAGTTAGAGAGGCGGAAAGACGGAAATGGATATGGGTGGAAAGAATCTCGAATCAAAGCCATGATCGGTGGAATCGGAAGATGCTCGATTGGACCCCAAGAGGGAAGAGGAAGCGAGGCCGACCGGCAAAGAGATGGAGAGATGATTTCGTCAACGCTGCTGGACCACAATTCGTGCAACTCGCAAGAAACAATCGCAAGCAATGGAGATCTCTCATGGCAACCCAGCTTTAACACCCAAAACAAGCTGATAAAGTTGTTTAAATGTAAATGTAAAATGTACACGAGTTTCCCACCCTTTGATAGGGAAATTTTCCCGAAGAAATTAGCGCAGCTTTAAGTTAACGCGGACACTCGCTATAGTGCTGCTCACGGGTCGTTTGCCCGCTGCGACGTGCGATTTCTCCAAGTAAGCGATTTCCTCGGCAGTGATCCAACGGTTGTCCGCCGGTTGGTCGGTGACAAAGACGGAGAATACCAGCACCCACAGCACGCCAATGGATCCTGACAGATATTTTCTAATGTAACTTGCAAAATTATTTTTTGATATTTAGGAGGGGAGCAAATTTAATTCATGTTTTTTTTAAGAGATAAAAGATGAGCGGCCAACCACCCAAAAAGTCCACGCCACACAAACGCGACCCGATGAGCGAAGATGTACCGCCGGCGATCTGAAATATAGTCAGTTTTCGATTGACTATGTAAATCACACTGATCTCTCACATATGGCGAGAAATGGGGAGAGCGGGGTGCATCTTTTGCAACCCGTGGTTACTATATATTAGAAAATGCTAACGTCTGTCTGTCTGTCTGTCTGTCTGTCTGTTTTTTTTGTGATTCCTTCCGTTCGCAAAATTTTCGTCTTTTCGCTATAAATCGCTTCAAAAAATCAAAAATCTTCTCAGAACCTTTTGCATATGAGAATAGACCAGAATTGCTTTAAAATTTTACAAAATTTAAATCACCAAATCCATGGCCAAGTGGGTTACGCGCTGGACTAGCAATCCGACCGAAGCAGGTTCGACCCCCGCCGCGGGCAAACCTTTTGCCGCATTTTTCGCGAGTGTCAGAAACCGTTCTAACACGTTTTTGAGTTCCGTGAAACACGTTTTCACCTGTTTTGCCGAGTTTTAACGTGAAAATCGAAAAATTCGAAAAGTTCCAAAATCATTCAGAAAGCGTAGGGGATCACTACAAAAGTGTTTTGCGATGTCAGAAACGTGTCTGAACGTGTTCTAACACGTTCTAACGTGAAAAATCGAAAATTTCGAAAAGTTCCAAAATGATTCAGAGAGCATAGGAGATCACAGGAAAAGTGTTTTGCGATGTCAGAGACGTGTCTAAACGTGTTCTAACACGTTCTAACGTGAAAAATCGAAAATTTCGAAAAGTTCCAAAATGATTCAGAGAGCGTAGGGGATCACAGGAAGAGTATTTTGCGATGTCAGAAACGTGTTTAAACGTCTTCTGACACGTTTTAACGTCAAAAATCGAAAATTTCAAAAACTTCCAAAATTATTCAGAGAGCGTAGGGGATCAGAGGAAACGTCTCTGAAATTGTTCTAAAAGTTCTGAACGCACCGTATCCTGCTTTTCCGTTGTGAAAGGCTCGTGAGGCTGAGAGCGATCGAAAAAAGTTGCCACGGAGCCACGAAGTGGCGTAGTGGCAACTTTTTTCGATCGCTCTCAGCCTCGCGAGCCTTTTGCAACGGAATAAGCCAGTACTCTTTGTATAGATTAACACTCCCCAACATAAGTCGAGCTTCAATGTAATCTGGAGCCGGCTATCGAGCTCCCCCTGGACCGAACTTGGAGCCGGCCATCGAGCTCCCCCTGGACCGATCTTGGAGCCGGCTACCGAGCTCCCCCTGGACCGAACCCACACCCAAAACTATGCATAGAGCGTAGTGCATTTAACCTCAATACAACCCCGCTAGTTACGATATTTCTCTTTGCTTTAGTTGATGTCAATTGAGAACATAAAAAAAGCTAGTCAAAGGGTTTTGGTGACATATTTTTGAAGAAAAAAAACCGTTTCACCTGAACACCGGAAGTGTAGAGGGCGGCGAGCGTAGACTTCTCCGCGAGTGGAAACCACCACCCAGAGACTGCATGAATACACGGAATGAAGAATCCCTGAATGTGAGAATGTGAATGAAAAAATATTTTCACAAATGTTTTATTCGAATATTAACTTGCTTCACAATTAGAAAATGTATAAGTTATAAAAGTAAAAGATTGCTCACATCGGCCATGCCCTGTATGAGTCGCGCCGCAAAGTACACCCATACATTGAGCCGAGCCAGCGTCGGCGTGAGGAAAACCACTAGGGCAATAACGGAAACGCAACCTGCAAATGATTGAAAAGTTCATCACGAATTCGTGAATTCATAATTGTACACGCTCGCGGACTACACATTACACATGATTCCAAACCTACAGACCAGGGTTAGAGCGAGAGAGTGTGCAAAAGTGAGAGAGTCCCTCTCGATTTCACACGCTCTCTCACTCCAAAGGCCTTTCTGGATGGTTGACCGGCCTGTGGAATGATGTGATTAGTCACCTAAGAATCGCGCGTTTCCCTTTTTTTCAAAACAAATTTGAAAAAAAAACGCACCAATGAGTATCCGCTTGGGTCCGAATCGATCAGCAGTCGCGCCGGAGAGGAGTACGGTAGACAGGGCACCGTAATAAGTGGCGGTGAAGAGCATCGATTGAACGGACGGGGACCAGAGGAGATCTCCTTGCAAATTATAATATCAAATGACTACTAAAAATGCTCAGCACATTCTGGCGACGCCAAGATACTGTTTTTGGGAGATATTTTCCACGCTAGTCTCAGGATGAGGTAGTATGCGATAAACATGTGTGTCAGTCATGTAAAGGTGTTTTTGTGACTAGGTCACCTCATAGCCCAGTCTGTCCATCGACTCCACTGTTCTACCGCATGCTCCGACCGAGGAGCCATTTAATGGTGACGAGATTTTCTCGGTTTCATAAGCGGTCGAATTCACCATGCATACAATCGACATTCCTGAAATTTGATAAATTTTCCAAATATTTTTTTCAAATAATATTGGCATAAAAATAAATTACACTTACCGAGCGCCGCACTCATCGTGATAAAAGCATACATTGCAAACATGAGAATAAGGGCAACCTGCAATACCGTATTTTTTCTTTTTTTAATTTTAAAATAGCATACTAATGCTAAACCTAAACAACTCTATCCATTCGATTTCTCTTTCTTTTGTGGTTGTCCACTTTGGAAAATAAAGATGAGATAAGCAAAAGTTGGGCTATATTCTGGCAAGTGTGGAAATACTATTCTGGTTTAATGTAAATTACCTTCAATCTGTGAGATCGCCACGACCAGAGCGGAGGTGTGGACATGATGGCTTTACTCATTCTGCTGAATAAATATGTGGATCGAAATGAGCAGAAGCCAAAAAATACGGACTACTGCACAATGCATAATTGACAAAAATGATGAATAGGCTTTGAGTGGCAAAAAATGGGATCATGAGATATCGCTTAGCAGAAAGCACAAACACCAGTAGACAAATCAACGAGAGCTGTTATCAGTGTTTACTTGTCAGATTGTCACTAGAGCAGTAATCGAGCGACACCCGTCACTCAAAAGCACACTACAAGGTTCGAAGTGCGATCGCTCTTGTCTACTCAGAGAGAGTGCATGCGAGAAAAATCATCGAAAGAAGCGAGTGAAAGAGGGAGACAAGAGAAGAAAAGTGAAAGTGCAATGAAAAAAATAAAATGACAACAAGGCAAAAGCCCTTGAAAACAAAATCAATCAATGCCAACTGTCTCTTTATCGATTCTAGTTTCTTTTCGAGATTTCTTTTGTAGCTGTTGTGATTTTCTTTGATTGTCCATTTCATGCAATCTTCTTCACACTCTTTTGCGAGTAGTCTCCGAGTAGCTGAAAAATGAGAATTTTCATTTTAAAAAAAACCTAAATTTTCGCATCAAACTAAAAAAAATATTTGATTCGCACAGTATTTTGCTTGTTTTGAACGTAGACTGTTCTTTTTCAGAAAACAATGTTAATTGATAAAGTTGGAAAAATACCTAACCGCGGTTTTCTCCGATACGCTTGTGGTGGAAATGGATGATTTGGATGAGGAAGACGATGCGCAGTCGTCTCGTCTGCCCCATGGCTGAACCTCGGCTGCAAATATGAGTTTTTTTGTTGAAAAAGAGCTTAGAATCTCCACAGTGCGCACACTCTTTCGACAGTTCAGCAGATAAAAAGTGTATGAAATGAAGAGATCGCGATAAAAGAAAGATAAACTGTCGCACCCGATCCAAAGACAAGGAAGATGACGCCGGCGATGGCATTGCACGCTGCGCCAGCAGCGAATACAATCATCCAGACCGTTTCGTGACCCTGTAAAGCATGGAAAAAAATGTAAAGCATCGTCTACAAATTTGGGCCTAAATGAGAGAAAGTAGCTAAACTTGGCCTTTCAGCCCACATTCCACAAAATGGTCTTCAGAATTGATTAAGTTATACCATTAAGGACAATCACTTTACTTTCGTAGTTTTCTCTTAGGCGAAATGCGGTAGTATGACAAAAGCATCAACAATAAAAAAAACTAACCAGCATTTGTGCGAGTGAGAAGAACTGGGCGCCGAGAATGTTCGCGATGGACGATGTGCCGACCGCGAGTGACGTCAGGGTGCCTGAAAGAAAAAGGTGATAACGTCATCATCGGTACCGATTTTGCCCCCCCCCCTAATTTTCGATTCATCATTGCTGAGGCTACACGGGGGATCTTGGAAAAGTTCTGGCGAGGCTTCTACGGTACCTGTGTATCTCGGCGCGATAGAGAGAAAGGCCGTGAAGAAGCCGCAGATACCGGCAGAGAAGAAAGCTCCTGTCAACAGTAATAAATCAGTTATCGATTCGCTACCGAATGAGAGTACCATAATGAAGTGTACTGTAGTTACCGTAGAGAGCGAGCAGTATTCCGGCCAGCCAGGGGCGCTCGCAGCTGCCGAAGATGGCAAGCAGCGTGAGCGTGACGGCGTCGCCAGCGCAACCTGAGTACGGCAGTTACAGTAACCCCCAGCATTTACGGAAACTACAGTAATTCTTTTGTTAGTAGTCTAATAGCGCATTAGTCAAACCAGTTGGCAATTATCGCGCTGGGAGGGAGAGCGGTCTGTAGTTTCCGTCAGGATACCGTACTCACAGATGGTCTGGAACATCTTGGCGCACTTGGTGTGTCCCATGCGGCCGCTCCTCTTCAGCCTATCCGCCACAACTGCTAGGACGTTCTTGGACACGAGCTGCGAGACGAAACAGATCGCCATGTAATAGCCATTCTGAAATCATTTAGGATACGGTAGCCGTTTATCGATTTTTTAACGAAAAATATAGATTTTGCTTTTCGAATATAGTGTCTTACCTGGTCCAGCGGCAGCATCAAGACGTCGCGCAGGTACTGCGGGAGGAAGCTCTAAAATTTTAGTGCGTCTATCGCAGGCTGACTCGTCAGCTTACAGCAACCCTTATGCAATCGATTGTGGGGCGTACCATGAAAATGGCGAGCGTGAAGCTGAAGGCGAATTGGCACGCGAGAATGGCGTACACTGGAGGGGATGTGAAGATGGCCCGCCACGGAACCGCGCGATACACTTGCTGCAAAAGATCAAAGATTACGCTGAGTAAAAACGCTACCTATACCTATCTCTATGCGGCACAGCAAGACTATTTGAGACATCAAAGTGAAAATATCACTGTGTCATTTATCGATCGAAGACCAAACGCCAGAGATCAAAGATCATTCATTCCTACCGTTTTGAGTGATGGTGAGTGCTCCTCGAGGTAGGCCTTTTCTCCCTCGCCGACGCAGCAGTCGTCCTCGGGGTAGTTGGTGGCGAAGCACTGCCACGTGATCAGCCACACGATGCCGATAATACCTGCGGGGTACGGTAGATTACGGTAGATTTCAAGAGATTTCGTTAGATTTTAGGGATATATGGCAGATGTAAACACGATTACAGTAGGGGTAGGTAGTTACAGAATACTGTCGCTTGTGATACCGTACCGCTGAGGTAGAAGACTGCGGGCCACCTAAACTGCGACTCGCACAGCGCCGTGTTGATAATGTGCGTGAGCGAGTTGGCGAGCTGAATTATCGATCGATTATCTACTGTAATCTGCAGAGTACGGTAGCTTTGCGTACGGTAGTCTAGAATACGGTAGGCCTACGGTAGCCACCGCACCTGATTTCCGGAAGTGTAAACGGCGGCCATGGACGACTTCTCATTGGCCGTCGACCACTTTCCCGCCATCGAGCCCAGCGACGGCCCCAGGAAACCCTGAACTCGGAAAACTGTAATTTTTAGAGTGCGAAATGTGAGACCACACCCTCTTCATTTCACACACTCTCTAGACCGGTCGATAGACGAGAGAGTGTGCGAAATGAAGAGACCGTGGTCTCACATTTCGCACTCTTGTAATTTGGGGGAGAGGACAGAGGGTACGCCTGTTTGGGGTAAGCTGCCGCAAAACTGTTATTCGCTAGGTCAGACTCTCGGATACTGTAGTTCGGTGGGTCAGATTCGTGCGCACCTCCGCCGCGCCGATGATGACGCGCAGCGCGTAGAAGCCCTCGTAGGAGCGGGTGGCGAGGAAGGGCGACATGAACGTGAGCAGGATGTAGACCATGAGGGTCACTGAAAAGGAGATGAGTTGATAAATAGGCAGTTTGCAATTGAAAAATGTCATAAGGGTACGGTAGTCTCTCTGGTAGTCGCCTATAGTTAGTCATGGTAGTCGTCAAGTAGGTGGTCCGAACTTGTCTTGTAAAGACTCACCCGACAGTACACTCTTCGGTCCTATCTTGTCCGCCAAAGTGCCCGACCAGAATCCGGTCAGGATCATGCCGAAGAAAGTCGCTGCCAGCAGCTGCGACTGCTTTTCCGGCGACCACAGAATCTCGCCCTGCAATTTATACCTAGGGATACTGTAGCCGTCTACGAATCGAGGACTGACACGATTACGGCAGAGCTAACAGGCAGGTACAATATTCCCGCCTGTTACAGTAATCCCCGCTCACATTGTATCCCTTGCCCTTGAGCGCGCTGCCCGCCCTCCGTCCACACTTGTTTGTAGTGTTTATCGATTGATTGTCCGCGGGCGCCTTCGGCTCGTACGCCGTCCTGTTGACCATGCACACCATCGACATGCCTGCATTTGTAATGCTCTATCGTTAAATCGTTTCAGTTCGCGATAGACCTAACCAGATTACGGTAGTTATTCGTTGAGTACTGTAACCAATCAACTCACTCAGGTTGATGCGCATGTTAATGGCGGAGAAGAGGGCGAACATGAGCAGGAGGCCCATCCAGAAGCGGAACGACTTGTAGTGGAAGAAACCGTGGTGCTGCGCGGCGATGGGCGAGGTCTCGCCTGGAAAAAGGGGCGAACTGTAGTTGTGGATATCAGGATTACGGTAGGAAGAGGATAGGGTAGCTAGAGGATACGGTAGCTATAGGATACCGTAGCTAGAGGATACGGTAGTTAGAGGATATGGTAGACGACTAACCCGAAGAGGCGGCCATTTCAGCGTATCCGTTTTCGCGAGTCGACCGCCCTTGACGAGGCGGGGAGAGTGGAGTGAAGAGGGGAATTGAGAAAGGGAGAGATAGAAAGTGAGGAGACTTATCATTTGACTGGTGCACGTGGTAAAGTATGCAGAAAGACAATAGGATTGTCGTTATGAAAAATCGGACTTTCAGGTTAAAAATGAGGAAATTCCCTTTCCCTGTTCCCGGGGGAAACGAAGTGTAACATAGAGTGCGAAATGTGAGACCACGGTCTCTTCATTTCGCACACTCTCTCACCTACCGACCGGTCGAGAGAGAGTGTGCGAAATGAAGAGGCCGTGGTCTCACATTTCGCACTCTAGTGCACCACACATCGTGCAGATTTTTAAATCGAATAAGCGCAGTTTACGATATTTTTTTGCATTGTTTGACTGACGCAATCAATAATTTTATTGCAACAGAGAAATAAGTGAGAGAAATCGTTAGTACTCGCTATTCGCAGCACACCATTCCACGGGCCGGTCATCCTTACAGAAAGGCCTTTGGAGTGAGAGAGTGTGTGAAATGGAGAGGGGCTCTCTCATTTTAGCACACTCCCTCGCTCTAACCCAAGTCTGTAGGTTTGGAATCATGTGGCAGTCAATAGAGCGCCATTGATGTGACTTGCACCGAGAAAGTGTTCATTGCTTCTTTCCTGGATAATTCGTTATTTCTTAAATCCCGCAAATTATTTCTTGCCTTCCCATCAGGCGTAGTAAGTGTCTGCGAAGATCGGTTGAGAAGGTGACCAAAATGTAGGGAGGAGTTGACGCCATCAAAAGTTAGATTAGATTGTGGAGAGTGGCGCGAAAATCAATCTAAAAATCAATCACTCTGAACAGGAGGTAACTCGATAGTAGATCAAACTTTAATATAAAATGTGACTACACCGAGCGCGATTTTGCTAGGAGAACCATTTCTCTTTTGCTCACCGAAACCAGTGAGTTCTAGGAAAGGAATCGTTGGAAAACGTTCTCCTGGCAAATTTGATCTCGTTGTGTTTTAGAACAAAAAGAGTGGAAAACTAAGTTTGACAAAAAGTCTTACCGAATCTTGCACAACTCGCGATGACAATGCGATGAACTCAATTTTACTTTTAATTTATAATAATCTGTAAACGTTCATGCACCCACCATTGAACATTTCTAACTTTCATTAAAGTGATAAATTACTATAATTTTCAATTTTCAATTTAATTTTTTTGAAATCAAGTTTGACACACCTCCAAACTGCATATGATAATGGCGATTCGGTTGAGCTGCGAATTCATTTTCTTCTGATGTCTTCCTATTGCCTCATCGACTTGTTGCTGGAAAGTTCGTCTAAAATATGCACACCCATGTCCATTTCTGCATATTGGAACGCAGAATGACCCATTTTTACAAAGAGCGCGAACTCTCTACCATGTGCTTTTCTAGAGACAGAACTGTCTTAGACATTAGGACGAGTGTATTAATTGAGGAGATCGGAGAGCGAACTCTCTTGAATAAGAGAGAATTGAATTCTCTAGAGAGGCACGTGTTACAGAGTTCGCGCTCTGTGTAAGAAAACCGATTCCGCATAATTCAGAGAGAGAATTACATTCGAATTTATAGCCACAATTCACCACGTGTTTGCTCTGTCGTCGGAGCGTAATAATGATCAGAGTATAGCAGACGAAATTGGCTACGGTAAACAGCGTATTGAAGATGAGACAAGCGGCCACTAGCGGATTCTTCGCGTCGAAGCTGTACTGAAATAAGTGGAATCCAATTGGAGCAGAACAATTATTTCGAATTGGCTATTACCCCTTCTATCGTACACTTGCTGTCATGCACAAACCGTTCCACCAAATCCGACGGAGATCAGTCGGTTTTTTCTTTCAAAGTTCCCTTTTTCGTACGCGATCCTCTAAAGGAATAAATAACGAATGTTTTGCTTCAAAATTTGCAAAGATATAAGACTAGTGCATCTAAAAATAGTACCAAAATCGATCATTCGTGTACTTTCACCACTTTCGTCTCCCACATTTATTGTGGAAGTTACTCTTCCATATTTCCACGTAGTCGGGCAATTGGGTTGTATACTACCTAGTCTTTTCCATAGATCAGTCAACTATATTGCCAAAAAAACAAACAAACTGCAGCTGGCTATGCTGCTATTTGTCCTCCCGATTACTGGAGAATTTTACTAATCTGCCATTTCTCAGCGCTGAATTTTGGCAGATCCCGCCATTTTTCAGCGCTGAATTTTAGCAGATCCCGCCATTTTTCAGCGCTGAATTTTGGCAGATCCCGCCATTTTTCAGCGCTGAATTTTGGCAGATCCGCCATTTTTCAGCGCTGAATTTTGGCAGATCCCGCCATTTTTCAGCGCTGAATTTTGGCAGATCCGCCATTTTTCAGCGCTGAATTTTGGCAGATCCCGCCATTTTTCAGCGCTGAATTTTGGCAGATCCGCCATTTTTCAGCGCTGAATTTTGGCAGATCCCGCCATTTTTCAGCGCTGAATTTTGGCAGATCCGCCATTTTTCAGCGCTGAATTTTGGCAGATCCCGTCATTTTTGAGCGCTGAATTTTGGCAGACACAAACTACAATCTGCCATTTCTCAGCGCTGAATTTTGGCAGATCCCGCCATTTTTCAGCGCTGAATTTTGGCAGATCCGCCACTTTTCAGCGCTGAATTTTGACAGACACAAACTACAATCTGCCATTTCTCAGCGCTGAATTTTGGCAGATCCCGCCATTTTTCAGCGCTGAATTTTGGCAGACAAACTAACATCAAATATACAGGACATGATTATTTATTCAAATTTACAATATGATGAGATATCATTGGGGCAAACAGAATTCAAAAGATCATATTGGCCAAAGAAACTGTAATGAGCGTATACAGAGCAAAGGACATCGTTTTTTCGGCTTATAAAAATAAACTGTCGCAGGAACTACGCGGAAATCATAAATGGAAATCATTAGAATGTCTTCGTGTCGTCGCCATCGAAGTAAAATAATCATTCTTCTCTTCTTCAACATCAGGGCGATGCACTTGACGGAATCTGAATACATTTTTTCATAATCGTGAGCGACCATGGGAATACACGGGAGGAAAGGTGGTGAAAACTCTGTACTATCGTAAGAAAAGTTCTCATTTTGAGACGTCCGGTGTATACTCTCTACTGGTCTCAATGTCCACGTTTGCGCTAGCAGGGGTTAAAGAATGTTTGAAGGACTAACATACCTCTAGAGTCCTGGCCAGAACGGGAAAGAGAAGGGAAATGGAGGAGTAGGTGTGGAGTCGACCGCTCAGAATGAGTGCACGGGGTCAGTATGAAGAGGACGATTGAAATGAGAATAGAATTAACGATTCTGCATAACCATTTGTCTGCACTTTGCAATTTTAATATGCCCAATCGTTAATTCTATTCTCATTTCAATCGTCCTCTTCATTCTGACTCCCCGCTCTCATTCTGAGCGGTCGACTCCATAGCTACTCTTCGATTTTTCTTCTTTTTCCCGTTCTGGCCCGGACACTGAGAGGTATGTTAGTAAACATGGTTTAAGAGAGCATCCACGAGAGGGCGGGGTACCCTCGGATGGCTTTTAGCAACCTATCCCAATATCTTGGGTGGGTATCACGAATGATATTTAGCCAAGTAACTAAGGATCTGGGTCTCGCACGGAAAAGTTACAGTAACCCCAATTTCCGATATCGTTTTTTTTTACATTTTTGAAAAGCACACCCAGAACCTTAGCTACTTGGCTAAATATCACCATTCGTGATACCGACTCTACCCACAAGATATTGGGATAGGTTGCTGAAAAGCCATCCGTGGATATCCGCCCAGAGACCCGTCCTCTCATGGATGCTCTCTTAAACCGTGTTAGCACAAACGTGGACATTGAGACCAGTAGAGAGTATACACCGGGCGCCTCAAAATGAGAACTTTTCTTACGATAGTACAGAGTTTTCACCACCTTTCCTCCCGTGTATTCCCATGGTCGCTCACGATTATGAAAAAATGTATTCAGATTCCGTCAAGTGCATCGCCCTGATGTTGAAGAAGAGAAGAATGATTATTTTACTTCGATGGCGACGACACGAAGACATTCTAATGATTTCCATTTATGATTTCCGCGTAGTTCCTGCGACAGTTTATTTTTATAAGCCGAAAAAACGATGTCCTTTGCTCTGTATACGCTCATTACAGTTTCTTTGGCCAATATGATCTTTTGAATTCTGTTTGCCCCAATGATATCTCATCATATTGTAAATTTGAATAAATAATCATGTCCTGTATATTTGATGTTAGTTTGTCTGCCAAAATTCAGCGCTGAAAAATGGCGGGATCTGCCAAAATTCAGCGCTGAAAAATGTCGGAATGTGCCAATATTCAGCAATCCAAAAAAACGGTAAATATCGCAATAAATAATAAGTAGTTGGATCTACTGTCAATTGTCGTCAATTGTCATGTTCATTGCAACATTGCCAAAATGAGTGTCTAAAAATGATCCTTCCTGATATATTTGAGAAAAATGAAAGATTATGCCATAAATAGAAGTAGCTGTGTTCAGTTGACAGACTTTGGTACTTTTTTTAGATGCACTAGTCTTATATGCATTTCTTTCGGTTTGCCCTAATAATTTTCGTGGTTCCTCCTTTGCACGGTCGTAAATATACTGTGAAACCGAGGCCTGACTAGAGTGCGAAATGTGAGACCACGGTCTCTTCATTTCACATACTCTCTAGACTGGTCGATAGACGAGAGAGTGTGCGAAATGAAGAGACCATGGTCTCACATTTCGCACTCTAGGCCTGACATGAATGGTCTTGCCGGTGGGCGTCGCCCTCCACTCCACTTCCATGTAGAATGCAGTGACAAGAAAGAAGAATAGCCACATTGCGACTTGGAAAAGGAGCATGCACCCCTTTATCCGACCTCCGTATATCTGAAATTGTTCAAATATGATTGTACCAGCTAAAAACAATTTTGTTATTTATTTATTTTCGAAACCAAAAGCGCGATCGAACTGATGACACATATTGAGAGTGGACGTCGAAAGACTAATGAATTAGGAAAAACACGGTTAGTTTTATCAATGAAGTACTTGCTTAGCTCTCTGAGATTTGTTTTCTCTGAGTCGCGTCTATTTCTTTCGTAAATACAGTAATTGTCATGTGTGAGCGGGAAAGATTTAACTTTGCTGTACTGCAGGGTCATTCGAATTGCGAAGAATCGATTGAGTGTGATGAGAAAAACCGAACAAAGTTGACCGATTCGGCAAGCGAACATTAGCGCTGTGATCATCTGAAATTGTATACCGTCTTCATCAAACAATATATACCCTGAAACATGATTCTGAGCTCTCAAAATAAACAAAAATCGTTTTCCCCTGTCTCTAGAATGTGATACTCTAAAAAATGAATAAATAATGAATGCATTATCTCATTGTTATCCCACCACTCCAATTTCCTGAGTGGCAATAACATCAACCATCCATCCTCGTTGCGGGAAAATGTGTAGAATCAGCTTGGCTAACGATATTATGTTGATTATTCCGTCCACCTGTGTAGATAATTGTCAGAGACAAAAGGAAAAAAAAACAGAAAGGCGTCACTTACATCTAATAAGCTGTATAAAGAATTGTACAAAGGGAAGACTGAAAGGCGGTATTCACTTACATCTAATAGCACTATTTCACGAATATATTTCTGCCACGTTCATCGTCTTAAGTGGTAGTGGGAAGAAAGGTTTCATGATTAAAGGCGCCATTCTCCTTCACTTTAGTCGAAAAGATGTTCTAATTGTGAAATGTTCAGCACCTACTAACTATGATGCCCTATCCCTTATCACGCCAAAAGCACTTTCTTTGGGGACAAAACAAATCTTTAGACCTTGAATACTATACGGTATTCGAACAAAGGATGCCGAACGCAGCAGCACTTCTCGGCACGTGGTCACTTTCAGAGTTAAGAGACGTGATCGGTAAGACTGGACCATATTCGACCCTGCCCGGACACGTTGAGCTAGCAATGAGAACCAGAGGCCCATACTTGAGTATATAGAGTACCTTCAGCCCACATTAAACAAAACACCACTTATTTCTAATTACCGGCTCCGGCCTAGGTGAAATATGGATTTGAGTGAAAAATGGTCGAAAAATCAAAATTTCTTAACTTGTAAATAGAGTGCGGTTATTCGGGTCGGGTAATCGGGTAATTGAGCGGTCTCTGACGAAATGATTCGAGAAATGATCGACCCGAGACCAACCCCTCAAAATGATCAATTACCCGATAACAGCCCCTCGAAATGATAGATTACCCGATAACAGGCTCTCAGTCTATTAAATTTTTACTCTAAAAAGGTTATGAAATGCGTGTATTTGGCTAATTATCATAAAGAGCTTTGTCTGGGAGAGTCTGGAATATGATAATTCGTTCTCTCATTGCGACCATGTCTTCACTTCCCGGACGGTGTCTTCTCTCTGCAACAGGCAAATGTTGCTTTTTAGGCCGGATTTTATTTTAGATTTATATTTTTGTGGATTATTTTAGATTACATTTAGGGAGGAGTTGGCGTCGAATATGTATACTCTATTTTACAAATCAGTTTTTCATGCCGATGAAAAGTATATCAACCTCCATTTCCACAGTTGATCTAAAGGAAAAAAATGTGAGTTATCTTGTATTTACTTTTAAATTTCTATACTAACGTGTTATTGTGCTAGTATGAAATTGTTCAACTATGCCAATTGAGGCAAACAATAATAGCGACATCTATCAATGTGTTTCCATAAATACGAAAAAAAAGAGAACGGATTTTTCTTTAAATCGAGTACTGTAGAGGCTTCAAGAACGTTCTTCCGATAGATAACATGTTTACTACTATTTCCCGCTGTGTGAGAAAGTCATGAATGAGGAAACAACCTTTTGTGTTACTAATACATATTATATTAGAAATTTACAGCAAAGTTTGAAAGATTTACAGCACAAACTTATCGGAGTGCCTTGGCCTAGAATTCCCTTGAAAAGTCTTTAATTTCATAGTAGCACAATACAACGTCAGTATAGAAATATAAAAGTAAATACATGATAAATCACATTTTTCCCTTTAGATAAACTGTGGAAATGGAGGTTGATATACTTTTCATTGACGTGAAACTTTTTTAAAAGAGAGTTTAAATTGGTAAAAGAGAGTTTAAATTCGACGCTAACACCTTTACCGTTATCCAATAATGTGCCCCTGAGCCTGCGATCTCTGAAAAGAATGTATAATTTACAAGTTCACATATAGGCCTACCCATCATGGCTCGAATTACTAGTTTCATATATTTTAGTATCTATTATTTACTTTCTATAGCAAATACTGTAAATGAATCCAGCCTAAAAAGCAACACTTGCCTGTTGCAGAGAGAAGAGACCGTCCTTGAAGCCAAGATGCCGTCGAAATGAGAGAACGATGTCGAATTATCGGGGGGGTGACAAAACGGCAACGGACAAAACGGCAACGGACATAACGGCAACGGACAAAACGGCAACGGACATAACGGCAACGGACAAATCGGACCACTAATAACCGAATTATAGCCCGTTGCCGTTTTGTCCGTTGCCGTTATGTCCGTTGCCGTTTTGTCCGTTGCCGTTTTGTCACCCCCCCCCGAATTATCATATTCAAGACTCTCCCAGACACGCATTTCATAACCTTTTTTGTAGAAACGTTATCGAGTAATCGAGCATTCTGAGGCCCTGTTATCGGGTAATTGCTCATTTCGAGGGGCTGTTATCGGGTCGCCCTCCCTCTCATTCCTCGCAGGCGGGTATCTGTGGCATCGGGTAATCTCACATTTCGCACTCTACTTGTAAAGATAGACTCAAATATTTATTTGCGTTATGTTAGAGGTGCCCAGACATTGTAAAAATGCTGTTCAGACAAAATACCGGTCGTTTCTGAAATCACTTTTTCGACACTCACTTTCCATTTTTCGAAGAAAATCCGCACTTTTTGGAATTTTTGCAAAGAAACAGAGACGAAGAGGAGGAGGAGAGACGAAGAGGAGGAGGAGGATACGACTACGTACTAGGTGAGTACTAATCCAGAGTCCTTTCAGTCTGTCCCCTCTCTCACCCATCCCCATTGGTCACTAGTACCCTCTAGCGTTGCAAGTAGCTCTCAAACTGGGTTCTCCTCACAATCAGATTCAAATAAATCGAGTTTTTGCCTAATCAATACGAGGAGCATAGGTTACAAATTGCCGCTCTTAGAGGATTTCATTAATACTTTTGCATACACTGTTGTAGGTTTCACTGAAACTTGGATCTCCCCTGATACAGTAAACGATAGCATGCTTAGTTTTAGCCGTTACAATGTCTTTAGATGTGATAGAGATGCTAGTGGAGGAGGTGTAGTCCTCCTAATTCAATCCGATATACCCTCAACACTTTCCTTTTCTCGATCTTTTTCGCAATATTGTCAGATCGTTGCCGCTGAGGTCCATTTCGAAAAAGCAAAATTCCTGATCTGTCTAGTATACCGTAGTCCTTCTTGTGATAGTGAAAACTTCGAATCATGTTCGTCTTTCATCTATGATTTTGCGTGTACTCACTCCCTGCCGCTCATCGTCTTTGGTGATCTAAACTGCCCCGAAATTGATTGGCCCAATCTAGCATCCTCGGTCACATCTCAGTCGCATCATTCGAATATCCTTCTGAATTTCGCTCGCTCTCTTTCGTTGTCTCAATGCGTCACCTCACCAACAAGAAACAACAATCTTTTGGACATAGTGCTCACTTCCCATCCCAATCTAATCAAGAACTGCCGAGTCCTTCCCCCTCTCCCCAAGCTGGATCACTCCCTTGTCGTTTTTACTCTCGATGCATCTATTCCTCGCACTAAATCCAAATTAGTAAGGGACTTTCGAAATGTTAATTGGGAGCATATTCAAACTGCAATATCGAATATCGATTGGGATGACCTATTATCATCAGTCGATCAAAATGCTGACACCCTATACACAACTTTCCTCGATGTTTTGACTCCTATAATGGACACTTTCATCCCATATCCATTCGCACCACCTTCACTCGCAAATCACTACGTTTGCTTAGAAGTTCCAATAGAAAATATAAACAGCGTTTCTCAAACGGACTCCAACCGTACCTAGAGGCAGTATCTAAATTTCGTAAATCAGTAAGAGCTTCTCGGCGCGCACGCGAGCGCGATCTTATTAGTAATCCCAACTCAAAGCGTTTCTTCCGTTTCGCAAGTGACAGACTAAAAGAAGGCTCCAATGATATCGCGGCATTAATTGACAATAATGGTACCCCTATGATCAAAGATCAAGAAAAGGCTGATCTTTTAGCCGAACATTTCTCTAAGTGCTTCAACCACAAAGTCTTTAGCCCGCAACCTCAATCTCCCCGCAACGACTACGACGGTCCTTACATTGATTATGTGGCCTTCTCTCCCATGATTATTGCTAGGGTATTAAGTAAGTTGCCTAACCGAAATTCGACTTCTCCTGACGGAATTCCTTATGTTTTCATTAAAAACACAGCTCATCAATTAAGCCGCCCTTGTCCACTCTTTTTAACTCTTTCATGCTCAATTCCGAGATTCCGTCTATTTGGCGCTCTGCTATTGTTAGACCAATATACAAAAAGAAAGGAGAAAAATATTCAGTTGAAAATTATCGTCCGATATCTTTGACCTGCGCCCTCTCAAAAGTTATAGAGCGCATTATCTGTTACGAACTCTCCCAGTTTCTCAATAGTAACAATTTACTCCCTGATCAGCAGCACGGTTTTCGAGCGAAGCGCTCTTGTAGCACTGCACTTCTGTCTACATTCGCACACTGGCATGCTCAACTTGATAAGCATAATTATATAACTTGTGCTTTCATTGATTTTTCCAAAGCTTTTGATTCCATTCCCATAAATCTACTTGTTGGCAAATGTGAAACTGCACGTATTCGTGGTTGTCTCCTACGGTGGATCCAAGCGTTTTTGTCAAACCGCTCTCAATCTGTAACTGTCGGTGACTGCAAATCGCAACCATTCGATGCTATTAGTGGAGTCCCGCAGGGTTCGTGTCTCGGACCCCTCCTCTTCTCACTCTATATTTCTGATGTAGTACAGGAGCTGCCTGATGGGGCATACTGTAGCATGTACGCTGATGACCACAAGATTTACTGTATTAACGACCCCCAGCGGCTCCAGCTGGCAATCGATAAACTTGTTAGTTGGAGTACTCGCTGGGGACTTACACTCTCTCCCTCGAAGACTGTAATCATGCACCTTGGAACTAATCACCCTGTATGTTCCCACTCTGCACTCGGAATTGACCTCCCAGTTAAAAGCAAGATCAAGGATTTAGGGATTACTTATGATAATAAACTTAATTTCTCGAAACATTTTAATAATATTATAGGGAAAGCATCCGCACGTTGTTCTTTCATTCATCGATCATTTACATCTAAGAGCCCGGCACTCTATTCCAAACTCTTTTGCACCTACGTTCGTCCTCTACTTGAATTTTGTAGTGAACTATGGAACCCCAGCACGATAGCAAACATTGCACGTCTCGAGAACGTGCTCCACAGGTACTCTCGAATGGTCTTCCTTCGATGTGACCCCCCCCCCTTCCTACTCGAACAGACACTCGACACTCTCCATGTCTCCCCTCTCCGATCGACGTACTCGTATTGATCGAATTGTGTCATATAAAATCATCTTTGGTTATTTCGACATTAGTCCACGTTCGATGTTTAATTTCTCTAATCGTATTGGTATTACTAGAGGTCATAGGCTCAAACTTTGCCAATTTCGTAGTAACTCAGTAAGATATAATCGATTTCTCGCTAACCGAATTGTCAATTTGTGGAATCGTTTAGATGGCCAACTTATTAGTAATAGTAGCATCTCTGTCGTATCAAACTACATCAAATTCTTAGACTTTCTATCCATTTCATAACCTGCATTTTTTTCGCTCTCTCTTGTCTTCTCATTATTGTATTAGTATATCTCAACAAAACTCTTTGTCACATAATGCGACATCGTATTTCATGTTTGCCGTTTGTTTATTAGACTAACTTATTATTTCTCCCCATACTTAGCCTCAGTAAATTGCATGATAAATATATTATTAATGTATATGCACACAGTGCACTTCAACACATTATACATCTAAATTAATTATAGTCGGGATGATCCTGAGATGAACTTTTTGAAGAAATTTTTTCAAACATCTGTACCCTAACGGTAAAAAATTAGTTTTCAAATTTATTTTGGAAAATTTGCCTCATTTGGAGTTTTTGCCAAAGACCTCTAATAACATAATGCAGAACAATACGTTATGTGTCCAAATCACGAATGATCGGGATCTTCCTGAGATGAACTTTTCAGAGAAAATCTATAAAAATTGTGTACTAATTTGTCCAAAATTGAGTTTTCTATTTTTTTTATTTGTAAATTTATCGTTGCTTACTGATGTGCAATACAGCCAAGGAATTGTACAAATAGTGTAATACTCTATTATGAAGAACTTCACTATTGATTGCTTTGAAATTGGAGTGACTTTTGAACTCGAAAACATTGAATGCAATCTGCGCTACTAAATTTGCATTGATCACAATTTATGCTGAAAGAATGGAACAACTTTCATGGTCAAATACTGCGTAACCTTGTTTTACCACACCCACTGAACATATTTCAAACGGGCCCTTTCACTTTTGAAACAATTTGTTTTCCTCAAAAAATCATGAACCCCATGGTCGAAAAAGTGAAAATAATTTTTTCGTCTATTGTTGAATTAGTCGTGTTCTACATGTGTCTCGGGTGAATGTGCAAATAATATTTCACTACAGAATTCCAGAACCCAAAGGGGAGCAAAAACAGACGAAAAAAATGTTTTCACTGTTTCGACCATGACCCCGGGTTCATGGATTTTTGAGGAAAAACAATTGTTTTAAAAGTGATAGGGCCCGTTTGAAATATGTTCAGTGGGTGTGGTAAAACAAGGTTACGCAGTATTTGACCATGAAACTTGTTCCATTCTTTCAGCATAAATTGTGATCAATGCAAATTTCGTAGCGCAGACTGCATTCAATGTTTTCGAGTTCAAAAGTCACTCCAATTTCAAAGCAATCAATAGTGAAGTTCTTCATAATAGAGTATTACACTATTTATACAATTCCTTGGCTGTATTGCACATCAGTAAGCAACGATAAATTTACAAATAAAAAAAATAGAAAACTCAATTTTGGACAAATTAGTACACAATTTTTATAAATTTTCTCCGAAAAGTTCATCTCAGGAAGATCCCGATCATTCGTGATTTGGACACATAACGTATTGTTCTGCATTATGTTATTAGAGGTCTTTGGCAAAAACTCCAAAGGAGGCCGATTTTCCAAAAGAAATTTGAAAACTAGTTTTTTACCGTTAGGGTACAGATGTTTGAAAAAATTTCTTCAAAAAGTTCATCTCAGGATCATCCCGACTATAATTAATTTAGATGTATAATGTGTTGAAGTGCACTGTGTGCATATAGAAACCTGGAGTCTTCGGATTTTTCCGCCGAGTGGTCAAAGTTTGAGAAATCATAACTCGGTTCAAAATAAAGGTAGAGAATGGCGGTTTTATATTATATATTATATTTATGCGTGTTCAATGGAAACGCGGTTACAAATAGAAAGAGAAAACGAATACAGCATAACAGATTGAGATCATGCACACAGCGAAAAATGTTTTGTTTTCAATACATATGTATGTATTACATACGTCTTGATTAACATAGGGGTTATTATATTTAAAACATTGCAAATGTTTTGTTTTCCAAAACATCGCATGTCTCAAATATAAAACATTTGTGTTTTGAAATGGAGGAGGCAGGCCCGCGCCCGCGCCCTCCCCTTCCCCCTCCTTTTCCGTTCTGCTCAATTCCTTTCAATGACATGCGAAACAATGGCGAATACAGATTAAATCATGTTATTTATCGGCAATTTTTCAAAGCATACAAACAAAGCACGAACAAGCACATACAATTTCAGTTCAAACAAATTATTCAAGCAAAACTCTCTTCGATATGTACACTCTCAAAGGGCTGGTACTGTCCAGCACAATGCCGATTACAGAAAATAGCTATGTAATGTAAAAATCAACTACCAAGATAATCAGAACTTAACAACTATAAATTTTAGTCAAGAAATGTAACTCTATTCTATACATAGAGACATAGGATCAATTTACAATACAGGGCAATCTAAAGTTGTGTGCAAATAACTCTCAAAATGTATTACGATACCTCCTCGAGCTTCAATTATACGTTTTCTTGAAGATTAGTCTTCTTCAAATTCTTCCTTCCACCCCTCTCCATTGCAGTCGTTCACGACGATCTGACGTATTCCTGTAACGAGACTACATTACATAATTACTTGGGGAAATTGTGAAACTGTACCCATCAGTCAATCACTACGCGAGGTCGACCTCATTCCTCGTACCCCGGGTCCATTTTCTCACTTTCGTGTTTCCCGGTTACGGTTGGATGATTACGGTAGTTTCTTTACTTTCCGGGAACATTGTAGTTAAGCTATCTTTATCTGTCGTCTTTGCGCCAAAGTGGGTTAGAGAGTGAAACAATATCATGCAAATCGGCGATGGTTCCTCCAGGGAGTCAGTTTTGATATTTTGGGCGGAGCACCGCGAGTAACAACGTTCTGGATCGAAGAAAGAGTACCTTTCTGAAGTGCTCGTAGAAGAGGCAGTGATATACGAATCCTATCCCTTCAGCGAAGAATTTCCCACATGGTTGGCGCATGATCACCTGAAATTTTTAAATATTTTTTCCAATCAATATTAGTGATTCACTAATCGTGAATTAGTTATTGCAAATCGGGAATTACCTACACTTGAGCAAGAGCAAAATGGAAGGTCACAGTCTCTTAAAGTTAGTGGTGAACCAAAAAAACTGACCCCCTGTTTTTATATTTTTATTGGAAAGCGAAAAATATTCTAAGAAACTGGTATTTTTTAGAAAAAATTAAGAATCAATATTTAGCCCGTTCGAGAAAGCGCGGGCCTGATGCCCTGAGTATACTGTAATTGATATCGATTTTTTCACACCATGAACTCCTTCCGTGAGGTTATGCATCTCAATTGTAACAATGGCGTATTTTTATCAATATCAGAAATCTGGGATACGGTAACTTTTCTACAGTACTTAAAAAACTGTGGTATGGTTACTGTGGGTCACTTGATATTTTGTCATATTTCCAACCCACTTTTGGACCATGAACAGGAGTTCATGGTGTGATAAAAATCGATAACAATTACAGTATACTCAGGGCATCAGGCCCGCGCTTTCTCGAACGGGCTAAATATTGATTTTTAATTTTTTTTCTTCAAAAAAATAACGTATTCTTAGAATATTTTCCTCTTTCCAATAAAAACATAAAAACAGGGGGTTAGTTTTTGGTTCACCACTAACATTAATTTCGCACACTCTCTCATCCACCGATCTTTTGAAAGATTATGCCTAATGAAGAGACGCTGGTTCCACATTTCGCCCTACATATCAGTGCGTTCGCGTAAAAAACTGCACGGATTGAGGAAAATCCGTACATTAAATTTTAAGTCTTTCTGATTTTGTCATGGATCGATAGCGCCTGTTCTCCTCTTCCGATCCCGCATTTAGATAGATAGATAGATATTTATGCATTTCAAAATATTTTACGAATAAAAGTTGCATAGATAAATAGCTCTAAAAATTTCCTATTTTTCACTTGGGACCTCAGTATCTCTGTTCTTTTTCATAATTTGACACTATGCTCTGAACAAATAATGATCAATTTGTCAAAACGAAGAAACGTGTGTTTTTAGAATATTAAAATTCGATGATTTTTTTAAATATTCAAATTTTCAAAGCTTCATATTTCGAATACTAAAAATATACTACTTTATAGAAAAATTATATATTATGTAATCGGTGACGTAGAATACGATTCTCTAATAAAATTGAAATTTCTTTCCAGGTAAAATGGTGGAAACTACTGTTTTATAACATTGCCGCCATCTTATTCCACACCGTTTTGAGGCTGTGAGCGGTCGGAATTCGCCATATAATCGAGTTATCGATTGAGAGATTTTCACTTCTTTGAGCCATTTCGACCGCTCACCGAGTAAAAGTGGTGAAGAATAAGACGGAAAGCGTGTTTAGAAAACAGTAGTTTTCTCCATTTTACCTGGATGGAAATTTTATTACACAATCGGATTCCACGTCATCGATTACAAAACATATCACACCACCCACGAGAGGTTCGACATATATCGGCATATTTCTGGTAGAGACCAGCTTTTTTCTCGTGTTTTTGATGGTGTTGAATCCCACTGGCTTCCGCTAAGTTCCCCCATGAATTATCACGTCACAAATGTCATTCCTCGCCTAGATGATGCTACTGTTTAGGGTTGACTAAACGATTGCGGCTTTGCGGAATGCAATAGGCTCCGCCCACAATTGCATTACGCAATTCTGAGGGAAATCTATTCGGCGCCGAATAGATTTTCCGAACAAAGAGCGGCATTCAAACGCAATTTGTTTGTGAATTTCTTTCGTGAGTTGCTAGAAGGGCCTTTCCTAGAAACTCATATCCAACAAAGATTCTGGGCGTCCAGAGAGGAGTCAGAAATGAAATTATCCTGGTAAAGTGGAATAGTCCCTCTCGATTGCCAACACCCTATGTTGCTGGTCTATCAATAGAGTGTTGTGGTCTATCAATAGATAGACACTGGAATTATGTTCTTCACACCTCAAAGATATGAATAATTTGTCAATTAGTTATTTTCAACACATCGCAGTAAATGTGGAAAATCAAACAGCTCTTCTGCGCGGTTCCTCATAAGATGCGACTCTGTCCCTGGGAAGATTTTCTCATAAATAACTATCAATGAGGAATTTGAAGTGAACGAAAGAAATACACGAAAAAAATCACATTTGAGTGCTGGTTCTGTGATCGGAAAATCACATTTGAGTGCTGGTTCTGTGATCGGAAAATCTATTCGGCACCGAATAGACCCCCTCCGAATTGCGTAATGCAATTTATTGCGGCGCCGAATAAATTTACCTCAGAATTGCGTAATGCAATTGTGGGCGGAGCCTATTGCATTCCGCAAAGGAGAGCGGGAGGAATTGCATTACGCAAAAGCCGAATAGCCAACACTATTAGGTAGCATCATACAACAGCGTTTAAGACGCGAAAAAGAGGCTCAAAGTTCGCGGCCTGCACAACAGTAGCAGCATCTCGACGAAGAATGACTTTTGTGATGTGATAGTTCATGGGGATCTTCTTAGTTCATGGGGACCCAGTGTGATCCAATCAAAAACACGAATGCGAAAATGTTGATCGCTGCCTAATTCAAACCGAGCCTCTGGTGAGTGGCGTGATGTAATTTTTCTAAAAGTAGTATAATTTTATTATTCGAGATATGAATTTTAAAAATTTGCATATTTTAAAATTAATTAAATTTGAAAATTCTAAAAACACGTTTATTCGTTTTGACAAACTGAGCATTGTTTGTTCAGAGCATAACGTTTTTACAAACTGAGCATTGTTTGTTCAGAGATTTCAGAGCATTTATTCGGAAAAAATATTTTGGAATGCGGGATCGGAAGAGGATAACAGTGTCTATCGATCCATTTCAAAATCATAAATACTCAAAATTTGATGTACGGCAAAGGTCTTCTTTTTACGCGAACGCAATGATATACTCAACATCGGCCGGTGGGTGAATTGATTACCATTATTCTGGTAAGACCGATAGCGTAAGACTATGAAATAGGAAAAGATTGCCAACCTCCTCACACCTCCATTGAAATTTGTCACGGTCGTTCCACAATCAAATTTCGCCTCGAAATCGCATAAAGTCCTTACTTGAAAACGAGTATTGTAATATACCATTTAAAAATAAATATTATACCATGTTTCGTGGTGATTAGTTGTCTTCCACACTCTCTCGAGTACCAAGGAAAATGCAATCGCGAAGTTCACGGAAACTTTGTCGCAAATTTGCCGCAATATTCAGGTAAAACCACCGCAAGTACCCCCTGAAGCAAACTCGCGCAGGCGCGCGCAATGACAAAATAACTACACCAAACTTACCGGCAAAGTTCTTGATCCACGCAATACGCGCGAAAGTTATTTTTTTCTACTCAATTGAGCAAGCTTCAAGCAAATTACCGACTACAACAACATACTTGCGCTGGTGTTCCCCGTAACTTGCACGAGGTCCTGGTTTTTGCGGCAAATTTGCGCTAGCTTTTTCGTGTTTGACCCGATTTATTATTTACGTTTCAGCCTCCACACATAACGGTCAAGAATGATCTTTCCCATTAACCCCTTCATCCAACTAAGTATAAACTACTCACCCTCTACTCTCGCTCCATTGTCGCCCACTCTGTTGATTTCGGCTTGGCGCCGACACGGTCCCGGGCGTCACCGCGCGGGTGAAACTCGCTGACGGAGCTAAACGAGGCCGTCATCACACGGGTCGAGGCCGATCAATAACGACAAGAAACAATAACAAAATACACAAATAAACATAATAATAATAAAGTAAACAACGGAAATACGTATTTGTACAGCGAAAAACGAAATGACTTGGCAAAGTGCCAGATTTGCTCAGTTTGCGATCGGCATCGGCATACGGTAGAAATCATGAAATGAGTTTTTATCAATATAAAACATTTTTATGTTTTATATTTTGAACACAATTTTGTTTTTAATATTAAACATTCATGTTTTATATTTAAAACAATGATGTTTTTCTTAGTCTGAGTGAGAATCAAAACTAAACATTTTTCTCTATGTGTGAAAGGTCGGGGGTGTGGGGGTCGCTCATACAGGGAAACTGATTTGATTACCGGGTTTTGAGAAAAGCCGAGCCGCTCTGGGAAAGAAACTATTGTGTCTATAGTTCGCATGAGAGCCAGCATTTGCAAAATTTATTCCATTTCGTGTGTAATAATAACTGAAATGATGTGGTTTGAGTTTAGAGATTTTGTATTTACCTATCAGAAGATTCATGGCTGTCTTCAAGTCTATCGCTTCTCTACGCTTTTCTAATTTGTCTAATCCTAATTTCCTATTCCTATCCGCTACTTTAGGGATGTTTTCCCGTGTCATATTGTAGCAACGCATGAAAAGTCGACGAGTAAAATAATTCTGGACTTTTTTTTTGTTAGTTAGATAGAGAAAAGACTTGACTACAGCCACAACTGTCCCAACTCATTCCTGGCTGATGCAGTGGAGAGAAGCGGTCGGTTTCACACAATATGTTATAAATCGCTGTAAAGTTAAATGGGGTCTTAGGTTCTTTGTGCGCCAGGACATGCGGCCGGAGTACTCACTATGTACCAGAAATAGGAAAAATCGGCCCATGCGTAGGTCTCGCGCTAGGGAATCTGTAATTTTAGAAAATAAATATATTAATTTCGAAATTACAAATTGTGTTATTCCCGGTGGAAATATTCGCAAAGTGTCTAAAAACACCACGAAAGTTGTTTAAAGGGACTTTTAAAGCGAACTTTTTGAGAGAAAAAAAATCGAAAAATTTCAGGGCTGAATTTCACTTTTGACGAAACTCCACTTTTGAAACGTTCTATTTTGTGCTACCGCTTTCACAATGATTAGAAATTATGCTCGGATGAAGATTGGCACATATTCCATTTGACAATGAAAAATTATTTGCAGTAAACTAATCCAAAATTTGAAATTGAAAAAAATATTTTCTAGAGGCCCTATTACCTTCTCATATCGACTAGGAGTCTCATCTGGGTGCGTAGAACATTTCATTAATTGAAAGTTAGTGGCTATCTCTTCGTTGAAAAGAGTTACATAGCTTAGAACATTGGGAATCTGCATTGGGACGCACGCTCTCTCATTTTCTCACGCACTCTCTCGCTGGTTCTGACCCCGAGCTGTGCAGTAAATCTTTTGCAACTGCTTCACGTTATCAAAACAAAAGTAAATTGTTTAGATATTTCACCGTATGGTACCAATATATCAGTTGCAAAAGATTGGCTACCTGCACGGGGTCAGAACCAGCGAGAGAGTGCGTGAAAATGAGAGAGTGCTAGAGAAGGCAGAGCGTGCGTCCCAATGCAGATTCCCAATGTTCTAAGCTTTGTAACTCTTTTCAACGAAGAGATAGCCACTAACTTTCAGTTAATGAAATGTTCTGCGCACCCAGATGAGACTCCTAGTCGATATGAGAAGGTAATAGGGCCTCTAGAAAATATTTTTTTCAATTTCAAATTTTGGATTAGTTTACTGCAAATAATTTTTCATTGTCAGATGGAATATGTGCCAATCTTCATCCGAGCATAATTTCTAATCATTGTGAAAGCGGTAGCACAAAATAGAACGTTTCAAAAGTGGAGTTTCGTCAAAAGTGAAATTTAGCCCTGAAATTTTTCGATTTTTTTCTCTCAAAAAGTTCGCTTTAAAAGTCCCTTTAAACAACTTTCGTGGTGTTTTTAGACACTTTGCGAATATTTCCACCGAGAATAACACAATTTGTAATTTCGAAATTAATATATTTATTTTCTAAAATTACAGATTCCCTAGCGCGAGACCTACGCATGGGCCGATTTTTCCTATTTCTGGTACATAGTGAGTACTCCGGCCGCATGTCCTGGCGCACAAAGAACCTAAGACCCCATTTAACTTTACAGCGATTTATAACATATTGTGTGAAACCGACCGCTTCTCTCCACTGCATCAGCCAGGAATGAGTTGGGACAGTTGTGGCTGTAGTCAAGTCTTTTCTCTATCTAACTAACAAAACCGCCATTCTCTACCTTTATTTTGAACCGAGTTATGATTTCTCAAACTTTGACCACTCGGCGGAAAAATCCGAAGACTCCAGGTTTGGATATGTTTCACGCAACTGCGAAATTTTTCATCAAAATTCTGTCAACGCCAATCGATAGAGGAGGTGCTCAAGTACCTTAGACATACTTTTTTTTACAAATTAAAAATCATAAATTTCTACGTCCTGGGGTGGTCGACTCTCTCGCGATTCCTCTCATATGTTTTAGACAGCATTCTGGCCTCACCACGTAGATGTTGTAGACGACGCTAGCGGCGCTTCGGGATTTTAGCATGGCCAAAATGACCATAGCATAAAACGGAATTGTAAGCAGTCCAATAATGACAAAGAAGTAGTTGACGATAGCATTCACAACAGGAATAAAATCCATGATTATGAAATGAGCTGCAAAATGTATTTTATAATATACGATATAGAAAAGCAAAAATGGATTGATCGTCTAGAGATTTCTGGCCTCAGGCAGTCGTTGACATAATAACAGTGTGCCTGTTTTTAAATATTGTGGCCAACTAATTCGAAATAATCTTTACCCACCCTTGCGTCATGAATTTTCTATAGTATACAATTTTATGATGGCCGAAACTACCTCCTCGTTTATCTCAGCAAAAAGTCAAAAAAAATATTCTCCAGGAAGTCTAAAAACCCGCATAACGATTACTTCACCATAAATTGTTTCAATTTCACAAAAGGTTCTTCAACCATTAACTGCAGTCAGGCGAGATCGAATAATAAATGTTGTTTTTTATAGCAATAAATGTTACAACCCTTTTCGGGAATAGTCACTCATTGTCAGTAACGATCTATCGATTTTCAACCTATTCGGGACGACACAGTCTCACGGGAGTGCAATAAAATCAGCATTTGAGAAATAGTACAAAAACTCCGCCCATTAATTTGAATTACTTTCCCGCACTGAGAATTTTCTCCCGCACGGAATTTTAGCGTACTGTAGCTATTACTCCTTCAGTATCTAGAGGAATCCACTGAACGGCGATTCCGCCAGAATGGGGCGAGCCAAGTTGGCCAGTGTCGTATCGGCCCACTTGGCTCATAGGTAAGTTTCTACAGTGTTAATCTAGGGGACGGGGGTTCGACCCCCACCCCATGCAACTTCTCTTGCTGATTTTTGGGGAGACTGTCATTGCACTCTTTCGCGCATACGGTAGAAAGGCACACCACGGGAACACCATGCGTGCATGGAGTGTATTTCCTTCAATGCATTGGCCATGATACTGTGACGAGTTCGCATCAAGCGAGAGAGTCGAGTGCGCAATGTGACCGCAAGATCACGCATTCTCTCATCCACCGACCAGTGAAGAGAGAGAGAGACGAAATGCCATCTTCACACATTGCGCACTCTACTAGAAAGCCATATCTCGCCGGGTTCGAACACCATACAAACCTTTTCAAATCCGGCAGCGTGTGTGTTTACTCTGTACCGAAATTTCTTTCTGAAACGTGTATAATTCTTCGATGAACATATTGAGAAATACGTTGAAGACAAGCAGAAAATTTGTCAGAAACAAATCGCGAATTGAATAAATAATGGATTAATTAATTAATTTTTTTTTATATACGCAAAGTCAAACATACACATTTGTTGATCACGACATGCCTGTACGAAGGCCTGGAGGCTCGTAAATGGCACTACGTGCGAACTAATCGTGTGGTTTTATAGACTTTCAGGAACTCATTATCTGATAAGAAAATGTTGTTGTGGCATTGCCTATCCCGTATGCGATGGCTCTTGGGAACAATCAGAAGACTGAGAGAAAATATACGGAAGTAATTATATCAAATGGCCTCAATATTATTATCATAACACTCATATAACACCTGTAATTTATTTCTAAATGAAATCAAATTAATGAGATTTAACTACGCAGTAATTTGGAACATAATAAACACAGAATAAACATGACTCATGATCGGTTATATTTGAAAACACAATAATAGACCGGCGAAAGGGGCATTGTGATAGTGCGAGATATCTGACAAAACAATAATTCAGATATTCCACAGGTGCCACTTTATCTTCTTTTTATTCGCTTCACTTTTCAAATAAACACGTCCACAAAACATAAAAATAAGAATACAGTTGGTAGGAAACGTGAAATGCCTAAGTTGTAGAAGTAACTATATTTGAATTGCATTTCCAGTAGTGCGTTTTTTCTCACCATTGATTCAAGAGACTTGTTGGCAGAGCTGAAATATTTCTCCTGAAACGTTTAAAACATTGTGTAGCTGGAACTAAGTTGGCGTTGTAAATTCGTCTGCAAACACACTCACCGATCTCATAGCTCACGCACAAATATGTTGTACTAAGAAGCAGTACGGGTGGTAATTTTCCTCCCGAATATGTATGATTCTCGAGAAAACAATTTCATGAGATGCTTCCACCAAAACGGCGTTTAGAAAATGAATTTCCCGTTTCAAATCAAGTCGCGAAGAAAGATACACTAGATAAACAATATCAACAATCATTAAAGGTATATTCAATCACTCTTTCTATTACAATTCATTAGCCACTTGGGATATTGCAGGCTGTAGCAATCTGCAGATCTCATCTAACGAGCCTATTCGCGGAAACAAATATCGAATTAAAGAACAAGATTTTAGAAAAGGATTACACACAATAATATACACCCATAAAGCATGCGTATTCATGACTAATTTGTATGCCGTTTTCCTATTGTTGGATGGTAGATACTTTTGTGGTCGGCCTTTGGGGACTATAGCAGGCACTGGTATCTCCGACGATCGATGGCGCTCGTGCGACCACAAAAGCTCGAAGTGATTGCTTGATCTGAAATTGTGACTTGGTGAAGTTGAAGGTGAAGGTGAAATCGCGTATCGTATCGTATTCTCGTATTCTCTATCAATCTATCATATTCAATCGTGTTCTCTGTGGTTTTCTCTATGCTGTCCTCATTCCGACATCAAGCGGACTGCATCGGCGGATTTCGGTAGGGAACTTATATCTGTGCATATTCCCCATCTCTGATTTTATTTGTGGATAAAGGATCATCCTCTCAGGGGAGACCGCCGACTTCCACCGAAACATAGGGCATAAACTAGGATTCGAAATTGAACTTATCATCTGGCAAGCGTGCATTCGCATGTTGTATTTGGAAACCAACTAGAGTACATTGCAGACCCTATTCATCATGTATGAGTGTGAAAAGCGTGCTCGATGAGCAGTAAAGTTTGCAATTCGAGAAGGGTAATAGAGTAGGATAATAGGATAAGATCATATCACAGACTCTCTCATTAAGCGATCATTGCAGAAAGTGCATGAAATGAAGCTATTTGATCCAATTATTAACGCAATTTAAAAAAAAATAGTACTTCAATGTTGTTGGTGAGATAGACCACGGCGTTGGTAGAGGTGTTGCAAATTGTGAGGCATGTGGTAATTCTGAAAATAAGAATTCTTTGAAAATGATTTCTAAAAAAATCAAATATTTTGAAAGTAACTAACCCATAAAGGTGCAGTTTGTCGGTTCCGTTGAGTACTACCGGCATCACCCTAACGGACACCCACACAAGCGTGTAAATTAGCGCCATAACGGCGAATTGAATGGCGAGCCTGTGAATAAAGTTTGAAAAAAATATTGCGGACCCATTCTCCACGACTTAAAAAGAAGCTTGATCCATTTTTGCAAAACACATGCGTATACTTTATATTCTTTTTTATCATTGACATGTATTAATTCTAGCAAATTTCGGTTGGAAATACACTTACGTGTACTCCCGATGCCTGCGCCTTGCCGTTTTGCCTCGAACTCTGCTCATTACGATCGCTATCTGTAACGGTGTATATTAAATGATGTAAGTGAGCAACTGCTTCTTATTAACAAGCATATTTACTCACCGTGGAATAGGCAAAGAGCGGAGTCAGCGAGGCGATGGTATTTAGCGGCAGGTCGAACATATTTGAGTAATTTGGTTCTGCGGAAATCTCCAGATAAGTATAGGTGAAGAATTCGTATGTCAGAGACAGCCTGCAATGGGTTTGAAACGAATAATCGGAAAGACAGTCAAACCGCAAGGGAGAGGTAGGGAGCGCACATATTTTAATGTTGCGACCTTTTTGTTTGGCGATTTGTCTCGCACAAACCTGCAGCAGGGAAAGATGAATTGCGTCATGCAGGCGAGAAAAATGCTCGCGATTACTTGAGCGAAGGCAATTCCGACCACTTGGCGCCGCTTGAAACACGCAAACTTATCGAAGACAACAATCACAAATCTGTAACACAGAAAAGTAATTGAACGCATCACTGATTAGGAGGTAACCTGTTGATCGCTATCACAATGTGCGACAGTGTGCCGTGGTACCATGAAATCATGAGCAGCGCGTCAAGAATCTTCCGTCCGGAAGCGGTGAAGTCAGAAGGGATAAGCCAGTGCTGATAATAGACAAATATAAACGATACAATAAATATTGTTCCAAATTGTTGCTACCACAAGCAGCTAGTTATTTACTTTATCTTTAAAATAATTTTAATACTTCTTGCGCAATTTCGCCAGCTAGATCGAGGAAAAAAGTGCTCAAACAAAATTTTCATGATAAATTCAGAGTGATCTGTACCTGAAGTGCGCAAGACGGTGCGAAATAACCCAAGTGTAGTGCTATCATTAACAAATCGTTGACCAGCGTGGCAAACGACAGAATGTACACGGGGCTGTGCTGCAATTATCTTGTTTATGCCGTTTGCTACGTTACAGAACGTTCACACCCAGTAACTCGAACGGTATTGAAAAACATGGAAAAGTCGTACCTTGCGCATCATGTTCGAGTACACAATTGCAATGATGACTAGCACGTTTAGAATGAGCTGAAATTGAAAAATAAATCGAATGCATCATGAAAAACATGCATGCAAAAAGTTGCACAGCGAGATTGCTTTCTAACTTTCTTCAGTCGAGCATGCACTAGTCAAATTCTTACTGCAACTGTCGACAGCGCAGCGAAGATCAGGCCCATCACAACGCTGGCTACGCTCATCGTCATTACTGTCGCTGCTGAACAGTACCAAGATCTATATGGTTCGTAATCAGTGTTTTCTTCAAGCAAATGATTCCGAGATACGGAGCAAGCGCACAAAGAAACGCAGATTAGTTTGCGGAATGCGAGGGTAGTTGAATAGAAAATAGTATTTCCACGAATGTCGCTTTCAACAAGATATTCCTTCTCGTAATATCGAACTTTGACAATTCAGAGAACAGGAAATGGAGAAGTGACGATTGACAGAAATAGTTACGCGGAAAGCGGAACAAACGTGAGTTTCAGCAGAGCGACTACGCCATGGTGATTAAGCTTGACCTTATTATCTCAATAACCGAACACTTTCACAAAATTGTATACATTTTCCCTAGAGGCAATCGTATTGTGATAGTGGAAAATCTTTAAATGAAATTTTGACTTTAAATCAGACAATGACGATTTGTGATCCATTTCAGCGTGTCTAACGGGCAAGACACCCTCTCCCGTGGGAGGACTCAACATATAGAATGTCCGCGGTACGTCTAGCATAACAAAGGAACGCACTTAGTTATCATCAATAGTATAGCCGGAACAATTCAAGCATAAGTATATTGTAGAAATCAATTAGTTCTAAAAATATAATGATTTACTCGAATCGGAGAATACGGTGATATAACATCTGACTTGGTCCAACAAGACCATACTGTTCACTATAATCTTAACCCAGATGACACAACTCTTAATGGCGTGCGCATGACTTCTTATGGTTTGCTGATCGCATTAGTAAGAGAACGATCAACAATCTACGAAACACATTGATGTTATACAAATGCTGGCTTATGATGCATTCTTAAAGAAAGCTCGAGAAACAAAAAAATACTCCATTGGAATCCATAAACACATTTATTATTATTATCATTGCAATGCACTTTAGAAATTCTTCGGTTAACGCCGAGTGCCATCCTCGAAGAAGATGCCACCGTCGATGGCGCAGTACTTGGGGCAAATTCCGCGTTCGCCGGCACCTCCCGGCGCTCCCTCAGGACCAGGCGCGCCCGGTTTTCCATCGGCGCCAGCCTGCCCATCGGGTCCATTGGGTCCCTTCGGCCCGGGTGGGCCGGGCTGACCGTCAGTTCCAGGCGGTCCGGGCTTTCCTGGTGGTCCCTGGGGTCCGGGTGTGCCAGCGGGTCCAGGCTCTCCGGGAATGAGTGCCTCGCCAACAGCCGGCGCTCCTGGCTCGCCGGGCGCTCCATCCTCTCCGGGTTTTCCTGGAGGTCCAGACGGTCCCTTGGGCCCAGGCTCGCCGGGCGCCGCATCCTGACCACCGTTGCCTGGGGCACCGGCAGATCCTGGCTCTCCTGGCTCTCCGGGAGGGCCGGGGGGTCCCGGCGGTCCCTGAGGACAGGGTTTGCATGGCGGCGGCGTGATCTGTTCGCAGGGCGCGGCGGGCGGTTTGCCGGGCATACCGGGCATGCCTGGGGCGCCGGGCTTGCCCGGTTTGCCCGATTTGCCGGCGGGCCCTGCTGGTCCGGGCGGGCCGGGCAGACAGCAGGCATCGCAGCCTCCGGCAGCCTTCGGCGCTTCAGTAGCAGGTTCGCCAGCGCCCTCTCCATACGACTGACGGGCGGTTCTGTTGACGGCGGCGTGCGGCATCCGCTTGATATGGTGCACCTCGTCCCAGATGTCCTTCGCTGATCCCTGCAAAAGCAGAATATGGAATGGGATTGCGATTGCTCCACCTGGGTTTGTTTTCACAATTCGGGAAAGAATCACTTCACGATACATTTATTTGCCACTCGGTAAATCAAGTCAATCGCGCTTTTTCCACTTCGATGCTAACGAAGTGGGGGGACTAGATATAAGTTAAGCTTGACATGGGCGCTTGAAAATTTGAATGGAATATTAAGTAATGAAAACGACGTTGATCATTTCGTACTAATCTATTTTAGACATGCGCTCTTGAATGAACAATTGCTGCAATAATGGAAACGGTGTGTACCTTGCAGAACGCGAGATCATTATGGAGTGAGCGCTTGATGTGATGGACGTAGTTGAAGACCATGGGAAGCGTTACGCACACGGACAGCACGGCGACCACCTGAATGCGCGACAATTTGATTACAGTAATCTACAAACTCGGCTGGGTCAGATGCCTGATTTGCTTAAGATTAGTACACTCACCGAGAAGGAAACGGCCGAGTAGGCGACGAAACGGTACGCCTTGATGCGCGTTTCGAATTCCATCAGGAGATGAGGGGACTACCATCGGAGCAGGTGAGAGGACACCTTTTATAGCGGCGCGGCCACATCCCTGACCGGTGAACATCCCTCCCCCCTCTGCAACTCTCACCCTCGGCGCGTTTTGTTTGTTCCTGTGCAAGATCTCTATGCGATTACGCCGGACAGTAGGTGCTTGTCTAGTCAAGGAAAGACATAACTCTAGAGTAGTAATTTTCTTCCCGACTCAGACGGTCTTTTCTTCACATTTTTTCTCGTTTCGAGGTTCCACGAATGATTCGGACCTGGATAGTCCAATCAGGGTCACCGTTATTAGGGTGACCCTGATCGGAATAAGGGTGATCCTGATTGGACTTATTGTTAGCATACTCAGTAGGGTTGGCTAAACGATTGCGGCTTTGCGGAATGCAATAGGCTCCGCCCACAATTGCATTACGCAATTGTGGGCGGAGCCTATTGCATTCCGCAATTAATTGCATTACGCAATTCGGGGGAAGGGGGGGTGGGATGATCCCACCCACTGGGATCTATTCGGCGCCGAATAGATTTTTCTATCACAGACCAGCAATCAAAAGCGATTTTTTTGTGAATTTATTTCGTTCACTTCAAAATCGTCATTGATAAGTGTGAATGAGAAAACCTTCCCAGGGAAGACATAGAGCGTCGACAATCGAAAGCGACTATTCCACTTTATCAATATTGTTTCCGTTCTGACTCCTCTCTGGAGGAACAGGAATCTTAGTGGAATGTGAGTTGCTACAACAGTGTTGAAGAGTTGACGGGAGAGCAAAATGAAACAACCGGGGTTCAATCCGACGATGAGTCAGAAGAAGAGGACGAGGAACCCAAGATTTATGACTAGAAGACTATCCTCACAGTCTTATTGTACAGTTGTAATAGTTTTGCATGTAAATTCCATATTTATTGTTTTGTTATGTTGTTTTTGTTCTGTTGTTGTTGTTTTCTCCGAGATTTACTTAACGCTCGCATTCACAAGAATAAGAAAAATAAATCCTACCAGGAAACAGCAATCAAAATATCAGTACGTTTGCAATACGGGCTAAGATAGAGAAACGATATTAAACGTTACTTATCTTTACACGCCTTTCCTAGAAACTCATATTCCACAATGATTCTATGCCTCCAGAAAGGGGTCGGAAGTGAAATGATCTTGGTAAAGTGGAATAGTCCCTCTCGATTGTCAACGCCTTATGCACTGGTCTGTCAATATAGATTCTATAGCTGGAATTATGTTCTTTACACCTCAAAGAATAATTTGTTACATAGATATTTTCATCACAGCGCAGTAAAGGCTGAAAATCAAACAGCTCTTCTGCGAGGTTCCTCATAAGACGCGACTCTGCCCCTGGGAAGGTTTTCTCATTCACACTTATCAATGAGGAATTTGAAGTGAACAAAACAAATTTACAAAAAAATCGCCTTTGATTGCTGGTCTGTGATAGAAAAAATCTATTCGGCGCCGAATAGATCCAAATGGGTGGGATCATCCCCCCCCCCCCCGAATTGCGTAATGCAATTAATTGCGGCGCCGAATAGATTTCCCTCAGAATTGCGTAATGCAATTGTGGGCGGAGCCTATTGCATTCCGCAAAGGAGAGGGGGAGGAATTGCATTACGCAAAAGCCGAATAGCCAACACTAATACTCAGCAAAAAGTCTCTAGGATCAGGACACTGAGTGAAAAAGTTCAGTTACCTGTAAGTTAAATGTATCTTATTTCTAGTGACTTTCACTTACAGGTAAGTGATTTTTTTCACTTGGTGTCCTAAGCATAGTGACTTTTTTTCTAAGAGTAGAGGAAAATCTCACCAAAATCATTATACGCTATTCCACTCTGTCTTGGGAGTGCATGAAAATACAAAGGATTACGGTGAATCACAATCAAAATAGCCTCTTCCTTCAGGTTCAGAATGATGCATTCCTTAATTACTCTCACTAGAAGATCGTAAAGATAACGGGTGCGGCGGATTGTTGTCGCGTTTCTCTTCGACTTGCAGGATGCTAGTCGCGATTAGAAACGAGTAGATTAATGGCCGATCCTTCATGTTGCATTCCGAGGACAAATCTATCTTTCATAACCCTGACGTTCACACATGCTAATAAATTCGTTCCTGTAAATTGGTTTCTGAAAATGCTGACAAGTTCATTCTGCTAAAGAACATCTAAACTTCGCTTGATGCATCGCGTATATGCCAAGAATAATCCGAGAGCAGCTGCCTACTATCACCTGCACTCGTTGCTCCAGCGAAGGTCCCATTCGTGTGATTGTGTTGATCTTGGTAGGACACACTCTCTCGACCATCGACAAAGGTAGAGTGTACATGAGACTGCGAGACAGCTCATTGTCACTCTAGAACACAGAACACGGGTGAGTTACTGGCGACAGAACACGGGTGAGTTACTGGCTCAATCCCTAGATTCGTCCTCATGAGTTCGATATAACGACGTGCTCCGCGTCACATTGGAAGAAGAGCAAGTCGAAAGTTATGGATGCTACGAATGTCACGGTTTGTTATGAATCAGGATGCGTTCGAATGAAGGTTTATTGCAGCTTGCATATGGATTTCACTGGGATCGCGATTTTTCCATGCAGTTTATTCACAGGTAACCGGTTTTTCTTTTTTTGTATGCCACTGTTTGTTCCAAGGCACCCGAACGAATGAAGATGGGTAGTGGTGTAATCATGAAGGTTACTAGACCGAAGTAGACATTGGGTCCTCCGAATTGAACTGACCCATTATGCGCTGGCTTTAGCAGTGACTCCGTCATGACTTGGAGCCTACATAAGAAGATGTCTTTACTCTTTTTATACCGTTACTTTTTGTTACAGCTATCAAACGTACTATTGCATTACGGCGGCGCTCACATGGCATCCTGCAGTGCTCTATTTACTCATACGCAAGCCAGGCCCGCTCAGCAAAGACATTCGGCACGGATACATCGCCAATCAGGTGAAGCATATTCGCGAAAGTATATTTAATGATATTGCCATCTTGCAAAGTCGCGGCACGCAGAGGTGAATTTGAATGAAGAGTTAATGATGCGTATAGCGCAATCTATAGCTGAAATGTTAATGAACAAATCAATGTATAATCGGAGATGCAAAACACACCTAACGCATGATGAAAAGAGCATGTAAAATGGGGCTCGCATGCACAAGAAGTTTGAGATTCTAGTTGATAACATCTTTCCTTTGCCAATGTTAGCCAATTCTTCAATTCGCAGCTAACTTTGATGCTGAACGAGTGGATTTTCTGTCTCCTCATTCGCGTTTATCCCCTGGTGCCGTATCCGGCGCTTCACTGTGGCGGTCTACTCTGCGGTCGCGGCATCCACCCCCAGATACTACTGGTGCGTATTGAATTTCATGGCACTGATACTATTATTTAGGGAATTTTGTATATATAAAACCCACAAACTTAGGGACATGCCTGTTCACAAAAAAGTTAACAGAAAATAGGCTTGAGTATAAATAAACAATTTAAAGTTATTAAAGACGATTCTCGCAATCGGGGTAGTATGCGTCAACCCTCCGTTCGAGTTCCTACTTCTGACGATGCACCAGAAGCTCGTGAGCAATACGACATCGAGAGTGCACTTCTCGCGAAGGTAATTCCATTCTTACAGAAGTGGTGTGTGTCAGAGACTTGATACCTGGGCGAATCATGTACGATTCCTGTGACATAGGGTTTTTGTGGCGCATCCATTATAAATCTGTTGAAAAATTTCGAAGATGCTTGAAAATTGTGGGGTGATATTGTTTGATCTATTTCATTGACATAATAGCCCTTTCCAACACTGTAATATTATTTTCGCGCATGGGACAAAGATGATGTCTTTCCTCATGTCCCACGTTAGGTCTTCTACGTATAGCTCAATCACAATTGCAAAGATTACAGCTGCTACTCCCACTCCGCGCTTTTAGAGTGCGCTGCTATATTCGGGCAATTCTCTCGTCACTTCCTTCACCTGTACGGGTGCTAGAGTGCGTGCATGATTATGAAACTGATACACGAATCACCTTAGCCGGTTGAACGTTTGATTACTCACTATCAGAGCGCGAACTCTCGAACTTGTCGACATCTAGATAGTTCAAATCTCTTATCTTCAAGATACTTCACCACTCTCTCAAATTCATGTGTTATCTCGTCAAGAGCCTGAGTATCTAGATGTCAACAAGTAAGAGAGCTCGTGCTCTGTTTAGTAGAGTGCGAAATGTGAGACGACGGCCTCTTCATTTCGCATACTCTCTCGACCGGTCGATAGACAATAGAGTGTGTGAAATGAAGAGATCGTGGCCTCACATTTCGCAATCTACTGTGTAGGATGTAGAGAATGGACAGGGAAATGCTTAGACGGATTGTTCTTATTACAAAATTACAACACTACTTTCCACTTCAAGAATTACCTGTGGTGCGTTTACTGTCTAATTCTCTCACTTTCGCGTGTACTGTCACCATAGTTTCTGCTATTTTTCAGCGGAACGCTTTAATAATTTTAACGAGTGTTTGTGAATTTGTAATAGGGGGTTGGCGACTGTCCAATTGTAGAACTCAACACGCCATGATTTTCGCATTGACTGCCGCTCTGATGGTGAACGTCGTCGGATTTGGAGTGCTGGGACAACGAACTAAAAAGGCAGAAGAATTGCTGAATGTAAGGTCTTAATACTTAATACCTAATACTTAATACACACAATGAATATATCCGCCTGTCGTATGCGAGTATAGGTCACGTTGGCTTAGTTCGTGAACGGTTAATACCGCGCACTCTGTTCACACTCATTGATGAGAAATTTAGATGCGCCTCTCGTATGCGGGAAATTTGAGTAATCTACGTAGAACCACGCATCACGATAATTTGAAGTAAACTCCTAAAAATGAACTATAACTTCCTTTAAAGCGACCGGAACTTGCTTGGGTGAAAGAGCGGCACGGAGAGGTGTTCATATTCGGAGACATGTATGATGCGGAATCCTTCCAATTCGGTGCAATTTTTTCCCGATTTTTCACCTTACATGAAATGATAGTTTCACCTTTTGTACAGATTCAAACCGATGCCATGAACTTTTAAATCCTTTTTCGCCTTATTTATTCTGCATATATATATTTTACTTTTTAAAATTAGGATTGGTCGATTGAATATAGGCCAAGAATCGTTGTTTTTCAATATTGAGTCTTATGAAAAATGAATGCATATTATGCATATTAAATTTAAAAACAAAATTTCCAGAGTGTTATCTTATGGCGGCCGTTATCGTACCACTCTACCCGATTGTCTCCTTCTTCTCACTGCATGCCATCTACATCATCTCCCTCACCAAGGTGCCACTATCTTTGTATGTAGTTATCGTTCAGCACGAGGGCGCGTCAACAGGTACAGACTAAGCAATACATTAAAAAGGGGAATGTTATTGATCGAATCACCGATTTTTCATAATAATAATAATCATTATTACTATTTTGCTGCTTGCAGCGAGCATTCACCGACAGCACGATGAAAATGCAGATACGGCTGATTAACGTGCTGATTACGCAGGTAACCAATGAAATCTGGACGTTGTTCATAATAAATGAAGTCCAAGTCAAAACATGTGTGTGTTTTTGTGAAAACTTTTGTGTGTTTTTGTGTTTTTGTTTGTGAAAACTAATGAAGAATATTATACATATAACGATAGCTTCAAATTTATTTATTATTTTTCAAAAAAACATATAACGATAGCTTCAAATTTATTTGCTTTTCTTATTTCTTTATTTCTCATTATGCCCTCTCCCGACCGGTGTTTAGTGAGTCACCGATTACTGAAGCAACTCTAGTAACTGTGATGTTGAAGATGGGGAAATAAATTGTTTCCTGCTTTCCACACATGAACTGTGCGCAACCTAAGTCTACAGCTCGCATGCGGCAACTCTTTGCAGCTTCTCTGGGTGGGCAAGTGCTACGCGCTGCCGCTAGCGCTCCTCGTAATGATGATTCTCTTCGGCGACCTACACGTGATGTCGCCCGGTCTGCAGGCATTTGGACGACCTGTCACCATGGTACGCGGCGACCCGACCCATTTTCAGGGACTCCACAATACCATTACGAATCCCTCCTTTCACAAGACGAAAACAAATATATATATATATTTATGCGTGTTCAATGGAAACGCGGTTACAAATAGAAAGAGAAAACAAATACAGCATAACAGATTGAGATCATGAAAGGTCGGGGGTGTGGGGGTCGCTCATACAGGGAAACTGATTTGATTACCGGGTTTGAGAAAAGCGAGATATTGATCTGAATACGCGAAAACATTTCGACCCTTTTCATCTATAACACTGGAGTTGTAAAAAAAAAGTTTTAAAATAAGTTGTAAAAATATGCTTTTTTAGTTGTTGTTTTTTTTGTTGTAAAAAATTACAGATAGAATTCATGCTCAATCCAATGGGACAATCGCTTATCTTCATTCTTCGCAATCGCACTTACCGAGAGGTTTTTGCTCCTCTAATTCGTTAAATTACACGTTTTTATAATGTGGTGTTAGTTTTCAGAAAAAGGAAACGGAAAAAGGCCAATATTTGAATTCCCGCAATTTCTTATCTCAGTTCTCCGTGGAGCAATCGACTCAAAACTTCGAATATAACATTTTTCGACCCTTTTACACCTATAAACGAAATTTTGAGTCGATTGCTCCACGGAGAACTGAGATAAGAAATTGCGGGAATTCAAATCTTAGCCTTTTTCCATTCCCTTTTTCCGAAAACTAACACCACATAAGATGTAGAAAAACTTTAAAATATGCTTTTCTATAAATTTCTGATACCTTGATCATCCAAATGTGTTTTCTTCCAGATTCTGACGGGTTACGTGCAGCAAGGTGTTCGATGGGTGCTGCTCAAGATTCCCTACTGCAGCAGCCGCGTTGCTGTGTCGTCGGGCACAAACACGGAGGCGTTCTCGCACATGCCCTCCAGTTCCATCACGCGACCGTCGGTCGGGCAGTAATGACGAATATCCATGGAATATATTCGCTATGGCTATATCGCCTGATCATCGATGGCCGTTTTAGATGTGATAATGAAGTGATTACAAAGTTGATGCTATGAAGACGACACACTCCAACTGTATCGATCATTTAGCCCTTTCTTTTCAGAGGTCCGAATGCTCCAATTTTAGCCAAATTGATTGTAATGATAGCCTACGAGTCGAACAATCACAATCACTTGAACAGTGAAATTGAAACCTCTACTCATATTAATTGGGAAGAGGTTATCGAATGTGCTGATCATGATGGTATACTTCATTTTGCATGAAATGATACGATAGCCCCAGGCTACAAATTTGCATTTTATCGATTATTCCGCTTTTCTCAGGAACCGATGTTTTTCCCAATATATTTGCAGCGAACAGCGTACCCAATTCATGTTTCCTCATTGGTCTCTTCAACAGTCGCCGTTATTGTTTGCACAGACTACCAAGCATAATTACCCCTGGGTATTTCTTTACTATTGGTCACCTAGTAGCGCAAATCATCATATTCCCACACCTATTTCCCATTCACCGTCGCATATTCGTTGTAAAATACGTCTTGTTTGAATGAATAAGTCGCACTGGATCATATTTTTCGTCAGTAAAGAATCCCTTCCTGAACCGTTTCATGGTATTCTCGGTTTGATGAATTTCATTCAGGTAAGTTCCTTCATAAATATCAGCTAAGTCTAGTAGCACTAAAAGTCTTATAAACATGCGAACTGTATGGCTTTTTCGTTGGGTAGCGCAGAAAGTTTCGCCACCTGTCTCCTCATTCGCGTTTATCCCCTGGTGCCGTATCCGGCGCTTCACTGTGGCGGTCTACTCTGCGGTCGCGGCATCCACCCCCAGATACTACTGGTGCGTATTGAATTTCATGGCACTGATACTATTATTTAGGGAATTTTGTATATATAAAACCCACAAACTTAGGGACATGCCTGTTCACAAAAAAGTTAACAGAAAATAGGCTTGAGTATAAATAAACAATTTAAAGTTATTAAAGACGATTCTCGCAATCGGGGTAGTATGCGTCAACCCTCCGTTCGAGTTCCTACTTCTGACGATGCACCAGAAGCTCGTGAGCAATACGACATCGAGAGTGCACTTCTCGCGAAGGTAATTCCATTCTTACAGAAGTGGTGTGTGTCAGAGACTTGATACCTGGGCGAATCATGTACGATTCCTGTGACATAGGGTTTTTGTGGCGCATCCATTATAAATCTGTTGAAAAATTTCGAAGATGCTTGAAAATTGTGGGGTGATATTGTTTGATCTATTTCATTGACATAATAGCCCTTTCCAACACTGTAATATTATTTTCGCGCATGGGACAAAGATGATGTCTTTCCTCATGTCCCACGTTAGGTCTTCTACGTATAGCTCAATCACAATTGCAAAGATTACAGCTGCTACTCCCACTCCGCGCTTTTAGAGTGCGCTGCTATATTCGGGCAATTCTCTCGTCACTTCCTTCACCTGTACGGGTGCTAGAGTGCGTGCATGATTATGAAACTGATACACGAATCACCTTAGCCGGTTGAACGTTTGATTACTCACTATCAGAGCGCGAACTCTCGAACTTGTCGACATCTAGATAGTTCAAATCTCTTATCTTCAAGATACTTCACCACTCTCTCAAATTCATGTGTTATCTCGTCAAGAGCCTGAGTATCTAGATGTCAACAAGTAAGAGAGCTCGTGCTCTGTTTAGTAGAGTGCGAAATGTGAGACGACGGCCTCTTCATTTCGCATACTCTCTCGACCGGTCGATAGACAATAGAGTGTGTGAAATGAAGAGATCGTGGCCTCACATTTCGCAATCTACTGTGTAGGATGTAGAGAATGGACAGGGAAATGCTTAGACGGATTGTTCTTATTACAAAATTACAACACTACTTTCCACTTCAAGAATTACCTGTGGTGCGTTTACTGTCTAATTCTCTCACTTTCGCGTGTACTGTCACCATAGTTTCTGCTATTTTTCAGCGGAACGCTTTAATAATTTTAACGAGTGTTTGTGAATTTGTAATAGGGGGTTGGCGACTGTCCAATTGTAGAACTCAACACGCCATGATTTTCGCATTGACTGCCGCTCTGATGGTGAACGTCGTCGGATTTGGAGTGCTGGGACAACGAACTAAAAAGGCAGAAGAATTGCTGAATGTAAGGTCTTAATACTTAATACCTAATACTTAATACACACAATGAATATATCCGCCTGTCGTATGCGAGTATAGGTCACGTTGGCTTAGTTCGTGAACGGTTAATACCGCGCACTCTGTTCACACTCATTGATGAGAAATTTAGATGCGCCTCTCGTATGCGGGAAATTTGAGTAATCTACGTAGAACCACGCATCACGATAATTTGAAGTAAACTCCTAAAAATGAACTATAACTTCCTTTAAAGCGACCGGAACTTGCTTGGGTGAAAGAGCGGCACGGAGAGGTGTTCATATTCGGAGACATGTATGATGCGGAATCCTTCCAATTCGGTGCAATTTTTTCCCGATTTTTCACCTTACATGAAATGATAGTTTCACCTTTTGTACAGATTCAAACCGATGCCATGAACTTTTAAATCCTTTTTCGCCTTATTTATTCTGCATATATATATTTTACTTTTTAAAATTAGGATTGGTCGATTGAATATAGGCCAAGAATCGTTGTTTTTCAATATTGAGTCTTATGAAAAATGAATGCATATTATGCATATTAAATTTAAAAACAAAATTTCCAGAGTGTTATCTTATGGCGGCCGTTATCGTACCACTCTACCCGATTGTCTCCTTCTTCTCACTGCATGCCATCTACATCATCTCCCTCACCAAGGTGCCACTATCTTTGTATGTAGTTATCGTTCAGCACGAGGGCGCGTCAACAGGTACAGACTAAGCAATACATTAAAAAGGGGAATGTTATTGATCGAATCACCGATTTTTCATAATAATAATAATCATTATTACTATTTTGCTGCTTGCAGCGAGCATTCACCGACAGCACGATGAAAATGCAGATACGGCTGATTAACGTGCTGATTACGCAGGTAACCAATGAAATCTGGACGTTGTTCATAATAAATGAAGTCCAAGTCAAAACATGTGTGTGTTTTTGTGAAAACTTTTGTGTGTTTTTGTGTTTTTGTTTGTGAAAACTAATGAAGAATATTATACATATAACGATAGCTTCAAATTTATTTATTATTTTTCAAAAAAACATATAACGATAGCTTCAAATTTATTTGCTTTTCTTATTTCTTTATTTCTCATTATGCCCTCTCCCGACCGGTGTTTAGTGAGTCACCGATTACTGAAGCAACTCTAGTAACTGTGATGTTGAAGATGGGGAAATAAATTGTTTCCTGCTTTCCACACATGAACTGTGCGCAACCTAAGTCTACAGCTCGCATGCGGCAACTCTTTGCAGCTTCTCTGGGTGGGCAAGTGCTACGCGCTGCCGCTAGCGCTCCTCGTAATGATGATTCTCTTCGGCGACCTACACGTGATGTCGCCCGGTCTGCAGGCATTTGGACGACCTGTCACCATGGTACGCGGCGACCCGACCCATTTTCAGGGACTCCACAATACCATTACGAATCCCTCCTTTCACAAGACGAAAACAAATATATATATATATTTATGCGTGTTCAATGGAAACGCGGTTACAAATAGAAAGAGAAAACAAATACAGCATAACAGATTGAGATCATGAAAGGTCGGGGGTGTGGGGGTCGCTCATACAGGGAAACTGATTTGATTACCGGGTTTGAGAAAAGCGAGATATTGATCTGAATACGCGAAAACATTTCGACCCTTTTCATCTATAACACTGGAGTTGTAAAAAAAAAGTTTTAAAATAAGTTGTAAAAATATGCTTTTTTAGTTGTTGTTTTTTTTGTTGTAAAAAATTACAGATAGAATTCATGCTCAATCCAATGGGACAATCGCTTATCTTCATTCTTCGCAATCGCACTTACCGAGAGGTTTTTGCTCCTCTAATTCGTTAAATTACACGTTTTTATAATGTGGTGTTAGTTTTCAGAAAAAGGAAACGGAAAAAGGCCAATATTTGAATTCCCGCAATTTCTTATCTCAGTTCTCCGTGGAGCAATCGACTCAAAACTTCGAATATAACATTTTTCGACCCTTTTACACCTATAAACGAAATTTTGAGTCGATTGCTCCACGGAGAACTGAGATAAGAAATTGCGGGAATTCAAATCTTAGCCTTTTTCCATTCCCTTTTTCCGAAAACTAACACCACATAAGATGTAGAAAAACTTTAAAATATGCTTTTCTATAAATTTCTGATACCTTGATCATCCAAATGTGTTTTCTTCCAGATTCTGACGGGTTACGTGCAGCAAGGTGTTCGATGGGTGCTGCTCAAGATTCCCTACTGCAGCAGCCGCGTTGCTGTGTCGTCGGGCACAAACACGGAGGCGTTCTCGCACATGCCCTCCAGTTCCATCACGCGACCGTCGGTCGGGCAGTAATGACGAATATCCATGGAATATATTCGCTATGGCTATATCGCCTGATCATCGATGGCCGTTTTAGATGTGATAATGAAGTGATTACAAAGTTGATGCTATGAAGACGACACACTCCAACTGTATCGATCATTTAGCCCTTTCTTTTCAGAGGTCCGAATGCTCCAATTTTAGCCAAATTGATTGTAATGATAGCCTACGAGTCGAACAATCACAATCACTTGAACAGTGAAATTGAAACCTCTACTCATATTAATTGGGAAGAGGTTATCGAATGTGCTGATCATGATGGTATACTTCATTTTGCATGAAATGATACGATAGCCCCAGGCTACAAATTTGCATTTTATCGATTATTCCGCTTTTCTCAGGAACCGATGTTTTTCCCAATATATTTGCAGCGAACAGCGTACCCAATTCATGTTTCCTCATTGGTCTCTTCAACAGTCGCCGTTATTGTTTGCACAGACTACCAAGCATAATTACCCCTGGGTATTTCTTTACTATTGGTCACCTAGTAGCGCAAATCATCATATTCCCACACCTATTTCCCATTCACCGTCGCATATTCGTTGTAAAATACGTCTTGTTTGAATGAATAAGTCGCACTGGATCATATTTTTCGTCAGTAAAGAATCCCTTCCTGAACCGTTTCATGGTATTCTCGGTTTGATGAATTTCATTCAGGTAAGTTCCTTCATAAATATCAGCTAAGTCTAGTAGCACTAAAAGTCTTATAAACATGCGAACTGTATGGCTTTTTCGTTGGGTAGCGCAGAAAGTTTCGCCACCTATGTTGATCAAATTATTATCTATATCTATGATATATCAGTTTCCAGGTCATCGGCGACACGTGTGGTTTGGCTGCAGTTGTGTTCGGAGTCCGAATATTTCTCAAAGTTAGTTAAACGCGTTTGTAAAATGAATATTAATATTTTTGAAAGGTAAAATTCTTCCACTTTAACCTCGCTGCGATGCTTCTGCACTTGTTAATAATAGGCTTCGCGTTTATGTCTTCCCGCTGGCTTCTAATTCCATTTGAACTGGGCAGCATCACATTTGAAGGTATGATAATGCTGCTAAAATAGTCATGAGTAATTCAACCGATTGCACTAACAGAATCGTCGAATGGTTTTGTTACGAGTATCTGTACCTTTCGGTTCATTTTGTTTCTTTCCTTGCACCACTTCGAAATCCTAGTTACCCCTGAGAGGTGAGCATTTGAATACAACGAATTATTTACAAAAAAACTAGTCTCCAAAAAAATGAGACTATAGTACTTCCGTAAAAAATGTATGCGGCGCAAGTACAGTATTGTGTCACTTAGCACTTACTATTCAGATACTTTGCACTTCGCTACGCTTCGACTTACGAGACCGTTCAACGTCGGTTCATCTCCATTTTGATACTTGCATGCAATTATGCGCTCTCCACTGTTGTCGGATATCTCATCGTCAACAGTACGTATCACGTATCACAGAATTTTCCCCAATGGGAATTAATAGAATTCAAAGAATTCATATCTAAGAATGTCTAAGAACTCATGCTTCCGTTTTCATTAATATTTCTAGAGCGCATCAACGGCTTCGTTTACCTCGCAGTGCTGTGCGTTACAAGCAACGTTTCTTATATGGTGAGCATTTTGTAAAAAGTGCTAGGAGACACTGATTTTCTAGATTTTCAATCGAGAATCATAAATTTACCATAAAAGGTCTTCATCTTTCTCAATCGCGCCAATCGCCGACGTCAGAGTGAATTGCTGGAACAGTACAAGGGCTACTCGGTCAGCTACCGATGGCAACTACGAGAGAATATTAACGCGGCTAAGGTAATCATGGCCCTAGGACGTCTACGGTAATAACCTCGACTAAGATAGTGGTAAGGTGATGATTGTGATAAAATATGAATGATGTGAACTTTCTCCTGTTGGAACGTTTTTGTTGTATCCATTAGAGCTGCTTTTCCATGTGTTCTAAGATCTCGGCCTCCTATGTTACATTTCTCACCGCCCCTCGAGGCCATATTATTACCATGAGACACACCAGTACCCGCTTCCAGGAGCTATCAATACTGATGTTTATCCTCAACGCCGTCAACTGCCTGATATCGCCGTGTGTCTTCGTGCCAGCGCTGATTCTCGCTGATGACAAGAGTAGGAAGGAGACGTACGAAGCGGCCAAGCTGTTGCTCCAACTTCTTCTATCCATGTCAGAATCTATCACTTTTTAAATATTTAGAGAATCTATCACTTTTTAAAAAAATCTTCCCTGACACACTGAAATTGGTGTCTTGCAATGACTTAATGGGATTAATGGGGATTAATGAATTAGTGGGACTTAATGGGATTAATGGCAATGGCAATGGGGTTAAAAAAACAGATTGTTGCCGAGACTGGCGCAGTTGCTCAAACGGCGAAAGTATTGCATTTCGTTTCCGCTATTGATCACTACAACGAATTATGAGAGACTATCTGAGTGGTTCGACATATTTGTTCAGGAAGCTGGCAGTTGACGAAATTTCCGATTGAAGACTAACAACGCTATGTTGTAGTGCATTTGGTGAGAGTTAAGACCGTGCCATTCAGGAAGTTCAAAAATGCGTCTACGCCTCAGGGCATAAAATATTGGTACTTGTGACGTCACAAAACTTTTTTGTCAAATCGAATGGAATCTTTCCGATTCTTGATGCAATCGCTAGCCCATCAAAATACAACTATTTTTCACTTTCGCAACTTTTTTGATCAGGGTTCACGCAGCCGAGTTATTCATCAAAAATAGTTTCTCACTTAATTTTCAATACTACTAGAGGTCCTGCAAAATTTTCCCTCCTCCTACTACATCGCACAGCAGTTGCGCACAATCGGTGAAAAATAGAGAATTTAAAAGTTTCTGGCAGGAAGTCAAAAACGGAAAAGTATACGGAAAATCTTAATAAAATCAGTTCTCGATTAAAGCAGTATGAGCGAAATTTCGTGTTAACTGCCATGTTTCTCATTTCAGTTTGCGTTTGTGTTGTTTCTGGTTACAGCAGTGTACACTAAGAGTAAAAAAATGAGAAAATATTCAAATATTTCCTAAACATTAAACCGTTTGATGAGAGTACTTACAGTACTTTAGCTCTCCAGAGCTGGTCGGCTCATACTTTGCTCATTGAGAACTGATTTTTTTTATACTTTTCCGTTTTTGACTTCCTGCCAGAAACTTTTAAATTCTCTATTTTTCACCGATTGTGCGCAACTGCTGTGCGATGTAGTAGGAGGAGGGAAAATTTTGCAGGACCTCTAGTAGTATTGAAAATTAAGTGAGAAACTATTTTTGATGAATAACTCGGCTGCGTGAACCCTGATCAAAAAAGTTGCGAAAGTGAAAAATAGTTGTATTTTGATGGGCTATCGATTGCACCAAGAATCGGAAAGATTCTATTCGATTTGACAAAAAAGTTTTGTGACGTCACAAGTACCAATATTTTATGCCCTGAGGCGTAGACGCATTTTTGAACTTCCGGAATGGCACGTTAGTAACTCTCACCAAATGCACTACAACATAGCGTTGTCAGTAGGGATGCCAAAGGAAGAGTAAAATGGTCTGTTTCGACTCGCAGATTATAGCTCACTGTATGCAAATGAGACAGACAAGAGCTCCAATTTCTTATCATGTCGATCACAAATGTATCTGGGAACAATATTTGGTATGTCATAATGCCAAACACTCGCATAGTTTGGAGTTATTCAAAAACTCTTCCGGAAGAGTGAGCGTTTTTCGAAAAATCGTCGATTTTCAGCCTATTTTGGACGATTTGAAATGAATATGTCAACCAATCGTAAACTTATGGGTAACGGGAAATCGTCGAGCCCACAAATGCTTGAAATATTATTGATTTTCATGTCTAGTTCATAATTATATGCGAAAAATCGACGATTTTGCGAAAAACGCTCACTCTTCCGGAAGAGTTTTTGAATAACTCCAAGACATGTGAGTCTTTAGCGTCATGACCTACCAAAAATTGTTCCCAGATACATGTGTAATCGAGCTGATTAGAAATTGGAGCTCTTATCCTTCTCATTTGCATACAGTGAGCGATAATTTGCGACTCAAAACAGACCATTTTACTCTTCCTTTGGCATCCCTAGTTGTCAGTCTTCAATCGGAAATTTCGTCAACTGCCAGCACTATTTCGATCCGCTCAGATAGTATCTCTTATATATTTTGGTGGTCGCTCTTAAGTGATACAACTTATCTGCAACACGCAACACATTCAGCACATCCGGCCCAATCTATCTCGCCCTCACCTTCTCCATAAGCAAGCATCGCGAGTTGCTGTTGCGTCGGCGACCACGCGACGAAGTGATGGTGTGAGTTGGACCGCTTCAGGACCACAAGCTGTTTTGCAAAGCCACGCTATTTTCACTCTAACATTTCGACCGTAATACATGTTGAAGTAATGACATAAACTTTACTGAAATAGTATGCTAAAATCCATTTATATGAGTAATCGAAACTGCCTGTTCAGCTCCCGTAGCACCAAGTTCAGGATTCAGCCGACTGCTGGCCAGCCAATGACATCAGACGACTATGTGACGCGACTAGAAGCTACTTGGAACTGGAAATTCGACCTGCGCGGCAACCATTGAAGAGATAAGCAACTGCATACATTACAGAAATGACAGAGCTGTGAAATTGTGAAACTCTATTTTCTTTTAGTCGTTATACTAAATTTTTATAATTCTAAATATGGAGATCGTTCAACAATACAATGTTAGATAAAGTAGTCTTATTATTGGTTGGCAAAAGTAGACGGATTTCTCATGCAACAACAATCTTTTTTTTTCAGTAACATTGTATCTGGTATGTTTAAAAGGCACAAATGTGGGTAAATAATGTTGTTGATCTATCAACGACTTGAATGAGATGAGATGACGATTGCTATGGCATTGCTTGATGGCTGGGGTGCGATTCGATCTCGCTGGCTGTGCTTTCTTTGCAGCAGCGACGGGCGAGCGTGGAAGAGAAGGAGAATGAACCTGAATCAGCTGATGGAAATGTTTTTTTGCAATATAGGAACTTCTGATTTAATAATCTATATATATCGAAGAATGAATGAAGAATGATTTCTTTCTTCATTCTGTGCCTCGTGACGGGCGGTCGACTGTCTCCTCGCTCCTCTACCACCTCAGTTTGGAGAATCAATAGAATCCTTGCCATATATATATAGAATCCTTGCCAGTCAGCTTGGGCAACCCGGCAAGTATTTCGCCCACTCGGTACCACTTCGAGCAGAGGACTCGGATCGACTACATATAATTCAAGTCGTCAACTTTCAAGAAAGGCCCCAGTCGACAAGACTGCGACGTGAGTTCCCACTTTGGTTGATACACGCTAGTCAGGACGTCATTGGAAGCTGGGAGATCTACTTCTACGCTCAATGTCTATCGTCCAAGATCGGCACTACAATTGACCAAGGAAGCCAATCATGATCCATTCCCTTGACCCAGTTGCCTCGAATTCGAAGATCCCGCACCTCTGTCCCCGAATGATACCTCCTGCAGGCCCTTGCCTTGATGTCAGGATAAATATGTATGTATATATCGAAGACTCGCAAAAATAAAATTCAAATTAGCGTTAGAAACTGACGCATCGAAGGCATAATAGGAGTGCCAGGAAACTGTAGTCGACACGAATGCTCCTGAAATGTATTGTAACCTATTCCTTTCACCACCTAACAGCCTTCGACCACTCAATTACCGTAGTCTGACGAAACGAGTGTTTGGATGTATGTAAACAGGACGAAGGACGTGACGGCATTAGTAAATTGGCAAAGCGACTGCAAATTCAATTAGAAAAACTAGCAGCTATATTACAACGTTAAAATGATACGTTCATACAAGTGGACTACTAGTGGATTGCTCTCTTTCTATACCTCGGCGCTCTCTCGTTTTGTCATGTATCTATCGCAGCCGTATCTGCTGTTAGGGGGGAACGTTTTATTATTCTGTATAAGTGTTTGTGAATTTATAATAATTTAATATGTAAATTACCTGTGCGAAAAGTTGCAATTCCGCCCTTCTGTTGACAAGATTCTTTTTGTCGCTGAGCACCCGCGATTTCTGTAATCATTCGCGTTTTCCGAATATGTATTGTTTTAAGCGATACTTGTTTGTTGCTCTGCCGCAGGTTGAACACCGTGAACAAGTCGAGAATGAGCATGACAAGCATTTCGAGTTGCTGTTCCACCTCGGTTGTGTACCTGGAAAGAATAATTTATATGCTCAGCAAAAAAAAAATATTGTAATCTTTGCAAGACGGAGAGCAAGAAAATAGGAGAAATGTATTGCTTGCTTTCGACGCTTTCGGAGTACTGTAGATGATAGTGTTAGTATCTTTTCGAAATTGAAGACGCACAATGCATGCAGTTTGAAGCGGTCCGGAACGGTCCTCACCCATCCCATCGTGACGCGATCCCAGCAGAACCAATAATCATCAACTGCAACACGGTGTCGATTAGTGACGATCGCACAACAATTACCGTTGTTTAGTCGCTGTCATTTCCGTTCTTTTTTACCGAGAAAATTGTTTTTTTTGTTTCCCGCAACACAGCCATCGCACAACAGTCACGCCTCTCATTATCACGCAGTCATCTCAGGACAGGCTCCCGTTGCCCCTCAGGCATAGGGGTGGTCGAGACCGCCGTGTAGAAGACCTAACACCTTTACCTTTTTACCTTTACCTATTGTTTCCGAACGAGTGCTCGCGAATATGATATACATTTCAAGCATAAAATAGAGATAGATCTAACCATATTTTCGATGGTTGAGAAAGGAGAAAGAAATCTGACCCAATTGTTAAATTGAAATACCGATAATGAGTGGCGCAGTTTGGACGGCGGTGAGCATAGTTGCCACACCTATCGCTGCCAGTGTTCTTTCCCTCGTGACGAATCGCAAACTGACGACGGGGAAGACCAGAGCCGCAACGCGATTCAACGTAACCAACACGTGAAGATGCAGGCCCGACGCTCCGGATACTGTACCCAGCTGGAAGAATATTGGATCACGCTCGTTGTTCTTTTTCGGACGCCTCCAATGTTGCGTTTAGATTACTCTAGAATGGGATTACCGTTTTCGTGTGCGTTAATTATTAACCGGGTATTCTATGGAGTTGGTGTGCTTTTGGATGTCCTTTCCCATCCCATCTTGTCCAAGGTTTTCATTTGAAATGTATTTAACTTATCATGTGATGTTAGTTGGAAACGAAACTAACAAAGCCGACGAGTCGACTTAGCGGCGTGCCGGCCTCGAGAGCACCCATGCCGGAAGGTAGCGAGAACCTCAACTTTATTTCCTTTAAGCGCATATTATAAGATACACTTCGCATTATGTGCTAGGTAATACAGTAGTGAGTAGGGTTTTCTTATCTAACGAATTGAGAATTGTGGAGTACAAAGGAATTCTGACCGCGACGCGTGTGTGATACTTCTACACGTTCCAATACTTCCAATAACGGAATACTAGAGAGTCGGTTTGGAAAGTGACTCCCGTACGGCCTCATTTCACACCCTCAACCTTCAGTGACAAAACGAGAGTATGTAAGGAAAAAATGGTTATCTAAGGAAGGAAACTCGGAAAGCTGCTCGCATAGCAAATTTGCGCTAGGTTCGCACCATATCGTGTGGGTAGCCATCGTGAATATGTGGTAGGCAGCGCAGGCAGTGCAGAGAAGCCCGAATCTGCGACGCAATTTAAAAAAAAAAAATTTTTTATTAAAGAAATACTCCTTGTTCGTAGTTTCACGCAGGATGTCTGTGGATGAGAGTGAGGATGTCTGGATTCGTATTTCCAAAAGTAACAGTTTTAAAGTAGTTTGATAGACGAGAAAAAAGTGCACTCACGAAGAGTTCATGGATGGTTTGAGGCGGATGGTGAATAGGGCGAGCGTGTTGAGAGCGATGCTACTCGCCGACACCTGTAGACAAAACAAAAGGATTTCTTAAAACTAAATTATTGATTAATACCATTTTGTCCATTTTATCCTTGTTTTCCAATTAGGTGGCAGAATTAAATGCTTAATTTGGAAAGCAAACGACAACTAACCGCGTGAATAACAACAATGGCCTTTCGCCTCTGCAGAAGATTCATGTTTCCGGTGTTTGAGGAAATGAAAACACCACTTTCAGTGCAAGTTCCTCGCAACAGAACAATGTAATGTGTTACATTTTCCCATCCACATAAATCGTAGTTTTAAATTTTCTGTCCACAACAAAACAAGTGCAGTGAAATAAAAAAAAGAGGCAATACGAAGGAAAAAAACGGTGTGAATAGATAAAATATTCGCTTTTATTTCATTATTTCAGTCGATGACGCGTGAAATTTGAACAAAAAGGAAAATAATGATACTTTCCGACATCGTGTTAATTATGAAAGCGAGACAACGTCAGTAAATGTTGCTGTGGACAGAGCATATTAAAGTATTCATGTGGAAGGGAAAATAATGTAACAACATTATGTATTTCGTTTTTAAACACATGATACTGATAAATGATTATGAATTCTGAATTCTATGTATCTATTTCAGGTTATCTAACATGTTCAATTTTTAATAGAATATGGTGGCCAAAGCTCAACATACGAAGGATCTCGGTCATTACAACCTGACAATATTAAGTTGTTTTTTTTATTGCATTAACAAAAATAACAACAAAAAACAAAAATTATAACAATCAGGGACCTTTATAGAACCCTCTCAGCGGTTATTCGTGAGCAATTATCTAGCGAGTTGTAAGGGTCCAATTTTCGAGGTCTTTTGACGAAGAATCTCCGACACCACCGAGGCGTTCCTCTCGTTATGATGTCTCCACGATAATTGGCACTTGAAAACGCCGAGAATGAATCGTCGATAAGCGGGAGTCACGGCGATCAAAAGAGTGTTGTGGACAAGTGAGTGCAGTGTGATGATGTAGTAAGCAACCATGCAAGTTTCTGAAAAAAAATATAAGTAATTTGTTTTTTTAAAGCTGTAATAATAAAGTTTAGAACGCGAGCTGTTGTGCCCCTTGTATCTAGAAACGCTCTGCGGAATATTCCGTATCCAGCCACCCGATTACCCGTTAGCATTTCCAATTGCGCGCCTCGTTCACCTCACTTTCACATTCTATCACAGTGTGAAGTAAAATAAATCATGTTTCAGCAGGTTCACATCTGTAAATCATCAAAACCCCAAACGAAGCAAACACATTTCGTGCTGTATGCATTGGCTCTGCGCTTTTTTGAACTAGATAGTGGGCTTCTTTAACTGGAGTTCTATGAATTACCAGCGCGGAAGCTGTGGTAGGCACCCCTCAACGCACAAATATACAAAAAATCAAGCTTGTCGTGCTACAAAAAAGTGATACAAATCTGATAATATGTTTACCGAAACTGAACCAATTCTCGGTTGCAATAGCCGAGAAAACAACGATGGCAGGAAAGACCATTACGGTGAGAGGAATAACAAGCTCAATTATGCTGCTTTAATAAATTATATTTATTGTATGCTACACACAGAAAAAAAGTCTTATATGAGGCCCATGACCCTCTAAAAAGTCTTATATTTAAGACTTAAGTTCTTATATATAAGACGAAAAGGTCATGGGCCTAATATAAGACTTTTTTTTCTGTGTGTAAAATTAGCTTAACAGCTCGCCATTGATATACCCATTATCATATTTGACATATATAAAATTAAAGAAAAACCTGTGCGAATAGAATAATAATAGATTTCCGAAGTGCGCGCGAGTGCACTGAGGTGTCCACCTTTAAAGAAACGAGCTCATCTGATTTGGGGATAAACGCGAACAGAAAAAAAAGGTTTACCATTTTCCATTTTTATGTCTTAGCAGACGAGAAAAAAGAGAGACAATACCAACTCTTGAGTGTAGTACGCAGAACATGTGCAGGAACAGGAGGCCGATAAACAATGCGAAGGAAGCAAAGATCTGGAATATATATATATATATATATTTATATATATATATATATATTTATATATATATATATATATTTATATATATATATATATATTTATATATATATAAATATATATATATATAAATATATATATTTTCGGACGGTGTGCGCTCAGAATGAGTACACCGCACGAAAAAAGTGGCTACAATGATCGGACACAAATAGCTTTCATTTTGCACTTGCTGTTCTATCACATTTTGTACCACGACAAGACTCTTATTGTATATTCTCTCGAATCCCCATAACTGACCATAACAGCTGAATAGGCGAGGCATACAACCTCGGTGCTTCTCCTCTGAAAGTAGTAGGGGCCGCGTTCTCGGATCCACGTGACATTGCACGGATGCTGTAAGAGAGAGAGGGAGGGAGGGAGAGAGAGATGGCCCAATCAACCAGGTTACTGTATCGATCAGCCATTCGACCTCCTCCATCCTCGACGGCATGGCAATATACAACAGTGGAGCACTGGTGAATAAAGAGAAGATAGTGACCCGGATCACCTTCAAAACTCTCTGGAAAACTATGGTTTCGTCATTTTCCCATCCTTTCTTGACTTGCATTGCTTAGCTTGAGTTTGCTTGACGGTAAAAGGAGATTTTGGTGTTTGAATAGCACGCAAAATCCTATCGAAACTGCGATATTCGTCAACATCAAACAGATCACACCCTGAAAAGCATGCGTTGTCTCTGCTCAGAGTGCGAAGTCTCCAGCTTCCCTTAAGAGAAGGTCTACTGCTGAAAGAGCATGCACAATTGAAAGATCACCTCTCACTATCTCTCGCCCGATATCTTGGTTTTGCATGGTCTCTAAGGCTGGAGACAACATCTCCAGAGAAAGGAAAGTTGGAGACTTCTCTCTCTGTGTGTTAGCAATGATCGCATCCGATATTCGGTATGTCTTGATGTATTTTCTATATGCAACAACAGTGTATGCTACAATATGGCTCATTATAATTAGCATTTGTATAGATCGCTTGTTTCAATCAGTGTACCAACTTGCACCTTGCTCTTTGAACGTTAGCCTCATAATAGTTTTGTTTGTTTAAAAAATCAATAGTCTTTAGACGTGAAAATATGCGTTGGTCGAAATTTAATAAAGTCAACTTACGATAACAATTTTCGGGGAGAGTCCCGCCTGGCACAGAATGCCGACACAGTAGCCGCCGAGTGCTGGAAAGAGACCGACGGGAGTAGTAAGAAGATCGATAAAAACATCCACAACAATCAGTGAAACCTAAAAGAAAAACTGTGATTACGAACCGTTCATGTAACTACTTTTAATGATTATAACACAACAAAAAACCAAAACCCAAATAGAACATGTGCCTCGTGTGTTTGGAAAAGTTGATTGGGCTTTTTTTAACATAAAATATTATAATTTATCGGCAATGAATTTGTGCAAATTTTAGGCCTTTACCTGAATATAAATGAGGTAATTACGGATCGTCGCTTGATTGGGAGGTGTTTGCTTCAGAAGGCAAAATAGGGCAATCGCATTGAGAAAAGTTGTTATGACGAAAAGAACGTGTTGACCGAACACCAGCGCATTTTGGATGTGTAACGGCAGAAAGATGGTCGAGGCCATATCTGAGATGATGATAACATGTCTGAATGAGACTACACGCTCACAATAAAAGTTGCATGTTCAACTAATGCTAAAGGCAATGATTTATAGGCAATGATTTATGCCAGCAATCCGTTACAAATGTGAGAGGGAAGGCGAGTAACAATTGTTGTCGGTCATTGGTCACATTACCGTTCTCGAGAGATTTGGCGGGCGATATTACACGAAGAAGATTTTAATCAACTATAAACATTCTCGTACTCGGAAATGAAATTTAACTGAAATTTAACAAATGAAAAAAGTTTTTCATCAATAAGAAATAAAGAATAACCATCACCTCCTCAAGGAGGGATAGGATATGAAGGATCTTGTGTAGTGTAACGGGCATTGACATGAGAATGGAGAATATCGTACTACAAGAACGGAGCTGCGAAAGGGATAATAAGGGTAGCCATAAATATTTTGAATTTAGATATGGACAGACAAGATTGTGTATTATATAGGTAGGAAAAGTCATCCCCTCGTAATTAGTCACGTAATAAGTGTATGAGCGTAACTCCGATGAGGAAATCTATTCCAGAATACAAAAAAACCAAAATAATCACTAGCGAACAACTTTATGCAAACTTTACCTTCTAGTGTCCCTAGAATAAATGTTTATGTCATCTATTATTTTCCTCTGAAAGCCTTTCACAAAATTTAAGACAATTGCTGTCATACGATCAAATTCAAGTTAAATACAACACAATACAATATTTTATCAGTGTCGCTTTAGGGGCGCTGATCAAGATGGGATTCGTCAAGATGGAGACGTGTTCGATGGTCTTCTTTAAAACGAGTCAATCGCGTCAATGATCAAGATAGTGATCAAGTTAAATGTCAGCAATTTATTCTTTGGTCGAAATTTTTCTATTCCTACTGTCTTCCAAACGAGCCTGTTGCGCGGCGGACGTCAATGGATGGATAATGATCGATTGAACTCTGAATTTTGCAGAAAATTGTGTTTTTAAGAGACCGTCCACGAGAGAACGTAACAAGTGGGTAGTGGTCCCGGATGAGAATTAGACAACCTACCCTCAAACTTTTTTCGTGGAATGAGCATCACGAATGCTGATCGACGTCGCATATATTTAAGCTTGAAAAAAATTTTCGAGGTCAAAATTTTTTTTCAAAATTTTCAGGCATTTTTTAGTCGAAAAAAAAGTTTCGAAATACTTACCGAAAAATATTTAATTATACGTAACTTTTCGCGCTGATTCTGAATTTGATAGTTAGAACTGCTGAAACGTAGTTTGAAAAAAGTTACGATCGAAAAATCAGATTTTTTCTCAAATAATCGAAAATATCTCTTTTCCCACCCCACTTTGACAACTTCATACCGTGATTTTCGGAATCTACATCAAAAAGTAGGTTTGGAGCCTTTTATTCAAATTTTAAAAAATGGGCATTTTTTGGGTATGAGACGTTGAATTTGCATATCTTGAGATTTTGGTATGAAGTCTCATCACATAACTTCAGAAATCTTTCAATCGAGTAAGCAGTTAAGTTTTCAAAATTCATTAATAATTGAATGAAAAATAATACAGTACTTTTAAATTGAATATATTGGCATTACGTCACTGTTTTGATGATATTTCGATTTTTTAGACTTAAAAATGTGAATTTGATAAATGCGAAGATCACTCTCAATTCAAGTTCTAAATTAGTCAAATACATAATTAAACAAAATCGAGTCATACAAGAGCAAAATAATTCGAAATTTGCAGAATTATTAATTTTTTTTATTTTTCAAAAATTAAATTTTTAATTTTTTTTCGAAATCAATAATTTTTGTGTCAAAAATTAAATTTCATATGTTATCTGTTGTATTTAGTGAAATTGAGTATGATTACATCGATTTGGGGTTCATTCATAGGTTCATATAAACTTTAGATGCCGTTCGTAGATCAACTTTTCAATAGTTTGTGATTTTGTGAAATTCATTGGTGGTAATTTGAGAGAGAAGTTATTTTTTATTGAAATATTCGCGCATTATAATAGAACTAACTAGTTTCTTCTTGAAATCCCATTAGTAAGAGCCAAGTTGTATACACTCCAAGACATAACACACATATTCAACGTGAACGAATTGTATGTGCATCAATATTCCTCAAATTACAATTTTTAATTTGCATTACAACAGCAAGAAATGGTATTTATCAATTATAATGTTACATATTGCCGAAAAATATAAATATAAAAATACTTTAAACATCTGAAACTAATTTTCTCTAGAACTGTTTTCTTTTGCAAGCTTATCGAATAATCTGTTTCGTCTAATTCTTTACTGTTTCAAATTGCCACCAATGAATTTCACAAAATCACAAACAATTGAAAACACTCTGAATAGGCTTGAATTATTAATTGGTATTGAAGTTGTAATGAAAGGAAACAATAGCTGGTCATTTCGTATTCGCACATACAGTAAAAATTAAGAAAATTACAACTGCTTTTGAAAATATTTTCAAAAATTACGAAATTATAAAAATTCAATTTTGTTTTTATTTAGCATTCTATTTTATTAAAATTGAACAGTACTGAGATATCTTTCAGGAAAAAAATCTAAATGCAATTGTACTCACCCCAGTCATATTTTAAAATTATCCTAATAGGCGGAAAAGTTGATCTACGAACGGCATCTAAAGTTTATATGAACCTATGAATGAACCCCAAATCGATGTAATCATACTCAATTTCACTAAATACAACAGATAACATATGAAATTTAATTTTTGACACAAAAATTATTGATTTCGAAAAAAAATTAAAAATTTAATTTTTGAAAAATAAAAAAAATTAATAATTCTGCAAATTTCGAATTATTTTGCTCTTGTATGACTCGATTTTGTTTAATTATGTATTTGACTAATTTAGAACTTGAATTGAGAGTGATCTTCGCATTTATCAAATTCACATTTTTAAGTCTAAAAAATCGAAATATCATCAAAACAGTGACGTAATGCCAATATATTCAATTTAAAAGTACTGTATTATTTTTCATTCAATTATTAATGAATTTTGAAAACTTAACTGCTTACTCGATTGAAAGATTTCTGAAGTTATGTGATGAGACTTCATACCAAAATCTCAAGATATGCAAATTCAACGTCTCATACCCAAAAAATGCCCATTTTTTAAAATTTGAATAAAAGGCTCCAAACCTACTTTTTGATGTAGATTCCGAAAATCACGGTATGAAGTTGTCAAAGTGGGGTGGGAAAAGAGATATTTTCGATTATTTGAGAAAAAATCTTTTTTTTTTCGATCGTAACTTTTTTCAAACTACGTTTCAGCAGTTCTAACTATCAAATTCAGAATCAGCGCGAAAAGTTACGTATAATTAAATATTTTTCGCTAAGTATTTCAAAACTTTTTTTTTCGACGAAAAAATGCCTGAAAATTTTGAAAAAAAATTTTGACCTCGAAATTTTTTTCAAGCTTAAATATCACGCCTCTCACGAGAGGCTCGGCTTAGAATGACATAGTTCTGGCACAGACCTCATTTTTCGAAATTCTCTTTTCAAGTATTTAGGGATCCACTGGGTCCAACTAAGATTCCTGCGAGCTATTATGCCACATAAGTCATTCCTCGCTTTGCTACAGCTACTGTAAGATGCAGCCCGCAGACTTCAAACTCGTTTTTCAGTGTTTCAACGCAGTTTCTGAGAAAACTTTTTGCTTAGAACTAGTGTTACTTTTTCACGCTCTTTCGACCTGTGTCATTCGTTTTCTGATTGGTTTTCTAATTTGCTTGAAAATCAATATTATTGAATTTACAAAAATCCGCTCGAAAAGGCCGCATTTTTATTTTTCCATAGCCTCCAGCTGGTGATGAGGATTCGAATGATATGTCTAAGCTTCCCCAACTCGGGAGTTGATGCAATATTTCATACGAAAATATGCCAAAAATGTCGATTCTAGACAATTCCCACCGAGTGACTCGAATCTCTCGTGATGAATGACTCAGCCATCCATTGTTCTCCCTCTCTCTAATCGTTCATTTCCTTTGAATGAAGCGGTGTGCGGTGCACATAATGAGAGTAAAAGCAAAATTTGACACATTTTCGTATGAAATATAGCATCAACTCCCGAGTTGGGGGAGCTTAGACATATCATTCGAATCCTCATCACCAGCTGGAGGCTATGGAAAAATAAAAATGCGGCCTTTTCGAGCGGATTTTGATACATTCAATAATAATGATTTTCAAGCAAATTCGAAAACCAATCAGAAAACGAATGATACAGGTCGAAAGAGCGTGGAATAGTAACACTAGCTCTAAGCAAAAAGCTTTCTCAGAAACTGCGTTGAAACACTGAAAAACGGCTTCGAAGTCCGCGGGCTGCACCTTACAGTAGCTGTAGCAAAGCGAGGAATGACTTCTGTGGCATAATACCTCACAAGGATCTTAGTTGGACCCAATGACACCTGAAAACGTGAAAAACTCAACCTTGAAAATGGGAGCTGTGCCAAGTCCGGTCCGAGCCTCTCGTGAGAGGCGTGATATATGCGACGTCGATCAGCATTCGTGATGCTCATTCCACGAAAAAAGTTTGAGGGTAGGTTGTCGAATTCTCATCCGGGACCCCTTTCCACTCTCTCGTGGACGGTCTCTTAATAATTGATTTAATTATTTTTAAAACTTGTTTTTTTTCAATTCGACTACGATATTCGAAAATTTGTAATACGAACATTCTATTCATGTTGCGCAATCCCCTAGACCAGCATAGAAATTGAATGATAAGACAATTCTCTTTTTTCATTGAATTAAAATTGGAATCGTCTAGACAATAAGAAAAAAAATGAATGTTTCAGGCCGCCCTAAAATCAATAAATTCAAATCAACTCACACTACACCTTCATCAGGAGCTCGCCTACTGCTCGCGATGCTTGCTTATCGAGAAAGTGAGTGCAAGGTAGATTGTAGAGTGCGAAATGTGAGACCACGCTCTCTTCATTTCACACACGCTCTCGACCGGTCGGTGGGTGAGAGAGTGTGCGAAGAGAGCGTGGTCTCACATTTCGCACTCTAGTAGATTGGGGCCGAGGACCTGGTGATTAATAGTAGATGAGGCATGTCTTTTCAAACATTTCTGAATTTGAACATTCTTTTATTTTAGCAATCGGTTTCGCATTTAAGCATTTTTGTTTGCTAATACCTTGAATTTGATTTAAAACTACCCTTCGTCGAAGTATAGTAAGTAGCCATGAAAAGGGCGGTGCAATAGCCAACCGCGCTGATATTTTTCTCACCTAACGGGAAAACTTTATGAGAGGAATCGCGAGAGACTCGAGCTCATCGGCCATTGCCGGGACATAGAAATTCATGATTTTTAATTTGGCTGAAAACATAGCATAACGTACGACAAACATCTCTCTATCGAATAGCGTTTTCAGAATTTAAAAAAAATTCTTTTTCGCGTGAAACCCAAATGAACCTGGTGAGTCGGGAACTTTTTTTTTGAGAAATAGTAAACTTTGAAAAATCATAAATATCTTCAAAGTGAAGATAAAAATCCACGGTTTGGTGCGTTAGATAGACAAATGACTCGGCTTGTTTACCAACCGCTCGAAGTCATTCTTGGTTGATCCGCCGATGTGGGGTGGTCGCTTTTGCAAAAGTTGCGCTAATTTTCTTAAAAGTCGAAACTGCTGGTTCACTCTAAGAGATGTTCTGGTGAACATTGTTGGTACTAACTATATTGTAAAAATGGGACGAATCGGGCCATGCATTATAATGTTGGGACGAATTGTGTGACGTCATCAAAATGTAACTATTATTCACGAATCATAATTATGGATCTATTTTAGTGAAAACAATGTAAAACTAACCGAAAACAATATTCAGGTTGTTTGTGAAGTTTTTTATTAACAACTTTTTTGAGGAAAAAAAAAATAAAAATTTTAACTTCGAGTTTTGGATTTGCTGAATTTCTATATTTCGAAGTCGATATGAATCTTAAACATCTTCATATTATTATACATACTCGCTGGAGGAAGATCTGTCCGCAATTTGTAGAGTATCGCACTTTTCCGCACGAAATTCACAACATGCAAACGAAATTTTTCTACGAACAGCAGTCCAATTCCTTCCACACTTCATCATGACATTCTTTATTATAGGTAGACCAATTTCCTTTTTGAAAGTGAGGGTCTATCTGTTCGTAGAAAAGAGTTACAGCGCCTAGAAAATCGATTATAATGCTAAAAGCGCGTGCTCTAGCTTCTTTAGCACTCTCTCAATTCCCCACGCTCTCTCGCCTGGGTTCAGACCCCGAGCTGGGCAGAAATCTATGTCATGATGAAGTGTGGAAGGAACAAACACCCTGAATATTGTTTTCGGTTAGTTTTACATTGTTTTCACTAAAATAGATCCATAATTATGATTCGTGAATAATAGTTACATTTTGATGACGTCACACAATTCGTCCCAACATTATAATGCATGGCCCGATTCGTCCCATTTTTACAATATAGTTAGTACCAACAATGTTCACCAGAACATCTCTTAGAGTGAACCAGCAGTTTTGACTTTTTGCAAAAGCGACCACCCCACATCGGCGGATCAACCAAGAATGACTTCGAGCGGTTGGTAAACAAGCCGAGTCATTTGTCTATCTAACGCACCAAACCGTGGATTTTTATCTTCACTTTGAAGATATTTATGATTTTTCAAAGTTTACTATTTCTCAAAAAAGTTCCCGACTCACCAGGTTCATTTGTGTTTCACGCGAAAACGAAATTTTTAAAAAAAAATCTGAAAACGCTATTCGATCGAGGGATGTTTGTAGTACGTTATGCTATGTTTTCAGCCAAATTAAAAATCATGAATTTCTATGTCCCGGCAATGCTCGAGTCTATCCTGATTCCTCTCTTATAGAAAACCTAGCAGAGATGGGCTTCCAATATTCTGGCAATCATACTAAACGATACTGGAGTTTGCTTTGCTTAGAACATTTCAAATGTTCAATTTGGAGTTAGTAGTGATGCTCACATGGAAAGAAGGAGCTGGAAGAGCAACTTGGCCAGTTCGTACGTAGACTGTTGGCTGTCGTCGTTCAATATCAATATATTTATTCGATCATCAAGGCAAGGGCCTGTCGATCGATGCCTCTCTTCCATAGCATTGGTTGTTCTCTGCATAGACTTTGCCAGTTTATTCCATATTCTTTTCTCAAGTCATCACGCCATCTTGTCTTAGTCTTCCGACTGGTCTTTTCATATTCCATGGAGTCCAATTGAGTAATTTTTTTTTGCTGTCGTCGTTAGCGAGTCTTAATGCGGGAACGAAAACGCAGGGCGAAAACATTCCCAAGTTGACTGATCATCATAATAGATAGCTCCTTGTCAAACAATATCAGATTCCACAATCCCTTTAAACCCACAATCCCTTTGTTTTTCTTTTTGTAATTTTTTTAAAAAAGTTCTAATTGCTGGTCTTGATTGTTCCTCTACTGACTACGCCACTTCGTGGCTCCGTGGCAACTTTTTTCGATCGCTCTCTGCCTCACGAGCCTTTCACAACGGAAACGCAGGATACAGTGCGTTCAGAACTTTTAGAACACTTTCAGAGATGTTTCCTGTGATTCCCTACTCTCTCTGAATCATTTGGGAACTTTTTGAAATTTTCGATTTTTCACGTTAAAACGCGTTAGAACACGTTTCCGACATCGCAAAGCACTTTTGTAGTGATCCCCTACGCTTTCTGAATCATTATGAAACTTTTCGAAATTTTCGATTTTCACGTTAAAACGCGTTAGAACACGTTCAGACACGTTTCCGACATCGCAAAACGCTTTTCCTGTGATCCCCTACGCTTTCTGAATCATTTTGGAACTTTTCGAATTTTTCGATTTTTCGAGTTAAAACTCGGCAAAACAGGTGAAAACGTGTTTCACGGAACTCAAAAACGTGTTAGAATGGTTTCTGACACTCGCGAAAAATGCGGCAAAAGGTTTGCCCGCGGCGGGGGTCGAACCTGGGGGTCTCGGATTCAAAGTTTGGCTCGTAACCCACTTGGCTATGGATTTGGTTAATTATATTTTGTAAAATTTGAAAGGTATTCTGGTCGGTTATCATATGCAAAAGGATCTGAGAAGATTGATTGAGTTTGAAGCGATTTATAGCGAAAACACGAAAACTTCCGTCACGCGGTTAAAACTAGGCAAAACAGGTGAAAACGTGTTTCACGGTACTTAGAAACGTGCCAGGAGCACTTGCGGCACCTGCGAAAAATGCGGCAAAAAGTTTGCCCGCGGCGGGGGTCGAACCTGCGTCGGTCGTTTTTGAATGTCGCGCCCTTTAACCACTTGGCCATGGATTTGGTGATTTAAATTTTGTAAAATTTGAAAGCAATTCTGGTCTATTATCATATGCTTTTTTTCTGAGAAGATAGCACAATTTTGAAGCGAAATATAAGGAAAATGAGAAAAAAGTGTGACCGGACGGAAGGAAAAAAAACGGACAGACAGACAGACAGACAGACAGACAGACGTTAGCATTTTCTAATATATAGTAATATTATTTAAAATTGATATTTGTTTTCGAAAATCAACAAGAGAACAACCTCAAATAGGTGAATCTGTGCGAGAATGATATTGAAAGATGCAGGCAGCAAAAAATATGACCCAGTGCGATTTGTTCATTCGTCGCTAGAGGAATAACAGGGGTAAAGTAAAAAAAAGATGGATGCAAAAATAGGGGCAAACAAGGTGTCCAACAAAACAAAATGAGAGAAAAATATCAGAATCAGACTACCATAGTAAATATCATCAATAATGAGCGACGAGGCTAAGGGAATAGCGAGAAACATAATACGCATCGGGAAATAACAGAGACAAGTTACATCTACATAGAATGAACGAAATCGATAATACATGTGCTGCCTCTGTGAATATTTTCAGTTCGACTACAGCCGAATGGAAAAAATGCGCCGTGATTTGAGGCAATGGTGTACAGCGAATGATATACGTGTGAATATATTTTTTTCAAAGAACATTAAATAAGTCATCTCCGCTGGTCGAACACTGTGTTCCAAGTGTGATTCGAGCCGAGCTCGCGTCTGCATGCTCTCTCATCGATCAGACAGTGCGATAGAGCATGCAGAATTGAGAGGGCCAAACCAACGCAAGTGGCAATGACAGACGTTTTTGGTGTATACGTCGTATTTGGCTCGTTTTTCGTCTTCCCAGATCCTTTTGCATATGATAACTAACTACTTTCAAATTTTACAAAATTTAATTAGCCAAATCCATAGCCAAGTGGGTTACGCGCTTGACTATCTATCCGAGACCCCCAGGTTCGAACCCCGCCGCGGGCAAATCTTTTGCCGCCTTTTTCGCAAGTGCCAGAAGCCGTCCTAACACGTTTTTGAGTAGCGTGAAACACGTTTTCACCTGTTTTGCCGAGTTTGAACGTGAAAAATCAAAATTTCAAATTTTCTCCAAACGCACCGGTGAGTGTCGGGGATCACAGGAAAAGTGTTTTGAGATGTCAGAAACGTGTCTGAACGTGTTCTAACACGGTTTATCGTTGAAAATCGAAAATTTTGAAAAGTTTCTAATTGATTCGCAGAGCGCGGGGGATCACAGGAAAAGTGTTTTGCGATGTCGATGACGTGTTCGAACACGTCAGGGAAATCAACACGCGGTATCCTGCGTTTTCGTTGAGAACGGCTCGTGAGGCTGAGAGCGATCGAAAAAGTTGCCACGGAGCCACGAAGTGGCGTAGAAGTAGCATACTAAACTCCTCCTGGGCTGTCCTTGGAGCCGGCTATCGAGTCCACCTCCCTGGATCGAACCTGAAACAGGCTGCCGAGGATCCCCTGGACCGAACCTGAAGTAGGCTACCGAGGTCCCCCTGAACCGAACCTGAAGTCGGCTACCGAGCTCCCCTTGAACCGAACCTGAAGCCGGCTATCGAACTCTCCCTGGACTGAACCTTCACCTATAACTATGCATAGAGCGTAGTGTACGCATAGAGCGTAGTGTATTTAACCTCAACACATCCCGGCTAGTTAACCCTAAACTCCATTTAGACATTTTGAGGGAACATTCTTGCAACAATGTGGAGTTTTACATATCTTCCAGGTTTGTTCGCATACTTTCTACACGCTCCAGCAGATGAAATTGATGAGTGTGAAATCACGGCAATACCATTTCGAGGCCACAAGGGCACTCGTGATTCAAGTGAGAAGCTGCACAAAATCATCCTTTCGTCTAGTTTTCCGTATTTATCTATAAATAGATTATGAAAGTATTTAAAACGAGAATATCCGGACTCGATTTTGAGAACGATAAATACAAGAAGCGATATATTGTGTAATAGTGATTAGATTTTGTCACCATTTCTCGTACTTTTTCAAACTTTCGAAAAAAATGTAATAATCGGATGAAATGAGTACAAGTATCTTGAGAGTCATATTTGAAAAACAATTGTTTTAAAAATTTATGAAAGGCTTCAACGTTACCATTCGGCTGCGCCAAATTCTGACCTAGCCCATTCTCTCCGTATACGTTTCGACAAAGCTTTAAAGACATTCGAAATAAATAGAGAGTTACGTGCCGTTCAATCAGGAAACACAAATACGTTCTTCAAATATTGCAAAGCACGTTTTAAGAGCAATAATGCTAGTCTACCGGGTATAATTGATAATACAGGCAAAACTCTTCTCTCAGATAAAGATAAAGCACATGCTTTCTCCAGATTCTTCTCCAAGGTTCAAACTAATCCTTTGTCTGCCCCCCTCAGCCCCCCTCTCCTCTGTGATTCCCGTTTTGACCTACCTTCAATCCTACCTGAGCAAATTCTCCTAGCCATTTCTCAGTTGATTCCTAAGTGTAATGGTTCTCCTGACAAAATCCCTAATATATTATATTGCAAGTGCAAATTCTCTGTAGTTGTTCCCCTCACAATCCTCTTTAATATGTCGCTTACATCTGCCACATCGCCATCGCAATGGAAAACTGCTCATGTTAAGCCTATTCCTAAAAAATGTGGGAATACTTCAATAGCCAACCACCGCCCTATCTCTCTTACCGTGACTGCATCGAAAATTTTCGAGAAGATTCTGATAAACTCAATAATAGAATATCTAGACGCTAATTCTCTCCTAGATACGCGCCAAGCTGGCTTTCGTAAATCGCGCAGCACGACCACTTCACTCAGCGAAACATTATCATTCTATGCAAAAGAGTTGGGCCATGGTAGATCGGTAGACGCTATTTTCTTTGATTATCAAAAAGCTTTTGATAGCATCGATATCAGACTCCTCTTGCAAAAACTAACAGATCTAGGGTTTTCAGCTCACATTATCAGATGGCTAGAGTCTTACCTGATTGGTAGATCTCAAAGCGTCTTAATCGGGAATTTCCTAACTCCACCCTCTCCAATTAAATCTGGGGTCCCTCAGGGTTCCGCAATTGGCCCGCTGCTCTTCATATTATTCATTAATGACCTGGGCAAATGTATTCCTAAAAGTGTTGAATACAACATCTTTGTCGATGATCTAAAAATTTACACAACTGTTCCCGACCGTAGCGATGACCTACAATCAGCAATAAATAATATTGCCGACTGGACCTCTCAGTGGAACATGACACTGAGTACACCTAAATGTGCCGTTCTCCATTTAGGCCGCCTAAAGAATAGATCAAAATATATGTTGAATGACCTCGCTATCGCATCCTCTAATAATGTTAGAGATTTAGGAGTTCACTTCTCCAAAGGACTGAACTTCGGATATCATATTACCCAAATAACGCGTAAGACCCGGTCCATGTGTAATCTAATGTTAAGATCATTTCACACAAACTCCTCTAATACCCTTATTAAGGCCTCTAAGATTTACATCCGGCCACTCCTCGAGTCAAGTACCGTAATCTGGAATCCTACCGCAATCGGCCTAGTTAATCGATTAGAGAATGTACAGCGAGAGTTCACTAGAAGAGTTCTCAAGCGTAGTCAACACCCTCCACTTTCCTATCCCAACCGCCTCAAATTATTCGAAATAGAGACCCTTGAGTATCGCAGGGCTCTGCGTGACCTACAGTTCTTGCATGATTCCATCCATAGACACGCGCTGGTGGACGCCACCAATCTATACACGCTTGCTCCTTTAGCACGTTCTCTCAGATTTTCTCATGGCTTACGCATCACGATTCCTTACAGAACAGGCTCTATTTCCACTTGTGCAAGTCGATCCATAACGTTCTGGAATAACCTCCCCTCCCGCCTAGTAACTGCCCCCAAAATCCCCTTCTCCGTAGGTCTTCGAAAGACCCCAAAATTAGTCATGACCACCTCGCGAATCCGTAAGTTGTGATTGTGACACGAAAACTGCCTGATTCCGCCACCACAAAAAGTGCTCGATCCAGAGCCGAAGAATCCATCATAACGTCAAGATAAATCCAAATCCCTCCCAAAATCGCCCCTTGGAGAATAAAGATTAAAGATTAAAGATTAAAGATTAAAATCAGGCCTCAATTCCGAGCGCGATGCTCATATTACCCATCTTTGGTGGACTCCTTCAAACTGCGCTGCGCTCCGAGAGCAAAGGTTTTACAGGGATTAAGGAATAAGTATTGGTTAGATGTGTTTACACATCTAACCAATACTTATTCCTTAATCCATGTCCGCGAGTGCGTTGGTGACAAAGTGCAAGTATAAGTATAAATACAATACAACGAAATTCGCGAGTCGTTAATGGTCGTATATTCAGAAATGGTACCGATTATGCTGCTCATCATGGGATGTCACTCTATCGTCCATTCGCTCACTCTCATCCTCAGCACCAAAAGCTTCCGCGTCGCAGTAATGGTGAGGTGCAAAACTCAGAGCGGGAAGTCTCCAACTTTCCCTACTCTGGAGACATTGTTTCCAGCTGAGAAAGCGTGCTAAATCGAGAGAGCGGGCGAGAGATAGTGAGAGAGGATCTCTCGACTTATAGTTAGCATGCTCTCTCAGCTGGCGACAATGTCTCCAAAGTAGGGAAAGTTGGAGACTTCCCGCTCTGAGTACGTACAACTTGAAACGTCCATTATTCAGTGTGCAAACTCCGTGAGATCAATAAATTTCAACATTGAAATTAAATGTGTGTTTTGGTACATGCGGAATACTAGCGAATGTACAACAATGAACTTTAAGGACTACTAATGTCTGAGCTTTCAGAAAATGCGACGGTCCTCGGTGCAACAGAACAGCTCCATATCACTGCAAGCAGCACCCACGCCAACGCATCCGCCCGACACGACCGCCATCGCGATGCAGCCTCTGGCAGCTGCTGCGCATTAGAGGGACCATTTTTGTAAATTGCATTGCTAAATAATCACAAATTGTACCGTACATACCCGTACGGCGGACTTTTTTGAACAAGTCCAGTATGATTACCTTCATTACTCGTGAATGGTCTGTCCCTCTCAATTATGCATGCTCTCTAGCGCTGTCTGATCGATGAGAGAGCGTGTAGAATGAGGAGAGTCTGATCATTGCTATTCATCACGGCACAGCTGATCGAGTGGGCCCGATTTGATGCGAGTGATTCAGAGCAATCGATGCCAAACTCGAGAATACACTTCCCACGGGCCTCGTAGATGAAAGAATCTATACCAAAAAAATCGATTTACGACATCACCATTTTTTTTATTTGGCAAATATAGTTGTCTGCGTGAGAGCGTGTGACTCAAGTAGATTTTTATCACTGTCTCGTTTTTTTTCTTTTGTGTCCGGTATCTCGTTTACTGCAGATAAAGCAATCACATCGCCGCACATCCTGATCTATTCTCACACTCATCTTTCACTGCGTTGATTTAAGGTTATCATGTGTTATCATGTGTACGTATGTTGACGTCCATATCGAAAGTCTAATATCTATTTTCGCCCCGAAAGAGCATTCTTCATATTGTTGTTCTTGTCTGCCCCCATTATACCATAGAACAATCATCGTCAAAGTGGCCAAGCGCAAGAAGGTGGCAATGTGCCGCCTGATCCCTATGATCCCCTACGCTTTCTGAATCATTTTGGAACTTTTCGAAATTTTCAATGTTTCACGTTAAAAATCGGCAAAACAGGTGAAAACGTGTTTCACGGAACTCACAAACCTGTTAGAACGGTTTCTGACACTCGCGAAAAATGCGGAAAAGGTTTGCCCGCGGCGGGGGTTGAACCTGCGTGGGTCGGATTTGAATGTCGCGCGCTTTAACCACTTGGCCATGGATTTGGTGATTTAAATTTTGTAGAATTTTAAAGCAATTCTGGTCTGTTATCATATGCAAAAGGTTCTGAGAAGCGCAATTTTGAAGCGAAATATAAGGAAAATGAGATAAAAGTGTGACCGGACGGAAGGAAAAAAACGAACAAACAGACAGACAGACAGACAGACAGATTTCTAGTATATACTAACTTCCACATCAGAGAATCATATTTACCCTTAACAAAATTCATAAAATTCTCCCTGTCTACCGCCGTAACTGGAATGGCATTCACAGTCAACGTGGCAGTCAAAGTGCAAGACGCCAGCACAAACACAATATCAGTGCATTCTTCAACATGGCATTCAGGCAGTGGGTGTATAAATAGTTCAGGGATGTCTAGACATCAGATCCGGAGGAGACGAAAATGCAATCGCTTGTCATATTCATCATCGCTACCATCGTAACTGCCATTCCAGAAGAGTCCATGACCACGGTTAGTTTGGGTTTAAATTCGGAAAATAATTAGATCAGGTCTCTTTCCATGTGGTACGCTCTCTATTATTCGGTTCAATATTAAGGGGGAGGTTCTTTTTGGGCAGAAGATCAATATCTCTTTAAGCTGGAGCTGGTGCGTCAATGGGACTATCCGGCTGAGTCGCTAGACGTCGTCACAGCTGACGGCTACGTTATCAACATGATCAGAATCCCGCACGGAAGAAATCACAGCGGTATTGTCCACATCACGAAATCATCACGAAAAAAATAAATGCACAAATACTTTATTAGACACACATCTTATCTATCCCCCACTATTATTCATGATGTGTCGGATCGAGGCAGGGCGAAGCTAGGAATAAGCTCTCATTGCTTTGGCCCTGAGGGCTACTGTAGAATGATATTAGCTCAACACATTGAAATATGCCAGCATTTTGCACAATCTCGTGACAGACGACGCGATGTTTCGGTGTTTTAGATGCTCCTGCCTCGTGCGATCGAACTCCAATTCTGCTCGTGCCCGGTCTGTGTGAGGATGCCGCAATCTTCGTCCTCAATAAACCTGATTCCTCCCCCGGTCGGTGTCACTCCTCTTCATCCTTGGGATTTCCTTTCATTCCTGAAAGGAAATCCCCAGTACTTTAATTCAATTAGCCGTCTTTGGAATGTTGCGCCAAGTTCGAGATCACCAGGATCATACTAGGGAACCACTAACATACAGAACAAAGACATAAACGCAAACATAAATGTGTGTCACTGTGTCGTTGTGGTTGCCATGCTACTAGAGAACCAATTTGTGCAGGAATGATTCTGGCCGACGCTGGATTCGATGTGTTCATACTCAGCGTGCGTGGAATGGCCGACAGCCAGAAGCACACAAACATGACATCCGACGATTCGCATTTCTGGCAGTTCACGTTAGCTCTCGAATACAAATAGTCGCAATCAGCAAACAAAAACTTACGAGGGAAACTGATATGATCTCTGATTGGTTCTACAGTGACTTTCATTTACCGGTGTTCTGATTAGAGTTCATGTATGATTGGACATTCACAGTCATAATTTGTATCTCTTGAAACGTCGAGGGGAGAAGTGCATGAATTTAAGAAATTATTGCCGCGCTAATTTCATGTGGTGCACATCAGTTTTATGCACCCTTTCATAACATTTTTCCTAGTGAAGCTACGACTTCCAAACTTGATACAGGTATTGCAAGCCACGTTTGGAACATTTTCCTTTTAATTGGGCCCTGTATCAAGTTTGGAAGTTGTAGCTTCACTAGGAAAAAAAGTTATGAAAGGGTGCATAAAACTGATGTGCACTTTGCACCCCATGAAATTAGCGCGGCATAAGATTGGACTTTTCTGCTGAATGTTCAGAAGAAGAAAAAAAGTTTAGAATGGATGACCATGCGAAGTACGACGTGCCGGCTGCGATCGATCGTGCATTGCAAGTAAGCGGCGCCACCTCTCTCTACTACATTGGCCACTCGCAGGTGAGCATTACTCGCATTACAAACTTTTTTAAATAAATTGAAAAGCACGGAGAATTTACAGGGAACTGTGGTCGCCTTTCTCACGCTCGCTGACAACCCGTCCTACAATGCAAAGGCAAGTTGCACACATCTGCAAGAGCAAAACATGTACACAGTCGCATATTTTTAGACGACGAAATTCGAAATTCAGATTAGAGCCATGTTCCAACTTGCGCCAGCAGGAAGTGGCCACTACTTCCGAGGACTGGCGAGAATTGCAATAGCAATTGCCGAGCCACTGACGCCGTTGATTGAAGTTAGTTGTTCTATTCATCTACTTTTCCCTACACGTTGAACTTGGGTGTGGCGCGATAACATGCAATTTCTCTGGACAAATGACGTACATAGATTAATTGTACTCCAAAAAAAGAACCGAGATATCATTTTCGCACAGACCTCTCACCACGGAATTAAAGCAGGGTGAAAAGTTGGGCACCCGACTGCCCGACCCCTAGTACCCAGCCCCAAAATTATATCCGGTATCGAAAGTTTCGGGAGGGCGCCAGGCAATTTCAGCACGAGGACAAGGAAAATCTCATTTTCACTTTTTGGCCCCATTTCGAAGAAAAGCAAATTTATTATCTCGTGCGATGCAATATCATAATAGTGTTGTAAAAATGTTTTGCAGGTTTACAAGAGATACGCGGGCTCGTATGAGCTCGGATCTGTCCTTCGGGAGCCCGTCCGGCGTGAAATCGACAAATTTTGCAAGAAAGAGTGCGAGAAATGAAGAGTTTGCGGAGGAAAGCAATTAGTTGCCTCGTTACTTTTCAAAGCCTATTCATACGACGATAAAATTCAATGCCAAATTTGTCAGTGTCGGGCACTGATCAAGATGGCATATCGGCCTTAGTCGCAGCTTTTCGTTCTCGATTAAAAAACGCCAATCATTTCTTGGACAATGGACCGGAAAATCTCGAACAAAAAATAGGAACACCGGGCATTGTTCAAAAATGTACAAAATGAAGTTTCCCAAAAATATCTGACATTCCGAGGTGTTACCCCAATATGGAAATCGAGTGAAGAAGAACAAAGAGAAAAAAACAAAAAAAAAGAAGAAGAGAAAAAAACAAAAAAAGAGATCCGCTATCAAATAGAGTGCAGATACGAGAACTCTCTTAACAGCCTCAACAAAGACAGTGATTTTCAATTTCCTCTGTTCTCTTCTCACCTCTATTCAGTCTATTCAGTCACCAGTCCTCTGATAAATACTTTACAGGCATGCAAGGATCTTCTATTTCTCGTTGCAGGACCCTCATCTGCGCCCATCAATGCAGTAAGATCACACGTTTTTCTTTTAAAAATATAATATTCGTTTCCAGTCTCGAGTCCCGGTCTATTTTAGCAAACTTCCAGCGAGTACTTCTACATGGAATATACTCCATTGGCTTCAAGTAAGATTATTAATAATATTAGCACCATCAAATACTGACCTTTTTTCAAAAGTGCGCACTTATGATAAGTTGTAATTATCTAGAATATTTTCGTTTTTGGTAGTAGTCACGAGCATCTCATTTTCAATTGAAAGCTAAATTGGACAATAGGTATTGGGCGCAGAAGAACCGCTTCAAAAGATGTTTTAATTGTGGAAAGTCCGTTCCAAAAATATTTCAAAAAATGTAAAGGTAGAGTTACTACCGGAATCAAGAGGACTCTACACAGAAAGAAAACATACTAGGAATACGACATCAAGTTGGCACGCCTACTAATATATTAGTAGGCGTGCCAACTTGATGTCGTATTCCTAGTATGTTTTCTCTCTGTGTACGTCGACAAGCTACCACTCTCCCATTGCCTGTCCGTTTCAGTCAAGAGAAAAATAAAAACAATGTGTTGCAGAATGCACATAGGAACATTGTGGACCACTTGATGTTTCGCCAGCTGTGAATATGCAGAGATACGGGCAGGTAAATTCGTTTGATTTCACAATATCTTGTTCTAAGAATGCTAGATCATCTTCCTTTCGCACCGTCTCTTCGCTGGACAAGAGAGTGGGGAGAAAGCGGCTTCACATTTTGCACTCTACACCTCAGTGTTCCGTGGGGGTGCGCGTCATAAACACAGATTCCAAACTTACAGACAGGGTAAGGGCGAGAGAGTGTGCAAAAATGAGAGAGAGTCCCTCTCCTTTTCACACGCTGTCTTACTCCAAAGGCCTTTCTGTAAGATTGGCCGGCATGTGGAATGATGTGAAAATGTATTATGGCTGGTGTTCACGTATTGAAACGTATTGGAATGGGCGCAGCCCTTGCACGAGTGCACTCTCTCGTCCGCTTTCCTTTTTTTCCCCAATTACATTTGATTGCAATACGAAATATCTATAATTAATGGCTGTGTCGATTGTTTGGTTTGGTTCAGATCACGCCCCCTCCATACAACTTTGACAACGTTCACAGCGATGTGTTCCTATTCTGGAGCGAAAACGACTGGGTAACAGCGCCACACGAGGTCGACCGTGTGCTCATGAAGAAACTTCCCGCTGGAGTCATCAAGGTTCGCCAATGATCATTGAGATGGCAACTTGTTATGACTTTCATTCTCTGACTATCAATTTTCTCGCCAGAACAATCAATTATTTTCGTACGACTACTGTAAATGCCTCATTTCGTGCAGGGAACTTACGAGATACAAGGATACAACCACGGAGACTACGTGCTAGCTCTGGACAACCGCGAGAAGGTCTACAGCAAGATTATCCAAATTGTCACGAAACGGGAATCGTCGCATTGCCCTCAATGAGTTAAAATTGTACCCCCCCCCCGTAACACTGATAAATATTGTATTGTGCTGAATTCTCTAGGTTCTCTATTTTTTTCTTTCGATATCAAATTTTTTCGATAGTTTGCTGGACACAATACTTGAAGAGATTGTTTGAAGAGATGGCACAGAAATCGTAATCATGCATTATTTCATCATAGTCACTAGAGATGACCACTCGAAAAGTCGAAATGAAAAAGAACAAAGCGTTTGGACGCCGTTCCGGAACTGTTCTTTGTTTCGTTACTAATCTTCCTTTGTTCTCGAACAAAGGTTATTTCGAGTGGTCAACTCTATTAGTCACGCACAAAAATTATTACGTTTAATGGGGTCTAGAGACGGAACACATCATTCCACAAGCCGGTCAACCATCCAGAAAGGCCTTTGGAGTGATAGAGCGTGTAAAATCGAGAGGGACTCTCTCACTTTTGTACACTCTCTAGCTCTAACCCTGGTCTGTAGGTTTGGAATCATGTGGGAAGTCACGTCTTCGAATAGCTGGTTTTTGCATCGGCAGCAGGGGGTATGGGGAGGAAGAGGGGGTGAGGGTAAATATCACAGCCAAGCTTTAATAATGGGATCAGGGAAATAATGCGATGGGACATGTAATGGGATCAGGAAAATAATGCGATGGGACATGTTAATGTTAGGACATGTTAATTGATGTAGAAAAGGGTTGTCTTGGAATGAATGATGTTCGTTCTCAATTAATGTCGTCAATCATCCTTTTGGTAAACTCAGAATAATTAGTAGGAAGCTTGACTTTCTGCAATAAAGATATTAGTAGTTTCGATATTCGATGCGCGAAGCTGTTTTCGCGCTGTTTCAACTTAGCCATGTCAATAACGACTTTATAACCAGCTCCTCTTGTTATAGTTCTCACAAGTGAGAAGAAATCCGGCATAACTTCGGAAAGTCTTCCATTCCCGAATATCATTTGATACGCTATTTTGATATCATTAACATTTCTCCTGTATTCCAATGAAGAAATATTTAACATTTCATTCCTAGTAGAATAATTCGGGCGATTGGAATAAGTATAATTCATCGTTCTAAACAAAATTCGGCGTGTTACTGCATTCTGCACTTTTTCAATTTTTTTCCTATCCGTAGAGTTTATCGGACGCGCAGCACTGGAACTAAACTCTAGCGTGGGCATAACATAGATACAGTACGCGTTAACTAATGTTTGCGTATCTTCAGTTTGTAGAGCTCGAAATATCATGTTTGCCTTTGATTCTGCTTTAACACATATCTCCAAGCGTGATTTTTCATGGACAGTTTACTATCAATGATTACTCCTAGGTCTCTTATACATTCTTTACTTTCAATATCATGATCTCCAACTTGGTATTTTATCTTCTGTTTTTTATTGCCCAGGTGGAGCACATTGCATTTTGGGTTTGCAATTTTCAATTGCCACGTGTTGCTCCATTCTAAAATTTTGTCAATGCTGACTTGTAAATCTCCCGCATCTTCATCATTTTTGTATTTTTTGAATATTTTTAGATCATCTGCAAATGAGTAGCTATAAACATCATTACCGCTCAAAATTCTAGGTAACTCGGAAATATAAAGGTTAAAGAGTAGTGGTCCTAATACTGAGCCCTGCGGGACTCCACTTGTAACATCACGCTTATCTGACAGTTTATCACCAACTCGAACTTGAAATACTCTATTTGTCAAATATTCCTCAATCCATTTGACAACCTTCACAGGAAATCCCATTTTTGATATTTTTGTTATCAATTTTTGGTGACTTACAGTATCGAAAGCCTTTGCTTAATCAAAATATACAGCATCAACGTTACCCCCGTCATTAATACAGTTCGACAAATGATTTATTACTTCTAAAAGTTGAGATTCGACACTTCGAACTCTTCTGAATCCGAACTGAGTGTTTGGGAATATTTCGAACTTTTCACAATCATTAATTATCCCCTTCGAAATACATTTCTCAAAAACTCTACAGAAAAAGCTGGTTATTGATACAGGTCGATAATTCAATGATCATAAAAATCTAATCTTTAATGATCGTCCATATCAATGATGATATGGACGATCATTAAAGGGAGCTTTTTTCGAAGTGGTGTTATAATAGAGTGCTATAAAGAAGGAGTATCACGAATCTCCTGCTCCATCATTCCTCAGCTCATATGTTTCAATGACGCGGTCGCTTTCTCCTCGTCCACCCTTCTCCTTATCATTTTTGAATTCCTGCATTCAGGGTCAGTTTGGCACAGAGCCAAACGCGAATAACTTTGTTCAAACTTATCGGCAGAACATGCGGTTTGCGGGGCTCTTATCTGGAAACCGATTACCATAACCCGACAGTGAGAATTCAATTGACCAAAAGTTCGTGGGACACCACCTTTAATCATTTTTTGTTGCAACTGCAGTACTAGACATGACGCCTTCTCTGTTTGCTTGCTTATGCTGCTTATCAGACACTTTCGAGAGGCGCAATCAAGAAGTCTTGACGAATGCGCTTCACGCAATTCCGCACAGACTAGGGTTGACCACTCGAAATATCCTTTGTTCGAGAACAATGGAAGATTAACAACAAACAAAGAACTGTTCCGGAACGGAGTCGAAACGCTTTGTTTCGACTTTCCGAGTGGTCAACTCTAGCACAGACTGTACACCGAACAACTTTTGTGATGGACCTCGTACATCGATTTTCTGGAAAACTCGTATTTGACGTTTTCGAGGGTGCTGGTCATAATGGTTACGCAATTGGCACAATAAAGGCACATCAATTGTGTTGGCACACTGACGTTATCAGACGGACTGGCACACTGACGACTATCATGAGCCCACATTCCATGTTAAGTGTAGATATCAGTGCGTTCGCGTAAAAAGTGAACCTTCGCCGTGCATCAAATTTTGAGTCTTTCTGATTAAGACACGGATCGACAGCCCCTCTTCTCCTCTTCCGATCGCGCATTTCAAAATTTTATTTCTGCATAAAATTTGCATTGATAATTAGTTTTGAAGATTCCTTATTTTTCGCTTTGGACCTTATGCTGCGCTAATTTCTTCGGGGAAATTTCCCCATCAAAGGGTGAAAAACTCGTGTAACTCAGCTCAAACTGAACGAAATCTCTCCAATCAAAAAGGAAAATGTTCCAAACGTGGCTTCCAATATCTGTATCAAGTTTGGAAGTTGTAGCTTCACTAGGAAGAAAGTTATGAAAGGGTGCATAAAACTGTTTTGCACCTTGCACCCCATGAAATTTGCGCAACATTAGTACCTCTGTTCATTTTCGGCATTTGGCGTTATGCAAAATATGCTCAGTTTGTCAAAATAAATGTTTTTTTTAGAATTTTCAAATTTGACGAATTTTAAAATATGCAAATTTTTGAAAATTCATATCTGGAATACTAGGAATATACTACTTTTAGAAAATTTATGTGTTATGTAATCCGGTGAAGTGCGGAATGAAATAGGGAGGACGCCTTAGATTTTTTTCTTCCATATTTTCTCCCATTTATTTTGATGAGTCATACATTTTAGCTGCTTTCGTTTTTTTCATTTTTTTAAAAATGTGTCTCTACGCCTATGTTTCCTGCAGCACTGAGCAATGCTATCTAATTCCTTCCTGGAAGACATGTAGATAGTACATTCCGATAAGGGAATGTGGAGGAGAGAGGGGCGTCCGGTGCTTCGGGTGTTTCGATGCTTATCTCGCCGATCTCTGCACGTTCTCCCTTTTCTCCGCCATCGCCCGCCTCCCAAACAATTGGAATTTTGATTCATTTACCCTTTTGCTAAAGTTTTTCTAAAAAACTTGTTGAAGCGACGCAAGTTGTTGGATTTTCGTTCGGGATTTTCGATATCATTGTATAATTGAGGTCGATTCGCTGTGGTCGTACGACCATTTTGCTGCATAATATGCCTTGCTGCAAAACAAGATTCTCTACGGCTCATTGGGAATATACGAAGCCGAAAATATGAAAAGTTAATGTGGAAATGGAACAAAAAAAAGTATTTTGGTTCATTTTTTGGGGAAATTCGGTAGCCGTCTACAGGTACATATATATATTTAGACATATATATATTTAGACATATATATATTTTATCGACGCCCGAAGGCGCAACGGAATAATGTGTGATTACACGAACGATGTACAGTAAATAAAGACTCTCTATGGGAAGTATCGTTTGGGAAGGGGGGGGAGGTTGCAATAGGGGCAAATCAGTGTGTAGATCAATCGTCGTGGGCCCATCTGTGGAAAACGGTAGCTCATTGTCAGTTCAGTTCAGAATATAGCCGGGATCAACAAGTAAATAGATAAATAGACAGACAGAGCTCTCCAATTCCTGGAGGCGGAGAAAGGAAATTAGGTAAGAGAGCATTTCGAACAGCTATGTAGATAAATAAGAGGGGGGGTGACATTTCCGCAACGAGGTTTTTAACTGCTCTAAACCTACCTGCATATCTCCACCAAAGTGTTATCATGATCAGAATCACGAGAGCTATCAAATCCACAAATTAACTAATTAGCTAATTAAAATTTGGCTAATTAGCAGAAAATTCAAAATGGTCAGAAAAATACAGCAACACGCCGAATCGATGGAGGTGAGCAAATAACTAACAAGGGGAAAAATTTCATACAGATTCCTCGAGTTTGAGAAAAGTTATAAGCCGTTGCGGAAATGTCGGTTGCGGAATTGTCACCCCCCCAAATAAGATTGCTGTCGATTGGACGTCCGGTGCTTCGGGTGTTTCGATGCTTATCTCGTCGATCTCTGCACGTTCTCCCTTTTCTCCGCCCCCGACCGCCTCCCAAATATAGCTGTACAATTGGAATTTTGATTCATTTACACCTTTTGCTAAAGTTTTTCTAAAGTTACCTATTACTCTTTTGTTCTTTCTAGCGCTCTTTCCGTCGGCAGGCACAGCACACGAAATGAATGTCATTCCCCCTGCTCCATTATTTTCCTTTTTTTGCTGCTATTGACTGCACATAAAATGCAGGACGAAGATTGCAATAGAGCGCCGGGAACGTTGCGAGTTTTGCGAAACCCCGCTGTAAATGTATCCCCCCAGTTTGGTTTTCGTCCACTTGTAGTAACACCAGCTCTCCTTTCGTATTTTTCTTATTTTCCACCGGCAGCTCTCTATTTGTTGGCACCTTGTTGAGAAGAGTACAGTGTGTGGAGAGATCTACTGACCCTTTTCTGGCTGGCAAAAAGACAGAAGAATCGCAGCTCTTGCGTCGCGATGTTTGCGCGCGGTAGCTTTGGTAGCCATTGAAGTGCCGGCATGTGTGTCATTTTGTTTCGTCATTCGTGTTATCTTTCCACGTGCCCTATTGCATCTTGTGGACACTGAAAATGAGAATAGTGTCTTCAACTAGATTAGCTGCTTTTATTTCCCTCAAGCTCCCTTGCATGATGACTAATGCACTACCAACACATCACACGAAGAAGAAGAAGCGCGACGACATACAGGTCAGTTTGCTGCATTTTGAAGTTGCCGAATTGACGATTCGGAAATATCTTTCAAGAAAAAATACTCATAATTCCATTTTCGCAGCTTCCGATTACCAAATTAGAGCGGGAATCCGAATTCCTATTTGTTGAAACAGTCGTTAAACCACAATAAAATGTGTATTTCAGGGTCTTCGGGCGATCGCGATCATTGGTGTGCTGTTCTTCCACCTTTTCCCCAAACGATTTGTCAATGGCTTTCTCGGTGTGGACACGTAAGGGCATGTTTGCTTCAATAAACTATCCAGCTTTTACGATGCAAATCTCTATTCATTTGCAAGGCGGACCCGCCGGACTATGATTCAGTTTAGTACAGTGGAAAAAAAGCTCCAGATTAGTCTGAGAAAATCTGACTACCGCGACATTTACGGAATCGCTTCTTTACTTCGCACATTCTTTAGAAAAGCGCAAAGGCGAGAAAGCATGAAGTAGGGATGGGGAAAGTTTCAGACCGGGTGGAAATCCGCAGTACGCAGGTTCTTTGTGCTCTCGGGCTATTTGATGTCGTCGATTCTCTCGCGAGAGTCGACCATCAACGGCACCGTCGTCAGGAGTTTCTACGTCAAACGATTCAAGCGCATCGTCCCGCTCTACTCGATCATGCTCGCCATTCTCGCTGTGAGTGTTGAGAAATATAAATACCGTTCCATTTATTATTAAAAATTACTCAGAAATTAAACTATCCAGATTGCACGACGTAAAGTGATTTTCATTCGCAAGGAAAAACCTTCGCGTAATGATTCTAGTAGACAGATGCTCCAGATCAATCAAAGAATCTCAATTACACGACATTTGAGTTATTGCTTTTTATTTGTGTGTCAACGATGTGATTCAATTTTCTTTAGTAATGGTTCCTGTCACGACGAGAGTATCACAAGCTCGCGGCAAGGTTGGAAAATTGTGAAAGGACAAATCACAGGCGTTTATGCTCACGCGCATTGACCGCAACAAAATACCAGAAAGCAAATATAGCAGAAACTTGGAAAATTGGTTTTCCTCCACAATTAAAAAAATGCTGATTACAGGTTGTGACGCCGTTGGTGTTTCTGCCTAACGACATATCGCACTTTGTCACTGACCTGGAGTGGGCGCTGCCCTTTGCCCAGAACATGCAAAATGTGCTCAAGAAGTTCGACTATTGGGACGAGGTCGGCGTAGAGGTTTTAATTCGGTTCGAATCCTTTTCAAAAATACCGGTTCCTACGGCCAATTAACGCAAAATGATTAGATCCGACACCCTCCTCTTGAAAATGACTTGGATTCGACATCCACTTCTTGAAAATAAGCAGGATGCGACATCCACCTGAATCGAATGTGGACTGCAATCAACGTAAAATATGCAAGTTTCCTTCACTTACTTCTTCGTATTTGGTCGACCAACCATCACAGGTGGCGAGATACAGTTGAAATGACCGTGCAAACAAATACAAACTTATGCAAAATTAAACTATGAAACGGGGAACAATGGGATGTCGAATCCTCTACCTCTATCATTCTTGGATGTCGAATCCATTCTCATTTTCATTCCCCGGGTGTCGAATCCAACCTCCCTCTCATTCTGAACGTGCGAGTCCCGAGGATGTCGGGTAGCGTCACTTTTAAAACTCTAGGTCAGCGTTGATATTACTGACCCCTAGATTATTTTATTTTAAACAATAAAGAATCAAAAATCGATCTTTAAAATCAAAACATTCATACCTAAGAAAAAACAGAGAAAAAAGAAATTGCTATATGTAAAACAGGTAACATGCTCACATGTCTTGATCTATTGGTATGACAAAACTACTTACCATCGAAACATCTAGCCTGTTATTGCGAGACGTACACGTGCATGCAGGTGTTCAACTCGCCCGTCCTCCTTCACTCGTGGTCGCTCGGCGTCGAAATTCAGTACTATCTCATCGTCCCGCTCATTATGCTAGTCGCGAGAATTGGGAAAACGCGATGGTTCCGGCTTATCTATTTCGCCACACTCATCGGAGGTGAGTAGGGCTCTCTTATTTGAACTTATTGGAATTGGACTCATCGCTCCTCTCTCCATTTCACTCACTCTCTAGCACGAATTGTGGCCTGCGTTCCTTTGTTCTAAATTTTTTTTAACAATTCCATTTGATTCCAATGAGAGAACCCTAGGGAGGAGTGGCGTTTAGATACACTCTCCTGTTGCATTGTCGACACGTCTCGTCTAGCCAGCTATATGGCTCACAGTGTACGCACATAGAACAAACGTCCTAATGCAGTTGGAACAGCAATATTTTTTCCTCTCTATGCAGCAACCTATTGTACTTCGCATCGCAGGTTCGTACACCCTTCACATCCTTACGCCATCCTCAGTCTCCTTCGGCCTGCTCTTTTCTCGCGTATGGCAATTCCTAACAGGCAACGTCTTCTTCGAGTTGGAGGTAGCAATGGTTTTCGGATGCCTACTTACGAAACTTTTATTCATTCATTCATTATTTATTTATTCCGTCAGAGTATCGCATACAAGAAAAATAACTGTGAATGGGGGCAAGAAACGGATGTCCGTCGACGTAGCCGAATTTATCGTGATTCATATCGTAATAGTTCCCAGTAGATCTCTTATCCACTGTGGGAAGTAATCTCCTGAACTCCCATTCCAACGTTAAGGGCATCGTAGACGATCCTACTGCGACCAGTGACTACCAGCCAGTGGCTGATCAGGAGGAAACGCTGGTTGAGGAGGACGAGGATAGCTTTGAAGACATAGAAATAGGCTAGTGTAAATTGACATTCGCCGAAACAAACGAGAAGCAATCGTTGAATAAATGAGATCATGCGATATCTCGCAGGCATTCTGGCGAAGAATGCGCGTCGTATGCAGTGGAACTGCTCCATCACGCCACTGCTTGCTGTACTCTCCTACATCGTCACGGGATACCTACTGTGGATGGTCACGATGTCTACCTCTGACTCGACAATCAGCAGGGTTTTGGCGAGTATAAATATCTACTTATCTACTACTACTTACTATCTACTACTACTATCTACTATCTGTATACTTATCTACATATCTAGTATATCTACTTCGTGAACAATAAACGCAAGATCACAAGGAGCAGCAAAGTATTTTCTGATTGGCATGCGAACGATTGCAGGTGACATTCGCCACGGGGAATCTGCTGGTGTACGGCAAGTTCACCCAGAATAAGATCGTCGCTAATGAGTGAGCAGATTTACGTACATCCCGTCATCTATTGTTTTGAACTTCTCGCTTGATAATGAAATATAACTGACGTTTTTTTTGTTCTTTAAGAATCATGGTGTATATCGGCGACCTTTCCTACATTATCTATCTCGCCCACTGGCCGGTAATAGTCCTCTACAAGTACTACAACGACATTACTAATCTAACCAATCCCGGTGAGACTGAACAAGTAATTATTGTATCTACTCCGAGGCATCACAGGGCTTTATTTTTTTCCAAAATCTGTTTGCTTACTCATTCCCGTTATTAACCATTTTCGAGTGGTGCAATCAACGACTTTGTGCGGAAATGGTTATATGCAATTCAGTACACAGATCGATTGCACGTGCCTCTTAAAAGGACCTGGCACTGCAAAATAAGTTTGAAAGAAAATTATTTTCTGATTAGAATGCAAAAAATCGCATATTTTTGCGATTTTTTTGAAAGGAGTTATGATTTTTCAAAGTTGGGAATTTGAGCTGATGTACCGGGCGCTACGGTGTTTAGCGCGCTAAACACAGTAATGCCGTCGTCTGGAGCCAACGGCGGCTTATCGTGCAAAATGAATATGGCCACCGTAATCAGCACCCTCGATAATCCCAAATAACGAAGTTTCAAAGAATTGACTTTTTTTGACTGTACCAAAACCTTTCGCATCTGCCCGACTCTTACACAAACGACTTCATATATGTCTTGTAACGGAGGGAGCTCCATTTTGTTCTAGACGAAAATGTGGAATGATAATTTGGTTCAAAGAAGGGTAGAGAAATGCGGAGAGGGTGTGAATAGCGTACAAAACTAAAAAAAACTGAAAAAAACTGAGTAGACAGCAATTAGGAAAAGATGGATTGTCAACACATTCTTCATGTCACGTCCAAATTGACAGCTTCAATTAATTAGCCGATCAGTAAATAAGTTCCAATAAATGTGTCAGATGCATCACTCTGCGTGCTGGTTACTCTGATCGTATCTGTGATCATTCATCACTCGCTCGAGCGCTTCTTTATTCAGGTTCGCTTGCGCTTTATCACTTTCTAATGCCACGGAAATTAAAAAGGGTTTTTATGCCTACACTCACAAAAATGATTACTTCCAGGTAAGAAATTAATTACTAACTCGCATGCATGAAGATATAATTACTTCCACAGAAGTGAATAATCACTTCAATTACTTACATGGAAGTAATTAGATAATTATAGGTGAGTAATTTACTCTTCATGCATGCGAGTAAGTAATTCGTTTTGTGAGTTTCTTCATCGAAAAAGTGGTAAACATTGGTATTGTGTTGGCAATAATAATAATTTCCGCATCAGTCATCGACGACGTTCGCAGCTGTCTTCGTTGCTGTTGTCTACGCACTGATCGTGCTGACGTTGATGACCGGCGGGCTGCTGCAGCTGTCGCGGGCTGCACATAGTGAGGGCGTGCAGCCCAGCAACCCGCTTCTAAGTACGTATGATATCTAATTAGCCCTGAAATATTTCTTCTCGGCGAGCTGTATAGAAAGCCGTGCCTGCAATATCTATTGGGCTGACTAGATGTTGAGACACCATTTTCCATAGTGATGGTTGTGTACTTACTTTCCATGTACTCTAGCGCCTACTTTCTTTGTCCCTTGATTGCAGGACTACATACAGAGAAAAATTACTTCACCAGGCATGAGAGTTAATGATTAAATTACTTAAGATCTCCACGCTTTCCACGCTCTCTCTGCAGAAAGTAAGCAATTTAATCATTAACTCGCATGCATGGCGAAGTAAATTTTCTCTGAGTGCAAATGTCGTTCCCGACGCAAGCGCGCCGCTAGCTGTTACACAGAGCGGGAAGTCTCCAACTTTCCTTACTCTGGAGACATTGTCTCTAGCTGAGAGAGCATGCAAAATCTCTCGCCCACTCTCCCGATTTTACATGCTCTCTCAGCTGGAGACAATGTCTCCAGAGTAAGGAAAGTTGGAGACTTCCCGCTCTGACTGTGAGTAGGTTGCCTTCCTCAATTGCGGTGGTGGCAGCACGACCAGGTCATTGCAAACAACTCACAACATTCAAGTCTGCAACTACCAAAATATTCTCTGAATATTTGTAATCCCAACCGATTCTTGGAAACAATTTTTTTTCAGCTAAATACGACGTGGTTCGATGGAATCAGGCGCAGACGCAGGTCGTCTACATCGCCAACCCGGCAGGCTGCGTGCGCGATTATGAAGCTGAGAAGTCAGTCCCCCAGTGCCTATATTACTCCGTTTGCGTTAGGATCAACAAAAGTCTGGAACAGGTCAAAAATCGAATTCGCTGAAAATATGGCCCTAGGGGGGAACTTTCGACGCTGAAGACGATCAAAAATTGGTCTAAAAATTGGTCCTCGATTTCGCAATAGGTCGTGCTGCGATGAATAGAACTAGTTCTTTATTTATTTCTTTTTCATTAATATCCTTTTCCTACTCTTATATATTTTGAATAATTTATTTCGTTTCTCCATTTTTTACATGATTTTAGATGGAAATGTTGAGAAAAGTCACAAAATGGGTGAAAAATACAAAAATGGATGCGCTAAACGCGCTCCCATCGCGCTCCCAGCCGCTTCTCTCAACGAAATCACAACGCTATGTTCTAAGAAGTATATATTTGGAATCAACGCGACGAGATCTTTCAGATGAGCCGAAAATTCGGCAAAAAAACTGTGGCTACCGATAGGTATCGAACCAGTGACCTTCAGTGTACCGATAGGTATCGAACCAGTGACCTCCAGTGATTGAAGTTCTAGACCACTACAGCATCGACCATGCGGAAGTCGCGTGTGTACACGCGTTACGCGCGCGTGAAATTCTTGTTAATGCTTATAAAACAACTTTCCACGGGGTCAACCACCTCATGCTATACACCAAAATGATCAGAAAAAAGTGAAATTGAGCGCGAAATTCTGATCTAAACATTTAGTTTTCGCGCCATTTTGAGTTTGTTATTATCGAAAACGCGTTTTCCGCCCATAGTGCGCGGCGCCATACCGGCGCCCAACGGCGTCCTATTGCGAAAGCGTCTTCAGCATCGAAAGTTACCCATAGGCTTTCAGCGAATTCTATTTTTGACCTGTTCCAGACCTCTGTTGAGCCCTTGTTGATCCTAACTCAAACAGCGTCATATAAATCATTGTTCAACGAGCAATTGTATTACCATCGTCAAAAGTAGTAAATTTGACTCTACCATGTTCGCAGATGGACCGGCTTCACAGAGGAGGGCTCGCTGCGATGCGTTTCCGTTAGTTTAGCATTCTTCATACCCAAAACAGGTTGTAGAAGTAGGTTGTATGTGAACGTAACCAGTAATTAAATAAAATGCAGTACAATTCCGTGAGCTGCTTACTGCAATATCTACAAATAATAATTCAGGCCGGTAACGGCACTGCGAAGGTGCTCGTCATGGGCAATTCGTACGGCTACCGCGCCTTCCCCGTTCTGCATCGACTATTTGCCGGACGCTACGCGCAGATGCGGCTGTTCACGAGAAGCGGTGAGTTGTTTGCACACAGGAAGGTAAACGTGAATTTCAAAGTGCATCTATTTTTCAACAAAAAATACCATATTTTGGACGGTTAATACAATATGCATCATTTAAATTTCAGTTCGTGTCTTTCTCACAAAAGACCCCGAAAGCACCATGTTCGCTGCCATGGAGCGAATTGTGGTCGAGAAGTTTCAACCCGACATCACTTTCTTCATCGAAAAGTTAGTGGGCTTATTTCAGCCTCGCTGCAAGCTTACCAAAACCAGAATGGTTTTTTTTAAATCTTAGTTAAAACTTATAAAACTCATTACTTTGGCATGCACAATTACCGTAATTATGACGGAGACATTAAGAGTCTAGACAGGCTTGACGGTGTACAATGTGAGACCACGGTCTCGATATTACGCACCCCCCCTCCCCTGGAAAGAAAATGCACGAAATGAAGAGATAATGGCCTCTAATTCCGCAGTCTACTTGTGGGTATCTCATCCCAGAGTGTTCAGGGATTCCTTCGTTACGCTGACGCGGCCAATTTCGGGTCCCGTCGAGCAAGACCCCATCACCAAGCAGCTGCAGGCAGCAATTGACATATTGAGGTATTTAGTATTCCACATGTATTATTCAATTTTCCAAATATATTTTCCACCAGGATTAGAGATTTCATGTTAATTCGTCGTAGATGGTCGGTATAGTTTGCTGAAGATATAAGACGTCTTCAAAAAAAATTGTTTTTTTGGCGTTAAAGATGCGGATCGATTGGAAATTTTGAAAATTGGCGAAAAAAAGGCTTCTCGTGGAAGGATAATTTTGCAGCAACAATTCGGGTACGGTAGTCGTCGATCGGCAGTACTGCAAGACGCACTCCAAGGACGGGGTCGCGTACACGATCCAGAAGCAAATTCAGCAGGGCAACACTGATTTTGACGACCTGAGTGTGTCTAGAAAGGTGAGCTGGCGAGACTACCTGTGGTTAAGGTTGCTCATGAATTGCCTGCGCCTTGAATTATTTTTCTTCATAAAAGGTTATCAAATACAGACTTTAATAGAATCAAAATAAATACGGTACTTATGCTATTCCATGTGCAACGCGTATGGATGTTTGTACTCGCGTACATTTCGCGAGCACAAAAGGTGCACGATAAAAGTTATTTTTCTGCCACTACTATTGGCGGATTATTTTTCAGAAAGTTTTGATATAAACTTTGCGTGAAAAGAAAATAATGCATAATCAGGACTGCGAAACGGAGTTTGCCAACGAGCGCGCTCGCATGGCCACGATCAAGAACGAGAATGTGATCGTAAACAACGTACAGGCACAGCTGTGCCCCGGCGATCGGTGCTACTTGTGGGTGCTACGTGCCTATTATACTAAAACATTTACAAAACTTTACATGCTGAACTTGTTTGCGGCCTCGCAATGTTTTCTGCTTAACATTTCGAAATTGCAGTTACAATCGCGACAATCTGCATTCTTACTACGGCGATGGAGCGAGTCATCTAACGAGTGAAGGACTGTTGTGAGTATGATAGGATTCCTTGAGGAAGAGTAAATCTGATCTTAAAATAAAAGAATTATTAAATACCAACGTATCTGCAGGTTGCTCGAACAAAACTACACGGAGATCATCGAAGGCTTCCTTCTCCGACTGTCAACCAACTAGATCTCAATAGAGTGCGAAATGTGAGACCACGGTCTCTTCATTTCGCACACACTCTCGTCTATCGACCGGTCTAGAGAGTGTGTGAAATGAAGAGGTCGTGGTCTCACATTTCGCACTCTAGATCCCAATAGTTTTGTTTGTAAATTGTTGTTCGTCATTATCATTGCCAAACGAACGGGTTTCTCCATGTTGCCTTGTGTATTTGCTCGAAATTGCGAAAAGAATAGATAAACTATATTTATTTTTCATTATTTTATCTCCTCCTGTCACATTCTTGAGCACTGCGTAAATACCGAGGGCGAGTTCACAATTTGGCACAAAAATGGGTGAACGGGCAGAGACAAACTTCGATCTTATCAGGTTTACGTGTTTTTGTCTCTCTACTCGTCGTCTTCTCTTGTTGCATAGTCCGGCAATGATCACACGCGTGACAAGGGGCATTGTCTCACGGTAAACTATTGACTTGGGTGCTCCGCGTTCTCTTGTCGAAATGGGCATAGTTTTCTAGCATCTATTACCACTCCTAATTTAATTCGACCCATGTAGATTATGACAACTTCCCGTATGATGTTTCGCCCCAGCTTTTTTCCTAATTGTTCACGTTCTTTGCACATTTTGGGCATACGTTTGCTCGTTCAATATGTATTTTACTGCAACAATATTTGCTAAAGATATGCCCTCTCCTCCGATAGACCTATTTCCGCAGCAGATGTCTCTCGATAAGTCGCTTCCTCTCCTCTCCCGACGGACGATTTTTGCCGCGGCCATTGTTGTGTTGCTGCTCGCTATTCTGTTGCAGCAACCATTTCCAGAGCAGGTGATGATTAGACTTTTAAAAGTAACGGCAATGTCAATCAACAGAAGCAATTAGTATACTATTTGCTGCTAGTATCCGCTAGTTGACTCGAAAATCTTATTGTTCGTCACTAGACTTTGAAAAGTAATTGTTAAATTAGTTGCATAATAGGGAAATCGACACATTTAGCGAAAAGTAGAGCAAGAAATGAAGAGTGTCTGGAGAAAAGCAACTAGTTGCATCGTTACATTTCAAAATGTACTGACGATTGCGAATTAGACTGCAAAAGCTGATACAACTATATTTTGATTAGCAAACTCTCTTCACCGGACGGTGGGAAGTGAGAGTGTGCGAAATGAAGAGAAGAAGTGACCTCGCATTTCGCACTATACTGCACGCTGTCGTCTAATTGCTGACGAAATAAGTTATCCCATTCCCTAAAACAATCGTTTGGCACGAGAACGGGCTTGGTGAAAGCTGCTCTCATCTGGGGCAATCAAATTTTTTTTTGTAAATAGTTTAATCTATCACTCGGCTCAAATTCTTCCACTACATTCAAAATCAGTTTTACGTCATTTGTGAGCACCGGGAACGCCTATTCATGACAATAATTGTCCTTGCAGGTAGGCTCATCACGCCTCGACCGTATGGTGATGCGCGTGATGGAGATGGGCTTGCGACTCATCTACTACTACCCGGTGGGTCACGCTTTTATTATAATAATATTTTATCTACGCCCGAGGCGCCACATAAATTGAAATTTCACAGAAAATAAGAGTTCTCTGAATTGTACTTGGGGTGACGGCGGTAATATTTTTCAATAATATTTTGGACACCTAGCAAAAACATTAGAAATACTTTTTTTCTGTAAGTAGCTCTGAACCCATCTGTGGGGATAGTTAACTTCATTCAGTAATTCTTCCATTGTTTATTCCGTACACACTGAATATTTGTTAATCCGAAACGTGAATATATTGACTAATTCTCCGAGTGCTCAAGGAGCTACCTTCGATGTTGTAATGTGCGTTTAGACGGCACTGTGCCCGAATGCATACTGTATCCTCTATTGGACGCGCGGAGTGCTGGTGCCGTGTGTATGGTTCCTACCCCCTCTCTTCGACTACGACGGAAGTCTGCACATGAAGACTACACACTGGGACGGCGTCAGAGTATAGTAGCGGTTTTTGAACATGAAATATGTAATATTATCGGTTTCGCAACCAATTGTTTTCATGCATTACGTTTATCAGTTACGTGTTGCCATGTGACCATCGTCAGAGTAAACACACGTATCAGGTGCGTGTTTATCGCCCGCGTAAGAATGCCACGGAATCAGACGGCGCAATCATCTACATCCACGGGGGAGGATTCGTGCTGGGAAACACAGAAATGTGAATATCTCATATGCATGCGCCTTGTTTGATCATTAGACTGACGATTGGCATTTTGAAATGAATTACGTCAATACAGACAATTTCTGCCTAGTTTTTTACTTACCAGGTCAAACAACAGCCACGAACATTCTATGCTTTTGATGTATTTCAGTACATTGAGGGAATCGTGTTCATTGCATGTTCGAGCCCCTCACTCGACTAATGGCGAGAGAAATGAACACTCGCCTGCTCGTTTCCATCGATTACCGACTTTCACCAGAAACTGTGAGCGAAAAAAGCACACGTAATATTCCCATGGCTACAAAGGAATTATCTTCAGTTTCCGTTATAGATGAAAACTGGTAAAGGCGAAAATGATAAGAACAACGCGTTTCGATTCTTTTCCAGAACAGTTCGCTGTTTCGTTGTTATTCGTCCTTTGGTATACCACAACGGTTGTTTCAAGTGTCATCACCAGTTTCCATCTATTTCAGTTCTTCCCGAGTGCTCTGGAGGACTGCGAAAAGGTTCTGAACTATGTTTTCACGCACGGGCCTTCGATTTACGGCATTGATCCTAAAAAGGTCAGAATTACGTTTAGACGTCCACATTATATCATGCTCTAACAATATTTCAGTTTAATTTATTTCAAAACAAATTATCGCGCAAGTCTAATTACATATCCATAACTAGGGATGCCAAATGAAGAGCAATTTTGCAAATTTTGTCTCGCATAAAATAGTTGTAGTATGCAAATGAGGTATGAAAACATGTGAAGAGTTGATTCCAATCATTTCAAAATCTTATTAGGAATATTTATCACTGTTGATCTTGGGAAAAGAGCTACGTTCTTCATGTTTATAAACGACTCTTCATGAAGAGCCTGCGATTTTTCGTGGTTTTCGTGTTTACCAGTTCTCAAAACCTATCCTCATGCACAATCATCCCATACTTAGTTTCAAAAGTTTCGTATTGATGCCCAGAACAGATGAAAACATTGAGTTGGAGAATTAGTCGGAGTATATACGTTTTATAGATGATAAACCAATTCCCAGGGCTCTTCATTTGGCATCTCTATCCATAACAGCTTGTAAAACTTTAGAATGCCAAATGTGTGCTCGTATTCTGTTCTCTATACCTCGGCGTATCTCTTGTTTTTGAGACGATCTGTCGCCTCCCGTACTTTGATTATCAGCGGGACGTTTTTGATTATGATGTGTGATGTTTGTTGGCGAATTGTAGTTGCGTAAATTTGCAGATTGTCGTGATGGGGGACTCGGCAGGCGGAAATTTAGCCGCGGCCCTGTCGCAAAGACGAACAGCGAGCAAGGCAGAGCCCGCACTACTCGGACAGGTATTACAAATTCACAAACACTCATCCAAAATAATAAAAAGTTCCGTTGATAATCCGTGCTAAACAACAGATACGGCTGCGAGAGAGCATGGCAAAGTGAGAGACAGGTCGAGGTATAGAAAGAGAGTACACCACCAGTAGTCCATTTCATGAACGTATCATTTTAAAATTGTAATAGGCTGATGCTGATTCAGTAGCGCTTAGCGAACACATTTTTTTCCCATACTTGCGCAACACATTTCCGACATTGTTTCCTCAAAAAGATCGCTCGTACAGTGTCGCATCGGCCATGCCAGCATGGTATCGTCCATATACGTAAAGCCAAGGTTGTTGGGGGCGAAACGTGTGCAATATAGACGGTACAACGGTGGACGCACTGCAGGTGCTGCTGTATCCGTACCTGCAGCTGTCCGATCTGCAGACGTACTCGTATCGTCAATATAAGCGAGAATTGGACGGACTAGCGTTTGTGGGTAAGTAAATGCCTTGATTCTCTTTTCAGACATACCCACATGCCATAGAAATAGGTCCTGTAGGGGGCATAAATTCTGGGGTTGGAGGTGACCGTCATTTTTGGAGGTGATCATATGGTTCGGCATCCTTGGCCGCTTATTAAGTATTATTAATTAATGCTTAGACATTGGGTGATAGACATACAGCGTAGAAATGGATTTCCTTCGATGGGTCTTTGCCCGCAAGCTGCTTGTAATGGAGCGCTTCTGCGAGCGTTAAGCTGAGATTTGCAGACCCGGCCACAGCTTCCTACTACTTGCTGTGGGCTGCGGGCATCGACGTCTACGCGCATCCCGAGTACGCACGAGCGGCGCTCACCAATGGACATGTGAATGAAGAAGCCAGAAGACTGAGGGACGAGGTACGGTAGATATCGATTGATGCAAGGTGTAAAAGAAGAAAAAAATGGTCAAGTACTTTACGTTCCTAAGTTGCTTTCCTCATGAAGACGATACGAAACAATTGAGTATATAGCTAAGAACCTCTTTTTTCAGTTGATGGACTATTCCGAACTGCCGTTTGAATTCCGAAACGATGTCAACGGCACGGACCTGCCGCTGCCGGTGGAACCTAACGAGGCTCTGATGGTACCGTAGGCAACCACATATCGCCCTGTTTTACATGAATACAGTGAACTCCCAGGCGCACTATTGGAAATCACGTGCCGCGACACCTAAAATCTACGGGATCATTGAAATCCTTATGCAATAGTCCCGTGCAGGCTGAAATCGGTCCTATCTTGGTCAATCCCGACTTCGCTCCTCTGATGCGGCGAGATCTGTCTAATCTGCCTTCTGCACTTGTCGTTACTTGCGAGTACGACTTTCTGAGAGACGACGGGGCGGTCTACGCACAGCGATTGAAAAAGGCCGGGGTGAGTTCGCCTGGCCGATGCCACATTTATTGAAGATGTTGTATTATTTAGAGAGGTGAAAACTCTCCTGACTACATACGCCCTCTTGAACGGAAAAGTCGCGACAGCGTGCGTAAAGTGGAGAGGGTTTTTTTGCGCCTGAAAACTGCGCCTAGGATATTTACAATGAATGAAGCATTGATTACGCCAGTTTGAAATATCTCCAAAAGTCTAATAAGATCGAGCAAATCATAATAAGTTATATCGTCATTAACGAAATGAGAATTTCAATGGGAAATCCGCATTTGCTTATCTATATGACGCTGTCCGCGATAGATTCCACAAATCTCCAACAGGGCTCCGCACAGCTAAAAGTTGAAATGCCTCCCAAGCATGCCCCTAGGGGTAGTTTTCGATGCTGAACAACGTGGCGTCTTTCATTTTTCATGAATTTGACTTTTGGCGCCAAAACGGCGCCGCGCCAGAATACAGTGAAATCATTTTTTCTAATATTTCTCCCTTAGCTTTGCAGATAGAGCGTTGAAATCTCACGTGGACTGCCAGAATTTGATGGCGAATCTCGCTAGTAATTCATTTGTCGTTAATTAGCTTAATTAGCCCGTAATTAAGCGTTTTTGACCCGTTAAAGTGTGAACGTCGTGACATAGCTCATTCGAACCGCCGTGAGACACTGATTCTAGCGATACATTTATGTGGCATACGTACCTACGCAACTATGTTTTTAGATCCTTTTTTTGATCTGAAACAATTAGTAAAAGGTGTTTTTGTGTATGATAAGGTGAAATAACATTTTTAAGTGCTATTTATCACAAAAGAAAACCACACTACACTTTATCATTACAAATTTTCAGATTTTATTTTCTGGCAAAATGAGCCGCCACGGAGGGGATCCGAACCCACGTGAATCGGGTAATAGAAAAACGAAAACTTTATGTTGGAAATGCAAATTCTAGAGTGGAAAACTAATTTTGCGCTATCATATTCAAGTCATTGCTTTAAAAACATCTGTTATCCACCTTTTTTCATTATAATGATCTCAAAAACGTAGTTGCGTAGGTACGTTTGCCACATAAATGTATACCTAGAATCAGCGTCTCACGGCGGTTCGAATGAGCTATGTCACGACGTTCACACTTTAACGGGTCAAAACCGCTTAATTACGGGCTAATTAAGCTAATAGCGAGATTCGCCATCAAATTCTGGAAGTACACGTGAGATTTCGACGCTCTATCTGCAAAGCTAAGGGAGAAATATTAGAAAAAGTAATTTCACTGTATTCTGGCGCGGCGCCGTTTTGGCGCCAAAAGTCAAATTAATGAAAAATGAAAGACGCCACGTTGTTCAGCATCGAAAACTACCCCTAGAGGCATGTTTGGGAGACATTTCAATTTTTAGCTGTGCGGGACTTTTGTTGAATCTATCGCGGACAGCGTCATATATCGTGCCTATTTTGTACTCGCGCATTTAAGGTGCCCACCCGTTGGTCGCACTACAAGAATGGCGTTCACGGAATGCTGAACTTTCCCGACTTTCTGCAGATAACGCAAGTGCGTAGTCAATGTCTATCGATCTGATTATTCGATATTCAACGCAAGTGATTATCGAACAAGATTATTCAGCGAAGTGATTGTTCTCAGATAAAAGTGTCTAATAGCAGTACACAAAGTTAAAATGCTCACTTAACCGTGAGTTAAAGGGACTAGGAATAGGAGCAAGTTTACAGGAAGTCCTGATCCTGGATTTTTTTTCTGATTTCATGTACTCATCTATTTTTTAGGAGCTCGTGGGCGAGATCCGAGATTGGACGATGCAGTTGATGCGAGAGGCGGCTGTGACATGACCAGTCTTTCCCCAAACGTGATTCCATCAACCGTGACGGAAATATAGCTAGTGTAAATGATCATTGTTTGCTGTTTTCGTAGATTTCCCGAATGCGTTTACTGTGTCCATGCACTTTTCATGTACAGTGATGAGCAAAGGGTAAACATATTCTTGCGTGCGAACAAATATGCAAATTTAAAATAAATTCAATCTTGAGAAAAATAGAGGCAATAGTGAGGTCACATTTGTTTATTCTTGATTAGGCTCGTTCGCCAAATTCGATACACGTGTTTTCGAATTCGCCTCGGTTGAAGTGGACTGCTTCATGCGAAGAACGTATGCGAGAGACACCATGCCCTTGAAATGAGTATAATGAACGACGATTGTAACATTTAATACGGAACGTGCATCATAGCTATGACGAGTCATACCGAGGGAGTATAAAGGCGAGATAAAATGCAATATCCGGAATATGACAAAAGTACTCGAACCCTGGCGGATGTGTTATTCTAAAGTGATGTGCTACCTGCACTATCGGCACGGACCAGCATGAAAATGTGAGAGCGAGCGTGTATCGGTCCATTGCGAAGCCGGATACGATCGCTGTGAGGAAGATGCCAACTGGAATAGACATCACGACGAGCGGCAGCTGTCCCTGATTATATGAGTAGGTTGTACTCCGTAATTCTCGTCATTGTTGAATTAACTTGATTCTTCTATGTATGGCCAAGAGAGGGACGAGAACCCTGATTATATTAGTTCAAATATTCGTGTTCACAACAATGTCAAGACAGATTTCCACAAGACTATGAACGTTTAAAACATGAGCTGCAAATTCATCCAGGGTTCCACTATGGAAACATGTAGTAGCTAAAAAAGTACCTGATTCGGCTTCCTGCAATAGTCATCAGTTAAGCTAAAGTTGTTCCATCTCACGACTTAGCCGTTGCACGCTCCTAAGCTAAATGGCGCAAATAACGTCGCTCACCTGCATTAACAGCATGATCAGGAAGGATCGGTGCAGGGCGAGCGTTTTCGGCGAAAGCTGCGCGCCGAAAGCTTTGATTGTGCGGTAAATGCGCACGCAGCACCAGATAAAGACGCCGTACGCGATAGAACACGACGGAACGACGGCCAGAGCTGCGAAACGAGCGGCGGATTTGTTCTGAATTGGAAACCGACTAAACTTTGTTTACAATCGAGTAACTTAAAAAAATTTTAATTATGCTAAACAACTTTTTAAATGTACCAAACGCGTGCTCTTTCAACAATAAGAAAGAGGGAAAAATTGAAACACTCACGCTCTGCGGCGTGGGAAAAAGCAGCGCTCCATAGACAACGAAAGAATCGGTTTTGTTCAGATGATGAACATATCTTGTGATACCCGCAAACTGCTCCACTTGGATGAGAGGTTCATGAAACTGTGTGTAGTCCGGCTGTAAAGAAGTACACGTAAGGGAAGACAGGAAGACATTACAGTAAAACAATAAATTTATACCATCGAAGAAGCGACCAGAAGCATGCAAGCAAAATAAGCTATAAATAGTCGTTTTCCATTGGATAAGTGTGCTCTGCAAAAGTAATTAGACTTCCTCCATGCTTCCTTTACTGATTTGTTTGTATACTATATAAGAGCTGCTCACGTTATTCAATTTATTGTTAGTTGCTTCACATGTTCACACGGAAATTCGCAAAATCATTCGGTCAATATGCATTCGTTTTGCTGCTACATGTGACTTGTTTGCACAAACATTTTTATTTTTATTATATGCCACTAAAATGGCGCATGAAGTTCACTTGCAAAGAGCCAGATATTGCAGTATGGACGAGGCTGGTATGAGTTCCCACATGCCAAAACCGAGCACCATCATGGCGATAAGTATGGCATCGCTGATTTCCTGGAATATTGATCAGTGGTTTTTGGGAAGAAGAAAAAACATTATCAAATTTCTCAAACTTTCCACGTCGATCGGATGACGGAAGACTTACTCAATAAAGTACTGTGTTGTTCCCCGTAATGTTCCGATTGATCCCAGGAACACTCGGAAACATCACCAGAATCAATTGGAAAACGACAAGCACCAGGAACATTACCAGAAGCAAACAAAACTTGAGTTTGTTGTTCACTAACCTGATGAAGGACAGTATTAATGCCGTAGAATACAAAGAGGTACGAGTCATAGTGGAACAGATGAGTCTGAGAGCAAAATAATGAACACAATATTGTGTCACTAACTATTGAAATAGACTACACAGAGAGAGGCACTTGTTCGAGAGTTCGCGCTCTGAGCACACTTACCAGTAGAGTGCGAAATGTGAGACCACGGTCTCTTCATTTCGCGCACTCTCTCACCTACCGACCGGTCGAGAGAGTGCGTGAAATGAAGAGAGTGTGGTCTCACATTTCGAAATCTGCATACCAGTGTGGTGAGACCGATGAGCGCGGACAAGAGCGCGTCGTGAACGGTAGATACCGTAATAGCAACACGGTACGTAGAGGAGCCGGCGGATACTCTGCGTTGCCGCAGTAGCAAAACCGCCGTAAGATTGAGCAGAAATCCCAAAATTCCTTTAAAAATGCAGATTGGAAAATAAATTAATGTACAAAAGAATACGTAATAAACCTTCAACGCCAATTATAATTCGGCAAAGCAGCGGCAAGAAAGAAGCCATTCGATCGACGAATGTGAACAATGAGGAGGAGATGACGTCACTGACCGTTGAGAATGATATAATCGTCCGAAACAGCTTGAGTTATTATTAAAACAGTATTTGAATAGGGTAATAGCAAATATCGTTAAGCAACAAAGAAGGCGGATTTAGAATCGTGGAACAGAAAGTGTGTGAAAAAGGAAGGTAATCACTTTTTTCCTTCACTTTTTCTTAGTATTCTTGCTTCTTCGTTACCAATATTTGTTTTGAGATATCATGATAAGACAAGATATTCATACCACAGACAATTATGGGTGGATGGGAGTGCAAAGTGAAGGGAAGGACTATTATATATGAATTGCACGTTGCTAGATGCCAGTTTATGCTCCCTTGGTTCAATTACCCAAGATTTTTTTGGTTCGTCAAATCAATGAAAACAACGCTATTGATATGTGATTTCATTTGAGGTGCCCACCCTATGCTCGCACTATAAAAAATGGCGTACATGTCATGTTGAATCTCCCCGACTATCTGCAGATTACGCAAGTACGTAATGGTAGTCAATGTTTATCGATATATTTATCCAACCTTCAAAGCAAGGAATTGTCGAATAAGCACTGTTCTTCAAAATAACGGTAGTACGAGAGCATCACAGATACAAGACTGGACGATGCAGTTGATGCGAGAGACGGCCGTGGCATGAGAAGCCGACCGAGAAGAGGGATTCTACTAGGATCTACCACATTCTGATGGCGGAAGCGTAGTTTTATGGAGTGCATTTAACGTGCCCATGCAATTTTGTCACAATTATTGTCCCAATAAATAAAACGGAGCGATCAGCGTTCGTGTATACATAATCCTATTCGCGAATAGCAAAGAGTTATTCGCGAATAGAATAATTCCAAATAACAACACTAATGCTCATCGAGCAGACAAAGTTGAGGTTTCTATTCTCAATCTCGATTGTGTTCTTTCGCCAACGTCGACACGCGTCTTTTCGAATTCGTCGTTAGAAGTGGACTCGTTCATGCGAAGAACGTAGACAAGCGATACCATGCCCTTGAAATGCGTAAAATCTGTTGAGCTAAGGTTAGAAACAATAAAAAAAAACATGTTGCAGCTGGCTTACCGGCTTGCCCCCAGCTAGCGTGGTAGCTTGCTACTGTAAAATCGCTTGACATGGAACACTTTTACGTTTACCTTTTACATGTCATGCTGGTTCCTGCCTAACTACACAGAGCGGCAAGTTTGCTAGGAAAACGGTTTGCCAAGGTTTCGATTCTTGGAAAAGGTTTGTGAGTGAGGAGAGTGGCAAACTTTTTCCAAGAAACGAAACCTTAGCAAAGCGTTTTCATAGAAACTTGTTTTCAGTGTATTGGTGCAGCTGAAATACGATGCAACAACCAGAGAACGGGTAAGTAAAAAAAAAGAATTACACCCTTTTTTATGTTGTACTTTAAAAAAATAAAAAAAAATAAAAATAATGTTTTACCTGCACTACAGGCACCGCCCAAGCGGAGAAGGTGAGGACCAACGAGTATCGGTCCATTGCAATTCCGGATATGATAGCTGTGAAGAAGACGCCAATGGGAACGGAAATAACGATAAGCGGAAGCAGTCCCTGAATGCCTTTTTTGAATATATTTTGATATTATTTTTGCTTCTTAGTTTCCACATTCAATTATACATATACTCAACAGTGGATAAGCATATTCAAGTCCGATTTTCCTAACGGTCTATGTATACTTAGCCCCCGCAGTCTCCGCCCAAATCAATCGGGCCCTCAATCGCGAATAGTCGAGCGGGGTGAAGCACAAGCTGAATTCTAAGAGCTATGAGACGTGCTCGGGCTTGTTTTGTAGCTCTCGAGAAGCTCTATCGATCGCGCCCAGGCCCATGATGCTACGACAAGTTTGTGATGTTAAAATACTGCGAAAACAAACTCAAAAACGTCAGAAATGGTTTTAGGAGTGATTCCACACCTCTCGGCCTTCAAGCATTATATTCTTCATATTTTTAAACGATTTTTAGAAACAAAAACGGAATCAATATTTTCGGTTTCGAATTGTGCTTTCGTTTGCAAAAATAAGTAGTGAAAACGAGAGTTTTAAGAGTACGAGAGTATCAAAATTCCGCTTTACTGTAAATAGCAATGGTTTTGGCAAAAGAGGAATCGAACTTGCAACGTACTGCGCCCGAGGCGCGCGCTTAACCACTGCGCTATGGGTGTGAAATCTCGTTCGACTCTCCCACGCGCTAAGTTCTTGCCCTCTCACCGCGCGTCGACTATCGCAATCGTCGCAATTCAGATGCCGTTGCACTCTCCACATCTTCATAATCTACTTTTGTTCTGGTATACCTTCGAAATGTCTCCTATCACCTGAGTTATGCACCTAGAAAGATGGACGATTAGGCTCCGCCCACTTCCCCTCCTCTCTCTTCTTTCCCCCCTCATAACTACAGTGGAAGCGCGAGTGGTTTTGGAGCTGTAACTCGGCTCAAAAATGAGATATCGACCTAAATCCAAAAGAATGTTCTTATTCAGACATCTAGCAACATGGTAACACTAAATTTCACCCCTCTAAGTGAATTCTGCTGACCACGTTGTGGCCCCTATGTATACTTGAACAAAATGATTCGTTGTTATCATTTCATCATTTTAAAGAATCATTTTTCTTAAGGTGACCCATGAATACGGAGATCAGCATAATTCCGATATCTGAGTTGGAGAGGACAGTACAAATTGTGTCACCTGCATCATGAGCATCAGCAAGAAGGCGCGGTGCAAGGCGAGCGTTCGCTGTGAGAGTTGCTGCACACCGAATGCTTTGATAGAGCGTTGAATGCGCACGCAGCACCAGACGAAGATACCGTAGGCGACGGAATACGTAGGAACGATTGCAAAACCAGCGACGCGAGCCGCGGATTTGTTCTGAAATGAATACGACTCCTCCCTGCATCGAGCGGATGGGTGCCACCATATGTTTACATTCATGTTACGTTTAAAGTTTTTTTTTGTTGCAGAAAGCATATAGTGAAGACACGTTCCGCAAGGGTCTCTAATAGAGATGATCAGTTGAAATATGTTTTTGCCTAAAATAATGTCGAACAAAGGTTCCGTTCCGTTTCGTTCCGGTTCAATCCTTTGTTCTCCATTGTTCTCCCCCCATTCTGGCTTTTCGACCACCTCTAGTCTCTTTCAAACTGAGCCATGCTTACACTCTGCGGCGAAGGGAAAAGTAGAGCTCCGTAAACGACAAACAAATCGTTGCTGCCCAATTCGTGAACTTCTTTGGTGATTCGTGAGAACTGCTCCACTTGACTGGGAGGTTCGAGAAACTGTGTGTACTGCGGCTGCAAGATACAATGCACTTTTTGGAAACCAGAAAGTAGAGTGCGAAATGTGAGACCACGGTCTCTTCATTTCGCACACTCTATCGTCTATCGACCGGTCTAGAGAGTGTGCGAAATGACGAGGCCGTGGTCTCACATTGCGCACTCTACCAGAAAGGGTGCAATAATGCGGAGATTAGTAGTATTCATACGATGACAGGAACGGCCAGAAGTGCGCACAAAAAATATGCGATGAACAATCGTTTGCCATTGGATAAGTGCGCCCTGCAAAAGCAGGGCCTTCACAATTGCATTTCCATTACAGATTAGTTCGTATTTCAACGTTTCTGGCTATACTCATATTGAGCCAATTGCTATTTCCTTGAAACCCCCTCACAATAAATCGGAAAGCTATCTGCTGCGTAAATTTTCTTGCTACGCGGGATAAGTATGCACACTTTGAGGTGTATACACTACAGTGCGAAATGTGAGACCACGGTCTCTTCATTTCGCACACTCTCTAGACCGGTCGATAGGCGAGAGAGTGTGCGAAATGAAGATACCGTGGTCTCACATTTCGCACTCTAGTATACACCACTAATAGATGTAATTCATGATGCTCACTTGCAAAGCGCCAGATATTGCAATATACACGAGGCAGGTGTCAGTTCCCAAATTCCAAAAACGAGAGCCATCATTGCAACAAGGATAGCATCGCTGACTTCCTGGAACAATCATGAGTGTTTTTGACTGGGGAATAAGTGTCAGATACGTTTTTAGAAATGTATACGCTTATCGGCTCACAAAACAAAAAAAGTTAATGTTTTGATCCGATTGTTCCTGGAAGTACTTGGCCGGACGTTCCCGGGAACAATCGAAACATTGTTTTGGAAAAAAACACGAGAAACGATCGGAACAAATAGCACAAATTGCAACACTGGAAACATTCCATGGAACAGACAATACTTGAGTATGTGGTACATTTTTTACCTGTTGCACTACAGTATTGATTCCGTAAAATATAAACAAGTATGAGTCGTAGTGGAAGATATGCGTCTGAGCAAAGTTTTTGAATTCATGTTTCAAATATCTTCAGACGATTGAAGCGAAATACACACTGACCAGTGTGGAGAACGCGGTTAGCGCGGATAAGAGTGCTCCGTGTACGGTAGATACCGTAATGGCGACACGGTAAGTGGGAGAACCGGCACTCATTCTGCGATGCTGTAGTATCGAAACCGCCGTAAGGTTGATCAGACATCCCAAGCTTCCTTCAAAAGACTTTTTTTGATGTGGAAAAAAATGAGCCCGTTTGCCATATCATCGATTAAAGCGATGACAGTAGAAAAATAAATCGAGGTCGACGGAGAACATCGGTTTAGGTGCTGATTTCGATGGAGCGTATGTCATGCTAAGCAAATCGATCTCCAATCTGTTATTTAAATTAACTGCTCAATTAGCATGCGTGTTCTCTCTCATTTTGCACTCTCATACGCCGCTCGTGCAGTCAAATGAAAAATGAGACTGTGATCGGATGTAAATTGACGATTCCTATCGTCAAATAGCTGCTTTACACACGGATCAACTCATTTAGAAATAGGGACGGGCAAGTGATTTTTAGCAGTACTACCTTCGATGCCGTTGGGTTGAAAAAACCGTATACCACAGTTGTCAATTTCGCAATCACTTTTCCCGTATTTCGGCAGTCTATTTCGAAAACTTATCAATGTTATTGGATCGAGAATCATCAAAAGAATGGACAAAGCACGCGGTATTCACGGAACACTCTACAGAAACATAAATAAACGACTTCGAATATTGATGAATTTCAATTTATCGAGTTGAAGGCTAATTTCTTCAGGATCGGTAGAGTTCGCAGTGAAAAAAATGCAAATCAAATTAGAAAATCGATTGGAGCTGCCGATTTTGAGAAAGAATTCGACAAAGTTTCGCATTTTATAACGGCAAATTCGCTTTACTCGCATTTTCTCAAAATCCGCGGCGTGTTCACTCGAATACTTTTATTATGATGTGAATTATCGAATGTTTGAGCAATGTTGAGAAAACAAACAGTGAACACGCCGCGGATTTCGAGTAATCGATCTTCGAAAATAGCTAAATGGAGGGTTACTGTAGCCCAGTTCCATCAATCAATATTTATTCGGTCTGCAACTTTTGATAGCGTACCTCTTCTTTGCATAATTTATTTTCCATTTATTAAAGCACACTGAATGCAGAAATAAGCAGATAAAACTGTTCATAACAAGTAAACTGTTTTTCAGTTTGCGATAGACGTGATTAAAACGTGACACAGTCACTGCTCCACTTGAACCAATGACGTCGCGCAACTAGTCACTCTTTTCAATCATTTTTCTTTTTAATTAGACTTAATTAGCTAAAATGAAGTTGATAAGTCGAAATGCGGTAGAATAAGCTATCGAATGATCATACTCTTGTAATTTATTTCATTCATCGATGTGCAACCCGCCCGTCCCTATTTAGAAATTCATAACTCTGTTTACGGGAGGTCAACAGCGTTCAAATTTAAGAGGAAGTACGATGTTGTGTTCTCCTCATCCTTATTCAATACCAGGCCTCTCTTTTGAGTATAACATGGGGAAATAGAAAAATTATGCATGATTAACACGGAAAATCGATATGCATATCATGAAATACTCACCACCGTAATCAGCACCCTCAAATATCTAGGTCGGCTTCATTAAACGCCTCAAGAGTAAGAAATATACCTTCAATTCTTATTAGAATTCGGCAAAGCAGAGGCCAGAGAGATGCCATTCAATATACGATAATGAGTGAAGATGATTATTTATGACGTTTCTGTCATTAGAATTTTTTTTAATATTTAACGAGTAATTAATAATTTATCGGCTATTCTTTTGCGCTGGCATGGTTAGGGAGCCAATGAATAGTGCAGTCAGATCTCATGCATGACTTTACAACAAAATATAATATGTATGATAATATATACATTAATAGAGAACACAACAAAGTTACACTTCATCAGAGGAGAGTTTTTCGCAAGATCTAATTAAGCAATAACAAAGAGCAACAAAGTAAGCGGATTTAGAATTGTGGAAAAAAATACATGAAAAATTGAATGTATATTTTTCCTGCTTCTACCGTTATCGGTTCTGGGAGAATGAATATTATCCATGATAATTGGATGCGGACAGATGAAAACAGTAGACAAAACGAGACTCAGCCGTTTCTGAGATAATCTGCAATTTTATTATTATTTTATTATTATTTTATTATTATTATTTTATTATTATTATTATTTTACGCCTTGCCAAAATGGCTCGTTACGGCCACTGCCGAAATACACGCGGCGCGTTTTGAAATCCCTCCCATGGCCCCGCCGTGATGTCCGTTTGAAATTGCGTTTACTTATTCCAGATATTCTCTAGAACCATATTCATTTGGAATTCCCTCCCCTCCCTCTCGGTTGATTTATCCCGAGGTTCATTTCGTAGATATATTCGTTCCCAACCAAATTTTTTCCCCGAATTAAGAATTGGCTTTGACCCCTCTACCAATACCCTTGCTGCCGAGCATAAAACCGATTCGACTACGTCGACGATTCGACTACGTTTCTTGCCCCCATTCACAGTTAATTTTTCTGTATGCGATACTCTGACGGAATAAACAATGAATTAATGAACATTTCTCCTCTTTTCTGTTGCTTGAACGAATTAGTAATGTTAAATTAGCTAACACCAATTATAATTTTCTGCGACTTTCTGCCAGACTACGGAAAGCTGTACGCGCAGCGATTGAGGAAAGCCGGGGTATGCTCTCCTGGTTTAATTACCCAACTTTGCTTTATTTTCAACTATCTAATTCGTCAAAAAGTGATCAGCTATAATATCTTGTTCCCCGGGGCATTTTAGGTGCCAACAACAACATTTCCCCGCCTATCTGCAGATTACGCAAATCGGTAACGGTAGCTAATGTCTATCGATATTCAATCTTCAAAACAAACACAAAAAAAGCTTTCGAGTGGTTTTTTTCTGAAATCGATTAAATTGAATATTATGCAAATTCGCATGCATGTCGGAAAACAATTCACATAGATCGGAAGAATATTGAAAACGGACCATAGCTACAAGAGAAAAGTTTTCATAGAAATTGCATTGAAGCATCTATAACCGGACTCAAAGTTGGAAGGCTGCACTGTACAGTAGCAGCATGTCGCCAAAGAATGACTCGTAAACCATAGCAGTATTCATTGTCAGGAGCCTTTGATAGACCCAGGAGAATACGAAATTGCATAAAAAACAAGTAGAAAAATTGGTCCTTGCCGACCTTACTTCTTGTCGGCAGCCTCTGGCCTCAGCCGCGAGCCTCTGGCGTGTCGCGTGTTATACACTCGTGTCTATATTCAATTGCGAATCGAAGAAATGTACATTCACTGAACCTTTATCTAGTGTGAGCAATAACATTTTTTTTTCAGTTTACCCTGTTCTTAGGAAAAGGCAGCTTTTCAATAGCCTGCTTCACGGTGGGAACTCGGTCATGCCGCAGGTCTCGTACTGACTGCAGAGTGACTGGTTAGACGAAGCCACCTGAACAACGACAATAAAGAATTACTCGGAATTCGCATTATGGCCTTTTAAGTTATGCACTACGGCATCGATGAAACAGCTGAAGGGGTGCATATAACACTGCATCGACATATCTGCTTAGAAACGGCAGGACATGCTTCGGAGAACAGTGCAAAGTTGAATGAAAACAATCATCATCACCTTATAACCGTGCTTCGGTAGACGTCGTTGAGTGCTATGATCAACAGAGAATGAACGATCGAGTGGGCCATGTGTGCGCAGAACACAAGACAATTCATCCCTGTCAATGACAAATTGATGATGACGATGCTGGTCCAATATTGCCAATGCATTGCCATTGACATGCAAAGTGGAGACTAGTGTTGACCACACGAAATAACATTTGCTCGAGTAGAGAATTCACATGATTCCAAACATACAGACCAGGGTTGGAGCGAGAGAGTGTGCAAAAGTGAGAGGGTCTCTCTCGATTTCACACGCTCTCTCACTCCAAAGGCCTTTCTGGAAGGTTGACCGGGCGGTGGAATGATGTGAATTGTTCCGAAACGCGTTGTTCTTTTTGTTTCGACTTCTCGACCGGTCAACACTAGAGTGGAGAGAGCGTCGATTGTGATTCTGCGATCGACTGACTGATGGTGAATGCGCCGGTCGTCACGGAGTACGCAGAAAATGTGATAGGAACGCCGACTAGAGCGGCAGGGATAATCGTCTAAAATGAGCACAATTGTGGCAGAATGTGGCATATCACGCCTGTCACGTATTGAGACAAATCGAAGAGGGCCTGGTACAATTTGTGACCCCCTCTTTTTCTATTTTTTTTGTTGAATTTACTCCTTTTTCGATCCTTACGTGACAGGCGTGATATATCGCTATCGAATTTTCGATTACATTTTTCATCCCTCCCGCCGATGTGAATTATTATTTGTCTTGCCTGAATTATGAGACGTTCGATGAGAGTTTTCTGAATCGTTCGCGTACGTTCACTCATCAAATTCGCCTGCGTTGAGTATTTATTTTCTGTCATAGGAATATATTCATATATATTTTAATATTGTTATAAATATTATATTTATATTTAATATTATTTTAATATTATATTTTAATATTATTATATTTTAATATTCATATATATTTTAATATTATTTTCTGTCATAGGAATATAGAATAGGAATATATACGTCTTCGAATCTAGACGGCTAGGCTACCGAGCGTTAACAGTTTAATGTGCCGTTACCCTGCCTCTGACCGAAGTGTATACATGTAAAGATCGCCCTTGCCCTGCCTTACTATACTTTACAAGACTACTTCCACTTGCATTTTTTGAATACATTTTTTTCGCGTAGACTTTTAGTATATCGTTTTTTTTCGTAGTATTAGTTCCATTAGACCACCATTGGTTGCAACTAGGGTTGCCCGTTCGGCGTCGGTTTCGGTAATACGGCGTCTCTTTTTCTCTGGTTCTCTCCCCTTTATCAGCCGTATTACCGATCTCTCGCTGAGAAGGTCGTAATACGAAAACTGAACTTGCATCCCTAGTTGCAACACTATTCACTCACATTCTGTACAAGCTTCTGTAGCGTCTGGACAGCAAGCACAGCCATCGAAAACACAATTAGTGCATTAGCCTGCATTTTTGAAACATCTGTCGGTGATAAGAGCTAGTCTGCCATCTGGTCCGTTCAGTACTTCCACCCACCATGCAGTTTTAAACGGTTTAACAAAGATTTAAAAAAACTGAACTGCACCCCACTCTATCGAAACCTTTGCGTTGGATGACTATTTTGGTGTTGAGGAAGAACCGAGTCAACTTGTTTCTGAGTAAACTCTATTCATTGCCGAGAAGGCTCAAAGAACATGATCATTGAAAGACAGAAAAGATTAGTGCTCAGACCGGGATTCGAACCTTTCGGGATTCTTTTATGTCTTTCAATGAAGAACCGAGTGTGACTATTCTAACAACAACCGACCAGAACTGCTATCACCACAGCGATCGTCCATTTATTGCCTGCCGCCCGGAAGGAAACAACCGACACGTTGGTCGCGAAAATGCATCCCATTTCAGGGTGGTCCTGAATGCAATTCAGGCGTTATTTCTTCACTTACAATTCGTACTTTCTGGGTATGTCATATCCTGCTCATAGAGGACGCAACATTTAATTTATTGATCGTACACAACAATGGTGCGAGAACATGTACACAAATGAAAAATTTGATGCTCTCAAAGGAAGGAGAAAACGTCTCCAGAGTACTTAGGAGATTTACCGCTCTATGTATCCTCGTCTGAGACGGTCCTATGGTATACTAATTTACAGCCTGAATCCATGCATGATCCATTTAATTTTACAATTACCTAAGGCAAAGGCTCGGTCTGCCTACTTTTCTGTTTTAAAAAAAGAGCCTGCCAACAGGCCCGCTGATAAAATTTTGCTGACCTCATTTAATAATAAGCTCTCACCGTGCACACACTTGTGTCCGCGTTGTGTGCGATGTGGGATAAGGCGAGTGCGGGTAGGGAACCAATGAACATGCATACGACCGTCATCACGCGACTTCGAAGAGCCGCAGAGGATCGCTGCAAATCTTGCATGTCGCAATGAAAGTGTGTGTGTGTTTGTGTGTGTTTTTTTGTCTGTTAGCAATGTTATATTTCCATTTCGCGCTAAAGCACCAATCAGAGAGCTCACCCGTTCTGGACGTGTGATATAGTGCACGGCCTCATAGCGATGGTAGAAGCACAGCACCAGCGAGGCGCCCGCACAACCGACGCAAGCGATGAATGCAACCTGCAGGAGGACAGGATCAATATGCAGAATTTTCCATGCCACATCACTGCTTTCACATCAGTGCCTACAATTACAATATTGCAATATTTATATTACACTAATTCACTTACAGGCAAGTACACATGCTAGCTGTCTGTTCAGATGATTTATCCAGGTACATATAGGGAATAAAGAGGGAGCGGATGACGTAATCGTAGTCGCGAAAAGTAGGAAGGAATTGGAAAGAATGTTGCGGAAACTAATCAAAGCTAGTGAAGAAGTTGGCCTACAAGTACATCCAGGAAAGACGAAATTGATGACTGAAGACGAGAACAACCGGCGATCGATAGTTGTAGAGGGACAGAAATTTGAATACGAAGGAGGAGGGAAATACTTGGGACGGTGGATTTCACTTCCTATGGACAATGGCAAAGAACTGAAGAGAAGGATACAAGGAGGATGGAATGCATGGTCAAAGATCAGTGACTTGCTACGACATCCCCTCGTGAGTGCTGCCTCAAAGAGAAGAGCATTTGATGCGTGTATCATGCCTGCAGTACTATACGGATGCGAAGTTTGGTCCATGCGAGAATCAGACAAGGAAGCGTTAGCTATTGCACAGAGAAAGATGGAGAGAAGAATGATGAGATTGATTTGGTCGGATAAATGGACGAATGAACGATTGCGGCTCGCTACGGGAGTGAAGGATTGGGTGATGGAAGCAGAAAGAAGAAAGTTCAAATGGGCCCACAAAATCAGGAGCCTAGAAGAAGATCGGTGGGCGCGTCGATCAACTGTGTGGACACCATATGATTACGCAAACGAACGTTCAAGAGGACGACCGAAGGAAAGATGGAGAAACGAATTGAAAAGGAGAATCGGAACTGATTGGTGGAGCATTAGCAACGAAGAATGGAAAATAAGACTTTCCTGAATCAGCGCCCCTAAAGCGATACTGATAAATATTATTATTATTATTATTATATAGGGAGTAGAGTGCGAAATGTGAGACCACGTCCTCTTCATTTTACACACTCTCTAGACCGGTCGATAGAAGAGAGAGTGTGCGAAATGAAGAGGCCGTGGTTTCACATTTCGCACTCTAATAGGGAGGATATCTAGTTTTTGACCGATCATTTGACACGGATTCGAATGGACGATCATTTACAGATGCTGATCCTAGATTGCTAGCTCGTGAGGAAATAAAGAGCAATTATGTACCCATATTTCAATCTCTGCCGTTATTACAATTTTGAAATGATATATTCATGAAATGGACTAATGTTGCGTGTACTGGTCTGATGTTGTTTAGGAGCGGAACGTTTTATTGTTTTGGACGAGTGTTAGTGATTTTCTAATACACTCACTCACTCACCACCGGTATGGTGGGACCACCTCCAAGCCGGCAGAAGATGCCGTAGCAGAGAACACCAGGGATGGGAAAGAGAGGAAGGGGAAGGAGAAGGAAGCAAACAACAGCGTCCACTGCCACAACCCACATCTGGATGAGAAATTTTATATGAAGGCAACATGCACACAGAAAAAAAGGTCTTATATGCGGCCCATAGCACCTGGGGGTTCTTAAGAATATGTCTTATATGTAAGACATTTTGTTATGAACCCTCAGGTGTTTTTCTTTTTTCTCTTTTTTCTGATCTTTTTTCTGCGTGTGAGTCGGTCGGAGAATGTCCAATAACCGAACTCCTTTATACCAAGCTTAAATTAGCGAGAAGAACTGTTTTCCAATTTTTTTCGTTATTGAGAGAACGGTTCGACAACGTCCTCATACTACACTATTTTTACTCACTCAAGGGTAAGAATGTGGAAAATAAGGAGTTTAGAGAATCTTTCTCAGAGAAATGATACTTGCAGGGTAACTCACCTAGCAAGTTAGTGCTTTGTGTATAGTTCAACTTGTCCCCTAATTACGATCTTTGCCAACTGGGCTCAGTCGGTAGTGTGCTCGACTGAGTGGCGCAAGATCCCCGGTTCGACTCCCTCAAAAGATCAGACCACCCTAACAGATCTACCAAGCCTGGTGTCACGGTGGTGATCTACCATCGTTATCTGTTCGTGGCCCATTGAATCTATTCACAATTGTTATCATGTCCACACTGAGAGAGAATGATTATTGCTAATGAATGAGAGAATGAGGCACGCTATAAAAGCGGCCCTCTCCTGCTATCAGGGTCAGTCAGTTGCCAATGAGATAAAGAACTTCTCCCCTAGTCACCTCTTCCTACCAAACACCTACGCTAAGACGACGTCCCGTCTTAGACGTAACACTGGTCTAAGATGGTGCTGGTGTTAAAACCAGAAGTAAGGGGCGGCGGTCGCCGGCTGGCAACTGAGTGACTGAACATGCCGTCTATGCCTAGACTGTGTGCACAAGCGCGATGTTCCGCTCAGCTAAAAATGCTGAAGACGGGACTACCTTTTCTTTACGTTACTTTAATCACACGTACAGTTTGAAATTCGGGTAATTAATTGGATTAGATCTCTTGATTTCGCACACTCATAACGCCGGTCGGTAGATAATATGTGGAATGAAGAGATCGAATCCAATTATTTACCCGAATTTCAAACCCTAATAACACGTGTTCTTAATGATAACATTTACTAATTTGCGCTTCGTGTAATTAGCAGTGACTTGCCTGTACGTGCACAAGATAGCGAGCGAAGCTCTGGCCAGATATCGGCGTATGGAAGATCAAAAGATAGAAAGCGATCATAGACAGTACAGAGGATACTGCCCAGTCCGCATGAAGATAGTTGATTACAAAATCCACGAAATCCGGAGTGAGCTCGTAGTATGGCATTGTTACTTCGTAAGCGATTCTTTACGATTCCGCGAGAAGCAACAGTGACAATAATGAATATCAATCTGCTTATACCTTACTCCATCTGTCTTTGTGAATGAATATCGGAGATAAATGGAAGTGGCAATAATGAGTAATTACCGACTGATTGAATCTGGCCAATTCAATTTAATTTATCTCATTTTTTCAAGTATTACATATGAGAAAGCATATAGAGTGCGGGGTATTTGACTGAGTTGTGAATAGGGTTGCCGGATCAAGGGTCAAGGGTTTGTCTCTCTCTCTCCCCTGACCCTCTCTCTCATTCCAAGTGTGAGAGATAAACAGCCAGGGGGCCCAAGGGTTTGGAGAGATAAGACGCCGAGAGAGATAACAAACCAAGCCCTTGGTTTTTCCAAGCGCTTGGTTCTATTCAAAGGCGCTATTTCGTCGATTAATTAATTGAAGAATTGTTGATTGTTGTTTGTGTGAGTCCTACTCACGGTAATAGGTCATTAACAACATAAACAACTTATTTAATAGTGTAGGGAAATTGTTTTTATTTCACGGAACTGAAAACCAAGGGCTTGGTTTATAAACCAAGCCCTTGGTTCTCTCTCCCCCTGTGACCTCCCCCTTATCAAGTGTTGAGCGAGAGATCGCACTCTCTCTGGCGAGGGAAACCAAGCCCTTGACCCTTGGACTTGAAACGACAACCCTAGTTGTGAACGATAAGGGTGTCCGTCCGGAAAGTTTCTGCACTTTTTCGAATTTTCCATTTTTCATGCCGGATCCAATCTCGAAAGTGCTACATTACAGTTTGATCGTGAGAGCAACACATTGGGTGCACTTCATTTCAATATCTCGAAAATCGATGTGGGATGGTAAATCAAAATTGTATACTTTGATAGTAAAGGAAATGGAAAGAGCCGAGGAGCATTATGGCACTCTTCGAAATAGATATGGATAATCCATTGGTCTCTGCCATACCATTGCATGTGTCGACGAATGCGAAGTGACTACCAACTTTTTTTGGTAGTCACTTCGCAACCATGACCTTGGTCAAAATCAATATTTTCGATAATTGATTAATACTTACTTACTTAGATACTTAGAAGATCCATCTTCATCGGCCGTTGCCGTGTGGATCACAATTCCTCCATTCTTCACTATCGCGAGCGCGCGTAGTCCAATGTCGGTAGGGCTGACGCTGCGAGGACGATCGGGTAATACGTCCTTGAACAATGTAGGGCATCTTCGCATATTCCACGATCGAGTCCCTCCATCTCACTGGCGATTAATCAACCCAGTCTATAGTGGGATGGTACCGTATGATCTACAGTAACTCAAAATCGATAATCAGGGTTACTGTAGCTTTCGCTGCGGGACCACCATTTTACAAAGTTGCACCAAATGAGCCGGAATTGCTTGTATTGTATTCGATACGACATTGCTCGAAAGGTATACGGCACATCGCCTACTGTACCGCGGGTTACGGTCACTTTTGCTTCGAGGCCACCATTTTACAAATTTGTTCAGGGGAATGTATGTCATAGGACCAAAAGAGAAATCTGGCAAAAGATTTATGCCCGCAACTCGAACCTGGCGAGAAAGCGCGTGGAATTGAGAATTGAGGCATTCGGCACGACATTGCTTGAAAGGTATACGGTAGCTCGGCTACCGTACGCATGACTTAGCTAAAGTAACTTTCGCTGCGGGACCACCATTTTACAAAGTTGCGCCAAATGAGCCGGGATTTCTTGTATGAGTTGGTATTCGGTACGACATTGCTCGAAAGGTATACTATAGTTCTTCCGTAGCCATGGCTTAGCTACGGTAGTTTCCGTTTCGAGACCACCATTTTAACGCTAAGCACGCATTCAAATTTACTTTTTCAGACTCACAAAATGGAAAAGGGCATCTGGATTTTATACAATCATGTATGTTTTGGAATATCAGTGCGTTCGCGTAAGGATCGCACACATCATCCCAAAATCCGTACAGCAAAAAGTGACTCGATGAATATTGTACATATTCCGATAGCCCTTGGTGAGCTTCATCGATTTCCGTTTCGCTCATGATCTGAAATCTCTAATTTGCATAATTACATGACATCAAAAATGGACTATTTTCACAGTTTTTCAATTGTAACTCGTCAGGGAGTCGAGATAGAGAGTTGACGCAAACAACAATATTGATCGCCTTGACAACTCGCATCGACCTGTGTGATTTGTTTATTCAAATTTTCAATTCTAAAAATTTCATGGAATTTCGACATGGATTTTCTCAAAAACTAGGCCGCAGTTAATCGTAATCTTTTGATATGTTGTAGAGAAAACCTTAATCTATAGAATTGGTCAAACAAAATATCAAAATTATGGGGGGGATAGACCCAAATACTTGAAAAACTAAATCTTTTAAATCGAGATAAATCCCTCATTTCACCCAAATTCCACCCATTCCTCTCCGAATGAGCGGTCTAAAATGATGGAAATGAGAGGAACAACGAGCAATTCTTCACAAAATCAAGTGGATCATATCAAAAGATTACGGTTAACTGCTGACTAGTTTTTGAGAAAATCCATGTCGAAATTTCATGATTTTTTAGAATTGAAAATTTGAATAAACAAATCACACAGGTCGATGCGAGTTGTCAAGGCGGTCAATATTGTTGATTGCGTCAACTCTCTATCTCGACTCCCTGACGAGTTACAATTGGAAAACTGTGAAAATAGTCTATCTTTGATGTCATGTAATTATGCAAATTAGAGATTTCATTGTCAGATCATGAGCGAAACGGAAATCGATGAAGCTCACCAAGGGCTATCGGAATATGTACAATATTAACCAAGTCACTTTTTGCTGTACGGCAGGGTGGCGGTTCTAACACGAACGCACTGATATACTGTTATCAGTAGGAAAAATTAATGATTTTTAAATATTCTGATTTTTCCATGGGAGGTACAGGGGGGGGGCTGCGGCTGCTGCAAAGGAGAAAAAAGGCTGCTGCAAAGGAGAAAAATCGCAGCACTTTGAAATTTTTTTCCTGGGTAGTCCATGGGTAGATCTACAACTTCTGTGAAACTGATATGTGGGAGAATTGTTTTCCTCCGAGATATAATTTTTCGAATAAGTGTTTAGTTGCGTCATCACTATGCAATCCAGACGTTTGGCTCCAAACACCGCAATAGTGGCTTCCGATTAGTTAACGGATTGGCTAGCTCCAATAAAATTTTCAGGTCAATTGCTCAACTATTGCGAAAGTTACACAAGAAAAACAAAGTGTACGAATACTTTCCGGCGCGACTGTACTTCTAACTCTCCTCTATCGGATAGCGTTTCCAGAATTTTTTTAACGAACCCGTTTTTTTGAGTGAAACATGAACAAATCTGGAGGGTCGAGAAAATTTTTAATGGAATCACAAATTTTAAAAAATCATAACTTGCTTAAACATAAGCGATTCGAAATTGACGAAGCCGTCGCAAACAGATGAAATGATAAGCTGATTTTTCCACACATTTTGAGCCCAACCACAGCATTGTAGCTTCATTTTGAAGGTGGTTATGACGATTCCGGCATTGGAGCCGTCAATTTCCTAAAAGCCGGCTCTGGAACTTGAGACCGGGATATCTCGTCCCCATAGTATTCTAGTATTATAGTTTGGTCGAAATTAAAAATGAGTTTTTGAAAATTGTTCCGAACCACCTGCAATCTCTGGTGATACCTCTCTTGATCCAGGAAGGAAGAGAGCAAGCGGTTTAATCGACATACAGTAGCACCCTTTTGCGCGCTCTTTTGCATTTTATTGATTTTTGCATTTGAACCCTGCGATGAATCAGGCAGTATGTGTAAACAATGTCCATCAGGGAAGACGATGCTGTTACTGTCAAAGAGATACACGTTTTTTTGTTATTTTCCAATCGTTTTGTTGTTTTCGCTTCCTGCTTTCACTACCACGCACCTGCATTGTGGTGAGTGGTTTTTTTCGATCGTATGACATAAGCAATCAATATTCACATATTTATCAAATTGGGCGCGGAGGAAGATTTGTGAGCAGTCACAGCAGCGGTGCCTTTTCTCTCTGCTTTCGAAAGCCGTAATAGCCTGCAAAGATGTTATGTCGATGCGCATACCATATTCATAGATTTTCCAATTAAAGGGACCAGGCAACCAAAAAAAATTAAATTTTGAAAATTTTGATTTTTATATATGTTATTCACCGGATTAAAAAATGAATATTAGAAGAAAGAATTTTTTTTAAAAAAAATATTTGAAATTATAAAAAAATATTTACGAATATCAAATTAATGTCTGGCGCGGTGTAATTGTGCTGAAATTACTGTAGATAGTGTGCATAAACAGGTGAGCAGTGCACTGTGCACATTGCATATTGCCAGCTGTTTGGCATGTGCACTCTTTCGTTTTCGGCGTTTTTTTTTGTTTATTTTTGAGCGTTGTTCTTGTTTTACGTCCTCGTTTCACTTAGTATTAGTTATACACTCCTTCTGAGAACTGCGGAATTCCATTTTCTTGACCTGCGCGCTCCTTTACGGTGTCTATTAAGCTAGGTTGACGTCAGGAGTTGCGCAAAGTTCAGCGAGATTGCAGCGGTTTCTTAAGAAGCCGATAGCACCCGCGAGTTCTCGCGATCCTGGCGACTCGCAACTCGCTTCATTAGTGTGAAAGCTCTTTGTTTCCCACCTCAGCCGAGCCAGCCGAAAGTGGTTTTAAAACGAGCAAGATCGTGTTTGCACGTGACTCGCATGTTATCCTCCCATATTTTGTCGATTATCGCAGTGTAAATGTGCTCTGGTTTTTTCAGCTCAGCTTGTGCGCGCGATTTCAATTCCACAAGCTGCGCGCGGGATTCTACAAGCTGCGCACCTTTCAAATTTCTCAAATGGGGTCTAGTTCGCGGCGGGGTCACATTCATTCGAGCCACCACTAGCATCGCTTGCACGCCGATATCCCGATAGATGTCGTCGCGTGCGCTATCGGAATGATGACGTGTCTTTAGTTTGTCGACGTCTCTCTCCACTCCCCCAAATGCACTCCATTCTTGTGCCATTCTCAATCAGATTTCTCGCTTTTGTCCACGTGTAATTGTGATTCGTCCCCATTCTCATCGTTCCATCCATTGCAGGAGAAACCACTTGAAGTTCTAAACAAGAGTCAACTTCCCATCCAAAATGAAGACTGCCTTCTTCCTAGGGCATCCAAAATGAAGACTGCCTTCTTCCTAGGGCTCGTTGCCATCTTTGCATACTCGGCCTACGCCGACGAAGATAAGAAGGTGAGTGTCCCTGCCCATCCCGATGTTTCGAATAATCGATAATAATTTCCTTATTCAGGAGAAGTACGGTACCATCATCGGTATCGATCTACTCGTGTGTCGGAGTCTTCAAGAGCGGATGTGTTGAGATCATCACCAACGACCAAGGAAAAAGAATCACCCCCTCGTTAGTTGGTTTAGTGTTTGAATCAACTGGATTATAGACTAATTGGCTTTTTGGACTAATTGTAGACTAATTGGCTAAATATGTGTGCTAATTTTACTCATTCAGTTCCATCGGCCGCGGTGAAGTGAAGATTGAATGGAATAGGAGTGAATAGGCGGATGAGCAGAGGAGACGAGGTAATTCGTTTACTCTATGACATTGGAGGATTATTATTATAATTATTATTATCATTATTATTCGCATAATTATAAATCATGTTGATACGGGAAGGGAACAGAGCAGTATATGTGTAACAACACGGTCGGTAGCGAAATAGGCAAGGCATTTCGAAGATTTTCCAATTGCCCATCGATGAAAATGTTTCTGTGATTTTCAACATGCGGGTCACGCAGTTTATGTAAAATTCCTTTAAAAGATGTGTTAGAAATGTTATAAAAAGTAAGTGGGACCGCGGGATACGGAAGAATGGGGTACGATAACTGAGTATTGATTGATTGATGATTGGTGTGTTGCAGCAAGCTGTGAGGTGTGCGGACGCGCGCGTCGACTCGTGCACGCTCGAACAACACAGACGAGACGCTGATTATCGCCGGTACTACTGCTTTTTATTGATTGATCGATGCTATAATAATAAGAATAATAATAATGCCGCTTCTTGAACAGGATGCATACGGATCAAGAAGCGGTGCTCGTGCCGCCGCCCTTCATCTAGTGAAGCAAGGTGCGGTACACTGATTAGTTATTGATTTTTTAGCTCGTATTACTGTAGCTGGAAATTAATCGATTGCTTTTTATTGCCAACCTGACCGTGCTGTGCACGATAGATGTTTTTTTCCCGTGATTCGTTTCCCATGACATTGGTGTATTATTAGTTTTATTCATTATGTAGTATTAACGGTGCCTCTACCGCCCTCGATCGAGGCATTGATTTACTGTGTGTGTGCTTCCATTATGATGGATTGATGGAATATTCTAGCTTTGATCTATGATTTTCTTTGAGTACGTACTTTGAGTTTGAGTGAGTACGGTAGGGGATTTTCTTTGAGTACGTACTTTGAGTTTGAGTGAGTACGGTAGGGGCGATTAAGCGGATTACGGTAGTTGACGAATTAAATCGATTCTTGATGTTCAGCTCGTCTGCCGACCCGCCCTTGAAGGACGCGCACTTCTGCGCTCTGCGCAGCTTCCCCAACGAGATCAATGTGAGTAGCGATATCGATGCCTATTAATTACTGTGGCTAATCGGGTGATCATATAACCATCTTTAAGAGGTGCTAAATCGCAAGGAAACGCGATAATTTCGATAGAAAACCATGTGACAGACTACGTTTCGCCAGTTATTTGACCATACATACATACATGTTACACCTTTTTTCGCTCTCGAAAACACAAGTATTAGAATTTTGACCATCAGTTGGCGGTACCTTTAATTTGTGAGTTCGGGTGTCTTTTAAATTTTAGATGTAACCCTTTCTGTAAATTTCAGAGCATGATCAAATTCCCTCGAGCAAGGGCAGCAGATGAACAGTGGAAAGCAGGTGAGAAGAGTGTGGATTGCATAGATATGACGTAATATGGATCACTGAATATACTAGAGTAAGGGTTATTATTTTTTATATAATGATGACATCATTCTAAGGAACCTGGAAGTTTACCGTTTATCGTGTACATGAATTGTTTGTGAAACATGAATGCACAATGAGGTTGAAAAAAATGATTTTAAAAAAATGAGGCTTGCTATTTGCATGTTGTAGGTGGATGCGTTGACTGCGGTGAAGAAGCTGCTGATCTACGGGCGACCGAGCCGATCCGATGGCCCGACTCATCTCCCAGGTACGGTTGAGGGCGTAATATGGAGGCATACTGTAACGGGCCAATCATGATTACGGTATTTGCTACTGTATTCGATTTTTCAAGTTACTAGCCGAGAAGATACCGTATGGAATACGGTAGTCGACCTTATTGTGTGAATCAATATCTACCGTATCATGAATGGGTGTCGTTGCAGGAGTGCGGTGTCGAGGTGGAAATAGTGTCTGCCGGCCCGATCTTATCTACTCTTTCTTCATAGGCACGATGAAGGGAACGAGGGCGACCGAGTGAGTTGATTGCATCATTCATAGGTAATCGATTGAAATGAAGTGAGTTGTGCTACTCTGATACCAGGCTAGCAACCGAGATGTGTGTTTCTACGCTGTCCCACGTGGGGCAGCGCGCAAACACTAGTGAGGTAGCGCACCCATGAATAGTCCACGGCATGATCCAAGGTGTAGTTGTGGCTGGGTCCACCAAATCAAAAGTGGTCCATGGTAATTTAACCACCGTGTTCCCACAACGAAACAAGCTACCGTAATCCTGTCTACCATTACCCAAAAATATGAAATTCAGGATATTTACCCGGGATAGGTTGCATGGCGTGGACCTACATTAGCCATTCCCTGAGGGGAATGCCGTTTCTCATGCACAGTTTTTTTCCGACTACAGTAGCCCTACCGTAAACGGAATTTCAGAAGTTCATCCAATTCGCTCGGGATTTATGCAGGCGAGGGACCTCGAGTTGGTAATTTCAGAGTGGTGTAAGGTATTGCTTCTTCTGTGTCCGAGGTTACTATAGTGGGATTACAGTAACCCGAATTTATGAAATTTCGCAAATCTAGCCGGGATGTTTTTCTTTTCTTTTCTAATTGTTCTCTCCTCTTTCAGAATGTCGGCAGTTGTGCAGGAAGCGACTCGCACACCCAAACCCGAGAGCCTCAAGTCGTTCGTTTTCGAAGTGATGGTCTCCAATTAGAAGAACAATGAGGGCGTCGATGTTCCCTAAATCAAGCACTACTTCGTCGTTGCACTACCTGTGATATTCTCAATTTCGGTTTACTAGTATTTGAGCAGAATCTTTGATAATGTTCGTTGTTGTAATAATGTACTTACTATTTACACTACATGATATATATTTATTAAGTAATACTATTCATGGATAATTGTTATACGAATTTAACGCGCCTCACGTGTCCAACCATATTTGTTTCACGTATAAAAGCACCATACGATAGTGAGATCCATTCGTGTGAAGATATACATACTTGACTTGCGCAAGTAGTCCTACAAAACGTCGAATACCGTACTCCTCCGTCGTGTACAGTAGCCTCAGGCTGCAAATGAATTAGCTATTATCAGGTAAGTGAATTGTGTATCGTGTGTTCTCTTAGCCTCCCCAGGGCACACTATAGAATGATTGTTTCGTAAAAAGGTAGCGTTACAGTAAGTCTGTCATTACTACCAGCGTTGACTTATGCTGGAATTCTTTCAGAGTAAGGAGCAAAACAAGTATATCGATCAATCAATAGGTACCCGTAATATATTTCTTCACACGCGATACAAAGTACGCACGTGTCGGGTCGTTGTAGTTGGAACAATGGCAGAAGGACTATTTGAAGCGCCCCCTAGCCCTTCATTTTAATGGCGCAACCCTCCATCTTGCCCTCGTCATCATTAGAGATGTTAAGGCGAGTGATGAACTCCGTAATTTGAGCATTTTTGAGCTTTGGGAAGCTGCGCAACAGGCTAAATTGGCTGCGGCAGTGGTCACACGCACGGATACACATTCTTGCACTATTATAAAGATTGCGAATTTGCATAATTCCCCGAACTCAGACAAAAGGCACAAACAGCGTAAGAAATGAGTTAAAGAGAAGTTCTACGACTGTTTTAGCACATTCACAAGTGTATCCTATCATCAATCACGATGAAACCGACTAGAGCGAGTAAACAGTAAGTGTCCCAACAAAATACAACGAAAAATAAATTAAATACAGCGTGAATGCAATGAAAACGGTGGAAAGAAGTCAATTTTCACAGAAGTGAAGAAGGTCCGCAAATTTCAGAGCTAGAGCCGGGAAAAGGTAATAAGTCACAGCGGACAGTTCCTTTTCCTACTGAAAACACCGCGCCAACTGAAATTAAATACGCATAATTTTATTTATTTGCATTTTTGTCGAATTTTTCCATTTTTTTTGCTTATATCGATTAAAAAGTGCATTTCAAGCTCTACAAAATGAAATTAAGTTGTTTTTTTGGTTGCCTGGTCCCTTTAATTATAATTTCAATCTGCTATGGGTATCTATATTTAATCGATATCTGGTATCGATTATTGTTGAAGATTCGTCGCACCGCAGAGCTGCACTACGGTAGTTGTCAGAGAGCACGATCACGAGCAGGGTGTGCACCGTCGAAAATAGCATGTGAACGCACATCACGGCGCAGTTACTTTCTGCAACAAAACAATTGGCATTCACACTTTCATACTTTTTAGAGCACACTACTAGTGTGTGAATCCTTGGTTTTATCCATTCCTTCCCACACGTCGGTAAATGAGTGGGAGAGGGAGTGTGTCTGCGTGTGCATGAGACAACTACCCGGCCAGCCAGAACAGTGGCTCCATTTACCAACCAGCGCAAGCAATTAATAATTTAATGTATTTATGATGAGATGCCGTGTTCATATTCCTATTGATTACTATCCGTATTATTAAAATAGCTTAATTTAAGAATTTAGATTTTTTCTCTCACTTTGTCACCCTGTTGTGACATCGTACCTATCGTGTTCACTTACCCTTGCTCACATATTATATATATTTTCAATCGACGACTTTTGGCATGATAAATGATTGATTGATTAATGGTTTCTGCTAGGCAATTCTATTATCATTAATGCATGTTACACCGTAACCGACTTATGCTGAATGATTCCGTGAGCACGGAATAACTGTAGAACGCGATTGCGCCGCCAACGAGCGAATTGATCAGTCCAACCTGGGAAAGTAGAAAATAATTTTAAAATATACAAAAAAACCTTACTTGCACTAATAATCGAGCGACCAGTGTCTTGTGAGTGTTGCGCGTTTTCTCACTCATTACAGCCCCCTGTGAAAATAATTTGTTTTTGTCGGAAGACAGATATCTAATAAGTACAAATGTCAATGATGTAATTAAACATTTTTAACTAATAAAAAAAGTTTTACAAAATCCAACAATAACAACTCTCGGTTCGCTTGTCAATTTTGTACAACTACGACCATCAAAGCCATTATTTCGAAAACCAAATGCCACTTGCTGGTCCAATACCCATGCCAACCGACGAATGCAGAGAGCAACAACGCAAGGGGCTCACGTGCGTAGAGAGCGCCATCAGCGTTAGCAGCGCCACTGCTGCGTAGCAACCACACATTACGCCGTTCATCTGCAAAATAAGCACTGCTCGATCATAATTATTTTTGTATTCTTCAAAAGTGAAATGCGAATCTTTCAAACATATTTAAATCTTCTTCACGAGAGGAGTACACGTGCGCTAAGTCTCCAACTCCCTTTGTTCTGGAAATGCTGTCTCCTGCTAAGAGACTATTGTAGTGTATAACTCGACCACGCTCTCCATTTAACATGTGAGCTCTGAGCAGACAGCATCTAGGGGAAGTTGGAGACTCCCCGCTCTGTGTGTTCACTAGTCTTGCTAGATCGAATAATTCTATTCGCGAGAACCAAGGGGTTATTCGCGAATGATGCATTGTTATACTTCACTGCTCAATCAATCACAATTGCTATGCTTCGCCAGAGCTCACATAAATCTCTAAAACATGTGACTTCTGATTTAGATGATTTGATGATTTTCTGACGTAGCAATTGTGATTGATCTCGCAGTAAAGCATAATAAATATTATACGTCAACAAACTTTGTTTGTCTAGCATAATATAACATTATTCGCTAATAACATATGCTCTGCACGGGATAGTTCGATATAACAAAAATATTTACGAGCGCACCGCGACGGTTATAGCCATGACGACGTAGAAGAGCGCGTCATCCTGCGGGAAAGTGAGCACGGGTATGTGTCGGGCTAACACCCACTCCAACTCGGGATGATCCTGGTAATTCGATTGATAATATGCGATATTTTGTCTGTGCTCAGTAGGGTTGCCCGTTCAGCGTCGGTTTCGGTAATACGCGTCTCCTTTCCTCTCGTTCTCTCCACTTTATCAACCGTAGACGAGAGAGTGTGCGAAATGAAGAGACCGTGGTCTCACATTTCGCACTTCATTGTAGGGAAACTTTGGATAACTTTCTACCGTTTGCACAACGATTAGACACGTATTTCCCATTTGTAAATCGCTCTCCGTTGCGAAACACGTACATGGCGCAATGCAGAAGCAGTGTGATCGGTTGCCGCGGAAGATAAGGCGGCGAATCCGATTGCTGGCAGTGAGATGAATGCTATCGCCCCCACGGGAACAAGGTAGCGGCGCCACGCAGCCCAGCGTTCCTGTTCATAATCGTCAATGAATAGCTAGTACACAGAGAGGACATTTGCTGGGAGAACGGTTCTCAAAGGGCTCGTTTCTTTGAGAGCGACTCTCCATCCTCCTCCTTCCATGCATTCTCACGGTTAGGTAGGCAACCGAGAGAAATGAGGAAATCAGTTAGCCGGTCCATAAGAAACTGAACTTGTGCGATCCGTTTTCCTAGCAAACGTGCGCACCGTGCTCATTAAAATTTCTGGAATAGCAATTTAATAATAAGCTTACTCCTCCAGCACGAGCGATGGAGAGACGCTCTCATAGCGATAGTGGAAGCTCATCACATTGGCAGCGCCAACGTACCCCTGGGTGGCGCACGCTAGCACCTGCGTGAGAGTTATTTCATTAATGAGGATTCGGATTGTTTTGATTTTAGTTGTACACCGATGCGAATTTTGTTTTATGTTCCCAGAATAAATGTAACAATAACACGGAAAAGCAAAAATCACAATGAGTATGCTGGGCTCTCCTCCGAGTTTCGAGAAGACTCCGCAAGGAAGGACGCCGAAAATGGGAAAGAGCGGAACAGGCGTGAGAAGTAAGCAGACATTGACATCTACAACCATCACCCAAATCTGCAAAGAGCGGAATTGTGTAAGGAGGACGGCTATCCCATGTGTCGTTTCTTAGAGGGCGGATTGAACCTCCTCATTCCGCACGCTCTCTCGGTCACTCACCGTAACGAGAGGGTGTGTGTTAGAGTGCGAAAAGTGAGACCACGGTCTCTTCATTTCGTACACTCTCTCACCTACCTACCGGTCGAGAGAGTGTGCGAAATGAAGCGATCGTGGTCTCACATTTCGCACTCTAGTTGAGGTGTGAGCTTGCCTGTGCGTGCATGAGATAGCGGGCGAAGGTCGCGCCGCTCCGGGGCGTTTCGTAGAGCATAAGGTAGAAGACGAAGCAAGACAAGAACAGAGAAATGGCGAGAATGATGTGATAGTAGGTTATCATCAATGAGACTAGGCCATCGTCTATTTCGTACGGCGACATCCTGAACGCGGAGGATGTGTCCGAATCTATTCACAGTGGACAATATGTCCCAACGCGGAGGTTATTATGTTCGAATCCGGGAAATCAAGTGGAGATTGTGCTGAGAACCGATTCAACTAAAAGCAATTAGGTATAGGTGGTAAACAGCTGCTCTCTCCATCTCGATACGTCTCTGCCGATAGCGTCGGACAGATCGCTGACATCGGAACGCATGAGCGGTACCGTCCTCTTTTCCCTTCGACCATCTCATCGGGAAATAAGTCTACGACTATAAAAGTTTACGCTGGCCACATCTGTCAGATATCTACTTGTTTTGATTCTTTGCAGAAACCTTCTTAAAACAGATGATTGCCAATTGCCTAGTCAGAACACACTCGATGCATGAATCCCCCAGGAATGGAATGTTGAATCTTTTTTTCATCATTTCTTAACTTGAAAAAAGTTGTATCATTGGATATAGTATTAGAGTCAACAACATGCGAAGCTAAATTTATTACGTTTTTTTTTCTGAGCTGTAGATCGAATCCATCACTGTCTCACTGCAGTCAATGAATTCGCTCTTGCTGCAACCACAGTACTACTCTTCAAATGGTGTAGCCATAATGTAGCCATCTGAAAAACGAAAAAATCATAATTTGAGCAACAAATTGCACAGTGCAGACACAGCCATTTTACCTTAGAACCACCAGTCGATAGCCGTCATTTAGTGCTATGACCATGGAGGAATGAACGATGGAGTGTAGCATGTGCACGCACGTAACTGCCGAATTCACTCCTGAAACATATACGTTTTTTTCAGTAACCGAATACCCCCCGGGTCCACACTCTTTTCAAGTAATACACTCTGTTCAGATTCGTTTCTTTCTCACAAGATGTGCCTCCAGAACCATTTATACTAGGATGGCGAAATCAGTGCAGTATCGATACACAGTGCGTGTTCAGTTCGTGCACTGGGCAGTGCATCGGTGTATCGATACACTCGGAAAAGCGAGAATGATGTACTGAAATGCGCTGCAGTGCACGCGTACCGTGCACTACCAATGTACTGTGTACTGCTAGTAGACAACGTGCTGTGAGAGAGCGTGTACTGCAGTGCACAATGCATTTCAGTACACCACTCTCGCTTTTCCGAGTGTATCGATACATTTGCTTTCTTCAAAATCAGATATGAGTGCCATGTGCACTGCAGTACTGCACTGCTATTAGCCACCCTAATTCATACCATCGATGCAATACGAAACTTCGGTGTGAACGTGGAGCGCTCACCAATCACACATTGGCAATGTGTTGATTGCTTACCCAATGAATTAGCACTTACTGATAGTAAAGGCATTATCCCATATGGAGTATATGTAGCAAAAGAAGGGAGCACCGATAAGCACAGAAGGAATGCACGCCTGCAGAATTTGATTGATCACTTTTTAGAATTTTTTAATTTATTTTTTATTTTAGGTACAACTAAATTTGCAAATGATACATATTGTTCTCGCCTGAATTATAAGCCGCTCTGTCAGAGTCTTCTGAATTGCACGCGTTCGCTCACTCATTGACTTAGCCTGCAAATGTGTAATTTAATCAAACATGTTTGCTGATGTGTAATCAACTTTTATACGAATAGTAGAATAAGGGGAACAATGTATATGAATAAGAACAACATAATTGCACTCACATGTTTCGAAAGAGTTTTCAGAGTTTGACGAGCTAACAGGATTACTAAAAAGAGAATCAATGACAATGTCTGAAATACGTGGATTAATAAATACAATCAAAAATGGAAAAAGAAATACGGGAAGTTTCAGAGCAAATTTCACAGTTCATATTTGAACTTCACGTGTCAAATATTATTCTCGTGTTTTGTGCATAGAGAATAAAATTTGCTTGATTGTAAGAAAGGTTCACCAACCTTTTCATTCCACACGCTCTCTGATTTTCGCGGTACTTCGATAGCACAGAGTGCGTGGCATGAGGATTTTGGAGAACCGTATCACATGATTCCAAACATAGAGATCAGGGTTAGAGCGAGAGAGTGTGCAAAAGTGAGAGGGTCTTTCTCGATTTCACACGTTCTCTCACTCCAAAGGCCTTTCTGGATGGTTGACCGGCCTGTGGAATGATGTGGTATTCTATGAAACGAAACCTTGCAGAACCGTTCTCAAAACAAATTTTCCCATGCATTATGAGCGTGCAACGAATCGCTTGCAAGTGTTTTGCATTGCTTTCTGTTTCTTTTTCAGTTCCAAAAGATTAAATAATTTTAAATTTAAAAAAAACCGACCAACCGTCGTCAAGAGCGTAGCCATTATCGTCAAAAAACTTTCGCGCCTGGGAAATGTTACTACGGAAACGTTGCCGGTCAACATACAAGTCAGCTCCGGATGCTCCTCATAATGTGCATTTGGCATGCATATAAAAAATACTGTGCTGTTCAATTGAATCCATAAATTGGATTTACAGTTAAATAATATGTATTACGAAATTATTTGTTACAGATTACCAATCGAGAAAACTGACTGTGGGAAACGTAACCGCCGGTTCTTGTCTGTTGAGAAATGCATAGGTGAATGCCACAAGGATTACGGTAGTCACTCCCATGCTTACAACCACAAAGAGGAATTGACGAGACAATTGAGAGAATCGCTTGGCCTGTAGGATTCATTAAACATAATATGATTCGAAGCATGGGAAATCTCGAAAGAGCGCAAATAGAAATGACACAGAGTGCGCTCGCTAAAACACTGACTACTGTAAATTTTGCCATAGTACCGTTGTCAATGTCATATTCGGCATATTGTATACGAATAAGAACAATGTATACGAATAAGAACAATACAACTTGTTATATTCGGCAAACTGACTTGACCGGGGGAGGCGATGGAGTGCACCGTCTCGTAGCGAAAGTGGAAGCAGATAAGAAGAGACACGCCCGAATACCCGCTGCAGGCACACAGCGCTGCCTGCCGATGTAAGCAAAAATAGATACCAACCCCGCATGATCTCACACCTACAAGGGTTGGAGCGAGATAGTGTGCAAAAGTGAGAGAGTGCCTCTCGATTTCACACGCTGTCTCACTCCAAAGGCCTTTCTGTGAGGTTGACCGGCCTGTGGAATGATGTGAGCCATCTCTATGGAAGTGAGTCAAAACATCAACGAAAACAAAGGACAATTAATCGGAGCCGCCACACTCACGAAGAGTATGTTGGGATCGCCACCGCACTGGCAGAAGACGCCGTAACAAAGAATACCCGGATTGGGAAAGAGCGGAATGGGAACGAGCAGAAGAAAAAGGATCGTGTCAACTGCGACCACCCATATCATTAAAAAAAATCGATAAATTGCCGTAAACTCGGAATTGAACAAGCCTGGACGTGCATGAGACAGCGGGCGAAGCCGACACCGTTTATCGATGTGTGGACGATCAGTAGGTAGAATGTTATCACTGATAGACTTGAGGAAATCGCGCCGACCGTATGGTGATAGTCGATCATTAACGACACCAAATTGAAGCTAATCGCACAGTCCGGCATTGCCGGTGTTCAGCACATTACTGAGCGTTGTGGCAAAACAAATCATGGCAAGCAAGAGCCGTTGTCTACTAATTTATACCTACTAGTATTCACCTGTCTGTATCACTGGTATCTCAAAGAAAGACCCGCACACGCCCAAGAATGCATGTTTCTCGCGTGGAATGGGAACACAAACGATGCCAACTTTGTGTCCTGATCGGTATGTTGTTGTTGAGTGTAAGCGTTGTCTGCGAAGGGCGCCTGTCTAGGGAAGAGAAAGGCAAAGCGTTTCTCACGTTAGGGACATAAGCCATATCTATGCATATGGAAACATGAGGAAAAGTAAACTTCGAATGTCTTTTGGAACATTTTCCATCTTTGAAATCAGAACAATATGCACATTCTTCCGATTTGCAGCCGACTCTTCGAGTCTTCCAGTCTCAGTGTTCTGCAGTACACTTTCTGTTCGCGCTCTTCAACCGGAAGAACCTGTGCATTAATATTACAAAATATTGTGAACAACAAGAACACGGGTAGAAAGCTAAGCTTCGTATTCTGCTATGCTATTTCGGGTTCACACGGGAGTCACTACGCACAGAAAAGCATTTCTGCTGGACAACGTTATGAAAAATTTGGCCCGTTTCGACACATGTATTACATATCACATGACTACTAATTTAACCGGGACTTGTTAAACATGGTTCAAGAGTGCGGCTGTTCGCTAAGGGCGAAATAATTAATTCTGTTCGAAAAATAACTTATCACACGTCTTCTGATAGAACGTATGAGAACAGCACTTTGTCGTCACAAAAAATTCAAACTGCTTCGTCCCAGGCTAATTTCTGCACGTGAACAACTCTCAAGCATCTCGTTCGAAAAAATGTTAGTATGAGACATAAAAGTCATTATGTGCGAAAATACTGGTCCTGAGCGGTCGGATTTTCGAAAATTCATATCTCCGTTTAAAATGAAGTAATCGAGTAGTAAAAAAAAGAATAATGACCGTCTTTGTAAGACGAATAAAACTTATGAACACTTCAAGGTGATATTTTAACGGTATTATAGGGAAAAAAATAAAAATGTGTTTTTCGATCTCGAAAATCGTCCGTCCTGAAAAAAAAATGTACTTGTTATCAACATTTCCTTAGCAGAATTGGATTCCCCATTCAATTCTACACCATATATTTTATTTGTAGCGAATTCGAGCTTTACCCCGGTTTTATTTAATTTTTCAAATGAACGATTTCTCAATTTTCCATGTTTTTCGAATCTGCCCTCCGCAAAGCTAGTTGCTCTTTCATAGCACAATTTAATACCATAATGTAGTGGCGTGTTAGTGAAGTATTATTAGTTGCTTGGGAGAGAATGTGAAGCGATATTTTATTCAAAAATGATTTTTAGACAATAAAATACTTATCGATTATAATGTTCAATGTTCGAGGAATACGGATGGAGTAATAATACAATACAAACAGCATATCGAGGTCCGAATTTACAATAGAGATTCTGTAAGCTGTGAACAACTGTGAATAGAATCGTTCATTTTGTATTTGCTCTAAACTGAGCCCCTTTTTTGAAATTTTCCCTAATTTTTATTCACTTTCTCGTTTGCGTGCGAGACTTGAGATGAAAATGGCATCGATAATATAATGACGACTACCAAATCGTTTTCTTTGAAGACCGGACGCTCTATAGTAAGTGCCATTTGGAATAGTTTGAGTACGATAGATGGGAAGAAGTGAGGAAAAACATCTGCCACGTGAGAAATTTGATTGGAAATTGGATTCTCACTGTGAACTCGGACCACGATAAAATAGAAGTTAAAAAAATTACTCGAAATCGTTTCCGATGTTCGCGTCAGAGAAATACGGCTTCAACGGATTTGTGAAGTGTTCCTCGAGATTGTCGATGAGATGTTTGTGGAGATCATCGTCAGTGTAGATGTGATTTTCTTCCGGAATGTCCACCTGTAAGTGTTAAATATTTTTGTTGCGGAGTAAATCGCATTGTATTCGGTTAAATATTATGAAAGAAAAAAGAAAAATTAAACGGATATAACCTCTTCTTCGATGTATCCATCCTCTTCAGTGTACTCCACCGGAGCATGGCGATGTCCACGAGTTACAACCGTTGTTTTCTTCTCCTTCTTCTCTTTCGGAGGGGCAGCGAGAGTACGAATGACGTTCCGAATCTGGTCGAGAGTCATCCTCTCTTCCGGTGCTATCGTCGTCTCCAACTTCATCAACATCTCTACTTCCTCCGCTCTCAGCTTGGAATTCTGCGCAACGGCAGTATCGAAGAGAGACTTGACGAAGGTGCGTGTTTTCGGTGGATACCGTCCGCCTTTCTTGCCCATCCGCAATGCCCATCCTTTCTCCAACTCCACATCTTTTCCGGTCTGGAGGGCTTTGAGGGAATCAGAGAGAGGAGCGAGAGCAACAGCTTGTTGAACGTCCAAGTAGTTTTTGAACAATCCAAGGAAGTAGTCAAGCAGAGAGACCCTCTCTTGGCGAACTTTGTGTCTGCCGGAGTCGTGATGCCGAACCAGATTCGAATATCTAATGAAACTGGATCCGCACGTCGGGCAGATGAAGACAGATTCTTGGGAACCAGTAAGGGGGGCTTGGGTTGACGAGAGATCATCATCAGCATCATCGACCTCGACGATGTCTCGAGTCGACTTGGTAGGGGGAAGATACCAGAAATATCCGCCTAAACCTTCAGTGATGTTCCGGAGCTCCTCATCCTTCTTGTTCTTGTCGGCCCTCTTTCCACCATGTTTCGAAAAAGAAAAGCTGGCCTCCGTCGGTACGAGATTCGAGAACTCGGCTCCAACTCCAATTCCTCCGAAGCGCCATGCGCGCATTTTCTCTCCACTGAACTGGAAGTGTCCAAGTTCGGAAACACGGTTGATTTTTCCAGTCGAAACACTCTTCTCATGGACAACACCCAGGTGCACTGACAATCCGTTGAGTAGTTTTCCGGTAGTCAGACTGTGGTACATCTCTTCGGGCGTATCGATCTTGTTTCTGTGGTTGACGAATTCCCTCATCTTCCTCTTCACTAGTGCAGCCATTCTGTCCGACGACGACTTTCCACTCTGCGATTCAGAGAACGTCCAGGATACCACATTGACTCCAGTCTGCTTCACAATTGACGGGATTGACGAGATGGAGGCCGAGCAGTGGTAGTATCCTGAAAAAAACTTTAAAAAAAAAATTGTGCTATCGTCTCGCCATTTTCATAAACACTAGAATAATTCGAATATATACACTCAGAGGAAAATTACTTCGCCATGTATGCGAATATTGGTTCAATTACTTTAGCTTAGCTTCTGTACAGAGAGAAAGTGTGTGTGTGAAAAGTGTGGAGTGATTAGGTAATTTACTCATTAACTCGCATGACGAAATAATTTTTCTCTCTGTGTGTAGGTGATAAATAATCTTGCATCAACAAATATAAATAAAGTAATCAAAATAAAATATAAAAAAATTATCGCACCCGCGTTGTCTGAACGCAGATAGACGTCCGTGATACCGTATTTGTGAAGCTCCTTGAGAACATGGCGAATGATTTCGACAACAGTGGTAGAGTTCTGAAAGGAATAAACTGAACATCTAATTGTAGTTCACAATAAAACCTGGTCCGTGTTCTTCATGAGGTGGACAAAGGAGTGCTGGCCGAAATTCCCGGTCACGTTGGCCAACACGTGGCTGATGTGCCATGATAGGCCGGCCTTGCCGAAGTAGAGTTTTTGCGTCTCACGGTAGTAGGACGGGAGCCACTTCTGGGCGTAGTCCAGGGTGACCAAAGCTGTAAAGGAAAATTAAATTCTGAAATGTAATACAATCACTCACCCTGGTTCACCTTGAGCCCTCCTATAATGGACTCCCGTTCCTTGTTCGTGAAAACCGTGCGAACATGGTGGGCTTTAAGATCGAGAATGCGCTCCACATCGAGTTCGAACTCATGCTGGTGTTCCTTCAGCTTTCGAACTCATGCTGGTGTTCCAATTCGAAAAAGAAACAAATAGATAAAATATCTAGTGGACTTAAGAATTCGATCGAACCCAGTTTCTCTTCAAGGCTTGCGAATAAGAGAACGGTTATGAAAATGGAAAATTGAAAAATCGTTCATTTGAAAAATTAAATAAAACCGAGGTAAAGCTCGAATTCGCTACAAATAAAATATATGGTGTAGAATTGAATGGGGAATCCAATTATGCTAAGGAAATGTTGATAAGTCGTATGTTGTCGTAAGTTGTGATTGTGACACGAAAACTGCCTGATTCTCCACACAAAACAGCTCAATCCTGAGCCGAAGAATCCATCATCACGTCAAGATAACCGTCCTCACCCTCATTCCCGATGGAGAATAAAGTATTAAGTATTAAGTATAACAAGTACATTTTTTTTTCAGGACGGACGATTTTCGAGATCGAAAAACACATTTTTTTTCCCTATAATACCGTTAAAATATCACCTTGAAGTGTTCATAAGTTTTATTCGTCTTACAAAGACGGTCATTATTCTTTTTTTTACTACTGGATTACTTCATTTTAAACGGAGATATGAATTTTCGAAAATCCGACCGCTCAGGACCAGTATTTTCGCAAATAATGACTTTTATGTCTCATACTAACATTTTTTCGAAAGGGTTGCCAAGGAAGTGTCTACATAAGCTTGGGAGGATGCAGTTTGAATTTATTGTAAAACGCCACCTGCGATCTGTCAGAAGACGTGTGTTATAAGAAGGAGACCTCAGCACTGCTATTCGATAGCAATCCGTCAGTGAGATGACCAGCGTCGTGTGCACTATCGAGATCTATCCATTTGAATGCATGTCACGGCGCAGTTCGCTCCTAAACAAACTACATTTCGAACAAAGTAAAGTTTAGTCAATGCAAAATATGATAGTTTTTGAATTTATGATTTGTATTTCTCATGGAATATAATTTGCAGTGAAAAAAATATTGTGCTCGGGGCGACCACTTATGATAGAATGAGTTGTGCCACCCCATCCAGCGTTCTTAAAGAGTAAGCTTAATACGTTGCGGTCGAAACTGACTAATACCATCGGAAAACAAAAAAAAAGAAACTTGGCTCCACCACAGAAATGTAAATCAGTGAACGAGTTGACGCATTCACTCGACAGAATCATTTTATTTATTTCCTCTTTTTCCACTCATTTTGGAAATATTAATATTATCGAATATCTGGGGGTTTAAGGACGAGCTGATCGAACTTATTATTCAAAAAAAACTTATTATTCAGTAGTCCTCCTATAACATGCCATAAATACAAGGCATAGTAATTTGAAGTAACCGAAAACCAAAACCTCAAAGTGCTCACCTCAATTCGTTCAAAACTTTCGTGCCAACCCAATACATGTAAAAGTAAGGAATAAACCTTCAGTTCCTATTAGAATTCGGCAAAGAAGCGGCCAGAATGAAGCCATTCGATAGTAAGTAAAGAAAGAATATTTATGATGATTCTGTCAATAGAAATTTGTATTATCGTCCAAAGTATGATTGATGTGCTATTCTTTTGAACTAGCATGATTAGGAAGCCAATGAAATGTTGCGGCCAGATCTCGTGCATGTCTTTACCTTTCAAGAAAAGATAACATTTATGATATATTTAATAATAGAGGACACAAAAAGTGGCATTTGATCAAAGGAGAATTTGTCGCAAGATATCATTAATCAAAAAACAAATATCTTTATGCAATAAAAAACCACAAAGAAAAGGGATTTAGAATCATGGAAACGAAATTACGTGAAAAAAAAGAAACTATTTTTTCTTTCTTCTAGCCGTTATCTGTTCTGGGAGAATGAATATTATCTATAATAATTGGATGTCGACAGATGAAAACAGTAGACTCGCAACCGTTTCTGAGACCATCTGCAATTTTATTAATATTGTTGAACACCTACCGGATTCAGCTTGATACACCACTTCCGAAATACACGCGGCGCTTTATGCAATCCCTCTCATGGTCCCGCTCCGAGCTCTGTGTCAATCACATTATTACATCAAGGTTGTGTTTATTTTTCCAGATATTTCTCTTCTTTTTTCAATTTCTTCCTTGACCGAATATCTATTGCTAAATTAGGTAACATCAAGTATACTTTAGCCCCCTCGACGTACTTCGCGCTCTAGCACTCATTGTCACTAGCACTCATTTCGTACACTCTCTCGTCTATCTACCGGTCTATAGAGTGTGCGAAATGAAGAGACGGTGGTCTCACATTTCGCACTCTAATTGTCACGTGCGAGCACGACTTTCTGCTAGACGACGGAACGCTGTACGAGCAGCGCTTTAAGAAATGCTCTCCTGGTTTGATTACAAAAGCTTGCTTTATTTTCAACCATCTAATGCGTCAAACAGTGATCAGTTATAATATCTTGTTTTCGGGCATTTGAGGTGCCCAGTGGGCCACTGCCCACCCGGTGGCTGCACTACAAGAATAGCGTGCACGGAATGCTGCGTTTCCCCGACCATCTGCAGATTACGCAAGTGCGTACCAGCCGATGATATTTTGTTATTGGCAAACATACCATTTTTTTTCAAATGTCGTGTTCGACGGGGCAGGAGCTCAGAAAACCGCACGTTCAGCCGATGATTTTGAACAGAGTTGTTCGAGTTTGGCTCTGTGGCAAACTGACCCTGACGCGCAGGAATTCAAAAATGACAGGGTGGGATAGGAAGGAAAGAGAGCGACCGCGCCATTGGCACACATGAGACGAGGAATAAGGGAGCAGGAGATTTGTAAAACTCCTTCTTTAATGCAACCATGTAGACATGTACAGTCTCGTTTCGAAGGAATACACACTATATGTATTCATTCAATTGCAATAATTGTCAATATATTTAAACACGGCTTGATGATTGTTTTTGAATGCTCATCGACAAAATCTAGCTTATTCCAGGTTCGAACCAGGGAGGTGGACTCGGTAGCCGGCTCCAAGTACGGTCCAGGGTGAGCTTAGTATGTTGGGGACTGCTAATCTCTAGAAAGAGTACTTGTTTATTCCGTTGCAAAAGGCTCGTGAGGCTGAGATCAATCGAAAAAAGTTAAATTAAAGTTTCTTATTTTCCTGCTCACAGTGGTGATGGGGGTGGGGGTGCACCGGCGGCCAGTGTTGGTTTCCGAGACAAATGGACACGCGTGCTCTCGAACTCGTCGTTGCCGTGGTAAAAGTTGACTCCTTCATGCGAAGAACGTACGCGAGCGATACGATGCCCTTTAAAAGGTAAAGGTAAAGGTACTTCCCGTCTTTGAGCTGGGCTGGCGGGAGAACACTGGCCGGTATTTCAATGGACAGAAAGTCCGGAGTGCTCCTTTAAATGTTTAAAATCTCTTGAGCCAGTAGCAACAACCTGCTTGTTGTGCTGGTTCCTATCATATCTATGAGTGCGGGTGTCCATTGTACCCCCAGGGAGGATTCAAATTCAGTCGCCTGTGTTAAGATAATATGCGAAAATCAAAGAGCGGTTGCGGAAAACAAACGAACGCACACACACACCTCCGTGCTCTTGTTTTTGAATGTGTGAATGTTAACCGGCAAATAATCATGTTTGTCATTCCTACGTAGGAAGTCGTACTGTTCGACGTTCGTATAAAAGTTTAAAAGTTATACCTGCACTTCGGGCACCGCCCAAGAGGAGAAGGTGAAGAGAAACGTGCGTCGATCCATCGGAATGTCGGCTAATAAAGCAGTGAGGAACACGCCGATGGGAATGGCAAGAACGGCAAGCGGCAGCAGTCCCTGATTATCAGGTTATCAACACAAATCGGATTTTACCCTATTAGACTTGGTCCTCTATGGAGAAAAAAAAGTTGTTTCATGATTTATATGGTGAGCGTACTAGAATACGAGGAACTTAATTAGCATACTAATATATGCTTGTATCATATTAGAGATCTTAAGAGAGGGGATCGGTAAGATTCGACCACCCACCGGACACGTTGAGCTAGCAATGAGAGCGAGGGGTCCATACTCGAGTATATGGAGTACCTCAAGCCCGCATTGCACAAAACGGCCCTTATTTCCTGGTACTACCTCTGGGCTAGGAGAAATATAAATTTTAGTGAAAAAATAACGAAAAATTAAAATTTCTCAACTTGTGAAGATAGATTCACATATTCATTTGCGTTATGTTTAGGGTGCCCAGAGGTAGTACCAGGAAATCATGTTGTAAAACCCATTTTCAAATTGATTTTCGGCTGGTTCAGAATATGATTTTCTGATTCAAAATTTCATGTTTTTGAAGGAAATCGGCACTTTTTGGAGTTTCTGCACAACATGTCCATATAGGTAAGGCACCTCGACATAATATGTGTCCATATCACTCATTTCGGGGAAGTTCCCGAGATGACGTTTTTCAGAAAAAAATTTCAAATTTTGAGACTCGTGATGGCCATAACGAACTTTGACATAAAATTTTAAATTTTCAGTCCCTATTTCACACTTTATGCACGGAATAATATTAGAAATATGTAAAAATACTTTTCTATGCTGTTTACATGGCGTATTTTTAGGTTTTTGACTTCTTACTTTTTGAAAGTTCCACCACTGTTTCAACCCTTAGTTCTCCGCATTCACATCTCATCCATCTCAACATCCAGGTGTATTTCGTGATTGTGGATGAGCACACGTTGTTTAAAACTCATTAACAAATAATTTTTCTTTTGATAGGTTTATTAAATTTTGATAATTTGAACTCACAAAAAATCAAAAACTGAAAATTCATGAAAATTTCAACAAAAACGAAAAATTATGGACGTATCAGTAGCTCTAACAGCAAAATCTTTCGTATTCTAGTTTTACTATAGCTATTGAAGAAATTGAAAAATATTTCATCGATTTCTGAAAAAAATATTTTTTGACCAAAAACCATGAACCCGGGGTCATGGTCGAAAAAGCTGCAAATTATTTTTCGCTTATCTCCTCTTCCGTTAGGACTCTGATATCCAATCATGGTTTGTGTTGTTCCTACATTGTCAATTGTCATGTAAGATAATCCAAATCTACAATTAATTCAAAAAAAATTTCTTCATATTTGACCATGACCCCGGGTTCATGGTTTTTGGTCAAAAAATATTTTTTTCAGAAATCGATGAAATATTTTTCAATTTCTTCAATAGCTATAGCAAAACTAGAATACGAAAGATTTTACTGTTAGAGCTACTGATACGTCCATAATTTTTCGTTTTTGTTGAAATTTTCATGAATTTTCAGTTTTTGATTTTTTGTGAGTTCAAATTATCAAAATTTAATAAACCTATCAAAAGTAAAATTATTTGTTAATGAGTTTTAAACAACGTGTGCTCATCCACAATCACGAAATACACCTGGATGTTGAGATGGATGAGATGTGAATGCGGAGAACTAAGGGTTGAAACAGTGGTGGAACTTTCAAAAAGTAAGAAGTCAAAAACCTAAAAATACGCCATGTAAACAGCATAGAAAAGTATTTTTACATATTTCTAATATTATTCCGTGCATAAAGTGTGAAATAGGGACTGAAAATTTAAAATTTTATGTCAAAGTTCGTTATGGCCATCACGAGTCTCAAAATTTGAAAATTTTTTCTGAAAAACGTCATCTCGGGAACTTCCCCGAAATGAGTGATATGGACACATATTATGTCGAGGTGCCTTACCTATATGGACATGTTGTGCAGAAACTCCAAAAAGTGCCGATTTCCTTCAAAAACATGAAATTTTGAATCAGAAAATCATATTCTGAACCAGCCGAAAATCAATTTGAAAATGGGTTTTACAACATCTGGGCACCCTAAACATAACGCAAATGAATATGTGAATCTATCTTCACAAGTTGAGAAATTTTAATTTTTCGTTATTTTTTCACTAAAATTTATATTTCTCCTAGCCCAGAGGTAGTACCAGGAAATAAGGGCCGTTTTGTGCAATGCGGGCTTGAGGTACTCCATATACTCGAGTATGGACCCCTCGCTCTCATTGCTAGCTCAACGTGTCCGGTGGGTGGTCGAATCTTACCGATCCCCTCTCTTAAGATCTCTAATATGATACAAGCATATATTAGTATGCTAATTAAGTTCCTCGTATTCTAGTACGCTCACCATATAAATCATGAAACAACTTTTTTTTCTCCATAGAGGACCAAGTCTAATAGGGTAAAATCCGATTTGTGTTGATAACCTGATAATCAGGGACTGCTGCCGCTTGCCGTTCTTGCCATTCCCATCGGCGTGTTCCTCACTGCTTTATTAGCCGACATTCCGATGGATCGACGCACGTTTCTCTTCACCTTCTCCTCTTGGGCGGTGCCCGAAGTGCAGGTATAACTTTTAAACTTTTATACGAACGTCGAACAGTACGACTTCCTACGTAGGAATGACAAACATGATTATTTGCCGGTTAACATTCACACATTCAAAAACAAGAGCACGGAGGTGTGTGTGTGCGTTCGTTTGTTTTCCGCAACCGCTCTTTGATTTTCGCATATTATCTTAACACAGGCGACTGAATTTGAATCCTCCCTGGGGGTACAATGGACACCCGCACTCATAGATATGATAGGAACCAGCACAACAAGCAGGTTGTTGCTACTGGCTCAAGAGATTTTAAACATTTAAAGGAGCACTCCGGACTTTCTGTCCATTGAAATACCGGCCAGTGTTCTCCCGCCAGCCCAGCTCAAAGACGGGAAGTACCTTTACCTTTACCTTTTAAAGGGCATCGTATCGCTCGCGTACGTTCTTCGCATGAAGGAGTCAACTTTTACCACGGCAACGACGAGTTCGAGAGCACGCGTGTCCATTTGTCTCGGAAACCAACACTGGCCGCCGGTGCACCCCCACCCCCATCACCACTGTGAGCAGGAAAATAAGAAACTTTAATTTAACTTTTTTCGATTGATCTCAGCCTCACGAGCCTTTTGCAACGGAATAAACAAGTACTCTTTCTAGAGATTAGCAGTCCCCAAATTGGCCACAACTCGGAACCTACTCGCCCAACGTCACAACCTGCAATCCAATCCCCAAGGATCCGTGGCCTATTCAGTCGCCTGCAATGCAGCCCGCACGAATCTGAAGGAGGATATCAGAAGGAGCAAGGAGACTCAGGCACGGCAAGCAGCAGCAATGGGAAGGAGTATCGTCAAGGAAATGCTCAACTTGCAATCATCTCGGAAGCGTTTACTCGTTCCCGACCGAGCAACTGGCGCTCTCTCCCAAGCTGCCACAATGGATGCCGTGCAACGCTTCTATCAGTCCCTCTACACTCCTGCGGTGGCGCTCCCACTGGCAGTTACCCCGAGACCACCCGACCCCTCCCTCCCTTCCTACCCGACGAGACTAAGCACGCAATGTCCCTTCTCAAATGTGGTCACTCCCCCGGCTCTGATGGAATCCTGCCCGAGATGCTTTACCACTCCAGAGATCACCTCGCTCTCGTTCTCGCCGACCTTCTCAACTCCCTGGTAGCTGGAGACCCCGTGCCCGGCGACTTGGTGGAAGCTGTTGTGTCACTTCTCCACAAGAAAGGTGACCCTACGAACATCGGCAACTTCCGTCCCATCTCGCTGCTTACCGTTACTCTCAAGACCATCACAAGGGTAGTTCTGAAAAGAATCGAGGGCTCGCTAGAAGAGGCGGAATCGCACACCCAAATCGGTTTCCGGAAAGGGCACAGCACCCTCGACAACCTGCATGCCATCAAGCAGGTAGCAGAAAGAACCCATGAGTACGGTATCCCCCTCTACCTCGGATTTGTCGATTTCAAGAAAGCGTTCGATTGCGTGGAATGGAGCGCTGTTTGGCAAGCACTTTGGACTTCCGGAGCCCATCCCACCCTCGTTGATCTTCTTCGCCGCATCTACGAGTCGTCTTCCACACTCATCCGAGTCAACGAAGATCTCGTTCCAGTCGACGTTAGAAAAGGAGCCCGTCAAGGGGACACTTTATCCCCTCGCCTATTCAACGTTGTGCTTCGATTCGCCATGGACGACATAGACTGGGAGAAGGATGGACTTAGAATCGATGGGAGGAACCTGACCCATCTGGAATATGCTGATGACGTGGCCCTCATTGCGGCCAGAACTGGAAAGAATGCTGAAGAAACTGATGGATGCTTGTTCTCGAGTTGGTCTCGAAGTCAATGCTTCGAAGACTAATCTGCTCACAGTAAAGATACAAGTGTGTTCATTCCATGTGAGCCCCAGATACACAACTCTAATCATAGGAAACAGTTTATGATAGACGGATAGGCAGCGAATACAATACGTGGAAACGGTTATAGGTCGGTGGTGGATCAAATACTAGAACAGAAGCATGATAACTACTAGGATAGGGAAGGGGGTAAGGGGAGCACCGGAGCCGGTCGGGCGCGGCCGCTCCTCGCTCGGGGGCTCGCCATCTCTCTCGTTCATCCGCTCGCTCGCCCGGGCGTCCCGTCAGCTCCGCCTCCCTGAGTCATAGAGATATTATCAGATGGTTTGGGGATTCTCTAGGAGCTACGCTCCTTGACAATTCCCCCTTTTTAACGCAGTCCGTCCTCGGACGTAACTAAGACAAAAGGGCCCCTGGGGGCATACTCGGGAGGAGAGAGAAAGAAAAAAATATTGTCGCCCTGTGTCACAGCCGCACAGGTGCAGGGAATCCCCGCTATCTGTGCGTGTTGGATGGACAGGGGTCATTTCATACCTCTAGAAATGGACAGTAGCGCGCACCGCCTTGTTCTCCTCCATCTTGGTCATGAGTCTCCTCCACGGTAGCCTTCGCATTCTCGGGGCCGAACTATACTGGGATGATCGAGTGAGCCGTGACACCTGGAGCGAGGGAGAAGAAACAGGCTATAGTGGCTAGGGTGGTCAGCGAAAACGCCTTTCCGCCCGTAGAGAATCCGCCTCATTGAGCCTCTCTAAGGGAGCCTCCGACCATCTCGACAGCAGCCAGCTTCTGTTCCATCTCAGCAAGTATGGTCTCATACACGGCCCTATCCCCGACTGCACCGCCGCCCTGACGGGAGTTCTTTACTCCCCCCAGGGTGCTGGGAGTCGTGCGTGCATCGAGTGCACAAGTAGAAGGCAACTGACCTGCGATCTGTTGCTGTTGCATCACCGGCATGACCATCATCTGATGTTGTTGCTGAGCGGGAGCGTACATCTGCGACATCGGCACCTGCTGCACCATCATGTGCACGGGCTGCTGCAACGTTTGGTCCTGCGGCTGCATCTGCGGGTAGTGGGGAGCCATCTGGTAGCAATTGGGCTGATTCTGGAAAGGCATCATCGGAGGGTACTGCTGGTACTGGTCGTAGCCCTGCCAGTTACCACAACTCAGCGTACAGTCTCTCCTGTAGTGCCCCTCCGCTCCACAGCCCCAGCAAACGATGCCGGCATGGAAGACGGGAGTCGCCGGTTGGGTCGGCGCAGGCCTCGTGTCTGCGGGGGCGGGTCCGAACGGTGCCCTCGCAGCAGCAACCTGAGCAGCCAAGACATCAGGGGACTCACCGTGCATCAGCATCGCACTCGTCATCTCGGTGATGACGCTTTCATACCTCTTGGCCAACCTCAGTGCGTCTGCTGCAGTTGCAGGTATTTGTGCTTTCACGTGAAAAGATACCCGCGGTGTTGTCCTGTCCATGAACTCCTCGAGAAGCCGCTCTTCGATCGCCTTGCTCTCTTTGCCTTGCATTGCAGCGCGCAGGAGGCGTTGAAGGCGCGAGAAGAAGGTCTGCACGGACTCGCCAGGCTCTTGTCTGCAATTGTTCACTCGCTGGCGGGCCATGGCTCTCTCTTCGGGGCACTCGACCATCTCCCTTATTTTGTCAACTATCGTGTCATAGTCTGCCTTCTGGGTATTCGATAGGGTATCAACGAGATCCCGCGCACGGCCCCTCAGATTTCGAGTTGTCTCAGCCATTGCCGAGTCGAGTTCATGCAGCGCCCCGCTGAGGTTGTCGAGTGACTTCGAAGTCGCGCGGGCGAGAGTCCTCGTCTCGGGATCACTCAGTCCCTTCGAGGATGCTCCAATCAGGGCCTTTACTGAATTAACAGAGGTGCGGGTAACTCTCTGGGTGGTGGGAAGCACTGGCCCTCCACCGGGCACCGCCCCACTCCCATTGGGAGACAGAGCGGTCCCGACTAGGGCCAGCGCTCCAAGAGACTGCTGCATCATGGCTTGCATTCCCAGTCCATTTTCATTGGGTGTGGTATCATTATTGAGTGCCCCGTTGTTCTGAAGCACGGCCGCCACTCCCAGGCCAGTGGCCACGGGTGTGGTGCCGCCATCAGTTGCACCTCCATTATGGGGATGCGGCGTACCTGGGTGAACGGGTGGAGACTGATGCTCCTCGGTATCCGAAAACTCGTCGCTGCTCATCAGTTGATGAATGAAGCTTGAGGGTTGCTGCAATGAGAGAGCATTAGCCGATCCGTGATACACCATAAGGGAGTGGGACACATTAAACACTGGACAAGGGAGGGAACAGATGACAACGGTCCCTATAGACAAAGTCCCTTGTGAGAGGGGAGAGTAGGGAAGGTGAGGGAGGATGGGAGGGGAGGGTGAGAGGAGAGGAGCGCTCGCTGGCCCGTATCGAGAGCCGAATGAAGTGACGTGGACCCATGTCCTCCTCTCAACCTCGCCTCGCCCCCTTTTCGCTGTCCCTTCCACCTTTGAACTGTGTCGAAAGCTGATCTTATCAGCTATCTGTTCCCCCTTGGCATCTTATTATTGATCATACCTCTCCCAAAGATCCGGAGATGAGATAATCCTACTGCTAATTCCCGACCCTGCTTCTCGCACAGGTGTTGAGTGACACGCGCAATACCTATCTGGTGAGTGTAATGTGATCAGTGTCTCTTTTACGGAGTGGCGTCTTCATCTCTCTTTTCTTGTCATACGGAAGCCGGGCAATCGCCGACTTGTCGTTTGAAAGAAGGTGAGTGCTAAGATCGCTTAGTCACCCCATAAAATGAATGGGGTCCTTTGAAGAGACGGTCAGTAAGGGAAGAGTCTTCCTTTTCTCCCTCGCAACCTTTGCAGAGTTGATGCTCTTTTCGGAGGCTGCCGTAATGTTACGACAGTCAGTCCCTTTTCGCAGCGTCTTGCAGAGGGGAATATGACACGTCCGATCACTGGCATACGGTACTGTTTCATCATTTCCAGTAGCTATTCTGGGACCTGGTCATGTGACATATCTCTTCTCCGAATCTTTGGGAGAGGGAGAAGCATTAGTCAGAAAGTCATCCCTGGTATACGGTATCGTTTCATCACCCTGGGGGCTATTCTCAGACGCTTATCAGTAGGATTATCTCATCTCCGGATCTTTGGGAGAGGTATGATCAATAATAAGATGCCAAGGGGGAACAGATAGCTGATAAGATCAGCTTTCGACACAGTTCAAAGGTGGAAGGGACAGCGAAAAGGGGGCGAGGCGAGGTTGAGAGGAGGACATGGGTCCACGTCACTTCATTCGGCTCTCGATACGGGCCAGCGAGCGCTCCTCTCCTCTCACCCTCCCCTCCCATCCTCCCTCACCTTCCCTACTCTCCCCTCTCACAAGGGACTTTGTCTATAGGGACCGTTGTCATCTGTTCCCTCCCTTGTCCAGTGTTTAATGTGTCCCACTCCCTTATGGTGTATCACGGATCGGCTAATGCTCTCTCATTGCAGCAACCCTCAAGCTTCATTCATCAACTGATGAGCAGCGACGAGTTTTCGGATACCGAGGAGCATCAGTCTCCACCCGTTCACCCAGGTACGCCGCATCCCCATAATGGAGGTGCAACTGATGGCGGCACCACACCCGTGGCCACTGGCCTGGGAGTGGCGGCCGTGCTTCAGAACAACGGGGCACTCAATAATGATACCACACCCAATGAAAATGGACTGGGAATGCAAGCCATGATGCAGCAGTCTCTTGGAGCGCTGGCCCTAGTCGGGACCGCTCTGTCTCCCAATGGGAGTGGGGCGGCGCCCGGTGGAGGGCCAGTGCTTCCCACCACCCAGAGAGTTACCCGCACCTCTGTTAATTCAGTAAAGGCCCTGATTGGAGCATCCTCGAAGGGACTGAGTGATCCCGTGACGAGGACTCTCGCCCGCGCGACTTCGAAGTCACTCGACAACCTCAGCGGGGCGCTGCATGAACTCGACTCGGCAATGGCTGAGACAACTCGAAATCTGAGGGGCCGTGCGCGGGATCTCGTTGATACCCTATCGAATACCCAGAAGGCAGACTATGACACGATAGTTGACAAAATAAGGGAGATGGTCGAGTGCCCCGAAGAGAGAGCCATGGCCCGCCAGCGAGTGAACAATTGCAGACAAGAGCCTGGCGAGTCCGTGCAGACCTTCTTCTCGCGCCTTCAACGCCTCCTGCGCGCTGCAATGCAAGGCAAAGAGAGCAAGGCGATCGAAGAGCGGCTTCTCGAGGAGTTCATGGACAGGACAACACCGCGGGTATCTTTTCACGTGAAAGCACAAATACCTGCAACTGCAGCAGACGCACTGAGGTTGGCCAAGAGGTATGAAAGCGTCATCACCGAGATGACGAGTGCGATGCTGATGCACGGTGAGTCCCCTGATGTCTTGGCTGCTCAGGTTGCTGCTGCGAGGGCACCGTTCGGACCCGCCCCCGCAGACACGAGGCCTGCGCCGACCCAACCGGCGACTCCCGTCTTCCATGCCGGCATCGTTTGCTGGGGCTGTGGAGCGGAGGGGCACTACAGGAGAGACTGTACGCTGAGTTGTGGTAACTGGCAGGGCTACGACCAGTACCAGCAGTACCCTCCGATGATGCCTTTCCAGAATCAGCCCAATTGCTACCAGATGGCTCCCCACTACCCGCAGATGCAGCCGCAGGACCAAACGTTGCAGCAGCCCGTGCACATGATGGTGCAGCAGGTGCCGATGTCGCAGATGTACGCTCCCGCTCAGCAACAACATCAGATGATGGTCATGCCGGTGATGCAACAGCAACAGATCGCAGGTCAGTTGCCTTCTACTTGTGCACTCGATGCACGCACGACTCCCAGCACCCTGGGGGGAGTAAAGAACTCCCGTCAGGGCGGCGGTGCAGTCGGGGATAGGGCCGTGTATGAGACCATACTTGCTGAGATGGAACAGAAGCTGGCTGCTGTCGAGATGGTCGGAGGCTCCCTTAGAGAGGCTCAATGAGGCGGATTCTCTACGGGCGGAAAGGCGTTTTCGCTGACCACCCTAGCCACTATAGCCTGTTTCTTCTCCCTCGCTCCAGGTGTCACGGCTCACTCGATCATCCCAGTATAGTTCGGCCCCGAGAATGCGAAGGCTACCGTGGAGGAGACTCATGACCAAGATGGAGGAGAACAAGGCGGTGCGCGCTACTGTCCATTTCTAGAGGTATGAAATGACCCCTGTCCATCCAACACGCACAGATAGCGGGGATTCCCTGCACCTGTGCGGCTGTGACACAGGGCGACAATATTTTTTTCTTTCTCTCTCCTCCCGAGTATGCCCCCAGGGGCCCTTTTGTCTTAGTTACGTCCGAGGACGGACTGCGTTAAAAAGGGGGAATTGTCAAGGAGCGTAGCTCCTAGAGAATCCCCAAACCATCTGATAATATCTCTATGACTCAGGGAGGCGGAGCTGACGGGACGCCCGGGCGAGCGAGCGGATGAACGAGAGAGATGGCGAGCCCCCGAGCGAGGAGCGGCCGCGCCCGACCGGCTCCGGTGCTCCCCTTACCCCCTTCCCTATCCTAGTAGTTATCATGCTTCTGTTCTAGTATTTGATCCACCACCGACCTATAACCGTTTCCACGTATTGTATTCGCTGCCTATCCGTCTATCATAAACTGTTTCCTATGATTAGAGTTGTGTATCTGGGGCTCACATGGAATGAACACACTTGTATCTTTACTGTGAGCAGATTAGTCTTCGAAGCATTGACTTCGAGACCAACTCGAGAACAAGCATCCATCAGTTTCTTCAGCATTCTTTCCAGTTCTGGCCGCAATGAGGGCCACGTCATCAGCATATTCCAGATGGGTCAGGTTCCTCCCATCGATTCTAAGTCCATCCTTCTCCCAGTCTATGTCGTCCATGGCGAATCGAAGCACAACGTTGAATAGGCGAGGGGATAAAGTGTCCCCTTGACGGGCTCCTTTTCTAACGTCGACTGGAACGAGATCTTCGTTGACTCGGATGAGTGTGGAAGACGACTCGTAGATGCGGCGAAGAAGATCAACGAGGGTGGGATGGGCTCCGGAAGTCCAAAGTGCTTGCCAAACAGCGCTCCATTCCACGCAATCGAACGCTTTCTTGAAATCGACAAATCCGAGGTAGAGGGGGATACCGTACTCATGGGTTCTTTCTGCTACCTGCTTGATGGCATGCAGGTTGTCGAGGGTGCTGTGCCCTTTCCGGAAACCGATTTGGGTGTGCGATTCCGCCTCTTCTAGCGAGCCCTCGATTCTTTTCAGAACTACCCTTGTGATGGTCTTGAGAGTAACGGTAAGCAGCGAGATGGGACGGAAGTTGCCGATGTTCGTAGGGTCACCTTTCTTGTGGAGAAGTGACACAACAGCTTCCACCAAGTCGCCGGGCACGGGGTCTCCAGCTACCAGGGAGTTGAGAAGGTCGGCGAGAACGAGAGCGAGGTGATCTCTGGAGTGGTAAAGCATCTCGGGCAGGATTCCATCAGAGCCGGGGGAGTGACCACATTTGAGAAGGGACATTGCGTGCTTAGTCTCGTCGGGTAGGAAGGGAGGGAGGGGTCGGGTGGTCTCGGGGTAACTGCCAGTGGGAGCGCCACCGCAGGAGTGTAGAGGGACTGATAGAAGCGTTGCACGGCATCCATTGTGGCAGCTTGGGAGAGAGCGCCAGTTGCTCGGTCGGGAACGAGTAAACGCTTCCGAGATGATTGCAAGTTGAGCATTTCCTTGACGATACTCCTTCCCATTGCTGCTGCTTGCCGTGCCTGAGTCTCCTTGCTCCTTCTGATATCCTCCTTCAGATTCGTGCGGGCTGCATTGCAGGCGACTGAATAGGCCACGGATCCTTGGGGATTGGATTGCAGGTTGTGACGTTGGGCGAGTAGGTTCCGAGTTGTGGCCAATATCCATGGTGGGTTGTGTCGCGCTCTCCAACAGTTGGTTGCCGCAGTCTTGGTGAATGCCTTGATGGTACTGTAGGCGTCGTGGGCAGTGTTGGGTCGAACAAGGGGCAGTGACGCGAGGAGACTTGCGTTGGCAGAGAATGCGGCCCGATCGAAATCAAACCGTTCCCTGCGTCTTTTCTGCCTCATCTTGTTAGGGATAGAGAGACACATCCGGACAAGGTGATGGTCAGAGTTAAACTCGAATTGACCAACGACTCCACAGTTGACTACCCGCGCAGATGGAGGGGCAGCGATGTAGTCAATCTGATGGTAAGTGAAGCCGTTATTGGAGCGCCAAGTCCAGATCCGGCCATGTCTTCTCTTCGGGAAGGTGTTCCAAATGCGCAGTCTGTTCCTCATGCAGGCCTCAGTGAAAGTGCGGCCGCGTGAGTTCGGTGACTTAGAGGCGAAGTTGCCAACGAAGGTCTCATTTCCGGGCTCCCTCGCTACTCTACAGTTGAAGTCACCGACCAGAACTGGCATGAAACCTTTCGGCGCCCTCTGCAATGCGGCCTCAACCTGGTCTAGAAAGTCATCGTAGTCGTTGTCGCTGTGGGCAGACGTCGGGGCATACGCGCAGACCAGGTAGAGTCGGTGGAGTGGGAGTTGCAGAGTGGCGAGACGATCCGAGAGGCCATGGAACACCGCTCCACGCGCGAGGTGCGGTCGGAGCAGAAAGGCCACACCATAGGACGCGGTGGTACCCCCCCCCCGAGTGGTACACTACTGTGCCTGAAGACGTAAGATTGAAGGAAGCACAACCCACAATCCTCGCTTCCTGCATAGCAACGACGTCCCACTTGATCTTGTCCAGGACCATCTCGACATCTCGACATGCTTGTCCTTGGGAGCGAGCGTCCGTGCGTTGATGGTGCCGATGTAGATGTGGCGACGGTGACATACAACTACCGCCGGCCAGGGCTTCTGGTAGACACACATTCTCCTATCTTTTCTCCAGTGGATAGTCGTATTTTTCTTCTCTCTCTGAGATGAGTCATCTTAGTGCCTGGCCTCCTAGTAGTCCATCTACCTTCTCGTCAGTTCCTTCCAAAGGTGACTACGATATCAATCTCGATTCCACTACCCCCTTCAAGGAGCTATACAGAGCCTCCTTCCGCTCCAATCCCTCAAAGAGAATCAAGCCATCCGACCCCATCCACGATACACACTTCAAGAAGGATGGATACCTCCTGTCAAAGGAGAGAAGTATCCGTCACTTCGAGCTCACCCAGTCGACTCTCTTCACGGCTCTGGAGCTTTTATATCGCGAGATTGAAAAGCTCCAGAGCCAAATCCAAGCAATCCACGAGTCAATAAATCAACTCGCATCTCTTCATTCCCCTCTACAGTCATCAATCGATGGATTTTCCCAGAAGATCACCGATTTGGCTGATCATTCACCCTCAAGTTCATCTCTGGAGAAGACCGTCAGATCAACATAATGCCCATTCAAAAAAGTGTGCATTGATTGCGTCATCACTACGTGATCAACATAATGCCCATTCAAAAAAGTGTGCATTGATTGCGTCATCACTACGCAATAACTGAAAGATTTCGCAATACCCCATACATGCATTGTAATCTCCAATAGATTTCACATACGACACCTCCATTATCAGATCGAGACGTCTTCGGGTTCAACAGTTTTAACAAAGATAAGAAGTGTCCGAAAACTTTTGACCGCTACTGTATGTTGCGTTTCTTCAAAAACTACTTCGGTCCTCTCAAATTGTGCACTTTATGTCCCTTCCATACTAGAGTGCGAAATGTGAGACCACGCCCTCTTCATTTCGCACACTCTCTAGACCGGTCGATAGACGAGAGAGTGTGCGAAATGAAGAGGGCGTAGTCTCACATTTCGCACTCTATTCCATACATCGGTTAAGAGAGTTTGCGAAGTGAAAAAGCACAGATTCCATTAACGATTAGTTTAAATCTAGCAAAAGGATCTTACTCCTCCGGCGCGAGCGATTGAGAGGACGCTCTCATAACGGTAGTGGAAGCACATCACATTGGCAGCGCCAACGTACCTGCGAAAAATTGGCAGCGCCAACGAACCTGCGAAAAATAATTCACACAATACGAAAAATGCTTTTCATTTATCTACTTTGAGGCCAATAATAGTTCAAAGTGTTCAAGAAGCTTCGGCTTACACCGTCATACTCAACAATTTGGGCAAAAACAATTTAGCGGGGTTTTAGAGTTTTTCGTGTAAAATCCCCGACGCGGTGAAATTTAGTCCGTTTTGAGGTTACGATGTATGCAATATCCTGATATATTCTTTCCATGGGACAATTGCCTAAATTCCAACATACCACAGGAATGCTGGGGTCTCCTCCGAGCTGACAGAAGACGCCATAGCAGAGATAGGCAAAAGTGGGAAGGAGCGAGACGGGAACAAGCAGAATACAAACAATAAAATCCACAGTAATTACCCAAATCTGACAATGAAGTGGATTTCCCCGAGGAGCAGTTTAAAACAAGTTTTGATTATAATGGAGTTGAAAAGTTTAAGTTGAAAAGTTCTTGCCTGTGCGTGTACGAGGTAGCGGGCGTAAACCGCGCCGACCCGAGGCGTTTTGAACATTATCAAATAGAAAAGGAAGCAAGACATCAGCGAGGAAATGACGATGATAGTGTGAAAGTAGTTGGTCATAAACGGCCTCAAGACATTCTCGACGTCGTTCGCCGACATTTCGAGTGGCGTTTGCCAATGAGATCGGCTAAGCAACGGCGTATTTTACCGACAGGTGTGTTTTCCTCTCGTGCAACTGCATTTAACAGGTATCAGCCACTCGTTCATTGATTTTTTGGTAACGCATTGACGATTATTGTCGTTTCAAAGAAAGTGTGGCAAACCTGACCGGTAATTTCTCGCGAAAATACTTTTATGGAGAGGAAGTAGTAATGCGATTAAAACCGTTCTGAATTCAATGCAATCATGCGTAAAGACTATACTTAATACTTAATACTTAACACTTTATTCTCCATCGGGAATGAGGGTGAGGACGGTTATCTTGACGTGATGATGGATTCTTCGGCTCAGGATTGAGCTGTTTTGTGTGGAGAATCAGGCAGTTTTCGTGTCACAATAACAACTTACGGATTCGGGAAGTGGTCGTAACTAATTTGGGGGTTTTTCGGAGCCCTACTGAGAAGGGGGTTTTGGGGGCGGTTACTAGGTGGGAGGGGAGGTTATTCCAGAGCGTTATGGATCGACTTGCACAAGTGGAAATTGAGATTGGTAGCCTGCAAGGAATCGAAATGCGCAAGCCATGAGCGAACCGGAGAGAACGTGCTAAGGGAGCTAGTGAGTATAGGTTAGTGGTGTCCAGCAGTGCGTGCCCATGAATAGAATCATAAACAAACTGCATATCACGTAAAGCCCTGCGATATTCTAGGGTCTCTATATTACATAATTTTAGGCGGTCAAGGTATGGCAGAGGAGGTTGGCGACTTCGCTTGAGAACTCTTCTAGTGAATTATCGCTGAACATTCTCTAAACGATTAACTAGACCGATAGCGGTAGGGTTCCAAATTACTGTACTCGACTCAAGGAGCGGGCGTATGTAAATTTTATAGGCTTTTATGAGAATATCTGGGGAATTTGTGTGAAAAGATCGCAACAATAGATTACACATAGAGCGAGCCTTAAGTGTAATTTGGGTAATATGATACCCAAAGTTCAATTTCTTGGAGAAATGAACACCTAGATCTCTGACAGTATCAGAGGGGGAGATGGTAAGACCATTCAAGGTATATTTTGATCTTGTTTTTAGGCGCCCTAAATGAAGTACACAGCACTTAGGTGCACTCAAAATCATATGCCACTGGGAGGTCCAGCTTGCAATGCTATTTATGGCATTTTGTAGGTCATTGGAATGATCAGGGACAGTTGCGTATATTTTTAGATCATCAGCAAAGATGTTGTATTCAAGGAAAAGCAAAACGTCAGATGAGCACCGTTTAGAAGTTGTTTCGGAAAAAAAGTTCTCAAATAAATCAACTGCAGACGTACATAATGTAACAGTATGCATTATGAAGATACGATTGAATTTTGCAATTGTTTTGATTTTACGTCAGAAAATAATTGTGACAGACATATTTTTGTTATAGAAGGCGGTTCACGAGCACCTGGGTAACATGTACAACACTTGATCACACTCACTTAAAATTACCCGAAATGCTACCGTATCGTACGTACTGAAAATATCGGAACGTTTACCGGAACGTGATCAAAATGTTCAATTTTTGTGACTTTGCGAAGAAAATTATTTGCGACTCGTGAGTAGGTTCATATTTTTTGTCCACCTCGATTTACCGGAAACTACCCGGACATGCCCGGTGAAATGTCTAAAACAAAGGAGAAAATTCGATGCGATAACCGACTAAGTTAGCGAATTGTCATCATTACCGTGTACAGCCGGGAAATGCCAGTAATTTCCGGTTCTGTTCCTTTTTTGCAATCGAATTTGTCGCTTTCTGTTACACATTTCACCGGGCATCACCGGGTAGATTCCGGCAAATCGATGCGGATTAATCGAATTAGCATAAACACAAGTCATGATAATGCGTACTCGCAAAGATGCAAATTCTGAACATTTTGATCACATTGCGGTAAACGTTCCGATATTTTCAGTACGTACGATACACAGAGAAAAATGTATGTCATATATGGCTTCTGAACTGCGTTTGTATGTCATATATAACATACTGTATGTTATATCGTATATATCATTTTTCTGAGTGTATTCAGGGGAACGTAACTTTTTACACGGTCACTTGCAGGAATATTGCGCGTCTCCCGCGAAATAACAAGACATCTCGAAAATATGTTGTTTTCACTACGCATTTCTCGCGGCGGGTCCGAAATTGTGCAGTTATTTCTTCATTCTTGCTTCTCTACTAGAGTGCGAAATGTGAGACCACGGTCTCTTCATTTCGTACACTCTCTCGTCTATCGACCGGTCTAGAGAGTGTGCGAAATGAAGAGACCGTGGTCTCACATCGCACTCTATTCTCTACTTGTCGGCATGATGCTAAGTAAATCTCGTCTACTACTTCAGCTCTTCATGATCGTTTGCATCTGGGAAGAAGACCAATCCTCTAACCCGATTCAAGAACGAATATTTAGTTTCTTGAGAGACCGAGTTCAATCAAATCTCTCCCATGCGCAATAAACAGGATAAATTTATTTGGTTATGCCAGTATGCACGATAGAACTCGATGCAGGCGCGACCATCGTGCATCGACTGCTGGTGTCCGCACTCGTCGGAAGCACCTGCGATCGATAAATGATCTAATAAATATTGTAAAGAACAAGGACACGGGTGGCAACGCGATCAGGAACACTTCATTCCACAGGCCGCTCAACCTTCCAGAAAGGCCTTTGGAGTGAGAGAGCGTGTGAAATCGAGAGGGACTCTCTCACTTTTGTACACTCTCTCGCTCTAACCCTGGTCTGTAGGTTTGGAATCATGTGGAAAGCCTACAAAAACAGATGAGCTACATGATGTCTTCTTCGCCTACCGTATCCGCCATAGTTTGCTTTCTAATATTTTTCAACAACGATACCTCAGCGCTGCGATTCGATAGCTGTCTGTTAGTGAGATGACCAGCAGTGTGTGTACTATCGAGAACAACATTTGAATACACAGCACGGCGCAGTTTGCTTCTGAAAGTATCTACCTTTCCCCGGAAATATTTAATTTACATTAGTTGTGTATCACGTGAATTGAAGAGGGAATACTTAGTTATCTTCATGAGGAATCAGTTAGTTAGAGTGCTGAATTATAGCCATACGAGTACATGAAGGGTTGGATCAGATTTTTATCGGGTCAGACGCGTTTCGTTTAATTACCCAAGTTTGAGGTAAATCTGTCACTGATGATGGGCCTAGTGCCCGAAACGCGTCTGACCCGATAAAAATCTGATCCAACCCTTCATGTACTCGTATGGCTATAATTCAGCACTCTAACTAACTGATATCACGTGAATGGTGATTTAACTAGAAATGCGAAATCAACAAGCGAAACGCTTAACGTGCAATTCTTTATAATGGTATACCATTATACTCACGTATGCTGAACGCTTCCATGTACACTGAAAAGGCGTAGAAAGCGATGGAACCACCGAGCAACGTGTTGAGCAATCCTACCTGTAAAATGACATTTGTGAAATTTATATTTAAAAACTATAATATTTGACTCACTTGCACTAAAAGACGGACAACTAGAGTTTTGTGTGTGTTGCGCGTTCGCTCGCTCATTACGGTAGACTGAAAAATATATAAAATTAATTAATTAATTAATATTTTTTAAAAGTCACTCACGTGCTTCGCAAGTTCTCTCAATGTCAGCCAAGCCAGCTTAGCGTACATAACAACGATCGAAATATTAATCTGAACCAGGAATTTATTTATTTAGCTCCTAGAAAAACTTTTTTCCTAAAATTAGAATCTTTTGAGACCCATATACCATATTTTCGTTTTCTGGAAAATATGGGTTCATGATATTAATAGAAAAAAATCGAACCACGACAGTCACGACTCCGACAACGTAGAACAGCGCGTCGTCCCGGGGGAAAGCGACAACAGATATGTTGTTGGCGAACACCCGCTCTAGCTCGGGGTGATCCTGGCAATTCGATGTTTCACATTACATAGAACATATGCTCAATGTCAGTATGTTTAAATTTGTATGGCATTGTCAACTGAAGTGTTATTTACCGACTTTTAGAGGCAAAGTAAAAATGAGAAAAAAATAAAAGAAAAGAAAATAATTTGTAAAAGAATAAATTTCTGTCTTGTCTTACTGTTCAAATAGAAACACTTTGAGAAAATAACGTACAAGGCGCAACGCTGCACCGGCTTGCTCGGCGGCTGTTGACAGCACTGCGAAGCCGATTGCGGGCAGTGAAATGGCGGACATTATCGAGATGGGTACGGCGTAGCGCCGCCACGTCGCCCAGCGTGGCTGCAAGTCATCGCATTCGCTTCTTTCTGGACGAACACTATCTAGAGACACGATAATGCCATCAAACCTTTTGCTCTTGATGACTCTAACTGGTTCTTTACATTTGAATATGAGCAAAAGCTTACTTTGCCGGCGCGAGCGATTGAGAGGACGCTCTCATAACGGTAGTGGAAGCACATCACATTGGCAGCGCCAACGTATCCGACAGTCGCGCAGGCCAAAACCTTTGAAGCTCTTATTTTATCGGAGAAGGGTACTTAAAATAGAGAAAAGATGACATGTTTAAAGGATACAATATGAAATTGTAGTAGTTTAAAAAAAATTCCTATTATACCTAGTATAGTATAGTTCAAATAGAAAAAAATCCAGAAATATAATTTTTATAATCATGTAGTGACGAACAATACTCACCACAAGAATGTTAGGGTTTCCTCCGAGCTGACAGAAAACGCCGAAGCAAAGAGATCCAAATATGGGAAAGAGCGGAACGGGAACAAGCAGAAAACAAACGACAAAATCCACCGCCATTACCCAAATCTGACAATGAATTGGATTTGACTCTGTTTTTCAATTCATTAAAATTCTTGCCTGAGCGTGTACGAGATAGCGGCCATAAACTTCGCCACCCCGAGGCGTTTTGTATTGTATCAAATAGAACAGGAAGAAGGACATGAGCGATGAAATGACGATAATAGTGTGAAAGTAGTTGGTCATAAACGGCACTAGGCCATCCATATCGTACGGAGGCATTTCGAGGTAGAAGGAGTATTGAGTCGGCAAGCGCTAAACTGTTCTTCGAAGAGCAAGAAGGCAGACGGAAAACAGATGTGTTGCTCGTTCGCGCATTTGTTATTGACAGTTTTCAGCCATTCGTTCATTGATACTCTTCGGAACGATTCCGCGATTATTCCATTTTCAGAGAAAGTACGGCTACCGTAATCGACAATGTCGCGGAAATATAACTTCGTGGAACAGGGAAAGGAGGAAACAATGATGTGAGCAACTTTTGCACTCATGAGTGAGAACCAAAAAAAGAAAGTGGAAAGAACAGAGCGTTTAGATTCTGTTTCGGAAATATTTTCGTTCAAGTCGCGTTAGGCTATCTTCGTTCAGATTCAACACCAGGGATGCCAAATGAATTGCAATTTTGCGAATTTGATTAACCGAATAATGGCATATACGAATGAGGTGCCAAATCATATGGTTTCAATGACTCCACCATTCGAAAGTGTTTTCCATCACACCTCTGCGCACTTGCAATGGCAATATTTACATTCCTCATTTCAATGATCAACTCTTCATGAAGAGTCTGCGATTTGTTTTAGTTTTCCGCGTTTGAGCACTTGATAAAGAATGATATTGAAATTTATGTGGAATTCGGTTTAAAAAAATAAAAAAAATCAACCTGTATCATACCTAGAATACATTGAATTACATGATACATCATTTGATTGACCAGTTCAGTTATATTGGCAATTTTCCATCCCCAAAAGCTCTTCATTTGACATCCCTATTCAACACTTATCCCTAGGACGAAATTTTATGCGATCGCGATTTTTGACCTGTTCCAGCCATTCGTTGATCAATTGCGCAAACAAAGCAAACACATCATTAATTTTCTCTGAAAATTGTTCAAATCGACTTTTTTTTATAAAAAAGGATAATATTTGTAGCATACAAAAGAAGTTTCGACATCTACGCATACGTTTTATCCATTTCGAGAACTATTTTAATATATTTTTTTCAGAAACATTTCTTTCCCTAGCAGTGATAATGTCGTCGAGAACGACCAGAAATAGATTAGGCAGAATCAATCACAAAAATATAACATAACCAACTGCGGGATATTACTGTGCTTTATCCAGTGACAAGTGGTACCGGACGAGTGTAAAAGGAAAAGGAAAGACAGGGAAGAAAGAGATTTCTGCAGTAAACGCATTCATTCAGAGCCCGAAAAATTCCTTGACATGAATGCATCTGAATGTGTATTAAAAGGTGGCCTTCGCCTTCGCATTGGAATATTTTTTTCGAAGAAATTAGTCGGAATATATTAATTTATATACTCCGCCAAACGTGATTTCGGCTGTGAATGATACTTTCACTTCGAAAAATAACTCTCAAAGAAGTTCAGCAGGAAACAAAATGCTTAGTGTATGGCGGTCACGGGCTGACGGAGTCATGCCCACAGCATTTTAACCATTATTTTCTCGTAGTCTAAATCGCAATTTGTAAACTATTCCACTTCGCTTGCGTACTTCCCGGTAAAGTAGGTCGAGAGCAATTTCTGCTTGCGTGCAGCACTCATTCCCTGCACGATCGCAACTGACTCCTGTACAATATTAGCATAAATAATTTTTTTTAATTTCAAGTTTCTCAAAAAATTTTTTACAACGAGTAGACTTTTACGTTCATGGCTGCCAATGGCCAACTTTATTTTTTTTCTTTCAGATATCGCTTTTTTGTGTGAAGATATCTTTGCATTTTGCTCATATTGCACTCCATTGTCATAATAATTACAGTAACCTCGAATAGTCCGCGGCTTTTTACCATCATCGACGCGAACTCTCCGTCCGTCTCCGCCCTGAGTTTCGCCTCCATCTCAGTGGAGCAAGCAGCTGCAAAATTAGTTTAATTAATTAAGTCAATTGCTAATTAACAATAATATTAATTCAACTACCCACCTTTTCAAGATTATCCATGATCTGGTTTGCATGCGCGGACGACAGCAAACATACGAAAAGGGGGACAATGAAGAATATTACCAGAATCGTGTAGAAAGAAACACTGGAATTGATTTGATTGGTGAAAGTTTGCTCTAGAAAGTGTGTTGTGGTCGGACTACTAGCGACGTGTGGTCGGATATTGGGTAACCAGTAGCCGGCTAAAAGATGCTACTATCCGACCACGGATGACTACTAGTCCGGCTATTCGTGGTTCTAGAGTGAATGCGGGTAGATGTAATATGCGCTCTTTTATATGCGTCGTAGACAGCTAATTTGCCATGACTACTGTCCTGTGCTTTGTGATTTGTGATTTGCTCGTTTTCTATCGACACAAACCACGTAGTATATACGATTAAGAAGGAAGTTGTTAACGATTTATTAGCTATTAACAAGGAAATGATTAAAGCAGATTTGGCAGGATCAACCTCAAATTAGCAGAAAGAACGTTGGTACATACAATCCGGTTAGATCCCCATGTGGATGGTAGCCGCTCGGGGCGCCCCGAAGCTATCCATTGACTTTCACAGCCAGGAGAGTGAGAAGTTCACGTAGAATTAAAGATACCAGGCAATAAAAAAAATAAGTTAATTCTAAATAAAAGAAAATCATGCAGGGATCTTGCTAGCAAACCAGCCTTACTGGTGAGCCCCGGCAGAGTTGTCGATAGTCGACGTAAAGACTTTTTTCTCTTTATTCCGTTAAACTTTACCTTTATCTTTTACCTTTTCGGAAATAGGAGCCGCACCGTACCTGGGGTAAATTTTAAATAAAAGAACCAATTGTAAAAACATGTTTAAAATGTTTTTCTCCTTTATCGATAGTGAACATTTTCCATAGTTTTCCATAGATCATAGTGAGAACAGCTGAATAAAAATATATTTGATAAATATAATTAATTTGAATATATGAATAAAAAGCATATATGAAAAATAGATATCTGTTTTTGGCCGCTGCCTGCGATGTGTTCTCGAGGTCATTACCGAACTATTAGTGTATTTGACATAAAATTGAAAATATGAATAAATAAAATTTTTATTGAAAACGGTTCAACTTACGAATAATAAGTGCGCCCAAGCTGGACTACCCTAGTAAATTGTTGCTTAGACCGCAGGTAATTGCGGTAAGGACTCGCCTCTGTCCTCAATGGTCATCATGCTGTTTGCGTACGCGTAAGAGATTAAAAGAACTGGAAGAATGTAGAAGGACATCATCGAACAGACAGCTAGAAGCCTGGATTATGATCCATGAGAAAATAAAATATATTCAGTTATGTAAATTTAAATAAATGTGGGTATAGCTGTTAAGAAGGCCATCAACAGATCTTTTATATTCGACCAGAACACCTGATTGTTGAAATGTACCCTTCATTGAGGTGTACCCACTGTACTTGTACGTGTAGTTTGTGCTGTAGCCTTTAACTCTGTCCAGAGCCGCTGTTCAGTATTTCTAATGAATATATGCAAGGTGCACTGTGTTCCGGAGCACCACTGGACGTGAATTTAATTTGTTGATTTTTTTTTAAATACAAAGGTCGATGTAGACTAGAGAAAGTACCGCTATCAGCAGAAACTACGCCGTGTGGTTTGCGCACTGATGTAAAGCACAAATTCGAAAACAATATCGGGCAATTCCGTATTATTTTCTCATGCTGTTGTCTAACAATCGCATGAACGAAGCTAGTTTGGTGTGGACGAGGGAATACTGCTACACGTTGTCTGTAGTTTATGCGGAATCTATTGTTGTTTGTGTGAATGGTACGATCTAGAATATAATTGGTCGTATTGAGAAAACAGCTTTATCGCAATGCTGGCTCCACATTCCACACTCCTCATTCACTATTTAAGTCGTGACAGCAAAAAGAGGAAAATTTGATTAGAGTCCATAGAAGTCTTTGGCGGCAGCGCATCTGAATTACGCAATGAATTATGGTGCAATTATGAAATTAATTATGAATTAATTCCGTATATTCCAGACTCATCGTGATGGCATTGTAAATACAGTAGTTATTTCTATAAGCTTCTAAAATATGAAAATAATACTTGAAAGCAAAAAAAACACTCACTTCCCGACAAAATATATGGTAAACAGCTTGTTCTTTTGTCCTTCGCTGAGCGAGTGCATCAGAGCGATTCCCTCCTGCATATCGGAGCAGGTAAAGTGCGAAATGTGAGACCACGGTCTCTTCATTTCGCACACTCTCTCACCCACCGACCGATCGAGAGAGTGTGTGAAATGAAGAGATCGTGGTCTCACATTTCGCACTCTAGGAGCAAGTAAAGAGGCAAATCAGAAACAGAGCCCAACGGTTTCGAATTCGACTTTTACCCGTGGATTATCATGCACACAGGAGCTGGCCAATTTTATTTTTTTTCATTTTTGTTGTTCACAATTTCCTCTGCTATTCCAACAAGTTATTAATCATTATTTTTAATTTAATTAAATAACCTCAACGAGTTCATCTGCCCTCTTCATCGTCGCTGGAATGGCGCGATCCGGCTCGTTCTTGAACATTTCAATTAGCTGCTCGGTACAGGCGTCTGCATTAGGGTTGGTCAAATCGGTCCCTGCTCTCTTCATTTCACACACTCTCTGCAATAGGCGGCGGGCGAGAGAGTGTGTGAAATGAAGAGAGCAGGAACCGATTTAACCAATTCTAGTCTGCAAGCTCATTTTCAAATGAATAATTAGATTGTATTTGTTTTGTTTATCTTTACAGCTACTCGTGCAGAACATATCGATGTTCTTTCCTCTTTATGGAGGGAAGAAAACAAGATGACAAGTAACATGCTCATTTTTCCTTAGGCTTTTCGTAGACTACTACGAAATAGAATACGATGAAGAAAGGTTTTGGGGAAATAAATTGGGGCCTTGGTTGTGCTGGGTCTTTGCTTCGGAAAAGGGTCTTGGGGGTATACTAGGGATGCAGATTCATTATTCGTTTTACGGCATTTTGCGCGATAGATCGTTAATGCGAATGATGAAACGAAGAGATTGGGAAAATGAGAGAATTCCGGAGGGTATACCGAACCGGACCGGCATCCCTAGTGTGGGGTATTCCGCCGCACCTCTCTCCTTGTCGGTCATCATCTCGGTGGCGTGGACGGTGCACACAGCGATGGTGAAGAGAGCAACGAGCGCAGCGTGGAGATGCATCATGAGTAGACTTTGAAAAGTAACGATTCAACTAGTTGCATAATAGGGAAATCGACTGATTTTGTGAAAAAGAGTGCGAGAAATGAGGAGTGTGTGGAGAAAAGCAACTAGTTGCATCGTTACTTTTCAAAGTCTAATCATGAGTAGCGTTACCTTATAGGAATCAAATTGTGTTGTGGAGGATGATAACATAGCAGTGCAGACAACAACGCGTATGATAGAGTGAGAAGAGTGGAAGTAATGAGTCCAATTTTAAGAAAGCCCTAATCGTGCTTGGCCCGTTGTCTACGGCTCTTTTATATGTCTGATTTAGTGTCTGATGTAGTCCGGGGCCTCTGATATTTGCAGTCATGCGGAACGCATCATTGACCACTTCCGAAAAACATCGCTTTTCTCACTTTATTATTTTCAGAAGTGCGTTGTATTGTTGCAGTCTCTTCGCTCATTTCTTTTCGTCGATAGACTAGATAATGTGCAAAGCAATAACATTATTCGCTTTATTTTGATGCAATATACAATAATTAGCAGACCTTTGTTTATCTCGTAATCATCACATTTTACGAATGATAATAACGTAGCATGTCATCCATGGTCCTCGTCAGGTACAGTGCCTTCTCCCACGTGCTTCCAAGTGTGAGTAAGCTTTTGTAGAAGAGCTCCTCGAGTTCGCTCCAGTCCTATAATAACACATGATTCCAAACCTACATACCAGGGTTAGAGCGAGAGAGTGTACAAAAATGAGAGTCCCTCTCTATTCACACGCTCTCTCACTCCAAAGGCCTTTCTGGATGGTTGACCGGCCTGTGGAATGATGTGATGATGAATTCAGCATTGAGGTTTCCTATTTAAATATAACAAGTTTCTTCACCCGCAGTTTGTCTAGAGAATCTTTCGAAATTATGAAATTCTTCGGACAATTTTTTTTCACAACTCACTACTTTTGCGGCGTTAATTTGTGGGTGGTCAGTAGAGTGCGAAATGTGAGACCACGGTCTCTTCATTTCTCACACTCTATCGCCTATCGACTGGTCTAGAGAGTGTGCGAAATGAAGAGACTGTGGTCTCACATTTCGCACTCTAGTGGTCAGATATGATTTAGTCATTCTCAATACTCTCTCGACCGGTCGGTAGGTGAGAGAGTGGTGTAACGAGACCATTTCTGATCCCTCAGCGACAATTAACGCAGCAAAAGTAGTGCGTTGTGAAAAAATAATCCTAAGAATGTCATAATTTCGAAAGATTCTCTTGACAAACGACCGGTGACGAGGCATTTATTATTTTAATAGGAAAAGTCAATTCTGAACTTTTCAAATGATATATATATAAATATATATATATATATAATATATATAAATTTAATCCGTTTAATCCTTCATTTCTTCATAATTGCAATGTCCCAGGCGAACTTTACAGTTTAAAATTCGGGTAAATAATTGGATCAGTTCTCTTCAATTCATGCACTATCAATAGAGAGTATGCGAAATGAAGAGGTCTGATCCACTTATTTACCCTAAAATGAGCTTCGAATGGGACTGACCTTATCAATGTCTCTGTGCGAGAATCGATCAATGTTAGCGGTAGGCATCGGCTTTAGCTTAGCGAGCACTTGCACAGTCCGCATCTCGATCATGCGGCACACCTGTGATATGCAACTTTGAAAATATTTTTGGTCGAAAAACAACTAAAAATGTTTCTCTAGAGCCTCTAAATAGATACATCTGTCATAATTTCTTTTAAAAATATAAATGCCTTCGAAATCGTTAGAGCCTCTCGATGCTACATTTTAGTACCGAGTATACAGTCAAAATGACATATTATGAACAAAATGCTATAACTTTTTATAAGTTATTATAACTTTTTATAACTTTTCATTTCAGTATGTTCCCGTGAACGAAATTATCTGTTGTTTTGGGAAAAGGTTCCCGTTCAGAATCGAATAACTTCTGTCCAAGGAATTATCGAAATATTTATTGTGAAGAAAGTTATCGCCGATAAAAATAATAATTACGAAATAGAGATTAGAGCCGGGCCGGAAAATCTGGAAAAACGTTGTCGAACTGTCTGTTGGCGTTCTCTCATAGGCGAGTAACGGGCACATTCATTATGCCTCCGGCCTAGTATTTTTTTCCTAGCCTATTTTACCGTAACAACTGCTTCCTCCAACGTTCGACCGTTCACTCGATCGTACTGCCTCATAATCCTGTAACGGATAATTGAAATTGGCCATTTCGAAATATATTAATTGCATACTAATTACTAATTACCGGATGTTCTTCTTCCATTCATCGCCTTGGATCGAGCGGGATGGCGTAATGCACTCCTCGTAGTCACTCGGGCTAAGCGAGAAGCATCTACCGGCCTCGGCTATCGCAATGCCGTCTGAGCCGACAACGTTGCACTCACTAATGGTGCTTTTATTGTCTCGCCTTACCCCTCTGGTTGAGCGGTCAGAATGGCAATTCTGGGTGGTCAGAATGATCGTTCTGGGGAGGGAGGGTGAGAACGGTCATTCTGAGGTGTCAGAATCATCATTCTGAGGGGTCAGAATGGTAGTTCGTCTGACGCCCCAGAATGACCGCTCTGAGAGTTTGAAATTCGGGTAAATAATTGGATTATATCTCCTCATTACCTTTTTTTCTCATCAACCGAGCGGTGTAGAGAGATTGTGAAAATTATAAGGTCTGATCCAGTTATTTGCCCGCTTTTCAAAAAAGGTTACTACTATTGGTTCATAAAATCACAGCCCAAAAATGAAACTTTGTGTTAGTGTTCAAGATTCATTGTTCAACGTACTAGGGTTGCTCAAATCGGTTCCTGCTCGCTTGATTTCACACACTCACTGCGCTAGGCGGCGGGCGAGAGAGTGTGTGAAATGAAGAGAGCAGGAACCGATTTGACCAACCCTATAACGTACCATCGTCCATCGCTCTAATACGGCTCCAGATCGCAGCATCATCGCATTCGATCGGTGCGTGCTCTAGCTGCTTGCAACTGCGATTTTTCAATATAATTTTTTTTGGTTTTTTTGCGGAATTGCAAAATTCGTGACTTGGAAAATGTATATATTCACCGCACACATGTGTAGCGGCCGCACGCGCAATTGGCAGTCCGCACGGGTGACATGGGGAAGAGTGGCTGAATTATTCACAATCATACATTAGATATAAAGAAATATGGCTATTAACCTTACAAACATTTCTTTAGCTCCGTATGAAAATGCTGGATGTTTGCTAAATTTCAAGCAATTTTACATTTGCTATAATATAAATACCGAAGTCCCTAGAGTACATCTCTCGTGTGCATTATATTGCGAAATGTGAGACCACGGTCTCTTCATTTCGCGCGCTCTCTCGTCTATCGACCGGTCTAGAGAGTGTGCGAAATGAAGAGGCCGTGGTCTTACATCGCGCACTCTAGTGTGCGATATTACATTTACAAAATGATATGAACACACAAAAAATCAAAATGGTACTTCCTGTGTTTACGAAAGCGAGAGAGCGGGCAAAAGTGAGAGGGTCGCATACATGCCTGTGTGGTAAACAACGGAAGTCCGTCATTTGACTTTTTGGTGTGATCGAATCATTTTATAAATGTAATAGTACCTCGAGCAGTAAGTGGCACGATGCGCATTGCAGATTTCCTTGCAGAGCTAATCGCCTGCGCCATTCGATCTCACGCATGATGCCTGCAAATTTTTTTTGTATTTTTTTTATTTTGTATTTTATATTTTTTATTTTGTGCTAAATAATAATAATCTATCTACGCCCGAGGCGCAAAAGCATTTGAAATTGAACAAGAAATAAGGGGAAGATATTCTAAATAAAGATAACCATTCGATTGCGCCGCATCTCTCGTCGAAAAGGTGAATGGATGTAGATTTTGGACGATGAGTTTAGGAAAATTATCAACTTTTCATTGTTTCCATCGTCGGCATTCTATTCGATGTGATTACACTTCTATTATCAACGTTGAACAATGATATGAATTTAGATCTCTAAAAAAACACCGTTCTATCAAAGGAAAAGGTTCAACTTCCAAAAAACAAACAAAATATCTGGAAATTAAATTAGCAACCCTTTTAAAGTGTCAGAATATGATACTTACCAATGGCCGCGTCGTTCAAAAGAGTCGAGGCTCGGCCGATCGTCAGTTTCACGTTGCAATCACCATTCTGACAGTATCCCACTTACATTTTCGCTTATTCATGTTCCATTATTGGAATACAATTTGAAAGGTAACGGTAAATGTACTTCCCATCTTCGAGCTGGGCTCGCGGGACAATACTGTGTTACCGTGGTATCAAATGGAATTGTGTGAAATTAGAAGAAAAAGGAGTGAAAAAATAATTAACGATTTCGAGCATGTGAGAAGAATGGAGACGGGAACGTATGATTATGTCATTTTGGGCAGCTCACCGGGCACGGAATGGGTGAGAATTCTCTCTCCAGCGCCCATCTGCAGTGTTCCAGCCAGCAGGTGCGGCAGGCATAGTGACCGCAGAGGAGCGCGAACAGACTCAGCTTTAATATGTAATCTTTAATCTTTATTCTCCAAGGGGTGATTTTGGGTGGGATGTGGATTTATCTTGACGTTATGATGGATTCTTCGGCTCTGTATCGAGCAGCTGGAATACAATGCAATATAATGTTTATCAGTGTCATATGAGAGGAGCTGATCAAAATGTGGTTTCGTATTGGTGGTCTTTTTTTCCTTAGGCTTTTCTTTGACCTTTTCTTAATTGTTGACTAGTAATTGTAGTCTGTCAAACATTTACATTTAATATTTGGTCTTCATTAGAATGTTTCACTTTGTCTGGAATAGAAACGGCAATCAACCAAACGGTGGACCCTTCCAGTTACTTGTTTTCGCCAAACACTTCACGATGACTTTGCTACAGTGGGATTTCATTCATTCTTTTAGTTTAGTCGCGGTCAGAGAAGGATGGTCTATCTAGGTAACGCTTCTGCCGGTTTCCAAAATTGTCATCTGATAATATTCTGTTAAAATATACTGATAGTACCTCCTGCTTGCAATCGTCACGCTTGCCGCAGAGAAAGCACTTCGTGCTCTGTTCCATGAAGCAGGCCATTGCCGAGGAGTCAATCGGCTGAACAAATTCAGATTACATTCATTCATTTATTGTTGATTCCGCCAGAATATCGCATACAAGAGAGTTAACATGTATATCTTTGTGTGACCAAGAAAAAAAAGGGTATATTTATTTCTTGTGATCGGCATGCCAAGACGATGGCGCGTGAGATGGTGTCACTTGTCGTAGGCAAAATCAGGAGTAATTATCAGACTCTCCTCATTCTGCATGATCTCTCATCTAATCAGACATCGCGAAAGAGCATGCAGAATTGAGAGGGTCAGACCATTGCTCAACATCAGAGATGTGTAGCTCTTACCGGCCATGGAAGGGACAGCGGTTGTCGCCGCTTTAACCATCTGCAGTGCTCCAGCCAGCAAGTGGGACAGGCGTAGTAGCCGCTGCGCAACGCGATCAGGCTCAGCTGGAACGATATTGTTTGAAATTACTGATATCCGATAAAATTGATCTAACCCTTCGTTCCATGGCTCTGATTCAGCACTTTTACTCACCGAATCCAAAAACATGACGATAACAAAGTATTCCCACTTCAGTTAGAAATTCGGGTAGGCCATTGTATCAGCACTATTCATTTCGCTAACCCTCTACAGCGGCCTATTGGTGAGTAAAAGTGACAAACGACAAACAAACAAACAAACAAACACAAACAAACAAACAAACAGTGACAAACAATCAAACAGGCCGACAAACAAACAGGGTGACAAACAGGCCGCATATCATTTCGGTTATATTGTGTGTTTCTTCGCGACTCAGATACGAGTGGTCGCCTCACTAGTACCCCGTTTTATGTACGAATTAGAGTTGTGACAATACCTCATGCTTGCTATCATTACTCTTTCCGCAGAGCCAGCACATCTCGCCAATCGCTCGTTCGATAGGGCATTCAATCGGCTGAACATATTCACATTACATGCATATCTTGGCGAGCTCCAGATATTACATTTATAAAACGATACGATCAAACAAAATGTCGAACTGGGGACTTCCTGTGTTTACCGAGACGAGAGAGCACGCAAAAGCGAGAGGGTCGCCAATGTTCCTGTATGGTAAACAACGGAAGTTCGTTATTCGGCTTTTTGGTACGATCGTATCATTTTATATATGCAATATCGGCGTTGAAAGCAGACAAAAAGGGCAAGAATTCAGTATTTAGAAGGGGAAACGACCCAGAATCTCCAAATTTCGCATATTTCTGTAATTATATTTTAAGAAATTTCAGAGAACTCTAGTATGCAAATATTCACCATGAAGAAGCAGATGTCACTCTTCACCACGCTCTTGTAATATGCTCCTCCCCTATATTTGTAATCGATATAGCGTCCGTCCGGAGCTGCGGGCTTGTTGCAGCAGAATCTTCAGAAAGTTACTACTTCCTACTATTCGAAACGCTCTGTCTTTCTGTCTCCGAGCACATGATTCCAAACCTACAGACAAGGGTTAGAGCGAGAGAGTGTACAAAAGTGAGAGAGTAGCTCTCGATTTCACACGCTCTCTCACTCCAAAGGCCTTTCTGGAACGTTGACCGGCCTGTGGAATGATGTGCGAGTTAGTGAGTCTGTTCGTCTGTCCCTCCGAACACCGAAAACGGAACAATCTATCGACTAGAGGGCGAGACCACGGCCTCTTCATCTCGCACACTCTCTAGACCGGTCGATAGACGAGAGAGTGTGCGCAATGAAGAGATCGTGGTCTCACATTTCGCACTCTACTATCGACTCACTTCCTTCGCTCTCACATTTGCTTTGAATAAAGGTACTGCAAGTAAAAAAAAGTTTTTCTTCGGGTTTAGAATTGTTCTGTATGTACGCAGTGCGTACTACGCACAAAGTTCCTCCAACCGAGAGGAAACGCCACGGTCTCAGACCATGCTATACGCAATGGAACTGGGTGAGAAAAGAGCTCACTTGGGTGCTTCAAAAACTCGGGTATGCGCCGGTGTAGAGGAAGTCGTCACGATAACGCATCTGAACATCAGAAATCATGTTCCGTACAAAGTACATAAGGCGCAGTCGGGTATAGACGGACTTTTCTTTATTCCAAACAGTTTTAGCAGAGTAGTAAAATGTATTTCGTTGCTCAAAGCACGAAAATGTTGAAACTATTTTTTTAAATATATCCGAAAAAGCTCACTTCTTGAGGCCAAACTTTTGCTCACTTGTCTTGGCATGGACGACATACGTTGGTGGATACACATCAATATGCGCTCGATCCAACTGAATTATTTATTTTTGAAAAAATATTAATATAAAAAAATGATAACGCCTCGCAAAAGATGACAAATGAAAATTTGCAAGAAGCAAGGAAAATGACATCACTATCGTTGAAGGTGCGGATTTTGTGAACTTGCTGCTCGTTGATGTGGACGGGCTCGCGAAGCTTGATCTGATCTCTCCTACAATTTGGTCAACTTTATCTAGATTCGTTCAAGTGTTGCAACCATTCCTACGCGGTGCCAAATTGCTCCAACTCTGATGCTGCGCAAATTCGTGGGGGAAATTTCCCCTATCAAAGGGTGTGTAACTGGGCTTAAACTGAACAAAATCTCTCCAATCAAAAAGGAACATGTTCCAAACGTGTTTCGCCATCCCTCTATCAAGTTTGAAAGTTGTAGCTTCACTAGGAAAAACGTTATGCAAAGGTGAAAAAAAAAAGGTTTTCCACTCTTCACGCATGAAATTTGCCAAGCATTAGTTCCATGCGTGTGTGCGCAATTGACATTCGAAAACATTACAATAGTGAGACTAGCATACACTTTCGACTGAATGAATTGAATTTGGTTACAATATCGATTGCTATGTCAAGTGTACTACAAGTTACATACGGTTAAAACTACAGTAGGTATGACTGTTTCGCTCCCTTAGCGTCAATGATCGAGTTTCGGGAATGGGTGCGATAAACTGAAAAAAAACTGACTTGACTATGAGTTTCTTCTCTTCGCGAGCACGAAGAATTCGCGAGACGCCGGGGTGCTCCATGAGCTTGCTGGGACGAATATTGTGGGTATGACTAGGGAAACGTGGGAGAGGGAGAGAGAGAGAGAGAGAGAGAGAGAGAGAGAGAGAGAGCGTTAAAAAACGCCACGTGCGCGTTAGCATGCGTGCAAACGCAAGAGGGCACAGGAGAGACACAAAAAGGTACAAAACACTTTTACTGGCGCGAGCCTTGCTCTCGTTTTGATGTCTCGCCCTTTCCCCGATGAGTCACACACGATGCAATATTGTGCAATACGCCCTCACTCTGACTGCACCGATGCCTTCTCTCTCTCTCTCTCTCTCTCTCTCTTTTATGGTTCTCTCTCTCCCCTTACGTCTCTTATCTACTTCCGACCACATCGTCACGCTGAAATACGTTTGATATAATGATGATTCAATAACAACAAAATATTGTCAACAGCATATTAAATTGCTTGCAGTGTATAATGGTCATATTTTGCGGAAAAAACAGCTATCGCTAAAGTAATTACTACTTAACCTAAAACGACAAGCCCTTTCTGTCTGTCTGTTCGTGCGCGCGCCACTACCGAGTATCTCGAAAACGAGACGAGGTAGCGACCGAAGTTCCCCTGGACCGAACTGTACCCCGGAGGCTGAAGTTCCCCTGGACTGAACTGTACACGGCGACCGAAGCCCGGCTGGACCGTATTTTGAAAACTTAGTGCGCTTAACCTCCACGCACCCACTAGTTCCATCTTTGAAAGCTTCCTTCTTCCCTCGATCCTCGATCGATCCCGGCTTCTTGAAAGCTTGAAAGCTTCCTTGAATTATGTATTGAGCGTGTATGATTTTATCACAAGCAATTAATGAAAATACGAGCAGGGAGGTGACGACTCAAAGATTGTAGAACTCCTTGACCGGGGCGCACCTGAAACAAATACGTTTTTTATTTATTTAAAATTAGGGCCTTATTAAGAAATTTTTTTAAATTGAATCTTTTCCACTCTTAAAAGAATGCATTGCAATTGCAAAGCTGTGGAATTGAAGGCCGTAAAATGGAAAAGCCGTGAAACGCACGAGCCGATGAAATATTTCGTTCCGATCTTCTCCTTCTGCGCGTCGGTCATTGCCTGGATGGCGGCGACGGCTTGCTGCAATTTTAGTTATTGATTTTCTTACACCACAACAGCGCGCCCAGCCACGAGCATTTTGAAACCTAAGCTATTCATTTTAACATTTTTTCCCACTTAATGTTAGTACCTCGAGAAGCCTCGACGACATTAGATGTATCTGAATAAGTGAACAATTTCAGAATAATTATTTTTGCAAAAGTTAATAAAAAGGGGTGAGCAATGCCAGAAAGTAACAAATCTTTATTCGGCCATGACTACTGATAAATTGGAAGTGGTTCGGGTACATTTGGGCTTTTGGAAGGGCGGAATTTACGAAATCCAAAATTCAAATTTGTAAATTTTCAATTTTTGTTTATCAAAAAAAGTTACTAATAAAATGCATCAAAAAGAACTTGAATGTTGTTTTTAGATAATTTTCGTATCTTTTTACCATAAATGGGCTGGAGCAAATTTGTTTTTCAATATATTTCTTCATACCACAGCACTCAAAAAAAGAGTTTTTACAACGCAACATTTCTTTTGCCCTTTTGCAACGGTTATAAATAGTACTGAGGATGTTCTCTAGAACGCCCATAGTGGCGGCGAGAACCTTTGTACTTTTACAAGAATAGCAAGATAATTTGCAAAAGTGACAGCTCGGCACGAGCCAATGAGCCGTGAATGACGAAATTGCCTTTGTTTTGTAGGCGAGGGTTGTCGCTATCTAACCACCCAAACCGCGAACCTGTATCTTTATTTTGAAGCGAGTTATGATTTTTCAAACTTTTACTTTTTGTGAAAAAGTTGAAAACTCACCAGGTTTATTTGTGTTTCAAGAAAATACGGAGTCCGCCCACGCAAAAATGGGAATATTTAAAAATCATGAATTTTCCGATGTCCTGACCATCGTCGAATTTCTCCCGATTCCTCTCGTAAGTTATGTGGTGTTAGTTTTCGGAAAAAGGGAATGGAAAAGGCTAAGATTTGAATTCCCGCAATTTCTTATCTCAGTTCTCCGTGGAGCAATCGACTCAAAATTTCGTTTATAGGTGTAAAAGGGTCGAAAAATGTTTTATTCGAAGTTTTTAGTCGATTGCTCCACGGAGAACTGAGATATGAAATTGCGGAAATTCAAATCTTGGCCTTTTACCGTTTCCTTTTCCCGAAAACTAACACCACATTAAGTAAAAAAATTTTAAATTAAGTTAGTGCCACTAACCAAGATCATTCCGTGGCTTCTGATTATTTGATGGTTGATCTCTCTATCGTTTTCTTTCTTCATTACCTCCTCGATTTCCTTTGTACATTGCTCTGCAAAAACAACTGCTATGAAAACGTGTGGTTGTTTTTCAACTGTTCACAGCCATCCGATCTACAATCCGATCTAAAAAAAAGTCACCCGATCTAAAATCCGATCTAAAAGGTCATGCGAAAAAGTATCTTTTGAAAAAAATATTTTGAATAAATAAAGTATTACCCTGTTCTTCTATCGTCATGGCAGTAGCAGGCCGATGGACGACTGCGAGCAGAAGAATGCTGCACATGAGCAGCACGAACAAACCGTGCATTATCGAAAATCGTACAATCAGCATTATTGCAAATTCACAAACATATGAAGCGATGTAAGTAGAATGAACAAAGTGATAAATTCAGAGAGAAGAAGTGTATGCTCGAGAAATTATGATGCACTTCCCTCACATTCCTGGCAAAAGTGGGACAGCAGAGTTAAAGCATGGATGGTAATGATAACTTTTCATGAATGAGTGTAACTGGTAAGCTAGTAAACTACAGCTGTGGACACACGTTACGGAACAATATCGAATAATGAAAAGCAAGGTGATTTTCAACGAAAAAACAGGCAACCTCGTACGTTCGTCATATATTTTTCCTGCCTGTTTATGCATTGTTCATGCGGGTTTTATGGCCGGGTTGGGATGGGGACAAATCCGCTCTGACTAGGAGAATAATATCGCACTAATTCCTGACCACAGTCCAGGATCTGATCGCGGAATTGGGGTAATTATTCGTTCATTTCAGACTTTTCCTAAACCGTCCGCCGCTGACCGAAATGTGAGATGGTCTCTTCATTTTCGCACACTCTCTAGACGAGTCGATTGACGAGAGAGTGTGCGAAATGAAGAGACCGTGGTCTCACATTTCGCACTCTAGACCGAAGGCCATTATCGAAATACCCCACTCTAGTTGAGATTCTCGTTTACACCCAATTGTTTTCCTCCTCGTTTTGTTGTTATTGAAATGCACTTTTAGAGAACATTATAGTTTGTGAGAGTGTTGCATCTGTGTTCACCACTGTCCATGCACGGGTGCCACGGTTATATCTTACGGACAATCCACTCGTTTATGCAAATATAGACACACGGAAAAATGTGTATTACGTTTAACGCATGGGCGAGGAGAGGAGATACATATGTATGCAATCTACTGTTCATGGATATTCTCCTCGTTCGTGACATTTGAACTAATAATGGTTTTATGTGTGTAGCTTTCTAAGATTGAACTAGCTAGCAGCAAGTGATGGTGGCGTATTTTTTCCAGTACGTTACTCCGATAACACAATCAGCGGCGCTTTTTTATTATTTCGAACAAGTGATTGCAATGCATTTATTGTTGCTGGTCCCCCAAATCATTTGTGAATTTAATGACATTCATCATATGCGAATCGTAGTAGCATAAGACAGGTATCACCAGAGATTGCATGAGGCGGGGAAAAACTTTCAGAAAATATTTTTTGTTTTCCATCAAAATTTTATGTGGTTTTGAAGCCGGAATCAACGTAACTTTGCTCCCAGACGAGCTACTGAGCTCCGGTAGAGCTTAAAATGAGCGCAAAAATATGGGGAACAATTCTTCTGTTTACATAATTGTGTTAGCTCTGTAGGGAAAAAAGTTGTGAAAAAAAATTTAAAAAAAATTGTTTTCAAAAATTATAAAGTACATTCCGATGGCCGAAGTGAACAGAATGACGCTCATTTTCTGAAAGAGCAACTCATTATTGGTAAGAAAAAAATTTAAAACTTAAACTTTTGGTGGCCCCCCTCGGCCGAAATATCGCTCTGAACATTGGAATCCCACGTTTTTCAAAAAAAGTGGCTAAAATGTCTTTAGACGGAAGTCTCAAAAAGTAAGCCAATGTTTGCTCAGCAAGGTACAGTAATCGAGTCGGAGGAGCGCATCGTGCATATCAACAATAATGCTAACGATACGAATAGGATAATAATGTGAATGAGAAGAGCCGCATTGAGAAAGAGAGGCACGTAAAGACCTCCAAGCTGAATACATACTTACTGCTCACACATTTAAAAAAGTCTCTATATATAAATGATTTCACCGTTCCTAACGCTGGTTTAATTGGAAAATGATTTTTGATTTGGCAAAAAGATTCCCAGGATTATAAAGAGAGTATACACGGAGTGTTCAATTTTGTTTATGTATTAGGTTAAAATTGAAGAAGGTTTACGTCAGTTTCACTAAGCAGCGGCTGAGCCTCTTGGAAAACAATGTTTTACCCGTGTTCGATGCTCACTTGGAAGAGCCACATGATTTCGTCGGACAATCTCCCATCGATATGGAGCCAAAACAAGGGAATTATCGCATTGGTGAGTGATGACGACTGACTGAATGCACAATACTAACATTAGTGTAATATTAACAGTAATAATACAATTGCCAATACATTAGGTGCGGTAATGTCAAGCAATTTTACAACAAGAGCTAGATTATGCTAGAACACGCACTACCTTTGTTCGCCAAACAGGAACATTGGCGGCCCTCTCATTGTGTGTGCTCTCTCGCATCGGTAAGAACAGGAAGTACCATTTTCCAATGCTGCAATTTGCAATGCCCCGCGCATGTGAAACATGCTGAATACCCTCACTTTACTTTGTCATCTAGGCGGCTGTTGTATAAAAACTAGAGTGCGAAATGTGAGACCACGCACTCTTCATTTCGCACACTCTCTAGAGCGGTTAATAGACGAGAGAGTGTGCGAAATGAAGAGAGCGTGGTCTCACATTTCGCACTCTAATAAAAACACCTTGTTACTTACGTCAGTTCCCCTCCAGCTTGAAGTACATTCAACTGCGCCCGCACGTTTGCTCGCACTACACTGCCCATCGTCTGCAAAGCACCTTCAGCTACTGATGATATGCATTCGACTTTAGCAATACTCAGATCATTTGACTTTTCAGATATTTTTCAGAGTTCAAGATTGACACTTCATTTGACCAAAGAAGCCAGGCACGATCTATTGCCGTGAGTTCGACGATCCTGACCACCTCTGACCACGAAGCTACCTTCCTGCAGGCTCATTTGCCTTGATGTCAGGATGAATCTGTCATACTTTTCTTCATGTAAAATGCAACGCACTGGATTGACAGCCCACTCGAAGGGTCGATGTGTGTCCTCGTTCGGATGTTGCCCAGTGTAGGCTGCGCTGAACGTGCAACTAATTGAACACGATAAGTTACTTTCGTTGAAATTACGATGATTTTTGTATTTTCGGAAATAGAGGACGCGCCGTTCCAGAGGGAAATTGCAAATTAAAATAGCTAATTGTCAGAAAAAAAATTTTCTACATTTTCACTAGATGCTATTAAAATGATAGATTAAATTTTTAAATTTTAAATGCCACATCCTGAGATTTCCAAACTTGTGCCAAACGAGCCGGGGAGTATAGCAGACCACGGGGAACGTGGCGGGTTGTGAAGTCAAAATAGAATTCAAACGTGACCAAACAATGCAAGGTGTTTTCAACGAAATGTTCAACCTTAACGTGGCGAATAAAATGTGGCGAATACTCTGACTCTAAACCCCTTTCTGGAGGGTTGGCTAGTCCGTAGAATTGACGTGCCACTCTCGCCGGCACATGGTCAACCCTACATGAAGGGCTCAGGAGCGAGAGAGCGTATAAAAGAAATAATGTCTCGTTTTCACTCGTTCTCTCACTCTAAACCACTTTAAATCACTCTAAAACGTGTTTGCGCTCGTTTAATGCACTCGGAGAAAAGTCACAAGGATCACCAAGTGAAAAAGATTACTTACCTGTAAGTGAAATGCCTCTAATTTCTATTACTAAAATGATACGTTCATACTAGTGGACTACTAGTGGTGTACTCTCTTTCTATACCTCGGCGCGTCTCTCGCTTTGTCATGCTCTCTCGCAGCCGTATCTGTTGTTTAGGGGCGGAACGTTTAATTATTTTGGATGAGTGTTTGTGAATTTATAATAGTGATTTTCTCTTTCAGGTAAGTGATCTTTTTCACCTGATGTCCTGATCCTAGTGACTTTTATCTCAGAGTTCGTTTAAATTATTTTCATGCGTTATTTTAAATTATTATTTACGAGTCTCTTGGGATAGTTAAACAAAGAATTCGAAATTTCAAGTAGGAACTGTCGCGTTACTTTAAAAATACGTGTTAGGACCGGTTTCGAAACTTTTAAAAGGCGGCACAAGAGAATGCACCGGCGGGGATTGAACCTGTCATGGCCGTTAAGGATGGATTTTAAATCCAACGCGTTATCCACTTGGTCACGAGAAAAACATCCGTCTCGCGGAAGAAAATGAAAAAAAAACCAAAAGACAAACAGGCAGACATTTGCCTTTCCTGTAAGTGTGAGTAATGTGTTACAGGCAACTGAACTCCTCATAGGCCAAACTGTACTCTGCAATCGACATTGCCATGAACCGTACTTTGAAAACGTTGTGTGCCAACCTTCACGCACCCCGCTAGTTCTCTCACAAGCTCTCCGTAATTTCTAACACTTCTGTGTGTTCGCAATAAGCTTCTAGAAAAAAAACGAAAAAAGGTTTGTATAACAAGGAAATGTACCGCTTCGTCAAAGGAGGGTTGTTTCCAAAGGAAAGGAAGGAGGGTTGTCAAAGGAGGGTTTTTTTTTGTTTTCCGGTTGTTTCGTTTAGTTACTCAGAGAGCGAAGTCTCCAGCTTTCCTTACTCTGGAGTGTTCAGATCTCCAATTATTTGGAGAAGTGATGTCTCCACCTCTCGATTTTTCATGCTCTCTCACCTGGAGACATCATCTCCAGAGTAAGGAAAGTTGGAGACTTCCCGCTCTGAGTATCTCTCGAAAGCTCATTGGCAACCGCTGTGCTCTCTCTCTCTCTGACCTGACTTCTTGCGGTGCCGACAACATGCGCGGGTGAGACGAAGACTCCACACGGCGTTGGCGTCAGGCGACCTGAACGGCCGCTGTTCTGACCCCACAGAATCGACATTCAAGGGGTCTAGCGATAGTGAGCGCACCATGAATGATAATGCGCAAATTTCACAGGTGGCAAGTTTTAATTTGAATTCCCGCTATGTATTCGGCCGTATGTATTCGTTTTTTAGCTTTGATCTAAAGGTAAAAAGGTAAAGGTGCTAGGTCTTCTACACGCAAGGCGGTCTCGACCACCCCTATGCCTGAGTAGCAACGAGAGCCTATCCTGAGGTGATCAGCGGCCTGTTGCGAGGCTATTCTGATGTTGTGTGCACGTGAATCGGGGACCCCTTTCGAGGCATGTTGGGATCGTGATTTACCAATCACTACCAACATCTCTTAACCCCCTTGGTTGGGTGGATCTGCAGGCACGGGGGGTCGAACTTGTGACCATTCCATTCGCATTCTAGCACACTACCACTGCGCTACCCGGTCTATGAAGAGAAAAATACTTCTCACCGGGCAAAACGTGTAGTGGATAGAATCCCGGAGGAGTTAACACCGACGGTCCATAGTGCGAACCATTGCAGCAATTGTCGCAAAAGTAACGCTCTGAAAAAAAATTAATTTGAAAAAATGAGTCAATTCGTAGCGGAAACGATAAAAAGGCTGCTCATTTCCCTCTGGAACGTCACGAAATTTTAGATAGGATTTTCGATATTTTGAGCGCACCTTTAGTGCACTCGACGGCTCCGCAACGCGTTTCGTTCGGACGGTAATCGTGGTCGTCCGGACACCGAGGCCAGGTTGGAGCATAGTCCTGATAATAAGACGATTAGGAAACTCACTATTCGTAGCTTAACTCGTAACTTTCCATTTCCATTCTTTTTAGTAATAAGACCTTTTGACGATTATGTTCGATAACCAAAACATTTTTGTCCGAAATTATTAAGACCAGGAGGATAGGTGCTTTAAGTTAGACTGGAATTGACTCTCCTCATTTGACTGGCATCCAACTTTCAATGCCCTCCACATTCTTGTAGCGCATGCCGACATTCTTTTCCACGTTAGTATCAAATTCATCTCGTTCCAGGCGGTATTCGAACACTGGCATACCGAACGCACTTGCTTCCTGGTAGAATGTGAGTGGATAGGACCTGAACATTCACATATGAAACGATTGGCAAATCACCCCGTCGTCAAACACATGATTCTAAATATACAGACCAGGGTTACAGCGAGAGAGTGTGCAAAAGTGAGAGGGTCTCTCTCGATTTCACACGCTCTCTCACTCCAAAGGCCTTTCTGTAAGATTGACTGGTCTGTGGAATGATGTGCAAAGACCTCCGTCAAGTAAAATTCGGAGAGTCTAGGCGCGCTCCATCTTCCGTAAATTTCTTGTAATTTTTTTTCAAATCCTGTTGCTAAATTGTTAATTATTATATTCACAATATATTTTTACTTGTCTTCTAATTAGAGTCCTCTTTTTGTATATAACAATTATTTTAAATACGACACAAAACACGAATATCAACAAGCTACCTTCCCAAGAACGATATGAAAATGTTCAATATGTCCTCATGAGTCATGAAATTCTTGTTGAGATTTCCATCTGATGAATAACGTATATTTTTTTTTGAAAAGAGAAATCAATGGTAGTTCATTGCTCATAACTAGACTTTGAAAGGTAACTATACAACTACCCGCATAAGAGGGAAATTACATCCCAACACTTTCCCCGCGATCTCTCTTTAATAATGTCCTAAATCCTTTCCTCCTTTAAAAATGTCCTTTAAAAATAAAAATTAAAAACGGTCAATGTCCCTGTTATGCGTTTAGTTGCTTAGTTACCTGTCAAAGTCTACTCACTACCGAAATTAACGTCCTGAAATAATACCATTACTATTGTTGAGCACCGCTGAATCGCCCATGAACCAGTCCATCGATTTTTTCGGTCCGTATGACACGATTTTGCCGATCTCAGCCGAATTCCTCACTCCCGTTTTCACAGTGTAATCGGGCTCGTAGGAGTTGTTGTACTGTCAATAGTATTGTCAAACAAATTGTTTAGTTATAATAAACATTAATAAAACAATATTTTAAATATTTAAAATTATACACATATTTCCACTCACAAAAGGCAAGAGCCCAGCGTGTTTGATTTCTGGCAGAGTGATGCCGAATAGTTTTCCCTCCGTGTTGGCAGTTAGTTTCTATAGTGATCTATATCAGACACTTTCTGACAGGATTGAGATACTGGCTGAAGGGTCCGTACTAGCCCGAAATTCACATATGCTGAAAAGTTGCCGTAATGGTAAACTTGATGCGTAGATTCCGAAAATCGATATTAAAATGGGCTCCGGTCAAACCCGGCTGAGATATGTTTCACGATACATAAAAAATCGATTTTTTCAAATTTTGTCCGGATCGTCAGAAACCCTTACATAGCTATATTTTCGGAAAGCTGACGCTGAGAGATGCATTTTTCATGTTGTAAGTTTTCAGCAACCTCGTAGCAGTAGAAAGTTACGGTAAGTAAAATCATTCAAACTTTTTTATTTAAAAAAAGTTCCACAGCAGCGACACTTTTTATTACATTTTCGGAATCTGCATATAAAACTACTATATTGTTAATTTTTGCGATAAATATTTCGGGGCGAAACCTGTTCGTTTGGATAAAAGTTTACACAGATGTCGGTACTTCCTATAATGAATTGATGATAATTTCATCTTTACGTCCAATTCCTTTTCTATTATAGTGCTCTATCCCACTCATGCGATAGATATCAACAGTTTCCAGGTATGTATGCTCGCTAATAAAAGTGATAAATGAGTTTAAAATGTCTAAAACAAAATGTCTAATGAAGTTTAAAATGTCTAAAACAAAATGTCTAATGAAAAATTGATTTTTTTTCCACTTTCGCTGCATATTTCGGTAAGAACAACGCCCGTATTCTATCTCAAACGCAGTAAATACGTAAGATATTAATAAAAAATTAAATTAAATATGTAAACATAGTATTCTGTGGATTTTTTTTTTAAAATATAAAAAGTTTTGAAAATTTTAAAGGGACCTGGTACTGCAAATGAAGTGAATTTCAGAATAAAGAGAATTTTATTCCGATTCGAACGCAAAAAACTGCATATTTTTATGATTTTTTTGAAATTAGTTATGAATTTTCAAAGATCCCGTTTCAGGCCAAAATGACCCGGCGCTACTGTGTTTAGCGGCTAAACACAGTAGTGCCGGGTAATTTCAGCCAAAAATGAGACCTTTGAAAATTCATAACAAATTTCAAAAAAATCGTAAAAATATCCGGTTTTTTTGCATTCTAATCGGAAGAAAATTCTCTTTAATCTGAAATTCACTTAATTTGCAGTACCAGGTCCCTTTAAATAAAATTGAAATTCAAAATTTAACTAAAACATTAGTTCTCTGAATTGTGCTGGCCAAATCGTCGTGAAATAATTTATTATTTATCTAGATATCGAAAAACACATGTTCATCGTTTACAGTTACTTTCAGCTTTTTCCATTCATCGTGTATCGTGCTACGTAAATCATTTTATACATTTCCCATCTACTATTAAGGATGACTAACATGTGTTTTTTCGATATTTAAATAAATAATAAATTATTTCCACGACGATTTGGCCAGCATAATTCAGTGAAATAATGTTTTAGTTAAAATTTGAATTTCGATTTTTTTCAAATTTTTTAAAATTTTTATATTTTTTATAATGTTTTCACAGAATACTAAGTTTATATATTTAACTAGTATTTTATTGATTTCTTGCTTATTTACTGCTTTTGAGATCGAATGCGAGCGGTATTCTTACCGAAATATTCAGCGAAATGAGGAAAAGAATCACTTTTTCATTAGATTTTTTGTTCAATTTTAAACTCATTTATCACTTTTATTAGCGAGCATACATACCTGGAAACTGTTGATATCTATCGCATGAGTGTGATAGAGCACTATAATAGAAAAGGAATTGGACGTAAAGATGAAATTATCATCAATTCATTTCAGGAAGTACCGACATCTGGGTAAACGTTTGTCCAAACGAGCAGGTTTCGCCCCGAAATATTTATCGCAAAAATTAACAATATAGTAGTTTTATATGCAGATTCCGAAAATTTAATAAAAAGTGTCGCTGCTGTGGAACTTTTCTTTAATAAAAAAGTTTGAATGTTTTTTCTTACCGTAACTTTTTACTGCTACGAGGTAGCTCAAAACTTACAACATGAAAAATACATCTCTCTCGGCGTCAGCTTTCAGAAAATATAGCTATGTAAGGGTTTCTGACGATCCGGACAAAAATGGAAAAAAATGATTTTTCATGTATCGTGAAACATATCTCAGCCGGGTTTGACCGGAGCCCATTTAAATATCGATTTTCGGAATCTACGCATCAAGTTTACCATTAGGGTAACTTTTCAGCATGGGCGGAATATTCGCTAGTACGGACCTATTTCGATCCTGTCAGATAGTGTCTGATATATTAAGCACGAAGCACACACTATGCAGTGCTTACTAGGACAGAAGGTCTGCTAATTCTCCAAAAAATAAGAAGAAGGCAAACGGCGAGATATGTGGCAGCTCACCTTCATCAATTGCGAATTTAGTAGAGAAACAAGAGAATCTTCGAAGGATTTGAAAATGAAGCTGCCCGCGGTTACTGTTCTGGAAAATGTTGCTAGCGAGGATGGACTGCATCCATTTTCCGATGTTGGGAAAAATTACATACAACTAGAAAACAATGTGAGCAACTGAGAGCTCGTTATCTAGTCTGCATCTTCCACCACCCAATGTTCCACAACGTTTCACGCGCGGACATTGGCGGGCAAGAGAGCGGAGAGCAGCAGAGAAACTAGTAAACACGAGAGAGCGTGTGAAAGTGAGAGAGCGCTAAACACCATTCTCCGCCCCTTTGTTGTGGTTTAATGTTCGGCCGCCCCGGATTTGAAAACCCTGCACATCGACCGTTCAAACGCAGATGTCCCTATTTAGGGGCCGATGAAACGCTGTGTGCTCCCCACCTTCCTTCCGAACTTTCGATTATCTTTTATTCTTCATCGCTTCTTAAATTGCTTTCGCACCTCTCGCGAGTGTATGAAATAAAACAAATATAGAGCGACTGACTGTACTGGATTGGCGCCGCTGGCAAGAGCCACCGCATCTAGCAGCACCTTTAGGGCCGGAATCAGATCGTTATGCGCCATGACGTAACCGAGCGCCTGCAATTTGCTGATTATGAGATTCACTTCAAAAACTTTCTTCGCTGGTAGGTAGACGAGAGGGGTGTGTAAAATGAAGATATATACTACAAATACTTCAAACAAAAGCATAGTAGCTAGAACGACACCGCTAAAGTATGAAGGGTACATTGCGCAGGGATGCCGCAGTATGATATTGCATATTTTCCTTAATTTCGTTATTTTGTAAAAGAAAATGCGATATTAATATATAAACGTACAGTGTAGCCCATGTTTGGCACAACGAAAGTGTCTGTCTCCGCGCAAGTCGCACATGAACGTGCACTGCTATAATGCCAAAACCGACGGATACGGTAGCTGAAAATGAAAAATCGTTTATACAAGTATAGTTTAACACCTCTCCCTATTCATCGCGCTCGTTTAAGAGAAAAGAGTTCCATTTAATTAGAAAGGTATATTTATTTTACATGTTAGATAAATATCTATCTACCTATCAAACACAATCCCTTGCAATCGAGGCATAGCACCTTCGAAAATCAGTTATTTGAATAAGAAAAGTTTGGGATGATGAAGTTGCCGTTCAAAGTCTACACAGTACACTGACCTGACCTCCTCGCCACCTTTCAGCCACGTAATGTTCTCCTTGCGCTGTCCACTGCTGAAATTTTTTTCTGCAGATTTTAAACATAATACAAGTGTTGCATAAATAATACTATCATAAGCGAGTGCAATTGATGCACGGTTGTGCTTGCCCTATGCAATATTGCATGGAATATTCTATGCATAATTCGTTTATGCAAAACGCACATGTACGCATATGGTCCGTGTTCTTGCATGCGGGGCACAGCACCCTCGTAAATCATCTGAAGTTTATATTTTTTTAAAATCATTAATTGATTCCTTGTATCATTTCTCGAGTCGAGCAACACATCACATCTGCTTTCAATAAATGCATTGAAATACATTTTTTTTAAAATTGCGATAATGTACTGTTGCGCTATTAGTATGTTTCATTGCTTTAGTAAGAATAATATGCACCTCGTCGGCATTGGTAATGTTCCACAAGAAGAAATTGGTGACGATGTCGGCTGGCACGTCCGCCCACATTTGGGTCGTCATCGACAACGAGCCATCCTCATACGCACTGCAGTCAAATCACAATTACAACTTCAACATACTACTCTCCATTTCAAGAACTAACTATTATGTGCGTACCTCCTGATTCCCTCTCATTCGCCCTAGTTTCTGCTGTTTATCAGCCAAAAAATAAAGTTACTGCCGAAATCAAGGGGGAGTTACGTCGACAAGTGACTACTTCGCCGGTGCCCACGAGTAAGTCAAGAAGCTGTTGAGGACTACGTATTTCCTGCTGTCCTGGCTTCTGGCGCACGTTGCGCAATCAAAGTCAAAAATGATTACTCGCGATTGCTCAGGGCAGTATCGACAACAGGCTAAGCTCTTCTGACTCGCTCACTTCTGACTTGCTCATCTCCCGGACAAACTACCCCCCAAAAAAGAGTAAAAAAGTGCACAACCTTTGGTAAAAAAGTGCACAACCTCCCACGGTTTGGTCTCTGTAAATTTCGCTTAAATATGGGTATGAGACCACAGGAGCATTCTCCGGAAAAAAATACAGACAAAAAAATAACGTAGCTTACTATAAGCGAGTGAGGTGAGCAAGGGCCTTGGGGAAGATGGCGTAATTGACGATAAGGAAGAGGACGGTGCCGACTGCCGCAGGAATAGTTGCACTAACGACGACTCTCCTCCTCTACTTTATCGAATCCGGACAGTCGGTCATGCGTTCTGGCAAGCAATGTATTTGATTAAATTTTTTTTTAAATATATATAGACATGAAATATCATTACTCGGCGTCTCTCTCGTTGCTGAATTTTCTATCGCGATCAAATCTGCGCATACCGGGCACATGGAGTGATTTCGGACGGGTATTAGCTAAACTGTGAATTAAGCATTAAAAATGCGAATAACATGCACAACTATTTTTGAAACAAATGGAACTGATGCCCTCGCTGGCGATCGCTGCTCGGCATTTATACCGTACTTGACCGTATTGCAATCACGTCGCGCAAAAAAACATTCCACATATGTTTGAGGGGTGACCGCATGTCTCTTGCAACCAACGAAACACCGATGACGAGAGTGCGAAACGTGAGACCACGGTCTCTTCATTCCGCACACTCTCTCACCTACCGACCGGTCGAGAGAGTGCGTGAAATGAAGAGAGCGTGGTCTCACATTTCGCACTCTACCGATGACCCGATGTGATCCTTATTGTTAACAATTAAAAGAACATGATCCAACCAACGCTTCCCAATTTCAATAAAAGCGGGTCAGACGTGTGCAGGAAAATAGATTTTACCGAAACTAAAAATATTGGTTTGGAGAGAAAAAAATGTTGTCGCACTCATCTCTGTGATCACTCCGAACGATCATTGTATGCGTTTATTAAAATATCGAAAATTGCTAAATATAATAAAAACAAAATGGCTAAATATAATGTTTTTTTTTCTCAGAGAAATTTAGAGTACATTAAAGGGATGTCCGAAATTCTCGGAATATCTCTTATGGAACATGCTGTTCTTCTCAACCAGAAAAAAATGATTGCCCCCTTATCAATAACAGACATATTGCTTCGTTCATTAATGTTCCCCAATGCACATTCTGGCTCATGTAGGCACAATCTACGCACATTTATGAGGCAGAAAAGCGGAACTCAAAAGGAAATCAAAATGTGCCTTGAATAAGGCGAATGGCAACCGTTGAACCAGGGCAACTACTATGTGGACACCCTACGGACATTAACGCCTCCAAGTTCAGTCCAATGTTCGACGGAGCCCCTTTTAGTGCAGTACACAATAGGGTTGCCCGTTCGGCGTCGGTTTCGGTAATACGGCGTCTCTTTTTCTCTCGTTCTCTTCCCTTTATCAGCCGTATTACCGATCTCTCGCTGAGAGAGTCGTAATACGAAAACCGAACTTGCATCCCTAGTACACAATTGGTTTCCGATTGTTCGACCTGGAACCAGCAATCGTACTCCAGTTGAGGTCCCTAATAACGTTGCACCCAAACAATAGTGGGTGGATACAGGTAAAAAGGCAGACGGCAGACGATATTCCCAAACACAGTTTTCATAGTCAAAAAAATGTTTTGTAAATCGTGGGGTGTGATCATGGCACAGGTGAACACCGATCACAATTAAAACTTTAAAAAACTTAAGATCTAATTGTAAGTCGATAAGAGACGTGTATTTGCAGTTACAGTAATCTCTCAGATACTTTGTCGATTAGTTAGTTGGCCTATCCAAAAAGGACAACCTTTTTTAGTAGAAAAATCATTGGCCGCTCATATTTTTGTGTTATTCTCTCGTATTATTTGCACAGTGGAGGGAGCAGTGGGTAAATCACTCTCACTTTATATTTAAGAGACGGGATCGGTAAGAGTCGACCACCCCTCGGACACGTTGAGCTAGCAATGAGAACCAGAGGGCCATACTTGAGTATATGGAGTACCTTCAGCCCACATTACACAAAACACCACTTATTTCTATTTGCCGGCGCCGGACTAGGAGAAATATGTATTTGAGTGAAAAATGGTCGAAAAATCAAAATTTCTTAACTTGTAAAGATACACTCAAATATAAATTTGCGTTATGTTAGGGGTGCCAAACATTGTAAAACTGCTATTCAGACAAAGTAACGGTCGATTCTGAAATCACTTTTTTGACCCACAGTTTCGATTTTTCGAACAAAATCGTCACTTTTTGGAATTTTTGCCAAGAATGTATATGCGCACAATGCACCTCAACATGTTATATATCTAAATTATTTATATTCGGGATGATCTTGAGATGATCTTTTTGAAGAAAAGTTTTTAAACATCTGTACCCTAACCGTAAAAAACTAGTTTTCAAATGTCTTTTCGGAAAATCGGCCTCCTTTGGAGTTTTTGCCAAAGATCTCAAACAACATAATGCACAACAATACGTTATGTGTCCAAATCAAGAATGATCGAGATCTTCCTGAGATGAACTTTTCGGAGAAAATTTTTAAAATTTTTGTACTAAAAAAAAAAATAAATAAAATTTTTGTAATTTTTGTACTCCAATATTGAGTTTTCTATTTTATATTTGTAAATCGATCGTTGCTTACTGATGTGCAATACAGCCAAGGAATTGTACAAAAACTGTCACACTCTATTATGAAGAACTTCACTATTGATTGCTTTGAAATTGGAGTGATATTTGAACTCGAAAACATTGAATGCAGTCTGCGCTACGAAATTTGCATTGATCACAATTTATGCTGAAATAATGGAACATGTTTCATAGTCAAATACTGTGTATCCTCGTTTTACCACACACTAAACAATTTTCAAACGGGCACGTTCACTTTTGAAACAATTTTTTCTTCTTCAAAAATTCATGAACCCGGCGGGGTCATGGTCGAAAAAGTGAAAACAATTTTTTCGTCTGTTTTTTCTCCCGTTTGGGTTCTGGAATTCTGTTGTTATATAATATTTACACATTCAGTCGAGAAATTTTTTAATCAAAATTCTGTCAACGCAGATCGATAGAGGAAGGTTTGATGTACCTTGTATTAACTTTTCAGCCAAATTAAAAAAAATAAAATTTTCTAGGCCATCTTCGAAATCCTCGAGTCTCTCGCGATTCATGTCATATCAATAGTTCACAGACAAAAAATGCACATATAAACTTGGAAGAATTCAATGCAAAGGAAAAAAATAAAAATGAAATAGTAGTGTAGAGCTGCGTTTTTTGAGGCGTCAGAAATTTTTAAAAAATATAAGAAAGAAAGAAAAGTCTCGTCATTCCGTATTATAAAGATTGAGGCCCTTGGATATGAGGAATCCAACGAGAAGATGGGAGAAGGAATAGACAGATATCAAAACACAAGTGATTCCCGTCTGTGGGGGAGCGAAAGGAAGGATAAAACCTTGTAATTGCCCTCAGCCCAAGACAATAGCAACCCCGAGGAGTGAAGATCCTCTATACCCTCTTCCCTCGACAATCTTCAGAACAGTGGAAATAGAAAGAGAGTTTATGTATCTACTGAAGGCCGTAGCTCAGCAGACAAGGGAAAACGTAGTCGAAACAATAGATATGACGATGAGCCAGTAATCTAAAGTCACCAAAGACACGATCGGAACCGGACACGACACCCCCCCCGGACCGATGTGTCTCGTGACAAGAGGGAACCCTTGCAGAGGACACGACAGCGCCGCCGTCCAAGCCGGGTGAAACAAACTCAAGTGACCAGAGGAACCCTGGCAGAGAACGCGACAGCGCCGCCGTCCACGCCAGGGTAAAAAGCTCTAGTGAAGAAGAAACTATTGGGAGAGGGCGGGGTTTCTCGCCCCCTCTCCCCTTCCCTTCCGTACCATCCCCTGTCCTTTGTGTAAGAGAGAAGAAGGAGAGAAAGAGCCATCGAAAGTTCCTGACTACCCGAGCGGTAGATCAAAGGACTTCTAAGGTCTAACTCTTGCAAAAGAGTACACGTATACTCTTTTGCTAACCGACCAGTCGTGAGATTGCGAAGAATGACGAGATCACTGTTGACCCCTCAGCGTCAATAAACGCACCATTAGAGCACATCATTCCACAGGCCGATAAACCTTCCAGAAAGGTCTTTTGAATGAGAGAGCGTATGAAATCGAGAGGTCTCTCTCGCTTTTACATACTCTCTCGTCGTAACCCTAGTCTGTAGATTTGGAATCCTGTGAGAGTGGAAACGGGAGACCACGATCTCTTTATTTGTTTTCATCTCGTGCACCGACCTGTGAAGAATGTGCTCGAAATGAAGAGATCTCGCATATCGCACTCTAATTGGGATTCGAGAAAGCGTCTAAACACTGTGCAATTTCCCGAAACCGGTCGATGGAGCACTTTGAAATTTATTAGACGTATAACGGAATGGATCGACAAGGTAAATGTGTGGAAGTAAAATAAATTCAGTTTACGGTCTACTCGCGTATTCATTTCTGCCCTACGACCCGCCTGTTTACAACGTGATCTTGCTTTTGCTGACAACTCCTTACCACAAGTTTGTTCGGGAAATCCTCACTTTCAAGGCATTTCGAAAGCCTCACCCTATTTCCCCTCTCACACAAGTCTCTCGACATTCGAGACAGTAAAGGAATCTAATTCAAGAAAATTGTTTCTCTCTAATAGTACGCTTCTGATGTACGAACATGGTACACTTTAGTTTTTTTTTTAAATTGTCGTAAGTTCTGCATCTTTGGATTTTTTTTATTTTGCGTTATACGCAGAATAGTATGTACAGGTTGTTTTTGTTTTTTCTTTTGTTGCTTATTCCAGATATATCGATGTATTCGCCTTACCATGAGAATTCCAGGAAATGAAAACGACAACCATGCGGATATGTCATCGTAAAATGGCATTGGAATTCTGTTTCTGTTATTCATTTTTATCCATTTGAAAAATAACCTATGAAAGAGCACTGGTACTTAGCGACATACAACAGCGATTAGATAAGCATTTGGAAAAGCCAGGAATGGCTGAACCGTGCCCGGCTCGGTGCTGACATATGTGTGTGGCACGAATCCATTTTGATCTAGTGTGGTCATAACGATGTGGTCTGCGACTCGGAGCGAGGTTTTCGAACAAGCCAGCAATAGTATGACTAAGAATTTGAAAGGAGTCGCTGATTTAGAAATAATAGTGTTAGAACACTGTTGGAGAACGCCTTTTGGAATTCGGGTAAATAATTGAATAAGCACTCTTCATTTCGCACACTCTCTCACCGGTTGATTGGTGAGAGAGTGTGTGAAATGAAGAGTGCTAACTCAATTATTTACCCTAATTTCAAACTCTACTTTGCAGCACTTGGTGTGTTTTCGAACGCACTGCTAATGCACTTGATAGCTCGATTCTCGCGCAAGGAGCTGGGAACCTACAAGAATCTGCTCTTTGCCTTTGCGTCATTTGACATTTTTCTCTGTGCACTGCATTCGTTTGTGAACCCGGTAAGGACCTGATCTAAAAAATAAAAATAATTTTTAAAATGTTAGAAAATCATCACTGTCGGTTCGACGTTCAGCGCAGCCTCAAATACGGTAATAGAGAGCCGCGTGAGTAATACTTTTAAAAAATACAATTTATTATTTCTTTAAAAACACAGTATCTCACCGCCTCGTTCACTTCTTCATTCACGGTTCCCTTCTCGCTGATGAATATTCACTTCCTTTACCGCTTCCTGTCCATACGCATGTGAGCGCCTCACGAACAAGTGATCATCAGCAAAAATAAAGTGATCGAAAAGCGAGAGAAAACTCAATGTAGGAAAATGTATACAAACATATCATCAAAAAAATGCAAAATACCTAAGAGCTCGATGCGAAAAGTTAGCCAGGCGACCCAACTACCAATGTAATGTGACTCAGAATATTGCTCAATTCTTTTTTTGAACATCGGCTGAGATAGATATTAACGAGTGTTGTTTGTTCATTCATTCTTTTTCTTATTGGCCGATTGTTTGCAGGCCAGAAAAGATCGAGCTATTCTCCAAGAAGCGCTACATCCTACTGCTCGTCCTCTATCCGACAGCGCAGTTTGCAATTTGGTAACCTTTGCTATACCGTCTATGACTTCTATTTAGGCAGCCCCTAATTTCAATTCTTATAGTTAACCGAATTTCGCTACAAATCTGTCCAGAAAAAAAACTTTCTCCACTACTAATGGGCCAATTGTAAGAAGTTTTGATCGATTCATTTGCGTTATATCAGGTTCTTCTTGAGCATACATTTTACGCCAACCGACGACTTGGAAGGAGTGCATATCGTTCAAAACGCCATGCGTGAAAGATACAATCGCACCGTTCTAGATGGATATCTGATTCTTAACCACTGGGTACGCGGGGCAGATATTGCTGGCCCGGGTTAAGGGCTGAGTGGCCTAATAGGAACTTCCGGTTCCCATATCTGATTTGTTTTTGAATAATCAACTCCAGGAACTCTTGGGACGACCTAAAGGATGTTTCTAACTCTAATCGTATCAATGACGTTCAGAAAGACGGCCAGCTCAACGTTGACGCTACCATAATTCTGGTCGCCACATTCATGGTGATCTGCTTCAATTTCACGACGGCAACTTCGCTCGGCGCCTTTTCGTACTATTACATAAGCAAGACGGCGGAAAACTCGTTCAGCTACCGTACATTCCAACGCAGCATTCTGATCGCCGTGTTTGCGCAGGTTCAGCCTTTTATGTTTCGAATACTTGTTGGGTAAGTTATTGGACACTTCTTTATTCCCACACTCTTTACACCGGTCGCTTGATGAGATAAACGCGGATTTAAAAAAACTAATACAAATCTTTTCGAATCTTTTCGTCCACATTTCAAATCTTTTCGTATCGTTTCGTCCACTTTTCTGCTTTGGTGAATGCCAGACGAATGCATGAGCTCAAAGCTCCCTCCCTTTATTATTCCCCGAAGGACAATTTAAGTATCGCTCATTCTGAGTATTAAACACGGGGAATTGTGAAAACATAGAAATGCCAAATGATTCATACTCTCGCCCTTAAGAATCATTTCTGGAGCATTTATTGTCGCTGGTCTAGATGAGACCTCTCTCTCAAATTGAAGTGATCTCTCGTTTACCCTCGAATGAGTAATGAGTATATAACGAATTACCATAATATCGAATAGACTAGTGACACTAAATTCACCATTGCAGACCTCAGTCCCGGTTCTATTCGTCTACCTTCCCTACATCTCTGTCATATATTTCCCCTTCTTCGGACTGCCCGATTGCCACATGCCCGAGCTCTTTCCCGTCCTCACCTCCATCTTTCCCGCTTGGGACGCACTCGTGATTATCCTCCTCATTAAGGTAAAAAGTTACGGTGTTTTGAGACTCGTTTACGGTATTAGGCGCGATCGGTGACTGCTTTTAGTTTTTGGTAAACTTAAAACCCTTTTAATCATTCTAACTCCCTTGTTTTCAGTTTCTTTATATTTCAGGACTATCGAATGGGGCTGATGACGTTGCTGGGAAGGGACAAAATTGCCGCCATGGATACCACACTCAATTGGAGAACGGAAACATCCACGATGGCAAGTTCGACCACACCACTACACCACTCATTGAGCCCTGTCGCGTAATATTGGTTCTACTCATTGTAAATATTTGTTGTCCTCTTTGATTTCCCATCCAAACATGTAATATAATATCTGATAGCGAAACATTAATAAAACGAACAAGATTCGCTAGATATTGCGATTGACTTTATCCATGAAGAGTCCATAAAGACGTTCCACTTGACTTCGATTCTATCAGGGTGTCCCAAAAGTTCTGTCACAAAGCCTATTTTCATGGTTGTATAGAACATGTTATCGATCAATTGGCATGATGACATAATGGCTTTGGTACATTGTCCATTCAGTAATCAAACACGCCTCGGTGCTAGTCAACTGCTCCTCTGGCCTAGTTTTTACATCAATTCTACCGAAGTACACAAAAACCGACTTTATTGATTTTGCTCTAGTAATTTCTCAATGGCAAGAAAAACATGGAATCCAATGAACAACTGGCGCTATCGAAACTAGAGGCAGCCTCTAATATACGACTCTGTTAGTGTTGGCATTTGGCGTTCGCTTTCGGAGGCCACAGCCTCGAAAACAGACCCCACTTTGGCAGACCCCACTCCGAAATCGACTCTCCGTTCTCATTGCGTAGGCAAGTAATCTCAAAACCAATGCCCTTCTGGTGGAGGCAGTCACTCATACTCCCATATCCACTATGCATAAAATCGCCTAACAGAACTGGAAGAGCCCGAAGTTACAAAATGCAGTAAATCGTGACATTTCGGCCACCACGGGAAAGAAACGTGTAATTATTCGTCAGGGATTTTTCGACTGTCGGGCCAACTAAAGATGGGCCAGAAAGGTAGTCGATATGTATATGAAGTGGATCATGTACAACAACACTAACATAGGATTGGATCGATTGCGTGCATGAGGGAAGTCATAGCCCGTACCAAAGAAAAAAGTTCAGAAAAATCATGAATTGATTAGTTTCTTCTCCTCCGTTCCTGGCCCCATCAACGTGGTGCTCCTTCTTCATAGAACCAACATCACCGACGACCTCTTTTCTACCCAACTGCAAGAGGTCGTCGTCGGAGTCCTTCTTGGTCTCATAAGATAGAAAGAAATTGAAATTATGATCGACCGGCAAATACCTCGTTTTTCGAAATCGATTCAGAAAAAGAAGGGCAATCCAAAGCAGGAGTTACTAACTATACCGATGCATACTCTCGGTACCAGTGACATCAACTATCACTGTTTCGAAACCATTGCGCCCCTCTGCTCCGGAAAAGAGTAATATAATCGGACCTATCTTAACGCTGACTGTCAATTTTGGTTTGACTCCACAACCAGTCTTTCTAAAGTGCGAAATTCATGGTTCTGCGCGATCGATAGGAGGAGGTGACTAGTATAAAAGGTGACTACTTCGATCACTGATCGTTTACTCCTCTTCAACTTATAACGAAAAATTTCCCTGTTGAGATTTTGTGACAGAACTTTTGGGACACTCGAATACCACTAGCAAGAATCTCAATTGCGCCGCTACATGAACGACTGGACATAGCCAAATGACTAGTGTAACTATAATAGTGAAGGACAGAGATTTGAGCCGGTAGTGGCAGATGCGATTCTCATGAAGACTTTATGCTCTAGCAATTCAATGAACCGTTTTCTAGAAAACCTGTGAAGTTCAAAGAGCAGCGAAGAGATTTTGTTTTTTTAATTAAATAACGGTATTCGTACTATCATGATAGCGTTACGTGCATTCATTGAAATGGCAAGAACAACCATTAAGAATTGATGAGAAAAACACAAGAACCGTAGCATATCTCATCACGACGCGACACTGGTATTTCTATTTTGCTTGCTTTTCATCTTTTTGCCATTTGAAAAAATAGCGCTTGTCATTAGTACGAGGCGACATATACTGATGACCAGTGAAACATTTCGAAAGGTTTCGGTAGGTTATCAGTGCCCCTCAAAAGGTTGTCATTGCCTACAGCTGCGCTGAAAGTAAAGCTTGCTCGGCAGCACTTGATCAAGAGTTCTTATCGCGATGCATTCTACAACTCCAAGCGAGGTGTTCGAACACGTCAACAATGGTAAGACTTCCAATTTGTCGTGAGGTACCATCTTCGAACTGATATGTTTGGAACACTGTTACAGAACTTTTTTTTCGAAGAGCATGACACATGCAAAACAACCAGTTGTAAATTGATGCACACCAAATACGACAAGGTCCTCCTCTGTTTATTTTTTACACGAACATTGCAGTACTCGGGGCTTTTTCGAATGCATTTCTGATGTATTTGATAGTTCGATTCTCACGCAAGGAACTAGGAACCTACAAGAATCTGCTCTTTGCATTTGCGGCGTTTGACATTTTCCTCTGCGCGCTTCATTCGTTAGTGAACCCGGTAAGGACCCTATCTTAAATAACAATAATTTTCAAAAAAAGTTAGAAAATCATCACTGTCGGAACGACGTTCGCTGCTGTCGCAAGTGGCGTAATCGAGAGTCGAGTGAGTTGTAATTAGTGTCGCAATGTCGCTAACTTTCCTTACATGGGACGTGATGTCTCCCGCGCAATCTCTCATGCAAAATTGAGAGATTGAGACATCAAGTTTCCCAGTACTAGGATATGTGAACACTCCTGGGTATGGAAAGCTAGAGACACTCTAAGTATATGGGATATATGAATCGAGAGACAAGTGCATGCTCTCTGAGTAATTGTTGGTAGACCTAATATTCGCGAGAACAAAGGGTTATTCGAGAATAACCTTTGTTATTCGGGAATATGATTAGTCGAAGTAACAACACTAGTTAGTAAATATACAATTTAGTAATTCAAAAAAACAGTACCTCTCCGCCTTATTCGCGTCTTCTTTCACGGTTCCCTTCTCGTTGATGAATATTCACTTCCTCTACCGATTCCTATCCATACGAATGTGAGCGTCTCTGTTTTAGTGATCCGATCGTGTCCCAAAAGAGGAAAAGCGAGAAAAAAATAGATTACAAAAAATGTTCCCGCTAACTTTAAAAATATACTTACATAGTAAATGGAATACAACTTTTTATACTTTTTTTTTTATACAGCGTCATTTAACACATTTAGTGGCTTTCGCGTTTAGTGGATGGCTCTATAATGCCTGATGAATGTTTCTAAATTTGTATTATATTTTTTCGGACGAATGTTTGCGAAATTGTAATGCGAAAAGGCATGAACGCGCTCAAGTAAACATTTTTGGAGGTCTTATTATTGAACTAATACGGAGAAACATATTTTCTGAACTTTTAATGATAAACGCATTACTGGAACATTTGTTTTCGTCATTCTATGGTTTACTGGCCGACTGGTTTCAGGCCAGAAAAGATCGAGCTGTTCTCGCAGAAGCGCTACATACTACTGCTCGTCCTCTATCCGACAGTCCAAGTTGTCATCTGGTATTCATTCATTCATGTATTGTTCATTTCTGCAGAGTCATGTACAAGAAAAATAGCTGTGAATGGGGGTCAAGAGACGAGTATCCGTCGACGTCGTCAAATCGATGGTTTTTGCTTTGGCAGCAAGGGTATGGGGAGAGGGGGAGGGGTGAGGTAACATAGCATAGGTATACCTCACTGTCGTTATTTACTAACGACTGTACGTTATTCCAGGTTCTTCATGAGCATCTACTTCACGCCAACGGACGATTGGCAAGGATTGAAACTCGTACAAGACGCCATGCACGAAAGATACGATCGCACCGTTGTGAATGGATATCTAATTCTTAACCACTGGGTACGCTGAGTCGCTACTTTTGGGCGGGGGTGAGGGTTTTAGTGGCCTCTTGTGTTCGAACTTTCGGTTCCCGTCTCCTATTGTTTTCGAATATTGAACTCCAAGATGTGGACTCAAGGGACTTCCACAATGATGATTCAAGGTTTTATGCACATAAGTGTTTTCCAGAAAGACGGCCAGCTTAACGTTGACGCTACTATAGTTCTCGTCGCGCTTTTTATAGTGATGTGCTTCAATTTCACGACGGCGACATCGCTCGGCGCCTTTTCGTACTATTACATAAGCAAGACGGCGGAGAACTCGTTCAGCTACCGCTTATTTCAGCGCAGCATTCTGATTGCCGTCTTCGCACAGGTGCGTCTGCTTACAGCGAAATAAGTCTACGGTTTCATAAGTCAAAGCTGGTCAGCGACGACTTTAAAGTCGAAAAGGCGCAGGGGAGCGAGTCGCGTAGACTTTGAAAGTCGTCGCACGGCAGCCCAAAAGTCTAGGTTGTTAGACTTACCTGTGAGTGTGGGATATACCGGCAACAGCTTTTCGGCAACCCACAGCCTCTAAATGAAACGTGATAAAAAATTTCACTTATAATGTCATAAGAAAGTCTGATAAGATCAGTAATCGATACTAATTCGAATTATGTCACCCCCCAATTTCCTAGGATCGCTCCTCGCTGGATTATTCCCCTTGGCCGAAATGTCGGATTCCGATATTTCCGTTTCCATATTGATTGTCACCATTTTAATTCACCTTTGATTTTGCGAATGCTTCAAATCGTGCCCTTTCTGAATCATCGAAGCACAACTCGCTCATTATTTAGCAGACGCACAGAGAATGAATACACTGAGTTAGGACACCCAGTGTATGATACACTCAATATTGAGTGTATTCGCGCGTCGAGAGAGCGTGCGAAAACGAGAGATTTGTAAGTGTATCATACACTCGATGTCCTATCTCAGTGTAGGATACACTCAATAGTAAGTGTATTCATTCTGGGTGCGGGGAGATACTAGACAGAGAAATACACCATTACAGACGTCAGTTCCCGTTCTGTTCGTATACCTTCCCTACAGCGCTGTAATCTTCTTTCCATTCTTCGGACTGCCCGATTGCCACATGCCCGAGCTCTTTCCCGTCCTAACCTCCATCTTTCCCGCTTGGGACGCACTCGTGATTATCCTCCTCATTAAGGTAAAAAGTTACGGTGTTTTGAGACTCGTTTACGGTATTAGGCGCGATCGGTGACTGCTTTTAGTTTTTGGTAAACTTAAAACCCATTTAATCATTCTAACTTCCTTGTTTTCAGTTTCTTTATATTTCAGGACTATCGAATGGGACTGTTGACGCTGCTGGGCAGGAACAAAATTGCCGCCATGGATACCACACTCAATTGGAGAACGGAAACATCGGCGCTGGCGTCTTCGATCACACCAATACATCAATCATCGAGTGCATTGCCGCCTGTAGCGTGATAATGAATGCACTCATTGTCTACACGTGTTGTTCTTTGTCCATCTTAGGAGACATTTAAGATAATATCGCGAAACAGCTGAATGCCAAAAAAGCGATTTACTATTGCATCTCTAAATAATACAGCATCAAAAAATTGCCGTGTTGTTTGCTCTACAGAGATGGGACGATTCTTATAGCGGCTGTCCATGAAGACTTTCCTTTGGACTTTGAATCTGCCTGTAGCAAGTATCGCAACTGCGCCGCGGCTTCAACGACTGGACACAGCCAAATGAATAGTGTGAATATTATTGAGAAGAGGTTGATGTTTGTTCCAAGAATAGAGCCAGCCAAGAAGACGACATGTGCAGGAAGGATAATTGAGAGAGGGAGCAGTCCCTGAACAATTTTCTTTGGAATTGCGAAATTCGAGTCACGAGTCTTGAAAATCTCCCGGACGTTCCTGGTTTTAAACTATGGCAGTTTTTGAATTTTCAAGTAGACGGTATGCTTGTCGAGATGCCCAAGCGGACTTGTAAGGATTATCAAAAATTGGTGAGAGAGAGGAGAAGGAAAAAGCCCGTCACAAGGCACATAATAAGGATCAATTCAATTCAATTCAATTATTTATCACATCAGGCGGTAACGCTATCTGGTGAGGAGGTGGTTTCAGGGGTTAGGATCATTCTTCTCAGTATAGACTGATCATTTCGGCTGGGGTCGAGGTAGAGGATCGGTCTTCTTCCCATTCACAGATCATCTTCTTTGAAGTTGCTGGAGGAATAGACGAGATCTCTCTTAGGTCCATGGACGTAGGAGGAAAGGGGAGGTCACGTGAGGCTGAAGGCAGTCCTGACGAACGGGTGGCACTTCTTTCTTGCACTTGAGTCCACCAAGCTCGAATCATCAATCAAATTGAGAATTGGCGAAACTGGTATCTGAGTAGCCAACATCAAACAGTCATACTCATCCACGGTGACCAGGCCGGCTAGGACGGGGATTCCAATCTTGTCGAGTCGTTGGTAGAAAGACGAGGGGGTCCAGGGAACTAGGGGAGTCCCCTCTCCATCAGAGCAAAATGGAGAGGGACCGCTCGCGACGACTGACAGAAACGAGAATAATAAGGATCGAACAGAATGTAATACTAATGACGACTCGAACGCGGTGTAGGTGTGCTGCTAATACTGAAACGCACTTACAACAACTGCATGGTGAAGAACTCCTTCTGCATTTTTATTGTTCGCTCACTAACGCCGCTTCCGTTTGTGCTAAGACTTCTGCGAATCTGTGATTTGACAATTTCCCCGATGACTTTTCATATTTTATGGGAACAACTCTCGCGATGCTCAAACAAGAAGTGTATCTTGTTAGTAAAGTTATTAATATTACCATATCTTTGAAAATTATGTCAACATTCTCCGTCCAAATACTAGAAATGCTCACCAAGAATAGAAGTGTTAGAAAGAGGCTGTAAGAGGAGGTGTACGGTATCATTCCGTAAATGAATACTATTGATGCGAGTGATCGTCCATCCTGTCAATGAATTGAATCTGGATTCTGATATTTTTTTGTGTGTAGAACACGTAAGATTGAATTTGATCGGAGTTTAACATTTGAATCAACGTTAAGCTCGGTATGGGTGAAGGTGCCTCCCACATAATTCCAAACCTACAGATCAGGGATAGAGCGAGAGAGTGTACGAAAGTGAGAGAGTCCCTCTCGATTTCACACGCTCTCTCACTCCAAAGGCCTTTCTGGAAGGTTGACCGGTCTGTGGAATGATGTGCTCCGTAACATAGAATGGAGTATTCTTGAGCGATCTCTCTGCTCTGATTGAACATCCCATCTCGAAAATCCGCAGAAGGGATCATATCGGAAGCAAGAAACTGATTCGAGCTAGCATTTTTAACATTTCTTATTCAAATGATCAGCAACATTAAGAAATGTTATTACCCTTATGAATTGCGGAATTGTATGAATTTTTCCACTAGAAACTGATCGCACCGTGGTATAGAAAGTGGTGCAGCCGACGAATACGAACGATAACATTAATCGTCGACGCCGAGGCGAGAACGAACTTAATTTAAACGGAACTTCAAATATTCCAATTTCAAATCGTTTCTTTTCAATTACTGAACGACCAAGTCAGCTAATAACTGAAACTATGACACACGACCTCTTCGTAATGCACGCATTATACATATTTATTGTGAGAAAATACAGGTTCGTGTAATTAGCGAGAGAGCGCGCAAAATAGAAACAAATTTTCCCTGTTGATAAGTATTAGAAATTCCTCAAAAAATTAGTAATTTTGGCATGATCTTATCATCTTAGAAGGGCTGTAGATAAATAAACGTTTACCGTGACATGCGTCCAAATCATGTGCACTACGGCGATCATCAACTGCAGGGACTATTAGAATTTGTAATGGACAACACGTTAATTGTAAGTAAGGAATGCAAAACGTAGATGTGCTTTCCATCTTTGAGCTGTGCGATGTTACATCGAAGACAGATCCACTTTTACCATTCAAACAATAACATTCCACCGCTTCGCTCGTTCAGAATTTTGCTAATTAGAAACTCTGAAACTCGCCAAGATGAGATAGTCGCACACCCAAATTGGGAGGAAACTAACAAGCGGTCCAGCAGCTACTATCGTGAACGAGGCAGCGCGGAGTACGTGACCCTAGATAATTGATGAATATTATAATATGAAAAAACGGGACCCCTTACAGCAGAACTCGTCCCCCAGGCCAGCCAAGAGCAAGATGGAGAGATGACCTAAGGAGAGCAATCGGCGCGAACTGGTGGAATGCAACTTATGAAGACTACCGACCCATCCTCATCTGAGCGATTATCGCCTGATATGATAAATTGATTGATTGATTGAATCAATTATGAAGACATTGCCTGGAATTTATTGTCTTGCCGAGAGTTCCATCCAATGTGCAAATGACGATTTCTGAGATATGAGGAAAGGAGAGCATTGTGCGAAATCTTAAAACCATTTCGCGTTTTTACTTTGGTGCGGCTAAACGCAAAATGCTTGAGCAGAGGAAAACAGGGCTATTTAGGGGAGACAAAAGCCAAGATAACGATTACAATGCGAACAGAGGAAGAGCTGAACCATTTCTATAACAAGTGAATACGGAAAATCATAAATCCATTTGCAAGGTGGTGCTGCTGGAGCAACGAATATCAGCGTTGCGGCAATTTTGGTACTGTAGCACATGATTCCAAACCTACAGACCAGGGTTAGAGCGAGAGAGTGTACAAAAGTGAGAGAGTCCCTCTCGATTTCGCACGCTCTATCACTCCAAAGGCCTTTCTGTATGGCTGACCGGCCTGTGGAATGGTGTGTGTAGCTATGATACATTATGAGACCTTTCCAAAAAAAGTGAAATGTTATTCTACTATTATTATTCTACTGTTATTTTAAGAATTTTCCGATTTTAAAAATATTAAAATATCTTATTTTTCGATGATGTATCCCTTTAAAAAAATGAAACTACAAATATTGCTTCCATCTTTATCTCTGCACGATAGAATGCTTTTAATTAAAATTAAAAATTAAATTTAAAAAATTAAAAAAGATTGAAAAAAAAATTGCCGCATTCTCTTTCTCTATAGTGTATACTGAGAGGAGGCGACTCTTCTTGAAGGTCTCCATGAAGAATTTCCTTTTAATTTCGATTCTGCCTGTATCAAGTATCGCAATTGAACCGCGGCTTGAACGACTGGACAAAGCCAAATGAATAGTGTAAATGTAATAGTGAAGAGGTTGATGTTTGTCCCAAGAACCGAGCCAGTCAAGAAGACGATATGCGCAGGAAGGATAATCGAGAGTGGGAGCAGGCCCTGCAATAATTTATTTAGAAAATAATTTATTTTTTTATTTTTTATTTAGAAAATATTTTATTTTCGAAATTCGAATTTTTGAACATCTTGTCACCCCCTTCTTCGTGAACTAAAAATTTTGAAAATTGTATTTCTGTGAAATATTATAAAAAATATTTGAATATTTCAAATAAGAAAATGCTAGTTCCTTTATTTGCCGAAGACAAAAGCAAACGTGGTCAAACTAGACAGTGCACAGACACAGAAAATGTCTTGTAAATAAGACATTTTGTATTGTATACGGCCCGTAAAACATGAGGGTTTTACATACAAGACAAAATGTATTATATACATGACATAGCGTCTTGTATATCAGACAACCTGTCTAATGTATACAAGACATTTTTCTGTGTGTGTTGCAAATATTTCACAGTGGTCAGGGAAACGAGCCTGCAACATCTGCATGGTGAAGAAATCCTTCTGCATTTTAATTGTTCGCACACTCATTCCGCTTCCGTACGTGCTAAGACGTCTCCGAATCTGTGATTTCACGAATGCCCCAAATGACTTTTCACATTTTACGGGGTACTGACGCTCGCGTTACTCAAGTCTCTTGTTAGAAAAATGTGTAAAAGTATCGTTATGATACCATTTGGCGCACAGCTGTTCAAAGACTGGAAATGCTCACCAAGAATAGAAATGTTAGAAAGAGGCTGTAAGAAGAGCAGTACGGTATCACTCCGTAAATGAATACTATTGATGCGAGAGATCGTCCATTCTATCAATGATTTTTAAGGATGATTGTTTGTAGAGTGCGAAATGTGAGACCACGATCTCTTCATTTTGCACACTCTCTCACCTATCGACCGGTCGAGAGAGTGTGTGAAATGAAGAGATCGTGGTCTCACATTTCGCACTCTAATTGTTTGTTGTTGTGAATAAGTTAGACAAATTTCAGCTGAGTTTAATATAACAACCAACGTTAAGCTCGGTATGGGTGAAGGTGCCTCCGTAACATAGAATGGAGTATTCTTGATCGATATCGAAAACCTCTCTGCTCTGGTTGAACATCCACTCCCGAAGATCAGGAGAAGGAATCCAATATGACGCAATCAACTGATATGATTAATTTTAAATAAATTGTGTCAGATACTCGTATCAAAGAACACATTTACTTATTTGTTCTCGGTTAAACTCAAATGAGCAGCACATGTGAGGACTGCTGTTTCAGGTTCAATTGCGATAATGTCAAAAAATATTAAAAACTAGCGTACCGTAGTGTAGAAAGTGGTGCAGCCGACGAATACGAACGATAACATCAATCGTCGACGGCGAGGCCAGAACGAACTTAATTTACAAGAAAGGTTAACTCACAATCAAGGTATTAGTGCGTTAAATTTCCCAAATACAAAACATTGTTCAGATACTATAAATTCGGCTAGTATCTGAACTTCGTAGTGCACATAAATGATTGCTGATAAGAACATTTAGTACAGATTCCTGTGATTACCATAGGCTAGAGCGGGCGCAAATGTAAAAATGAAATCGAATGTAGAAAACGGAGGCACACATTGTTTTTTTCCATTTTGGTCTTTCGAACTGTCTTACCGCGAAAGTGAAAGGTACTGTAGGATACTTGTAGTTGGAACATGAGTCCATATCATAGGCACTACGGCGATCATCAACTGCAGAAGCAACTAATTTTTTGATGTACAATAGGGTTGACCACTCGAAATATCCTTTGTTCGAGAACAATGGAAGATTAACAACAAACAAAGAACTGTTCCGGAACGGAGTCGAAACGCTTTGTTTCGACTTTTCGAGTGGTCAACTCTAATGTACAACATTTCACTGCTTTGTGTGGCCTTCAGTACTCCCTATGCTGCCTTTGTTGTCACTTAGTAATAATCATGCCTCGTTTAGCTACCGATTAATCGATAACCTAGCCTTACATTCATGATAAACAATATTAAATTAGAAACTCACGAAGATGAGATAATCGCTGACCCAAGCTGGAATGTAGCCAACAAGTGGCCCAACAGCTACTATCATAAACGAGGCATCGCGGAGTACGTGACCCTAGATAATTGATGAATTGTATAATGTGAAGAATTCGCCTACATAACACATGATCGCTACCGCTGAGCAGACGATACATCCTTGAATAGCAGAGACGTAGATAGGGTACTGTAAGATCCAGTAAGGTAGGAGTTTTCTATATCCCCACCCACCAGATAGCCTCTCTCAGTTGCACTGTTTGTTGGGCATCTAAGCAGTTTCACCAATAGAATCACATTTAAAATTGTGCCTGAACTGTGAACTAATAACGAATTTGCCAGTAAAATATGGTCTTGCCTAATGTTCCATCCAATATGCAAATGACGATTTCTGAGAGATGAGGAACGGAGAGCATTGTGAGAAATCTTAAGTTTTCGCATTATACTTACTGACTGCGGGTTGAACATGATAAAGGGAAAAAAATCGATGATCGATTGACAGTAGAGGGCTCGGAAATTTTCATTGAGTTTGATGCCGCGCAAATTTCAGGGGTGCATGTGCACCTTCCGAGGGTGGAAAACTCGTTTAACCCAGCTCAAACTGACCAAAATCTCTCCAATCAAAAAGGAAAATGTTCCAAACATGGCTTGCAGTCCCTGTATCAAGTTTGGAAGTTGTAGCTTTACTAGGGAAAAAAAGTTATGAAAGGGTGCTGATGTGCACCTTGCACCCCATGAAATTTGCGCAGCATAAAATTCGGGTAAATAATTGGATTGCATCTCTTCATTTTGCACACTCACTATTCCGGTCCATTGATAAGAGAGTTTGCAAAATGAAGAGATCTAATCCAATTATTTACCCGAATTTCAAACTCTACATTTTGAACACCTTAACCACTTCTCTTGAGTGAAAGGGCAGCTCCACCCCTCCTCCCGTTTGTAGTGGAAGGGGCGGGGCTTGGTAAGGATCAAGCAAAGTGCCGCAAAAAAAGGTTGAAGATCGGAAAACATAGCTATTTATTGGATAAGAAAGCGAAGACAATGATAACAATGCGAATATGGAAGGACTGCAACAGATCCGTCACAGATGAATATCTGGAATCATAAATCCATTTGCATGTTGGTGCAGCTGGGACAACAAAACGGGAAACGTGATACTGTAGCAAAGGCACATTAAAAGGACAGTGAAGGTACCATTGAATTCCCGCAAATTTGAAAGGCCCCGCCACAAATTTCGTGCCATAGGAATGAATAAACCAAAAGGCGTACATCGGCTAAAGGAGGACGAACAGCAGAATATCCCACCACGATAACCCTGAACTTCGCTTGGGAAACGGTATGGCGAGAGATAGGGGTCAAGCGAGACGAGAGACTGATCTACCGGGAGAGTCGAGTAGAGTGTCTAGAGGTTGAGTTTATGATCTACCCCTTCCCTGGCCTTCTCTCTTCCCCTTTTCCTCCCTCTAGTGCACGTAAACTCGACACGAGAGAGAAAGTTGATCGAGAGAATTGTTTAGTCGCGCACGCGCGCGTCGCACTTGAACCTGATTTCCCTGAGCCCTGTAGCTTCTTTGCGCGCGGGTTTCTCGGTTCAGAAGAAAGATGGGGGTGTATAATTTTGGATTTGTATTATCGTTCACAGAAGAAATTGAGTAATGAGATTAGATACAAACTCTATTTTTCCTGTTCCTCCTCCTTTAATCTATTAAACCCACGTGGGAGCTATTGTGAGAATGCTCTACATCGACTTATAGTTGATGAATCGTGAGATACCTCTACCCCTACGTCTCTACAGGAGAGTTGATCACATGAGCCAGATTTTGAGCGTTTACTGTCCCTTTAAGGTGCATACAAATATCCATGCTATCTACTAGAGCTGTTTTCTCGCTACATTCGCTACCAGGGTGACAATGTTTGAGGAGAAATGAGTAAGAAGAGATCAAGTGTTCTGGAAAATAATCTAGAGGAAGAGAGAACTCTAATATTTTTTGCAATCTTTTTTTTGAGTATTTCAGGAACAATATGTTCTATTATATCTAAGTGCGAAATATGAGACAACGTCCTCTTCATTTCACACACTCTCTAGACCGGTCGATAGACGAGAGAGCATGCGAAATGAAGAGATCGTTGTCTCACATTTCACACTCTAAGATCTAGGATCTCTGAAGAGATCAAGTGACTTTTGTCGCCTTTCGCTGCCTATTATCCTGAGCTCTTATTTGTGGTCTCGTACATAAGATCAAAACTTTGCAGCGCCCGATTATAGTTAGAACTGCGTAGCTTGTGAGAAATCTCTACAAAAATAAAAGTGCACGTAAATTCAGGACATATACACTTATCATATAATTTGAAAGATGATGGTGCATTAGCACAGTCTAGGTAGAGGTCCTGGAAAATATTCTAGAGCACGAGATTACTCTAACAAAATGTCAATTGTTTTTCAGAAAATTTCAGGAATAATAATTTATCTAATATATCTAGGAGTCACAAGCAAACTCGAACAAAACCATAGTTGCAGTTTATTATGTAAGAGCCATCCCACTATATATTATGACTACAGGTGATCTTTATTTGAACTCGCTCACAGCTGAAGTCTCAAAGTTCGCATCACAAATCGGACACACTTATTTGCCAATCTGACAATTATTCGATCGTATAGAATGGCAAACATACGCACTTCCGTTGTGTACCACCAGAACGGACCGTGACTTTCTCACTTTTGCGTGATCTCTCACCGGTGATAAATATGGTAAGTATTATTCTGTCATTTAGAGCATTATCACTTTATATGTATAATATGAGAACTAGCGCATCATCACTATTATGTGGTTTGTGATGATGAGGAACATCATCCCTATCTGACAATGAGCACACAAATAGGGAATCCTTACTATTTAATCCGCAACATATCATGGACAGGTTTAAAAAAGGTTTTAAAAAGTAATCAATGCACAGTAACACATGTAATGTAGTAATGTAACATTATTTCCGACTCTTTTTAACGTAAATGTAGGCATATGGGATCATAAACCGAGCTTAATATTATCTGAACGCAAACAATTTAAATATTGTATTATACCGCGTGACATATTGTCGTTTGTGTTTTTAATGACACCCAAGTTTTTCTCTACTGAGAAGGGGCGACTCTTCCGGCGGGTATCCATGAAGATTTTCCTTTTTCCTTCGATTCTGCCTGTCGTAAGAATCGTAACTGCACTGCGGCTTGAACGACGGGACACAACCACATGAATATTGTGAATATTATGGTGAAGACGTTGATATTCGTTCCGAGAATACAACCAGTCATGAAGATGACAAACGGAGGAAATATGATGGTGAGAGGGAGAAGTCCCTGCAATAATTTAGCGTTTGAAATCAAAATTATGATCTAGTGACAAATACGAGTTTGCGCACTCAATACCTCTACTGGTATATGAATGAGATACACTAAATGAAATTTTTTTTCGAAGTCGGCTGATTGTATCGCTAGATGTTTACGAGGACGTATCGCCATTCTGACGTGTGCTTCTAGATCACGCTATCTTGTACATGGAAAGTTGCTTCTGATTCCCCCCCCTCCCCTCCGCTCCGCGATTCAATTATGTGTGTGTGCATGATGGAGCCAAACCAGGGCAGCAAAGTGATTTGGTGAAATACACAAACAAATTATTCTATTATACTACTTATACCGTTATATAATTTTATATCGACAGCAGGGGATACCTAGTCCTGTGCAGCAACCGGCCTTACCGGTGGGCCCCTGCAGAGTGGTTGTTTGTCAACGTAAAGTCCTCACGATTCCGGTAGCAATTTTACTTTACTTTTACCATCAAAAGGGTAGTAGTCGACGGGAAACAGTGTGCGACTTTTTAGCATAAAAGTATCACGATTCGACAAAAAAAGGCAAAGAAACAAACCTGAAGCATCTGCATGACGAGGAACTCTTTCTGCATTTTGATCGTCCGCTCACTCACTCCACTTCCATACGTGCTAAGACGTCTCCGAATCTGCAATATGGCAATTGCCCTGATCGCTTCTCTCATTTGTTAAAGACACTGGGGGAGAAGATATTTTATCAAATAGGCGTGTTCATTGAATGAAAAGTGCTGCAGAACTTTTTCATATCTAAAATTATGTCAAGATTTTAATTGACATAGCACTGAAATCGTTAAAAACGGTAGAAACCTCACCAAAATGACAAATACGAGAAATAGACTGTAAGAAGATGTGACCGGTACCAATCCGTAAAATAGTACCAACGATGTGAGAGATCGACCGTTCTGTCAATGATTTGTTTCGAGATTAAATTTCTTCCAAATCAGCTGTAACGTGCAACCAACGTTTAACTCTGCATGGGTAAAGGTGCCTCCGTAAGACAAAATAGAATAATCCTCGTCGATATCGAAAATTAGCCTGCTCTGGTTGTGCATCCACTCTCGAAAGTCAGGAGCAGGGACCATGTCGGATGTAACCAACTGATAAGAGACAACATTAGGATTATCAGGAAAGCGACCACATAGTGTGTTTTCCCAACTGAGAAAAGGCGTCTCAAAGTCGTCCTAAGAGCCTTATCCAAATTGGGAAAAACTCTCTAAAGTAGGGAGAAGGAACGATATCGGATGTAACCAACTGATAAAAGCTTGTATACGAAAATTACCATGTAAAAGTTTAGAACAAATACAAATACAAATTTATACAAATTTATCAGTGTCGCTTTAGGGGCGCTGTTAGTTATACAAAGTTTAGAACGTAGCTTTAATATACGATGAAGTTTTTTTTTTAATTTTAAAATTGCAAACGAGCTTACGGCAGTGTAGAAAGTGGAGCAGCCGACGAACAGGAATGATAACGCTAATCGTCTGCGACGAGGCCAATACGAACTAAACTGGCGAAGATCAAGATACAAGATATGGAAAGACGAAGATCAATGAATATATATTTTGAATATTCGATTAACGATGGGTACTTTTTAGGACTATGCATGTAAAACGTTCCAGCTAGTACCCAAAATAACACCAGCACCAGTACGTACCGTGACAGCGCTAGGTATTGCAGGGCACTTGTCGTTGGTACATGCGTCCAGATCATAGGCACTACCAGGATAATCAACTGTATGAACCATTTAAATTTTAAAAAAAAACTAAATTAAAATTAGAATTCTTCACTATGGACATGAGACATCAATAAAACTGAACTGACAAATACGTGGATATCGCATATCCAAACTGGAAGAAATTGAACCAGTGGTCCGACAGCTGTTACGATAAACGAGGCATCGCGAAGTATGTGGGCCTTGATAATTGGTAAAAATGACATTTTAAAAAGGTCGCCATACGTAACACATGAAAAAAATATTCTTTTTGATGTGAAAGTTCCCCTTACATAACACATGACAATCACCGCTGAGCAGACGATACATCCTTGGATGGCAGAGACGTAGATAGGGTACTGTAACGGTACTGTACTACGGACTTTCTTCTCCATCTTACCCGGTAGTCTCTCTCAGTTGAACTATTTGCTGGACTTCTTAGAAGTTTCAGCAATAGAATCACGTTTAAAATTGTACCTGAACTGGGCAAAATTAAATATTACAGTTAAAGATTGTCTTGCCGACAGTTCCATCTAATGTGCAAATGACGATTTCGGCGAGATGAGGCGAGGAAAGCATCGAATGCAGCCTAAAAACTCATGTTTTCTGCATCAATGGTGAACAATAGATGTGTTGTGAAATACATTTACATATCACACGTGTATGACTTATTGAAATAATATTTTAATTCGGCTAACAAAATTGAGCAACAAGATCATTTATTTACGGCAATCAAAAAACTGTTACAATAGACAGTAATAGCAATGGTAACATGAGGAATAGATTAGTGAGAACCGTAGCAGGTGCATGATACATGGAAAGCCTTGTATGCAATTGATGTTGGTGCAAGAAGATCGATTCTCAGATATTCGAAACCATTCCAACATTCAAATTTTGATTTCCAACTTGCTCAATTCTCTATAGAGAGGGGCTGATCTTTTTCACGGGCGGCTTTGTAAGAGTTGTCTTGCGTGAGCTTGATACCGATTGTCGCAAGTATCGCAATTGTACTGCGGCTTGCACTACTGGGCAAAGCCAGAGGAAGAATGTGAGTATGATGGTGATCAGGTTCAAGTTTGTTCCCAGTAGACACCCCAGCATAAACAGAGCAAACGGAGGAAAGATTACGGCGAGCGGCAGCAGTCCCTTCAATAGTGTAATTGTTAGGATGAATGTTCACTAGACCTTTCGGTGCAGTGTATTCAATCTGGCAGGATCTTTTTCTCTAACTGTAATCAGCTGTTCGACCGAACTGTCCCTCGACATTCCGGCAAATGAATAGCAAACCGGTTTTCCTAATGTTCACTCATCATTATCGGGAATAGATCAATAAATGTCCATATTAGCATAAAGGAAAACGTGACGAGAGGCACGGACAACGGATTGTGAAAAGTTCCAAAGGGGAGCGTACGGAAATTCATTCTACAACTAATATAATGGACCTGTAGCATCTGCATGGTGAAGAAAGCCTTCTGTATTTGTATCGTTCTTTCGCTCAAACCGCTTCCATAGATGCTAAGATGCCGCCGTATCTTCAATTTAAGACACATTTCGCTAAAAAATTGAACAAGCTTTAAACTGATCTCACCCGTCATATCCAACTCTTTCTAAATTGTAACAAGTGCCTATGCATACTCAACTACCGGTGTTTATGTTGATCAGAAATTACACAGAGAATGAATATACTAAGATGAGACGCCGAGTATATGATATACTCAATATTGAGTATATTCGCGCGTCGAGAGAGCGTGCGAAAACGAGAGAATATACTCAATATTGAGTATATCATACATTCGGTGTCATATCTCAGTATAGAATATACTCAATAGTACGTATATTCATTCTGGGTGTATATGAAAGGAATCGCGAGAAACTCGACCACTTCGGCCGTGGTGAGGACGTAGAAATTCATGATTCCACCAAAGATATTTCAACACCTGCTCTATCGATTGGCGTTGACAGAATTTTGATAACAAATTTTGCAATAGCGTGAAACATAACCAAATCTGGAGTCTTCTGATTTCTCCCCAGAGAGGACAAAATTAGAAAAATCTTAACTTGGTTCAAAATAATAAAAATTAATTTTTTTTGAATCAGCCAGGAATCGGTTGGCATGGTCCAAACTGTAGTCAACGATATTCTCGATACAACAAACAAAACCGCAATTCTCTATCTTTATGATTAGTTATGATGATAGAGTTATGATTTCTCAAACTTTGCCCTCTCGGGGAAAAAAACTCACCTTCAGGTTTCGAAACGTTTCACGCAATATCGAAATTTTTAAAAAAATCTGTCAACGCCAAACGATAAAAATGCAATTTTCATGCAAATTAAAAATCATGAATTTCCTCTTCCTGACCATGGTCGAGTCTTTTGCGACTCCTCTCATATATTTGAGCATATTTGAACATTTTAAGAAGATTAATTTTTAAATAAATCGACCATAACAAAAAGTGTCAAGAAGAGAGTGTAGGAAGAGGTGTACGGTAGAAGTACTTTGAAGAACAGTACGCGAGCAAAAGATCGTCCGTTCTGAAGGCTAAATAAAATTTTTTATTCTCATGGCGTTTTATTCTCATGGCGAAATCTCAATAGCTACGATAAGCCACAGCTTAAGGCAGCCTTCATTCGAAGCGAGAAATCTTCTCGTCAAGTGCCATGCCTTATTATGAGTGAAGAATTAAACCCAACATTTAGCTCAGCGTGCGTGAATGTTCCTCCGTAGGACAGAATTTCCCAATCCTCTTTGATATCGAGAACTTCTCGGGCCTGGTTGGACATCCAACCTCGTAAGGCCGGAGCAGGAATCATGTCGGAGATCACAAACTGAAAAAAAACTACTTTAATCTTATCCAATTTCAAGATATTAGCATTATTGATAAGTATGCTTTCTCGAAGAATGCGGAAAATGAGCTTGCGTACCGATATGTAGAAAGTAGACACGCTCACAAAAGAGAATGCGCAAAACATTCGACGGTGTGGCGACCAGTATGATCTAAATTTACGTTTAACATTTAGAGTAAAATAGTATTGCAAACAAGGCAAAAAAATAACCGTATTAAGGCATTGAGGGAATCAGACATATATTTTTAAAAAGTAGACAAATCAGATTAATCCAAATATAGTTTAGTCACATTTCCGTTATGCCGACACACCGAATGTTATATACTGCTGGCTCAAGATTACACATTCTTATCATGCATTCCGAAGCATAAAAAAGCAGTAAAGTTTGTCAAATACCCACCGCGCCAGGCATAGATACTGTAGCAAGCTTGTTGTCGGAACGTGAGTCCACAACATGGGTACAAGGAGAAACAACAACTGCATATATATGTTGTATGTTTTATTTTTTCTGCGCAATTTATAAACCCGTGGAGCTCACCAAGATGTACATGTCGCATACCCAAACGGGAATGAATTTAACGATAGGTCCAACAGCCACAAGGATAAATGACGCATCGCGAAGTATGTGAGCCTTGATAGTACCATCAATTTTGTTATGAAATCCTGGTAATACATAGCACATGAATGCAAGCGCTGAACAGAGGATGCAACCTTGTATAGCCGAGACATAGATTGGGTACTGTAATTGGAGGACCATTAATGTTTGGTGCACTCCGCACACCGCAGTTTGGTACTTGGTAATAGGCTGTTAATTATGATGTCACATCCAAAGGCCGAAAGAGTTACTAGGAGACAATTTCTCCTAATGAGGACTATTTGACCCACCCGATATTCTCTCTCATTTGCATTTTTTGCTTGGAATCTCAGAAGTGTCGACAATATAATCACATTTAAAATTGTGCCTGGAATATCAGATTGTGTTGATCAACCTATCGGAAGTGAAATTCAAGGAAAAGAAGAAGATGCCTAGTTGAGAATTGAAATTCTATTCCCAATTATTTCGTATTATCATCTTTTATGACTAGATGTCGATTAATCACTCCGATAGATTACGAGCCATATTATTGAACTATCTAGTATTGTACATCTTTCACTTACTACACTTCTCTCACTCGCACATTATCTTTGTCACCTAGCCGTGACAACGTAAAAAAAAGTTGCTTCACAATATTGCATACTTCGACAAGTCAGTCAATTTTTTTATGATAAATGATTGATTTTAAAGGAAATAACTAGAGAACTTTCAAACATTATCTGCTACGGCCATTTGGATTCGTAGGAAAGTATTCGCTCAACATTTTGATCTGATGTTATTCTTGTGCCAGATACATGAAATTTATATCGACATGAAATTTTGGCAGGACGTAGTGCATCCATCCCCACTTCAATTTCGAATAGCATGGGATGGTGATCATTTATGGTATTACATAAGGATGATGCAACAGTTGCCGTGGTTTTTCAAAGTCGATTATTTGGTCGGAGGAGATTTTTCTATTTTCAGAGGTGCAAGGGGAGACCCAGAGGTCCCCGAGAAAAATTGTAGCATAATTTCCCTACGCAGTAAACAGCCTGCAGCAGGCTGCAAAATTACTTGTCGCAAATGCGCAACTCTGCTTGTAGCCATGATAGAACCCTGTTCAAGTGCTGAAAATGATTCTCCCCGTGTGCCCAGACATCTCTGAAAGTTTGGTGAAGATTGGTCATCATTTGCCCTTAGGGCACTAAAAAGTCACTTTTTCCGATTTCCGACTTCCTTTTTCCGATTTTTCCTTTTCCTGACTTTGTCGAGGTACATCTCCAAGGGTGAATTAGATAAACATATGGTTCCTTTGCAGGAACGACCCAAAACCATTAATATTGCGTTTATTGTCGTCTGACCCCTCATTTTGAGCGGTCAGAATCACAATTCTGACCCCTCAGAACGACCATTCCGACCCCCTAGAATGATCATTCTGGGGGGTCAGAATGATAGTTTGGGGTCCACCTCGTCTGACACCCCACAATGACCGCTCTGACCCCTCATTCTTGGAGGTCAGAATGGTCGTTCTGAGGGGTCAGAATTGGCATTCTGACCGCTCAACTTGGGGGGTCAGGCGACAATAAACGCACCATAAGGAATCGATGTCCAAGTAGGGTTGGCCTCGTGAGAGAGACACTGAGATCTCAAAAAGAAATAATTCAATTATCTCTTCTTTTCGAGAACCATTGTTCGACTTTTGAGATCTCATTTCTCAAAATGCTCTCAAAATTGAATTCATTTCTCTTTTTCCACCGCGCGAGGATCGGTCTTCTTATTATCGCGTAATGCGCGCTGATGAGCGACAATAGAGGAAACGACCGGCATACCGGTATAGCGCAGCTGGGATGAGCCCCCACAAACGAGTCTTTTGTTGCGGTTTCGAACATCGCCGGCACAACATCTTTTGCACGATTTGTTCAACTCTCAAGAATATTGCCGAAATAAATTGGAAATGAAATATTTTGTAAAGTCAAGAATAGTTATATGCAAATAGGAACGGTTTAATTTGGCTGGTAAAAAGCTAAACAGGTGTGTCGTCGAGAATTGACACTTTATTCACTTTATTTCAATAATCTCAGTTTAAGAAATGTTAGGTCTAAGCTCTCTAGAAATAAAATCTGTTCTTCTGATCGATCTTTTGACCGCTTATTCTAAGTCCAGTTCAGAGGTCGCCGAGTATGGGGCAATCCAAAAACACATTGAATGAAGGTGGTTACAAAAATTAATATGAATTATGTGATTTTCCCATGAAATGGGTGATATTTCTATGTTCCTACAGAGTGTCTCAATTTCTCATAAATTCTCAAATCATTTTGAGATCTCAAAAAGGATTAGTATCGTTTCTCCTATCGTTTCTCATTTGAGACCATTTCTCCAATTTTGAGAAAAAGAGCGGTCATTTTTCTCACGAGGCCAAGCCTATGTCCAAGTTTTTCTAGCAGCAGAATTTCCTGCACGGTGCGCTCGCATTCCTTGCGCGCCCTTGTTTAGGAATGTGTCCTCTCTCCCTTTGCATACACTCTCCCCGCCCCTCCCTCTCCCTAGTCTCTCCTGTTTCCGAAACAAGGGCGCGCCAGGGATGCGAGCGCACCGTGCAGGAAAAAAGTACTGCTGCTACAAAAACTTGGGCATCGATTCCTTAATGATTTTGGGTCGTTCCTGCAAAGGCACCATATGTTTAGCTAATTCACCCTTGGAGATGTACCTCGACAAAGTCAGGAAAAGGAAAAATCGGAAAAAGGAAGTCAGGGTATCGGAAAAAGTGACTTTTTAGTGCCCTAAGGGCAAATGATGATCAATCTTCACCAAACTTTCAGAGACGTCTGGGCACACCGGGAGAATCATTTTCAGCACTTGAACAGGTTTTTTTAACAGGTTTCATGTCTACAAGCAGAGTTGCGCATTTGCGACAACTAATTTTGCAGCCTACTGCAGACTGTTCACTGCGTAGGGAAAATATGTTACAATTTTTCTCGGGGACCTCTGGGTGTCATCTTGCACCTCTGAATTTATGGTGTCATGAAATATTTCCTCCCACCAAATAATCGTCTTTGAAAAACCACGACAACTGTTACATCTTTGTAATTTTTTTATTTCGTGTCGATATCTCATCTGGCACAAGAATAACATCTGATGAAAATTTTGAGGGAATACTTTCGGTCGATACTGTACGTATAAGATTAGTGATTATGGATAAAAAGGTAAGAACGAGAAAAAAATCTTGCCTAATGCGCCATTGAACATGCTAATAATAATTTCAGCGAGATGAGGCAGGGAAATCATATTTGATGACCTGAAGACATAAAAGATTGTTGTATAATACTTGGCATAAAAAATCACATAAGTACATTTTCTATATGTTTGGTTTACGGTGAATAGAGCTTATCGTAAAATAATAATTGCCCGGTGTATTCGGAAACGCAATTGGAGGCAATTACTCGACAACGATATGGAAACAGACTGCACCAGGTGATAGTACAGATCAGACAACAACCTTTTGTTGAACAATATCGATATAGGTGTATGAACAATATCCTCGCTGGTGACGGGATCAAGTCATCATCAGCTGCCAGGACCAACCGGTATTCACTAGAACTTAATACTTAATACTTTATTCTCCATCGGGAATGTGGGTGAGGACAGTTATCTTGACGTGATGTTGGATTCTTCGGCTCATGATTGAGCTGTTTTGTGAGTTGAATCAGGCAGTTTTCGTGTAAATAGTAACTAAAACTTCTTTTTATGTAGGTGGTTAAAAGGTAGGAAAATCGGCTCTGTGCCAGTTGAGGGGGTTTTGAAAGTTGAAAGGGTCTAAAATATTTGATAGGGGGGAGGGGGTTAAAATGCTTGAGGGGGCTTAAAAATTTGAGGGGGCTTAAAATATTTGAGGGGGCCAAAGATTTTTTTTTACATCGAAATGTGATCTCTCAAAAAGTTGAGGGGGCCTTAAAATTTGAGGAGGCTTTCGAAAGTTGCACCCCCACCCACGACGCGACCTTCCCCTAATCGCACCCCCAGACCAGTCATGACATTCCTCAAAGAAAATGCCAAAACTGCTTTGAGAACTTCACCCAGTCGTTCTCGTAGACCAGGACCTCGGTTCTTCGGGAGACGAAATTCTATGAAGAATTAGAATTGATATGTGCAATATCTGATCATATTATTAAATTGTACTGCTTTATCAATTAATGAACATGATTTATAGACTTGCGTGGTCATCTTTTACACACCCATAAAAAGCATGATTAATTTAGCAAAAAAAAAGGAAACGAAAAAACAATTTGAATAAACACACAGTGGAGAATAAATGAAAATATGGAAAATAAGATGGTCAGCATCATAATCCGCCTCAAAGTTTTTATGCCCCTTCAACTTTCATAAGCCCCTCAAATATTTCAAGCCCCCTCAAATATTTTAGGCCTCCTCAACTTTTTGACTCCCGCAAAAGATCAGACCACCCCAACTGGTCTACCAAGCCTGGTCCAAGTTGGTACTGGTGTTAAAACCAGGAGTAAAGGGCGGTGGTCGCCGGCTGGCAACTGAGTGACTGATTATGCCGTATATGCCTAGTTTGCGTGCACACTGAAAAGCGCATTGTTCCGCGCATGAAAGTATGCTGAAGACGGAACTACCTTTACCTTTACCTTTACCAACTTTTTGGAAGATCACATTTGGATGTAAAAAAATCTTTGACCCCCTCAAATATGTTAAGCCCCCTCGAATGTTTTAGACCCCCTCAACTTTCAAAAACCCAAAAAATCATCCCTAGTTGAGTGCAGCCCAGAGGGAGTCATTACTATATTAACCGCATCACACCAACTACCGGATTTTTTTAAAGGAGAAACAAATTTTCATTCATGTGTAAACATTTAAAAAACACAAATATTATGAAATGTCATATAGGAAATATCGGTAGGCAAAATCAAATAAAAATATTTTCGGAATTTTCGAAGCTGCCACATAACGTTTTATTTCGGAATTTTTTCGAATCTTGACACACTATTTTTTCTCGACATTAACGTATTTCTCAGAATTCAAGAGAGCTGGATTGCGTTGAGCATCTTTTACTTCAGAACACAAAAAATACTTTTTTGAAATTAAAAATAAGGATAGCACGAATGTACAATTATGCGATTTCAGTGCGGAAGGAAGATTCATACATTTTAATGGATTAGGTTCCTCTCCTCGTCCATGACACTTATGAAAAGTAATACATTTTTACGAAGGTGAGAATGATGGTGAGCAGGTTTAGATCGGTTCCGATTAGGCAGCCCAGCATTAGAAAAACGATCAGAGGAAAGATTATGGCGAGCGGCAGCAGTCCATGTAACCGAGTTATTGTTTGACAGTGAGAAATGTTACCTGTAGAGTGCGCAATGCGAGACGACGATCTCTTCATTTCGCACACTCTCTACATCCGGTCAATGAGGAGTGCACGAACTGAAGAGACTGTAGTCTCACAGTTCGCATTCTAGTTTTCTTATCGTTATTCAGAATATATCAACTACGAGGAATTACACTTCGAGAAATATCGAGAAAATTGGTGGCAAATCATTATTCTTTTCTACAGTTAGTGGCGCGGATAATTTTCTCTGCAACCCACTGCTTTACACAACGTTTCACGCGAGGACTTTCGCGGGCTAGAGATCAGAGAGCGGCAGAGAAACTAGTAAACACGAGAGAGCGTGTGAAAGCGAGAGAGCACTAGACAGCAGTCTCCGCCCCTTTGTTGTTGTTTACTGTTCGGCCGCCCCGGATTTGAAAACCCTGCACATCAAAACCGTTCAAACGCAGGAGTCCCTCTTTAGGGGGTGATGAAACGCTGTGCTTTATTGGTTCCCAAAGTCGGTTATGGATTAGCGGACCTGCAACATTTGAATGATCAGGAACTCCCTCTGCATTTGTGTCGTTCTCGCACCCAACCCGCTGCCGTACGTGCGAAGACGCCGGCGTATCTGCATTTAAAAAACGTCCTCATTTTTGCGAGCATTGTTTTTGGAAAAGCGAACTTTTGGTTATTACATTACCCGAAATTTTCAGTTCTTGTACAGAATGAGGCGTTGATCATCTAGAAAAGATTTGTTCGTATATTTTTACTACTTCAACTCTTCTAAGATTAATAGAGTTCCCCCCCCGACCATGACAAAATTTTTAGGAAGAGTTCGTAGAAAGAAGTGTACGGTAGAAGCGCGTAGAAAATCAAAACGCGAGCAAAAGATCGTCCTTTCTGAAATCAGATTAGAGGTGGGTGTGTACAAATGGGAAGTCATTACGATCATGGGAAAATCCCATGTGCTAAAGCTTCAATCTAATTGACCACACAATGAAAACTTTGACGCACACAATAAAAACTTTGCATCAAGCGTAAGCCTAAGTGTTATTAAGATACCTTATTAAGATCGCAGGTTTGAAACCAAACATTTAGCTCAGTGTGCACAAGTGTGCCTCCGTAAGAATTTCCCAATTCTCTTTGATATCCAACACATCTCGTGCCTGGTCGTACATTCAGCCTCGTATTGCCGGATCGGGCATCACACCGGGAACCACAAACTGAAACTTGTTTTTCAAAATATTACTCCATTTTCAAATGTTAACGTACTGCATATGGTAGTTTTGAAGAACTGTAACGGTTTTTCTCATGAGAAATATAATCTGAGAGAAGACCATCGCTGACAGAGGTTCTCAAAGAATATAAAACATGACCTTGCGCACAGATATGTAGAGAGTAGACATGCAACAAAGAAGAAGGAGAAAAACAATAGACGCTGTGACCATTATGATCTAAATTTGAACTCGAACAGAATGGGCGCTTATAATTTGTGAAAACTTCCCACGCATCTTTTGTTGCTCTTCTTAGGCTGTTTTCTTGGTATTTTGCGTTAGGTCATTAGAGTAGCATATAAATACAAATACAAATCTATCAGTGTCGCTTTAGGGGCGCTGATCAAGATGGGGGTTTCATATAGGTTTCAGACGTGGTCGATGGTCTTCTTTAGAATGACTCATTGTCCAGTATTGAGCATCGAGATCTTCTTTCCATATCACAGACCCAGAATTATTGGCTGGAGAAAGAATAGAGATCTCGCGAGCTTGACGTTGAAGATTTTGCGTTGTAATAAAGAAAGATGGTGTCTGCTTTCTTGAATCTGCGTCAACCAAACTCAAATCATCAATCTCAGAAGGAGATTCATCGAGTCTAGAAACTGAGGGACCAACCATCTTATGTAGTCATACCCATCACACGGTGACCAGTCCGGCTTGGATGGGGATTCCGATCTTGTTGCGTAGTCGATGGCATAGGCGAGGGAAATTGAGGGAAAATCCCCCTCTCCATCAGAGAGAAATGGAGAGGGACCGCTCGCGACGACTGACAGACTCGGGAATGAGTAGCATAAGAAACTATTAATGCCGAAGAATCTACCCTCAAATGTGAACGGGGGAACTAGCGGAATTAGCCGCTCCTCCTAGAACTTCGTGGAATTCAGCGACCTGTTGACGCGAGCTTGTCAGCGATGAGAGAACACGTGATCAGATAGAGAGAGCGCGCGGAGAGATCACAAAACATCGCTTTCCCCTCTCCTCGTTCAGCGTGCTATCTCGCCACTGTCTAGCTCGCGTAACACTTCTCGCGGAATTCTACGAACTTCTAGGAGGCGCGCCTAATTCCCCAGTTTTTTTTTATTAAATTCTTCGGTATTAGTAGTTTTTTATGCAACTCTAACGACCTAACGCAAATTATAAAGAAAATGGCCCAAAGCCATGAACATTATGAGGTTCGTCGAGTACCAACCGTGAGAGGCATAGATACTGCAGACAACTTGTTTTCGGAACGTGGGTCCAAAGCATTGTTACCACGAGAACCGCTAACTGCTCATATGCATTGTTTTTAGTTGTTGTTTATATTACACATTTTAAACGATCATATAACTCACCACGATGTGAGTGTCGCAAAGCCAAACTGGAATGAACCTAACGAGAGGTCCAACAGCCAGGATAATGAACGACGCCTCGCGAAGTATGTGGACCTTGGTAATACAATTGGTCTTGATATGAAATGCTAGTAACACATAAAACATTACTGTAATCGCTGAACAGACGATGCACCCTTGTATAGCCGAGAAATAGATGGGATACTGTAATTGATAATTGGTTGATGTTTGGTACACTCCGCACAGAACAGGGTGGCATTCAGGTAGTAATCTGTTCATTGATTTACCTGAATGGCACACTACATAACCCACCCGATATTCTCTCTCATTGACACTGTTTGCTGGGCATCTGAGAAGTTTTAACAATCACGTTTAATATAGTGCCTGAAAAATGTTAATCTTATACATATTAGTTTTGAAATGCAGAAAAAAGGGAAGAGATGCTTAGTTATGTGTAAGTGACTCGACAACTTCCAAACTTTTTGTAGGAAATTGTGTTCGCATACTTAAGATCATTGAGCCGCGATAAGCAGATCAGACCTGCGAAATAACTTGCCGCATGCGCCATCGAGCATGCTAATGATAATTTCAGCGAGATGAGGTAGGGAAATCATAGTTGACGAACTGATTACGTAAATGATTGTCCTTTTACTGGGTATTGATTTGACGAATCTCAGGGTTCTATTTATATTTGTCTGACAAGTGGTGAACAAGTATTCTGAATAATAAATGCCGATTCTAATGCTAGTAAAGTAATTACTCGATAAGGAAACAGTCCCGTAACAGGTGACATTTGAACAATGGTGTAGGTGGCTGAGGGTATCAATCAATTATAAACTACCGGGAACGCTGGTGCGCTGGACTGCTGCTCGCGAGGACTTCGGTTTTTATGTTATCCCGGCTTCTGATAACGTCACCATGTTCAATCAATGTTGCTGCTAATTTTTACTCTCACCCAGTTTAGCATAATGATTTATACAACTGTTGAACTATTCCGGAATAAGGGAACCTCAGAACTATTCTTCCAGTATGGCAACAAGCATGTCTAATAATAACTACATTACAATTATGTGGGTGGAAATAATAAAGTCATCCTCATCTGAGTGCGACAATCCCTGCGGGATTCATTACTATTTTAACCGCAGCGCATGACTGACAAATTTGTTTTTTAATGTCCATAAATTTGTAAACATCAATGAAATAGTTGACAAATTTGAAATACTTTTTATATTGAAAGCAATAAAGAAAACATCAGCAGGAAAAAAGATTCAAAAAGCTTCCCAAATTTTCAAGAAGCTAAGTGTAAGTTCAAAAAGTTTTATTACGGCAGATTTTAAAAAAAATTGAATGTTAACGAGTTTTTCTAATATTGATTTCTTTTTTTTCTAATATTGATTTCTGTGCATAAAAGACTGTTAGGTACAACAACACGGTTTCAATATGAATGCCTTTGAGATATTTGTTAGGTAGTCGCGGCGGTTCCTGATATTCTGCCGCCGGATCCGCCGTTTGAGCCTTTATGGTGCCCTCCATTGCCGATGTTTGCCTTCTGAAGGATCGCGATCTCGGAGCCTTTCTTCTGTGCGAAGAACGTTTTCTTGCGCATGTGCACCAGAATGATGATCAATCTGAACGATTTTTTAAAATGTTTTTCTTAAAATAATAAACAAATTAGTGAAGATAAATATGTACTTACCCATCCAGCGAGCTGGCGATGTTCCACGAGAGGGAGCAGATGAATATCAGAAATTCATCAGTGGCAACAGGCAGGACGTGGAAGTAGAGTGTGACCAGAGTGAATGTGGGCACGCATTGCAGGACACTCTGAATATAGATAATAATAATTTAAATCATGACAATCGAAAATCGATCGGGCTAGTAGCGTAATCGTCGAGTATTCTCGGAACTATTTCTCTATTATCGTCAACTTGGCCAAACACCCAATTCCACTATTTATCAGTCGATTTCTCGGTACTAGCGCTAAAGTGTTTTCGTCAAAAAGAAAAAAAACTAGCCCAAGCATTTCTGCTAAACATTCATATCTAGTGCCTCTAATTTTGAAAAGAAAGTATGTGCAGCGAAACCTGAGTAATAAGCTTCAGCTCCACCGCGGTCTTCGCGTCCCGCACTCCTTTTGTCATCTGGATGATAATGCAGTTTAGTCTTTTTTTAAATCTGATTTTCAGAGAATTGCATGTTATGTCACAAGAAATAGACATGGGGAGAATGGCCGATTCGTTACGGTACTTACTTACCAGCGTTTTCAGCTTGAGCAGCTTGCGCACTGATATGCCGTCCATGATCATCACCAGGAAGATCTCGGTGTAGAACAGGCCGTGAAGGATGCTGAACGTATGCGAAGATAAGCTTGAGCGGAACTCGGAGGACTCGGACATACTTGAGGTAGAGCTGTGTGCCGGGCGTGTTGGTGAACAGCCACGCCATCTTGTCGCGGACGAGAAGGATGTGGCAGTTTTCGTCTATAACACTACTAATCATAACAGACCCCTCTTGGCTTAGAAGTTCTCATGGTATTTTTCCCTCAGTCATTCCTGGCTCTCCTATTAGTGGGATAAGAGCAAAGGTACCGACGGCTTCCCCAATGGTCACCCAATCAAGACAATCATGTTTCCCCACTGGGAGGGGAGCCTGGAACCAGGGGGAGAAAAATACCAGAGAAATTACTAACTGTGAGACTACAGCCTCTTCATTTCACACACTCGTTTCCACAGATCAGGTGCATAGAGTCTGGGAGCTGAAGAGATCGTGGGTAATATACCTAGTAGACTTTGGAAAGTAACGATGCAACTAGTTGCTTTTCTCTCAGCACTCCTCATTTCTCACACTCTTTTTCACGAAATCGGTCGTTTTCCCTATAATGCAACTAGTTGAACTGTTACTTTTCAAGAAGTCTAATACCTACCCAGGATGTTGGCGAGGACGGTGCGGAAGACAGCGAGGACGACGCAGACGGCAATCATCAGCGGCGTCCACGCCTCCCACACGTCCTTCTTCTTGGGGAAGACGATGAAGATGAGACGGTGGAAGGCGAACAGGACGTGCATCAGGCAGGAGATGAAGAAGGCGATCTCGGCGATCTGAATTTTTCACTGTTCATTCACTGTTCACACCGCCAGAATTATAACTGCTTATACGGGCCAAGAATCACATTTCCTTAGATGTCTTCATATCGATGATTGTCGATATTGCAAATAGAGTAAAGGCGGAGAGGGGAAGGGATGAAATATGCCTCTTGCACATTTGGGAACGAGTTTACTACTCCATACCATGACGTGGTAGATGTCGGCGGGAGACTGGTACGCGGGCGAGATATCGTCGGGAAGCAGCGCGTACAGACTCAGCAGCGACATCTTCGTCATGTCGCACAACATTTGAATCGTGCAGATCGTGCCGAACCTGAGAGGGAGAAGTTGTATGATGATTTGTGGACTCCTGCCGTATCTTAGAGACCCGAAATCGTAAGGAAAACAGGCTTACGAGTTCTGCAGGTAGCGCGAGCGCTTGATGGTGATGATGGCGAGGACAGAGAACGTCATGCCCAGCACGAACACCTGTGATAGCTTCTATCGTAAAGTCGTGTGAAGCAAACATAAATAATTCATAAGCCTACACTGGAGAGCGCTTTTGTCTCCCTTGCCTTTGAAGCCGTCGTTGACCGACATAGAACTCGCGGGCATAATTTTATGTGAGGTCTTACCAATCCGATGAGAACGCGGGCGAGTACCGGGTCCATCATTTCGTTCGCGTGGTTGCTCTTCGCTCTCGAGTCGTCAATTGAAGGGGAAGGGCGGATGTCGTGATTCACTCGATGATCTGACCAAATAATATGTATGTATACGAGTGACGCAGATATATGAGACAATATCAAGAGGAGGTGTATGCGCGCAGACGGGACCGCTCGTTGACTAAGCTAATCCGACTTATATACCCCGATACAACGACGACCAATTATGTCATCGCGGCAATTACAGATCTTCGCTAGATGAAGTTAGCGTTCGTTATCGCGCGATTGTTGCAAAGGTGACGTGCTCAGTAAGCGACACATGTTGTGCAGTAGGCGGAGAGCTTTGTGCAATCGTCGGGTTTATATAATACGAAGAGAGGCCGCGGCTTCAATCGCATAATTTATCGCGCATTGATAGTGATGAGGTAGGAGCAAAATACGTTGGGCACGAGCAAAATAAAGCACAAAAATAGTAAGTATGCAAGGCCAATCGGCTCCTTCGAGATTATTGAATTCATTAGTTGCAACAGAGTAGAGGACTAATAAGTGGGGAAGGGGACATCTAGTATGGATTATATATACATTCATAAATGGTTCTATACATGCAACTTTTCACCTGCGATGGCTGATTGGGAACGCAACAGTCGACTGTTCAATTACCGATAAAACACCGCGTGACCTATTATGTTTAACTCTCTCTTCCTACCTTCCTATGGCCTACGAAATGCGACAAATCGTTTAATTGCAGGTGAAGATATAAATCAACTGACTCAATAACTTTCATCACCTTCAACATACCTGCCTTAGAAAGTGATCTACGGGAAGGTGTGGAAGTAGTATCCACAGCTCATTACTGGCCCTTTTTCTTGAAAAAAACGGGGGGAAGGTGGGTTGTGAGGTGATAATAAACAATTCAAACTAAGTTATGAATACAGTTATAAATAAACTAGTGAATTTTCAAGAACGCACGATTTAATAAAAATTATCTGAACCTTTTCTACTCACCTTCCTCTTTTATACAAGAATTGCTGAACCTTGATAAGTGTTTTCCCAGGAATATAATTGCTTTCTGATTGCTGAACTGAGTTTGACTTTTGCGTCTTGTATATCTGAGCATGCGGGTGTGTGAAAGCTCACGGTAGATTTGTAATTATCGAGTTCACTTTTCTTGCACGAAAAGAAAAGTATGGGAGCGTGGATAATCTTATGAGTTTTCCAGAGGATTTTAAAACAAAATCGAAATAGAAGCATCAGCCCGATCTCATTCGTTAAAGCAGTTACTTTGCTGTCGCCAAAGTTGAGAAAGTGAGCAATTAATTGCGTCATCCAAACTATTATGTCAATCTTGTTATTTGCGCAGTTCTGCTCGCTATGATTACTCTCCCCCAACAGCAAGCCTGAATACATACAAGCGGAAAAATCAAGCAAATCGAAAATAGAATTGGGCAAAAACATAGGCAAAACGAAAATAGGAGAAATGAAGTTGGCATTAGAGTCAGAGGGCATATGAAGGTGGTCGTGACCACCGTAAGTATACATGTGCGTGTATGCGTGTGCATGCCGAACCTGCCCTCTTTACTCGTTTACCTGATAGAGCATAAATTTGGAATAAATTACATCGGGAATGTTCCGCGCAATGAATTCTTGATGTCATCGGTAGCCTCGGACTCCCGAGGGGAGTTTTTCTTCATTCGAGTAAATAGTTGTATTGCGATCGCTGTAAACTTGCGATTGCAGCATCATGCAAGTAAATCGAACTACGTGTTCAATTCAAGAGAATTCGGTAGCTGGGTACAATTTCGGTGCAAGGAGAGCCCCGTAGTAGAGTGCGAAATGTGAGACCACACTCAGAGAAATGTATGTCATATATGGCTCCTGAACTGCGCTTGTTTGTCATATATAACAGACTGTATGTTAAATATGACATACAAACGCAGTTCAGGAGCCATATATGACATACATTTTTCTCTGTGCACATCCTTTTCATTTCACACACCGTCTAGACCGGTCGATAGACGAGAGAGTGTGCGAAATGAAGAGAACGTGGTCTCACATTTCGCACTCTACTCCGTAGACAAGATAATGTTAGGTCCAGGTGATTTTTGTCGGGGCCAGGTTCGGTCCAGAGGGTGCGATAAAAAGGTTCACGTTCGGTTCGCGCGATGTTCGGTGGCTGACAACACGTTTATTTGGCGCACTCCCAAACTAGTCACTATCCCACAGCTGCTGCTACTCCAATCCGTTCTATATATGACGCTGTCCGCGATAGATTCAACAAAAGTTCCGCACAGCTAAAAAATGAAATGTCTCCCAAACATGCTCCTATGGGTAGTTTTCGATGCTGAACAACGTGGCGTCTTTCATTTTTCGTGAATTTGACTTTTGGCGCCAAAACGGCACCGCGCCAGAATACAGTGAAATCACTTTTTCTAATATTTCTCCCTTAGCTTTGCAGATAGAGCGTCGAAATCTCACGTGTACTTTCAGAATTTGATGGCGAATCTCGCTATGTAATTCATTTGTCGCTAATTAGCTTAATTAGCCCGTAATTAAGCCTTTTTGACCCGTTAAAGTGTGAACGTCGTGACATTCGAACCGCCGTGAGACACTGATTCTAGGGATACATTTATGTGGCAAACGTACCTACGCAACTATGTTTTTGAGATCATTATAATGAAAAAAGGTGGATAACAGATGTTTTAAAAGTAATGACTTGAATATGATAGCGCAAAATTAGTTTTCCACTCTAGAATTTGCATTTCCAACATAAAGTTTTTGTTTTTCTATTACCCGATTCACGTGGGTTCGGATCCCCTCCGTGACGGCTCATTTTGCCAGAAAATAAAATCCGAAAATTTGTAATGATAAAGTGTAGTGTGGTTTTATTTTGTGATAAATAGCACTTTAAAATGTTATTTCACCTTATCATACACTAAAACATCTTTTTCCAACTGTTTCAGATCAAAAATGGAACTAAAAACATAGTTGCGTAGGTACGTTTGCCACATAAATGTATCCCTAGAATCAGCGTCTCACGGCGGTTCGAATGAGCTATGTCACGACGTTCACACTTTAACGGGTCAAAAACGCTTAATTACGGGCTAATTAAGCTAATTAGCGACAAATGAATTACATAGCGAGATTCGCCATCAAATTCTGAAAGCGCACGTGAGATTTCGACGCTCTATCTGCAAAGCTAAGGGAGAAATATTAGAAAAAGTGATTTCACTGTATTCTGGCGCGGCGCCGTTTTGGCGCCAAAAGTACGAAATTCACGAAAAATGAAAGACGCCACGTTGTTCAGCATCGAAAACTACCCCTAGGGGCATGCTTGGGAGACATTTCAACTTTTAGCTGTGCGGAGCCCTGTTGGAGATTTGTTGAATCTATCGCGGACAGCGTCATATACTTGTTCCAGAGCGCTGTCGTGTGTTTTTTTTATGTTTACAATCATATGTAGGCTTACTCCGGCCGTTCTTACATTCGTTAGACTGCGTTGTTTTCCCCATATCTATTTATCATACCCGACAAAACAGCTAAATTTTCTCGTAAACAAGAAAATAACGACAATGAGTATCAGAAACAAATAAATATATTGAATGACACTTGTGAACTATAGGTTTAATTAGCGGGTGACGGCGACATGCGGCATAATTACTTTTGGAGCCGATCCGTGCGAGCTCTGATGCTTTTGAGCAAAGAAAGTGTCCCTGCGGGTATGGACGATAATGATGATCAATCTGAAGATGAAAATTCATATTATTTTTATTTTTGTTCTTTACAATAACACCGCTTACCCGTCCAGAGTGCTGGCAACATTCCACGATAGGGAACAGATAAATATGGGCCAGTCCTCAGTCACGTTTGGAAGAACGTGGAAATAGAGAGTGACCAGGGTGAATGTGGGCACGCATTGGAGCAAACTCTGAAAGTGTATTTTTCATTAAGAATTACTTTCATAATACCATTTGTCTAACTGTGATACTGAAAAAAGGCATTGAAAGATAACTATACAACTGCCCGGATAAACTTACACTACCATACTCCTCATTCTACGCGCTCTCTCTTCAGAAAAGCGGTCACTTCCCCTCTTATGCGGGTAGTCTAGTTAGTTTTTTAATTTAGAGAACACTATCAATGGCATCAAAATGAGCAAAATGGGGAACCTGGGAAATAAGCTTGAGCTCGATAGACGTTTTCGCGTCTCGGACTCCTTTCCTCATCTGAATTGCAGAGATTTTTTAAAATGAATTTCAACTGCCGCACTTACCAGGGTCTTTAGCTTCAGCAATTTCCGGACTGAAACAGAGTCCATGATCATCACCAGGCAGATCTCGGAGTAGAACAGGCCCGCCAGGATTCTTAATTTTTGCACAGTTAATTTATTAATAATGTGACACGATCAAACGAAATGTCAAAATGTTACTGCCTTTTCTTACCGAAGGAAACGCACCAGTGTGAGAGGGTCGGCAACGTGCCTCTTTGGAAAAAAGGGAACTTTTTGACATTTTGTTGCGATCGTATCAACAATAGTTAGGGTGACGGTCTGGCACAAACTTGAGATAGAGCGCGGTTCCCTCCGTCCGTGTGAACAGCCACGCCATCTTCTCACGGTCGAACAGCAGGTGCAAGTTCTCGTCTGCGATGATAATTAGTTAAAATAAATACTACATAATACAATGATCATTAATGTGAATGATGTGCGCGTAATCCAATGGCTAATGGCCAATGGCTATCACAAGTTATTGTAATAATTAAGATTGAAAGATTGAGAGGTATGAACTAATATTGAAAGAATCAATTAACCGGAATTCATGTGATTATGCCAAATGATGGTATACCCAGCCAATGAGCGAGGACAGTCCGCAGCACGGCCAGCACCATGCACACAGCGATCATGACGGGCGTCCACGACTCCCACAGGCGCTGCTGCTTAGGAAAGACGATGAAGATGAGACGGTGGAAGGCGAAGAGGACGTGCATTAAACAGGAGCAGAAGAATGCCACCTCGGCAATCTGAAAGCGACAATTTTACATTCCTGAACTCTTCCGAAAAACATTAAAAAATTCCCTGATTAACAGTGAATAAGCACATGCTATATGGCCGACGTCCTTATCAATTTAAAAATAGTTCAATTTCGAGAGTACCAACAGCAGTTTCACCGACAGCGTACCATGATGTGCCAGATGTTCGCGGACGAGAGGTACTCTGGCGCGATGCTATCGGGAATCATCGCATAGATGGTGAGCAGAGTGATCTTCATAATATCCCCGACCATTTGAATCGTGCAAATCGTGCCGAATCTGCTCCAATCATTAATTAACTACTGCGCTAATTACGTTCAAACTTACGAATTTTGAAGATATTTGGAACGCTTGATAGTGAGAATTGCGAGGACGCTAAAGGTGATTCCGAGCACAAAGATCTAAATTAATTATTTTTGAAAATAAGACTCTAAGAAGGAGCGCAGTGCACTTACCAATGAAATTAGCAGTCTGGCAATTAGTCGATCCATGCTTCACGAGACCTTTCAGTGGTATTAGAGCGCAGTTAATTTCCAGCGGATCTGAGTTATTATCAACTATAAATCTACGGTTTTGTAACAAAATAAATAGTATCTCGGAACATCGAAAAGAATGAATCATATCTCTAATGTAAAAATCGAATATGTGTTCAATTTCAGTTTGAATTGAAAAAAGCAGATATGCGAGGTGTTTATAACTTCGAAGAAAGGTGATGATATTTTATGTGACAATAAACGCTTTCTCACCACGTGGGCTCCGCCCCTTCTTGGTTTAGGCGATTAGTGAAATGCGAGCAGATAATGACCGTGGAAGCTGACTGTAAAGATCGCGCATAATGCCACTACAAACACTCGTCTCTTGCCATTACTGTAGATTTTCCACCTTATCACTACAATTACCAAACTTATTAGTGATCAATCCGATTAGATAAGCTTGATCATCAACACATCAAACACATCAAACGCAATTGCCAAAATATAATCATCATCTATCCCATTTACAATCGCCTTTTTGTCATTTTGTATGCATCCAATCATCTAATCATAAAGTCAGCAATGATGGGGGACTGGCAAAATGAATAATAAATGGGAGTTCTCTGGCATGAAATCGTCCTCCTATGCAATTGCGCTATCAGATGACTCAATGACTGTAATTATCGGGTAACCGTACTTCCAAGAAACCACCCACGCAAATTTGCATTGCATCGTTTTGGTCGTTTTGGTGGTAGAGATGTTTGGTTTTACAGCTGGAATAAATGCATGTGTACATCATACATTACAGTAATATGTCTCAGAGATCGAAAAGTAATGATTCATTGTCCTTTAACTATAGTCTAGACTCGATTTTGATCAAATTAAGATAGTGAGTCAAATCATAGCTGGCCCAATCATAATACGTTTCCCGGTGCTATTATGTTTGCCATCACAGTTTGGTTAAAGACTAACACACAGGGCATCAGAGATCAAAGGCTTACGCCACTCACGACTCACAATGTATCTTTGATAATAGTGAGTTTGGCGCCGCGTGCAAACGAATAACTGTCCCAAAGATTACAAAGCCAGGTGCAACCAGTAGCGTCCAGTGTTCGCTCGCATGTACAATACACCTGAACAGGAACTAATAATAATACAATGACAGGTACAGCCAATCATAAACCAAAGATTTTGTTAACTATGCTAAATGTTGACGCTTGATAGAGCTAAAGATACGAGCAATTTAGCAGCCCTTTATACTACCGAGCTGGCGAACGATAACCTGGGGGACCTCGTTCCCAGGATAGCAATTTATGCGAGGACGATGAACTCATGCTGACGGAGCACGGATTGCGACTTGTAATCTTCCCTGAGGGTGTGTGAGGCATATGTGTATTTCCCATGCGGTCAATTTATCGGTCATAAAGCGTATCTACGCGGATAGACTCTGTCAATACTGCTCGACGACCGTTTTCTGCGCAAACCAATTAGCCGATAATGAGTTCAGCATCCCGCAAAACGCAAAATTGCTCATGCAATACGCGTGTGAAAATATGCGTAATTCTTCAGTGTCGCCTGGCTGTTTTTCCCAGTCTCATTGAGCAAGTCCTTAATAAAATAGTGCGAGGCAAAAAACGTTAAAGAAGAAGCAATGTTCCCCGCCACGATAACATCGGAAATGTAACAACTACACTTGACGTAAACATCATGGTCATGATTGCGTGTTAGGCGAGGAATGTCAAACTAAATAATTCTTGTGCTTTGATGTTGCTTCCTTTTGTTCAGACAAAACGGCTTGTCGACTTTGAGTCATTGGGTACATTGTTTGAGGTCGCTACGAAACTGAAAGTCGGAAGCTAGGGAGTTTGATAAAGTTCTTGGAAATTTCAAAAAAAAATGAAATAAACAACTGACATACATAGCTACTAAAACGATGAAGAATCATCGAAACGCCGAAAATAAGTGTAGACACTTTCTGGCTAAGCAAGATACACTCCGTATGTTCTCGGTACACACCAGAATCTGAGCTAGAGTCTCACTCTCTCCAGCGAATATGTAATTACCTGATTGGCACGCTTGCAATCTAATATTCGGGGCGTCTCTCGAATTATTATTGCCCCCCACATATGAAAATTGAGCAGTTTCCCTGAGTGACTTCATTACTTTTTTTTCATTGATGATTACTACTTTTTTTAAAATTTTTCTTCGTGACCTGCATAAATATTTTCATTATTATATTATAAAATATCCTTACGGCTGTTAACTTCTTCTGCAGCCAAAGACAAGGCAATAGAATTTCATTTATTCCATTTTTTGCTTTACCAGAAGCAACTTCTCAATGCGAACGAGAATTCGTACAAGTAAGAATACGACGATTGCACAAGTTAGTGCGACTAAGAATATCAAAGTGCCAATGACATCAATCAGGTAATACTGGACGAAAGTTAGATTGTGATGGTCGTGATGGTCGAACATTCGCAGCTGCCCGTGTTTCGCGAGGAATTCCATGTTGCGAACAAAGATCTGAAGCAAATTTGTACACACGCGGAGCAAAATTTCTTGTATACGGCACGTAAGTCATGGGAATTTCACTTGTCTTGCTTGGAAAACATATCGTCATGTAATACATCAGTCCCTTCGTGAACTTTATCTTTTTGTGTACAAATGTTTATTGTAGTTCACCTCTCTTGCAGCGAACGGCTTGTCATTGAGCATCGGCGCCATTTTCACAGCGCTGTTCTTATACCTGCAATTCAGGCAAAAATTCTAAAATCTCAAAAGTGTAATCGCTAATTTTCGTGTTGCGATAAAAATATTCATATTCAAATAATTCAAAGTTATGATTTGGCTTGGAAAGCTTGGAAATGAGTGAAAAGTGTCCCTTCTTAAAAGATTGCAGAGTGAAGCATTCTAATCGAGCATAAGCAATATATTTGCCAACGTTTCAGCAAAACAAAATAAAATTGTTCAAAAACTTACTGCGAGTCTTTGAGTACTTGGTCTATCGCTTCTGCGAATGGGCCTGCGGCTGCGAGTGCTGACTTCTACACTAATATGCCGACGCCGGCTCGCTTTATCGCGTAAGCATTACGCACTTGGTCGAGAATGACAGGAATGACGACCAGAGGAACGCCTGACAAGATTTTATAAGATTTCGAAATCGGCATAACATTGCCAAAATCAAAACAAAAATGTAGTTTACCATATTATTAATTAGATTCACCGACAAACGTGTAATTTTTTTCTTTAAAAAAAAAGATTTCGCACATGGACACCGTGAATTAGCTTTATGGAAAAATATATGTCTGAATTTTGCAAAGACGTTTCCTAATTGTCTGATGACGGATCCAATTGAAAGGCCGAACGTCCCAAAGCGTTGTGCACCACCTCCGAAAGAGTAACGGCGAGATCGAGTTAGAGAAAGAGAGGATCATTGAGAGTGTGCGCGAAACGAGAGGGTCAGACAACGAGAGAGGTTCTTGGCATGGTGCCAACTCGATGCTATGTTGTGTACCTGCATAGTTTTTTTCTTCCGCGGTGCTGCCCTGACCGCAGTGAGTGATGAATAGCGACAGTCGTGCGTCGTCTGCGGTATAAATATCAATGTTGTTACCCCATTATTGACTTCGGATTTCCTGTGAACCTTTCCTGCATCCCTGTTTGTAGTTATTAGTCATTCAAATAATAATTTAGTATCGCTACGACAACCTACGCAGCAAATCGTTCTGCGGCACCCACTTCGATTCGATCACGTTCACGATTCCCCGAGAGACGTTGTGCTCCGGTTTCTAGAAGATTCTAGTTACCATTTTTTTTCTTCAAAAATATCTTTCATCGAACTGATAACTCAACAGTACCTCGTACTTCCAGATGAATGTCACGTCAGGCATTGTGCGTGCGGTAGCTCGAATGGTTTCTTTGTACTCTTCAGGCATCGAATGCGTCTTGGCAAGAGTACAGAACGACATGAGCGCGGTGTGACGACGCAGCTCCAATATGTTCGACCAGGTCTGAATAAGTGATCGTGAAAAATCATTGATCTAAGGTCACTAAGTCGAAGTTTTCATACAGTTTCTTTAAATCTCCCATACCGTTACCTTACCAGGGACTACTGGCGACTGGACTTTGTATTTTGTGAGTACTTTTCTACTGTTCTGTGAAAACAGGGCACAGTATTCTTCAGTCTCTCAGATTATCCGTGAGAACATGGTCATACCGGTTGCATTGGAGTGTATAGTGTAGAACTTTCAGTCACTAGGTGCTAGCTGGATAGGCTTCGATAAATTGATCTAATCGATATTCGAATTACGATAAGTGCAATAGACTGAGTTATTGTATCGTTTCGTTGATGACTTGAGAAATAACTGATCGGTCTAACCAGATACCTTATTTAGCTTCTTGGATACGGCGATGCCTCCGATATCGATAACTCGTGCTGTTGAAGGAAGTCGATAAGAGGATCGGAGTTGAGAAAGTACAAGGAGTTACGAGCCATCAGTTCCTGAACAACAACATTGCATATCAATTATAAAAAAAAAGTCCTTCTGTATCTTAAAAAAATGTCAGAATGCAACAGAAGCTTGTCGTTTGATATTCGCTTTACAGATGCATCCTACCTAGACAGTGAATAATTTAATGTCTGCATACAGATTCTGCACCCCAACTGACTGCGACGTTCTTGCTAATATAAAAGATCGCGAGAACCCATCAACAAATCGGGAAAGCCGGGTTGAAATGCATTGAACATCTCGTTATAGCCGTCTACCGCGTGGCACACAAACAACTTGTACACCAGGTAGTTGATCAGGTTGAAGGCACGCTGCGCAAACGCCATATCCTCTCCGAAGCGGCCACCCATGATGGCTGCAAACCGAATATCACACCATTTCTTTATCTTTGCCATAGCCCTGCTTTATCTGCCTGTATATTAAGTCGTTAATTCCTAATCACAATTCGAATTCAATATAAAATTCGTGAATGAAACGACTGTAAAATCTAAGCTGTAAAATAGTTTATTACTCCAAAATTAAAAATAAATTGCTGGGACTAACTCGGTACATAGGCGAGGTTGATGTCCATGTGCGACACCGGATAGAGGCCGTCCTTCTGAGCGAATGACTCGGCCTCCGCGAATCGATAGGTGTTCAGTCGGAAAGCCGGAATGAGAGGGAGAACAAAGGAAAACAAAGGATTGAACCGGAACGAACCGGAACGGAACCTTTGTTCGACATTATTTCAGACAAAGACGTTTTTCGACTGATCATCTCTAATCGATACCCGTCAGATGGAAAATTCCTAATTAATTTTAATTGTATACGTTAAAAATAATATTATTCATTAATTTGTCTAGCCACCAGGAGTGTTTTGTCGAAAGTAGGAATGGCTTTCGAACAAAAGATTTGTCCGGAACGAGTCGGCCAAGTCCGATTTCCGATCTCATGTTTTCAACCAAATAATGTTTCGACTGACCGACAGAGCACCAATCGATTCTCTCCGTGAAAGCAGCATCGAATCGCTCCTCCCGAATCCTCTCCAGCAACCCGGGATGTGTGATAGTCTCTTGCATTTTGGTTTAGTTTGTATTTATTTTTAAAAATACTAAAAATGTTCAAACCTCTGCACTGCGCGATCCACAACGGCGCGAACTGGCTCCAATCCTGCGTGAATGAAGAATCAAGCTTTTGAAAACTCGATGAGCAACGAATACTTTTCAAAGTAAATTCAGGACTATTTCTATTTCACGCTTTTGTGTACATACAATGACACATAATATGTCTTGCGGAAATGCTGACCCCAAAAATTTGCCAAGTGTGCTCCAGCTGCCACATTCTCGTTCATCCCAATCTCGAATTGCTCGTTGGTTTTTCGGAATCTGAGAGATCTCTTCACTTTCTACTATGTATGTACATCAAATCCTGCCGTTTCATGAAATACAAATTCAAAAGAAACTGACGCGTCAAGGTTAAAGTTGTGTGCAACACAACCTATGCCAAATTCCGCACCTCTATATGTAGGGGCCACAACGTGATCAGCGGAAGTAACCGACTGGGGTAGAATGTAGTGTCAAAGTGTGCCTACATGTCTGATTAAGACAAATCTTTTGGATTTAGGTCGATATCTTATCTCTGAGCCGAGCTACACCTCAAAAACGCGCGCTTCGACTGTTGTGAGAGGGAGAGAAGACACGACGAGAGGGGGAGGGGCGGAGCCTATACCCACATATTTCTTGGGGCATATATACGGTTATTCTAAAGCTGGCAAACGCAAAAAAATAGCCAGCAATAATTATTCTCTCTTTTTTATACGTGCACTCTATACGGGTTTCCTTAACGATTTTGGCAATTCTCACATTCATTTATACAAATCTTATTTCATTTTAACGGATTAGTGCATTACATTTTAATTCGAATAAGTATGTACCAACCACTTCATGCCCCGCCGCAATAAGCGAATCCGTTAGTTTGCCCATGAAATTCACGTGACTACTGGCAAATCGCGGCGAGTAGCAGAGAAACTTGAGAGCCGATGTAAGAGGAAGAATGAGGAACCAGTGAAAGTTCATTGGGCTAGAATTGACTTTTAAATTCTGATAATTATTTGGATTAGAAATCTCTAGGGTTGCGAATCCGGACAATGCCGGACGCCGGACAGCGAAAGTGAAAAATGAACAGGGCCTTGTCCGTCTTTGTCCGTGTCCGGACGGACGTCCATCTGTCCGGATTTGTCCAGGAATACTGTAGTCTGTCCGGACAACCTGATCGCAAACTGGTTGTATTTCTTTTTTTCGTAAAAAAAAATATTTTTTCAAACTTTTTTGCTTAGCATTGCCAGTTTACGCTATTTTGCCACATTGAGTTGAGTTTCAACCATAGCTGACCACGCCTGATGGCAAACCCACGAATAGGGGCTTTGGAAGCCCCGTGCTCCATACCGTATGCCATACGATGTCTTTGGGGGCATGGGACATTCACATATTTAAGGTCATGGCCCACAATGGGTGGGAATGTGTCAACCAAACCCAACGTGGTATACTATAACTTAACCACCGGTCCTATAACGAAAACAATCTACCGCACTCAATTCTACCATAACCCGAAAATACAAGAGTGCGAATATTACACCTGGTAGATTGCATATGGAAGACCTCGAGTGGGTAACACATGTGGGTATACCGTAATCCTCTTACCGTACTCCCATTTTGGATAATGGCTTCCTATACGTGGATGCCAGATTACAAAATTAAATCTTGGGGTTTCCACAGCCCCTATTCATGGGTTTATCCTCAGGCGTGGTCATCTATGGTTGAAACTCAACTTAATTTGCCAAAATAACGTAAACTGACAATGCTGAGCAGAAAAAAGTTTAAAAAAATATTTTTTTTTCAAAAACTAAAAGTAAAACCAGTTTGCGATCAGGTTGTCCGGACAAACTACAGTATTCCCGGACAAATCCGGACATACGGACGTCCGTCCGGACAGACAAAGACGTCCGGACACAATGAAAATGAGATCGACCGATCATTTTGTCCGGAATGTGTCCGGATTGTCCGTCCGGATTCGCAACCCTAGAAATCTCCATTCCGCGTATACTGTCTTCACCGGTACCGGTGAAGAGAGTGTGGAAATGAAGAGGTCTGATCCAATTATTTACTCTAATTTTAAATTTTATGAACTGCATCACTAGAATTGAGGCAAGTGAAGGAAAACAAAGGTAACCACGCGCGGGAATTTCGAATAGTTTCGTGTGATTGCATGCAATTGCAAGCACGCGATCTCTATCCACATGATTCCAAACCTACAGACCAGGATTAGAGTGAGAGAGTGCGCGAAAGTGAGAGAGTCTCTCTCGATTTCACACGCTCTCTCACTCCAAAGGTTGACCGGACGGTGGAATGATGTGTATCTGTCTGTCATCTCTCGCTTCCTCTTCTCATCATTGATCACTGATAAAGAGACGAGCCATCCCTGATCGCCTCGACACTAACAAGTCGCTTGTTTAACGAAACAATGTATGTTCTCTCGTGCGTGCAAGACAAACACGTTATTGAAGACGGACAAGGACACGTGGTGCCTTGGAATCCCCTTTTATTCTTGAACACCACTTGAGAAAACGACACTGATCTTCGCTCGCCACCTGAATATTCTCTGGTTTCTCTGCCCCACTGGGGCCCCAGAGTTCGCCCCATTGGGAGGCAGCTTGGGGCCCTAGTGGGAGAAATGAGACCACTCCCGTCCCTATATTTCTTCTGGGGCCCTACTGGGGGAGCAAAACCACGCCCCCTTTTACTGGGGCCCCAGTGGGGCAGAAAAACCAGAGTTAGCCATAAATTCAACGTTCACTTGTAGAGAGAAAAAATGAAAAAATACCAACAAATCCCCATCTGGGAAATATATACACCCGACATGATACATAACTGTGTTATTGATTTCATGGGTGAAATAATTTATTATGATTATTATAAAAACGAGAGCCTATGCAGAGCCTTCCGGAATTTGAATATACCTCCTTCCGCGAGCAGAGACTTGTGACTGAAAAATATTTGGCGCACTCATAGGCTACACAAACGAGACAAATCAAGTGCACCTCATCTGCTGGTTCGTCCCTCATGTTCTTTCTACATCCGGAATTTAACAATAATGTGTGCACAGCGTCAGAAAACAAACTTCCGCTGTTTTCCCATATTCATTTATCATGCCCGGCAAAACAGTTCTGTGATCCCTGAAACAAGACAACAACAACTACGAGAAACAAATAAATATATTTAAATGACAATTATGGCCTAGATATAATCAGCGAGTGACGGCAACATGTGGTATAGTTACTTTGGGAGCGGATCCGTGCGAGCTCTGCTTTGGTGTGGAGAATGTATTCTTACTGGTATGGACGATAACGATGATCATTCTGGAACAAAAATTTAAACTCTCAAATCTAAAATAGTTGTATGCATTTCCTTTACTCGTTGTGCTTATTATTGTTTAAAAATCGTCCGAAAACACTATACGGACCATATTTATTTCCTTTATTCTGCGTGTTATTATTGCTTGTTTTTTGTGTAATTGAAATCGTCCAAAATACCCCCGCGTTCCCGTCCATTGTACTGGCGATATTCCAGGATAGGGAGCAGAGAAAGACGATCCAGTCCTCCGTGACATAAGGACGCAGACGAAAGTAGAGAACGACTAGGGTGAATGTGGGCACACATTGGAGCAGACTCTGAATGTATGTCTTATGCCCCATTCAGTGTCACATCAATGTACATCGATGTGCTCCTCATTTCACACACTCTCTCGTCCACCGATAAAATGTACATTTATGAACACTGAATCCCACATTATTGCATTGTTTTACAATATTACGTCTAGCTATATTACGGAGAGAATACTATCACACACACAGAAAAACAAGTCTTGTTTGAGGTACTAACTATAGTGCGAAATGTGAGACCACGGCCTCTTCATTTCGCACACTCTCTAGACCGGTCGATAGACGAGAGAATGTGTGAAATGAAGAGACCGTGGTCTCACATTTCGCCCTCTAGTACTAACCCCTTTAAAAGTCTTATATATACAACCAAAAATCGTATATATAAGACTTTTGGAGGGGTTAGGGGCCTCATATAAGACTTTTGGTTCTGTGTGCAACGGCTTGCGAGAATATGCAAACCTGGGTAATAAGCTTGAGCTCGATGGACGTCTTTGCGTCCCTGACGCCTTTCTTCATCTGAATTGCATTAAAATATAAGAATGTCGACTGCCGTACTCACCAGTAGAGTTTTAAATTTGGGTGCATAATTGGATGAGCACTAGGGATGCCAAATGAAGAGCTCTGGGAATTGGTTTATCACCCATAAAACTTATATACTCCTACCAATTCTCCACCTTAATGTTTTAATCTGTTCTGGGCATCAGTACGAAACTTTTGAAACTAAGTATGAGATGATTGTGCATGAGGACAGTTTTTGAGAACTGGTAAACACGAAAATCACGAAAACCCGCAGACTCTTAATGAAGAGTCGTTTAGAAACCTGAAGAACGTAGCTCTTTTCTCAAGATTAACAATGATAAATGTTCCGAATAAGATTCTAAAATGATTCGAATCAACTCTTCACATGTTTTCATGCCTCATTTGCATACTACATCTATTTTACGCGAGAAAAAAATTTGCAAAATTGCTCTTCATTTGGCATCCCTAATTAGCACTCCATATATTGCACACTCTCTACAACGGTCTATTGGTGAGAGAGTGTGTGAAATGAGGAGCGCTAATACAATTATTTACCCGAATTTAAAACTATACTTACCAGTTTCTTTAGCTTCAGCAGTTTCCGGACTGATATAGCATCCATGATCATCACCAGCAGCATCTCGGTGTAGAACCATCCCTCCAGGATTCTGGATGAGTATAGCTTACTTCATTCAGTCCGACAACCCGTACAGAAAGGGGTTTAGAATGAGAGAGAAAGTTCAAAATCGAGAGAGACTCTCTCAATATTGGCGTATTCTCTCAACCTGACCCCTTTCTGTATCCTTGGCATAAAGCGCAAAGTAGAGTTTGAAATTCGAGTAAATAATTAGATTAGCACTCTTCATTTCGCACACTCTCTACACCGGTCGATTGGTCTGAGATTGTGTGAAATGAAGAGAGTAAATCTAATTATTTACCCGAATTTCAAACTCTAATGCTAAGATGTGCTGCACAAACTTGAGATAGAGGTCGGTAACCTCCGTCCGTGTGAATAACCATGACATCGTCTCACGGTCTAAGAGCAGATGCAAGTTCTCGTCTGTAGTGATAACTAATTAATGGTAATTAATTAAAATGTACCTAACCTAACGATACTGTTATAAGTTTTTAATTAAATAAATTATGCTGACATACCCAGCCAATGAGCGAGCACGGTGCGCAGTACCGATAGTGCCATGCATACGGCGATCATAAACGGCGTCCACGATTCCCACAGGCGTTGTTGCTTGGGAAAGACGATGAAAATGAGACGGTGGAAGGCGAAGAGGACGTGCATCATGCAGGAGCAGAAAAAGGACACCTCGGCGATCTGTAAAACCGCCGCTATCACAAACTCACTAACATGCCTTTGCGAAATATGTGAAATCGTTTCAGTTAAAATGTGTTAAATTTGCAATAGTGCCGCCGTCAACGGTCAACGGCACACCATTAGAAACAGAGTCGGCGAGAACGCGTTAGAGAGCGCGCCAAATGAGAGGATCAGACAACGTGAGACGTTCTTTCTGGATATTGTGAACACCCAGTCAGCCCGCTGCCGTCGTCTGTTCTAGAACACATAATGAACCTACCATTAGGTGCCAGATGTTCGCGGCCGAAAGATAGTCCGGCGCGAGGCTATCGGGAATCAGCGCATAGATAGTTACCAGCGATATCTTCAACATGTCGCCGACCATTTGAATCGTGCAAATCGTTCCGAATCTGAGTAGATTACTTAATTAGCGACTGCGCTAATTGCATGCGAACTTACGAATTTTGAAGATATTTGGATCGCTTGATGGTGAGAATTGCGAGGATGCTAAAGGTCATTCCGAGCACGAATACCTATAGCGATATTATTTTGGAATTTTAGTATTGTATTATTCGAAAGGAATACACCCAAAAAGGAATACACTCACTATTGAGTGTATTATACACTCGGTGTCTCATCTCACAATCAGTGTATTCATTCTCTGTTTAGCGCACCTACCAATGAAAGCAGCAATCGGGCAATTAGTTTGTCCATACTTGACGAGTCCTGCGCAGCGATCTTTTATTAGAGCACAGTTAATTAGATCTGATTAGCTGTGAACTCTAGATATTTTTTACCAATAAATGTATACAATATCCATTACAGAAATATTACTCACAGACTGAAAAGTAATGACTAATTGTCCTTAATCTGTAGTCTAGACTTTATATGTTCAAATCAAAATAGTGAGTTAAATCTTACCGGACCTGTTCATCATACGTTTCACTATTATGTTACGTTCAATCATGTAAGATCAGAGATCAAAGGCATACGCCATGAAAGACTTACAATGCGAGAGTTTATCCAGGATAATAATTAGTTTGGCGCCCGGTGCAAACTATTCAATCTCTCAATGATTACAAAGCCAGGTGACAGTTTCCAGCGTTTGCCGGCTTGTACGCTGATAAATACCTGAAAAGGAACAAATAACAACCAGTAGAAATCACAAAGGTTTAGCTAAATATGTTAATAAACGATAACGCTTGTTAGAACTAATGATACGAATAATTTGTCAGTCCTTTATACTACCATGCTTGCGAACGTTTACCTGGGTACAACACCATTCCCAGGAAAGCAATTTGTGTGAGGACGGTGAACTCTTTCTTTGTTATTATCCTTCCTGCGGGTGTGTGAGACATGTGCATTTCAGATGTGGACAAGTTATCGGGTACCGAGCATATCTACGAGGGTACACTCTACCACTGCTCACAGATCGTTCAAATCAATTAGCCGATAATGAGTCCAGCACCCCGCAAACGGGGTGCAAAAATGGAAAAGTTGCGGAATTTTTCAATTTCCCCTTGCTTTTCTTCGAGTTTTTAATACAATAGTTACAACAAGGATGTTAAAGAAGAAGTAATGACTCCCCGCATCGATAAAGTTAAGTTAACAACAACGCATCGCAGGCAGTATTGTGTTTTGGGATGTCAAAGGGACTAAACGTATATTTTCGGTTTCGGTACTAGATAGACTCAATCTATGATTTGCACGTTTTTAAGCGAATATATTCAGCGTCTCTATAATTGTTATTGCTCCCATCTTGCGACTATTGCCTGTCTTTACATTCAAGCACAAGACACGATATTATTCTTTTCATTCCATCTTCTCATTCTCTATAAACAGCTTCATAATACGTCGGAGAATTCGAATGAATTATAAAACAATGATCGCACAAATTAGAGCGACTGAGCAAATAAAATGGCAATAAAATGGACGAAAGTGATATTTCGACCCTGATGGTCGAACATTAGCAGCGGCCCCCCTGTTGCGAACAAAAGTCTGTAAGAAGTGAGTCAGCCAATTTCACAATAAAATAATAATTTCAGTTTGAAATAAATAATTGAATTTGGATTTTTGGATTTTAACACCTTTATCAAGTAGGCTCTGATGTGTATGGCTGGCCAGTCTTGACTCCTTGCTTGTCTTAGAAATGTCGGTCCGACTGTTTTCATGAAGAGATCCATCTTGCTGGTGGTCGTCCACGTCGCCGTCTGGGTCCTCGGGGGGTCCAATCGATTACGGTTCTGCTCCACTTCAAATCATGATCATTAGCGAGCCTGTGAACCCAGTGCCAATTTCTTTTCAAGGCGGCTCGAACAACGTCTCCTACCTTTGTGCGATCACGCAGCCGCTCGTTGGAAATATGATCCACCATAGTACAACCGACCATTCAACGTTCCATACTATTTTTTTGTTGATAATTGAATTTTCAACAAAAAAAGTAATATTTTGCTGATTCTCTTCTCTCGCAGCGAGCGGCTTGTCGTTGAGCATTTCAGCAACGTTGACGGCGCGTTTCTTCTACCTTGAAATTTTTATGGTACGGTACAGGTACATGACGGGGGGGAGGCATATTCAGTTTTGCGAGAATACATCAATTGATCTGTAGTACAACGCTATGTAATCGAGAAGAAAGTTGTCACTGATAGTGACTATTCCATTGTCGCCTCATAGTCACCAAACCGGCCAATAATGATTGTTAGTCAAATTAATAGGGAAGATCCATTATTTCCTTGCACAAAAACCCTACATAGAAAAACGAAACTGGTAAACCTCGTGCGCCCGTGGTGCCAATGAATCAAATGCGGGACCATGAGTCCAAGCGGTCTCTTGGGGTCAAACTACCAATTAAGCATCCCTATCAATTATCTGAATTTTCTTCCCAAGCCGTTCGAGGTATTCACCATATGAACACTAATAAATATCTCTCAACATCAGAAGTGATGGCCGTTTGATGTGACATCTGGAGTGAAACTGTCCGATCCTACCGAACATTAGTAATCCCTTTTCTCCGACCCAAACAAGACCTCTGCCAAGTTTCTCGATTTGTACATTGCAAATCCTCCACATAGGAGGAAGTGTTAGTGTTTACTTGATCATTGGATTCCGAGCATATAGATGGAAAACGCGAAGAAACATGTACATTCGCGTTTGTTCTGGGCACAGTCGCACACTATCTCGTCTGTCTCCTTGTTTTGCCTCTCCACTCTTCCTTTTATCTAGCGGTTGTCTCGTCGTCTGCCCTCTCTCACTTATTCATCCACTCTCGTCTTCGTTGCTTGTAAATTGCATAGGAGTGGTTTGTGGCTTTGTGTAGTGTAGCAATCAAAACACGCAAACAAACATCAGCGATTTATCTCTAGCAACTGAGCAGATAAAAGCGCCCGCATTCTCCTCTTTTCCACTCTCCCATCTCTCTCGTTTCACTTGTGCTCCGATGCCTACTTATAAACTGACCTATTTCGACCACCGAGCATTCAGGTAAGCGATGCTGATATACTTTCTAGGGGGGGGGGCATTTTGAAGGAAATTTTAAAGTATTTAAATTGTATTCAGAGGCGAATCCTGCCGAGTGCTCTTCGCTTTGGGCGACGTCGCTTACGAGGACGTCCGAATTCCTGTACAGCAATGGGCCGAGATCGCGCCGTGTATGTTCCTCCACTTATAGGAAATGATTGTGTCTGTCTGTCTGTCTGTCTGTCTGTATGTTTTTGTTTTTTTTGCAGCGTGACAGACATTTTTTTCATTTTCGCCACAAATCGCTTCAAATTCGCTCTATCTTCTCAGAACCTTTTGCATATGATAACTGACCAGAAAACCTTTCTAAATTTAAAAAGAAAATGCGCTAATTTCATGGCCAAGTCGGTAGCGCGCCAGACTTTGAATCCGAGACCCCTCAGGTTCGACCCCCGCCGCGGGCAAACCTTTTGCCGCATTTTTCGCAAATGTCAGAAGTGGTCCTAACATGTTTTTGAACAACGTGAAACACGTTTCCACCTGTTTTGCCGAGTTTTAACGTGAAAAACCGAAAATTTCGAAAAGTGTCCAATTGATGCGCAGAGCGTAGGGGATCACAGGAAAAGTGTTTTGCGATGTCAGAAACGTGTCTGGACTTGTTCTAACATGTTTTAACGTGGAAAATTGAAAATCTCAAAAAGTTCCCAAATGAACCGGGGAGCGTGGAGAATCGCGGGAAAAGTGTTTTGCGATGTCAGAAACGTGTTCGAACACGCCAAGGAAATCAACATACGGTATCCTGCGTTTCCGTTGAGAAAGGCTCGTGAGGCTGAGAGCGATCGAAAAAAGTTGCCAAATACGCCACTTCGTGGCTCCATGGCAACTTTTTTCGATCGCTCTCAGCCTCACGAGCTTTTTGCAACGGAATAAGCCAGTACTCTTTCTAGCGATTAAGATTCCCCAACATCCTAAGCTCTCCCTGGACCGTACTTGGAGCCGACTACCGAGGTCCCCCTGGACCGTACCTGAAGCAAGCTACCGAGGTCCCCCTGGACCGTACCTGAAGCAAGCTACCGAGGTCCCCCTGGACCGTACCTGAAGCAAGCTACCGAGGTCCCCCTGGACCGAACCTGCAGAACTATGCATAGAGCGTAGTGTACGCATAGAGCGTAGTGTATTTAACCTCTATATATTTATGCGAATTCACAAGGAAAACGCGGATACAAATTAGAAACAATAACATTAGCAAGCGAAACAGGAATATCGGGGGAAGGGGTTGGTCACTCAGCGAAACTGGACGAATTACCGGAATTTACAAAAAGCCTTGCCGCTCTAGGGAAGAAACTATACTGTCTGTAGTTTGATGCTGAGACACAATTTGTGAAATTCATTCCATTTCTAGTGAAATAGTAGCAAAAATGATGTGGTCTCTTTTTAGAGATTTTGTATTTGCCTCTCAGAAGATTACTGGATGTCTTCAAGTCTATTTCCTCTCTGCGCTTAACTAATAAATCTAGTCCTAACTGCATATTCCGAATAGTCTCACTGGGCATTGTCTGCCATGTGAAATTGTGGCAACGCATGTATAGCCGTCTCGTGAAATAATTCTGAACTTTTTCGAGAACCGCTTGATCTTGTTTTTGATAGGGGTTGAAGACCATAGAGGCACTTTCTAGGATGGGTCTAATATAAATCGTGTAAGCTTTCAAGAGCATTTCAACGTTTTTAGTTCGTAGGGCTCTTAGTATGATGTGGCAGGCTGTAGTACTCTTCTGAGAAACGGCCGTGCAATGACTGGAGAAAGTAAGGGCCTGTCCTACTAAGAAACCAAGATCCTTGACTTCTAATTTCTGTTCTAATTCATTACTTCCTATTTTGTATTTCTTCTTTGTATTTGCTCTACCTAAGTGTAATGAATTGCACTTGTGTGCAGCCAAGGGGAGTTGCCACTCTTCAGACCAACTAACAATGGAGTCAATTGCGCTCTGGAGAGAGGTGGGGGAGTCTGATTTCTTAAACGCACGATATATTTTGATATCGTCAGCGTACATTCGAGCTATGACATCATTTTTCTGAACTAGTGAAGGGATCTCAGATGTGAAAATAAGAAACAACAGAGGGCCTAGTACGGACCCTTGTGGAACACATCCTGCTAGTTTCTCACTCAATCACAATTACAAATATTTATTCAGCCAGGTTAGGGGTTTCGTGTGAGTTCTTTGTAGATTTTCGGTAATGGAGCCGACAGAATTGTCCGTCGAATCGCTCATTTAAACTATATTATGCGCTTAAACTATATTATGCCGCAATTCATTCGTTACCCTTTTATCGGACGGCATAAGCAATAGTCGTATCAAAAACCATAATCTTTAAAAAATAATAATCAGTAATCGTCCTCAGCCACTCCATTCCGCGCTCTGCCGATGCTGGAAGTCGACGGAGTGAAGTTTGCCCAGACAACAGCAATTGTTCGTTATCTAGCGAGAGAATTCGGTCAGTTCTCATCACGGAGCCACAACATCCAGTTGGCACCATGCCAAGTCTATCTCTCGTTGTCTGACCCTCTCGTTTGGTGCGCTCTCTAACCATCTCTCTCTTTCTCTAACTCGTTCTAGCCGACTTTGTTTCGAATGCTGTGTGAGCCCATTTTTCCACAATCATTTGAAATTATCATAAAACGAATGTATCAACTGATAAATATAAAATACCTCAGGTTACGCCGGGCCTGACAATCTCACGTCGGCTCAGGCTGATGCTCTCTGCGATCAGTACGCGGATTTTGTCAATCTCTGGACCGACTGGTTCAAGGTCAAATTCGGATGCGCCGAGGGAAACGAGGTAAGAAAAAAATTTAAAAAAATAAAATGTATAAACTAAAAACTAAATTGTATTCAATGAAGCTCTGCAAGGCACAACGATTTCAATAAGTTCGACTAACATCGTCGACTGGCCACTGGCACATGATTACAAAGATACAGAAAGGAGTCAGGGCCGAGATAGTGTGTGAAAGTGAAAGATTCCCTCTCGATTTCACACGCTCGCATCTTCTGTGGGGTTGACAGGCCTATGGAATGAAGTGCTGGGATACTGTGGATTATACAGGTCGAGTTGTACGACAATGTTTTCGCGCCCGCCCGCTCCAAGAACTTTACCTTTTTCGAGAAAGCACTCAAGAAGGTGAATATTTCTGATCGAATTCATAGCTTTTATTTATTTGTTGATACAGCCGCGAAGGGTGAGACGGCAATTAAAGAAACGATGACGAAAAAAAAGCTTTGTTGATTCTGCTCACGGCACTCCGTTTGAAGGAAATGACGGTGATTCTTCACTACTGAATACTGGCGAAAAGAGCAAAATTAAGAGTCTATAGCTTTGTTGCGTATCCGTCATAGGTAAAATGCGTTCTTGCTTGCAGTCGACCACTGGATGGCTCGTTTCCACTCCGGATCTCACTCATGCCGACGTCTTCATCGGATGCGGTCTGGATATGCTCGTTGACATCCTTCCTGATGTCTTTGATGGATTCCCTCTCCTCGAGGCCTTTTTCAAGAAGTTCAAGGCACATCCCAAGCTGCAGAAGTACTTCGCCGAGAGACCCCCGAAGAAATAATGACAAGTATCTTGAGGAATCGATCTAAGGCCGATTATTAAATGGGGAAAGATGATAAAGCCGTGTTTTAATGAGCTCTGCTGACACTCACAAAGTCACCAATCCCTTTATAGAGTCTTCAATATACCCCGGAGATATGATTGGAAGTCATAACGGCATAACTAGGCCATAACTCAACATGTTCTTTTAATTCTATAAAATAACTCGGAGATGCTTCATCCAATCGATTTGTTCGACAAAAAAATATATTATCCGCCTTGAACAATGGATTGCATTTTTTAAATAGGTGATTCGACCGGCAACGAGGTTTATAACTGCTCGTTCGGGTCGCCTCGGAGGCGCCGCTTCTTCTACTTCGCTGCTCCCCGATCATCGTTGAATTGTCCATGTCGGTTCCGAGCTACCGGCTAGTGTGTACTCGCGTATTTATTGTTGCGATAAAGATATATATCTAAACCAGCCTACATTACTCAATCAAAGTGCTATCACGATCAGAATCGCGAGGGCTTTTAGTCGAAAATTCAAAATGGTCAGAAAACCGCAGCAACAAGCTTAGCAAATGAAGGTTACCAAATAACCAACAGGGAAAAAATTCTTACAGATTCGTCAAGTTTAATCAAAGTTATGCCCCGTTGCTGTTTTGTCACCCCCCCCCCCCCCCCCCCCCGAGATAGTGGGGAATTTTGACTGCGATTTTTGTGATTTCAATTCTTCTTCTGTCAGGTGCTCAAGACAGTCGAATCATACTTCTACAGTACCTCCGGAGTGAATGTTTAGAACGCCGTCACTACCCAGTCCGTGAGTAGCACAATATTCACAGCATCCAGTTGGCACCATGCCAAAAACATCTCCGTTGTCTGACCCTCTCGTTTGGCGCCCTCTCTTGTCATCTCTCTCTCTTTCTCCAACTCTTTAATCTTTGATCTTTAATCTTTATTCCCCAAGGGGTGATTTAGATGGGATGTGGATTTATCTTGACGTTATGATGGATTCTTCGGCTCTGGATCGAGCACTTTTTGCAGTGGCGGAATCAGGCAGTGTTCGTGTCACAATCACAACTTACGGTTGTAATTGTGACATTCTCGCTCTCTCTCTTTCGTACTCGTTCTCGCTGACTCCGTTTCGAATGCTGTGATATTTGTTTCCCTTTTTTTAACCAAGCGGAGTTCGCACCATTCTTGTTGACCATTTCGTTCGCACCAACCCCACCCACAGGACACTAGAGTGCGAAATGTGAGACCACGCTCTCTTCATTTCACGCACTCTCACGACCGGTCGATAGGCGAGAGAGTGTGCGAAATGAAGAGACCGTGGTCTCACATTTCGCACTCTACAGGACACTAAACCTAAAGATAAGGGTCAGGAACGTTTTTTTCCTGAAAATCCTTTATACTTTCACAGAGACACTTTCGCTAGTGACCCCTTTCTGGAGGTTTACCGTAACGTACATCCTATACTGTCACATCAATCCACAGGCCGGCCAACGTTACAGAAAGGCCTTTGGAGTGAGAGAGAGAGTGGGTGAAATCGAGAGGGACTCTCTCACTTTATCACATTCTCTCGCTCTCATCCTGGTCTGCAGGATTGGAATCATGTGCTGTGAATTTTGCAGGCGCCGACGCTGGCAGACGACAAGCCGGACTGTCCAGCAGTGACCGAAGTTGCATTTGTAGCAGAGGGAGGAGTAGCCACAAAACAGTGCATTGCCCCCGTAAGAAACGCTTTTCGAATAACTTGTCAAATGATTCCAACTCTAAAGGGTTAGGACGAGAGGGCATGCAAAAAATGAGTCTCTCTTCCGATTCCATTCGATCTCTCACTCTAAACCCCCTTCCTGGAAGTTTTTTTTCCGGCCTGTCCATGGAATGACGTGGTGTGTCCTGTTTACTGTATCACTGTCCTTTTCTGATAACAATCACTCACTCCACGCGGCATCGTGTTTCTTGTTTACCGTCATTCACACCAAACAAATCTCCCGTAACTATCTATAAGTAATAATATTTATTATATTTGGAGATAACAACAAAATATCTTAGAATACATTTTTGCATTCAAATGAAATTCAGGGAGCCAAATTCGACGCCAAGAACACCAAGATCAACATGATCAACTCCACTATCACAGTCTCCTCACCCATCGCTCACGCTCAATCCAATGTGAGTTGCCAGAAAAATGACGTTGCAACTACTTTTTCATTTTTATCGAATACAAATTGGTGGGAAACAAGGAAATGCAGGCAGTGAGAGGAACGAATAGACAAATGAATAGAGTCACTCAACGCTTTTGGTGCTATAGTGCGACACGTGAGTCCTGACACCTTCATTTCACACTCTCTTGACCGGTCGGAAGATGGGCGAGCATGCAAAATGAAGATATCATGGTCTCACAATTCGCACTCTACGAGAGAAGTTTTCATTTCCAATAACATTCAATAACGAAACCCCACAATTGTCCACAAGGTTCCCAAAACCTCACAAAAATGGTCAGCAGGGCTATTGACTCATTCCTGGATGTTAAATGTTGAGAGTAAATCAATATAGTGAGATGGAGTAATCAATCGATTCCAGTGGGAGAACGTTGCTACCAAGGTGTGATAATCTTACTGTACCTATCATGAATATCGATTTTCTCTTCGCCTCTTCCTTTCCCGAATCTCTGCTCCCACTTCAATCTCCCAAGATAAATCACGAATTCAATCTGTACTTGAGCAATAAAATATTGAATTCTATGCAAAGTGAGTCATCTTTAGAAAACTTTATTACTGCCAGCAAACAATTTGAACTTATACTTGAGAGTGCAAGGGCATTCGAGTAGCAAAGGGGAAAATGTTACGCATTGTAAACAATTCATAACTGGCATACAAAAAAGGAATTACTACGTAAATGTTAACTACAAATCGGGACAAGCAGAGGAGTTGTGAGAATTAGAAACAGACTTCTTTGCTAAATAAATTATTGAGGATGGGAGGGGATCGGGTAAATACAGTAATAATAGTAGAATGAATGCAACAGATCTGAATAAGTGATTTCATGCGCACGGAGATCATTAGAAATAGCCGGCTACCGTATCCTCTTCCGCTCGCTCACTCATATGCACACATCGGGAGGAAGAGGGGCGAGCATACTGTAGCAGGGGAGAGGAAATCGATACCGTATCCCACCTTACTCCTTGTCATTGATCGCATCTCTCGTGTGCTTGTCCATCAGTTCGTAGTCCTGAGCAGAAATCAGGTAATCGAAATTTCCACAAATGCAAGACCCTGGTTAGTGCATTACTATTTGCGAACAAACCTAAATTAGTTTTTTTTTGAATTAGGTTACCTAATTTGCAACTGGAAACAAAATATCATGTGTTACTGATATTTTACAAGTATACTAATGCAATGAATCCTAGTCTAATTGATCTAGTTCGCAACTGCGAATCGCAAGTCAACCGATGTATATCAAAATAATAAAAAAAAAATCCAGCACCTCTTTCAGGTTGTAGAATACGGAAACATTCTTGCTCAGGAAGATGAGAATGTCAGAGATGTGCCTGAAGTATCGATCGATTACTGGCTGGCATCGGCGAACCATCTCATAAAATATGGTCCCAAAAAATTTAAAGTTCATCGAATATAAACACAAGAGTTTACTTACTCGTCACAAAAAGCGTAGATGCAGTGGCATTGAATTTAAAGCATGGAATGAAAAAGAGAAAAGACTAGTGGAGATGAATAATAGTCCCTAATTTAATGAGCGTCCTAATATGAAACAGGGATAGTTTAAAAAAAATGAATGCAGCAGCTGACTAATTAAGAAATACGAAAGATATCAATAACGAGAAAAATATGGTCGATGGGACAACGGTAATCCTACCGTGCCTGTTCTACAAGGAAGTTTGTGGTCAGGTCGATCAGTCCGATGGAAGAGCCACCTCGAGAAGGTCGTACTGAAAAGTTCATCGGGATATCATACCGTACGCTCTACTCAATCGATCTCTAACTGAATACAATATCCCAGAGATTGCTCTACTACCGTATCAGCATCTTCTCTATCACGAAGCAATAATATAAGTTTCCCGTATTATTATTGAACGGTTTCACAAATAGATCTCGAATACAAGAATATCTCATTCTTACCAAATGAGAAAAAAAAGAAGGGAAGGGAAGGGGAATCGACCTCCGACTCACTCCGATTGAATGTAGTCATACGAGAGTTATGAACACGAATGATTACAATAAATCGGAGAGAGAATTAGAGGAGGGTCGATATAGGGAAGGGAAAGGGTTGAAGAGAGGATGAGGAAGAACATAGGGGGAGAGGTGATGGTCCTTGGGAAGACAAGCAAGAGGGTGAACGGAGCCAAGTATTGAGACAGTGACACTGAAAGGAAGTTAATTAGCTTCGATAATAATTATCTAACCAATGTTACCGAAATACTCCCAAATAAAATGACATGTTTCATATTCAAATTGAAGTAAGCAGTTTTGACAATCGACATATATCTTGGAAAAAGTGGGAGGTTGAGATTAGTAAGAATCAAAAAAAGATCTGACCATTTTATGGCACTTCTTATTTTATGGTACTGCCCAATAGATAACTGACTGCACAGCAGTGAAAGCACAGCACAGCCATACCCATAAATCAACCAGTCCAGGATAAATATACTTACACGGAGTGAAAGAAGGCAGATTCAAGGGTCTCATTGACATTAGCAAGCTTCACCAATGAGGGAGGAATGGAATGGGGAGTGACAAAGATGAGGCTAGAAAAATAAACCGTGAAAGTCTTTTTTATTCTCATTACAGTATTCTCCTTCACTAAAAAACAAAGTATAAATGTCAGGAAAAAATGAAAAGCGCTTCCCCGCCTTTTTGGTCCATCTGGTTTACCAGAAGACCGGTTTACCAGAAAACCAAATATTGCTACTTTAAAAAAAATTATTCAAAAATGCAACAAAAAAATTAAAAAGGGCTTCCCCGCCTTTTTGGTCCATCTGGTTTACCAGAAGACCGGTTTACCAGAAAACCAAATATTGCTACTTCACAATTTAAAAAAAATAATTCAAAAATGCAACAAAAAAAATAAAAAGGGCTTAGCCGCCTTTTTGGTCCATCTGGTTTACCAGAAAACCAAATATTGCTACTTCACAATTTAAAAAAAAAATTCAAAAATGCAACAAAAAAATTAAAAAGGGCTTCCCCGCCTTTTTGGTCCATCTGGTTTACCAGAAGACCGGTTTACCAGAAAACCAAATATTGCTACTTCACAATTTAAAAAAAATAATTCAAAAATGCAACAAAAAAAATTAAATTAACCCCACCTTGCCATATCCTTTCCTAATCCTCACTTCGAAACCGATTTACTGAAAGTAAATAAATAAATAAAAATCTAATACAATTGGGTTTCTGGGTTAGGCGCCAAACAAAATTGAGAGAAAATATTATTTTTTTGGAAACAGTTCATTCAAGAGAGCGCTACAAGTTAGTTTGTTTTAATTTGCTCGCTTCGATAAACTAATGAAAAAGTGGTTACCATTTAAAACTTACCACGAAACATTCAAAACTAACCATTTGCGGACATGGTCAGCATGCCATGCAGAAGTGCCTGTTCTCGTTAGCAAGAACCTATTTGACCTATGATAAAGCATAATTAAAATCAGATTCCAATTTTAGAACCATCTTTCAGCTGGCCACAACTAGCACTGTGTACTGCTCTTCTGCCCAGCCGTTTTTTTCTCTCCCATTAGAATCAGACATGAAAATAACTGTGTCAACATTATACTTGCAAAAACGGAATACTAGTTATGTGTACCAACGTAATTTCCGAATAGCATCGTTTCAGATTTAAACGAACTTGAAGTCATATTGAAATTGCAGTCATTCAATATATGCCAAACATGCCTGTGCGCTGATGGAAACCTGAGACAAAAGTGATTCAAATTATAAATGTCCCTGGTACAATCTTAAAGGATATTTCTACGTGTCCCCGCAATTAATGAGTAGCTACCGGTCAATGGACAATGTGAAAATGTTAGAAACATTTCACATGTCTGTTTTTCTGTTTTCTTAATTCAAAAAAAAATTGCGTCCCGCCCCAACTATGCAAATCAACAGACTCGGCGCCCAAGTACGATGCCAAGCCAAACGTCATAGTAATTAGATCCAGATAAAAATCTATCCTGACATCGTATCATCGCTCTTTTCATGTCTGGATTTAAATCAAGCCTCTATTGCCATTAATTAATTATTTAAAGGTAAACGATTTAGAATAAAAAGACAAGGAAGTTCGAGGAAGAGGCGTGTGTGCACAGAAATCATCGCTCGGTCGGTGGACGGGATCTAAATTTTAATACATTATTTTTGTACTAATACCACGAAGAAAATACGAAAGAGGCTAGTTGTTGTACAGAGGTCCATGATGAGAAAAATGGCAGGAGTAACTCGATTTGATAGAAGGACAAATGAATGACTTTCAATTAAAGTGCCGCTGCCAGATGCTCGTGTAAGAGCAATGTATGAGAAGTGAAGTTCTTTAACGGGCTAATACGTGCAGAAGATACCCCGATTTGTGGAACAGAAGCATCATTCAACAGGCTCACGACCTGACGCTTGAATAAATCATTTGATGATTTGATTTGGTTTTTGCACTAATTTATGTCGAACAGCAAACTAAACTCTAGCAACATTTCAGATTCACCAGTCACATAACAATCATTTGGCCACTTCGTAAAGTAAAGGCACACTGTTGGCAAAGTAAAGGCACACTGTTGGCGAGATTGGCCGAGGACAAAACAGTACACCGGACACTAAATTGCCAGCCTAGTCACCACTTTAGGATTATAATATTTAATCGTTCAAATATGGTGACTTGTGAGCTAAAACGCGGAGGGATCTGATCCAAACCCGTAAAGACATGAATCTAATTCCGGTGTGTTTGCTGACAACAGCGGTAGGCTAATATAGCTGGTTACACCCTTGCCCGTGTATAACTCATACTGTTTCCAACCGTGAAGGAAATCACACTAATACACACATACAAAATTATTCAAGATTCAAGGTCAATGCCTGTTGAATCATACAATTTTTCCATGCTTGGGGTCTGTTCTGCATGTGCTGCCCAAATTGACTAAAAGATTATTAACTATTTCGTCTCGCCATCTCATTTTTTTATTTTCCGACAGGACGGGTTCGTATAATTAACGAACACCGTGCTAGTGCTTATTGTTAGAGCACATCGCTGAATGAGCCAAGTTCCTCAGACACTACTGCAGTGTTTGAAACCGGCCACTCATTCTAAGGGTATTTAGAGTCCCCATTTCCATTCCCCATCCTGCTCATTTCTGATCAACTCACTCTTTCGAGGTTGGTTGGACTGATACACTGCAGTAGTGCCTGTTAGCAAATAACTGGTAAGTGCTAGTGCTTATTGTTAGCGCACAGCTCGGTGCATATGTCGAAAGGGTGAGTTGCGGTAAGTCGAGAATGCGGGATGGGTTTGTCAAAAGTTGGCATGAAAACGCGCAAAGACGAGTTGGGTTTGTCAAAAATGTGCATGAAAATCCGAAAATGCGGGTTGTGTTTTCATTTTTTTTTCACCAAAAATTATCAAAATGCGGGTTGGCTTCGTCGATTTTTACGCACCTTTCGACCTATGGCTAAGTGAATAAGCCAAATTTCTCGTACCTGATAACTACTCGATCCAAGTATGTTCTTCTCTCCTTCCACCGCTCACTAGTCTTCTCCTCGTCGTGCATCCTTCACGAATAGAGGCATCACACCTGCAAACGGACATTGTATGAGAGAACAACTTTTTTTGTCGGCTTATGGCGAGAACACGTCGCAAACTTGCATAATTCCGACACCAACGGGTTGCACGACTTAGCACCGGGGTCTACAATGCCGCAAAAGGACTAACCGTGACCAGGTCTCATTTTAGCACTCAAGCCGACACGGCCTCATGATGATATAAAGGAAGCGAGAAGGGAAAATCATGTGAACGAGAGTTTAGGGAAAGAGGGGCTTGAAATTGAAGCCACTTTAACTATGCGACTAGGAAACCGTTCAAAAATGAAAAGAATGATGTGCAAAATGTGAAAAGCGTGAAAAAAACGAAGAGGGAAGAGGGATGAAGCCGCGCACACGGGACGCGCAGAGAAAGTGAAAGACGAAAAATCTTACAATAGCACCAGGTCCGCAGAAAAGCCGGTAGTAATTTCGCCTTTTCCCGGAGCTGGAGAAGATTGCAAACTGAATTTCAAATTGCCAACCAATACTTGCATTCTTTAAACTGCCAATTTCAATTATCCGATTGACGAGTGTCGTTCTAATTAGTTTCGCGCGACCATAGACTGCCATTTCTGCCTACTTGCCACAGATTTCCTGCCAAGTTCGCTGTTCTTCAGGCTTGTTGCGTCCGCTTTAGTGAAATTGCGCTAATGTTCATGCACAACTTTCGAGTTTATTCTCTTCCAATCTCTCATTTTCTTGTTATATTTAGCATTATTACATCCCTGGTTATCTCTCCGACGATTTCGTCGCTGTTTCCTTTCATAACCCCTTTGTTTTCGCCGCGGAAACGTTGTTCTTTTACACGAACTGGTGATGTTGACCGCTGCGCATCTCTTCCAATCAAATCTTATATGCTCTCACCTATGAAATTCATGCTCATTGCTGCGCGAAAATCGAACTATTGTGCTTACGTAACGTGATAGCAGTGGCTCTTGCGCTATTCTAGCTTTGTTTGAAGAGACGCATTTACTTCCAATTGATATGTTCGGCAAATTACATTGTATTACCTGGTGTTGAATCACGAACGCGCTGGGCGGTTGCTACCATAGGTTTACGCGCAGTTGAAATTCGGATAATAAAATGTTAAATGAATTTGTTACAGGGAGAAACGGACGGGACGGACTCGCATCTCATGGAGGACAGGGAGGCCTACTACAGATACGCGCCTGTCAAGGTTAGAGTTGATCGATAAAGGACCCCATCTACCGTAGTCTGTGGATTCGTCGGCTTAGGAGATTGCATACTAGCGATTCGATTTAAGCATCGTTCGTATTGAATTTTTTCTTTACAATTGAGATGATTACCGTACGTCCCTCAATCATTATCGATCTCTTTTGCAGGCGCTGCAGAAGTTCTTCGACCGCGAGGGCTTCGACATGGAGTTCACCTACTCGGAGACGGGCGTGAACAGCCACAACTACAAGTGGATCTGCTCCATCGAGTGAGTACGATAGCAAGTAGAATGCGATAGCCATATCGATTACTTATGGTAGTTGCTCGTGATACAATATCCATGAGCGTGCCCACCGTAATCTCCCTCCTTTAGACTGCCGATCGAGGTAGAAGCGTCCAAGTCGCCCATCGTCTCCGCTACCGGAAACGGCGACTCCGCTGGTCTCAAATGGTAGTGGAAATAGGTATTTGTGTTGAGGAAGCGTAACGCAACTGCTGCAATAATGTTAGTGTACTAAATTCAACTTACAGCAAGAAGAGCAGCAGCAGCAAGTAGATGTGCAGCAGACGAAGTCGCGACGGCGTCATAGAGGAGAGAAGCGAGAAAAGGAGGAGAAGAAGAAGATGGAGGGAGGATTGGATTATCCAATTTGAATATGAGTGGTGAGATTGGGGACGAGGGAGTTTTCTAGGGGGGGGGGTGACAATTCCGCAACGAGGTTTTTAACTGCTCTAAACCTATCTGCATATCTCCACCAAAGTGTTATCATGATCAGAATCACGAGGGCTTTCAAGCCCATAAATTAACTAATTAGTTAATTAAAATTTTGCTAATTAGCAGAAAATTCAAAATGGTCAGAAAAATACAGCAACAAGTCGAATCGATGGAGGTGAGCAAATAACTAACAGGAAAAAAATTTCATACAGATTCCTCGAGTTTGAGAAAAGTTATAAGCCGTTGCGGAAATGTCGTTTGCGGAATTGTCACCCCCCCCCCCCGTTTTCTAGCAAGCAATTTGATAGAAATTTTTGCTTAACAATTATGGGGAGGTAGATAATGGTAGAAAAGGAAATCCAAACCGAGTGCATGGCTAATTAAAAATTGGCTAATTAGCAGAAAGGCAAATTGCGGTTACAGAAAGTGCTCAAATGAGACAAATCACGGCGAGTCAGAGGTTCGGTGGATCGGTGATGTAATTTGTAGTCCCCAATCTACCGTATCCCTCACAATCGCTTCGTCAATCGCCTCGTCGTCCTTCGTTTGGAACTGCGTCGACTCGCCCGAGGGCACGAATCTGCCAAGCAAACAAATTAAATTAATGAATAAATCAGGGAATATCGATCTGTTCTGGTATTGTTTCGTGTAGGACTACGGATTTCTTTGAGACTACACATCTCATATTCAAACACTAGTGAAACACATATTTCCTCCCCTATCTTCCTGAAGCAGGAGTCTTGATTACCGTTCAATAAGTACCAGCATCTTCATCTACCGTAACCCTTGTATGTCTACCTACCTCTGCCCATATCTTCCTCTTTACTCGCTGTGCCTCGATCTGTTCCGTTCTGTCCAGATACTCGTCGTCCTCCGCTGCAGTCTTTCTGAAATGAAAAAAATATATATGTTAATTTATTTATTAGAAATAATATCGATTGATTTATAATATATTGAAAGCCAAATTGTCACATAATTTATACCTCGATGCTTCGAACATTATTCAGCTTTTTTAATCAATTTCGTTTGTTGTCAAACTTTGAGCGATTTCATGTAGTTTCCGTGTTTCAACAGTTGGATCAAAATTACTAGCATTGGATTATCTGGTCCACTCGTTGGATATTGTTCAACAACAACAAGTTAAACAATAGAAGTAAGTACAAATAGTCAAATGACCACGAAAAAATAGTTCGAAAAAAATCCAAAACAAGAGTCACTGCGAGAATTTAAAGTGTCGACAACGACAGTACCTCTTGATCCTCGACATGGCGGTCGACTCTCGCAGGACGCCGTGTGAGTCGAGCAGCTGGCACGCCTCCAGTGAACATTGCACCTGAAGAGAATACAGATCATATCAAACAACACCGACACAAAAATTGAGAAGTAGTAAATTTGTTGAAAAGTCTGTTTTTTACAGAACTTTCTGATTGCGTTTATGATCACATTATAATAGATGATATATCAATACCCCAAAATTCTACATTATCTACCTGGGCGTCCTTCTTCGAGGTGGTTACGGGACCCCTTTATGGAGATCTCGAGTCGTGTGCGATAATTCTTGCAGTAATGTAGAGTAATATTCATCTCATTGTAATCCGCGATCGATGACAGATAGTATTGATCGCGCTTTCTGCTTGTACGTATTTTAGTGAACGTGAGACTCACTGAAAATGAGATAATATGTCTCATTTTGTAGATGGATTACTGTAAGATTACTGTATTTGCCCCTATTGTAGGCCGGAGGACGACGCGACGATCGAGCAGTCGGCCAAGTACCGGTACGTGTGTTCTCGCATTTATCGATTAGTGATTTGACCACCGATGCTATAAATCGGATACGGTAGAATGCGTGATTATCAATCGATCGGTACGGTAGAACGTGCGCTTATCGATTGTCCGGATGCGGCATAATACGTGCTCTCCGATCGACCGAATACGGTAGAATTTGTTCTTATCGATCGATCGCACGCCGAGTGTTTTACGTTTCGGGTCCGTTTCGAGGTGTCTGTGTGTGCGAATAGACGATGTTTGATTATTGCAGGAAGGTGGTGGACGACTTGGGCATCGCCCGTCGTGAGGCAACGGCCGCACGCGATGATGCGACGCGCGCGCAGGCGGACGCGGCGCGCGTGCAGCGTGATCTGGGCGTGGCCCTTGGCGACCTGCAGGCCGCCAACGCGCTGGCCGCCGACCGGTCAGTTCCCGATATCTTCCCCCCCTCTTCCGCAATTACAGTAACTCTAGAAAAGGCGCCCACTCTCATTAGGGGGCGCCCACTCTCATATTTAATATATTTTCTTCTTTTCTAATTAAAATAGTTTACTAAATATGTAGATGTATGTAATTGCTATAGCGATTATTTCGTTAGATTGCCTAAATAGTCCTCCAGAAAGGGGTCAAGAATGAGAAAGCGAGTGTTACAGTCAGAAATCTGAGAGTTGAAAATATGAGTTCTTCTCAATTTTACATGCTTTCTCGCTCATGACACCTTCTGGAGGTTGGAATCATGTGATTGTTTACATAATTTCCTCAGTTAGCACACTACTCTTCCCGATGATTTGTTATTTCATTTTTAATGAAGATTCTTAATTCCGGCAAAATGAATTGCAATGCGTGGGCATTGAACCTACGACCACCGGTTTATAAAGCACTCGCTCTACCACCTGAGCCAGGAAAGAGATGGGAGGGAAACCGTTCACTCTCTTATACATTTGGCTAGCAAAAGTCGTCGGAATCGAAACTCCGCCCACCCGTCCTCGCTGAGGCGCGCTCACTTTTCGAGCTCTAGCGCTGCTCAGAGACAAGACATCGTAAAACGGCAAAACGTATGATGTTATTGAGACGTCGGCGGGCATTTTGAATATAATTTCTCCTCCACAGTGAAATACCGGCTACCCACATAGCGGTTCTCCCCTCCCTCCCTCCTATGAAATACATCGATTGATAACTAACTTGGCCTTGTGCTCGGCGATCTCCTTCTTCTGCGCCTCGCTCTCGCCCATCAGCGAGTCGAATCTGGCCCTGTAATGCACGAGTACGGTAGCAGATCGGCAATTGTCGATCCGAGCCTAAACTACAGTACTACTTCACTATCGATCTGCCTACCGTAATCTCCCCCCCCCATCTCCCCTGAGAGCATGATCGTTTGTCACTCTGTCAGACTAGTGACAGTGGGAGAAGCCGAATGGTGAATAAAGCGTAAACTGACGAGAGGTCGGCGAGCGTCTTGGTGAGGTCTGCTGCAGCTGCAGCACCTGCACCAGCGGGCGTGGTCGCAGTGACGGCGGGCGAGGCGGGCGGGCTGCAAGCGAGAGGGCGGTAATACCAATTTCTCCCTCACAATATATACTTCTTCCCGGTCCCATTCACTAGTTGAGAGTACGGTAGTGATACGGTAGATGCGGGAACTCACCGCTGGCCGAGTGGGGGCGGGGGCTGGACGACCTCCTCCATGTCCACCAGAACACTCAAATAATAAGCTTTGAGTCGATTATGATTATGTCATGACTATGCAACATCCGGACAGACGCCAAGACGGTCCCACACTGCTCATAGTCGTTGTATTGCGTCATGACTAGGCAAGATGTGCACTCACGCTCTTACATTTCGTTTGGCAGAAATATCAGACATTTAAAAAAATACGATATTTCTGGTAGGACGAGAGAAAAACTATGCTCACTGGCCAAAGTCGGCGACGAGGTTCTTCGCCTCGTTCGTCGCCGCCTGCTCGTTCAGTCTCTTCAGGAGCTTCGGCTTGCGTCCCTTATTCGCCTTGACGATGTCCTCCTGCAATTACATCGTCAAATGAGAGAGAGATCATTCTACAGACCGTTCAGCCCTACATAAAAAGGGGTTGGAGAAAGAGAGCGTGCGAAATCGAGAGGGAGCGTAAGGGGAAAATACCACTTTCCTTGAAATTCGGCGCCTACGAATTATTTCCACGCACTGTTTCGTAATCACTACCCAATTCAAGGTGAGTCTAACGAGACACTCCATTCATTCCAATTTCCATACAGAACCTGAACCGAAGAATCTACCATAATGCCAAGATAACCCCTATCACTCTTGCACTACCGTAACCCTACCGTACCACCCACAGCAGACCTAACAGGCTCTCTCACTCGATGCAGGGGAGGAGATAAGGAAAACGAAAGAGGGGAGGGCGATAATGAGAAAGAGCTATCTTCGGCAAGTCAGATAGGTAAATCTAGTTCGGCAGGTCAGATAGATGACTCACGAAGGACGGGCCGAGTGGCTTGGCCTTCTTCTCTTCCTCCATCTTGTCCTGCCAGGCCTTCGCGACCTCCGTGGGGACGGCGACGACGACCCGCCTCAGGTCCTCGAATTGAGCCTGGCTCAGGGCGGGCGAGAGGGCGCCGGGCACCTGAAAGAAGAGAATACTCATTAATTCACGATTACTGGAGATTGGCTTCTACTCTAACACACTCGTTGGGCATATGGTAGGGTAACGAACCCAGATCTATTGCATTTACCAATATGCAGGAAAGCAGGAAGAACTCTTCGACTACGGTAAGCACTGGTTACTGTACGTGCTGGATATCAGGGAGAACCCTTCGACGACGGTAGATACTGTTGGTATTAGATATCAGGGAAAACTGTTCTCACCCCTCTGAGCCGCGTCGCGAGACGACAGAGGTCCGAATGGACGTCTCTGCGCTCCTTCGCCTTCGCAGCCGCCTTCTTCGCCTCGTTTCCCTCGTCCTCCATCTCCGGCCACTCTGGCTCCGGAGTCTCGCCGCCGGCCTCGTCGACCACAAGGGTGCGGAGGTGCACCTGAGCAACATAATACATTACGGTAGCATCATCGATGTACTGGGGTACTCTAGCGCATTGCATATCTATAAAAAATTGATCTTTGCTTTTATATTTCCTACGCTTACCCTACCGTTAGGGTTACAATACGGTGATCATGAGAAACTACGATATGATATTCGTTGTGATTAAGGTAGCGCAATCATCGTCACTATGGTATCAATTACAGTAAGGTAGCAATATTAGACCAAAAGGTATGTTCCAGGGAGCAAACGCAGACATCATTTCGGGCTTGCGCCCGGTTAAATACTTCGGCTGAAGATTATTTCACAGAACTATTACAAGTTTTTATGACGTTATTGGGCATGGGCTTTCAGTTAAACAAAAATTGGGGAAAATATTTTACAAAATATTTTCGAAAATGTAAATTTCGAGAAAAAAATATTTTTGATTTGAGTGCAATATAGATTAAAATCTAGAACATCTGATCATTGATCGGTTTTTTTGTGTGGCCGACTATGAATAACACATTTTCGTTTCTTCATGGAACATACCCTTTTAGTCTACGGTAGCAATAGGGGGGGGGGTCTGATTGTGAGTGTTGCATAGTGATCACGAAATAGGGAGTGGTGCTCACCTCCTCGCCGGCGCGCGCCTCGGCCTGCACGCTGCAGCAGATGCGGCCTCCCTCGGGGCCGATCAGGTACCTGCCGTGCACGACGCTGCCGTTGCCGGCAGTGCACGACAGGTAGAGGGCGACGCGGCCACCCTCCCCTGCAAAGAAAAAATATTAAAAGAATGAAGAGCAGGCGGGAAACATTTCAGATACTGACTTTGTATGTATATCTGAAATGTCGTGCACTGACATTTCAGATATACATACAAACTACAACTCTCCCAACTAATCAAACATATCACTGATACCACCACCCCAAAATGCGGGAACTGCAAGCAAACTAGATACCGCGCATTTAATAATTTATATATTAAATTCACCCGACATCGCCACCCCTAAACCGTAATTTTCATCATGCAGGTCGACTCGTGATGTAAGATACGTAGAGTGGGAAAATGAAGAATAGACTGTCAAATTGGGATGAGAAAAGATGTTAGACAATATATACAACAATAATTATAAAAAAAACACATAGATACAATGAAAATAATTATATTCCTATGCGATTTATTCAGACGATAGAAAGAACCGTATAAATTTTTATCGATACGTGAGCACATAAGAGAGACGAATAAGTGCGAATAAATCGTGGAAGAGCATATATACTAGGGATGCCTAGTCAAGGAAAATAGCTAGATCTACTTTTGTTCGGGAATGTTAGTCGCTAAAAAAAGTACAGACCACCTTGTCTACAACATCGGTTCAGTGGGATAACTACTTTATCTTCTCTCAGCTGACATTAACTACCCTGGCATCAGGGTTGTGAAAGATAGGAGAGTGCGGGAAAGAGATGGTTATCAGGCAATGGAATGCTCCGCAATCAAGAAGGAGGAAGAGGTCCTCTCAAATGAATGAAGTCCCAGAATCTATCTGATCCGATAAAACTTCCGGGAGAAACCATACGGCATATTGGGCGAGGGCTTTCCTGATTCTTTGAAGATACTCCGGAGAATCGCATTTCCATGCAGGGAGTGGGATAGACGATGAGATCCACAAGGATTCCATTCTTGTGTACAAGTCACGCGGAATAGACGGAAAACTTGAAGGAGTCGCGGTGATTCCCGAAGGCGTTGATATTCATCCGAAGACCAAAGATTAGACCAAAGAAAGAGAAGACCGAAGATTCACACTTTCGCTCGTCGTGAGCGGTCGGTCCGGTGGGCGCTCTCGCGAGTGAAGTGGAAGGGGGTGACAGTCCATGCAACGGGACGGCCCTACTAGTTCCTGCTAGTCTTCCATCTGTTGCTACTCGACTAACGTGCTCTACTTGGATCTCGGAGACTCAGTTGCGGTGTTGCGGATCTGGTGACGTGGACGTGTGAGTGTCCCTATCCCCTCTTGTTGTGTGTGGTACTCACGTGGCCGGGCCAGTGGAGGTACGAGTCGGTGTCTGAGACGGAGGAGGTGTGGTGGCACCTGGACCGAGATCAAAGATCGAGAGGCAGGTGGCCTGAGAGAGGAGAGAACCGATCGATTGGCGGTTGGCCAGAGACACGTGGTGGAGACGTGAGGAAAGGCACGTGGTGGAGACGTGAGGCGGGAGGCCAGAAAGTGAGACGGAGATCGGTTCTCGAGGTCCGAAGGTGGAAGTGGACGAGATCGGCGTGGTGGCCATCCACAGATCAAAGATCAAAGATCGAGAGGCGAGGTGGCCTGAGACAGGAGAGACGAGACCGATTTGCATACGGTGAAGAGTGATAGACCACGTGACGAACACGTGAGACAAGGGACCGAGGTGTAAGAGGTCAAAGTCCGTGAGGTGTGGCAAGTCAGAGATCGGGGATCAAAGATCAGTGTGGTGTCGGAGTACTGTACCGGCCTGAAGTACACATATTAGCATGAGGCTAAGGAGAGATGAGTGCACTCGGATTGGGAGTCTGAACATCGGTACATTGTCTGGGCGATTGATGGAGATGATTGACATGATGATGAGAAGAAAGATTGATGTGCTTTGTGTGCAGGAGATACTGTGGAAGGGAGATGAAAGTCGATGGGTGAATGGATATCAGTTAGTGTGCTCAGAAGGAGATGGACTGAAGAATGGTGTGGCTGTGGTGTTATCCCCTCGATACTCTAAATGCCTTGTGGAGGTTGTAAGGGTCAGTTGTCGATTGATGAAAGTGAGGTTAGACATCGGAGGCGAGATGATTTGCATAGTCTCGGCATATGCACCACAGACTGGACTTGATCGGAGAATGAAGGAAGAGTTTTATGCAAAAGTAGGAGAGACAATGGAATCGATTGACGGTAAGGACGTGGTGATTTTGGAAGGAGATTGGAATGGTCATGTGGGAAAGGAGCCAGAGATTTTCGGAGATAAGTGTGTCCATGGAGGGAAAGGATATGGAAGACAGAATCTCGATGGTCTTAGGTTGCTGGAATTCGCACAGCAACACCATCTTGCTGTGTTGAACACAATGTTTGAGAAGAGGGAGAGTCATCTGGCGACATACTACTCTGGTAGTGCGAAAACGCAGATTGATTACCTTCTCATGAGAAAGACCGATCGATGGAAGGTGAAAGATGTGAAAGTGATACCCTCTGAATCCGTGGCACCCCAACACAAACCCATTGTATGTGATGTGAGACTAAAGGAAAGGAGAGAACCGGAGGAGAAAGACACAGTTAAAATGGAGCCCAAGATACGGTGGTGGAGGTTGAAGGATGAATCGATCAGAGAAGAGTTTGAAAGAGATGTGATAAGGACAGGAGCATTGGGGATCGATCCTATGGACATGGAAATGGAGATTGACAAAGTGTGGTCACTTACGAAAGAGGCAATATTGGGATGTGCAAGAACGGTTCTTGGTGAGACAAAGGGAAGGAGAAAGAAGAACCTGGATTCATGGTTTTGGAGAAATAAAGAAGTAAGAGTCGCGACTAAGGAGAAGAGAGAGTCGTTCCGAGAATGGTTTCAGAGTAAGACTAATGTGACCAGAGGGAGATATGAGATGAAGAAGATTGAGTGCAGAAAGGTCATCCACGAAGCTAAGACGAAAGCGTATGATGAAGTGTATGAGTTGTTAGATGGAAGAGAAGGAGAACAAGCAGTGTACAGACTAGCCAGAAACCGAAATGAGATGAAGAAAGATCTGAAGGAGGTCAAAACGATCTGTGATAAGAATGGAGTAGTCGTGAGAGGTGCGAGAAATGTGAAAGAACGGTGGAGAGAATACTTTGATGACTTACTCAATGTGGAAAAGCCTCAAACGTTGATGAGAGATGGAGACGAAGTGGATGAACCGGTGCCATATTGGAGTCTTGAAGAAGTAAGATGGGCAATTGGAAAGTGCCCATGGAGAAAGGCTTATGGACCCGATATGATTCCAGTCGATGCATGGAAATCGGTGAATGAGAGCGGAGTTGGTTGGCTAACGAGACTATTCAACAGGATATTTGAGTGAATGAAGATGCCTGAGGACTGGCGGAGAAGTGAAATTGTCACGTTGTGCAAAGGGAAAGGCGATATCCAAGAATGCGGGAATTACAGAGGAATCAAGTTGATCTCTCACACGATGAAGATCCTTGAACGATGTGTCGATAGAAGATTGAGAGAAATCGTGACATTGAACCCTTCCCAGTTTGGATTCGTGAGCGGTTCGTCAACCTCCGAACCCGTATTCCTGTTGAGTCAGATGGTTGAACGGCATATTGAGTATAATCAGGGTATTGCTGCCGCATTTCTCGATTTGGAGAAAGCATATGATCGAACCCCGAGAAGGCAGATATGGAGAAGTTTGAGAGAGAAAGGAGTACCGGAGACTTATGTGAGATTGATAAAAGAGATGTACGAGGGAGTGACAGCCTGTGTGAGGACTCCGTTTGGACCCACTCTAGATATTACCATCAAAGTGGGAGTCCATCAAGGAAGCGCTTTGAGTCCATTCCTGTTCATATTGGTGCTAGAGTCAGTTCTCGGCGATATGATGGAGGAAGCACCGAAATGTCTGGCATACGCAGATGATCTATGTCTGATAGACACTGATGTTACCAGACTGGAGAGAACAGTGCAGGAACTGCAGAGAAAACTTGAGTTTGGAGGATTAACTCTAAACACTCGTAAAATCGAGTTCATCATGGTCTGTGGTGGGAAAGGGTCTATGAACGATGTGAATGGAGAAAAGATCAAGCAAGTGACGAAATTTCGATATCTCGGATCGATGATTGATGAGAATGGAGGAGCCGAAAGAGATGTCAACAGCAGAATAAGGTGTGGATGGGCGAAGTTCAACGCATGTGCAGGAGTTCTCCATGATAAGAGAGTGAGAATGAAGCTCAAAGGGAAGGTTTATCGATCGATTGTTCGACCAGCGATGATGTATGGTAGTGAGAATTGGGCACTGACTGAGGAGTTGGAGGAGAAGTTGAGTGTTGCCGAAATGAAGATGGCGAGATGGATCAGTCGAGTGCGATTGAAAGACAAGGTGCGGAATGAAAGAGTGAGAAAGCAGCTGGGAATCGCACCGATTGTGGATAAAGTACGAGAAAAGAGACTGAGATGGTATGGGCACATCAAACGGAGAGATAGAGAACATCCGTGTCGAAAGATTCTCATGTACAAACCTCCCGGGAAACGTCCGGTGGGACGCCCCAAAATGAGTTGGGAGAAGGTGATAAAGAAGGATTTCGCAACGAAGCGACTAACGGAGAGGCACACTCTCAACCGTGACTTATGGAGATCGAGGACAGCACATCCAGACCCCGCCTAGCGTGGAGAGAAGAATACTACGAACGGAAATATACGAATAATTTGACCCCTCACTTTACTTTGTGTTTTCTTGTAAGACCTCTATTGTAGTACTGTTCGACCTGGATAAATGATGTGATGTGATGTGATGTGATGTGACGATCGATAGGGATGACATTGTGTGACTGGGCAAAACCGTCTCGGTCCTCATTCCGATTCTGTTCTTTGGATTGATGACTCGAAGATCCCCTGTGAGAAGTATGGCGTCCTCCTCTCCACCGTTGACGATTTCAGGATCCTTCTTCATCTCGAGTGGTATCTTCACAATACCAGATGAGCTGTACGAGTGAAAGAGTGGGAAATTATGATGGGGCGATGAGTAGTTGCGGCAGGGTTACTTGTAGGGACAGGAACGAGATGGTGGGATGGCGGTAAAACGAGGAAGCATAATTTGTTGTCCACTCCTCAATCTTCTGAAAGGCGAGATCAAGTGGGCAGAGAAGGATAGAGTGGGGTCCCTCACAAAAGAAAGGGCGATTTATCCATCGCCCTCTCCCGTTGACTGTGAACTGAGTATAAAGCGACAGTGGGGAATGGACAGCCACTGATTTCCTCGACTTGACACAAAATTATGAATGATCTCCTTCGTCACGATGTAGATGTGGCGACTGAGGCGCCGTGGGCAGAAGAAACCGCAGGGAACGGTTTGATTTTGATCGGGCCGCATTCTCTGCCAACGCAAATCTCCACGCGTCACTGCACCTTGTTCGTTCCAACACTGTCCACGACGCCTACAGTACCATCAAGCCATTCACCAAGACTGCGGCAACCAATGGTTGGAGAGCGCGACACAACCCACTATAGATATATGCCACTACTCGGAATCTACTTGCCCAACGTAGCCACCTGCAATCCAATCCCCAAGGATCCGTGGCCTATTCAGTCGCCAAAGCAGCCCACACGAATCTGAAAGAGGATATCAAGAGGAGAAAGGAGACTCAGGCGAAGCAAACAGCAACAATCGACCCTTACAATCCGTCAAAAGTTCGCGAACTTTTCACGCATCTATTCTTGCTCGTTTTAGGCTATTTGCCTTATAATTTATGTTAGGTCATTAGAGACGCATAAGAAACTACTAATGCCGAAGAAATTAACCAAAAATATAAACTTGGGAATTAGCCGCACCTCTTAGAAGGTCGCGGAATTCTGCGAGCTGTTTTCACGCAGCTAGACAGTGACGAGAGAGCACGTAAACAGAGAGAGCGCAGAAATACAACAACAACATTGCTTACTTTTCCCTCTCCTCGTTCCGCGTGCTCTCTCGTCACTGTCTAGCTGCGTGAAAACAACTCGCAGAATTCCGCGACCTTCTAAGAGGTGCGGCTAATTCCCTAGTTTATATTTTAAGTTAAATTCTTCGGCATTAGTAGTTTCTTATGCGTCTCTAATGACCTAACGCAAATTATAAAGAAAATAGCCTAAAACTAGCAAGAAAAGATGCGTGAAAAATTCGCGAACTTCTGACGGATTGTAAGGGTCGAATGGGAAGGAGTGCAGTCAAAGATATGCTTAACCTGCAACCATCTCGGAACTGTCTACTCGTCCCCGACCCAGCCAGTGGCGCTCTCTCCCAAGCTGCCACAATGGATGCCGTGCAACGCTTTTATTAGTCCCACTACATTCCTGCGGTGGCGCTCCCACTGGCAGTTACTCCGAGACCACCCTACCCCCTTCTTCCCTTCATTCCCGACGAGATAAGCACGCAAAGCCCCTTCTAAAATGCGGCCATTTCGCCGACTCTGATAGAATCCTGCACAAGTTGGTAGGGTCACCCTTCTCCACAAGAAAGGTGACCCTACCAACATCGGCAACTTCCGTTACCCTTAAGAACAATAGAAGGGTAATTCTACAAAGAATCGAGGATACGCTAGAAGACACTGAATTGCACATCCAAACCGGCTTCCGGAACGGGCAAAGCACCCTCGACGATCTTGATGCCATCAAGCAGATAGCAGAAAGAACTCATGAGTGCGGTATCCCCCTCTACCTCCGATTCATCGATTTCAAGAAAGCGTTCAATTGTATGGAGCGCTGTTTGGCAAGCACTAGGGGCTTACGGAGCCCATCCCACCCTCGTTGATCTTCTTCGCCGCATCTACGAGTCGTCTTCCACATAGTGAACGAAGATCTCCTTCCAGTCGACGTTAGAAGAGGAGGCTAATCATTATCCGCTCGCCTCATCAACGTTGTGCCTCGATTCGATAAGGACGACATTTGACTGGGAAAAGGATGGACTTAGAATCGACGGGAGGAACCTGGGCCATTTGGAATACGCTGACGACGTGGCCCTCATTACAAAGTCACGATCAGAGCTGGAAACAATGCTGAAGAAACTGATGGATTCTTGTTCTTGGGTTGGTCTTGAAGTCAACGCTTCGAAGACTAAACTTATCACCTCATGCACTACGGCCCGAGCCATATTGTGATTGAGAACCACGCGTTAAACAACATCCGCCACTTATCTCAAGAGGAACAATTATTCCTCTCCTAAATGTCTCTGAAGAAGTGGAATATAGGATCAGACTCGGATGTTTTGCATGGGTGGTTTGCATCTTCTCGTCTTTTACCTTTGAAGACAAGGAGAGAATTCTTTGCGAGCTGGATCACCTCTAGAGTAGCGAAATGTTGGCTTTGAGGGCGAGCAAAAGAGATCGGGGTAACGTCACTCAGCGGGCAATGGGAAGGAAGATGATTGGAGTGGCATTCAATCACCAAAGTGAAAAATTGGAAGCAGGAGTCACAAACGGACATTTCAATGGGCATTGACAGTGATGAGTATGGATACGGAGAAACGGTGCAGAGCGACTACCTATGGACCCCTTACATCAGAACTTGTCCCCGAGGCCAGCCAAAAATGAGATGGAGAGGTGACCTAAGGAGAGCAATCGGCGTGAACTGGTGGAATGCAATTTATGAAGACCATCTTCATCTGAGCGGTTATCGCTTGATATGATAAATTGATTAATTCGTTAGGAAAAGATATGATAAATTGATTAATTCCACCCATGCAAACCATCCGAGTCTGATCCTATATTCCACTTCTTCAGAGACATTTAGGAGAGAAATAATTGTTCCTTTTGAGATAAGTGGCGGATGTTGTTTAACGCGTGGTTCTCAATCACAATATGGCTCGGGCCGTAGTGCATGAGGTGATAAGTTTAGTCTTCGAAGCGTTGACTTCAAGACCAACCCAAGAACAAGTATCCATCAGTTTCTTCAGCATTGTTTCCAGCTCTGATCGTGACTTTGTAATGAGGGCCACGTCGTCAGCGTATTCCAAATGGCCCAGGTTCCTCCCGTCGATTCTAAGTCCATCCTTTTCCCAGTCAAATGTCGTCCTTATCGAATCGAGGCACAACGTTGATGAGGCGAGCGGATAATGATTAGCCTCCTCTTCTAACGTCGACTGGAAGGAGATCTTCGTTCACTATGTGGAAGACGACTCGTAGATGCGGCGAAGAAGATCAACGAGGGTGGGGTGGGCTCCGTAAGCCCCTAGTGCTTGCCAAACAGCGCTCCATACAATTGAACGCTTTCTTGAAATCGATGAATCGGAGGTAGAGGGGGATACCGCACTCATGAGTTCTTTCTGCTATCTGCTTGATGGCATCAAGATCGTCGAGGGTGCTTTTTCCGGAAGCCGGTTTGGATGTGCAATTCAGTGTCTTCTAGCGTATCCTCGATTCTTTGTAGAATTACCCTTCTATTGTTCTTAAGGGTAACGGAAGTTGCCGATGTTGGTAGGGTCACCTTTCTTGTGGAGAAGGGTGACCCTACCAACTTGTGCAGGATTCTATCAGAGTCGGCGAAATGGCCGCATTTTAGAAGGGGCTTTGCGTGCTTATCTCGTCGGGAATGAAGGGAAGAAGGGGGTAGGGTGGTCTCGGAGTAACTGCCAGTGGGAGCGCCACCGCAGGAATGTAGTGGGACTAATAAAAGCGTTGCACGGCATCCATTGTGGCAGCTTGGGAGAGAGCGCCACTGGCTGGGTCGGGGACGAGTAGACAGTTCCGAGATGGTTGCAGGTTAAGCATATCTTTGACTGCACTCCTTCCCATTCGACCCTTACAATCCGTCAGAAGTTCGCGAATTTTTCACGCATCTTTTCTTGCTAGTTTTAGGCTATTTTCTTTATAATTTGCGTTAGGTCATTAGAGACGCATAAGAAACTACTAATGCCGAAGAATTTAACTTAAAATATAAACTAGGGAATTAGCCGCACCTCTTAGAAGGTCGCGGAATTCTGCGAGTTGTTTTCACGCAGCTAGACAGTGACGAGAGAGCACGCGGAACGAGGAGAGGGAAAAGTAAGCAATGTTGTTGTTGTATTTCTGCGCTCTCTCTGTTTACGTGCTCTCTCGTCACTGTCTAGCTGCGTGAAAACAGCTCGCAGAATTCCGCGACCTTCTAAGAGGTGCGGCTAATTCCCTAGTTTATATTTTTGGTTAATTTCTTCGGCATTAGTAGTTTCTTATGCGTCTCTAATGACCTAACATAAATTATAAGGCAAATAGCCTAAAACGAGCAAGAATAGATGCGTGAAAAGTTCGCGAACTTTTGACGGATTGTAAGGGTCGATTGTTGCTGTTTGCTTCGCCTGAGTCTCCTTTCTCCTCTTGATATCCTCTTTCAGATTCGTGTGGGCTGCTTTGGCGACTGAATAGGCCACGGATCCTTGGGGATTGGATTGCAGGTGGCTACGTTGGGCAAGTAGATTCCGAGTAGTGGCATATATCTATAGTGGGTTGTGTCGCGCTCTCCAACCATTGGTTGCCGCAGTCTTGGTGAATGGCTTGATGGTACTGTAGGCGTCGTGGACAGTGTTGGAACGAACAAGGTGCAGTGACGCGTGGAGATTTGCGTTGGCAGAGAATGCGGCCCGATCAAAATCAAACCGTTCCCTGCGGTTTCTTCTGCCCACGGCGCCTCAGTCGCCACATCTACATCGTGACGAAGGAGATCATTCATAATTTTGTGTCAAGTCGAGGAAATCAGTGGCTGTCCATTCCCCACTGTCGCTTTATACTCAGTTCACAGTCAACGGGAGAGGGCGATGGATAAATCGCCCTTTCTTTTGTGAGGGACCCCACTATCCTTCTCTGCCCACTTGATCTCGCCTTTCAGAAGATTGAGGAGTGGACAACAAATTATGCTTCCTCGTTTTACCGCCATCCCACCATCTCGTTCCTGTCCCTACAAGTAACCCTGCCGCAACTACTCATCGCCCCATCATAATTTCCCACTCTTTCACTCGTACAGCTCATCTGGTATTGTGAAGATACCACTCGAGATGAAGAAGGATCCTGAAATCGTCAACGGTGGAGAGGAGGACGCCATACTTCTCACAGGGGATCTTCGAGTCATCAATCCAAAGAACAGAATCGGAATGAGGACCGAGACGGTTTTGCCCAGTCACACAATGTCATCCCTATCGATCGTCACATCACATCACATCACATCACATCATTTATCCAGGTCGAACAGTACTACAATAGAGGTCTTACAAGAAAACACAAAGTAAAGTGAGGGGTCAAATTATTCGTATATTTCCGTTCGTAGTATTCTTCTCTCCACGCTAGGCGGGGTCTGGATGTGCTGTCCTCGATCTCCATAAGTCACGGTTGAGAGTGTGCCTCTCCGTTAGTCGCTTCGTTGCGAAATCCTTCTTTATCACCTTCTCCCAACTCATTTTGGGGCGTCCCACCGGACGTTTCCCGGGAGGTTTGTACATGAGAATCTTTCGACACGGATGTTCTCTATCTCTCCGTTTGATGTGCCCATACCATCTCAGTCTCTTTTCTCGTACTTTATCCACAATCGGTGCGATTCCCAGCTGCTTTCTCACTCTTTCATTCCGCACCTTGTCTTTCAATCGCACTCGACTGATCCATCTCGCCATCTTCATTTCGGCAACACTCAACTTCTCCTCCAACTCCTCAGTCAGTGCCCAATTCTCACTACCATACATCATCGCTGGTCGAACAATCGATCGATAAACCTTCCCTTTGAGCTTCATTCTCACTCTCTTATCATGGAGAACTCCTGCACATGCGTTGAACTTCGCCCATCCACACCTTATTCTGCTGTTGACATCTCTTTCGGCTCCTCCATTCTCATCAATCATCGATCCGAGATATCGAAATTTCGTCACTTGCTTGATCTTTTCTCCATTCACATCGTTCATAGACCCTTTCCCACCACAGACCATGATGAACTCGATTTTACGAGTGTTTAGAGTTAATCCTCCAAACTCAAGTTTTCTCTGCAGTTCCTGCACTGTTCTCTCCAGTCTGGTAACATCAGTGTCTATCAGACATAGATCATCTGCGTATGCCAGACATTTCGGTGCTTCCTCCATCATATCGCCGAAAACTGACTCTAGCACCAATATGAACAGGAATGGACTCAAAGCGCTTCCTTGATGGACTCCCACTTTGATGGTAATATCTAGAGTGGGTCCAAACGGAGTCCTCACACAGGCTGTCACTCCCTCGTACATCTCTTTTATCAATCTCACATAAGTCTCCGGTACTCCTTTCTCTCTCAAACTTCTCCATATCTGCCTTCTCGGGGTTCGATCATATGCTTTCTCCAAATCGAGAAATGCGGCAGCAATACCCTGATTATACTCAATATGCCGTTCAACCATCTGACTCAACAGGAATACGGGTTCGGAGGTTGACGAACCGCTCACGAATCCAAACTGGGAAGGGTTCAATGTCACGATTTCTCTCAATCTTCTATCGACACATCGTTCAAGGATCTTCATCGTGTGAGAGATCAACTTGATTCCTCTGTAATTCCCGCATTCTTGGATATCGCCTTTCCCTTTGCACAACGTGACAATTTCACTTCTCCGCCAGTCCTCAGGCATCTTCATTCACTCAAATATCCTGTTGAATAGTCTCGTTAGCCAACCAACTCCGCTCTCATTCACCGATTTCCATGCATCGACTGGAATCATATCGGGTCCATAAGCCTTTCTCCATGGGCACTTTCCAATTGCCCATCTTACTTCTTCAAGACTCCAATATGGCACCGGTTCATCCACTTCGTCTCCATCTCTCATCAACGTTTGAGGCTTTTCCACATTGAGTAAGTCATCAAAGTATTCTCTCCACCGTTCTTTCACATTTCTCGCACCTCTCACGACTACTCCATTCTTATCACAGATCGTTTTGACCTCCTTCAGATCTTTCTTCATCTCATTTCGGTTTCTGGCTAGTCTGTACACTGCTTGTTCTCCTTCTCTTCCATCTAACAACTCATACACTTCATCATACGCTTTCGTCTTAGCTTCGTGGATGACCTTTCTGCACTCAATCTTCTTCATCTCATATCTCCCTCTGGTCACATTAGTCTTACTCTGAAACCATTCTCGGAACGACTCTCTCTTCTCCTTAGTCGCGACTCTTACTTCTTTATTTCTCCAAAACCATGAATCCAGGTTCTTCTTTCTCCTTCCCTTTGTCTCACCAAGAACCGTTCTTGCACATCCCAATATTGCCTCTTTCGTAAGTGACCACACTTTGTCAATCTCCATTTCCATGTCCATAGGATCGATCCCCAATGCTCCTGTCCTTATCACATCTCTTTCAAACTCTTCTCTGATCGATTCATCCTTCAACCTCCACCACCGTATCTTGGGCTCCATTTTAACTGTGTCTTTCTCCTCCGGTTCTCTCCTTTCCTTTAGTCTCACATCACATACAATGGGTTTGTGTTGGGGTGCCACGGATTCAGAGGGTATCACTTTCACATCTTTCACCTTCCATCGATCGGTCTTTCTCATGAGAAGGTAATCAATCTGCGTTTTCGCACTACCAGAGTAGTATGTCGCCAGATGACTCTCCCTCTTCTCAAACATTGTGTTCAACACAGCAAGATGGTGTTGCTGTGCGAATTCCAGCAACCTAAGACCATCGAGATTCTGTCTTCCATATCCTTTCCCTCCATGGACACACTTATCTCCGAAAATCTCTGGCTCCTTTCCCACATGACCATTCCAATCTCCTTCCAAAATCACCACGTCCTTACCGTCAATCGATTCCATTGTCTCTCCTACTTTTGCATAAAACTCTTCCTTCATTCTCCGATCAAGTCCAGTCTGTGGTGCATATGCCGAGACTATGCAAATCATCTCGCCTCCGATGTCTAACCTCACTTTCATCAATCGACAACTGACCCTTACAACCTCCACAAGGCATTTAGAGTATCGAGGGGATAACACCACAGCCACACCATTCTTCAGTCCATCTCCTTCTGAGCACACTAACTGATATCCATTCACCCATCGACTTTCATCTCCCTTCCACAGTATCTCCTGCACACAAAGCACATCAATCTTTCTTCTCATCATCATGTCAATCATCTCCATCAATCGCCCAGACAATGTACCGATGTTCAGACTCCCAATCCGAGTGCACTCATCTCTCCTTAGCCTCATGCTAATATGTGTACTTCAGGCCGGTACAGTACTCCGACACCACACTGATCTTTGATCCCCGATCTCTGACTTGCCACACCTCACGGACTTTGACCTCTTACACCTCGGTCCCTTGTCTCACGTGTTCGTCACGTGGTCTATCACTCTTCACCGTATGCAAATCGGTCTCGTCTCTCCTGTCTCAGGCCACCTCGCCTCTCGATCTTTGATCTTTGATCTGTGGATGGCCACCACGCCGATCTCGTCCACTTCCACCTTCGGACCTCGAGAACCGATCTCCGTCTCACTTTCTGGCCTCCCGCCTCACGTCTCCACCACGTGCCTTTCCTCACGTCTCCACCACGTGTCTCTGGCCAACCGCCAATCGATCGGTTCTCTCCTCTCTCAGGCCACCTGCCTCTCGATCTTTGATCTCGGTCCAGGTGCCACCACACCTCCTCCGTCTCAGACACCGACTCGTACCTCCACTGGCCCGGCCACGTGAGTACCACACACAACAAGAGGGGATAGGGACACTCACACGTCCACGTCACCAGATCCGCAACACCGCAACTGAGTCTCCGAGATCCAAGTAGAGCACGTTAGTCGAGTAGCAACAGATGGAAGACTAGCAGGAACTAGTAGGGCCGTCCCGTTGCATGGACTGTCACCCCCTTCCACTTCACTCGCGAGAGCGCCCACCGGACCGACCGCTCACGACGAGCGAAAGTGTGAATCTTCGGTCTTCTCTTTCTTTGGTCTAATCTTTGGTCTTCGGATGAATATCAACGCCTTCGGGAATCACCGCGACTCCTTCAAGTTTTCCGTCTATTCCGCGTGACTTGTACACAAGAATGGAATCCTTGTGGATCTCATCGTCTATCCCACTCCCTGCATGGAAATGCGATTCTCCGGAGTATCTTCAAAGAATCAGGAAAGCCCTCGCCCAATATGCCGTATGGTTTCTCCCGGAAGTTTTATCGGATCAGATAGATTCTGGGACTTCATTCATTTGAGAGGACCTCTTCCTCCTTCTTGATTGCGGAGCATTCCATTGCCTGATAACCATCTCTTTCCCGCACTCTCCTATCTTTCACAACCCTGATGCCAGGGTAGTTAATGTCAGCTGAGAGAAGATAAAGTAGTTATCCCACTGAACCGATGTTGTAGACAAGGTGGTCTGTACTTTTTTTAGCGACTAACATTCCCGAACAAAAGTAGATCTAGCTATTTTCCTTGACTAGGCATCCCTAGTATATATGCTCTTCCACGATTTATTCGCACTTATTCGTCTCTCTTATGTGCTCACGTATCGATACAAATTTATACGGTTCTTTCTATCGTCTGAATAAATCGCATAGGAATATAATTATTTTCATTGTATCTATGTGTTTTTTTTTATAATTATTGTTGTATATATTGTCTAACATCTTTTCTCATCCCAATTTGACAGTCTATTCTTCATTTTCCCACTCTACGTATCTTACATCACGAGTCGACCTGCATGATGAAAATTACGGTTTAGGGGTGGCGATGTCGGGTGAATTTAATATATAAATTATTAAATGCGCGGTATCTAGTTTGCTTGCAGTTCCCGCATTTTGGGGTGGTGGTATCAGTGATATGTTTGATTAGTTGGGAGAGTTGTAGTTTGTATGTATATCTGAAATGTCAGTGCACGACATTTCAGATATACATACAAAGTCAGTATCTGAAATGTTTCCCGCCTGCTCTTCATTCTTTTAATATTTTTTCTTTGCAGGGGAGGGTGGCCGCGTCGCCCTCTACCTGTCGTGCACTGCCGGCAACGGCAGCGTCGTGCACGGCAGGTACCTGATAGGCCCCGAGGGAGGCCGCATCTGCTGCAGCGTGCAGGCCGAGGCGCGCGCCGGCGAGGAGGTGAGCACCACTCCCTATTTCGTGATCACTATGCAACACTCACAATCAGACCCCCCCTATTGCTACCGTAGACTAAAAGGGTATGTTCCATGAAGAAACGAAAATGTGTTATTCATAGTCGGCCACACAAAAAACCGATCAATGATCAGATGTTCTAGATTTTAATCTATATTGCACTCAAATCAAAAATATTTTTTTCTCGAAATTTACATTTTCGAAAATATTTTGTAAAATATTTTCCCCAATTTTTGTTTAACTGAAAGCCCATGCCCAATAACGTCATAAAAACTTGTAATAGTTCTGTGAAATAATCTTCAGCCGAAGTATTTAACCGGGCGCAAGCCCGAAATGATGTCTGCGTTTGCTCCCTGGAACATACCTTTTGGTCTAATATTGCTACCTTACTGTAATTGATACCATAGTGACGATGATTGCGCTACCTTAATCACAACGAATATCATATCGTAGTTTCTCATGATCACCGTATTGTAACCCTAACGGTAGGGTAAGCGTAGGAAATATAAAAGCAAAGATCAATTTTTTATAGATATGCAATGCGCTAGAGTACCCCAGTACATCGATGATGCTACCGTAATGTATTATGTTGCTCAGGTGCACCTCCGCACCCTTGTGGTCGACGAGGCCGGCGGCGAGACTCCGGAGCCAGAGTGGCCGGAGATGGAGGACGAGGGAAACGAGGCGAAGAAGGCGGCTGCGAAGGCGAAGGAGCGCAGAGACGTCCATTCGGACCTCTGTCGTCTCGCGACGCGGCTCAGAGGGGTGAGAACAGTTTTCCCTGATATCTAATACCAACAGTATCTACCGTCGTCGAAGGGTTCTCCCTGATATCCAGCACGTACAGTAACCAGTGCTTACCGTAGTCGAAGAGTTCTTCCTGCTTTCCTGCATATGGGTAAATCTGGGTATGCATATGGGTAGATCTGGGTTCGTTACCCTACCATATGCCCAACGAGTGTGTTAGAGTAGAAGCCAATCTCCAGTAATCGTGAATTAATGAGTATTCTCTTCTTTCAGGTGCCCGGCGCCCTCTCGCCCGCCCTGAGCCAGGCTCAATTCGAGGACCTGAGGCGGGTCGTCGTCGCCGTCCCCACGGAGGTCGCGAAGGCCTGGCAGGACAAGATGGAGGAAGAGAAGAAGGCCAAGCCACTCGGCCCGTCCTTCGTGAGTCATCTATCTGACCTGCCGAACTAGATTTACCTATCTGACTTGCCGAAGATAGCTCTTTCTCATTATCGCCCTCCCCTCTTTCGTTTTCCTTATCTCCTCCCCTGCATCGAGTGAGAGAGCCTGTTAGGTCTGCTGTGGGTGGTACGGTAGGGTTACGGTAGTGCAAGAGTGATAGGGGTTATCTTGGCATTATGGTAGATTCTTCGGTTCAGGTTCTGTATGGAAATTGGAATGAATGGAGTGTCTCGTTAGACTCACCTTGAATTGGGTAGTGATTACGAAACAGTGCGTGGAAATAATTCGTAGGCGCCGAATTTCAAGGAAAGTGGTATTTTCCCCTTACGCTCCCTCTCGATTTCGCACGCTCTCTTTCTCCAACCCCTTTTTATGTAGGGCTGAACGGTCTGTAGAATGATCTCTCTCTCATTTGACGATGTAATTGCAGGAGGACATCGTCAAGGCGAATAAGGGACGCAAGCCGAAGCTCCTGAAGAGACTGAACGAGCAGGCGGCGACGAACGAGGCGAAGAACCTCGTCGCCGACTTTGGCCAGTGAGCATAGTTTTTCTCTCGTCCTACCAGAAATATCGTATTTTTTTAAATGTCTGATATTTCTGCCAAACGAAATGTAAGAGCGTGAGTGCACATCTTGCCTAGTCATGACGCAATACATCGACTATGAGCAGTGTGGGACCGTCTTGGCGTCTGTCCGGATGTTGCATAGTCATGACATAATCATAATCGACTCAAAGCTTATTATTTGAGTGTTCTGGTGGACATGGAGGAGGTCGTCCAGCCCCCGCCCCCACTCGGCCAGCGGTGAGTTCCCGCATCTACCGTATCACTACCGTACTCTCAACTAGTGAATGGGACCGGGAAGAAGTATATATTGTGAGGGAGAAATTGGTATTACCGCCCTCTCGCTTGCAGCCCGCCCGCCTCGCCCGCCGTCACTGCGACCACGCCCGCTGGTGCAGGTGCTGCAGCTGCAGCAGACCTCACCAAGACGCTCGCCGACCTCTCGTCAGTTTACGCTTTATTCACCATTCGGCTTCTCCCACTGTCACTAGTCTGACAGAGTGACAAACGATCATGCTCTCAGGGGAGATGGGGGGGGGAGATTACGGTAGGCAGATCGATAGTGAAGTAGTACTGTAGTTTAGGCTCGGATCGACAATTGCCGATCTGCTACCGTACTCGTGCATTACAGGGCCAGATTCGACTCGCTGATGGGCGAGAGCGAGGCGCAGAAGAAGGAGATCGCCGAGCACAAGGCCAAGTTAGTTATCAATCGATGTATTTCATAGGAGGGAGGGAGGGGAGAACCGCTATGTGGGTAGCCGGTATTTCACTGTGGAGGAGAAATTATATTCAAAATGCCCGCCGACGTCTCAATAACATCATACGTTTTGCCGTTTTACGATGTCTTGTCTCTGAGCAGCGCTAGAGCTCGAAAAGTGAGCGCGCCTCAGCGAGGACGGGTGGGCGGAGTTTCGATTCCGACGACTTTTGCTAGCCAAATGTATAAGAGAGTGAACGGTTTCCCTCCCATCTCTTTCCTGGCTCAGGTGGTAGAGCGAGTGCTTTATAAACCGGTGGTCGTAGGTTCAATGCCCACGCATTTTGCCGGAATTAAGAATCTTCATTAAAAATGAAATAACAAATCATCGGGAAGAGTAGTGTGCTAACTGAGGAAATTATGTAAACAATCACATGATTCCAACCTCCAGAAGGTGTCATGAGCGAGAAAGCATGTAAAATTGAGAAGAACTCATATTTTCAACTCTCAGATTTCTGACTGTAACACTCGCTTTCTCATTCTTGACCCCTTTCTGGAGGACTATTTAGGCAATCTAACGAAATAATCGCTATAGCAATTACATACATCTACATATTTAGTAAACTATTTTAATTAGAAAAGAAGAAAATATATTAAATATTTAGAAAATAAATGCTGATTGCAGGCTCGCCCGAGCGGACAAGCGCATTGAGGAGATGCTCGTGCAGCAGACGATGTGAGTTTATTGCCAAACTACAACTATGGCCCAAATCTACCGTACTCTTTGCGCACAGCGAGGGGTATGGTAGCCGATGCGCAAACGAGGTGTACTGTAATCATGAAATGTACAGGGAGAAGACTGCCCGCATGAATGAGCTGCGCGCGGAGATGGCGAAGAAGGCGCAGCAGACGAGGAGAGGCGACGAGGCGGAGCAGAAGTTGGGCGAGGTACGGTATCTACAGTAATCATCCTCCCATAGCTAGATGATGTACGGTATCTACAGTATTCATCCCCCTCATCATTCCATACCTCCAGAAAGGGGTCAAGAATGAAAGAGTTTTGCGAGCGTTTGGGAGACTCTTCCACATTCATTGACGCTAGCACTCTTTATAGCTTTCTGGAAATTTGATTAGATTGTGTGTAATTATGTGCCCCTCTTTGAGGAGTTGCTAAATACCGAAATGTTCGTCGAAAGAGGTTTTCCCATGTTATTCTTGCACAATGGTTTCCCATACATCACCAAGTTGCCTAGTGATGACTCAATTATTGAGAAATAATTAAGAATGATTGTTGATATGAAATGAGTGCCTTTTTAGGTCTCGCGCGAGCGCGACGAGCTGAAGGCGCAAGTCGAGGCGAAGGAGGAGGAAGAGAGGGAGAGAAGAAAGAGACGGTACTGTAACCACCCGATCGATAACTCACATTCCATTTCACAGAAGAGGTCAGGGGCAAGATAGAGCGTGCTAAATTGTCTTATTCTTATTTATTGTACTTTCTTGCACACTAGCTACTGACCCCTTTATGGAGATCTCGAGTCGTGTGCGATAATTCTTGCAGTAATGTAGAGTAATATTCATCTCATTGTAATCCGCGATCGATGACAGATAGGTTGATCGCGCTTTCTGCTTGTACGTATTTTAGTGAACGTGAGACTCACTGAAAATGAGATAATATGTCTCATTTTGTAGATGGATTACTGTAAGATTACTGTATTTGCCCCTATTGTAGGCCGGAGGACGACGCGACGATCGAGCAGTCGGCCAAGTACCGGTACGTGTGTTCTCGCATTTATCGATTAGTGATTTGACCACCGATGCTATAAATCGGATACGGTAGAATGCGTGATTATCAATCGATCGGTACGGTAGAACGTGCGCTTATCGATTGTCCGGATGCGGCATAATACGTGCTCTCCGATCGACCGAATACGGTAGAATTTGTTCTTATCGATCGATCGCACGCCGAGTGTTTTACGTGTCGGGTCCGTTTCGAGGTGTCTGTGTGTGCGAATAGACGATGTTTGATTATTGCAGGAAGGTGGTGGACGACTTGGGCATCGCCCGTCGTGAGGCAACGGCCGCACGCGATGATGCGACGCGTGCGCAGGCGGACGCGGCTACCGCGCAGGCGGACGCGGCGCGCGTGCAGCGTGATCTGGGCGTGGCCCTTGGCGACCTGCAGGCCGCCAACGCGCTGGCCGCCGACCGGTCAGTTCCCGATATCTTCCCCCCTCTTCCGCAATTACAGTAACTCTAGAAAAGGCGCCCACTCTCATTAGTCTGTGCTACCGCAATCCACGCGCGCCGCATGCTTACATTTTGATTGCAGTGCCGACGAGGCGCGCGACGCGACCGCTGCCGCCCGCAGAGCCGCCATCCGCGTCGACCAGGCGGACGCGCGCGCTGCGCACTTCAGGCGTCAGATCCAGGCTGCACGCGACGCGCGTGATGCGGCCCTCGCCGCTGCTGCAGCTGCAGCCCCGCCTCAGCCGGTCGCGCAGGTATGTAGTGGGACATGCGTAGTAGACAATTGAAGGTTGCGTCATGCCATTTTGGCAGTCTCGTATAATTTTGGATAGAGCTCAAAAAACGAGTCGGAATCTCTTCATTTCTCACTCTCCCCTACCCTCTGTGTCTCTCTGTTTCTCCCTCTCTCTCCCTCCATATGATTTCAAACCTACAGACAGGGGTCAGGGCGAGAGAGTGTGCAAAATTGAGAGAGTCTCTCTCTCGATTTCACACGCTCTCTCTCACTCGAAACCTTTTATATAGGGCTGAACGGCCTGAGGAATGTTCTCTCTCTCTATTATTCATAGGTCGAAACGATGGATAGGAAAATGGGGGAAAATCAAGGTAGGGTTTTACAAAATTGGCCATGTAAAAGCCAAAATTTGGGTAGGCTTTGTCATTTTTACGTACCTGTCGACCTATGTATTTATTATATTTATTATCACACAATTTATCAGATTGTCGCTGGCCCGCCGCCCATCAACGTCCCCTCCGCGCACGAGTTGGCGACCGAAGTGTGCCGTCAGGCACTCGTTGAGCTCATCGAGGAGCCCAAGCCCATCATCCCCAAGGTACGGTAGATGATCGATTAGAGTACGATATATTATCGATTAGAGTACTGTAGATTATCGATTAGAGTACGGCAGATGATGGATCATAGTGCGGTAGATGATGGATTAGAGTACGGTTGATGATCGATCATAGTGCGGTAGATGATGGATTAGAGTACGGTAGATGACGGATTAAAGTACGGTTGATGATCGATCAGAGAACGATAGGCTCAGTATATGAGTTAGGATACGGTAGACGAATTTATGTAGGCTGGGGGAAGTACGGTAGACGTGCCATATCGATCGTTACCCGGGTGACGATGTGATAGTGTGCCCAATATTACCGTAGTATGCTAAATGCCATATTTAAGTTGCGCTCGGGACACGAGGCGGCCGCGGCCGCCTACACCATCTACAACTCCTGCACGCGGATCGTCGGAATGCGTCGTGCGCGCCTCGTGCGAGCCGCGCACATCGCGTGCGCTCGTCTCACCCCCGCCTTCGCCGGAAACCCCGCGATGGAGGAGACCGTCGAGGTATACGGTAGTTATGAGAGCATACGGTAGATAGAAGGGTGTACGGTAAATACGAGAATGTACAGTAGATATGAGGGTATACGGTAGGCATGGAAGTGCACGGTTGGTAGGAGGATATGTGGTACACTATAGATTGGGAGGGAGGAGTTAGGCTAATGTAGGCAGCACTGGATGCATCTGTGTGGATGAATTCGATCGATGTAGGGTAATCGATAATAGCCGGGGTGGTACCGTAACCCGGTTGTCGTTGCAGGTCATGCTCGACTCGACCACGGAGCTGATCGAGGAGCTGAAGGTGATGGAGCAGAAGGTCGACGCCTTCTCGACCGCCTATCGATCTTCCACGTTCGTCCATGTCGTACGATAGCACGAACACGATTGTATAAGAAATAAAAGAGATGCAGTGAGAAATGGGTTCCAGTGGGTGTCCAAAAAAAGGCCTCATTGCAAGGCGATGGAAAATGGAGGGGGTAATATCGATTTGGACGTCTATGGGTACGGTAGTGAATGACCATCGATTGGATTACAGTAATAAATTAGCGATTATCGATTGTGATTGAAGGAAGGCGTCGCAGATTCACCTCAAGAAGGTGGCGGCCTACGAGGCCATGTGTGCAGCTCTCCCGCTGCAGTAAGTCGCTACGGCGCAACGGTTAGTTGATCTATTATTATCGATCGTTAAGTTAGCTGATTACGGTAGCTTGACAACACCGGAGGGTACGGTAGCACTGTGCGGGGAATGTTCGATCTTCCCGGTTTGTCGAAGTCCTGGCGGTGTTTACGGTATTGGGTCGAATATCGATTGATTGCAGATTTTCTCACCCGCACAAGGCGCCCCTGTAAGATGTCTAGTAAGCGCGCGGTTTAATTTGTGAGTTTTAAAAATCATTATCACTAGAAAGTCTCTCAATTTCCTACTCCCACACTCTCTCGTCCACTCATTTCTGCCCATTTCAGATATCTCTCTTTTGCCGCCTTCTGCGTGCTGTTATTCTTCTTTTTCTTCTTTTGTAAGGTGAGTGTCCATTTCATTCGATCCCTTCTTTACACGGTGTATTTCTCTACCTTCAGCAAATAGATTAATGATGAAACAATACGGTATTACTCCTAAATTTATACTCATAAATGACAGTACAGTAATACCGTACGTACGGTAGTATACGGTAGCCTCAAATCATACCGTATCCTCCACGCTACCGTAATTATTCCGTGACTCTACTAGAAGCCGAGATATGGAATTGTGGAGATCAAAACCGTTATCCAAATAGGTCGTTTAAAATCATTTTTAACATAACCGAAAGTCAGCTGATTACGGTAGCTTGAGAACACCGGAGGGTACGGTAGTACTGTGCGGGGGATTATCGATCTTTCCCGTTTGTTGATGCCGTGACGGTGTTTACGGTTGTGAGTCGAATATCGATTGATTGCAGATTATCTCTCACCCGCACAAGGCGCCTCCTGTGAAGTGTTGTTTGTAAGCGCGCGGTTTCCTTTAGTGAGTTTTTAAAATCATTAATTTAATTATCTAATTTCTCCCATTAATTACTGTTTTCTTCATTTTTTCTTCGTTTATTATGTGAGTGGCCAATTCAGTCGCTTCCCTCCTTTACACGATTTTTTTACCAAAAAAATAGATTGCTCAGTAATAGTGAAACGATACGGTATTACGATAATCCCCGGGAGTACAGTGATATTTGAGCTTTCTTAGGGTACTGTAGCATACGGTAGACTCTAAGCCTACCGTATCCTCCACGCTACCGTAATTATTATCTGACTCTACTGGGAGCCGAGAAATGGAATTGCGGGGATTGAAATGTTCATCTAACTAGGTCATTTTAAATAATTTTCACACCACCGTATGATTGCAGATTCTCTCTCACCCGCTCATGCGTCATATGAAGTTTTCAGTAAGCGCGCGGTTTTTTCTGTGAGTTTTTAAAATCAATATTTTCATTATCTCATTTCTCCCCCTTTCAGATTTCTTTCGTTCACCGTTTTCTTGGTGCATTTATTCTTCATTCGCTTCTTTTATAAAGTGAGTGTCCAATTCATTCGCTTTCCTTCTTTACACGGTTTATTTATAGAGTATTCATTTGAGCCTTAGGGTACTGTAATCATTTGAGCCTCAAAGTGGTACACGGTGTACTACCGTATACCCCCGCTACCGTAATCAATTGCAGCCCGCCTGTCTGTGTACGGTGGTGATCGGCGGTGGACGGGCGACGCCGTCGATGTTGTAGCCCGAGGAGAGGAGGAGAGAGGAGAGCACATCAGAGGTCAGTGAAACATCGATATTACGGGTATTACATTTATAGAACCATAGATGACGCCATAAAGTCAAAACACGTACTTCCGTTGTTTACCAAACGTCATTATCGACCCTCTCACTTTTCGGTGCCCCTAGCCTACGGGGGAAGTGGCATTATTCATTTTATTTTATCGTATCACTTTATGAATGAGACAAAAAAAATGAGACAGATTGCACGACGAAACAGAATACTGTAGATATGCACGTGGTCGAATCAATAATTGATCGAGTAGTGTATATATTGACGTCACTTCAGATGCGAGATGGGGCCACGACCATTGAGGCAGACAGGGGGAGTGGCCATGGGGGGCGAGCTCAACTCAAGAGAAGAACCCGATGGGGGGGGAAGAAGTGAAGGAGATGCGAAGAAGAGGAGAGATGTTGCCGGACTAGCTGATCGTCAGTTTGATGATAAACACACTAGGGATGCAATTGTTACGGCCTTTTGTGTGCGATATATTAGGCTGAGAAAGAGACTTAGAGAAAAAGACTGCCATAGGGTATGTCCAATACCGAACCGGAATCCCTAATAAACACTGTCTTTGATTGCATAATAGTTATTTAATGATACACGGGTAGTCAAATTGCCTTATTAGACTGATTGATTCGTGACGAGAGTCCTCGTCGTCGGGAAATCAATAATGGTCTACAGTATCTCCTTCTCTATCACAGACTGATCTACTGCTTACAGTACTCCCAACGAGACACCGTCACCCGAGTGCAGGCGGGAGACGACGAGAGATGTCAATGGGAGGAGGAAGAGGAGAGTCCGGCAGAGGGAAGAGGAAGAGAGGTCAGTGAGGGGATGGGGAGCTCCGGAAAGGGGTCAAGGGCGAGATAGTGTGCACAAAATGAGTGGCTGATCCCATTTCTCGAACGAGGACGGACTGAGTATCATTCTCGCTTGAGTCACTCACTGACTATGGTCATGGTCACAGGATGAGCATAGCGTGAAATTACGTGAAATAGGGGTAAATCGGCCGAATTGCATAGTGATGATGCAATTTCAGAGAGAAGGAGGAGACTCAAGCTGAACCGTGGCAGCGCGAGTCGTCCGGAGGCGTTGCCTAGGAATGGATCGGATTCCGAAAAAGGTCAGTTGACGATCCTCTTACCGTACTATAGCAGACAATTAGACTGCGTTTAGTTGTCAGCATTCCAAGAAAGGTTATCGATTGATGGGCTAGAATTGTGCCCTGTGTTGATTATCGATTGATCTGGTTGAGTAGCTGGGTACTGTATTTCGTCATCGATTGATTGCCTCTTTCAGGCTGTTTCGTCCAGTCTCCCCGAGAGGGACGGGTCGAGCAGAGGCGACTGCACTTTGGAGGATACGATCGGGCATGGGAACCACAAGAAGGATCGACCCAGAGAGAAAGAGAGAAGAGACGAGAGGAGGAATCACGGTACGATAGTTGTATCGATTGATCTCACTCAGATACTGTAGTCAAGAGCGAGAGTGTGCGTTCATACGAGAGCGTTCTGAACAATATTCTGGCCGTTTGAAACTATTCGGAATTGACTTAGAAAGGAAGGGCATTTAAAGGAGAGACAGGGGAGAGAATGTAGAAAAGGGGTCCCTTTTCACATTCTTTTGCCTCTGATTCCTTTCTGGAGGATTTGGTGAGGGATGGTGTGGAACCGGGTTAAATTGTGTCGATCGATATAATTACATAGTGATGACGTAATTTCAGTGAAATGGAGTGCACTGGATGTTGAGGGACGCCAGTGGCACGGAGGCAGAGCCTATGGAAGGAGATCGGACCCCAAAGAAGGTTAGTTGACAATTCACCCCGAATACCGTTGGATTAGCTGATGATTCACCTGTCCCCTGTTTGCCTTGCGAAAAGTAGAGTCCCTCTCTCTGTCTAACTCTCTCGTTTCACGCACTCTCTTACTAATGTATACTGTGCTAGTTTTCGGTTGTTGATTCCAAGAGAGGTTACTGTAGTTCTATTCGTATATCGATTGATTTCCCATTCAGACAGTTCGCCCAGACTCCCCGAGGCGAGACGGGTCGTAGCAGTGGAAACTGTTCTTCGAGGGAGGATCGATCAGGCACGGGGGGCACATTGACCCGGAGAGAAGGACAAGGGGGAACACATCTACCCCGGATAGAAGGCGAAGGAGAGAGAGAGGAGTGGAAAAATCAAGGTACTGTAGTTGTATCGATTGATCTCACTAGGGGTCCGAAAAAAGTAGGTCTCGGTCCCGGCCAAATTCACTATCACAGGTCGAAAGAGACCCCTCAGAGGATCTCAGAACAGTTTCCAAAAGTTCCCATATTTGCTTCCTGAGTACCGAAAATTCATCATGATAATGTATTGGAAATTTGCACGCGCGTCGATGGGGAATACTCTTCGAGATTCTCATCCCAAAGAACGAAGCATCCGTAGCTTAGTGGGTAGCGCGTCTGACTGACGATTTTTGGGCGGTGGTTCGGCTCCCACCCTCTGCATTTTCTTTTGCCGTTTTTATTGCTCATTTAGAAACTCTTTATTTGGCAAAATTTGATCAATGGAGATCTCGGAGAAAATAGTAATTTTGAGTGGGACTTCTCATTTTCTGCTCATCTGCCCCCGTTGTGAGTAGTCACTCAAATACCGTGAATGCCGTGTAGGCTGACATTGCATATTGATGATGTAATAGATTGCAGATCCGAAGGCGAGCACTCGAGCAGAGTAGCAGTGGAGGCGCAGCCTCAGGAAGGATTTGAATCCAGACAGAAATGGTTAGTTGACGATTCCCGGCTTACTGTAGTACGGTAAACGCGCCCACTACAACCACATTGCAAAATGCCAACTGCGTCTCTCGTTGTCTGATTCTCTCGTTTTGACGCGCTCTCTAACTGCGTATTTCTCTCTCTAATTGTAAGCAGCGACAGTGCACGCAGACTATAGTCTGCCTGGATATTGATTGATTCCTGGGAGTTGCTGTAATTTGCCTCAATTATCGATTGATCCCTTCCTTTGTTCAGTTGGATCGAAATGGGACGTAATTACCCAGAGGAGGGCGTACTCCTAGGAAGCAGCGCGCACGTGGATTCACCCGCCCGTGGAACAAGATAAAGCAAGGGTAGACAGCAATCAGGTCAGTTCGACATCTACAGTAATCCGATTGATTGGTGAAGATTGATTGATGGTGATTGATTGATCGTACCCCGCACTTCACGGAGAGCTACTGTATCGTTGGCAGAAACCGCTACAGCAAAATTTAGGGTGTTGGGTAGTGATGATGTCATCGGCGTGGATTGTGTGATATCACGTGATTCATGACCTGCTGAAAGGGATCAGAGTGAGAGAGTCTATCTGGCTTGCACACGCACTTTCTCGCTCCTTTTTGTAGGGTTGCCCGACTGGTAGAGTTATATAATATCGATGAGATCTACTGAGAGAGAGAGAGAAAGGAGAACAGATACGGTAGTAGGGGGATCATATGACAATGTCAGCAAGTGAAAATACAATGCTTGAATTGCGCTTTCCAGGTCAGAGACGTGAGATGCGAACGACTACGATGCTCAAGATTATCGATCGATTGATCGACAGAAGTTTTCTACTCCCAGCAGGACTATCTGTCTGGAAGAGGAGAGAAGAGGAGAGCAAGCAGAGTCAGTGAGACTGGTAATAGGAATGCTCATGATTGTAAATCTCCAGAAAGAGGTATAGAGTTAGGGAGTCCGAGAGATACTCTCACTGTCACTGACTCTTTTGCTCCTGACCTCTTTCTGGAGGATGGGAACGATGCTACGGTAGCTTATCGAAATTTCTTTTGCCTTTATTTTCATGGGTCTTTTTGAGTAGACGTTTATAGTTCCTCTCTCGATAGTCTTTGTCTTGTTTTCGAGACTTCTGTAAACAATTTTAACAAGTTCAATGACGAAAATTGAGATTCGACTATTGCTCGCCCCTTATGAAATCGTGACTACAGTAGTTAATTTCTTGTAATAGAATCGATTGCAGATGATCTACTCGTTTATCGAGACGAAATGGCACGGATAACGGTCTCGATCGATATATCGATTAGAAGTGATTACGAGTGCACTGCGAAAATGAAGAGACACCGGAGAGTGTGTGTAACGGTCAGTTTGATCTGCAAAAAATACAACTAGATGCCATTGAGTCTAAACATGGTTCCAAACCTCGAAAATGGGGTCAGTGAGGAGAGGTTGCGTAAAAGTAAGGGTTACAGTCCCACTGTACTTCGCCCTGGCCCTTATCTGGAGGTTTAATGGGATTTGGAATGAATTGTTTACTTATTTTTCGTTGGTAAATCCATTTCTCGATGAGGAAGATTAACAACGAAACAAAGAACTGTTCCGGAACGAAGTCGAAACGCTTTGTTCTTTTTCGTTTCGACTTTTTTAGTGGTCATCTCTAGTGTAGATAACATTTGAGTTGTAGCTGACAAAACTAAGATTGCTAAAATGTGTATTTAGTGCGCATTTCCAGGAGGGAGACTGTGAGCGAACAATGGACGGCTACAGTACTCCGATCGATCGATCGATTGATTGATTGATCTACATCGACTACAGGGGACACTCACACCGAATGAAAGTGATTAGAGGACAGCGCAATCAAGTGATACAGGTACGAATTAAGTGCGATTTAGATAGAAATAATGACTAAAGTCAAAAGTAGAGAAATACACAAATCAGTGAGATATTTTTTGTATTTTTTTTGTCGAAAGTCGGATAAATTTAACGGAAATGGTAATCGTTGCCGCGTTGCTTTGCCGAATATACGCGATTACGTAATAGATTGTTATTAGGTAGTCATAACGTCATAAATGGCTAATTATATTAGCTGGTGATGACGTAATCGATGGATATTTCTTAGTCATGACGTCATAGATCACATAAGTTATTGATGGCGTCATCGATTACGTGTACGATGTGGCAACTACTTGATATTTTAGATGTCTTGATGGATGAAGCTGCAAGCTGAGGAGTCACACTCGGTACAGGAAGAGAGAACGGTACCAGTTGAGGATACGGTACCCGAGGATCAAGACGAGAGTACGGTACCAGAGGAACCAGAGGAGGGCCCGGAATTGGTCTCCCGTGGCGCCTCCCACAATCAAGAGGATACGCATACCCACTCGATAAGAGAAGGGAAGGAGTTGTGATCTACCCGAGAAGAGGAGAATCACGCACACGTTCAAGCGTAATTCAACTACCGTGCCTCAAGCAGGATAACTACTGTACCTGGCAAAGGACCATGGTTACCGTACTCGGAACAGGACGAATACCGTAACCCCATCAGGACGATTACCGTACACAAGAAGTGATACGGCCAAGATTTGGAGGGACCTTCTTCCCTTACGACGTCGACTCAACCCGAGCAAGGAGAATAAGCAAAGGTAAGAAGATCAAAGATTAGACCAAAGATTAGTTTATCGAGTAAATTTGCTCTTTTGCACATTTGGATCTGTAACTAACTGAAGGGCAAAAATCACCGGGGGCCGATCTGAATTTGGACCATATGGGCTTGTCCCGAGGCATGTCCATACCAATTTTCAAAAGTTCCCCCATTGACCTTCTAAGTGTAAGACCTTCAAATGATCATCAAAGTTTGCGTGCTTTCGCCGTTGCGGCGCTCCATGCGGTAGTCACCGAGAAGGAACTCTCTCACCACAACTGGCCGTGTAGTGTAGTGGGTAGGGGACCACGCTTATAATCGTAATGTCGTTGGTTCAACCCCCGCTCTTTGCAAAACGTTTGCAACATTTTTTTCTAATGACAACAATATCTTTTATCTGCTATATTTTCACTTTATCTTTGACTTCGCTGCCTGCAACTATTTAGCTGGTAAATAATGTAGTGTGCGGAGGCTGGCGTACTGCGCATCCAGGATCAAGATCAATTTTTGATAGACGACGAATCGGATGATAATGACTCGATTCATGTCACATTTCGAATTCCTTTTGCTGAACCATTTACTTTGTGCAGAACTGAAGATAAAAGATGATGTGGTGATTGGAAAAAAAATGTTGCAAAAAGTTTTGCAAAGAGCGGGGGTTGAGCCAGCGAGGTGCCGATTATAAGTGCGGGCACTACCGATGGGAGTGTTCCTTCTCAGTGACTATCGCATGGAGCGCCGCAACGGCGAAACTTTGAAGCTGATTTTAGGGTCTTCAAAGGTCAATCGGGGAACTTCTGAAAATTGGTATGAACATGCCTCGGGAGTACCTACATGCTCATATGGTCCAAATTCACCTACATGCTCATATGGTCCAAATTCACCTACATGCTCATATGGTCCAAATTCACCTACATGCTCATATGGTCCAAATTCAAATCGGTCTCCGTTGACTTTTGACATTCCCTATTGAGAATGAAATTGGAAAAAAATGCAATAGGGTTTATTATTGCCGCTCTCCAGAAAGGGGTGAGGAGCGAGATTAGGTGGGTAAGTGTGAGAGGTACACGGTCGATTTCACTCTTTCTGGAGATCTGATCGGACTATGCAATTACGTGATTACTTACCATTGCAGATGGAATCGAAATGAAATGTGGAGAGGAAATGAATGAGAGGAAGAGGAAGAGTGGCGTCAAGTCTACCGACGATCTCTACAAGAGGTACAATTATTGCATAGTGATGATGAAATAGATTAATGATTATGTAGTGAGGAGGAAACGGCTAGATTCCCTGTGTTAGAAGGAGATTGCGAATCGAAATGCCCGGTATCACCTCATTGGCATTATTGATCGGGTTAAGATGTAAATTGTGCTTGACTTGCTTCCAACAGTGCGAAATGTGATTCTAGTCTCACATTGCGCTCTCTACATCCAACTGAGTAACGAAAGTCTTCCAGATCGTAGATCAATCGATTCTATCGATCGATCAAATTCGACTGCAGCCGAACCACGGCATGCAGTATACGGCACCAGCGCGCTGTTCACCGAAACAGGTAATCACTTTCGCCATCCTTATGCAAATTGTGGTGAAAGATTGGGACGTGCTAAACACAGTAAACTATGTGTGAGAAAAAGGTAAACGAGCGAACTATGGGGTCGATGAGAGAGTTTTTCTGTGCGTGAGTGAGAATAGCGGGCACATTACTCCTAACATACAGACAGGGGTCAGGGCGAGAGAGTGCCTCTCGATTTCTCACTCTCTGGGCCCTTCAGTAATGCTGACAGGGCTATGGAATGCTGTGGGGGGGAGGAATTGAATATGAATGACTCTGAATATCCATAAAAGGGACATGGTGTATTGGAAGGGGGTTGCTTTCTTTCTTGTTCCTATGATAGATGTTGGGTCTGGCCTTGGACTGGTTTGAATTGGTTCTTTTCAGTAGCCTGATGAGATCTTCGCGACTTAGTCGGGAGGATACGAAGGAGTGCACGACATCCATTCCAGGCACGAGGTGAGCATATGACGTCATACTTATCATAAAATCGATAGTTGCGCTTCCGATATACAGTATGCTGATCGACTGTTCCATGTCCACTTATCGATTGCAGAGTGCCCGTATTGCTCATAGCGAGCTACGGAAGGGAATGACGATTGACGCGCCGCGTCACCACGATTTATGGGGACAAGGCGCACCCAAACAGCTGGCGACGGACCTGGCCAGGTATTATATTGATTCTTTTATTCGAACGAGTAAGCATACAAACAGCCTGCTAATCATAGAAATGCCCAAATGTTTCGATGCATTTACACATCGCACTGACTGATTGGATTCTTGTTCTTGATCGCAATGCATTCGTACGATACTCTCACAATCATTACGCAATCATACTGTATACGATTACGGTATCGTTTCCTATTGTAGTGGGCGTGTGTGCGTGCGGTCACGAATCTGACCAGCCGATCCGATGATACAGTAATCCGATGTGTAGCCATGCCTTTATTGCAGAGGCCGATCGCCCCGAGGAGACCACCTCCTCATCCGTCGCAAGCGTATGAATTAGAGGTGAGCGGAACGATTTATTCCATCATGCCTTTCATTCCTATCAAAGTTCACGTAGTGAAGGGTATATAGATTACACGCTTAAGAGGTGCTAAAACATAACGTATGATGATAATTTCGATAGAACAACAGGTGGTAGGCTATTTTTTGTTGCCATTTATTAGACCAAAAATCAATGGTAGACCTCTTTTTCCAACTCAAAAACACAAGATAGGAGAGTTTGGACCGTCAGTTGTCGGTACTTTTTGATCTGTAAATGGGATCGTATGTGTGCTGGGGTCTGTTCTTCTTGAATTTTTTTTACTTCAGTAACCTTAGTAGATACGGCGGTGACGAAAACCTCATTACCACTTATTGTTTTGTAGATGCGCCGATCTGTGGACTGGTTAAACAACCAGAATGGACCACACCGAGACGAATACTGGCACGATGAGGTGAGTAGTATTGCATAGTGATGATGAAATTGACTCTTGTTGCATAGTGCTGATGAAATCGTCCATTAGTTTTGGCATTTGGAGTTTGCTTCACAAGACAACTGTTGGTGAAAGTGGATTACAGTGGATTTTTTAAATGACAATCCCAAGTCTCTTCGTTTCTCGCACTTTCTCGTTAGCCGAGCGCTGAAAACAGTGTGTGGAGAGAAGAGACCCGCACTCGTTTCCGATACAGGAAGGGATTAGGAGCGAGAGACTGTGCGAAACTGAGAGAGTAATCGGTGTGAATTGAGTAATTATGATGAAATTGCAGGTCATTGACCCATCAATCAATCGATCAACCCATGGGCGGCTGCACTCGAGAGAAGGCGGGGCAGTCGCAGTGTGCGAGCGAGAGGAGCAGGTAATTATCGCGTCATCGCTAGGCAATAGTTAAACTTTTGTCATCACTGTGCAATCGTGTCTTTCGTTTCTCCTGATTAACGCCTGATTGTGAGAAAGGCACATTAGAAACTGGTCAGGAAGGGGTAAGGAGCGGGATAGTATGCGAAATTGAACTCTTTTTCACACTTTCTCTAGTCCGTTACCCATTTTTGGATATTTGACTGGGCGATTGCATGATGCAATTTAATAATTGCACCGTAATCATCGATCGATAAGATGCTATCCGAAAGTATGATTACAGTACACCTTGCAAGTACAGTATCCTTACAGAGTCTCGACTCGCCGATCAGCGCTCAATCTGGTCGGAAGATCGCAGAAGCATCAGCAAAAGGTGAGAAGATTTTTTTGAAAGTTTTGTGAAAGTCGTGGATTTTTTAGAAGTTTTTTTGGAGAGTTGGTATGGACACAATGGAATTATGTGCGGCGGTTAAAATAATTGATAACGTCAAACTCGTTATTGGGGGAGTACGGTAGCGTCACGTCAATCCAGTGATGGATTATATCTTACATTTAGTGGGAAATGGACGGAAGTACCATCGAAAACTGACTAGAAATGCTTGGCTCCAGAGTGTTCTTGGCGTGATGAGTGTCAGTGCGAGTTTGGTCATCTTATCGATCGATTTCTTTTCAGGCATCTTATCGATCGATAATGTGGTCTCCCGTCGTTTCAACGGAGCCGTCAAGATGGATCGATCGATAATTGAGGTACCGTACCATGGATCGCACTCATCGTGTTTGAGTGAACGGTGTAGCCGGAAGTGGACTGTATACGATGATAGGACGTTTTGGTACTGCCATCTTGGAACCTGAAAATATAAAGTTTCTAAAAATTCTGAAACGTACCCCAAACAATTCCTGGAAAAAATATGTGGACGGTTCCTAAACAACAGTTCCGAAACATCCTGTCACCATGTATACGGGTGGTAGGGATGCAGGTTCGGCATTGAACATACTCACTGGCAGTCGTTTGGCTCATATTTTCTTCTTCGCACGGAATAGAAAACGTAATGGGAATACCGAACCTACAGCTCTGGGCTTGTTACGACATTCTCTCGCTTTATTACAAACCTCCAGAAAGGAGTCGCGAGATAAAAGGAGAGACCCTCTCAATTTTACCCGCTCTCTCATTCGCAACCCCTTTCTGGGAAAGTTTGTCTTCTCCCCAATGGTTTCTCATGTGGGGGCATCAAACGTGCCTGTGGTTTCCAAATAGTGGTTTTTTTCCCGAACGGGGCCGCAATTTCTCCCATTCATGGGTCACATGGGACACCATTGCGTTGAAAAACAAAACAATAGAGTGTGATGCCACGGTCTCTTCATTTCGCACACTCTCTTCACCGATCTGCGGATGAGAGAGTGTGCGAAATGAAGAGACGATGGTCTCGCATTTCGCACTCTACTGTCGAGTGTGCAATTTTTGTCGTTTTTCAGTGCGATTGCCCCACGGTGGAGGCAGGTTTTGTTCGCATGCCTTTTGCGATGCTGACCCAGTAGACCAAGAAGTCTAGTACGCCGGTTAAGGACGCTAATAGGACACGTCACAATAATAATAATAATAATAATAATAATAATAAATAAATAAAAACCACGTCCCCCGGCCGAAGCATCATACTGGAAGCGCAAGGTGAGTATGATAATGGAAGGAGCTCTATAGATAGGGAGAGAGTGACTGTAGAATAATCGTTCGTTATTAGGGTGGAAACCATGTGAGATCTTTCGATGAGAGTAATTTAGCCGTGCCACTATTAGGGGGAACTGATAGATTTGTTAAACTATAATTTAGTTGTAGATATTTGAAATTTATTGCTATATTTGCAGATATCCCAAGGGAATCGAGCGATTTGACGCGGTGCAATGCTGCTGATGAGCGGGATCTCGAAGCGAAAGTGAGTATACGGTAGACTGGGAGACAAATTACGGTAGATAGGGGGTCAGAAGTGAGAGGGTGTGGTAAAATACCCACTCTCTCTCTCTCTCTTCTCTTCGGGTTTCTCTGAGTAGTGAAATGATTCGATTGTGGCGTCGCTTTCTGGGATTACGGTAGCGGTGATTGGAATTTCGTTATTTAGTGATGAGAGAGGTTACGGTAGCTAAATCTGGGTAATGCAAGGTGTCTTGCAGAGTCAGAAGCTGATTCGAGACCCGCGGCCCGTCCATCGATTAGCCCCCGGTAGTAAAATATATTTATAAGAAAAAGAAAAAGAAAAAGAAAAAGAAAAAGAAAAAAAGAAGCGTGTCCATAACTACCGGGAAGATTCCCTAATCGATGGACCAGGGCCAGGGGTGAGGAAAGAGGACGAAGAGGATGGAACGAATGAGGTGGATGGAACAAGTTACGATCGATAGAGCAGATGGATACGGTACCCTACAGAATACGGTACTTTCCTCCTCGTCCCACAAGGAATACGGTAATTTCCTCTGTACTACGCAGTCTGCTCCCCGACTGTGATAGTCCCGCCCGAAGCAAAAACTTCATATTGTTCTTGCGTGACCCGACTCCGCCGAAAGGTGATTCGATCGATATCGGACCACCTTTCATCACGTACAGTATCCCAGGGAAAGTGCAACCGGGATACGGCACTCGACTTCTTTATTCTTGTTTTTTTACGATCGATCTTTTCTAAAAAGATCGCATTTTAATCTCTTTATCAATTGGCGTTCTTTCGGGAAATAGCGCTACTTTATTCAAAGTTTTCGGATCTGACTAGAAATCAGTAATGAGTAAGATGAAAGAATCAGGTATTTTCTATTGCGCAATCAGGCGCAAATATCATATTACATGCTTATTTTAAATTATAAAAATTAAATATTTTTTACTTGATCAATTAAAAAAAAATTCAAATCAAATAATAATAATCAATAATTCAAATCCAATAATAATCTATAACTCAAAAAAATCAATACCGTGTCTGATCCCATTTTCTTTGCTTGTCGAGAATCTGAGTGATTTCTATGTCTGTCGTCTTTGCACTTGGATGTCAGAGTGTTATCTCTTGGTGTCTTGCCAGGCAGAGAACTTAGGAAGCACGGTAATATTTTGGAATCGCTTTTGGACGCTTTTCATGGAGAGGTGATTCGATTTTCTCGATTCACCTATCCAATCTCTCCCTCTCTCTCTATCTCTTTATCCTTCCCTCCTCTTCCGCCCCTTTTTCCTCTGCTCAGATTTATTTGTCTATCGTAATATCACCTCTCTCATTTTTGCAATTTGCCTACACACTCTGATAGATCTCAGTGTTTCCTCTCTAATTGAATAGTTTCATATCGCTCTTGAAACGTAACAGTCGTATGTTCTCCCCTCCCTTTCTACCTTTGAATCGTCACTTTCATCAGTTATCGATTGATTCATTTGTGTCTGGTGTACTGTAGCATTGTCTCCTTCTCATTAGAATTCTCCCTTTCTATCTATCGATTCTCACTTTCATCAGTTATCGATTGATTCATTAGTGTCTGGTGTACTGCATCCTTGTCTCTTCATTCCAATCCTCTCTGTCACTTCATGTGGCTTTCTTAGTATTTCTCTTATCTAAATACACTAGTTAGCTTACTAGTTCACTAGATCAGAGTAACTTATTCTCTCTTCTTTGCATTTCGATTTATATTTCGCTTGTAATTAGAGGGCGAAATGTGAGAGCACCTTCTCTTCATTTCACATATTCTCTTCACCGGTCGGTGGATGAGAGTGTTCAAAGAGAGTGTGTGAAATGAAGAGATCGTGGTCTCACATTTCACACTCTACTTGTAATCTTCGATTGTGTGACAAGTTCACGAACAAATAGTTCTCTTTAGACTTTGAAAAGTAACGATGCAACTAGTTTGTTTTTCCATGCACACTTCTCATTTCTCGCGCTCTTTCTGGCCAAATCGGCCTATTTCCCTATATTATATCTGCCGTTACTTTTCAAAGTCTGGTGTGCTGGAGACATCGGTCAATTGGGTTCTCGCATGAAATCAAAATCAAAATATCCGTGTTGTTCCGCCCTAGCGAGAGCTTATTTGACCTATGACTCGATGAGTAAATGAACTCCGTCGATCGATCAAGTCAAGAATCGATCCAATGGAGTCACTTTGATCGCCGTCAAAAGAGAAAGAGAGGGAGAGAGGAACGCCGCCGTCTCTCATTACTGTCGACACTCACAATGGAGCAGCCAAATGAGGTACGAATATCATGATTCCATTCCTCCAAAAGGGACTCTCTATCTCCCCATCTCTCATAGTTGTCCCCTTTCTGGAGTTTATCCTAGGGGTATGATGTCGTCCATCTCTATTAGTTCTTTCCCTTCTCATAATCAATGCATCCAATTACAGACTTTTTCGAATCGGTCTTTCCCCTCTTCTCTATTGGCTGCTTGTCGACGACTCGCGAGTTGCTGAGACGAGTTGGTGAGCGATGGGAATACGGTAGCTCGGGCCATTGGGATACTGTAGGTGGACGGGAATACGGTAGCGAGGGCTAGGATACTGTAGGTGGGCGGGAATACGGTACCGAGGGCTGGGATACTGTATGTTGGTGGGGATACGGTAGATCGGGCTGGGATACTATATGTTTGTGGGGATACGGTAGAGGCTTCGTAGGATACGGTAGATGATTCAATCAATATTCCCAATCGATTTTCAGTGTATCGTGTGATCTCATCTCTGTGACTGTCTCAGCAACTCAGCCGTGTTCTGTGTCTATCCCTCGAAGGATTCGTAAGTGGGGCAGAGAAACTTATATAATGACTCTCTCTTGTGTCATTTCTGCCCGTATGCTGAAAATGGGCTATTTTGTTTGATCGTATCATTGTATAAGTGGGAGGCGAGGGATGCAGTTTCGGAATTGAGAATATTCACTAAAAGTGTCTCATTCTCTGATTATCTACAACGCATTCGGCTTTCTTGTTTAAAAGGCCGTAATAAGAGTGCCGTAACCGTATCTCAACTAGTTACTGTAGAAGTACGAATTTTTGATGGGATTACGGGAGAATTGCAATTGCAATCTGATCTATGGTCTTTAAGGGATATATTTGTCCATAATAATAATAATATTATTATTATTACTAGCGGGACGATCCGCTGTTCTCTTTTATTATATTTTTTCCACACAGCAGTCAAACCTCCAGAAAAGGGCAGGAGTGAGAAATCATGTTAACTTGGAAGATTTATCTTCCTTTTTTCGCATACTCGCTCTCTCTCCTGACCCATTTCTGTGAGTTGTGAAGTGTGTGTATTCGTTGAGTGGAGAGATGAGACACTCCTCCTCCTTCTCCTTCTCCTCTGACGTCACACACGCGGTCTGGCGACTCGGACGTTCTCTCGGATGGCTCTCTTCAACTAATACTTGGATTACACGATCTTGCACTTGTTTCCATTACGGTAGTTGGTCGTCGTCGATTAGATGGATCGATATTCGACGTCGGAGATGATCTACAGTCTACTCTCGTCTCATCACTTTTGCATGAATCGATAGTCGACGTCGGAGATGATCTACAGTCTACTCTCGTCTCATCACTTTTGCATGAATCGATAGTCGACGTCGGAGAAGATCTACAGTCTACTCTCGTCTCATCACTTTTGCATGAATCGATAGTCGACGTCGGAGATGATCTACAGTCTACTCTCGTTTCGTCACTTTTACATGAATCTTTTCTCTCTCGGTGGTCAGTCACGCGTCTGTATAGCTATCACATTTATCAAATGTTCCGAATATACCAAATTGGTAATGTGAACTTCCGTTCTTTACCACATAAGACTCTCTCACTTTTATATGCTCTCTCGCCTTTGGTGAACACAGGCGCGCGCATTTTATCGATTTGGTTATTCGGATCTGTTCATAGATGTGATGGCGCGCTTATTCCTCGTTGAGGGATCGGAAATGGTCTCGTTCATTTCTCACACTATCTCTCTATCGATCGGGTGCGGAATGGCGGGACTATCTCCTAATCCCTCAGCGACAATAAACGCACCAACTCTTTTTGTTTTTGCCCCAAGGGAATCCCAATCCGCCTCCCAATGGGGCAATCTTCAAAGGCGTCGCTGGGATCCCAATGGGAAATACGTTGGGATCCCATTGGGAGCATATTTCCTCCATTGCGATCTCAGCGACGCCTTTGAAGATTGCCCCATTGGGAGGCGGATTGGGATGTCATTAGGGCAAAAACAACCAGAATTGGTGCTGCGTTCCTTGTCGATGCACTTTGAGTGGTCATAAGTCTCCCCATGTCACACACTCACTCGATATGTTGATTCACGAGAGGGTGCACAAAATGGAGAGACTGACCCTCAACTTGTTTGGGAATGAGCCCAGCTTAACTCAAACAGCCAAGTCTCCAGCTTCCCATGATTATTGAGATATCTGTCCCATACAAAATCTCCAGAATTGGATCCGGAGTGGGAGAGTGTGTGAAAACGAGAGAGTATCTTTCTATTTCATACACTCTCTCGCTCCATTCCCCCTATTGTGAGGTTGACCTCTCACTCTATCGATTCTTCCATTTTCTCTCAATAAGGGACACTGTCACTTGATTGTGAGTAGGGAGAGGTGGAGACTTGGTTATCTGAGTAATTTCTTCAGTCTTTCCTTCTTTTCTTCCTTCTGGGTCATACAGTATCCCTACTGTAGATGGCTGCAAGTTTGGCTGCGGCCCAATTGGGCATTTAAAGAGCGAGAAGGAAAAAATGAAAAAAAAGAAGGAAGAAAAGAAGGAAAGAAAGAGGAGCGCGCGGAACAAAAAAAAAAGAAAGACCGAAAGATGAAAAGCTGGGGGTTCTCTGCATACTCTCAGCCAGGCAAGTTTAAAGCTGTGGGTTCTTGATCTTCACTGATTATGAGTTACTCCCAGCCAGGTAAGTTCAAACCCCCCTTATACCCCCCACTACCCCGGCCCCCACCCCCACCCCAAAAAGCTTGTAGACTGGCGATAACATTTCTCATTCCAGGCTCTACACTCGGGAGGGCCTTTCTCGCATGAGGGGAGGAGCGAGGCGCGCACTGCGCAGGTCCATTGTTTAATTGTTTGCACTTTAGTTACAAAATATTTGACGGGTTGTAAGCTTATTCATTTCCGGCTCTCCTCTCTCCTCTCTTCCCTTATCTTCTCTCTCTCTTCTCCCTTCTCTCCTCTCTTCTTTCTTCTCTCCTCTCTTCCTCTCTGGCGGCAACGAGTACCGCAAAGGAATGTGGTTTGAGACATTTATCCATTCTTATTCCAGCATATTTCGGGTTTGAATTGTGGTGAATTTCAGTTGGTCAAAGATGAGACGACGATCGCCGTCTTCCTGTCGGGACCAAAGGGCAATCGAGAGGCAGAGAGGAGAAATCAAAGATCAGGTCAGATGTCGGGTCGAGATGAGGCACTGTAGGTGGACTACTCTAGTGGGAAAGACTTGCTGGGTGACTGTCGATGCTTTCTATCTCTCTCTTTCTCTCTCTCTCTCTCTCTCCATCACCCCCCCCCCCTCCCCTGTACCGTACCCCGAGCATAGTTGTCTCATACTTTCGCCTACCGCACCCTACTCATCCCTATTCATTCTCCCTTTGGTTTGTTTACCATACTACGGTAATCCGGGAATCTCGACCTTTTATTAATCCGATCCCTTCCCCCAGGCCGTGCCTCTCTTCTTGACTGCGTCCATTCTTTCTAAATTACGTCACCATTATGCAATTCAATTGAAATCTGACAGTCTCCGTCTTTCATATCTTTTCTTCTCCTCCCCCATTCGGTTGATTATCACTTCTTTGATTCACTCTTGAATATCTCAACCTACTGACCACGCCTCCCATCTCTGTACTCCCCCCCCCTCCATCTTTCTCTCTCCATATACCTCCATGTCTCTTCCTTTGGTCTACCGTACCCTTATCAGACCCCATTAGTTAGCATATCCATATCGTGATCGCCCCTTCTTTTTGTCTAACGTATCCAGGTCATTGTCGATTCATTTGACCGTATTACAACCTTACTCCACTTCTCATTCTCGATATTTATTACAATTATTAGTACACAGTCTTCCTCCCAGTGTTTATTCTACCGTACCCCCCCCCCCCCACTCGAACTATAATAATGCATTCTATTTATAGCGATTTTATCCACATGAGTATCTTCTTAGTATGGAATCCACATATTAAAAATGTTCCGTCAACTGAAGGCCCAAAATCTCCTACCTTGTGTTTTCTAGAGCGGAAAAGTGGACTACCATTTATTAAGAAAAATAGCCTTCTACTTGGTTTTCAATCGCATTTATTGTCCTACCACGTCTTTTACTGCTTGCTTGGGATGCGTATCTAATCTGAATCTATATTTAGACCCATTTTCTTTCATTGATTCGCTTGTTTTTCACATTTCCCTCCATTGATTATTGATTCTTTCGGATTCCCCCCTCATCCACGGTTACTGCAAATGTAGAGTTTGGAAGTCGGGTAAATAATAGGATTGCCTCTCTTCATTTCACACACTCTCTACACCGGTCGATTGGTGAGAGACTGTGTGAAATGAGGAGTTCTGATACAGTTATTTACCCGAATTTCAAACTCCTAGAAAATTGGTGAAATTGACATGGAAATGGAAAATACTGTGCTCTCGCATATGGAAGATGGTCTAAAAATTAAACTCTTTACTAAATCTCTCACGGTATGTAACCATCGATAACACAGTGCGAGGGCAGAAAAGAGTGTATACTTGTGTGTGAACAAGAAAATGAAAATATTGAGTGTGTGTTTTTCTATAATTTCATTGTTTATTGTCCCCCCCCGCCCTCCACCGATAAACCGACATTAGAACATAACATTATTCGAATTAGTTTTAAAAATCACTTAGTAAAATTATTTATAGTTATTGTTCTTTCCATCATGTTATTGTATATTTATTATTGACCTACGAAGAAAACGTCTAGTTGTCTTCCCCTCTTATTTTATATCTACCGTTCCCAAATACTTCATACTTTTCCCCAAATATATACCGTTGCTAAATTCTTCATACTTTGGGATGGGATGATGCACCCATGATACTGTCAGTCCTTTACTTTATACCTTCATGACTTTTCCACATAATACTGTAATATGCTAATATATTAGCTTTGTAGAACAGTAACCGTTACCGTATCTTCCTATTTGATCAATACCCTCGTTAAGTACCGTAACCCTTTTGCACCTGATTGAGGTCGTCCTATATTCGAATATCCAGATAAGCCAGTAAATAGCAATCACGGACTACATTCATTCAATTCCATTCTGACTCTTTTCTCTTCCTCCTCCCATTTTGTTCACCCTTTCATAGCTCACTCACTATCCCCTATTTTCCCTTCTCCTCTATCCGTTTCACCCTTTTCTCAAATCCTCTTTTTCTCCAATTATTCAAAATGCCATATATATATTTTGTGGTATTGAATTGTCTTTCTATCTTATGGAGTTCTTTTGCTACGATAGGAGATAAATTCTACGGCTTCACGCAAACTATTTTCGACAGTCGCCCAGTAGCATTGGTAGAAGAGTATTGGAAAAAAAAGGAAAAAGTACTGTAGATTACCGTGATCTGAGAGAATATTTATCACACTTCTCATTCCGGTGCACGACTTGCCCAACGAAGATGAGATGAGAACAGGATCGGAGAGAGGATGACAAAGGTACGGTAGGGAATTACAACTACCGTAGTTTCAAGAGAATTACCGTACTCTTAGGACTACTACCGTAACCGCCTAGAAGACTACACACCACGCTAACCCAAGCTCACAGTGCACAATTTTGAAAACTGTTCACAACTGTGAACGAAATAGTTTCATTTGATTTACTCGAAACTTTGCCACTTCGGCCATTTTTGTTGTTGTTTTAGTTGTTTTATTTGTGTGTTTGCGAGCATTTAGGGGGAAAATGTGCTCTAATATTAGGTTTGACGTAATTGACTGATGTTTTAGGCCAGGCGGAACTCAGAAAAAGGCGTCTGCCCGGGGGATAGAGTGAGTACAGTGGATACGAAGGTACAGAAGAGCGAAACAGAGATGGAAAGAGGGTTGGCCCGAGGAAAGGGATAGGGAAGGGCTACCTTCCCTTTTCCCTGCCTCTTTCAACTCCCTTCCCGTCTCTATTTCACTTCTCGGTTTCTTCTCCCCTTCTACCGTAATCATTCTGTTCCACTGGACATACGGCTTTCTCTAAGGGCTGCCCGGTTTTCCCAAAAGTCCATTCCGTGAAAATATATATTGGAGCTAATTTTTTTCCGATATGCTGGCAAACACGCGAGCAAATCAATTAAAATAAGAGGAAAAGCAAATCACTTAAAATAAGGGGTTCGAGCAAATTGAATGTGAGCAATTACGTTCTGAGTTGTATACAGTTTTGACAAATGTGCATTGTGAATTCGGAGTAAGCTGAGATGGAGAGTTAGATGAAGAGGTACTGTATTCAGGCGAACCTATTGATCCTTGGTCTTTTCATCCGCATACAATATAAGGATTACCGGTGGATAGTTCATGGATGCTGTATCGGGGTGTAATAATATCGATTAATATTGAGGATGACGTAAATGTTGCCCCCTCCACAATTTCCTTCTCTATTGATTGGGACGAAGAGAAGAACTAACAAGGAGATAAGATACGAGTGAGTGAGACTATTTATCGAATAAGAGTAGTACGGTATCTGAGAAAAGTATTGTAAAAATGTAGTCATGTTGTGTAATAAGCCTATTTCAAAGAACAATGTCAGTCGGCATCCAATCGATCGCCATCTCAAGCGGAACGGGCAAAGGACGAGGTACGGTATTCGTTGCTTACCGATCGAAAACTGTAGTCATCATTTCTAATCTCACTAGGAAAATCGATTGAAATTGAGGACTCAACCAAGGCTGCTTCTTCAGCACGGCCCCCGGAGCTCCGACATAGGCCATTGAAAAATGTCGCAAAGGATCAGTAAGAATCTCAGGGTTTTCCCGCGATTTCAAAAACCTACAGTAAAACGTAGTCCCTGAATCACGTTCCCTGAATCGTGTTGAGTATTTTCGAATTGTCTCACAACGATTTGTGATTATCGAGATCACTTCGCGATTCGAGCCGTCAAAAAGTACACATTTTTTTCGGACCCGTGTGATTTTTCAAATGATGAAGCACGTTCCCTCCCTGATTGTCAATGAAATTTGAATTTCGAACGTCTTTCCGTTGTTTAGCGAGACGATTGAAATACAGTGTTTTACTGTTCCATTTTTTTTTGCCGCGACATTTCGGCTAGTCTAATGTCGGAGCTCCGGGGGCCGTGCTTCAGCTCAATCATTCTCTCTCTTCCTTTGGGGACGATCTTTAGTTAGTAAATCGATTTTTCGAATTACAGTAATCATCAGACCCAGATGCACCACTAATCGATGATTCCGTTCTCTTTCACGGTCTCAGCATTCAGCAGAGGCGTCCTCTTTTGTCTCCATTCAACCTAAAATGAGAATGATACGACGGAAGTACATTCACAGCAGGTGCAGCAACTATAGAAGCTGCAGCCGATTCGACCGTCCCCCAAACGTCTCTCAACAAGAATGCCAAGACTGCCATAACTTCACTACCCTCTACCTTCCTCGACGCCGATTGAACACCGATCGCAGTCCCACACTCTGACCCCGATGTTCCGGCATGGACCGATAGCCACACCAGCATGCCACACCCGAACCTGATTTCTTGGCTCCGGCACGGACCTCAGAAGGTGCCACACCCTGTACCTGATCCCCAGGCTCCAGCACGGATCATTGTTGTTACCACACCCCGCATCTGATCACCCGGCAATGGCACGGACAAGATGGTACACACCCCGAATCTGAACCATTGGCTCCGGCGCGAACCCATTTGGTACCTCACCTGAGCCCGATTCCCAGAAGGGACTTCACCACATCCCAACCTGATCCGGAGTACGGTAGTGAGGGGTGATGGCACGGTAGTTAGGGATAGGATACGGTAGACGAATATTGGGGCTATTCAGCGAGTGGGGAGGAGGTACAGTAGTCCATCAATCATTCATCGTGGATTGGCTGTTATTTCACTGTTGGCATTTTTTGTATCTTCTATGATATATAAGTGTAATTTCAGTATCGATTCTCGTCGTTTTCACGAAGACCAACTGGACAATCGATGCCGAAAGGAGAGATCAAAGATCAGCCGTTGGATCAATTCAGGTCGCCCTACTTTGTCCGGCCACCTTAGTCTAAGGGAAGAGGAAAAGAGAGAGAGAGAGCAGTCGAACTGCAGAGAGTGCAGCGAGCGAGAGATAGTGTGAGAGCATGGGCAAAAGAGAGAGTGTGTCTATGTCAATCGAGAGTGCGAGGATAGGAAGGAAGAGGTAGAGACCAAAGAGGAGAGGAGAGAAGAGACGAGAAAGCGTGAGAGTGCGTGTAAAAGAGAGAGGGTGTTTGTCCGGGGAACTTTTCGAGAGTCCGGCGAGCTCCAGAGTCTCACTTTCCCCTTTCTCTGCGCTCTCTGACATAGCAGTTGTCTCTCGTCCTCTCTCTAGCTCGCCCGACTTTTGGGAAAGGGTCTCAGACTGATCTGCCCTCCCCACTCTCCCTATTCCCCATGCTCTCTAGCTAGTCTGGCGAGATGTGAAGCGACCCCAATTGGTATGGCGACAGGTCGGATGCCGGGTAGAACTGGAATGCTGTACATTTTCTGCTACAATGATTATTGCATACTGGGTGACTGTCGTGGGGGGAGGTGTGACAATCCCGCAACGGCATTTCGGAAACGGGGCTTAACTCACTCGGGAATGACCCTAGGCCCTTGGAAGTGATACTACAGGAATCAGATCGATTTCTGATCTTATCACCTTCTAAGTTAAATTCCTTATCACTTATCTGATGAAAAGCGAGGATAGTAAGCCGAAGGTACGGTAGAGAGTGATGGTCAATACAATTACCGTAGACGGAAGATAATTACAGTAATCTCAGGTCTACTACCGTAACGGCTCCCAGAAGGTTGCGCACTATCGTGATCCAAGTTCACAGGGAAAAGGCGCCGAACAGCGCTCATGGGCGCCTTTTCCCAATTAGGGAAAGACACTCGTTGCCCGTTTCCCTTACATTCCTTGAGGCGCCAGAACATTGTGAAAGGCTATGGACATTTTTTGTTAGAGAGCTAAACATGGCGCGTTGTTGTTTCATCCTCACTAGATAGTCGGGTTATTTCAGTAGCCAGAACACACGGGGGCTCAAAGGCGGATAAAAAAGCGGTCCGCGAATAAGCTGCACTTACTACGGTATAATGCTTGATGTAGCCATCGCAATACGCAATTTTCATCGCAATACCGTAGTAAGCAATGGAAATTTACGCATTGCGCTCGTGACCATTATCTGTTCATTTCTCTTGTAGAGGATCTGAATTTTTGAGCCCCCGTTGAACACAAATCACAGCGGAAGCTATGCCCATTTTTTATTTAAGAGCAAAACACGTGCTTGGTACCCACTTGGTAATAGGTTTATTACAGTAGCCAGCACAACAGATTCTATTCCCATTTTTTCTTGAGAACCACACCGTGCTTTGTCGTTTCAGCATCGGGTCATTAAAGTTGCTTGATTACACAGCACAACTGAAGCTATGGCCTTTTCTGTTTGAGATCAATACATCGCGCTTTGTTGTTTCATCCTCACTAGTTAATCGCGTCATTTCAGTTAATCGGGATTGACGAGGACGCCGACTCCAGAATTCGACCAGACTCGAGTCGGTCGTGGTGCCTGTTGCAGCTGCTGCAGCTGCTGCACCGACCGCTCTGACCACGACAACGATGACGCCCGACAAGCGAAAGGGTACGGTAGCAATGTTATTTATTGATTATGAATGAGTATTCGGTAACTACTCAGACTATTGATGTTGCAGAGCAATGCACGACGCGACATGGGACTATGCTGACACTAAGATGGAAGGTGAAGGAAGATAATCACGGCAATTGGTCTACGATCCTCGGAGAGGTACGGTAGTCTCGACATTTTTTGAATAGTTAATTGTCGATTCGTTTTTGGGGAACACTGTATCTAAATTTCCTTTAGTTGCAATTTTTATTTGAGAGCTAAACACGGCGCTTTTTGGTTCCATCGTGAATTTGTAATCGCACCCTCTCAGTTGATGAAACACATAATCACAGGGAATCTTTTTTAGTACTTCATTTGAGATATGCACAAACAGGGCAATGTTGTTGTATGTCTGTAGCAATTATCATTCAGGACGAACCTTCTATTGGCTCTTCAATATGACCTCTTCTTTATCGATCGATAATTTGGCCTGTATTGTATCGAGAGGAGATTATTCAAGCTGGAAGTTGAGGTGAGAGAGTCAAGGGGAATCTGTATTCGAAAAATTAATGGGGGAATTTCTTTCCTCATTACTCTGCATTCGTCTGCTTTCAATTTCTGAAACACATAACACAGCGCGCTGCGCGCCAACACAGCTGCGCGCCAAATTTCGCATTGAAGGCCGACCGCACGGTCCCCTCGGAGGCGCTCAAAATGGAGGAGTGTTAGATTGTGATCGCTACAAACTACATCTGAGGCAAGAGTTATACGGTACCCCTGTAGACTGCGATTACGCTGACCTAGTCTCTTCCATCCAAAAAGCTGCTGACTCCTCAACTGTCCCCGCTATCGCTGTTCCCCGGTATTCCCCCCGAACAAATAGATTATTCGCTGAGAGATCTCAACTCAAGGCGACAGTGCAGGGAAGGGATAGGATTAGATGGGTGGCAATCAATAAGGCGCTCAGGGGCAGCATTCAACAGGATGCAATAGACCGAATGACTAGGATGGTAGAAAAGGCAGTGGCGGAGGGACGAAACTACAAAAAGGCCATGGGGAAGCAGAGTGTTGGGAGAGAGAGAATAGTAAAAATGCAAGGGAAAGGCGGAGTGGTAAGTACCCAAGCTGAGCTGGAAAAGGTATTCAGAGACTACTACAATGAATTATATCGAGGCGATAGTGGTAGGAATTACAGAGTGAAAGAGTCGGAGGATGAATTCATCCCCATCGGTAGAGACGAAATTGAGAGCGTGTTGAGTGGTTTCACATCGGGCAAATCACCCGGGGAAGATAAGGTAACGGGAGAAATGCTTAAACTGGGGTCCAATATTGTATCACCGTATCTAGCTTCCATCTTCAATAGAATTCTCATAGAGGGTATTATTCCAAGCGGATTCGGCGACAGTCGAACAATATTACTCCATAAAGGCGGGGATAAAACAACTCCCAAAAACTACCGTCCCATATCTCTCCTCCCGGTTATTCAAAAGACCCTCACTGCCGTTATCAACAATAGAATTGGTCGCTCACTCGATGATCACAGATCGCGAGAGCAACAGGGATTCCGCGCCGGGCACTCCACTGTAGATGGTATATATATTCTCAATACTCTCATCTCAAATTGCAGGGAATACAGGCGCCCTCTCTATCTCCTTTTCCTAGACGTTAGCAAGGCTTTTGACTCTGTCCTGTGTAGTTCCGTTTTATCTGCTCTGGAACATGACGGTGTGCATTCAACGTATACCCGATTCTTGCAGATACTCACAGTTCAGAGTAAAAGTTCCATAGTTGTCAATGGGAAAGCGGTGGAGGTTAACATCGGAAGGGGGGTGCGCCAAGGTGATGGATTAAGCCCGCGTCTTTTCGTCTCGGTGCTTGATACGGTATTCCGCAGGGTAAAATGGGACCGAAAGGGAGTATGTATTGACGGCGAATATCTCTCCCACATTCTCTATGCAGATGATTGTGTAATAATCTCCCATGACTCACGCCAAGTCCAAACTATGGTAAAGGAACTAGAACGGGAACTACTGAAGGTGGGATTGCAATTAAATGGCTCAAAAACTGTCGCTTTAACGACAAATCCAATGGGCAGGCCGGTCGTAGTGGGAGGTGAGGTAGTGCAAACGGTAGACAAGGTGGTATATCTGGGGCAAGAAGTCACTCTCGGTCCCAATAAGTTTGTGGGAGAAGTTCACAGGCGGGTTAGAAGCGCGAATTGGGCATTTGTGTTATTGTTTCTAATTTGTATCCGCGTTTTCCTTGTGAATTCGCATAAATATATAATATATATTTTACAAATACTCCGAATTCTTTCGGAAACGTGGGTCCCCCATGTCACTCAAAAAGCGCCTTTTCGACGGTGTAGTTCTACCCGCACTCTTGTATGGTTCCGAGACTTGGTACCTCTGTAAACGAGAAAAACAAATTCTTTCCGTCGCTCAGCGCAAACTAGAACGCAAAATGATTGGAATTACCGTATTTGATCACGTCACAAATGAGCGGATCCGTGACATCACTAAATTGAAGGATGTAGTTAGAGAGGCGGAAAGACGGAAATGGATATGGGTAGAAAGAATCTCGAATCAAAGCCATTATCGGTGGAATCGGAAGATGCTCGATTGGACCCCAAGAGGGAAGAGGAAGCGAGGCCGACCGGCAAAGAGATGGAGAGATGATTTCGTCAACGCTGCTGGACCACAATTCGTGCAACTCGCAAGAAACGATCGCAAGCAATGGAGATCTCTCATGGCAACCCAGCTTTAACACCCAAAACCAGCTGATAAAGTTGTTTAAAAAAAAAAAATAACACAGCGGAAGCCATGCCCATTTTTTTATTCCATTGCAGAAACACTGCGCATTGTTGTTTCATGCTCACTAGACAGCCTGGTTATTATAGTAGCCAGATCACATAGCACAGCGGAAGCCATGCCCATTTTTTTATTTGAGACCAAAAAGGCGCATTGTTGTTTCACCCTCACTAGGTTATCGTGTTATTTCAGTAGCCAGATCACATAGCACAGCGGCAGCTATGCCCTATTTTTTATTTGGGACCAAAAAGGCGCATTGTTGTTTCACCCTCACTAGGTTATCGTGTTATTTCAGTAGCCAGATCACATAGCACAGCGGCAGCTATGCCCAATTTTTTTATTTGGGACCAAAAAGGCGCATTGTTGTTTCACCCTCACTAGGTTATCGTGTTATTTCAGTAGCCAGATCACATAGCACAGCGGCAGCTATGCCCAATTTTTTTTTTGGGACCAAAAAGGCGCATTGTTGTTTCACCCTCACTAGGTTATCGTGTTTTTTTCAGTAGCCAGATCACATAGCACAGCCGCAGCTATGCCCAATTTTTATTTGAGAGCTAAACACGGCGCTTTTTGGTTCCATCGTGAATTTGTAATCGCACCCTCTCAGTTGATGAAACACATAATCACAGGGAATCTTTTTTAGTACTTCATTTGAGATATGCACAAACAGGTCAATGTTGTTGTATGTCTGTAGCAATTATCATTCAGGACGAACCTTCTATTGGCTCTTCAATATGACCTCTTCTTTATCGATCGATAATTTGGCCTGTATTGTATCGAGAGGAGATTATTCAAGCTGGAAGTTGAGGTGAGAGAGTCAAGGGGAATCTGTATTCGAAAAATCAATGGAGGAATTTCTTTCCTCATTACTCTGCATTCGTCTGCTTTCAATTTCTGAAACACATAACACAGCGGAAGCCATGCCCATTTTTTTATTCCATTGCAAAAACACGGCGCATTGTTGTTTCATGCTCACTAGACAGTCTGGTTATTATAGTAGCCAGATCACATAGCACAGCGGAAGCCATGCCCATTTTTTTATTTGAGATCAAAAAGGCGCTTTGTCGTTTCACCTTCACTAGTTAATCGTATTATTACAGTAGCCAGGTCACATAGCACAGCGGAAGCTATTCCCATTTTTTTATTTGAGATCAAAAAGGCGCTTTGTCGTTTCACCTTCACTAGTTAATCGTATTATTACAGTAGCCAGGTCACATAGCACAGCCGCAGCTATGCCCAATTTTTTATTTGAGACCAAAAAGGCGCATTGTTGTTTCACCCTCACTAGGTTATCGTATTATTACAGTAGCCAGGTCACATAGCACAGCGGCAGCTATGCCCAATTTTTTATTTGAGACCAAAAAGGCGCATTGTTGTTTCACACTAGTTAATCGTATTATTACAGTAGCCAGGTCACATAGCACAGCCGCAGCTATGCCCAATTTTTTATTTGAGACCAAAAAGGCGCATTGTTGTTTCACACTAGTTAATCGTATTATTACAGTAGCCAGGTCACATAGCACAGCGGAAGCCATGCCCATTATTTTATTTGAGATCAAAAAGGCGCTTTGTCGTTTCACCTTCACTAGTTAATCGTATTATTACAGTAGCCAGGTCACATAGCACAGCCGCAGCTATGCCCAATTTTTTATTTGAGACCAAAAAGGCGCATTGTTGTTTCACACTAGTTAATCGTATTATTACAGTAGCCCGGTCACATAGCACAGCGGAAGCCATGCCCATTTTTTTATTTGAGACCAAAAAGGCGCATTGTTGTTTCACACTAGTTAATCGTATTATTACAGTAGCCCGGTCACATAGCACAGCGGAAGCCATGCCCATTTTTTTATTTGAGATCAAAAAGGCGCTTTGTCGTTTCACCTTCACTAGTTAATCGTATTATTACAGTAGCCAGGTCACATAGCACAGCCGCAGCTATGCCCAATTTTTTATTTGAGACCAAAAAGGCGCATTGTTGTTTCACCCTCACTAGGTTATCGTATTATTACAGTAGCCAGGTCACATAGCACAGCCGCAGCTATGCCCAATTTTTTATTTGAGACCAAAAAGGCGCATTGTTGTTTCACACTAGTTAATCGTATTATTACAGTAGCCCGGTCACATAGCACAGCGGAAGCCATGCCCATTTTTTTATTTGAGATCAAAAAGGCGCTTTGTTGTTTCACCTTCTCTAGTTAATCGTATTATTACAGTAGCCAGGTCACATAGCACAGCGGAAGCTATTCCCATTTTTTTATTTGAGATCAAAAAGGCGCTTTGTCGTTTCACCTTCACTAGTTAATCGTATTATTACAGTAGCCAGGTCACATAGCACAGCCGCAGCTATGCCCAATTTTTTATTTGAGACCAAAAAGGCGCATTGTTGTTTCACCCTCACTATGTTATCGTATTATTACAGTAGCCAGGTCACATAGCACAGCGGCAGCTATGCCCTATTTTTTATTTGGGACCAAAAAGGCGCATTGTTGTTTCACCCTCACTAGGTTATCGTGTTATTTCAGTAGCCAGATCACATAGCACAGCCGCAGCTATGCCCAATTTTTTATTTGAGACCAAAAAGGCGCATTGTTGTTTCACACTAGTTAATCGTATTATTACAGTAGCCAGGTCACATAGCACAGCGGAAGCCATGCCCATTATTTTATTTGAGATCAAAAAGGCGCTTTGTCGTTTCACCTTCACTAGTTAATCGTATTATTACAGTAGCCAGGTCACATAGCACAGCGGAAGCTATTCCCATTTTTTTATTTGAGATCAAAAAGGCGCTTTGTCGTTTCACCTTCACTAGTTAATCGTATTATTACAGTAGCCAGGTCACATAGCACAGCCGCAGCTATGCCCAATTTTTTATTTGAGACCAAAAAGGCGCATTGTTGTTTCACCCTCACTAGGTTATCGTATTATTACAGTAGCCAGGTCACATAGCACAGCGGCAGCTATGCCCAATTTTTTATTTGAGACCAAAAAGGCGCATTGTTGTTTCACACTAGTTAATCGTATTATTACAGTAGCCAGGTCACATAGCACAGCCGCAGCTATGCCCAATTTTTTATTTGAGACCAAAAAGGCGCATTGTTGTTTCACACTAGTTAATCGTATTATTACAGTAGCCAGGTCACATAGCACAGCGGAAGCCATGCCCATTATTTTATTTGAGATCAAAAAGGCGCTTTGTCGTTTCACCTTCACTAGTTAATCGTATTATTACAGTAGCCAGGTCACATAGCACAGCCGCAGCTATGCCCAATTTTTTATTTGAGACCAAAAAGGCGCATTGTTGTTTCACACTAGTTAATCGTATTATTACAGTAGCCCGGTCACATAGCACAGCGGAAGCCATGCCCATTTTTTTATTTGAGACCAAAAAGGCGCATTGTTGTTTCACACTAGTTAATCGTATTATTACAGTAGCCCGGTCACATAGCACAGCGGAAGCCATGCCCATTTTTTTATTTGAGATCAAAAAGGCGCTTTGTCGTTTCACCTTCACTAGTTAATCGTATTATTACAGTAGCCAGGTCACATAGCACAGCCGCAGCTATGCCCAATTTTTTATTTGAGACCAAAAAGGCGCATTGTTGTTTCACCCTCACTAGGTTATCGTATTATTACAGTAGCCAGGTCACATAGCACAGCCGCAGCTATGCCCAATTTTTTATTTGAGACCAAAAAGGCGCATTGTTGTTTCACACTAGTTAATCGTATTATTACAGTAGCCCGGTCACATAGCACAGCGGAAGCCATGCCCATTTTTTTATTTGAGATCAAAAAGGCGCTTTGTTGTTTCACCTTCTCTAGTTAATCGTATTATTTCAGTAGCCAGATCACATAGCACAGCGGCAGCTATGCCCAATTTTTTTATTTGGGACCAAAAAGGCGCATTGTTGTTTCACCCTCACTAGGTTATCGTGTTATTTCAGTAGCCAGATCACATAGCACAGCGGCAGCTATGCCCAATTTTTTTTTTGGGACCAAAAAGGCGCATTGTTGTTTCACCCTCACTAGGTTATCGTGTTTTTTTCAGTAGCCAGATCACATAGCACAGCCGCAGCTATGCCCAATTTTTATTTGAGAGCTAAACACGGCGCTTTTTGGTTCCATCGTGAATTTGTAATCGCACCCTCTCAGTTGATGAAACACATAATCACAGGGAATCTTTTTTAGTACTTCATTTGAGATATGCACAAACAGGTCAATGTTGTTGTATGTCTGTAGCAATTATCATTCAGGACGAACCTTCTATTGGCTCTTCAATATGACCTCTTCTTTATCGATCGATAATTTGGCCTGTATTGTATCGAGAGGAGATTATTCAAGCTGGAAGTTGAGGTGAGAGAGTCAAGGGGAATCTGTATTCGAAAAATCAATGGAGGAATTTCTTTCCTCATTACTCTGCATTCGTCTGCTTTCAATTTCTGAAACACATAACACAGCGGAAGCCATGCCCATTTTTTTATTCCATTGCAAAAACACGGCGCATTGTTGTTTCATGCTCACTAGACAGTCTGGTTATTATAGTAGCCAGATCACATAGCACAGCGGAAGCCATGCCCATTTTTTTATTTGAGATCAAAAAGGCGCTTTGTCGTTTCACCTTCACTAGTTAATCGTATTATTACAGTAGCCAGGTCACATAGCACAGCGGAAGCTATTCCCATTTTTTTATTTGAGATCAAAAAGGCGCTTTGTCGTTTCACCTTCACTAGTTAATCGTATTATTACAGTAGCCAGGTCACATAGCACAGCCGCAGCTATGCCCAATTTTTTATTTGAGACCAAAAAGGCGCATTGTTGTTTCACCCTCACTAGGTTATCGTATTATTACAGTAGCCAGGTCACATAGCACAGCGGCAGCTATGCCCAATTTTTTATTTGAGACCAAAAAGGCGCATTGTTGTTTCACACTAGTTAATCGTATTATTACAGTAGCCAGGTCACATAGCACAGCCGCAGCTATGCCCAATTTTTTATTTGAGACCAAAAAGGCGCATTGTTGTTTCACACTAGTTAATCGTATTATTACAGTAGCCAGGTCACATAGCACAGCGGAAGCCATGCCCATTATTTTATTTGAGATCAAAAAGGCGCTTTGTCGTTTCACCTTCACTAGTTAATCGTATTATTACAGTAGCCAGGTCACATAGCACAGCCGCAGCTATGCCCAATTTTTTATTTGAGACCAAAAAGGCGCATTGTTGTTTCACACTAGTTAATCGTATTATTACAGTAGCCCGGTCACATAGCACAGCGGAAGCCATGCCCATTTTTTTATTTGAGACCAAAAAGGCGCATTGTTGTTTCACACTAGTTAATCGTATTATTACAGTAGCCCGGTCACATAGCACAGCGGAAGCCATGCCCATTTTTTTATTTGAGATCAAAAAGGCGCTTTGTCGTTTCACCTTCACTAGTTAATCGTATTATTACAGTAGCCAGGTCACATAGCACAGCCGCAGCTATGCCCAATTTTTTATTTGAGACCAAAAAGGCGCATTGTTGTTTCACCCTCACTAGGTTATCGTATTATTACAGTAGCCAGGTCACATAGCACAGCCGCAGCTATGCCCAATTTTTTATTTGAGACCAAAAAGGCGCATTGTTGTTTCACACTAGTTAATCGTATTATTACAGTAGCCCGGTCACATAGCACAGCGGAAGCCATGCCCATTTTTTTATTTGAGATCAAAAAGGCGCTTTGTTGTTTCACCTTCTCTAGTTAATCGTATTATTACAGTAGCCAGGTCACATAGCACAGCGGAAGCTATTCCCATTTTTTTATTTGAGATCAAAAAGGCGCTTTGTCGTTTCACCTTCACTAGTTAATCGTATTATTACAGTAGCCAGGTCACATAGCACAGCCGCAGCTATGCCCAATTTTTTATTTGAGACCAAAAAGGCGCATTGTTGTTTCACCCTCACTATGTTATCGTATTATTACAGTAGCCAGGTCACATAGCACAGCGGCAGCTATGCCCTATTTTTTATTTGGGACCAAAAAGGCGCATTGTTGTTTCACCCTCACTAGGTTATCGTGTTATTTCAGTAGCCAGATCACATAGCACAGCCGCAGCTATGCCCAATTTTTTATTTGAGACCAAAAAGGCGCATTGTTGTTTCACACTAGTTAATCGTATTATTACAGTAGCCAGGTCACATAGCACAGCGGAAGCCATGCCCATTATTTTATTTGAGATCAAAAAGGCGCTTTGTCGTTTCACCTTCACTAGTTAATCGTATTATTACAGTAGCCAGGTCACATAGCACAGCGGAAGCTATTCCCATTTTTTTATTTGAGATCAAAAAGGCGCTTTGTCGTTTCACCTTCACTAGTTAATCGTATTATTACAGTAGCCAGGTCACATAGCACAGCCGCAGCTATGCCCAATTTTTTATTTGAGACCAAAAAGGCGCATTGTTGTTTCACCCTCACTAGGTTATCGTATTATTACAGTAGCCAGGTCACATAGCACAGCGGCAGCTATGCCCAATTTTTTATTTGAGACCAAAAAGGCGCATTGTTGTTTCACACTAGTTAATCGTATTATTACAGTAGCCAGGTCACATAGCACAGCCGCAGCTATGCCCAATTTTTTATTTGAGACCAAAAAGGCGCATTGTTGTTTCACACTAGTTAATCGTATTATTACAGTAGCCAGGTCACATAGCACAGCGGAAGCCATGCCCATTATTTTATTTGAGATCAAAAAGGCGCTTTGTCGTTTCACCTTCACTAGTTAATCGTATTATTACAGTAGCCAGGTCACATAGCACAGCCGCAGCTATGCCCAATTTTTTATTTGAGACCAAAAAGGCGCATTGTTGTTTCACACTAGTTAATCGTATTATTACAGTAGCCCGGTCACATAGCACAGCGGAAGCCATGCCCATTTTTTTATTTGAGACCAAAAAGGCGCATTGTTGTTTCACACTAGTTAATCGTATTATTACAGTAGCCCGGTCACATAGCACAGCGGAAGCCATGCCCATTTTTTTATTTGAGATCAAAAAGGCGCTTTGTCGTTTCACCTTCACTAGTTAATCGTATTATTACAGTAGCCAGGTCACATAGCACAGCCGCAGCTATGCCCAATTTTTTATTTGAGACCAAAAAGGCGCATTGTTGTTTCACCCTCACTAGGTTATCGTATTATTACAGTAGCCAGGTCACATAGCACAGCCGCAGCTATGCCCAATTTTTTATTTGAGACCAAAAAGGCGCATTGTTGTTTCACACTAGTTAATCGTATTATTACAGTAGCCCGGTCACATAGCACAGCGGAAGCCATGCCCATTTTTTTATTTGAGATCAAAAAGGCGCTTTGTTGTTTCACCTTCTCTAGTTAATCGTATTATTACAGTAGCCAGGTCACATAGCACAGCGGAAGCTATTCCCATTTTTTTATTTGAGATCAAAAAGGCGCTTTGTCGTTTCACCTTCACTAGTTAATCGTATTATTACAGTAGCCAGGTCACATAGCACAGCCGCAGCTATGCCCAATTTTTTATTTGAGACCAAAAAGGCGCATTGTTGTTTCACCCTCACTATGTTATCGTATTATTACAGTAGCCAGGTCACATAGCACAGCGGCAGCTATGCCCTATTTTTTATTTGGGACCAAAAAGGCGCATTGTTGTTTCACCCTCACTAGGTTATCGTGTTATTTCAGTAGCCAGATCACATAGCACAGCGGAAGCCATGCCCATTTTTTTATTTGAGACCAAAAAGGCGCATTGTTGTTTCACCCTCACTAGGTTATCGTGTTATTTCAGTAGCCAGATCACATAGCACAGCGGCAGCTATGCCCTATTTTTTATTTGGGACCAAAAAGGCGCATTGTTGTTTCACCCTCACTAGGTTATCGTGTTATTTCAGTAGCCAGATCACATAGCACAGCGGCAGCTATGCCCAATTTTTTTATTTGGGACCAAAAAGGCGCATTGTTGTTTCACCCTCACTAGGTTATCGTGTTATTTCAGTAGCCAGATCACATAGCACAGCGGCAGCTATGCCCAATTTTTTTTTTGGGACCAAAAAGGCGCATTGTTGTTTCACCCTCACTAGGTTATCGTGTTTTTTTCAGTAGCCAGATCACATAGCACAGCCGCAGCTATGCCCAATTTTTATTTGAGAGCTAAACACGGCGCTTTTTGGTTCCATCGTGAATTTGTAATCGCACCCTCTCAGTTGATGAAACACATAATCACAGGGAATCTTTTTTAGTACTTCATTTGAGATATGCACAAACAGGTCAATGTTGTTGTATGTCTGTAGCAATTATCATTCAGGACGAACCTTCTATTGGCTCTTCAATATGACCTCTTCTTTATCGATCGATAATTTGGCCTGTATTGTATCGAGAGGAGATTATTCAAGCTGGAAGTTGAGGTGAGAGAGTCAAGGGGAATCTGTATTCGAAAAATCAATGGGGGAATTTCTTTCCTCATTACTCTGCATTCGTCTGCTTTCAATTTCTGAAACACATAACACAGCGGAAGCCATGCCCATTTTTTTATTCCATTGCAAAAACACGGCGCATTGTTGTTTCATGCTCACTAGACAGTCTGGTTATTATAGTAGCCAGATCACATAGCACAGCGGAAGCCATGCCCATTTTTTTATTTGAGATCAAAAAGGCGCTTTGTCGTTTCACCTTCACTAGTTAATCGTATTATTACAGTAGCCAGGTCACATAGCACAGCGGAAGCTATTCCCATTTTTTTATTTGAGATCAAAAAGGCGCTTTGTCGTTTCACCTTCACTAGTTAATCGTATTATTACAGTAGCCAGGTCACATAGCACAGCCGCAGCTATGCCCAATTTTTTATTTGAGACCAAAAAGGCGCATTGTTGTTTCACCCTCACTAGGTTATCGTATTATTACAGTAGCCAGGTCACATAGCACAGCGGCAGCTATGCCCAATTTTTTATTTGAGACCAAAAAGGCGCATTGTTGTTTCACACTAGTTAATCGTATTATTACAGTAGCCAGGTCACATAGCACAGCCGCAGCTATGCCCAATTTTTTATTTGAGACCAAAAAGGCGCATTGTTGTTTCACACTAGTTAATCGTATTATTACAGTAGCCAGGTCACATAGCACAGCGGAAGCCATGCCCATTATTTTATTTGAGATCAAAAAGGCGCTTTGTCGTTTCACCTTCACTAGTTAATCGTATTATTACAGTAGCCAGGTCACATAGCACAGCCGCAGCTATGCCCAATTTTTTTATTTGAGACCAAAAAGGCGCATTGTTGTTTCACACTAGTTAATCGTATTATTACAGTAGCCCGGTCACATAGCACAGCGGAAGCCATGCCCATTTTTTTATTTGAGACCAAAAAGGCGCATTGTTGTTTCACACTAGTTAATCGTATTATTACAGTAGCCCGGTCACATAGCACAGCGGAAGCCATGCCCATTTTTTTATTTGAGATCAAAAAGGCGCTTTGTCGTTTCACCTTCACTAGTTAATCGTATTATTACAGTAGCCAGGTCACATAGCACAGCCGCAGCTATGCCCAATTTTTTATTTGAGACCAAAAAGGCGCATTGTTGTTTCACCCTCACTAGGTTATCGTATTATTACAGTAGCCAGGTCACATAGCACAGCAGCAGCTATGCCCAATTTTTTATTTGAGACCAAAAAGGCGCATTGTTGTTTCACACTAGTTAATCGTATTATTACAGTAGCCCGGTCACATAGCACAGCGGAAGCCATGCCCATTTTTTTATTTGAGATCAAAAAGGCGCTTTGTTGTTTCACCTTCTCTAGTTAATCGTATTATTACAGTAGCCAGGTCACATAGCACAGCGGAAGCTATTCCCATTTTTTTATTTGAGATCAAAAAGGCGCATTGTTGTTTCACCCTCACTAGGTTATCGTGTTATTTCAGTAGCCAGATCACATAGCACAGCGGAAGCCATGCCCATTTTTTTATTTGAGACCAAAAAGGCGCATTGTTGTTTCACCCTCACTAGGTTATCGTGTTATTTCAGTAGCCAGATCACATAGCACAGCGGCAGCTATGCCCTATTTTTTATTTGGGACCAAAAAGGCGCATTGTCGTTTCACCTTCACTAGTTAATCGTATTATTACAGTAGCCAGGTCACATAGCACAGCCGCAGCTATGCCCAATTTTTTATTTGAGACCAAAAAGGCGCATTGTTGTTTCACCCTCACTATGTTATCGTATTATTACAGTAGCCAGGTCACATAGCACAGCGGCAGCTATGCCCTATTTTTTATTTGGGACCAAAAAGGCGCATTGTTGTTTCACCCTCACTAGGTTATCGTATTATTACAGTAGCCAGGTGACATAGCACAGCGGCAGCTATGCCCAATTTTTTATTTGGGACCAAAAAGGCGCATTATTGTTTCACCCTCACTAGGTTATCGTGTTATTTCAGTAGCCAGATCACATAGCACAGCGGCAGCTATGCCCAATTTTTTTATTTGAGACCAAAAAGGCGCTTTGTTGTTTCACCCTCACTAGGTTATCGTGTTTTTTTCAGTAGCCAGATCACATAGCACAGCCGCAGCTATGCCCAATTTTTATTTGAGAGCTAAACACGGCGCTTTTTGGTTCCATCGTGAATTTGTAATCGCACCCTCTCAGTTGATGAAACACATAATCACAGGGAATCTTTTTTAGTACTTCATTTGAGATATGCACAAACAGGGCAATGTTGTTGTATGTCTGTAGCAATTATCATTCAGGACGAACCTTCTATTGGCTCTTCAATATGACCTCTTCTTTATCGATCGATAATTTGGCCTGTATTGTATCGAGAGGAGATTATTCAAGCTGGAAGTTGAGGTGAGAGAGTCAAGGGGAATCTGTATTCGAAAAATCAATGGAGGAATTTCTTTCCTCATTACTCTACATTCGTCTGCTTTCAATTTCTGAAACACATAACACAGCGGAAGCCATGCCCATTTTTTTATTCCATTGCAAAAACACGGGGCATTGTTGTTTCATGCTCAATAGAGAGTCTGGTTATTACAGTAGCCAGATCACATAGCACAGCGGCAGCTATGCCCATTTTTTTATTTGAGATCAAAAAGGCGCTTTGTTGTTTCACGCTCACTAGGTTATCGTGTTATTTCAGTAGCCAGGTCACATAGCACAGCCGCAGCTATGCCCAATTTTTTATTTGGGACCAAAAAGGCGCATTGTTGTTTCACACTAGTTAATCGTATTATTACAGTAGCCCGGTCACATAGCACAGCGGAAGCCATGCCCATTTTTTTATTTGAGACCAAAAAGGCGCATTGTTGTTTCACACTAGTTAATCGTATTATTACAGTAGCCCGGTCACATAGCACAGCGGAAGCCATGCCCATTTTTTTATTTGAGATCAAAAAGGCGCTTTGTCGTTTCACCTTCACTAGTTAATCGTATTATTACAGTAGCCAGGTCACATAGCACAGCCGCAGCTATGCCCAATTTTTTATTTGGGACCAAAAAGGCGCATTGTTGTTTCACACTAGTTAATCGTATTATTACAGTAGCCCGGTCACATAGCACAGCGGAAGCCATGCCCATTTTTTTATTTGAGACCAAAAAGGCGCATTGTTGTTTTACACTAGTTAATCGTATTATTACAGTAGCCCGGTCACATAGCACAGCGGAAGCCATGCCCATTTTTTTATTTGAGATCAAAAAGGCGCTTTGTCGTTTCACCTTCACTAGTTAATCGTATTATTACAGTAGCCAGGTCACATAGCACAGCCGCAGCTATGCCCAATTTTTTATTTGAGACCAAAAAGGCGCATTGTTGTTTCACCCTCACTAGGTTATCGTATTATTACAGTAGCCAGGTCACATAGCACAGCCGCAGCTATGCCCAATTTTTTATTTGAGACCAAAAAGGCGCATTGTTGTTTCACACTAGTTAATCGTATTATTACAGTAGCCCGGTCACATAGCACAGCGGAAGCCATGCCCATTTTTTTATTTGAGATCAAAAAGGCGCTTTGTTGTTTCACCTTCTCTAGTTAATCGTATTATTACAGTAGCCAGGTCACATAGCACAGCGGAAGCTATTCCCATTTTTTTATTTGAGATCAAAAAGGCGCTTTGTCGTTTCACCTTCACTAGTTAATCGTATTATTACAGTAGCCAGGTCACATAGCACAGCCGCAGCTATGCCCAATTTTTTATTTGAGACCAAAAAGGCGCATTGTTGTTTCACCCTCACTATGTTATCGTATTATTACAGTAGCCAGGTCACATAGCACAGCGGCAGCTATGCCCTATTTTTTATTTGGGACCAAAAAGGCGCATTGTTGTTTCACCCTCACTAGGTTATCGTGTTATTTCAGTAGCCAGATCACATAGCACAGCGGAAGCCATGCCCATTTTTTTATTTGAGACCAAAAAGGCGCATTGTTGTTTCACCCTCACTAGGTTATCGTGTTATTTCAGTAGCCAGATCACATAGCACAGCGGCAGCTATGCCCTATTTTTTATTTGGGACCAAAAAGGCGCATTGTTGTTTCACCCTCACTAGGTTATCGTGTTATTTCAGTAGCCAGATCACATAGCACAGCGGCAGCTATGCCCAATTTTTTTATTTGGGACCAAAAAGGCGCATTGTTGTTTCACCCTCACTAGGTTATCGTGTTATTTCAGTAGCCAGATCACATAGCACAGCGGCAGCTATGCCCAATTTTTTTTTTGGGACCAAAAAGGCGCATTGTTGTTTCACCCTCACTAGGTTATCGTGTTTTTTTCAGTAGCCAGATCACATAGCACAGCCGCAGCTATGCCCAATTTTTATTTGAGAGCTAAACACGGCGCTTTTTGGTTCCATCGTGAATTTGTAATCGCACCCTCTCAGTTGATGAAACACATAATCACAGGGAATCTTTTTTAGTACTTCATTTGAGATATGCACAAACAGGTCAATGTTGTTGTATGTCTGTAGCAATTATCATTCAGGACGAACCTTCTATTGGCTCTTCAATATGACCTCTTCTTTATCGATCGATAATTTGGCCTGTATTGTATCGAGAGGAGATTATTCAAGCTGGAAGTTGAGGTGAGAGAGTCAAGGGGAATCTGTATTCGAAAAATCAATGGGGGAATTTCTTTCCTCATTACTCTGCATTCGTCTGCTTTCAATTTCTGAAACACATAACACAGCGGAAGCCATGCCCATTTTTTTATTCCATTGCAAAAACACGGCGCATTGTTGTTTCATGCTCACTAGACAGTCTGGTTATTATAGTAGCCAGATCACATAGCACAGCGGAAGCCATGCCCATTTTTTTATTTGAGATCAAAAAGGCGCTTTGTCGTTTCACCTTCACTAGTTAATCGTATTATTACAGTAGCCAGGTCACATAGCACAGCGGAAGCTATTCCCATTTTTTTATTTGAGATCAAAAAGGCGCTTTGTCGTTTCACCTTCACTAGTTAATCGTATTATTACAGTAGCCAGGTCACATAGCACAGCCGCAGCTATGCCCAATTTTTTATTTGAGACCAAAAAGGCGCATTGTTGTTTCACCCTCACTAGGTTATCGTATTATTACAGTAGCCAGGTCACATAGCACAGCGGCAGCTATGCCCAATTTTTTATTTGAGACCAAAAAGGCGCATTGTTGTTTCACACTAGTTAATCGTATTATTACAGTAGCCAGGTCACATAGCACAGCCGCAGCTATGCCCAATTTTTTATTTGAGACCAAAAAGGCGCATTGTTGTTTCACACTAGTTAATCGTATTATTACAGTAGCCAGGTCACATAGCACAGCGGAAGCCATGCCCATTATTTTATTTGAGATCAAAAAGGCGCTTTGTCGTTTCACCTTCACTAGTTAATCGTATTATTACAGTAGCCAGGTCACATAGCACAGCCGCAGCTATGCCCAATTTTTTTATTTGAGACCAAAAAGGCGCATTGTTGTTTCACACTAGTTAATCGTATTATTACAGTAGCCCGGTCACATAGCACAGCGGAAGCCATGCCCATTTTTTTATTTGAGACCAAAAAGGCGCATTGTTGTTTCACACTAGTTAATCGTATTATTACAGTAGCCCGGTCACATAGCACAGCGGAAGCCATGCCCATTTTTTTATTTGAGATCAAAAAGGCGCTTTGTCGTTTCACCTTCACTAGTTAATCGTATTATTACAGTAGCCAGGTCACATAGCACAGCCGCAGCTATGCCCAATTTTTTATTTGAGACCAAAAAGGCGCATTGTTGTTTCACCCTCACTAGGTTATCGTATTATTACAGTAGCCAGGTCACATAGCACAGCCGCAGCTATGCCCAATTTTTTATTTGAGACCAAAAAGGCGCATTGTTGTTTCACACTAGTTAATCGTATTATTACAGTAGCCCGGTCACATAGCACAGCGGAAGCCATGCCCATTTTTTTATTTGAGATCAAAAAGGCGCTTTGTTGTTTCACCTTCTCTAGTTAATCGTATTATTACAGTAGCCAGGTCACATAGCACAGCGGAAGCTATTCCCATTTTTTTATTTGAGATCAAAAAGGCGCATTGTTGTTTCACCCTCACTAGGTTATCGTGTTATTTCAGTAGCCAGATCACATAGCACAGCGGAAGCCATGCCCATTTTTTTATTTGAGACCAAAAAGGCGCATTGTTGTTTCACCCTCACTAGGTTATCGTGTTATTTCAGTAGCCAGATCACATAGCACAGCGGCAGCTATGCCCTATTTTTTATTTGGGACCAAAAAGGCGCATTGTCGTTTCACCTTCACTAGTTAATCGTATTATTACAGTAGCCAGGTCACATAGCACAGCCGCAGCTATGCCCAATTTTTTATTTGAGACCAAAAAGGCGCATTGTTGTTTCACCCTCACTATGTTATCGTATTATTACAGTAGCCAGGTCACATAGCACAGCGGCAGCTATGCCCTATTTTTTATTTGGGACCAAAAAGGCGCATTGTTGTTTCACCCTCACTAGGTTATCGTATTATTACAGTAGCCAGGTGACATAGCACAGCGGCAGCTATGCCCAATTTTTTATTTGGGACCAAAAAGGCGCATTATTGTTTCACCCTCACTAGGTTATCGTGTTATTTCAGTAGCCAGATCACATAGCACAGCGGCAGCTATGCCCAATTTTTTTATTTGAGACCAAAAAGGCGCTTTGTTGTTTCACCCTCACTAGGTTATCGTGTTTTTTTCAGTAGCCAGATCACATAGCACAGCCGCAGCTATGCCCAATTTTTATTTGAGAGCTAAACACGGCGCTTTTTGGTTCCATCGTGAATTTGTAATCGCACCCTCTCAGTTGATGAAACACATAATCACAGGGAATCTTTTTTAGTACTTCATTTGAGATATGCACAAACAGGGCAATGTTGTTGTATGTCTGTAGCAATTATCATTCAGGACGAACCTTCTATTGGCTCTTCAATATGACCTCTTCTTTATCGATCGATAATTTGGCCTGTATTGTATCGAGAGGAGATTATTCAAGCTGGAAGTTGAGGTGAGAGAGTCAAGGGGAATCTGTATTCGAAAAATCAATGGAGGAATTTCTTTCCTCATTACTCTACATTCGTCTGCTTTCAATTTCTGAAACACATAACACAGCGGAAGCCATGCCCATTTTTTTATTCCATTGCAAAAACACGGGGCATTGTTGTTTCATGCTCAATAGAGAGTCTGGTTATTACAGTAGCCAGATCACATAGCACAGCGGCAGCTATGCCCATTTTTTTATTTGAGATCAAAAAGGCGCTTTGTTGTTTCACGCTCACTAGGTTATCGTGTTATTTCAGTAGCCAGGTCACATAGCACAGCCGCAGCTATGCCCAATTTTTTATTTGGGACCAAAAAGGCGCATTGTTGTTTCACACTAGTTAATCGTATTATTACAGTAGCCCGGTCACATAGCACAGCGGAAGCCATGCCCATTTTTTTATTTGAGACCAAAAAGGCGCATTGTTGTTTCACACTAGTTAATCGTATTATTACAGTAGCCCGGTCACATAGCACAGCGGAAGCCATGCCCATTTTTTTATTTGAGATCAAAAAGGCGCTTTGTCGTTTCACCTTCACTAGTTAATCGTATTATTACAGTAGCCAGGTCACATAGCACAGCCGCAGCTATGCCCAATTTTTTATTTGGGACCAAAAAGGCGCATTGTTGTTTCACACTAGTTAATCGTATTATTACAGTAGCCCGGTCACATAGCACAGCGGAAGCCATGCCCATTTTTTTATTTGAGACCAAAAAGGCGCATTGTTGTTTTACACTAGTTAATCGTATTATTACAGTAGCCCGGTCACATAGCACAGCGGAAGCCATGCCCATTTTTTTATTTGAGATCAAAAAGGCGCTTTGTCGTTTCACCTTCACTAGTTAATCGTATTATTACAGTAGCCAGGTCACATAGCACAGCCGCAGCTATGCCCAATTTTTTATTTGAGACCAAAAAGGCGCATTGTTGTTTCACCCTCACTAGGTTATCGTATTATTACAGTAGCCAGGTCACATAGCACAGCCGCAGCTATGCCCAATATTTATTTGAGAGCTAAACGCGGCGTGTTTTGGTTCTATCATGAATTTGTAATCGCGTCCTCTCAGTTGATGAAACACATAATCACAGGGAATCTTTTTTAGTACTTCATTTGAGATATGTACAAACAGGGCAATGTTGTTGTATGTCTGTAGCAATTATCATTCAGGACGAACCTTCTATTGGCTCTTCAATATGACCTCTTCTTTATCGATCGATTATTTGGCCTGTATTGTATCGAGAGAAGATTATTCAAGCTGGAAGTTGAGGTGAGAGAGTCAAGAGGAATCTGTATTCGAAAAATCAATGGTGGAATTTCTTTCCTCATCACTCTGCATTCGTCTGCTTTCAATTTCTGAAACACATAACACAGCGGAAGCCATGCCCATTTTTTTATTCCATTGCAAAAACACGGGGCATTGTTGTTTCATGCTCAATAGACAGTCTGGTTATTACAGTAGCCAGGTCACGTAGCACAGCGGAAGCTATGCCCAATTTTTTATTTGGGACCAAAAAGGCGCATTGTTGTTTCACGCTCACTAGGTTATCGTGTTATTTCAGTAGCCAGGTCACATAGCACAGCCGCAGCTATGCCCAATTTTTATTTGAGAGCTAAACGCGGCGTGTTTTGGTACCATCATGAATTTGTAATCGCGTCCTCTCAATTGATGAAACACATAATCACAGCGGAAGCTATTCCCATTTTTTTATTTGAGATCAAAAAGGCGCATTGTCGTTTCACCCTCACTAGGTTATCGTGTTTTTTTTCAGTAGCCAGATCACATAGCTCAGCCGTAGCTATGCCCAACATTTATTTGAGAGCTAAACGCGGCGTGTTTTGTTTCTATCATGAATTTGTAATCGCGTCCTCTCAGTTGATGAAACACATAATCACAGGGAATCTTTTTTAGTACTTCATTTGAGATATGCACAAACAGGGCAATGTTGTTGTATGTCTGTAGCAATTATCATTCAGGACGAACCTTCTATTGGCTCTTCAATATGACCTCTTCTTTATCGATCGATAATTTGGCCTGTATTGTATCGAGAGGAGATTATTCAAGCTGGAAGTTGAGGTGAGAGAGTCAAGGGGAATCTGTATTCGAAAAATCAATGGAGGAATTTCTTTCCTCATTACTCTACATTCGTCTGCTTTCAATTTCAGAAACACATAACACAGCGGAAGCCATGCCCATTTTTTTATTCCATTGCAAAAACACGGGGCATTGTTGTTTCATGCTCAATAGACAGTCTGGTTATTACAGTAGCCAAATCACATAGCACAGCGGCAGCTATGCCCATTTTTTATTTGAGATCAAAAAGGCGCTTTGTTGTTTCACCCTCACTAGATTATCGTGTTATTTCAGTAGGCAGATCACATAGCACAGCGGCAGCTATGCCCAATATTTATTTGAGAGCTAAACGCGGCGTGTTTTGGTTCTATCATGAATTTGTAATCGCGTCCTCTCAGTTGATGAAACACATAATCACAGGGAATCTTTTTTAGTACTTCATTTGAGATATGCACAAACAGGGCAATGTTGTTGTATGTCTGTAGCAATTATCATTCAGGACGAACCTTCTATTGGCTCTTCAATATGACCTCTTCTTTATCGATCGATTATTTGGCCTGTATTGTATCGAGAGAAGATTATTCAAGCTGGAAGTTGAGGTGAGAGAGTCAAGAGGAATCTGTATTCGAAAAATCAATGGTGGAATTTCTTTCCTCATCACTCTGCATTCGTCTGCTTTCAATTTCTGAAACACATAACACAGCGGAAGCCATGCCCATTTTTTTATTCCATTGCAAAAACACGGGGCATTGTTGTTTCATGCTCAATAGACAGTCTGGTTATTACAGTAGCCAGGTCACGTAGCACAGCGGAAGCTATGCCCAATTTTTTATTTGGGACCAAAAAGGCGCATTGTTGTTTCACGCTCACTAGGTTATCGTGTTATTTCAGTAGCCAGGTCACATAGCACAGCCGCAGCTATGCCCAATTTTTATTTGAGAGCTAAACGCGGCGTGTTTTGGTACCATCATGAATTTGTAATCGCGTCCTCTCAATTGATGAAACACATAATCACAGCGGAAGCTATTCCCATTTTTTTATTTGAGATCAAAAAGGCGCATTGTCGTTTCACCCTCACTAGGTTATCGTGTTTTTTTTCAGTAGCCAGATCACATAGCTCAGCCGTAGCTATGCCCAACATTTATTTGAGAGCTAAACGCGGCGTGTTTTGTTTCTATCATGAATTTGTAATCGCGTCCTCTCAGTTGATGAAACACATAATCACAGGGAATCTTTTTTAGTACTTCATTTGAGATATGCACAAACAGGGCAATGTTGTTGTATGTCTGTAGCAATTATCATTCAGGACGAACCTTCTATTGGCTCTTCAATATGACCTCTTCTTTATCGATCGATAATTTGGCCTGTATTGTATCGAGAGGAGATTATTCAAGCTGGAAGTTGAGGTGAGAGAATCTGTATTCGAAAAATCAATGGGGGAATTTCTTTCTTCATTACTCTGCATTCGTCTGCTTTCAATTTCTGAAACACATAACACAGCGGAAGCCATGCCCATTTTTTTATTCCATTGCAAAAACACGGGGCATTGTTGTTTCATGCTCAATAGACAGTCTGGTTATTACAGTAGCCAGATCACATAGCACAGCGGCAGCTATGCCCATTTTTTTATTTGAGATCAAAAAGGCGCTTTGTTGTTTCACCCTCACTAGATTATCGTGTTTTTTTTCAGTAGCCAGGTCACGTAGCACAGCGGAAGCTATGCCCAATTTTTTATTTGGGACCAAAAAGGCGCTTTGTTGTTTCACCCTCACTAGGTTATCGTGTTTTTTTTCAGTAGCCAGGTCACGTAGCACAGCGGAAGCTATGCCAAATTTTTTATTTGGGACCAAAAAGGCGCATTGTTGTTTCACGCTCACTAGGTTATCGTGTTATTTCAGTAGCCAGGTCACATAGCACAGCCGCAGCTATGCCCAATTTTTATTTGAGAGCTAAACGCGGCGTGTTTTGGTACCATCATGAATTTGTAATCGCGTCCTCTCAATTGATGAAACACATAATCACAGCGGAAGCTATTCCCATTTTTTTATTTGAGATCAAAAAGGCGCATTGTCGTTTCACCCTCACTAGGTTATCGTGTTTTTTTTCAGTAGCCAGATCACATAGCTCAGCCGTAGCTATGCCCAACATTTATTTGAGAGCTAAACGCGGCGTGTTTTGTTTCTATCATGAATTTGTAATCGCGTCCTCTCAGTTGATGAAACACATAATCACAGGGAATCTTTTTTAGTATTTCATTTGAGATATGCACAAACAGGGCAATGTTGTTGTATGTCTGTAGCAATTATCATTCAGGACGAACCTTCTATTGGCTCTTCAATATGACCTCTTCTTTATCGATCGATTATTTGGCCTGTATTGTATCGAGAGAAGATTATTCAAGCTGGAAGTTGAGGTGAGAGAGTCAAGGGGAATCTGTATTTGAAAAATCAATGGGGGAATTTCTTTCCTCATTACTCTGCATTCGTCTGCTTTCAATTTCTGAAACACATAACACAGCGGAAGCCATGCCCATTTTTTTATTCCATTGCAAAAACACGGGGCATTGTTGTTTCATGCTCAATAGACAGTCTGGTTATTACAGTAGCCAGATCACATAGCACAGCGGCAGCTATGCCCATTTTTTTATTTGAGATCAAAAAGGCGCTTTGTTGTTTCACCCTCACTAGATTATCGTGTTATTTCCTTAGCCAGATCACGTAGCACAGCGGAAGCTATGCCCAATTTTTTATTTGGGACCAAAAAGGCGCTTTGTTGTTTCACCCTCACTAGATTATCGTGTTATTTCCTTAGCCAGATCACATAGCACAGCGGCAGCTATGCCCAATTTTTTATTTGAGACCAAAAAGGCGCATTGTTGTTTCACCCTCACTAGGTTATCGTATTATTACAGTAGCCAGGTCACGTAGCACAGCGGAAGCTATGCCCAATTTTTTATTTGGGACCAAAAAGGCGCTTTGTTGTTTCACCCTCACTAGGTTATCGTGTTTTTTTCAGTAGCCAGGTCACGTAGCACAGCGGAAGCTATGCCCAATTTTTTATTTGGGACCAAAAAGGCGCATTGTTGTTTCACGCTCACTAGGTTATCGTGTTATTTCAGTAGCCAGGTCACATAGCACAGCCGCAGCTATGCCCAATTTTTATTTGAGAGCTAAACGCGGCGTGTTTTGGTACCATCATGAATTTGTAATCGCGTCCTCTCAATTGATGAAACACATAATCACAGCGGAAGCTATTCCCATTTTTTTTTATTTGAGATCAAAAAGGCGCTTTATCGTTTCACCTTCACTAGTTAATCGTATTATTACAGTAGCCAGGTCACGTAGCACAGCGGAAGCTATGCCTAATTTTTTATTTGGGACCAAAAAGGCGCATTGTTGTTTCACCCTCACTAGGTTATCGTGTTATTTCAGTAGCCAGATCACATAGCACAGCCGCAGCTATGCCCAATTTTTTATTTGAGACCAAAAAGGCGCATTGTTGTTTCACCCTCACTAGGTTATCGTGTTATTTCAGTAGCCAGATCACATAGCACAGCGGCAGCTATGCCCAATTTTTTATTTGAGACCAAAAAGGCGCATTGTTGTTTCACCCTCACTAGGTTATCGTGTTTTTTTTCAGTAGCCAGATCACATAGCACAGCCGTAGCTATGCCCAATATTTATTTGAGAGCTAAACGCGGCGTGTTTTGGTTCTATCATGAATTTGTAATCGCGTCCTCTCAGTTGATGAAACACATAATCACAGGGAATCTTTTTTAGTACTTCATTTGAGATATGCACAAACAGGGCAATGTTGTTGTATGTCTGTAGCAATTATCATTCAGGACGAACCTTCTATTGGCTCTTCAATATGACCTCTTCTTTATCGATCGATTATTTGGCCTGTATTGTATCGAGAGAAGATTATTCAAGCTGGAAGTTGAGGTGAGAGAATCTGTATTCGAAAAATCAATGGGGGAATTTCTTTCCTCATTACTCTGCATTCGTCTGCTTTCAATTTCTGAAACACATAACACAGCGGAAGCCATGCCCATTTTTTTATTCCATTGCAAAAACACGGGGCATTGTTGTTTCATGCTCAATAGACAGTCTGGTTATTACAGTAGCCAGATCACATAGCACAGCGGCAGCTATGCCCATTTTTTTATTTGAGATCAAAAAGGCGCTTTGTTGTTTCACCCTCACTAGATTATCGTGTTATTTCCTTAGCCAGATCACGTAGCACAGCGGAAGCTATGCCCAATTTTTTATTTGGGACCAAAAAGGCGCTTTGTTGTTTCACCCTCACTAGATTATCGTGTTATTTCCTTAGCCAGATCACATAGCACAGCGGCAGCTATGCCCAATTTTTTATTTGAGACCAAAAAGGCGCATTGTTGTTTCACCCTCACTAGGTTATCGTATTATTACAGTAGCCAGGTCACGTAGCACAGCGGAAGCTATGCCCAATTTTTTATTTGGGACCAAAAAGGCGCTTTGTTGTTTCACCCTCACTAGGTTATCGTGTTTTTTTCAGTAGCCAGGTCACGTAGCACAGCGGAAGCTATGCCCAATTTTTTATTTGGGACCAAAAAGGCGCATTGTTGTTTCACGCTCACTAGGTTATCGTGTTATTTCAGTAGCCAGGTCACATAGCACAGCCGCAGCTATGCCCAATTTTTATTTGAGAGCTAAACGCGGCGTGTTTTGGTACCATCATGAATTTGTAATCGCGTCCTCTCAATTGATGAAACACATAATCACAGCGGAAGCTATTCCCATTTTTTTTTATTTGAGATCAAAAAGGCGCTTTATCGTTTCACCTTCACTAGTTAATCGTATTATTACAGTAGCCAGGTCACGTAGCACAGCGGAAGCTATGCCTAATTTTTTATTTGGGACCAAAAAGGCGCATTGTTGTTTCACCCTCACTAGGTTATCGTGTTATTTCAGTAGCCAGATCACATAGCACAGCCGCAGCTATGCCCAATTTTTTATTTGAGACCAAAAAGGCGCATTGTTGTTTCACCCTCACTAGGTTATCGTGTTATTTCAGTAGCCAGATCACATAGCACAGCGGCAGCTATGCCCAATTTTTTATTTGAGACCAAAAAGGCGCATTGTTGTTTCACCCTCACTAGGTTATCGTGTTTTTTTTTCAGTAGCCAGATCACATAGCACAGCCGTAGCTATGCCCAATATTTATTTGAGAGCTAAACGCGGCGTGTTTTGGTTCTATCATGAATTTGTAATCGCGTCCTCTCAGTTGATGAAACACATAATCACAGGGAATCTTTTTTAGTACTTCATTTGAGATATGCACAAACAGGGCAATGTTGTTGTATGTCTGTAGCAATTATCATTCAGGACGAACCTTCTATTGGCTCTTCAATATGACCTCTTCTTTATCGATCGATTATTTGGCCTGTATTGTATCGAGAGAAGATTATTCAAGCTGGAAGTTGAGGTGAGAGAATCTGTATTCGAAAAATCAATGGGGGAATTTCTTTCCTCATTACTCTGCATTCGTCTGCTTTCAATTTCTGAAACACATAACACAGCGGAAGCCATGCCCATTTTTTTATTCCATTGCAAAAACACGGGGCATTGTTGTTTCATGCTCAATAGACAGTCTGGTTATTACAGTAGCCAGATCACATAGCACAGCGGCAGCTATGCCCATTTTTTTATTTGAGATCAAAAAGGCGCTTTGTTGTTTCACCCTCACTAGATTATCGTGTTTTTTTTCAGTAGCCAGGTCACGTAGCACAGCGGAAGCTATGCCCAATTTTTTATTTGGGACCAAAAAGGCGCTTTGTTGTTTCACCCTCACTAGGTTATCGTGTTTTTTTTCAGTAGCCAGGTCACGTAGCACAGCGGAAGCTATGCCCAATTTTTTATTTGGGACCAAAAAGGCGCATTGTTGTTTCACGCTCACTAGGTTATCGTGTTATTTCAGTAGCCAGGTCACATAGCACAGCCGCAGCTATGCCCAATTTTTATTTGAGAGCTAAACGCGGCGTGTTTTGGTACCATCATGAATTTGTAATCGCGTCCTCTCAATTGATGAAACACATAATCACAGCGGAAGCTATTCCCATTTTTTTTATTTGAGATCAAAAAGGCGCTTTATCGTTTCACCTTCACTAGTTAATCGTATTATTACAGTAGCCAGGTCACGTAGCACAGCGGAAGCTATGCCTAATTTTTTATTTGGGACCAAAAAGGCGCATTGTTGTTTCACCCTCACTAGGTTATCGTGTTATTTCAGTAGCCAGATCACATAGCACAACCGCAGCTATGCCCAATTTTTTATTTGAGACCAAAAAGGCGCATTGTTGTTTCACCCTCACTAGTTATCGTGTTATTTCAGTAGCCAGATCACATAGCACAGCGGCAGCTATGCCCAATTTTTTATTTGAGACCAAAAAGGCGCATTGTTGTTTCACCCTCACTAGGTTATCGTGTTTTTTTTCAGTAGCCAGATCACATAGCACAGCCGTAGCTATGCCCAATATTTATTTGAGAGCTAAACGCGGCGTGTTTTGGTTCTATCATGAATTTGTAATCGCGTCCTCTCAGTTGATGAAACACATAATCACAGGGAATCTTTTTTAGTATTTCATTTGAGATATGCACAAACAGGGCAATGTTGTTGTATGTCTGTAGCAATTATCATTCAGGACGAACCTTCTATTGGCTCTTCAATATGACCTCTTCTTTATCGATCGATTATTTGGCCTGTATTGTATCGAGAGAAGATTATTCAAGCTGGAAGTTGAGGTGAGAGAGTCAAGGGGAATCTGTATTCGAAAAATCAATGGGGGAATTTCTTTCCTCATTACTCTGCATTCGTCTGCTTTCAATTTCTGAAACACATAACACAGCGGAAGCCATGCCCATTTTTTTATTCCATTGCAAAAACACGGGGCATTATTGTTTCATGCTCAATAGACAGTCTGGTTATTACAGTAGCCAGATCACATAGCACAGCGGCAGCTATGCCCATTTTTTTATTTGAGATCAAAAAGGCGCTTTGTTGTTTCACCCTCACTAGATTATCGTGTTTTTTTTCAGTAGCCAGGTCACGTAGCACAGCGGAAGCTATGCCCAATTTTTTATTTGGGACCAAAAAGGCGCTTTGTTGTTTCACCCTCACTAGGTTATCGTGTTTTTTTTCAGTAGCCAGGTCACGTAGCACAGCGGAAGCTATGCCCAATTTTTTATTTGGGACCAAAAAGGCGCATTGTTGTTTCACGGCATAGCTACGGCTGTGCTATGTGATCTGGCTACTGAAAAAAAACACGATAACCTAGTGAGGGTGAAACAACAATGCGCCTTTTTGGTCCCAAATAAAAAATTAGGCATAGCTTCCGCTGTGCTACGTGACCTGGCTACTGTAATAATACGATTAACTAGTGAAGGTGAAACGATAAAGCGCCTTTTTGATCTCAAATAAAAAAAATGGGAATAGCTTCCGCTGTGATTATGTGTTTCATCAATTGAGAGGACGCGATTACAAATTCATGATGGTACCAAAACACGCCGCGTTTAGCTCTCAAATAAAAATTGGGCATAGCTACGGCTGTGCTATGTGATCTGGCTACTGAAAAAAAACACGATAACCTAGTGAGGGTGAAACAACAATGCGCCTTTTTGGTCTCAAATAAAAAATTGGGCATAGCTGCCGCTGTGCTATGTGATCTGGCTACTGAAATAACACGATAACCTAGTGAGGGTGAAACAACAATGCGCCTTTTTGGTCTCAAATAAAAAATTGGGCATAGCTGCGGCTGTGCATGGCAAAGTTATGCTACTTTAAGTGTTTTCTCACGCGCGCGGAACGCGTCTACAGACGCGGCGGCCGCATGGTCGATGCGGTAGCGACTTGGAATTTCACTACAAAGGTCATTGGTTCGAATCCTGTCGGTTTCCAATGATTTTTGCCGAATTTTTTTTTCATCGAAAAATTTGCCTTTTCAAAATTTTCGAAAAAGTGACAATTTTGGTCGAGGTCGATTTTTCGAGAAAAAAAAATTCTGCAAAAGAATTTTAAAATCGATAGGATTCGAACCAATGACCTTTGTAGTGGAGTTCTAAGTCACTACCGCATGCGGCAGCCGCGTCTGTAAACTCGTTCCGCGCATGTGAGAAAACACTTAAAGTAGCATAACTTTGCCATGCAGAGGTCAAATGCTTAGTCAAATCTAGATAAATGATCAGCGTGAGCTGCGCTTTCTAATGTATATCAACTCGTCTCACGCGAAGACTTCGATCAAAAGGTGATGTTTGCACGAGAGCCAAAAACGATATCCACAAACGGACAACGCCATGAGAAAGAGCGTCAAATTCTGTGAGTATACGCGAGATTTCGTGCCTCTACCGGCACTCTGAAGCTAGATTTATTCGAAAAACAAGTTTGGCGCCAAAGTGGCGCGGCGCCATACCGGCGCCCAGAGGAGTCGGATTGCGAAATCGATGGTACCAGCGTTTTCAGCGTAAAAAGCTGTCCTTGGGGCAACTTTTGAACGATTTCGATTTTTGACCTGTTCCAGTCATTTGTTGATCCTAACGTAAACAGCGTCATATAACATGGTATCGAAATAAAAAAATTGGAAAAAAATTTTTTTCGTAAAAAAATATCGATTTTTCAGCAGTTGATATTTCCTGTCTTAATTATGCTTAAAAGATATCTTCCACCTAAGACTATTTGTAAAAAAAGTTTGAGCGCTGTACGATGATTTTGAATTAGTTGTGCGGCCTACCCCGTCCTCGCACTGCGCTCTTACATGGAACGCGTTTTAAGCACTTCTAGAAACGGAAATCCATTTTTTCGGGCACTCAATTTGAAACGATCCCGATCTGATCCCATAAAACGTAGTACTATTTTTTCTTGAGTGTCCATCCACGTCAGCTTCCACCACATAAAGCGTGATGGATAAAACAATTTCTCAGAGCTAATAGTCGTCCCAGACATAGTAATATGCAATTGCGTTATCACAATGCGGGTTGCGGTGTCTCCCTTGTAAGAGAGACTATCTGACTCCGAATATTGGTGACATTGGTGCAGTACAAAACATGAGTTGTAGAGTTCAAAATTTTACAATTAGCCCAGGAGTAGTCGGTCGATTCGTGGTATTGAAAAAAATATGAAAATGCTTCTACGCCTCAGGGCAAAGATCAATCGATTCCCCATGAAATGCTAAGATAAATGAGATCGGCATTTATAAAACATCAAAGAAGTATTAGAATTTTATGAGGAATCGACAGATACCACCTCCGGTTTTCGTTTGCACGTTGTGCGCACGTCTCTCTTACAGTTCTTCGCTCTCTCGCCCGCGCTGATACTCAGCCGAGAGGGAAGAAATGAAGAGACTGCACGTGCGATGGACGTCCACTGCACAGCCGTGGTGCATGCGCGCACCGTGCGTTTCAAAACAGGAGACTAATGAACCTCAGTGATGCCATTCTTGAATACCCTGACTTCTTCTGACGTAATGCCCGAGGCGCAGAAGCATTTTCAGATTCTTCGTCAAAAATAGCGCGGCGCCGGCGCCACGGCGGCAGGTTACTACGGTTGCGAAATCGATGGCACCAGCTTGTTCAGAGTCGAAATTATCCTTAGTAGTTTAGAGGTATTTCGATTTTCCGTCGAGACTTGTTGATCCTAATGTAAACAGGGCCATACGTCGATACAGTCAGATAGTGCCTCCCAGAAATTATTCGGTGGGGTAGAAGAACACTTACCAGAGGAAGGAATGAGTGGACGTTGGTGTGAAAAGAAGATCGACCATTGCACGAGAAGTGATCAGAGTTTGGGCGTCGGTCTAGAAATTAGAAGATAATTAGACAAAGCTCAAAATATATCTTCGGCAGATATATTTCATCATTTAATTATCTAAGAATTTATGATTGGCATTACGAATGATTGCACGAAAAATATGCGCGCAGAGCAATTTACAAAAAAAAATTCATTTTAAAATTCGGTTTAACTGCTATGCGAGAGTACTCATGCGACAAGAAGTTATTGAACAGTGCGAGGTCTTTGAATCGGCTGTTAGGAAATTTTTGATTTCAATGCCGAAATGGTTATAACTTCGTTCTCTTCAGCTAGATTGTTGTGACAATTTTTTTTTATTGAAAATCTTCCGCGTCATATTTTTCGGTTTAAAATACACAAATTTCGAATTTTTCTGGGATTTTGCATGTCTTAAATGTCGCTACTGGCTAACTTCGAACAGTAGGGATAGTTCAATCCCCACCATAGATGGGCAACGGTGGTTGCCTGAAGGCCGAAAGCGGGAGGGTAGTTAGAAAACGAGATTATTTGGAGCAAAAAACGGTAGGGTTTGATCCAAAATCGTATCGGCTTGAACCGAAAACGGGAGGGTTTTCGGCAAAAATCGGGAGGGTGTTGTTGCTGGCTACACCCTGGCCCGTGTATGATCCCCACGGCAATATTTTTAAAACAAAAATCGGTTCTCATCCAAGCTAGTTCCCGGGCTGTCTAATTCAACTTTTTTATTGTTTGTAGACACACGAAGTGTGCATCGCGAAGTCATTGTTCATCTACTGCTCAAGTATGGATGGGCTGCCGCATGCTCATACTAGGGAGCAAGTTTTCGGCTGCAACACATTCTTTCTGCATTTTTACCAGTGCCCATTGCAACTTCGACTCAAAAGCGTTTTTTTTTAATTTTAAAATTTTTTCGGCGGCGTCAAATTATTTTTATTCATTCACAATATACGTCATTTTTCAGAATGTAAGCCCGATGTTAAAATTATTCCAATCAAGCGGGAACTTTAAAAAAAACTCCATTCCAATGAATTGCAAAAATACCCTAGAATCTACAATTGCAGTACTGGACAAAATGCAACCATCGTGGTGCTGCACGAAAACAACATGTGCCAGAAACGATCTCAATTTTTTGAAAGAACGAATCGGAATACTTGCACAGTGGATAAACGATTCCTTCGTGACAATTGTGAATGTGAGCTAAAAAGTGAAAATTTTCTTCTCTAGAAAAGAAAAGCACTTGCATCACAATTCGCACGACATCGAAAGTATTTTGCACACAAAAAAAGTTATTTAGGCAATTGAGAGAAGAGGGAGTACTTGGTTATCTTCATGTGGAATCAGTTTGTATGAGTGCTCAAGTCAAGGGAGAGAATGATCCATTCCTTCTCTCCCATGGTTTGATTTAGCACTCATACTAACTTATTTAGGCAACCCTAGTGTCCATCTTTGACATAGTCAAGAACATTTTGTTTGGATTCTTTCTATTAAAGAAGATAACTTCGAGTTTTCGGCAACACCACAAATTTTCAGCAAGAGGCCCATAGCTCTAAAAATAGCCATAAACGGGGTGCAGTGCCTAACTCAGAATAATAAAAATCGAGAAGGAGGAAAACCTTCTTTGAACTTTCGGGAGCCTAAAATGGACTGAACTGGTTCGGAGGCACTGCGCAAAAAAAGCTCGTATAATTAGAGCTGACCACCTATGAAAAAAATCATAAGTTAGTGGTAAATAAACAATTCTAAAAATGAAACAAATGTTTAAAGAAATTGAGAATCTAATCTCGTTTTCTGCGTGGGGCTATTTTGTAATAGAAAAAACCATGCGTGTACATAACTTCAGAAGTACAAAACCCGACAAGACCAACCTGCTATCTGTTGGACGTCCATGTAGATAATGCGAGTCGTCCATTGGAGGGTCCGTGTTGAAGGAGGAGCTGCACAGTGTACACGTTGTAGTCACTTCTCGGGCCAGCTCTCTCTTTCATTCATTATCGGCTCTTTTATGGCCTAATCTCTCGACTACTTCTCTAATCATATTGGGGGGAGGGGCACGGACCGAGATGGAGATCCGACGCAGGGAGAGAGAGAGAGAGAGAGACTGCTCCACAAGTAGTCATCGACGTGTCGAGTCATCGACGTGACCACCAGCACTCTGAAATATACAAATTAGAGATTCAAGAGACACGGCTCTTTACTTTAGAGTAATAAATTAAGGTTTACTAGAAATGATTTTTAAAAAAATGGGGCTGGGCAAAGAATTTTGCCGGCTCATTACAGAAAGTCATTTATTTCATTCCGGTTTCCGACCTCTACCCCACACTATACTTGCCGCCACACGTGCACTTACCAATCAATTGAAAGAGGAAGAGATTGAGGGAGATGAGAGAGACCAGACGACGATAGAATGTTGAATACGATAGTGAGCATCTGCAGCGAAATCTATATTATAAAAATGCAAAAACAATTTATATTTTCGATAATATTAAAATAAATAAAGCATAATGTTCCCATGCACACCGCGTAAACAGGAAATCGCAAAATGAGGATGGATATTTAACCACCTAGGCAGTCTAGGAGGAAGATCGTTTCATTCGTGTGCAATATATTCAATTCAATGGACACGGCAAACGAAATTACTCATTTGTTCCTCAATATCCCATTCACTAACCAATCGAAGGAAGGCGAGAGATGAGAGAGTGTGTAAGAGAAGATACGACAATAGAAATGGAGAAGATGTAGTGCAGAAGAAGCGTGAGAACGACTCCTGCAAACACATATTTTTATAAACAAAATAAAAATAATAGTAAAGCCCTCCTCACAATCTTGTTGCAGCAACACGTGCACTTACCAATCGATTGAAAGAAGAGATGGAGGGAGATGATGAGATACCAGACGAGGAAATATCGTTGAGCACAAGAGTGAATATCTGCAACGAAATCAATATTATAAAAGTGCATACATTTTCTCCCTTAGTATTTGAGTTTCACGTCGCATTACATCGTACAATAAAGTGTTGTTATTTATATTTTCCATTAAAAAAGACTGGTAACGCTCTCACTCACACCACGTAAACCAAAAGACATAGCATGAGATGGAACCTAGACTGCCAAGACGTGCAAAAATTATTCAATCGATGGTATTCTAAAGATAGACAATGACTAACCGAAGAAGAAGGAAGAGAAGGAGTGATTGAGTGAATCGAAGGGAATTGACCGAGTAGAACTGACACATGTGTGACCGGCCTGAAGGGAACAAAATTGTATTTAAACATCATAAAAACATGTTTCGAAAAGGTCTTCAAACTCGACTCACCTCATGAGCAATCAGTCTGCACCTCCCCTTCACCTCTCTCAATACTTTCTCCACCACCATTTTTGAGAGAGCTGAAACCGTAGTACCAAGTGTGGCCGATCATCTCTTCTGAAAGTAGCTAGATAATCAGCCAACCACAATCACTTTATTCATTTGCAATAAATACATGGATGGAAAACAACAACGGACCGAGGAAAGGAAGGAAGAAGACGAGCTGGATCCAAGGGCCGGCGAGCAGTTTCGAATGGACGGTCGTCACATCTATTCGGCCTGAAATCGATATTACGCTATATTACGGTAGTTCAGCGTGTCAGCATTTTCAACACAACTATTTACATTATTTCGTCGTTAGTAATATAGTCTTTCAAGAAAATTATCGATTGAGACAACCTGAAATAACAAACCTATCGCGGTCGGCGCACAGCCGTAGTCCGGTCGTCGCCACTCTGTCGCATCTTCGTGTGATCTCAATCGAATTATTGATCCATCATCGCTTAACGATCACACCAACCTCGGGGGCGGGCCTCATCCAAACTTGAATCGTATCAAGTGGCGAGGAAACAGCGTCCTTCTCCCCTCTCCTCCCAACGATTGGACGAAGATGGGCACTGAGAAAGAGAGATAATCAAAAAAGCTCCACTATTTCGTCATCATCACTCACCAGCAGAAGCCGCCACTCGCGTGGGCGACGGCGAGACGCGCCCGGCGCATTTGAGGAGGCGATGAAACTGCAAGTCACCGGGTTGTTGGCAGTTGGCAATGCCACAATATTTCCAGTTTTCTTACCAAGACGATGCTTAACTCCTCCTCCTCGGCGGTTGTCGCGTGAGTTCGACGAATCTCTCTCTCCTCTTCCATTCTTCCATAATAGATTCCTGCAGACATACTTCGTAATAGGTCGTAAAGTACGAAAGATACACACAGCGTGGATACGTGATTTTTTCGCCAAATGTGGCACCAAAATATAGGTAGAGTTCGCCATTTCAGGATGTATTTACCTTTCGACCGAATCCAGGAGTCCTTCTACTCTCCTCTTCTTCACTCCATCGCTCATTTCATCTTCACTTGCTGATGCGTCGTCGTCTCTCGGTCCCTCTTCCGTCGTGCCTCCTGGTATTTCTGAATCGCAATTATTGATTGGACGTCATGGAATAGTTACACCAACCTCGGAGACGCCGACATAAGCTTCCCCACTGCATCGAGTGGCGGCTAGACGAGTTTCCTCTCATTTCTTCCCATCGATTGGACAAAGACGGGCTGAAAACGGGGAATAATCATCATCTGCTCCACTATTTCGTCAGCATCACGCACCGGTCGACGACGCCATTCAAATGGAGCGTGGAAGAGGCGGGCGAGACGCGCCTCCAGCTACTTGAGATGTCGTTGAAACTGCAAATCACCGATTTGCTGACCGTTTCCAATTGTGTTATTTCCCCACACTATCTTCAAAAGGTCACTGTTTTACATGTGACATCCCCATCCCTCACAAACCACTCTTTATCACCGCAGTCGATCCTCTCGTCGCATCGCGTGTCCCTCGTGTAGTCGAGTCCGATGAAATAGTACTCATTAGTAGGTGTAGTAACTGTCCTTATGGGTGGTATCAACAGTGTTTGGTGGCTACGCGCTAACCCTAGATCTCCATCCGACCACCCCAAACCCTCCCACTATCCCAATAGCCAGCCGGCACGGGCTATCTAACCTGATTTGATCCATTACAGATCACAGGTCTATCCTCCCTCGGAGGGCGTAAAGTACCACATGTCCCTAAACATCGCCTCTGACCCATTCCCTCGACACTCATCGCCCACGGGACAATAGTGCAATGAGAGAGGGCGCCCCTCTCATTGCCCTATTCCCCCATGGATGAAAGCGACAAGTTCCTAGGAAAGATTGAATGCCTAGCACGTAAGCGGCCACGATCGGCTTAAGCGACCGACCGACTTTCAAAATAGTGAGGGGATAAGAGGAGGAAGGGGGAGACCGAGGGGGTAAAGTCGGTTGTCGCTTCCAATAGAAACGACGACCGACTTCACCAGCCACCCCAAATACGCGCGCTTTGAAAGGAACTTCAACCAACCTTATCGGTCACGCCTGCATCTTCGCAGTTGTCTTCTCGATGGCGACCGATCCCTCGACGTCGGCGTCCTGACAAGAATTGCATAAAATCGATAATCGAAGAATCAAGGTGTGACAATTAACGTTATCCAAGACAGGAAAAAGAGGGTGTGGGGAAATGATGGCAATGGAACGTCACTAGAGAACGGCCAGCTGAAGACGCCAAAGGTTTCACGAGAAATTAATGAGCAGTGATATGTTTGAAGCGAGTAAGACACACAAGAAAAGAAGAAACAAGGGAAGTGAGCCCTAGGGAGTGGAGAGAACAGGGGAAAAAGAGAGAGCGGGCTGGACATTTGTCAGCGTCGTCGTGCTACCGTAGTTGAGTAGTCAAATTCCAATCGACAACTGATTTAATTAATCCCTACAGTAACCTGATAAACATCATGAACAACATGCATTAAAAGTTGCAAGTTGCTTTTTTTTGTTAAATTTTACAATTGCAATAATTTTCAAGTAAACAAACAGTTGGGTTCAAATATCGCTGTCGAGAGGCTCTTCCCGGTTTTCGATATTTATTTTGAGTATTTTAGAGAAAAAATAGGAATAGGGAGGGGGGAGGAACAACAAATCGCGAATGTGCTTGTGTGTTGCAATCAATATTGGGCGACTACGATATCCACTAGTGATGGCAATTTGATTCCTTGTGCGGATCTCAGATTCATTTCCCTCTTCTCACTCCTCATTTGACTCCTCATTTTTAGAAGGAGCTATCGACATCGACAAAACCACATCGATTGATGCTGTACGAATGACACTTTCTTACGGCGAATTACCAAGAATGCATTTGCTTCCTTCAACTTACCCATTGTAGTTCCGGAAACTTATCTGTTTCAAGTTCCTTCCATGTTTCGAAACGGGAATGTGGGAGAGGAATGACGTACAGTAGACAGTATTTCACCCCGCTTCATTTTTGGAAGTTTTCTCGGAAACAGTGCTAATCTTCACCGTATACATTTCATGCCGCATAACATCTCTCATACTACATCATGCATACAGAATACTTCAAGTGTCCGCCATCACTCGTAATCAGCGCGCACTTGTACACTGAGCGCGAAGTATCTTAAATGTAAGATACTCGGTAACTGACTTTGCGACATTAAGAGAGTTGGAACTTATATTTAAGATACTCGAGTATCTTACTTCTAGAGCGGAGGAGAGCGGAAGAGTAAGAGCCCAAGTATCTTACATGTAAGATATTTCGTCTCTTATTTCGCCGGGCCGCCAGTAGCTCGCTAGCTGGCGCTCCTTCCCCTTCCGGTTACCGTAACCCCCAGCAAATATCGTGCAAATGGTCAAACTGGGAAAACAATCAATAGTCGCCCCCTTTCAACCCCTTCTTATTAATTTTCTCTTTTACTTGCACATTTATGTACATGTTGTCGCACCCTTGTGGTGTACGATAAATAAATAAATAAATACATAAGTCTCACACGAAGCATGAACAAGAAATGATAAAACGGGAAAGAAAGAAACTGTGCCTATCACATTCGGAGGTCTCTTGGTTGGTCTCGCGTTCCTTTCTCCAGTCGGGACGAGACTTCTTTCCATCGGCTTTCTCGAGGGCTTCACAGGATATGCGATCGAAGAAAGAACTCTGAAAGTATACGGTTTGTTTTCAATAGACTTCAATAGTTTATAATATAATATTTTCAATAGAGATCGATGACTTTGTAATCATAAGATTTTAAACTACGGTTTATGAACAATGGTTTAGGAAAAATTATTTTATAACATTCTCTGAGAAACCAGCTAATTAGAACGACTTCATCTGGAACCACGTTTTTTTGGAAAATCAGAATAAACACAATTATATTAAAACCAACAAATTATAAACGTATTTATGTAACCAAAGATTTATAAACTACGATTGAGAACGGATTTTATTGGACACATCTTTTTGGAACTCGACGATTTATAACCGAGCGCACATCGCGCGCCAGAGGTGGAACAAAGAGGAACACGCGACGCAACCGCGCAGCGCGCCGGCGCATAATAGCGCGCTCGGTTATAAATCGTCGGGTTCCAAAAAGATGTTTCCAATAAAATCAGTTCTCATTCGTAGTTTATAAAACATCGTTTATTTTTCCTCGCCTCTTTTGTGTAAGTAGTATATTGAATTTTCTAATTATACGGTGTCTAAATATAATTTTGCGATTCTTGAATAACAGGTTACAAAATTTAAGTTATAAAGTCATCGATCTCCAATAGACAGAGAGTCTACATACCGTCTTATCGTAGAAGGGCTCTCCATCCTCATCAACCATGCTCGGAGCCTCTGTAGGCGTCAACTCCTCTTGGTTATCTCATTCCTTCTCCGAAATGGTCAAATCCTGGAAAAACCACATAAATGTGGGAACGACTTGGATAAATATCGCAACAGCAAAATCGCTTTGAATGGACGAGCACTATTATCTAGCTCAAGGAGAACTCCGTAGTTTTCATTAAAACTCAAATCACATCAATCTATGAGACAAATGTATTGGTAGCTCGGAATTCAAGATGGTCGATGGCTGTCATGGTGCATTCTGGACTCACGTCATACCTCTACAAGAGGCGAGCTCGCACCGCAAAAAGATTAGCGCTTAGAAGTCACGGTTGAAACCGAAACAAAATTGTTTTCAATTCACCAAATTCTATTCGTATCCGGATGATTCATCTCACACCTTCCGCTTATGAACATGAGGGTTCAAAGCTCGTTTACGTGTGTGCCGGGAGATAAACATTGTCACTGCTTCATTTATTTATTCGAACATTATTATTGTGGATACATATTTATTGAAAAACTAAGCCCCCTCGGGAGTCGTGGTGAATTGTGCTCTGCAAACTGGGTGGCAGTGAGTGTATACTTTTTGTAGTGTAGATCGCACTGTAGATTTGCCTATCTGATCGCTCTCTTCGTCTCCTACTCAGTTCGCAGCTCTCCGCGCCCTTTTGGACAATCTTTACACAAAACTGCACTCGCGCACTGTCCAGCCAATCTCAGAATAAGGAACAAGGAACTAGCAAGATCATCTTAGAACGTCGATATGCATGCGAACCAGACCCGAGAGCCGTTGTTAAAGTATGTGTCTTACCTACGATTATTACCTCATTTCGAAATTCGTTTAGCTCACTTCCAAGCCAGCGACCGAATTCCCGCTTTCTAATCGCTGTTTCCCTACTTTTTCTAATCACACTTTCTCTCATCGTATCTCGCTTCAACTACAGCATATTTGATATTCAGAATGAGGTTTCTATCATTTTGTTATTAAATGTTCCACAATCTGGGATCAGAAGTCCTACTAATAATTAGGGTTCCGCCACATTTTATGCCACACTAAGCCTAATACACAAAATGAGTCTAGCAGAGAAAATACTAGTAGGCATAGTACCAGTAAGGTTTTCGAACGTGTTAAACTGTATATTTAGTGCGACATATAAAATATATTTTCGTGCAGATCCTTGTTGGGTACGAGCAGATCGCAGCGTTATTTAGTGAAGATGAGAACGCCGATTGTGCAAACTGCTCCACAACAGTGAGAGTGAGTTTCTTGCCAAACTACTCTGGTTTTCGCCCACCAGTAGTAGTACCAGTGGCTCTCTTACATTCCCATACTCTCTCGTTTTCCACTAGTTGCTCACCTATAGGGTAGACTACTAGTGGAAAGTGAGAGAGCGTGGGAAATTGAGAGGGCCACTGGTACTACTACTGGTGGGCGAAAACCAGAGTAAACCATAAATAAACACGATTCGACTACGTCGACGGTCATCCGGTTCTTGCCAAACTTTCACCGTTAACACTCTTGCATGCGATAAACTGACGGAATAATAAACGATAATGAGAAACTATGTTTGAAGGTTGCCTTCCTTCCTGAAATTTAGAAAATAATTTTTTACATTTACATTTAATCAACTTTATCAGCTGGGTGAGGGTGTTAATTCAGCTGGGTTGCCATGATAGTTCTCCATTGCCTGTGATCGTGTCTTGCGAGTTGCATGAACTGAGGACCGGCAGCGTTGACGAAGTCGTCTCTCCATCTCTTAGCGGGTCTTCCTCTCTTTCGCTTCCCTCTTGGTGTCCAATCGACCATCTTCCGATTCCACCGATCGTGGGACAATTTCGAGATTCTCTCTACCCATATCCATTTCCGCTTTTCCGCCTCTCTAACAACATCCTTCAGTTTTGTGATGCCACGGATCCGGTCATTGGTAACATGATCGAATACGGTGATTCCTATCATTTTGCGTTCAAGTTTGCGCTGGGCGACAGAGAGTGTTTGTTTTTCGCGTTTACAAAGGTACCAGGCTTCAGCTCCGTACAAGAGTGCGGGGAGAACTACACCGTCGAATAAGCGCTTTTTGAGCGGCATGGGACATCCTCGCTTTCGGAAGAATTCCGAGTATTTAGAAAATGCCCAATTCGCGCTTCTGACCCGCCTATGCATTTCTCCTCTAAACCTATCCGGACCAAGAGTAACTTCTTGCCCAAGATACACCACCTTATCCACCGTCTTAACTACTAGACCTCCTACCACGACCGATCTGCCCATTGGATTAGTCGTCAAAGCGACAGTTTTTGAGCCATTAAGTTGCAAGCCCACCGCAAGTAGTTTCCTTTCTAGTTCCGTTACCATATTTTGGATTTGGCGTGAGTCGTGGGAAATAAGTACGCAAACATCTGCGTAGAGAATATGTGAGAGATATTCGCCGTCTATGCATATTCCTTTTCTACGCCATTGGACCCTGTTGAATACAGTATCCATCACCGAGACAAATAGACGCGGACTCAGACCATCCCCCTGACGCACCCCTCTTCCGATAGAAACCTCTACTGCTTTCCCATTGACGATGATTGAACTTTTGCTCTGTACTGTGAGTGACTGCAGAAACTTTGTGTACGTTGAGTGAACACCGTCGCGTTCGAGAGCAGAAAGAACGGAGTTACACAGTACAGAGTCAAAAGCCTTGCTAACGTCTAGGAAAAGGAGGTAGAGAGGGCGCCTGTATTCCCTGCAGTTTGATATGAGAGTATTTAGAGTGAAGATACCATCTACCGTAGAGTGCCCCGCCCGGAATCCCTGCTGCTCCCTTGATCTTTGATTATCTAAAGAGCGACCGATTCTATTGTTGATGACGGCGGTGAGGGTCTTTTGAATGACCGGGAGTAATGAAATGGGGCGATAATTTTTGGGGTTGGTGTTGTCCCCGCCCTTGTGGAGTAAGATTGTTCGACTATCGCCGAAACAAGCTGGGATAGAGCCTTCAATGAGGATTTTATTGAAGGTAGACGCTAGGTATGGTGATAGGATATCAGAACCCATTTTGAGCATTTCCCCAGATATTTTATCTTCACCCGGAGATTTCCCAGACGTGAAACCTCTTAGCACGCTCTCAATTTCGTCTCTACCAATGGGAATGAATTCATCCTCGGACTCTTTCACTCTGTAACTTCTGCCATTGTCTCCTCGATACAATTCATTGTAATAGTCCTTGAATACCTTTTCTAGCTCGGCTTGAGAACTTACCACTCCTCCTTTTCCTTGCAATTTGACTATTCGCTCTCTCCCGACACTCTGACTACCGAGGGCCTTTTTGTAGTTCCGTCCCTCGGCCACTGCTTTTTCCACCATCCTAGTCATTCTATCTACTGCGTCCTGTTGAATGCTCCCTCTGAGTGCCTTATTAACCGCGACCCACCTAATCCTATCCCTTCCCTGTACAGTCGATTTTATTTTAGCTCTCTCTGCAAAGAGCCTGTTGGTTCTAGCAGAGTAGCGAGGGACCGCAACAGTTCGGATAGTTGAGGAATGAGCCGCCCTTTGGATGGAGGAAACCAATGTACCGTAATCACAATCGACTGGGGTACCGTATAGTTCAGCCGCTAGATGTAGTTTGTAGCGATCACTGTCTAAAGTCCCACCATTTGATGCATTCCCGAGGGGCCCGTGCGGTCTCCCTTCAATGACTAGTTTGGCGCGCACCATGCGATGGTCTGAAGTGAAGTTTAGTTTATTAACTACATCCACGTCTGTGACTGGGAAATCGCTGGGGTAAAGGATATAATCTATTCGATTGGAAGTTGTACCGGTGGGAGAAACCCAGGTATGACAGCGACTAACCTGCTTCTGGAACATAGTGTTACCTACCACCAGTTTTAGATTTTCGCATAGTGTCACCAGTTTTTCCCCTCTCTCGTTACGAGCCCCATCTCCGAATTTCCCGACAGCCGTTTCTCCAGTGTTTCTAGTACCCACTCTTGCGTTGAGATCCCCCAAGATAACCTTGTAAATTTTTCTAAATCTCTGTTGCTCCGGCACCACTTTTCCAAACGCGCTTTCAAGGTCAGATAGGAAATCATCGTACTCGTCATCAGAGTGAGTAGAGCACGGACCGTAGCATTGAATTAGTCTAAGAAGGACACTGTTTGGGAGGCGGAGATCTAACACAACGATACGGGGTGAAATAGTCAAGAAACGCACCACTTTCGACTTCATCCTCCGATGGACGAAGAAACCGCAGCCTGCTGATCGATTTGCGAATCGTCCCGAGTGGTAGAGCGTCCCAGACGAGTCGTTGAGGTCCAACACTCCTTCCTCCTTTCTTCTTACTTCACACAGTCCAACGATATCGGCATTGATCTTCATGATGGCTTGATCGAAAAGAGCCGTCCTCCCGTCGGTGGCAAGTGAGAGGACGTTCATGGTCGCCAAGAAGAGCGGGAGAACCATGGTTAGCCTTACTCCCACGGCTGGCTAGGTCCGGGTTGGGAGGATCGGGCCGAGAAGAAGGGGGCGGAGGGAAAGAGCAACCGACCGCTCTCAACTAATGAAATGGACTCGAATGAAAATAATTGATAAACCCAAATATAATCTATAAATACAACTAAAACATAATAACGTTTTACATATTTTCAAAATGTCTATACTCGGTTTACCGGAAGCGCCCGGAGGTCCGTCATATTGACTGCGCAAGATTATTCGAAGGCGATCACAGGTATTCGAAAGTCACTAGAAAAACCTTACTAATGATGTTTAGATACGAGCGACGCCTGAAAAAGCAAGCGATCAAAGATAATAATAATATTGACATGACCTGTTCTGCTGTCAGGAAACGGTAAATACATCACGCATATGAAAAAATAAGGAAGTTTCATGCAGAATTCGCGCACATTTCAATCCGCGAACTGGATTTCCGATTGCGTTTGCTAAGATTGTATATCAATTAAAAGCGATATTATTGCCTTGTCGGAGTGTGAATATTTGATTTTAAAAGAGTTTGAACTGTTTTTTGAAGGACTATGAATTTCTCGAAGAACAATCGGCTGTTAGCTACTCGCAAGAGCACACATTCTGCTTCACAATTGACCAGAAAGTACGTTGAGTTCGGTATTTCTCAAAAGAATAAAATAGATTAATAGGCTCCGGATCATTTCTATCATCGCATGAAAACCTTAGCGTCATGCGTGCCCAACGTTGTCGTTGCCAGTAAGAGATACGCCACAGACTCAGCAGGTTTGAGTTCGCACTCTTTTTGGTTTTGTTTAATAATGACTCTGAAACTCATGTTAGCAGTCTTCCTCTGAGTCACCGACCCATTAAGAGCGCGTGTAGGATGTGGAGACTACTCTGGTATTTTTGGCACAATGGATCCCTAGTTGATAGACCAATGGGGGAAAGATCAAAGACACCGACGATTTCCCAATGGGGGAAACCGTTGTCCCCTGCTGGGGGAAATTTTCGCAGTGGTATCCCACAGTTCCCCCCCCCATTGGGAAACCGTCGGTGTCTTTGATCTTCCCCTATTGGTCTGTCAACTAGGGATCGATTGGGGCAAAAATACTAGAGTAGTCTCGTTTTTTTTAGAATTTTGCGCTTTATAAGAGAATTAAAGCCGTTAAGCTATTGCGAGTCGAGTGCTCACATGCCTTTTGCGCCCAACAAAAATTTCGTAGTTAGTTATTTATTATTTGTTTAATTCATTATTAACTATTCATTATTTGATTATTAACCGCTATTCAGGTCACTTCCACAACCACGCGCATTTTGATTGCCTGAAATCGGTTATCGGCAGGCAATGGAACTACATTATCTACATGCAGGCATAAGGTAACACATAAATCATGAAAACAATGCGATTTCAGAATTACGACATCATTTAGCGCACAAACATCGAGCTAGCCGCAATTTTGGGTGCAATGAACGGAGCCAACGATGTGGCTGTGGGGAGGTAAGACACAATTATCTACGATTTCTATTATTATTTTTTTAAAGATGTGTCGACAATTTCTGGGATGATCGTTGTCGAATTTGGGAGAAGAACCTGGGCCAGTTAGGGCTGTGTCCAGGGCAATTGACAAAAAGTATGGTTTGTTTTCATTGAATTTACGAGATTTCTATCTCATTTTTGGCTAATTCGCTTTAAAAATAGCAAACGAGAACCGATTTGTGATCTGCCTGCAGAAGAGATGTCCGAGTGCACCGGGAGTAGTGTAAGGCTAGCTAAAGGCAACTCACAAGTGACACTGTCGCGCGAAACAGCCGAGTACATATTGAACGCTATCAACATCACCGCATTCATGGATGTCCTCAATGAGAAAGTGCGGATTCTTCGTGATTTTTACTTTATGATTGATTATTTATTGTTTTATGTTGAATAACTTGACGTAGAGATGGATTCTTCGGCGCATTGAGCATTTTTATTTGTTTCTTGAACTTCGAATATATATATTACATTTATGATAACGCTCTTTCCACTTAATGGTGCATCTCGGGACTTCAATCGACACATTGAAAAAAATAAATTGATTCGATAGGGCTACGGTGTGGACGAGCTACTGATTCAATCGCTGCTAACCACTCCTGAGCTACGCGTCCCTGGCGCCTACCCTTCTCGATGTTTGCAACAAAAGGAGGGACAGACGTCCATTACACGGTCAGTTTGAAAAAAACGATAGCTTTATCGCAAGATCAAAGTTCCGACCAAATCATAGCTTATTGTTAGGCATAGCTTTTCATTGATGGAAAATAAACATGACAGTTGAAAACCGCTCAGATTATCCACCTGGCACTGGCTTCGAACGCCTGAGAACTGCAAGGGCGGCGTGTGGAGACACAATCTTTGCATATACGGAATTCGTGACCTACCGTATCTGGCGCGAGCCAATCACATACTGGCGAACAAAGTGAGTAATTCATTCTACCGTATCACTTTCGACTGCTGAAATTATGTTCGTTGAACAGTTTACTAGATTACTCATGTTTACATAGAGGATATCTAGAACCAATGTTTTTGTCAGTGTAATCATGCATGTACATTTCTAAATCCAAAAGAGTACAAACATCCATTTCTTGCCCCCATTCAAGTCTTTCTTGTACGTGATATTCTGACGCAATAAACAATGAATGAATGAACATTTAGATGCTGCCTTCAATTGACTACGGTGCTATAGCCTGCATGGGCGAGCTACTGTTCAATCGGACTCATCAGCGGCCCTCCGAACATCGACTGGACATCCCCTTCTATGAGAATTTACCGATGGTTACTTTTATCACGACAACATTCGCTGTTAACTAGGGTTCCATAATGATACACGAAAATCCAATTTTAAAAAGGGGAACAAAAGAATTATAATTGGCTTTTCGTGTATGCTTAAGGAACCTTAATAACGTGCATTGCTGGGACATTCAACTTGCTGGTTCGTCTGAAGAAAGGATTACAAGAAGATACGTCATCTGTGGATGCTTTTGAGTGTCCCCTTTAAAAGAAGAATAGCTAGATGTGTTTGATGTTTGTTGCATTTAGTGAAAATAAATAATCAGACGTTTTTTTCACTCAAAGCATTGATCGAATTGTGTGTGATGATGTATCCTGCTAACAGTAAGTCGATCGTGCGCTGAAGCCTTTCGTAATACTCTTTGGTGCTGATCAATATTATGATCATGTTCCAACTAGGAACAGATCTTTGGCGCCGTAAAACTTCGCTGGTAGGAACGTGAATAAATGCTCACCTTCAAACCATTCTTTTTTCATCTATATTACAAATTCGATAAGGATTAAAGGGACCTGGCACAGCAACAAGATTAAAGTTCAAAAGATCGAAAATCGTATTTGTGCAAATTTTATAAATTTTTAAAAATTTTTTTAATTTTTTTAATTTTCATTTTTTGTTTTGAAATTCGATTTAGAATCGATTTTACTTCCATCTTCTACCACGACCAGGTCCCTTTAAACCGATGTCTCATCAGATAACTGTTGCCTTGGGATCTCTCTAAATCATCCCACAACATTCGTTATTTACGAAACGCATCTATATTTGTATTTGAATATTTCAAAGTTTTTGCCAAGTGCCTTTCGCAAAGGCGTGGTGCTTACGCGACTAAATTGCGTTTCGTGCACGATCGGTTTGGTCTCTATGATTCGCCCACGAGATAACAGATCCCAATCGTCTGTGTCTGTCTTACGCTCGTTTTCTCCGCCGCACGCTCCCTTTAAACCTTTCCCGAAACGCAAAGCGCGCCGCGCTTAGGGCTGCTTGCCATGCTTGCCGTTTCTCCTAGTATCTTAGATTCCTTGATATACTATTATACAAAAATATCAAAAATAGAGCCTTACTGTTCCTGCAACGTTTGCTGTTACATTGCGATAATCATATGACCTAGCTATCAACTAGTTGGCTTCTATTCTTCGTTATAAGCAAAATTTATTAATATTTTATTATCAACCAGGTTTTTACGCTCGAAATGGACTCGGCACTGGGCGCAGAGCAAGACGAGGCCGCCCCATTGATACAGTGAGAATATTATTTTCTTTTTGTAAATTCTACTCATCTTCGAAGTATGCATTTGTATCGTACAGATCACCGAAGAACCAGGCCTCCAACAGATTGCTGATGGTCCCCATTGCATTACTATTCGTCGCTGTTTTCGCACTTATAATTTGGACACGCAGCGGATCGGGCATTTTCGAGCAGTGGAACGAGGTATGCTTTATGGAATCGATGGTCTTTTATATTCCCTTTTCGAAACTAATAAGTCAAAATCTGTAATAGATTTATAACTAGCATGATAATACAAGATTGCGTTCCGATTCGAAAAAAAACTGATTGTGAATTGATACCTGTAAGAGAATTCTTACACTGCGTAGATGTCGAAAAATCGTGGCGAGCTGTGCTTTCGGCTATCTCTAAATCTTCCCATAGTGCATTGGAAGTGAAAGCCGATGCAACGGCTTTCACTTTCGCGCACCTTTCGTAACAATGAAGTGTGCAAAGATTGCTTGCGAGAATTTCGAAAAAAATATAACTTGTTGAAGCCCAATAATATTTGATCTTGATGGGATTGAATTGTTTTCTTCAGAATGGTGCTCTAGAACTAGCAGGGTGTGTTGAGGTTAAACTACGTTATGGTAGGGTGCGCACTACGTTTTCAAAGTATGGTTCAGGGGGGCGTTCAGTTGCAGGGCACAGTTCGGTCCAGGGGGAGCTTTGCAGCCGACTCCAAATTCGGTCCAGGGGGAGATCGGTAGCCGGCTCCAACATCGGTCCAGGGGGAGCTCGATGGCCGGCTCCAAGTTCGGTCCAGGGGGAGCTCCATAGCCGGCTCCAGGTTACATTGAAGCTCAACTTATGTTGGGGAGTGTTAATCGCTACAAAGAGTACTGGCTTATTCCGTTGCAAAAGGCTCTCAGCCTCACGAGCCTTTCACAACGGAAACGCAGGATAAAGTGCGCTCAGAACTTTTATAACAATTTCAGAAACTTTTCTGTGATCCCCTACGATCTCTGAATCATTTTGGAACTTTTTGAAATTTTCGATTTTTGACGTTAAAACGTTTCAGAACACGTTCAAACACGTTTCTGACATAGCAAAACACTTTTCCTGTGATCCCCTACGCTCTCTGAATCATTTTGGAACTTCTCGAAATTTTCGATTTTTTCACGTCAAAACTCGGCAAAACAGGTGAAAACGTGTTTCACGGTACTCAAAAACGGGTTAGGACAGCTTCTGACACTTGCGAAAAATGCGGCAAAAGGTTTGCCCGCGGCGGGGGTCGAACCTGCGTCGGTCGGATTTGAATGTCGCGCGCTTTAACCACTTGGCCATGGATTTTGTTTAAATATTTTTTATTTAAAAGTTGTCTTTTGTGGAGATGCATATGCTAGTGAAGAGAGTGTGTCGAAATCTTTCTTCGTTCCCGAGTTATTCAGCAAAATAAAGTTTGAACACACGGACACACAGACAGACAGACACACACACACACACACACAGACGTTCTGAAATAATAGTCTTTAGGAATCGGTCTTCATTCCGCATCTCAGACTTGACGCATTTTGTCACAAAATTGAAAGAAACACAATTTCAAGAGTCCAATAGAAGTGGGAATTGATGCGTCGTATGTCAACTTCATGCGCCTTGAAGAGGCTCAAGGCCGATTTCGGAAGCGCCCCAAAGTGGCGCATATTGACTGCGCCCGTCTTCTGCGTGGCGATCACAGGTATGCAGACACATTTTTAGTTCAAGGGGCTGTATAATCTGTCAGAAATGTGCGAGAAAAACATCACCAAAAAGATCGCCCAAAATATGTCAGATTTTTCTCTAATTCTCTCAATTTAACATGCTATTTTCGTCACTCTAACCAACTTCGATCAGAAATGAACGATAATACTTGGCCAAGTTCTAAACGGAACTTGGCCAAGTTTGGTTAGAGAAAGAGAAATAGCACGCAATCGAGGAGAGGGAAAAGTAGGCATGTTTTTGTACCTACTTTTCCCTCTCCGCAATTTGCGTGCTCTCTCGCCACTGTCTAACCTCATTCAGAAATCGTCCATGTGTCCATGTCTGAATAATCGGAACATTTTATTCAAATTTTGTTTTTTTCTTTTTTTCTCAAATTTGAGTTATTTATTTACATTTTTCGCCTATATTTGTTCGCGATGTTGTGTCCGTTATGTCCAACTTGGTCCCCTGTCCCGGTGTGTCCAATGTTGCCTCTCAGGCCATGTCTCCTCGTCGATCAAGTCCAAATGAATCCGCAGCCGATGACGTCCATACATCCCGATGCGGGCGTTCCCTTCGAGTGATGAAGTAGTACGGTAGTCGAAGAGATGGATACGGTAGGCAATAGTGTTTACGGTATATTGAGTATCGTCTTTGATAACGTTTTTTTCGCAACGTATTGCCGAAAGTATACGCCCCTTTTTTGTTACTCTTCACAGTTGTTTCCCTGTTGTCCGTTGATGAATGTTGAGTAACCCACCGATGAATAGAAGCTCCACGGTATCCATCGTTTTTACCTTGTCCCTCAACGAATCCCCCTCTCCGCCCCCACACTAGGCATCACGTCGTGTCAAGAATTGACATTATTATTGACTGATGTGGGTTACTGTAGATTAAACGCTGCCGATTAGATAGGTCACCATCATTCGTCCCATGACTACCATTATTATTTTATTGCATTGTAAAGCCTGTGTTCGTATTTAAGTGCATAAAAATGTCGCTTCCCATGAATTTAATTATTCTTTCTTGTAAATATTTCGGTATTATTCTTGTACGCGAAAGAATAAATGAAATTAAATAATCCCGTCAATTAATAAATTGTAAAAGAAATAGCAAAAATTGAAAATATACGAGTATGAGTAACAGAAACAAAAATGTAAACAAGCTCATGACGTAGATGGCCGATTTCTGAAGAGAACTTGGCCAAGTAATTGGCCAAGTTCTAAACGATGTGAGTGAAAACTTGGCCAAGTATTTGGCCAAGTTTTGACAGATTATACAGCCCCCAAGACTAAATAGATTTCTGGATCTCTCACTCGTACTGGAGCAACGTGGGTTTATGCTGTACTGAGGCGCTGTTTTTTTACATTTTTTGGAACAACTCGCATATTTATTCGAAAAATTGGTTTCATTGGCCGATCGTTGTCAGATACGAGCGGCGTTTGAGCAAGCAATCGCTGGTACCAAACGACAACCTCGACATGAGCTGCACCGCAATTCGCGAAAGGTAAAACATGGGTAACGGATAAACGTTATGCGTAATCAATGGGATAAATTTTCATTTTAAAAAATTCTGAGGGATAAATTTTCATTTTAAAAAATTCTCTTTAAAAAAAGTATTCCTTTCGCAGGGTTCAATCCCGATCGAATCCATTGCACACATTTCCCATCGCGTTTGCCAAGATTGTCTACAAGGTGAGAAGATTCTAATTAAAAAAAACACTGTTCCCACAACATATATTACTTTTCTTTACAGAATACAAAAATTTCAGGGAAACAAAACCTATAAAAAGTTTGTCAGTGGTTTCGCTTCCTGGCATACTTGAAGTTACGAGCTCTATTTTCCAGGATTATGAATTTCTCGAGGAGCAATTGGCTGTTAGCTACTCAACTGAGCACACTTTCTGCTTCTCGGTGGACCAAAAAGTATTTCCGCCTTTACTTGGACTACTTAATATCGAACATTTCCAGGCGCCCGACAGTTTTTATAGACAAATTCGGATGCTCTCAATTTGCTTGCCTAATGTGCTGGTGGCGCGGAAGAGATTCGCAATCGACTCTGCAGGTTTGTCAGCTACAAGTTGTATGGTTCCAAGTTTCCAACCCTAACGGAAGGGGTCAGATTGAGAGTGTTCAAAAGTCTGAGAGTCCCTCTCTATTTCACACTCTCCCACTTCAACCCCCGTGTCTGTAGGCTGGACCGGGCTGTGGAATGATGTGAAATGTTATTCGCTACTTTTTTATATTTCAGGCCACTTTCAAAACCACGCCCATTTTGACTGCTTGAGGTTGGCCAGTGAGAGGAAGTGGGAGTACATTATCTACATGCAGGTTCATCACAGACATTCCAAACATGATCAATGTTATGAATGTTCAAATCTCAGAATTACGACATTATGCTTCGAACAAACCGGGAGCTTGCCGAGATTTTGAAAACGATGAATGGCGCTAACGATGTCGCAATGAGTAGGTGAGTTAAAAACTCATCCGAATAATTACAATCAACAAAAAAAACTAATTAAACTCACTTTTTCTGGATGGGAAAAGTATCGCGATAAGGCGAAAACGGGTATCAAATTCCCTGAACATACCAAAAATAAATTATAGTTTTTATTAAAATATACAAACATAATTATAGATGCCCCAATAACATCTGGGATGATCGCTGCAATATCCATGAGAGGAATCTCGGCAGGCTTGGATTGTGTCCGAGCAGGTTAAACGAGAGTAAGTCAATCGCCCTTATTTGCTTTCCACGATTGTTCGTCCTCCAATGTATCAGACATTATCGTTCTTACTTTTCGCTAGCTGATAAGTGAAGAGTGCGCGCGAAATGAAGATACGAATTGCCGAATACCGTAATCTATTTCAGCCGAGTTCGAGCGATGCTCGCGAGTCGAGGTTCGATTAGCTAAGGGCGCGATGCAGGCAACTCTCTCACGAGAGACGACAGATTACTTACTGAACGAACTCAACATTGAACCATTCATGAACATCCTCAACGAAAAGGTTATCGGTGCAAATATGACGGCAATAGTTTTGGATATATTATTTGTCTTATTTTGCTCTAGTACAATCTAATTTCAGGCATAGTAAATGATTGAAAACTGCGCTACAAAGGACACCTGAAAATATAAAAAAAATTAATCACTGAAATTTCAAAATTGAGAGCTACGGAGTGGACGAATTGCTACTGGCATCGCTACTATCAACATTGGAACTGCGAGTGCCCGGCGGGTATCCATCTCGATGCTTGAACTCGAAGAATCTCGTCGAACAAACTTACTTTACCAGGTTGGACGAGACAATTTATATGTACACGAACAACAATTGATCAAGTGGAAGTGCGATGAAATGTTAGTGCAGTCATGCATGACCCATTTTAATGTATCAGAATGAGAAAAACCCTATTTGGAGGAATATCATTGTTTACGCCTTGAATAGCATAAATAAATCTGTATCTGTATATATCTAGAACAGCTGAGAATTCTTGGATAGAAGGACAATATTGTATTAATTGGATCGTGCGGAAAATGTACAAGCATTATGTCTATATTGTCACAGACTCTCAACGTGGCACTGGATGAGAACAGCGGACAATTGCAAGAGCGGCATGTGGCGCCACAATCTGTGCTTGTTCGGAATGAGAGATCTCCCATTCCTCGCCAAATCAAACTACATTCTGGCAAACAAAGTATGAACCATTGTACAAAAATTTTCTGAAATATTGTTGAGTAGAGTTCTATGGAAAAGTGATGTATTGTACATGTTAGAGATACCTCGAATACAGACCACGCTCTCTTCATTTCGCACACTTTCTCGTCCAACGATATAATGTGCGAAAAGAAGAGACCGTGGGCAGACATTGCACACTCAAATACAGAGTATTTGGTATCGTTTTCCTGCAGATTCTGCCTTCGGTCGACTATGGCGCCATCTCGTGTATGGGCGAGATTTTGTTCAACCGCACTCATCTTTCTCTAAATGACGGCCAACTCGACATGTCCTTCTACGAAAATCTACCCATGGCAAGCATATGGAATTTTTTTGCAACCCACTAAAAGTTTTTTTTTAAATCAATAATGTTACAGGTGCGTCTCAAGAAAGGCGCGGCCGCGGACGCTCGTTACATCGATCATTTTGCATGTCCGAAATGAAATAAAGTATCTTTCCTATCGCCAAAAGCATATACAGATACATCTTGATATCAAGGCGAATTGGCCTGCAGAAGTGTAGCTTTATAGTCAGGGAGATCTGGATCTTAGAACTCGCAAAATAAGCATTGACTAATTTATATCTATCTAGGGAATAATAGAGTCCAAACCACCATTTGTTATCGTATCTGTTCTGATTATAGTGCGCGACCTTCCCACATGACTATTCCCCTCCCCTCCTCTAACACTCGCGCAAGTTCGCTTCCCTTATCCGACATTAATGGAATCTTCTCTAAAAGCATCACTAGACCAACTTACTCTAATGTTCAAGAGCCACGAGGGTCTGGTCCATTCCTTCGAGTTTCTCATCGCAGTGTTTTCTCTCCTGTCCATGCTTCCCTGTCTGTTTATTATTGCCAAAACCGGCACTCTGCACCCAAATTGCAAGTAAGATTTTGCCAACACACAGAAAACTGCATTTAAAATATAAATACGACAAGGAGATGAACAATGGGCACACAAATGTATCAAAAGTGAAGTACATTTTCTGCTCGATAGTTTCCGGGCTATTTTCTTTTTTACTACAACTCATGATGTTCTCTTCTTTAGAAGTCTTCTCATCTGCTCGGCGACTGTTCAAATACAGATAATTGCAATTCAAATAGTCGTCGTTCTTTACGATTATTTCAGCGGAATTGACTTAAGAGACGACGTTGGTAAGATATTTTTTTTGAGATTATACATTCTTTTTTTAACAAAAAATCATTCACGAAGTATAGCTTTCCTTCGTATGATTGAAGGAAAAGGGGGTGAAACTTTCTAGAGATTATCGACTACAATATTTAGGCGAGGAGGCTTGGTTTATGTTCGCTCATGAGATTGGCTATGGAATATCGACGATGCTTTCCGTGTATCTCGTAGTAGAAAGGTGCACATTTCACTGATATTTGTACCAACCTGCCGGTTCAGATTTTTCGCTTTCCGGAATGTAAACGATTACGAAAAATCAGCTGTTTCCTGGAATGCAATAATACTATTGTCAATTTTAGCGGTGATTCAAATATAATCTCTTTAATTGTATATTTGCCATCTCAGATTGGTTTCGCTCTCCCATGGGCATATTTCGTTGACGTTGGTGGGTTTTGTTGACGTATGTTCTTATTTTTTTCTTTGTAATTTGCTAATCAACAGTGAACCATTCCAGAGGGCCACTACTACATCGGCATGGCTCTAATCTTGTCAATTGAAGCTCCAGTCACTATTGTACCAAATTTTTGCAATATTTCGGTTAAGATATGCGTATTGTAGGCTTCGTATACATTATACGTGTACAGTAGTAGGCAGTACGCGACTATGAACGAGCGCGCTCTCTCAGTTAGATATCAGGTATTTGCTCTATCCGTTGTTGGTTTTCAATGTATTACCGAGGTCTCCCTAGGGATAGTCAGAAAGGCGAAAATGGTCATGAGCACAATGTACAAGAGTGATCTGAAGAAAAAAATGGTCAGCATCTGTGATTAGAGTGCGAAATGTGAGATAACGGGAGGTTCATTTCGAAGACATCCACCTGCGATTAAAGAAAGTGGGCGAAAAGAAGAGCACGCTCACAGTTCCATTAAACACAATCGAATTTCATCTGCAGTTTTTCGCAATTGCTGGCGCCCTCGCAGGTGTATAAAATAAATAATCAAATAGTATGTTTCTGATTTTCAGATGGCCGAGATTCTCGAGTATTCTCGTGCGGTTATTCCTGTCGTCGTTTTCTCGTCCTTCTTCAAAAGTTGTAGGTCAGAATGGCGAGTATTTCAGCCGTTTAAAGAAAATCAAGAGAAAGGCCATACAATTATGAGCGATGCGATGACGGGCAGAGCACGGGTACCGATTATCAAAACATAAAAAAAACAATTGTAATAAAAAGAGAACTGTTAAAGGCTAAACATGGCACCTCATCAAAAAAGATTTAAAAAAAACACTGAGAAAAGTAATACAACTTAAAATCGAGAGAAGATGAAAAGCGAAATCATAATCATAATAATTTATCTGCCCCCGAGGCGCAACAGGATTTGAAATTTGACAAGACATTTGGGGAAGATGTGGTGGGGGGGGGGAAATCGTAAGAAAAAAAAGAAAACTAGAGAGCGTTGCAAGCTTTCTTTCGAATGTTCCCCAGCGATTTTCCTCCCTCCTCTTTACAATTGGTATTATCCTACCATTCTATCTTTTTTTTTTCTAATTGCAACAATACATTAGGACATTTTATCTTTACAAATTTTTTCCAGTCTCATCCCATGCTTTCTCTGGCAGATGGGGCTCGGTCATTACGGAGTTATGCGAGTAATATTCTTTACGGTTTGTTAATTTTCCTTACATTGACTCATATCACGGGTGGTTTATTTCCACTAAATTGGCGAAATACCTTGTTTTCTCGCACTATCGACATGACTAAAACAATATTCCAAGTTATTGTCATGGTTTCCTTGTTTTGCTGAACGAGTATAGGGACAAGAAGGAACGATATCAGTTAGATGCGAAATTTCGAAACTTAATCGGATGTTATTGTAGTTTATACGTGAGTGATTAGCAGTGGAGCGAAAATACACTTGGCCGAAGAAATTTTTCACATCAGATTCACTCGCTCAATTGCGTTATTATGAAGACAGTTTTGATAGGATCCCATCGCGGACTGCGAAGAACTTTTCGCATTCATTTCTCAAGGAGAGGCTATAGGTGTGTGTGTGCTCGGTTTGGTACCATTGTCTATTTTGCATTATTAGAGGCAAAAAAAAGAAAGCACGGGGAACAATTGACATTGAAACTATTCTTCAACTATACCCCGAAGTGTTTAAAAACGTGTTTAAAAGTGTTTAAAAACGAGTCCGAAACTCTTCATTTATACGCCCTTCTTGTCCTACGGCGGGTGAAAAGAGTGCGAAATGAAGAGATCCGGGCTCGTTATTAAAACTCCAGTATCCACCATCACCGTGTCCAAAAAAGTGATAACGAATCAATTCCTATCCAGATCGACTCAACGTATCGTGCCTCGATCGGAAGCAAACGTAAGAGACACCGACACGTACTTTGGAATATTCAACACGTTGTGGAATTAAATGTTCTTCTAGTTGTAATAAATTCCGTGTACTTCGTTTTATCATTGCCGATAGGAAAACAGGTGTATTTTATGAGCCGTTCGTTCGTTTACGTCCTATATGCATTATTTACCGTATTGTTTACCGCTGTGTATCGTCGTACAAAATCTTCTCACAATCAGTTCATATACCAGATTTGAATTTGGTTCAGTATCTTTGCTGTCTCTTTCATGATCAAGAATCGTCTTTTTTATATGATCATTCCCTCGCTCCAATTACAATCATTTTCTCACAATCTTTGGATTTTTGTATTTTCTCATGTCTGCAGCATGATATTTGATTTGTATCCCGTCACTCTATTTCTTGCTTTTTTTACCGGTAAACCGTTCAGCTGCTGTGAAGGAATATTATTTTAATTCAACGTTTAGATGATGAGATTCAGTATTTTTTTCCGGGAAACGAGTCTTGGGAAATCGCGATGTTTTTTAGATTAATCTCGTTCGGAGGCAGTTTGCCACGAAAACTCTTTTGATGCTGTGGCATATTGAGCTGTTCACGAGAATCGATCGAATCAATTTCTGTGAGTTCGCTTTCAATATTTTGAGCTGATATTTTAGCACCGCTTTTACCGCGCGGATCACGCGAGCATGATTTATCTGCATTCATGTTTTTCTTCTGATATTCTTCTGATACCATAAAACCATTGTAATTGCTTGCAGGGATCGGATTGGTTCTCAATGTCTTTTTATGCACTCTCGTCCTGCTGAATAAGAAAAACTCGTTAGGTCATTACCAGACTCTCATTCTTCTGTTCGCTCTGAACGACATTTATTTAGCAGCAAGCCAGTATATCTTGGAAGAGGTGGGAATAATTTATTATTTTTTATTATTTTTGCTATTTTGTGGCTATGATTTTCATAATTTTAGCGGATAATCATCACGGGAACAACGCTCGGCATGTTCATAATGGGAGCATTCAGAAATTCCAGGGTTCGTTGTCCTCTAAATCATTTCTTTACAATATATTTTTTTACATTTAAATTCAAAAGTGTATGAGTTTACAGTATGCGGCAACGTTCTATTTCTCATTTTACACTTTTACTTTCGTTCTTCTCGACTATCTATTCCTATATCGTCTGTGGGCCATTAAATCGTGGGTTCGATTTGTTCTCCGCTCGGATGATAGTTTAAAAAAAAATCTCTTCTACGTAGTTGAGTGTGCCCGAAATGAATTCGTCGTCCAAATGCCGCACTTGAGCTCACTACATAGAGCGAAAATATACCAGATGTGCGATTTTCCAAGGATTCATTTCTCGGAGAACGGATATCCACTTTCCACACTCCGTACCCCTTCTGGTTTTGGCGAGCAAACGTGTGAAAGAGGGTGGAAAACCGTTTTCCAAGAAAATTATATTGGAAAACCATTTTCATATAAAACTTGTGCTATTCATATTGTTTCATTCAGACCGAATCATCTCAATTTGTTTGCTAATCCAAAATTTATCGCACTTCTCACAATCTTGGCCGCTGTCGAATTTTTAACATGGTACTTGGTTTCGCGAAATATTACAAGAGAAAAAGCATAATGACGTCAAGTGGGAAACTATTATCTCTCGACGTAATTAATTGCTTCCGTATACGTTTTCGCATAAATTTCATTTTATCCTCACAAAAATTCTCATTGGGAAATGTGAGATTCTATGACATGAGAGTGCGATTTCTCAAGAATATAAATTACATTGAACAAATTAAAGTCAAGAAAAAGTCAAGAATTGTCACTGAGTATTTGTGGGAATACAATCAAAAATTTAAAGCCGGATTTGTCACGCAAATTTTCAGTTTTCCAATATGCAAGTGCAGGTACACTTCACTCTTCATCTCGATGGTGCCTTCGCCTGCGGCAATGAGTGAATTGCTGCCTATTGCACGAGAGAAATACGATATGGACGAAGATGACTTGGCGTGGATCGTCGCAGATTACATGGTACTTTGCAAATCTTTTCTTGGATACCGCTCTTCGGATTACTCCAACCCCTTCTCGTTCGCAATATAAATAAACCACGTGGAGCTCTTGTCTAGAATCGTAATCTGAGACGATTTATGAGCAATACACGCGATAAACGTTAGAGTCAAATCTACGACAAGCAAAATTCAGAAAGACGGCGTTTTTCACTGGAAGCCCTTCATTGGCTACTCTATCAACACGAATATTATGACGTTCTGCATTGGTTTTATGTTCTATTCAGCATATTCCATTCACTCGTATATTGTTAAAAGCAACCTAATTTCCGTAAAAGCGAAAGCTCTACAGAAGCAACTCTTCTACAGCCTGTGCGCTCAGGTGTGTGTTTTCATAAAGTAGTGTATTTTAAGTGTAGCGTAAATCTCCTAATGACGCACCCTCTCTCATAAAAAACCCGGGAATTTCACACGTTCAAAATCATTTGAACACTCAAAATATCGGTCATGCAAAAATCCATCTGTACAAAAGCTCACAGGGATTGTGTAAATTCTGCAAAAAAATAAACAAATTTATCTAACAGCTAAATGCTTGCATTCAGACTGTGATTCCATTCATATTCTGTTTCGTTCCATGCGGGACTACTCTCACTCTCCCTCTCACCGGGGTCGACATTCCCTATCTGTGCGACGCCGTACCCCTTCTCATCTCCTTCTTCCCCATCCTCGATGCTATCGTTGTTCTTCTACTAATCGGAGACTATCGAGACATGATATTTCGCGCCGCGTGTCCGTGGTTTGTGACTCATTTTTTCCTTTATTATTCAAGTTTAGGAAATTATTGAATTAGTATGCTATGGCTTTATCTATTTCAGTGAGTACTACAAGTAATAGTGTTGGATACAATAATTGGTGTGACTATTCGCTCCATTAGCGGCAAATTCAAACTTTCGTTTGTATTCTGTGACTGTAGAAATATTGAATCCAACTAATTGGCCGTTTAAAATTATCGTTACAGTTGGCACCGGAATGTGATAAAGAAGGTTCAAACTAAGAGTTCCGCCTCTGCATTCACTCAAGTCGTGGTTACTTTTGTCGCATGACCGGTCATACTTGCCCTGCCCGTGTTTTACTGCCTCTATTGTTCACGAATAAAGTAATTCTCGAGTGACATCAAATTCAACAAAATTATAAAAATCACAAGTATTATTATTTTTATCCAAAATTGTTTTCCGCACAACTTTGTAATCGTATTTTTATAGTTATGTGCAAACAATTTATAATCCAACGTTCATGTAGATACAAATCGTTGATCAAAGTAATTGTGCATCTCTCGTACAATTTCTCCTGGGACGGCTGGTCTACGGTTGGATGTCTCAATAAAGAAAACAGTCAAACCACGTGACGATTCTGCGATCAGATGCTCCAGTAAAAATGTCACGTAGTGCTGCGCCTTTAAAAAAACAATCTTCAACTCGCTCAATTCGCACATTTTTGTATGCAGTGGATGTTTCCTGTATTGTATTTCGTGAAGTTATAGATATTTGCCAATTAAGAGTTTCTAAAATTAAAAATACAATTTAACATTATTCTCTCATAATTTGACACCTTTATATCCTTTTTTATATTCGTTTTTGTAGGTTGAAAAAAATGGATATCGGATTCATCGTTTACGCAGTAGTCAACTACGCTTGCATCGTTGTCCAACTGGTCACTATTCCTATTTACACTATTATTATTTTGGCGATGGTGAAATCTACAGGGAAACGCCAGAATAGTATCACATGATTCCAAACCTACAGACCAGGGTTAGAACTAGAGAGTGTACAAAAGTGAGAGAGTCCCTCTCGATTTCACACGCTCTCTCACTCCAAAGGCCTTTCTGGATGGTTGACCGACTTGTGGAATGAGGTGGTATACAACGTTATGGTCCTTATGGCTGCCTCGCCGTCCTACGTGCTGGTCGCGTTTTCTACTGGACTTCGCAATGATATTCTACGACTAATCGGCAGGCAAGAACACAATTAATCATTGCATTAATTTCGGATGGAAAATAACTCAGACGATGTTGAATTGGAGAAATTCAACACCCCTGCATTTTATGCATAATGTGGAAAAAGAATGTGAAATATTGCAATAAAATGCATTGTCAAATTTCAGGAGTGATGAGCCTGCACTTTTCATGTGGACATCTACAACATCGACGTCAAAAATTTCATGAAAATTTTCAATTTAGTGATTTATTTACCTTCATATTTCACGGAATACTTTAGAAAACAGCATGTGGAAACGTGCTTCAATAGTTAATTGTTATAACAATTTCTGATAAACTATTCCCGTTGGGATTCTTTTTTTATTCCTTCGATAAATTATAGGTATCAATTATTCCTACTCACAGAGAAAACATACTAGGAATACGACATCAAGTTGGCACGCCTACTAATATATAAGCAGGGCCTACTAATATATAAATAGGCGATTAGTAGGCCCTACTTATATATTAGTAGGCGTGCCAACTTGATGTCGTATTCCTAGTATGTTTTCTCTCTGTGTACCCCTTGTTATTCACTTAGTAATAGATGCAATCATAAATATGGAACGATATGATGGAAACAGATGCGTATCTAGAAATGTCGTATTTTTTTAATCATGAGTATAATATTTCAACAATACGCATTATCTATTGCAGATCATACAACTTTTCGGGATAAAATCCGAAAAAAAAACACGCAAACTTTGTCTGAAGCGCAAGAAAACTTGAATCAGCGTTTTATACGTAAGTAAGTAGTGGAAGTTTCTAACAATAAAACAACATCCGCAAACATAGAATTATATTGATCACGAATCAAGAGCGATAAAAAAGTTGAAATAGCATGGATTTATCCAGAATTAGGTTTCTGGAAGGGCACACATTGCGGTGGAGAATCATTCGTAAACAATAGTAGGAATACGATCAAGCTGCTCTCTCATTAATTCGTTATAGGCGCCTTTGCCGCACTTTTCATTCTGTTCAATCGACTTGAGAATCTCGTCGACGGTTCGGTCGGGTTTGGGGGCGGGTGCGGGTGCCAGCTCGCGCGGGACCGGCGAGTGCTGGGTACTCTGGCGAGCCGGCAAATGGATTCCGGCCGCGCAGAAGCAGCAAATGTCGACGTCTCGTCCGTTTTGGGTCGGGCGCGGAATGAAGTGGGAGGGATCGTGCAGGCGCGCGCATTTGACGCATGCGCGCACCGTATTCGGGCGGAGAGCTTTTCACTGGCATGGCTTTCATCCAGAAATAACTGTAATCGCATCGAAAACATAATATAACCAATTATTCCCTCTTCAGGTCGTCTCACCGAGTCGTGCCTCGATCACAAGCAAATGAGAGAGACGCCGACACGTAGTGTTACGTGTTATGGAATATTCAACACATTGTGGAACTGAATGACCCGCTGGTTGCAGTAAATGTCTTGCCTGCTTCAGACAGTTTCCACAAACGCCGAAATGTTATTAAAATGCATTTTGTATTTTTTTTTGCAGATGTATTTTACCATCTCATCGTTCAAATACTTCTAAGTTCATGGTTCGGTTTATGATGTATAAAATATTTGCTGTCTAGCTCACGATCACAATTCGGCATATTATATCATACGTTATTTTCCTCGCTCCAATTACAATCTTTCCCCACAATCTATGTGGTTTTGTATTTTTCTATTTTGCAGTAAGCAGATCTATTGGTATCCCGCGCATGTTTTTTTATTTGTCGATAAGATACTGTTGCATTGTTGTAAACAAATACTTTGTAGTCTAATTATAATATTATAATCATATTTATAAAGCCACTAGATCATGGTATTTCGTTCAATATTTTTTCATGATGCGAACCATGGGAAAGTGTATTATCTTTTTAGATTGGTGCTGTTTCGAGGCAGTCGGTCACTAAGACTCTTTCGATGCTGCGGCATATTGAGCTATTCCCACGAATTGATCGAATCAATTTCTGTAAGTGCAATTTCAAGATTTTCAGAAATTTTCTTAGTACCGATTTTGATCATTCGAACAAAAACATTGCACTTTCTTGCAAGGATTGGGTTGGTTCTCAATCTGTTTTTATGTACTCTGGTCCTGCTAAATAAGAAAAACACACTGGGAAATTACCAGACTCTCATTCTTCTTTTTGCTCTGAACGACATTTATTTAGCAGCAAGCCAGTATATCTTGGAAGAGGTGGGAGTTACAATTTTTTTAATAATAAAAATATATTGTTAAATAATTTTAAACAATTTTAAATATTTCATTCTCAGCGAATAATCATCACGGGAACAACGCTCGGCATGTTCTTGATGGGCGCGTTCAGAAATTCTAGGGTTCGTTGTTTTGGTGAAAAAATAATTACTATGAGTTTACAGTATGCTGCAACGTTTTACTTCTCGTTTTACACTTTTACTTTTGTACTTCTCGACTATCTCTTCCTATATCGTCTATGGGCGATCAAATCGTGAATTTTTAATCATTTTGGGAATTAGACGATGACATTTTATTACTCCTCTTTTAATAAAATGTGCTCAAAAAGAATTTGTCGTCCAAATACCATACTCAGAGAGAAATAAGTCTACGACTCGAAATGTTTAAGATGGTCAGCGACGACTTCAAAGTCTAGTAGGCGCAGTGGAGCGGAGTAGTTTAGACTTTGAAAGTCGTCGCATGGCAGCCCAAAGGTCTAGAGTCGTAGAGCTGTTTTCCATTGAGTACTTGGGTATACACAAAATTCATCTCAATTTGTTTCATTCAGACCGAATCGTCTCAAGTTGTTTGCTAATCCAAAGTTCATCGCTCTCCTTACAATCTTGGCTGCTGCCGAGTTCCTAACATGGTATTTGTTTCGCTAAATATTACTAAAACCGTGACGTCATCAATCAGTTCTGAGGAAAACACTTTTAAAGTGGTTACTTTGCTTCTGCTTATGTCATGATACGTTTTAGCATAATTTTTCGTTTTATCGTCACTCTATTTTCTCATTTTCAAGTGTATTATTCTCGGGTAACAGAATACGAATACTCTCAGAATTACGTAAAAAAGCCAAGACTTGTCATTCAGTTTTGTTGTGGGAAAACAATCAGGAAGGAATAGCAGGATTTTGTCACGCACTAATATTTCCATATCCTATATGCACTCTTGATTTTTGTGTTCCGCTTTGTTCCTGATCGTGTTCAGAGGAACATCACCAGGAACAATCGGAACAAGAAATGCTTGAGTGAATACAGGTACACTTCACTCTTCGTTTCGATGATTCCATCGCCTACGGCAATGATCGAACTACTACCAATTGCACGAGAAAAATACGATATTGATGAGGATGATCTGGCATGGATCGTTGCTGATTACGTGGTACTTTGTTAATAAGTTTTGCACTGAGCGTACATATAATAGCAAAATGGTTCTCCAATCTCCTCAGTCCACGCTCTCTCTCACACTTAAGCACCGCGCTGACCGAAAAGGAAATATGAATGGAATGAGGTTGAAGAATCGTTTAATAAGAAATGAATACGCTCCAGATTCAAACTGCAAACAGCATTTAAAATACGAATTAACAAATTAAATTCAGAAAGACGGCGTGTTTCACTGGAAGCCCTTCATTGGCTACTCTATCAACACGAATATTATGACGTTCTGCATTGGTTTTATGTTCTATTCGGCATATTCCATTCACTCGTATATTGCCAAAAGCAACCTGATTTCCGTAAAAGCGAAAGCTCTACAGAAGCAACTCTTCTACAGTCTGTGCGCTCAGGTGTGTTTTATTTAACTTAATAAAGCTTTTAATCGAGATTCTTACAAATCGAAACCACTTAACGACCGATTGAATTCAGACAGTGATTCCGTTCATTTTCTGCTTTATCCCATGCGGGACGACTCTCACCCTTCCTCTCACCGGCGTCGACATTCCATATATCTGCGATGCTGTCCCACTTCTCATCTCCTTATTTCCCATTCTCGACGCTATCGTCGTTCTACTTCTCATCGGAGACTATCGAGACATGATCTTTCGCGTCGCGTGTCCGCGGTTTGTCACTTTTGTTATCCGAGAGAGAATCCGAGCTAGAAGAACATCGTATCGACTTAATCCCTGCCTGCAAATGCGTTGGTGATAAAGTATAATTATACGAATGAATAATTTCTTTGGCATGAGACACACCATTCCACAGGCCGGTCAGCCATCCAGAAAGGCCTTTGGAGTGAGAGAGCGTGTGAAATCGAGAGGGACTCTCTCACTTTTGTACACTCTCTCGCTCTAACCCTGGTCTGTCGGTTTGGAATCATGTGGAGACTGTTGGGATGGGCGCACAAATGTTACAAGAACCAATTATCCAACAATCCAACAAATAAGTAGTATATGCTTATCGTTTCAGGAGTCATAGAACTGTGGTAAAGAAGGTGCAAACTAAGAGTTCCGCATCTGCTGTCGCTCAAGTCGTGGTTACCTTTGTCGTTGAGCGATATCGGTTCTTTGCACTGCAATTATTTTACTACTGCACTGTTTACGAGTTATTTCAATAACCATCCATTAAATACACGAGGAAAGTAAATATGCATCATACTTTTCCATATTTTTAAATATTATTTTCCCCGTATCGAACATTGATAAAAAAGAATTTACAAATCAACGATTCAAAAACGTATCTTGTTTGAAACTTGGTAGATCGAAGTAATTATGCATCTCAAATGTTAATCCTTCAATTTCTCTTGGGACGACTGGTCTACGGTTGGATGTCTCAATCAACAAAACAGTCAAACCACGTGGCGATTAGGGATTCCGATGCTCCTCAACAAACCTCACGTAGTCAATTTCTTTGTATTTTGAAAAAGAAATTTCATTCGAATGTATACTTTATTAAGCTTGAATGAAGCGATAGAGACTTGTTAATTAGAAGTTTCATTTATTTCTTCATTACTCCAACCGAGTGTTAAACCAATTCCGACCTCGGTTAATTGGTCACACTAATGACTGAGGAATGTAACGCGCCCTAGAATCACAAGCCGGGCACCCACCCGAAGTAGAAACCCTCATCTAGTGTGATCTCTTGTCGACTGTAAATCGTATGACGTGCAACACCGTTACCTTATCCTTGTTTGAATAGGCACTAATAGCTTATAGAAATTGTTCACGCTTCACAGCTTACTCATTAAAGGTAATTATGGACATTGGATTCATCGTTTACGCTTTTGCCAACTACGTTTGCATCATTGTCCAACTGGTGACCATTCCCATTTATGCAATAATTATTCTGGCGATGATGAAATCTCGAGGAAACGCCGGAATAGTCTACAATATTTACGCGGTAAGAAATGAGACAGCGCACTTTTTCGCTTACCACATGATTCCAAACGTAAAGACCAGGGTTAGAGCTAGAGAGAGTGTGCAAAAGTGAGAGAGTCCCTCTCCATTTCGCACGTTCTCTCACTCCAAAGGCACATCTGTAAGGTTGACCGGCCTGTGGAATGGTGTGTTACCCTAGATAGTCGCTGGTTGGTGGAAGATAACGTTTGAGAAATGAAGTAGTCGAGCCTAAAAATTCACACTCTACAAACAGTGCATACCTCAATAAAATTTTGATTGTCTTTTTCATAGGTGGACGGAGTAATCAATATTATTTCCCTGGCAGACTACATAGTTCTTACGCTAGTTCAACGCGGCTGGATAGTTGAGCTAATCACCACGAAAACGATGGGTTCGGTAAGTGTACATAAAAAGATTCAAGAGAAATGTTGAATGAACAGCTGAAGATCTCAAAATAAAGAACAATGTGAAATTTAAATGTATATTTCTCTGAATTGTTTGCAAACAATTTCCATTTGAATTGCTGACAAATGCATGCAAACTGAACGATTGCAGATTATCGTAGCGTTTATCTTCTCCTGTCGAATGGGACAATTGTGTTCGATCTTTCTCATCTCTCTCAATCGAGTAATCGCCATCAAAAAGCCCATGCACTACAATAAGGTAAGGCCGATCGCTAATTACCATAAAATAATGTAATATTAAAGATATTCGGCGGAGTATCGCAACTGTCCATGGCCTTGTTTCAAATTGGAATGTTCATTTTCATTTTTATCACCGACTATCTTCTTGTAGACGTACAATGGGTGGACTCCCCAACTGGAAAGACGGTGATTGTAAGTTTTCCTCTTTTTCGTGTCAAGACATCTATAATTATAGTCTATTCTACTCTGTTTCTACTACAATTTCAGTTCAAAGTCGACGTGAAGGATCATCTCATGTTCTTCAGTCATATCAAATATGTTCTTTACGATTGCTAATTTCACGTGTTACGGAATTATAATTTCTACCTTGAGAAGGCAGAGAAAACAGGTTCGCCTTTTGAGGTTTCTTTTAAAATCTATGAAACAATTTTCGAGACTCTTGCTCCACTAGAAACCGAGAGATGTTAATGCGGGAATTCATGTATTTTCCTCCATTCGTGATTTTTCATACCAGTAGATAGTTGTTCCAGATAAGCAAAGCGTCAAAGACAATTGCCGATAATCGTAAGAAAACGGACGCTCAGTTCAACAAAATCGCAATAATTATATGCAGTTTAGAGGTAAGATATTTGATATTTTTAATTTTATTTATTCTGTTCACTTTCAGTTTGTCGCATTGGCCAACCTCTTCATACAGCTCCTACCGGTGATTGAGAGAGATGTAAGCCGTAACGAGTTGTTGGAAGAGAATCTCAGTAAACAAAATAACTATGTGGACACATAACTATGTGAACATGTATGCAAATGTCCACATAGTTATGTCCACACCCTCTCGACATTTTCTTCTTCTCATACTATCTATATTACTGGACATTTATATATAAAATGTTGCAATTTAAAAAAAAAATATCTCAGCCGGCCTTTCGAATCGCTTTCCACAACGTGGTGTCGGTGTTGATGGCAGCCTCGCCTCCCTACGTACTAGTCGCCTTCTCAACAGGCCTCCGCAATGATATTCTTCGGCTAATCGGCAGGCAAGTTTTATTTCTTTTCTGCCATGTCGGGAGGAAAATCAAACAAGACCGACATGTTGAATTTTCTTATAAAAATTCAACATTCATGTATTTATGTAGATTATATGAGAAAATGTATTGTTTAAAATATATTGTAAAATATTGAATTCCCGTAATTTAGGAGTGATCAGCCGACTCGCTTCATGTGGACGTCGACCACATCGACGTCAAAAATTTCGTGAAAATTTTCAATTTAGCGATTTATTCATATTTTCACGGAATGCTTCTAGTCAACATCATGTGTAAACGTAGATCACTAGTTGATTGTAATAGTAACAATTTCTGACAAACTATATCCGTTGGGATTCCTTTTTTTTATTCCATGGATAGATTATAAGTATTAATTATTCCTTGTTGTTGTACTTGGAACTTGACATAATCAGAAATGTGAAAAGATAACAGGAGAAAAATTGTTTAATCCAGAAATGTTATTTATTTAGTCATGAGTGCGCAGTACAACAAGTCAAACCGAACTAATACACAATAGTTATTGCAAACGAAATATTGTTTTTAAATACACATAAGATTTTCAAACAAAAAAAACCTAATTAGCGTATTTGTATGTGAGATACGTTAAGTAAGTAGTGAAAGTTTCTTAAAAAACATGTGAAGGGTCACAAACATAGAATAACAGTGATCACGAATCAAGAGCTATAGAAAATAGAATTGAAGTTGTTTTTAAAGAATTCGTTTTTTTTGGATGTACACGGATTGCGGTGGAGAATCATTCGTAAACAATAGTAGGAATACGATCAAGCTGCTCTCTCATTAATTCGTTATAGGCGCCTTTGGCGCACTTTTCATTCTGTTCAATCGACTTGAGAATCTCGTCGACGGTTCGGTCGGGTTTGGGGGCGGGTGCGGGTGCCAGCTCGGGCGGGACCGGCGGGTGCTGGGTACTCTGACGGGCCGGCAAATGGATTCCGGCCGCGCAGAAGCAGCAAATGTCGACGTCTCGTCCGTTTTGGGTCGGGCGGGGGATGAAGTGCTCGGGATCGTGCAGACGCGCGCACTTGACACATGTCCGCATCGTATCCGTGCGGAGGGCGATCAGCACTGGAATGAGTAGAGATTACGGTAGAATTCAACCGTTCTTTCACTGCCAGACTGTGCTATTAGATAAGAAAACAACATGAATGATCGTAAAAACTAAGCCTAAAGTAAGGGGAGTCCTACAATGTTAACTCGGGACCAAACGACCCAATTAATATGTTTTAATTAAAAATCTTCTGACTCGTGAGATCGCGTGGGGGCTGCCGCTCGGTCTTCACGTGCTCAGGACCATTACACAATCCTCCGTTCCCTGCGCATCGAGATCTGACGAGAAAAAAAGAGATTTGACAAAAGAGATCATGCATCTTCTCATTTTCAAAGGAGAGAGCTAAATGAAGAGCTCTATGCTCTTTTTTGATACAAAAAATCATGTATTGATCATGGTTTTCTGCCCCTGATTTAAAAAAAATCGATTTACTCACCTCTTCGAGAGTATTTCGTGCTCGCACAGAATGCAACAGTGATGGCCGCACGAGAGCATCACGGGATGGTTGTCGGGTGCTGCAAATATGATTTTGACTGGTAAAAGAGAAAGAATAATGAAATATATAAAAAATTACGAAAGCAGAAAATGAGAAATTTATTCGTCAATTGCAGATTTTTTTTGTTGAAAATGAAACACCATGCGACACTCGCTTTTGTTGGCCTATATCGATTTTCGAGGCAGATAAACATTCGAAACTGCACTTACTGTACACTTTCTTGCATGGACACGCCAGTAGTTCGTCCAGAAACGGCGTCATTTGAGAGGGAGAGAGCAGCCAGAGATGCCACGGATCCTCTCGGTTACGGTCGCTCACTTTGCAGATATTCTGGAAAAATATTATTCGGCTTACGAAAATTATTGCTTTAGTTTTAGCATGAGGCGACTTCTCGAATAGTGCACGTTTTCATGACCAAAAAATTTAATTAGATAAGGTAACCCACCTTCTCCGGTTTCATTAGGTAGTATATGTGGTTGCGGAACTCGCGTGGCACTTTGAACTCCCATTCGGAGTATTTTTCGAGGGAAAGGAGTCGCTCGTCTAGGTCCGCAGCGATGTTGAGAGCGCACATCTTGCAGAAAATGGACTGAAAATGAAGAAATTCAAAATTTTATATTACTCAACATGATCTCAGTAACGTCTTCATCAAATTCAAGCAGAACTCCCTAAGGACATTATTATTTTCGAGCAAAACAAAACCTTTCTGTATGGAAAGGGAATGGTTTAAAAAAATGGGAAAATGGCGGGCACTTCTTTACTTTAGGGGTAAGCCCCGCCCCTTTCCCATCTCGAGGGGTAGGTCAAGAGATCAAGAGGGGAAAGGAGGAGTGATAGTGGCGATCGCACTCACAGCTTTAATTGGCTCCTCGATTTTCTTCTTCTTTCTCACCGGAATTCCTTTGTATTCCTCTTCCCCCTCCAGAGCAATTCTGAGCAACTCCTGAATTTTAAAATGATAAATATTAAAAGTTACATTTGTTTTGTATTTTCTCATATTTTCTGTAAGCATGCTGTATGCATTTGGTAAACACAGGAAGCGCATAATTTTAGCATCATTTTAGAATCCAAATTAAATAATTGAGTCAGGGGTGATTTGTTCAAAAGAGAGAGAATCGATTGTACACACTACCTCACTAACCCTTTTCTGCAGACCTGTTTAAAGATGTGATTGCAATACCTCTTCCGGTTTGTTCAAGCATCCTCTCCACTTGCATGTGGGCACATCCCACAATTCGCCGTCCGAGTCGTCATCTAACTCGGGTTCGAAAGCAAACGGAATCAAGTACTTCTTGCCCTCCTCAGCTTGGTCATCGTAGTAAGCCACCATCATCTCGGAGGGATACCGAATGCTCTGCGAAATAAGCATGTTTTTTTTCTAATTTGTTAAAATTAAATAAACAATTTCTCGCGTAAAAAAATTCGACCAGCCTAGATGCATCATTGCCTTAGATTCTACAGCCAATAGTTATCCATGAATTTTGGTAGATTCTCTCATATCGATAAAAAACAAAAGAATAAATGTGCAATGTGAACCCACACTCCAATCTCTATCCAATCGCAATGGACATCCCTCGCATTTGATTCCTTGAGGACGGAGGAGAGGAACGAGCTCTGCAGTTGTTCAATGTCATTAGATTAATTTTAAAAAATAACTCAAATTACTATTTCTTGTGTTAGAAAACCTTCCGGTATGTCTGTTGAGCGTCCTTACACTCTTTGTTGTGATTTCTAGGCAATTCGGGTTGATCTATTCGTGCAAAAAAAACGACGTAGATGCAAATTCTGGTAAACATTTCATCCAGACATTTTCAATCCACGCACTCTCTCTGATAATCAAGTCAGTACAGAAAAAATGCGCAAAATTATGGTGATCTGATCCAAGTGTTGTACCGAATTTCAATCCGAATCGTATTTTTGTTACAAACGCAGATTTGATCCTGAATCGCCGGTAATCAACAATTTCACGGTAGATTTATTAATATAATCACTGCACTACTCACTGAGAATGTGCGCGGCGACGGGCGCGCCGCGCAGTTCGTCAGCCGTCATCTCCAAACAGTCGTCACTACAGTCGATACGCTCGCACTTGTACCCACTCTTGCTGCAAGAGAGCACATGATTCCAAGCCTACAGAAAGGGGTCAGTGTGGGAGAGTGTGCACAAGTGAGAGTCTCTAATTACACGCTCTCAAACTCCAAACCGCGTTCTGATAGGTTGGCCGGTCTATGGAATGATGTAGAACGCTAGGCTATTTACTGTACGACTATCACATTGGCTCGTTTAAGAATACTTTGTCCTTACAACGTTGGAAAAAAATTGATTGCGAGCTTCACTTACCAATCTCGGCGAACGACCATTTTTAGAGCGGATAATCAAATTTGCAAACTCTACGAAGCTTGATTTGGGTTTTGTTTAGAAAAAATAAAACAACCTACTTTCGCATGAGCTTGGACCTGCAGAGGCCGCATAGATAGTGTCCACATCGGAGAGAGTATGGAGTAGCGCCTGCCATTAATTAGAATACAATTTTGTCTATTTTTAGTATACAATTATTTTAAGCGATCGTTTTTTCACGGCATCGCAGATTAACAACTGAAGAAATGTATGAAATTTGTGACATTTTTTGTGACTTATGAGCTAGTATAATTTGTTCAAATGATTAAAATTCGATAAATAACTGACTCGGGTCGAGGTCTCGATACGGTCCGAATCCCATCAGGTTGCGTGGACATTCCGTCGTGGCACAACTCCACTCATTTATCACTTGATTCAATCGAGTACCCGAAATCGAGTGGATCCGCACCTGCCTGCAATGGGAACAAATTCTTTTAACGAAGAGAAACAGTTATGCTAGCTCGGTTTGGCATACCAGCCATGCCAGGAATACCAGTCTCGTTGTTTTCTGGAACGTTTTTCCCTTCGGCAGTACTACCGATGTTAGTCTCCGCAAAAAGAAAACCGAACATTAGAAGTCCAAAAGACACGGAACCGGGAATGTTTTTTTTTCTCTTAATAACACACATTCAAAAATCGCAAAAACACCGAAAGATAAGTAGGAAATATACTTTGAATTACGGTAAAACAAAAGGTTTAAACATCTTCATTTCGCACGTAATCTCCACCGGTCGGCGGGTGAAAGAATGTGTGAAATGAAGAAGCAATTTATAGATAGATTGAGACGAGTTTCTAACTCACTCGTCCTGTTGGAGATAGAATTCCTGCAGGAAGGAACGGGGCAGAAGAAAGTCTCCCATCGGGAAGAAACGAGGAAGAACGGGTGGAGAGTAGGGAGATGAGAGGAAGGAATGATGGGGGAGAGAGAGAGAGATCGGAACCGGTCAATCGATAAGGTGCGACCGAGAGTGATCAAGCACATGTTTAGCGTCCCTGGGAATAGGGAAGGGGTTGAGAGTGTGTGAAAATGAGAGGGTCTAGAGAAAACACGATCTACTGCACGCGCTATCCCGAGTAGTACCCTGTGGCAGGTTCATTGTCACTGTCCAAGTATTTGTTTTTCAAGAATTTCATGGAACAATCTATTGGTATAGTTTTAGTCAGCGGTAAGCGACATATTGTCGGTGTTTTTATTGTGATCTAAATGTGACTACGGCAACTGATCACCTGCTCATTCAGTAACTGAATGCATATTTGCGTATAAAAAAGCGATTTAGAGCTGCACTCATAGAAAGCGCATGAGAGTTTGCAAATACATTACTTTATTTCACGCAAGCAATTTATTCATTAACTCGCATGCATGGTGAAGTAATTTTTACCCTAGTGTACCCGGATATATGCCACTACAACCGTGTAGAATACTTGCCACCAGCTACCATACGGGAGCTACAAATCTGGCGCATTCTCTTTTCCGTCTATTGTTCGTACAAATATCCGAATAGTGAATTCATTGATGTCGTATTCTCGACCGACTCGAGAACCATGAGGCTGATGTATCGCCCTTACCTCATCCTCCCCCCGAATGTAGAGATCACTCCAGAACATGGTGCGGCTTACATAGCGATCTCTCGTCTACTGTAAAAACACTCGCGAATTCGGTCTCCGTAACCTGCCATAACATTGTTTCTGACCAGTGATAGCACAAATATGCGAGCAAAAGCGGCTTACACCCCATGACAAATTTTGACGCTGAATAACAGCGTGTCTTGTGTTAAATATCGTCGGCTGGACGGTAGCCAAACTCATATTTTCCCACGAAGTGAGAATGCTTGCGCTGACTCTGGGAACACTTCTTCTCGTTGGCTGTGCAGAAGCACTCTTCCAACCCGAGCAGTTCATGACCCCGGTAAAAATGTAACGTATTAAAATAAAATAAGAGAGTTGGTGCAGATGCAAATCATCCGGTATCACGGTTATCCCGCTGAGGAACACCACACAGTAACTCAAGACGGCTACATTTTGACGCTTCATCGTATTCCGCATGGAAAGACAGGTATCATTTGCTTGTTTCTTTTCGATTATCCACGGGGACTCCACTCAATTGGCTTCTCCCTTCAAAGCTACGCGATACCACATGATTCCAAACATACAGATCAGGGTTGGAGCGAGAGAGTGTACAAAAGTGAGAGAGTCCCTCTCGATTTCACACGCTCTCTCACTCTAAATGCCTTTGTGGATGGTTGACCGGCCTGTGGAATGATGTGATACAGCACGCGCACGACTTGCAGATAGCCACATTCGTATTTTTATTTTGCAAAATCTTTCTACTATTGCTAGATTTTCCCATACAGGGATCCGAATTGACTTCCAATGAGACAATATTAAATGCATTGCTTGGATCTCAAAGGGGGATAAAGGCTGGGGTACATTTCCCAAAGTAGGATCTCAATCACGCCCCTCCCATTGCGGACAACGTTTCATCTTTCTTCCATTGGAGGCGAATTGAGTTTCAGTGGGAAATGTTGGTCTCCCAATGGTGCAAAAAAACAGAGCGGGCAGGCTAGCGAAGAGACGCTAATTTAGTACACATCATTTTCCAGCGTACGATACTGCCAGAAACCAAAAAGAATTGTGCGGGATAAGTAAACAATTATATTGAAGGTAACTCTTCCGTTGCTCTCCCGTCTGTCCCGTCGATTCTTCAGCACGGCTTGCTGGGCAGCGCCAACGACTATTTCCTGCCTCCTCCGCCAAATTCACAAAGTACAATGCAAAATATATGATTTAAAATGCCTGTACAAGGCCTTCTCAACCTCGAGCTGCCCTCGCAAGAAAACACAGCTAGGCCAGTGCAGCAGTGAATACTAGAGGGCCCGAAACATTCTTTAGCCAAATTTCAACTATGAGATTTTCCCTTATAAGAGACCCTCCAGGAGAGATCGTAAAGGGTTGGCAGGGGTCCGGGATGGGAAAAATGCAACCTACCCTCAAACTTTTTTGTGGAATAAGGTTCACGAGTGCTGATCGCAGCCGCATATATGAGGTCCTCCAGATTTTTTTGGGGGTCAAAAAAAATTTCCAAAATTTTGACATTTTTTACCCCCAAAAATAGAGTTTCGATATAACTATCGAAAAGTAGTATATATTACGTATATTTACGCGCTGATTCCGAATTTAATAGTTAGGAAGGTTAAAACGAAGGTAGAAAAAAGTTAGAAGCGAAAAATTACTTTTTTTTCCGAAAATCGAGCTTTCAAAAAATTCAGTTGGTATTCTCACTATTATTTTCGGAATCTACACGAAAAGATAATATAAATATAAATTTTTCGTAATTTTATTCACATAGACCTTTGAGATAATTGTGCTCAAACTTGGCATTTGGGAATTTTTCAATGTGGTATAGGCCAGATATGTTTTGAAATATGATCCCGATTTGATACAAGTGATATTTGTCCACGATGCCGTGAACATGACTGACACGATGATTTCATCACCAGGCGGAAAAAAAAATTTTTTTTTCGACCATGTTCATGGAATTTTCGAGAAAAATTTTTCTTTCTAAAGTCGATGAAACTGTGTGAAATATATTCATTAGTTGAAATATAATATGTTTACACCATATTTTCCGATAAAACTCTTAGATACGTTCATAATTATGGGATTGTATTGAATATTACTTTTTTGTTGTCTCTCGAAGGTTACATCACTATAGTCAAATCTTGTAATATAAATAAGGTAATAAGGTGTAAATATATTAAATTTCAAGTAATACACACATTTTAAACAGTTTCATCGACTTTAGAAAAAAAATTTTTCTCGAAAATTCCATGATTCCGGGTTCATGGTCGAAAAAAATGTTTAAATTTTTTCCTCCTGGTGATGAAATCATCGTGTCAGTCATGTTCACGGCATCGTGGACAAATAATATATCACTTGATACAGGCAATATTTCGCAATCGGGATCATATTTCAAAACATATCTGGCCTATACCACATTGAAAAATTCCAAAATGCCCAAGTTTGAGCACAATTATCTCAAGGGTCTGTGTGAATAAAATTATGAAAAATTTATATTTATATTATCTTTTCGTGTAGATTCCGAAAATAATAGTGAGAATACCAACTGAATTTTTTGAAAGCTCGATTTTCGGACTTTACAAGTTAAAAAAGTAATTTTTCGCCTCTAACTTTTTTCTACCTTCGTTTTAACCTTCCTAACTATTAAATTCGGAATCAGCGCGTAAATATACGTACTATATACTACTTTTCGATAGTTATATCGAAACTCTATTTTTGGGTGTAAAAAAATGTCAAAATTTTGGAAATTTTTTTTGACCCCCAAAAAAGTCTGGAGGACCTCATATATGCGGCTGCGATCAGCACTCGTGAACCTTATTCCACAAAAAAACGTTTGAGGGTAGGTTGCATTTTTCCCATCCCGGACCATTTCCACTCTCTCGTGGACGGTCTCATCATAAATAAAAAAAAGAGATAATCAGTAAATTATGGAAGTAATCACCGTTCATACTAGTGACCTCCTCCTGCCGATCCATGATACTCTTACTTAAAAAAAACTTTTGGGAATAAATTCGCTAAAAAAATCGATTCGAGACAGCTCTGGCATCGCTCGACCGGCGATTCTTCTTCAGCACGGCCTGCTGAGCAGCAGTTTCGACTTCCTGTCATTGCTGCCGGAGAAATCACTAAGTATGGGCATATGTGATTTCATTTCGTGCAATTAATATTTACTTTGCGCGCTGTGAAAAAAAGTATCATTTTCTGATGGGAAGGGGTTGTACCGCATGCCCAAATTCTCACTGCACAGTTACTTTTTTTTAAATTAATAAATATTTTTAAAAACAGGTTATTTCTTGGCGGATTCGGGGTACGATGTGTGGATTGGCAACAATCGCGGCAACCTTTACTCCAATTCGCACGTCAAGTACAGCTGGTTTGACGAGCGCTTCTGGAATTTTACGTATGTTCTTTAATCGAAATTAAAAATATCGTAATCAGTATTATTATAATTTTTATAATTATAATAATATATAATAACCTAAATAATTTCTAATTAACAATTGATATGCAATAAAACTATAAATTAATTAAGGATGTTTGCAGATTCGATGAGATGGCCAGGTTCGACACTCACGCGCTCGTTGATTACATACTCAACACGACGACCAATCAGACCGGTATCTATGTCGTCGGACACTCGCAGGCGCGTTTTATCGGTTTTTAAAAAGCCTTCAACGATGATTTATCCCTTCAATTAATTTACTTCATAATGTGATACACCGGCGAAGGGTATGAGGGCTATTATATTGCAGAATAAAGGGTACTTAACAGGGTTCAAAAAATATTTCTGCAATTTTAGGGCGCCCTCACTTTCATGGCGGAAGCGGCACAGAGCGCGGAGCTCAGCGGAAAGGTGGGATTTTTGTTGTATTTCTCTTGGATGATCTCCGTTTCATCGTTTCATTAATTGGCATAAGTTCTCCTTCCTCCTCGCTTTTCTATCTATAGAACCTATTCAACCCCTTCACCGTTGCAATAGGAGATGATTAAATAGATAGAATCATCTCCTATAATCGTCGTATCGTTGCTAACAGAGGCCTCTATCGTTTACAGTTAGTGAATTTTCGCATATAATTGGGTGTTTTCGTCCAGATCAAGCACTTCTTCGCGCTCTCGCCGGCCCTCGCCACGCGTAACATGCAGTCGGTCATAATCAAAATCGCATCGCTGTTCTCCACCCCACTCCTGGTGAGGTGCTCCATTCTTTCAAGCGCACAGAAAAATATCATTTTTTTCTTTTAAAAAAACTATCATCAGTAAAATTTCTAGAAGGAGTTATAAAAAAGTAATAAATATATACAAAAAAAGAAAATATGTTGCCTATTTGCAGTTTCTGTCGATGTTCCTGCCAGACCAGGCCTTCAGTGCTCCAATTCTGTTCCCGGTGTGTGGCACGCAAGTGCTCATGTCCGTGTGTGAGACGGTGTGGGGAGACATCAGCGGATCGACGGAGCAGTTGGACGAGGTGCAAAGGGTGGCATCCAAATTAAACCGCCCCTTCATCACTCAAAATGATAGAAGTTTTTGACTGTTTTTTTCGTTTTTTTTCTTTTCTCATCTCTTTATCCATTTGTGATACATCTTTATGGGAGCGAGAGATTGGTATTGAGCTATGTACAACTGATAGAGATTGAGATTTGTGATATGGTCAGAGAAAAAGAAACCGCCAGAGCGTATATTTTTTCCAATACCGACTCGGAATCTCCAGTAAAAGGTAAAGGTGCTAGGTATTCTACATGCAAGGCGGTCTCGACCACCCGTATGCCTGTTAATAACGAGAGCCTGTCCTGAGGTGATCAGCGGTCTGCTGCGAGGCTATCCTCGTGTGGTACTCTGTACTCTGATAGTGTACACTGATAATGAATTGTGGCCTTTGCAGGAGCGAATTCCCATCTATCTTTCCAAGATTCCGGGTGGGACGTCGAAGAAGAACATGATTCACTGGTGGCAGAACTCTCTGCACTCCACGCAGCGATATGACTACGGCACACTCCTCAATCTGATCGTATACGGAAATGTACGTAATGCTCGCTTTTCATGCTGCGCAAATTTCACTGATGGATTTCACTTCACATTTGAATTCCCGCAATTGGGCATCTCGGCTCCCGATAAAATTAGAGATTTGAAAAAATTTTCGCTGGGCGGGCGAAACGGACCCTAGGGAAAAATTTTTTTTGTCAGAGCAAAAAAAAACACTTTCCGCTTATGAAATTTCTTATTTTTACTCTATTAGTCCGTTGCCATTTTTTCCATTCTGCCGCTCCCAAAAATGAGGAGAGCTTATCATTTCCTCAATCCTCCCCATTCTGAGGAAGTCACACTTTCCCGTGGTAAAATTTGTGCGCACACCGATGTAAGGGCACAAACAGAACTTGCTAGATTTATATTGGGAAATTGCTGGAACCTTCGAATACCGGCTCCCGTTGTTAAGGCGCATCCTGCCGTATACACGTACGAGAACTACTCCGTGCCCACGTCAGTCTACTTCTCACCCACGGATCACCTCGTTTCGAACGAAGACATGATCGTAAGTAGAGTGGGAAACACGAAGCAACGGAATGTGAAACAACGTTCTCTTCATCCCGCACACCTCTTTTCACCGGTCTGTGCAGTGCGCTAAATGAAGAGAGCAAAACTTATAATTCGCAAGGAGTGGAGTAAACAGAAACGTTGGATATGTATGCCTACTTTTTACACCAACAAGGTCGTCCAATATGCGTGTATGCTTTTTTTGAAAAATCTATTATCTGAAAAATATAAATTTTGCAGATCGCCTTCTCACTTCTTCCTCCTTCATCGATCACAGTGAAACGAAATCTGACCGGTTTTGGCCACTTTGACATGATTTGGGGCGACCGCGCAAAGGCGGAAATCTACGACGACATCCTCGCCCAGTTGAACACTCTGCAAGGTTGAGGTCCCCCCTCTTCAATCGATAAATACTTCTCGCAACAATTCCTCATTGCTGCCTTATGATCGTGAAAAAATACAGGTTGCGTCACTAGAGTGGTCGCATTATAACAATTTATTTACGCTCGAGGCACATCAGGATTTAAAATGTGGCAAGAAATGAGGGTAAGAGATGGGGGGAAGCTCTCGGAATTACACCTGGAGGGTATTGAAGACGAGAAGATTGTCGATCGATCTCTGCTAGGGCGTGCGATGTACTGTATCCTGATGACTAAGCGACCAAATATTCGAATCTTCTGCCTCGAGATAGAATGTAATCGCATTATCTCACCTCACATGTGCCGAGGTGATCAACAACGAAAGGATGCTTGTAGTGTGGTGTATCTCTCTCCCTCTCTCTCTCCTCCACCAATCGTCGAACACAACAAGGGGTGCGATTGCCCGAATCAACAGTGTGGCAATAAACTCGTACATATTTGTTGGGAAAGAAAAGTTTGAAATACGAGTCCGATTTCAAAGCTCAGTTGGCCCTCTCTAAGGAAAGCAGACCACATGATTTCAAACCTACAGATTAGGGTTAGAAAGAGAAAAGTGAAAGAGTTCCTCTCGATTTTGCACACTCTCTCACCCCGAAGGCCTTTCTGTAAGATTGACCTGCCTGTGGAATGATGTGAGACATGCTTCGGCAAAGTACCCTGTTTTAAGAAATTCATTTATACAATGTGTAACGCAAAAAACAATAAGAATGGATTAAAGATTGATCATTAATGAATTGTTGCAGAGTAATTGATCGATTTTCCCTCAAGCGTTGCATTCGTAACAGGGCTGGGTACATGACGATCGGCTGAAAAAAAAAGTTAAATTGCCTGGTTTCAGAGGATAAAGCCGCTTATTCTACATAGTTTTGGTAAATTCTCAGGTATGCCAATTCATCAGTATTCCAAAAAGAGCGAAATCACTTGCGAATCTGCATTTGGTTTCTGATTTTTTAAAAGTTAGATTACCCGACGATTGTGGCCCGAATAGGTAGCAGCTTGACTCCTGCAAAACAATGCTTACCAATTCGTTTTTTTATGTATCGAACTGCCAATAATGCACAAAATATTTAATTTAATTAATGTAAAAATCTATTTTGAATACTCACCTCCTCCGCATACATTGCGTCTCCCGCCTTGCACCCGAACGCGCGCGTGAATTCGGGCATTAACGAATAGCCAGCGTTGTCCCGAACGCGATTAGGAGTGTGCACGTGATCAGACTGCATTTTACAATAAATCAATATGGGTTGAGAGACGGATTTATCCCGACTGCGTCAGATGTCAGATTCATGTCATGTCTGATGCCAGATGTCAGATTCATGCCATTTCAGATTTCAGCTGTCAAATGAAAGATGACAGAACCTTCGAAATCAAGACAACAGGGTCAAGGAAATGTACAGCGCCACCTTCCTGCATGCTCATTTGCCTTGATGCCAGGATAAATTTGTATATGTTCGGGGGGGGGGGAGAAAAGACTCCGCATTTTACTCGAGAAGTCGCAGGTCTTTCAAGAAGAGTTCAGCGATTATTATACTAATATTTTTGTACTATTCCTCCAAAGACGTATTTCCTATAAAATGTTTGTGGTTCTGCTCAAAGTAATCATCAGCTATTGTGGACATCGAAATATAATTTTGCCTGATATTCTCACTACTTTTCGAAAAAGAATATTTATTAATGATGAGCAAATTCCTTTTGGTAAATTTGAATTTATAAAAAAACATACTTCATACTCATCATTTGAGCAGTGCAACATGACGGTGTAGTAGAAAAATGCTTGCTCGCGAGTAATCTTCTGCTCTGGGTACTCATATTCCTGATGAGAATTTGCATTAAAGGGACCTGGCACTGCAAAATAAGTTAATTTTATTTTAAAGAAAATTCTTTTCTGATTAGAATGCAAAAATCGCATATTTTTACGATTTTTTGAAAGGAGTTATGATTTTTTAAAGATCGGAATTTGCGTTGATGTACCGGGCTCTACGGTGTTTAGCGCGCTAAACACAGTAATGCCCGGTACGCGAGTATCTTTAAAAAATCATAACTCCTTTCAAAAAAATTGTAAAAATATGCGATTTTTTGCATTCTACTCGGAAAAGAATTTTCTTTTAAATAAAAATAACTTATTTTGCAGTGCCATGTCCCTTTAAAGATATAATAAGTGTTTGTTTCTTCCCTGTACTGAACAAATTACGATCTTGTATGCATGCATCACAAAATTCAATCATCTTAAAAAAATGGATGTGTACCTTGCATAATTCGGTAATGGTTATCAAGATTCTTCCATTCTACTAAAAAAATCGTTGTATCCAACTGTGTATTCTGAGAAAAAGGTTTCTAGGATCTGGACACGAAGTGGAAGTGTTCACTTACCTGTAAGTGAAAGTCACTAGAAATCAGAGACATTTCACTTACAGGTAAGTGAACATTTTCACTTGGCATCCTGATCCTAGTGATTTTTTAGTGTACGTTTAGCTGCTGCTCGGAATACATCGTCTTCAAGAGTTGGTGTGCGTGTCGCATTCCCTCGACATCCGGACCGTCCTCGAGAAATGTCTGGGCGCCACTGTTGCATGTCGTCTGAAATTGTCCTGCTCTGTTATTCTGCCTTCATTGCTTCTGACAAAATCTCATCTCGCTTATTTTTTTCACAAATATAGATTTTCACCATTACTTAATCAGCTATTCCATGAACAATGATCTAAAAACCTCAACGACCCTGTGGCTCACATTGCCCGCCCATTTGGTGCAGCTGCGTCGGTAGTGATCGGTGAAGCAACGGGCTTCCCGAGTGAACACTTCCGAGGTATTTGTGAGAGGATGCTGGATAAAGGCGTGCATCATCTCGTGACCGACGATTCCAGCGAAACCGAGCTGAAAAAAATTTCCATTATCAATTCTAAACTCAAACATTTTTCATGTTGTGTTGTAATCGATTTTCCGCTGCTCAATGCGTAATATCGCTGTTCGGCGGTATGGAATCAATCAAAATCGAGTGTTCGTGAGTGCATTACTACGCTATTTCCTCAAGAGATACTGGACTGCGCTTGTGTTAGTCACCGACCACTACAACTTTTTTCGAAGTAATTCGGCGAAAAGGGAGTGCGAAACGAGGAGTTCGTCGCCTCACATTTCGCGCTCTACTAACCAGCGTGGTGTTGCTGGTTGTCTCATCCATTGCCGGGTAGAGCGCGGGCGCGCTGAACTGAATCGTGTTGAAGGCGTACCACATGTACGCGTTCCACATAAAAGGCTGCTTGGCACGCACGAAGGTATTGTGCAGCTGCGACAGAAAATGTGATTTTCGACTAAGATGCCACTACGGAGCGAGTAAATCGAGTTGATAATTGACTTTTTTAATAAAAGTTTCGGTAGCTCTGTAGAACATACTGGCATTTGAAGAGTTTAGCATAGTCTTTCGCCTTCGGTTCTTGTCAAATTTCAAGTCGTGTTGAGCCCCTCGGTTGATAAACTATAATTGTAACCGTTGACCTCTGCGGACTCCTCGCCGCTCCTCGACATTTGCTCGTTAATGAACGTGAAAGCGAGTGCGACATCCACCCAAACACAACCCGTCGATCTGGCAAGGAATTTTTTTAAAAATATAGCTTCGTATGCGTAGATGCGTTATGACACGTTCGGAGAAAATGTTCGGCGGTTTGATGACAGCCCTCTCGAATGAAACTTTGGAGCAAAATACAAATACCTAAATATACTTTACTCACACTGCGGACGCCTCCGTGTACATATCCGTAATTAGACCATACAAGAATTTCCACTCAGCCAATTTTTCATCGGCTTCGTCAAAGTCGTTTCTCATGGTGATTTCTTTCAAGATTTCCAGAAATTCCCAGAGTTTGTCCAGACCGAATTTGTTTGTCGTCCGCATCCATGGAGTACGCTGCAATGCCATGAATACTGAAATTTATTAGCAAAATATATTCAATAGTAGAGTAATAATTGTTTGATAGCGATCATCAAATTGGCTGGAACGTATTTTAAAGCATACATAGAAGAGATGAGCCGTGAGAAATCGAAGATACGGTAGTATTCCATCGACTCTCTTTTTCACCGCCTTTGCAGTGCCATTACGACCGAGTTCAGTCATGATTAAAATTCGGTCGTGAAGATTCTCGAAGATTCCAACGAGATCCTGCAGACACGTTTCATTTCTGAAGATAATTATTGTGGAAAATGTATTTGCATCGTGATACCTTAGCACAAATATTAAAGATAATAGTTTCAAAATTTTCAAACCCTGTTGCCTGAGGCGCAACTTGATTTGAAAACTTTCTCAAGAAATTAGAGGAGGATTTAGTAATCGGTAAATCTGAAACTTACGTCGTACTGATCTGTAGTTATGTTCTCCGTGGATAATGCGACGACAATATGAGATGTCACGTCAAGAATCTTCTCAGTTGAGGATTTGTTGACATTCTTGGCGAAGAGAGTCAGAGTGCTGTCGATCTGATTCAAATAAATACAATAATTTTTAAAATTTTTGTATTATTAAATATTTTTAAAAATTGAAAAAAATTGAACATCCGAACCAGCAAATAAGAAGAGTCGCACACGTTTTTGTTGTAAAAAAATGTTTCACCGACAACCTCGTCTTCGCGCACCAGCTTGAGAGATCCGTAGAAGTGGTTGAACTCCTTCACGTAACAGGCTATTGTTTTACCGCATCTGAAAAGCGGACTGAACCGTCTCGTATATGTGTAGCATCGAAAACTATTCCTCCACTTATAGGAAATCATTGTGTCTGTCTGTCTGTCTGTCTGTTTTTTTCCGTACGCGTGACAGACATTTTTTTTCGCATTTTCCTTATATTTCGCTTCAAAATCGCGCTATCTTTTCAGATCCTTTTGCATATGATAACTGACCAGAATAGCTTTCAAATTTTACAAAATTTAATTAGCCAAATCCATAGCCAAGTGGGTTACGCGCCAGACTTTGAATCCGAGACCCCCAGGTTCGACCCCCGCCGTGGGCAAACCTTTTGCCGCATTTTTCGCAAGTGCCAGAAACCGTTCTAGCACGTTTTTGAGTACCGTGAAACGCGTTTTCACCTGTTTTGCCGAGTTTTAACCACTTGACGGACTTTTTCGTTTTTTCGCTATAAATCACTTCAAATTCAATCAATCTTCTCAGATCCTTTTGCTTATGATAACCCATCTGAAAACTTTTCAAATTTTAGTAAATTAATTTAACGAAATCCATAGCCAAGTGGGTTACGCGCTTGACTTCCTATCCGAGACCCCGGGGTTCGAACCCCGCCGCGGGCAAATCGTTTGCTGCATTTTCCCCAAGTGCCAGTAACCATTCTAACACGTTTTTGAGTAACGTGAAACACGTTTTCACCTGTTTTGCCGAGAAAAATCGAAAATTTCTAAAAGTTTCCAAATGATCCGTACAGCGTAGGGGATCAGAGGAAAAGTGTTTTGCGATGTCGGAAACGTGTCTGAACGTGTTCTAACACGTTTTAACATGAAAAATCGAAAATTTCGAAAAGTTTCCAATTGATTCGTAGAGCGTGGGGGATCACAGGAAAAGTGTTTTGCGACGTCGGAAACGTGTTCGAACACGTCAGGGAAATCAACACACGGTATCCTGCGTTTCCGTTGAGAAATGCTCGTGAGGCTGAGGAAAAAAGTTGCCACGGAGCCACGAAGTGGCGTAGTGGCAACTTTTTTCGATCGCTCTCAGCCTCACGAGCATTTTGCAACGGAATAAGCCAGTACTCTTTCTAGAGATTAACATTCCCCAGCATACTAACCTCCCCCCTGGACTGTACTTGGAGCCGGCTACCGAGTCCACCTCCCGGATCCGAACCTGAAGCCGGCTACAGAGCTCCCCCTGAACCGAGCCTGAAGTAGGCTGCCAAGGTCCCCCTGAACCGAACCTGAAGCAGGCTGCCGAGCTCCCCCCTGGACCGAACTTGGAGCAGGCTACTGAGCTTCCCCTGGACCGAACCTGGAGCAGGCTACCGAGCTCCCCCTGGACCGAACCTGGAGCAGGCTACCGAGCTCCCCCTGGACCGAACCTGCACCCAGAACTATGCATAGAGCGTAGTGTACGCATAGAGCGTAGTGTACGCATAGAGCGTAGTGTACGCATAGAGCGTAGTGTATTTAACCTCAAAACATCCCGGCTAGTTACGACTAGGATATATTAGAAGTATTGGAAATAAACCCGCCACATGCTCTCGCCATTTCACTCACTCACACGCAGTGTGGTCTGCATTCCTTTGTTCTCCGCATTTCACATTTCCAATAGCTTCAAATAATCGAAACCTAATTACGACCAATGTTACTTCCCCATTACCAGTTAGCTCCTACTTTAATCTAAATAGTTATTAATTGTCAAATGATTGCCCGTTTTCAACTGCATCACATCATAACTTGTAGCAAGATATAAAACACTTATCTTTTCTTTGCCAGCTTCCTGTACGTATTTGTGTCGCATGTGGCATTCAAATTGGCTCGGCCTTGGGCGATTGCTTTCTGAATTGTGAACTTGAGTGAGTCACTCTTTCAGGAGTACCTGGAAGCAAACTCGCTCCTATATAAGAGAATATCTTTACCTTTTTTTACTTACCTGGACGAATACCGCTTTAACAATACTCAACGTGGTACATGAATGATGGAGACTCATTCAGAATGTCCGTCTCACCATGACAGTGTTGTTCGTCTCTCTCGTCTTGAGCCGCTTCATCAAATCCGAGTAGAATGCCTCCGATTTGTGCTGAATCGCATCTTTCGGTTGGAGCCCGCAGACGTGACTGTAGAATGGGAGTCGCCCATTTTACAACTGGTAATTTTTGAACACAGTTTTTATGCTTTGATCATGCCGTTGAAATAGTTATAGAATACTCGAAAAATGATTTTCGATGGGGCTCTAAACAAGTTCAAAAATGGAACGCGAACCTGTAGAAGTCGGTGCACGGCGCGACAGAGTGGTTCAGGAAGTGGGCGAAGTGATAGGAGGCGAAGTCGGCGGATACCGAATACAGTATTACGATGAACACGGCCACGGATGCAGCCGGTATCCACATTTCTGCCTAAATGAAAATCGAGTTGCCCCGCTGATGGAAGTCATTATCCGGTGAGCAACACGAGCGACATCTAGTTATTATGATACAAGTCCGGGGTTACACCATCTCGATTGAGAACTACGGCTGATGAGGCGCAAGGTGTCCGAGAAAGGAGACTGTCACATGGAATGAAAGTGGTATGGAACGATGCGGGCAGCCTTCATGCACTGAGTTTATAAAGCACCAACCTCGACTTTCGTTACTGTTTTGTCTAGTTCCGCTTCCGGTTCATTTGCATATCGGATTGTAGAGGGAAACTGCTGAAATAGAGGAAGCAGCTGCAACGATGACAACTCTGCGTTACTACACATTTGCATACTAGTACATTGTTGATGTTTTTGGCCGTTACGAATTTGCTCCCGTGAGTGTAGTGTGATCATGTACTTGCCTCTTCCTTCGAGTTCCTTCCTTTTACCAACACAATCTTGAAATAGCACTTCGCACTCAAAGATCAAACTGTTTGGGAAGCACTTAAATTAGGTGTGGGGCACCAAAGCACACATTTCTCCCTCAAACTACACTCTCCTAATCTACATACACCAATCAGCCAATGATCACGTGACTCTAGCCTATTATCATACACATTTACATGTCGTTTTCAATTGTCATTATCTAGTCATATTAGGTAACACTAGGCTTAGTCGTCTCGGATCAAGCTGAGCGGTCGACTCCACGGGACACGTCATCGATCGACAGGATTCATCGATCGCCCGTGTATTGTATGTTTACGGTAGTAGATCAGCTGGTAGATAAATTCTTAGTAGTTATAACCGTTCCATCCTCGTTTACTCACACACTTTCCACTCTCTATGCGCACCTATAAGAATCCGAGGGTACCTCTGGTACCATCTATGTCTAATTTGGGGGCCGAACCAGTCGATATAGTCGCTATGAGACGTGGAAGTAGTGTTGAGTTCGAGGCAGCCCACGGGGGCGTTTACGGTACTACTAGAGCTGATACTGCATATCCGTTGAGGTCTATCGATCACCACGCGCCCAGAGACCAAAGATCACCGGCCAGTGGACGAGAAGGATCCCAAGAGCCGAGTGGTAGCAGTGCCAGCGTGTGGACGACTGGTGATGACGTGGAGGAGCAACTACGAGAGATGCGAAAGTCTCTGCGTGAGTTGGGATGCCCCACTGACCCCTTAGATGGGTATGAACCTGGTCCTGGTGTGGTAGGTCACGATCTCTGTTTCCGACTGACTTCTAGTGGAAGTGATATTCCGTCCGATTATCGATCTTTCGCTGAGAAGGGGCTCTGGTTTGAAAGACCCCAGATAGATTATTACCATAAGGGACGAGATTATCCATCGATTAGAGTGGACTTTGATCCCCGATCGATATCAGTCGATGATACACCGGTAAGTTGGTTGTCCGGTAAGTGTGCCCCTGCCGATGCGTCGGAGGTGGCGAAATCGACAGTACCTACCGCTTTGACGGTCGAGGGAAGGCAGTCGATATCGACAGTACCAGCCGTGAGAACGGATGTGGGAAGGCGGTCGATAAAGTTGACAGTACCTACCGCTTTGACGGTCGAGGGAAGGCAGTCGACAATGGTGACAGTACCAGCCGTGCATACGGATGTGGGAAGGCAGTCGCCCAGGGCAGTACCTGTCAGTTATCTGAATGTGGGAAGCATGATGCCCAATGCTACAGTACCTGCCGCTTTGACGGATGTGGGAAGGATGGTAGCTACAGTATCCGTCGGGGTGGGAATGATGATTCCCCCGAACGTGGCAATGGACCAGCACCGACTGGGTTCCATTTCTGATCTGAGAGTGCCACCGATGCACTATGGGGTCGCCTTTGCCGTAGAGACGGAAGAGGCCAAGAATCAGCAGAGACTGAACCCCTATGATCTACCGGTACTACCGATGAGTGAGATCGCGACTACAGTATCCCATCATGGATCGATGGATGGCTGTTACGTGTCGGATCCACGCCTATACTATGATTACAATACAGTGCAGTGCGAGGCGAATGATCAGAGACAAGATTATCTCAAATTGATCGATGCGGGGCATGCAAATGGTATTGAGGATGCGATGACTGGAGAGTTTATCGCAGATCAAAGATCAAATGAGATGACAACTGGGAGAGATCAAAGTCCAATAGACAGTGACACTCTCAGAGATCGAAGATCATTCGTGGAGAAGAACAGTGCAGATCAAAGATCAATTGCTTGCAAGACTGAAAGAGATCAAAGAGCAATTGACAATGGTTTCTTCAAAGACCAAAGATCAATGACATTTGAGAATAACCCAGATCAGAGAGTAACGAATGAGGAGATCAGGAATGATCAGAGACCATTCGGTAATGTGATCAAAGATCACTCGAGAGTAGTGACTTTCCGATACGACGTGGAAGTGATTGATCTGGATGATAGATTGAGTGATTTCGAGTATCAATACGATCCGAATGCATACATGAAACAATTGATTGTCGCATACACTGATGAAGTGTCCGAATATTGCATTCGAAAATACCAGCCAAGACCATTCGGAAGATTCAGTGAGATGAGACGAATCATGATGGAAGCTGGCGACGGTTCCCTTAGTTTCTATGATAGAGAACTGATGAACTGGGAGATGTGAACACCAATGATTGGTGTATCGAGTCGTTCCTCTCAGAATTCAATGTGAATGCATATTATTTCAAACTGACTGAGAAGGAAAAGAGTATCTGGTTGCCGCAGTACCTGAAACCGAAGGCACGCGCTATTTTCACATCGTGTGAAATCGAAAATGATGAAATGTGCTTCGACGAGATCGTGGAGAGTTTCAAAACTGAGTGGTACCGATATGCACATTGCATTGAGTTAGTTCTTGGAGAGGATGACCAATGGTTTGATGTTGCTAAGATCGACCCGAGTGGTGCGATACTGAGAATGAATGAGAGAATACAGAACGCTTTCAAGCATCTTAGCCGGGCAGAACAGAATGCAGTGGTTTTGAAGATTAATGAGAGGAAAGAGTGGGTTGGTCAGATACTAGAGGCACACAACTCTGTTAATGGAAAACAGATGGGTGATTGGGTGATTACGGTATCTACCTTACTCAGCTCTGATGACGTCACCAACGAACCAATCGATAGTAGATCCATGTCGCCTGAATTCGCAGACGACCTTATCGATTTGAGTGATACGTGGGTTATGGAAAGTGAGAACAGTGGCCAATTCGAGCTCGTTTTGAAGGATTCGATCGAGGAGAAAGAGAATTGTGACCCACTCGAATCTGAGTTAGACTCTGATGCCATCTTCATTTCAGGGAGAGAATCAGAGATTGACGAGGGTATTAGTGAATGCGCACGTGACAGAATGAGTGTTGATACCAATATTAGCACTGCGGAACAGGGTCAATTGGTTACTGAGAAGAATGAACATTATACGAAATGTTCGAAGAGTGAAACCACTGGAGAGGTTTATACCAGTGTAAATAAGGAATTGAGAGTGAGCATTGAGAATGTCGAGTGCCCTCAGACACCGATCGGCACTACCGGCGCCATCTTCATTTCAGGAAGAGAGTCGAATGCGAGTGAGATCAGTGATGGACATAGTTCTTTCGAAGAACTCTGCCAGAGTGATAAGAAGGGGAATGATAATTACCCATTGTCGTTGTATAATGAATGTCTGAATGTGTCTGTTCAGAGGAGTCGAGATGAACAAAGTTCAAAGATTAATCTATCAAAGTTAGATCAATTTATCGGCACAGGTCAGGCCAGGATGAATACGATCCCAGATAGAAACAAGAATGAATGTGGATGGGGAATGAATCCTACGCACAAAGAATTTGTGCAACCCACAATTCGCAGTCCAGAGAACTGTGAGAAATCTCTCGAGATACGTTGTTCACGGGAACATACGGAGGAGAGATACGATCAGACAAATTCGATCAATATGGATGGAGATTATTTCTCATCTGGAAATCGAAATATCAAAGATCAAAAGTTGGCATTGCCACATATCAAGCAGAATCATGGTGATTTGAGAAGTGAGATTCATAGCGAAGTGAACCTGACAATGTGCGAGATCGGAGATCCGTACAAGAAACTTGTGTCTCCTACTTTTCGTAGTCCAAATGGGTGCGGTTTACTCAACGAGTTGTATCCCATCGAGTCTGAGCATATCAGAATGAGAATCAGTGCTCCAAAGAATGGCAATGGTGAAGCAATTGGATTCCAAAGTGAAGTGGAACCAAGTGTGTGTGCAGAAGAGTCGATAATTTGCGGCAATTCTTCTTACAAAGGGAATAAGTACAGAAACAATCGAGAATTCGAAGGAGATTCCTATGTGAATTGTGCAGAGAGGGTACCATCGAGAATGGTCAAACCCACATTTCGGAGTCCAAGTTATGAGGTCTCACATTCTAATTCTGTACAAAATGTGTGCGTGATCGGTGATCCGTACAAGGAACACGTCCCTCCCACTATTCGAAGCCCGAATGAATGCGAAATACTCTACGCAAGTTGCAAAATCACGTGTAATCATCTGAATACGGCAAATACAATTCGATTGAGTAGCATGACATTACAATTTTCGGCAAGGGAGTGTGCATTCGGATTTCAAACAGAGGTTGTAAAGCCGATGTGCAGTCGAGAGAAATCGATAAATGGAGTGAATTCATCGTGTGAATTCGGCGAACAAGCAGGAAAAGTTGTATTCAAGGGAGATCTATGCTTGAATTGTAATGGGAAGGACCCGGAGAGAATGGTCGAATCCACAATTCGTAATCGAAGTCTCGATTACTCGATCTCACAATTCGCACATCGGAGCCACAGAAATTGGAATCGATCGAAGAGAATGAAATATGATTTGATATTCATTCTGCGAATCTCGATCATGAATTCGCTTCACAATGTCAATCCCCACGGAAGAGAGTACTCTGTACTGCCTGGAGGCATGTATTGCGTGTATTGAGGAGAATTGAAAAGATACTCCATAGACTCAGTGGAAGAGCCTAAAATTGGGGAGAGGCGAGTAGTTAGGTGTGGGGCACCAAAGCACACATTTCTCCCTCAAACTACACTCTCCTAATCTACATACACCAATCAGCCAATGATCACGTGACTCTAGCCTATTATCATACACATTTACATGTCGTTTTCAATTGTCATTATCTAGTCATATTAGGTAACACTAGGCTTAGTCGTCTCGGATCAAGCTGAGCGGTCGACTCCACGGGACACGTCATCGATCGACAGGATTCATCGATCGCCCGTGTATTGTATGTTTACGGTAGTAGATCAGCTGGTAGATAAATTCTTAGTAGTTATAACCGTTCCATCCTCGTTTACTCACACACTTTCCACTCTCTATGCGCACCTATAAGAATCCGAGAGTACCTCTGGTACCATCTATGTCTAATTCTTACCCTATCCGCTTCCCCGTCATTTCGTGCAGCGCATGCTCTCCTACTTCTATAATCATATGAAAAGTCGGTAGAGACAGAATTACTTTGAGAAATTTTAATTTTTCTTCAACGGTAATTTATGTGTATAAAAATAGGAGTTTTTGAATCTCAAACTCCAATATCCTTTTTTTGAAGATATTTGTATCATAATGCAGATATCTCACTTCATAACAAAGAACCATGTAGATATTTCGCATTAATTCTCCCATATTTTCCCACGATCACTGGTGCATGATTGTGTTTTCTAACACTAGTTATTCTTTCTTCTTCATTCTTCATTCTACATTGCATGTCCTTCCGCTGATCTAATAATGTTACCGTGTTATGTGGTTGAGCCGCATTACCGCATGTCCGAAAGTCCTGCATCTCAGTTCTAAATCAACAAAATTTGTTTCCCCTCATATATCTCCGTCATTGTTGAATCAGAACGCGCCAACGGCAGTTTGACATCAATCAAAACTCGAGTGATTTGTTAATGATTTCAAAATTGTCATGCGGGATTAAAAATTCGCTTCGGGTCACATCATTCCACAGGCCGTTCAACCATACAGAAAGGCCTTTGGAGTGAGAGAGATCGAGAGCGACTCTCTCACTTTTGCACACTCTCTCGCTCTAACCCTGGTCTGTAGGTTTGGAATCATGTGGGATTATGATGATTCCGAGGTCTATGAAGAAAACCAGCGCAATACATATTTGTGGAACACAAGTTGATTTTTAAAAAAAGAGAGCGCAGAAGGTATCATGCTAGAGGCATTGGTAAGGTAATATCACGTGACTTTCCCGCTTTCCCCATCTAGTGCAGTAGCTCGCTACTGTAAAATCAACTCTACCTGCCCGGTATCTCTAGCTTCTAACAGCTTCAATATGCTGACAGAATCAAATGCTCAATCTCGAGGAACAACTTCACATCGCATTTATCACGTTATTAGATTTTGCTTCGATAATATCAAATTTCGCACTAATCGCAGCAATTCAAACCAGGTCAGAGCAATATTTCAATTAATTATAAATTTAAAATTAATCTAAAGTAGTACAACAGGTACTCGCATTCTCTAGCAAGGTGTTACATGACCAATTGTCCCGGCATTGCAAGGCAACATAGAAGCCAGATAGAAAAGACTTGTACAAGGGAAAGACGTTGCGCAGAACACCTAAAATTCTGTCCACATATTCGGTGATTCTGTTTGCCACCGCATTGGCCGATTTGGTGGTTGCTTTCTGCAGCTGGGCCTGTACTGTGAGGTGAGCCAAATCATTTGTAGAACTTGAGGAAAAAAGAATTTGTATTAATTTTCATTCCTTGACTCACGCGTAATTTAAACTCGCCAAGTTCATACAAAAAATTAAAATTGCAGTATCGTCTTTAAGACGAATTCGGTTGCTTTTGTCTACGTCGGTCCCTGCACACTTTTCGGCGCACATACGTGTCACGCCTTCATCGGTAATTAGTAATTTACTAATTACGCGCATTTTCGCCGCCACCCCTAAAAACTGCATGAATACTAAGACTACAGCGGCGGAGTCGCTTATGCTAATTTCAATTAGTGATTATAATTTTGTAAACTAACGAATTAATATAATATAAAATTAATTTCGAAGCCCTTCACGTGAGCGCCGCTGCACAGTCGACGATTTTTCTGCTGATCTCATTCGCATTTCGTCTGTGGACAGTCCGTAACTCATCGACGACGAACATAAATGACACCGCGATAAAGCGCAACATTCGCGTGCTTTGTGTATGCTCCGTAATTCCAATGGCGATAAATAACGTGAGTCGTCCTATTTTTTTCTTTGCAAATTATCGATTCGCAGTTTGGCTTCTACTATGCCGGCTTATATCCGCCAAACTCTAATCCTTCTGTGCTAATCAGCATGTTTAATTACTCGTGCGCGGTTGCTAGCACGGATAATTTCTTGCCTCGATTCACCACCGTTTTTCCTATTTCCACTGCCGCTCTTGGATTCGTAGTAATATTCGTTCTACGCAGAAAACTTGTTGCCGCTCTGGCGGAGATTGTAAGTTAGCCGCGGTTTAATGTGTGTCAAGCATTATCTTACACCAACATTGTTACACCAACAGTATTGTGGAACATTGGCATCCATTTTGCAAGTGACAAGATTAGACAGACGGCGATATTGTACGAATCGATCATAGGGGCAGCATATGTACCGCTGTGAACAATTTCAATCTTTTTGTTCAGAAAAATCCGTCCCATCATACTGAAAAGCGGATTCTGCGAGCGCTTACCATACAAATGATGCTGCCTCTGGCTGATATTGTGGGTTTGTCTCTCTGGATGCTCGACATTTTCGGCATTCTCGAGTCTCCTACCGTGCGACGTTTAGTCATAGTGGTGAGTAAGTATGGATAAAGAACAGGACTTTTGAGGTTAGATGTATGTTCCACGCTTTGTGAGGTACATGTTTGTGATCGGCATTTCGTCGTCATGACAAGATTTGTCAACATTACAGTACTGATTGCCCACATTATCCGAAGCTTCTGTTATCGTATTAAATTCAGGCAATTAGTCTTATTGCGTTCATCTCTCCTCTAATAACCTTGTACTACCTTCCTTCATACAGAAAGTGATGACGCTACTATTTAAGACTACACAATTATTACAATTACAGATTTACTTATGAAATCGTCACATGTGTGCGCTCTTCCTCCGGCGAAACGTCGAGCTCATCACAGAATAAAGTCCGCAAGATCATTTTGCTATGAGAATTGCGGTGTTTTGCAGGCACCCGATAACGCGGCATCAAAATTATCCCACACTCACACTACAGCTGTGCAATCTCTGGAATAACCGTATTCCTAACAAACACATTAATCTGTTGAACTTGGTTTACTTAAAATAAAGCGGTTTTACCAAGCTCAACCGAATTTTATTGTGATTGTTGTGCACTCGAAGTACGAAATAAAAAAGAGAGATGTTTATCGATGGAATTCGGTATTCGCTTTTTCCCAACTTTTCATGATGGTATTGTTTGTTTCTTCATAAATGCGTTCGGGTGAAGAAAAATGATTCAAATTAAATTTTTATACATGTGAAATATAATTAACTGTTCAAACATTCGTGACCTAATGCGTCATCAACTATTTTCGGTTTTTTCCTTGCTCCCGAGCTTGCACAATTTCGCATTGGATAGGTGATATAGACAGCTTCTTCTTGCTAAAATTGAGATTTCGTTTGCATATAATTTGGTTATAAAATAAATACCGTAATACAACATCTCGATAGGTTGATGAAATTGATATTAGGATTATTGTGTGAACGCTAGCATGCAGTAAGTGAATGCCGAAATTGATATTCATCACCACTGAAATTCGATCAAATAGGGTTAACCGAATACGAATCCTATTTTTAAAACAATTGTTGCCTTCTAGTTAGTTTATTGTTTCCACATGCATACTATACTCGGATAATTCGGGAATATCTGGAATAGGTAAATCAATCAATGCCTGGAACATGCATTCTTCCATTCCAAGCTTCCAAATTGGGTAGTTGCCATTTTCGATTCAAATATTTTCAAGGGCTGATGATTCTGCCATTCCGCATGAATGAAAGAATTTTCAGCCATCAATCCTCGATATTTCCGTGGTGTGTACCCGGGTACAAGATGTACAAAAGCAAGTACAAAAAAGTACATGAACAGTTGGAGGACGTTCCCGAGTACAAGAGAAACATGATCAGGTACATGACCAGGTACACGGAATAGTTGAGTCTATTTTAAATGAATAACTCTTATTGCTTCTTCTACTTCTTTATTCATTGCTAGTAGTGTTGCGAATTCGGCTTTTATTACTGCAAAAAAATATCCATGTAAATGTTTGCCAACATCTCATTCACCAAAACAACACAAAATAAATACAGCAAGTGCCCATTTCTACCTTGAGGAATGGCAGAATTCTTTGCCACACTTGCCGATCGCGAGGTGAATGGCAGAATAAAATTGCCTTATCTGGCAGAATGGAAGAACTATATGCCGCGAAAGTGGGAGAGTAAACTGTTGGTTCAAATTTGGAAAACTTTTCGCCACTCGATTGTGCAATCTGTCGCAGATTTTTCTGTGCGTCTCAATTCATAGGGGGGAGTGATTCAAGTATTCACCATACCGTGCGTGAACATTCCAAATATCATAGAAAGAGCGTTAATTCCGATTGGCACTACCAGAACCATGCCGGGGACAATCGTCTTGAAACATACTTTTTTTAAAATAATTTTTTAGTAAAAAAAGGAACCTGTATCAGTAGCGCAATCATTAACTGCTTGTGCATTTTACGGGTGCGATCGCTCATTAGTGAAACCTCAATAAATAATTATAATATTATGGTCCGATTTTTAAAAAAAGGAGAACGCGTTCGTATTTGTAAATATTGCAAGATGTACGTGGAAATAGAGGAGATACAACGAGTCAATCAAGAAATACGTGGCCGAAAGAAGGACTGCCATCATTGCCTCAATGCATCTCACGTATTCGGAAAAGGAATGTTGACGACGTACCACCAAGGATGAAACATACATGCCGACGGCTAGACTAAACTGCTTGTCGAGAGAATATGCCAGCGGCCTTAATCCAGTGGAAAGAACCCAAGCAACGGAAGGATTTTGCTTCAAAATAAAATTTATTCAAAAAAAGAATACTTTTAACTTTAATGAGATGTGCGGCTCCCTCGTCTTCGACGGATTTCCAACTGGCTGCGAATAGACAGGGAACAGTTGCAATCACCACAATTACGACCCGGAACGACCAGTTACGAGTGGCCTGCATAGAGGTATAAAGTATGTGTACATACAGGTGAACCGAGAGCTCAGCTTTATTAAAAAACAATGATATATTAAGCGCGATATGCACCGCCATACTGAGAAGCAATCTGCGGGGGAAGAGTGAATACAAGCAATCATTATAATAATATCTTTCTTGTATTGTTATTGTGTATTTTGAAGCACATCTGCGGTGTACGATAAATAAATATGCGTCTGTGCATAACGGCGAGAACCAACGGGAGTGGAGAACGGAAAGAATCGCTTTAGAGAGGGTCTGTGTAGAGTATATGCGCATCGCAAATTGTGTGAGAAAGTGTATCGATGGTAGCAGTTGCGCATTGTAATATAAAAATGGGTGGACATGACAAGGCTCATATACACCCAAGAAGTTGTTTTGTCTGCTGCTGTGTCTGTGTTTGGAAGTGCGCCGGGGCCAGACGTAGGAGAAGGCACACAAAATTCTTGAGAAGAAATAATGAAATAAAGTCTTACCGAGCCCATCGTGTATGGGCTGAGTATGGCGGCGCGCACGATCGTTCCGTGTTTGTGGTGGAAGCAAAAGAGGATGGACACACCGAGGTACGCATTCGAAAATACCATCACTATCTGAAAACGTTCGATCGATATTACAATCTCCTTCAGAATTGATGGCGTAAGGCAATTTGGATATAAAGTGTACCATAGCAAGATATGTTATGGTGCGAACAGTGTCGACGACTAGAACTGTTTTGAGGGTGAACTAGACGATTTTTTTGGGAAATCTTCTAGAACGGTCGGTCTAATGGAGAATGAGTAAGAGTGCTCTCTCAAAATGAAGTGATCCCTCGTCTGTGAGGGTATTTTCATTGTCGACTAGACCGACCGCTCTAGACGATTTCTCTCCCTGAAAAATAAACTAGTTCTCCCCCAAAACAGTTCTAGTCGTCGACACGGCGATCGATGACATGGGAATCATAAGTTCGACACCGGTCATTGTGAAACCATTTTACTGTCACCGCAAGTTCACCCTTTCTTGTCTGGAACTGATGGTTTGCATAAGATGCCTTTAGTTGAGATGACCTTGTAAATTTCATAATGGAAAAGTCTTTATGCAAACGATAATCCACAACCGCTCATCTCATAACCAAAAATAGTGCACCGATCATTGATCACAATGGGATTAGAATGGTCTCCACAACAACCCTCATTTACTTAATTATCGCCTTATGCAAAATGACAAAGGAACAAGGAGATTAGAAACGACGTTTGGGAACCGACGTTCTGGAACCGGCGCACTTCAGAACTATTTGCCGCGAATTGTAGCCGATGTTTGGGATAGAAATAGATAACAATTATCTGTGCTTACGACAAATAACACTGGCATTTTTATAGTACTTTAAAAAATATATTTTAGCGCATTTTTATCATAAATACCGTGCAAATACATAAAAATCAATTTGTATCCAAAGTACGATTCAGTTCTAGAAAGTAGGCATACAAAAGTTCGACAGCTGCATCTTGCCTACCGTACTCTATGGTAGCGAGGTGTGGGCTTTGAGATCGAGTGACAAAGAGCGCCTCGATGTCACCCTGAGGAAGATGGAACGTCGGATGATTGGAGTCACCCTTCTGGATCGAATGAGGAATGAACGATTACGAGAAATCACCCAAATTCGAGACTGGAATAAGGAGGCACTTAAACGGAAAGCGAAATGGGCCTTGAAGATAAGGCGAATGGAAATCAACCATTGGACGCGGGCAACTACGATGTGGACCCCCTACAACTGGAAACGCCCCCAAGGCCACCCCAATACCCGATGGAGAGATGACCTGAAACGAGCAATCGGGCCCCAATGGTGGAATGCAACTAACGAAGAATTCCGGCCCATCCTCATCTGAGCACTATTGCCTGACATGATAAATAATTGAATTGAATTGAAAAGCTCGGTTCCTTATAATTGGTTTCGAATCGGAGGTTCTCAACTGTTAGTTCTGAAATGCGCCGGTTTCAGAACGTTGTTTCTCAAACGTCGGTTCCCAAATGTCGGTTCCCAAACGTCGTTTCTAATCTCCTTGTTCCTCTGTCATTTTGCATAAGGCGATAATTAAGTAAATGAGGGTTATTGTGAAGACCATTCTAATCCCATTGTGATCAATGATCGATGCACTATTTTTGGTTACGAGATGAGCGGTTGTGGATTATCGTTTGCATAAAGACTTTTCCATTATGAAATTAACATCACGACTTCGACTGAAAGATCGGTGTCGAATACTATAAGATGATTGCACAAAATTTGAAGAAGGGTAAGTGCATCTATGGTGTACTTAAAAAAAGCAGACACCTGTCCCTAGTAATATTTTAAATGTATGTGCAAGAACACGACAACTCAAATGACATGTCTACGCCCCCTAGAGGAGCAAAGTAGTACAGCAATGTAGCATTAGAATAAAAACATTAAATTTCATAAAAAAAATATAACACAAAATGAAGACTAATCAAGGAGTGAATAACGGAGTGGAAGATTATGCGTAATGACTTGAAAACGCACGACATAAAAAAACACTAATTTCCATTACCGTTCCGTAGTGTGCAGATAAGCCCGCTTTAGAAAGCCAACCGGCAGATAAGCAAGCCGGGTAGGGAAGGAGTGGGATCGGGCAGAATAAGAAGCAGAAGTTGAAGTCGGAAATGGTGAGAAACACCTGAAACACCATTTTACCTGCATATTCTGCTCTCAGTATCTATGAGTTGTTACGCAAACAAAGAACGGACACAATCGCAAATTCGCCTATGGATAAAATGAACTGACTTGCACAAGGATTAGGAATCGGGCAAGCGGCCTTCCTGCTGGGGGGAGTCCTCCATATCAAAAGGTAGAACGCGAGCGTGGACAGGAAGGTTGTAAGGGCACCAACGACATGTTCATAGATGATCATATTCTCGATAAATGAGGATGATAACGGGGGGAAAGTCATTTTGTATGAGGCGTTGCGTGCCATTTGGAAGTGATAACTGCTAGGTGGGTGGTCTTCTTCCACCTTGTTGTCAGATGCAAAATTATGGATTGTCAGCTGAAAACAAACAACTAACTGATGCTGCCAAGGTGGTCTATGAACGCTTGCATGGAGTGATTGAATGCAGGAAGGTGTCGTGCAGAGTGAATTCCGCGTAAGACGTGATCGAATGCGGCACTATCCCGTGAGGCCTTAGACTCCGCGGCTAGTTTGAACCGAGTTTGAAAAAAAAGAAATGAAAAATAACTTTACAACGCGTGTTTGGTCATTTTTAGCACATTCCCCGTGATTCCCAAATAAACGATGAAGATCAAACATAACTTGTATAACATGGGAATTGATAGAGATTCGAACATGTGGTAAAGTTTAAATATTCTGATTTTTTATTTGGCTGATAACGAAGATTTCAGGCAAATATACCTCTGCGGATATCTCTCCACACCTTACAAGCTTTTCGAAAAAATGCCTACCCGATTTCAGACAAATTAGTCTTTTTATTGTGACGGACTTGACCTCATATTTCCCGTCTGCATGGGTTACGAGACAAGTGTTTCCTTTTTTGGTTCAATGATCTTTCCAGATCGTTTCTATCGTACATCGCATTCCTCGAGTTCTCACAAACGTCGATTGCGCCGAGTGATTAGAGCAAAATGGGCGCCAAATGGGCGCGAATTGATGACTGCATCTTTCGATGGTTATCGAAATACATGAAGTGCCCACGCAAAAAAGCCAATATTTCAAGTTTTCAAAATTTTACAAGTGTTCAAGTTATCAAGGAGTGCGCAAGAGATAAGAGTTTTGTGAAATTGAAAACTCTGATTTACAGTACTTAGTCTTTTACGTTTTTAAATTCGAAAACTATCAGTAATTTTTTTGCATGAGGGATATTTGAAAATAGTCTGTAATATTCCTCCCGTAGTTAAAAGGCGGAGGCCTACACTAGTCAATTCGCACCCATTCTGTAAGCTGTATTTAACTACATTTTTTTGTTCTCGCAAATAAATTATCGCTGTCACATATTTCGCACACACATTGTACCTTCACTGTAACTAGGCTTTCAGGGGGCTATTTCACACGTCTCCCCTCTTAAACTTGATTATGACCAGCTCCGCGCAGATAGAGTGCAATGTTCGGCCGATGCGCTCTTAGATTCGCGCATTGTCTTCCCTGCCCGACACGCGAGTGTGGGGAAAGTGAAGAGACGAATGGTGCCCTCACAAGCGTATCTCGCCTTCCCATCGCGCTTGTCTGAGCGACCAGCAATCACAGTCCACCCGGTTCGCGCTCTAGGCGATACTTAAATTCGAGATTTGCCGCGATCCCCTGACGAACTAGCGCCCAGCTCTAGCGCTCTTGCTAACTGGACAAAAACATTTAAAACTCTCCATCCTCGGTTTGCCCGCTAATTAGCTCGTCATTAACGCGCAGACCGCTTACTAATTACAATTGTTGCGTCTTACGAGCGTGGTACACCATAGTACTTGCAATGTTTGCCCTTTTCCATTCGCCATGATAATCACCTACTTGGAATCGACTCTTTGTTTATTACCTATTGAGCGAACGTATTAAAATATTGACTTCGTAGTAGCTGTGTTGTTTCATCTTATTTTGCCGTTCTTAATATAACAAATGTAAATTGAGATGCGTGTTCCTCCAGTGTGCATTCTTGCCTTTTCACTCGTTTCTTTCTTCTCCTACTCCATCTTCCGACTCAGTCGAAAGGTCGCCCAGCAGTCCCCACCCACAAAGCTTGTCCACGATTATGAACGGTGAGGTATTAGAATATTAAGTTATTGAGTATGCATGAACTGGAATACTGTTTATTGTACTCTCTTTCTCTACCACAGCGTCTCTCTTGTTTTACAAGCTGCGCTCTTTAGCGACAGAACATTGATTATTTTGGATGAGAGTTTGTGCATTTGTAGTAGTTGCAAATAAAGCGTGTTACTAGTGTGGAGTTATGTGGAGAAAGAGCAAATTCTGTGCATGTCTTAGCAACTATTATATCGATTTGCTTTAGATTTCTCTTCGGCGCACTCTCGTCGGTTGACTGGCGATTGGGCCTGGGAAACAATGTATTTGAGATTTGTACGTTGGCTGGAATAGCCCGACATCTCGGCAGGTGAATTTTCTTACTTGCCAGATTTCGCGATAAATGTGTCGGAAGCTTGTCATCAAAATTTGGGATCTTCACATACAACTTACAAACACTGTCTGATTTCTTGTATAAAATGTTCGATCTGAAGAATCTGCCACCACATGAAGACAGCACCTTTCACCCAACTCAATGATGGAGAAGAAAATATTAAGAAATAATATTTAGAACTCAATCATTTAGAACGCCTGTGATTTCTCTTGCAACGGCGACGTACTTGAAGGACAAATACACGGAAATGCCTCACTTATTGGACGGACTGAGATGGGACCTGGATGTAAGGCATTCTACAATTTATTACTTAATTTATATTATTAACGCAAACCTCGAGGCTGTTGAAAAGTCAATCAGATTAGCGATTATAAGACCAGAACTAGGAACAAAAAATGCACGTCAGTGGGAAAGAATTTGGGTAGAATTTGGGTAAACCCTTTCAATGTAATTTATGTGGTGTTAGTTTTCGGAAAAAGGGAATGGAAAAAGGCGAAGATTTGAATTCCCGCAATTTCTTATCTCAGTTCTCCGTGGAGCAATCGACTCAAAATTTCAGTTTATAGGTGTAAAAGGGTCGAAAAATGTTATATTCGAAGTTTTGAGTCGATTGCTCCACGGAGAACTGAGATATGAAATTGCGGGAATTCAAATCTTGGCCTTTTTCCGTTTCCTTTTTCCGAAAACTAACACCACATTAAACTGCAGACGATAGAAGCTGCGACAGCTCCCTATCCCCATTCGTGCTGCGCCTTCGTCGATCCACACATTCACGTCGGGCCATATGCACCGCAGCAATCAGTACGAGTAAAGCTTGACAACATACAGGTAACTATTTCTCTCTTTCATACTTATATTTCCGTTCATGATGACGCGCGAGTAAGATAAATAAATGAAATAAAAAGGTTTGCGAAAAAGCTGTATGAGAGGAAATATTTTCCAACATCTTCTCAGAGTTTCAAATACTTCCAAAACTTCGCCCGTGATCAAATTCGTGAACGATTGAAAGTGGTTATGGAGTTGGAAGAGTTTGCCAAGGAGAAGTTGGTCGATCCCGACTTTCTCTCGACGGGCGATCATACGTGAGTAGTACTCTCTTCCGTTCTCCAAATTAGATTTCCTTGACAATACATGCACCAGATGATATCAATATTCCTTTCTTACTCATCTTTCTCCTTTCTTAGAATTTGCGTGCACACTTATCGGGGCAACGTCTCAACTGATGTCCACGTGGCAAGGTCTTCGAAAACATTCGTCGTTCCAGCAATCACAATGCTTGAGAAGCGAGGTTCGTATTTGAACCACCTACTTGTATCTACTGGGCGTAAGATCGGATTTCCCTTGAAAGAAAATGAACCATCAACAAGATATGTCTAACATGATATAACAAAAAAGAAATCTTCCGAATTTCCAAGTATTTCTCTGTTCTTTCCAGTTCGCGTGAATCATCGAAGAGATCGGCCGGTCTTCGTTCTCCTCGGAAACGATAAGGAATTTATGAAGGACGTCGTAAGGGATCTGCCGGAAAAGTGAGCAACTTATTTAATGAAACAATTTTCGTTGGGAAATATTTTCTATGAGTGATCGGATTGTGCTCGAAAGTCGTTAGATAATTTGGAGAACTAATTGTTTCGCGCTGTCTCTTGCCAGTGAAAAACAGCCTGAAAGCGATAGTGTGAAATGGCGACAACTGTTGTATCTATTTACTAGAGTTCGAAATGCGAGTCCACCTTCTCCTAATTTCACACGCTCTCTCGCCCACCGACCGGTGAAGAGTGTGCGAAATCGTGGTCTCACATTTGGCACTATAATTTAATCAAATATAAACCTCCAGCTTCAACACGACTATCGCCTTCTCAAGTGAGAACATGCCGGCTGAGGTCGAATGGGAATTCTCCCGACAGTATTGCGACTCGGTTCTACTATCAGGTAGTCATGTAAAAGTATTTTTGTAAAATGTGCTTACAAAAATATAGATATTGAGATCGAGAAGATAGACTCGTCAAATAATAAGACTTGTTAACTCTGAAAAAAAGTTAATCGATATTTTCAAATAAATGACTATAGCATCGGCTTCAACTTTCGGCTGGTGGCTTGCATACAATTCGAAAGGATTCGATGTCTACTACAATACGGTTTCGACAAAGCCCGGCGGAAAAATCGGCGCATTCGAGCATGGTGAATACATTTTAAAATTGAATCTTACTAATTAATGTAAAGCGCATTGAATGGGGCAAATGACGTGTCAAGTGAAAGCTAATAAGTTCATTCATTTTTATCTATTGTTCATTCCAGAAGACTTCTTCCCTGCTGAGTGGACTCCACTGGAATACGACACGAGCACGGAAAAAGTGGGCGTTAGCCCGCCAAGAGTGTAAAAAGCTATTTTGTTATGAAAAGTATGTATACACATTCATCAACAGTTTTTCGTTTTGTTATTTCTTGCTGCATGAACCAATCATAATTGTGTAGTCATGGTTATTATTCGACTTTTGCAAGAATAAACAGATTGCACTGTTAACATTAACTGTTCGAGAACATACAAAAAAAAATTTTTTTAGATTTTGTTTTTCAGATTTTTAGATTTTGCCACTGAAACATTGATAATAAAGTTTGGTGCAGAATGCAACAGTAATTATCACAATTCGGGTGTGTAATATCGATTCTATTTAAAATTATCATTATATAAATCAACGCTTGGAATGCGCTAAACTGCCCAAAAGACTTAAACAAGTTTGCAAACCTTTTTTCTTCTCGCATACGAATTTACTCAAAAAAGCATCAAGATTCGATGATATTAGGAAGACCGCTCGGTACACATCACTTTTGAAACAGTCCCGTGCGCTCAGTTAGCTGCGCTATTTTCATTGCTCTCTTTCGTTCTCAACCTGCACTATTCAGAGAATGAAGAGAGTGCGCGGAATGCAGTGCGAATTGCGCGCCCATGTTCCTCTTATCTCACCTGCCCATCTCCGCCTGCGCCTTTAGTCGTCGGACGAGAAGCACTTTTGATCTCTTGTGTCCGGCTTTCATTTAGCTATCTTCAAATTGAGATTTGCTGTGATTTTTCCAGCCGATTTAGTACATGTCTTTTGAATCGCCTGCCAGACACAAGACACTAAGATAATTGGCTGTTCATTATCTAACTCAGTTGGAAAAAAAGGAATCCCGGCCAGAAACAAGTTTTCAGTTCTAATCTATGATTGTTCCTCACTACTTCTTGTTTCATGCTACCTTATTTTTTATATTGCGGACAATATTTTTTCTCCGTTATTTACGATTTTTCATCATTCCTATTATGGGTGGAACCATGGAATAATCACGATATCATTTTATCATTTTGTTTCATTCGCGTAGTTCGCAGATAACTACCCGTTGCTGATATCGATCACAGTTTTGAGCGATTATTTTTGTCGGTACTATATATGATAGACTTTCTGAGTTATACCTAATCAAGTACTCAGCATAGATAGATGCGTGTTTCTAAAGTGCACATTCTCGCCTTGTCTCTCTTCCTTTTCTTCACGTATTCACTCTTTCTTTTAACACGAACGGGCATCCAAATGGAGAACGAAGATGAACGGTGAGCCGACATTATTTTAAGAAATATAAAAATATATGTTGACCCAGACAGCCAAATATTTTGAGAAAATTGTCCCACAACTAACCTAGCTCCACTTCTCATTTTCTTTCTATAAAAAGAAAGATTGTCTTCGAGCAAACATGATAAACTTCATATCGCACAAGTTTGAAAGAAATGCAGTTTAATCGCACAGTATCTCTCGATATATCATCAATACTGTGCCGGATTCTGAAAGCCTTGGAAAGCCTATAAAACTTATTTTTAATTTTTTTTCTGAATAATTTTATTTAATATTCAGGTTCAGGTTTCTCATCGGTGCACTCTCTTCGGTGCAATGGCGATTGGGACTGGGAGACAATATGTTCGAAATTTGCGCCCTGGCCGGAATTGCGCGACATCTTGGAAGGTAATTTCGATTGGAAAATCTTATATATTTATGGGAAGTTAGTGCTCATTAATCACAGCCAAACCTGTAATTGAAATTACTGCTTCGCAAGTTCCCACAGTTCATCGAATGCTACGGAACCAATGCAGATTTTCTTTGATATTTTGAAACAATAAATTCGCAATCAGAGCGCCCGTAATCTCTCTCGCAACGGCAGAGTACTTGAAGCAACAATATCCGCAAATGCCCCACCTGCTGGAAGGCATAAGATGGGACTTGGACGTGAGAAATTTTCAAATATATTATATTTCTCAAATACATATATCTTCAAATTATCAGTTATAAAACAATTTAGGCTTGATATTCCTGTTACAATCAAGCTCCGCAATTATTGTGGCAACAAGAAGAACTATTGGGTGGGGCGGAAACCGGCTCCGAAATATGCATATAATCTCTATGCGCTTTGGCATCCGTAATGTTGACATGTAAAAATATCATAAATTAAAGCCGAACCTGAATTCATAGCACAATGAAAAGTAACTAATCGTTCAGACGATAAAAGCTACAACCGTTTCCTATCCATGTTGTGTCTACGTGGATCCGCACATGCATATTGGCCCGTTTGAGCCGCAAGAGTCAGTACGAATATCGCTTGAAAACATACAGGTTAGTGAATTCATAGAATCATGAAGAAAATAGCCAATGCCGAGGAAGAGAAACGTGGACAGGAATTCCCGTAGAACAATGCTTGCCGTTTAAGAGCTTCAAGTACTTCCAAAACTTCTCCCGGCATCAAATTCGTGAACGATTGAAAGTGAATACCGATTTGGAAGAGTTTGCCAAAGAGAAGCTGGTCGATCCCGAGTTCCTGTCTAGTGGAGATCATACGTGAGTTCTTTGACGTTAATAAAAAATAAAAATAAAAATAAATAAAAAACTGTTACTATACTGTTAAAATACTGTTAAAATCCATTAAAGACAGCAACCAAAAAAGATTGGATGCTGGTGAACATGAAAAATTTTTTCAATTGTCTTACTGAGTATTTAAATAATGTTGCATGCCTTGAGCATTTGCGTGCATGCATATCGTGACAATGTCTCCACTCGTCACAATTTGACCAAATCTCCGAAGAACTTCACCGTATCCGCAATCAAAATGTTTGAGAAGCGAGGTATTTGTAAAAAATTTTTTTTTTTAATTTTTGAAAAAAAGAAAACAAACTATTTCATTATGATACTTCCATACCTTCTTTTCACTTTCAGTGCACTTTCCTATTTGAAATTTCCAGTTCGTGTGAATCAACGAAAAAAGCGGCCGGTCTTCGTCCTCTTCGGGAATGATAAGGAATTCATAAAGGACGTCACGAGGGATTTGCCGAAATGGTGCATACTTAGACTTAAAAAAATCATATTTTTAAATACTCGATCGTTGGAAAAACGCTTTGGACGAAATGGTGCGATTTATATTCGCATACCAAAATTATCAAACTTTCAAAGTGATTCAAGATCATCATAATCATTATTGTCTCTCCATGGGTGAGCCGATTTCAGGTTCAACTCGGCCATGGTCTTGAGGTCAAACGATTTTGTTCCGGCCGAGGTCGAATGGGACTTCTCTCGGCAGTATTGCGATTCGGTTCTGCTGTCAGGTGAGAAAATAAAAAATTGAAATAGTCTTTTGGCTGTCGATAATTTGTACTGCGCCTGTCCAGCCATGGTCATCGCTGCACATGACTTTTCCCTTAAGAAGATTGTGATAGCATGTTCATTGAATCAGCTCATTGTCTGGAACAGCGAGATTCAGTGCTGACATTAAATACCCTAACATCAGGGTTGTGAAAGAAACGAAAGTGCTGAGAAGAGATGATTATCGGATAGAGAGATTCATAAAAATGTGACTGATCTCGGACCTGCCAGAGAGAGTCATAATACAATAATAAAACAATTCAAGTAAATACTACAGATTCTGCTTCAACTTTCGGCTGGTGGCTAGCATACAATTCGAAAGGATTTGATGTCTATTACAATACGGGTTTGACTAAGCCCGGACGAATAAGAGGGGCATTCGAGCGTGGTCAGTTCTCATAGTCATTATAATAATGTTTAAATTATTGGATAAAATATCCTAATTATTATACTATTTTGTAAACGCACAAAAGTGCACGGGATTGTTAAAATAACGAGCTGTACAATTTCTGTTTTTCAGAAGACTTCTTCCCCGCTGAGTGGACTCCATTGGAATACAACACGAAGACGAACAAAGTGAAATTGATCGTACAAAGAGATTAAAATTCAACTTTTTTCTTTCATTTTTATATGTTCATGTCCATAGTTGTGAATATTGTTATTCCGTGCGGCATGTTGTTGTTTCATAATAAACAAAACTTCAAGAACACTGTACTTTATCTGCAATATTCCGTGCTTTGGCGTAATTAAAACTGGACAGTTTGGGAGATCGGTCGATAAATCTTAGGTTCACGCCTGGGCGGCGTATTTCTGTGCGATAGCAAGCGACTCATCCAGTGACATCGTCGTCATCTTCTCTGCTTCATCTCTGATGTCGGAATAGAGCGTAGTCGAACTGTAATTGCATAGTGATGATGCAATCTGGGATGGATCACTCTAGCACTTACAGATATCTCTCTCCGAAAGAGTTGATGTTGGTCACGATCAATTTGCCCTTGTTCTCGGGCCGAGAAGCGAGCTGAAAATGGGCTATTTTTTGAATTATGAGAATTTAGGATAAAGTTTGGTGCCAGAATAACGATGCGATTGCGTCGCCAACCATCGCGCAAAATGGGTATTCCGATGGAGAAATTCAGCTTGATTAGTTCCACGCGATCGTATTCGGCTACTAGTGCGCACCATTAGAGAGGAAAGAAAAACTGTTCGAACCTCCACTGCGGCGCAAACATTGGCTCCCGAGCTGATTCCGCCCAGAATTGCCTCCTCCGTCGCTAGTCGCTTGGCCATCGCAATAGCATCGTCCGAATTCACTCTGAGAAGATTATGGTAGTTATAGATGATAGATTAATTATTTATAATAATTATAACTATTATGGAAAACAACTGATGGGACATACGATATTCACACATTTTCGCATCTCTATTGATATATTACTGTCTGAACCGCAGGAGACACACATTATTTTCCCGTTGCGCAGTTAGATACAAATTACTAACCTCAGAGCTTCTTTGTACAGAGTTTCATCCAGAATAGCGGGGACGAAACCGGCGCCCATTCCTGAACAAATGATTTAAAATAATTGAATTTATTGATTTACAGATCGATTACAATCAAATACCGTACCCTGGATCTTGTGGGGAGAGTGTGGTAATCCGTTCAGGACCGAACTCTCGGTGGGCTCGACGGCATAAACCTCCACCTGAAAATAGCCGTATCTTCGCGTGAATCGAGCCATTTACATTAACCCATTTCTGGAATTTTGATTTAGCGCTCGCATACAAAAATTGGACGATTTCATTGAGAAACAAATATTTGCCAGCATGTTTTGATTTTGTGGGGGATATCCCGAAATGAGGAAAGAAAAAAATAAGCAAATGAACGAACCGCTGGATTCTTCTCCTTGAGGTACTTGCCCACTCCAGAGAGCGTGCCGCCAGATCCGACGCCGTAGCAGACAATATCCACCTGAACAAGAGAGCATAGAGTACGTGCGCATCAGGAACGCTCTTTTTCACTTTTTTTGCATTACATTGCATTGCATTTCAGTTTTGCATTACTGGGTGATCTGGACAGAATCTACAATAAACTCCAGAATGAATAATCATACTGGTTGTACAACGCACAAGTTGAAAACTAAAAACATTTTTTATGTGTACTTGAAAGGGAAAAAGGGCGAAAAAAGGGCTCATGTAAGGGCGAAATTGAGTGCCGGAAGTGGGTGCACTAACCTTTCCGTTCGTCTGCTCCCATATTTCGGGACCGGTCGTTTTGTAGTGGGCCATGGCATTGGCTGGGTTACCGAACTGCAAGGTAGATCATTCAGTAATGGAGGGAATGATATTAAATGAACGCTAAATGAACAAAATATAACACCTTGAACATTTTGTTTTATACATCGTTTGTTAGCAAGTATCGAACCTGATCGAGAATGTGTGAATTGGGGATGGCCTCTTCCAGTTCATACGCTCTCTCCATTGCTGCCTTCACTGCAGTGGCCGGGTCGGTGAGAACAACCTATAAATATATTTTTAGCAATATCTAAGTCGAGTGTGGAAAACGGTTACGATATGCTCAAAGTCTGCTTTCATTCAATAAGTGTGAATGAAATGGTCGGAGGAACCATGATTCGGCAAACAATATTTGTAAAGGTCGCTAAGCACACCTCCGCTCCGTAAGCCTTCAGAAGCGAGCGACGTTCAACAGACATCGACGCAGGCATGCACAGAATAAGTTTGTATCTGAAGAGATCAACGGTCAATTTGGAGATTCAAAATTGAGGTGCCTTGCCCCACAATGCACGCGGCACAAGCCGGTAAGCATTACCGCTGGCTTACCGGCTTGTCCCGAGGTAGTTAGCTACTGTAAAACCGACTTACATGGAACAAATTTACCTTTTAAAGGGACCTGGTACTGCAAATGAAGTTAATTTCAGATTTAAAAAAAATTTGAATGACCCGGCGCTACTGTGTTTAGCGGCTAAACACAGTAGTGCCGGGTCATTTCAGCCAAAAATGAGACCTTTGAAAATTCATAACTAATTTAAAAAAAATCGTAAAAATATGCGGTTTTTTGCATTCTAATCGGAAGAAAATTCTCTTTAATCTGAAATTCACTTCATTTGCAGTGCCAGGTCCCTTTAATACCAGCATTGATAATTAGAAAGAAATATCTGCGAGAGACCACGCTTACCCCTTGATCTTGGCGACGAATGCGAGTGCAATTCCCATATTGCCAGAAGTCGGTTCGATAAGCACATTCTTTCCCGGTGAGATCAATCCCTAAGAAACGATCGTTTATTTTCAAGAATTCTTACTGTATTTAACCTTTGTCGAGCTAAACATAACAATCTAGTCAAATCGAATGCAATCATGATTAGATTGCTAGAAGCATATTGCTTTTTATATCGAGTGTGTCAGTAACGGAATTCTACCGTACCCTCCTCTCGGCGTCCTCGATCATGGCGAATCCCGCTCGGTCCTTCACTGATCCCGCGGGGTTCATGTACTCCAATTTAACGGCTGTAATCGAAAAATGCGTTTACTTCATCAATACGCTAACCACAATGGGAAAGTTCAAAAAAGGGATGTCAATAAACAGAGTTCGCAACAAATTATGCATACCGATCTTTGCAGGAAGTCCTTTTCCAATGGAATTGAGAAGGACTAGGGGAGTGTTGCCGATTGCTCCGCCAGTGTTGGCACAGATCCCGTCACGAGAAGCCATTCTGTTCTAGACATCAAGAGTATCGTTATAGATTAAAATATAGAACACGGCACGGCATCGAATTCATTCATTCATTTATTCATTCATTGTTTATTCCGTCAGAGTATCGCATACAAGAAAAATTCACTGCGAATGGGGGCAAGAAACGGATGTCCAGTCGAATCGGTTTTATGCATGGCAGCAATGGTATGGGTAGAGGGGTCAATGCCAGTTCTTAATAACTGATTCAGGGGAAAAATAATTGGGTTGGGAACGAATATATCTACGAAAGGAATCTCGGGATAAATCAACCGAGGGGGAGGGGAGGGAATTCCAACTGGATATGGTTCTAGAGGAATTAATCGAGTTACGAGTCGCGGTCTAACAATAGAGTGACTACAAATTTGATAGGAGAGCAGTTGAATTAGCAAGCGGAAATGCGAGGAAAATAAACCATGGAGAACCGGGCTCCAAGACAACCTGCGTTCTGTTTTGGGAAATGACCTGTGATGGTGTGACCTTGCACCGTCTGAGATTGCTCTTTATAAGGACGAAAATGCTGACAATTGCACTCGGAACGGGCTCGAGCAGAGAACGCTCACAACTCATCCCTACGTGATTTTATCTACTTTCTCTCCTGTCTGACCCATTTATCTTGCAAAACCAAGGGGCATTCTCTCTTGATCTTTGCTGTCAATTCGCTTTCGCTTTCACCGCTGATCACAGAACGAGATGAAACAGTCATCGCTACGTGCACATCGAAACATTTCTCAGAACTAACCCACTAAGAAATGATGACAAAAGGTCGATTGGAGATTGTGGCCTACGTGAGAAAGAGGAGAATTTGTGCAATAATGGGAAAGGGCAAGATGGAAGGAGCTGATAAAGAGTTCCAAGCACGTTACCGAAATTGGCCGATTAGTGAAAGATGTTCCACCTACATATACTCACCACCTTTCAAAGACGTAAAAGATTATCTATGTATTAATAATTTACAAATGAATTAAAATTAGCAACGCATTAATCTATACACACTTGCGGTATTAATAATGTATAGCTTTTTGTTATATTTTAGGATGTGTCAGATAAATTACATTTTCTCAATGGACATGACAACAATATGTATTTTACAACTTTCAAATTTATGGTTTATGTTGTGGCTGAGAGGTGGTGGCGATCGTGGAGCGATGTTTACTGAATGAGATCTCGCCAGGCGATAAGCGAACAAGGCCGGCGCCAATAAAACCCGTCACGAATCTAAAACAAATCTATAAATTACAGGGACTAAAAGTGACGGAAATCAAATATTTCAGGGGAGCCACATCTTCAAGGAGAGTTTTCAGGAGGAAGGCAACAATCATTCTTCCACGTTCTCTCTCGGTTCGGCGTGCGAACGAGAGAGCGCGGGGAATAATCCGTTCAATTTGCGTTATGTTTACAGTGAAAGCCGAATTCATGAGAGATCGCAGTCTCACATTTCGCTCTTTATTGTTAGCAGGGCGGTATGTAGTTGTCGTTCGCAGCCGCCCCTACCGGTTTAGGCTTGTTTGCGGCAAGATGCCTTGCCCAAGAACAAATCTGTATTTGGAAGGGTAGTCCTTCCCAAATTTAAGTAAGTGCCTTAATTTATTATTATTTTGTCATGAACTTGCCTTCGATACGGTTGCAGATAGTAGAGATTTGCTATAGGAGTAACGAGTGCGAAGATACTGGCCATCTGAAATATAATGCATCTATCGTCTTTGAAATATAATCCATCTATCGCTTTGTAAAAATATAATCTATCGGTTTTGTGATGGCACAGCATCTCTTTAAAAGGAATATATTGGTTGAAATAGAGAGATTCATTCTAAAGAACCTTTCAAAATTTCGCTGATGTGAATAATACAATGTGTGTCATGTCTCTTCATTAAGAATACAATGTGTGTCATCCCTTTTCATTAAGCCTGCGGGATACCACACATTGCGTTCTACAGCGGTAATGAGCGAGACTTTTTTGCAATATTTTTTTCCAATTTTTTCCAATAATGAGCGAGACTTTTAAAAATACTTTTTTGGCTCATTTTGTGATTGATACAGTTCTTGCCTTGAGTACGGTATGCCTACCATCACGATCAATCGGCGGACGGTCGTTGATTAAATTATGCCGAGGACGTCCAACATCCACAGCCAAGTAGCAACGACATAGGTGAAGGGCACGGTGCACTGGATGGTGAGAGAACGCAGAATTGAGCGATGGTCGAGACGATCACCCGTCGTTGCCTTAGATGATGTCATATTTATTATTCAAAAGTGGTTTTCATATTTTTTTTGTTTTTTTAAAAATTCAAATATAAAACGTCAAGAAGGTCTAACGCAAAGCCCCATTCTGCATTTTTGCAGTGGTTGTCAACGTAAAAGCAAATACTTTTACACCTTTTCACCTTTTTGGACCAAACACCTTTTTGAAATATATTTTGTGATAGTTTGTTTAATAGCGTACCAGATTGCCAATGACTACAAGCAGTTGTCGACGTAGAAAGAAACAAGCGGTGAAGCCGCCTCCAAGCACAAGTATAATGGCGAATATCGTGCACTGTGTCGTGAGATTCTCCGTGCTGGGAAAGTTGGGATCTGTCAGATTAAACACGCTGAACGGTAGTGTAGTCAGCCCGGGCAACTGCGGATACGTGCCGGCCAAAGTTGCCATCACCACCTGTAACAACCACGATTTCGTTCTTCTCCATTTGTAAACAAAATAAAATCACATTTAATTTTCATTTAATTTTCTCATTTGACTTTTGTCGTTGATTGAACCGAAACATGGGATCATCCGAAATGAACAAACCATGTGCGCCGTTGTAGGGAGTGCGGATAGGGCGCATACGATGCGCAGGCGCTTCTTAAGCGCTTCGTGATTGAGGAAGGTGGACTGGTTAATGGTCCAGAGTCGGTATGCAAAAGAGACGAGAAGAAAGACAACGGATTGAACGACTGCCGACGTGTGCAAACCTCCAATCAATTCACACTTATTTAGTGCCTCCCGAATTGTATGATATTTCGTCATATTTATTTTTGAAATACGCAATCTCGCTTCCATTGGGCGTCGAAATTTTACTGAACTTTTACTGGACACGCTCGGAGAAAATTATGTATTTGGAAACATAGCATCTTGCTTGCGAAATTTATGTATAACGATGATACCATCCTCTTGTCTCAGAACTAATTGTTTACACCATGTGAGTAATCTCTGATTGTAGGACGTTATTCACTTTCGACCCTTACAATTCGTCAGAAGTTCGCGAACTTTTCACGCATCTTTTCTTGCTCGTTTTAGGCTATTTTCTTTATAATTTGCGTTAGGTCATTAGAGACGCATAACAAACTCTACTAATACCGAAGAAATTAACTAAAAATATAAACTAGGGAATTAGCCGCACCTCTTAGAAGGTCGCGGAATTCTGCGAGTTGTTTTCACGCAGCTAGACAGTGACGAGAGAGCACGCGGAACGAAGAGAGGGAAAAGTAAGCAATGTTGTTGTTGTATTTCTGCGCTCTCTCTGTTTACGTGCTCTCTCGTCACTGTCTAGCTGCGTGAAAACAGCTCGCAGAATTCCGCGACCTTCTAAGAGGTGCGGCTAATTCCCTAGTTTATATTTTTGGTTAATTTCTTCGGCATTAGTAGTTTCTTATGCGTCTCTAATGACCTAACGCAAATTATAAAGAAAATAGCCTAAAACGAGCACGAAAAGATGCGTGAAAAGTTCGCGAACTTCTGACGGATTGTAAGGGTTGTTTATTTCCTCTGAAATGCTGAAAACCACTTTAGAAGTCATCCTGTCAGAACTCATATTCTTTTGAGATGATGACAAATTTATCCCGTGAGCAATTCCTAACTCAAGTGCAAGCCATGCATTTTGCTGAATCAGAATGCACACAGTGGTTTTGCGAATTTTGATATGTATTTCAAACTCACTGAAGAAGGCGTGACAGACTCGGACCCCCAGCATAGTGCACGGTCCAATGTAGATAATCACCATTGAGAATCCCACGTTTTGCAAGCTAGAAATTAGAATATCAGTGCGTTCGCGTAAGGACCGCACATATTGCCAGATATCCGTACAGTAAAAAATGACTACTAGTATATTTCAGATTTTCTGAACGCCCTTAATAGACTCTATCGATGTCACTGCAAAGGCCAGCGCATAATAGGCCAGTTCATTCCGGATGGCCCAATTTATTCTTCGAATCTCATTACCTTCGTGGTTACACCACTACCAATCTTTACTCATTAGGGCGCCTTGGTGAGTCGGTGGCGGTACGCACAGCCGGGAATCAAAGCCCAAAGTGGAACGGAATGAAAAAAGTGGAACGGGATTAAACTGCCTTAGACCACTACACCACTTCGAATACCAACAAATTAGATCAATAAGCAAACAATGAGATCAATAAATAAGCAATGAGATCAATATCAAAGGATAGCAATGAATAGTGTCACAACACAAATATATGAAACATATTTTGCTTTGTTTTCGAGAAAATCGAATTTGATTTTTTTCTTTACTGAAAATTTAAATAATTGATGATTGAAAATTTTCGTAAACAAATTACACAGCGACATGTAGCTCATTAAGGCGGGCAATATTGCTGTTACGACCAAACATCTAGTCCAAAAAATGTGTAAATAACCGAACTATGACCACCTGTAATTATACAAATCTGAAACTTCGGAACCATAAATCGATAAAGCATGGGCTATCAGAAAATGTGAAATATGCAAGTAGTCACTTTTTGCTGTACGGGGGGAATGAAATCCTTACGCGAACGGATTGATATTTCAAAATTTTCAATTCCGTATAATTTCAAACAGTAACGAGCTCTGTTTCATTCAACGAATTCTCTATTCCTCGTTGCAAATAGCGTCTGATAGTTTATTTCACTGCTACGTATCTGTTTTACTCTTAGTGAGCGGCAAAAAAAAATCTTGCATTCCCTACCGTGCAATGCACATCAAACTGCCGATAGCTGCAGCAAAATCCACGAACGCCATGCGGATCAAAATGATGGCATAGGGCGAGAGAGCTTTGGGCGTTCTGCAAACAAAACTCGTAACCATCAACTAAGCAAAGCGCCATATCCCGAGAGAGGCCTTGCAGCATTTACAATTCGTTTCATACTATCATAGAGAATTAAATCTTAATTACAAAGCATAACTATCTTTCGTTCCCGCAGCTAAATTCTACCTAATAACAAACAAGAAAATATTTGCTCACCGATTTCGAATCGCCATAATTAATATGATGTTGGCAATAATGGCGGATAATTCGAGTACTGTGATGCAAATGATGTGCAGGAGGTCTTCATCGTCCACTAACATGATGCTTTCCAACAAGCAAAACTGGAAGCATGTTTCACGCTCAACGATGGGTGATGCCTTGGGAAGTTTTTAGCCAAGCGTCGTAATTTAATGATCGCAGAGACGCATATTAAACAGGCCGATGTGTCAATAGCGACATCGCATAGACAAACAATTAAATGAATACTGCGGGGAACTGCATGTTTGTCTGGTCGAAGTGGGAGACTGTGCTTGATCACTGAATCTACGTCACTCATCATTTTATCATTTTTTTTCTGAAATCAAAAGACCGCTGTACTGTAAGATATATTTGTAGTGACGTGGCCTTTTTTCTCTGAATAACACCTTCATAACACTAAAAGCTAAAGATAACGAATTAAAGAAAACCATATTTTGCTTTATCTACAGTTATAATGCACTGAATGCATGGGGAGAACTGCTAAATTTCTAAAATCAAACTAAGCGATTTTCGAAATGTCCATTCCGTTATCCATTGAAGATGTAGACAGCAGCTTTGTTGTATTTAGAATAGTTAATCTCGTAAATCTCGACCGTTTCAGTGCGATAAACAAAGGAAGTCTGCTGTTGGACATTTATTTATATCGGTTTAATCTAATTAACGTATCTCGAACATTTTCTACTCGAAAAAAGTACATAGTACTCCAACATTTTCTCTACGAGCGCTTGATGTAGTCCATATTGGTCTGAGCAAAACATATATACTGTTCATATTATTTTCTTGGGAAAACATATGTGCACAGTTTGTTTTAGACGAATTATTTTATGGATATTGTTGAAGTCTTGGCTTTATTTTCTTTGTAGAAAAAGCCGACGATGAACCTTAAAAATGATTGTTTTGACAAATTGCATTTTATGATCAATTAGTTACTTTTTGTAGGGCTGCACGAAATACATGGTGATTATCGGCGAGATCGTAGGCATGTAAGAGACGAACTGAAGGTAATATTATAGATGAATATGCCAGACGACTTATTTCAATCTTTAATTTTTTTGAATTTTTCGCTTCTAATCTTTTCTATTGACAAGATTCGAGATTCAACGGAAGACCAGGAAAGTCTCATTTCCGCGTTTTGTAGTTAATTCCATGTATTCTTGCATACCTCCACGACAAAGTGTTCTTGCAGGGGCGAGCACATCACGTCCACCTACAATTTTTATTTCGATAGACATAATTAATTTAATTGTTACATTTATTTGATATGCGTATCTAACGGCAGACTTTGGTTAGAATCAGTAATATTATTTTAATTATATTGAAACCGATCAAAATGCTCGTTCCGCTTTCGAGAAATGAGCATTTTGTGGAGCGAAGCGACTTGTTCCATCTTGACTACACGCAGTCATACTTGGCAGGTCGCGTAGCAATAAGCGGCGCCTGTGAAGAAAACTGGTAGGAGCGACTGCAGCGATAGCACCTGCATTGGAAATATTGATCTTTTATTGGTTCGCAAATTAGTCAATCGATAAAAGCTGGCACATGAAATATGAAATATAAACCTTGGCGAGCGCGGCGTGCATCTGACTCGTCTTCGCGCTCATTTGCACCGATTTCTCTACAAGCAGTCGGAGCACCTGCATTTCCTCGCGCTTTAATTGATCGAGTATCTTTTTATCCTGGCGTCATTTTGTATGTTCTGACTCTTTTGATTCTTTGGCTCTCTCTCTTCGTTTGCAAGATTTGCAGGAAGAATCACATATGAGTGTAAGCATGTGGTCAAAATCGACAGGCAACGAAATATTTGAGCCGGCTACGTCGCTGTTTTCGCATTCTTCAGCATGCCAAGGAAGTTACTTTGCTCACTTTTCGCCTTACGAAGAATATTGAAACCATAATAGGCGCACTGGGAAGCACAACGAACAATATGGTCATTAGCGGCATGAACCAGAGAATTGACGCATGCCCTGAGAGTATAACAATATCACCTCCCAATATCTTCATTTTCATGGAGAAAATTGAATTAAGTTTGTATTTCCCACATTCCTTGCACTTATTGTTAGTACCTTCAAAGACGTAGCTGTTTAGGTCGTAGTCCGGCCTAACCTTGAGTATTAGCGCCTTCACCTCTTCGGAAGGATTCAAAGTAAAGTAGAAGCTTGTCTGAAATCTTGTTTTGTTTAAAATGGATCGAAGAAAGATGTGAATTGCGCTGGATAGCACGCAATAATCATTACGAGTTCGGATCCAAGTATATTTCTCTAGTAGCTACTTACGATAGTCAGCAAGTTAAACATTAATATTCCAATACAGAATAGAAAAACTGCACATGATGACGGTGTATCTCTGCAGAATGAAATTACGAGGAGTATAACAGACACTTTCTGAGAGGATCGAGTTTCTGGCTACATTGGCCGTACAAATGAAACTTCTCCGTACTTCATAAATATTAATCCTGGCATAGAATATAAATATTTCATTTTTCGACCTTAGCACATGGTCTGAAACATATCTCAGCCGGGTTTGAGAATCAGCACATCTAAGGTCGATTTTCGGTTTCTACGCAAAAAGTACACCCTAGGGTAATTTTTAGCATCGTTTAGGTTTCCTTGCACGGCCACATCTCGAGCCTATCAGATCGTCGCTGATAACAAATTTTTTAAAACTAATTTTTATCCATTTTTAAAAAAAAATTTTAAAAGATGAAGATTTACCTGGTCGAAAATAACCAAGTTTTGTTTATTGTTGTGATTTATTATCTATATAGTTATTGTTATTTTCCATTGTTGCAGCATCTCTGATGTCAACTATGTCTTTATGCCTTTATGCTGCGCCACTCCTGATTCTTATGCGGCAAGGTGAAAAAAAACTGATAGACATTTGCAAATATCATACTATACATGTCGCTTCTCGCTTCTCTACCTGATCAACACTATTAATCTGTAGCTGAAAGAAGAGAGCATCAGCATCATAGACATGCAGAGTGTAGTGAGCATTACAGAGTATACGGCGTGACAGAATCGACCTGAACATACAATTTGAAAATACGGAGTGTGCAGTACCATATTGTTCTTGTACGGAATGGTTTCTGATGATTTTTTTTTGGAAAAAGATATAATGTCATTGCATACCCGACACGTAAGCGCACGGTCCAATATAGATGTAGCCGAGTGCTTCACGTCCCGGAATGATTCTAGAAATGAAAACTAGTTCTCAAAAATGTTGAGAAGCTCGTACCTAATCATCGCAAGAAATGCGGTGAGAGCGGCAACAAAATCGGTCATGTTCAGAAATAGCAGCAGCACTTTGTATGACCTGCACGGAACATTATTTTTTTCAAAACATGCGTTGAAAATGCTAATTTTAACCTTTTTTGTATATTGTAAAACTTTATTTACCTCAGCGTTTTGGGCGATCGGAGGATGATGCAAAGGAAGAGTAAGAGATTAGCTGCGATGCCGATAACGTCGATGATCGAGTGATGAATGAGTGCGAATAGATCGTGGAATTGAAGGGGCTCGGGGAGATGAGAGAAAAGACCCATCCGAAAAGTATGAGTAAAAAATATACGTACTTTGATGAGTAAAATATACAAGCGAACAAAACGGAGGATATTTTAATGCATCTCCAGCCATTAATATGTTCATATAAATTGCTCATATCGACGCAAACCCCTCTTTTTTCCGGTTCGCATTCGCCTCAACCTTACCTTTTCCTTTACCTATATTGTTTTGAAGAAACGGTACACTGTCGTTGCAACGATAACTTGCACAACATCCTTGATTCGAAAATAAGTATAGGGTGTTAAACGAAGCATAAATTTTTGGGTGAAAACACTAGCTTTACAGTGGAAAACAGAGGCTGCGCAAAAGAGCGGAGTTATGATATTTTTTCCTGTTGTTTGATGAAAACACTATGGAAATACCATCTGCTTCCACAAGATTTTCGATGCAATATACGCAGGCGCATTGGTTTCACGCGGATACAAAGTTTCGGAATTTTAGAGAATACACTCGAGACACTAGAAACACTCGCAGCAAATCACATGTGAATTACTAGCGGGTACGTACAGGATTAGTGCACAACGTTTGAATAATATGGTTCGGATTTTCGGTACATCGGGATAGTCGGGCAACGATTCTCGGCAGATGGGCAGATGTGTATCCGGGTAACGCGTTCAAACAAATTTTTGGATCTAATTGGAAAAGTTCGAAAAATTCCACGCCCGCAACAAGAGTTCAGGCCCTCTTTATCGTATTTCAATAGCCTTTAACAGTTGTATCGATTACAAATGTTAGAATTATTTTAATGAACATTAATGAAAAAATGAGTCGATATCTTTTACTATTTTCGGTATTTCCGATAGTGGCGCATATAGTTCCGAAATTGCGCTGAAGAGAGATTCAAAAGTGATTCTCTGAATGTCTTTTGCTTAGTACAATAAGTAACATCAATAAAGAAAAGGTACTACTCGCATCCCTGGAACCACTCTGGAAGAAACCTTCATCACATGCAGGCATTAAAGCATTGGTAGTTTTGGCCTTGTGCTCCCACCCTGTTTTCGCATTATAACATAGTGTCCCCAGTATTGGCCAACCCTCCAAAACATCAACTTTCATATCTTGAACTTTGCATAGTGCGGTTTCCCAAAAAAAAGGTTTCCCCGAAATGCAGTATGCCCTGGGAAACGTGACGTATGCTACCATTTTCCACTTCGAGTGGGCAAATGGTTCCGTGTAATTCAATACTTTAGTAGAATGAGTGAACCGAATATTTTGCTCACCTAGTAAATAAAATGCATGCCTGTCTCTTCTATACATTTTCAAGTCTCCAATAGAGTATTTTTGAAATACTATGATGCATCTCTTTATTGGTGTTTGTATCGATAATAGAAAGAAGTAAATAGAGGGCGAACTTTCTTTCAGGCATAATATTGAGCCGAGTTCTTTACAATCATGAATCATAGATCGTTTCGTACGTGTTCTTCCTTCTGAACAGCTCCGAATGGAACTTTTGTGGTTCCCATTCTTCGAAGGCAGCACCATCTCTCCTATTTCTCCCCTACTATACTACACCAGGAGCTCGCTCGTAGAGCGACCACGTACCTACTTTGGTGAAAACTTGTGATTCAAATGATAGGCTCTAACATTAATGAGAAAGGCAGAAAGCGAGATGTGGAAGTGGTGTGCAGAAGAGTGGTTGCGTTCGAATGAATTTGAATTAGTGGTTTTCTTGCGTGAAGAGAATTGGAGTTCTGCAACGCCACGCGGCATACTTCCTCTGAAATTATAAGGAAGTGATTAAACGTTACTATATTTATTAGAAGTAATTTGTTACTATGAACTTTTGCAACAAACCGTGTAACGGACAAAGATATATGACGTTGTATGCGTTAGGATCAACAAGGGCTCAACGGGAGTCTGGAACAGGTCAAAAATCGAATTCTCTGAAAACATGCTCCTAGGAGTAACTTTCGATGCTGAACACGCTGGCGCCATCGATTTCGCAATAGGACCCCTCTGGGCGCTGGTATGGCGCCGCGCACTTTTGGCGAAAAACGCGTTTTTCGTTAATAACTTCTCAGAAACTCGTCAAAATGGCGGGAAAACTAAAAGTTTAGATCAGAATTTGAAGCTCTATCAAATGGCGTTATTGTCACATCATGACGTTGTCGTGTTTTCGAGAAAAAGTCGATTTTTGTCATAGAGCGCATTACGGCCGAACCCGATACCAGATTAAAGAACGTATTTTTCTGATTATTTTGATATATTTGGTTAACCAATAAGGTTGAAGGACGATTGTTTCCCATTGCTTCAAAGATTTTTCACGCGCGCGGAACGCGTGTACACACGCGACATCCGCGTGGTCGATGCGGTAGTGGTCTAGAACTTCAATCCGAAGGTCATAGGTTCGATTCCTATCGGTCCCAAATGTCTTTTGCCGAATTTCTTTTCATCGAAATTTCACCCCTGGCAATATTGGCACATTTTCAGAAATCTCGAAAAAGTGATTTTTTTTTTCGGATTGAAGTTCTAGACCACTACCGCATCGACCACGCGGATGCCGCGTGTGTACACGCGTTCCGCGCGCGTGAAAAATCTTTGAAGCAATGGGAAACAATCGTCCTTCAACCTTATTGCTTAATCAAATATATCAAAATGATCAGAAAAATACGCTCTTTAATCTGGTATCGGGTTCGGCCGTAATGCGCTCTATGACAAAAATCGATTTTTTTCTCGAAAACACGAAAACGTCATGATGTGACAATAACGCCATTTGATAGAGCTTCAAATTCTGACTTAAACTTTTAGTTTTCCCGCGATTTTGACTAGTTTCTGAGAAGTTATTAACGAAAAACGCGTTTTTCGCCAAAAGTGCGCGGCGCCATACCGGCGCCCAGGGAGGTCCTATTGCGAAATCGATGGCGCCAGCGTGTTCAGCATCTAAAGTTACCCCTAGAAGCATGTTTTCAGCGAATTCGATTTTTGACCTGTTCCAGACCCTTGTTGATCCTAACGCAAACGGCGTCATATTACTATGCACGTTCTGTTGGGAATTATAGTTATGTGTTTGTATGCAAATTAATAGAGGCAAGCAACCAACCTTGTTTGCTCGTCTTGGTGCATAGGCTGGGAAGGGAGTTACCAAGTGCGTCGCTCAGTCTGCCAAACGCGCCAAGGAAGCCTCTCGAGGAACAATTCGTCGGCTGACGCGTTTCAGGTGTCGAAAGCATGGCTAGATCAAGAATGTCCATGGGCACTTCGAATATCATAAGAGGTTCGAGAGACTGGAAACGGGATGAAATGGTGCCGTTATATGGGATGAGCGAGTGGGGCGTTAACTACGTCAGCATCACATTTTGCGCGTCAATCTCGTCAAATTACATTGCGGAAATGGGAGGCAGTTATTTGCGTGCGCAGCCAGGTCTTATTTTTATCTTTCCGTTTTGCGTTTCATCCCCGTCTCAGGTTAACTCCCCCGTCTTATCCGGTCTGTGCGCTTTATATAGTTCTCAGGCATAACGAACGATTGAATTGCAAAGATATTGCAACGCTTTAAATTTTTCGAAATGTCATGACGAAAACTGTCCACAGTCAAAGCCATTTTGTTTTTCTTAGCTTCCGAAGGTTTTTTTCTCAAAAAGTTTCGTCAAATTGCCATGAGGAAATGATGGGCAGTTGTTCACATTGGCGTCATCTGTGTCTTCCCGTTCCTCGTTTTCTTCGAATCTCATGTTAAGGCCGTTTCACCCGGTATGAAAACACAGCGAGTCTGTACACCCGGAAGCTTTCTATAATTAATATCTCTGAGTCGTGTAAATACTAAATTGCGAACACCTTGGTGAAATACATTCTGAGAAAAGCGCTTTAGCTCTGTTTTATCGCCCACTTAAATATTCCTTTATTTTATGAACAAACAAGTTATTCACAGTTGTTGGTTCAGAGAAAAACTATTTCGAGCAGTGAAGGAGTGCGGATTTCGATTCGCTTCATTGAGTCGGGAAACGTTTTGCGACACTGCTGGAATTACTGAAGTCGTCAGTCGCACATAACGAAGCTGCACCGCCGCCTAAATTATATTTTTCTGCTGAAACGAAAAATCGATAAACTAATTTACTTGTAATATCGGGCAGAACCAGAGTACGAGAGACATAGGAATGGTGAATAGCTCTAGCGCCGATTGAGCGAGGACTCCATACACAAAAATGAGAAATGGCACTATGAGAATAGACATCGGCAGAAAAGTCTAAAAATTTGATTTAATCCGATTTTTTTGTGTCATTACTTGTAGCAGTTGCATGATGAAAAACTGCCGTTGTAGCTTGGCTGTTTTTTTCGCTGAGACCCTTTCCCAGGCCGGTAAGGCGCTTCCTTATCTGAACCAAGCATTGAATTAGCGATACCCAATTATTTGGAGATAAAATCACTAGAATAAAAAATGTTAAACCTGCAGCATCAGCACAGCTAGAAGTGCATTTGTGCTCGCGTACGGCGTTGCTGCGAAGAAAATGAGATACGCCAGCAAGCTTTTTCCGTTCTGCAAATTTCTTTGATTCAACGCTCCTATTACCGACAAATTACACAACCGAATTCATGAATCCATATTTACTTTTTCATTGAAACAAAACTTTCATCGAAACAAACGTTTCCAGCATTAAATTAATGATGGAGTGATTCAATTATGTTTTCCATATAAGTAATTTAATAATTCATGCTTTCGACGCCCAAATTATCGCTTCACTGACAATGATCGCTGTATTTTTATCGCTGACTCCATAGGAAATTACTCTATCGCACTCCTCAAGATCAAATAATTCGGCCATCGACCGATCGATAATTATCGTGAATTCAGGCGATGGAAGCATAAAAGGTGTACTCCCCTGCAAAGCTTTTTTTAGATTTATCCACTAATGAGGAGACATTTTACTTAGCAAATAAGCTTACGAACATCGAATTTAGGAGTCTAATTCTCCCTCATTCGCCTTATCTTTTAATATAAGATTTTACTTTATTTTTTAATATTCTCAGATAAGACGAATGGAAATCAAGCATCGGATGAGGGCAACTACGATGTGGACCCCTACAACCTCAAGGCCACCCCAATTATGCAACTAATGAAGAATACCGACCCATCCTCATCTGAGCACTCTTGACATGATAAATATATGAATGCCCACCCAGACCATGGAGGCGAGAGCTGCAGGGAAAGCGTACGCAATCACGAGTCGTTTACCACGCGACCAATGATTGCTGCAAAGTAAACAGTCTGTCAAGGCAATGCAGACGGTTTCCAACACCCACTCAATGTGAATGTGCGTCATAGCCTATTAACCACTCGGGATATTTTAATGCATGCGCAAAGTTCTCGATAATCATCGCCGCGGATGCACCACGATTCAGATTCGGAATTCGTACAGCGGTAGATGCAACTGCTAAGGCATAGAAAGCGAAATGAAATCTAGAGAGAGCGAAGGAAGGTGTGGTTGATTTGCCGTGTCACTTTGTGCCCACCGGGTTAGCGACAGCAGTTGTAGGACGCTCGTAGCAGGAATAAGCACCCACATCATCGGCGTAAGACCCACGGCAATCTGTGCATTACAATATTACAATATTGTTCAAATAACAGGACTTACAGTGAGCAGTACATGTTTTTGTTATGCTTATTTGTAATTTGTTTGAAAAAATATGTTCTAAAAAATGAGTGTTGCAAAATTACCAGGAAAGTACAGTCGCGCAGAAACTGAGTTAAAAGAGGAATGAACGGTCCCAATGACACGGAAATGAACGTTTCATCGCGGAAAATGTGAATCTGAATGGGCATTTACTCTCGGGTAAGTACTTGTTGCATACGAAAGCGTGAAGCGCCACACATAAAGTCAACATTAATCCTTGAACAGCCGATATGAAAATGGGAATCTGTAAAATTCATTAAAGTCAGTTAACTTTTTGGGCAGGAAAACTGATATATTTTCACTGCATTTTTCGACCGAACACGGACGAGCGTAAAGAGGAGCAGAATATTCAGAGTAATTCCTGAAAGTTTACAAATTAAGAAAATTGTTTTTGGATATCATAAATATTTGTGACGAGGAAGTGAACTGCAGAGGAAAAGTTGGGAGGGTGACAATTCCGCAACCGACATTACGGCAACGGTTTATATCTTTGCTCAAACTTGAGGAATCTATCTGAATTTTTCACCTGTTGTTTATTTGATAACGCAAAAAAACGAAAAATGAGAATGTTAAAGAAATCAACATAAAATTAATTGGGTACTAGCGACTAGCAAATCCTTGTTAAAGATGGCCGAAAACTGGTTCTTGGCATATATATTTCGTATTTCAAATGCAGTTCAAAATCATTTTATTTGAACATTTCGAAATACAATTCCGAAAGATGAACACTATCGTAACCCCAAGTGTTACCACGAGCAAACAGAAATCAGCTATGTGAGTAAGCAGGCTTATTTAAATCCTTCCGCTTAGCATTTCTTCCTAACTCACTTCAACACCCTCGCTACGGTCTTTATTTGTCAATACGAATTCACAGTTGTTGGTTCAGAGAAAAACTGTTTCGAGGAGTAAAGGAGTGTCGATTTCGGTTGGAGTTAGGGACTCGGGAAACGGTTCGTGACGATTCCGGAGTTAGTGAAGTCGTGAGTCGTACGTATCGAAGCTGCACTGCCGCCTTAATGGTTTTCAAATTTAAATTCTTATTTTTTTTTTTAAATTAATGGTTTTCAAATTTAAAAAAAAAATAGAAAATAGATAAATAAGTTTACCTGTAAAATCGGGCAGAACCAGAGTACGAGAGACATGGGAATTGTTGCGAGCTCTAGCGCCGATTGAGCGAGAACTCCATAGACAAAAATGAGAAATGGTACCATGAGAATGGACATCGGGAGGAAAGTCTTGAATTTTAAATATAAAGAAAAATGGAACACGTCTGAACTCAATGTATCACCTGCAGAAGCTGCATGATGAAAAACTGCCGTTTTAGCTTGACAGTTTTCTCGCTGAGACCCTTTCCCAGGCCTGTCAGACGCTTCTTTATCTGAATTTGCACTTATTTTTCGATACCCAAACAAGCACCAGAACTATTCGGAGATTTAAAACGCGTTCTCTGTAAGAACGTCGGATCGGGTGGCACAACTCATTCAAAGTAGTCGCCCCGGACTCAAACTTTTTTTCACAGAAAGTCTTGGGTACAAAGTAAATTTTAAACGTGAGAAATAGACAAAATTTCGATTTTTGAAAAATCGATAATTTTTTTACGAAAAAAATTTTTTTTTCTCAATTTTTTTATTTTGCTATCGTGTTATATATCATTCGAAAGAGCATCAAAAGTTATGTATAAATCCATAATTTCATGAGAATTGAACAAGTTGGAGCGAAAATCTGTCATCGCATTCAAAGAAATTCACGTTTCTGTGAAACTTAATTTTGAATAAAATGGTTCCCATGATTTGCACCCCGTGGATCCGCCATATATTATGTATTTTCTATCGTAGAATCAATTGAAATTAACAAAAGTCAATATTTCGATTGTGAAAGTAGTTCCATATTCACTAGACTGCGACCACCCGGAGAAAAGACTCAATCACAAAGTGTGTGGAAAACTTTTTTCCAGACATTTATACTGAACCGCATGTATTCCATTTGAAATAGCATTAAAAGTTACACATAGTGGTCAGATTTTAGGAAGATTGATCTTCGAGGAACGGAAATAGATAATCAAATCTGAAAAAGGTGATATTTTTGGTGAAAATTAGTATTCGGCAATATTTTCATTGAAAGTGATCGGAAAGGGGTAATAACTGTTTTCACAGACATTATTAGGTGTGAAGTAAATATTGAAAGCGAAAAAGTCATAAAAAGTTAATTTTTGAAAATCGATAAAAAAAATATTTTCGAAAAAAATAATTTTTAAATTTTTGAACATTTTCGTGTTGTGATATATCTCATTCGAAAGAGCATCAAAAGTTATGCCTGCATGTACATTATCATGAAGATTGTGCCATTACCATTAGACAAATATTGAATTTACATTAACAAATTAATGATCTCTCACATTCAAATATTTTCGCTCCTAGTAAACAAATCTTCATGAAAATGTAGATTTAATAGTAACTTTTTTTTAATAGTAACTGCTCTTTCGAATGAGATATAACACAACACGAAAATTTTCAAAAATTTAAAAATTATTTTTTTCGAAAATATTTTTTTATCGATTTTCAAAAATAAAAAAAATAAAAAAATAAAACTTTTTATGACTTTTTCACTTTCAAAATTTACTTCACACCTAATAATGTCTGGGCAAACAGTTTTTACCCCTTTCCGATCACTTTGAATGAAAATATAGCCGAATACTAATTTTCACCAAAAATATCAACTTTTTCAGATTTGATTATCTATTTCCGTTCCTCGAAGATCAATCTTCCTAAAAACTAAACATTATGTGTAACTTTTAATGCTCTTTCAAATGGAATACATGCAGTTCAGTATAAATGTCTGGAAAAAAGTTTTCCACACACTTTGTGATTGAGTCTTTTCTCCGAGTGGTCACAGTCTAGTGAATATGGAAGTACTTTCACAATCGAAATATTGACTTTTGTTAATTTCAATTGATTCTACGATAGAAAATACATAATATATGGCGGATCCACGGGGTGCAAATCATGGGAACCATTTTATTCAAAATTAAGTTTCACAGAAACGTGAAATTTCTTTGAATGCGATGACAGATTTTCGCTCCAACTGGTTCAATTCTCATGAAATTATGGATTTATACATAACTTTTGATGCTCTTTCGAATGATATATAACACGATAGCAAAATAAAAAAATTGAGAAAAAAAATTTTTTTTCGTAAAAAAATTATCGATTTTTCAAAAATCGAAATTTTGTCTATTTCTCACGTTTAAAATTTACTTTGTACCCAAGACTGTTTATGAAAAAGGTTTAAGTTCGGAGCGACCACTTTGAAGTAGTTGTGCCGCTTACCCCAGCTTTCACTGCGCTCTTACAGAGAACGCGTTTTAAATTAATTTACATAAATATATAAAAACGTGATAGTACAATACCTGCAGCATCAGCACCGCTAGTAGTGCGTTTGCGCACGCGTACGGAGTTAATGCGAAGAAAATGAGATACATCAGCAAGCTTTTTCCGTTCTGCGCATGCACACATTTATATTGTTCTCAAATTCCCATACTAATTTACAAACATTTTTATTATTACTTTTTTATTGAAACAATGCTTTTCACGGTTCAATTACTGGTGGAATGTACATTGTGTTTCCATGAACGAAATTTACTTATTTTTGATCACATTGGCGAATTTTCTTTCTCTCTTTACCGACATTAATGGATGTATATTTGTCGCTGACTCCATAGGAAATTAGCATTTCGCCTTCCTCAAGTTTAAATAATTCAGCCATCGATCGGTTAATGATTAGCGTTAACTCAGGCGATGAAAGAATTTGAGAAGTACTGCCCTGCAAATTTCATTTGTTATTTTTGTTGTCGATATTTGAGGGCAATTATGGTTAGAAAATTATTTCACTTAGGGACTTAGTGAGTAATTTGTTAAAATAATAATATTTCCCACCCAAACCATAATAGCGAGGGTAGCAGGGAAGGCGTACGCTATTAAGAGTCGTTTACCGCGCGACCAATAATCACTGCAAAAGTAATAGGAGTAAACAGTCTGGCCAGGCAAAGTAGATGGTTTCCAACTCCCAGTCAGTCGATATCTTTTAACGCAACCACTTCAAAAAATGTTCAATTTTTAGAGTCGGAGCATGTTCTCTTTCCTATGAGTTTGGCATTAGTCTTGCGGCATATTTAACGAGAGGTGCGGCTGATAAGTCACAAATAGAGAACGGGAAATTATGTTTACTATCGGATTCGAAATTTATGGGGAAAAAGAAGGAGCTTCATCAATAGATGTGATATATGAAAAGTGCCAGCGGGTATGTGCAACTCCCTCTATTTGATTTCCTGTGCCCCTAGCGGGTGCCCACCGAGTTAGTGACAGCAGTTGTAAGAAGCTCGTAGCTGGAATCAGCACCCACATCATGGGCGTTAGTCCCACGGCGATCTGTAGATGTGCAATGTTTTTTTTTACAAATTTTCTGATCATAATGCAATAACAGGAGTAACCATGAGAACAAAGAAATGTTTGCATGACGTATGCAGGTTTTGATTATTATAAATATTTTGCAAGAAATAAATGTTTCAGATTGACCAGAAGTGTTACGTCGCGTATACATTTCGGTAAAAGAGGCATAAGCGGTCCCGTCGACACGGAAATGAACGTTTCATCGTGGAAAATGTGAATCTGAATTGGCATTTACTTTATTAAAATCATAATTTAAATTGCATACAAAAGCGTGAAGCGACACGCATAAAGTCAGCATTAATCCTTGAACGGCCGATACGAAGATTGGAATCTGCAAAACTTCCATAAAGCTCTTCTTTCAATGAGTGGAAAACCTGGTATATTTTCACTGCACTTCTTGACCGAACACGGGCGAGCGTGAAGAGGAGCAGAACATTCATAGATATTCCTTGAATTTCGAAAACTTATAATATATTGCGCCCTGCCCGTTCTGGGCCCTCTCCGTTCTGAGGCTTCACCGGCTCTGTTCTGGTTAAGAGGTCCCATGGAAATTGAGAAGTCCGATAAAGAATAAGAGGTCCCATGACGATTAAGAGGTTCCATGGAAAATAAGAGGTCCCATGAAAATTGAGAGGTTCCATCAAAAATGAGAGGTCCCTTGAAAAATAAGAGGCTCCATCTCCACTACTGTTTAGCGAACGCTTACCTATCTTTGTGTTGTATTTAATGCCTTTCTTTTGTTTGATGCATTTAATATCGAAGAAATTGATATTCAATAACAAATACACTTGTGAAGCCTGTTCAAACGAATTGTGATTGGTAGGGTTGGGCACTTGGAAGAGAGGAACTCTTGGTTTTGCTTTTTATGTTGTCTAGCATTTTTCTTTCTTTTTGTTACGACTGTCATCAATGAGTTCTGGCATCACAACTACCATAAACTGGTGAAAATAGGCCAGTTCGTGGCGACTGGCGATCTCATCTTCAAATACTAATCTGCATTTGTAGACAGATAAGACACGGACGCTCGTTTGTTACATGTATTTGTTGATGAACTAAATTCAACGAAAGTAAATACTTCATACAAACAAAACAATAAAATACAGAATATAGGCGTTCGATTAACAGTAGTGGAGATGGAACCTCTTATTTTTCAAGGGACCTCTCATTTTTGATGGAACCTCTCAATTTTCATGGGACCTCTTATTTTTTATCGGACTTCTCAATTTCCATGGGACCTCTTAACCAGAACAGAGCCGCTTCACCCACCTCATCCCAATAAGTGGCCAATCGTGTTTCCCTGTCTAGCATACATCTCCCCTCTCTCTCCCTCATCCATATTTAGATATTTCTTTTTTCTTCATCGCTTCTTTAATTGACGTCAAATAAGTAAATAAATTCCTGGATATCAAAATAGTTAGTTTACCTAGTATTCCTTCGGTGGTAGATAGCAATCTCAATGGAACAATGACTTTCATTGACAGTCTGCAACAACTATCGAACTTTGAAGAAAGAGAAAGTCGCGAATGACAAAATATAGCATTGACTTGACAGAAGCACAATTGATGAAACAAAAGAACGATCGACTGCATTATCGGTCTATCGAGCCTCGTAAACGTAGTTTGAAAGTGTTCTATAAGGGTGTCCCAAAAGTTTTGCGACTTTTTTCAATAAAAACTTTTATCATCACATCTTCAACAGTTGACAAAGGTGATCAATCAATGTAGGCTCCCTTCTTAGTCACAACCTTCTGCCATCGATCGGGCTGGCTCATGATTCCATTTCTCCAGAATGACTTGGTCTTCGAATCGATCCAAGCCTGGAAGGCCGAGTCGAGATCGGTCCGATTAGCGAACTTCTTTCCGCGACAGAAGTTAGCAAGAGATTGGAAACAGTGATAGTCACAGGGGCTGATATCGGGTGAATACGGTGGATGAGGCAGCCATTCCATATTCAGTTCGTCCAACTTTTTCTGGGTGAATTTCGCACGATGGGGTCTCGCGTTATCCATAAGGATCAGGATTTTTCCATCGCTTAGAAGACCAGAAGGGACCCTGATGGTGACCTCTTCCAGTTGAGTAGTGAAGACGTCAGCGTTGATGGTGGTTCCATTGGGGAGGATCTCCCAGTAGACGGGTCCCAACACGGAGAAGAAGAAACTCAGTAGTTCCTTCTTTTCGTACAATTCCTTCTTCGGGACTGGCTGGGGATTCTCTCCGATGCCCAACCATTCCAATTTCCGCTCAGGGTTATCGTATGTGATCCACTTCTCGTCCATAGCGATGATCTTGCTGACCCATCGAAAGTTGGGTCTACGGTGGAGCAATTCTCGGCACACATCGACACGCTTTTTGATCTGAGCAGGGGTGAGGGAGTGGGGAATGACATGGGGGAGCTTCGGCTTCCTCTCATCCCGGTGGAGGATTCGTTGTACCGTGGATTTGGGAGTATGAGTCTCTATCTCCAACTCACGCACGCTCACTTTGGGTTTGGCCGCCACTGCACTGAGTACCAGGGGTTGATTCTTGCTGTGAGGGCGTCCAGAACGGGGATCGTCTTCGATACTATGGTCGCCAGAATTGAAACGCTGGTACCATCTATAGCAGGTCGATAGAGTCGGGGCAGAATCTCCTTTCGAAAGCACCAGTTCTTGATGGGCTGCCTTCGCCGTCTTTCCCGCAAGAAAATTGTGAAGCAAAACTGTGCGATGATCGAAAGAAGTGTCCATCGGGAGAAACGTTGTAGAAACTAGGAGACTACAGCACTCGACTTGTGCTAAGGCTTGAATGATTACGAAATGGATTATTTACCAAATGTATTTCGCAATCATCGATATCGATCGATTGCGCAATCGTCGCAAACTAAAATAGGCCCGAGTCGCAAAACTTTTGGGACACCCTTATAGGTATTGTTGTCGCATACAGCGAGTGATTCATTTAATCATATTTTGTATTATGAGGAAGCCAATGCTAAAAGATTTTTTTCTACTTGGATTGTTTTTGGGGTGATATTGGAGAGTGAACATTGACATTTGGGGAAAACATTGAAAATTAAAATCACACTTGTTTCAGCAATGATAACGGAACTTAAAAGTTGCTAAACTTTTTGTAAGATTGGATAAAGAATGAAATCGCAAGCGGAAGTTATCGTGGAACTTAAAGGGACAGTAAAGGCACCGTTGAATTCCCGCAAATTTCAAGGTCTCGCCACGACTTTCGGCCCGCTGGAAGAAACAAAAGCATAGGGTGGGTATCGAACCCGCGACCTCACGATTGCTAGGCTAAGGTTTTACCGCTGCTCCACATGAGCTGATATCCGATAGGGCGCACACAATCTCTATCCCTACGTCGCTCGTGGAAATTGGATCAAATGAACAAGAATTTGTGTGTTTACTGTCCCTTTAAGAGGCTGGGAAAACGGTTACGGAATTAGTATGCTCTTGACTACTCACACGACTTATATAGAGCTGATCCGTAAGATATAATCATTTTGGAAATTCCCCGGACACAAGTTACTAGGAATAGATACCGAAAGTCCATATTATATGCATGAGTAGTCCACAAGGCCATATGTCTTGTATATACCATGTCATATCGTTCAATATATGAGAGAACAGAAATCCGAAGGAGAATACAATAAATGTTGGGAATAAGTGCGCCAAGTCAGTACAATCTTATTGAAAATCTCAATAAAAATATTTTGGACATCACATTATAATAGTTTGGCTAATCGAACTATTAGGGCTTTCATTGACAGTCTGCAATACTTTTGAACTCTGTGGCAAGAGAAATTCGCGAACGACAAAGGGTAGCATTAAAATAAAAAGAGCAAAATTCCAAAAAAAAACGAAAGAAATAACCACCGCGTCATATGTTTTTCGAACCTTATAAAAGTAGTTTGAAAGTGTTATCGATGTTATTGTCCCTTACAGACCAGCGAGTTGTACATTGAATTTCGCGGAAACTCAGATAAGATATTATCGAGTTCGATTGTCTACGAGAAAGAGAAGTGCTGTAAATACATTTTTTTACAGATCTTGGCACTGTAGAAAAGAGTTGTTGGGTTGAACGTGATCGCAAAGTGGCTAAATGGTTAACTGATCATCTTTAAAACATGCGAGAGTGGAGCAATACATCGCTGCACTACAACACGCACATTTTCGGTTTGTATTTCTGAAAACCTCACTGTTGAGCTATACACGAATGATACCAATCGAAGACTTATCAAGTTGGTCATGAAACAGCCTACGACAGCCTACGGCCATGCCCAACTTAACAACTCATTTTTCATCAAGGTCAATTTTATCTGGTCAGATAGTCTCTCGTACTATTACTCTGAATGGTAATGTTTGGAAGAAAAGTAGAATATCTGATTCTCACGAGCTGTAACAAATATAACAGAAAAGAAACGATACAGAGCTTTTTATATTATTGAACAAGGAAGGTAAGTGCTATGGGAAATTAAATCCAGTGGAACTACTGTTATCGTATTTGTATGCACGTGACAATTCACACGACCTATTAAAATGATTGGAAAAACGACACATATTCATAACATTGTTATTTTATGCCCGCATAAATATTGCGCAGGGATTGCCTACGAAGTAAGAACATGTTCTTGGTAGGATCTTCGGAGCTCCAGAACGACCTCCACATGAATTTGCATATCATGTCATTATACCATATTGATAAGCACCTCGAATAGTAACGATATAAATAGTAATATAAACGAGATGTTTCCAAAGATTTCAACTTTTCCGTTGTACCGAGCACTTTTTGATCGACTTTTACGCAATCGGTCTCTTAACCAAGCTGCAGATAAACAGTCCATTTATCAAATTTCGCACTCCTGCCTCATTTATATTTTCAACACGGAAGTTATCACACAATTCAATTCGATGACCAGTGGAAAATGCCCGAATCAACGCAACAAAACAAAGAAACAAAGAACTTTCCTGAAATAGCAGATGAAAAATGGTTCAATGATTTATCTCACGAGCGCCGATCGATAGTGAGGAGAGAGTAGCAAGAAAAATATTTCGAAAAAATCCACCATTTGAATTTACTTTTCTAAAAGTACTCTATTTTTGACGACTATTTTATGTCATGTCTAATGCTAATTTTTTGGTATTTTGGTGCTCACTTATGTAAAACAAAATAAATACGTCTCGTCTCTCAGTGTATGAGCATGAGTCGCACTCACTGGGGCCAAACGAATCCGTAAGTATAGTCTGGCATTGCCAGCCTCACTTTATTGTCAGTCTACTCCTTTACCAACAACAAAACCAAATTTACTCATTTTGAACTTTCCCTCGTTAGTTCGCTAGAAAGAGTGTAAGACACCATCACCGATTGTAGCTTCATTTAGATGGGTACAATTTTGTATTATTTTCTTCTTCCGATTTTTCCCATTCATAGTACTTGCCAACATCAAAAATATAAAAAAAAACTTAGCGAAACTGGTGTCTGAGTAGCCACAATTCGTTAATGAAGATTACTTCTCATTTCCTCTGACTTTACGGTATGCCCACATCTACAATTCTTAGAATTTCAAGCGTTCGAAATTGTCTATTTCTTGAAATAAAAAGTTTTTACAGACACTACTCTCCGTACCGCATCTGACAGAGCACTAATGAGCTCGATTTCGTTAACAAGCGTGATCAAGATCAAAGTAAAAGAACGATTTGCACTCGTAAAGAACAGTAATATCTCAAGACAGCAAAGTCGGGACGGAAATTACGTGTCCACGCTTTGCACAACTTACCTATTAAATTTCAGGTTAGACGCGACATCAGAGATTCAATACCATGGTCGAGATCATGCTGATAGGCCAGGTATTGCATTTTGATAAAGAAATGCATCGATCCCGTCTTCCCACTGACCCGATAGTATTGTCTGTTGTTCTGCATTGTGAGCTACGACTGAAGGACTGATAAAGCAACGCTGGGCTAGATGGTGCAGGGGGTATACTAATAAACAAAGTCATAGTCGTCTATATTTTGCGCTGGTGTCTCACTTCCAGCAAGAATGTCAATCCCGTCTGATAAATATTCAAAAGAGGAAGTAGATGTGCGACATGTAGACATGACGCAGAGTCTGCTTCAATGTCTACCAATACTGCCGATGATGATATTCTACTTAATGCCGATCATCACCGACGATTTTTCCATATTTCTCTGCTCTCTGATGTGGAATCTGTCGAATGGAATGGACGGGTTAGCAGAGTTTCGAAAGGCGTTTTCACAGTTATGCTGCGTTTATTGTTGCTGAGGGGTCAGTAATTGCCCCGTCATTGCGTACACTGTCGACCGGTCGAGAGTGTGGAGATTGGCGAGACAATTTCTGAACCCTCTGCGACAATAAACGCACCATTACAAACTGATGAGATCATTAAAAATCAGAGAAAATTGAAGTTGTGTTGTTCATTGGGAACGCTTAAAGGCCTGATCTCAACTTTGAATTAACATAAATAGTAATTGCGTTTACTTGCTGTCGAGGTAGCGAACACATTTTTTCAGGTTTATGATAATACTACTCCACACCCGCAAAAGAGCACTCTTGGGATGACAGCAATTCAAGGATCGAATACAATTGTCTCCCCTATCACACTTCACTGAAAAAAAAGTTGAATTGACAAATTGACTTAAAACATATAATGTCTGAAAATTAAAACGATTTTTGAATTTAAAAAAAATCGAAGAATCAGAATAGTTAATGCTTTTCTAGTACTGGGGAACGACAAGTATTCATGGACTCCATTTCCTTCAAGTGATTTCGCATAAGATTTATATCGAGAAAAATATTTTTCAGAAATCTGTACATCGTATAATTTCTCGTACTATATTCGGCAGAGTGTCTTGTAATTGAATAACAATGCCGATGTCATGGTTTACACTGCGAAGTAAAGACAGCTCAGCGACAGAAATTCTACGTCAGACTCTGTTTTCAACGAACGTTTAACAGTGCGTATAATTAGTTGCGTCTTTGTTCGGTAGCCTACAGTATTTCGCCGAAACCAGCGGTATAATTGGGCGTCTACCTTTTCGCTAAGATCGCTAACGAGGGCATGGAGAATAGACGTCCGCGTGTGAATATTGAATCATCTTCTGTTATCTCCGTTTCGGCGAAGCTTCAGTTCTATATACACTGACCTTCTATCAACCATCGAGCATCAGCTGACAACTGTAGACGGAAGTCTTAACATTTCAATAATACGTCATCTTTATGTTCCTCATCGCATATAATGTTGGTCGCGACGCCATAGCAGGCAATGCACTGATTTACACAGAAACACTAGGGTTCTTGAGGAAAACTAATTTCCCACTCCCCTTGTTACAAAACGGCTGATAATTGTACACCTGCTCTCGCATACCCTTCTGTAATATTGGTTTATTTTGATCCTGAGACAATCAGCGCAAGCGCTCAAAACGCGGAAAGGTTGCGGAACGATCTCTAGCTAAGCCACGCTCTCTTGCGAGACTGTCGCGCGGTATCATCGTGTCCCATTTCCTCTCATTTTCTCTCGTTTTCTTGTCTTTCGTTTTTGAACTGTACTAGAAGCGATGATTTTGCCCACACACAATTACTGCAGATTTTATCACTCCTGCATTCCTCTGAGATTTGAATTAGATTCATAACAAAAAGTGAGTCGGGCGATCGTTGATTATGGACCGAATGTTGGGCCGCAGTCTCATATTCGTGGTAAGTGCCCAGACCACCCATATGGTTGTTTAATGTGACTTTTTAAATATGATTTTTTATTAATAAAAATGCGGATGCATATTCATTTCACTCCTAATGATTAATGTGGAAGTCGTCAATAATTTTAGAATTACAAATTTAAAAAGTCGAAGAGACAAATTTGAGTCGAATATTTTATATTGAGGTCTTTCCAGGTATACGCACTTGGACTTTCGTTCAACAGTTTGGCGATAATGACAATTAAACGATCGCGATATCTGCACAACTCGTAAGCTCCTTCCTCAATTTAAAATACAACGTACTCAATCTAGATTCGATGGTCCTCTTGCATTTCCCATTTTACTGTATTTTCAGTTTTGGCACCATTTGCACGATTCAAATGATGTGTGACACGATCAAGATCTCGTTTACTTCTCTATTCGCACTCATTCCCGATGGCATCGCGCCCGAATATCTCTCAGTCCTGAGCATCGGCCACGTCATTGTGAATATTCATCTATCTAGCATTTTATTATTTATTTTAAAAAGTAACTTTGGCGGTAAGGTTTCAAAGCGGACACATCTAAAACTTTCTGACATATAAACCTCTGCAATACTATAAAAAAGTCATATATATTTATAAGTTAATTTCAGATTGCCGAGATCGTCTTTTTCAACTCGTGTTTGATGCACGTCCTATTCGCATTTCATCGACTTATTTTTATCGTCTTTCCGAAGCGGAAAGAGATGTGGGAGGCGTGGACGCCACTTATGATATTCGTGTGCATGATTCTCGCGGTGTTGAGGACGCTGCTAGCGCATTGGCTGGGTAATATTACTCCGAGAAAAAAAACCACTAGTATCAGGACGCGAAGTGAGCACATCCACTTACGTGTACGAGAAATTATAATAACCAGAAGTTCATTTTGTTACCTGATGCTTGTGGTTTTTCTGTGTGTGCTATCTTCGAATTAGTTATTTAATTGCGTTTTTTTCAGACGAGAATCTGTACATTTTGTATGACCGACCGCAGATGAGTTGGCTGTTCACGCGCACGCCCAAAACCGAGCTCTATTTGAAGTATGTTTGTGACGTCATCAAACGTAACATTCTGCTTCTCTCAGCATCTTGATGGGCTTGTTCTACTCCGAGATCTGCCTGGTCATGATGATGGACTCGATTTCGGTGACGACGCTGGTCAAGATGAAAGCATTAGTAAGCCAGAGAAGTAGTGTTCCCTTATTGGAAGAATTGGAAATGAACTCACCATCTTCTCTCTCCATTTCACTCTCTCGCACACAGTTTTGCCTGGGTTCCGTTAGTATCCACATTTCCCACTTCCAATGGCTTCCATTAACGAAATTCTACTTTAAAAAAAGAAATGCTCATTCTTCACATCTCTCTTTCAGATCAGCCAGAGCATCTGGGACGCGCACACTTCAGTGGAATTCAAGTTGATTGTGCAGGTACAATTTTTTTTAAAATTCCCTTAGAAAACGGAAATGTTCAGAGTGTGCTGCAGTGCTTGCCGACGCTAACGTTAGTGACACTATACTTCCATGTCCTGCCCCGAGTCACCAACCCACATGCTATCTTTATCTGCTCCCTATCATGGAATATCGCAACCGCATTTGACGGGTTAGCCTTCATTTATTTACTGATAAACAAAAAAACCCTTCCAGGCTGATAATTATCCTGGTCCATTTCCATAAGGAAACGTTCTTCGGGAAACAACAAGTCATTGGCAACACAACTGTTATCGGGCCAACGACGATGTATGTGACCACCATATGACCCACACAGATCGCGAACTCTCTAACTTCTAGAGAATTCAACTCTCTTAGAGATTTGGCGAAATATTGATGAGCGTAGAGAGTGAGCTGTCTCGAATATAAGATACTTGGAGTCTCTAGATGTCGACAAGTTAGAGAGTTCGCAGCTCTGTGTATTCACGGTTGTTATGTCTCCTCACTGCATCCAACACACATTAAACAATCATGATGAAATGACGCGGTATATTTGAAGGTTAACGCATAACATTTTTGCGTAGTTATATTTTTTTTCCTGAGCGTTGTAATTATACACTCGATTTGTTATTGACGTGTTGACTAATGTTCACAATAATTGCCATTGATTATTGCAGTAATATTATGGCTTGTTTAATAATTGCATGAAAATATAACAGTTTGACTTCTTTCAAGTTACCGCACTTTATAATTTACTTTGTTTTAAAACAAAAAAATGATGTTCACAAAGCTATGAAAAATAAGCATACAGCAACATGTAACATTTTCCTCATCGCTGTCTTTGATTCTTATTGTAAAACATACTCCACCATTCTCCTTGCTGGAAATGAACGACTGCAGAGTAGGAATGAAATGTTGTCTTGAAACAAAGTTTTTTTCGAAAGTGTTTGAGTTTAAATTTGTGTTGCATGTATGCGCATGTTTCCATACAAAAAACTAAACTAACAATTTTGCAGTATTAAAACTAAAATAAAACGTTTATCCTGCCATCTATTATAGATGCAGAAGGTTTACAGGGAGAATTTATGGATGTGCATACATTTTATGTTGTACATATGTGTGCGCATTAACAATAATTCACTGCAGCATTTGTTTTAAAAAAGTAGAAAAAATACAAATTTGCAAAAATTATTTCGTTTATAATCACCATGTATTTTCGTCGTTGACTCATTGCCGCTGTTGAATTGTCTGTCCAATTTCCGCTCTCACGGGACCCAGATAATGAACCATCAGAATCGTGAGTGCCAATATACTCATTAACAATTCGATGATAACTGCTTCTCGTCCGAACAATCAAAGATACCTGTATGCATATATTCAACTATGTCGGGCATGAGTGACCGTAAAGTGATCGCGCTTTCGTTGGTTGCGGTAGGCGAATGCGTCTATATTTTTTATCAAAATCATGTATTAGATGTCTTCCTTCGGAACAGCCACTAATTTCATAGCGCTTGTAATCGCGCTAAAGCACCGGTAAGTGTTAGTACTCTAACAAGTGATATTTTACCAAACAATTTTGCAGCTATTTCCACAACACATTTGGTATGCTGTGCGCCATGTTAGCAATTGCAAATATCAGTCTCAATTTGATAATACTCATGTGGTGCGCCTTCGGTTCGATGTATGTCATAAGACGCTTCTAGAATTCTGTAATTCAAAATATAGGTCGAGAGCCAAGGCACAGCCCTTTCCGGGTCTTGTGGCTAAACGAATCGGACAGGTTTGTGCTAGGACAAATAATTGGAGACGATTAATTAATAGCTATTCTCTCCAGCTATTCTTCTTAATAATTACTGATTATGTAGCTGTAGATTTGCGGCTAACAAAACAGATTCAATTTATTTTAAACACCAATGTTTCCTATGTTTTTTAAACATTCAGATAGCTTTGCTTTGTCTGTATGCTACTGTCTACACCCATCTCGCGCTCGCGCTCAATCGTTTTTCGATGATTCTTTCTCCAAAAAAGGTATACACAAGAAATGTAATTAGGTTTTCCATAAAATATCCGGATTACTTCTCAAGACAAAAGAAGATGGGTCAAAAAGCAAGTGAATTTCCTATCACTAAAAGCAACTCGCTAGTTGCAGTACTTCTCATCCGTCTCTAGCTGGTCGAAAACAGCCGCCTCATTTGGGATGGTACTTCTAATCGCCATTTCGCAAGTCACCCCTTTCTTTTGGAGTGAGTCTTTAACTAAGTTCAAAGCTTGATGAAAATAATCATTCAAGCCGATGACTGTTACTTCACTTACGACGCCACTATGGGCGTGTGGTTCTTCTCGGATACACCGTGTGGACAATTTTTCGGATTGTGATATATTTGCTACTAAACTAGAGGAACCGAAGTCTTGTTTCAATCGATTTCATGCAACAGATTGCCATGAAGAGACAGCACAACACTTCTGCTCGTTTGTTGCTGTATGCTCAATCCGAGTCAATTCAAAAGAATTACAAATTTTAGTCCATAGTTTCCGTAAAATTAGAAGGATTTAGAACAAGACCTCACTTCAGTTTCATCGATTTCGGTGTTTCCGTTACCGTACTCAGCTTCATTCTCATTCTCGATTTCATATCGCTCGCGCTCATGAAGAAGGTATGTACATCAAATACGCTGGGAACGTCACTAAATACGCCGTGTTCTCAGAGACTCAGCGTTGTTTCCTTCAAAGATTCCGCGATGCGCTCGAATAGACGCAAGGAGCTGGGCTTCTTTTTCCAGGTGAGCTTGTCCCCGAATTCACAAAGCCGGATCTGCCAGTGACGTGGCTCGAACACTCAGCTCTAGAGAATTGGCGCTATGCGTATTAAACTTTACCAAGGACGGGTTTCGCTTGAAAGCGTTCATACACTTATGTGTATTGATCGTCGAGAGTATGTAGAAAGATTAATAGATATTTATAAATTTAAGTGAGATGTTAACTAGCGCAAAATTATAAGTGACTGATTGCAGTCGCTGTGCCAGATGGTGCCTATGCTCGTTGGTTCCGTCTGTTTCAATGTCGTCGCTCGCTTTGCCGTCACTGACCTACAGCTAGCCCTGTGTACTACGTTCGCATGGTCGTCCATGCACACTATCGACGGGTTTGTTAGCCTGACACAATGTACACCGGTCTATGGACCCTACACCATGTATACATACTATACTCTCTTCACCGGTCCATCAGTGAGAGAATGTGGGGAACTAACTGAGGGAATTCAAATATTTACCCACATTTCATTGTCTAAGACAAAACGGAAGAATAGTTCTTCAGCGTAAAATAATTCGTAATATTTTGCAAGTTTATAATACACTTCGTTCGAAGTTCCTAATCAATTACTTTGCTACTACTTTGTGGGTATCCAGTGTTTTCTATAGAACATAGATGTGATAGCCGAGTAAAATAAGATAGAATTGTCTACATTCCAGAACGATCATGCTCGTGTTCCAAGTGGCTGCTCTCAAGGCGCGCGTTCTCTCCACCGCCCCTAATCACTCACCCAAAGACGCTCACTCGAGCGCAGTTACTGCATGAAGCAAGATGGTCAAATTACATCGAGAAAATATTTCTGACCTCTAACGTGAATCCTGATGTGCATAATCTTTCTCTGTAACTTTGTAACCAACGGTAAACACAGGAAGTAACAAATTAACAGTGTGTTTGAAATTATCATTCTATAAATGTAATAGGGAGCAATGCATACGAGACAAAAATAGGGAAGTACGGAAGTTTGATCGAGTCTAAAAACAGAAAACTTGTACCGCTGATCCGTCAAAATGGAAGTCGGTACGTGCCAGAGGCGAGACATTCGAAGAACTTCCTGTTGTGCATTTGGCTGTGGACTTATTATGCAACATGCAGTCAACACTTTTGAAGTCAATTCCAAACTACAAACTATTTAAAAGTTTATCTCACATGTCTTACTCTATTTTACTTCTCGCTACAGCTTCAGTCAATACTGTGAGTATTATTAATATATTTAAACTCTATTATAACGCAAAAAGGTAATCATTATGCTAGTAATGGATGTCTTCCGTCCATAATTGCAATTGCAATAAGGCGGATGACTTAACGGTAAAAAGAGACTCAAATTGATAAACAAAAATGTATGCAAATGACGTCTCAAAAAAAGTTCAGGGTACACGGAACGCGCAGAGTGATTTGTAGAAAAAAAGACCTCAGTTATATATAAATGTGTCGATCTCAGTTATAGTGCCGCCCTAATAATGTTTTTTTCTGGCGGAATGAATAATGCATGAAATAATTAATGAAGGAACCCTACCAAGGTACCGTTTTTCTACCAAGGTACCGTTATTGGGACTAATTTCGATGTTACAATAAGAGGGAAAAAGTCCCCTCTCTTTCCATTTCTTCCATTATCCTCCCGTTTGTTTGGTCATTGAATTTCCTATTTCAATACTGGATCTAAATTAGCTCTAATTTACATCCCATTTTGAAGCTGACCGCTTCAATTCGTTGTTCCCATTATTGGTATTCCACTAACCGATAAAATTCTGTCATCCTGTTTGGAAATGAAATGAAGCACAAACGATTTTTATTTTTAAAAAGCCTAATTTTTAGAGAACTATGCACATGTCCTGAAAAGAACTATCCGTCGACAGTATTCTTTTTGAATTTCCTATACATCGTCATAAAGAGAAAGCGTTCACATGACTATCATTTCAGACGTTTGAATCGAGCTGCACAGTCTAGCAATAAATTGAAAATATTTCTTGTAAATATGTGTTCTTTGAGAGAATCTATACTCTGAAAATGATGTTGCATTACCCTCTAAGTGTGGGAGTATGAATATTCGGACATTCGCGAAATGGAAATTCGTTGAGCTCATCATCTGAGTCATTCACAGCTACTAAATGACCGAACCATTGAGACATCATCCCTCGCAATGGTCTACGTCACTCTCCATCTGAATCGATCATTCACCGACGAATACTTTCCCCTCTTCGAGTGTATATATGTATTCGAGGTGAAATGGCCGTGCTTAAGTTGTTCGATTGTCTATGTCGACAATATACATATCATAGTTTATGTGTAATTGGATAACTCTACATGTTGAAAAAAATTATGTCCTTGTGTTTTGTGTTTCTCCTTATGAATACAACCGAAAAAATATTTTCCTCAAGGTTGTCAATATTGTTTTCTTCCTCACTTTTCTTTGGCCGTATGCTTTCATATTAATGTGGACAGCACAACCGCTACATCGAAATGTACGTTTGAAATAATAATTTTACATAAAATAATAAACGTTAGAGTAATCAGTTTTATTTGAATATTTTGATGTAAATTTTAAACCCGAAACATTAATATTATTTAATTAATGCAAATAAATACTGCGTCAGCAGATAATACCGAGAAATTGCATAACATAAGTTCTCGTGTGCGTGGTAATTGTGTTTTAACGAGACAACGGTCTAACACTTCATGAAAACATGGGGAAAATCCATTAACTGATATAAATTATGTTGTCTGCAAAAAAAGTGTTAATGAATTGTGGGAAAAGGGTCTGTTGAAAACGCGTTATTTAAATGGTAGCCTGTCTCAAGATGGGGGAAGCACGACTAAGTAGAAAATTTCGCATGTAACACAGTAATCAATTAATCACAATTATATATTACTGTTATCAGCTGCGAATAATGCTCTGCGATCTCTCTGTATACGGCGTCATCGGCGAAAGTGCGCGTCTTGTAGTCATTTACCATCAGTACTTCATCAGCGACGGATACGGTATGTTATTATCACTTCTTTTTCAGCTACATGTTATCCCAAGTAGAATAGAAATCGAACCACTCACAAGCAGAAATCGATAGACAATTTCGGCCATTTCGGCCGAAGCTCGACTATTTCGTCTATTTCGTCGACTATTTCGTCAAAATCACTATCATTTCGCGACGTTTCGAAAGGAATGGCCATTTCTGGCCGAATTCGGATGTTGCACTAACATTAAGGATGTTTTTAGAGAATAGCACATCTCTCATTGCCGCATCCATTGGCCGTGTCGCCATGATGTCAGCCTACATGGGAGTGTCAGTTAGTTAATAACAAAATTAATCTCACGCCATTATTTTAGATTCTTCTCTTGTTCTATAGAGCGACTCATTTCAACATTTGCGTGGTCATGGTGAGGCATTTTTGGAGGGGGATAAATGTTGGTTCATTTTGAAAATGATGAGAAGATATATACAAATTTATCGATGTTAGCTTATTCTGTTAATTTTATTTCAAATCAGGTACGAAAAGATGTCGATCGAAACCGTCTCCATTTCAATTCTTGTTGAAGGATTGACTGCCGTCCAAGCGTTCTTCCTCGCTTCCGCGCTAGTGTTCAGTATGTTATTTCACAGCCTCCGAAATAGAGTCAGCGAGAACGAGTTAGTTAGAGAGAGTTAGAGAAAGAGAGAGATGGCGAGAGAGCGCGCAAAACGAGAGGGTCAGACAACTAGAGACGTTCCTGGCATGGTGCCAATTGGATGCTGTGATTTAGCGCATAATTGGTAACCGGCATGTGTTTATCAATAATCAGGTTACATCAGTGTGGAGCAGCTATTGGCAGTTCTGGTTGTCAACATGGCAATTGGCATTCCAGTTAGTGAATTGAACGCATACAAAAAGGCTCGGCCAACTAACAAGGGGAGACCGCGTAGTTGATATGGAATCTCCTAATGAGACCTAGTGCAGTTTTGAACCACCGTTTATTTCTTACTTTTATGATAGTAATCGATCCCACTAGGTCTCATTATTAAACTCCACATCGACTACGCGGTCTCCCTTGTAAGCAGAAGCTCTCCACTTAAGTTTTGCGAAATATGACACATGGAACTTGAAAATAACATAAATAGTTTGTCTCGCTAAATATGGCATATTGATTTGTGCGCCTTATTTCTCTGACATAAACATTTTAAAACTCTTTTCAGTTAATAATTGTGCTGCTTGGATACAACTTGCACAAGGAGAAATCCATCAGAGCAATGAGTACAGTGCACGGCTATTCGGTAGCGCACTCCTTCCAGACCAAAGAGAACATTGCCATGATAAAGGTAAGTCCTCCAGTCCTTCCTTTGTTTACACAACAAAATATACAAGTTTACGCTTGATTTTTTTATGAGCATTTAGATACCATTAGTGCGAGCTCATTTCGATCCTGAACGCTGCACCCCAGAAGGAATACATATCGTTCAGACCTTTGTGATCTTTCAGGCGATTCTCTGGCTGGTGGTCCGATCAGGACTGATGAATGTGCCCATCTTCGTCCTAGAAGTGTGTTTCCGAAGATTCTCTGGTGTTGACTCTGCGATCTTTGCAAAATTCGCCTATACCACCATGGATGTCTGCCTCTCATTGTGCGTTGTTTGTGAGCAATACATTTTATTTCGCATATTGGAGTGTGAAATATGTTAATCAACTTATAAATTTTCAAGGTATCCTATTGTGATAATCAGCTACGTTCCCATTGTGGACATAGTTTTTGCTAGATCGCTCAAGAAGCTTCCTTATGGGATAAATATTTACTATATACTATCGCGAATTCACGGTGAAGCCAAGAATAAGAGAAACCTTGTGTAAGGAAATTAATAATATGCATTTAAAAATTTGAATTTTTGAAAAAAAGAAAGACAATTAATGAATATTTCAGAGAACCGATGGAGAGAACAGATGATGTCTACTTTACAATGTTCAACCGAGCCATGATCACCCGCGTATCATCTCTAAAAGCTTAAATATTACCAATGTACTCTTGTTTTTCCACGATCTGTATCAATTTCACCGCCGATAATTTTCTGAAAATGTCTTCAACACAAATAGTGCAAGTATTTCTCACTAACAATAAGTAGAGTTTTACTCATTCATTGATCGAATCCTTTCATTGAGAGTGAATAATGTGTTAAGTGTGTGACGGAGTGAGTTCGATTACATCGATGCCAAAATATTTTATTCCCGATATGCACAGCCATATGTTTGTCGTTAAACGCAATACAGTAAGTAAAGGTATCCTCTGACGTCCGCAACCGTCATAGCCGGAACGTAGTCATCCAAAGTACCCGAAGGTGCCGTAGTTCATCGGGGAGTAGCCGAAGCCGCCGAATCCATTTCCGTTGCCGTAGTACGAAGTGTCGTCGTGGTGCTCTTGATGACGAATGAAACGGCCGAGCCCTCCGCGACCATTCGCTACCAAACCTAAAATATCGATCTTAATTTTTATTGGCTACCTTCAGTGTCTCTATAGAATGCTAACGTCTGTGATCTTAGTTATACAGCTTGAAAACATACCCGAGTAGCTGCCGGGGAGAATGTGTTGGGCTGCGATGGCAGCCAAAACGAGGAAAAGGATAAAGCAAGGGCGCATTATCTGTGAGCTCGTTGATCGGTGGATAAGAGAAATAACAGACTGATCCCTGTTCAATCACAACTCCTTTTTATACCCGTCATTAATGATTTGGGCAAAGCTCAATTGCGTACCGAGAACCGCCCGCCACTTATCGGTTTCCTTTCTTTTTGGTGTGCGTTCATGTGACGAAAGTGTCGATCGCGCGGTCAAAATGTTACTCTGCGAATAACATCGTATCGAAATTAGAGACGCATTGCGTGGTTTCCTGTGCTGAATTTGTGAAGCGATCAAGAGCAAACATATTTGAGCTCTAGTAGACGGATGAAAAATATGTCCACTTATAAGAGTAGAAAATTTTAAGTTAGGGGATCATTATGAACGGTTAACTCGGCGGCAAACTACATGATGGGCTTGAAATTATAATGGATATTAAGCGTATTCTACTGGGGTCGCTACGCCAACTACCGTCCCACTGTCAGGAATAAATTGTGCCGTGCGATTCTTCTGGCGCATCAAATGCAGTACACCATTCAGCCGGCTAATGTTTTTTTTTACATGATCAGGTGTCATTTAAAGGTTTCCAGATAGCAACTGTGATTCACGGTTTATTGTAACTAAAAAAATGTCACTTGCCTCTTGATGCATCAAATGCTTAAAAGTCCCACCCGAAAACGGGCAGGATCAGAAGTGTTGTGCACTTGGGAAATATACTAAACTGCAGATTGCGTGGGAGTATTTCGCTCTCGTGGTTCCGGTCGGTTCCGTCGTCTAATCTGATTTCCATCGACTGGTGCTCGTCATCTTCATTTACTTGATACTGTCGCGATTGTGGATTACACGTATTCACTGACTTTAAAAAAAACCCTATCATCTCCGTCCATTATTCGAATCGGAATTGTAAGAATCTACTGTTCAAAGTAATTACTCATATTTTTCGTAATTTCTGAAATGCAAGTTTCTTTTTTCATGTCTCTAGCAAGTGTTTTCAGAAGACTATTACCGATCTCAGCATTTGTGATAATCCGTCCTTGTCTTCTCGCTCATCTCCATTGTCATCATCGCTCTCATCCCCCTCTTCTACTATTCCCCTCGGTCGTCGATTTCTCTCGGTCGAAGATCCAATGCACACAGACAGTTCGTCTATGCATGTCGCGAGCATTAAATTGTGAACCTCATTATGCTCAACTTCGAGCATTTGTTATAAATCATTCTTTATTCGGGTGTTTTCAACATCAAATTGTACGAGTGCGCGAGAGACACTTGTTAGGCTCGCAGTTTCATTTTGACCTCTCATCTTGTTTCGATGTTCGCTACCTTGCTCGTGGTGGTCACACACCAGTGAACGAGTTGAAGTTCGCACTGCACTCGCAGAGCGAATTGCCTTGCAATTGGACACTATTTCCAATTTTCTAGCGCAAGAGCCACTCTGTGCTCTCCAAAATTGTCTCATATTTTCACATGGTAGAATCATCGAGATGAAAACAGTGTTGATCAATGAGATTTTATTATAACTTGTGTATTATTTCAAACAACTTATTCACGATGAAGTGAAACAACAATATTTTTAGTACACCTAGCCAGAGTTGCGACCGTATACAACATGCGCTTGGCCGTATGGCGTCTGGACGATGTGGTAGGGAGACAAGTGCCCGGTTCCGAGAGAATCTCCGTAAAGGCCGCCATGGTACAGCTGGGTAGGGTTGACGGGCGCTGCAGCAGTAGCAGCAGGTGTCGCAGCAGTCGAACTTACTGCTGTAGCTGCAGCAGGCGCCGCCGTGGCTGCAGATGCTGTTGCAGCCGGGGTGGCTGCTGCAAATCCGTACGGCGAGAAGACAGTTGGATGATAAGGAGTCGCGAGCTGTCCGTATTTCTGATAGGGCGAGTAAGGAAGTTGCTGCTGCGGCTGATAAGGCGATCCGTAGGTAGCGAATCCGTAGTGATATGGAGACATGGGACCGCCGAATGGATTCTCGTGGTACGGCGCGTAGTACGAAAGGTCGTGGTTTTCGGTATGCTTCTCCAGATGGCCCAGACCACCGCGGCCGTTGGCAACAAGACCTTAAAGAACATTATCAGTTAGAACCATTTCATTAAAACTTAAGTTGCATTCCGTAATATAAGCATTTATTGAATTAATCGCCTGTCACCTCACAATTGCATTGGTTGGTAATTGCAATGCTATTGCTGATTTGGTGAGTGAACTCAAAATGAGATCGAGTGCAAGACGTACCGTCGAAAGTTCCCGGTTCCCAGCCAAACTGAGCTCCTACGAGTGAGAACGAGAGCGATAGAAGAACGATCGATTGCATGATCTGCATATTATAGGTTAATGAGGCAAGAAATTACAGATGCAGTCATGCAGCACGATGGGACTGGTTTTCTACACTTTTCTTATATGACGCTGTATGCGTTAGGATCAACAAGGGCTCAACAGGAGTCTGGAACAGGTCAAAAATCGAATTCGCTGAAAACATGCTCCTAGGGGTAACTTTCGATGCTGAACACGCTGGCGCCATCCATTTCGCAATAGGACCCCTCTGGGCGCCGGTATGGCGCCGCGCACTTTTGGCGGAAAACGCGTTTTCGTTAATAACTTCTCAGAAACTCGTCAAAATGGCGGGAAAACTAAAAGATTAGATCACAATTTGAAGCTATATAAAATGGCGTTATTTTCACATCATGACGTTTTTTGTGTTTTCGAGAAAAAGTCGATTTTTGTCATAAAGCGCATTACGGCCGAACCCGATACCAGATTAAAGAGCGTATTTTTCTGATCATTTTGATATATTTGGTTAAGCAATAAGGTTGAAGGACGATTGATTCCCATTGCTTCAAAGATTTTTCACGCGCGCGGAACGCGTGTACACACGCGGCATCCGCGTGGTCGATGCGGTAGTAGTCTAGAACTTCAATTCGAAGGTCATAGGTTCGATTCCTATCGGTCAAAAATGTCTTTTGCCGATTTTTTTTAATTCGAAAAATTCACTTTTTCGAAATTTCTGAAAATGTGCCAATATTGCTAGGGGGTGAAATTTCGATGAAAAGAAATTTGGCAAAAGACATTTGCGACCGATAGAAATCGAACCTATGACCTTCGGATTGAAGTTCTAGACCATTACCGCATCGACCACGCGTATGCCGCGTGTGTACACGCGTTCCGCGCGCGTGAAAAATCTTTGAAGCAATGGGAATCAATCGTCCTTCAACCTTATTGCTTATCCAAACATATCAAAATGATCAGAAAAATACGCTCTTTAATCTGGTATCGGGTTCGGCCGTAATGCGTTCTATGACAAAAATCGAAATTTTCTCGAAAATACGAAAACGTCATGATGTGACAATTACGCCATTTGATAGAGCATCAAATTCTGATCTAAACTTTTAGTTTTCCCGCCATTTTGACGAGTTTCTGAGAAGTTATTAACGAAAAACGCGTTTTCCGCCAAAAGTGCGCGGCGCCATAGGGGCCCAGAGGGGTCCTATTGCGAAATCGATAGCGCCAGTGTGTTCAGCATCGAAAGTTACCCCTAGGAGCATGTTTTCAGCGAATTCGATTCTTGACCTGTTCCACACCCTTGTTGATCCTAACGCAAACGGCGTCATATATATTCTTGTACGTAAACAGGTAAATAAAAATCGAGTATCATAATTGCAGAAGAGCAAGATGAATCTCATGATAGTCAAAAGCTGAGTGACTGAGACGCGTCGAAGCATGTGAGATCGAGATCGAGATCGAATAGCGACGCAGATGCGGAATAAATACCGGCTCGTAAGGGGTAATAAAAAGTAATCTTTGGTGTGACCAGCGAACCAAGGTAACACTAAACTGTATTCACAGTGTTTCTGCAAATTTTAACAAACATTCTAGAATTTTCTAAAAATCAAGTTCAATGGACGGGAGCGAATTAAATATTTTTTCAAGCTTGAGAAATTAAAATGAAATTTTAAAGGTAAACTGTTACGAACTAGTCAGAAACTGATTGATCTCGGTTCGAACTAGCATCGCAATGAGCACAAGATCTTTTGTATCAATTCAACGGGGAGAGAAACTGATTGCACTCAGTGCTGCGGCTTATTCAGAGCTTGACACCGCCAATACCAATATATTATACCGTATCCATCGAACCCGCGGTCGACTATTCCAACGCAATAAATCTTAATGCGTAAGGATACGTAAGGTTTTTTTCCGTTGAAAATTTTGTGCATTTTTGAACGTTATAGGTGGTCTCTGTCTCTAAATTTTGTGAAATCAAAGGTCATTTTAAAATTCACACATTTTTAAAAATCATCGATTCATTGCTCGTTCTTTATCGCCTTTCGCTTTGCCCGTTTATTGTGTTTGCGTTCACACTCAACTGCCACACAACAACGTGCATCGCAATTACTCCACTCGCTAAGAAGTTCAGTGAGAGGGCAATGCATTGCGGCAACACTTTATTGGCTGGCTCGAAGTTCGAATCCAGGTCCATAGAAGAAAAAAGACCGTGCTCAGAATTAGATGAAACTCTTTTATATCAAATATGATGAAATACAAATAAAATAATTATTTGATGCATGGTGAGATCGGTTTGGGCAATAGAGATATCGAGGGTGCTAAATCGAGTTCGTGAATAAATTAAGGTTATTATTGAAAGTTGGAGATATATAACTGCAGATATTACACTCATTCAACCGTAGAATCCATTGCCATACGGGTAGTAGCTGCGGCCGCCGTTCGTTTTGTGCTTGAGAAGGCGACCCAAACCGCCGCGACCGTTCGCAATACCTCCTGAAAGATTGTATAATATTTTATTGACGAACGAAGGCTCAACAGAATAATGTTGCATGCAATGATATACAGTTAATTTTTGATTGTTATAAATACTAATGATACAAAAATGCCGAATCACGAAACATTAGTTTTCATACCCGTCATCGATCCCTCCATGATTCTGCGGCTTACTGCGACTGCAAGGGCCAACAAAACGAGGAGAGTGAACAGGCAGCGCATGATTTCACAAGGATTGATGAGTGCAAGGATGCCCCGGGTCTTTTTATACGCTCGGTTGGGACGCATTCAGCTGTTCGTTAGGATGGGGGCGGATTGCGTCGCGAGTTTGGAGAGAGACCATCCCTGCGGGGAGTTTAGAGAGAGACGGGCAGTGATAACACTGCACAATGTGTTCGATAGATCAGTATGTGTCGCTCCTCGTGACCATCCAAGCCTTCTCATTGTATTCGTTCAGGAGAGCATTGAGAATTATGAAGGAGGGAGTGTCTGATCAGATTATTGAACGGACAACTATGGCGAGAATAAAGAATATCGGATCTTCCAATGATGACATCCTGTAATATTTATGTACATATCTCCGCTGTTCATGTAAACAAGTGTAGTCTGTGAACGTTATATATCACGTGGCAAATAGGATCTACATAGATAACCGCACGCAATTGTCTCATCTTTGATACCACACAAAGAATTTTCATTGCGTCTGCGTGCAATATGAATTGTCACGAACACTGTTTATTGTCATCAAGACGTCGGAATTTCCTCAAACAAAATAAAGAACAAAAATGTGATAGGATGAGAATCGTCGGGACTTCTGTGTCATGAGGTATGGTTTGTGTGATATCCATGATATCGTTCTTCTGGAGGAGCTCTCCAGACTGTGAAAGGCATCCGAAGAAGGCCATATGATGTTCGCAAGTATTCGCTATACTTGTCTTCTAGAGGTTCAAAGATTGTTTTATTAATCTCCTGGTGTTATATGGACTGTAGTACTTCCGGGCAACAGCTGGGCGCTCAGCATGATGATTCTCGTGGCAGGCATATTTGAAGTGACTGCAAGATGTCGTTGAGATTTTTTTAAATACAGCTCGGCAGCTCGAGAAACCCTTGAGAACTAGTAGAGTAGTAGATAAATCCTTGAGAACTTGGAAAACATTCCGTCACGAATTCTCGAAACATCCGCGTACTTCCTCACAAGTTAATTGTCTCTCTATCGCATTTCGCCTCTAATCGTTTGGGTTCGACGAGAGATCAAATTGTGCAGCTCCGACCAGTTGGGAGATGTGCGAGGAGTGTACGAGCGTGCTTTCCTGCTCTGCAAGAAGTGATATCATCAGTGGAGATCAAGAAATGGGTAGAGCAGCCATCTCATTTTCTTTTCACCGATGAACATCGTCTGAGATTGACTCATCGTTAACAACACCTTTCGCGAACTTGACAAGAGTTCCATTGGTACATATCGCGTTGACTGAACTCGATGCTATCCCACACAGATATATGGGCAAACGTTATCGTCCCTGCACCTGGTACTGTGTTAACCTGCAACATGCCGATCTGCCGGTAACGACTAATGCACAGAGCAATCCAGAGCTGTTCTGGATTGTTCCATATCAACAGAGAGCAGCTAATGTTTTCGTCGGACTAACCAGTAATTACGCGCAATCCAGCGTTCGTTGGCTGGATAAGAGACAAGCAGTAAGAACCTGCTAATTCGTCGCACTTGATCATGGAAACATTTATCACATTGTGGGATGTTAACTGTCACAGCATGAGGGTCGGAAACAACTGGACGACCTAACGAACGTCACCATACATGTTTCAAGTTATTTTAATTTCGGTGGTGTGAAAAGTAGGCATGTCATGAGTGTGATCTTTTAACGATGCTTTCACTTTCACTCATGAAAGTATATTTGGGTAGACGCTTGTCTCAAAGATGAATCATCTTCTGAAATATCAACTCCATTCCAAATATAACAAAAGTCGAAAGTGTAAAAAGTGGCACGATATTATTGAGATTGTTCTTCATTCGTTGCTGTGATCATCTGTGATACGATGAAGTGAAATGATGTGTGAACCGGTGAGAAATTTCTCTCATGTACTCATGAAGTTGCTTTGTGGCGGCCAAGTGATTTATTCGATGTTTACTCCACCTTGTGAACTCAGCGACCTCAATCTTGCTGAGTCACTCATTTCAATACGAGCAGCGAGTTCGGTGCACAGTGGGTATATCCAGTCTGGCGAACCAATGAACCAACGTATTGGGCGAAGAGAGCTCGAATAGACGAGGGGACACCCACGAACCCTCTTGGTTTTGCTGTATGCACCAAGTTTGGATTTATCCTCGAAAGGTGTGATTGGGGCCTAGATTCACTATCGAAAGTGATCAAAATTTGGTCAATATTGTAAGCGCTGTGAAATCATGTACTCAGCGATAAGATCAACTCAAATTCATAACGCTATCCATGCAAAGAGTACTCCTAGCAATTGTAAGCTGACCACGCTTTGGAAATATACAAAATAAACAGTGCGGGAATCGCGAATTTAACAATGAAGAAAATTAAGAGTGTGAACACGAACCATTCATGACGGGGCAACTCGACTATGATCCTTGACGGTTAGAATATAACGCTGATGTGCCGAATGTTGAGTCAATCAGTGGTATGAATCGTCTGATCTGTGTTTTCGCGTAGATCAACGTTACTTCGACAAATTAGTTACGATAGAGTGCAACCTGAACGATTTTTGTTATTGAATTTGCTCCCGGATCGATCCCTTATCATCTGCCCTTTGGTGTAATGATCTTTCCGTATACTCCGTTCCTGGGCTATAGTACTCGCGCTCCCAACTTATAAAACGATAATGAGCGACTCGGAACAATCACTACTCCTCCACCAAGCGAGACATGTACGGACCCTTCCTTTTCAATTCTGATCCGTCATTTGAATTATTGATTGCTCTGCTTGTATTACCAGTTACTTACAGCGTTCGTTATCATGAAACTTACTTTGCTGATCACTCTTCTCCTGGTTGGTCTTGCCTCCACACACTTTGGCCTTTTCGGATTTGGAAGGCAACAATGCCCGTAAGCTTTATGGATCATTTTATTATCAAACACCAACGCCGATGCTCTATCCGGTTTTAATTATGCTACATCAGACAAATTAGTGCAGAGAGCCATCTACACATATACGACCATGGCTTGAAAATTCCTTTGTGGAAAACATTTCTATTGTTTACATTGATTTTCTAATTTTAGGCCATGCATTTGCAACAATATTGCCTCGCAAGCTCAATCTCAAGCTCAGGGCGGAGGTGAAATTCGTTTTCATATTAGGAAAAGCCATATTTTATTCAACGTGCAAACATTCACCTTTCGTTGTTCAATCGAACGGTGTTGTATCTTTGCTGAAAACAACAACGCTCGAATTGAGATGGAAATTTGAAATGTGATCTAATATTTTCGCACAGGCACTGAGAGTGACAATATTGACGGCATTTGCAAGTTCACTTTACTTTTTCCAGGCTACGGAGGCTGGGGATAATTCAAAGACGGCTTTCGCTTTCAAGATCTCTCTGTATTTACATATAGAACTGATAAATGTATATACACTCTTTATCTCCTTTCCCATTCACGGAACCATGACAAAGATCTAAACACGTGTGAATGGCTTAGATCAGGCGACTTCAAAAGGTGTGATCGTGTCTGTGTCTGTTACAGCGGGGTATTGGTATTGGTGCTCAACATTGCATCTTCGAAAATCGCCAGAGTTGTAAATTGCGAAGGAGGAAACTTCGATCGATAATATGATTCCTCTAATTAATTCGTCCATCAATTCCTATTTCATCCCCTAATTCGACCAGAACGTGAACTGACCAGTGTTTTTGTGAGATAACTTCCCACGATCGTCCCTTCTTCTCATCTCTATTTTGTGTAACAATCGACCCAGATTCTCCGTTCCGACTAACACTATCAGATAATAATTACTGCAACGCATGTTTCGTTGAATATTGTATTTTCTAAATATTACAAATATCAAAACCCACGTACCACTTCAATAACTTTCCATTATACTGTATGATTATATCACTCTCGCCGTCATTTCTGCTATCTTTCAGCAGAATGCTTTAATTCGGACGAGTGTTTGTGAATTTGTATTAGCTGAAATGGTAAACTCTCAGACCTCGCAATCCAATGAATCTCTTCACCCTTCTGATGTCATTGCTGCTAGCCACGCTCGTCTCCTCCCAAGGATTGGCAGGATTATTTGGCGGCGGACAGCAATGCCCGTAAGGCAGACTATTCTTATTTGGGATAATTGAGCACGTAAAACCTTGCATACATATCGAAATCAATTTAGCGTAGTGTTTTCTTGCTCTTTTTCGCCATTCGCAGCTATTGCTAGAAAGTGAAAGCTAATGGAAACAATATGAGAGATCTCGATCGAGCGATTCTGCTCGAGCAAGAGCGCTGTTGCTAGAGCTATAGCAGCTTAACCAACTCGTATACCTCTCGAACATCATCATTCAGAGCGTGCATCTGTAATAATGTCGCAGCACAGTCACAGGCAAACGCACAAGCACAAGGAAGAGGAGGAGGCTGGGGATAATTATTTCATCAACAATTGTCAATATGCCACGCTCACTTGCAGTGCACCAATTTATTTGTTCATTCTTTCATTCATAATTTTCGTAACAACGTACAATAAAAGTGATTATTAGTCGTTGTCAAGATTGATTGTTTTTGCTGTTCTCTGCATTTTATCCGGACATCCGGATCTCAAATCATCAGAAAGACGATATATCACACATGTCAATCAATCAATAATTAAGTATGGATCAAAACGAATGACGGGAGGCTGACAGAGAGATATGATTAGTGGAGAAAGCTTCATTAGATGTCCGGTAAGCGGATGTTTCTTGAACAAAAACCAAACCAGACGCACATCTTTGACATAAATCTTGCGCCACTCGAATCATAGTTAGTTTCTTCCTAAATGTTTTAGTTTAGTTTTTAATTCGTTTATCAGGAGGCTGTTCGGGTTCACGAGGAATAGAATGGGAGCTCTGACGACGTTGAAAAGGCTCATTATCTTCGGTTGATTTTCGTCTGAAAAGCGAGTCATCTCGAATGGTTTTCGGAGTGAGGATCGGTCTCTTGTCGGTGAATGAGTAGAAATTAGAAACGATAGTCAAATGGGAAATGGCGATGAGTCCATCCGTGGTAATCGAGTGCGAAACAGGATACCAAATAGCTTCCCTCTTAACGCTCTACTAGAAGCTTGAGGACATCTTTCACCGATCCAATCGATCTGAGGCAAAATACAAAACGTTGTCTTTTAGACCGCTAGACTAGCCAAAAAAGGTCCGAAATGTGTTGGTGAGAAATTTCCTGTCGCCCCCTCAGATCATTACTTGATATTACGTGATATTCCAACAAACTGTATTAATCGCTTTTCGAAAGTTATGTTTTTTTTTGAAATCTTCAAACGCGAAGAAGTGCGTTTGTTTGTAAAAGAAGAATATTTTAATATTGTGCATACAACCATGAATAAGAAATAAATGAAAAATGTCGATTTTTGACTAAGTCGTTGACTCATATTGCAAGAGTTCGTCAAAAAATCTCTTCTACAATCGACCAATTGAATCACATGTGTTTTTAGTTAACCCACCGAGGATCCTTCATTCCTCAAATATATCTTCCTGATTGTGTAATGTTCTGCCGTACTCGACCAATAGATAACGTATAAGGCGATCAATGTGGGGCACATACCAACGACAGTGACATGTTCATTCTATCATGTGTCTAATGGTTAATCTTGTATCAAGTCAAATTTTAAATTTGCAGGGTGTTAGCTGCTATGAATGCCAGCCTGTTCATTGCCCTCATCCTCATTGGCTTAGCCTCCGCTCAACAGTGCCCGTAAGTCATTGCAATTAGAGTGCGAAATGTGAGACCTCGCTCTCTTCATTTCGCACACTCTCTCCTCTGTCGACAGGTCTAGAGAGTGTGCGAAATGAAGAGACCGTGGTCTCACATTTCGCACTCTAATTGCAATTACATGTTCTGTGCACATTCTTAGTCAGTGTGTTCCCATCATTCTTATTCTTAGAAAACCCGATACAATGCTTACGTATTGAAAATTCATGGAGCTATCGGAATATCGAATGACTGTTCAAATACTGTTTAATTAGTCGCAAGCATCTTTGTTTGTCTGCGATGGGGCAAACAAACGTTGAGCACTATTAAAAGAAATGCAAGATACGGGTTTTACCTCTCAGAATAGCCTATTGCCATCTATACTCGAATCTTTACTTTACTTTTTTGAGATAAATTTTAGAAAATAATACTGGGTTGCTTTGTTTACCGGTGAGCCCGCCCCGTCAGTCGCTTATCGACGTAAAGTTCTGTTGATTCAGGTTCAACTTTACCTTTTGTATGGGTCGCTGTTCAGGCCGTGTATTTGCAACAACGTGGTGGCTCAATCGCAAGCGCAAGCTCAAGCAGCGGGACAGGGGGCGGCAGCGGCGCCGGCAGCGCAGCCACAGCAAGGAGGAGGAGGAGGAGGAGGTAGTTATCATTGTCGTAGGGCGATTACTCAGTTTCGATAATGACAATTAAATGAGCTCAATGAGAGCTATTGTCATACACTGGAGGGGAAGAGTACGCGGTAATTGTGTTTAGAGTTCTGGCAATGCCTCCAACTCATTTTGAATTTCCGGGTCAAAAAGGTATCGGGTCGTCACATTTCGCGCACTCTGATTTGCTCTCACAGTATCGTAAATGGGGTTCCCTGATTGGAAGTAATGGATATTAACTCACTACCTTCGCTCACTCAAGCATCGCAATCATAGCTGTCAGCGCTCCTTGGTTCTCCACATTTCCCTTATCAAATAGCTTCCTATGCGAGAACCCTAATTAGAAATCTAATAATTGATTTGTTGATTTGGAAAAAAATCTCGAATTTCCTGAGTATACTTTCAAATGTGCACATTCTTTTTTTACATAATTTATTACCACTTTATTTGGGATGCCAATTGTTTGTTTGAGCGCTAGTAGATGTTGAAAATAACGTCAGTGTGCGAGTTGTGCCAAGATCATTCGAATAATCATTAACCAACGTAAAAGCGGAAACAGAGTTGACTGTCCCTATTCTTTCATTCGCAGGCTACCCGGGAGGTCCGGGAGGCGGGTATCCTCCCCCAGGGTACGGCGGAGGCGGCCCAGGGTACGGAGGAGGCGGCCCTGGTAGATGGGGACCAGGCTGCTGGCGACCCTGGCGACCCTGGTGCAGAGGAGGAGGAGGAGGAGGAGGATGGTGATACACATCGATCGATACCTTCCGACAGTTCGCTCACCGTGCGACAATTAACTAGTCATGATAAACGTGCTTTCATCAGTGTTCTCAATCATTTTGTATCTGTCAGTCGCCGTACGGTGATGAAAGACCAATCACGTCAACAACCACATATCGGTCACCTCATCATCCATTGACGCACGATGTAGTGACCAGCAGTAAGTTTTAACCCAAGCTCTGTGAATTTGTACAACAGGTAGTGCCCGTCCTGCAGGACTTTCGTATTTTAGTTTGTCGATGAGCATGACGGTTCAGCCAAAGAAGGTGAAGGGATAGTAGTATGCGGGAGCGTATCCGAAGTTACTGTAGCCTGCGTACTGCATTCCGCCCTCCTCTAGATGACGGATATAGCGGCCGAGACCGCCTCGGCCGTTGGCTATGACGCCTGCAAAGCTACGATGAGACACACCGTGCACCCTATACTCAGAGAAAAATTGTTTTACCATACAAGTCAGAGAATAAGCTACACAGACTTTTTACATTTTCCATGCTCTCTATACTAGAAAAGTAACTAATTTATTTGCTAACTCTCATGTTTCTTCGAAAAGTGTATATCATAATTGATAATGGATGATAATTGTGGCGACAACGTATTTCCATCATTAGCAATCATAGACTATTATGACCTTTCTAAAAATAATATAAATTGCATTTCATTTGCATTGCATGTGCATTTAGATGATAAAGCGAAAAATTTTCGTCAGCAGAATAGTGAATGAATCTAAAAGCAGCATACCTATATGAAACCCCCATCTTGATCAGCGCACCTAAAGCGACACTGATAAATTTGTATTTGTATTGCAAGCAGCATACCGTTGGTGCTGCCGGGCAGGTTCCTCTGAGCGAGTGTCGCAGAAATTAGAAGAAGAATGATGAAGATAAAGGCGCGCATCGTGTGGATGGAGGTAGCCTGCAATCCGCAAAGTTGAAATGACCCACGAAGGTACATTGAGATTACGGTAGAGTAAATCTACTCGAACCCTATTCAGGGCCCGCAATGTCGTACATGGTTGCACCCGAATTCGTGTCATTTTATACCCAGCCGCTTCCGCACAAGGTTGATAGACTAAACACGTCAGCTGTATCTCATTTTGACCTCTCCAATTACTCATTTGGTATATGACGTGATGCTAGTCTACCGTCTCCCACTGGTTCGCACTCTTTTCTCCTTGGAGTAGACGGCTAAGTGGGCGGGAAACAGAGATCTGTTGATTTTTTTTGCACATGCATAGTCATAAGGCGAATAACGACTTTCTGTGTGTAAACAGCTAATCATCGAAACGAGTTGAAAACTGCAATGAGTGTAGATGTACCCATCGGAGTACCCACTGTCTGCTGAGCAAAGAGATAAATACGATATGGTGTGACTATTAGTATCGCCTTATTGAACCCACTCGTCACACTTTAGTGTTGTCATTAGAGTATGAAATGTGAGACCACGGTCTCTTCATTATGCACACTCTATCATCTATCGACCGGTCTAGAGAGTGTGCGAAATGAAGAGACCGTGGTCTCACATTGTGCAGTAAAGTTTTCATCCATAAAAACACTGCAGCGATATCGAACATCGAGTCGAATCCGTGGGAAGACAACGACACCCGCTCTCCTTCTTCATGTTAAATGTGTTTTAAACATCAATGAGATAATCTTTAGCATTATAAACGACGCTGCATGTGAAATGACCCCATCACATATTCTTGCAAATTAAATTAGGCAGCAAATTCGTATTCAACTGCTCACGTTTTTTTTAAAGTCGGTAATAATTATTGCACTTGAAACAAAAATTTACAGAATTCGTCACATGGAAGCAAACGATTCACATCAGTCATATTTGGTTCCGGTTCTTCTTTTCCGTTAGCATTGATATCAAGCTCATCCAGTGGAAAGATGCCGACATCTGCTCTACTTTCACACGTTAACTTTCATATCTGCACATTCCTTTTTACTTCAATATAGTTTTTTTTTCTCAAATTTCAATCCATGAGATTATCTTAGATTATATCGGACGATCTTCCCTGCGATGTCGAGGTTCTAATTGCAAGTGGTGAAGATAAACAAGAAGCAAGTAATTAAAATCTCCTGCACATTGCTTTTAAAAGAGTAAACACCAACACATATATTTCGCCGTTGTTATTACTCGACTAATGCGGCTCCAATTCATCTTCTAAATATCTTATTTTAGGATGAAGGTGCAGGTGAAACAGTTGTGAATCGTAGGCACAGTGATTCCGTCACATCTCTTCTTGCCCGTTATCCTATTCCGCTCCTAAATTATGTTCAAATGCTCACGTTACCGCCTGCGTCAATGTGAGATCAGCAAGGATAATTTAAGAAGCAGGTGAGCTTCGGCAGTTCGTTTGATTTTCTGTCGCAGAAAATCACGCGTCAGGAAGATTGATGGTCTTCGTGCAGCCACGTAAGTTTCTACAGAAAACATTAAATTATATTTTTGTTTAATGCCCCTTCCAAAATTGTGTAACTGGTTGTTTGCAGCGACTACTGGAAGTGGAACGGGCCTGCTGGCCCCGAGAGATCCTGCCCGATACCTCGCACTGCTAGTCGTGGAAGCGACTGCTGGCTTTCTCGTAGTCCTCTCGAACATGCTCATAATTGCGGCACTGGTGTACGGGCGGAAAAGACTTATGAAGGCAGGTACTCTTCCGATTGCTTTATTAAATACATCTTTTTCTGAACGAGATTTGTTTAAGAACAACTTCTACGTCGTAGTTTCGAATCTTGTCGTGTTTACGTCACTCAAAGGTGTTGTCGAAGTGGGCTTCATAATCCCCTATTACATTTTGCGAGACGACGAAGAAAAGTCACCGGTGGGTACATACTTTACTTTAAAAAAAATTACAAATACAGTCATTGGGATATTTCCATTATCAACATGTGCGCGCCATGTTCAACTTGTCCATTTTCGCAGACTATGGTATTACTTTTTTGCACTGTTTTACAAATATAGAACCTAGCTATCGAGTTTAAATATGAGTTGTCGAATGAAATATCGATAAGTCCTTTAATTTCCAGGTGTTCTTTTCTTTTCTGTACTAATAGCAGCGAATCGGCACGCGACAATTGTGACTTTGGTTGACTCTCGAGACGAAAAGAGTGCAAAGTGAGCAATTCAATTATATTGAACACTAAAATGCACTAACCTTGATAAGCGTAATAAAATAAATTCCTTTTTTTTCATTTTTCTTTTTCATTTTTCCTAATTTCAGGCTGCTCACAATAACACTATGTGCTCTCACTTGGTTTTGTGCCGCTGTAATCCCTCTTCTTTTCTACTTCTGCAGTTGCGAGTACCTCTACAACAAGAAGGCGCGTGCTCATTTTTCAGGGAAAAAATATACATCAGGAGATCTTGCAGAAGAAATTGTATTCTAACTATTGCCCCGACGGCTCTCTATTAGTCAATGTCATCGTCCGATGCTTGGTCTATCTATCCTACGTGTGTGTTGCGGCAGTTGTGGCGTGCTATGCACACATATTCATCGTACTTCGGTAACGATATGCGAGAATATGATCTCTGAGTATTTTTAAAGCAAAATATCATTATAGTGCGTGTATAACATTTTATTTGGATTGTAAAAAAGCGAAATGTTTTTTTTCTTTTTTTAAAAATGATTTAATAGCCGGCAACAAAGAAGAAGTTCGACGTTTGAAATGCCTCTTATGTCGAATCAATCTACCGTGCAAATGAAGCTACTGCGACAAAGTGTGCTGGTCTTCATATTGTATGCTGTAAGTATATTTTTTTCAGAACCAAATTGAATAATTTTGATGACTTTCCCTTTCCCTTTAAAAAAGATTATTTTTTATTTAAAGAAAGTTATTTCAAGAATTGTAATAATGGACTTTTTAAAAATGTTGCAGATCTCTATATTGTGTGTATTGTTCCTGGAACTGGACTTTGGAATGAAGTCGAATATCCTTTTCGAGATTGCATATGCGGAAAATTTGCTAAACCTTTCAATCGCCGCAGTGTATCCCATCTGCTTTCTTGCTATGTCCGGCGAGATGAGGAGGTTATATTTGTATCTATTGATTTTTGTAAATATATTAAACGAGACACACAATCTATTTTAGGGTGCTGTCCGAGAAATTATTAGCCACGCGTTCCGGGAAAGTGAGAAGTATCAGTCCGCACATTATTCGTAATAAAACGAGATAAATATTGGTATTGATAAAGCATATTATGCCAAATTTTGTTGAAGCGATAATAATATGAATCCTCATTATGCGTCATAACTTCCTTGTTCAAATCGTCTAAATTGGGTTGGAGATGCAGGTGAAACACTTGTGAATCGTGTGGGCATTACATCATCTTGCTCGTAAGTTCTATTCAGCAATCAATTCGTGCTCAAATGCTCACGTTGAAACCGGCTTTAATGTGAATTCAGCTGGGCGAAAGGGAGAAGCAGGTGAAATTCGGAAGTTCACTGGACTACTGCTGTAGAAAGTCACGCGGGAGCGATGGTGTTCGTACATTCACGTATGTTATTTTTATTAAATTACTATGCATTTCGCTAGTCTCCAAAAGTCAGCTAATACGGATGGATTGTTTGCTCTCAGCGGTTGGCGGGAGCTCAACAGGCCTGTTGGCCCCGAGAGATCCCGCACGATATCTCGCCCTGCTAGTGGTGGAATCGAGTGCTGGACTACTCGTAGTGCTGTCGAATATGCTCGTCATGGCGACACTTGCGTACGGATGGAAAAGGCTAATGAAGGCTGGTATACTAATGGTTACAGAGTTGATTACTGTTCAGGAAATTATACATACTTACTTACGTATAGATCTTCTAAGTGCATGGCTGCTGTGTATTGCCTGTATTACCGTATCAAGTCTACCAAAAGAACCTGCCCATTTTCAGAACAATTTTTACGTCGTAGTTTCGAATCTTGTCGTGTTCACGTCACTCAAAGGAGTAGTCGAAGTGGGCTTCATAATCCCCTATTACATTTTACGAGACGACGGAGACGAAATGTCACCGGTGAGTCACGTGATACTATAATTAACCACCATAACTAACTGAATTTAAAAGGCACAGGAAATGGGATATTTCCATTCTCAACATGTGCGCGCCATGTTCAATTTGTCCATTTTCGCAGACTACGGTATTTCGTTATGCACTGTTTACGGAAATCAAATACGAGTTCTCGATATTACCTATCGACAACTCATATTTATGAGAATGAAAAATCGATAATTCGTTTAATTTCCAGGAGTTCTCTTCTTTTCTGTATTGATAGCAGCGAATCGGCATGCGACGATTGCGCGATCGACATTAATTGACTCCCGCGACGAAAAATGGGCAAAGTAAGTACATATTGTTAACAATTACTTCTGTGTGGACATAAATATAAACGTTATAGATAATGTGAGTAATGATAATGATATATTATGAAGTCTATTTTGTGCGTGATGTCGTAATCTCAGGGGGGAAACTGTCGTATTATGTGCTCTCACGTGGTTGTGTGCCGCTGTAATCCCTCTACTATTCTACTTCTGCAGTTGTGAGTATGTCTACGACCATAAGGTGCGCCTTTTCCCGTTGTGTATTTAGAGGCCAGCAATAAGGATAGTTGTTTGCAGAAGAACTTATACTCCAACTATTGCCACGAAGTATCCCCGTTTGTCAATGCCATCGTTCGAATCTCGATCTACCTATCCTATGCGTGTGTTGTCGGAGTAGTAATATGCTACGTTCACATCTTCATCGTACTTCGGTAATTATTTGTTATTGCCTTACTATACATTTTATAAGAAAATAGGCTCCCAAAAGCAGGGAATGTGAATATCCGAAGAAATAAATCTTGAAAAAATGTGTCCTCGCCTCGTTATGTAATAGCTATGTTTTTTTTGTATTTTTTCAATTGGAACGAAGTTAGGGAGCACACTATAATTTTACTAGTATGTGATTATAACATTTAAACAAGATTCTAACCACTTCAATGTTTCCCTGAAATTCCCTGCAACGGAAAGCGCAGGTTGAATAGAAACCGATTAAGATTTTCACAAACCGTTCCACTAATGTGACACTTTTGTAGCAGACAGCAAAGAAGAAGTTTAACGTTTGAAATGCCTTTGATGTCTAATCAATCAGCCGTTCAAATGAAACTACTGCGACAAAGTGTGCTGATCTTCATATTGTATGCTGTAAGTATATGATTTTCTAAACAAAATTGAATAATTTTGATGAATTTCTCTTGTATTGAATTGATTTTTAAAAATCTTACAGATCTCTATATTGTGCGTATTTATACTCGAAATAGACTTTGCAACGAGTTGGACCGTGCGTTTCGAGATTGCGTATGCGGAAAATTTGCTGAATCTGTCAATCGCCGCAATTTATCCTATCTGCTTTCTTGCAATGTCCGGCGAGATGAAAAGGTTGGGTTTGTTCCTCTATTAACATTTTTATAATAAACAAATATGTAAATATATTTTAGAGTGCTGGCCGAGAAATTGTTCGCTACTCGTTCCGGGAAAGTGAGAAGCATCAGTCCGCAGATGATTCGCAATAACACAAGATAAATATTGCTGTAGTCATATCATTACGTGACGCTTTGCTTATTTGTGTAAAAATATAACTGTTCAATTTCAATTAAATTCTATTAAATTGAATTGGAATTGAATTGAATTTGTATGGATAACATGACTTTTGGAAATTAAAAATTGTTCGCTACTCGTTCCGGGAAAGTGAGAAGCATCAGTCCGCAAATAATTCGCAATAAAACAAGTGAAATATTGGTCTTGCTTCAGCACATTACGTCACGTTTTGCGTATTTGTGTAAAAATATAACTTAACGCGAGTACATCTTTAAAATGAAAAGACTGTGGCTCTTTGTTACATACACTGCCTTTTAAATTTTGTGAAATTTGGAATTTAAGCAGCAAAAAAATGTACAACAACTTCCCAAAAATATTTTGGTGGTACTCTTTTTTTATGCTCTGAGCCGGTTTTGTGTAATAACTTTAACAATTCCCGATTGAGGCAATCCATATCTTCCAACAATGTCTAGAAATTGGCCACCTATCGAATGGTTAACAAATCGAGGAAATTGTTGCGGGGTCCTGGATGTGCCGCAAGCAAAAACCGCTGTAAGCAGTGCTGCATCCACCTGCATGCACGCATCCAAAATGTTTGCGATTGAAAGGTAGAGGGTTCCAATCCTCCTCGGTGCATATATTTCTTTTGCTGTTTTTTCGCAGTATTATAACAAGGGATGGGAAAGGAAAACCATTTTTTCGGCGATTATCGCTCGTATTATGCAAATCAGATTCAAATGTTAGGAAGAGTTGAACTGACATCATCTAATATGTGACTGCGAACATATCCATGTACACTACACCTAAGGATTCACAATATTTGATCAACTCTTTCTATGAAAACTCAAACGTGATGGCATATCCCAGACTCAGCCCGAAGAGTTGGCTGTAAATCGGAAGAATGTGGATGATTTTCTGATTCAAAAGCTGAAAAATGTTCCTGAGTACAGTTTCGAACATTCTAAGCTCACTCTTTCTCATGTTTCCATATCACTTGCCAAGATATGACATATGTTTCAAACACGAGAAACGCCATTTTTCCCCCTTTCCCATCCAAATTCTAACTGGTATTCTGACATATTCTGATGCAGTCGAAGCGTTTTTTAACTCGCTTTCATGACTTTGAAGACGTAATCGACGAGATTCTGGACGTCTCAACCCCGTCTCGCGTAAGTTTAGCGACTCCATGACGATGTCTCAGAGCTAGTCTTCTTTCATGACTTTGTTAATATACTCTGCGGAGTTTTAAAAAAGTAGAGACCATTCATCAATTTGTGTTTCTGCTGAGCCAGCTTCAGGAACCGTGGCCATTTTCCAGAATCGTTTGCGGTTTCTCAATTCGATTTACATTTTCATATAAACACATTGCTGAATATAAATTGATTGTTTGGTCGTCGACGTCAGCAATTAAATATTCTCAGCAAAATCAGGTGAAATTTGCTCTGGGAAGCAGAGATGCAGGTGATATTCGGGTGAAACTCTTCTGATTCGGTTTGCTCCTTTTGAAAGTCACGCATCTGTGAGTGATGGTGTTTGCGGTATCAGGCAAGTTTTAGTTTATATCTTATTAATATTATTTTTATCATCAAAAAAATAAAATAGTGTTGTTATTGTGGCGTAGAAATATATAAAAAAAGATGCTGCTTGGGCTAGGGCTTGAGTTCTCCTTACTGAATTGAGCGACTACCTACTTATATTCAATTATACTTAGTGCGACTTTAACTTTGTGAGTGTCAAGGGCTACTGTTACATGAAATAATTATTTATAATTTTTTTCATTATTGATTGATTGTTTCAGGTGTAGCTCCAATCGGAACTGGAATTCTGGTTTATCGAGATCCGGTAAAACTTACCGTACTATTCATTGCGGAAGTGATCTTAGTTCTGCTTGTTCTCATCCCAAATATTCTAGTACTCTTTGCACTTTTCTTAAGGAGGAAGCAGCTAATGAAGGTATCGTAAGTTTTATTCCTACCATATAAAGCAATGCTCGATTTCACACAAACAAATTCTCGAGGTAAAGATTGAAGAAGTCAGTAGATTGCGGAATATGCTGTTGTATTCTCAGTTTGATTTTAATGACATGACCATATTTCAGAACAACTTTTATGTGATCGTTTTGAACCTGGTTATGTTCACTTCACTGAAAGGCGTTTTCGATCTTGGATTTACGATACCGTACTATTACTATCGGCTTGAAGAAAATTTCGGCCCTGTGTGTTATTTTTAATCTATTACCAGTTTGTCCGAAAACTCTATGCTAGTATTACAAATTGTATTCGTAGGTGCTGGGCTATTTTACTTGGCAGTACACTACTATCATGTTCAATTTGTCTGTCTTCGCAGACTATGGTAAGGTTCGGTTTCACGTGAGAAAAACAATCTAGAGAACAAATATTTAATAACAAACAACCGTTTTCACAAATGGAAGCATAAAAGGAATACTTGCATACTTGGAGTATCTCAGGTGTACTCCTTTTCACCGTACTCATTTCTGTGAATCGATACATGTCAATTGCCAGATTTAATGTATCCGGTGTATGTAAGGACTACCGGACTAGGTGAGAAGTTGATTACGAATCTATACCTATGCCATGTATACGGACGAAACAGTTATACATCTTTTCCCCCGATGTTACACTTTGTTAACTCAAATATAACAGGGTGAAGACAGTAGTCTTGTGCGCCTTCATGTGGATATGCGCTGCGATATTTCCCATACTGTTCGATCTTTGTCACTGTGAATTCATTTACGACAAAAAGTAAGTGGCAATGCCTGCAAAATATTTTAGACGTGACCTCATCCGATTATATTGCATTTTTTTACAGAAAAGGCTGTACTTCAACTATTGTGCGGAAATTTCTGCGTTTTGGACTGTTCTTCGCATATGCTTGGTTCATTTTCCATACGCGTGCCTTGTTTCAGTGGCCATTATCTACATCGCCATTGCATTTATAGTATGGTATGATAGTCGTGACAGACTTGTGAAACACTCTCAGCATTCAAATTCAAAATGGTAGCATTTTTCGCATCAAATAGAAAGTGTCTCCTAATAAATAAGCGCATTGTATTCACTCCCCCCCAAAATGCATTAAAATATCATCAAATTTGAGACATTTACCGTTGTAGTTTACTTATTCAGGCGGATGTGCAAGAAAACATCCACTTTCTACACGGCAAACTCTTCAAAACGATCGAGCATAGAGATGAAACTACTGCGACAAAGCGTTTTCGTTTTCGTGTTGTACGCAGTAAGTATTCCTCGACAATTTGACTGCGATATGTCCGACAAAATATATTTTATTATCGAATTGGACCATATCATCTTTCAATTTTATAATTCCGTTTAATAAGTGAATTCAGAGGACAATCAAAATAAAAAAGGAGGCATTTCAGATATCGATAGTGAGTGTTTTCATCCTGGACAATGATTGGCGACCACTTTTCGACATCTTCTATGCCGAGAATTTTCTCAATTTGTCAATTGCCGCAATTTATCCCATTTGCTTTCTCGCAATGCCAGGAGAGATGAGAAGGTGATGTTTTCAATTGCAAATTTATAATATAATTTGTAATGCGTCCTATAAACTATCAGTTCTTTCAGAGTCACCACTACTAAAGCTTCTGCTACTCATCCTGAGACTGTGAAAAGCATCAGCCAGAACATCTTCAGCGACGCTATTATTTAAAGAACTCGAGAATTGTATTTATAACGTGTTCTCTGTGTTAAGAAGAGCGTTGGATAGGTTGACAAAATGCCGTCATCGATCAGGACTTTTTTTTACTTTTTTTCACAAACAATATGATGCTTCGCAAATTTAAAAGGCGGAAATGTCAAGTGTGAATTCCCGCAATTGTCGACTCCTTGCGAATACGAGATTTTAAATTCTCAACTATAATAATTTGTAAAACATCAGTAAAAAAAGGAAAAGGAAGTTCCCGACTTCGATCAGGATTCGCGAGAGAACACTGCTAACAAAAATCTTGTGTTACAATGAGAAGATTCAGTCCGGAGTGCCCACCTTGCGCCGGGCCTATTTACCTGCGTAATCGAGATTCGGCTGCCAATTCCCCATCCCCAATGGTTTGTAAAAGAAAAATAATTGAAGTCTCTAGCTCCACTGGTGCCAATTTACCCAATTGCGGGAATTCAATATTTAAACCTTTCACCAGTCAAATATGCGTAGCCAAAGTGAATTTTAAGTTTCCGCATCAGCCGAACGAATGTGACCTTAAAAATTGTATTCCAAATTTTCCATTCTTGCGGCGACTCATATATGATACGACTCAGTATACTGTAAAAAAATATATCGCTCATGGAAATTGAAATATTCACAGGAAAGCATAAATAAATTCATCGATTTAAAAATTTTTTTACGTGGAATTGATGAACCATGATAGGAGTACAGTCCGGTCAGATCCCCATGTGAAAACGGGGCGCCCGGGGGCGCCCGGGGCGACCCGAAGCGACCCCTTGACTTTCACAGTAAGGAGAATGAGAAATTCACGTTGAATTAAAGTGCGCTGCGTTCTCGAGGTCATAACCGAACTTTTCATGTATTTCACATAAATTTTAAAAATTACATTAATTATAAATAAATTATTTAACATGGTTCAATTTACGAATCATATGTGCGTCCGAGCCGGACTACCGTAGTTGGAGCTTTTCTTTTCTACAGATCCCGGTCTTGGTGTGTTGCTTTCTTTAATTTAGTCCTCTTAACTACGGTAGTCCGGCTCGGGCGCACATATGATTCGTAAATTGAACCATTTTAAATAATTTATTTATAATTAATGTAATTTTTAAAATATATGTGAAATAAATGAAAAGTTCGGTTATGACCTCGAGAACGCAGCGCACTTTAATTCAACGTGAATTTCTCATTCTCCTTACTGTGAAAGTCAATGGGTCGCTTCGGGTCGCCCCGGGCGCCCCCGGGCGCCCCGTTTTCACATGGGGATCTGACCGGACTGTATGCAAGCAGGGATGTTAAATGAACAGCATTTGGAAACCAATAATTGTTAATATAATCAATTGTTGTGAACCAATTGTTGTTCCCGGTATTTCAGCTTGTTTTAGTCATGGCATGTGTGAATTTATAGTTAATTTCACAGTACTTTCATTGGCATTTGCAAACAAGATCTCAAAAATACCGAAAAAAAGAAAAATCGCCGAATCTTCATGAACATTCGTTCATCGAAATGAAAAAAAGTTAAAAAAAGGTAAAGGTGTTCCATGTCAGGCGATTTTACAGTAGCAAGCTACCACGCTAGATGGGGCAAGACTGTAAGCCAGCTGCAACGTGGGATTACGCAACCCAAGATTTCCCAAGGCATCTAGGGCATGTTACCTTTCGCAATCAAAGTTGCTACCAATTTACCGCCCCGGGGTGGATGGAAGGCTTGGTTGGCCTGAGCGGGGATCGAACTCGTGAGTCGACCCTTCGAATGACTAGCAGTTGCTTACACCACTCGGCCATTCCGCCCCCGAAATGTAGAATGTAGAATGCACATAAATATTCTGTGATTAAATGTTCAGAGGTGTTTTGGACAAGATTATCGATAGACGGAATGGAAGTCTTCTTATCGCAATTTTCTTCATATTGTCTACTCGAATACATACCACCTTTGCTCGACTTATGGTTACTTCAATACTTTCTTCCTTGTATAATTAACTGACAAAACTTATGGGTAAACACAGATCTCGTTCATAATATTAATTTCATTCATTTTCATAGTTCTCTATCTTTGCACCCAATGATTTGAGTATCCAACTCGTTCAGTTCCCGTGTCTTGGAGCAAAATCACCTGAGCTTTCGTCTCAGCAGGTGAAGTGCGTTAGTTTTTCCCAAACTACCTTTCGCAGAGGTTTCGAACATCGTGCATCATCTTTCATGGTTTTCTCTCTACCAAGTGAGTGTCAGCTTAATTTCAGCCAATTAAACATCACAAAAATAAACAGAAAAAAACCAATGTAGTTGAATAGTATTTTCATAGAAAGAAACGAACTCTTTTTAATGAGTATATGGTGGAAATTTAAAGTAAAAAAGGAGTAATTTTTTAATAAGAATTAAAAAAGGGACAAAAAGGCAAGTTTATCCCCCATTAATACATACATTCCACTAACACATAAATTGAAGTCGTGAGCACCTCAAGTTTTCGATATTTCTTTAATAAAAAAAATCTATACAAAAGGCGATCTAAGCTGCGGTCAATAAAGTCATACGATAAATAACTTAGGGATAAAAATTAAAACAAAAGTAAACGTAACAACTCAAAACTTTTCGTTGCGAAAAAGGTTCCAGTTGTTCCTAGGAACGATCCGTCGTAAGAACAAAAATGGGAACAACCGGAACTACTGCAATACGAGGAACAAAAAGTTATTGAGAAGGTATCGTCCATATTTATCGCAGAGCTTTTGACGCAACGGTCAACGGGGATAAATGCGATGCGATATTCTGGCGCGTACAGTGCTTGGCTGGCGTTGGAATCGATGGCAGCGTTGACAGTGGCACTCTCGAACGCCCTTGTCATCTTCGTTTTGCTCGCTGGATGGAGGCGGTTCATGAATGTAAGTAAAAAATAATATATTATAATAAATTTAACGTTTTTTTAGAAAAAAATAAAGTGTTTAATACATGATTTAACAGCGGCAAAAGAATTATATTCTTCATCATCCAGTGTACAAATAACGCGATAATTGATGATTACAGAACAATTTCTATGTTGTCCTTGCGAATCTTATTGTATTCACATCAATGAAAGGAATCGTCGAGCTGGGATTTATCATTCCTTATTACATGCTGCGCAGTCAAGAAAAAACTCCCGTAGCTTATTTTACAGTCAAATTTTAAAAATATATGTAAATTTCGCAGCAAAATGGATTCTACTCTACAAGATACGAACTTATTATCTTCAACATATCAGTGCTGGCGGATTACGGTATTCTACATTCAATTCCATGAACTTTTACATTCACTTGCTTGGTTCGATTCAATACCAATTTATCACAGGCGTCCTATTCTTTTCCATACTCATAGCTGCAAATCGTTACAAGGCAATCGCACGATCTGTTTCCGACCGAGCATTGGCGAACTCGAGGTTCAACTTTTCAATATGTTTTTGAACTGTGCAAAATGTATTTTACTATATCAAAATGTACTTTACTATATCAAAATGTATTTTATTATATTAAAATACACAGGCTGTGGACAGCGGCGTCCTGTCTGCTGACATGGTTCTGCTCTTCTGCAATTCCTGTATTCTATTACATCTGCAGTTGTCAGTTCGAATACGATGACACAGTAAGTAGTATTACGTGTATTATATTATTCGTACTCAGTGACTCTCTGTCAGATCAGAAATTTCTAATTTTTTTCTACCATGAGCGCACGAGTTTATTGCAGCTTAGGCTCTACCACAATCGATGCGAAGTCGATTCACCAGAGTTGGGAATACTGCTAAACTGCTTGATCTATCTGACGTACGCATGCACTGCTGCAGTACTTGTTGTATACCTACTCATCTTCATGTCTATCAGGTTATTCATATTTATTCCTGGCGAGTGTGTGTAAATAGAGGGGACAGTTAGAGAATAGCATGTCAAGAGGCGATGGTCTCATCACAAATCAACGTTGGCATTTTCCGAAAACGCCGTATTCCGCAACACAAATTCTCATCTTCAAAAATGTTACGCGAATGTTACAGAAAGTCTCACGCTTCAAACACTAAAACGTCTCATGTACAAATGAGACTATTGCGGCAAAGTTTCGTCGTTTTCATGCTATACACTGTATGTCCATTTTTTTCTTCATTTTTTTGTATTGTAATTCGTTTCTTGCTAGTCATTGCATCCTTTTTTCAGGGGTCAAATATGTGTGTGCTAGTGATCACTCACGCAGAAGTTCTTGACGGAGTTGCTGGGGCCTATGTGGAAAATCTGTTCAATCTATCAATAGCCGCCGTGTATCCCATCTGCTTTCTCGTCATGTCGGGCGAAATGAAGAGGTGAGCACGTAATCTCTCTTGAGGAGACGGCGAAGCGAAAACATTTGGGGGCGTGTGAAAACTGGTAGGTTCCGATGTATGTTCCGACAAATTGCGATCTTTTTTACATATGCCCCAAGCAAGCCCAACAAAATTACAACAACCAAAATACAAAAACTCATATTGTAGATACGGTGAATTATTAAAATTATATTTAATCTGATTATCTCAGCGTACTGATAGCAAAGTTGATGTCCGCTCGGATTGCAGCGACTTCCACCTTTAATTCGAATCACGTCCGGCCATCATATGAAAGCAACAATAACAATCCTGTCATTCCTTAGACGATTTGCCATTTGTTCTGTTTAATATTTATTTTGTTTATTTTGCTCAATAATAAAAACTTTTTTTGGAGAACCCTCCGTCGTGAGTACAAGATATTTTTTTGTTTCTGATTTTGCTCAGAAACAAACTTTGATTTTTTGAAACATTCGATCATATGATGTATGGCACAATAAAGTCTTTGCGTTCGTAATTGCTCGATGAATTTAACATTTCGTTTACAAGCAGGTGCATTAGGCCGCTCACTATCGTTACTCCGACTCGACAAGTCGCACCCAATTTACCATGGTTTTCACTCTTCCCAGTAAGTTGTACTTTCATCTTCAAAGCATTTGCAATGATTAGGACTTCTTTTAACTTCACCTAATCATTTTTTTCACAGCGCCACCCCTAAAATCGACTGGACTAGTGGCGGACAGATTCCCTGGCAAATATGTGGCTCTGCTTATTCTGGAGTCCCTGGCAGCTTTTCTTGTGGCCATTTCAAACGTCGTTATCATCATCGTGCTTTTGTACGGCTTCAGAAGACTTATGAAGGTTGGACAACCGTTTTGTTAGACCTATTTTTATAGTTTACTTAAGAATAATTTCTACATCGTCGTTGCGAATTTGATTGTGTTCACGTCAATGAAAGGCGTCGTTGAGTTGGGATTCATAATTCCATACTATGTAATGAGAAGTGAAGAAGATTTCAAGCCTGTCAGTTACTCTAAATTTTCAATGCCATAAATTGAATAACAAATATATTAAAATGTTTTATCGTAGGAAATTAAATATAAACAGTTGCAGCAAAAAGGCTACTACGACAAACAATACGAATTTCTTATTTTCAACATATCCGTACTTGCAGATTATGGTGATCAATTTTTACTAGGAAATGATTTGCAATTGAAATCATCGCAGGCGTCTTATTTTTCTCGATTTTAATAGCCCTTGACCGATACATGGCTGTCGTCAGCTCCACTTCCAGTAAAGGGAAGCATAATTCAAGGTAACTCTTGCAATTGCGAGAGCTTCAATAAACAACTTCAGATTACCAACACTGTTGTCTAGCCTGCTCACTTGGTTGTGCTCCTTCACTATACCGGTACTCTATTTTGTTTGCGAATGCAAATATGAGTACCATTCATTGGTCAGTTACATTTCATTTTATGAAATTTTTTGAGCTACATTTATTGATCACATTGAAAGTTCTGTCTGTCTTCAGCTCAAAATCTACTACAATCACTGTGAAAAGACCTCGCCAGCACTGGAAGTTGTCCTCGCCTGCTTGATGTACCTTACTTACGCTTGCACTGTCGCCGTTCTACTTTTCTACATATTGATTTTTATCTTTCTCAGGTACAGTGTTCATTTCATATTCACTTTCTATATTTCATTTCAGACGCAATCAGAGTGCAAAGTTTAGTCGAGATAAAATACAGACCAAGACTAGCGTCCAAATGAAGCTTCTGCGGCAAAGCCTCTTTGTATTCATCTTGTATTCAGTAAGAAATACTTACTTTTCTATCCGCATATCCTATTCTAGGGATCGAACTTCTGCGTTTTACTTCTAACAAACATCGGCATTGGCACACGCTCGATATTCGAAGTTGCGTATGCTGAGAACTTACTGAACCTATCGATAGCGGCCGTGTATCCAATTTGCTTCCTGTCTATGTCGGGCGAGATGAAAAGGTAATTGTATATCTCTTATCAGTACATAGCGTACGAGTACTAATACGGGCTATATCTACCGCTTGCCAATCGATCGATATATTTTCCAGTGTGCTCCTCTCTAAATTCGCGTCTAGTCGATCGGTTGCAATAGCCAGCATCAGTCCTCACCCGGTGCGATCGGCGAACAACAGTGTCAATAATTACTAAATTTCATTTTGAATTTCTTTCATAATGTATTGTTGAAAATATAAATAAAACTGAGAAACTGAAAAAAGATGTCTTAATCTGTTCGCTCCTCACATCTACGGTACATAGCAAAATGGAATTGCGTTGGTCGCACAGTACACCAACAACGATCAAGTACAACAATTGAAAAAAAAACAAAATAATTTTTAACCAAAATTGTTATAAAATAACGCCTTTGCTGCAGGAAGGAAGTGGTGAGATCTTTACCTCCAAAGCCATTACTTTACAACTAGACTATTATTTGTTCCATTAGTGCTATCGCCGAATGTGTTTCGCATGCTTGACTTTTGAGCCCAAGCGTGCTGCAAATGTTTATTGCTAGCCATCTTTCAGTTGGCAATGATGTTCTCTTGCGACACCAGCTCTGTGTTGTGCGTGTCCACCTGAGAGTTCCTTCACTCTTATCTCAAACATCCTTTTCACTGCTCTCAATGTGTGAAAGATGGAAGTGACATGTAGTGTAGGGGCAGGTGTATTTCTTTAGTCGTACGCAGTAGCATTCGCAGATGTCCTTGTAGTAATCCTTGATCGTATCGTGGCACTTTTCTATTTTCCCTCACTGGTCCGCTGGCTCATATCGACGTGGATGACAAAAAAAATGTGCCAACGGTTGTCCAAAAAGAAGTTGGACCGAATAGGAGATTACTGAGGGAATCCATCAGCACCATTGATGTTTCCCCCAGAGAATTAGAGGAGACCAGAGTTATAGCAGAGGTGATAATAAATTTTGTTTCCTAGGTCCATAGAAACCAACGAAACAAACATCGCTATTGATCACGCATTCGTAATCTCAGATTACAGTGTAATCAATAATTTTATCCCACTGCACTGGCTCGGTTTCTGTAGAGATTCTAATGTGAATGAAAAACTCTTCTTCAGGAGTGCTGTGAGAACGTTTGGATTGGGTGAAGGGTCTGGCCGCTTGCCTGGGAAGAGTAACCAATGGTTACTAACCATAGAGATTGTGTGTCTTGACGTTTTACCGGATATCATTGTCAATGAAGAAGTTGTCCCATGTCGCTTACTTGGATTCAAATACAATTCAGCAGCACTACAATTCCTGAATGGGGCTGAAGGAAGTCTGGTCGCCATCACTGACCAGTGTTTGTTTAACATATTGGTTCTTTAGAACGCAAATCTTGAAAGAAGCGTTAAAGGGACCAGGCAGCCTCCAAAAATAGATTTTTCATTTTCATAATTTTTTATTCAGCTCTTCTCACTATAATCTAATGGAGAATGAAGAAAAAATTACATTTTTAGCATTTTTTTACAATAAGTTATTTTAATTTGAAATTCGACTCTGGAACGGTGCGTCGCCTATTTCCGAAAAGACAGAAAGCTGTTTAATTTGCTCTGATGATTTGATATTATTGGAAAAACAGGATTATCGAGGGTTTGACCACTCCCGGACTGAATGAACACAATCGCATTCCATCAAAGTAGCTGCTTTTGGAGATACTAATTGTGGTGTAGTCGCTACCGTAACCCGCTGTGGTGAAAAAGCGAAACTTTGAAAATTCATAACTAATTTTTAAAAATCGCAAAAATATGCGGTTTTTAGCATTCTTCCGGGAACAGGATTTTCTTTTATTTAAAAATAACTTATTTTTTGACTGCCTGGTCCCTTTAAACGTAGTGTTCGAAACTGGATTTCTTTATTTTTGTGAAGAAAGTAGTTTTTCCAACAATTTCTATCTGGTGAAGATGTGAGAAAGCATTTCAAAAAGGCCCTTCATTCATGCTCATACAATACGAAATTGGGAGCGCCTCAATCAAAAAAAATACTAAAAGTCATGACGTTTCACATGGTCGTAGGTGTGTGGTGTGAGTCTTTACTGCTGGTGCTCCTCGTTGAGAACGGTCGTCGTAGCAGTGAGAGACATCGACGACGAATTGGACCCGGAACGAGAATGGAGTATCTGAACACTGGGAATTCAGTCTATTGCGTATCGTTGGCAGTCTCTATTTCCCTGAATCCCAGTACTACCCTATTACGGACTCCCCATAGTCTAGACGACATAAAAGTTCACCGAATCAGTATTTCCATAATATCGATGAATGAGCGCAACAAGCGGAAATGATTAACCATATTCTCATGCCGCTGTACTATCATTAACTACTGTATCACAATTGGCACGTACGAATATTTCTCGAATGTTTATGTGGTCGGTGCACCCGGAAATGCAAACTTACAATGGTGGTCCGAGCGAGAAGACGTCAGATGTGTAGAGGGTCACGTAGGTTAGAGAGGCGAACGCGTCAAAGTTGAAGTTCACCGCGGAGAAATAAGTGAGGAGTAGCTGCAATACGAAATATTCATGGTCGAAAAGAAGGACACCAGAGAAGAAAAATAATTTTCATTTTTGTCTTCTTCGTTATTCTAGGTGTCATTTATCCTCTTTATTTCTGATCACACACACTAGCGCCGGATGGGGGTAAATAATAATGCTTATGGTGTATTGCGCGAATCGCACTTTAAATTCTCTTATTTCATTTCTCACTCTATACATTAATTGAAGAGCGTACCACAACGATAATGTTGAAAGACTGCGCGACAAAGATGCAGAATGAAATTATGAATATTGATCGATCCTGAAGTCACACTTTCTTCATATTTCACTGTCACTGTTCTCACCACCTTCCGATGAAGAATTTTGAGCTTGCGCACTTTGAGCCATGAAATAATCTGAAATGGCAAGACATTTTGCTACCAGTTTAGTTGTGCATTTGGTTGCTGTTGACGTGTTGATGCACGAGAAATTGATTAGAATGAGATGCAAGTGGGAATAGAAAAGTAAAATTCCAATCGACTACTTTATCCACTCACATTCATTGTAGAGCAGCTCGATAGAAGGAGAATTCCGAATACTGAGTAGAACGCATATGTGACGGCAATATTACGCGCCTGCGATTAATTTAGCTGTCGGGAGCATTCCGGGAGAACAGGGTATTGCAAATTCACAAACACCCGCCCAAAATAATAATAAAACGTTCCGCTCCTAAACAACAGGATGAAAGAGAGTACACCACCAGTAGTCCATTTCATTGGACGTATCATTTTAAAATTGTAATATGCGATCAAGTGTTAGAAAGAAATTGTTCGATGCCATTTTGTTCTTTCGTCTTTCCCATTTCGAATTGCTATCTATTTTTCTATATTGGTTGACAAATAAGAGGACTTGGAATCGCTCGCGTCTTTTCTTACCGGATCCTTAGGTGTCAGTGCGAATCTTTGTAGCGTTGGTCGATAGACATAGGCAACCCGATTGTCGGGCAACCACGAAAGCCTCAACAAAGCATTTGAGAAGCGACTGCTTTAATGAGGAAACTAACAATGAAGCAGTAAGATGCGCAGCGAAAGCAATAGAGAAGAGAATGAATATTAGCTTTGGGAGAACGCGTTCCTCGAATCCCTGAAACACATTCCATCTGAATCAAGCAAGGGTAAAGGTAAACCGACAGTATCAAGCTACTATGCTAGATGGGGCAAGCCAGCTACAACGAAGCAAGTGTCGGTGTCTGATCGAATAATCCTATTCGCGAATAGCCTTTGCTATGCGCGAGAATAATTATTCGATCTAACAGCGCTAGTGTGAACCCTTACCGTATGCCGAGTAGTGCACGATATTGCCACGAACCGATCGAGACTCAGAAGAAAAGAAGCCAAATTTTGTCCATAGTAAAAGTAGCCCGTCAGGAAATTTTGCAGGTAACTGAAGTGAACAACATCGATCTCGTCATTGAAAGGAGCAAAAAGCGTTTAATAAAAGAACAATTCTTTGTTCATTTCCATGTATCCTCTCACTTTAAAGGTGGATCATATCGTGCTCAATTTCACCAAAAAAAACATACGGAATGAATATAGAGTCGTTGAAGGCATGGTACAGCGGTGCAAACCATGTCTCCGAGCGCAGGCGCAACGTAATCCAAGTGTTGAAGTAAGTGAGCAGATTCTGAACAAACAAATATTATTTCCCCTTCCTCTGCATTTCTCTGCAAAATTCCTTGTGCATCACAAGCAATTTGAGTTTTCGAAGATGACGACGAACGACGACATGGTAAAACTAACCACTACGGCATCGAGCATGAAGAGAGCAACGAATCCGCTGCTGAGCTCCTTTCTCAGCGTGCTTATCGATACGAGTACAATAATGTAGGTGATCAGACATGGCAATCCGTAGGAGAGGAATATGACGTTGTCGATGACCATCGGAGACTCGTCCGACTATCCTAGAAGTGCAGATGTGTTAATGGATGAATTGCGTCTAGAAGTATACAATGGGTGAACTCGTGGTTTCCATGAATCGTGGTGAACAAAGGCTACAATGTCGTGCGCCTAACGACACGAGGCTTGACTACATTATGTTTCGAAAAGTCACGGAATATTATCACGATTTGTCCATCGTACGAAAACATCCTTGCATGTAGCATCGTCCTTGTGGCCTGACGATGTTCCTCCCGGCCTCCTCATCTTCCTTTACTCGGTTACGGGTTATACAGAGCGCAAACTCTTTAACCTGTCGCCATTTAGATAGTCGAACTCACTTATATTCAAGGTACTTCACCCTCTACTCTCTCAAATTCATGCACTATCTCGTTAAAAGACTATGTATCTAGATGTCGACAAGTTAGAGAGTTCGCGCTCTGTGTAGATCTTGGGACTAGCATGAGATACTTAATTGTTTCAGCCCTATTGACTCTTCAAGTGGGATTTGCATCTTGAATGTCTGTTCTCCTGTCAAGGAGTCAGTTCAAGCAATGTAAAGTGGAAAAAATGAGCTTATGCAGTCTCGTTCTTTCTAGCTTGATGAGAGAAGAGAAGTGATCTTCTAACATGTTTCCTAGTCCCTGCCAACCGTCATTTGGTATAGGCAACGTGGGAGAGGCTTTCCTTGAAATGATGCTGATCAATAGCTGACCAGGTACACGGAGCTACCCTCTCCACTAATGTTTCAGTTCTTCTTATCCATAACATCCCTGTTGCCGATGGGACCTACAATATTTCTTTCCGCTCTTATATTCGTATCTAACGAGGTAAGTTCTCCTTCAATGCGCATTATACAGAGCCAAACTATCGCATTCTCATAACTTTCTCACAATAAGATCACATTCTACAACCTGCCTCCCCACTTAAATGGTTATCTAGATGTTTTTTTTCTCCAAAACAAAACCATGGCCCGATCATCATTTCCCGCGCACATCCCTGATGCGGAGCGGTCGTCTGTGAAAATTGTCCAAAATATATCGCTCCCATTGATAAGTAAAGGTCTCAGTGCCGGACCTTTGCTATAAGAAATGTCGGCACCCAATAATGTGAGTCCAACCCCGATACGTACCCCGTCTCGCGCTAATAATTCAGGTACCACTGAAAAACTTGACCGATGTATTGAACTCATTGATGAGAGTATAATGAATAGTGGTAATGAGTTGGCCGAGATCTGGCAAGCGATAAACAAGTTACAAGCCAAGGAAAGAGCCAACTCTGTGGAGATCGGTCGACTGAAGGCGCAGTTGATCACTGTGAATGACGAGAATGCTGTACTCAAGGAGAACGTGAGTTGCTTATCCGCTGAACTACATCACTGGAAACTAACCCACACCGTAACATCCACTCCTTGTTCAGCTTCTACCCCCACTATCAGTGTCCTCCCCTCCACTCCTGCCTCTATTCCCCTCCCATCCACTCTTCCCCTCCCCATTCTCGCGAGTCAACCGACTCGTGCGGCCAATGAGTCCCAAAATGGAATGACAGAGACAATGGTACTCGACTTGGTAGAGAGTGTTGAGAGAGGCAGGGCTATTGTCATATATGGCATACCTGAGTTCCCCCATCTACTGGCCGCTCAAAGAGATCACAGTGACTGGAGTGCAGTCGCAGCGATCATGAACCATCTCGGTGTATCAGGTAAACCGACCCATGTGTTCAGAATGGGAAGTGGTATAACTGCCGGTGTTCGGAATGGACGTTTGTTGAAGGTAATAATGCCATCCAGGAGTATTCAGAGACTTGTAATGGAGAGAAGACACCAGCTCTCTCAATTCAAGGGAGGTCCAGGTGTGAGAGTTTGGCTGAGAGCATCCATGACCAGAGAGGAAAGAGCTGCATCAAATGAGCGTCCGTTCACTTATGAAATCCCGCCTCCTCGTCCGAATCGTAAGTTGAATCGCCCCACGACCCGTCACCACAACACTGGCAATCGTCCCAATGGCAACTATAGACCATTCTCTGTAGATGTCACACAGCAGTGTCACACTCCTCGTCAATATGGTCGCCCTCCCATTACTCCCTCTTCCTCTCATCATCTCCATACTGGCGTGCACAATAGCCCCACGCGCTCTCACAAATCCAGCTACTCCGTGCGCAACAGTCCCAACCACCCTTTCTAAAATGGGATGAATCTCTGGAGAAGGAATCCCCTAAAATACACATTCTTTATGCAAATATCCGATCTATATTAAATGTAACAAATCAAAATCACCTAAAGATATTACTCGATTCCCAAAAATACTCGATTCTTGCCTTCTCCGAGTCCTGGCTCAAACAAAATGTTCCTGATGGACTTGTCTTAGGTGAAAATGCTAGATCGTATCAGATCCTACGCTGTGACCGAAAAAAGAAAAAAGGTGGAGGCGTTTGTGCGTTAGTTCATTGTAGTATTGATGTCAAAATTATTTTCGAAGAAACTGTCAATGATGCTTACGAGATACTCATTTTTGATGCTATGATCAGTTCCATTTTAATTCGATTTTGCATTGTCTATAGAGTACCAGCTCTTTCGCAAGAATTGAGTGAAGGAATTTGGGGGAAAATAATTGATTATTCTATTTGCCAACATCCTATTATCGTAATGGGTGATTTTAACATCCCGAATTTAAAGTGGCCACTTGATGATGAAAAAGAATATAATGGTTTAGAAGGGGATTTTAAAGATTTTCTAGAAATGGCTAATATGACGCAGTTAGTCGATAAACCAACAAGAGATAACAACTTCCTCGATCTTCTTTTGACAAACGGCGATGAGCTCATTCGCAATGTTGAAATTCTTCCAGAAATTGGAAATTCGGATCATGGTACCATAGAATTTCAACTTTCGATTTCCCACAAACCCCCAAAATGCATAAACCGGCGAAATTTCTCTAAAGGAAACTACCAAACTATCAATTCAATACTGGCAAAAATAAATTGGAGTCTAGTGTTTAAATGTGACGATTCGACAAATATTATGTACGAGAAACTTTTAAGTATCCTAGAAGTTATAATCGAGTTTCGCGTTCCTATGACCAGAGTGAACATGTCTGGAATGCCTATCCCTCCATTTATAGAAAAACAGATGAAATTTCGATTCTTATACTGGCAAAAGTGGATAACATCAAATGATCCCTTGTACAAGGGAGAATTTCAACGCGCACACAAAATTTGCATGAAAAGCATGAAAAAGTACGTGAAAAACAGGGAGAAAACAATTTTATCTTCTGCCGACAAAAAAGGGTTTTATCGCTACATAAAGTCGAAATTAAGTGATACTAAAGGTTCTAAAATTGATTCTCTTGTTGGGGTAAATGGGATCATATCTGAAACTGATTCTGACAAAGCAAATTGCCTTGCGCATGCATTTTCAGAGGTGTTTACAGTTGACGATGGGCAAACGCCAATCTTTACTCATGCAAGAGAGGCAATATCAAGTCCCGATTATGATGAGATGTTCAGTAGACATGAAATATGCCGTTTAATAGAAGAATGGAAGAACTCTAGCTGCAGAACACCTGACAATATCAACTTGTTTTTTATCAAAAAAATTGCCGTCCCTCTATCAATTCCTCTTGAAATTATATTTAACAAATCATACGAGAAAACTGAGATACCTAAACGTTGGAAGCACTCTATTATAACACCACTTCGAAAAAAAGCTCCCTTTAATGATCCCTTGAATTATCGACCTGTATCAATAACCAGCTTTTTCTGTAGAGTTTTTGAGAAATGTATTTCGAAGGGGATAATTAATGATTGTGAAAAGTTCGAAATATTCCCAAACACTCAGTTCGGATTCAGACAAGTTCGAAGTGTCGAATCTCAACTTTTAGAAGTAATAAATCATTGGTCGAAATGTATTAATGACGGGGGTAACGTTGATGCTGTATATTTTGATTACGCAAAGGCTTTCGATACTGTAAGTCACCAAAAATTGATAACAAAAATATCAAAAATGGGATTTCCTGTGAAGGTTGTCAAATGGATTGAGGAATATTTGACAAATAGAGTATTTCAAGTGCGGGTTGGTGATAAACTGTCAGATAAGCGTGATGTTACAAGTGGAGTCCCTCAGGGCTCAGTATTAGGACCACTACTCTTTAACCTTTATATTTCCGAGTTACCTAGAATTTTGAGCGGTAATGATGTTTACAGCTACTCATTTGCAGATGATCTAAAAATATTCAAAAAATACAAAAATGATGAAGATGCGGGAGATTTACAAGTCAGCATTGACAAAATTTTAGAATGGAGCAATACGTGGCAATTGAAAATTGCAAACCCAAAATGCAATGTGCTCCACCTGGGCAATAAAAACCAAAAGATAAAATACCAAGTTGGAGATCATGATATTGAAAGTAAAGAATGTATAAGAGACCTAGGAGTAATCATTGATAGTAAACTGTCCATGAAAAATCACGCTAGGGATATATGTGTTAAAGCAGAATCAAAGGCAAATATGATATTTCGAGCTCTACAAACAGAAGATACGCAAACATTAGTTAACGCGTACTGTATCTATGTTAGGCCCACGCTAGAGTTTAGTTCCAGTGCTGCGCGTCCGATAAACTCTACGGATAGGGGAAAAATTGAAAAAGTGCAGAATGCAGTAACACGCCGAATTTTGTATAGAACGATGAATTATACTTATTCCAATCGCCCGAATTATTCTACTAGGAATGAAATGTTAAATATTTCTTCATTGGAATACAGGAGAAATGTTAATGATATTAAAATAGCGTATCAAATGATATTCGGGAATGGAAGACTTTCCGAAGTTATGCCGGATTTCTTCTCACTTGTGAGAACTAGAACAAGAGGAGCTGGTTATAAAGTCGATATCGACATGGCTAAGTTGAAACAGCGCGAAAACAGCTTCGCGCATCGAATATCGAAACTACTAATATCTTTATTGCAGAAAGTCAAACTTCCTACTAATTATTCTGAGTTTACCAAAAGGATGATTGACGAAATTAATTGAGAACGAATATCATTCATTCCAAGACAACCCTTTTCTACATCAATTAACATGTCCTAACATGTATAAATATCTATCTATCTAATTACATAACATCTTATTATCGAAGCCACTCGCTGCGGCCTCAACGAGACTAACCGATTCCTCTCTTTTAGATACATGGTACAACGGGACTGCTCACTTGCTTCGTGCCTGTGGTGAGCACGCAACTGCGAAAGATGTTCAAGTTCGAGAACTTCGAGAACCGCCAGAAATGCGAATTCGAATGCCTCAACACAGCCATGGTTTCAAAACATATACTCAAGAACTTAATGTTCCTGTTGCTCGTCGAGCGTTTCAAGTAACAAAAAAGGGGAACAAAAGGAACATCAGGTACATAAGTACAGGAACAGCAAGGACAAAAAGTTGTAGAGTAGCTAAGAAAAGATGAATTTGATCGACTATAGTCATCGACTTTCATAGGCTCATTTTTAAGCAAAAGAATTGCGATGTCTCCGAGATGTGTCCCCAGAGTAGGGAATACAAAAAGGAGATATCGCGAATGACGAAAAAAAATCAAATTTTACTCACTAGTGCATCGCCTACTCGTTTGGCCAAGTGTGCACACTGCTCGGGGACGAGTATCCAACTGTGAGTTGCGAGCTACCAGCCGAGATCTACGCCAAGCAGACGGGCGACAATTGTCCTCGTAAGTAATCCCCTCATAATTGATGTGCAGAACAATGTATTGTCACGAGAACACTTATAGCTATCAACAAGATGATTGGGCATTTTCATAACTCCTGATGAGGAAAGTGAAAAATATATTGGAATGATTTCTCAGACCGTACAAACATCGAGGCTGATTTCACAACTGACCCGTGCGTGGACCGTGAGGCGCCGGGGGCGCTCACCCTAAACTCCGATCCAATTTGTCCCCGTCATGACGGCAACGGTCAGCTGACCAACTTCTTCGTGAGGTGAGCGGGGTTGGCTTATTGGGAAAGTTTAATTCATTAACGTTTTGCCGTGCTGCTTACAATTAGATGTACTAAGGTGTATTGCTAGTCTCCTTAGAAACTCGCCTATCATGCGCTGACCTTGCGCAGTGACTCCCTCAGGACTTGGAGCCTAGACAATGGGATGCCTTTACCTTTTATCTTTATTAAGAAACAGCAAACATGAATTGCGGTGTCGCACAAAGAGTATAGACCGGGAAAATGGAGGAGGGATACATCGGGTAAGATACATCTAGTTCGATATTATGAAAACTGTAGAGGCATCCGACCGGACGGAACACGCGTCACTATCGACAACGATGGGTTCAATAAAATCGTCTTCGACTACTGGAGGAACATGTACCACTACACATTCCGTGGAGGGGAGTATGGGGAGTGGCTAGTGGCCGCGATGTGTGTCGAGGCTGGTTAGTTGTAAAATCAATGGATCGCAAAGTAATCACTAACAATAAGAATTGTAGAAGGAAACACATCTTTTCCATTTTCGTTATGTAGTAACGTATGTCAAAATCGGGAGAGAAGCGGCAAGCAATATCTGAGTTGGCATGTTGAGGGGACAAGTGCTCGTGTCCTCAACTGCCTATCATGCCTTCTCCCTTCCCTGTTGGAGTGCCCGCCCGCACAGGAGTGAAGGGCGCCTGTGCCAATCCAACTCACAAGCTTTGGTGAGCTTTCTTCTGTCGAACACATCACAGCGTCATTGTGATCGAAAAATCGAATTCAACGAATACATATTACCAACGATCTGTTTTTGGTGTGTAATTGTTGTACAACGAAAAGCTGGTGTGCAGTTTGAACACGAGCAGGGTCAAAGGCTTCAAGGACAACAACTCACCGGCATCCACTCCCACAATGCCATCCTTAGCCGTGCAGACGCAACAGGTAAGGAAATTCATCACACATTTATTGTTAAGCATGTGAATAATCCACATAACCCGGTACAAAATAGAGCTACAGTAATGTTAAAGAAGGAGTATTACGATCTCGCGCTCCCTCATTCCTCATCTCTTACGTGCCAATGGCGCGGTCGCTCTCTCCTCTTTTCCCATTATCCCTCCTTCTCATTTTTGAATCCCTGCGCCTCAGGGTTAGTTTGGCACAGAGCCAAACTCGAATAACTCTGTTCAAACTTATCGGTTGAATGTGCGGTTTGCACGGCTCTTACCGTGATGGTCGAACTCCATCACGTTCTTTAAAAATAATAATAAAAAGCATCAAAATACAGTTTAATAAATATTTCAGAAAAATGAAAACAAAATAAGTCGAAAAAAGCTCCGAATGTCAATAATTGATAAACTGCGAAAAATCGATTATCTGAGAATTTAGCCTATGTACCTGTGAGGGATCAGAAATCAGTTACAAAATATATGACGCTGTTTGCGTAAGGATCAACAAGAGCTCAACAGGTCAAAATTCGAAATCGCTGAAAACTTGCTCCTAGGGGTAACTTTCGACGCTGAAAACCGTAGTAGCGAATATAGGACAGAATAAGCACAATAAAATCATGCTTTTAGCACGCGTTATTGTCTATAAAATGAAGTGCTCATTTCCATCAACAATTGAGTACACCTGCTCTAAACTTTTTTTGTAAGATGTTCTGTTCGAAGAACCCTCACAGAAAAGAAGGTTAGAAATTCAGAATATAAATTTTGAGTGTTTTCTCAATTTTTGACATGATGATTTTTTGGAACTTTTTTTTATTTCTAACTTTATTTCCAACATAAAATATTTTCGCCTCATTTTTGCGGGAAGTTTTAGCCATGTCACGCCAATGTAGCTCCATTTTATCCCGCGTTATGACGATTCCGGTGCTAGATCCTGGAAATTTCTAAAAGCCGGTTCACAGACCTGGGACCTGGGTAAATCGTTTTATTGTCTTCTGTGTTATTGCCTTCAAAAAAGTTATCGAAATTCTTCCTCAGAAAACCTGCTTACATAGGATTTCTGTTGAAAGTTCTCACAAGCTACAGGCGGCATTCATATCCTGTACGTAGCTATTAAAATGAGTTAACCTGATTACATCACAATTTTCATTGGCCACATGTTGTCCATGATTTATCACCGTCAAATGATGCATTTCCTCAGGTGACATTGGTATGTCGGGCCGGCATGTGGATTACTACTCTCGATTGGACGTCTATGCACTGGGCCGCGAGGTTTGCAACGTGCGGGCCTTGACTCAACCAGCATTAAATCAGTATCGTCAACTCTTACCTCACTGGCGTGTTGTGCTATCTATTCATACAGAGATCGCCTGAATATTTTCGTTCTAACAAGTGATAAAGGAAGTTCGCAAACTGTGGATTAAGTAAAGGGTCGTTGACGTGAATCCTCATGGGCGAGCAGGAAGATAATAGGGGAAAATGTTAAATTAAATGTGCCTTCTAAGTCTTCGGGGGACACTCAAAATTCTTTTTGGATTTGTAAAATCATGTTTATCAATCGGTACTCGGTAGAGGGGAATGACCAGGGCATCAGACGGTCACTGAGCAATCCTGCAGTCTCTTTTTACACGGACCCTCGCCTGCTCGATACGCCACCTCTTGCATATTGCACACATATCTGAAGTAGAAAAGATGAACAAAGTTAATACACATTTTTGAAATATTTCTTATCTCTCTTGCAGTTCAGTTCGTACAGTTCGTACAAGCCAGCGTGGTCTTTTACGTGCTAAACTTGGGATTAAGTTATTATTACTTCCAATATTGATTTGTATTGTTTTCGCTTTTCAAGCAATGCAGAGATAATATCATTTAAAGTTTCTCACTCTCTTATTCCCTCGTCACAGACGCTCACGTAGATATTAGTCATGCAAGTAATATAGTCGTTGAGTGGACTGCAAACATTACCTAATTGGTCGCCAGAATGCTATACTCGGGTGAGTATTATTCGCGCGAAGTCTCCAACTTTCCTTACTCACTCAGGAAATGTTGTCTCCAGATGAGACAGCATGCGAAATTGAGAGATGGAGAGATCAAGCCTCCTATTATTAGGAGATGTGAACACTCCAGAGTAAGGAAAGCTGGAGACTTCGCGCTCTGAGTACTATTTGGTATAGGTGTTGTAAGTGTGAACCAAATACTAGCGTCACGGGCAAGTTGGATGCGCCGTCATTGTTCTATTGTAAGGCGACTCGTAAGGCGCCAATTTAATCGAGAAACTAATAAAGTGCCTAATAAAGTGCCAAGATTCATCAGTCCTGTTGCTAGCAAAAACATTATTATATTTTACAAAACACGAATACTGACGGGCATTCATCTCCCGTCCACGATGCTTGGAAGGCATCACCGCAGTCAATGAAATCCTCAAATATGGTATTGTAAAGATCCATTTACACAACAAAATAACAGTATATATTTAGGGGCCGCAACGTGATCTGCCAATGTCATGCTAACTGCAAGAAAGTGGGTCCAATGGAATCGCTGAGGTCTCAATAACATCATACTTTTTGCTGTTTGTCGATATCTTGTCTCTGGGCCGCGCTATGCCTCGAAAACCAAACGCGTCATTTGACAGAAAGTGTCACGAGAGAGAAAGGGGCGGAGCCTATCTGTATCTCTAAATCCTGACTAACTGTGAGAGCGACGGAGAGTTTCCTAACCGTGTTCCCCCGAGGCTCAGGTGGTTGAGCACTCGCTTTAAAAACAGAGGGTCTCTGGTTCGAATGCAACCGTTTGCAATTTTTTTTGCTGATATTGTAATAATCTATAAAATCAAATTGCAATTCTGCGCACTAATGAATTTTTAATTTTTTGGTTTGTGTTGATTCAGCAAGCTAATCCACACAAATTGAGAGTTGCGCAACTGTGTCGGTGAAATGGAAGTGCTCTAAACGCCTACCTTCGAGGCTTTAAATCGAGTTTTGATCTACAAAATATTGGCAGAACACGGTGCGCAACCCCTCACTTGTAGAGTAGATCAATAGCTCTCGAATAAGCCTTTGAACTGGGGAATTGGTTCAAAATGAAGCTTGCCATTCGATGGGGACAAATCCCACCTCACGTCAAGACAAAAAGTGGACGGAGCTTGCGTTCCCTATATATATTTTTCACAATTATATTTAACAACAACCTGCTTGTGGTTCGTATCCACGTCGATGATGCAATCGTGATACTTCTTGACTACTGTATGTAATGGAATGGAAAAGTTCAGCTATTTAAATTGCAACATACTGTCCTTGTTCTGGCATGTATACGAGTCCTCGGGGAAGCTGGTTGCATAGTTTATGGCATCCATCTGCAGTATCAAAATTGCACGACGATTTTGAAAACATACCATTATGACTTAAATCACGAAAACTTCATTAGAACTTCAAATTTGCGATGTGATCATAGTTATTTTTCTAATCGCGTGTACGTACCGTGTCCAGTTCCTGGTAGCGCATTCCAAACGACTCGGGGTCCATACACGGCGAGTTCAGAAGTGGTCCGAGACAAGTCTCGAGGGTCGCCTCGTAGCTGAACAACTTTTGTACTTAAAATATGACTGATCGCCACAAAGTTTGTATTGATTTACTTCTTGAATATTGTAAATGAGCGATCGGTTCAGGATATAGTCATGTCCGCGTTATACTCGGAGCACCTTGTACCCTCAGTGTAATGGTCGCTTACTCGCAGAAGATGTCGTATCCCTGTGGTCCGTACTGCTTGATCAACAAGTTGACCATGTTCACATACTGGCTGAAGGTGGGCATTCCCTTTGAAGGGTCGATGCCCAATCCGAGGAAGTAGCTGTTCAGGCAGTGCTCCGTCTTCTGCAATGCACAATTTGGGTGCACAATTTGGAATGAAGTGCACTCACAAAGGGATGCTGAATGCTTGAAGTTAATTGATCACAAATCAAAATGTTGAGTACTCATAAAGATACTTTATTCGTACGAGGAGGTCTTTATTGTCCCAGGAGAAAGGCAAAAGAAAGGAAATGCTCACGTCATCGTCACCTCCATCGCATGTTCCCGGCCATGCGCGCACTTTAGCTGACGAGGAATTGTGATTGAATTGAGGTAGGGAGAGGAGGTGCGCTGAATCAGACATGTTTAATCGACAAATTTCATAATTCTGGAATTGTATACGTGAAGAAGCGTACCGGACGTTGTCGCAAGTAGCAGAGGCGCAATTAATAGGGTCAATATCATAGCTGCCGATTCTGATCAGATAAAATTACATCAAGACTGGCCACCAATTTAGCAGGAAAAATGAAAACCATGAGGCGAAACTGTGTAAACAGGCATTGTGAGCGCGGAAAATAGCGATGAAACTACGCGCGTATTCCGCTTATCACTTGCTGACAAGCTCACCTATCAATGTCAGCATGCGGAGCCGAACCGCATTTCTCAACAACCAGAAGGTGAGATGGCTACAATGCATACCTCACCAGACGTGGAGGCAGTCTTTGGGGCTCGGGGCTTCCACGACCCCCTATACATGGTGATTTTTGGGGCTCGGGGCTGTCACGTATGTCGCGGTACGTATGTATGTACGTATGTCACGTATGTCGCGTACGTATGTATGTCACGTGTGTCACGGGGATGTCGGGGGTCATGGTCCAAAATGGGTTTTGGGTTGGTCCCACCAAAGTCAAAGTGGTATACTGTAACTTCACCGTGGGGGTCCCGCAACGAAAACAGACTACCGTAACCCATGCTACCGTAACCCGGAAATACGAAATTGACAATACAGACCCCTGGTATGTTGCATGAGGTAGACCTCGAGTTGACATTGCCTGAGGGGGATACCGTAATCATCCTACCGTACTCTCGGCTACAGTAACCCTACCGTAAGACGGATTTACAAAAGTGTCCCAATCGGCTCAGGATTTTTATAGAAGATAACCCTCGAGTAGGCAAAGTGTGTGGGCATACCGTACCTCATCTACCGTACTCCCGGCTACAGTAACCTACCGTAACACGAAAATACGAAAATGATCAAATCGGCTCGGAATTTTTGTAGGAGGTAGATCTCGAGTGTGCAAATTATTTCCGGCATACCACTATGCTCCTACAGTATTCACGCATGGGTTACGGTAGTCTGTTTTCGTTGCGGGACCCCCGCGGTGAAGTTACAGTATACCACTTTGACTTTGGTGGGACCAACCCAAAACCTATTTTGGACCATGACCCCCTATACGTGACAGCCCCGACCCCCAAAGAAATCATTTGGGGCTCGGGGCTTCCACGTATAGGGAGGGATACATGGGTGGAGCCTCAGGCGTGGTGAGCTATGCTACAATGTGATGGTGACCCCTATGGCCAACAAACGGTTTTTGGCCTTTAACAGGTACATCGTCTTGCTTTGATCAAGAGAAATGTCCTTCCATTTGAAAAAAAACCGGATGTGTTCGAAACGAATCAGAAATGGGGAATTTAATGAACGAGTCAGAATAAAGCAGCACAATAACTCCCTATAATGTCAGTCTGCCTGTTGTTCGCCGATGGCAAACAAAAAAACAATTTCATTTATGAGAGGAATCGCGAGAAACTCGAGCATGGCTGGGACGTAGAAATTTATGATTTTCAATTTGGCAGAAAATATGGCCTAAGGTATTTCGAACATCCCTCTATCGAATGGCGTTGTCAGAATTTCGATAAAAAATTTCGCAATCGCGTGAAACACAAACAAACCTGGTGACTCGGCGAAAAAAAATTAGTGAGAGGCATGTTCGAAAAATCATAAAATGCTTCAAAATGAAGATAGCGACTCGTTCTTTTTTGAGTTAGATAGGGAATCACCCCGACTACAAACTACAACTATTGAACTCATTCCTGGCTGATGCACCGGTGCGGAGCGGTCACTTTTGTAAAAATTTGATTAATTTTCTTAAAACTAAAAATGCAATAGGTTTTGTTGCTTTTTATTATAGTCACTGTGTGTACTATTTAAAACCAAGAAATGGGCCAAATCCGTACATAACTTTTAAAGACGCCCACCATTATGTGGGAGCGGCCAATGACATCTTATGGCCAAATTGTTGGAATCATTCAAGTTAGTGATGAAAATAATCGTAAATGAGCTAAAAATAATATTCCTATTAGTTTTGAGACGATTCTTTTTCGGTATTTTTTAAGAAAAAAATTTCAAAAAATTTGGACTAAAATTTTTTTTTTCATCAAAAATGCGGTTCAATTAAGCGCTAGTGTGTCAAATCTATATCCATATAATAGGTTTTGATAGTTCGACATTGATTTACTCGTATTTCAATGTTTGTTGAGCTTTAAATGGGTTATTTCTGTCTGCATATTCAGTAATCGAGATCGACATTTTAAATTGGCCCTATTCTGACGCTACTTGGTAAGGAGTTTCCTTATAATGCCTCAAACATTTTCCTTTTTGAAAGTGAATGGATATCTAGTCGTACAAAATAACTACGGCGCTTAGAAAACCGTTCATGCGCTAAATCCCGCACGCTCTGCTTCTCTACCACTCTCTCACTTCCGCGCACTCTCTCACCTGGTCCGGCGCCCGAGCCGGGCATAAATCGTTTGCCAGAGCTCGGTGTAAATGAAACGAAGTAAATTGTGCAGAAAAATAAGCGTTCGGACTTTGAGAAGTACCGGCAAAATATTTATGCCCGGCTCGGGCGCCGGACCAGATGAGAGAGTGCGCGGAAGTGAGAGAGTGGTAGAGAAGCAGAGCGTGCGGGATTTAGCGCATGAACAGTTTTCTAAGCGCCGTAGTTATTTTGTACGACTAGATAGCGATTCACTTTCAAAAAGGGAAATGTTTGAGGCATTATGAGGAAACTTCTTACCAAGTACCGTCAGAATAGGGCCAATTTAAAATTTCGATCTCGATTACTGAATATGCAGACAGAAATAACCCATTTAAAGCTCAACAAACATTGAAATACGAATAAATCAATGTCGAACTATCAAAACTTATTATATGGATATAGATTTGCACACTAGCGCTTAATTGAACCGCATTTTTGATGAAAAAAATTTTTAGTCGAAATTTTTTGAAATTTTTTCATCACTAACTTGAATGATTCCATCAATTTGGCCATGAGATGTCATTGGCCGCTCCCACATAATGGTGGGCGTCTTTAAAAGTTCTGTACGGATTTGGCCCATTTCTTGGTTTTAAATAGTACACACAGTGACTATAATAAAAAGCAACAAAACCCATTGATTTTTTAGTTTTAAGAAAATTAATCAAATTTTTACAAAAGTGACCGCTCCGCACCAAGGCTTGAGCCAGGAATGAGTTCAATAGTTGTAGTTTGTAGTCAGGGTGATTCCCTATCTAACTCAAAAAAGAACGAGTCGCTATCTTCATTTTGAAGCATTTTATGATTTTTCGAACATGCCTCTCACTATTTTTTTTCGCCGAGTCACCAGGTTTGTTTGTGTTTCACGCGATTGCGAAATTTTTTATCGAAATTCTGACAACGCCATTCGATAGAGGAAGGTTTGAAATACCTGAGGCCATATTTCCAGCCAAATTAAAAATCATAAAATTTCTACGTCCCCGCTATCCCGGATATGCTCGATTTTCTCGCGATTCCTCTCTTATATTTCAATTTCATCATATATTTTGTAGTCTTTAATTTCGATTTCATTATATATTTAATAGTCTTGAAGTTGATACAATTGGATACTATGTCATAGTGTGACGATCAACGATCAACGGTGATTTGTTCGCAGTAAAACTCAGCAGCGCATCATTGTCGACTGCAATTGAAGCAAAATGCTTCGTGGAACGTCATTATTTATCGAATTGTTCGTACGTTAGCATATTGCTCTCTAATAGGTTACGTCGTACGATCTCCGTGGACTCTTAATCGACTAGAGTTCCTTCATCGTGAGACTGGGAATTTCTGAAATAATGACGAACGAAGCTTCTTCGAATATTCCAGTTAACAGAACATCACAAATAGACCAAGAAATCAAGTTCCTCACGGATAAATTTACCGTGTTTCCAGATTCCGCTAACTTTCAAGATAAGAGCTCCACTATAATTTTCCACCGCTTCTGCATACCGAGCGAGTGGCGAAACAGATTCTTGATTCCCAAAGAAGCTCTCATAATATTTCCCCCACTCCCTCACCAATAATATCGAGATACTCTCCGCTTGCGTAACATTTTACTGAGACATGTACCCACGAGGCTATCCCTACTCACGTATGTGAATTAACATAGCGTGGATCATAATGTACACCACTCCGTGCACTTTATAATGAACGCACTATCTCTCTCGTTTATCGAATAAGGACAGAGATCTTCATAACGGTTAGCTGATTTCTGTGAAAAAAATAATCGTAGCCTTTGGTCGATTCCTTTTGGAGGTGAATGCAAAAAAATGGATGTTTATCTTTACGATATTTGTTATCTCGCCTTAGAATAAATTGCACATATTTTGTGCTTTACAATTGTACAACGAGGTAGTTTTTCCCGTAACTTCAGATATCTTTTTTCTCACGTGGTGTTTTGATAATAACAATTGTGTTTCTCATTGTTTCCGTTGATATTTTAGATGGAAATGGAGACAGAACTGATCGAAGAGAAGAAGAAGCTCTTTGATTACGCCACCTTCTACTCTAACAGCACTTACCTATTTGTGGTGGGTCAAATCTACCGTATCGTCAAGCGAAAAAGTTATATCTATTTGCAGCTTCTTGTATTCCGAATCGGTACAGCGTTCATTGGACTTATCATGCTTACATTTCTGAAAAGTCATCGAAAGTGAGGTGCAGTTATATGTATGGATGAAAATGATGTTATGCAGAAAATTCATTGCTCATCCCAACTTGATGTTGCTAATGAATTGGCATTCGTTGTGAACACTACTCCTCGCCCTCTTCGTTATTATAGATCATGCAATAGCGTTGAGGGAGTACATGTACGAGTAAGCAAATGTTTTGAAGAATAAATGCGTCTACATATGACACACTTCTGTACTATCTGATTTCAAAATTTGAGTTGAAAGAAAATTATGGATACATTCCAACTGAGTAGATGGAAAATCTTCCAGATCTCAATGGTAAGTTTTCATTTATTCTCCTTGTTTTCCTATAGATCATGACGTCACATCAAACTTCGATGTAATAACTCAGGAACAGTTTCTTCTATGTTTGCAATGGCAATTGAGCGGTACTATGCGTCCAAACACTTTCGCACGTACGAAAGGAGCCACCGAAGTCTTGGGCTATCGCTAACTGCACTTCATGTAAAGTCTAATTATCATACACCGAACTTTCAAGGTGCCATGATATATCAGCATATCATGACTAATAGTTGACTGAATCACATAGTACAGAAGCATTCTTGTGAACTTTACGCACTTTTGTAAAAACAACTGATAGTTGTAACTACCAATGGGGTGAGGCTGGAAATGATCAACACGAGTGGAAAAATTAATTCAGCTGGTCATAATGTTCGTCACTACTTATATCGCCGTTATAACGTACGACAGTCCGTTCGGACTTATCGCTTACTGCGGTTACAGTACTTCACAGACGGCAGATTTCGCACTACAGTGTGTGGCGTTAAGTTGCGAATAAATCATGACAAAAATATTAAACAACACGAACCTGCAGTCGCAAGTCGGTGGCAACATTTTTAATTCGTGGCTTGAACCTATAGATTAGAATGATCAGTGAAACTATCCTCTAAAGCTCGTGAAGAACAATATCATGATCGTGTTGGTTAGTTGTTCTAGCATGGTTCCCATCTGGATAACGCCCTGTCCTGTTCACATATTTTGTGGTGTTTCATTTGGCAATAAGTATTGATAGTGTTACTTGTAGTTTTCTCTCATTGTAATGGAAGTCGCAACCATTGTTTCCTTCACAAAATTGAGAAAAATGAATAAGCGAAGAATCGCTACATCTCAGTGAGAGGTTAGCTATCCCTTCAGTCGTTTGATTTTATTAAAGACGAAAAGAACACGAAAAACTGCAATAACTTTTGTACTTTTACCGTAACACATTCTGTAAACGCTAAATCCATGATGATATACATAACTTGAATCTATAAATAATTAAGGTATCAAATAGCAGAGAATGTGCGAATGCTCCGCCTACTCTTGCCTGTTGTGTGGTTCTGCTTAAGTTCTGCTTATTTTTTTCCTACAAGAATACCGTGTTGCCTTGAACTGTTAAACACATGTATTTGCTTTGTGCAAAGAATAATTATAGTTTACCTGAATGGCAAGATATTTATGTCACATTTCTGCAGGAGTCATACAACAATCACAATATACACGTGCGCAGCATTTATTGTGTACACTTTGCTTCAGATGACGCCCCTCTACGATCCCATTTTTGAGGTATTTAGCAAAAATGTCTCGATTAATTTCTGAAAAGATTCTCTTCTTTTAGGACACTATTCAATTTGTGCATCTACAGAGCGTGTTCATGCCAATCGCCTTTTATGTGCAATATCGGTAAAAAAAAAATTATGCTCGTGTTTAAGAAAACGATTAGTAAGAGAGTTTGATCATTAATTTATTTTCTATATTTTTCGGGTAATTAAACCGTAGTAAAGAATCAAATACGATTTTTTCATGGTGTGCGATTTCAGGCGATCATTGCATCGAACTGAGGAGATCATGTCAACGAACAGAGACACCGGGAAGATTTTCATGGTTAAGTACTACGAAATAATACAAAAAGGATGGTGAAGAAAGTGAAAATTGAACAAATGTGGGAAGAGCTCTTTGCATTGTGTACATCCGCTCCTCACATCTTACAACGCATCTGTTTGTGCAATTGTGAAGTTTTGAATTTTTAATGGTTACATGCAAACACAAACCGAGATATGATTCATTTATGTTTCCATATCACACAATGACAGATATGAAACGATAACTAAACGTCGGTGGGGGACTCACTCATTGCCAGTGATGTGATTCGCTTCAAGAGCACCTGAAAAGTAAATTATCGATGTAACACCCGTACTTCTCTGACTATATGAAATATCATTCCGTACAAACAGGAAGTCCATTTTTCTCGTATGCTACACACTCGTTGCGTATAGCTATTTCTAGCGGAAAGCATAGCTTCTTCAGTTAGAAGACAGAAATCAGTTAGAAAGTAGCTAGAAAGCAGGGCTACTTCAGTTCTATAAGCTGAAGTAGCGATGCTTTCTAGCTTCCTTCTAGCTGAGTTCTGTCTTCTATCTGAAGTAGCTAAACCCCACGAGCACTGAGCAGCAGTTAATCGTTTTTTGCTGGAGACACTCCAGAACCTGCATTCCTAGTAGGGATGCAGGTTCGTGTTTTGTTGGTAGATAATAAAAGAAATTACGTTTTTCTTCGCATTTATCGATAAACCAAAATTCAAAAGCAGAATTCAAAATCAGAAGAGATCAGAATGCCCTTTGGCCCTACCTCAAAGCATGAGACTGATAAAGATTGATTGATTGATTGATTGATTGAATAAAATAAATTCTGACCCTTCCGTATCGATGGTTGCTAAGGAAAATGAGTGCCGACGCTGTTGACTGAAGTGCAAATGACAACTGGAAAAAATAATATAATAATTAACAATAAGCACTTATTCACTAATAAACATTCAATACGCCGTAACTTGCTGGTACATCACTCACTACGAATAACACCCGTGACACAGTAAAGACCATGTCCGGTAGAAAACGCGGCGGTTGTAAGTGGAAGATAGTGAAGATGACCGACGGGAGTATGTAGAAGAGCCCTCCGACGAGTAACTGAAACACACTAATAATATTCTATAACCCGGATTTATCTATTGTCGACGGTAATGTAGAAACATTGAACAGGGCTCTCCCTTTCTAATGTATCTTTCCTGGGCATTTTAAACCTAGTGAACACTTTTATTGGTCACTAACATTCTCATAGAAACGGATTCGTTTTCCTGTTAGAAATACCAGCTAGAATCATGTTGGAAAAGTAAAATATTTGTGTTTTGGAAAGAACAAACAGCAAAATAACAAAAAAAATTAACTCAGATTCTCAAATCTATGCTGATGTATTATATATTTTACCTCCGCCAGCAGAGCTCGAGTAGTCCGACACAGCCGTTTCTGAGCGGATTCGAAGCGCTGGAATAATTTGTCTCGGGCAGTTATTCATTACCTTTTGTAAAGATAATGAATAACTGAATAATGAACAAAACAATATCTAATATGTGCAGATTTACGACTGCACAAAAAATATGCAAAACTTGTGTGGCACATAAATTAAGCTGAATCTTGGTGAATGTGATGCCTGACAGTACTTGCACAGCATGGCAAAAAATCAGATTTTTAGCTAAATGTAGTGGCGAGTTCTGGTAGTGCAAAAATGGCAGTTCGAAATTTTTCAAAATTTCGCAATAAGCGACCGATCGAGCTCAAATTTTTCGTGTAGGTGCTCTACCATACTCTCATTGTTTCTGCAAAATTTGGGACCTCTAGCACTACTGAGACGAGAGATAAACGATTTTCCGTTTTTTTCTGAGGTGTTGGGAAACGATGCTACCAGCGTTATTCGCAAACCAAAAAACGGCACGTTTAGTGGAATATATACTACAATGGATAGTCTATCACCACCAAGTGTTTGAGCTTTTACATAAAAACTTTGTGAGAATGGATTTTTTTTGTGACAGCACCTCAGCAAACGGAATGTCGAAAATGACAAGTTAAAGAAGGATAAACAATCATTATTGCGAAATAATTTTGTAATCATTTGCTATCTAACGCTCCCAACCGCAGGTCTCTATCTCAATTTTAAAAGAAGTTATGACGATTTCAAATTTGTTGCAATACTTTTGGCGGGTACTGTAATATTCTATAACCCGGATTTATCTATTGTCGACGGTAATGTAGAAACATTGAACAGGGCTCTCCCTTTCTAATGTATCTTTCCTGGGCATTTTAAACCTAATGAACACTTTTATTGGTCACTAACATTCTCATAGAAACGGATTCGTTTTCCTGTTAGAAATACCAGCTCGAATCATGTTGGAAACGTAAAATATTTGTGTTTTTGGAAAGAACAAACAGCAAAATAACAAAAAAAGATTAACTCAGATTCTCAAATCTATGCTGATGTGTTGTATTTTTACCTCCGCCAGCAGAGCTCGAGTAGTCCGACAAAGTAGTTTCTGAGCGGATTCGAAGCGCTGGAATAATTTGTCTCGGGCAGTTATTCATTACCTTTTGTAAAGATAATGAATAACTGAAAAAATGAGCAAAACAATATTGTCTAATATGTGCAGATTTACGACTGCACAAAAAATATGCCAAACTTGTGTGGCACATAAATTAAGCTGACCGCGTGTAATTTCAGCTCTCTGAGAATGAGAAAGATGAGTAGCGCCATGATCGAATACACGATAATATCATGCACGGCCATCATTTTGATCGCTGGAATTGGAGAATCTCTCATTTCATGCGGTTGTTTTCTTGCTCTTACCAGATTCAGCCTCTCCACAATCACCAGCCTCTGCCGAACACTGAAACCGATCTTGAGTATTGTGCGACCCAGGAAATGTTGTTCTGAGACATTAATATTACGGATGGATGCGTGAGGTTATTTATTAGTTTTGACGTATTACTATCGCGTAATGAATTGCCGCTTCGAAGATGAACTAGTGGTTAAGACATCTGCCCGGAAAGCGGAAGGCCCGTGGTTCGAATCCCGGTGTGTGTGCTGATCTTTTCTGTCTTGCAATGATCAATGAGTCCTCCAAGATGTTTCGTCTTCCCGGACAATCATTTATTGGTAAAAGCAACGTTGACCTTGTAAAAGGATTTCCTTTTAAATGGCGTAGCTATGGAAGGAGCTTCTCTCTCCACTAACGTTTCAGCTTCTCTTTGTCATACATACGCTCCTTCCTTATTGCTGATGGAATCTGCAACATTTATTTCTATTCTTCTTTTTGTCACTCACCAGGTACGAGCTCCTGTAAATGCGGAGGGGGGGGCCTAACTCTCGCGCTTTCATAACTTTCTGAGATCAAGATTTACAACCTGCTTCATTAATTCAGTGGTTACGTAGTATACGTAGTTTATCTATAAGCCCATTGAACCTTTATGACAATGAGCTTGAGCACGGCCCAGTATAGCGAAACATAATATTAACAAACCGTCCACAACGGAGTGAGTCGATTCTTATCCAGATGCAGGGTGCAAGGGGGCTGCTCACCTGTTTCGTCCCCGTGACGAGTACTCAACTGCGAAAGATGCTCAAGTTCGAGAGCGTCGAGAACCGTCAGCAATGCGAATTCGAATGCCTCAACACAGCATTGGTATCCAAACATATACACAAGAATTTTATTGTCCTATGGCTCCTAGGAAAGATCTGCCGAGCGTTCTTAGTAACTCAGGAAACAAATGAATGGGAAGAACAGGAACCTTAGGAGGGAAAACAGGAAAAATAGAAAAAGTTATACAGTAGCTACCAAAAGATAAAATTCACGTTCTCACTTGAGCCAACTCCTGACGAAGAAAGTGATCGATTATCATAAGCACTTTTTTTCTTATCCACAAGAGTTACAATTTTTCCTAGTCGTGCTCCCGAAGTAGGGTGTTGTTTTCACATTCTAACCTCCAGTGCGTCACCTACTCATTTGGCCAAGCGTGTACACTGCTCGGGGACGAGTATCCAACTATCAGTTGCGAGCTACCATCTGAGATCTACCTCAAGCATACGGGCAACAACTGTCCTCGTAAGTAATTTCCTTTTGTATTGATGGGGTGAACAGCCTTGAGTTGATAGACAAGATAAAACAAATAGCTATCGAAAAGATAAATGCCAACTCCTGACGAGGAAAGTGAAAGATATATTGGAATGGAGATTTTTCAGCCCGTAGCAGCATCGAGGCCGACTTCGCATCTGACCAGTGCGTGGATCGCGAGGTTCCAGGCGTCCTCAGCCTAGGATCCAATCCTCTTTGTCCTCGCCTTAATGGCGCCGGTCAGCCCACGAACTATATCGTAAGGTGAGTAGGTTGGTATATTCAGAACGAGCAATTAATTAATTACTAATTGTAAGGCAAGAACGTGTTCTCGCCGAACACCTCTCCCACACTCTCACTTCTCGGCCCGGAAGCGCAACAGGTAAAAAAGGCCTTCATTCTGTGCCCGTGACGGGAGGTCGACAGTCTCCCCGCTCCTCTCCCACCTCAGTTTGGAGAATCCTTGCCAGTCAGCTTGGGCAACCCGGCAAGTATATCTGGTACCACTTACAACAGAGGACCCGGATCGACTACATCTAACTCAAGTCGCCAACTATCAAGAAAAGCCTCAGTAGACAAGACTACGACGTGAGTTTTCGCTTCTGTTGATACACGCTAGTCAGGACGTCACTGGTTGCTGAAAGATCTACTTCTACGCTCAATGTCTATCGTCCAAGATCTACGCTACAATTGACCAAGGAAGCCAAGCACGATTCATTCCCTTGACCCAGTTGCCTCGAGTTCGAAGATCCTGACCACCTCTGTTCCAGAATGATACCTCCTGCAGGCCTTTGCCTTGATGTCAGGATAAATAATGTCTAACTCTAATGTAAGGCAAATAGCGTGTACTAAGATAGATGGAGAAAATTTCTAGTCTAGTCTAGTGATAAAAGGCAAGTTTGAATTACGATGTCACATAGTCTGACAAAGAGTATAAGTTGGGAGAAACTGAGGAAAGAAAAACCGAGTTACTGACTCCATAATACGAGAACCTCAGAGGCATCCGACCGGACGGGACGCGCGTCACCATCGACAACGACGCGTTCAATGATATCACATTCGACTACTGGAAGAACCTCTACCACTACACATTCCGTGCGACAGTGTATGAGGAGTGGCTGGTGGCAGCAATGTGTGTCGAGGCTGGTCAGTTGATCAGTCAAAGGGAAGAAACGTAATCGATTCGTGGCCGAGTTGGAGGAAATAAATATTCAGATAGATATCGGGATATAAGCGGGCAGAATCTCTTCATTTTATCATTTTTCTACTTATGTTTGTAACCTCAATTCCTTTGAACATATTTATGGGGAGGAAACAAAATCTAAGTTTGCATGTTGAGGGCATAAGTGCCCGTGTCCTCCACTGACTCTCATGCCTTCTGCAATCCCTGGCGGAGTGCTCGCCCTCACGGAAGTCAAGGGCGCCTGTGCCGATCCCTCTCACAAGCTTACGTGAGCTTTCTTCTGTCGACCACTTTACAAAACCGCGTCATAGCGTTCAAAAGAACGAATCCAATGAATATAATCAGAAGATCGCAAAGATCCGATCTACTTCTTGGTCCTCATGCTCTGTAATACGCCGAAACACTGTGTAGCTTGAGCACGAGCAGGCTCAAAGGCTTCAAGAACATGTTCTCGCCGAACACCTCTCCCACACTCTCAGTTCTCGGCCCGGAAGCGCAACAGGTAAGGAAAGGCACAACGCTCTGAAACATATGAAGAATATTGGAGTAGATGAATGCGGCTGTATTGTATGCGTGCTACAAGCGGTACAAGCACTCGTGCTCGCTTATTTTACTGACAAAACTAATGCGATTCACGTCTCAATTGCGAAAAAAAACATGAGTTAATTTTTCTTGAAGACATGATGGCATCACAATTTTTTTGTCCCTGAGTGGGTATTCTTTGCCAAATTATGGGAATTCTCAGGCGACAATCATGTGTCGGGCTGGTCTTTGGATTGTTCGTTTCGATTACAATGTCTTCCAATGGATTGTGAGCTATGCAACATGCGCGCCACCTTGATGCAGCCAGCATCCAGTTTCCATTTTCCACTCTTTCCTCATTTTTGATAGGCGTCGTGATGTATTATATTCATACAGAGATCGCATGACTATTTTCCTTTAAACCTGAGATAAAGAAAGTTCACAAACACCAACCATTGAATTGAGTCATTGGTCTTGTGAACAGTGCATCCTCATCGGCTGATAAATAAAAAAATTTCACCCATGAAATTTGCGCAGCATTATCTGAAGTAACAATATGGACAAAATTAATTAAATTATGTAAACATAATTCTTATTACTCATACAATGCGAGTGCGAGCGAATGCGTCACTAGTAGGGATGCCAAATGAAGAGTAATTTTGCAAATTTTATCTCGCGTAAAATCGCTGTAGTATGCAAATGAGGTATGAAAATATGTATTGGTCACGCAAGTCATGTAGTCGTTGAGCGGTCTGCAAATTCGTCATATTTATACGCCAAAATAAAGTTTGGATAAGTATAATTGCATTCTGCTCTATTTCGTTTAGGTGTTGAATGCATCAACTATCCACTCTATTCAACATCTCACGGACAAGTCGGATGCGCAGTCTTAAATCTTTCTTGAGCTGCTCGTACCATACAAATAGATAAAACTATCGAGCCCATCACAGTACCAAGCAGGCTTCCGCGCTTCATCATGAAGTAGCTAATGAAGAATATCGAAAGTAATAGGTCGTCTCCCGTCCACGCTGTTTGAAAGGTCTTACTACAGTCAATGAAATCATGAAATAGAGATTATAAATTCAACTCCGAGGCAAGACGAAATGCATTTACAAAAGAGTGTTTGTTCAGAATGATTGAGCAATTTTTTTTTTAATTTTCAATCGAAAACAACCTGAATATGGTTCGTATCGACGTCGATTATACAATCATGGTACTTCTTGACTACTGTATCGGAATATTTATCGATTACTTTTGCCAAATTGCAACATACTGTCCTTATTCTGGCACGTGTACGAGTCCATAGGGAAGCTGCCGTGATACTAAAATGAGCTCATTCGATATGTAAATGCGTTGAAACTCTCTCGCCTTCTTTTGTTCTCTCGTTGGCAAATGAACTCAGTTTAGTACCACGGCTGGTTGCATAGTTTATAGCATCCATCTGCAGTATCAAAATTGCACGACCATTTTGAAAACATACCATGATCGCTTTCATCACGAAAATTTCGTTAGAACTGCAAATTTGCGATGTGATCATAGTTATTTTATAATCGCGTGTACGTACCGTGTCCAGTTCCTGGTAGCGCATTCCAAACGACTCGGGATCCATACATGGCGAGTTCAGAAGTGGTCCGAGACAAGTCTCGAGGGTCGCCTCGTAGCTGAACAACTTTGGTATTTACAATATGGTTGATTCCCAGAAAGTATGTATTTATTTACAACCGGTTCCAGACGATTGTGAATGAGCGATCAGTTAACGATATAGTCATGTCCGCGTTTTACTCGGAACATCTTGTGCAATGGTCGCTTACTCGCAGAAGATGTCGTATCCCTCAGGTCCGTACTGCTTGATCAACAAGTTGACCGTGTTCACATACTGGCTGAAGGTGGGCATTCCCTTTGAAGGGTCGATGCCCAATCCGAGGAAGTAGCTGTTCAGGCAGTGCTCCGTCTTCTGCAATTGCATGCGCGATATCGAACTGAAGATGGAATTTCGAGCATTTGCACAATTTGGAATGAAGTGCACTCACAAAGGGATGCTGAATGCTTGAAGTTAATTGATCACAAATCAAAATGTTGAGTACTCATAAAGATACTTTATTCGTACGAGGAGGTCTTTATTGTCTTAGCTGACGAGGAGTTGTGATTGAATCGAGGTAGGGAGAGGAGGTGCGCTGAATCAGACATGTTTGAGGAAATCGACAAATTTCATAATTCTGGAATTGTATACGTGAAGAAGCATACCGGACGTTGTCGCAAGTAGCAGAGGCGCAATGAATAAGGTCAATATCATAATTGCCGATTCTGATCTGATAAAATTACATCAAGACTGGCCACCAATTTAGCAGGAAAAATGAAAACCATGAGGCGAAACTGTGTAAACAGGCATTGTGAGCGCGGAAAATAGCGATGAAACTACGCGCGTATTCCGCTTATCACTTGCTGACAAGCTCACCCATCAATGTCAGCATGCGAAGCCGAACCGCATTTCTCAACAACCAGAAGGTGAGATGGCTACAATGTGATGGTGAACCCTATGGCCAACAAACGGCTTTTGGCCTTTAACAGGTACATAATCGTCTTGCTTTGATCAAGAGAAATGTCCTTCCATTTGAAAAAAAACCGGATGTGTTCGAAACGAATCAGAAATGGGGAATTTAATGAACGAGTCAGAATAAAGCAGCACAATAACTCCCTATAATGTCAGTCTGCCTGTTGTTCGCCGATGGCAAACAAAAAAAACAATTTCATTTAGATTTCAATTTCATCACATATTTTGTAGTCTTTAATTTCGAATTCATCATATATTTGATAGTCTTGAAGTTGATACAATTGGATACTATGTCATAGTGTGACGATCAACGATCAACGGTGATTTGTTCGCAGTAAAACTCAGCAGCGCATCATTGTCGACTGCAATTGAAGCAAAATGCTTCGTGGAACGTCATTATTTATCGAATTGTTCGTACGTTAGCATATTGCTCTCTAATAGGTTACGTCGTACGATCTCCGTGGACTCTTAATCGAGTAGAGCTCCTTCATCGTGAGACTGGGAATTTCTGAAATAATGACGAACAACAGAACATCACAAATAGACCAAGAAATCAAGTTCCTCACGGACAAATTTACCGTGTCTCCAGATTCCGCTAACTTGCAAGATAAGAGCTCCACTATAATTTTCTACCGCTTCTGCATACCGAGCGAGTGGCGAAACAGATTCTTGATTCCCAAAGAAGCTCCCATAATGTTTCCCCCACTCACTCACCAATAATATTGAGATACTCTCCGCTTGCGTAACATTTTACTGAGACATGTACCCACGAGGCTATCCCTACTCACGTATGCGAATTAACTTAGCGTGGATCATAATGTGCACCACTCCGTGCACTTTATAATGAACGCACTATCTCTCTCGCTTATCGAATAAGGACAGAGATCTTCATATCGGTTAGCTGATTTCTGTGAAAAAATAATCGTAGCCTCTCGTTGTTTCCTTTTGGAGGTGAATGCAAAAAATGGATGTTTATCTTTACGATATTTGTTATCTCGCCTTAGAATAAATTGCACATATTTTGTGCTTTAGAATTGTACAACGAGGTAGTTTTTCCCGTAACTTCAGATATCTTTTTTCTCACGTGGTGTTTTAATAATAACAATTGTGTTTCTCACTGTTTCCGTTGATATTTTAGATGGAAATGGAGACAGAACTGATCGAAGAGAAGAAGAAGCTCTTTGAGTACGCCACCTTCTACTCTAACAGCACTTACATATTCCTGGTAGGTCAAATCTAACCTATCGTCAAGCGAAAAAGTTATATCTATTTCTAGCTTCTTATATTCCGAATCGGTACAGCTTTCATTGGGCTTATAATGCTTACATTTCTGAAAATTCATCGAAAGTAAGTTTCTGTTGTATTTTTGGATGAGAATGGTGTAATACAGAAAATTCTTCGCTCATCCCAACTTGATGTTGCTAATGAATTGGCATTCGTTGTGGACACTACTCCTCGCCCTCTTCGTTATTATAGATCATGCAATAGCGTTGAGGGAGTACATGTACGAGTAAGTCGTTTAGCAAATGTTTTGAAGAATACGAAGAAAAAAAATGCGTCTACATATGGCATACTTCTGTACTATCTGATTTCAAAATTTGGGTTGAAAGAAAATTATGGATACATTCCAACTGACTAGATGGAAAATCTTCTAGATCGCCATATTATCTCATTCACAGTGATTACAATTGTTTTATTCGTCGCATACCAATAATGAGTACGCTTAATGGTAAGTTTTCATTTATTCTCCTTGTTTTCCTATAGATCATGACGTCACATCAAACTTCGATGTAATAACTCAGGAACAGTTTCTTCTATGTTTGCAATGGCAATTGAGCGGTACTATGCGTCCAAACACTTTCGCACGTACGAAAGGAGCCACCGCAGTCTTGGGCTATCGCTAACTGCACTTCATGTAAAGTCTAATTATCATACACCGAACTTTCAAGGTGCCATGATATATCAGCATATCATGACTAATAGTTGACTGAATCACATAGTACAGAAGCATTCTTGTGAACTTTACGCACTTTTGTAAAAACAACTGATAGTTGTAACTACCAATGGGGTGAGGCTGGAAATGATCGACACGAATGGAACAATTAATTCAGCTGGTCATAATGTTCGTCACTACTTATATCGCCGTTATAACGTACGACAGCCCGTTCGGACTTATCGCTTACTGCGGTTACAGTACTTCACAGACGGCAGATTTCGCACTACAGTGTGTGGCGGTAAGTTGCGAATAAATCATGACAAAAATATATTTAAAGATTAATGACTGGCCCTAACAGTCGCAAGACGGTGACAATATTTTTAATTCGTGGCTTGAACCTATAGATTGGAATGATTAGTGAAGCTACCCTCTAAAGCTAGTGGAGAACAATAGCATGATCGTGTTGGGAAGTTGTTCTAGCATGGTTCCCATCTGGATAACGCCCTGTCCTGTTCACATATTTTGTGGTGTTTCATTTGGCAATCAGTATTGCCGGGATATTAATTCTCCCACCCTTTATTCACTGAAATATTAATAGTTCTACTTGTAGTTTTCTCTCATTGTAATGGAAGTCGCAACCATCGTTTCCTTCACAAAATTGAGAAAAATGAATGAGCGAAGATTGAATGAGGAAGAATCGCTACATCTCAGTGAGAGGTTAGCTATCCCTTCAATCGTTTAATTTTATCAAAGACGAAAAGATTACGAAAAACTGCAATAACTTTTGTACTTTTACCGTCACACATCCTGTAAACGATAAATCCATGATGATGTATATGAAGCCGTTCGTGTAAGAATCAAGCAAGGCTTAGTACAGTCAAAAAAGGTCCATTCTTTGAAACTTCGTGATTTGGGGTTATTGAGGGTGCTGATTACGGTGACCATATTCATTTTGCACGATAAGCCTCCGTTGGCTCCAGACGACGTTGCGTCGAAATCAGATTTTCTCTATTTATTCAGCCTCAGATAAAGCTAATGTTTGCCCTTGTTGTTTCTGGGGCACAATTTGATGACGATCACGCCTGTCTGGTTTATTTCTCATAATTACTAATGATAATTTTTAAAAATTCAACTTTCTTCAGAGTAATTTCTGACCTTGTTCTTGCACACAGATCGGACCGGCGTGACGAGAGGAATCCAAATATATAATTTGAGCGAAATCTGTCACGGGATCTCCAAATGAGCAGCAATACAATGTAAAGAAAATAAGGAATTTCTCTTTCCTTTTCCACCCGGCATCTCTGCACTCTCTCATTTCCCCATGCTCCCTCGCTTCCCCGCTAGAGAGGAGAGCAAAACAGCCACGGGGAAGATGGGATTGCTGATGAGAGAGTGTGGGGAAATGAGAGAGTGCAGAGTGCCGGGTGGAAAAGAGAGGAGAAATTCCTCATATTTATTGCACTTTATTGCTGCTCATTTGGAGATCCCATGACAGATTTCGCTCAAATTATATATTTGGATTCCTCTCGTCACGCCGGTCCGATCTGTGTTCAAGAACAAGGTCAGAAATAACTAGAAAGTTGCATTTTTAAAAATTATAATTAATAATTATGAGAAATAAACCAGACAGGCGTGATCGCCATCAAATTCAGCCCCATAAACAACAAGGACAAAAAAATAGCTTTATCTGAGGCCGAATAAATAGAGAAAATTTGATTTCGACACAACGTCATCTGGAGCCAACGGAGGCATATCGTGCAAAATGAATATGGCCACCGTAATCAGCACCCTCGATAACCCCAAATCACGAAGTTTCAAAGAATTGACCTTTTTTGACTGTACCAAAACCTGTCGCATCTGCCCGACTCTTACATAAACGGCTTCATATACATAACTTGAATCAATAAATAATTAAGGTATCAAATAGCAGAGAATGTACGAATGCTCCGCCTACTCTTGCCTGTTGTGTGGTAAGTTCTGTTTATTTTTTTTCCTACAAGAATACCGCGTTACCTTGAACTGTTAAATACATTTATTTGCTCTGTGCAAAGAATAATCATAGTTTAACTGAATGGCAAGATATTTATGTCACATTTCTGCAGGAGTCATACAACAATCACAATATACACGTGCGCTGCATTTATTGTGTACACTTTGCTTCAGATGACGCCCCTCTACGATCCCATTTTTGAGGTATTTAGCAAAAATGTCTCGATTAATTTCTGAAAAGATTCTCTTCTTTTAGGACACTATTCAATTTGTGCATCTACAGAGCGTGCTCATGCCGATCGCCTTTTATGTGCAGTAAGAAGAAGGAAACTTGGTTATGCTCGTGTTTAAGAAAACGATTAGTAAGAGAGTTTGATCATTAATTTATATCTATATTGTTAGGGTAATTAAACCGTAAAAAGGAGTCAAATACGATTTTTCATGGTGTGCGATTTCAGGCGAGCATTGCATCGAACTGAGGAGATCATGTCAACCAACAGAGACACCGGGAAGATTTTCAAGATTAAGTACTACGAAATAATACAAAAAGGATGATGAAGAAAGTGAAAATTGAACAAATGCGTGAAGAGCTCTTTGCATTGTATGTACATCCGCTCCTCACATCTTACAACGCATCTGTTTGTGCAATTGTGAAGTTTTGAATTTTTAATGGTTACATGCAAACACAAACCGAGATATGATTCATTTATGTTTCCATATCACACAATGACAGATATGAAACGATAACTAAACGTCGGTGGGGGACTCACTCATTGCCAGTTATGTGATTCGCTTCAAGAGCACCTGAAAAGTAAATTATCGATGTTACCCCTCGTACTTCTCTGACTATATGAAATACCAATCCGTACATACAGGAACTATATCTTTCTCGTATGCCACGTAATATAGCATTCAGTGCTCGTGGGGTATAGCTACTTCTTGAACCATAGCTACTTCAGTTAGAAGACAGAAATCAGCTAGAAAGTAGCTAGAAAGCAGGGCTACTTCAGTTCTATAAGCTGAAGTAGCGATGCTTTCTAGCTTCCTTCTAGCTGAGTTTTGTCTTCTATCTGAAGTAGCTATACCCCACAAGCACTGACGAGCAGTTAATCGTTTTTGCTGGAGATACTCCAGAACCTGCATCCCTAGTAGGGATGCAGGTTCGTCTTTTGTTGGTAGATAATAAAAGAAATTACGGTTTTCTTCGCATTGATCGATAAACCAAAATTCAAAAGCTTCAAAAGAATTCAAAATCAGAAGAGATCAGAATGCCCTTGACCCTACCTCAAAGCATGAGACTGATAAAGATTGATTGATTGATTGAATAAAATAAATTCTGACCCTTCCGTATCGATGGTTGCTAAGGAAAATGAGTGCCGACGCTGTTGACTGAAGTGCAAATGACAACTGGAAAAAAAATAATATAAGACATGAATCGCGAGAGACTCGAGGAATTCGAGGATGGCCGGGACCTAGAAAATTTTATTTTTTAATTTGCCAGAAAAGTTAATACAAGGTACAGCAAACATTCGTCTATCGAACTGCGTCGTCAGAATTTTGATTTAAATTTTAGCCGCCGCGTGAAACACAAACAAACCGAGTGAGTTCGGATAATTTTTACAAAACTCCCAAGTTTGAAAAATCATAACTGGCTTTAAAATGGAGATAGAAAATCACTGTTTCGTTCATTAAATAGTGGGAAGTCTCAGCTATAAAACACAAATAACTTAATCATTCCTGGCTCATGCTTCGGAGCTGGGCGGTCGGTTTTGTGAAATATGTCGAAATTTCCGTAAAAGTCAAAACTAAGAGCCGCCTCTATGCGCGTTCTAATGGGGCAACTCGCGCCTATTAATGAACGGTTAAATGAGCAGAATCGGCCCATGCGTTCTAAAGGTGCCGCTGAAAATGTGTTTTCGGATGAATACGACTTATCGAAAAGACGTACTTTTTGTGTGTTTTCCGGTGGAAATGTAAGAAGGCTATTCAAAAACAATATTTAACTTGTTTTCAGCAAATTGTATTGAAGAATTTTTGAAGAAAAAAAATTAAAAATTTTCAGACATGATTTTCGATTTCGCGGAAAAGTTATTTTTTTGCTATCCAATCGTGCACTTTTCAACTTCAAATAACCATATGCGATGTTTTTACAACAAATCGTTGGTGAGGCATGTCCTATTCCACTATTTTCGAGTGTAATTGGCATCATTTTTGCATTATTTATTTCATTTATTTCGCCCGTTACTCTATACCTTGTTATGGTCATACACCTTGAGCGGCTTCCTCATCATGTGTGGAACATATTTCTTTCTGAAAGTAAGATGCTATCTTTTCGTAGAAAAAAGTTACACCCTCAAGAAAATCACATATCTGCACGAGAGCGCATGCTCTGCCTTCTCTGGCACTCTCTCACGTCAACACCGTCTCACGCCTGGTTCAGATCCCGCGCCGGGCCCGAATCTTTTGCCATTCTTACTACTACTCTATATCAACTGTCTGTACCTGAGTTAGCTTAATTCCGATAAAATATTGTTTTATTTGTACTTTATTCATGGCTAAGTGGTTAAAGGGCGCGAGATTCAAAACTGCTCGACGCAGGTTCGATCCCAGCTGCTTGCTATCCTTTTGCCGCATTTTTCGCAGCATCGCAAAGATCACTTAACATGTTTTCAAGTTCATCTAGATAAGTGCGAGCACGTTTAGACGTGCTTCAAGTTCATCTAGATAAGTTCGAGCACGTTTAGACGTGCTATAACATGATTTTATGAAATTTTCGAAATTCCACAAAAAGAATCGGGGAGTGTGGATGATCACGGGAACAGTGTTTTGCGATGTCGCAAATGTGTCAATATGATCATTGAGATTATGGAGCGATTCCCCTGTCAATGCATTCGATAATCTTCATAATCTTGTTGTGTCTGCCTCTCGGAGAGCACCTCTTTCCGATAACTCGCCCTATCAAATAATCGCTACTTCGCCTCTTTTTCATCCTTTGCTCGAATCGATCCACGCTCAATTTCAGCAAAAAAAATATGACAGTGAGCTACACAAACGAGGTTTCCACGGCGTCGCATCAATTCACGTTCATGAAATGTCTTTTCCGGTAAGCAATTTTCTTTAGCGTAAAAACATGTAAATCTCTACGCATTTTTATTTCAGAGGATATAAACTTGCGCAAATACTTCCTCGTACATTTATAGTTGTAAAGAGAAAATATATTAAGATGGCGCGGATCGCTGTGGAAAGCGGTGTGGTTCGAGTTGCTCATATGGTGCTCCGCATTCGCTATTATCTCACTCGCATACCGACTTGCAATGACCGACGCGCAGCGAATGTGAGACGATTCGTATGATGCTGCATGCATTGTCGATGCCATATCATTCTTTTTGAGGGGTCAAAACTCTCCTCACTTTGCACTCTCCACCGGTCGATTCGAAACAGAGTGTTAAGTGAGGAGAGTTTTGTCCCCTCAAAATTACATGGCATCGGCAATGAATTCTGCAAAAATAATCATATTCAGAAACTCTGATACGCAATCGCGAACAAATACCGCTGTGTGTGTGAATTACCATTCGACCCTAACTCGGAGAGTGGTGGTCCGTCGAACCAAATGAATTCGTCATACGAAGAGATCAGCATGTCCCTTGATCAAAACCGCACGAGGTTGATCAAGGTCAAATTGAATTGCATATGCTCAGAAATTCCGTTCTCATGCGTTCAGTTGAATACTGCTCACGATATTGTTGACAATAAAAGCTAGGAATGGCTTTGCAGGGATAATTACCGATTCATGTCCTGCGAATGTGAAGAATGAGAGGGAATTGAATGTGGGTGAACTGATAGGAAGGAAGAATCTTTAACCGGGCAGGATTCTTTCCTTTCTTTCTTTCTTTCTTTCTTTCTTTCTTTCTTTATTCCGTCGGGGAGGATTGGGTGGCATGATTTGGGTTGTTGCGGGGCAAGAGACGGATGTCCGTCGACATGGTCGAATCGGTTTTTGCATGGCAGCAAGGGTATTGTGTGTGTGTGGGGGGGGGGGTGGGAGAAGGAGTGTGGGGGTGAAAATGGTACAGATAAAACACAAAACACGCAAAAACTGTGAAAATAACAGGAAAGCGAGAATCTTGAAATTTTTTCCCATTCATTTCCCAATACGATCTTGACAAGCCATCCCTAATGAAAGCTTCCAGCAGTAAAGTAGTGTGTTTAGTGTTGAAAGTGTGTGAAAGGGTTTCTGTTGAGTCAGTTCGAGTGGATCTGCCCGCACGCCGGTCGCTACGCGGAGATTCTTCCTCTGTCGTTCCTGCTCGGCTCGTACGTCACCTTCGTCGTCTCCCGCTGGCACAAGCAGTTCAACTCGATCGGATGGGTCGATCGGTACGAACATAACAAAAGCATAACTAGCCGGGATGTGTTGAGGTTAAATACACTACGCTCTATGCGTACACTACGCTCTATGCGTACACTACGCTCTATGCATAGTTCTGGGTGCAGGTTTGGTCCAGGGGAATTTCGCAAGCTTACTCCAGGTTCGGTCCAGGGAGAGTTCAGTAGCCTACTTCAGGTTCGGTCCAAGGGCAGCTCAGTAGCCTGCTCCAGGTTCGGTCCAGGGGGAGCTCGGTAGTCTCCTTCAGGTTCGGTCCAGGGGGAGTTCGGTAACTTGATGAGGGTCGGTCCAGGGAGGAGAACTCAGTAGCCGGCTCCGAGTTCAGTCCAGGGGGAGCTTAGTATGTTGGGAGAATGTTCATCTCTAGAAAGAGTACTGGCTTATTCCGTTGCAAAAGGCTCGTGAGACTGAGTGCGATCGAAAAAAGTTGCCACTACGCCACTTCGTGGCTCCGTGGCAACTTTTTTCGATCGCTCTCAGCCTCACGAGCCTTTCGAAACGGAAACGCAGGATATCGTGTGTTGATTTCCCTGGCGTGTTCGAACACGTTTGTGACATCGCAAAACTCTTTTCCTCTGATCACCTACGCTCTACGAATCATTTGAAAAGTTTTCGAAATTTTCGATTTTTCACGTTAAAACGTGTTACAACACGTTCAGACACGTTTCCGATATCGCAAAACACTTTTCCTGTGATCCCCACGCTCTGCGAACCAATTGGTAACTTTTCGAAATTTTCGATTTTCACGTTAAAACTCGGCAAAACAGGTGAAAACGTGTTTCAAAAACGTGCTAAAAGGGCTTCTGGCACTTGCGAAAAATGCGGCAAACGTTTTGCCCGCGGCGGGGTTCGAACCTGGGGGTCTCGGATTATATGTCAAGCGCGTAACCCACTTGGCTATGGATTTGGTCAATTAAATATTGCAAAACTTTAAAGGGATTTTGGTATGTTGTCGTATGCAAAAGGATCCGAGAAGATAGAGCGATTTTGCAGCGATTTATAAGGAAGCTTCCGGATGCATGATTCCGGCCTCCAGAAAGGGGTCAGGGGCGAGAGAGTGTGCCAAAGTGAGAGAGTCACTCTCAATTTCCCTTGCACTGTCCTGTTAACTCCATTCCTGCGAGATTGCCGGCATGAGGAATGATTTGGAACGAAATGTGCGAAAAATTCATGAAATCGCGTGAAATCAAGTGAAATCAATCGATATTTCATTTCAAAAATCGGCAAAAGATGCTCAAATGTGAATCTCGTTACTCAAAAATGGGTTTGGGCCACATTAGACACTTGCAAAAAATGCGGCAAAAGACTATGCACCGGCGGGGATCGAACCTGCGACCCTCGGATTTGAATTCGAGCTCGCTACCGACTTGGCCATGAAATTATCGATTTTTAAAATATTAATTTCGATATTTTTCGTGATGGGCTATCATATGCAAAAGGATCTGAGCAGATTGTGTAAGTTTGAAGCGATTTACAACGGAAACATGTCCGTCACGCGGAAGGACAAAAAAACAAACGCACGCACGCACGCACGCACGCACAAACCGACAGACATTTCAATTCCCTAGTAGTGGAGGAATGGGTGGAAGTGTTGTTTTAGCACATCTTATCATTAGCAAGCGCAATATGTAGGCAATTGTTAAATGGTCCTGAAGTTTTCGAACTAAAATGAATAATATTACATAGAGATTTCGCAATTAGTAGATGAATATGAAGTCAACATCAATAGCATTGAGTAACTCGTGTTCCTATTTTTGAATTGAGAATACTATAGAGACGCGTCAATACAAAATTGGATGTCATTAGTGTCTGTGTTGTATTGTGAAATGTACTGTTGAGGAGCATTATGCTCACATCGTCGTACATCGGTGGCGCATCGGAGCGGTCGAAAGTGCTGCGAAGAGGCGTCGCACGACAGATGTGCCTGCTACAAGTGAGATTGCGACTAACGGGTTATACTATCACCGCCGTTATCTTTGCCATGTTCCGTTTTTCGATACATGGTACAGGTGCTCATTCTGCGTCTCATTTGCGTGCCCGTGCGCAAGCGCTTTCCTACCATTGAATCGCTGCGGGATGCAGGTCGGTATATTATTCTATTAAACTTAACTTAGAGTGTAAGTTCAAATAACCTAATGAATCACAAAGTGGAGAAAAGCTTAGCCAAACTCAATACAGCTCAACTGTGCTACAAGGAAAGATATTTACATGCGTAGCACGCGGTCAATGGGTAAGGTAGAATCGTGGTAAGGGGTTCAGAGGGGTCAAGGACTAAAGTGTGCCACATCAATAATAAGGTCACCTGGATAGGTTACCTGCTGCCCGACGAGGTGCCGGACCTCGCCGAGACCAAGTTTTGGCTGCCCGTCCAATGGGCGATGCAGTACGTGAAGACGGCGCGAGAAGAAGGCCTCATCGTTTCCGACAATGCCGTTCAGGACATTTACCAGGTCTACTAACCATTACTAAAACGCCCGACATTATATTGGTAAACTGTAGCACTTATGAAGAGCGAGAATGAATGTTGTCCCCTCCCGTTTCAACTGACCCGATTCCATCGACGTAGCTGTTCCTCAGGCGCTACAAGCGCTCCGTAGCCAGCTCATCTCGCTGTTCCTCTACGACTGGTCGCCCGTGCCGCTCAATTACACACAGGTTTAAACACAGACAGTTCATACATCTATAACTCTAAACATCGTCTGTCACGATAAGTACACTATGATACCTTTATTGTGTTCACCGCATGCACTTGAGCTGGTCAATGAGATCAATGTCTTTGAGATCGTCTTCATCGCAGTCCGTCTCTACTTTGTCGTCGAGCTACTGGGCAGGCAGTTTCTCGACCCGAAGCACGTCGGCAACCGGCATACGGTATGTAATTGGATCCCGACCTAAGCACAGGTACTACGGCTTGCATCACATGGACCTGCTTTGGACTGATTAAGATTGAGATTTATTGTTGAGGTGGACTGCTTCGTTCCCTTCCTCTCCATCTACCAGTTCATCGTCTACGTGGGATGGGCGAAGGTCGCGGAGGCGCTGCTCAATCCATTCGGAGAAGACGATGACGACTTCGACACTAATTGTATCATCGATCGCAATCTCAAGGTGGGGCATCAACATATGCTTCTACGCAATCTGGGATGCTCTAATGAAATTTGCATGTGCCTCGGACAAATATATGTATGGACACTCGAATGTTCCTGTGTAGCTGCCGGAACTCTACGCGTTATAGATAGATGCACTATTGAGTACTGCTCGACGGACATTTCCACTTCATCTCAGGTGGCCTTCGACATCGGGGGGGGGGGGGGTGACATTTGAGCAACGGACATTTGAGCAACCGACATTTGAGCAACGGGTAATAACTCAGCTAGAAGTGAGCCTGGAGCTATGGGAGTGGTACCGTTGTGGTCAGCATCAGGTAATTGAGATTCCATAATTAATTAATTAATTAATTAATATCTCATTAATTATGCTAATTAATTAATTAATTATGAAATATTTTTTTTCCGATGCTGATCACAATGGTACCACTCCCATAGCGCTAGGCTCACTCCTTGGTGGGTTATGGCTCGTTGCTCAAATGTCGGTTGCTCAAATGTCGGTTGCTCAATTGTCGGTTGCTCAAATGTCGGTTGCTCAAATGTCACCCCCCCTCGACATCGCTGACCACGGCGCAGGATACGAGCCGCTGCTCGTCAAGGATGCGTACTGGAATGAGCCGGAGATTGTTCCCTTCTACTCGGCGGAGACGGCGACGGACGAGCAGCACGGCGCTGTCGGGTCGGCCGTTGAACAGGAAGAGGTGGAAGGAGTGCGTTTCAAATTCTTACCGTATAATTCGGGGGGGGTGACAATTCCGCAACGGCATTTCCGCAACCGACGTTTCGCGATCAGCATCAGTTAATTATGATCAGCATCAGTTAATTAAGATTTAATTAATTAATTAATTAACATTATTAATGAGATGGATTGCCGGTTGCGGAAATGCCGTTGCGGATATGTCGGTTGCCGAAATGTCGGTTGCGGAATTGTCACCCCCTCTATAATTCAGACCCAAATATTGAGAAACAATTAGGATGTTTAGAAATGTAGCTTGCCTACACGAACATATTAAGTTGAAAGAGTGTCACGTAGACTTCGAGAGACATCGTAGGAGGGGAGCTTTAAAGGGATCATGCAGAGATAGTGAAACACTTACTTCACATTATTTTGGTCGACTAATAAAGGGAAAAATAAGAAATTCTTCGGACCCTTTGGGAGTGGTTTACGGCGACTCCCAGAGGCACACGCTCTGGGATTCAACGTTTCCTAATTTCTTTTCAAAAGCGTCTCAGCTCCACAAATTTGTGTTGGATGAATGCCTACGATGTCCTGAATGACTACGGAGCAGAATTCAGGGCAAGTCATGTTCATTCCTCGAAGTTATGACCACATTTCCAAACGTCGAATTCGTACACCACGGAAGATCAACTGCGCATATCCCGAAACACAAAGTTCCGAGAATTTTTTCACTATTTTACCCGTTATCAGCATGTCATATTTGACTAATAGAGCTCGTTGTCAATCTCTGCCGGGTCCCTTTAAAGGAATAAAAGCGCTGCTCCCGTAGTGGGAGATGGTGGGAACGACGAGAAATTTGCGTCTTAAGAAACCCGTTGCTTGGTTGTTTCTACAAGTCTAATGGGACGGAACGTAGTCAGAAGAAAAACAAATATCTTGCAGGACTTCTTCCACCGCCGCGGCTCCATCATGTCCATCTTGTCTTCTGCGATGCACTCCATTTCTCTGTGGTCGCTTACGGACGATCCCATTTCACGCCGGCACTCCGCCGATCAAAACGTATCGGCAACGCAGTTCTCGAGTGCCAAAGTACGTGCAGCGTGCATTGCAGCGGCGGTGCGTCAACACGCATCGATGCTATACTTTAAGCGCTGAGCCATTCCTTCAAACAGTAAATACCACTTTAGACGACATCCATGTCGTAATGCCCCGCAGTTGTTATGAAATTGATGTTACAGTTGACGGAGCTGGGGGAGCGGGTGCGCGCTGTGCGAAAGTTCTCGGAGATCGCTGAAGTGGAAGAACGAGGAGAGGAGAGTCCGCAGAATACGGTCACTTCCTTCAGTAAGATCGTCAGCAAAGCAAGTCTGCGAAGGATCAGATCGAATGAGCACTTTTGAAGATGTTGATCCCTATCGATAAGATAATAACTAAGCAGCCCTCGCAATAAAGCGTGATCTCCGGTATTCCGAGACATAACAAGAAAGACCTTTTGCCCAGGATATCCATGCGCTAAGAGATATTAAAATATTTCCTTCATAAAATAGGAATACATTTCAAAAATTAGTATGCTCTATGCTTCATTCATGATCTGATATCTCTCATTTGAATAATTACAGCAGGTCAAAGTTGAGCTATTATTGAAGAAATGCAAATTTCTATAAACAAATTAACCATGCAGATGCAACTCGTCAAGGTGGTAATTATTGATGTATATTATGGAATCAAAAAATCTTCGTTCAGTAAGAATAAAACCAAATTGCTACTCGCTTTAAGGCTGAACACTCACAGACGAGTTTCGCAATGTTCACAAACACTTCACCTAATTTAAAACAATTCAATTTTCAATTATTTATCATGTCAGGCAATAGTGCTCAGATGAGGATGGGTCGATATTCTTCATTTGTTGCGTTCCACCATTGGGGCCCGATTGCTCGTTTCAGGTCGTCTCTCCATCGAGTATTGGGGTGGCCTTGGGGGCGCGTCCTGTTGTATGGGGTCCATAACGTAGTTGCCCTTGTCCAATGGTTGATTTCCATTCGCCTTATCTTCAAGGCCCATTTTGCTTTCCGTTTGAGTGCTTCCACATTCCAGTCTCGAATTCGGGTGATCTCTCGTTGTCGTTCGTTCCTCATTCGGTCCAGAAGGGTGACTCCAATCATCCGTCGTTCCATCTTCCTCAGGGTGTCGAGGCGCTCTTTGTCACTCGATCTCAGAGTCCACACTTCGCTACCATAGAGTACGGTAGGCAAGATGCAGCTGTCGAAGAGCCTTTAAAACGTTCCGCTCCTAACAACAGACACATCTGCGCTAGATCATGATAAAGTAAAAGGCACGCCGAGGTATAGTACACCACAAGTAATCCATGTCATGAACTTATCATTTTAAATTTGTAATAATACCATGTATAACAGCATATCACGCCTGTCACGTATGGATTTGATAATCGATACATTCGAAACAAGTCGAAAACTTTGCTTGGAACTAAAAATACTTGGAACTTTGAGAGCCAAAATTAGTGCTTGTTTGGAGCCGTGTTGCTCCGTCCGGAGAAGCAATAGGTAAGACCATCATTGGGAAATCACATTACTTATATATATACTGACCGAATAGGAAGTGACCGATAAAAAATTAGTTGAATCAAGGATGTCCGAAAGAAAAACATATGCCTTACTGACAAACAAACACAAAATAATTACTTCCTTTTTTATTATGGATAATTACTTAGTTTTCTCTGAAGTAGGCATCTCCTGACTGTTTTCTTAAAATATGATTACATACACAATATCTCCAATTATTGGAGTGTACAATATATCAGCTCGCAGATTGTTACTACGCCTGACTTTTTCGCCTGCAAATGAAAACAATAGTAATTAAGGTATCGTAAAAAATAAAATTGGATAGTATGGTGTGGTTCCTGCTCGATTCCGCTCCATTTCCTCATCCAATGCCAATCACCGATATAATTGCTATCGTCGTGCAACTAACAATCGACGGATTGGGAATACTCGGCAATGTTGGAGTCCTGAGTGCGATCTATTATAGAGCGCCGGCCAATTGGAGGTCAGTTCATCATTTTCCTTTATTAAAATCAGCATGCAAATGGAAAAAAATCAGCATGCACATCATACACAAGTCCTGTTTCACATATTACAATTTTAAACGAGAGTTTCGCGAGAAACATTTGAACAGGATTATTGTGAGACAGCTACCTTATTTCCTCACTAATAAAAATAAAATTGCATCTCAAAATATTATCTCGCCTTGCCCTCACCTCTTTCTTTAGCTCGTACAAGATTCTGCTCATAAACGCTGCCTTCGTCGACCTGGCGTCGTCTCTGGCTTCAATTATGAGCATAGAAAGGTACAATCAATGCGTGTTGTTTCCTTTATGCCCCTTCACATCAATGTACATCGATGTATCGTTTTCACGTTCACCAACCGGTCGAGAGAGTGTGTGAAATGAGAATGCATCAATGTACATTGATGAACACTGATTCCCGCATAACACGACCTATTTACTTCTTGAGAAAAAGCATTTATTAGTTCCTTAAGTGTACAATAAGGGACTAAAATTATAATTGCGGAAAATCCTAAAGCAATTGAGTTTTTATGGATGTGAGTTTCACTCAATTAGCTTTTCTCAATTAAGTCTGGCTCATAATCAGGATGATTCCTGCTTCATTCGGCACTGCTTTCATCTTTCTCGGCCCGTGTACTCTCATTTCCGCTCTTACTTGTCACACGCTTCACTCAATCTCGATGAACTTCCAAGTGCACTCAGTTTCCCTCGTCCCCGTTAGCTTCGCCTACAGATTGCATATTCTTAAGCAGTGAGTTTTTTCATTCAAAATTAAACAAAAATTCTAAGGAACTAAGCAACGGTGATGTAAACAATAATCGACCCGTATAATCCGTTAGAAGTTCGCGATCTTTTCACGCATCTTTTCTTGCTCGTTTTAGGCTATTTTCTTTATAATTTGCGTTAGGTCATTAGAGCAACATAAGAAAGTAGTAATGCAGAAGAAATTAAAACGCGTTCTCCGTAACAGCGCAGTGCCCGTGACGGAGGGATGGCACAGGGACTCAAAATGGTCGTAGGAACTTCAAACTTTAGGGTTAGAGTGTCTAGGGGTGGGATACACTTCAGCCAAAAATTTAATCATAATTATCGATTTTTGACCTACCAAAATCGAAATTTTCATCGTCGTATTTTAGCCTCGTGTTACATACCATTCGATAGAGCATCAAAAGTTATGTGGAAATCTATATTTTCGTGCATATCGGATCATGGATGTTGGAGAAACAGTAGAAAAATCGATATATTTGAAAATCGAACGAATTCAATTATTTTTTTCCCTATGTTCCCATGATTTCCGGGTCCTGAAAAGTTGACCCGATATGTAAAAAAGGATGGCGAATCAAATAAAAAATATCTCGAAACCAAACTCGGTGCCCAGCATAGTTTTATTTAGCAAATACTACCACCCGATTCAATCAATTCACGTCGTAGGTTCGAGTCCGCCTGCCCACTTGAAATTTTTGCCAGATTTTTTAAGTGACCAAATGATGTTTTCTTTTTTCACAATCAACTTTGATGTACCTTCTGATGTATTGTGCATAGTTTCACTATGTGATTGATACATTCAATGTTGCTCCAGTACCACAATACAACAATTGCGATCAACGACTATGTTCAACGTTCATAATCATTCCAGTATTCTTTGTCTCTTCTTTTGCTTACACTCCCTCCTTCTTAGCACCCTTTTACCCAACAAAGTACGATCGACTCCTCTCCCCACTCCTTTTAGAACTCATTCCCCCAACAGAGTACGATCAACTCACCTTTCACTACTCATGAATCGTGCAAAGGAGTGCTAACGAGAGCAAAGAGACATGAAGAAAAGAAACAGCGACAAGAAAGAGAAAAATCACAGCTATTTCATGCATCGAAGACCGTTTTATTACTTCAATTCAGCAATGACAATCAAATTATTACGAAATCTTCCAAGTTTACATTGACGGGTTCGACTATCGTAATGGTCGGACTCGGAATAGTCAGTTCCTCAGCCGTCGGTTCAATTCCCAGCTCCTTATCAAAGATTTCTTCGAAATTATCCATAACACTTTTCACGAGAAGGTCCGCATCGTTATCAAACTCTTCATCATCGAAATATCCCTCATCAATGTCGTCAAACACAATATTGCATTCCTCCTCAAAATCCTCTTGATCATCGTCAAAGAAATCCTCCATTCCATCCTCGGATCTCTTCATTCTTCTCACTTGCTGAGCGGCTTGATTGGCTCTCACACATTTGATCCGACTGTAGTATGCATTGATCTGCCTCGAATTCAGCCTCTCATCAGGCGAGAACATTCTCGATCCATCTGCGTTCTTAGCTTCTCTCATTCTGATCTCGGCCTCCTCAGCGGGAACCTTCGTACCCTTGTTCATCCCTTCGTCGAACAGTTTCTCCACGTACTTCTTTGCCTTCTCAGAGTAGCGAGACGAGGGCTTCTTCACTTTCAAAGAATATCCCTTGTCTACAATGGTTCCCTCTTTCTGATCGGGTGCAGTCGCTTCATCCATGGCTTCGTCTACCTCCGGAATTACAAGACGATGACTGGCCACGGCTTCGATTCCAGTTGAATACATTTGGAGCGAATTATCACGAAGAGAGTATTTGAGAGGTGCAGCACAGTGTACTCCTCTCAGTATGTGATCCTCCAACTGCTCGATGAAAGCGAAGGATGCGGAGCATGTGGACTCAGGGCAGTGGAAGTGGTGGTTGTTGTCGTCTCCTCTTTCATGGGAGGGAGTGTCGTTTCCATCTCCAGGAGCACAAGTAAATGGGCTGGAGTGAGGAGCGATTTTCCAGAATAATGCAGGGGTGACTCCCTTCCTTACAGGATAATGCCCTCCCTTCTTGTGCAATTTCAGTACTCCCTTATTCCCAGTATCGACGAATGTACTTGAACTAATGAAATTGCCAGAACCCATGTACAAGTGCCTCCACGTTCGAATTCCTCCATTCACATATATAAAGTCGCCCAGCTCCGAAACCTTAAATGACTCAGTCAGATATGAATGGAAAAATATAAACAATGCAAACGTGAAATTGACAATAACTCACTCTCGGTGTCTTGTTCATCGAAACAGGTCTGTCTACAACAGTCGCGAGATATATAGAAGTCGCATCGAGTAGTCGTCCTGAAGATGCAGCCAGGAAGAATCCCTCGTGTGTGTGCGCATCCTTCCCCGCATCCACAAACGCACGAATCTGTCGAAATGAGTCGACTGTTTTGTTTCGATATGTTGACTGGAGTACCTTATTCTTCACCATTCCAGCAACACGATCAGCAGCACTCTTTCCATTTTGAGACTCAGAAAAGCTGTACGAGGCGACAGTCATTCCAGTAGTCTTTGCGATTGAGAGGATGGACGAGATTGTGGCTCCACTATGATACGCACCTAAAATGCCCGCTATCATCATTTGGCATATTTGTTCTTCTTTTCACCTGCGTTGTCACTACGCAGGTGGACGACAGAGATCTTGACCTTGATGAGTTCTTCGAAGACATGGCGGATAATCTGAGTGACGGCAGATGTATCCTGAAATGAGAAGAAATAGCAAATAAATGCAATTTCAATAAATATACCTGTTTGTCATTCTTGATGATATGGACGAACTGATGCTGGGCCAATCGATGATCCTCCATTTTCGTGACGACATGACTTATATGAAAGGTCATGCCCTTCTTCCCAAAATAATCTGTCTGCTTCTCCTTGAATCTTAAAATAAAATCGCGTACATAAAATATATGCGCTTTATTACTGGCAGGTAAGAACTTCTGACCGAAGTCCATCGTCATGAGGACTTCTCCGGGCTTCAAATTCTCGACCGTATTTTCTCGTACCTGAACGAGAACGTGTCTTAGGAATAAAAAAAATATGAGTGAGAACACAGACTTTGTAGGTGAACGAGCTCCTCAGTTGGTGCTTCTTGTAGTCTATAATTCTTTCCTCAGCTTCTTGCACTCTAGCCAGTTGATCTGTGATCTCCTCGAGAAGTCTTTTGTCAGACGCACTCTTCTTCTTCTGAATTAATCGATTTTTTACCAAACTATACAAATCAATTCATACCCGTCCATTGATTTCCTTCTGCAAGTCCACGATTGCATCACGCACGTCTCCGAGTACTTCTTTCACAATTTCGCATCGCCCGCATTTCAAATCATGCTTGTGCGGGTTTGGGAGCGTCTGCAAATGTTGGGTTTAGAAATATATATGAAATATTATTTATAAACCTCACCGGTGAATCACATTGGAGGGAGAATTGAGCATCGTTGGGATCTGAGAGTGCGTGGATCAAACAATGGTCCGCCACTCGAGAGCCGTTCTTGGTGTGCAGGCGGAAGTCACCCTTGAGATAGAATCGAGCCTCCTTCATCTTTGCGGTGGTTGCATCCTTCCATCCCTTGCTTCCTCCATGATTCTGAAGCACAAAGTCGATTCCTCTCTCCAGATCTTCGAATCCCTGCATAAGCCAGTGGTATTTTTTCACTCACTAATTTTTCACTCACTAGTTCTGCCTCGCCGTAGTAATAATCAACGCAGACTGAAGCCTTCCGTTGAGTTGCCGAGCAGTACGAGAGAATTTTGAACATAGTCGAACTAGAGAACATCAGCTTCTCCAGTCCCTTATCCGTCATTATTCGAGTGAACATAAAGATGATCTCGGATGCTCGTTGCAGCCTCAGAGAATTCGAGATAGAACACTTCGTCCCATCACTCATTGTTACTTTCTTCGAACCGAAAGGGAGGTCAGACATCACTTCAGGGCTGAAAAGAACTGTATTCTGGAATTTTAGAAGATATTTCACACCTGGAGAGGAAATCCATGAAGTACTGGAGTTTGGCAGGATTGTATCGTGTTCGGATGAACTTCTCTTGCTCTGGGGCAACTCCAATAGCTGCGATTCTCTTGGCCTTCAATTTCCAACACATGATTACTGTTTTCATTACAAACTAACCTTATAGTAAAGGCGTTCCGACAAGCCAGGAATGAATTTTCGTAACTCCTGCAGCGGCATTCGATTGGCAATTATGGCGATTACCAATTCCTTCTCCCGTCTCGTCGGAGCTTTCACGAATCTCTCCGAAATTGTTTCCATGACAACAATATTACCTTGTGAGATGACCTCATCGAATAGATATCACTCATTGCAGAGGAAAGAACATCGCACTTGAAATTCCTCCAGTCGGACTTCCCAGCAATTTTAAAAATGACATCCAACAGTCTTCTCGCTGCACACGTCTTCTTATCCTGAGTTCGATGCCTGAGTTCTCCGAATGAAGACTTCGAGGTGAGTCTCGTCTCTCCAGCAGCAGTTGCAAATGCCCGAAATGCGTTGACGACGTCTTGATCGACATCCACCCACTCCTCTGTCACTTCATCCTTGTCTTGTTGACTGGATACTCTCATTTCCTGGCTGTTGGCCGATGCTTGAGTGATGGTCTGCTTCTCCAGTCTCGGAGAATTAGAAAGAAGCCCTCCAAGTGGGGGTGGGTCTAGATTGAATCCTTTCTCCTCCACGAGCAACTGCGCAGCCGAATCTTGCAAGTACTTCTTGTGCACGTTGCAAACTGCTGAAACAATATTTTTTTAAAAACTATTTCACCAATCGATTGTTGACTTACGTGTTCCTACGTGGTAGAGGAATCCTTCATAATGGAGAATAGCCTTCGACTCTTCTAGAGTGACAGAAGACGAGGGATTGAGAACTCCACGCACAACCGGCCTGCCGTTTCTGTGGTCGTTCACTCTCCAGCTGCAGGTTGGTTTCCTATCCTTATTGGTGAAGACCTGGAGAGGAAATCCATGAAGTACTGGAGTTTGGCAGGATTGTATCGTGTTCGGATGAACTTCTCTTGCTCTGGGGCAACTCCAATAGCTGCGATTCTCTTGGCCTTCAATTTCCAACACATGATTACTGTTTTCATTACAAACTAACCTTATAGTAAAGGCGTTCCGACAAGCCAGGAATGAATTTTCGTAACTCCTGCAGCGGCATTCGATTGGCAATTATGGCGATTACCAATTCCTTCTCCCGTCTCGTCGGAGCTTTCACGAATCTCTCCGAAATTGTTTCCATGACAACAATATTACCTTGTGAGATGACCTCATCGAATAGATATCACTCATTGCAGAGGAAAGAACATCGCACTTGAAATTCCTCCAGTCGGACTTCCCAGCAATTTTAAAAATGACATCCAACAGTCTTCTCGCTGCACACGTCTTCTTATCCTGAGTTCGATGCCTGAGTTCTCCGAATGAAGACTTCGAGGTGAGTCTCGTCTCTCCAGCAGCAGTTGCAAATGCCCGAAATGCGTTGACGACGTCTTGATCGACATCCACCCACTCCTCTGTCACTTCATCCTTGTCTTGTTGACTGGATACTCTCATTTCCTGGCTGTTGGCCGATGCTTGAGTGATGGTCTGCTTCTCCAGTCTCGGAGAATTAGAAAGAAGCCCTCCAAGTGGGGGTGGGTCTAGATTGAATCCTTTCTCCTCCACGAGCAACTGCGCAGCCGAATCTTGCAAGTACTTCTTGTGCACGTTGCAAACTGCTGAAACAATATTTTTTTAAAAACTATTTCACCAATCGATTGTTGACTTACGTGTTCCTACGTGGTAGAGGAATCCTTCATAATGGAGAATAGCCTTCGACTCTTCTAGAGTGACAGAAGACGAGGGATTGAGAACTCCACGCACAACCGGCCTGCCGTTTCTGTGGTCGTTCACTCTCCAGCTGCAGGTTGGTTTCCTATCCTTATTGGTGAAGACCTGGAGAGGAAATCCATGAAGTACTGGAGTTTGGCAGGATTGTATCGTGTTCGGATGAACTTCTCTTGCTCTGGGGCAACTCCAATAGCTGCGATTCTCTTGGCCTTCAATTTCCAACACATGATTACTGTTTTCATTACAAACTAACCTTATAGTAAAGGCGTTCCGACAAGCCAGGAATGAATTTTCGTAACTCCTGCAGCGGCATTCGATTGGCAATTATGGCGATTACCAATTCCTTCTCCCGTCTCGTCGGAGCTTTCACGAATCTCTCCGAAATTGTTTCCATGACAACAATATTACCTTGTGAGATGACCTCATCGAATAGATATCACTCATTGCAGAGGAAAGAACATCGCACTTGAAATTCCTCCAGTCGGACTTCCCAGCAATTTTAAAAATGACATCCAACAGTCTTCTCGCTGCACACGTCTTCTTATCCTGAGTTCGATGCCTGAGTTCTCCGAATGAAGACTTCGAGGTGAGTCTCGTCTCTCCAGCAGCAGTTGCAAATGCCCGAAATGCGTTGACGACGTCTTGATCGACATCCACCCACTCCTCTGTCACTTCATCCTTGTCTTGTTGACTGGATACTCTCATTTCCTGGCTGTTGGCCGATGCTTGAGTGATGGTCTGCTTCTCCAGTCTCGGAGAATTAGAAAGAAGCCCTCCAAGTGGGGGTGGGTCTAGATTGAATCCTTTCTCCTCCACGAGCAACTGCGCAGCCGAATCTTGCAAGTACTTCTTGTGCACGTTGCAAACTGCTGAAACAATATTTTTTTAAAAACTATTTCACCAATCGATTGTTGACTTACGTGTTCCTACGTGGTAGAGGAATCCTTCATAATGGAGAATAGCCTTCGACTCTTCTAGAGTGACAGAAGACGAGGGATTGAGAACTCCACGCACAACCGGCCTGCCGTTTCTGTGGTCGTTCACTCTCCAGCTGCAGGTTGGTTTCCTATCCTTATTGGTGAAGACCTGGAGAGGAAATCCATGAAGTACTGGAGTTTGGCAGGATTGTATCGTGTTCGGATGAACTTCTCTTGCTCTGGGGCAACTCCAATAGCTGCGATTCTCTTGGCCTTCAATTTCCAACACATGATTACTGTTTTCATTACAAACTAACCTTATAGTAAAGGCGTTCCGACAAGCCAGGAATGAATTTTCGTAACTCCTGCAGCGGCATTCGATTGGCAATTATGGCGATTACCAATTCCTTCTCCCGTCTCGTCGGAGCTTTCACGAATCTCTCCGAAATTGTTTCCATGACAACAATATTACCTTGTGAGATGACCTCATCGAATAGATATCACTCATTGCAGAGGAAAGAACATCGCACTTGAAATTCCTCCAGTCGGACTTCCCAGCAATTTTAAAAATGACATCCAACAGTCTTCTCGCTGCACACGTCTTCTTATCCTGAGTTCGATGCCTGAGTTCTCCGAATGAAGACTTCGAGGTGAGTCTCGTCTCTCCAGCAGCAGTTGCAAATGCCCGAAATGCGTTGACGACGTCTTGATCGACATCCACCCACTCCTCTGTCACTTCATCCTTGTCTTGTTGACTGGATACTCTCATTTCCTGGCTGTTGGCCGATGCTTGAGTGATGGTCTGCTTCTCCAGTCTCGGAGAATTAGAAAGAAGCCCTCCAAGTGGGGGTGGGTCTAGATTGAATCCTTTCTCCTCCACGAGCAACTGCGCAGCCGAATCTTGCAAGTACTTCTTGTGCACGTTGCAAACTGCTGAAACAATATTTTTTTAAAAACTATTTCACCAATCGATTGTTGACTTACGTGTTCCTACGTGGTAGAGGAATCCTTCATAATGGAGAATAGCCTTCGACTCTTCTAGAGTGACAGAAGACGAGGGATTGAGAACTCCACGCACAACCGGCCTGCCGTTTCTGTGGTCGTTCACTCTCCAGCTGCAGGTTGGTTTCCTATCCTTATTGGTGAAGAAATGTTCGTATGTAGATCGTCGATCCCATCCAACTCCTAGTTCATCTCGATGGGAGTCACAGATGAATTTGTCGTCGTACTCATCAATCACCTTTAAAAATAACTTTATTTTCAAATAATTCGCGCATTCAAACCTCTGGAGACGTAAAATCTCTGAAGACACCAGCACCGCGTGCCATAACCAGTTCCAGTTCATTTCGAGCATTGAGAATAGCTGGTTCTCTGGCCAGCTCGGAAAGTCTGGGAAATTTGTTTTGTATTGCTAAAGTCATATTCTCACTTGGTATGCTTCCCCGAACAGAGTTTGGTAACTTTCGCAATATCAGAGCGATCCACTGTCTCTTGATCTGTTTTCTGAAGATCTTTGAAAAGACATGATGTCGATTCTTGAACAAGATCCGTTTCCAGAGGAGGAACTTTCACGCGCTTAGAGTCCTCGATCGGAAGCTCTCCACCGCCGCGCTGATGTGATGAAGCACTTTTTTTGCAAAGTTTTGTAGCACTTACTTTCGTTCCCACCCATTTCTCTCTGTTGAACGCATCGTAATCTTTTGCAGAAACCGGCGGACGACAACGAGATAACTGCATCATTAGTAGTAGAATTAGCGACGATTTCATCATCCCGACGGATTTGACTCTGAAAGGTTGACCAGTGTACGGCTGCGAGAAAAGGTTAAAACAGTGACGAAACAAATGTGTCTCCACTCTCGTTTCTTTTCTTCATGTCTCTTTGCTCTCGTTAGCACTCCTTTGCACGATTCATGAGTAGTGAAAGGTGAGTTGATCGTACTCTGTTGGGGGAATGAGTTCTAAAAGGAGTGGGGAGAGGAGTCGATCGTACTTTGTTGGGTAAAAGGGTGCTAAGAAGGAGGGAGTGTAAGCAAAAGAAGAGACAAAGAATACTGGAATGATTATGAACGTTGAACATAGTCGTTGATCGCAATTGTTGTATTGTGGTACTGGAGCAACATTGAATGTATCAATCACATAGTGAAACTATGCACAATACATCAGAAGGTACATCAAAGTTGATTGTGAAAGAAGAAAACATCATTTGGTCACTTAAAAAATCTGGCAAAAATTTCATGTGGGCAGGCGGACTCGAACCTACGACGTGAATTGATTGAATCGGGTGGTAGTATTTGCTAAATAAAACTATGCTGGGCACCGAGTTTGGTTTCGAGATATTTTTTATTTGATTCGCCATCCTTTTTTACATATCGGGTCAACTTTTCAGGACCCGGAAATCATGGGAACATAGGGAAAAAAATAATTGAATTCGTTCGATTTTCAAATATATCGATTTTTCTACTGTTTCTCCAACATCCATGATCCGATATGCACGAAAATATAGATTTCCACATAACTTTTGATGCTCTATCGAATGGTATGTAACACGAGGCTAAAATACGACGATGAAAATTTCGATTTTGGTAGGTCAAAAATCGATAATTATGATCAAATTTTTGGCTGAAGTGTATCCCACCCCTAGGCACTCTAACCCTAAAGTTTGAAGTTCCTACGGCCATTTTAAGTCCCTGTGCCATCCCCTCCTGCGCTGTTATGGAGAACGCGTTTTAACCTTAAATATAAACTAGGGAATTAGCCGCACCTCTTAGAAGGTCGCGGAACTCAGCGAGCTGTTTTGTCTTTCTGCGCTATCTCGATTCACGTGCTCTCTCGTCACTGTCTAGATCGCGTAAAACAACTCCGACCTTCTAAAAATTCCGTTTTCCGCGACCTTCTAAGAGGTGCGGCTAATTACCTAGGTTATATTTTTGGTTAATTTCTTCTGCATTAGTACTTTCTTATGCTGCTCTAATGACCTAACCCAAATTATAAAGAAAATAGCCTAAAACGAGAAAGAAAAGATGCGTGAAAAGTTCGCGAACTTCTGACGGATGATAAGGGTCGAATAATAAAAATTTAGTGGAAAGGAGCATTTTTTAAATTTAAAAAAATTATAACGAAGAAGGTAAAACCTTCCTGAAAATCAGCACCCTTCATCTGACGCTGACCAATTGCTTCTATTGTGTTAGTTTAGTAGTTATGATAGTACGTGTGCCAGCTGGCTTCTTTTCTTCTTGACCACAAGTTTTTAATATATTTGAATTACAGCGAAGCGCCTTCTCAGAGGAAAATGATCGCTCTTTGTGTTGTACTTATGACCATCCCAATTTTCACGGGTGTTAGTTTCTCTTTTAAAGGATCACTTTTTGAATGAGAAAATAGATTTTTTTCCAGACATGCACATTCATGGCGATTGATAATGAACGAGAAGTTAGAGAAGTGTTTGGAGTACTCTACAACTTAGAAGACTACATTCTAATTGGTGATGAATCTAATATACGAATACAAAAATAATATTTTTATTAAAATATACGTTGCCGCAAGAAGAAGTATACTTTGTGCGATGAAGTTTTATCCTCAGGTCATCTGAATCGTCACGTTAGTCGCCTCAAGAAAATCGCTCAAATCTACTTGGCGTCATCGTCAATACCAATTGCGTTATTGGTAGTTTTCATAAGGCGAAAGGTGCGTTAAGAATATCAAGTTCTCGAGAGGGGCCTTTTTATTTGAATCTATAAACAGTATATATTTTAGCAAATGCAAAATTGATGAATTTCAAATTGAATCTAAATAATATATCCTACGAAGTAGGTTATCCGAACGCTCGCACAGCAATGCGACCATTTATCAGAGAAGACGATGGCGATGCATCGGACGCTCGTCAAGGTGAAATGATATAATAATGTTTACCTTAATACTCAATACTTAATACTTAATACTTTATTCTCCATCGGTGATTTGGGTGATAGGGGGTTATCTTGACATGACGGTGGATTCTTCTTGTCATGTACTAATCAACAAGTTACTCAAAAAATGCGTGTCTAATAAGCGCCTGCAAACAAGAGATACGAGGTCGCCTGGAGCGACAAGGGGGCTACAAAATATCGCATTGCCATTTCGAGGCAGGTCAAAAATCGAATGCACATGATCCCACGACACTTCGAAACGTTCAGAACAGAGTCAGGATTTAAAAAAAACGAGCGAAAATTTCGTTCAATTGCATATCGGTTGGCGGTGTGAGATAAATGGTGAGATTGTTTTGTTGGCTCGTGGTCGAAATTGGCCGGAAGCGGGTAGGGCTATTTGTCGATATATCAGTGCGTTCGCGTAAGAACCGCATAAATTGACCTCAAATCCGTACAGCAAAAAGTGACTAGATGAGTATTTCACAGATTCTGGTAGCTATTTGTGTGGTCAATCAAATTCCGTTCCACTCATGACCTGAAATGTCAAATTTGCATAATTACAGGAGGTCAAAGTTGAGCTGTATTCATAGTTTTTCGATTGCAGCTCTTCAGGGATTTGAGTTACGACTTTTCTCCAAGAACAAAGAATGGTCGCCAAAATATGGCGCACTTTCTGTGTCATTTGTTTATTCAAATTTTTATTTTAAATTATTTCCGGAAAATATAAACTCAAATTTCTCGAAAACCAGGCCGAGTCCAGTCACCAATTTTCAATATGTTGTACTTCTGAACACGGTCTTTCCGATGGTCACAACCACATGATGTATCGAGGGCCGCTTACGGTCGCAATTTTCATTACAAAATTATCTGAAATACACGAAAATCCCTGAGAAGTACAACATATTGAAAATTGGTGACTGGACTCGGCCTGGTTTTCGAGAAATTTGAGTTTATATTTTCCGAAAATAATTTAAAATAAAAATTTGAATAAACAAATGACACAGAAAGATGCGCCATATTTTGGCGACCATTCTTTGTTCTTTGAGTAAAGTCGTAACTCAACTCCCTGAAGAGCTGCAATCGAAAAACTATGAATACAGCTCAACTTTGACCTCCTGTAATTATGCAAATTTGACATTTCAGGTCATGAGTGGAACGGAAATTGATTGTCGACACCAATAGCTACCAGAATCTGTGAAATACTCATTTAGTCACTTTTTACTGTACGATGGATGTTGCGATTCTTACGCGAACACACTGATATAGGCTATAGGGTTTTGTGTCGTGTTTACCCTTTGAGAGTCTCTTTTCCTCTGACGCCCTGCTTCTTATCAGCCGTATTACCGATGTCTCGCCCGAAAATACGAACAACGAACCGGCATCCCTAATAGGCTACCACATAATTCTCGCAGGTTCTCACTATGCAAGCTTGTCTGCCCATGGTCTATGTCATCACTATCATTTGCTACGTAACGTCGAAGCGGGACTTCGCACACTCTTCGATCATTGAGCACACTATCCGAATTGGAAGTTTCGATTTCGTTCCATTTTACAAGTTTCCAAAATGCGCTTTTCCATTGATCGCTTTACGATTCGTAGTGATTATTTTTACAAGGTTGGTGTGATAGGTATCTCGGGAGCTCATATTTAGGACAACTATTTCTTTGTGATTTTATACAGAAGCGCCGGAAATTATTTGCCCACTTTTATTTGCCGGTGTAATTTTTGAACCATTCATGCAATCGGACTGAAAATTTAATTGAAAAGAGTACATCTATCGGGGGATAAGGTGCTTGTAATGTCATATCCAATAAATTGGGTTTTGCGTAATGATGACGCAACTGAACACGCTTTTTTCCAGACAATTACTTTGATCGCCGCAGTCGGCCCGATTATCAACATCGTATGCATAAAAATCTTTCGAGAGTAAGTAAATGGGTCATTTTTTCGAATTGAAATAATTTCATTGCATTTAAATGATTCACTCTTTACGCAGCTTATACCGTTCATCTTTAGATTTTCCAATTGCTGTGACAACATTTTCTTAACTACTTCATTTCAGTTTTCTTCTTTGCCGGAAAGATCAATCCTTTAAGAAGTCATCAACGCAATTTGTGAATGTATCAAAACTTAAAAAATCGATCAACAAATCTGGCTAATATCCAATCTGTGAACAGTGTTGTATGATATATTGTTCAATCCATTTTCTAATGTTTTTTCTTCTGCATACATTTGTGCGTATATATGTACAGAAGTAGAAATATATTGTCCGCGATGCATACAAAATAAATGCTGCCCCGTTCGGGTTGAAGAGGTTTTGAAAGTTGAGAGAAATTGGAAATGGCCAAAGAAATTTGAGGATGCCCATATAATTCTTTTGTGAAGAGAGAAATAGGCAACGTAGAGATAATTTATCACAGCGGATACCAGGCCGTCATCAATTTGAAGCTAATTCATTTTTCCCTTCTGCACATTTCCTCATCCACCACATGAGAGTGCGAAATGTGAGACCTCGGTATCTTCATTTCGCACGCTCGCTACACCAGTCTATGAATGAGAGTGTGCGAAATGAAGAGACCGTTGTCTCACATTGCGCACTCTACACCAAGTGCAGCAAGGCGAGTTGTCGCAGCTGGATTCTCTCCTTTTCTCTTTGCTTCACTTCATAAATTACTTCTTTGCCTGAAGAATCACTCCGTTAAGAACTCAATTTTTCATTGTTTCTATACAATACAAATGTAAGCAATCTCTAATTTCTTCTTTTTTCCTGAAAAACATCTGCACAGTAGCAGAAAAAAGAATTTTGAGAATAAATATGACATCTAGAATTCGTCTACTCTTCGCCCAACTCTTTCTATACGACCGTTCATTTCCGGGCCACGGTAAATACACGCTCCAATGAACTTGTGGGATCTTTCTTCAAAATAACGGGCCGACATTGCGGCAGCCGAATTTGTGAGAAGCGATATCGTACCTTGAGCACTGCCAAATGGCCCGTTATATACTTCTCTTTCACATTTAATAATTGAAAGTGTAATTGTGATAACATATTATTATTATCATTATTGTTAAAGGGACCATGCAGCGGAGCAAAACACATTTTTAAATCAAGTGATTTTGCAGTATGTCATTGTACTATCCTTAAAAACAATAAAGAAAGAAAAAAATAAATTTAAAAAAAATTGTATATTTAAGAAAAAATGATTTAAAAAAATGGTATACTGTATCAAGATTGGTGAAGTGTTGATGTGTGTAATTGTTGTATTACGGTATTTGCGTGCCGCGTGTATTGTGCGTATTGCATTTTGCCATATTTCGCGCGCTTTTTTGTTTTCCTTTCAACTTGCGTTGTTCACGTTCCTTCTATGATTTTCTGCTTTATACTTGTCTCTAATCGTTATTGTAAAGCTTTTCCAATGTAACGACCGTCCCACACGTGGTTGGGAACATGCCCGAAACCTTTTAAGTCTCGCGCGTTGTGCCATATTCGACTTCTAATTAAATTTCCTCATTTTAAGGTAAAATGCGGCGCCAAATCCAGGATATCAAGGACTCAGAAAGGTCGCCAAGTCCGTCACCATCAAGAAGAACAAGGAGAACGTCAAGTTCAAGATCCGCACCAGCCGCTTCCTGTTCACACTTGTCGTCCAGGATAAGGAGAAGGCCGACAGGCTGAAGGATTCCCTCCCGCCCGGACTCCAGGTTTGAGCTAAATTCTGTCTCGTTACTGTGTGGTATGCTTCAAAACTCGCTATAAATAAATATGAGTCGTTTTAGGAGCTCCTGTCGACCGACGAGTCGGAGTTGGGAGAAGAAGATATGATGGAAGAGGAACGGATGAACGAGGTTCGCTCATTATTTACTTGATTTGATTTGACATCTCTATTCCTATTGTTGATGTTTAGTGTTGTTATAACGAGGCACTCGTCTGTGCGAGTCCTTTTGTAAAAATTGCTCGCGAGAAAGAGTTACGCGAGCGCATTTCAAATGTTTAGTCGCAAGCATCGGTCACGCGCTTGTAGGATTAGGCCATTCACTCTATTGTTTCCGCCTTTTGATCTATAGAACAAACCCAAACCCTCGCATTGGCTATGTCTACGATGTGAAACAATGTAGGTATTCGCGAGCTACACGGAAACTATGATGAAATATGCCGCAAGAACATGGACCTCGTGCAAGTTGCGCCAAACACAAGCGCAATTATGTTGCTGTAGCCGGAAATTTTCTTAAACCTTGCCAAATTGAGAAATTAAAATAACTTGCTCGCTTTTTGCGTGCTACTCAGCTCCCGTTCGAGCAAGGATCGAGCAATTTGCCGGCAAATTTTCTGTAGTTATTTTATCCTTGCTCGCGCCTGTACAAGTTTGAAAGGGTGCGGTAGTGTTCCCTGCATATTGCACAAGGTCCTTGCGTCAAATTTGCGACAGAGTTTCCGTGTAATGCTCACGAGTGACTCTGCAATGTGTGATCCCGGGAATTATGCTCGCGCGCGTCTGGTTATAACGTGCTTGCCAGAAAAGACTCGGCGAGTGCTGGGCAAGCACTAGTCGAGTTAGCTTCACTATTTCTGTGTATTTCATAGATACCTTTACGAAAAGTTTGACAATAGGAAATAATGACGAAATTTGAGTGATTTTAGAATCTCCCGTCGACCGATGAGTGCGAATTGGAGGAGACGAAGAGATGATGGAGCGGAGAAGCAGTGGGAAGAGGTTAGCTCATTCTTTATTAATTTCAGTTTATATTGATATTATTATAGTTGAAGTGAAGATCAGACAACATGCTACACTTTTAGGCACATATCCTTTTTGTCTATGGTACTAGTTCGTATGCCAACCATGGGTCAAATAGGTTCTCGCTAGCGAGGATGGGCTCTTCTGAGGGGCATCCAGACCTTGCCGGCGAACGAAAATTGTGAACGTTTCACGCTTCTCTGACCACTTTTTTTGATAAAGATATCAAAAATTTGGCAAGATGCATTTTTCTCTATTTTCAGGTGTACAAGGTGTACGTGGGACTGGCAGGTTTCCACTCGGACACCAATACCGTCCTCGACAAGATCATGTTCAGAAACAATCAGTACGAGCAGATAGAGAACAGATACATCAAGCCCAAGGTGAATGCAGTTTAGTTCTCTAAATAAATGTACTTTAACATTTACATCTGTTTTTTCCAAACTATTATTGATGTTTTTTTACTGCGAGGAGGATTATCAGTTCTCGTCCCTAATTTTTCCTTTTTTGATTCTCATTTTGGTCTTTTCAGGTGCTCGCGAAGATCATCTCCATACGTGTACAAGCACCGCGTCGGTTCGTACTTCCCTGAGCCCCTCGAGGCCGATCTCGTTCCCGTCACGCATAAGGTCAGGGAGCAGACCCCCTGATGATAATTGGCAGTCGACCTATGAATTCTGATTTTATCCCTCTCAGCCGTGCATCTGCGCTACGATTGGAAACATTTGCACGCCGGAGGACTTCGTTGCCTTTGGAACCGGCGCCGAGTACCTGCTCGGAGTGTCTGAGAGTCTGCTCATTGGTCATGTATTTGCGCAGTGAAGTTAGTTTGGAAAAGAAGTTCACTCTGCGGAGAAAATACTTTGCAATGCATAGGGGTTTTCTCCATTTTTACAAATTTGTTTGACAGATCATGCGAACCAACTGGATGGTAACTATTATTTTGTCTAAAAATATTTATCTGTAATATAATTATACTATATATTATAATAAATATAATTATATTTCCCGCAGAAAGTGGTCCTCCGCTACGGTGCGCGTTATCTACGAGAAGCTGCGACATCCAACTTGGTTCCCGCCATCCTCTACAAGGCCAAGTGAGTTGCTCGGGAATTTGATGAACCGATGAAACGAGAATAACACCGGCAGTTGAAAACTAATTTTTTTCACTAAAAAAAACCAGAAATTCATAATTATAAATTTGATTTCACGTGTTGCTTATACTTGTAGATATAGATTCGACGGTGAGTAGTAATAATAATAAGTAAATAAAAATGAATTGGCATCTGAACAAGTTTTATTTGGCTCCATGGAAAACGTTTTCTTTCGTGAATGGATCTCTTCGGGCGCGGATTTATCAGTTTATGATGAGTCCAACTAAAATTGAATACACAGTTGTTAATAATTTACCCCCATTCGTTCGGCAACAGGTGAATATCCGTGCAAATAAATGATCGATTCCGTAGTGATGACGTAATCTGTAGTTATTTTTCCAGGCCGAGTCGTTTTCTCGTGAGCTGTCGACGCTGCACGTGCACGCCTCTGTGAGGGCGCCCTCAATTCTGACGGTGGAGATGACGCAGGCGATGGAGGGAGGTTAGTAGAGAGAGGGATGCAAATTGCATAGTGATACAATACTGTAAAATGTGAAAGATGAATGTTTCAGGCGCAGTGTCGTTCCGTGAGGACGGAGTGGCGCCCACAGCCACAGGCCGCGCCGTCGGCGCCCGAGATTGAGCTTCCGGCGCCGCGCGGCTTCCGAAGACAAAGAAATTGTGGAGTGGGGTACGGTATTTATTGAGACTGATAAGGGATTGACATATGAATAGGTGATCGAGGATATATCGATTAGTTTATGTATCATGTTCCATTATACAAATGCGGTATTCAGGGACAGGACGCGGAGTCGAGCATGCGACAGTCGGATCTCGTGCCGCCGTCGGGAGGCCCAGTCCGGTGAGAGGACGGAGCAATCTCCCGCCCTCTGTGAGTATTGTAGGAGCATGACATGACATCATGACTTTGAGCATGACATCAACCAATAGTACAGTACCAGGTACAGCGGCGCTACAGTACCCTATCACGAGTGCGGTGGGTCAACCCCCAGTGGCCTTGGGGCAGCTTGATGACTAAGTATTGTAACTCGGGTACGATATTCGCATACGGTATTCAGGAGTGCGGTGGGTCAGCCACAGTCGCGTTAGGTCAGATTGATTACCATTGCTAACCTTTGGATTACGGTATTATTCTGCCGGCGTACCAAACCCACCTCGTTTGCCAGGCAGAGAACATACTAGAGAGTGTGTGGGAGAGGAGACGCAGAGAAAGATCTGTGGCAAAAGAGCTCGTTTGGGAGAGGGGAAAGCTCATTTTTTAGGCGAGAGACAACCGTTATGTCAGAGAAAGCGAGACGAGCAGAGATAAGAAACTAAAAGTTCATTTGCCTCGTTTCCCTAGTCAAACGAGCTCATTTGTGCCCAGTGGGGGTAAACAAATAGCCACGGGGTGTGAAATGATCTACCCCCAGACAGCGAATGATAAGAGAGACTCGAAGTCGTCTTGATCTACTCGATATTTCTAGTCTAGTACCTTTGATGAGATACATGAAAAATCTTGTAGAGAAGTGATAATGGCACTCTAGTTAAAAACGTAACGACTTCTACGGTTCCACAATGCATTCAATTTGTAAAATGGTAAATTATTATCAAAGATAGAGTGATACAATGACCATTGAGTCACAACTAATAGGATGTATGAATTAATTTTGTTTAAATTTATTAAATTGATATAATTTTAATATTTAAAATATAAAATGGCTATTTAAACATAATTAGAAAATTTTAAAAAAATTAAAATACCATCGGTGGTGTGCACGTTCGATGTTCATATTACCGTAATGGAGGGAAAGTGCGCACTGGCGCCCATTTCAATCTTTGTTTATTTTTTCAAATTAATTGCTTAATTACCCCATATTTAATACTTTTCAAATGTTCAAATTAACACCTGTGGTCACCTCTCACTGCTCACAGCTGTTATTTGAATATTGTGATTCATGTAATGTATGATTTTGAGTGAAATATTTAAATCGTCATGGCACGTGGACCTAAGTATCACCTGAAGCACCTTGCTGCCCCGCATCGCCGACCTTTGCGGCAAGGGACCTCGTTGAGTAGGCCCCTCTCGTGCTCTTCCTCCACAACCATCGGAAGTAGGTCCGAGGTACGCGGAAAATTTCATGCGAGATGATTTATAGTTAGTGGAAGTTTACTCTCATTCCCATTCATTCCGATTGCCGTAGGGCTCGACACATCGCGCGCGCCGAACCCTACGGCACAGATGTGTTCCTGTTGGAACGTCTAGAACGAAAAGGCGCGATTCTTGCAAAATCCCGTGCGCAAGTTGTGAATTAACATTCATGCGCACAAGCTGCGCTGAAAAGCGGAGATCCTTCCGCAGTAACATTACCTAGTGTAAATGTTCCATCGTTTCATTAAAAAAACATTGCTATCTACTTTCAGACTGTCATTATCAAGCCAATGAGTGTGTGATGACCACTCCCCCACCCCCTATCGTCGGGAAGATTACTCTACTCCATTTCTTATGGACTACTACAAGTACCAAGGTGGGTTTTCAATATTTATTCCTACATTGGACAGAGTGTTTAGAATTGAGAAATATAATGGTGATAGCAATGAATCTAAAATCCATTTAAAAATGCTATATATGAGTCAGTACCCATTGCACAATTCATTCTTAGAATAGTATGAAGTGCAGTAGCTTCTCGTATGCGTGTATGTTATGAATAAATTGTTAAAATATTGTTCATGTTAATGGAGTGTGTCCATCCGAAAGGATTATCTTTGAAGACATGAGAATTGTGCATGCCTCTTTGTGTTGTCCGGTCCATCCCTTTCCCATTCCCTTCCCACTTTCTCTTCCTTCTGCTGCCACTCCCCCACCCCCTCATCCTCCGTCATCGGCTGAAAACAATAAGTCTAGGCATACTATGAATCGACTAGTCTTTCCTTGCATTGGTAATTCATAAGAATGGGTTACATTTTGCTATGGTGGTTAGTTGGTACAGCGGTTTTCGCTCCAGAAATTGATGAGTTATTGGTTAACCAATTCAATGTGAACTTATCCATATCTACTTTACGGAGGTTTAGAATAAGCGAATTACTTCTGTAATAATTGATATTTCAGTTAAATCTCGACTATTTCATTCTCTCCGTATTCCTTCTCTTCTCCTTCCTCTCACAATTTCACTGGCTAAGAACGTTAGAGGTATTCTCTATTGTCAATTTTGATCTTTGATATATGCAGGACACTCAAGTTGAAGATAAAGGTGACCGTAGAAGGAACTGAATGTGACTGATGCATAGGGGATAAGGAATGATGAAATGGATAGGTTAATGATATACCCAGTGATTATCGATTGATTAATTGACTTCAGAGTGAGTACTACGTATCTGTTAACGAAGATGTGGCATGAGACAAGAACTGACATGACACAGATGTTCAAATCTAGTCATCTGTGTGTGAGAACAAGACGAGAAAGGAAGACATTCAATTCCGATACCACTACCAATACCAATACCACGCACTCTTGGCACTCCGATACCGTATTCAATACCGAAGTTCCAGAGAACGGAGCATGCAACTATTACCCTCACAGCCTTCTCAGCGTCGAGGCGAATGGTGCTCGAAAGAATGGCAAATCTTCTCTTCAGCTTTCCGAAAGTCTGTTCAACACAGACTCGCGCTTTGGCATGTCGCTTATTGAATTCCTTCTGGGCGTTGGTGACGGGACGACGGAACGGGGTCATAAGTCGTCGTCCATTGGCGTATGCCGAGTCCCCTATGATGGCATACCCATCCGGAGAGGTCATCGCATTTAGTTTCCTTCTGATAGACGACGACTCCAGTATGTAGGAATCGTGACAAGAGCACGGGAATCTAGGGTTAAGCCAGAGTATTCTTGACCAAGAGTCGACAAAGACTCCAACGTTCAAGGAAGGGAGCCCCTTCCTTGACCGGAACTGTCCACGAGAGTTCGCAGGTGTCTGCAGGGAGATGAGGCAGCCGTCCACACTGCCAATAACATTGGGTAGTCCGCCTTCTCGAGAAAAGTCTCTCGCAGTCCGTCTGCAGTAGGTACTATTACTCAGTTTATTTATTGTGCTTGCCATTTTTATAATGAAGTTTTTTTTATAATGAAGTCACTACTAACATATAAATGTTTAGTAGTGCTACTTACCTCAACCATGTTTGATCCTGTGTAGGAAAGTGGATGAAGTGAGATACGATGAGTGGGTCAGTGATCCCAATGAGTAGACGGTTTACAATATTCGATACTGATTGTTGGCTGATTCCGTGCCGGTCGGAGACGATGGACTGGAAGCCGTTGGTGCCGAGGTATGATAGAAATACCTCTACCTAAGTGTACAACTGCCATTTACAAAACGATTATGCACATACTTGATCGACTTTTCGAATTGCCCAATCTGCAGAATCCTCATCCACTAGGTAATTGTCCATATCCAGCCAGCACCTTAACTTGATCCTTCTTGAAACGTAACTTGGATCGATAAATCAAAGGATTAGAAAGTGAGTTGTGGACGTGATTTCTTCTATACGCCATGTTCTGTTGATAGTTAAAAAGTACATAACAAACTATGTTTATTAAATTATAAATAAGTGATAAACGTGAGAGAGAAAACTATTCGCGCACGGCTGCACGCATGTTGCGCATCATCAATATGTTAACCCCTCCCCCTTCCCTTCCAATTCAACCAAGTCATGTTCTCCCATACACTTTTTCCTTGTTCTTGTTTGGTATAAGGGGTACATAGTGATGAACACCTCCATCTAATTACCATATTCACTTTGCAGATAGCCGAGAGTTGATCACGCACATCAAGTCGACTACTGCGCTTTTTTTGGAGATTATACTGAAGATGGCGAAGAGGAAGATATAGATCCACTCCACATCTTGCTATTTATTGATTTTTCTTTTTTTATGTTTAGATTGCTTTCAATGTCTTGCCTTTAATTTCCGCAGCAACGAGTCATTGTTAATGGCAAGTTGGCGATCGTCATATTTCAATTGTATATTTCGTCTTTACTTACCTTTCTCTATCATTTGTCTGCACTCTATCGTCTGAACACTCTGTCAACTTCTCTCGCTCTCTCTCCCTCTTCCTTGCCACTTTCCCCTCTTTCCTTTCCTTTCCCCTCCCCCTCCCTCCCTCTCTCTCCTCTCCTTTCCCCTTCCCCTCCCTCCCTCTCTCTCCTCTCCTTTCCCCTTCCCCTCCCTCCCTCTCTCTCCTCTCCTTACCCTCCCCCTCCCTCCCTCTCTTTCCTCTCCTTTCCATTCCCCCTCCCTCTCTTTCCTCTCCTTTCCCTTCCCCCTCCCTCCCTCTCTCTCCTTTCACCTCCCCTCCCCTCTCTCTCCTCTCTCTCTCTATCTACACTCTATATGTCTGAACACTCTGTTGACTTGTAATACTCCACTCCTCACCACCCCCCCTCTCATCTCTCAACTCTCTCTCTCTCTCTCTCTCCTTTCCCCTCCCCTTCTCTCCTCTCACTGTCACTCTCACCTCCCCCTCTCTCCTCTCCTTTCCCTTCCCCCTCCCTCCCTCTCTCTCCTCTCACCCCCCCCCTCCCTCCCTCACTCTCCTCTCTCTCTATCTACACTCTATATGTCTGAACACTCTGTTATGTTCCCTCCACACTCTCGATTCCTCCCCTCATCATCTCTCTTTCTCTGTCTGCACTGTATCAGTCTGTACACACTCTCTCACTCGATTGTTTTGATCTACCGATCTCTCGAGTCTGATAAACATTGATTTCTTATCGATCGTCTGGCAAAGGTCATTTGTCTGGAGTATAGCAAAGGGGTTTGGTATGCCGGCTGCATAGTCCATGAATTATAGTGTCTCACCCCTGCTACTCCCCTCACAGTTTCTTGTACAACTGCGAGGTGCTCTTTGTAGGCGACATCCACTGCTGGGATGACGACCTCCGCTAGTTGTTTCCGCACCGTTCTCTCACACGGCACCGCGAGATCCATCTCCTTGGCCATTGCCATTAGCCGCTGAATGATTTATGTAGCAAATTCGGAAAAAAGATGCCCATGTAAATCTTCCTAACTAAAATTTAGACAACTAACTGGAATGGGCAGACCGGTTGTGTAGCTGGCACATGTCAGCTTCACGTTTCCTTCATAGTATTTTTTCTCCAACCGTGGCTGAGATATCCACTGAATGTCCTCCCCACAGAACAAACAATCCCAATTCAGGATCAACGCCAAACACTTCGGCCTTCATGGTGCCGGCCTCGATCGACTCCTGCCCACACTGGAAGCAGCGACTGAAGAGGGACATAAGACATGAAGAGTGGACTAGAAGATAGTCAGGGAGAGGAATCTTGTAATGTGTAGTAATTGTAGTGTCCTCGATAGCCTCACTTGCTGCACTTTCTTGAGTAGCGGGAGTGTAACTGCTTGCCTGTTATAGGAATCGATTAATGTGCATTATTGATTTATCGATAGTTTTTCTATTTGGATTGTGAACTATTGAATTCTCGATTAGTTTAACAACAGCATGCGATTGTTATACTATAAATGTTATGATGCTTGTTTAAAAAATGAATTTTGCAATGTTGTTACTTTGTTAAACAATAATTTTTACATTTAAAGTCGAATGTGCATGATGCATTTACCGTAAGCTTGGCTGCCTGTTGCATCGTGAGGATGCGCGAACGGCGAGTCATCGATATCTTCACAACCATCGGCCGTATCCTCATACTGTAATTACGTAAGTACGGTATGATGTTTGTTCTTTTTGATTTCTCGACTCTTCTGTCGTGCGTTTAACCTCCACAGGGTATACTACATCAGGATTGTGCATGTAATTAACTAATGATACTGTACTTCCTGCATGTATTCTGTCTTTTTGCCGTCGAATGGAGGATGATCTACAGAGAGAGGACGCAGCTGAAAAAAGACAAGCTCGAAAATTGAAAATCGCGAATTTTTTTTTTACTGTCACTGGTTCACTTTACCGGACCAGGCAACCAGTGCGAAAAGAGTGAGTCTCCCATTCTATTATGTACCCATTGTCTCACTTAGCTAATGTAGCTGTCATTCTTTTAGAACAAGGTGCCTTGTTCTAAAACATAGGATTCGACTCGGATGGTTCGCATGGAGCAAACTGTCTCACCTTCTTTCGTCCCGTCTTTTACCTATGAAGACCAGAAGAAGACTGTTTGAAAACTGCATCACGTTTACAGTACTCTACGGGAGTGAAGTGTGGGCTTTGAGAGGGAATGGGAGAAATCGGCTGAACGTCACACAGCGAGCAATGGAGAGAAGAATGATTGGAGTGACTTTGAGAGATCGCTGGAGAAATGAAAGACTTCGGGAAATCACCAAAGTGAAAGACTGGGTACAGGAAAGCCTAAAACGAAAAGCTCAATGGGCATTGAAAGTGAGGAGTATGGATACGGAGAAATGGTGCAGAGCGACTACTGTGTGGACCCCTTACAGCAGAACTCGTCCCCCAGGCCAGCCAAGAGCAAGATGGAGAAATGACCTAAGGAGAGCAATCGGCGCGAACTGGTGGAATGCAACTTATGAAGACTACCGACCCATCCTCATCTGAGCGATTATCGCCTGATATGATAAATTGATTGATTGATTGATTGAAGGTGCCTTGTCCGGTAAAGTAAACCAACGCCTCTTCGCTTACTATATGAAGGAATAATGAGAAAAATACTCACATCTTTCGGGAATTCGTCATCAAAGTTGACGAAATGTGTCGCACACCAGTGTACTCTCCTTGTTCGATCCTCCTGAATCTTGCGGAACTCCGCTTCTATCGTCACCTCCTCTCTCAGGTTCAGTCGTCGAATCCACACAAGCCGACGCTCCGGCCAGCTCAGCGTAGGAAAGCAACGATAGTTGGTGGAGCGTTTGAGGCACAAAGCGCATTTACGATCGGCCATCTCTAAACTATTAAAGATAACGAACCTGTTGCCATCCAGGGAAAGGACGAAGCGAGAAAAAGAAAGATGGGCGACAATAAACGAGAAATTAAGCCGCGTTTAGCTTCAAATTCAAGCGAAACTTTGACAAATGCGATCACAACGGGAAGTACAACAAAACAGAACAGTTCAACAACCAAAACAAAACAAAATGCCACTGAAATTCGATGAAAATCAATACAAAATGGGTGAAATTTCATGACTGGTCTGAACTTCCACTGAGATTGTCGCGCAAGTTTGCCGCAAGTACAAAGTTAATTTGTTGTCAGGACCTTGTGCAATATGCAGGGAACACCACCGCAAGTACACTCGACACTTGCGGCAAACTTGCGCGGCGAGTTGATATTTTCGCGCGTTTTTGCCAGTAACTTGCTTCATTCTTGCGCTGTTGTTGTCGTTTTTGCTCGTAATTTGCAACATCTTAGTTTCTTTTGTGATATTTTGTTGCTTTATTCTTACTCAAAATTGATCAAATTGTGAGATATTTGCCTGAAAGTCGCACTATTTTGGCTCCATTATTGCTTTCTTATGATTCAATTTCTGCTTTTAAATATTCTTTCCATGTAAAAACTACAATTTTTTCATTTTTATTAATTTTCTGACAATGTAAGATTACAACGGTGAATTCGAAATACTTCTAAGTGCGATATAATGCCAATACAAACAATTAACAATGTGCAATCAACGCGCCTATACTTCTCAGAAAAGTCAATTCATGTTTAGCTAGTTAAGAAAGTAGGGGCACTCAGCCTATCCAACGACTCTCCACCACAGCCTATCCAGCTTCCCTAGTTTTGGCTGCCGTAAGCGTATCTTCTGCTTATTCTGCCCTTACTTCACTGGCGCTCACGATACTTAAAATAAAAAAAATTATATTTCTTTTGCAATCATTCAATTCCGTAGGCATAAGAAAACGAATTCCCCCCTCACCGTTGACTCCTGGTTGTATCCGATCGATTACGATTGTTATAAATATAAGGGTTTCAATTAGAGATCTTTCCTCACGTTCTCCATTGACAAATAATCTCTTATCGCGAAATAGCCAAAACAGCGCGGCGAATACGATGCAATTTATTCGCAACTTTCCTAATTTTGGTATATTTGCAGCAAACTTGCGCGAAAATCTCAGTGTCCTGCAAAGTCTGCGTTCAATCGCGAACTGAACAATTGTTGTGTTACCGTAGAAACCTCGCAAATGAACCAATCCTAAATAAATAAGGTAATTATTTTTAAATGCATTTTTATTGATTTTTTCCGTTTTTTTGCTTAATTCCATTAGAAACAGCATTTCAAGCTCTATGAAATAAGCTTCACTTGTTTTTGACTGCATGGTCCCTTTAACATTCGATCATAATGGCACAACAAAGTCTTTGCGTTCGTAATTGCTCAATGAATTCGACATTTCGTTTGCAAGCAGGTGCATTAGCCGCTCACTATCGTTACTCTCGACAAGTCGCACCCAATTTACCATGGTTTTCACTCTTCCCAGTAAGTTGTTCTTTCATCTTCAAAGCATATGCAATGATTAGGACTTCTATTAACTTCACCTAATAATTTTTTTTCACAGCGCCACCCTTAAAATCGACTGGACTAGTGGCGGACAGATTCCCTGGCAAATATGTGGCTCTGCTTATTCTGGACTCCCTGGCAGCTTTTCTTGTGGCCATTTCAAACGTCGTTGTCATTATCGTGCTTTTGTACGGCTTCAGAAGACTTATGAAGGTTGGACAACAGTTTTATTAAATCTATTTTTATAGTTAATTTAAGAATAATTTCTACATCGTCGTTGCGAATTTGATTGTGTTCACGTCAATGAAAGGCGTCGTTGAGTTGGGATTCATTATTCCATACTATGTAATGAGAAGTGAAGAAGATTTCAAGCCTGTCAGTTACTCTAAATTTTCAATGCCATAAATTGAATAACAAAAATATTAAAATGTTTTATCGTAGGAAATTAAATATAAACAGTTGCAGCAAAAAGGCTACTACGACAAACAATACGAATTTCTTATTTTCAACATATCTATACTTGCAGATTATGGTGATCAACTTTTACTAGGAAATGATTTGCAATTGGAATCATCGCAGGGGTGATATTTTTCTCGATTTTAATAGCCCTTGACCGATACATGGCTGTCGTCAGCTCCACTTCCAGTAAAGGGAAGCATAATTCAAGGTAACTCTTACAATTGCGAGAGCTTCAATAAACAACTTCAGATTACCAACACTGTTGTCTTGTCTGCTCACTTGGTTGTGTTCCTTCACTATACCGGTACTCTCTATTTTGTGTGCGAATGCAAATATGAGTACCATTCATCGGTCAGATGCATTTCATTGTATGATTATTTTTGAAAATCAGAAATTTCATTTTTTTGTATTTTTTTTATGCTACAGTTATTGATCACATTGAAAGTTCTGTCTGTCTTCAGCTCAAAATCTACTACAATCACTGTGAAAAGACCTCGCCAGTACTGGAAGTTGTCTTCGCCTGCTTGATGTACCTCACTTACGCTTGCACTGTCGCCGTTCTACTTTTCTACATATTGATTTTTATATTTCTCAAGTACAGTGTTCATTTCATATTCACTTTCTATATTTCATTTCAGACGCAATCAGAGTGCAAAGTTTAGTCGAGATAAAATACAGACCAAGACTAGCGTCCAAATGAAGCTTCTGCGGCAAAGCCTCTTCGTATTCATCTTGTATTCAGTAAGAAATACTTGCTTTTCTATCCGCATGTCCTATTCTAGGGATCGAACTTCTGCGTTTTACTTCTAACAAACATCGGCATTGGCACACGCTCGATATTCGAAGTTGCGTATGCTGAGAACTTACTGAACCTATCGATAGCGGCCGTGTATCCAATTTGCTTCCTGTCTATGTCGGGCGAGATGAAAAGGTACTTCCTCCACTACTAGGAAATTGAAATGTCTGTCTGTTGGTATGTTTTTTTCCTTCCGCGTGACGGACCTTTTTTCTGAATAACTTTCTTCAAACTTGAGCAATCTTCTCAGATCCTTTTGCATATGAGGCCGATTGCGTAATTGTCGAACAAAAGTCAACACAGCTCGTTACAGCCGAAAAGTAAATGTCTGAGGAAAAAATGGTTTTCGGTACTATTTGATATGCTGAACAAAGTGGTGAAGTCTCATTATATGCAAATTCATCTGGAGCTCGATCTTAAGCTCCTAAGATCCGGCCAATTCACAGTTTTTAGGCTATATCTGGATACCCGATCGAGCAATCGAAAAAGTTTGAACACATACTCTAGCTAAATTTGCACAAAGAATCAAATCGATAACTTTTCAATGCGCTGTCGTTGTTGGTTCGTCAAATCTGGAAAATTGCCAGCGTCTATGGAAAAAGTGCGAGCGCATACCTTTACAGGAGATGTGCCAAACCCATACCGGCTTGTGTTTTAAATCAGGGGAAACATCGATGTCTGCGAACGGAGTTATGATTTTTCTACCGAGGCAGTTTGAGGCAAAAACAGCCGTCAGAAGGGAGAATTGCGCGATTTGCATGTAATTCCCCTCTCATTCTCGACCGCCCGGATCTGCTCGGCGTCTGGAAGTGCGAAATGAGAGGGGAATCATATGCAAATAGCGCAATTCTCCTCTCTGAGGGCTGTTTTTGCCTCAAATTGCCTCGGTAGAAAAATCATAACTACGTTCGCAGACATCGGAGTTTCCCCTAATTTAAAACACAAGCCAGCACAGGGTTGGTACACCTCCTGTAAATGTATGCGCTCGCACTTTTTCCTTAGACACTGGCAATTTTATAAATTTGACGAACCAACAGAAATTGCGCATTGCCAACTTATCCACAAGATTCCTTATACAAATTGAGCTAGAGTCTCTGTTGAAACTTTTTCAACTGCTCGATCGGGTATCCAGATATAGCCTAAAAACTGTGATTTGGCCGGATCTTCGGAACTTAAAATCAAGCTCCAGTTCAATTTGCATATCATGAGACTACACCACTTTTATCAGCATATCAAACTATACCGGGAACCATTGTTTCCTCAGACATTGACTTTTTGGCTGTACCGAAGTTTGTCCGACTTTCATGGCCAAGTCGGTAGCGAGCTCGAATTCAAATCCGAGGGTCGCAGGTTCGATCCCCGCCGGTGCATAGTCTTTTGCTGCATTTTTTCCAAGTGTCAAATGTGGCCCAAACCCATTTTTGAATAACGAGATTCACATTTTTTGCCATCTTTTGCCGATTTTTGATGTGAAATATCGATTAATTTCACTTGATTTCACGCGATTTCATGAAATTTTCGCACATTTCGTTCCAAATCATTCCTCATGCCGGCAATCTCGCAGGAATGGAGTTAGAACGAGAGTGTAAGGAAAATTGAGAGTGACTCTCTCATTTTGGCACACTCTCTCGCCCCTGACCCCTTTCTGGAGGCCGGAATCATGCATCCGGAAGCTTCCTAATAAATCGCTTCAAAATCGCTCTATCTTCTCGGATCCTTTTGCATACGACAACAGACCAAAATCCCTTTAAAGTTTTGCAATATTTAATTTACCAAATCCATAGCCAAGTGGGTTACGCGCTTGACTTACAATCCGAGACCCCCAGGTTCGAACCCCGCCGCGGGTAAAACGTTTGCCGCATTTTTCGCAAGTGTCAAATGCCCTTCTAGCACGTTCTTCAGTAAGGTGAAACACGTTTTCACCTGTTTTGCCGAGTTTTAACATGGAAAATCGAAAATTTCGAAAAGTTCCCAATTGGATCACAGAGCGTGGGGGATCACAGGAAAAGTGTTTTGCGATGTCGGAAACGTGTCTAACACGTTTTAACGTGAAAAATTGAAAATTTCGTAAAGTTTCCAAATGATCCGGCGAGCGTAGGGAATCATTGGAAAAGTGTTTTGCGATGCCACAAACGTGTTCGAAGACGCCATGGAAATCAACACACGGTATCCTGCGTTTCCGTTGAGAAAGGCTCGTGAGGCTGAGAGCGATCGAAAAAAGTTGCCACGGAGCCACGAAGTGGCGTAGTGGCAATTTTTTTCGATCGCACTCGGCCTCACGAGCCTTTTGCAACGGAATAAGCCAGTACCTCTTTCTAGAGATTAACATTCCCCAACATACTAAGCTCCCCCTGGACCGATCTTGGAGCCGGCTACTGAGTTCTCCTCCCTGGACCGAGCCTACAGCAAGCTTCCAAACTCCCCCTGGACCGAACCTGAAGAATGCTACCAAGGTTCCCCTGAACCGTACCTGAAGAAGGCTACCGAGGTCCCCCTGGACCGTACCTGAAGAAGGCTACCGAGGCCCCCCTGAACCGTACCTGAAAAAGGCTACCGAGGTTCCCTGGACCGAATCTTAAGTATGTTACTAAGCTCCCCCTGGACCGAACCTGCACCCGGAACTATGCATAGAGCGTAGTGTGCGCATAGAGCGTAGTGTATTTAACCTCAATACATCCCGGCTAGTTGGTACATAGCGTACGAGTACTAATACGGGCTATATCTACCGCTTGCAAATCGATCGATATATTTTCCAGTGTGCTCCTCTCTAAATTCGCGTCTAGTCGATCGGTTGCAATAGCCAGCATCAGTCCTCACCCGGTGCGATTGGCGGACAACAGTGTCAATAATTACTAAAATTCATTTTGAATTTCTTTTATAATGTATTGCTGAAAATATAAATAAAACTGAGAAACTGAAAAGAGATGTCTTAATCTGTTCGCTCCTCACATCGACGGTACATAGTAAAATGGAATTGCGTTGGTCGCACAGTACACCAACAACGATCTATTACCAAAAAGCAAGTACAACGATTGCAAAAAAAATTTTCACCCAACATTTTAAAATATTTATTTAAAAACAATATGCAAGAAGGAAGTGACGATATGTTTACAGCCAAAGTCATAATTTTGCAACTGGACAATTCTACATCAAGAAAGCACATAGTGCTGTCGCTCAATGTGTTGCCTATGATTAACTTTTAAGCCCACGCGTGCTACAAATGTTTATTGCTAACCATCTTTCAGTTGGCAATGATGCTTTCTTGCGACACCAGCTCTGCGTTGTGCGTGTCCACATGAGGGTTCCTTGACTCTTATCTCAAACATCATTTACACTGCTCTCAATGTGTGGTAGATGGAAGTGGCATTTAGTGTAGGGGCAGATGCATTTCTTTAGTCGTACGCATTCGCAGATGTCCTTGTAGTAGTCCTTGATCGTGAAACTTTTCCCTTACTTGTCCGTTGGCTTTGCTCCAACAGAATGATAACAAGGGTACCAAAGGTTGTCGGGGGGGGGAGTTAGGCAGAATATGAGTCTACTGAGGAAAGACGTCAGCATTGATGTTCCCCCAGGGCGACCTATAGCAGAGCTAATAATTAAAATTGTTTCGTAAGTCCGGAGAGACCTACGAAACAAATATCACCACAGATCAGGCACTCGTCCTCTTAGATCGTAATTTAATCAATCATTTTATCTCACTGCAGTAATTCGGTTTCTGAGTCCGAAAAGCCCTAAAAGTGAGGGGTCTGGCCTTGCCTAGGAAGGATATGTTTCTGGAAGTGTTTATGGAAAACATTTTGGGTGAAGTAGTTGTTCCAGATCGGTCTACTACACAATTAAGCAGGACTATAATTTATGAACGGGGCTGAATGAGGTTCAGTAATGCTCACTGTTTGTTAAACCCAATGGCTCTTTAGAACACAAACATTGAAAGAAGCGTTAAACGTAGTGTTCGAAACTGTGGGTGTCTCTTTATATTCGTTAAAAAAATGGGGGGGTGACATTTGAGCAACGGACATAACTCAGCTAGGAGTGAGCCTAGAGCAGTAATAACTCAGCTAGGAGTGAGCCTAGAGCTATGAGAGTGGTACCATTGTGATCAGCATCAGGTAATTGAGATTTCATAATTAATTAATTAATTAATTAATATCTCATTAATTATGCTAATTAATTAATCTATTTTTTTCTGATGCTGGTCACAATGGTACCATTCCCATAGCGCTAGGCTCACTCCTTGGTGAGTTATGGCTCGTTGCTCAAATGTCGGTTGCTCAAGTGTCCATTGCTCAAATGTCGGTTGCTCAAATGTCGCCCCCCCAAAAATAGCCTGTCCAGCAACTTCTAGCTGACAAAGAAGTCGGATATTATTTTCAGTTAGGATGTCGGATAGTATGTTCTGTTAAAACGAACGTGGGACATATTCAATCAACAGTAATTGTCATGACGATTCACACGGTCGTCGTTGGTGTGTGGTGCGATTCTTTGAGCGTGCCGAAACTACTTCGTGACGTGAAGGGCCGTCGTAGCAGTGAGAGACACCGACGTCGAATAGGACCCGGAACGAGAATGGAGTATCTGAAGGAGTGTAACCTTGATTCATCTCGGCCTCTCGACTTTCCTCTTTCCCTGAATCTCTCATCAATCTTATTACGGATTTCTTACATTTCTAGACGCCGTGTTCGATCACCGAACCAGTAGCCCTTGTGAAAAGTGTATGTGCGCAACGAGCGGAAAGTAATATTCCTAATCTCTCTGTACAATTATGCTGGCTTCTCGCAATTGGCACGTGTAAAATGTCATCAACAAATGCTTTTATGAACCATAAACCCGAAAATGCAAACTAACAGAGCTGGTCCGAGCGAGAAGACGTCTGATGTGTAGAGGGTCACGTAGGTTAGAGTAGCGACTGCGTCGAAATTGTAGCTAACCGCGGAGAAGTAAGTGAGGAGCAGCTGCAATATTAAAAATTTATAAATGAAAATGAACGGGATACACAAGAAACCTATAATTTTTGCATTTATCACTCTCACTAATGCATGAATTGAAGAGCATACCACTACGATAATGTTGAAGGACTGCGCGAGAAAGATGCAGAATGAAATTATGAATATTGATCGATCCTGAAGTCACACTTTCTTCATATTTCACTGTTACTGTTCTTACCACCTTCCGATGAAGAATTTTGAGCTTGCGCACTTTGAGCCATGAAATAATCTGAAATGGCAAGACATCTTCCTACAAGTTTAGTTGTGCATTTGGTTGCTGTTGATGCAGGAGAAATCGATTAAAATGAGATGCAAGTGGGTATAAAAAAGTAAAATTCCAATCGACTACTTTATCCACTCACATTCATAATAGAGCAGCTCGATAGGAGGAGAATACCGAATACAGAATAGAACGCATATGTGACGGCAATATTACGCGCCTGCGATTAATTTAGCTGTCGGGAGCATTCCGGCAGAACAGGGTATTGCAAATTCACAAACACCCGCCCAAAATAATAAAACGTTCCGCTCCTAAACAACAGACACGGATGAAAGAGAGTACACCACCAGTAGTCCATTTCATTGGACGTATCATTTTAAAATTGTAATATGCGATCAAGAGTGAGAAAGAAATTGTTCGATGCCGTTTTGTTCTTTCGTCTTTCCCATTTCGAATTGCTATCTATTTTTCTATATTGGCTGACAAATAAGAGGACTTGGCATCGTTCGCGTCTTTTCTTACCGGATCCTTAGGTGTCAGTGCGAATCTTTGTAGCGTTGGTCGATAGACATAGGCAACCCGATTGTCGGGCAACCACGAAAGCCTCAACAAAGCATTTGAGAAGCGACTGCTTTAGTGAGGAAACTAACAATGAAGCAGTAAGATGCGCAGCGAAAGCAATAGAGAAGAGAATGAATATTAAAGGGACCTGGTACTGCAAATGAAGTGAATTTCAGATTAAAGAGTATTTTATTCCGATTCGAACGCAAAAAACCGCATATTTTTACGATTTTTTTGAAATTAGTTATGAATTTTCAAAGATCCCGTTTCAGGCCAAAATGACCCGGCGCTACTGTGTTTAGCGGCTAAACACAGTAGTGCCGGGTCATTTCAGCCAAAAATGAGACCTTTGAAAATTCATAACTAATTTCAAAAAAATCGTAAAAATATGCGTTTTTTTGCATTCTTATCGGAAGAAAATTCTCTTTAATCTGAAATTCACTTCATTTGCAGTACCAGGTCCCTTTAACATTGGGAGAACGCGTTCCTCGAATCTCTGAAACACGGGTAAAGAAAAGCCGACAGTATCAAGCTACTATGCTAGATAGGGCAAGCCAGCTACAACGAAGCAAGTGTTGGTGTCTGATCGAATAATCCTATTCGCGAATAGCCTTTGCTATTCGCGAGAATAAGTATTCCATCTAACAGCGCTAGTGTGAACCTTTACCGTGTGCCGAGTAGTGCACGATATTGCCACGAACCGATCGAGACTCAGAAGAAAAGAAGCCAAATTTTGTCCATAGTAAAAGTAGCCCGTCAGGAAGTTTTGCAGGTAACTGAAACATCGATCTCGTCATTGAAAGGAGCAGAAAGTGTTCAATAAAAGAACCATTCTTAGTTCATTTCCATGTATCCTCTCACTTTAAAGGTGGATCATATCGTGCTCAATTTCACCAAAAAAAACATACGGAATGAATATAGAGTCGTTGAAGGCATGGTACAGCGGTGCAAACCATGTCTCCGAGCGCAGGCGCAACGTAATCCAAGTGTTGAAGTAAGTGAGCTGATTCTGAACAAACAAATATTATTTCCCCCTTCTTCTGCAGTTCTCTGCAAAATTCCTTGTGCATCACAAGCAATTTGAGTTTTTTTAAATGATGACGAAGAAGGACGACGTGTAAAACTACCACTACGGCATCAAGCATGAAGAGAGCAACGAATCCGCTGCTGAGCTCCTTTCTCAGCGTGCTTATCGATACGAGTACAATAATGTAGGTGATCAGACATGGCAATCCGTAGGAGAGGAATATGACGTTGTGGAATATGACGAAATTTAAAATGCAACTTCAAAATTATTAACGAATTAGTTGAACCTCGGTATATAATAAGTATCCGGTGAACTCGTGAATCAAGTTGAATTAAAGCACGCACATTAATATTTTTCTCCCCAGAAAAACCGCTGACCGAAGATCACTCAATGTTGTTTCCTCTCCCAGAAAATACCCCTTTCATGTCACTTTGTCCATGATGGGAGCGAGAAGAGGATGAGGGAGCTCCATTGTCTCAACTCTACCTTCTCTTGTTTCATGTAGAATTGCAACGTATCCCGAGCATCTACCATCACTTCGTGGTTATCTACAACAATAATCATAGCAACAGCTGCTGAATACTTCCAATATATTTCGAACATGATCATATTACCACACCATTAACTTTCACATAGCTTTATCAGTCACAACAAAGAGAGATAACAACAAAGGGAGCACAACATAGATAACATAGATAACAACCAAGACAGATTTAACAATTTTAAAAGTTACCCGTATTAATTTGTCCTTCGGACGCTTTTTTTAAAATAGATGTGAGCGCTCATCGTGAAATGCCATTACTCGATTGTGACGTGAGCTTCGCGTGAGCTTACCACGACTTAATCGAAACGTCAGCATCTTGAATGTCTGTAAGCATGTCAAGGAGTCGGTCAAGCAATGTAAAGTGGTTAATGAACTTGTGCAGTCTCTTGTTTGGAAGTGATCTTCTAAAATGTTTCCTAGTCCCTGCCAACCGTCTACGTAGGCAACGGGAGAGAGGCTTTCCTAGAAATGATGCTGATCTATAGCTGACCAGATGCACGGAGGTTTCCGTCTCAACTAATGTTTCAGTTCTTCTTAGCCATAACTTTCCTATAGCCGATGGGATCTGCAGTATTTCTTTCTGCTCTTCTGCTCTTTCCTCTGGAGGTAATAAATCCTGCTTATTATTAGTGATGAGAAAGGAAGGCCATTTTTTCCGTGATTATCGGTCGTATTATGCAAATAAGATTCAAAAGCGAGGAAGAGTTGAACCCGCATCGTCTAAGATGTGATTATCAACAAATACGTACACTAGACCTAAGGATTCAAATATTTTATCAACTCTTCCTATGAAAACTGAAGCTGGATACCAAATCGCAGACTCTTCCGGAAGAGTCGGCTGTAAATCGGAAGAATGTGAATATTTTTCTGATTTCAAAGCTGGAAAATTTAAGTAGTCATTTTTTAACACTCGAAGGTTTCCTTTCTCATGCTTTCGAACATCCTCATGTTTCCATATCAATTGCTTAGATATGGCTTGTGTTTCAAACACAAGAAAAGCCATTTTGCTTTTCCTTTCCCATTCCTGCTACTGGGCACTAAAAGCCGAACTCTCTTACTTTCTGACAATAAGATCACATTCTACAACCAATGGTTATCTAGATGCCTTTTCTCCAAGAAAGATGATGATCCGATCATCACAATTACGAAACATCTTACTATCGAAGCCACGCGCCCCGTCACAACGGAAATATTCGATTCTGCTCTTTCCGTTGCAGAGTGCAACGGGACTGCTCACCTGCTTCGTCCCTGTGACAAGCACGCAACTGCGAAAGATGCTCAAGTTCGCGAATCTCGAGAACCGCCAGCAATGCGAATTTGAATGCCTCAACACTGCCATGGTTTTCAATAACATGAATTCGTTTTTGAGCTAACTTTGATCGATGATCAATTCCAATTTTATCCACTAAATATTTTTCCTACTTTCCTGAAGTTCTTACATTCAAATCTCCAGTGTGTTGGCTACTCGTTCGGTCAAGTGTGTACGCTGCTGGGGGACGAGTATCCAACTGTCAGTTGTGAGCTGCCAGCCGAGATCTACGTCAAGCAGACGGGCGATAACTGTCCTCGTAAGTAACTTCCTTCATCGTAGCAGATGTTCTGAACAAGTTAAAGATGTGCACGATTGTTTAGTGAAGTGATATTTTCCAGCCCGTACCAGTATCGAGGCTGACTTCACAGCTGACCCATGTGTCGATCGTGAAGCGCCGGGCGCTCTCAAACTCGGCACCGATCCTCTTTGTCCTCGCCATGACGGCGCCGGTCAGCTAACTAACTATATCGTGAGGTGAGTAAGATTATCATATTTAGAACGATTAAATAATTAATTATTTTTCTGTTTACCGTGCTCAGATGATCACATGCATACGTATAGGGAAGTCTACTGGCGAACGGTAAACATGAACTACGATGTCAAATAGTCTGACAAAGAGAATAGGTTGGAAAAAAACTGAGGTGGCATACACCGGGTAACTAATTCGATGCTATCATAACTGCAGAGGCATCCGACCGGACGGAACACGCGTCACCATCGACAACGATGGGTTCAATAATATCGTCTTCGACTACTGGACGAACCTGTACCACTACACATTCCGTGGAGGGGAGTATGAGGAGTGGCTGGTGGCCGCAATGTGTGTCGAGGCTGGTGAGTTTATCAGTCAATGGGAAGCGACTTAATCCAAAATAATGCAAACAACGCGTCTCATAGATATCGGAAGATCTTTTCAAAATAACTTTTTTCTACTTTTTTCCTGTGAACGCGCATAAATAATTATTTATTTATGACAAATCTGAGTTGGCATGTTCAGGAGATAAGTGCCCATGTTCTCCACTGCCTCTCATGCCTCCAGGAATTCCTGGGGGAGTGGCTGCCCGCACGGGAGTGAGGCCCGTCTGTGCCAATCCCACTCAAAAACTTTTGTGAGTTTTTTTTTGTGGGACAATTTACAAAACAGCGTCACAGTCTTCGGAAGAACTAATCCAACGCATAAGTTCAACGATCCGAAAGTTTCTTTGTGTATTCTTTTTTTTGTATTTCGAAGAGCTGGTGTGTAGTTTGAACACGAGCAGGATCAAGGGCTTCAAGGACAAGAACTCGCCGGCATCCAAGGACACAATGGAAGTTAAAGTCTCGGATACGCCACGGGTAAGGATAGGCACCACACATAGAGGCACATGATTCAAGTGGGAACATAATATGAGAGTGAATAATGAAATTAATGAATGAACATATTTTGAATGTCGCTGTAATAACCGTATAAGAGATATCACACCAGAGATTTCTCGGAACAATTTTCACAAAAAAATGCTATGGCTCGGAACAAAAAAATAGTTTTGCCACATCGTCACATAAAAGAAGGTTATGTATGATTTTGAGAATATCTATTTTTTTCGCTGTTTTTATATCCGGTGATATTTTACGGTATTGGATGTTCATTTACATATTTTTTTTTATTTTAGACTGTATTTTTATGCTCTTCATTATCTGTAAAGAATGTCGTTCGTCCATCTAAGAAGAGAGTCTGGCCATTTTTGGATGAGTTCAAAAATCGAATTTCTTTGGATAACTTTTTTGTTTAATCATTTCTTACTTTATTTTCAACAGAAAATGTGTTCGCCTCATTTTTGCAATAATTTTGTTTCACGTCATTGTAGCTCCATTGTCCCGAGTTATGAAGATTACGGTGCCAGAGTCGGGGAAATTGACAAAAACCGGCTCACAGAAATGGGACCTGCATAAATCGTTTTCTTGTCTTCTGTGTAAACCTACACAACGAATTGATGGAAATTGTTCCTCAGAGAGTCTGTTTGCATACAATCTCTGGTGAAATCTCTCATAAGCTACAAGCGGCATTCACATGAAATAGCTTACTGGCTAAAGCAAAAGCGCTCCAAGCCTCCATTTCTTTAGAAATAAGTATAAGTTTCTAGAAAAACTGAAATCACCGCAATTTGTATTAGCCTCATTTTTTCGATGATTAGTCATTCATCCTCAAATTATGGTTATCCTCAGATGGAATTCGTGTGTCGGGCTGGCGTGTGGATTTCTACTCTCGATTGGACGCCCATGCACTGGGCGGCGAGCTTTGCAACATGCGCACCACCTTGATGCATCGAGGCTGCATGTTTACTGTTTCCTCATTGTTGCGCGTGCGCGTTGTATTATCTATCCGTACAGATATCGCTTGTATATGCTTGTTCTAACATGTGATAAATAAAGTTCACGAAAAACAAACAGTGGATGAAGTGAAAAAAGAGTTGTGTGTATTGATGCGAATCCTCATAGATAGTTAAAAAAATCAATTTGCCTTCTTATTGATAGTCGTAATTCGTGAAGTGCGATATTTTTTTCCAAAGTCTGTTCATTTCGCCGAGCTGGTCTGTGGATTATTCATCTTTTTTTGAACTCCATTCCACTTTGCGATAAGCATGGACACGTGTGCACAACGTTGAAGCAACCAACGTTCAAGTCTCATCATTCACCCTTTTCGCGACTGTCGATAGGCGTGAACAATTATCTATTCTTATAGATATAACCTGAATATTTTCGCTGAAACGCGTGAAAAAATAAAGTTTGGAAACATAAGAAATAAAGAGAAGGTACAGTAGAAGGGTTTCGCCCTCTCCCTTGTCCTTCGACCGATAACGATAACAAAGTTCGAAATCAATCAGCGGTGGTCTTACTTCTACTATGCCGATTGTACACTATGTGTAAAATAATGTTTATTAATCGGGCCTCGGTAGAGGGAAATGTGGAAGTGATCAGACGATTACTGTGCAATCCTTCAGTCTCTTTTTACACCCCCTCGCCTGCTCGATACGCCACCTCTTGCATATTGCACACATATCTGAAGTAGAAGAGATGAACAAAGTAAATACTTTTTTAAAATATTTCTTATTCCTCTTGCCTCTTGCGTACATGTCGTTGCGTCACAACTTTTACATGCTAAACTTGGAATTAAGTTATTATTCCACTGTATTGTTTGCGCTTCTCAAGCAATGCTCTCATGTCTTACTTTCCGTCTCTTGCCCCGCAACAATCCAATTCATGCCACCCAATAATCCCTGGCAGAATGAAGAAAGAAGAATACAGAAATACATACATATTTATCCTGACATCAAGGCAAGGGCCTGCAGGAGGTATCATTCGGGGACAGAGGTGGTCGGGATCTTCGAATTCGAGGCAACTGGGTCAAGGGAATGGATCATGCTTGGCTTCCTTGGTCAATTGTAGTGCCGATCTTGGACGATAGACATTGAGCGTAGAAGTAATAATATCATTTAAAGTTGCTCACTCTCTGATTCCCTCGTCACAACCGCTCACGTAGATATTGGTCATGCAAGTAATATAGTCGTTGAGTGGACTGCAAACATTTTCTAATTGGCAGCGAGAATGCAATATTCGGCTAAGATACATTTCATTCTATTATTTCATATAGGTGTTGAGAATTGTGAACCAAATACCAGCGTAACGGGTAAGTTGGAAGCGTCGTCATTGATCAATTGTAAGGCGGCTCGTAAGACGCCAAATAAATAGAGAAAGTACAAAGCTTTAAAAAGTGCCAAGATTAAGTATTCATGTTGCTAGCAAAAAAAACATTCTTCGCTTTACAAAATACGAATACTGACGGGCATTCATCTCCCGTCCACGATGCTTGGAAGGCATCACCGCAGTCAATGAAATCCTCAAATATGGTATTGTAAAGATCCATTTACAAAACAAAATAACAGTATATATTTTTCACAAAAAAAATGATTATATTTAACAACAACCTGTTTGTGGTTCGTATCCACGTCGATGATGCAATCGTGATACTTCTTGACTACTGTAATGGAATGGAAAAGTTCAGCTATTTAAATTGCAACATACTGTCCTTGTTCTGGCATGTATACGAGTCCTCGGGGAAGCTGGTTGCATAGTTTATAGCATCCATCTGCAGTATCAAAATTGCACGTCGATTTTGAAAACATACCATGATCGCTTTCATCACGAAAACTTCGTTAGAACTTCAAATTTGCGATGTGACCATAGTTATTTTCTAATCGCGTGTACGTACCGTGTCCAGTTCCTGGTAACGCATTCCAAACGACTCGGGGTCCATACACGGCGAGTTCAGAAGTGGTCCGAGACAAGTCTCGAGGGTCGCCTCGTAGCTGAACAACTTTTGTACTTAAAATATGACTGATTGCTACAAAGTTTGTATTGATTTACTTCTTGAATATTGTAAATGAGCGATCGGTTCACGATATAGTCAGGTCCGCGTTATACTCGGAACATCTTGTGCAATGGTCGCTTACTCGCAGAAGATATCGTATCCCTGAGGTCCGTACTGCTTGATCAACAAGTTGACCGTGTTCACATACTGGCTGAAGGTGGGCATTCCCTTTGAAGGGTCAATGCCCAATCCGAGGAAGTAGCTGTTCAGGCAGTGCACCGTCTTCTGCAATTGCATGCGCGATATCGAACTGAAGGGTTAATTTGAAGCGCGTGCACAATTTGGAATGAAGTGCACTCACAAAGGGATGCTGAATGCTTGAAGTTTATTGATCACAAATCAAAATGTTGAGTACTCATAAAGACACTTTATTCGTGAGGTCGTTTATTGTCCTAGGAGAAAGGCAAAAGAATGGAAATGCTCACGTCATCGTCACCTCCATCGCAGGTTCCCGGCCATGCGCGTACTTTAGCTGACGAGGAGTTGTGATTGAATTGAGGTAGGGAGAGGAGGTGCGCTGAATCAGACATGTTTGAGAAAATTGACAAATTTCATAATTCTGGAATTGTATACGTGAAGAAGCATACCTGACGTTGTCGCAAGTAGCAGAGGCGCAATGAATAGGGTCAATATCATAGCTGCCGATTCTGATCTGATTACATCAAGACTGGCCACCAATTTAGCAGGAAAAATGAAAACAATGAGGCGAAACTGTGTAAACAGTGTAAAAAATGGGGAATTTAATGAACGAGTCAGAATAAAACAGCACAATAACTCCCTATAATGTCAGTCTGCCTGTTGTTCGCCGATGGCAAACAAAAAAAAAATTTCATTTATATTTCAATTTCATCATATATTTTGTAGTCTTTAATTTCGATTTCATCATATATTTAATAGTCTTAAAGTTGATACAATTGGATACTATGTCATAGTGTGACGATCAACGATCACATGTGATTTGTTCGCAGTAAAACTCAGCAGCGCATGAGTGTCGACTGCAATTGAAGCAAAATGCTTCGCGGAACGTCATTATTTATCGAATTATACGTACGTTAGCATATTGCTCTCTAATAGGTTACGTTCACATCATTCCACAGGCCGGTCAACATTACAGAAAGGGCTTTAGAGTGAGAGAGCATGTGAAATCGAGAGGGACTCTCATTTTAGTACACTCTCTCGCCCTCACCCCTGTCTGTCGGTTTGGAATCATGTGCGTCGTACGATCTCCGTGGACTCTTAATCGAGTAGAGCTCCTTCATCGTGAGACTGGGAATTTCTGAAATAATGACGAACGAAGCTTCTTCGAATATTCCAGTTAACATAACATCACAAATAGACCAAGAAATCAAGTTCCTCACGGATAAATTTACCGTGTCTCCAGATTCCGCTAACTTGCAAGATAAGAGCTCCACTATAATTTTCCATCGCTTCTGCATACCGAGCGAGTGGCGAAACAGATTCTTGATTCCCAAAGAAGCTCTCATAATATTTCCCCCACTCACTCACCAATAATATCGAGATACTCTCCGCTTGCGTAACATTTTACTGAGACATGTACCCACGAGGCTATCCCTACTCACGTATGTGAATTAACATAGCGTGGATCATAATGTACACCACTCCGTGCACTTTATAATGAACGCAGTATCTCTCTCGTTTATCGAATAAGGACAGAGATCTTCATAACGGTTAGCTGATTTCTGTGAAAAAAATAATCGTAGACTTTGGTCGATTCCTTTTGGAGGTGAATGCAAAAAAATGGATGTTTATCTTTACGATATTTGTTATCTCGCCTTAGAATAAATTGCACATATTTTGTGCTTTACAATTGTACAACGAGGTAGTTTTTCCCGTAACTTCAGATATCTTTTTTCTCACGTGGTGTTTTGATAATAACAATTGTGTTTCTCATTGTTTCCGTTGATATTTTAGATGGAAATGGAGACAGAACTGATCGAAGAGAAGAAGAAGCTTTTTGAGTACGCCACCTTCTACTCTAACAGCACTTACCTATTTGTGGTGGGTCAAATCTTCGATCGATAAACTTATATCTATTTCCAGCTTCTTATATTCCGAATCGGTACAGCGTTTATTGGACTTATCATGCTTACATTTCTGAAAAGTCATCGAAAGTACGTTTCTGTTGTATTTTTGGATGAGAATGATGTAATGCAGGAAATTCTTCGCTCATCCCAACTTGATGTTGCTAATGAATTGGCATTCGTTGTGGACACTACTCCTCGCCCTCTTCGTTATTATAGATCATGCAATAGCGCTCTGGGAGTACATGTACGAGTAAGTCGTTTAGCAAATTTTTTGAAGAATACGAAGAAATAATTGAAGAATAAATGCGTCTACATATGACACACTTCTGTACTATCTGATTTCAAAATTTGAGTTGAAAGAAAATTATGGATACATTCCAACTGAGTAGATGGAAAATCTTCCAGATCGCCATATTATCTCATTCACAGTGATTACAATTGTTTTATTCGTCGCATACCAATAATGAGTACGCTCAATGGTAAGTTTTCATTTATTCTCCTTGTTTTCCTATAGATCATGACGTCACATCAAACTTCGATGTAATAACTCAGGAACAGTTTCTTCTATGTTTGCAATGGCAATTGAGCGGTACTATGCGTCCAAACACTTTCGCACGTACGAAAGGAGCCACCGAAGTCTTGGGCTATCGCTAACTGCACTTCATGTAAAGTCTAATTATCATACACCGAACTTTCAAGGTGCCATGATATATCAGCATATCATGACTAATAGTTGACTGAATCACATAGTACAGAAGCATTCGCATGTGAACTTTACGCACTTTTGTAAAAACAACTGATAGTTGTAACTACCAATGGGGTGAGGCTGGAAATGATCAACACGAGTGGAAAAATAAATTCAGCTGGTCATAATGTTCGTCACTACTTATATCGCCGTTATAACGTACGACAGTCCGTTCGGACTTATCGCTTACTGCGGTTACACTACTTCACAGACGGCAGATTTCGCACTACAGTGTGTGGCGGTAAGTTGCGAATCAATCATGTCAAAAATTCTTTTAAAGATTAATGACTGGCCCTAACAGTCGCAAGACGGTGACAACATTTTTAATTCGTGGCTTGAACCTTTACACAGAGAAAAATGTCTGTCATATATGGCTCCTGAACTGCGCTTGTATGTTATATATAACATACTGTATGTTATATATGACATACAGTATGTTATATATGACATACAGTATGTTATATATGACATACAAGCGCAGTTCAGGAGCCATATATGACAGACATTTCTCTGAGTGTAGATTGGAATGATCAGTGAAGCTATCCTCTAAAGCTCGTGAAGAACAATATCATGATCGTGTTGGGAAGTTGTTCTAGCATGGTGCCCATCTGGATAACGCCCTGTCCTGTTCACATATTTTGTGGTGTTTCATTTGGCAATAAGTATTGCCGGGATACTAATTCTCCCACCCTTTATTCACGAAAATATTAATAGTGTTACTTGTAGTTTTCTCTCATTGTAATGGAAGTCGCAACCATCATTTCCTTCACAAAATTGAGAAAAATTAATGAGCGAAAATTGAATGAGGAAGAATCGCTACATCTCAGTGAGAGGTTAGCTATCAGTCGTTTGATTTTATCAAAGACGATTAGTAAGAGAGTTTGATCATTAATATATTTTCTATATTTTTCTCGCGTAATTAAACAATTAGTATTAGTAGCAAGGAGTCGAATACGATTTTTTCATGGTGTGCGATTTCAGGCGAGCATTGCATCGAACTGAGGAAATCATGTCAACCAACAGAGACACCGGGAAGATTTTCATGATTAAGTACTACGAAATAATACAAAAAGGATGGTGAAGAAAGTGAAAATTGAATAAATGTGGGAAGAGCTCTTTTCATTGTATGTACATCCGCTCCTCACATCTTACAACGCATCTGTTTGTACAATTGTAAAGTTTTGAATTTTTGATGGTTACATGCAAACACAAACCGAGATATGATTCATTTATGTTTCCATATCAAACAATGACAGATATGAAACGATAACTAAACGTAGGTGGGGGACTCACTCATTGCCAGTGATGTGATTCGCTTCAAGAGCACCTGAAAAGTGAATTATCGATGTTACCCCTCGTACTTCTCTGACTATATGAAATACCAATCCGTACATACAGGAAGTCCATTTTTCTCGTATGCTACACACTCGTTGCTCGTGGGGTATAGCTACTTCCAGCGGAAAGCATAGCTACTTCAGTTAGAAGACAGAACTCAGCTAGAAGGAAGCTAGAAAGCACAGCTACTTCAGCTCTATAAGCTGAAGTAGCTGTGCTTTCTATCTTCCTTCTAGCTGAGTTCTGTCTTCTATCTGAAGTAGCTATACCCCACGAGCAGCTATACCCCACGAGTAGCTATACCCCACGAGCAGCAGTTAATCGTTTTTTTGCTGGAGATACTCCAGAACCTGCATCCCTTGTATGGATGCAGGTTCGTGTTTTGTTGGTAGATAATAAAAGAAATTACGGTTTTCTTCGCATTTATCGATAAACCATTCAAAAGCAGAATTCAAAATAAGAAGAGATCAGAATGCCCTTTGGCCCTACCTCAAAGCATGAGACTGATAAAGATTGATTGATTGATTGATTGAATAAAATAAATTCTGACCCTTCCGTATCGATGGTTGCTAAGGAAAATGAGTGCCGACGCTGTTGACTGAAGTGCAAATGACAACTTGAAAAAAATAATTTAACATTAACAATAAGCACTTATTCACTAATAAGCATTCAATACGCCGTAACATAGCATTAACAATAAGCACTTATTCACTAATAAGAATTCAATACGCCGTAACTTGCTGGTATATCACTCACTACGAATAACACCCGTGACACAGTAAAGACGATATCCGGTAGAAAACGCGGCGGTTGTAAGTGGAAGATAGTGAAGATGACCGACGGGAGTATGTAGAAGAGACCTCCGACGAGTAACTAAAACACACAAATAATATTGTATAACCCGGATTTATCTATTGACGACGGTATTGTAGAAGCATTGAACAGGGCTCTCCCTTTCTAATTATGTTTCCTGGGCTTTTTAAACCTAGTGAACACTTTTATTGGCCACTATCAGATTCTCATTGAAACGGATTCGTTTTCCTGTTAGAAATACCAGCTCGAATTATGTTGGAAACGTAAAATATTTGTGTTTTGCAAAGAACAAACAGCAAAATAACAAAAAAAAGATTAACTCAGATTCTCAAATCTATTCTAATGTATTAAATATTTTACCTCCGCCAGCAGAGCTCGAGTAGTCCGACAAAGTCGTTTCTGAGCGGATTCGAAGCGCTGGAATAATTTGTCTCGGGCAGTTATTCGTTGTATATTTGCAAAAAATAATGAATGACTACAAATTGACGTCTGAATATGTGCTTTATCTCTACAAAAAAAATATGCAAAACTTGTGTGGCACATAAATTAAGCTGACCGCTTGTAATTTCAGCTCTCTGAGAATGAGAAAGATGAGTAGCGCCATGATCGAATACATGATAATATCATGCACGGCCATCATTTTGATCGCTGGAATTGGAGAATCTCTCATTTCATGCGGTTGTTTTCTTGCTCTTACCAGGTTCAGCCTCTCCACAATCTCCAGCCTCTTTACCGAACACTGAAACCGATCTTGAGTATTGTCCGACCAGGAAATGTTGTTCTGAGACATTAATATTACGGATGAATGCGTGGGGTTATTTATTAGTTTTGACGTATTACTAGCGCGTAATGAATTGCCGCTTCGAAGATGAACTAGTGGTTAAGATCTGCCCGGAAAGCGGAAGGCCCGTGGTTCGAATCCCGGTGTGTGTGCTGATCTTTTCTGTCTTGCAATGATCAATGAGTCCTCCAAGATGTTTCGTCTTCCCGGAGAACCATTTATTGGTAAAAGCAACGTTGACTTTGTAAAAGGATTTCCTTTGAAATGGCGTAGCTATGGGACAAGGAGCTATGGAAGGAGCTTCTCTCTCCACTAACGTTTCAGCTTCTCTTTGTCATACATACGCTCCTTCCTTATTGCTGATGGAATCTGCAACATTTATTTCTATTCTTCTTTTTGTCACTCACCAGGTACGAGCTCCTGTAAATGCGCACTGGACGGGCCTAACTCTCGCGCTTTCATAACTTTCTGAGATCAAGTTTTACAACCTGCTTCATTAATTCAGTGGTTACGTACAGTAGCGGTCAAAAGTCTTCGGGTGATTTTTAAATCTGATACAACTTTTGAACCCGAAGAAGCTTTGTTTTGATACTGTAGGGCCTTATGTGAAATCCATTGGAGATTACGATGCAACTATTGAGGTGTTGCGAAATAGTTCAGTTATTGCGTTGTGATGACGCAATCAGTGCATACTTTTTTGAATGGGCATTATTCTTACATAGATTTTTTCCAGCTCACCTAACTTTCAGGGTGTTGAGACATGGCCACGACATACCTAGAAATTTTTTTTCAAGTTGCTGCGGTGTCGCTACTTGGCTGCAGCCATGCTGCAAAATCGAGGTCGGAAAATCGTATCTCGCTTTCTAGACATCCCACAGACCCGATCAAAGCACTAAACTGATTGCCATGATGACTGCCGATGATCCTGAGAATATGGTGGCGGTAGGCCACCATTTACCCTCAGGGCACGTAAAAGTCACTTTTCCGCATTATTGTGGTCTCACCGAGGGCCCCCCTATAGGACTTGCACTAGAGATCTGGCTTGGGCGTGGATTAGGTAGAGAATCTATGGGAGAACCGATTGCTAGGGGCAATAAGCGTTTCGATTGGATTCCTGCCCGCGGCGATCGATTTCCGGAAGGACACTGGTTTGGTCACGCCCATTTTCAGCCCTTTGACAAGGTTCCGACTTTTGAGCGTATCTCGGCTCTGAGTTAACGGAGAAGGCTGGCATACCCATCAATGGAATCAGCGTGGCTGGCTCTATAATCGCATCCACAAATTGCATCATCGCTATGCAATATTTCATCATCCTTAGGCAATACTCCGAGTTTCAGTGTTTTCTTAGCGGTAGTTCAACGGGCAACGGCGGAAAAGATGCTAATGACATTAAAGTGATCTTTGCGTCACTCTAGAGCATAAATTACGTCACTAATATGCAACATTTTACCATTCTAAAAAGTATTGCCTAAGGATGATGAAATATTGCATAGTGATGATGCAATTTGTGGATGCGATTATAGAGCCAGCCACGCTGATTCCATTGATGGGTATGCCAGCCTTCTCCGTTAACTCAGAGCCGAGATACGCTCAAAAGTCGGAACCTTGTCAAAGGGCTGAAAATGGGCGTGACCAAACCAGTGTCCTTCCGGAAATCGATCGCCGCGGGCAGGAATCCAATCGAAACGCTTATTGCCCCTAGCAATCGGTTCTCCCATAGATTCTCTACCTAATCCACGCCCAAGCCAGATCTCTAGTGCAAGTCCTATAGGGGGGCCCTCGGTGAGACCACAATAATGCGGAAAAGTGACTTTTACGTGCCCTAGGGGTAAATGGTGGCCTACCGCCACCATATTCTCAGGATCATCGGCAGTCATCATGGCAATCAGTTTAGTGCTTTGATCGGGTCTGTGGGATGTCTAGAAAGCGAGATACGATTTTCCGACCTCGATTTTGCAGCATGGCTGCAGCCAAGTAGCGACACCGCAGCAACTTGAAAAAAAATTTCTAGGTACGTCGTGGCCATGTCTCAACACCCTGAAAGTTAGGTGAGCTGGAAAAAATCCATGTAAGAATAATGCCCATTCAAAAAAGTATGCACTGATTGCGTTATCACAACGCAATAACTGAACTATTTCGCAACACCTCAATAGTTGCATCGTAATCTCCAATGGATTTCACATAGGGCCCTACAGTATCAAAACAAAGCTTCTTCGGGTTCAAAAGTTGTATCGGATTTAAAAATCACCCGAAGACTTTTGACCGCTACTGTAGTATACGTAGTTTATCTATAAGACCATTGAACCTGACAATGAGTTTGAGCACGGCCCAGTATAGCGGAACATAATATTATCAAACCGTCCACAACGGAGTGAGTCGATTCTTATCCAGATGCAGGGTGCAAGGGGGCTGCTTACCTGTTTCGTCCCGGTGACGAGTACTCAACTGCGAAAGATGCTCAAGTTCGAAAGCGTCGAGAACCGTCAGCAATGCGAATTCGAATGCCTCAACACAGCATTGGTATCCAAACATATGCACAAGAGTTTTATTGTCCTATGGCTCCTAGGAAAGATCTGCCGAGCGTTTGGAAACAAATGAATGGGAAGAACAGGAACCTTAGGAGGGAGAACAGGAACAATAGAAAAAGTTATACAGTAGCTACCAAAAGATAAAATTTACGTTCTCACTTGAGCCAACTCCTGACGAAGAAAGTGATCGATTATCATAAGCACTTTTTTCTTATCCATAAGAATTACAATTTTTCAAAGTCGTCCTCCCGAAGTAGGGTGTTGTTTTCACATTCTAACCTCCAGTGCGTCGCCTACTCATTTGGCCAAGCGTGTACACTGCTCGGGGACGAGTATCCAACTATCAGTTGCGAGCTACCATCTGAGATCTACCTCAAGCATACGGGCAACAACTGTCCTCGTAAGTAATTTCGTTTTGTATTGATGGGGTGAACAGCCTTGAGTTGATAGACAAGATAAAACAAATAGCTATCGAAAAGTTAAATGCCAACTCCTGACGAGGAAAGTGAAAGATATATTGGAATGGAGATTTTTCAGCCCGTAGCAGCATCGATGCCGACTTCGCATCTGACCAGTGCGTGGATCGCGAGGTTCCAGGCGTCCTCAGCCTAGGATCCAATCCTCTTTGTCCTCGCCTTAATGGCGCCGGTCAGCCCACGAACTATATCGTAAGGTGAGTAGGTTGGTATATTCCGAACGAGCAATTAATTAAGTACTAATTGTAAGGCAAATAGCGTGTACTAAGATAAAAAGGTAAAGGAAAAGATAGTTCCGTCTTCAGCATACTTTCATGCGCGGAACAATGCGCTTTTCAGTGTGCGCGCAAACTAGGCATATACGGCATAACCAGTCACTAAGTTGCCAGCCGGCAACCACCGCCCTTTACTCGTGGTTTTAACACCAGTACCAACTTGGACCAGGCTTGGTAGACCTGTTGGGGTGGTCTGATCTTTTGCGGGAGTCGAACCCGGGGCCTTGCACCGCTCAGTCGAGCACACTACCGACTGAGCTATGCCCCCTTTAGACTAAGATAGATGGAGAAAATTGCTAGTCTAGTCTAGTGATAAAAGGCAAGTTTGAATTACGATGTCACATAGTCTGACAAAGAGTATAAGTTGGGAGAAACTGAGGAAAGAAAAACCGGGTTACTGACTCCGTAATACAAGAACCTCAGAGGCATCCGACCGGACGGGACGCGCGTCACCATCGACAACGACGCGTTCAATGAGATCACATTCGACTACTGGAAGAACCTCTACCACTACACATTCCGTGCGATAGTGTATGAGGAGTGGCTGGTGGCAGCAATGTGTGTCGAGGCTGGTCAGTTGATCAGTCAAAGGGAAGAAACGTAATCGATTCGTGGCCGAGTTGGATGAAATAAATATTCAGATAGATATCGGGATATAAGCGGGCAGAATCTCTTCATTTTATCATTTTTCTACTTATGTTTGTAACCTCAATTCCTTTGAACATATTTATGGGGGGAAACAAAATCTAAGTTTGCATGTTGAGGGGATAAGTGCCCGTGTCCTCAACTGACTCTCATGCCTTCTGCAATCCCTGACGGAGTGCTCGCCCTCACGGAAGTCAAGGGCGCCTGTGCCGATCCCTCTCACAAGCTTACGTGAGCTTTCTTCTGTCTACCACTTTACAAAACCGCGTCATAGCGTTCAAAAGAACGAATCCAATGAATATAATCAGAAGATCGCAAAGATCCGATCTACTTCTTGGTCCTCATGCTCTGTAATACGCCGAAACACTGTGTAGCTTGAACACGAGCAGGCTCAAAGGCTTCAAGAACATGTTCTCGCCGAACACCTCTCCCACACTCTCAGTTCTCGGCCCGGAAGCGCAACAGGTAAGGAAAGGCACAACGCTCTGAAACATATGTAGGGTCCACAACGTGATCAGAGGAATTCGCTTAGAGGGGTCAAATTTGTGTCCAATGTGTCCGTAGAGGTGTAAATAAGACCCATCTTTTGGATTTGGGTCGATATCTCATCTTTGAGCCAAGTTACACCTCCAAAACTGCGCGCGCTTCCACTGTTGTGAGAGGGAGAGAAGACGCGACGAGAGGGAGGAGGGGCGGAGCCTATTCGCACATCTTTCTAGGGGCGTAGCGCAACTATTTAGAGATATTATGATGGTATGCCAGAACATAATTAGTATATGAAGGTATGGAGAGTACAATGGGGTCTTAATTTGAATGATTGCGCGAGTCAACGCTATGCGGTGGCGCAAGAGCATAGCGCGCGTTTGCAGAGAGATAGCATCTGCCCTCGTGGCGCAGTGGGTTGTGCGCTTGCATCGTGAACGGGATATCGCAGGTTCAAATCCCCTTTTGCGAAAACCATTGCTATTTACAGTAAACCGTAATGTTGATACTCTCGTACTCTGAAAACCCCCATTTTCACGCACTATTTTTGCAGACGAATGCACAATTCGGAGTCGCCGATTTTGATTTCTTTTTCTCTTGTAATATTCACAGAAAAATCAAGCGAATAGAATGCGGGTATATCAAAAGTTGAGAGTTGATTGTTAAGCCCGATTTCGACGATTTCGAAATTAATTTTCACTTTTTCGATACCTCAACGTCTCTCTCTGATCAACTTTGATATAGGCGCTATCTATTGCGCTCTCCAAGACCTCCAAAACAAGCCTTAATATGGCTCATAACGTTTCGAATTACTCTTGTGCACTCCAATTCTCATTTTTTGTCAAATCCGGGTGCCCGATAAGTGGGCGGACGTTGTGGACCCTAAACATATGAAGAATATTAGAATAGATGAATGCGGCTGTATTGTATGCGTGCTACAAGCGGTACAAGCACTCGTGCTCGCTTATTTCACTGACAAAACGAATGCGATTCACGTCTCAATTGCGAAAAAAAACATGAGTTAATTTTTCTTGAAGACGTGATGGCATCACATTTTTTTTGTCCCTGAGTGAGTATTCTTTGCCAAATTATGGGAATTCTCAGGCGACAATCATGTGTCGGGCTGGTCTTTGGATTGTTCGTTTCGATTACAATGTCTTCCAATGGATTGTGAGCTATGCAACATGCGCGCCACCTTGATGCAGCCAGCATCCAGTTTCCATTTTCCACTCTTTCCTCATTTTTGATAGGCGTCGTGATGTATTATATTCATACAGAGATCGCATGACTATTTTCCTTTAAACCTGAGATAAAGAAAGTTCACAAACACCAACCATTGAATTGAGTCATTGGTCTTGTGAACTGTGCATCCTCATCGGCTGATAAATAAGAAAATAAAGAGGCAATGTTGAAGTTCAATTTGTCTTCTAAGTCGTTAAAAGTATGATTGAAAAATCTCTCCATTTTGCTCGCTCAATCATTCATCGACCGGGAAAGATAGAACACAGTCCGAAATGAATACAGAGAATTAGCACGATGGTCGTACGCTATTTGTAGAATCCTGTTTATCAGTTGGGATTCGATAGAAGGAAAAGTGGAGTGTTCAGACGTTTGCTGAGCAGTCCTGCAGTCTCTTCTAGCACGGACCATCGCCCGCTCGGTACTCCACCTCTTGCAGATTGCACACTTATGCTGCGCAAGTTTTATGGGGTGCAAGGTGCAAAACAGTTGTATGCACCCTTTCTTAACTTTTTTCGTAGTGAAGCTACAACTTCCAAACTTGATACAGGGTTTGCAAGCCACGTTTGGAACATTTTCCCTTTTGATTGGAGAAATTTTGTTCAGTTTGAGCTGAGTTACAAGAGTTTTCCACCCTCAGAGGGTGGAATTTCACCCATGAAATTTGCGCAGCATTATCTGAAGTAACAATATGGACAAAGTTAATTAACTTATGTAAACATAATTCTTATTACTCATACCATGCGAGTGCGAGCGAATGCGTCACTAGTAGGGATGCCAAATGAAGAGTAATTTTGCAAATTTTATCTCGCATAAAATCGCTGTAGTATGCAAATGAGGTATGAAAATATGTGAAGAGTTGATTCCAATCATTGTAGAATCTTTTTAGAAATATTTATCACTGTTTATCTTCGAAAAAGAGCTACGTTCTTCAGGTTTATAAACGACTCTTCATGAAGAGCCTGCGATTTTTCGTGGTTTTCGTGTTTACAAGCTCTCAAAAACTATCCTCATGCACAATCATCCCATACTTAGTTTTAAAAGTTTCGTATTGACGCCCAGAACAGATTAAAGCAGTAAGTTGGAGAATTGGTCTGAGTATAAAAGTTTTATGGGCGTTTAACCGATTCCCAGAGCTCTTCATTTGGCATCCTTAGTCATTACTTCTCCTTGTTAAACTTAGGATTGGGCCATTACTGTGTGCAACATAGATTAGAAAAGGTAAAATTCATTGTTTGCGCTTCTTATGCAGTAGTGAGGTAATATTATTTATACAATTTCTCACTCTCTGATTCCTTCGTCACAGACGGACACATAAATATTGGTCACGCCCGATTAAAGTTTTGGATAAGTATAATTGCATTCTGCTCTATTTCGTTTAGGTGTTGAGTACAATGCATCAACTATCCACGCGATACAACATCTCACGAACAGTCTTTAAAAAAAAGGTCGGAAACGCAGTCTTAAATCTTTCTTGAGCTGATCGTACCATACATATACATATACATATTTATCCTGACATCAAGGCAAGGGCCTGCAGGAGGTATCATTCGGGGGCAGAGGTGGTCGGGATCTTCGAATTCGAGGCAACTGGGTCAAGGGAATGGATCTTGCTTGGCTTCTTTGGTCAACTGAAGTGTCGATCTTGGACGATAGACATTGAGCGCAGAAGTAGATCTTCCAGCAACCAGTAACGTCCTGACTAGCGTGTATAAACCTAAGTGGGAACTCACGTCGTAGTCTCGTTGACTGGGCCTTTCTTGAAAGTTGGCGACTTGAATTAGAGGTAGGCGATCCGAGTCCTCTGCTCGAAGTGGTACCGGGTGGGCGAAATACTTGCCGGGTTGCCCAAGCTGACTGGCAAGGATTCTCCAAACTGATGAGGGAGATGAGCGGGGAGACTGTCGACCGCCGGCACGAGGCACAGAATGAAGAATAAAATAGTACCATACAAATAGATAAAACTATCGAGCCCATCACAGTGCCAAGCAGGCTTCCGCGCTTCGTCATGAAGTAGCTAATGAAGAATATCGAAAGTACAGTCCGGTCAGATCCCCATGTGAAAACGGGGCGCCCGGGGGCGCCCGGGGCGACCCGAAGCGACCCATTGACTTTCACAGTAAGGAGAATGAGAAATTCACGTTGAATTAAAGTGCGCTGCGTTCTCGAGGTCATAACCGAACTTTTCATGTATTTCACATATATTTTAAAAATTACATTAATTATAAATAAATTATTTAAAATGGTTCAATTTACGAATCATATGTGCGCCCGAGCCGGACTACCGTAGTTAAGAGGACTAAATTAAAGAAAGTAACACACCAAGACCGGGATCTGTAGAAAAGAAAAGCTCCAACTACGGTAGTCCGGCTCGGACGCACATATGATTCGTAAATTGAACCATGTTAAATAATTTATTTATAATTAATGTAATTTTTAAAATTTATGTGAAATACATGAAAAGTTCGGTTATGACCTCGAGAACGCAGCGCACTTTAATTCAACGTGAATTTCTCATTCTCCTTACTGTGAAAGTCAATGGGTCGCTTCGGGTCGCCCCGGGCGCCCCCGGGCGCCCCGTTTTCACATGGGGATCTGACCGGACTGTAATAGGTACTAACGGGCATTCGTCACCCGTCCACGCTGTTTGAAAGGTCTTACCACAGTCAATGAAATCATGAAATAGGGATTAGAAATTCAACTCCGAGGCTAGACGAAATGTATTTACAAAAGAGTGTTTGTTCAGAATGATTGAGCAATTTATTTTTAATTTTCAATCGAAAACAACCTGAATATGGTTCGTATCGACGTCGATTATACAATCATGGTACTTCTTGACTACTGTAACGGAATATTTATCGATTACTCTAGCCAAATTGCAACATACTGTCCTTATTCTGGCACGTGTACGAGTCCATGGGGAAGCTGGTTACATAGTTTATAGCATCCATCTGCAGTATCAAAATTGTACGACGATTTTGAAAACATACCATGATCGCTTTCATCACGAAAATTTCTTTAGAACTGCAAATTTGCGATGTGATCATAGTTATTTTTTATAATCGCGTGTACGTACCGTGTCCAGTTCCTGGTAGTGCATTCCAAACGACTCGGGGACCATACGTAGGGTCCACAACGTCCACTTATCGGGCACCCGGATTTGATAAAAAATGAGAATTGGAGTGCACAAGAGTAATTCGAAACGTTATGAACCATATTATGGCTTGTTTTGGAGGTCTTGGAGAGCGCAATAGATAGCGCCTATATCAAAGTTGATCAGAGGACGTTAAGGTATCGAAAAAGTGAAAATTAATTTCGAAATCGTCGAAATCGGGCTTAACAATCAACTCTCAACTTTTGATATACCCGCATTCTACTCGCTTGATTTTTCTGTGAATATTACAAGAGAAAAAGAAATCAAAATCGGCGACTCCGAATTGTGCATTCGTTTGCAAAAATAGTGTGTGAAAATGGGGGTTTTCAGAGTACGAGAGTATCAACATTACGGTTTACTGTAAATAGCAATGGTTTTCGCAAAAGGGGATTTGAACCTGCGATATCCCGTTCACGATGCAAGCGCACAACCCACTGCGCCACGAGGGCAGATGCTATCTCTCTGCAAACGCGCGCTATGCTCTTGCGCCACCGCATAGCGTTGACTCGCGCAATCATTCAAATTAAGACCCCATTGTACTCTAAATGGGACCGAAAGGGAGTATGTATAGACGGCGAATATCTCTCCCACATTCTCTATGCAGATGATTGTGTAATAATCTCCCATGACTCACGCCAAGTCCAAACTATGGTAAAGGAACTAGAACGGGAACTACTGAAGGTGGGATTGCAATTAAATGGCTCAAAAACTGTCGCTTTAACGACAAATCCAATGGGCAGGCCGGTCGTAGTGGGAGGTGAGGTAGTGCAAACGGTAGACAAGGTGGTATATCTGGGGCAAGAAGTCACTCTCGGTCCCAATAAGTTTGTGGGAGAAGTTCACAGGCGGGTTAGAAGCGCGAATTGGGCATTTGTGTTATTGTTTCTAATTTGTATCCGCGTTTTCCTTGTGAATTCGCATAAATATATAATATATATTTTACAAATACTCCGAATTCTTTCGGAAACGTGGGTCCCCCATGTCACTCAAAAAGCGCCTTTTCGACGGTGTAGTTCTACCCGCACTCTTGTATGGTTCCGAGACTTGGTACCTCTGTAAACGAGAAAAACAAATTCTTTCCGTCGCTCAGCGCAAACTAGAACGCAAAATGATTGGAATTACCGTATTTGATCACGTCACAAATGAGCGGATCCGTGACATCACTAAATTGAAGGATGTAGTTAGAGAGGCGGAAAGACGGAAATGGATATGGGTAGAAAGAATCTCGAATCAAAGCCATTATCGGTGGAATCGGAAGATGCTCGATTGGACCCAGAGAGGGAAGAGGAAGCGAGGCCGACCGGCAAAGAGATGGAGAGATGATTTCGTCAACGCTGCTGGACCACAATTCGTGCAACTCGCAAGAAACGATCGCAAGCAATGGAGATCTCTCATGGCAACCCAGCTTTAACACCCAAAACCAGCTGATAAAGTTGTTCAAATGTAAATGTAAAATGTACTCTCCATACCTTCATAAACTAATTCCTCCACTTATGAGGCCGATTGCGTAATTGTCGAACAAAAGTCAACACAGCTCGTTACAGCCGAAAAGTAAATGTCTGAGGAAAAAATGGTTTTCGGTACTATTTGATATGCTGAACAAAGTGGTGAAGTCTCATTATATGCAAATTCATCTGGAGCTCGATCTTAAGCTCCTAAGATCCGGCCAATTCACTGTTTTTAGGCTATACCTGGATACCCGATCGAGCAGTCGAAAAAGTTTGAACAAATACTATAGCTAAATTTGCACAAAGAATCTAATGGATAACTTTTCAATGCGCTGTCGTTGTTGGTTCGTCAAATCTGGAAAATTGCCAGCGTCTATGGAAAAAGTGCGAGCGCATACCTTTACAGGAGATGTGCCAAACCTATACCGGCTTGTGTTTTAAATCAGGGGAAACATCGATGTCTGCGAACGGAGTTATGATTTTTCTACCGAGGCAATTTGAGGCAAAAACAGCCGTCAGAAGGGAGAATTGCGCGATTTGCATGTAATTCCCCTCTCATTCTCGACCGCCCGGATCGGCTCGGCGTCTGGAAGTGAGAAATGAGAGGGGAATCATATGCAAATAGCGCAATTCTCCTCTCTGAGGGCTGTTTTTGACTCAAATTGCCTCGGTAGAAAAATCATATCTCCGTTCGCAGACATCGGAGTTTCCCCTGATTTAAAACACTAGCCAGCACGGGGTTGGTACACCTCCTGTAAATGTATGCGCTCGCACTTTTTCCTTAGACAATGGCAATTTTATAAATTTGACGAACCAAGAGAAATTGCGCATTGCCAACTTATCCACAAGATTCCTTATACAAATTGAGCTAGAGACTCTGTTGAAACTTTTTCGACTGCTCGATCGGGTATCCAGATATAGCCTAAAAACTGTGATGTGGTCGGATCTTCGGAGCTTAAAATCGAGCTCCGGTTCAATTTGCATATCATGAGACTACACCACTTTGATCAGCATATCAAACTGTACCGGAAACCATTGTTTCCTCAGACATTGACTTTTTGGCTGTACCGATGTTTGTCCGACTTTTAGGCAATCGGCCTCTTATAGGAAATGATTGTGTCTGTCTGTCTGTCTGTCTGTCTGTCTGTCTGTATGTTTTTTTTGTTGCAGCGTGAAGGACATTTTTTTCATTTTCGCCATAAATCGCTTCAAATTTGCGCAATCTTCTCAGAATCTTTTGCATATGATAACTGCTCAGAAAATCTTTCATAATTTTAATATAAAAATCCGCTAATTTCATAGCCAAGTGGATAACGCGCCAGACTTTGAATCCGAGACCCCCAGGTTCGACCCCCGCCGCGGGCAAACCTTTTGCCGCATTTTTCGCAAGTGCCAGAATGCGCCCTGACACGTTTTTGAACAACGTGAAACACGTTCTCACCTGTTTTGCCGAGTTTTAACGTGAAAAAATCGAAAATTTCAAAAAGTGTCCAATTGATGCGCAGAGCGTAGGGGATCACAGGAAAAGTGTTTTGCGATGTCAGAAACGTGTCCGAACGTGTTCTAACATGTTTTAACGTGAAAAATCGAAAATTTCAAAAAGTTCCCAAATGAATCGGGGAGCGTGGAGAATCGCGGGAAAAGTGTTTTGTGATGTCAGAAACGTGTCCGAACGTGTTCTAACATGTTTTAACGTGAAAAATCATAAATTTCGAAAAATTTCCAATTGATGCGCAGAGCGTAGGGGATCACAGGAAAAAGTGTTTTGCGATGTCAGAAACGTGTTTGAACGTGTTCTGACACGTTTTAACGTCAAAAATCGAAAATTTCGAAAACTTCCAAAATTATTCAGAGAGCGTAGGGGATCACAGGAAACGTCTCTGAAATTGTTCTAAAAGTTCTGAACGCACTGTATCCTGCGTTTCCGTTGTGAAAGGCTCGTGAGGCTGAGAGCGATCGAAAAAAGTTGCCACGGAGCCACGAAGTGGCGTAGCTACCGAGGTCCCCCTGGACCGTACCTGAAGCAAGCTACCGAGTTCCCCCTGTACCGTACCTGAAGCAAGCTACCGAGGTCCCCCTGGACCGAACCTGCAGAACTATGCATAGAGCGTAGTGTATTTAACCTCAACACATCCCTGCTAGTTATGTTCTGGCATACCATCATAATATCTCCAAATAGTTGCGCTATGCCCCTAGAAAGATGTGCGAATAGGCTCCGCCCCTCCTCCCTCTCGTCACGTCTTCTCTCCCTCTCACAACAGTGGAAGCGCGCGCAGTTTTGGAGGTGTAACTTGGCTCAAAGATGAGATATCGACCCAAATCCAAAAGATGGGTCTTATTTACACCTCTACGGACACATTGGACACAAATTTGACCCCTCTAAGCGAATTCCTCTGATCACGTTGTGGACCCTAACCATACACGGCGAGTTCAGAAGTGGTCCGAGACAAGTCTCGAGGGTCGCCTCGTAGCTGAACAACCTTGGTATTTACAATATTGTTGATTCCCAGAAAGTATGTATTTATTTACAACCGGTTCCTGACGATTGTGAATGAGCGATCAGTTAACGATATAGTCATGTCCGCGTTTTACTCGGGGCATCTTGTGCAATGGTCGCTTACTCGCAGAAGATGTCGTATCCCTGAGGTCCGTACTGCTTGATCAACAAGTTGACCGTGTTCACATACTGGCTGAAGGTGGGCATTCCCTTTGAAGGGTCGATGCCCAACCTGAGGAAGTAGTTGTTCAGGCAGTGCTCCGTCTTCTGCAATTGCATGCGCGATATCGAACTGAAGTATTAAGTATTAAGTACAGTCATACCCCTCCTGGCCCCAGGACGGCCCCAGGAGTGGAGTTCCGCTTAAGTTTTTCCTACAAGAATATCGTCTTACACTAAACTGTTTAATGCATGTATTTGCTCTGTGCAAAGAAAAAATATAGTTTACCTCAATGGCAAGATATTTAGGTCACATTTCTGCAGGAGTCATACAACAATCACAATATACACGTGCGCTGCATTTATTGTGTACACTTTGTTTCAGATGACGCCCCTCTACGATCCCGTTTTTGAGGTATTTTGCAAAAATTCTAGATCAATTTCTGAAAAGTCTCTCTTCTTTTAGGACACTATTCAATTTGTACATCTACAGAGCGTGTTCATGCCAATCGCCTTTTACGTGCAATATCGGTAAGCCGAGGGAAACTTGGTTATGCTCGTGTTTAAGAAAACGGTTAGTAAGAGGGTTTGATCATTAATGTATTTTCTATATTTTTGGGTAATTAAACCGTAAAGTAAAAGTAAAGTAAAGTAAAGTTACTACCGGAATCAAGATGACTGTACGTCGACAAGCGACTACTCTGCGGGGGCCGACGGTAAGGCCGGTTGCTGCACAAGTCTACGTATCCCCTGCTGACTAGGCTTCTGGGGGCACGTTACCTTTCGCAATCAATGTTGCTACCAATTTTACCGCCAACGAGGGGGGTGGAGGGCTTGGTGAACCGGGGCGGGAATCGTTAAATCGTAGCAAGGAGTCAAATAAGATTTTTTTTCATGGTGTGCGATTGCGGCTGCGAGACAAGTTCCTCTCATGCATCAGAGTCATCGGTGGGAGACCCGAGGAGTTCACCCCATCCATGTACGTCAGACGCGATCTCATGCCAATTGAATTGCTGCAGGAAAAGAAGGCCAAGGCTGAGGCTCTCCGACGCAACAGAGAATGCGGATTCCTGAAGTGGGGCGTTCGTGACACCGACGTTATCAAGTTCTCCGGTCCCAACTACCGCCCCCTCCCCGACCGTCTCAGGGAAGGTTATGTACGTCCCAACATGGCATCCCACATCTCAGATCCGAACATCAACGACGAACCTATGAAGATCGACGAACCCGAATCGACAAATGACACTACCCAGAATGAGATCGTTGTTCCTCCCCCTACTGCTCCCGAGATCATTCCGCCTCCGACTACTATTCCTCCTCGACTCCCCAAAGCTGCCGCTGCTCCTTCCAATATCACTCTTCGAAAGAAGACTCTGGTGACGACTAATGATTCCTCCATCATTACTACCGACTCTACTCTCACTTCAGGTGGCTCTTCCACGGCGATGACGGAACAGACAGTCACTAAGTCAGAATAGGATGAGTAAGGCAGTGTTGTGAGTTCTCCCATCTCCACTTGTCCTACTTCTCCCCGCCCTTCTAATTGTATACCTTCCTCTTTTTCTAACCACTCTAGTTCAATCTCATTTTACTACGGTAACTCCCGGAGCGTTAAGGCTAAAATCGATATATATTTTTTTTTTTTTAGATTTTCCCACTCGTGGTAATAACATCCTTGATCTACTCTTGTGTAACTCTCCGATTATTAAGAATGTCAAACCTGATATTCCGCTTTCAGATCATATTGGCATTGCTTTTACAATCAATTCGTTCATTGCGAAGGATAAAATTTCCCCACCTTCCCGTGATTTCAGTAATGCTGACTGGGTCTCAATGAATAACATCATCGCCTCGCACAATTGGACACTCAGTTTTATGGGTAAAAACATCTTTGATGCCTATGAGTATTTCAGCGCCTTTATAAATGAATTGATAACTACTTACGTCCCTCTAAAAAGACCTAAAACCAATAATGGATTTCCAAAATACCTAAGTATTCTTTATGACCGTCTTCAGCGTTTTCATGCAAATGCGCCTAATTCTGACCTTACACATTCTCTTCGAAAACGTTTCGATAAAGCACTCAAATCGTTTGAGACTAATAGAGAAATACGCGCCGTTCAATCGGGGAATACCAATACTTTTTTCAAGTATTGCAAATCGCGCTTCAAAAGTAATAACTCTAGTCTTCCGGGAATACTAGATGATAAGGGTAAAATTCTTCTTACTGACAACGAAAAAGCAACTGCTTTCTCAAAGTTTTTCTCAAGAGTTCAAACTTCCCCTCTATCAGCACCATTGTCCCGCCCTATGGTCTGCCAAACCCATTTTGATCTACCATCTATCTTTCCTGAACAGATCCTTCTCGCAATCTCACAGTTAGTACCTAAGTGTAATGGTTCCCCTGACAAAATTCAAAATATACTCTATTGCAAATGCAAATTTTCCGTAGTTATACCACTCACAATATTGTTCAACATGTCTCTCACTTCAGCCACAGCCCCATCTCAATGGAAAACAGTCCATGTTAAGCCCATACCTAAAAAATCGGGAAATACGTCAATCTCAAATCACCGCCCTATATCGCTTACAGTAACCGCATCTAAAATTTTTGAGAAAATTCTCATAAACTCTATAGTTGCTTACCTAGACACTAACTCTCTTCTAGATGTACGCCAAGCTGGCTTCCGCAAAATGCGTAGTACCACGACCTCGCTTAGCGAAACTTTATCATTTTATGCCAAACAGCTGGGCCCTGACAAATCTGTAGACTCGATTTTCTTTGATTACCAGAAAGCTTTCGACTCCATAGATATCAGACTTCTATTGCACAAACTAGCCAATCTTGGTTTCTCTGCGCATATCATCAAATGGTTAGAATCTTATCTGATTGGTAGATCACAGCGTGTTTCTATTGGAAACACTCTCACACCCCCTTCACCAATCAAATCTGGGGTCCCTCAGGGTTCCGCAATTGGCCCGCTGCTCTTTATCCTGTACATCAATGACCTTGGTAATTGCATCCCAAAAGACGTTGAATACAACATCTTTGCTGATGATCTAAAAAATATATGCAACTGTCCCTGATCACTCCAATGACCTGCAAAACGCTATAAATAGCATTGCAAACTGGACCTCCCAGTGGAATATGACTTTGAGTACACCTAAGTGCTCTGTACTTCATTTAGGGCGCCTAAAGACAAGGTCAAAATATACCTTGAATGGTCTTGCCATCTCCCCCTCTGATACTGTCAGAGATCTAGGTATTCATTTCTCTAAGAATTTGAACTTTGGGTATCACATCACACAAATTACTCGTAAGACACGCTCTATGTGTAATCTAATGTTGAGATCATTTCATACTAACTCCCCAGATATTCTCATGAAAGCATATAAAATTTACATACGCCCGCTCCTTGAATCGAGTACGGTAATTTGGAATCCTACTGCTATCGGCCTAGTTAATCGTTTAGAGAATGTTCAACGAGAATTCACTAGAAGAGTTCTCAAGCGTAGTCGCCAGCCCCCTCTGTCCTACCTAGACCGCCTAAAATTAATAAATATAGAGACCCTCGAATATCGCAGGGCTTTACGTGATATTCAATTCAATTTCAATTCAATTACTTTATCAAAATCATGCTTAGGGGATGGGAGCATGCTGATCTCTTCTGGCGTTGTATTCCTTTGCTGATATTGACCACCAATCGCTTCCCATGATTCGGTGTAATGCATCTCTCCATCGGGCGCTGGGATGACCTCTGTTGCGGGACCAGTTGTAAGGTATCCAAACTGTTAGGGCTCTAGTCCATCGAGATTCGTCCATGTTTCGTACGCGATTTGCCCAGTTGATCTTCTTTTGCTGTGCTTGATGCACCCAGTCTTTGAACTTGGTGGTAGCTCGTATTCGTTCGTTAGTCCATCGATGAAACATAGTTATTCTGAGAACTTTCCTTTCCATTTTCCTCTGCGCCACTCTTAACTTTTCCTTGTCAGATTCACGCAATGTCCAAACTTCTGCTCCGTATAACACTGCTGGAGTGACGAGAGCATGAAATGCACGGCGTTTATGTTCTATAGACAATTTGCGAGAGATCATTAAGTCATGTATCTTACTCCATGCACCCCACGCACAACGTATTCTTGTTTGTTTATGAATCCATTCATGGGCACGCACTGTTGGACACCACTAACCTATACTCACTAGCTCCCTTAGCACGTTCTCTCCGGTTCGCTCATAGCTTGCGCATTTCGATCCCTTGCAGGCTACCAGTCTCGATTTCAACTTGTGCAAGTCGATCCATAACGCTCTGGAATAACCTCCCCTCCCGCCTAGTAACGGCCCCCAAAAACCCCTTCTCAGTAGGGCTCCGAAAAAACCCCAAATTAGTTACGACAACCTCCCGAATCCGTAAGTTGTGATTGTGACACGAACACTGCCTGATTCACCATGAAAAAACTGCTCGATCCTGAGCCGAAGAATCCACCATCATGTCAAGATAATCCCTATCACCCAAATCACCGATGGAGAATAAAGTATTAAGTATTAAGTATTAAGTATTATTTCAGGCGAGCATTGCATCGAACTGAGGAGATCATGTCAACCAACAGAGACACCGGGAAGATTTTCATGATTAAGTACTACGAAATAATACAAAAAGGATGGTGAAGAAAGTGAAAATTGAATAAATGTGGGAAGAGCTCTTTTCATTGTATGTACATCCGCTCCTCACATCTTACAACGCATCTGTTTGTACAATTGTAAAGTTTTGAATTTTTGATGGTTACATGCAAACACAAACCGAGATATGATTCATTTATGTTTCCATATCAAACAATGACAGATATGAAACGATAACTAAACGTTGGTGGGGGACTCACTCATTGCCAGTGATGTGATTCGCTTCAAGAGCACCTGAAAAGTAAATTATCGATGTTACCCCTCGTACTTCTCTGACTATATGAAATACCAATCCATACATACAGGAAGTCCATTTTTCTCGTATTCTACACACTCGTTGCTCGTGGGGTATAGCTACTTCTAGCGGAAAGCATAGCTCCTTCAGTTAGAAGACAGAACTCAGCTCTATAAGCTAAAGTAGCTATGCTTTTCAGCTTCCTTCTAGCTGAGATCTGTCTTCTATCTGAAGTAGCTATACCACACGAGCACTGAGCAGCAGTTACTCGTTTTTGCTTGAGATACTCCAGAATCTGCATTCCTAGAAGGGCTGCAGTTTCGTGTTTTGTTGGTAGATAATACAAGAAATTACGGTTTTCTTCACATTGATCGATAAACCAAAATTCAAAAGCAGAATTCAAAATCAGAAGAGATCAGAATGCCCTTGACGATAACGATTGATTGATTGATTGATTGAATAAAATAAATTCTGACCCTTCCGTATCGATGGTTGCTAAGGAAAATGAGTGCCGACGCTGTTGACTGAAGTGCAAATGACAACTGGAAAAAAATAATATAAGAATTAACAATAAGCACTTATTCATTAATAAACATTCAATACGCCGTAACTTGCTGGTATATCACTCACTACGAATAACACCCGTGACACAGTAAAGACCATATCCGGTAGAAAACGCGGCGGTTGTAAGTGGAAAATAGTGAAGATGACCGACGGGAGTATGTAGAAGAGACCTCCGACGAGTAACTAAAACACACAAATAATATTGTATAACCTGGATTTATCTATTGACGACGGTATTGTAGAAGCATTGAACAGGGCTCTCCTTTTCTAATGTATCTTTCCTGGGCATTTTAAACCTAGTGAACACTTTTATTGGTCACTAACATTCTCATAGAAACGGATTCGTTTTTCTGTTAGAAATACCAGCTCGAATCATGTTGGAAACGTAAAATATTTGTGTTTTGCAAAGAACAAACAGCAAAATAACAAAAAAAAGATTAACTCAGATTCTCAAATCTATTCTAATGTATTAAATATTTTACCTCCGCCAGGAGAGCTCGAGTAGTCCGACAAAGTCGTTTCTGAGCGGATTCGAAGCGCTGGAATAATTTGTCTCGGGCAGTTATTCGTTGTATATTTGCAAAAAATAATGAATGACTACAAATTGACGTCTGAATATGTGCTTTATCTCTACAAAAAAAATATGCAAAACTTGTGTGGCACATAAATTAAGCTGACCGCGTGTAATTTCAGCTCTCTGAGAATGAGAAAGATGAGTAGCGCCATGATCGAATACACGATAATATCATGCATGGCCATCATTTTGATCGCTGGAATTGGAGAATCTCTCATTTCATGCGGTTGTTTTCTTGCTCTTACCAGATTCAGCCTCCCCACAATCACCAGCCTCTTTACCGAACACTGAAACCGATCTTGAGTATTGTCCGACCCAGGAAATGTTGTTCTGAGACATTAATATTACGGATGGATGCGTGGGGTTATTTATTAGTTTTGACGTATTACTAGCGCGTAATGAATTGCCGCTACAAATAATAGATGAACTACTGAATAGCACGATAACCTTCTCCATCATTTCCTCTTTATTGTCCTCTTCCTTGGTCGTAATGAAAATTTCCGACACAACACAGCTGGAGAAGACCGCCATACACAGAATTAGCAGCCATTGAAATCTGAAAATGATTTTGCGAAATAAATTAAGAAAATAATAATTTTACCTGGGTGCTATTTGTAGTTTGCTCGGTCCCATAATGAGCGCTTGTTGCATTCGAAACATGAGAGTGAGGTAAAGGACACACACTCCGTTCAAGAAAATCGCGAGAATTCCAAACAATCTGATCGTCGGAATCCCTTCGACACCGCACAGGAGACCCATGCCTGAAAACATGTGTGCATAATTTTGAATTTCTGGAGATAGTTTAAACTTCGCTGTTTGTCAAAAATTCGATGTAGGGTTTCAATTTAATCATTTTGCTTGGCGACGCGGAATGAGGCACAAACTAATTAATCCCTCGACGCCTCCCTCAAGTCTGATTCCAAGAAGAAAATTGAAATGTCACTACTCACACGTGACCGCTGGTAGGGGTGTGAGAGGATAGGGTTGATAGAGAAGACAAAAGTACACGTCTTGTATCACGTGCACCACCTGATTGGGAGTATTTACAACAACAAAAAAATTATAAAATGTGTTACGCGACACAAAAACAATTTCGACATTTCAAAATGATTTTGTTCAAACCTGCAGCATTAAACATCCAATTCGCATGTCGGCTTTCATAGATTTTGAGTGCGCAATAAGCAGATACATTACTAGAGGGTGGAGGAAGACGACTGCTATGAGCAGAACTACGAGCATAAACCTGCAATGTTATTTCATGCACGAATAGCGAAATAAACTATATAATGTAAAATGACAGTAAAAAAGGACCTTTGAATGATGAGAGGCAATTCAAGCATTTCGTCCACATCCAGCCCGTACATGTCTTCTTCTCTTTTTGCGAGGGAAGAAGGTGCCTTGAAATTTGAGGAGAAGACTCGGAATAAGGAGGGGAAGAGGGAGGGAAGCGTAGATGACGCCAAGGATCTTCAGTGCGCGTAAATAGCCACCATAATAGCAAACACGACAGCACGAGAGAGTTCACGCCGGAGAGGGAAAGATGCGCAAGTCAATATGTCATGCAAATGGTTGGGAAAACGCTTTGAGAAGGCTCAAAACGAGTGAACTCATTTTCAAAGGACATGTTTGCGTCAGGGAGGCGTGTCAAGAAGTCATCCACATTGAGAGAATATGGACTATGCATGAGGAAATGAGCCCTCTCCTCGTCGCCTCTCTCTTCTCTGATCAGTACGACATGAGAACTTTGTGGAAACGACCAACTCATTCTGGCATTTTGCACACTGCGACAGTGCAAGTAAAGAAGCATGTATTATACTAAAGTAACGAAAATGTATTATTCAATAAACAAACGCGGCGTAGGCTGCAGTTCTGTTTTTTTTTTAATTTTATTACATGCACGGTTCTCATACATCGAGCGCAACTTTATAAGAATGACGATTTTTTTCCACACTGATGATTTGGAGAACCATTTATCCACTTAAAATGGCAGGGGTTTCGTTTAACTATCGAGCTTGCACCAATGTGTTCATCACAGCTATTGAGAAAACTCAAAGATCTTTTCAAGATATTTATCTTCTCAATGTTGTGCACACAAATCGTTAGATCGATGTCGGCGATTTCGAAATTATTGATGATGTAAATCCTCGCCACATCACCTGTAATGACGAACATGAAAGGCCCTTGTTTCGTTTAACTCATTGAAATATAATAAAATGTAACTTGAAAATAAATCGCCTTTTACAAAAATATGGGACAGTTTGCCTAATTATTGGACAAACAGGTATAAATTGTTCTCGTGTAGGCACTTTTCTAAAACTTCCAAAAGAGGTAGTTGATGTGATAGTTCGCAAAAGTGGAAGGGGCCTATCATGCTGCGCAAATTTCATGTGGTGCTCGGTGCGACACAGTTTTATGTTTGGAAGTTGTAGATTCATATAAAAAAAAGTTATGAAAGGATGCATACAACTGTTTTGCACCTTGCGCAACATAAAATTTACGCAGCATCACTTTCGATCGGTCTCTCGTCATCACCCCTTCTCGATGCTAGGGCTCACCTTTCCGTATTGGTGGTAGCTCAGGAATATGAGTGATGCCGCCGTTGACTGAATCGTGAAGCTTAACTGAACGCGGAAAATTATAGAAAGAGCTTTTTTTCAAAATAAAATCGTCTCAGCTGTTCCAAAATATACCCCTTCATCTCTATGCGATACAATACTCCTCTTTTGCCATTCTCATTGTTTTCTGGACGCCCACGGTATACTAGACATGAATAATTGTTATTGTCAATATCTCACCACGAAGAGAACGCGAGAAACGACAAAGAAACCGTCGGGCAGGAATTGAGGTGGTCTCAAGTGGAAAATGATGAAGATGAGCGAGGGAAGAATGTAGAGAAGACCTCCCGCAAGCAACTAAATGGCAAAACAGCTCACCATTTTACGAAGAAACTAACTTCTGCAAGGAATTGCTAGAAACCCTCTTCTGTAGGGAAACATAGTCGACAATGGGCGATTTTTACTACATTTTTGAGAAAGCATGAAAGGTAAACGTCATTTGTAATTGCACGAAGTCACGCTGGGCTACACTTCTAGGGCAGTGTCAAGTTCAGAGATGGGGGGGGGAATTTCTAATAAGACGCACCTCGGTGAGAAGCGCACGAGCTGTCCGACACAGGCGCTTTTGCGAAGATTCAAAGTGCTGAATGAAATGCAAATTTATTTTCCAGGAATTACATCCAATAAAGCATGTACCCAGGGCAGAAAAAACATTTAAATTGAGATATGAAAAAAAAATTAAAATTGAGATATCTATCACTTCTTTGCATGTTGTCTCCCTAGCTCTTATATTTCTCTATTTTCAAGTGAATATTATTTCCTTCGTTATGAGATTACGGAAGTGTGTGCGGGTTTTGTGTTCTGAGATAGTGGGAATAAAGGACCGACCGCGTGTAATTTCAGCTCCCTGAGAATGAGAAAGATAAGAAGAGCCATTAGAGAGTACATGAAAACATCATGGATCGCCAGCATCTTTATAGCTAAAAACAATAAAATATCGACTAAAATAAATTTTGAGATCTATTTCGTTTGTTGATACCATTAAAATGGGCATAGATATAAAATTATTTCAAACCTCGCGGTCCACTATGAAATCTCAGCGGACGGTAGATGGCATTTTTGTTTTTTTTTTGATAAATACTTACGCATCTCTAGCGAGCCACTATCACTCGGACCTTTGCCAATCACAATGACGGATTTCGAATACTTGATAAGCCACGAAATATTATTCTGGAAAAAATAGAAAACTTGAAGACGAGAAGGATATTTAGAAAAATAAAAAGGTTAACCTGTTCAATCATTTCCTGTTTGTTCTCAATTTCTTTGGTCGAGATGAGAAAGCTACAGACCACCCATATTGACCACGCCGCGAGAATCGAAATGAGCAACCGTTGAGCTCTAAAAAGCGCAGTCGACAGCTAACTAGAGTATACTTTTCTTGACTAGAGTATACTTTTCTTCTTTTATATTTCGAGATGTATAAACAGCACCTCATCGAAATTCGTAGTCTGCTGGGTCCGGGAATGAGTTCTTGTTGCATTCGTAGCATCAAGTAGATGTACATCACTCCTGCTCCATTCAGAAAAATCGTGATGATTCCGAACATTTTAATCGCCGGAATCCACTCGACGCCACAACAGATGCCCATACCTGAGGCGCCATATTTCATACGATAAGTATTTTTGAAAACACACACGGATAATCGTTTTAGGCATTAATAGAGTCATTTTTCGCACACCCTCTCATCGACTCTGAGAGAGGATGTGTACTAGTGTTGACCACTCGAAATATCCTTTATTCGAGAACAAAGGAACGGAGAAATGTTCCGAAACGGAGTCGAAACACTTTGTTCTTTTAGTTTCGACTTGTCGAGTGGTCAACACTAGTGCACATGTGTACAATGAAAAGTCCATTTTTCGAACTCTATTACCGAACAAAACTCATTGACAATGCATAATTCCAAACTATATATTTAATTATACATTAATTCCTAGTTTAAAGAAACAGAGGCGACAGAACTCACATGCCACTGCGGGTACCGGCGTAAGCGGGTACGGTTGCTTTAGCAGAGAAAAGAAGATATCCTGCAGCAGTTGCGTCGTCTGAAAAAAAGTGATTAATAATTAATATTTTAATTAATTATATATTTTAGTTATCGATTAGTTATCGTACCTGTAGCACGAGATACCCCTTGCGCATCTCGCTGTTCATCGACTTTGATTGCTTGAGAATGACGTAGAATACGAGTGGATGAATCACAGTTAAAGTAATTGCAAGAATTGCAAACATTAATCTGAAGAGAACACGATAACTTTTTATACAATATCTTCAACCTGTTTTTATCTGTTGTTTCTTTTTCTATATTTGCATTTTGGCGTACTGATGATGTACGATGGCAACTTACCTTTGCATAACAAGCGGTAGTGCGAGCGCCTCGTCAATCTCCAGTCCGTACATGTCTTCAATGTTCTTATAGAAAGGGTTCTGTGAAAAGAAGGTTCCGTTGGAAAAGAAGATAAGGCAGAGCAGCTCTGCCACGGGTGTTAAGAAACGGGGGGAAGAGATACAGCGAGATAGCGAGACGGTCTCTTCAAAGAATAGCCGAGACTGAGGAAAACGAGAATAACAAACGGCGAGACGCGTTCTCGAGACAGAGAAGAAAAGGGAGACGAGAAGTGTGGGATGTGCCTCCCGAGACAAGAGAATGTCCCTCTTTTTCTCTCTCTCCGCCCTATTACTGTCTCCCTTCGATCCCTAGAGACCCACCTCTGGAAGATTGCGTGCTAAGGAGAAGACAATGAGCTTTTGCCCCTACCAGAAATTGAACGCGTTTAAAAACTCTTCCTGTGGGATGGAACACGGATTCAAGATTTTCGTCGACACTTCTTACTTGGGGGTTAAGATGTGAGAGTGCCCAGCACAGCAAATTCATCCCGTGAAAAGTACACCCGTGTTGTCGATGTTCGACCTACCAAAACCGAAAATTATACTACGGCATCTGCTTTTTTGTCTTCTCACACACTGTGCTCGAGACGAAAAAGTGCGCGTCATTTAACCAGAGGAGCCAAAACAAGCATACCAGTTGATAGATACCTTCGTCCGATAAGAAGTGGGATAGATTGAAATAGAGAGACAAGGGGATTAGGGGATTGAGTCTCTCACAAACTTCCTCTTCTATTCGACAGGAGAAATTTCGACTGTCAACATGCGGAAGCTGCCACCTACAGAACTATTCATGAAGGGAAGACGACCTCATCTGGCAGTAAGTAATTTGCTGCCCGTCGATGTACTCTTCTCGTTCTCCCTTCTTTTCTCCTTATTTTCCTCCCCTCGTAATCTGTTATTGCGTTCTCGAATGGCCGTGGGATCCATGGACGTGAGGAAAAAGAAGAAAGAACCCAACGAAATTAGACGCGTGGGAATTAGTTTCATATTGCACACGCCAAGTATCGCATGTCTTCCGTGTTCGCTTTTTTCTGTGAAAATATACATTAGACGTCCAATAACTTTTGCAATAAATTGTGATACAAAATGGTTAATTTACAGTGTTTTATTCTAGTTTTTTTCAACTTTGGATCACCGATGGTATCAAGGCGCTATACTTCAATCTGCCATCGCCTGTTTCCAAACCTACGGGCAGGAGTCAGGGCGCTCTACGGCTTTTTTTCCATTTCGACCTTTTTCCAGGAGGAAGGGCTGTGTTATAAAAGATGCATAATTTCCTCATAATCTGAGTGCAAATGTCGGACAGATACAGTATCCGAACAATTAGAGGAGCACTATGCGAAAATCGTCTATTCAAATGATAATCAGTCGAGTGAGAACATCTCTCAATCAACCTCCATCTCTCTTCACTCCACGCATATTCTTGCTACGTTGCGAAGTTGACTCTCAGGCAAATTATGGATAAAATTGGGAAGAATTGCTCCCTCACTCGCCGTCTTTCAATGTCTCAGCACGGTGAGCGCCCTCTTCCGATTGTGAATTATACAACACTCTTTTCTTGTGGAATAGTGTTGTTTCTATTCATATTAGTCCAACCGAGTTGTTTTGACCACCGCGTTTGTAAGAGCCCGATCCATTTAAAAGACAAATTTTCAATCAAGGAGCAGATGTGGACGTTCATCTTCTTCTACATCCTCGGCATGCTCCTCATTGTCTGCTGCATAATATGCTGCATCTTGGTAACTATATTGATCTTGGGTGTCTTTTAAAAATATTATTACATTTGCCTAGCAAAGCTCAGATAATGCCAGCGCAAAAAAAATCCTTTAAATCCACTTTGAATTTCAATGAGCTTTGCAGGAACTCGTTCACAAGGACATCCACTGGATATTCTCTGTGTGGTTGCCCATTCGGAGAGCGACGAAGAAGAGAGCGGGAACGATAGTGGCATCGGGATGATGGTCAGTAGTGTTTTCAGATCGAATAATTTTATTCACGAATAACTAGGCATTGTTCGAAAAATCCACTTGAGCCGATTACAATTTCATCATAAAATGATGACAAAACATGAAATCTTCTCTTCTCTAATTACACCGGTGTGCATCCCCAACTTGGTTTCAAGTAAACATCAAGTTGCCCCCAGGCTTGATACCAACTTGGGGAACGAGCGCGTCAAACGAGAGAGTGTGCCAAATGAGAGAATCAGACAACGAGAATTTCCCCAACTTGGTATCAAGTTGACGTTCCCCAAGTTGGTATCAAGCTCGTTCCCCAAGTTGGTATCAAGCTCTCGTTGTCTGCGCTCTCTCACCCTGACACACTATTTCTTATGAAATTTCCCAAGTTGCCCCCAAGCTTGATACCAACTTGGAATTCAACATTAGGCTTGATACCAAGTTGGGGGATGCACACCGGTGTAGTCAGGCCGGGAATTCACCTTGTAATGAAAGAAACTTATACCTGAATTGCGCTTTTAATTGCAGAACCCTGACACGGAAGGCTCGATTGATGACGTGCACTTATAACAGCACTGTCCGAATTCGGCGACCGCGCGATGGCTGTAATTGTAAAAAAACTACATTTTCTTCTGATCGGCTTCTTTGATTTGATTTCCACTTTTTCCCTGTTTTGATAAAGTTTCCAATGCTGATCGATTCGGAAAGGACAATGTTCAATTCTAAGAAGCAAATTTTAGCCGTTTATTGCAGCACCGATTGAACGAGAATGACACTCAACGATGTAGGGTGGGCACATATAAAATGACCGAATGCCATGCACCGAATACACATTCAGTCCCCGATCGGAAAGAGGAATGCTGCGTACGCTGATCGCTCTTCTCTGCCTCTTCTCTGCCATGCCGACTGATGCAGGCGTCGTTAGTAATATCCTCTAACATCTTACTGTTCGTATCCCGTGCCGGAACTTCTTTGCAAGGCGTGCACGTATAGCGCTGTTTTATCGTGAAAATGCAGTGTATTGTAGACTGTATTATGAACTAGGATCTAAACATGAAGAATGGTGCCTAACAGCTGGAAGTTCAGGTCCGCAATACTGACTTGCCTCTTGCATGCTGCACTGAGCCCGAAGTTACTTAAGAAAGAATATACTCACAGATATACTTAAGAAAGAATATACTCATCCGCTGGAATATACTCAATATTGAGTATATTCGAGGCGGGGAGGAGCAATATACTTAAGCGTGTCAATATACTAAATGTTGAGTATATTCGAGCGTCGGGCGGGAGGGGGGAGGGGTATAGAGAAATGCAAGGGCCGATTGAGATTGGAAGTTGGATGTGGTGCATACTAAGTAATCGATCTCGTGGAAAAAAAAGATGCATTGTATCGTTTATTTGACGAATTCAACCGAAAATAATTGTTTTTCATGAAATATTTCTACAGTTTTCTTTCTAAATGATCATGTACATTTTATTTTAATACGATTTTGTTTTTCTTAATATATGAAAAAATTATAATTAATTATTAAACATAAATTAATTAGTTTGCAATGACAGACCAGTCGATAACATGTCATTACCGTGTCCTGCCGAGCCTGACGCGTCTTATTCTCGCTTTGCGCACTTCATTCTCCGCTGGCGCACTTGGTGATCTCATCTTTTCGAAATTGCATTTCTGTTCATTTTACTTGTTTTGCACCGAATCTCTTGTAATTTTGTGTTCAGATGCCTTAGTCGCGCCCTTCTCGAGCTTCGCGCGCTGCACTGCACTAGTCAGGTTCGACTTTCTCCGTTGCTGAGTGAGAAAATCTGAGTTTGGGTTTTGATTGTGGTTGCGTCAGGTTCCTCCCCGTCTATAAGATCAAAACCATCGATGAATCATATCGAAGATGAGGAATGTTGTAGAAGACGCCCAGGCCAAAAGGTTTGTCTATTTCAAAACTCCTTGCTCACGATAGCCCGGCACTACTGCAGTGTTTGGGAGAAGACCAGTATTCCTTCTCATTTTTGGACTACTCACTTATTCTTTGCCGTCAATCGTGGTTGACTGGTCCCAAACACTGCAGTAGTGCTGATAGCCCTACGTGATGTTCACTGCCACATCATTCCACATGCCGGTCAACCCTACAGAAAGGGGGTTGGAGTGAGAAAACTTACGAAATTGAAATAGAGACTCTCTCGCTTGTGCACTTTTTCTCACCCAGACTCCTCTCTGTAGGTTCGGAATCATGTGCGGCGGATTTTGTAGCACATTTTGCTAGTATAACTCTGAATAAAGATGCCTAGCTGCGCGTCAGTGGTGAGCGACCCCCTCGGATCCGAGGAGTACCTCGATTCGAGACAATGGAAGTGCCCGTAGCTGCTCAAATTTGACCAAATTGAAAATTAAGCGGTGTCGCACTTCCTTGTCTCGTCGAGCACTATTACGAATGAAGCTCGTAGGAAATACAGATTGCGTATTTCGCAATAGCGGCACCCCGATTTCATTGATTCCGAGGGAGATCACAGATCACTGCCGCGCGTGGACCTGTTTCGTAGCTACATCCGCTTATTTTTCATTATTTTTTTAAAGCAAATCGTGTGACTAGCAATTATATTAAACAAATCGTGTGACTAGTAGTTGTATTAGTGTAATCATGTTGCTTCCTTTCAACTTACTAAAAATTAAAAAGAAATGTTCAATCGACATTTTCGAAATAATTCGATATGCAAAAATACATATTTTAAAATTGCGTTGCAGATCAAGGGTAAGAACCTCTCAGTCGCTCTATTCGAGCCCGGTTGGGCAGTCGAAGCAAACCCGGATGTGGATACCACCCCCGCAGCTGATAGATGAAGTCCCAATTGCAACTTTTTCCGGTACGGTGGGAGGGCGGGGTAGAGGGGGTAATGTACGGTTACTGTAGTGGTTAATGCACAGTGAACTATAGTACTGTTGTCCCGGTAAATTTACCCTTGTAAAATCTATGAAAATTTAATACTGGCGACACATTTTTGTTTGCGGCTGACACACCTGTTGGGACTTGGTTTCGCCGGCGCCTATTGGCATGCACATACATAATTCGTTCTTGTTCTCTGAGTTTTCGTTTAAAAATAGTCTGCAGATTCTGGTCCGGCCTCTCGGAAGTGATGGACTCGCTGGCGATCGATTTCCTGCCCATCAAGACGACATTCAAGAACGGATACAACCAGGATGGAAAGGTATACGGTAGCTATCGATTTACTGTCGGGGAATTATGCTAATTTGGCGGACAATTTTGTACGACAAACGGTGATAATCGTACGTTGAAAAATGGTGCTACAGTTATTACGATAACATCTAGTGTTAGACCGCCAATAAATCGATATTGCTGTCAGTGGTTCCGACTGCGCTACATGGACATCATGCCGCACCTGGCTCTCGCGAAGAAGGAGGTGAGTGAAATTGGTTACTGTAATTAACGAATCGGAACTGCGGTAGTGGTCAAGCATTTTTTTTTATTTTTTAAAGCAGTGCGTCAATAGGCTGTTTCATCACGCTTTTTTAAAACTCGAATTGTTGCTGCTTTTAGTGACAGACGACCCGATTATTTGCCAAAAAAAAGAAGATTATCATATTTCGCCTTATACTTTCTGTTTACCGCATCCATCCTTTACTTTCCGTACTATTCTCCTAATTACCGTATACCTTCTAGCTTATTCCGACGGAGCGCGGACTGCTCATCGAAAACCCCGGAACACATGTGATCTTCCGAGTTCAGCTGGAGTCGGTGCCCGATCTTCGCGTTAAGATTCGATCCGAAGGCGGGGGTACGGTATCCTCTTCGTTGGGGTATTAATTGGGGATACTGTAGCTGTGTTAGTATGTCGATTGGGGTGTTGTATGCTGAAATAAATACACGATTGAGGCTGTAAATTATTGTTGGAGATACTGTTGGCTGTAAAATATCGATTATTTTTGTAGGCTCGGTGAAGATTCTGTTGAATCGGCGCGGGATGAATGCTGGCCAATTGGAGGACGACAACACGATGGTGTTCAAGCCGAGTCGAAGGGGTGAGGATTACGGTAGTCGATGGTTGTATGGTAGTCGGGAGAGAAATGGGTCACAGGTATAACTGACTATCGACTGTAGTTATGATTCGTAGTTATGTTTGTCCGGGTGGGGCGAACCGTGGGTCAGACTAATAATTGTGAATATGAATCTTTGTAGATATCCGGCGGATCAGAGGAATCTACGCAGCGACGACCGAGTAGGACACTCTCATGGCATACTTTGAAGCGTACGAAGTGGAAATGGAAAAATGTTTCGACTAGATGATCGATCGATATGTCTACCGTATCCCCCTCCCCGCATCTCACACGGTACAGTATCTAGCTCGTATTGCCTTGTTCGATATCGATTATTGATAGTTTGAGTTCAAGTTTTAGCGCCTGTTTGTTGGTATTCTCACTAGGAATTCATTCATGACTGTATACTACATATTATACTATGCCGCAATATTTTTTGTTCTTGTGTATTGTCTTTCTCGTTGTTTCTGTTATTTAAACTGTCAGCAATGAATCAGCCAGCCATCTATTCTCCGTGCTTATTTACACATGAACGAAACAAATAATGCTATCAAGGAATGGAAGGAAGGGCTGAAAGGCAGAGGAGGCGGAGCCAACCGAGTGAGGGGGCGGGGTCAAGCCGGATGAGCGCGCGCCTCCCGTTCTCAATATACTCACTATTGAGTATATGAATATACTCAATATTGAGTATATCATATACTCGGTGTCACATCCTAGTATATCATATACTCAATACTGAGTATATTCGCGCTCAGTGTGGTTCGGCGCCGGCGAACGATACAGGGAACTGTATCACAGGTGCCGCTCGTTGTTGATATTTGCCTGAGTTTTCAATATGGGTTGTTCTGTAAGATTTTAGGGTAGTAGTGGGGACAGTAAACACTGCACAGTAAGAGTAATGCATTTAGCGGCTGATCCCAACAGCATGGTGAGAGGTAGGAGCGTGACGTCACACGATGCTCACTGGTCAGAGCAATCCAACTGTGGCTGGTTCGATACCCACTGCTTGCCTCAATCTTTTGCACGCCTCTCAATGGCTAATTGGTGTGTTTCAGTTTCACAGTCGACGTCTTCCAATACTGGTGCGATGGAGAGACGGGCACTGTGAAGGCATTGGGATGCATTATCGCTGACGGATTCGTTCCACTCAACACCAAGGCGTTCATCGGCGCTGAGGTTGGAATATCGCATATTTCAATTTTGCATTTTCACATAGGTACATTTTTATTCGTTTTTTTTAAAATAATCAAATGATGCTACAATCATCAGCCATTCATTATTACAGACCATCGAATCCTACGGCAGTGAGAATTCGATCCAGTCTAAACGCTACAAAACCAACTAATCTGAATAAAGCTATCTGAAAACACTGTTTTATTCGCCCTATCGCATAAATACAAAGCACTCACTAATGCTATCTCGACATAATAATGCTCTCAGAGAAATCTCTATACCCATTTCATTTGAAAGCGTACTAAAGTGTTCTCAAATGTCATCCCTCGATATTTTCGTCGTAACCACTGCGCTCTTTCCCAGAAGCTGAAGTTGGTCATGATTATTCCGTTTGTTATTTGAGGCCTTAATGGCGCCCACCTTTCCACGCTGGTGCCTTGTCATCTTCTGTTGTTGGTCGACGTCCCTAGTGGCTTCAACTGTCGTCATGTCAGCCGATTTCTCAATGGTCGATGAGGTCGATGAGATGGGGGCCTTTGCCGTCGACTCGCCCATCTTCTCCACTCTTGCGCCCTTCGCAATCATCTGTCTCAACCTCTGCTCCATATGGACCGTCGTTGTACTACTGTATCTGCTGGCTACATCACATCTGCACAAGAATTGCCGGTGAGCATGCGTCCGTGTGACATCTCTCAGATTAGTCTCAATTGAGTTCTACTATGCTTTTTTTTTGTTTTGGCGTAGTTTTGATTTGTAAAGACAAGTTGTTTCTGAAGGTATCTTCTGACGGTGTGGTCGCTGAGTTTCCTAGTCCAATTCCTCGCCCACATCAGCCTTTTCCTCGGCTGGCTCAGCGACGGGCCGCCTCAATCCAGAGATATCGGTTCGTGTTTTTTTCCTCGGGACAGGTAGAAACATCCAGCCACACATCCAGCCACACATCTACAATGAAGAATAGAGTCCTCTATTTGTATTCTACAGCATATTTTCAATTGATATTTTATTGGTCCTCTTGCAGCCGACAGTTCAACCACGTGTTCCATCGGAGCTCAGCTCTTCTGCTCGGCACTCGAGATTGTCATTTCGGGTAAGATATTCGTATCGATCTCTTCTTTGTTTATACTAGAAATGAAAAGCATTTCAGGCGAGCGCATGCTCTCCTCGTCTTCTCCTGCCAAGTACCACAATCGTGGGTTTGGCGGCGGCGTTCTACTCCCACTAACTCTCATACTTTTCGGAGCGACGAGCGCGCTGAGTAACGCAACGCACGGTAACAGCCTATTTTTAATTGTGAGAGTCCCTGGGAAAGCAGATTATGCCCGTCAACTCACGACTGCAGTGGGTGTAGTACATCACGAAATGAGAGACAATCTTCATTTCGCCCACTATCTTCGAGTCGGTGGAAAATAGAATATGCGAAATGAAGAGATCCTGGAATCAATTATTGGTTCTCGCATGACGTGGGTCGCTAGCATTCTAGCAAAAACAAAGCTTCATGAAATCCAAGATTAATAGTTGTAGATGGAGAATATTTCGTCTTTTTCTCCGTGGTATTCACGCTCGACATAGTTACAATTACGGTGGGTTCGTCATTCCAACAATGATAATCACTTTACAAATAATGAGAACCAAGGTATGGAAATGAAGTGTAAAACCGATGAACAAGCCCAGCTTTTCATTTTCGTAGCTTTAATTCAGCACTCTCACTATTCAAATCCAAGCATGTAGATAATATATCATGTTCCTTCACATAGTTGTAATGTCGAATGTTTGGATGATATGTATTGCAGATGAATTGCATCTCCACAAAGTACTGCAAGCGCCGATACAAGTCGCTCTTTGGTCGCTCGTCCCTCAATGGAAGATACCAGGTGAGAATTAGAAGATGTGAATTTGAATTTTAAATTTGATGTCCCTTTTCTGCAACTTTTCCTGTGTGGAGGCATAACGGGTGAAGAGAGCTCTCCTTCTTTTATATATTAATCAAGAGTAGGATGTGATGTAAAGAATCAATTTCTTTCATCGTTTATCTTTATATAAATAAATATAAAACTTCAGGCAAAAGAAGCGTACGAAATCGCCGCATTGATGCAACCCGCCTATTGTTACGCCTTCATAGCAAAGGTGAGATATTACATTTATAAAGTGATACGATCAAAACTTGTCAAAATGTGTGTTCACATAAAGACGTGTCTGTTTGGCAAAAGTCAGTGTTTTGACTTTTTGGTATGGTCATTGCATGCGTTAGGAATGTTTCGGCAAAGGCTCCAATCACGTAATTACAGTCGCTTCTTGGCGGGCTAACCTTCAGTTTCTGCTACCAAACGAGCGCCAATTTCGAATGTATCAGCATGTGGATCCCGCTGGAGTATCCCTACATTGAGGCTGCATATTTTTGTGTGAGTATTAATATCTGACCGTATTTTTAATGTTTTTGAACCACCATTCTACGTCGCTCCTTATAAACTGAGCAGAACTACGCTGTTTCTCAACATCCTCAAAAAAAGAAATGAGTATTGCATGCATACATGCATCTTCAGGTCACCACTGTCATCGCCTCCTCTCTCGTAATGTGGCTCATTCTCGTCCATCCTCGATTTCGCCGCAAGATGGAGAAAACACGAGCAAAGTATTGGTCAGTACACAATACATTAGCTCCAGTAAGAGAAACGCATTCGATTTCGTATATTTCTCCTAATTAATAAAATATATTTATGATTATAGCCTCGGCCATGCAGTCTCATCTAGTCGACGACGAGAGCTTGAGATATCAACCACCAAAGTCAGTCAATTCCACTCGCCGGTGGGAGAAATCGTTCATTTCGAAAGGCGGGCGCGGGCGCAGTCCGATGGAGATATCTACTTTGAAACACTGCTCAGCTCCTGGAATGGACCGGCTGTGTGGAATAGAAAATAACGGGTGCATTTGCAAATTGTTTGGTTTCTGAGATGAAATAAAGGTTCTAACATGCAACATTATTGTAATGCTGTCCTAAAAGTGCAGGTGATATTATTTTACACGAATTCAAAGAAGAAAAGATCTGGCCATCAAAACAAGAATGTTGATGGCATTCGCAGTCATCACATCTAGATAAGGTAACCCAAGAGGCAAGGAAATCTCTTCTTGTGTTCCCTTATTGGAATCGTCGGAATTTTTCGCGCAAATTTCTCGTGATAACTCTCAATTATTATTTGACGCAATAACTCTGGTGTGTAGCAAAGCAAGAATAAAACAATTTTTAAAACCAGACGTTTTTGTTAATTCACTTCGAGAAGTGCTTGCAAGCACAGTCCATTGCGCCGAACAAGATTTATTTTAATTTTTTTTAGTAATGCACCCGAATTCAAGTGTGCGCTTTTTTCATGTTCCAGTATGCTAGCGACAACAGATATTTATGTTGTACTACCTACTTGTTCACTCGCGTGAATGATACCTACTGATGCTCGGTCATTGGCATTTTCGAGGTGCTCAAAGGTCCTGTTTTTATATGCAAATGGCGTTCGAGGACACAAAACTCTACACCCACACAATCTTCTGAGATCGATGGTTGTGCATGCGAATATATACACATTAAATTAGTCACCATTTCGCACTCGCTCATCTTTTCGCAATTCCCATAGGGAATCGTGAACAATCTGACCGTTCACACGTTCCTATTACCTTTTTTCTTTGAATATGGCTAGTTTTCTCACACGCCACTTCTCGAACTTATTTCGCTCCTCGCCCTAGGGGGAATATTCATAATGAGGTTCACGTTATCGTTCGAACATCGTCCATTTTTTATCTTTGTCATTGTTGGTCGGACTCGTCTCTACTTCTCAATATCGATGGATTATTCTCCTCTCGTCTCTTCTCTCGCTCCAGTCGCCATCATCTGCATTAATATTTGGTCGAGTGGAACGGTCGTGCTGCTGCTATTTCTCCTATCCGTCACTCAGCTGCACAAGAACTGCAGGTGAATGACATAATTGACAGTTATCTTGTCGTCAGCGTTTGTTAACACTGACCTAACTTAAATAAGTATCGGACAATGCTTGACGTCGTTAGCGTTAGGACGAACAAGTGCCTAGAGCGAGTGAAATGGCTCAACGCCCTTATGTAGGTATCTTCTGACGGTGTGGTCACTTGGCTTTCTCGCCGAATTCTTCGCCCACATCTACATATTTCTCGGTTGGTTCGACAACGGACCGCCCGTGTCGAGACATGCTTGTACGTTCATGTTGTAACATTACTTGTAAGGGGGGGGTTATACTTTAAAGGTTATTGCTATCAATTAATGCTATTTTTTAAATATAACAAGAAGTCAAACATAATTTTTCGACTTGCTCACCTACCAAGAAAAACTGTAATCAATTAACCACTGTAGTACATAATATTTTCGGTGCAGATGCTGATCTTTTCACGTGTTCGATCACGGCCCAACTTTTCTGCACGTCACTCGAAATTCTCGTTGCTTCGGAGCGAATGTTATCATCAGCTTCACCTGCCAACTATCACAATCGGGTTAGTTTGTCAATATTATTTTTCAAACTAATAAAAGTACAGTGATGCGACGGGCACTACATTTTTTAGTCTCGAACCTTTCCTCAGTGAACCTCGTGAGTAAATGAAAATGCTAAATTTCAAGGATTCGCTGGCGTTGTGCTCATTCCCGTAACTTCACTTATTCTCATAGGAACGTCATGGATTGCGCGCGCAACCGCCAGTCAGTTCATTATTGTCATTTCATATTCTTGCGCTTCATTGCATCTCATGAGAGAAATGATGAGCATCATTCAACGACAGGGAAAAGATAGATTGCATTCGTCTAATTATTGTTTTTAAATTTTTTAAGCATTTATTTGCTCTAATTGCCAAGTGTTAATTATTTACGGCCAAGAGAAAAAGAAAATTGTTGAAAATTGCAGATGGTGAACATCTCGTATTCTTCTCCATTGTATTCTCCCTTGATGTTTTCACAGTCGCGGTGAGATTTAAACTGTAATTCCTCTTAGAATGACGCCGTAGTAATTAGGGAACATATCTTTTTCACCGATGCATTTCTTTATTAACATTTTCAGTCGTATTGATCGCAACGTTTAAAAGTTACATCTGAAAATCAAAGTGTACCAACTTTCCGGCGATACTAGATTTTTTTTTCAATTTTTGAATTTATCTTCTCAGCATCATTCATCCAGTGACATCAGGTCAACGCTCTTTCTGCCAGATACTGTAGACGTCGCTACAAATCACTGTTCGGAAAGGCGACGCTGAATGCCCGTTATCAGGTGAACACGCAACATAAGAGAGAATATCTGAGTCGATTGAGTTTCTTTCAACAGTGACCGTACAAGCAAAAACTAACCTATGCTGAAAAGTTGCTCCTAGGGTAAACATTGGCCGTAGAGACCGAAAATGGACATAAGAAGTTTCATAGATCAAACCCGGCTGAGATATGTTTCATCACATGCCCAAAAGTGAAATTTTCAACTTTGGCAGAACGCATCCAAACCCCATACATATTGAGCCATATACTATGAAAGCTCTCTATAAAATAAACATTTTTCATATTATGACCAAGTGCCTAGCTCATCTGTGTCAAAAGTTATTATTTTTTAAAGAAATAATTTTAAACTATCAATATCACGACCTTTTCGGCGGCACTTTTAACTGTGTCCATTCGATTGCGCGTAGAAAATTACCCCCCGTACGCAGGAATATGACAAAATTCATGGCGCTAAACGTGATCAAATAATTCCACGAAAATAGCCCGCTGCTCCAAAAAGAGGCGATTTTCAACAAAATAATTTATTATGAAAATATACGAAACTCACACAGCGAAATATTTGGCAGACTGACTACACTACATAAACTGAAGAAATTAAAAATTACTCCGCTCAATTTGGAGGAAATTTTTTTTGAGCTCAAACCATGTACATGGTGAAATTTGCAGAAAAAATATTTCGACTAATTGCATGTTTAGAATATTGCATTTAACCATGTATGCTGTAGAAAGAATATATACCACGATTTGGTATTAGATGCAGAACGGAAGAGACAAAAAAAAGGAAAACCAGTTTGCGGGTTTTGGACCATGACCCGGGGTACGTGGTTTGAGCTCAAAAAAAATTCCTAAAAATTGAGCGGAGTAATTTTTAATTTCTTCAGTTTATGTATGTAGTGTAGTGAGTCTGCGAAATATTTTTTTTCTTTTTTTTTCATATTTTCATAATAAATTATTTTGTTGAAAACTAGCCGGGATGTGTTGAGGTTAAATACACTACGCTCTATGCGTACACTACGCTCTATGCGTACACTACGCTCTATGCACAGTTCTGGGTGCAGGTTCGGTCCAGGGGAATATCGGCAGCTGGCTCCAGGTTCGGTCCAGGGGGAGCTCGGTAGCCTGCTCCAGGTACGGTCCAGGGGGAGCTAAGTAAATTCGGTCCAGGGGGCCTCGGTATCCTTCTTCAGGAACGGTTCAGGGGGAACTCGGTAGCTTGCTTGACGTTCGGTCCAGGGAGGAGGACTCGGTAGCCGGCTCCAAGTACGGTCCAGGGGGGGTTTAGTATGTTGGGGAATGTTAATCTCTAGAAAGAGTACTGGCTTATTCCGTTGCAAAAAGGCTCGTGAGGCTGAGAGCGATCGAAAAAAGTTGCCACTACGCCACTTCGTGGCTCCGTGGCAATTTTTTTCGATCGTTCTCAGCCTCACGAGCCTTTCTCAACGGAAACGCTGGATACCGTGTGATGGATTCCCGGGAGTGTTCGAACACGTTTCCTACATCGCAAAACACTTTTCCTATGGTTCCCCACGCTCTGCGAATTAATTGGAAACTTTTTGAAATTTTCCATTTTTCACGTTAAAACGTGTTAGAAAACGTTCAGGCACGTTTCCGACATCGCAAAACACTTTTCCTATGGCCCCCCACGCTCTGCGAATCAATTGGGAACTTTTCGAAATTTTCGATTTTCCATGTTAAAACTCGGCAAAACAGGTGAAAACGTGTTTCACATTACTCAAGAACGTGCTAGAAGGGCATCTGGCACTTGCGAAAAATGCGGCAAACGTTTTGCCCGCGACGGGGTTCGAACTTGGGGGTCTCTGATTGAAAGTCAAACGCGTAACCCACTTGGCTATGGATTTAGTCAATTAAATTTTGTAAAATTAGAAAGGGATTTTGGTCTGTTGTCGAATGCAAAAGGATCCGAGAAGATAGAGCGATTTTAAAGCAATTTATAAAGCTTCCCGATGAGCGATTCCGCGCCTCCAGAAAGGGGTCAGGGGCGAGATAGTGTGCCAAAGTGAGAGAGTCCCTCTTGATTTCCCTTGCTCTCTCGTTTTGAACCCCTTCCAGCGAGGTTTGCAGGCATGTGGAATGATTTGGAGCGAAATGCACGAAAATTTCGTGAAATCGTGTGAAATCAAGTGAAATCAATCGATATTTCACTTCGAAAAACGGCAAAAGATGCTCAAATGTGAATCTCGTTACTTGAAAACGTGTTTGGACCACTTTTCACACTTGCAAAAAATGCGGCAAAAGACTATGCACCGGCGGGGATCGAACCTGAGACCCTCGGATTTGAATTCGAGCTCGCTACCGACTTGGCCATGGAATTATCGATTTTTTGTAAATAAATTTTGAAATGTTTTCTGATGGCTTATCGTATGCAAAAGGATCTGAGAAGATTGCTTGAGTTTAAAGCGATTTATAGTGAAAAAAACGAAAAAAATGTCCGTCACGCGGAAGGAAAAAAAAACATACCAACAGACAGACATTTCAATTTCCTAGTAGTGGAGGAATCGCCTCTTTTTGGAGCAGCGGGCTATTTTCGTGGAATTATTTGATCACGTTTAGCGCCATGAATTTTGTCATATTCCTGCGTACGGGGGGTAATTTTCTACGCGCAATCGAATGGACACAGTTAAAAGTGCCGCCGAAAAGGTCGTGATATTGATAGTTTAAAATTATTTCTTTAAAAAATAATAACTTTTGACACAGATGAGCTAGGCACTTGGTCATAATATGAAAAATGTTTATTTTATAGAGAGCTTTCATAACATATAGCTATGTATGGGGTTTGGATGCGTTCTGCCAAAGTTGAAAATTTCACTTTTGGGCATGTGATGAAACATATCTCAGCCGGGTTTGATCTATGAAACTTCGTATGTCCATTTTGGGTCTCTACGGCCAATGTTTACCCTAGGAGCAACTTTTCAGCATAGGTTAGTTTTTGCTTGTACGGCCGTATCTCAATCGACTCAGAAAGTCTCTCATAAAACATTTTTTTATAAATTTTCAAAATTACATCTGTGCGCTGCCCAGCGAAACTTCCAAGATGACGCTTACACTCAACCATATATATTTTTTTCCTATTTTACATTACGTATTTGTGTCCTTGTTGCTACGAAGACAATTTATATGACTCAAATTCATTTTCAATCGTTTTGTATTTCGATTTACTGGAGGATTCCTTGACGACAATCAAAGAAACAAGTAAACTACGCCTACGCTACCGAAATTAACGCGGAAATGTGTGCTGCAAAAAGGGGGACGACCAGTCGAAATACGGAATATAACGGTTTTCCGGAAGGATACTGATAACTCCATTGTTTCATCTAATTTCTACCAAGAGAAAAATACTAGATAACTAGATAATTGTTTTATTTAAGGCGAAAGAAGCGTTCGAAGTGGCCTCATTGATGCAGCCCGCGTATTTTTGCGCTTTTATTTCCAGGGTTTGTTTTTTTTTAATTTTTAAATAAAATTTAATTTGAATATCAGACCGTCCTGGGATTCGTGATCTTTCAATTTTGTTCTGGAATGGACGCCAATTCCGACTGCGTCTCGATGGTTTTCCACGTGGAATACGCTGTTCTCGAAGCCGGCTACTTTCTGGTAAGACATTGGGCCTTTTTCTAGCATTAAACAAGCCATTTTCTTGAACATTTTTAGGTAAATGGACCATTACGCTAGAAAAGAACATGAGAAAAACTTAAACTTAAACAGGACTTTTCGAGTCTAGTCATTTACTGGAAGGAATGATCCATGATTACCAAAGAGTTCCGTGAATCTATCGAGTACGTGTGCTATCCGATTTCTAGTGCATCGACGTACAAGAGATGAAAGACCAGGAAGTCGGAATCAGTGATTATACTATAATTTGGGATTACCGTTCGTGCGTATTGAAAGACGTGTATGGTGTAATTTGTTTCAATGTCAGTAGTGCATTTACTTGTCATGATTATGCATGAACAAGATCTCTGCTAATTTTCCCGGGCTGGACCCCGGTAAAATATGTATTTCCAGCCTTGAATCAAATATGGAGACCGCTATGAAAAAACTCCAGAGTAGGGATGCCAAATGAAGAGTGAAATGAAGAGCTTCCTCTCCCCGAACAAAGACATTCTGATTCAATCCTCTCTTCAAGAAGAGAGAGAGCGGTCTTTATGAAGAGTTAGGCCACTCTTCAAAAAGAGTAATGGTTTCAATCGATTGATATTTCAATCGAAATGACGCGTGCATCTCTAATTTGCATGAGAATAGTGTGAATGTCTGGAGTTAGTCCAGCATGTTTTGGCAGCCAGGAGAGGCTCAAAGTCGCGTCACTACTCCCTCTTCTTGAAGAGGGGGAACGACCGCTCACCTCTTCTTGAAGAGTTAATCCCCCTTTCATTTCACACCCTCTTCATTTCGCGAAAATCTTTTCATTTGGCATCCCTACTCCAGAGGTACACAATGCCAATTTCAATCTCCTCTCTAGACCAGCACTATCATCACAGTCTCTCTCATCACATGGCTAATCTTTGTTCATCCCCGATTCAGCAGAAAGTTGCAGCGAACAGGCGCAAATCTTTGGTAAGACATCATTAATATCATAAGAAAGTTGCTAAAGTCGTGGTTTAGGTGTAATATGAGAAGAATCGGGAGAAACTCGAGGGTGGTAGGTCACTAGGAAAACTTTCTTATATATAAGACAATATTTTTTCAGAAGTTTTGGTTTGGAAGTGGTCACTCGAAAAGTCGAAAACGATACTAACAAGTCAGTGTCCGAAAAGTGCTCTGTTTCGTTGTTCATCTTCCATTGTTTTTTCATACAACGGTTATTTGGACTGGTCAATACTAGTTTCGATGATTGCAGTCCTCTGTCATCGTCGGAATATCTCTTTCAGTTTGAATAACGTCGTTCTTCCCCTGGATCGTGAGATCTCCATGACGCGTGTCGTCAGTGTTGCGTCTGATGGAGATGTCCGATTTGAGAAGAGGCGACAGCCATTGTCGGCAGGCGAAATCTACTTCCAGACGCTCGACAAATCGTGGAACAAGGTGCACAAAATTGAAAACGCTTTCGGACCACCACGATAATTTTAGAATTCCATTCCCACCATGACTCATTTCACATATAAAGGGTGCTCTTGTTGGAAGCTATTTCAAATGTAAAAAAACAAAGGACACAGGAATCGCTCTCGAGAGAGTTTGATATATAAGGAAAGGCTATTTCTTGTCCAGTTATGTCCAAAATGAAAAAAAACTATTTATAACAGACGATTCACTGATTCTAATATCGTTCGTTTGTTTTAGCCAGCTTTATCAATGTTATAGGAGCCTTTTTGTTCAACTGAACAGTGTTTGGAAAGTGCAAACAAGACCAAAATACCATAATTGGTTGAATGTATTATGTTCTTTTCCTGACCTATTCGAATTTGTATACGTGTAATTATCGTGAGGTATAGAGAGGATTTCCTGTTATACGACAAATCGAGTAGTAAATCATACTGGGGGAGGGGAAGAGGCGGGGCGTAATGGCAGCCTTTCGTTCGCCAGCGATCAAACGATTGTAGTGAAAGACCGCATAGCTTAACAGCACTCGTAAATATCAAGCAAAATCATCGACTCGTCCCTGGGGGCGAATTCACACCAACAATTGGCCAATTCGCACTTCTCCTTAATGGATGACTCGTCGCTTTTCTCCTCGCTCTGTCCCATTACCATCGTTTGCCTGAATGTACTATCAATCGGAGTCGCCATAGTTCTCCTCTTCCTCCTTGTATCCACTCAACTACACAAGAACTGCCGGTAACTAAAACATCTTTCCCGAATGAGTTGCATTTTGCCTTTGAATTACTTATCATTTGCGAAGTAAATTCTAATTTCGAAAATCTCCGTTCACAAGTGTTTTTCCGACAAGCCCATTCCACTTGATGTCAAGACTACCACACATCTCATTTTTAGGTTTCTGCTGACTCTGTGGTCATTCGGATTCGTCGCTGAATTCTGCTCTCACATCGTCGTTTTTGGGATGTGGCTGAGCAGAGGACCGCCTTTCTCGCGAAGCTTGCGTACGTCTTCACTAGGGATGATCAAAATGTCTTTGTCTGAAATAATGTCGAACAAAGGTTCCGTTCCGGTTCGTTCCGGTTCAATCCTTTGTTCTCCTTTGTTCTCCCTCTCATTCCGGCTTTTCGACTGACCACCTCTAGTCTTCACTCATAGAAATGAGAAAAAATGGGCATCTGCTTTAACGAGATGCAACGTCGGTTTCCGATAATCGCAGTCTCCATACAATCAACGCGGTTGTTTCCAGAAACTTTCATAATAACACATCGTGGAATTTTGAAGAAAACATATTTTAATAAATATAAATGCAATATTCAGCAGATCACCAGACGGCCTTCTCTTGCTCCATATGGGCACAACTCTTCTGTACTTCACTCGAGATACTCATTGCGGGGGAGCGAATGATCTCTGCCTTTGTACCCGCTACCTACCACAATCGCGGATTTGCCGGGCACATCTTAATCCCGGCAACGGCCCTCATTTTCATTGGCACAGCTCTACTAGGCCGAGCTACCGCAGGTTTGTATGCGTAAGGTAGGAGCACTAATTACAGTGCATTTGACTCGAGAAAATCCCCTCGAGAACAGTGTAGTATAGCGCTTTCGATTTGAGTGATCGATGTGGTCTAGAACAGCTAGCCTACATTTGTAGCGCAGTGCACTTAATTTGCGTATGTCTGTTCGAGAAAATCCCAAGAGAACGTAGCAATTTCCTTCTCAATAAGCGATGTCGTGTAGATCGGTAAAACTACATTTTTAGCACATTTATATTTCCGAACATTCCAGAATGTCCAAAATCAAAATTGATTTCAGAAGGAGAGCACGTTGTATTCTTCTCTATTGTATTTGCACTCGACGTCGTTACGGTAACGGTGAGTTACAAAATTGATAAGAGTACAGCGGACAATTATCCGAATATGATACGATAATTAATGAATCTATCATCGTAAATGGTAATTGAGATGGATTTAGCCTATGATGAGAATGGTGGTTGATCTCTCAGATGGAGACGACAGATAATGTGCAAAAAAAATATTCTTGGAAATCGTCGCTCTTGAAAGAGCATTTGTTTTATACAGATAAGTGGTAATAATAAAATTAGAGAAAAATATTTCTACTCTATCACTTCTCATCGATTTTTTCCTGTGGCATAGAAATTGGGCAAATTATAAAAATATCAGAGATACGCTTTCATCTGGGTACTGCTCTTTTTTGGTGTATCAAACAAATAATCGTCACAGGTCAACGCACTTTCTGCCAAATACTGCAAGCGGCGCTACAATACCCTCCTAGGAAAAGCAACGCTCAATGCCCGATATCAGGTGGGGCTCTAAATATTGATGTAAAAAATACCGACGACACATGATATTTATCGCAAGTATTCTGGGAAAATGCAAAGTGCGACAAACACACATAATTCAAACATCCCCGATTCGCTCAAAACTTTTCCGTAACACCATCTAACCAAACTAACTATAGCGCAATAGTTGGAGCCGTAAACTCTCGTACCTAAAAACCGGCTGTCGAACTTTTAAAAGATCAAAAATGTTTATATCGTATAGGAAAAAATTTCGATTTGTTTATGGCACTTACTGCAAACACATATTATGCTGCTCCCATTTTTTACTCTGTTATTCTATTCGAAAGTTACAAGTTTATACTCATGTTTACTTGGATAAGTTGGGAGCAAGACATACGTTTTTGTACTATCAATAGTTCGAGAGCAGGGTTTTTTTTCAGAATCGTAGAGTTCACGTTTCCAAGAATTATTGCGACTGTGTGGTTTGACTTTGTTTCTCTATCCCGGTAAATATCCAGTATTCTTTAAAAATTGTTTATTTATATTTTGTAGACAAATTGTTTCAGACAAAGGAGGCATACGACGTTGCGGCATCGATGCAGCCCGCGTATTTCTGCGCTTTCATTGCAAAGGTAGGACATTGCCGCATAGCAGTAAGGGCACAACATTTTATGTCCTGTGATATTCTTGGAATCAAGCTTCGCACTGACAAAACACGCGTGTCGATTTAAGGATTAAAGTGTAAATTTCATACGTGTATGCTCGTATAACTTGGTCACTGCCAACATTTTGATGAAATTCTACATTATTGATTGTTTCAGAACGTTCTCGGAGTGTTCATCGCTACAACTTGCCATTCAATGGACGATAATCGCAAATGCGTCTCGATATGGATCCCCATTCAATACGCGTACCTCGAGGCCATATACTTCTTTGTGAGCTTTTTAATGTTTTTATATTTCCCTTTGGACACTTAAGCAATTTTACTCAAGCACACAAATAGTTACATTAACAAACAGTTTACGTCAAAAGTGCAACTTGAAACGAACAACGAAGTTTTGTTTTTTTAAGCGGCGTTAGCTGGACGAACAAGGGTCGGGTAGCGCAAACCAGACTAAAACGTGGGAAAAAAATCCTTTGAGATTTGCACTCTGGTCGCTGTGATGCTCATTGGATGGCTAATACTCGTTCACCCTCGATTTCGACGCAAACTCGAACAGACGCGCGTCAAATACTGGTAAGAGGCTAGCTAATTATTATCGAACATAAATGTGGAGACGTCAGTAGACGTTCCGTGAGAATGTTCAAACAAAATCACAATCACTAATTTCTCCTTCCTCACTTTTAATCTCCCTATAAATCTTTCGTACGCCGAGATTGCTTTGAAGGAAAGTGTTACGCAGTTGTCCACCACTCGTTTCCACGTTCACTAATTCATGGCGAAAAGTAGTGTTGACCACTCGAAATAACCTTTGTTCGAGAACAAAAGAAGATTGACAACGAAACAAAGAACTGTTCCGGAAAGGAGTGGAAACGCTTTGTTCTTTTTCATTTCGACTTTTCGAGTGGTCATCTCTTGTGAAAACGAATGCATTTTCATTATAGGGCTACTAGGGAGCCGGAAGACTGCGAGTTCTCATCGACTCGAATCCGTGAGCAGTCTATCTCACAAGGCGACATCCACTTTGCCAGTCTCGCCAATTCATGGAATCAGGCAGCTTCGAGGAATAAAACTTGACATTCTTGACGTGTACATCGTGATTATAATCTCATCCCACGCTGTGGAGGAAGTTAATAGAGATGGGACTTAAGCGGAAATGTGCGCATTCTTTGTTTTATGAGAATTTCAATCTGATCAAAGAACGGGATAGATTGCATTGGGGAATTGCAATCCTTTACCGTGTATTTCTTCAAAGAAAACATTTTGACTCATATTACTAATACTCTGATAAAATTTGAATATATTCAAGGAATATTTGAAAACATTCTGTATCCCTCTCGAATGAAAGCGAGAGGGGTATGTACAATTTACGACGGACGGCGTAGATTGCAGTAGGAATCTGTGATAAGGTCCCGCTATTTTCGAGCCAACGACTAGCGCGTGAAACACTAAACTACAGAAATCTTCATTCATTTCTACTGTTGTTCTGACATGTCAAATTCGTCACAAATATACATAGCACAAAAACACACGGGACACAATATCGACGCTTTATTGCAACCGAAATATGCGCGGAACTTTGTGCCGTAGACTAAGTGGGGTAAGAGAGGCGAGGAAGGATGACGTCTCGACCGGTCACTCGAAGAGATATCGCATCTGAAGCTAACAATTATCTGATTACGGTAGGGATCAAAGATCAAACAACAGCTATTATTTAGAGATCGGAGGCAAGATTAGGGAATGAACGATCAGATCGCAATTCAGAGACCGGATATTATAGGATTACTGTGATTACTGATTAAAGATCAAATCTACTAACCTTGGGAGGGAAGGGATCGGGCAGTGCACGCAGATCCTCCATGGACGACACTGAGAAGTCACGCAGCTTCTTAAACGGATACCCTAACCCGTCGATACAGTAATCTGACATACCGTAAGCCGCAGATTCTCGGGCTCATCGACATTGTTCAGTTTGTGATCGTCATCAAAGATGCCGCCCAGCTCGTTTGCGTACGCCGATGTCTCCGGTGAGTGGGCGTACTTGTTGATCATCTGATGAGAACGGTAGGATTACGGTGGGAGCCAAATATATGATCCCTTGTACAACAAATCCCCTTCGTACGATTGATTCCTAGTCCTCCTACCGTATCTTCTTCCACCTTACCTTGTTCGTCCATCTGAGCTCGCTCGCTTCCGAGGTGATCGACGATTCGGACACGGAGAGGACTGGCGGCGTGAAGGTGGACGACGTTTCCGATGGTGAGGGAGACGACGCGTCGCGGTCGCGTTGCGGCTGGCCGAACACTCGTCGATTGACAAAGTCGACGTCGGCATCCTCTACGGAGAAGTCTTCCGAGTACGAGTCACGACAGGAGAGGGGGATGTTCACGTTCGGATCGTACAGTGGAGAAGAAGGCTGAAACATAGTACATTTGGCATCGTGACAAGTAGTTTTGGTACAATGCCAAGTTATTTTGGCACCACGCAAACACACTCACGTTGATCGAGCATGCCGTACTCACGACGTAGGACGAGAACTGGAAAAGGTTGACACTGAGAGTTTGAATGCTGGCAGTAAGCCAAGTGAACTTGGCAAGCTGCCAAGTTTACCTACCGTATCGTCGCTCCGGATGTCCACGGCGTCGGTGAGCGTGTGCGCCTGCGGCACTACGACGTTACGGTAGTATCGATCCTGCAAGGGTACGGTAGTTATCGATAGCAATGATATCCCACAAAAGGTTCGATTTGAGCTGCGGTATCTGAGATGGTTATTGATTTTTCGCATACCCATTGCTCGAAGTAGGCTTGGTACGGGTTCTCATCAGCATCCATCGTCACGGTATACGATAGGGGTGTGGTAGAAGATACGGTAGAGGGGGAGAGGAGAAGAGGAGAGGAAGACGACCGACCGCTCCCTAGCGAGTGGAGAGTGGAAACTGAAGTGGAGAATGGATCGATCTGATATTGTAGAGAGTGAACAATGAAGATTGTGTTGCGGGTTATGCTAAATAATACAAAAAACTAAAAACGAGCATATTTTTATACAAGCGAACTAGATAAATGCTTGTAATTGGCACATGGTGTAATCTAATGAGTCATAAATATCGTCAACAACAAATTGGAAACGACGGCAATGAAAGTGATTAAAAAATTGGTCAGAGTACACCATGAGCTCATACATGCCGTACTTGTCATCAAAACGACAGCTCCCAACACATCATTCCACAGACCGGTCAACCATCCAGAAAGTCCTTTGGAGTGAGAGAGCGTGTGAAATCGAGAGGGACTCTCTCACTTTTGTACACTCTCTCGCTCTAACTCTGGTCTGTAGGTTTGGAATCATGTGCCAAGTGAGAAAGATGTGGGTGCGTTCGTCGATAAACGACAGGGCTCCTCATCAACTGTCGAAGATAAATTCATCACCGATTCAATCGTCTTCGCAGATCTGTCCCTTCACGCTCATAACTACCAATGTAGCCGCGTGTCTAGCAGTTGGTGCACTACTTCATCTACTCAAAGTGACCCATCTTCACAAGAACTGCAGGTTAGAGAAGTTGAATCTCGCACATAGCATCCCAAAGAGAAACGGCGAGATCAAGGTAGAGAAAAAGGGAATCATCAAGAGGAGCTTCTTCCAAGCTTCTTTGTGACTATCATTCCGAGTGATCAACAATGGAATTTTATGAATTGTCATTGTTGTAATATAATACTCTACCGACACAAATTTCGAGAAAAGAAAAGTCAATATTGGGGACAAACTCTGGCAGATGGCATTTGCCTGAGAACACTTTCGCGCAATTTCCATTGACTAAAAAATATTCAGGTTTTTTTTGTTTTATTTTAGACCTACTCTGCCGTGGCACTATCACTCATCATGTGGCTGATGCTTGTCCATCCTCGATTCCGTCGAAAAATCGAAAGAAGTCGAGTGAAATACGGGTAAGTGATATTCAATCTCACAATAAGTAACAGATCGGAAGTTCTAAAAAAACAAATATAATAATCTCCAAAACATCGAATAGATTTTACCTGAAAACTTACTCCTTTTGACTCGCTTCAAACACAGTATTTTTCATTTTTTTACAAAATAGTAAACGAGTAATGTGAGGATGTTTCACGATTTATCACGTTTTCTCTGTTTTGTAGAACTGTGTTGTGTAATAACGTAAATTGCAGATGTGGTAAAAGCGTTCGTCCGGAATTCGAATATTCCTCGACTAACGCTCAGCTTGTCAAAGCAAGAAAACGACAGATGTCTGAAGGCGATGTCTACTTTAACCGATTGGTCAGCTCGTGGAACAATGTCACTCCAGTGGCATAAACAAGTTTAAAGATTTTTATATTTTCGAAAGGTTTGAGAAAAACACTTTAACTTGACTTTGGAATGGAATATTTTTGATAAACCCTTTGATCATGAGGAAATATTGTCAGTATTGTTAACGATAGTTTAGACTTCGACCACATTTCTATCAAAGCTAAACGGAATTTAATTTTTTCGGTTAGTGTCATTAAGTTCCGCAAGGCATCTCCTTCATTGCATAGCCTCTGTTTCGCGCGAGGACAAATAACACGCCTCAGAGGTTCGGACTGAACTTGGCACAGCTCACATTTTCATCTTGATTTTTTCACAGTTTGGATGCTGATATGACCTACTGGCATCCAAAACCGTAAAAAAATCAACATCGAAAATGTCATCTGTGACAGATTATAGTCACTCTGTCCCGAGCCTCTCGTGAGAGGCGTGATAAATCATGTTCGATAATCTTATCTAGATTTTCATTCGATTGTGTAATGATGTGTTCTTTCATATTGTCTTCATAATTTTGCTGAGATGTCTGAGTGTTATCCAATAATGATAAACATTAACGTAATTAGTCATCTAATCATTACAGAAATGACACAAGAATAAACGCTGTATTATTCAGTGTTAAGACAACATAATCATATTTGATTCTTTAACATTAGTGTATCAAGTTTTGATGGTCTCTCAGTCTTTGCGTCCCCGTCATTCCAAAGTGTGTAAAAGGAATGAATCTATTCTCGCTTCGAGTGGCTGAATTTGGAGAATCGTCTGTTCCTTTCCCACGCTCTCTCACCCATTCACCTAGGGAGTGTGCGAAATGCATAGACTGTTACCGGAATATTGCGCTCCTCTTACATCACCGTCTGTTCAAAAACCGTGCAGAACTAGGTTCTCATGCACTGAACGATGATCATTTCGCGATTGGTATAAAGATGTCTAGACTCGACTCCCACGGGAGATACGGTATCCACTTCCGGTTTGGCTAAAAAGCCGGTCCAAATTTTCAGCCTATTTTATAGGTCAGAGTTATCCTCCTCACTTCGCTTGTTTGACTCAAGTCCACTGATCCCTACGCTGTCAAATTTGCACGACTACTCACTGTTGGCCTTAAAATGACCATTACTGGAAAATGCTCCTAACCTTTTGCATTCAGTTTCCTAAACACTACTCACTTTTAAGCCTTGCATTCACAGCATTTTAATGGTGTTCACACAGGCTTCACCAATTTGAATGTGGACGAATAATATTGGAGCGAACTCTCATGCATGTGATTGGATTTCCAGCACTAGAATTATTATCGTTATTTTCTCAATTTCACACAACCTTGTCGCTCGTGCCACAGAGTTCTAGTGCTGAAAATGTAGTTCGCTCAAATTAAAAGCACAAGCCTGTGAAGCTGCTCAGTCTCAGTCCAGACTTTTATCGTTGAGCTATATCGTTGAGCTTCAAAATATCTCATTTCCTTCTCATTTATCTCTCTTTTGCGGTGATCTTCGTTTATTATATTTTTACAGTTCTCGCCATTGATCCTTCTCACTTCAACCAATGCAACTCTTCGAGGATCCCATCAAAAACGTTAGTGATTGGCATAAGTAAATATAGTTTAATTTTAAGTAAACATATAATTTGTTTTTCTTAAATTTAATTTGAGAATATAACATTTACAACCAGTTTTTTGAAGATGTAGTATTGCAGGCAGTGTATGCTGTCTATCACTACGTCGCCATAGGTACGTCTAATATTTTTACGGTCTTCAGTTCAGCTGATTCACTAACCCACTATTTTCCCGCAGTCCCATACTCAGACAAAGCTGCGCTCCCTCCACCACAGAAACATCAGAGTGCTGCCGTACTCCCTCTTTGACTATTGATAGGGAAGGTTTTGCAAAATATGACCTCATCACTCTAAATATCGTCGAACAGACCGGTGTGAGAGTTTTCTAAATGAAGAGATTGATTTCTTGCGAATCCATGCTATTTATTGAGCAGAGCAGCTAGACAAAGTTTAGGAGATTAACAATTCAAAAACATTAAGGAGTTCCGATGTTTCAGTGCTCACGATAATCGTCAACTCCACTCTCATAACGCTGATTGTGATATGTCGTCGCAAGGAATTCGGCTCCTATCGATATCTTCTTCTCACTTTTGCATTCGTCGATCTCTACTACGGAATTGTACACTTTCTTGTTATGCCGGTAAGTGCTCGAACTCGACGTGATATTTCGTGAGAATTTATTTCAGATTCCCGAATCGTGGACCGATGCTTTTGGAATGGCCGCTCATGGTTACGTGACTGGTGAGAAAAAATTTAATTTAGAAAAGTTCCATATTTAAATATGCGATAACATGATTCGGTGGTCTTGAAGTTCTTTTCAGGCGAATGAATATGTGGTACAAGATATGTACACCGCGCGATAACTGTCGAAAATAGTGGAAAAATTTACGAATGGCGATCTTTGAGCCATTCTAATGATATTTCGGGTTTCAGGCAAATTAGCAGTGAGTTGGTTCGCCGCCGCTCATTCTCACTCTTTTGTCGTTCTCGTCTTCCATTTTCTCTATAGACTTCTTGTCGTCAAAGGGTTGGACCTTGTTTTTTTTGTTAATGATTGACCAATCTGTTAGAGTCATAATTATTATAAATTATCTGCACCTATCGCACAGCCGGATTTGCAAATTAGAAAGAAATAGGACGAATGGGATTAGAGTCTCGATATTGACTGACTCGAAATCAAAAAGTTGACAAGGAATCATTTCAACGCGTTGATTTCATTTCAACGGTCGACCCCACTCATTTTCAACAAGTCAACTTGTCAATAATGGGTCAAAAAGTTGACAATGGGGAATTATTAGGCCGAATGATAGGGAGTGAAACACATCCCATCGCATTTCCTTCACCGATCACTGGTATCGGCGTGGAGTGAAATGAGGTCGACTTGTTGATTTCTTGTCAACTTTTCAATTTCATTCCTTGTCAAAAAGTTGAATCATTGTTGAATGGTCACTAGCAACGCGTCAATAAGAAATGAAATGACAAGTCATTTGTTTTCGAAACTCTAAATGGGAGGATTTCGATATATTTAACTTTCTATGACGACTGAGGTGTTTGATGACGGGGTAGGGCAAGTGTCAGTTTGGGGGTATGGATCCGAGTCCCCATAAAGAATTGGTGTTCCCTCAGATCGCATCGAATCGAACTCTTCTCCAAGCTGTGGTTCTACGGTCTGCAGCTGGTGTGTGTCCTTACGGTCGGAGCTGCTTGGTACGTTCTTGATTGTATCGTAGGTTTTTTTTCAGAATTCTTAATTTCGTTCACTTACCAGTCGATTGGGACAGTGCACACAATGAATATAGAGGTTTGATCCAACAATTTACCCAAATGTCAAACAATTCATTTTCGTAATATTAACATACAGTGCAGTGCTGTGTCGACACGGTCTTAGGAGTGGAATTGCATTTCACTTTCATGTTTAAAGTTTCAACCATCACTCTAATTTAACATTATCTACTCGTTTGTAGGTTCTGCGTGCTCAATTTTCTTTTCGACGCCGATGAATTTGCCATTCAATTCATGAAACCGATTCTGCGTGATCAAGCAATAGGAACGAGTCTGCCCGTCGATCAATACTCCACTGCTGTGTTCTGGGTTCGCTTTTGCAAAATTCGTTCTCAATTTATAACATTGCGCATTTCCAGATAGGGGTCGGGAGTGAATTGGATAAAATCAGTGTGTACTTTGACAAATCTCAATGGCACAAAAAACGGGGAGTTGACAAAGTAGGATAAGCTAAGACAAATTCTCTGATAGAATTAACATAGCTTTAATTAGGCTTTAGAATGGTTAATACAATTCAAACTTTGAGACGAACGGAACCTTCGTCGGCCCTCGATGGAAACCAATTTATGGCTTGGCAATCATGGCTCTCACAATGGGCGGCTGCTACGGTTTCATGATATTCGCTGCATACAGGATCAGCTGGTAAATATTTCTTTCTGAAATATTTTGAAAGAAAAAACTTCCCAAAGCCCAAAACGATAAATAATAAATGCAATATTGTACAACATTGTAAAAAATAATCATTTTTAGGCACATGAAGAAGACTATTGCGATTCAAAGCGAGCGAACGATAGCACTCCAGAAGCAGCTCATCCGAGCACTCGCTTACCAGGTTACTGTAGTTTATCGGATACTGTAGCTCGAAGGATAAGGTAGTTGTCACTGATGATGGTGAGGATTATAGAGTGGCGTAGTAATAACTAGTCGCTTGTCGACGTCAGGTTCTTTTGATTCCGGTTCAACTTTACCCTGATTTTACCTTGATTGATTACTTCAGACGATTCTCCCTCTGGTTACTGCGTACTCTCCTCCACTCATTTCCGTAGTGACTCCCTTCCTCGGTGTGCCTCTCTCCATCATTTCCGAACTCACTCCAATCTTCTGTGGTGCGCATCCCTGGATGGACGGATGCGTACTCATTTGGACGATTAAGGAGTACCGGTGAGCAGCAGTTACAGTACCCTTGATTCGGGGGTACTGTAAAGCGAGAACAGTATAGACAGAGAGCAGATGGCGTACTATGGCATCTGCTTGGTGTACACCGGTTCGGTTGCAGTGATACTGTAGATGTCTACCGTAACCGATCAATTCAGATTACTCCTGTTCCGATGCTGCAGTCGGAACAAAACTAACAGCGAGAGACAACCCTCGACGAGGGAAGTAAAGCAGAGTGCTTCCTGGTCCTTGAGGCAGAGGATATAATCTTTTTTTATATTTGCATTGCATTAAAACACGATTTATCCTCTACGGTAGAAATACGAATACAGTGTGATATAAAAGGAGATGAGAAGGAGACCTGAAATATGGTTTTCTCCTCCCGTTTCTTTGAAAACCTATTCCAGCGAATGTATCCAATATTACAAAAATCACTACGTGTCTTAATGTAACGTTAACGTTCTTGTTCCCTGTAGAGAACTATTATGTTATCCTCCCGTTTTTGAGCTACTTCATTATCGCCTTAGTTCAAACGTAAGAAACCCATACAAATACATTAACTTTCACAATGTTTAGATAATCTGTTGTCGAGATAAATAAATGTTAACTGCCTTGTTTCGTTTCTTCCTTTTATGTCCATTCATAATTGAGCTCAACGTTGCGAGAATATAAAACTATGGAAAAACATTTTCCCAATAAAATTTGGTAAAAAGTGTGTGATTCCTAGACATTGGTGTAAACGTTTTCTATGATATTGAAAAATCCCGTTATGTGCATTTTTGTCTATTAAAAGTGAGCATTTTTATGGGAGGTGGATGCTAGTTTATCAATGAATGAACCGATTCAACAAGCAACAAAGATGCGAAATATTCACTTCAGTGCACATTACAGAGATGAGAAGAGAGTGCGCAAGATACGTCGTAATCCCTAAAGATCTCTTAAATATCTCGTGCATGATCGTAGTTGCAAGTGTTTATCAACATGTTTTGATCCAGAAAATTTGATGTCTCGAACTGCGGCGCATTAGTGCTTCACAAAAGAGTTTTTGTAAGAGCCGCGTCTGATTTCCGTTACACACAGTAAAATATAAAATGCAATTGAAATATATGCATAGATCCTCATAATCGATGCTGGATCATGCGGGACTTTTTTGGTTTAGTACATATTGAACACCTTCAGACACAATAAATAAACCCCCTTTAGCCGTCATTTGATGCAATAAAGAAATGAATGTTACACGTGATATTCATTTCCTTTTCGTTAACCGGTTTCTCAAAGAGATGCGTCAAATCCGCTTGAGTCATTCCCGTTGGAACTGATGTTATTAATCATCCACGTCTAGGAAGATTGCAAATAAAAGAAGGAAGCAGCGTCGTCGTAATATCAGTCAGTGCACGAGATCAGGTGCAGTCTCTCACTTCATAACCTCATCTCCGATGAGTCTTTACTGATCTCTCAATCTCTTTCCTCATATTTGCGTGCGGAAATACGCAACGTCTTGTAGTGGAACGCGACATGTGAGGATAATGGTCTCTTCATTTCACACACTCTTTCGGTCAGCGGATGAGAGAGTGTGTGAAGGGAGGTGATAGGGGTCTCATATTTCGCACGCTGAATGATAATGTGTCATAACTAGCGATATATGGCACTCTTTCACGATGTCATGTTAGATCATCGTCCTTATTTAGTGTTCATAGACCAGTTTTCCCTGCACTATTCATGGGGATGTCTAGTGCGAAATAGATCACTGTCTCACACATGGGAAAGGGCAATTTTAATTACCCAGATCAATTTGTTCGCTGGACTCTCAAGGATTACTTGAAAAATCTCACTCAGTGCGAAATATCCATGTATAAAAGTCCATCTTCCTTGGGCCGCTTGGAACGGCTTCATGTGCCGAATCGTTCACAATGAGCGAATCATTTAAACCCTTAAACAAATTGTGTTCTTTTAGACGATTTTTAGACTCACTAGTCCTCATACTCCCCTCATTCGGATAGAACACTCTTTTCTTTTGTTGACTGAAAACATGGAGATTGTGATACGATGCAGTGTGTCTTCTAATAGTTTATTTCCTGTGTTTCCTCCTAGCAATTAGTTTAGATTGCTGTGAATAAAGCAGAGACAGTTTACGAGTAGCGCAGGCTATGTGAAACTTAAATTCTCCCAGTTAGAATTTCAAAAATAGATCAAGACAACTTTCTGAGAGTTCAACGATCCGCAGAATGTTCACATTTGGTGATTAGAATCCCCAGATGACAGTCATTATTTTTTCCGCTTTTTTCATGAATTATTTCCGCTGAGCGACCTCAATAAACCCACGTTTCTGTACTTTTCTTTTTGTAATTTTAAAAATATCAACTTTGAAGATATCGATTTGTCGACTCGACAGTCGAATCCTCCGCTCATGCAACTTTACGCGGACCCTGTCAAAAATGTGAGTGATTTTCAAGAGAACAATATTTTATCAATATATTTCCAGACCTTCTACGTAGTCTTCCACCACATCGCCATCGGTTTGTAGCATTAATAATATTTTTAACAAAAAAGTATCAAAAATGCTCAATTATATTCCATACGCAAACATTACGTTCATAGCATCCTACGTCGAAAATTCCGGAAGATAGAAAATGCTAAACTGCCTAATCGAAACGCCTATTGCATTGCAAAATAATTTCCCGTTGCAGTGTTCACAATAATCGTAAATTCGACCCTGATCGCACTTATTCTAACCTGTAAAAAGAAAGAATTCGGCGCATATCGCTATCTCCTTCTCACTTTTGCACTAGTCGACCTCTACTATGGAATCGTCCATTTTCTTGTTATGCCGGTAAGATCTCAAGATAGATTAAAACTTGCGTGATATTTGAACTTTCAGATTCCCGAGTCAAGATTGAACGCGTTTTCTATGGCGGCTCACGGTTACGTCACGGGTATGCTGCTATTCTCAGACAAATCTTGAATGCATTCAACCGATCTCAACTGGCGCGAAGTCATACTGAAATCTGTGAATCCTAAAATATAGGGCGCGAGACGATACAATAACAACACCTTTAGGATGTAATAACATAAAGGTGTTGAACATGGATTGTTTCGACGACTAGGTGTACATTATTGCTTCACATGTCCGAACTCATTCTTATCTTTCAATAACATTCAGCGACACCATGGAATTCAGGCAAATTAGCAGTGAGTTGGTTCGCCGCCGCTCACTCTCACTCTTTCGTCGTCCTCGTCTTCCATTTTCTCTATAGACTTCTTGTCGTCAAAGGGTAAGTTGTGCGATTATGAATGAGAGTGTGACCTGATTCTGGTGGTCTTTTTTCTTAAAAAAAAGGGGGGAACGATAGGTGACGGAGACTAATCATATTTTTATATTTTGCAGATCGTGCAAACTCTCGCTCTTCTCCAAACTATGGTTCTACTGCTTTCAACTCGCTTGCGTGCTCATAATTGGCGTAGCGTGGTCAGATTTTTTTTGCAACTTCCAGAATTGCAAAAACATTACTGAAGCAAAATTGTCAATCTCGTACCTATTGATAAGCAGGGTTTATCAGCTATTTTCCTTTTTTATGAAATTCACTAATAACTAATTTTGTTTTATAATTATACTATTATTTTGTTCAGGTTCTGCGTGCTCTACGTTCTCTTTGACACAGACGAATTTGTTGTTGAATACACGGAACCGATTCTGCGTGATCATTCGATAGGAGCGATGCTGCCCATTCAGCAGTACTCCACTGCAGTGTTTTGGGTTAGTCCATGCATTTACTTTATATTTTACGACATTTTTGATCTATTGTAGTAATCATAAAGATCGATTACTGTGGTGTTGGTATGTTGGCATTTTAAAGGGGATTAGTCAATTTGAGAAAGAATTATCTACGACGTCAGACCAGCGGTGTAGATCTTTACGGTTTATCTTGCTCCCTTTCTCACGTAGATCAATCCTAAAGTATTTCGGATTGTTTCCCTGTCGATTCCATGCTACCTATTCGCAGAGTCACGATAAAGATAGAGATATTTTCAGACGGGAGGTACTTTCGTGGGTCCCAGGTGGAAACCGATCGCTGGCTTGGCTGTGTTGGCAATCACAATGGGCGGCTGCTACGGGTTCATGATATACGCAGCATACAGGATCCGATGGTGCGTGTTGCGACTACAAGCTTTCAACATGGTAGCTCAACGTTGCCGATCACATACTCAATTTCTAGAAACGTCGATTTTAGAGTGAGCCGGTCTCAAGGCTCTTTCTCAAGGCTTGCGCACTAGAGTGCGAAATGTGAAACCACGATATTTCCATTCCGCACATTGTCTACACCGGTCAATGGATGAGAGAGCTTACGAAATTTATAGACTTGGCCCCACATTTCGAATTTTACTGCGCATGAAATAAGCTGTCCTCTACGTATGCAGCATAAATAATTGGTTAAGGCACATGCGCAAGAATATCGGAATCCAAAGCAAGCGGACGATTGCACTGCAACATCAGCTGATGAGAGCACTCGCGTACCAGGTTAATGTAGTTTATCGGATACTGTAGCTCGAAGGATAATGTAGTTGTCACTGATGATGGCGAGGAATGTAGAATGGAGTAATAATGGGATAGAAAACCTTGGAGAGCGTTTTCCTAGCAATTTGTACCTCTGTGTTGACTACTGTATTTTGTCGAGTACGGTAGGTTCATCAATCAATATCTTCCAGACGCTCCTTCCCCTGATCACAGCCTATTCTCCTCCGTTCATCGCCGTAATCACTCCCTTCTTTGGCGTCGCCTTCTCCATTATGTCCGAACTCACCTCGATATTCTGCGGATCTCATCCGTGGTTGGACGGATGTGTGTTAATCTGGACGATTAAGGAGTACCGGTAAGAAGCAGTTAAAGTACACTCCGACTCGGAGATTCCCATAGGCCTACAAGGAAAACGAAAGTTGCACTGTGGCCTCTGCTTAAAATACACTGCCAATCATACCGAAACGCAGAATCGTATACCGACTCTGCATTTTCTTCACACCGCAGAAAAACTGCTCACAATCAGATCATGGCACGGCTTTTTTATGTTCTCATCACTAGCGCTCCTATAATTCCGAAACTCCCAACAGGGCTCTAGAGAGTGTGCAAATTGAGCAAAACAGTTGGCTTTACAGGAAAGTGGAATAAAATAGTACCAAATTTTTCGTAGATTAATATCTTAATTCTTTCAGATTGCTTCTTCTCCGTCATCTTCAACATCTCACGAGATGCGAAGCGAGACAAGCGCCGATAGCAGAAGTGAAGCACAGCTCATCAGCAGTCTGGAAACAGAGGACATAACCCATACCAAACCCCTCCGTAATGGGGCCAAGAGGAGAGTGTGCAAAAGTGAGAAGGTCTTCACACTGCGCACACTCTCACCTGCTCATGGAGGATGTGGTGTTATGCACAAGCAATGCGTCTTGTACATCTATTGATATTCTTCCATGTCGAAAAGACATGGAATTAGTTTGAAAAATGTTTCTGAATAAAGATCCGAAGAAAGGTGTTATTGAATTATCTTTTCAATTCAATTATCTTCCTCTGAATATGTCGGCAGGGGATGTTTCCCCCAATTGGGATGCCAATTCGCCTCCCAATGGGGAACCGTAAAGATACCGCCGGGATCCCAACATTGATATGCCCCCCATTCGGAGGCAAATTGGGATATCAACAGTGCAAAAAATCTACCGATAGGGCAAAAAAGTCAGGTTGACTTCACTCTCTGTTACACTACGGGAACACCTGGTGTTTTTTTCTAACTGGTGATTATAACTAATAATGAAATTGAAAGCTAATTGTAAGCGGTCACTGAAATAATAGAGCAATCGACAAATTTTGTCATGGGACGTGCACCGTAAAAGAGTATCGAAATCACCGATTCGTGCACAAATTTGCCGCGTGATCTCTTCGATCTCTCCTTCTTCTTATCTCGGCATCCCAGACGGAGTCTAGCACTCGTATCAGTCAAATGATGTAGGAGAGCGTTCAGGCTCGCGCTCTCCTTCTCTTTCACTCAAGGCGCACTATTTCCTAGAAACATTAGAAAATATTGTTTTTTTTCAAACTCTCATATTAAGTCAGTTCATAATGTAGATCTGGCTGCTTTGTTCAGACTGTGTAGTGCTAACTTTTTCTTGGCAAACCGCGCGGTAGGTTATGATTTTGAAGTGAGATGTGCGCCAAATTCTGTGCTTTTTTTGCTATGACAACCCATTTTCCCGTCATAGATCAGCATCACTAAACATGCAATTGATAACGATCTGACGTTTGCTCAGAAAAGATTGCATACACTTGCGTTGTGTGGTCTAAACGCGCCATGACAAAATTCCCCCGTATAGACTTCCCCGCACCCGAAACATGTCTATCTTTAAGCACCCAAGAGGTCACACTACCCTTTGACGTTCATCGATTTACTTGCGTCCCGTCTCATATCATTCTTTTCATAGCAAACTTGCCCTGCCGGTGAGCCCCGGCAGAGTAGTCGCTTGTCAACTTAAAATATTCTTGACTCCGGTTCAACTTAAATTTTACTTTTACCTTATTTTATATCGATCGGGTCGATGAATGAGATTCCACTGCATCGACAGTTGCAACGAGCTGTGCGGACCAAAGACGTCATTCTAATCAGAGAGCTTAATGAGAGTCCGAGGTAAGCCATACATAGCGGGAAGTCCCCAATTCCCCTTGTTCTGTAGATAGTATATCCAGCTGAGACCACGTAAATTCGAGAGAGCGATCGAGAAATAGTGAAAGGTGATCTCTCAATTTGTCATGCTCACTCAGTAGGAGACCGTGTCTCAAGAGTAAGGGAAGTTGGAGACCTTCAACTCTGTGTATTTGTGTGTAAGAAAACACATGACCATGTACACTTAGAGACTGCGTCTGGATACATATTTCATGCCGCACTCCCTCGCCGATGAATCATCCGCCTTTACTGACGCTTACGCTATTGGTGAGATGGCTTGATTGAACTTGCTGTATCTCTGGAATCACCTGTTGCCGGGCTAATGGCTATTTGGTTGAACTAGCTGCATTTGGTGGTCTAACTACGAGGTCTAACCTCTTTCCGGCGAGTTGTCGGAGGACATATGCTACTAATCCGACGACCGGCGATTCTATAGAATGGCCATTCCGAAATTGTCGAAAACTTACACCGGTCAGATGATGAGACAGTCGAGAAAGCAGTCGAAGACGGTGTTCGTTTGTGCGTCCGAAAGGACTCATTCCTCAGTCCTCAATTGCAAACAATGATGGTCGTGAGTGAATACTGTACTTGAAAGCTTTCGAAATCCTATGGAATATACTTGCGTATCGCGTCTTGCGAGTGAGCATTTTCTTCAGGGAGCGATCGCCAAGCTATTCGAACTCGGCATTTCCGTCGACAGTTTCTACTCCATCTGCGCACTCAATGTCATCAACGGATTCAATGAGGAGGTGTGGTGTGTAGTTTCTTGCGTTATTACTTTACAGAAAGTCCAGATTAGAGTGTTATTTCTGATTGTGAAACAATTATTTCTTCATTTCGCACATTCCCTCGTTCATTTACCAGCGAATAGAGTGAGAGAAATAGGAGACCGCGGTCACAATGTTTGCACTAGTTCATACCACATTAGCCGAGAATTGTCTCTTTCATTGTTCAGATGCTACCCTCTTTCGCTGTGGACGCTCTCCGATGGGGACACGTCGAGCTGGCGAGAGATCTCGCGTCAGTCGCTGATGAGGACGATGAAGAAGACGAAGAAGAAGGAATCGAGATGGACGAGAGAGCTCTTCCGCCTCTCTCCACTCTGCAGCTGGATGTACTCACGTGAGCGATCGCTACCACTGTTCTTTTTTCTCCGAGATGTTGTGGGGGAGGTGAATCATACATGTGTGTGTGACTAGAGTGAAGCAAGCCTTCTTGCAGCCAGGATGCCTCTGATACCGATATCACAAACCCGCGCCATCTCTTAGAATGCAGTAGAACGCCGCAGGTTGTAGTGAACGATTCATGCAACGATTAACTTATGGCTCGCATCAGAGAGTTCGTCTGGCACATGTAGCCGCTGTTCGCGGCAGTGCGGACATCCTACAGCGCATCCACGATCTCGGTTCTATGATCGGGTTGAGACCACTGGCGGAACAGGACAATGACGGGTGGTGCGTACACGATTCATGTCAAGTCGAGAATTCCAGAAAACGAATGTAATTGGAGTATTGCTATACTATCAATCTCTCTATTTGGCACACTGTAGTCTAGTAGTCATTGAGCAGCGGCAATATACACCTGATGGTAACTTTTAAGGTATCCCATTCACTATGCTTCGGTCGCTCCCTCACCACGACCCATCAATATGCTGCTGCAATGGAATTACGCGATAAATGTGGGTACAAACAATTCTTGAAACCGCTCTATGTCCAATATTCCTCCAGTCATAATTTTGTTGTTTCACATTGCTATATTCACATTATATCGTTGCGCCCGCTTGAGTCGGCACAATATAAAGGTTACTAACTGTAAGACTATTGGCAGGTCACCAACAATCTAGGAGAAACACCTCTGCATGTGGCCATTCGAGCAGAAAGAATGGAGAACGTGCAGGTATATCTTTCTATTCATTTCTGATATAAAAAGGGACGATTCAGACAATCATCCGTCACATCGGGGAGACTTTGAACGATTCCGATCGAGGTAAGTTGACTAGAGTCTGCAGCAACTGGAGCAGGTACAGTAATTGTAGCCAGCTTCACCAACTGGCCGACTGTGTACAGCAGCCGCACCGCATTGCATTATGCTGCGCACTACGGCAGGTAGGAAAGTTGTCCAGAAATAGCTCATTTGCATGCACTGTACAGATCGAACTGCTTGCATCTCCTGCATTCGTGTGGCGCTTCAGTGGAGGGTAGAACAGCGGAATCGGATTCCAGTCTAACACCGCTCATGGTAATGTAATCTTTGTAAGCAATTATTAACATACATAAAAATACAGATCGCAGCTTCCCGGGGGCATTTCGATTGTTGTGAGTGGCTGGTGAATGCTGGATACTCAATCCAAGCAGTGGACACGTCGAATCGGTGAGAATCACTAAACACTTTTCCTCGGTTGTCATCTTCGAGAAAACATTATGGAGCAGGACAAATATCCAAGCAGGCATGAATCACAATAGACGATCAAATAGAGCAGCTAGTGTCGATAACTTTACTATAGCTACTTGTCATTGACCAGAAGACAACGCATTTTTCGTATTTTTCAGGTCTGCTCTAATGCACTCTGTAATAAACGGCCACTCCGATGTACTTAGGCTGTTGATTGACAAACGAGCGCGGACGACTGAGGTGGGAATGATTCGAATGATCTAAACTCAAAGCGAACTGTGCTAATTGAACATACTCTAACGAGATTGAATGTGAGATCAAATGAGCAAAAGCAGAACAATTCTAAGGCACACTTTACGAAGAGCGAGTAATTCTATTCAGTTTTTTTTCAGAGTCTGGGTTGAGCATCCCGACTGGTAATGTTGTAATTACAAATATATGTATATCACTTGAGATCGATACTTTGGGCAACACGGCTGCGGACTATGCCAGGCAGCTAAGATGGAGCGAGTGCGAGGCACTTTTGACCCCACAATTGCCCTAATTGAAGTATCGTTAGCCCTGCTTTCATCCCTACTGTGCTCTCACTCCCTTGACTCTAATCACAGTTCGAGACCGCAGTCTGATGATCGTGTTTTTTCTCTCAATCCAGTCGCACTTTGCGTCTCAATAAACGCGATGACGAACATGTCATTTCGATTCGATAAACGGGTTCAATTGCGTCTGAACGTGTCGGATATGACGACATTTCTTACGAATAGTGCGGCTTTTCTAATTGCATGTGCTTCTCGTTGATTGGCGTATTCTCGGCGACAACTGCCTACTATCCGCCGATCTTTTTAGAATGTCGATCACACCATCAAACCGACGATTCCAAGGTGTCTAACTCACTTATCAAGCAATATCAGGGTCAGCTCTGCGAAATCTTAAAATAGATTCTGTGTAGTTACTTTATCCGTTTCGTTAAAACGCTGCTGATCGCTTTGGTTCGATCTTTGTTTGTTGAGGAGTTGGAGCTGCAGATAATTCTAGAGAGGCGGTCGAGTTCCTTCTCCAAAACGTGCGGGCGAAACTAAAAGAAGAGTATTTTAGACCGGCTCTCTGTCATTTGAGAACCCTCCCCCAATTTCTCGTTTATCATATTTTCCGGACACCCACTCTCTGTACGGTCGAACGTGCGATATGGTGATCACGGGAGATATCGCAGGGCCGATTGACAGAAACTGGAAATAGTGAGATATCGTTATGGAAAATCAATAAAGCACCGACTGTCGGAGGGTATGCATGATGTTGGATCGAATAATCCTGTTGGCGAATAAAAAGAAGATTATTCGCGAATAGAATTATTCGATGTAACAACACTAGTATGCATGACTATAGGTGCGTACGAAGAAAGGAAGGCAACAATACCCCGAGAATCGCGTGTTCGATGTAGGGATTGTAGAGGAGATTGAATGTGCATAGGACGAAACAGACGACGCCGCCGAGGAAGAAAGCAGGGAGGAGACATTGGAGGGTCAGGATCTAGAAAGAGGAGAATATTATGCAAATTTACAAGTAATTTCGGCTCTGTTCTGCGAGTTTTCTTATTCGATAGAGCGGGAAAATGGGAAAAAAATCGTATTTCAGTTCCGAATAAGAATTTGAAAGTGCGCTGGCCATCAAATGCACTGACGAGGCAGGGAAGTGCATGCATGCCAGCTATTTTTTTTAAAAAAAACACATATCGCGAACGAGGTGCAGATAGCCAAAAAAAAGAATTTGCCCTTTCGAAAATTGAAATGACGCGCCCACTTTGACCATGTCGTGGTGCATCTTGAGTGTGCGGGCGGACATCTCAGCGATCGAAACATCCAGACAGCTAATTACCTGAGGGACGAGTTCTCATTAACGTTTAGAATATTCGCTCTAGACTAGTCTAGCATTACTTATCAAGAGGTTATTCGAGATCACTGAATGAAAAGCATGGGACGACTGATTACGTTGACAGGGCATTAATGTATTGAGCGCTAATTTAAAACACGTTGCATCCGGAAAACTTGAGCACGGAAACACCCAGTAGGCTTTGATTTTGCTGTTATTTGTGCGCCTGGGAAGAGCCATTCACGCACAATGTTACTCCAAATCCATTTAGAATATACACTATCTTGATTTCGGCTCCTCTCCCGAGGTTTGGCCGGACTGTAAAATGGTGTGGCCCTCACCGTTCTTCTGAGTGCGAGTGTGGCTACCATCACGGGTACGGCGGGCAGCGTCATGAACAGAATCGTGAACATGATGAACGGATCCCGCACGTCCGTGTGAACTGAAAAATCTCATTTACATTTTACTCGATAAGCTTTCTCTCACTAGCATAGTGACGTAAATGCATCATTCTATTACATTTTACTGCAATTCAATAAAGTTTTGGCATGACAAAATGATTGATAGAATAAATCAGCGCGCACTCGTCAAATCGTATTGGCTGAGGTCGTATTCAGGTCGTACGGCAGCCATAGCAGACAGGGCAAGCTCAGGAGGAGATAACGTGAAAAGTAGAGAAAACTGAAACAGGCGTACGTCATTGACGTTACGGTGAATAGCAGCCGCCGGAATAGTATCCGTCAGTAAACATCGAGAAATCAGTATGTTTTGTCGTAGTGAAAACTAGCATGCTAACTGGGGGCTGTATAATCTGTTTAGAAGTTGGCCATCTTTTCGTTTTTCTTTTTCGTCAGTTTTTGACTTAATCTTAATTGCTTTGCATTAGTTCGATAAAACACGATGAAAAAGTAAGTATGCCAACGAAATCAACATAAAATATAATGTAAGCGACTAGCAAATTCGTGTTAAAGATGGCCGAAAACTAGAAGTTGGCCAACTTTGTTTTGAGAAAGCTAGACAGTGACGAGAGAGCACGGGGATCGAGGAGAGGGAAAAGTATGCATGTGTTGTTTACTTTTATTGCGAAACTCTGCGCTCTCACTTGTTTTCGTGCTCTCTCGTCACTGTCTAGCCCGCGAAACAGAAGATGGCCAACTTCTAATTAAAAGTTGGCCATCTTCTAGTTTTCGGCCATCTTTAACACGAATTTGCTAGTCGCTTACATTATATTTTATGTTTATTTCTTTGACATTCTTACTTTTCCATCGTGGTTTATTAAACTAATGCAAGAAATTAAGATTAAATCAAAACTGACGAAAAAAAGAAAAAAAGAAAAGATGGCCAACTTCTAACAGATTATACAGCCCCCTGATACAAATTCAATATTGGTAAGTTATTCATAGTGCCGGGAGAGTAGTCGTCTTACTCTAGTCAAAGTACGATGCATACCAGTGCGCCCAGCGATGGCAGATATATGGCTAGGCAGATGGCGGATATCGTGCAACGGGTAGGCACAGAACTGCCATTATGAGCATTATCGATTGGACTCATCATTAGTAGTTGTGTTACATCGAATATTCGTATTCTCGAATAACAAAGGTTATTCGTGCATAAGAATAAATTATTCGCAAATTGAATTACTGGATCTAACAGCACCACTCATTAGCCTCCTGAACTCACTGCTTCAAGACGTACAATCGATACGCAAACGACAGTAGGCAGATGTACAGCGAGTGCGCGCACGTGTGCAACACGATACAGTACGCTGCAGTTATCGATTAATTTTATTGATAAATAATGATTTTTCTCTCTCACAGAGGTGACAGAAGAACATGGAGCCCGTGAGCGTGCAAGGGCCGAGATATACGTATCCGATTACCGATCCGGAAGGAATGAGTCTGCAAAAGAAGTTAGTTTCATCTGTGGAAGCCGGTAAATTCTGCCACACAATTGCTTTGCTTCTGCTCACAAAGTGATCGATAAAGATAAACTAGGAGAGTGCACCATTACTTCGATTCGTCGATGGAACACGCGCTATATGTGTACCAAGCCAAACCATTTAACAATAGACCAAGCGTTAGACCAAATCATGACTATTTTCCTCGTTACTACTTGATAATAGCAATAATACTTCATTGACCGCAGCACAATTTTATGTGGAAAACTTTTTCGCTTGTTAATGGGACAGTATTTTACTTTTGGATAACGAAAAATGGAGCCAAATAAACTATAGAAAAATGTTGTACACACTCCGATTACTCACCGTATCATGACCAGCAAACTGCCGATGCAAGAGAATAGCTCGATCAGAACCAAATTGGCCAGAATGATCTTGTATGTTCTGCAAGTAGCTTTCTCAAACGCACTTCAGTAGCTTCAAAAAATTCTAGGCAAGAATTTTTTTTCAGATCTCCAGTTACTAATAGCGGCAAATGTTTCATTAACGGGTAGTCTAGCACAAAAATCTTCCTCACCCGAGACTTTTCGGTGATCTATAAATGACCGCCATAAGCAGGTACAGATTGGCGACAGTTCCAAATATATCGATGGAGGAGTGGATGACGTAGGTGATGACGTCATGAAAGGGAAGAGGAGACGGCAGCATCGTGAGACTGCAGATAATGGTGAAAACAGACTTATTTTGGAATCGCTCGAGCAGGGGAAAATCAGAAAGGATCGCAGAAGTGGACAGTAACGAGCGATGTGTGAGGTAATACAAGCTATTCATCAACTGGGATAAAACCATCACAAAGACCGAATGGTGATAATGAAATATAACGTATTGTGAATTCCCTAGTGAACGATAACATCGAAGGCACACTTCCTAGCATGATAATCACACTTATTTGTCATAAAAGAAAGACTACTGGAGAACAGTTCGTTCCTCCTCTTGTTCCTTGTTTATGGGAACGACTTTATATAATATTTTTAATTCACTACTCCCAGGAGCATAGGAAAAAATATTTGGGAGCAGTCAAAACAAGAATAACAAAAGGATTATTGCCTACGTGATTTATCAAATCGGTATTTATTAGTGATTCTAATTAATTTTAAATTTACTTAGTTATAATATGAATATACTCAGATTAGCGGATGATATATTTATGCCTGAAATATTATTATAAAAGGATTATTAGCAAAAAAAGGGCATGGGAGAAATATCATTGAGAGAAAGTTGTTTAGATAATGTATTTGTATTACTTGCTAGTGGATAGATACAAACACTTGGAAATGCTAAGGAGTGTGTCATTTATACACTCTCTTGAGGAAATAAGGCAATTGGACAGTAACTTAACTGATGCAATTTTCTCTCTCGTTAACTGCCAAACGAAGTAGAGAGAAGGAGACCTGGTTGACCACAATTTCATAAAAGCTGAGATGTGGTAAACAGTAAAAGTAGGGCGAAACAAGAGGAAACGTGTACATTCTTGGCTAGCAGATTGATCTGCCTTAGAGTGCGGCTTTAGGGTAATTGTATTTTTTTCCAGAGAAGTGCGGACATTGAAGTAATTTGCAGAACGTCAAGACAAGTTTGCTCGACAGTACAATACTCTCTTAGACCGCATGGTTTGAAAAGCGTAACCATAAATTTGCAACTGTTCGTAAACGTATCCCACCCAGCTGAGAGAAAACTAGCCGGGATGTGTTGAGGTTAAATACACTACGCTCTATGCGTACACTACGCTCTATGCGTACACTACGCTCTATGCACAGTTCTGGGTAAATGTTCGGTCCAGGGGGAGATCGGTAGCTGGCTCCAGGTTCGGTCCAGGGGGAACTTGGTAGCCTGCTCCAGGTACAGTCCAGGGGGAGCTAAGAAACCTACTTAAGATTCGGTCCAGGAGGACCTCGGTAGCCTTCTTCAGGTACGGTTCAGGGGGACCCCGGTAGCCTTCTTCAGGCACGGTTCAGGGGAACTCGGTAGCTTGCTTGAGGTTCGGTCCAGGGAGGAGGACTCGGTAGCCGGCTTCAAGTACGGTCCAGGGGGAGTTTAGATGTTGGGGAATGTTAATCTCTAGAAAGAGTTCTGGCTTATTCCATTGCAAAATGCTCGTGAGCCTGAGAGCTAACGAAAAAAGTTGCCACTACGCCACTTCGTGGCTCCGTGGCAACTTTTTTCGATCGCTCTCAGCCTCACGAGCCTTTCTCAACGGAAACGCAGGATACAGTGTGTTGGTTTCCCGGGCGTGTTCGAACACGTTTCCGACATCGCAAAACACTTTTCCTATGGTCCCCCACGCTCTGCGAATCAATTGGTAACTTTTCGAAATTTTCGATTTTTCAAGTTAACACTCAGCAAAACAGGTGAAATCGTGTTTCACGTTACTCAAGAACGTGCTGAAAGGGCTTCTGACACTTGCGAAAAATGCAGCAAACGTTTTGCCCGCGGCGGGGTTCGAACCGGGGGGTCTCGGTTTGAAAGTCAAGCGCGTAGCCCACTTGGCTATGGATTTGGTGAATTACATTTTGTAAAATTTGAAGGGGATTTTGGTCTGTTGTCGTATGCAAAAGGATCCGAGAAGATAGAGCGATTTTGAAGCACTTTATAAAGCTTCCCGAAACACGATTCCGAGCCTCCAGAAAGGGGTCAGGGGCGAGATAGTGTGCCAAAGTGAGAAAGTCCCTCTTGATTTCCCTTGTTCTTTCGTTTTAAACCCCTTCCTGCGAAGTTTGGTAGCATGTGGAATGATTTGGAACGAAATGTACGAAAATTTCGTGAAATTGAGTGAAATCAAGTGAAATCAATCGATATTTCACTTCGAAACTCTGCAAAAGATGCTCAAATGTGAATCTCGTTACGCAAAAACGGGTTTGGGCCACATTTGACACTTGCAAAAAATGCGGCAAAAGACTATGCACCGGCGGGGATTGAACCTGAGACCCTCGGATTTCTAGTCGAGCTCGCTACCGACTTGGCCATGAAATTATCGATTTTTCAAATATTAATTTCGATGTGTTTCGTCGTTGCCTATCACATGCAAAAGGATGTGAGAAGATTGCTAAACTTTGAAAAGAGTTATAGCGGAAAAACGGAAAAACGTCCGTCACGCGGAAGGAAAAAAACCAACACACAAACAGACAGACATTTCGATTCCCTAGTAGTGGAGGAATATTTTTGAAAATACTATTTTTTTTGTTTTGAAGAAAACTCCAATCCGCTTGAAAAGTTCGCAAGTAAAACATGCCATCACCTCAACACAGAAAGAGGGTAATAGAAAGAGGGTGCAGAAGTGAGAGGTGATGATCTTTTCACTCGTTTTCTCACATTCTCCCGTTCATGACCCCCTTCTAGATGTCTTTCCATGCTGTCTCCGACCCAACTGCTATACAATATGATTTCTAAACATGATTCTATGTATGCCTCCAGAAAGGGGTCAAAATACGACGAACGGCTAAAACATGAGAGATGGACATTTTGTGCTCGCACCACACACCACGAGCCATTTTCGAAAGCACTATACGAAAGAGAGTGTGAGAGAGACGTGCGATTCAATCAAAGCGTCCACGAAGTTAACAGATTGGTTCGCTGGCCGCATGGAATCAAAAGCACGCGAAACTCTCAATTCCCAACTTCCAGAAAGCGTCTGGACACGATGAATCGCAAAAATACGAGAGAGTAAATCTCATCATTATTTTCCAAATTGGATATTTTGAAAGGGAGTGTTGAAATGGTTAATTTCGTTTGCGAAACTATTTAAACCGAGTTTTACCAGTATAACTTTCTTTACATTTAAAGGAATTGCCTATAAGAAAATGATCGGATCGAAGGAAATTTTACAAAAATCGCTCTTTTAAATAGTCGAAGTGCTCGTGATTTACTTGATTCAATCCAATTCAATCAGCACTGTCCTTTGATAGTTCGGTGTACGATAATTGCGATGCGAATCGTATCTACTCACATGATTTCAGACACACTGAAAGAGGCCAGCGAGAGAGTGTGTAAATGTGAGATCTTCACTTCATAGGCTTTCTCACTTCAAAACCATTTTCTGTAAGGTTTCTGGTCTGTGGAATGATGTGCCCTTTGTTTTTCATAATCACAACATGCAGTATTTCGGAAACATCTTCAACATTGCCTGAAGCATTTGTTTCTCTCGACTTGCCATGTGGCAGAATTCGAATCTAGCACACGATTTCAAACAACCCGAAAGGGGTCAATAGCGAGAGAGAACGTGAAATTGAGAGAACTCCTCTCACTTTCGCACGCTCTCTAACACCCCCTCCTCTCCCAGATCTCAGACTGCCATCACAATGTATCTCACTACTCTCGCTTTCTTTCTTTCTCTCTCTCTTCTCCATCAGAACCGTGGTGTGGCCGAGGCGACCTTTCTCACATCTCTCCCCTGCTTGTGTGCGTGTATTCATGTGAGGGAACGCGAGGGAATGCCTCTTGTCTCTCTCTTGACTCTACGCCAATCAAAACAGAATCTCGTGATGTTTTCACCCCAGTTTTGTTCGATTTTCTAATTGGTTTATCGATTTTTCTAGTCATTTTTGGTTGTTTCGCAGGGTATGGTTCGGAAGGGGGGCGAGGTATCGTTGGAAGAGCGGCAGAGTAAAGCGACCGAGGACTTCAACAGGAAGGTTCGCCATTTTTCACCCAATAGTGAGGAAAAGTTATCAAAATGCAATGTTCTGCTGATGAAAGTTGTCCAAATCGCATTGAGTTGCAAATTTTGAAGGGGGTCAGATGTCCCATTTACGTCGAAGTTTTCGTTTAAAAATTCAAACTCCGATGCATTATTCTTTAATTATTTTACATATGATTCATTTTACCATTATTATTTTACAATATTACTATTATTGCAGCTGCGTAGTGTGCCTGCACGGAAAGATCGAGTGAATGAGTCGCTAGCTGGTCTTCAGGTATGACAAAACTGATATTTTACAATTACAATTACAAATATTCTTAATCGAAGAAAAAAGAAAAATTAAAGAAAAATTGTGCCTCTGACAATGACCTGACAAAGGGGAAAACCATGTAAGTCAATGATTGACATTAATTGGAAAATCCTCAGGTGTAATGTAGACTAAGCAAAGTCACTCTTCAACAGACCGATCCAATATCCGGAATGGGGTCAAGGGCGAAAGCAAGTCTGAATTTGGGAAATACTCTCTCACTCACATCAATCGAATCTCTTTACCCCTTTCTGGAGGCTTAGAAAAGGAATCATGCGCGACGGTGATAAGGGAACGAAACAGTCCTAATATTTAACATAATTCACGTGTGGTGCAATTAGAATAGCAGCACTGATTGTGAGGCAGCCACATCCTTTTTTTACTTTCCATGAAGTCTAACAAATTCAAAATTTATTTTTTTTAAATATAAATTAAATTGATTTTATGAAATATTAGTATCTCAGGAGTTTGCCGATTCTGGTGGGACACTCTTCCAATCTCGAAATCGAGGCCGTGCCACCTCACTCAACCAACAACTACACAAGAACTGCAGTGAGGAGGTCAGAGAGCGGACGAGAGAGTGTGCGAAAATGAGAGGATTTGCTGTCTAATCTCTCTCACGTTCGCACACTCTCTCGGTCATTTCGGAAGGGATACAGAGAAAGAATCGATATATACGGGGGAAACAGGATGCCCTATTCTGACAACGGTATCCTTATTAGGAGACCCGATTGAGGAGAAAGTGTGTACAGTGAAAGTGTGTACAAGAGACCATCATTCGAATTTCCGCAAAAAGACAGGTACTAACAATAAGTAGCAATGTGTACGCCGACAGAAGACTCTCCAACTAAAATTCCATTATTATATAGTAGACAGTGAAGAAAGCATCATATTGACTGCACACGTAGATTCGGACTTATCTGAAATCCTTAAAACACAACTCACCCAAAATTTGAGATCATTTCATCTTCATTTCTCAAATTCCCTATTCAGGAGTGTGAGAAATGAAAAGAAATGAAGACCGAAATGAAGTGTCTCACTTGTGATTTCGCTCTTCTGTTCACCCACACAAAAAAATAAGAATACTCCCATAGCGCAGACGACAGGGGTAGGGTAAGCAGAGATAATAAGGTAAGCTTTCTCTCTGGTAAAGACAGTGATGGGGGTACCTGCTACAGTACACATCTTCCATTGGAAGCCTACCATATCACCACTGGTTACCGTACCCCATCTCCTAAAGTTTGTCTTGTCCGAGTGAGACCTATCGTATACTCATTCTCTCTCCTGTACCTCAATCGTTACGCTTTCCCTATTATATCCCGCATTATCACACTCTAGCTGATACTGCATACCACCTCGTCCGTGTCAACAATTGATGCCACCGTATGCCAACCGCCACAGTATCTGATTCCACAGCAGACATACAGTATCACTCTCTGACCATGTTACATTATGCCTAATCAATTGTCACTCTACCGTGTCCCATCCAGTACAGTAATAAGCATCTGGCTGGTTACCGTATCAACTACAGTATTCCTTTCATCAGGCGGAGTATCTTCGCAAGCTGCTATCCGACATCGAAAAGCTGAAGGAACTCGATCTCAAGGCGCGCACTCAAATGCCTATGTCACGACAGCAACTGATGCAGTGTCTCGGACAGCAGGTAATCGATAATTAGACACTACCGTAATCACGCACCCTACCGTATCCCCTACCTCTAAACTCCCAGTTATGGCGTAGTCCTTCACATATAGAAGTGCTACCGTATTCCCCTCACGTATCGTATCCATGCTCAACCCCCCGTTGAACTACCGTATTATTGTCCTCGTGTGATAATCGCATGATACAGTCTCGGTCCTACGGTAGAATCGATCGAAGCACGGTAGACTTGCAAAGCTGATACGTTCCCTATCCAACATGTCACTGGCTAGCGACTACTGCTCGCCTCTGACTGAATAATGTAAACCTCGCGCTGATTAAAGTATCCCTCGACTGGAATATCATATCCCTCGCATTGACTTGCGTAGTCCATTTCGCTGCCTACTGTAACCCTTACACTGGTTACCGTACCCCTCCCATGAACTGACTACCGTACCTCTCGCATTGACTACCGTACTCCATCTCACATTCTACCGTAACCCTGACACTGGCTACCGTATCGTTCTTCCTAGAGATGTCTACCGTATCCCTCGCATTGATTACCATACTCCATCTCACTGTCTACCCCAACCCTTGCACCGTTTACCGTATCCCCCCATCTCTAGAATTGACTACCGTACCTCTCGCATTGACTACCGTACTCAACTGTCTACCGTATCCCTCCCTCTTTCAGGGCGAGTCCCTTCCCCTCTGGATCGGTGGTGTGGACGGATTTCCTCCTCCCTCAGTGGGAGCAGTCGAACAACCGGCCTCTGCGCCCCTCAAGACGGGCGACGCCGTGGCAGCACTTGTAGATGAGAATTGGATACTCGCAGAGGTGGGGGGAGGGGGTAGCATAGCACGGCGTTCTTGTGAGTTCATCCTAATCGAGGTTGAAAGTTAGATGGTGTGAAAATAGCTTGTAAATGGGCGACGTTCTCTTGACGAATTCAATTTTGGCCTCTTGCTCGAAACGCATAGCAGGCGATTACTGTAACTCTGTAGTGTATTGATTGTGCCGTATTCGGACAGTATGTATGTTCACATAGTCTTCGTAGAAAGTCATTATGCACACTTTGAAGACTTCGTAAAAACTATTAGTTCTATCAGAGTCCCCTGCTCGCAGTGACACAGTTTCCCAAATCTGCATGGTACCATAATATGGAGAACAAAAATTTAACTTACAGGTCCAAGCTGCCCTTCCCGGAGGAAAATTCGAGGTGAAAGATGTGGATGATGAACAAAAGACGCAGGTTTGATTTCGAGCTAATGTTCCCTTTCTTTATTAATACCGTACTACTCTCAGTTAGTACTCTCACGTAACTGCCTCATTCCTCTTCCCAAATACCGAGCGGATCCCCTACGAGATGGGCATGCAATCTTCCCTCGAGATGCTATTGTTCTTGCATTGTATCCGCAAACAACATGTTTCTATCGAGGTATGAGTGATTGTCAGAATCCCAATAAACTTATGTTGCAGGAATAATCCATAAAACTCCAGAGATTGCGACAGAACAGTACTCAATAACTTTCGAAGATTCATCTTACAACACCGGTTACTCCCCCGCGCTCCCCATTCACCAGAGATACGTTGTATCCTACCGTGACCCTCCCGATATCAGACACCGATGAACTAGCAGAGCTTCAAATGTAATTTCACATTCACGGATAAATTTTGTAATATTTCATCGACTTCGAATGACCGGATCTTGCAAACAACGAACACAACTCATAACGAACGAACGACTCATAAAGGTGCACGGGAAAGAGCCGGGAAGGAAAGATTGCGAGGTAAAGGGAAAAACAAACTAACGTTCATGCCAAATCGAATAAAGCAAGGCTTTGAACGATAACAATTTGAGTGGCATGTAACAGGGAAATTAAAAACTAAAACTTTAACAGATATTAGGGCCTTATCGGAAAGAGTCGGATCTTGCTCAACGGGAGATCTTGTGAGGTGGTTTTGGTCAAGCAAAGGGTCAACGAATTAGTCGACCTCCTCGATGGTAGGTCCTCCAGCGGACGAGGCTCCCGAGGGGCCTCCGGGGGCTCCTCCAGCTCCCTGGTACAGCTTGGTGATGATGGGGTTGCAAACTCCCTCGATCTCCTTCTGCTGGTGCTCAAACTCGTCCTTCTCAGCGGTCTGGTTCGAGTCGAGCCACCTGATCACCTGAAATTTAAAAAAATAGTTTGACATTTTAAACAAAAAAAAACTTGCTGAAAAATATGATCTATATGCTTAGTGAGAAATAAATGTAAAAAGGTAAAGATAAAAAACGCACCTCCTCGCACTTGTCGTCGATCTTCTTGCGGTCCTCAGCGGAGATCTTGTCCTTGAGCTTCTCGTCGTCGAGGGTCTGCTTCATGTTGAAAGCATAGCTCTCGAGCGAGTTCTTGGCGGAGATACGCTCCTTCTGGATCTCATCGTCGGCCTTGTACTTCTCGGCGTCGGACACCATCTTCTCGATCTCATCCTTCGACAGACGTCCCTGAAAGAATAAAATAATAATCAATCCGGACAAACGCAACAATTAGAATTGTAGTTGTTAGTAATTGAACTGCTCTTACCTTGTCGTTGGTGATGGTGATCTTGTTCTGCTTTCCGGTGGACTTGTCCTGGGCAGAGACGTTGAGGATTCCGTTAGCGTCGATGTCGAAGGTGACCTCGATCTGAGGAACTCCGCGAGGTGCGGGAGGGATGCCCGAAAGCTCGAACTTTCCAAGGTGGTTGTTGTCCTTGGTCATGGCGCGCTCTCCCTCGAAGACCTGGATGAGTACTCCGGGCTGGTTGTCGGAGTAGGTGGTGAAGGTCTGAGAGGTCTTGGTAGGAATGGTGGTGTTTCTCTTGATGAGAGCAGTCATCACTCCACCAGCGGTCTCAATACCGAGGGAGAGAGGGGCGACGTCGAGAAGGAGCAGGTCCTGGACGGCCTCAGACTTGTCTCCGGAGAGGATGGCGGCCTGAACGGCGGCTCCGTAGGCGACGGCCTCATCGGGGTTGATGCTCTTGTTCAGTTCCTTTCCAGAGAAGAAGTCGGAGAGGAGCTTCTGGACCTTGGGGATACGGGTGGATCCTCCAACGAGGACGATGTCGTGGACGGAAGACTTGTCCATCTTGGCGTCTCTGTAAAAGAATGGATTGCAAAAACATTCGAATTAACCAATGTCCCCAATCAATAAAAAAATAAGAATGATTCACCTCAGCGACTTCTCAACGGGGTCCATGGTGGCACGGAAGAGATCAGCGCAAAGCTCCTCGAAACGGGCACGAGTGATGTTGGTGTAGAAATCAATTCCCTCGAAGAGAGAGTCGATCTCGATGGAGGCCTGAGACGAGGAAGAGAGGGTTCTCTTTGCGCGCTCGCAAGCGGTACGGAGACGGCGGAGAGCACGGGGGTTGGAAGCGAGATCCTGAAATTTGCTTATATTTCACAGAGAGCACAGTTGTTGCAACGTAAAACAACCGCAAAATAAAGCAGCCATGTATATTTATTACGAAGAAATTTACCTTCTTGTGCTTTCTCTTGAACTCGGCAACGAAGTGGTTGACCATGCGGTTGTCGAAGTCCTCTCCTCCGAGATGGGTGTCTCCAGCGGTAGACTTGACCTCGAAGATTCCGTCCTCGATGGTGAGGATGGACACATCGAAGGTTCCGCCTCCAAGATCGAAGATGAGGACGTTTCTCTCTCCAGTGCCCTTCTTGTCAAGACCGTACGCGATAGCGGCGGCAGTGGGCTCGTTGATGATACGGAGGACGTTGAGTCCAGCGATGGCTCCGGAGTCCTTGGTGGCCTGACGCTGAGAGTCGTTGAAGTAGGCGGGAACGGTGACGACGGCGTCCTTCACCGGCTGGCCGAGGAAAGCCTCAGCGGTGTCCTTCATCTTGATGAGCACCATAGAGGAGATCTCCTCAGGAGTGAAAGTCTTGGTCTCTCCCTTGTACTCGACCTGGACCTTGGGCTTGCCAGCATCAGCAGCAACGACCTAAAATATAATAAATTTACTCAGGTATTGCATTACTTAACGTAAAAACACTGCTGGTATGCATCAGAGTTAAAAAGCTCATTTGACCCACATGATTGGTTCTCGGGGCAAAATTTATGATCATCATTTGCACACTGATACAAAATGCAATTCGAAAGAATCGTACCTTGAAGGGCCAGTGCTTCATGTCAGACTGCACGGTGGCATCCTCGAACTTGCGTCCGATGAGTCTCTTAGCGTCTGCAAAATGTCAAATGTTTCACCACAGCACTAGGACTTTCTAGTAGTCAAAGAGTACTCACCGAAGACGGTGTTGTGGGGGTTCATCGCGACCTGGTTCTTGGCGGCATCTCCGATGAGACGCTCGCTGTCGGTGAAAGCAACATAAGAGGGAGTGGTACGGTTTCCTGAAATTAAACATTGCCTGGCGGAACAACAATTCATCATTCACATTTCAAAATGTAAATGAAGATAACAAACCTTGGTCGTTGGCGATGATCTCGACCTTTCCGTGCATGAAAACTCCAACGCAGGAGTAAGTGGTACCCAGATCGATTCCGACTGCGTTAGCCTTGGCCATGGCTGCTAGTTGGCTGCAAAAGCATACATTATAAGTTAAGCTTAAGTTTTGCAGAGTAGCGGAAATATCACAAGAGCAGTACAGTCAGACTCTGTGAAGAACGGAGTAATTGAAAACTCGGAATTATCGATTTCAAACACACAAAAAATGAAGAACGACGTGAACAGTAACAGAAAATCACGCGAATAACTGTCGGAATAGGAGAAATTTTTGGGAAAATGGTAAACTGCGCGAATTCCTTCGATCCTTCGAGAACTTGCAATTTTCGTTGCGTACAGCCTGAAAGTGTATGGGGAAATGTGTGTAAATACCGTATTTTAAACACCTCAAATGCGCCTGAGTTCCAGACGCGCAAGCAATGTTACGTTAGCGCTTTTCGTTCTCCTTTTCAAGCGCGCGCGCGAGACATTCCATTTCAAATGCTTGGCTTCTCTATTCGAAAGGTTAAAACGGCCCGTCACGTTTTAAACAGCCTGAGGTGTACGGTCTCACTATTTTAATTGACGGTCATTACGAGTACTGCTCGTTGTTCTGGGGTTCTGTTATTTTTTATTTTGTTTTGTACAATTAGCTGTGATTTATCGCATATTGTTGCCTCTCGTTGAAATGCGAATGCTGTCTTCATTTCTTGCAATATTGTTAGTGCATTCTTTATCGGAATTCGATTGAAATCATAGTTTCATTGTTCCACCATTTGTGAAGTAGACTTCTGGCGGTGGTGGTGGGGGCAGATGGTGCACTGAAATTAATTAAGATTAGCCTCGTGATCGGGCGTTTGAATTGCCTTGCCCTGCAAATCTTTCCTGTTTGTTATCTATTGTAAAACTGTAGTTTGAGTTCCCCTATTTATCTTTGAAATCGGCTTGAACAACGCACCATACTCAAATGTGTGCATAGGAAACGGCTTTCTCCGTGGCGGTTTTCGACAAGCGAGCATCATTCCCAGCATAGCAAGGCTCAAATGATCCACAGCCAATACAGCAGCTAGTAGGTAGGGCCATCGCATAACACAGTTCCCGATCTGAACGAATCATTTTCACTCTTATTCATTGGGTTATTTCATGAGAACGTGCTATTCAATTAAATGTATCTTTATGTCGCGCAGTCTCGCACACCTACCGGTGTAGAGAGTTTGCAAAATGAAGAGACAATTACTTGAATAGCACACTAACGCTTACCATATAGCTATCGGAATCGCATATTGCTGTCATCTTATTGCTGTTCCAAGCGAATGGGAAGATGATAACCCCTGCTAGTTCGAGCACGACTGAAAGTGGTCATTTCCTCGATTTCGTGTGATCCCATTGGCGAGTAAAACCTCCAGAGAGGGGTCAGGAGCATGGGAGAGTGTAATAGAGATAGTGATTATCATTTCTACACATTCTTTCACTTCTGGCCCTTTTATAGTCTTGGAATGGTAAACGCACAGCTGAATAGATGCATCCATCCGACCACCTTGAACACTATCGTATCGCCCACGATGAATAGCAACTGCAACGGTGTTTATTTACTTCTCCCACTCTCAACCCCCCAACGTGAGATCAATATCCGCGCCCGGTCTGTTTGTGCGTGCCAAACAGTCTTGACCTCTGAGCACGCCTTTCCGCCGATACCTTGAACCGCTCGCGCAGGTTGACGCGGTGTCAGATCCAGTCCTTTGTTCTCTTCAGAGTAGTGGTTTCAACCCTAACAGTATTACATGATTGAATCTTGAACTTGTGTAGTCGTGAACTACAGTAAGGGTTGGAACCACTACTCAGGACAAATGATGGGATCTGACACCAGCTCAACCTTAGCGATGACATAAATGTTGACATAGAACTCACCAACACGGCGAATACGACCATCAGTGAGAGCGTGGTGGACGCTAGAATTGCGATCGCGGCGGCCTAAAATATCTGCCCATTTAAAAATTTCTAATTCATTTAATTTAATTCATTCAATTAAAAATTTCATTTAAAAATAATAGGTTGGAAAGTTCCTTTTGCTAACCCTTTACAATTATTTTCTGGATTCTTTTGGAATACGTTTTAGGGTAGTTTTGATATTTTTTTCGAGTTGCTACCCGGAAGTTGAAAACGTAAAATCACACTTGTAATCAGTTCGAACTCACATCAAAACTAGTCGAGATGCTCCTAATCTGCCACGGCGTGAAATCGCATGGCGCCGTGTAGCAAACATCGTAGAGACCTGCGAAATTGCACGGCTTTTGAAACAGGTTTGAAATCGGCCCACTGCCAATTGTTTTCGCACGCTTCGGAGAGAAAAAAGAGGTACACAAACGAGGAAGGGCTCGCGTAGCACAATGAAAGGGTGAGAAGATCTCATTCTGAAGGGCGAGGGAAAAGGGCACAACATCCTACTGATACCATCTCTGGTTTTTTGCACCATTGAGATCTCAATTCGCCTCCCATTGGGAGAAACAATAAAGGTGCCGCTGGGATCCCAATAATATTTTTCCATTGGTATTTACCCTATCGGCACCTTTTTATGTTCATTTCTTGGATGGCAAATTGGGATCCCAATGGGGGGGGGGGGTGGACCAGAGATGACAAGAACACTGACTGGCCCTTACATTTCGAACGATTTCTCGCCTAAATTAATGATACTTTCGGACGAATCTACCGTAATCAATGTATCGGAGAGTTGTTAAAGATCTTACCGAAGGTAGTAACGCCATTAGAAGATGAGATCCACGCCGGATGAACGAGAACTACGCACTGCAGGATAGCTGCAATGGAGAGAACTACCGTAATCATTGTAAAGAAACTACCGTAATCATTGGAAAGAAATGCATCCTTGTCGATATAACCTACAATAATAGTCGCAATTTGAGAGTGATTTAGTTATCGTAATTTTTCAGAGTTGTCTACCGTGTCGAGGATAGAATCCAGGCTGAATATTTTGGTCTCTGATCTTTCTACACTAATTGAGCACGAGAATAAATGGAATTTGGCACGCAATGAGACATCATCGAACAACGAACAACAAATGCATCATACATTTATAACTGAGACAGATCACATCGTTTACAACCTCCAGAAAGGGGTCTGAAGGTTGTTTGACAATGCCAATTCCTTTTACTGTTCTTGCACACTCTTTTCCCCCTAACCCCTTTCTGGAGGGTTGTCTGAGACTTTATTTCGGTGCAAGTAAATTTGAAAATCTGACCAGTAGCAATGCCGAGAAGCGCCCATAATCCGGCAAGAATCCTCCAGTCTTTCGAATAATCATACAGCTCGAAGAAGGGCGTGGTCGACGTCGCCGTTGAGCTTGCCGGCATCCCACCACGACGCGCCGACGGAATACGGTAATCGGCGGTGATTGATCAGGCGTTCGTCCTACTCCTGTACACTACAGCTTGGGGAGTGGGGGAAGAAGCTACCGACCGTCCTGTGAGGCACTCCTAATGTGGGCGACGAGAGAGGGAAGGAAGGATGGAGAGACAGAACAAACAACCGTCCCCCTGTGACTACCCCTACCCCCCCCCCCCCCCTTTCCCCTCCCGCTCCAAACCCGGGGAAGACGGGGGGGGGTAGGAGAGCTAAGACGATCTCGGGGAGAGATTATTAGTGAGAGATGATCACTAATGAGGATTGGAACGGAAAGAAGAGGCATAACGAACATGCCAATGTACAAATAGCGACGGGAGATGGCAATTCCAGAACGAGAATTCCAGAAAGGGGCCAGGAGCGAGAGAGTGAGCCAACTTTAGAGGGACATTTTGTATCACTCCTGACTAGGGATGCCAAATGAAGAGCAATTTTGCAAATTTTGTCTCGCGTAAAATCTCTGTAGTATGCAAATAAGGTATGAGAACATGTGAAGAGTTAATTCCAATCATTCTAGAATCTTATTGGGAATATTTATCACTGTTGATCTTGGGGAAAGAGTTAAGTTCTTTCTTCATGTTTATAAACGACTCTTCATGAAGACCCTGCGATTTTTTCGTTGTTTTCGTGTTTACCTGTTCTCAAAAACTATCCTCTTGTACAATCATCCCATACTTAGTTTCAAAAGTTTCGTGTTGATGCCCAGAACAGATTAAAACATTAAGTTGAAGAATTGATCGGAGTGCATATGTTTTATGGGTGATAAACCAATTCCCAGAGCTCTTCATTTGGCATCCCTACTCCTGACCCCTGTTCCGGGAAGTTTGCCATAGAAGAATACACGGGGTGATTTATTTTATTGGTCCAATTATGTTCAGTTTACCCAACTTTAGTGCAGCGAAGCCTACAATTTACGTATTCGGTATTACAATTCTGGACAAACAAATGTTTTTACTATTGAAATAATGGGGGAAATATGTTTCAATTGAAACGCTGAGAATTTGTTCGAACACGGAGTATGCGTGTTATGATTCATTCCTCATTCCTTCTGAGCTGGGAATCTTCAAATATGCTTACACTTTCACACTACCATAAATTTCTGGTGTCTTGCCCTAGTCTAGTGACTGAGAGCGTGACATCCAAGAAATGGTCTCTTTACTCTGCACACTCTCTCACTCACCGGCCACATGATTCCACACCTACAGACCAGGATTAGAGCGAGAGAGTGTGCAAAAGTGAGAGGGTATCTCTCGATTTCACACGCTCTCTCACTCCAAAGGCTTTTCTGTAAGGTTGGCCGGCCTGTGGAATGATGTGCGGCAGCTTACAGTTTGTGCGAATTGAAGAGATAGTCGAGCTTCGATGTCATGCAATGATGCGAAAAAAATTCAGATCATCAGCGAAACGGAAATCGATGATGCTCATCAAGGGCTATCGGAATAGCCGCAATACATATTATGTATTTATCAATTTTTGATGTACGGCAGGGTGGCGGTTTTCCACACGAACGCGATCGAACTAATGTTTACCCGAATGTTACACTCTGCTCACGACCCCTTTTTCGATAGGACTACTTGATGCCTGGTTCCTCTCTCTTCTCTCTCTCTCTGCCCCTCTCCCCATCCGTCAGACACCAGCTCGATACCTTCTACCACACGCGATTCCTTTCTGACTACCCCCACTCTCGTTCTCGCCTATCTTCTAAGACCACGCGTCGACGAGTCCTTCCATGAAATGGTGCGTTTTTATAGAAATTATTTTGTGAGAGAGAGTACGCGAATCGAGGAGGTCCATGAAAGGCAGGGCTGGGATTTTTTAAAAAAAATTTCAAAAATTTAATATTTCAAAAAAATTTTTGATCTAAAAATTCAAAAAAATATTTTTTATTTAAAAAAAATAGTTTTTACGCTTATTTTTTATAATTTCAAAAAAAAATTTGAATTTTAAAAATGCTAAAAAATTCATCTATGAGTGATACTCTCGGGCAGGATCGTCATTGGCATATTACACATCTATGGTCTGAATTGGTCGATTCGCATAACTAGTTCAAACTAGATGATACATTTTACGTATTTCGTATTCATTTCGGCAAAATGCACCACTATTTTTGTAAAAAAAATTCTAAATTTTTTTTGATTTTGAATTTTTAGAATTGGTCAAAAAAAATCCCAGCCCTGATGAAAGGGTCAAGATGTATTGATCGATTAGCAGTTTTGAGGTTGTTTCTCACATGCGAACGTAAGTAGCGCGCAATTGTAAAAGTTTTACAGTAAAACAAAATACTTGATCACTTTGATATTCCACAATGTAAAAACGGAGATGCGAAATTCGTTCAGATCGGCATCATCGGCACAGTTCTGCTCAAATTCATGGAGAAACGATTCGGCAAGGACATGCTCGACGTCGTTCTGTCAGTTTTGGGGTTGATTTATCGATCGATATTTCAATTTATCGATTGAAGGAAGAAGGCTGGGCTAACGTGCATAGAGGACATCGACGTGCCCAAGAACTACAGTGACGAGGAGACTTTTGCTGCGGTCGGAATATGCCTCGAAGTTACCGGTTCGAATATTCTTTTCCATTCCAAAAGGACCAAATCGGTCATGAATGAGGAGTGGGTAATAAGGAAATCCTGGAGATCACCTGTTGTTTTCATTACATAACAATTGCCATTTTCCTTTACTTGTCCTTTGATTTTTTGGATTGACTGATGAGCAAATGTTGATCAGTAGCCGTTTTTGTTTGCTGATGCAACAATCTATCATTGTGTTATGTCTAAGACGGGACGTCGTCTTAGCGTAGGTTGTTTGGTAGGAAGAGGTGACTAGGGGGAGAAGTTCTTTATCTCATTGGCAACTGACTGACCCTACCTCATTCTTTCATTCATTAACAATAATCACTTTCAGTGTGGACATGATAACAATTGTGAATGGGCTCAATGGGTCACAAACAGATAACGATGGTAGATCACTACCGTAACAATTGTTGTAGATTCTCTTATAATTCTATATAGAAGTGATTCCTGCAGCATTTGGCATCTGCAGCAGCTAAACATATTCTGCAGCCCTCATGTTGCTGCAGGTTGGTCGTTGCACGATCTGATGGAGGCGTTCGGCGACTTCTTTGTCGTGTGGGCTGTCGATGCAGGCTACGACAAAATGCTGCAAGCAATGGCGAATAATCTACATGTGAGATAAAAGTATTTAAAAAATCTTCAACAGAAATATCATCAATGCAGAGAATATGGCATATTATCTGGTTTCATAAGATACTTAAGAAATAGGTTACGAACAGAACAGAGTTCTAAACTGTTCATGCGAAATATTGTCGTTGTACAATGAAATTAAGAAATTTATCAAATTTCGCTGGTTACTACTATAGATAGGGACCGCAAGGTGGTCTGCCGATTTTATGCAATGAAGTTGAAAGTGTATCCATATTAGCCGCTGAGGTGTCAATAACATCATACTTTTTGCCGTTTGTCGATATCTTGTCTCTGGGCCGAGATACAGCTCGAAAACCACGCGCGCGGCTCATAACGGGAGAGGGTCAAAAGGTGGGCGCTCTCTCTCGGTGGGCGGAGTTTGCGTCTATGATGAGAGAATGTGGAGATAGTATCTGATCATCAAGCGATTGTGAGAGCTAGTGTTCGTTGCCCTCTTGGTGCAGTGGTAGAGTGATTGCATAGCTAGCCAAAGGTCGTTAGTTCGAATCCCATCCTTTGCGGATCTTTTACTCACAACCCAAAATATTGCCATTTGAGCCGCCAAACGCCGTAAGTCGTCATGACAAAGCACATTCTCGGAAAATAATAATACTAAAATCTTCTAAACAGGAGCACAATTGCGCGGCGCAATTAAATTTGATTTAGTTTTGTCTAAGTTAATCAGAATAATTCTCCCCACGAATGGCGAGATGCGCAACTATGTGCCTTTACTGGAAGTGGTTGAATCACCTATTCCCGCTTACGTTTATCGATTTTTGACCTACTTAATTACTACAGAACATGGTGCGCATGGCATATGTTGTAGCCCATCACAAGAGCTCTCGAATAAGCCCGAGCACGAGGTTTTTAGTGAAGAATGAAATTTGTGCTACTCATCCGCTGTTTTTTGCCCCTTCAATTAAAGTCACGAGTGGGCGGAGCTTATCTTCCCTATCTATAAGTAATGCGAATGAAAGAGGGCTCTCAGTCATTTAACATAACCTGCGACTAGAACGAATTTTTTAAACCAAACACAATTTCATTATTTGATAGAAATCGACAACAAGAGGTTTCCGGGAAAAAAAATATCTGCTTGAATGAAACGCATTTTACAGATTTTCATATGAAATAAAATCATTCGAAATGACAGGAATTCCTGGACAATCTCAACTTCATGCATTTCTTCATCAATCAGTGCTCATTCCACAGCGAAATGAAGGGCCCGAATTTCAAGTGCACACAACTGGTATGTAATTGCATGATTCTGTAGCTCCAGATTGGTGCCAGGAGTTAGAAAGTGCGGAAAAACGCCGTCAAGCCAAGTCCTGAGAAGAAAATATCAAATATAGATCTTTTTCCTGTCTCGTGGGCCGAATACAAGACCTTTTCTGTTGATCGAATAGCTGAAGGCACACCAGTGAATTCGGTAGTGTTTTCGCCTCTCGACGATCTCTCTCATTTCATCTCATTGATGACGGTAAAAAGCGCGAGATTCGTCTACGACGTCGAGGCAACTACAGGAATTTATCATAAATAATTATTTATGAGCGGGAAAAGGAGCCACGCTGCTTCCACAAATACGGAAAAGTGTCGGAAATAGCGACCAGACATCCAAAGAATGAGGCAAATGAAGGAAATGAGCGATATTTACAGATATTTGGGATCTCTGGAGCCGAGTTCCAAGCCCACAAAAGTAAATGAGTGGGCGAGTGCGCTAGTTGATGAGATAGAGATGTCACTTTTGCTCGATTAAACTTGCTTCCTGCCCTTTATAATCCAGCCGACAAATGACTGAAAACTGATTCTTAGAAGACTGACAATTTTGCTGAACATTTCGAAATAAAAAAAATACAGTAAGTTCTCAGGTAAGTCGATAAAAAGTTCAGGACGACGAAACGCTGCATCTCAATTACATCTCTCGTCGACGGGGTTTGAATGCACTCGTACTGGGACTCGTCTATCGAGCAGCCAGAGTTCTATTCGACATTGAGATTTCGGTTGGAACTAAAAAATTCAATTCATTACAGGTTTTTAAAAAACCCACCCTGTTAAATAAACCTCAATTTAGAGAAAAAATCAGAATTTTGGCTCTATCTATAGAGAAATACCAGAAAATATCGTTAATTCCAGGATGGTGTCAGGAGGGAGAGAGTGAGAGCGTCTCGATATTGTATACTCTCTCGCTCCTGGTCCCTTTCTGGAGGTCATTGTGTGATGGAGTCGTTCAGATCTGCATCTGCACTGTGACGGAATACGCGCGTGATGATGCGACGGATATTCACACTCTCTACAGAATAGTCCTCGACACAGAACCTCCCCACTCTGCCAAGGTTATTTTCTCTGCCATAATTCTTACTAGGAATGGTCGCGAACTCTCACCGAGCTTTCCGGGTGAGATATAGCGCATTCGATAGAGCTCAGCGAGATCATATGAGATTTCAATTTTTAGCTGCTTTCCCTGAAGAAGCTCCGAGTTATTGAAGTCCGAAGTTTGACCTATTTTTGCATAGAATCAACGTGCGATGTCGGGACGCTCATACCTAATGCACCACGCTCTCTCGTCTTCATCACCTCCTGATGTAGTGGTAGCATGCTTGTCTAGCAAACTTTTGCCCCTGGGTTCGGTCCCCAACAAGACACATCCTCTTTTGCTCATTTTTCAAAGTGATTTCTAATCTAATTTTCAAATTAATAACAAATTTTGATGCTGTCTTTCAATTTTCATGCATGCACAAGCTTTTTTGGAGAATGACTTTTTTGCATGCCTATTTCTGTGAAAGACTATTGATCTTCCCGGGTGGACATCGACTAGGCCAGACTACGAACGATATGAGGGAATAAGTTTTTTTCAATATTGTAATTCACGAATCTGATACTTCGTGACAAAAAGCATCTGGCATTCTCATCAGTATGTTTTCAAAATGCGGATTCATTGATGCCACATTTCTCCACATTTCCTCAATATCTGTTCCCGAAAGACGTAGTCCCCACCTGTGACTTCATTTGTCCTGCTACCTCTTACTTTCATTTTATGCATTGTATCTGTCTGGCCTAATCGATTTCCAGCCGGGAAGATAAATAGTGGAAAGTCTTTCAAAGTCTTTCACAGAAATAGTCGTGCAAAAAAGTCATTCTCCAAAAAAGCTTGTGCATGCATGAAAATTGAAAGATAGCATGAATTTGTTATTAATTTGAAAATTAGATTAGAAATCACTTTGAAAAATGAGCAAAAGAGGATGTGTCTTGTTGGGGACCGAACCCAGGGGCAAAAGTTTGCTAGACAAGCATGCTACCACTACATCAGGAGGTGATGAAGACGAGAGAGCGTGGTGCATTAGGTATGAGCGTCCCGACATCGCACGTTGATTATATGCCAAAAATTGGTCAAACTTCGGACTTCAATAACTCGGAGCTCCTTCAGGGAAAGCAGCTAAAAATTGAAATCTCATCTAATCTCGCTGAGCTCTATCGAATGCGCTATATCTCATCCGGAAAGCTCGGTGAGAGTTCGCGACCATTCCTAGTTAGGCAAAATTAGATTACAAACGAGAAGAGTTCCCTTCTGACTTCGAAAATTTCGCAGGTCGAGAAATTCGGAAAGTCCACCAAGCGAAAGGATTCGCTGAAGAACTACCACGACGTCAGTTCTTTTTTAGTTGTATTCAAAAAAAAATTTAATAAATCGAAATAGTTTCCCCTCCAAATTTCTGAATTTCAGGGTTTCGAGTTTCCCGTGATGCTGCGTGACTTCAACAAGATCTTCCCCTGCCACATCTGCTTCAATCGACAACTGATTGTGGAACACGTTGGTCAGTTTAAAGAAAAAAATGTTAGTTATTTACAATCGTGAAGTCAAATTGGGAAATTCTAGTGAAAGTTTCGATAGACCCAGTAAATCTCGAAAAGATTGAAATGAATTCCTGGCTGTAAATGAATCAGACGGTTCCGTTCCCATTTGTGCCTGTTTCGTATTTTTCACTTTTTCATTTTCAGTCAACAGCACTTTGTTTGTATTATGCGCGCTCTCAGATCTCGCGTGGCCAAGGGACATTCCCGCTGGCCATGAATTATTACTGATATTTCAGTCCCACTCAGGGACCAAAAGTCCAAGAGCCTCTAAGAACGTCCAAAACGAAGAGGGGATTTCCTGAAATTTTGGCCAGAAACCGAACAGATTGTCGATGATGTTTCGAATCATGGACAACAACGTAGAGCAAAGTGAAAAGGCAGCACCGAAATCAGCCAGCCATCATTGAAAGTCACGAATCTCCATTGGTTGCAACAGAAGCAAAGAGAGAGACCGACTCTGTGAATAGGATGGCGTCTCTTTGTCTTTTGAATGTTCTATCTCTCTCGAACCCTTTCTGGAGAAATTTTAATGCATCATGAAATTAAGCGAACTTTCTCTGCTACAGGTTTCTTCTTGCTCAACGAGTACAATCTTGCCAATAGGAAGGGCGTGCGACTGCAGGACATTGTGGAGTTGCTGCAGCCCACTGCTGCACAGGTACATATTCTGCAGCACGGGGAATTCAAATGAAGTATTCGAAAGAGACACTTCATCCGACAACTTTCTTGAAAACAGTTTATAGCTGAAAAGTGAAAAACCAAATTGAATTTAATTGAAAGAAGGTATGAATTCTTATTTTGTCTGTGAGATGAGAACATATGAAGCCGTTTGTGTAAGAGTCGGGCAGATGCGACAGGTGTATAGTCAAAAAAAGTCAATTCTTTGAAACTTCGTGATTTGGGGTTATCGAGGGTGCTGATTACGGTGGCCATATTCATTTTGCACGATAAGCCTCCGTTGGCTCCAGACGACGTTGCGTTGAAATCAGATTTTCTCTATTTATTCGGCCTCAGATAAAGCTATTTTTTTGTCCTTGTTGTTTCTGGGGCAGAATTTGATGGCGATCACGCCTGTCTGGTTTATTTCTTATAATTATTAATTATAATTTTTAAAAATGCAACTTTCTTCAGAGTAATTTCTGACCTTGTTCTTGAACACAGATCGGACCGGCGTGACGAGAGGAATCCAAATATATAATTTAAGCGAAATCTGTCATGGGATCTCCAAATGAGCAGCAATAAAGTGCAACAAAAATGAGGAATTTCTCCTTTCTTTTCCACCCGACACTCTGCACTCTCTCATTTCCCCACACTCTCTCATCAGCAATCCCATCTTCCCCATGGCTGTTTTGCTCTCCTCTCTAGCGGGGAAGCGAGGGAGCATGGGGAAATGAGAGAGTGCAGAGATGCCGGGTGGAAAAGGGAAGAGAAATTCCTTATTTTCTTTACACTTTATTGCTGCTCATTTGGAGATCCCATGACAGATTTCGCTCAAAATATATATTTGGATTCCTCTCGTCACGCCGGTCCGATCTGTGTTCAAGAACAAGGTCAGAAATTACTCTGAAGAAAGTTGCATTTTTAAAAATTATAATTAATAATTATGAGAAATAAACCAGACAGGCGTGATCCTCATCAAATTCTGCCCCAGAAACAACAAGGGGAAAAATTAGCTTTATCTGAGGCTGAATAAATAGAGAAAATCTGATTTCGACGCAACGTCGTCTGGAGCCAATGGAGGCTTATCGTGCAAAATGAATATGGCCACCGTAGTCAGCACCCTCGATAACCCCAAATCACGAAGTTTCAAAGAATTGACCTTTTTTGACTGTACTAAGCCTTGCTTGATTCTTACACAAACGGCTTCATATCATGATAACATTAGAAAAAGTGGAAAATCGATTTTTCCTTTCGCAGATGCACTTCAACAGTTTCCTCGAGAACGCGAACACTCGATTCATCTTCCGGATGAAAATGAAGGGACGTCGACACGCTAACAGAGACCCCAAACCACTCGATCTCGTGCTCACTGGTATGAGTTCACGGTTGTGTTTACTATGAAGAATGATCATAAACCAGAAGGTCGTTGGCGTATCGCCAATTTGATTAGAATATTCCTCATATTCTCTTTTCCCCCATCAGAATAAATACCAACTCTCTTCCTAATACATCAAATGTGCTTTTTTGAAATTCCATTGGGGCAAAAAAGTATGGATAGGAAACAGGAGAAGAAAAATAGAGCAGAATGGGTGTAAGAGAATGATTATAATAAAACTAATATGGAAAATGGAGAACCGAAAGTGAGAGTCTGATGAAAGGAGGAGAGTGTTTTCCATTCGCAGGTCAGATGCAGCAACTCCATTCGGGCACCTCGATCGTTTTCCTTTGCACGCCCTACGCAAATTCAGGTGAGATCTTCCAATCGGTGTTACGCGAGTCTCGAATTTTTGAATTGAAAATGAACGCACTGACAGACAAGGAAAATCACAGACAGACAGACAGTTATGAAATAATAGTCTGCAGAAATCACACGATTATTCGATTGATACACGGTAGACTCAACGCTAATCGAGTGGTCAGAGTAAATCGGTCTGAAATTCTGAAGCTACCTAGAGACTACCTACATATGCCAAAAACGTTTGTTCCCGAAAGTCCCAAATGATGTCTGGTTTTTAAGATTTTAGGGTGAAAAATCGATTTTTCAAATTTTCAGGCGCTACCGCGCCTGGAAAACCTGAAATGATGCCTGATTTTTCGAAATTTCGCCTCAAAAAAGCCCAAAAGCTGTCAGAGTTTGTTCCCTAGAACGTACTTTTTAGTCTATGACTACCTACCTAGATACCTAGAGACACTTTTAATTTACCAACCTACCATATTTACTCAGTTCGTCAACTGCTCGACACCTCCCACTACATCTCCGACATTCCTCTACGTGACTCCACTCGAGATCTCATTATGCTCAGCCAGTCGAGAGTTTGGCAGCTCGAGAGAAAGTTTGTCCTATTTTCCATTTCTCGCTTTTCAAAACATCACGGACCTCGGAAAACATGATGGATGGTGAAGTCAAAAATGTGCAACAGTTTTGGATTTGTCTGGAACTCACGTAATTCCAAATCTACAGAAACGGGTCAGTTTTGGAGAGTGTGCAAAAGTGAAAGATCCCTCTCCAATTTACCCGTTCTCTCACTCCAAAATTCTTTTCCACAGTATTGGACTGTGGAATGATGTGTGCCAAAATGCCGTTGTTGCAGCAATTCTCTTTGCAGCACTAGCAGCCCAATTCCATTGCAGCAAGAGTCTCGAGGAGGCGTGTCGCAAGCTGCCCTCACGGCAGAAACAGCTGTACACACGACAGGACAAGAATCAGTCCCTCCTCTACATTCACGTCCCGCCCCAAGTAGCAGAGACACTGCAGCAGAATAGATACTACGAACCCCGTGAGTGACTAATCATCTACAGGTAGGGGTTGGAGACGAGAGAGTGTGCGGATATGAGGGAGCGGTGAGAAAGGAAGAATGAGACACTTACTATCCACTTTCTATGATCTTTCCGTATTTCGCCCTATTGTGTTGAATGAGAGAGTTTTTCTCATTGACCTCTCTCCCTCTCCCCCTACAAAAAGCCATGCTAGCTATCGATTTCAGGCTCCTACGCCGAGGTCACTGTACTCGCTGCGTCGATGCCCGACTTCCCCGCCATCACAGCATACTGTAGCCCGGCGGACGTCATCGACATGCTGGCTAGAGTCACGGCCCGATTTGATCGATTGGTGGAGATCAGAAAGGTGCCAATCGATCTACCGAATTCGATTACTGTCGAAACAATTGTGATAAACAAACAGAAACATTGATGATGCTGCCGTGTAGGAAGCTGTTGATATAAAAGCTGTTCTGAAACGTGTCCTAAACAAATCTTGGAAAACATGTTGAGGGTTCCTAAATGACGGTTCCAAAACGTCCTATTCCCCAGCAACAGTATCTCATCATATTGATTGTGAGACTTACTATTAGTGCCCCTCTAATGTAGATAATTGATGCACTCCTGAAAATGATTTTTTTTATCGAACAAATCAATTTCGCCTACCGTACCTCTCCTTCCAACCGTACCTCTCCTCCTTCAGCTCTACTCCGTTCCATCGTACTCCGATGCATGGCTGGTAGTGGGCGGAGTCCCCGATCGATCGCGGACTGATCACACTCCAGCAGTGCTCGATTTGGCCATTGGAATGATCGCAGAGGCCCGCCAAATCATCGCGCCCCACTTTACGATGCCCCTACGGGTGAGTACCACATCATTCCACAGTCCGGTCAACTACAGAAAAGGGTTTGGGGTGAGAGAGCGTCTAAAATCGAGAGGGACGCTCTCACTTTTGTACACTATCTCATCTTGACCCATTCCTGGAGATTAGGACTCATGCGTACCGCACCCTCCAGTACGACTATCACGAACTCATTCTACAGCACAAACTACCATAGCCAATCGATAATCAAACACGCGTTCCAGTTGCGAGTCGGCGTCGCGCTGGGACCCGTCAGCGCCATGGTGATCACGGAAGGCGGACACCCGAGGTATACGGTAGACAAAGGACGAGTACGGTAGATCGATCGATAATTGCAGGTTCTGTATCTACGGAGATCCGGTGGGCGTGGCGAAATCGCTGTGCGCCATTGCGGAACCCGAGAAGTGTCTCGTGTCCAATTCAGTTCGAGCGTAAGCTAATTCAATACCTACCGTAACCCAAACAGTGAATACAGTACTTAGCATATCATTCCGAATATGGTATCTACAGTAACCCATATTAAGGATCCGTGCGTCACCTACAGTAATCCATGTATATTAAGGTCCGTCACCAAGACCCTCTGTTCGGTGTACGTCTTCGCCTCGAAAGGCTACGTCGAAGTGGACACAGGTTACGGTAGTCGTAAAACGCAGTCCGTGATACTCCGAAATCTCAGGCGATCGCAAAATGCTGACGCACTATCTGGAACGCAACGAGAACCTCACGCCGGTGCAGATAGTGGATCGGAAAGGGGAAGGTACTTAGCAAATAGTGGATCCGAAAAATCATACTATCTTTCTCTTGTGCGAAACGGATTGTGGATATGGTAAAAATATTTCGGGAAAGAATAGACATTTTTTAATCTTCCAGAGAACATCTTCTTCCGGGAATTTATCACCGCCGCGGACATGGATAGTTGGGACAGGCACACCGAACTGGCGACCCGATCCGATCAGGTATTGCGTCATCACTACGAAATTCCATGAAATCTTCTTTTTCCTAATATTGTGTCATCTTGCAAACCATCTCAAAGCTCAGTGAACTTCCAGGAAGGGGGTACAGACAAAAGGGTGCTTGAAAGCCGAATTCTCTCATTTCTCCACACTATCTCACCCACTCCCCTTTCTGGTTGTTTCTATTTCTTTCAGCAGGACAACTCGCACGCCTACTCGCTCTCGCTGGCGCCCCGTCTCTTCTCCAGATCCTGGCGGTGCGCCTCAAATATTGTCCGATCCCACTGCATTTCAGGGTATACGGTAGCACCCCCGCGCGGGGGGTCACATCGATTGATCCAGTCAACTTTTCAGGCTCATGTCCAATCGATCCGACGACTCGGGCATTTCGGATGGAGGCAGATCGACGAAAAGTCTCCCCTGTCAATGGGAGAGCCGAAGTTGCGTCATCTCGTGAAATTCCCCATTTTATCGCTTCTATTCAACTCTTTTTCTCTGATTGCACGATTTTGATCCCGAACAGACATTTCCGCAACTTGCGCGACATAACTTTCGGAGCAATTAGAATCTATTTCATATTTCCAATTCCAAAACCCGCATCATCCCCCTCCTCTGGTAGAAAAATTCGGGTTTCGCAATATTTCGTCCCATCTCGATCAATCTCACACTTCGAATAAACAGTTCTACCAATCACAGTTTCTCAAAATATTCACTAACATGGAAATCCGTGTCATTCACGTGATTCCAGCTCCATACTTCCCTTGCAACTCTCACAAGATCCCTTGATGAACGAACAGACGTCATCTCAAAGAACAGAAATAGTGAGAAAGGTGCAACGATTTCAGCGCCACGTAGCAGCGAAAAAATACTTTAAAAAATCAATGAGTTTGCAAAATTACGGTACGCAATTTCGTTACCGGGCCTAACAATACAAAAAAATGTTTCTTTTTATTGATTGATTACTCTAATTTTTCTTTAAATTTAAAAAAAAATTTTGCTGACGATCAAGCCGCCCTTGCTGTTTTCCCATTTTCAAAAGTGCCTCTTCGGATAAACTATCTTCCCATAAACATACACGATACATTCATACATGGGCGCGTCAATCCAAGCTCTGTAACTGACAACACTTCTTCGTGATCCCACAAGGTATCGTCATGTCGCTTTTCTTCGCTGCGCAAAACGTGACATTTGATATATTCAATACCTCTCGATCGCTCCCTGATTCTCTTCCAAGTGAGCTTTCTATCCACAATACTTGCTAAGGACTACTTAAAGTACCCGAACTCTATCCGGAGAAGATATTAAATCCGACCATGATACCAACTGGAGCACTGGTATTGGTCGCAGGTAAGGACTCTCAACGGAAAGCACACAAAAAATATTTATTTCAGCTTTCTTCATTGCTTCAGCCCTGCTGGTACTCGTCAGAATGACGAGAAAGAAATAAAGAATGTGCAACATCATTTACTTTAGTTTTGAAAATCAATGTAGAATTCGCATCTCGACGAGCTGCCAACAATAAATGTCTGGGGGGAAAGCAACGAAAATGCCTCCAAACTAATCTTTTCGACAGTAACCACTAGGAAATATTAATAAACTAATATTTTCATACACTGACGTGTTGCCACTTCCCCTTTGCTTTCACATTCTCCTTTCTACATTCTGCAACCATGGACCCCCGATGCGAGTATACAGAAGAACGTGCAAAACTATCGGTACTCATTTCAAGGAACATCCGAAATCTCAATTATAGCTGCATTTCGAGTTATCCCTTGTGGTTCAAGAACAGCAACTCAAAATCTAAGATATCCTTATTTCATCAATCTACCGTCAAGGCCAGAGGAGAGAAGAATATAAGAAAAAGGATTCGTCGAAGATATACTACATTTGATTGAATGTTCTCGCCCGTGTATATCCCGTGCACTTTGATCGCAACACTTTCAAATAACCGAAGTTTATAAGAAGTGCAATCGATCACTCGGCATCATCAATCTTCAAACCTACTCTATACGCAATTTAATGTATAACTGTACACACAACTAATAGGTACTCTTCATTAGGGCGAGACCAAATTACTACTGGCACAAGGGGGCGATTTATGCGGCAGGCTTGGCCGATTCAACCTCCATGTACTTGATGAGATCGGCGCGCTCGCCAGCCTTCTTCAATCCAGCGAACACCATCTTGGTTCCGGGGATGTACTTCTTCGGGTTCTCGAGGTACTCGAAGAGCGTTTCCCTGGTCCAGGTGACTCCCTGCAAACATAAATATAAAAATAAAAACAGGTAGATGAACAGCTGAAGGAGCGGGTCTCACCTTAGCCTTATTGGCAGCGGAGTAGTCGAATCCGTCGACGGTTCCGGAGGTACGGCCGATGATTCCGTGGAGGGTAGGTCCGGTCTTGGTAGCCTTAGAGTCGGCGACGTGGCACTGCAGGCAACGCTGCTTGAACACCTGAAAATAGACGGATTATTGTCACACCAGAACAAAAAAGAAAAGGTGTATTGAAAAAAAATGTAAGCCTCAAAATACCTTCTTTCCGCGCTCGTAATCTCCGTCGGGAATAGCGGCCATTTTTTTATTGGAGAAGGACCCTACAACAGTATTTATCTATAAGTAGGAACGGCTAAACAAAATGAAATAGTAGCAATGGCTCGTCACTAACTGACGAAATTACACAGCGAGCGCGAGAGGCAGAGGGGTAGAGAGCAAGAGAAACGTACCACTCGGCGAGAGATAAAATAGAGGGAATGGAGAGAGGCGAAAAGCGAGACGTGCAGATAACGAAAGAATGACACGTAAATCGTATGCAAATAAACGCTAAGAGCGTCTGGTCTATTAACCAGTTAGTCAAATTCAGAACGATATGGAAATTTTTAATAACTTTATCCACGCTGCACGTTCAACAGAGAACAAAAGAACAACGTGAATAAATGCCCCCGGATGCAAATCCTTAGACGAAGTTGGTGTGGGGAGCGCGGGTGGTGAAGACACCAACGTTGCGGCGCTTGGCCACACGGTGGGGAAGAGGGAAACGGATCTTGGAGTCGTGGAAGGCCTTGACGTGGACGCGCTTGGCATCGGCAGCCTGGATGGGCTGGACCTTGAGGATGTGGATGCGGTCAGCACCGGCACGATGGCGAGCTCCCATGTCACGGTAAGCCTGAATTTTGCAAATATATATTTGGAATTTCAAAACAACAGTTTCATTTAAATACATTTTCACAGTATTTAGAGGGAACATTCGAAAGGACTATTTACAACGCAACAAAGAGAACAACCAACAGCTTTAAAAAAAGAGAATATATGTGAGCGCAGCGCAGCTTTTATTAATATGTTTATTCACCTGGGTGACGGCTCCGGCGATGCAGACATCACGGTACTCACGGTACATGTTGTGGTGGCCGGTACGGGAATCGTACTTGAGCCAGACACCGTAGTTCTTGACGGATCCCTTGTTCTTCTCGAAGACCTGAATAAATACGTAATAAGATACGAGTATACACAACAGAGCATTCCGGAATATACTGCAAAGTCTAAACCTAGTACAAACCTCCTTGATCTCAAGGATCTCTCCGTTGGCCTTCTTCAGACGACGGAGCATAGAGATGAAGTACCAGAAACGGGACTTGGCGATGACGGTGTTGGAGGCGAAGATCTGCATCTTGTAGATGGGAGTGACGGGCTCCTTCTCAGTCGGGAGCTTACGTCCGGTGACGATGTACTCGTGAAGAACCTCTCCTTGAGCCCTGGACGGCATGTTTAACCCTGTAAAATAGTATATTAAGCATCGCCATACATAACCACATCTAAGAACAAATTACGAAAAAAATAAGAAAAATATTAAGCATGAAAAAAGAAGGGAATGAAGTATAGGAAAATACTGAACGATTTGCACTCTGAATTTCCGAGCTCGACGCTCCAAAAATGCGAGGTGTATAGGAAAGTGTATGGTGTCTCTCTCGGTTCTCAGTGCTCTCTCGCTCACATTTCGTTGCGTAGAACGATGTAGTACGAAGTAGGAAGTTGAATACCGTATTTTATGGCACCTCGAATGCGTCAATCCTCAAAAGCGCAAGTAAATTTTTCTTTACGCGTTTCATGCTCTGGAGGAGAACTGAAACTTCAAGTTTGAAACCTTTGTTGTTCGCTGTTAATTATTCTGAATTTAATATACAATATCTCATAGAACTGCCTTTGCTATAGATATTTCAATCCAGCTCATGAAGACGGTCGTCTCAACCTTTGGTGCCGTTTATCGGAGCTACTGTCAGCCGAGAACCATATCCACTTGCCGATTCGTGAGTGCACAATCGTCAAGGCCAGAGGAAACACGATTGGCTCACATCGAGAGGCAATTTGATGCCGTTCCAAAAGAGGAGAGAAGCAGGGAGGCATTCCATGCAGCAATCGGTTTGTCGCGACTCACAATTTCGAGTTGCAGTTCGAATTGCAGTTCTGTTCAAAGAGCGCCGGTCACGGCAGCATGTAGAATTCATTCATTCTGCACTCAAGTACATCAAGGAGTTCGGCGTCCACAAAGAGCTGGACACCTACAAGGCGCTTCTGAACATTTTCCCGAAAGGAAAGATGATTCCGCAGAACACTTTCCAGGTCGGTATCTGAATGACAGCTCTAAATCATACGTTCTTATTTAGAGAATCATGCTTCATTATCCGCAACAGCAGAATTGCTGCGTGAAAGTTTTGGATGAAATGGAATGGCATGGTCAGATTTATGGCAGTTTGTAGTTTGTCGGATTATCGTTGCTTACTTTTTCTCGTGTCTCTGTAGTTCGCAATGTTGTCATTGGAAAGAAAATGTACAATTATCATACTGAGTTTTCCTCCTGAGAATATTCCGAGAAACTTTGATTCTTTAAAAAAAACCTCCATGGCTTTTGAAAAGTATACCCATTGTCGCAGGTGTGCAACCGGACAAGGAAATCCACGATATCGTTGTCAATGCGTTCGGAGAGTGGAATTTTGCGACGAAGAAGATCAAAAGGATGGTATACTGGATGCCGAAGCTAAAGTACTCTAACAAGTACATTGACAGAAGGCAAATTGAGGGAAAGGTAACGCCTTGTCTTTCGTAATTTCGCAAAACATTAATTTCATAAATGCTCTCAGAGATTTCGTGGCATGAATGTTACGGCTATTTGACCGCCAAAACGTACCTGTCGGCGGGTAGAAACTTTCTACTAGAAAGCATCCATGTTACAGGAGAGGTAAAGGGCATGGATACTGCAGTTAGTCCAACTGAGTAAACTGAGTAATACTCAGTGAGTATCGACAAAAAGCGTGCTTGTTGTTACAGGTTACAGGTACCGGGAAGGTGGACAAGTATCGGGCAGGTAGAAAGCATGAATGTCGCAGCCTGTTATTTACCTTTTTACCTGCCATGTAGCTGCGACATCCATGGTTTCTACCAGCCGGCATCCATGCTTTTTACCTGCCATAGCCATGCTGCCAAATCTCTGAGCTGCAGTATTTTATCTCGTATTCAGTTATGGACAAAGGCCATGCATGTCGTTGTTGCAGAAACTGACTGCTGCTGAATTGTCCGGCCACGCGCTGAAAATGATGGCCAGAGATCCAGCGACCACTATCGATTTTGTCAAGGTGGACATTCTGAATTAGACGTTCCTTTATTCATTGATGTCTCACTGTCTTTTCTCAGTCTTTTAGTCAGATATTAAATGCCCACTGTAATAGCAAACTAAACATCATGCCAGAGTGGTTGCGAATTTTTCTCCCCAATATTTCTTTTGTTGTATGTTCTTCAATGCCCCTTTAGAGTAGTCTCCATTATATAGAAAAGTATTCCAACTCGTCCAGTTGATTGAGTTGCAGAATTGCATTGACCTTGAGCTAGTATACACATTTTGAATGATGTACATGATTCAAAAATCAAGATTATAAATTATTATTTGCAGTTGGGTGATGGCCCATCATCGTCCTCAACCGACGCCCATCTTGAGGATGATTGGATTGTTTCCGCCCAGAGCGTCCAGCAGAGAAGAATCCTTGCCGGACTGAAGGAGGGAACGAAGGTATAGTTCTTCTTTGAAACTATAAAAATATAGAGATCTATGGACAATAATATTGATTTGTTGGATGGATGACTAGTCGACGTTAACATCTCTTGATTCCGGCAGAAACTTTACCTTTTACCTTTACCTTTGTTGGATAAACAGACTGATTCAGTAAGAAGCATTAGACCAGTGTTGGTAGGAAATCCTTGCCGAAATAATACGGGAACTTATTTTAAACCAGAATTTCGAAAAAAAAAGAAATTATTGAGAACAACCTTGTTTCCATGAATATTTGTCGATAACCCACGCAAAATATCTTTTCTCCGGGAATATTTACATTTTCTGAAATCGACCGAAAAAACAACAAAAAAAATACTCGGTTAGAAAACCCTCAAGATTACTTGATGCTGTTGTAGATCACAGTGGATGGCCCCTTCCGAGTGTACATCATGGAGCACCCGATACAGTATGTCAAGATGACGTCGCCACCACTCGACAAACCCTTTGAGGAATTCGAGAAGCACGATGTTAGTTCAATTAATTTTGCGAGAACACATATTTTTGCATTGAAATTCGAAAGTGAACGAATAACTTATGCTGCGCAAATTTCAGGGGTGCATGTGCACCCTTTGAGGATGGAAAACTCATGTAACTCAGCTCAAACTGAACGAAATCTCTCCAATCAAAAAGGAAAATAATCCAAACGTGACTTGCAATCCCTGTATCAAGTTTGGAAGTTGTAGCTTTACTAGGAAAAAAGTTATGAAAGGGTGCATAAAACTGATGTGCACCTCACACCCCATGAAATTAGATCCCTTCGAACAAAAGCATCGTTTGGTCTCCAATACCTTATTAATGTTTAACTTGCCACGCTGGTAACTAAACTACTTGGAAAAAAATAAACTGCGTAATAGAATGACGAGTTATTACTAGTTGTTCTTTGATGTGTATATTGATTGATTGTAGATGGTTGGTCGGGAGGACTTCTCTGATTGGTTCTCCGAGTGGACACGAGAGAGAAGTGGACGAGGGAGATCGGTGCACGAGCAGAGGAACGAGACGGTGTTGGCCATGTCAGTTCTGTCGAAGAACGACAATCTATCGGCCGAGAAGTGGATACGATATCTACAGAAGGTTAGTTTATATTTTATTTTTATTTTTTCCTTTGTTTTCTCAGCCCCTAGCATTCCAGAATCGTATCTGTATGTTTCAGTAGGAAAATGTGTTTGTTTATGCTAACATCCAATACATAGTTCCCTCTCTTCTTACAGCTAGCACCCAGCTTGAATTGATTTTATCAATTATCTATAGTGATTATAATGCACAACTATGAGTTTATGACCGATGAAGGAGTAAACATTTTGCAGACGTCGCCCTCACTGGAGAAAATGATGGTGCACATTCGAATCGACAAGGGAGATGAGATGTTCGACACTGAGAAGAAGGAAGATGTGAACAAAGAAGAAGTGCATGCAGCCAATACTGTATGATGAGTGAGATGGACTATCGACCAACGTTAGTTAGTTACGGCACTACTTTCGAAGACCAGATAGATCTGAATAAATCCAAATTATTGTTCATTTTGGTCATCGAAATATGAGCCGTTAGTTAGTAGTAGAGTTGTAGCTACATTGTTAATTCTGTTGTACACACGGGTAACACTAATAAATGAATGCGGTTCATCAGTCGATTCGGTTTATATTCTGGATACACGATGCAAGTTCGATGAAAACTCTTCAGCCCTTTATTGGAAGCTCGGTTGTTTATTGGATTGGGATGGCTAGTAGTAAGTCTCTTTGTACACCCAGCCAGTTGGATCACGTCGGATTAGGAAGCAACGAATCTCATCGTAGATAATTATGAAGAGACCGAATGGAATCGCCATCACCAGAATGTCCAGACTGAAAATGATAGGTAAACGTATGGGATACGGTAGATCGAAATGTTTCATTGATAGAGTATGCACTGACTGGATTCTCGTTAGGCCCAATGTCTGGTTGAGGTAGGGCGTGTTCATGAGCAGACATGCGAGAAGCGCCGTGAAGGGAACGGAACAGTTGAGCGAGTTGTTGCTGCAATCGATTAGGGATTACGGTAACTGATCGCGTGTTGGGACCCACCCGAATCCCTGAGTGACTATAGAGTTTTTGCGGGTCTTTGCGACGACCAGATCCGCCCATTGGACGACTACGATGGACACGAAGAAGACGCCGTGACAGCATTTCTCTAGCATCTTGCGCGCATCGTACGTCTGAACGGAAGTACGGTATGACAACGGTATCTCGGGTACAGTATACGGTACTCAGATGCTACAGCACCCAGATGGATACAAAACGACAATGTCGCACAACGGTTACAGTATGCCGTCGAGCTACAGTATCCGGAAGTTAACAAGAAATGTGACTGACCCACTCCTGTCCCCACGAATCGATGACCATGAGTGCCTCGTTGTCCCACGTTTCGCGAAGATTGTAGAGATCAGCGGGGAAGAAGCCGTGGTAGGACATGTTGGCTGCAAGGATTACGGTGGGCTACGGTAATTTGGAAGGTTTACGGTTTATAGTACCCTCCAATGACTAACCAAAGTATCCGCAGAATCCTGCACACATTTGGATCGATCCAATCTGCAGATAGGCGTAAACGACCAGTCTGAATTGATTGTGGTACGGGATTAGGGTAACCAAGATTACGGTACCTGTGGTTGACAAGTCGATCGTATCGCGCGTCTCTGGGCGGCCTCTTCATAATGTCGTTCTCGGCGGGCTCGTAGGCGAGTGAAATAGCCGGCCACTGTAAGGGTTACGGTAAGTGGATTTGTATCGGACGGTCTGAGTAGGTTACGGTAGCATTACGGTACCAGGTCAGTTCCGAGATCGATCATGAGAATAGCGATGATGCTCATGGGCAGCGGGTAGCCGAGAATGACGTACGAAGCGAAGGGAGTGATCTCTGAGAAAAGGGGATACTGTAGAATGCGGTATTATTCATTTATTCACTTACCAGGAACGTTACTGGTAAGTACGTAGGAGATACTCTTCTTGAGATTGTCGAAGATGATGCGGCCTTCCTGAATCGAGGTTCTCGTAATCCATCAGTCAAGTCGACTACCGTAACCAATAGATACTGTGGTCTACCGTACCTCAACACCAGTGACAATCGATGCGAAATTATCGTCGAGCAGGATCATATCGGCAGCCTGCTTCGACACATCAGTTCCGGCAATTCCCATGGCGATTCCTGAATCAAGCAAACCATCGATCCCGTAATCTCATACCGTAATCCCGAACTCACCAATATCGGCCTTGCGGAGAGCGGGGGCATCGTTAACTCCGTCTCCGGTGACAGCGACAATCTGAGAGAGTACGGTCGATTACGGTAGATTTATTGAATTACGGTACCTGTCCCAGTTTCTGGTATCCTTCAACAATTTGCAGTTTCTGAGCGGGAGAAGTACGAGCGAAGACAACCTAGAATAGATCTGGGTTAATTAGGCATTGTGATTACAGTAATTACGTCATCGTAATTTGAGAGAATCTCGGCAAGTGTGTTGGAAGTCATCTTCTTGAGTTGCTCTCCATGTACGACTACAGCACGGGTCTTCTTCAGTCTGGGATACGGTAGTGATAATCGATCGCATACTATTTATCTACCGTACCTTCCTTCTCCGTATTTCTCGTCCTGTCCCTCCTTGAGGTCCTTGTAGTCATCAACGATCTCGGCCACCTCCTCACCCTCTGCGATGATTCGAACCTGCACATCATTTGAGATCAGAAGATCGTGTGTTACTGTAGAGCCAGAGATCAAAGAGCAGCTATTACCGTATGACCCACGATCACAAACCTGTTCAGCGATGGCGCGTGCAGTGATGGGATGGTCGCCGGTGACCATGACAACCTACAAGAGAATACCACATAAGAGGGGTTCCCACTTCTGACCCCTTTCTGGAAATGTGAAATGCTAATTATCATGAAATTCAGCCAATTTCGCCCCCTCCCCGCATGCGTGCTTCGGCCAAAGTTCCACGAGCTCACTCATAGACCAGGATGAAAGATCAAAGATCAAGTTGCCTTGATTCCAGCGGATTGGCAAGTCTCGACTGCGTGCGGCACTCCCGGTCGAGGAGGGTCAATCAATGAGAGAAGACCGACGAAACGAAGCCCGCTCACGGGGAAGTTGGGTGGTTCCGTCGAGAATCTGAGCGAGTATGGTAAACGGTGGGGTACTGTAGTCGGGATACGATATAACCGTAAACTGACTTGAATCCATCGGGGAAGAGGGCGGGCTCAAGCTCGAGATCGGCAAATCCGAACACGCGCTCGCCATAGCCGCCCAGAGCTTCGTAGGCCTGGAAGAAGTGCGGTAGAAGGGACACAGTAACCCGAGAAGTGTGACACTGTAGATACAGTAACCAGAAAAGCCTACCATTTGGAAATCCTTCTTTACTTGGTCGTCCAGTGGGCGGTCCTTTCCGTTGAGCGTGATCGATTCGCACATGGTAAGAATCTGAGGGAGGTAGAGGATGAGAGTACTGTAACTGTACGGTATTTCAAGAACCTTCTCAGGTGCGCCCTTCATCTGCACGCAGTGCTTGTTCTTCTTCTTGTCGCGGTGCACCGACACCTGAGGTTACTGTAGAGACTACCGTACACTGGTTGTACAGTACCTGGTACTTGTTGGTCGAGTTGAAGGGAATCTCGGTCTCTTTCGGGAAATTCTCTCGATATGAGAGCACGCCTTCATCGTGTACCAGATCGCAGTATTTCATCAGAGCGATCTGCAATATTGATGTTACTGTAATAAACGGCAGCGGTTATCGATCGCAGATCCAGACCGTACCTCAGAAGCGTCTCCAGTGAAGACTGGTTCGGAAGAGTCGCCTTTCTGCAATAATGAAAATACACTACTTCATCGTATCCAGGCTAGCTACAGTAGATTATGGTAGTGCCCGGGGTACGGTAGATTTCGGTAATCTTCTATCGTACCTTGATGGTCGCTCGACTGCAATTGGAGGCGCATCGAATGAGGCACTCGTAGGATCCGTGCAGTTGGTGCTTTCTCACGCCCGTCTTCTCCTCTCCCGGCGGGATGATCTCCGTTAAATCGATAATACCGTTGCTCCTGAATACGGAAAGTAGCACATGATTCCAAACCTACAGAACAGGGTTAGGGCGAGAGAGTGTGCAAAAGTGAGAGAGTCCCTCTCGATTTCACACGCTCTCTCACTCCAAAGGCCTTTCTGGAAGGTTGACCGGTCTGTGGAATGATGTGGTAGTTGTGTTACGGAATGTTACGGTAGTACCATAAATGTGTCACGGTCATCTTGTTCTGAGTCAGCGTGCCCGTCTTGTCACTGCAAATACAGAAACAGTTACCCTATCCTACAATATTCAACCTGCTACCGTATTCAACAGTATATCTGTAGGTTACTGTATCGTGCAGTATACCTGCAGATAGTTGAAGTTGATCCAAGCGTCTCCACACATTCGAGTCTCTTCACCAGACAGTGCTTGCGCTCCATCCGCTTCGCAGTCAGAGTGAGCACAGCCTGAGTATGGTAGGCCAACTGATTATTACCGTAATCCGACGTACCGTAACCGTGCAGACGATTCCCTCAGGGACGTTGGCGACCACCATACCGATGAAATAGAGTGCAGACTGCAAATTATCGATTGGTGAAGAGATACGAAAGAACCGTACCTTGATCAGGGAGTTACCGTAGAGGTAAGCGAGCACGGCGAAAGCAGTTCCCACGAAGAAAGCGATGATGGCTGAGATCTGCAAGAGATTACGGTAGGACCGGTATTACGGTAGGATCTTTATTCACCCGATTACGGTACATGCGGTATCGATAGATTACGGTAGGTCAACGATACCTTGACGAAGCGTGCAATCTCTCTGGCGATGGGCGTCGGCTCACCGCCGACAGATTGAGTGAGTGCTGCGATCGTGCCCATCGCCTGAATAGGGATTACGGTAGCGGAAAGATGCATAACTACGACAAGGTTACTGCAGTCGATAAGCTACGGTAGCTTACCGTCTTGTCTCCGGTGAGGATCACGATGCCCTTTGCCGTTCCTTCGACGACATTAGTGGAGAAGAGGGCGATGTTCTTGGTCTCGAGAGGATTTTGCGAGGTGCACTCCTTGTTGCGCGTCTGCGGCTCCGATTCACCCGTCATCGAAGAGTTGTCCACCTGATGATTACGGTAAGTGTGGATACGGTAGCAGATGCAGTATGATGGAGTACTGTAGAGCATACCTTGAGACCTCTCGACTCGATGATTCTAATATCCGCAGGCACTTTATCTCCGCCAGAGACGGTTACGATGTCGCCAACGACAACCTGAGATTACGGTAGTGAGATAGGTCGATAAAAGACACATCATACATCGGCGCACGGCAAATCCTTCTCTTCTCCGTCTCGGATAACCTGCAAAGGGGTACAGTAGGACAAAACTATGGTATCGAAACTTACGTGAGCCATTGGCGGGATGAGACTGTTGAAGCCGTCCATAAGAATGATACTCTTTCTGCAAGAGATTTCCAGTTATCGATCGAGTCTAGGGTTACGGTAAGCCGTCAGATCTACCTGTCCATATAGAATGAGAAGATTCCCGTGACGTTTACGACGACAATGAAGGTTACTGCCATAAAGAGCTGAAATTGGGTTACTGTAATTAGGTGTACGGTAGGAGATACCGTACTCACATTGTCATTGGATACACTGTCTCCTTCGGATGCCTTTTCGACCAAGTACCCAGCGAGAGACATGAGTCCAGCCATCCAAAGCAGCGCATTGAAACCACCTGAGATGCGATCTTTGATCTCTATGGAAATGATCTTTGATCTTTACTGGACAAGTGATTCACATACCGAATACATTAGTCAAAAAGAGCCTCAACATCGATTTCTGGTTGGGCGGCGTCAGTGAATTGGGACCGTTTTGAGCGAGTATCGCCTAAAATGGGGATACTGTAACCAATAGAAGGGGGATACGGTTGCGTACGCTGGCTTCGGTCGCAGTCAGTCCCGTTTTGAAGTTGGTGTTGAGGTTGCTGATGAGTTCCTCCAGAGGGATGGTGTGCATGTCCTGAGATTGAGGGGGATTTGAGTTACCGTAGTAGATCCGGTCTACCGTAGCTTACCGTTTTGAAGCCCTGCTTGAGCTCTTCAAGATTTCCAGCAGCATTCTTCTTTTTCTTTTTGGCACATGGCATGACCATCTGGGAAGGCCACGGTATAGTATTGGTCTTACGACGAGAATACGGTATTGGATGATGATCGATTACGATACCTTGAAGAGGACGAGTGAAAATGAACCGGTCTAGACGAGCAAACGAGTGGAGGATGAATGGAGAATGATGGCATATACTTCGCATTAGTCTGAACCCCTGAAATATAATTATTTTTGAACAATGAGATATGGAAATTGAAATGCAATATGTCACACAATGAACGCATTGCAAAATTGAGATGTGGGTAGTGTACGTAATTGCTAATGGACGTCCGTAACAATAATAGTAAGTTGGAGAAAAAAACACAAATAGAATCTAAACGAGCTTGAGAAAAAAGGAGTACAGTAACCATAACCGGGAAATGAAGAACAGCATGTATCCGGCAAATAGTTGTCGTGTGATTATGAGGAATGTCGGCTTGGCAAGTTGCCAAATGACACAAGTTCGTTATTTTTTTTATTTTTTGTTAAAATTACCTATTTTCACAACGTTTCTGAAGGTATTACTTGCTGGGACATGATCACATGCTCCAGGACCATATATTTCATTATCGTTATTCATTGATCCTTGGTGGAATCGTCCCGTTTAGAAGTTTGAATTTATGCAATTATTCATGATAATATTTTAAAAGAATAATGGCGGGTCGCGGGCGCGGAGTTCCCAATCTCGCGTCTGCGGGAGTACGCGAGGAAAAAGGCAGCAAGTCGAACGGGAATGAGTGAGTTTAAAGACCTAACATAGTGATATTTTATTATCTGTCGATGGTGATTGATTCCTTTTCTTTAGCAATAAGGGAGGTCGTGGACGAGGTCGAGGGCGGGGAGGACGGGGAGGTGGTAGAGGACGAGGTGGCGGAGGTGCAGGAGGGCAGAAACCGCGACAGGAACTCATTCAGGTTAACTCCATTTGCAATTTACTTGCGGTCATTATTGTACTAGTCTTTCAAGGAGAAATTCCCGTGATATACTAGCCTGTAGTCTAGCCTGTGAATTGGCCAAAGTAGGCGACTATTAATGATAGTTGAATCGGTTCGGTACAGCTCTAATTGAGTTTCAAGTTGTGCTAGTCCTCTCAATCCGTGTTTTCCAGTCGATGGGAATTTTCTCGGACGGTCTCCATGCGGAGGATCGGAAGAAGGAGCGAGTGAAACTTGAATTCGAAGGCGGTAAGACAATTGAATTCACATTTATTTACCGCTTTCTAAAATATTTATTCACTACCTACTAAATAACGAGTCCGGGTCACTTTAATTCGCACACTCTCCGCAACAATGGGTGTAAGAGAGGAAAATAGGCAGTAAGCCTACCTGAAGTTCACAGACAAAAGGGGAAATACTATCTCGAAGCTTGTTAAACTAGTCTTTCAAGGAGAAATGCGATGTTGAACATGCCTAATATGAATCCGCTTCTTATAGCTTCATTTGAACATAAAGTGTTTTGTAATATTAGACATATTTTTTTAAATGAACTAATTCAATGTGAATATGATTGTTTTGTTGATTAAGAAAGTATTTCCATTATTTTAGGTGGCCAACGACGTGTGAAGGAGGAAACGTCGACGATTGCTGAGATGGTTAGTTGTTTTACTCATGCGTGGGCACGGGGGGTGAGGGGCACCGTGCAAATGGGAGTCGGGGTTTTCGGGAGCACTGCGCAAAATTCAAAATAGTTAAAATCGAGAAGAGGGAAATAATTAGAATTTTCGGGGGCACCCCGCAATGGACTATATTGGTACGGGGACACTGCGCAAAAAGGCTGGGATTAATGCTGCCCGCCTATGGTTTTACTGTATTGAGATAACGGATACCTATCGTGTTCTGACCGCCAATTACCTCTTCTACTGACTTTATCGTGAAATGGAAAATGTCCATTAGACATTATTGACGTACAAAACATAATGTTTAAACAGTGAGTCATGTGAACTCGTATTTGATTTCATTCTTCGTGATGCGGTTACTCGGGTAGCATTATGCTGCTAATTAATCAAGCCTAAATTATCATAATTTTTTAAATCTAATTAGTGAATTAATTTCAGACGAACGCGCAAGTCTCGTCGGCCCGTGGCTACGCTGAATTGTGGGAGAGCGATGAGAGTGGAGATGAGGAGGAATTGAAGGAGCTCATTAGAGATAATGTATGCAAATCGATTTTTATAATTATCTTTGAGCTATTTTAAATATTAAACATAAATATTCAATACCATATGCTTCACAAATTTCATGGTTCTTTTAAAAAATGCGGTGTATCAATTTGAAGCGTAATATTGGACTGGTGCACGGTCAAGGTTTGAAAATGTTCGACATATATAATTTGTACAATGGCTGGTTGTACATCTAATTATTGATTATTCGTCAGTTCCTTCACGATGCGAAGTGCGGTCGTGTGATGCCACTGGTTACGCCCCACGAGGAGGAACCTCAGTTCAAGCGACTCCTCCCACCATCGTCCCAGAGTGGAGTGAAGAAGGAACTTATGAGTGATGAGGAGGAAGAGTGAGTTCGATCAGTAAAATAGGTGGGAATCCGCCTTTATGGGGCATATGAAAGAAGCATCACTCGATTAATATTTAGCAAATGTGGTCCAGGCGTCAAAAAGCATCAATACATTGTCGGCGGGAATAGGGTACGGGGGAAACCTGAATTTTTTTCGGTTATTATTTACGAGATGATCTTCCAATTTACGAAAACAATGTTTACCGATTGGACTTCGAGAAATAACGAAACAACGGGTTGCATAAGAGGCAAATGAACCGATGCAGCGGCGAGAAAGTGCGAGAAATGAGGAGAACGGGGAGTGATTTGTCTTTTAGACAACCCGTTATTTCGTTATTTTCAAAGTCTATTACGGATCGGGAAATGGTTGTGGACAGGAAGCATAGATCAAATAGTTTCTGTTTTTTTTTACTAGCGCGGAAAAGCACTACTGCGCGCCCTCTGAACCATTTAGGTCAAAAAGTAAAGTAGTTTGGAAACCTGGTCGGGCAGGTTCTCGAATCTTTGATGGCCTACCGGGCAGGTTTCTACATTTCGGGGCTGTTTTCGGAAACTCTGTCGGGCAGGTTTCCTTTTTAGGGGTCTATTTCATCAGGCGTATATTTTTCGCGCCCTCCTTCGGCGGGCACGTTTTGTCGAATTCTACCAACTTTTTGACCTATGCTCTGAACCATGTCCCTCAAAAAAATAGTGTAAAGCAGTGCAATATGCACTCCATTTTGCTCATTTATCCACGAAGTACCTGCGAGAACCCAATTTGCTCTATATCAGGAAGCCACAGAAGGCATCTCCATCAGTGGAAGGGGAGGAAGAAGAAGATCCCTTCCCGACTCTCACTCGATCACGTGCAGCTGCGAGTATTGTGGAGAAGATGATGGAGGGTGAGGAATGTTTCGATCACAAGAGTTATTTAATAGTATTATACGGATCGGTTAGATTGCATGCTAATCTTTTAGTAATGCATATTCTCCTTGCGAAATCGATCACCAGCTGTTCCTAGTTGATCAAATTAGTTCATAAGTCGAAAGGGCGCGTTGCGGCAAGTCGAAAATGCGAGTTGGCTTTGTCAAAAATAGAAATAAAAACCAAAAATGCGGGTTGGGTTTTCATTTTTTTTCATCAAAAATTCCCAAAATGCGGGCTGGCTTCGTCGTTTTTTTTACGTACCTTTCGAGCTATGAATTAGTTCATCTCTCCAACGTGCGCGGAGATGACCGGCATCCCCTCACACTCTGGAGCGCTTAGATAGAAAAAAAGGTAAAGGTAAAGTTGATACCGGAATCAAGAGGACTTTACGTCGACAAGCGACCACTCTGCCGGGGCTGACCGGTAAGGCCGGTTGCCCGCTTAGATAGAACGGGCATTTAAATTATAATGTAATTCCTTTGAAATTTATAATTTCCGTTGCTTCCGAAATGTGTTTTTTTATTGTTATTTAAATGGATATTTAAGTTTTGCTGTTGCAGGTGGTTCCTCCTCGCTTCTCCTCCTCCAAATCCCCTCTGTCGTTCCGATTCTGGCGAGATCAACGGTGGAAAGCAGAGAAGAGCACTGCGATCCCAATGCTGCCCATGAGGTGAGTGGGAAAGGAATACACTTGATTAGTCATGTAATTAGTAGTTATGCAAATATTAGGGCAATTATTCGAGCATGCATGGGGATAGATGTAGAGACTGTTGAGTAATGTTCTAATCTATCGATCGTAATGCTATCGAGTAAACTTAGACGCCATAATTGCCCCAGGTGCACTCTATGCTGATATGCTTAGATTACTTCCCCATTGTATCAATATTTATTGGTCCCCCTCTCAGGAAGCGCCAGCGTGCGCGTCGGGTCTTCCGCGCGGCACGCGTGTGGGCCGCGTGCGCGCGACGGCGGACGGCGGAGTGGAGATGCGGATTGGAGGGCAGACGATGACGCTAACGAAAAATATCGGAGGCGATTCGGGCTACTGTGATGTGAGTGCATATTGATTTATCGATTGAGAACGAAAGTAACTTTTCCATTATGTTTTTATTTTTAGGAAAAAAACCCGCCTTTAAATTGTATATTCCCTCGTCAGAAGATAGTACTTATAGTATACTGTTTTGCTACTACTCAAAATTCAGCTGGTCGGTTCACTCAAAAATTCTGTCATTCGAGAGAGGCAGCCCGTATTTTATGCATACGTTAATCTAAAATGAGTTGAAATCTAAGATGATATGGGCTGCCAAATATTTTTAACTAAATTTTTATAACTTCGATCATTAGCGCAAAAACTTTTTTACTTAAAAAAATATTTGGAACTTTTACTATCGATTACTGTAATTAACATTATCAGAATAGTTTCTTAGTATTATGCGGGTCAACAATGCATGATAAGCAAGAATGCGAAACTATAATTATTGATTACTTTATTCGTTTCCAGACCCTAGCACTGGTGGAAGTGCCTCCATCTGCACTCGTCGCTGCCTCCTCGGAATCATCGGGAATGTTTGGTGGTCGACCACCAATGGGAGGACCATCGGGAGCGAGTGTTTCCCATCTCGGAGACATTCACCATCACATGGTATCATTACATTTCTACTCTTTTACAAATTTACTAAAAAAATAATAAAAAAACAGAAGACATACCATGGTATGGAAAGAGAGTACACACATCAGTAGTCCATTTCACGAGCATAGTATTTTAAAATTGTAATATATCCTCCCCTCCCTCATATCACGCCTCTCACGAGAGGTTCGGACTGAACTTGGCACAGCTGCCATTTTAGATGTTGAGTTTTTCACGTTTTTGGATACCACAAGGTCCAACTAAGATCCCAGTGAGATATTATGCCACAGAAGTCATTCCTCGATTTGCTGCAGCTACTGTAAGTTGCAGCCGGCAAACTTTGAAGCCGTTTTTCAGTGTTTCAACGCAATTTCTGAGAAAACTTTTCTCTTTGAGCTGGGGCTACTTTTCCGCGCTCTTCCGGTCTGTGTAATTCGTTTTTGGATTGGTCTTTGAACATTCGTGAGAATCGTTATTCTTGAATCTAGGAAAATCCGCTCGAAAATACCGCAATTTTATTTTTCCATAGCCTCGGGCTGGTCACAAGGATTCGAATGGTATGTTTAAGCTCTCCCAACTCAGGAGTTGATGACATATTTCATAAAAAAATGTGTCAAATTTAGCGATTGTCGGCATTTCATACCGATTCATTCGACTCACTCGTGATGAATGAATCGGACTTCCATTGTTCTCCCGCGCGCAATGCGTTCATTTCTGTAGAATTTGGCGGTGAGTGGTGCACAGAAGGAGAGTAAATGCAATATTTAACACATTTTCCTATGAAATATGTCATCAACTCCCGAGTTGGAAGAGCTTAGACATATCATTCGAATCCTTGTTACCAGCCCGAGGCTATGGAAAAATAAAAGTGCGGTATTTTCGAGCGGATTTTCCTAGATTCAAGAATAAAGATTCTCACGAATGTTCAAAGACCAATCGAAAAACGAATTACACAGACCGGAAGAGCGTGGAAAAGTAGCCCCAGCTCAAAGAGAAAAGTTTTCTCAGAAATTGCGTTGAAACACTGAAAAACGGCTTCAAAGTTTGCCGGCTGCAACAAATGCAGCAGTAGCTGCAGCAAATCGAGGAATGACTTCTGTGGCATAATTTCCCACTTGGATCTTAGTTGGACCTAGTGGTATCCAAAAACGTGAAAAAACTCAACATCGAAAATGGCAGATGTGACAGATTAGTGTCACTCTGTCCCGAGCCTCTCGTGAGAGGCGTGATATCGTGGTGGAAATAGCGTTGTGAATGTAGAAAATGATTGATTTTGTCAACGGAATGCAGCTAAAGGATTTGTTTTTATGTGAAGTATACTATAATCGGTGTTAAAATAAAAAAAAATTAGAAAAAAAAGTAGAAACTGAACGACAAACATATCTGGTTATTATTTTAAAAAAATCAAGCTAATCAATTTGTTCACATCTTAGTTGCCGTTCGGTTTTTATTGTATTGATCTACCATAGTCTTGTCAGCTCGAGTGTTATTCGCCGAGTTTTGGCACGATGAATTCATTTCTGACGAGAGCACATCGGATGATTTCACTCATGGGTGGGCGCAGGGTACCTTGACGACCCCCTGCCGAGGGTATGTCTACCTCCTGCAAGCAAAATCACAAAAAAATGCTTTTTACTGGTAAACATTTCAAAAAAGGGGGGGCATATGACGACCGCCTGCAGGGCGATATTGTGAATGGACGACCTCCTGCGAAAAAAATTGGATTTTAGCTGCCCATCTATGATTTCACTTTATATTACATTTCACAGTAGTTGTCCTAAAAGTAATTATGCACACTTCTGTTCTTCTGTTGAGGTTGCATCACTCGACTGGACCTCGTCGCTCCTGGCAAGTCGGTCACTCAAAGGAGAGAAGAAGACGAAGAATGGGAAGAGAGTGACAGAGGGAGAGGAGGAGGAGATGGATTGGAGCAATAACCATGTCAAGAAGGGTGAGTTCGACCATATCGTTCAGAGATCTATGCACCGCGAACATCAAATATCAATTTTTGATGATTACGATTAAGAGTTGCCCTTATTTCTCAACTTTCAATTCAAAATATTATTTGACTCTTCGAGCCTAATGACCTGTAGTCAGTGATTTTCACGGTTCCCGAAATTTTTCGACACCGAAAAATTGACCCCCTCGCATCGACTAGGCGTGCTGAGGAATCGGTAGTACAGGGAGCGGGAACATCAGTCATCACTTTATTTTCAATGGAATCTGTCGAAAACAGTGTAATTTTCACTTCCAACACTACGCGACCCCCTCGCGACCCCCTCGCAGACCCCCTCGCGCGCGAGGGGGTTCCCGAATTTCGGGAATGTGAAAAACACTGACTGTAGTGCACTATTGATAATTGGAAAGAAGTGGGTGGAAAATAGATAAGTAGAAGATCACCGACCGAGTGAGATAGATGGTCTGCACGGATAAAAGCAGTGCTGTTGTTGTTTATGCCCCCTTCCGACTATAGCATTGAGACTATTCTTACAAATAGTCGAGACGCCTGCTTCCCACTCTCTTCCAGGAATGAATGCCTCAACCCTCAAAACATGTCTATGCGGGTACGAATTTGGAACGGGGAACAATGTTCTGATAGAATTAGATTGGGCGACAGTCTGGTGTTCGCGCCGCGTATCATAGTACGAACGGGTCGTATTTACGGTGATGTGCGGCACATTCAGGGGGTACAGTAAGCAGATATACATCGATTTGTGAGCAGCCGCCGTGCCTAGTCGAGTAGGGATTAATGTACTTGGGAGAATATATTTTTGTTCCACGGACAATGCCGCTTATTGCGTGAAAAGGGTTAGATTTCGCAAAAAAACTGGTCGGATATAAATTGATGCGCACTAGTCTCATCCTCCCGTGTTTTAAAATGTATGCTTTGAATAGAAAGAGATGACGGCTAGTAGATGAGTATTGGATGATGTCTAGACCCATCCTTCTCTCTTTCCTCCCTCTTGACGAGTTGTCAACACCCGAAGAACAGAAAAGCTCATCGAGGCATCGAAGCTCTCTCCGTATTGTTCCACACTGTTCTCCGCTCGTAGCGTCACGTTGAGAATGGGGGGGGGAGGAAGGGCACCATCAATCGACAATAACAATCCATTATAGAGGGGGTGGAGGAAAGAAGGTAGAAGAAGGACAGAAAGTACAGTAGCCCCCCCCCCCTCTACGACCACCAACACTTAGTTCTGAAAAGCATGCCCTGAATGAAGTCGATGAGTAAAGATCACTGATTTCGAGTGCTGCCAAACGGAGGGGAAGGAGAAAGAAAAAATGGAGGGAGAAATGAAGGAATCGGTCTTGCACTGTACATTTGCGGCAATTATGTTAGCTGTTGGCGTGTGTGTTAGTGCGTGTGTATTTAGCAATTCCACGCTCGTGGGAAATTTCCTCCCAGGGTTGTTTTGTTTGCTATACTTTTCAGAGCATTTAGGAACTGTTATTTTCGGGTTCCTACCTGGAAGTTTGCATAGCACGATCATCATTTACGACGTTTTGCATGAGTGCCCTATTGAGTGATGGTCAATTCGAGAAAAAAAAACAATAAAAATAACGATATTTATCGAAAGTTGAGCATTGCTATCCATTGATAATTGCAGAGATGACGACTCCCTCGAAGCAGCAGCCGCACGCGGACAAGGCCGCGCTTGAGACGCGGATGGAGACGGTCGAGAAGCGACGCGCCGAACGCGCCAAGTTCCTCGCCAAGTGGGGCACCGACCTCTGATCTACTACTCCTCCCTCCGCGTGAATTATGATTAATTATTATGATTGTTGTTGTTGATGCAGATTAGGAATACGGTAGATGGGCTGAGAGTGCGGGCTAGGACGCAGTTGTAGCAGTAGATGACCAAGGGGGTACTAGGTGGGGGGGGGGGGTGGCTGAAGTGGACACGCCCCACATTGTCTCTCTTATCCCACTTCACCTTCTTGTGTTTCTCTCCGCCCTGCTGTTTACCCTTTTGTGTTTCCCTCTCCTTGCACATCCTGAACAGATGAGAATGACTCGCTCCCTTCCTCCACTACCTACTCTCCCGACTTATATCCCTGGTGCCCAGAGTGCGAACTCTCCTAGCTGTCGACGTCTAGATAGTCGAACTCTCCTATATTCAAGAGACTTTACCATCTGCAATCTCTCGCTATCTCATAAAGAGACTGAGTATCTAGATGTCGTTATCTAAGAGAGTTCGCGTTCTGTGTATTATGTACCCCCCCCCCCTTGTTGTTCCTTCGCTATCTGCACTCTCTACCGTCCCTACCTCCTTCCACCTCTCAAATCCCCCCATTTCTTTACCAAGTTGTTGTTATCATAATGAGAGTCTATCGCCAAGCAGTAGTCGTTTTCTGATAAGTTTTTATTGTTATCCCATCAGCGGATAGAGTCTATCCCTCCATTTCTCTCATTTTCTCCGTTTTCCATCATCACAAAAAATGGTTCTCCATCTCTCGTGGTTTTGTTCACTTTCCCATTGAGATCATTCGCTTTCTAGGCTTTTCGCTGCTCAATTATTTCCCTTCAAAATTTTGCAAACCCCGTTCACTCTGTTTTTTCTCTCTGTGATATTACAGGTGTTTCATCTCGTCTCTCCAGATCGTTATTTGTTTTTTTTATCATCTTTTACTTTCGATATCCTATAGGCGTTTGATTACCTTAGTTATCGATGGTTATCGTATATAGCTGGTGTAGTAGTAGGGCGGAGGGCGAAGGAGGGGAGGGGACATTCTGATCTCTTCATTTCGTGCACTCTCTCATCCATTGCTAAATGAGAAAGTGTGTGAAATGAAGAGACGCGGTCTCGATGTGTTTCAAGCTCTTTGAGTGAACTGCCTCCACCTCCCATCTCTGAACTCTCTCCGTCCACGAGATTTGTTACACACTCTCACATACATTCATTCTCTAGCCCCGTCCCATCAGTTGCTCTCTCCCGTTGTTTTTGTTTTGCGTGTTTCGCAGTGTTTCAGAGTTTGTGAAAGAGATAATTGTCAAGTTTTTGAAAATCAAGTTTGCACCCGATTTGCACACACTACACAATCTGAATATTTAGCTATTGACATTTGAAAAATTGATAAGGCGGCAGACACGGCCGTGACATTTCTGCGTGTGTGAAATTTGTGAGAGCTGCAGGTGAAATATTCGAAAATAGCGTAGGATGGAGATTACCTCACCCGGTCTCAGATTGGATTACTCCCCGTGAGTGAGAGAGAGAGGAGTACTTGCGAGTCACTCTGTGCAACGTCAATCCGTGGGAGAGACTGTGTGATTCCTGAAAAATACAAGGTAACATTTTCGTTTTCTTCAGCGGTCTGACTGGTTTTTTATGTTTTCGGAAATTCCGCGAGATCGTCGGCAGATTTTTAGAGAGAGAAAACATGCCGATTCATCTCATTCATCGTTTTTCTCATAGTAAGTTATCGGCCCCCAGAGCGTTGCTTGTTGTTAGACGGACTCGTTCTCGCTCCTTCTCCTCACAACGAAATATGTCTACGATCTAAACCGGAGAGCGACGATTTTCAAAGTCTAATCGCATCGCGTCCCTTACTACTTTTAAGTCGTCACTGGCCATCTCAGACTTCTGGAATCGTAGACATATTTTCCCGTGAGTGCGGTCTTTCAAGCCCCTCTTGATACATCGTCCCGCTGTCCGGTTGTTGTTCTTACCAAAAGGGGTAATGAGCGGGAAAGAAAGGAAGAGGGGCTAAGTTGTTTTTTTTTCGCGGAACAGGCTTAGCTAGTCTTACATTTTTCGGTGCTCTTTCGAACTTCCGACTTCGAACTCGCTATTTTCGCTACTCTTACATGTTAGCGGGAAGTTTCAGTCATCTCTTATTCTGGAGATGTTGTCTCCTGCTGAGAGAGCATGCAAAATGGAGAGATCACCTCTCACTCTCTGATTTCTCTCTGATTTTGCATGCTCTCTCGTCAAGAGCGAAAATTTCAAGGAAAGTTGGAGACTTCCCGCTCTCTTTGTATAAGACACACGAAAGAAAGCAGTGAATGACCAAAAAGTTGACATCTCAAAATGAGATTCTGTTTTGTTCGCTGGCGAGGAACCCATTTCCCCTCATTCAAAATGGATTAGTTTCGGTGCCGCATATTACTCCAAGTTGCATATAGAAAGAAAGGCCTAGCGTGGGCAGATGTGAATTGTGTTCGTTGTATGGCAGAGGTAGATTGTTGTTACAAAAGAGGCATACTGGGAGCGTGAGATCCTGCGAATTCCCATCTTCCTTCCGCTCAAGTTGATATTGTCGTTCCACCGTTTTACGTAGAGTCAAGCTGAAACTATCTTAAAATGTGGTGCTAAGGCTACGTTTAATTGCTCCCGTTCTCCACCTTCAATTCTTGGATCTTAGCGCGCATTTGCTCGGTGAACGGACCCTCAATCTTCTTATTTTATTCTCGTGGTATGTCGGCGTGAGAGAGCGCGTAGATTGAGGAGCTTGGAGAACCGTTTCCCTAGACACGAAAAATTGTAGAACCGTTCACCTAGCAAGTTTGCGATCAATGCAGATAAGCTTTGAAGACCGGTGTTGGACAAAAAACGACCGAACCATATCCACTTGCTAGCTATCTACGTAGCACTCGTCTCTCTCTCTCATCCCGTGTGAACCTGGGAGAAGGCACGTTTGCTCTCTGACACTCAATGTGTGCATCTACGCGTCTCTTCCCACTTGTAGGCTCTCTTTTATCCCAATCATCAGAACACCCATCTTTGCTGACTTCAGTGTCGAAAGGATGAGGGGTCATTCTCACATGATTCCAAACCTACAGAGAGGGTCAGGGTGAGAGTGCATGGAAAAGTGAGAGAATTCCTTTCGATTCAACACGCTCTCTCACTCCAAACCCCTTTCTGTATGGCTGACCGTAATGTGGACTGATGTTGTCTCTTCACGTTGTAATAATACACCAGGGGTCTCCGCTGTCATCGAATTCCCCTGTATGATGCATGGCACTAAACTCCCAATATCCGAATTATGCCCGACCCCCGCTTTTGATTGACGCGTAATCATAATCCACCTAGTTTTTGAGCTACTAGACATCCACACCACCCCGCCAAGATCTTTGCGAACAAATAATGGAGCACATCATTCCACAGGCCGGGCGCTCTACATTCAGGAGGTTTGGAGTGATAGAGCATGTAAAATCGAGAGGGACTATCTCACATTTGAACACTCTCTTGTCCTGACCCCTTTCAGAAGGTTTGGAATCATGTGGAAGCAATTTACGATTGCACACAACGTAACCCATTTTCAGCTGCTCCTAGTTAACTGTCTTCATCTAAATTTTTTTTAAAAATTGAATTTACGTGCAGTTTATCGGGGCCTCTCTCAGTTCCAAATCCGACCCTCTTCAAATATTCCCTCGGCTGTGGTCGTTGAACGGTTGTTGGATCTACTGCGTATGTACATAGAGCGAGAGAGAGAGAAATGAATGGCCAGAATGTAGCCTGAAATGCAGTCCCATCAATTCCCTCGTTTTTGGCTCCTTCCGTCTCTTCTATTTTCGCTATTATTCTCGAAGAATCTGCCGTTTTTGCTGTTGTTCGTTTCATTCTTCCCGTTCTCCCCATATTTCCTGGCATCAGACTAATGCGTCCACGCGCGAAATAAGAGCCTTTTAATGTCCGTCGAATGTAGCGGTTCCGGTTTTGTGCGCACTCGCAACGGTAACTCTCATATTTACTTTGATTAGATATGCACGAAATGCCAGATTATGATACACCATTGATAATATCCACACGGTGCCAATTCACCAGAAAGGAATCAGCAACAGCTGATTCTGAAACAAGGGCGAGAGTCCCCTTTATGAGCTCTCATTTTCCCCACTATCTGAAACGTGACCCCTTTCTGGGGGCAATAGCAGCCGCTCCGCAATTATTTCTCTCGTAAAATGAAGCCAAATCAGGTGTTAGTGACGATGTTATTTACGTGGTACGCTTATTTTAATGCACAGAATTCAGTCATTATAATGAGTATTCATTTTATATTGAAATTCAAGCCGCTCGCAGCGGTACGTGAGGTTGGAAAAAAGAAATTTTGCACCTGCTAGTTCGTGTTCCTCCTTTACTGCACTGTTATTATGAGTAACTAGTATGGGAAAGGAAAGGGTATTCGGTAAATTGGATGGAGCAAAGTTCCACCACAAAGAATGACGGGGTATTTTCGTGGGCCTAGACTCCCGTAGTGACGTTGCACAGGTTCACAATAATGTCTGAAAGAATTAATTTACTGCTAACTCTGTTTGAAATATGTTGATATGAAAAAATGCTTTTAAATATTTCCCAATTACATTTTTTAAAGTCTGAAAAAAATTGGGAGACGCTTCCTGAGTGAGAATTGCTAACGAACTACGGCGACTTCCGCAAAATATGTGACATCTAATTCAAAATTTGAGCTGCATTCGTAACTAATTTTTGGATTCTTTACAATTAGCGTTCTTGCCTTCCCTCAATTGCCTATCTACTCATCACCAGCGTTTGATGAGTTTGAATTCTGCATTTAGAGGGTAGATTCAACGGTTCGCCGACTTTATGACAATCCTTGTTACATGAACCACGTGCTGCGATGACGTATCTATACGACGTCGTTAATTACTAAAACTATTTCTGCCGACTGACGTCCAGAGTGCCGCACAGTCCTTGTGAGTACCCGCTCGGATAATTCAAAATCTCCAGAAAGAGGTCGGGAGCGAAAGAGTGTGTGAAAGTAATAGAGTTCAGCTCACTTTTACGCGTTTTAGCCCCTGGCACTTTCCTTTCCTTTCTCACTGCACGTTTTCTTGCTCGGATAACCACCAGATAAAATCTCAAGAAAGGGGTCATTAGCGAGATAGTGTGTGACAGTAAGAGAGTTACTTGTGTTCTATTGCTCGATTAACCTGCCGTACGTGCCTTTCAGAATGTGACTCACTACCCTAACCAGAAGCAATTCATAAAATGCCCGCTTTTCTAACCTGCATTATCGAGTCTAGACTCGTCACTAAACGTCTAAAGAAGGCGTCCCCTCAAATTCTCTGCAATCAAATTTGCCCCAGATTCTGCTCAAATTTAGACGTTTCTCCAAAGAGTTGGTTTGGTTCACAGCAAAATGCCTACAATTGCAAACTCTTTTACACTCGGAGTGAATGCTCTTCGAACTCTTTTTCTGTGTCCTCGCTTCAAGACGAAATCCGAGCCATTTCTTCTCTCTTTCCAGCCCGTTTTCTGCATTGTTCATAGTTTGCTGTCTTATTGTAATATTCTCTGCTTCTCAGAAAATTGATTTCATGAGTTTTTTCTCTCTCCGATAAATGGACTAGAGTGTGTACTTAGGGGAAATTCGTTTTCGTAATTCAAAAACAACTTCCCCTCATCACTCGGAACAGTTCTCGACACTTTTTGTTGATGAAAAACAACCCGCATTGTTTTTCCTCCCACCAACGCAAAAAGACAATTTGAGAATTGTATGTCTTCTTCGGCTCTTGTCATGAGAAAGATCAAAATAGAGAGAACAATTATGATGGAGAGAGATAGAAGGAAGTCCCCAGAGAGAGAGAGAGAGACAAGGTCCTTCCGGGTTCTGTCAACATTTTTGACTCACTCATGGGATATGCCGATGGTGCGGGCTTTTTTTTAAATCTCGCGCAGTTTCTCTTGGTTACAGGCTATAACTGTCCCATAATTTTTCATGACACAATAGGAACCTTCAGAGAAACCCTTTTTGTTAGAAATATATAAGTTGAGTCAATAATTACATAATGATATCATTTTATTGCTATGGATATGCTTAAGTCTGCGATATTTGGGCACAAAGCATAAATCATATAGAATTCATTACTCTAGAATAACACCAACTCTTGTATTTTCAACAAAGAACGTTTTCTGTCCGTCTAAACAGGTAGCTGTGGTTGTCGGTGCAGGCCAATGTAGATACATCTTGAGCATCTTCTATTGCATTAATTCGGTTCTGACTCCTTTCTCTCTCTCTCTCTCTCTCTCTCTCTCTCTCTCTCCATTCAATTGCAACAACCCTCGAGTGTGTGATGAATAAGTAACAATCGTCCCCGTAGTCTCAGCATGTATTTGTGTATCAATGTAATTACCTCCGCTTTCTTTTTCAGACACTGTTGCCTATTTCTAGAACTCTCTCTCACGAGCACCACACGATCCCCGATCTCAGGTTAGAAGAGCGTCGTCTGTAGATTCCTGCTAGGAAAATATATTCGACTAGGATTTCGCTGGGAGCCTACTACGAACCCACTGGAAAATGCACAAAGACGTGGTTTCCTCGTGGGATCATAGTGGGACCCTAGTGAAATCTACCAATTATTTTCCAACTAGGATTCGTGAAATCTTATTTGGATTTCTGAATAAGGTGATCTCCACAGGCGAAAGAGTGTGCGGATATGGGAGAGTCTCTTCTAGTTTCACATGCTCGCCTTGACCCCTTTCTGGAGGTTTTGCGGTGCAGTTGTCTTCATGAGCCTGTTTCCCCTCCCGCCGACCGCCTTTTATGTTTCCGCGCGTGCGTGCCTATCTTCCGGCTCTCAAATCCCCGGTCGCGAGTCGGAAATCGCGTTGTTTTGTGTGTCGGAAGTCGGTTTGGAATAAGTCATCGGTCACTCACAGCTCCCACAAGAGAAATGACTCCATTCGAGTGCATGTAGAGAGAGAGAAAAACAGAAAGAAAGAGCGTACTGATAAACAATTTGACCGAAAAACAACTCTGAGTTACGTTAGACATAAATCAGCTAAAAAGTAACTCTTCCCAGTTTTAGCCCTCTTTTATTCGACCGCTAGTTTTCCCAGTCGGTCTGTCTCCTTTGCGGAGGGTTGGTTCATGGTATTCAGAAAGAGCCGACTTTTCCTCCCGACGACCGTCTTTAAAGTTTCCGCGCCTAGAATAGAAACATCAAGCAATAGTGGAGTCCCGATGAAGGAATTGGCCACTAATTCCGGTTTCTGGGAAAAAGATCGCTCGTCAGTTTCGTATTCCGGCTAATCGAGCTCAGGAAACGCAAAGTTCGAGAATCCTATCCTTTTTTAGTCTGAGAGACGTGCGGTATATCATATTCGGTGTGGAGGCGCTAATGAAAATGGACCGAATACGAGAAAAAAAGGATGAACGGGCAAAAGATGATCCTGCGCCCGCACTTTTCCCAGTCTATTACGGGTAAGGAATTCTAACTGAAGAAAGGCATACGGAACATCTCCAGAAAGCGAGCATTCGAGAGATGGATTGTGAACATGAGAACCCCTCTCATCTTTACCCGCCGACCCCTTTCTGGAGATTGGAACAGGTGACGGGGTGCGAGTTTCTGTCACGAGTTCGTCACTTTTTCTCTTCCTCTTTTCGACCCCCGAGGGCTCAGATTTCGTTCTCCTCTTTGTGACAGAGAGAGAGAGAGATAGTTTCGCGTTTCGAGAGATGAGCTAAGAGTTCTCACGAATCTTTTCTATTCTGGCATAGCAGAGATTTGCTACTGCAGGGGAGCCATGAGAGGCTCCGTTTCAGTCAGAAATAGTAGCCGGCAGTCGGTGCAGAGTGTACTTTCTACCCCAAAGTGTAAGAAGTTTCCGGTCCATTGTTCACAAATTTGCAGAAACGCCAAACATTTCGTACACTTCGGTTGGTACTACCATGCTGAGGCACGTTCGCTCTTTACATTATTTTTGTTACAGTATCATCCTCTTATTGTAGCCCCTTCCTTCGGTAGCGCGTACACTAGGGCTCTGAGGGGCAGAGAATACGGTATCGCCTCTTCTGCAAATTCCAACCGGGAAGCGGAACTATTTGGGGAGAGTGTTTGGGTGGTTGGGACTCTTCTATTCAACGGCCTGCAATCGGTGGATATTGCGCCATTCCTTGTTTTGACGCATTTAGGGCTTTCACAAGACAATGGTCGGTAGCAGCGCACAGTGAACGATTACGGTCTCCAGATGATTCCTTACCTCATGACTTATGTGACTTAAGCAAGTCAAGGGACTTCGTGGAAATGAGAGTGCTTCCAGATTGTAACAACTATCTCACTCCTCTTCTTTCGGAGGTTTTGGCCGTAAAATGACAGGGCGTCGCTTTTCTTCCTTCCGCGTACAGCCCTTTCCGAATCTTTGAAAGGTCTGACAACGCCCGATCCTGCTTTTTAGGTTGAACTGACTACTTCATTCAATTTTTGTTAATTTGTCACCCGTATTGGTTGAAAGTCCGGGCAAATAAGAGAAGCCCTGTTGAGAAACAGTTGATTGGACTATTTCGTCTGGGCTATTTTGAATCGACTGTCCACGCAGGTCTTCCTTATATTTTGACTAATTTGCGCGCTGTTTTCGTGTGTGTGCCCGTTCTCTCATTCGCATGCTGATTCGTCCAACGGCGCAGTGGGCTTCTTTAAAGAAATTAAATGCCGCCGTCTGATCCAAAATTAGTCAGTGGAGGAGTGGAATAGAGTGCCACGGTCTCCTCATTTCGCACACTCTCTCATTCATCGACCGGTGTAGAGAGTGTGCGAAATGAGGAGACCGTGGTCTCACATTTCGCACTCTAGCGTGGAAGCATCATTTGCATGGCATGTTTAAGAACTGTCGTTTAGGAGCCCAGATCATAAAGTGTCTAAATGCTTCAACATGTGCCTCGACGAAATTGTGGAATTTTGTTGTTGATAGTTCTGATAGTTGCAAAACGTGCAATAACCATTTTAATCGTATCCATACAGACCGAACATATTATTTAATTTTAACAGTAATTATAACGAAGCGCGCAGTTGCCTTCTATTTTCTGGATTCATGATTATCACTATTACAATTACGGACTGTCTTCTAGTCACTAGTCTACCGTAGTCTAGTCGAGACTGTTCGATCGTGATTGTTATTATTCCTCTCTTACCCAGCAACCACAAGAGTTCTCAACACCACAACCATATTCCCCCCGGAGGGCGGAGGGTTCAAGTTTCGCTCTTTCTTTCTCTCTTCGGTCATTTTGTTTTTCTTCCGTCTTTCGGGAAATAAAAACGAGTCACTCAGCTAGATTCATTTCACTCACTTCCTGTAGAGATGGATCGTTTTCCACATTTCTTCGACATATTTTTTGGTCTTACCGGAACGAGTCGAAATCGAAAAGAAAATCCCGGCGACTAGTTTGTTTCCATTTCAGACCCAAAGTGGGCTCCTTCAACCATTGAGATCAGTTTCTCTATTCACGATCAAACCCCTTCATTACCCCGACTATTCATAGGTTGTGCAAGCACGAAAGTTCCGGAATTTTGTCGCGAAATTCAAAGAATTGCCCACAAAACACGTAGTTCGACACAATTGGACGCAATCATTGTCTACACTACGGTAATCACTACTTGCGCGTGATAGCAGATCATTCCATTGCACCTGCTATTCCAGCTATATGTCCCAGTAAACAGGGACATATGTTAACTAGATATTTGTAACCTGATTTCTTCAATCCTCACGCAGTTTCTCGGTAGAGTAGTACAATTCGATTTCTCCATTCTGTCCACTAAATACCTCACCGTCCAGCTGATCTAGAGAGCATCAACTCCTCTTTTCCAATGCACGTTGTGCGCACGTCTCTCTTTCAGTTCTTCCCTCTCTCGCCGCGCCGATACTCAGCCGAGAGGGGAAAGAAATGTAAAAGAGTCGGTACACTGAACGTGCGATGGACGTGCACTGCAGGATGCATTCAGAAACAGGAGAAGAGATCATTGCCACAATTCCGAATACTGCTTGTAATAGGGCTATACAATGGTGTTCGTACGTTTTGTAAGAGCTCAAACGTAAAAGTTTCTAATTTTCTAAAACGTAATCCAAACAAAATCTGTGAAATCCGCGTGTTCCCGAACGGAGTTTCCATCCTCCCGATGAAATAGTTTGCGAAAAGCGACGAGAATTCCTCACCTCCTGCTGACGTTTGTTGCCTAGTTTGGTCAGCTTGCGTCCTCCCTCTGCCTGCAAGTTTATTGTTTACCCCTACGTAGTCGCTCCGTTCTCATTCTTTCTCTCTTTCCGCCCGGCCATTGAACTCCTTCCCCTTTTTGTTTTCCGGCCCGCTGCTAAGCTCGCTTTCACGCACAGTCGCGAGCCGCCAGACAGAGCGCTATTGTCCCTTCCCTAGTTTACAGTCTGAGTTCCCCAGTCTGAACCCCCGCCTGTCTTAGATTGTACGCGCCTTTCCTGGAACTGGCAACACGCACGTAGCGCAAACAACGTCAATGAGCAGGAGTTGCGCAAGCAGCAGTCTCCGTCCAGTCATTCACTATCACACCACCGGATTCCAAACCTACAGAACAGGGTTAGGGCGAGAGAGTGTAGAAAAGTGAGAGAGTCCCTCTCGATTTCACACGCTCTCTCACTTTCTGGAAGATTGACCGGCCTGTGGAATGATGTGACACACTGTTGCCGACGCATTCCCTCTGGCAGTCTCGTTATCTCTCTTTCATCGCTTTATCGGCCACAATACCGATGTCTCGTCTAAAAGGCTGTAATATGAATACCGAATCACACTTGCGCTCAATTTACAAACATCGCAGTACTCCTTATTGTCCGCGAAGCAAGGAAGTTCCTTAACCCCTTTAAGCGTGACGGATAACATTCGCTTTTCACACGTGCACCCTGTTCGCTCCCGGCAATAGTTCTGTTTATGCTTATCCATGGGGAAGTGCTTAGAATCCAGTCTTTCATATTGTCGCGGCGAAAATTTTCCCACGTTCTCCTGTTTTCGCCTAGAACTTTACGTATATAACATATACAAAAAATTGCCGAGGCTTTGGCACGTTTTATGAAGAGGAATGCGTGTCGGTTTTGATGGTGTACTTCCGACTCCTCTGGGAGAAGGAAGAGACATAGTCAATCATTCTTGAGGGGAAGTCCATATTGTTTCGCCCTTTCCGATAAACGGACATTTCCTTTCCTCTAAAGAGGACGTCTCCCTTTTGTTTCCTCCCCCCGGATATGTGGCATGTATGCGAGAGTAGGTCACAAAGCTCTGAGAATGACAGCCCCGTCTAGACGAGAGAGCGCAGGTGATTGAGAGACCGCGTAGAGAGTCAGACAGTGAGGAGAGCCAGCCCTCAAACGTGTCAATGTCAGCGCCGCTTGTGTCAGTTTCACGTTTTTTTGGGAACTTCCTCTCTCACTGCGAGTTTCAAGCCCAACGATCGATGGGACCTTTCAACTTGACATTAAATATCGCCTTGAAATTTCCTACATATCAACTGTGCGTTCTTTGTTCTCCATTCTCATAGGGAATTAAGACTACGTAATCATAATTGTGATCGGGAGAGCGCCGACTTGCAAAGTTCAAACGCCTCGCTCCTCTGCGCCTATTAGACTTAGAATTTGTCGTTTTCCTGAATAGACTTATAGTGTCGTAGACTTATTTCCCCCCAGTTCCATGCATCTTTACGTCAATTACGCTATTTGACTGTTCCGGAAACAGGATTAGAGAGTGCGTCAGAACACTAGGTTATATTTTAAATTGTTTTCAGAATCATTTTTTTACAAAGATCCATTTTGCGACCCTGTTCAGTCTGGCTTTCTTCTAGAATTCTGACAGGAAATACACTCAATTTTCAAATCCTGTTGCGCCACGGGCGTAGACAAATTATAATTATCTTAAATTGTAGTACAATAAGAGGACGTGCTTTCCCAGGGCGTCTGTAAACTGGAAGTCCCGTCTCCTCCCCTTCCTTACACACTTTCTCTCCGTCATTTTCCCCCAAGTTGGAGACCGAAATGAGCCATTCAGAGGCCGAGTTTCGCATCTGTTTCATCCATTGCGAGGACTAATTTACCCCGCCTCGTCGTTGTAGCCCCGCTTAGTTGAGGAGCACTATTACTTTGGATGAAAAGCAATCGCTGCTTGGAAAGAGAATACGGGATTCGAAATTTCCTGCTTAAATATAAACGGCGAACGCGAACCTTTTCAATTCTATAAGTTGAAAATATATATTTTCGGATACAGATATAACAAAATCAAAATTTCAATTATCATTTCTGTTCTTCGATTTTCCCTCGTGTTCTCCTCATCCCACCATTATTCCATTACAACTATCCCGTCTGTCGCCATTGCCATCCTCTCCTCCTTCTCTTTCTCCTTTTATTTCCTTTCCCTTCGCCTCTCAATGCGAACAAAATTTTCGGAGCTCAAACACCGGCAAATTACAGGTCCCTTCAATTTGCGTCTGCTCTCTCTTCTTTACGGTTTCCTTTTCCTTTCTATGGAACAATTTTTCTTTGCACAAATACAGAGCGTGATTAGTTTTCTCACGAAAGCAGTACGAAAACGAACAAAAATCAACCGTCATCGATATGAAAAAGGAAGGATGTTGTAGGGAGACGCGCTGACTTTGCAAAAAAGTCGCCGCACATCATTAGTCACCTGCAGCCTCCTTCCGTTTTTCTCGGAATCACTTCAAGAGAACGAATTATTGGAGTAACTTGCTATCTCCGGCGACACTCAAAACGTGAATCAATTGCGCCCATGATTCATCTCTTGATTTCTCGAGGCGCAATATAAAGTTTCCAGTGATCTTCAAAACAACTCCAGAATTTATCCATTTATTCGCAACCTTTAAACTTTTTGAGTTATTGAAAATGAAATTGTTTCAAAATGTTCTGGTGCGAACGAACTATGCCATTTTCCGCGCGTTCCTAACCGTAAAATCAGCTCAATCGAGTAATTTGGCAAAGGAAGTGAGCGAAATGACGAGAATGAAGGCATTTTGCATCTTCTCCAATCTGCCAACCAAACACCACGCGCAAAGTCTTCGAAATTCAGAAATCACAACTTTTTTGTTCTGCTGCTCCACTGGAAACCTCACCCAGTAAATAATAGTCTCGCTCCAATTAAGTCTCTCCGCTCGTGAGCCCGGGGAAGAGGAAAAATTATTTCGACGGGACGACGTACCATGAGTCTCTCCGTAGCTGACACCATTGTTGTTTCAGTCCAAACTAAATTATCGACCATTGCCGATGCCCTTCCCACTCTATTATTCCTTCGTCAACGTACATACATCCAATTACACGCTTGGTGCCTTCCGGGTGGTGGTGCAACCCCCCCCCTCCCTCTATGTGATCTTCCTCCCTCATCTATGTGCTCTTGTGACACGTCTTACTCCTCATGCACTAACCACATTACTCCAACCGACAGGTCATGACGAGATAGAGTACAAAAGTGAGATTGTAACGCTCTCGATTGTAACGCGCGTGGTTCCAAACGGAGCAGCGCCAAATGACCAGAAACTCTCCAATTTCACTACATTCGCTCACTTCTGATCGCCTTTCCGGAAGCTAGACATCATGTGGTAGATACATCGCACTACGCTCATTAATCTCCATGTTTTGAAAGAGTCCATCAGTTCTGTGAAAGATGATAATATTGGAAAATGACATCAGACGTAAGGGGAATCCCTCAACGGGGCGAATTATCGAAGTCAAGGCAATTTGGGCTCGTCCGAACTTCCGCATGAGACTAGCTATATTCAACCGGAGATCTCTCTCTCTCTCTCTCTCTCTCTCTCTCTCTCTCCCTCTCTCTCTCCCTCTCTCTCTCTTTCTCGCTCTCAACATGCTTTGTTATCATGTAGTACTATTATTGCATTACTACTCCTTGTCTGCCTCCTTATGTGCAACCTGCCTCAATTATCGCGATACGTCACTGAGAATTGCTAGAGGAACGGTTCTCCAAGGTTTCTTTAATTAAAAATTTTCCAAAAATGTTTTCGTTCTCAAAATACCTCCTTCCATGCACTCTCTCGTTTTGGTGAGCAAACGAGAGAGAGAGAGAGAGAGAGAGAGCTCGTGGAATGAGGAGGTTGGAAACTATTCTCTAAGAAAGGAAACCCTGGATAAACGATATCCTAGAAAATTTGCGCACTATTTTGCCTATTCCGAACATTTCGTTGCTATATTTCAAATGGCTCCGCTGATTTAATATATTTCGAATATTTACATTAATCTATTTCCAGGTTCGCTGAAATGGCTGCATCATTAGGGAACCACACGATGATCGCTAATTTTACAGAGGTATTTTTTTATTTTTAAAAAAATTTGTCGTTTTAAAATATTTCCACAAATTATCTGTGCCATGGTTAAATCACCATTTATCGCCGCTCAAGGCTAAAAATAATGACTATTAATAGAACCAAATTGGACAAAAGTAAGTCAAGAATATTTATACGATTGATATATTTATGTTCTAGTCTCCACTTTCATTGCTGTCCTTCTTTCCTTCGTTAGTCTCTCATGATTTCTTTCTCGGAATGATTTCGACTGTGTTCCGTAGGAAAAAGAGCAACGACCAGTGTAAATAGACGGAGAGGAGGTCGATGACCAGATCATTTTGCATTGCATCTGAATTAGACACCGACACCGATGACCAGATCATTTCGTATTGCATCTGAATTAGACACCGTCTACACACGAACTAAAGTTCTTCCAAGAAATATGACGCCGTTAGCGTTAGAATCAACAAACTGCATATATTTATAAGTCTTAGAGAATACTGAACTGTCGGAATCGCGCTTGCTTTCATCTCTAGTGTGTTAAGGCACAATACCAATAAAATATCGCACGTAGTTCCAAGCCTCCATAAGCACGCAGAAATGGTTGAGTGAGTCACAGGAATCAGATGAAAACCTCACTTTGACTCATTTCTTTGACCCCTTTCTGGAGGGATTGTTGGAAGGAAAAGGTAACCACGTGCCCAAAATGCACCCTGCCCAATTCTGATTGTGAGATGTGCAAGATATCTGCTAATCTGCCCGTCTCTTGTGTGTAAACACGCGCGCGCGACAACAAGTCGGTAATGAATTATTCTGCGGGAGCGCTGTGTGTTTGGATGGCAGTTGCAAGATATGCGGCAAGGGAGCGCCAACAAGACACACTAACCGAAAACCATGTGAACACAACAGGGATTTCCCGGTTGTATGTTGTGCTAGACCAAAGATAGTCTTTGGTCTCTTCGATTGTATCCCTGTTAGAGAACGACAAATAAAGAATTTAAAAATATTAAAATTTAATAAAATTTAGATAACGACGACGATGGTGTCGGCGGTGCGGTCTCCAGCTCAACTGGGGAGTGTTTTCGAGCATCTCAAGATCATCTACGCCCTCCTTCTGCCTCCCATGATCATCATACTGCTCGTAAGTATACATTTTGCATTTACTGATTAGTTTTAGAGATTATTGGCCAAAATAAACGACGAAATAGCGATTGGGCAAACTGACATATAATTCTTCAAAACGCGATATACAGATACAGGGCTACCTGTAAACAAAGTACCATCTGCACCATGTCCAGGGATAATATACGTTTATTTTATAACTTTGCAAATAACGATTGAAACAAATAATTTACAGATTGCAGTCATCGGCAACGGTGTGATAGTCGTCTCTGCACATAAATTAACCTCGCCCGTTTCACCCTATCTCAGGTGTGATCTGTGATCTTTGACATGGCTCAAATCCCTCAACAGCGTCAAGCTCTTCGACTAGTCAGATAGGAAGGAACATCTGATATTTGATCTCTAATAGTCTATAACCCAATTTAATCAATCGATAATTCACAGATTGTGCGTGAGTCTGGCTGCTGCAGACGCGTGGGCGGCCTTTCTCATGATGACAGGTATACTAATTTTTTTATAAATATGTCTACAATTGCTTCAAGTTCCGCGAAAATACTGCCAAACCGATTCTCTATGTGCAATTAATACTTTTCTATATCGGGTGGATTCATAAATAGATAAATGTGCGATCAATCAATCAATCAATAAATACAATAATTGTCCATCATTCACAGGTCTCATCGTGAATTCCCTCATGCCCGTGATGCTGGGCGTCAAAAAGCAAACGATGTGCTTCGACGCAGTTTTAGAGGTTTGCAAAAATCGATAATTTGTTTAAATTATTTATTACTAATTATGTTAATTAGTATATTTACAGATTTTCCGAATCTCGGGCATGCTGACGTCGGATATGCACTTGTTTGCGCTCGCTATTAATCAATTCATCGGCACGATGTGGCCGCTCAAATACAAGGTAATTAATATTAATTATTTATTATTGCGGTTATTATTGATATTGGCTAAATTATGCTTGATAAATTCTCGCCGGAAAGCGTGGGAACGTAGAACAATTGTTTTACTCGTAGGCTGTTTTGTTGTCTAGGCGATTTTTTTTCACCAGAGAACATCGTGTCTTCATAAAACCGCGTCATAAATCTTAGCCGCACTTTGCGTGCGAAAGGGAAGGAAAAAGTGAAGATGTTTAGGGTGAATCGTTCGAATGCACTTCTTATGTAGAACGCAAAACGCAATTTGAAATGGGCATTTCGGACTTTTGGTATTACCCAATAAAATTAGATGTTTTCTAAGAAGAAAATTAAAATGTATTAAAACATTAAATTTGTGAGATGATCGTAACTTCTCGTCGTCTTCGATCGCTCGTTTTCCTCTTGTGGATCGTTCCCATTATCTTCACTGGCTCATGGTTCTTCGTCTTTCCCAATGACGGATTCAGACATCCCAAGTTTGTTCCATTGTTTCATATCGACCAGTCAAACCTCCAGAATGGGGTCGGAGGTTTTTTGAAAGTGTAAGCAAGTTCCAAACTCGCATACTCGTTACTTCCTTCTGTTAGTGTCGTACAATTTGGTAGCTGTTTGGGCGTTAGCCCCTATATTCCCTGGCAGAAAAAAAGTTTTGCATTAAAAATAAGTAATTGTGCAGGTGCAACTTCGTGTTCTACAATCGCTTCGCACCGTTCCGAATCACAATTTTCACTGTGTTCGTGCTGCCCCTGCTTGCCACACTTATCATCTACGGTAAGTCATCGGTGTGGTAGGGCACTGAAGGTGTGCGGTAGGTCAAGAACCAAACCGAGGAACTCGGAGAAATCGATCTCGCAATAATAAAAAGATAACCCTTTCTGAGTGAGAACGACCGAATCAAATCAAGCTCCGAAAATCGATATTCGAATATGTTAAAATAAACACTTTGCAGCCATAATTCTGAACCACCTACTCAAAGCGAAGGCACAGTTCAACAAGACTACGGAGCAGACTGGGTGAGCAAGAAATATTGAATAAAAATAGAGAAAAAACTCCTTTTTTTAGAAAAAAAAGATATTTCCGAAAAGCATTGATGTCTTATCATTTCGGTTGGAGGTTGTTTATCATTATTATTCTTAAAGAATAGCGAAAATATTTCGTCAAGCACTTTGCGCAGTTCAGGAGCACAGCTTGCGCGCCGCGCAAGAACCACGTCAACTCTCGTCTCAAATTGGTGTGGACGACACTTCTCATCGTGTCGACGTTCACATTCTCATGGGGCATCTGCGTCTGCTATTTCCTCCTTGTGTGCAAGTCAGTTATCGATCTTGTGGAAAAGAATACCAAAAGGCACATTGGCCATCATTTTCACACTTACTGCTACTAATCATCATTTTAGTGGACAAATGCTTTCTTTTCCAGGCAAGACTGCATGTTCATCTATATGCATCACGTGGGTCTCTATGCGGGAATATTCTTCGGGTCCACAGTCAACTGCTTGGTAAGTTTCGTTTCCCCCCCAAGCCAACACAATTGGGAATGTCAAGTATTTCTATAGCTATTTCAAGTGTACTACAAGTGTATGATGTTCAAAACTACAATAGGTGTGACTGTTTGACTCAAATCGGTGATTTAACCAAGTCGTAATCGGGAGTTTCACGCCTCCTTTGCAGTCTTGTGCTCCATGTCCGGGTACATTCGACCGAAAAGTGTATCGGGACACAATCATTTTAGTAAGGCACACGCAATTTAAAGCACGTTCCGCACAATAGTCGGTTGTTATTTCGAGGCACTCCCTCCAAAAAGCATTTCCCCCTTTGTTGTGCCTGAATAATTTGTGAGAAGGCGTTACTTCTTTTGGCAATTCACACGTCCGCCTAAAAAGTGAATACTTCCATCTCAAAGGGGGAACTGTTATAGTAAACACTAGTTTTCGACATGCGAGACCACGGTCTCTTCATTTAGCGCAATCTCTCGACTGGTCGGTGGACGAGAGAGTGTGTGAACTGAAGAGACTCTGGTGTGTTATTTCGCACTCTAGTACACTCTCGTCGCGCAGTCCCGCGGGGAACTCATTGACACGCGAATGTGTGGTAGAATGTACACATGAATCCGTGAGCAATGAGTTGCTGATTCTAGAATTGCGGAAGTGAAAATGACGATAGGATGACGGGTAGAGTGTCGAAAACACTATGGCTCGAAAACGCCGAAAACGAACTCAAAATAATGGCCACAAGAATAGCCCTTCTCAGGCGAAGATCCGTTGTTTTCCGGTTTACGTTTATTTTGGAAGTTACATGTCCAGATAGCGACCCCCTTCCTTTTCAGATGTATATACCTCTTTTTACGGATTCCGTTGAACAGGACCATTGAACTGTGAAGAGGCGGAAAACATGGAAGAGGGATAAAAAAGGAACACGTCCAGCGTTAGAGGACAAGTTAACTTGTAGGGATGCGCACGATTGGTTATCTAAGATCACCTTCAAGCATGACGACTATCAATTTTCATAATGAATGTAAATTAAATGTTAATGAAACAAATGTTGCAGGTTATTCTGAAACTAGCTGCGAACCCTTTCATCTACACACTTCGAATTCGAGCGATTCGTCGGTCTGTCGAATCCTTCATTGGGAAGAGATTCTTCGCGAATAGAAGGACTGGATGCTATGGGAAGAACAACTCGTCCATATACAAGAACAACAGCGCCACACCCGGAAAGGTAGAATGGAAACATTTTATTTACAGAAAAAAAACTCCAGTCAAACTATCGACGGTAGTAGGGCTAATTTAATTATGCCTCTTTCAAACATTTCTGGCGAAAACACGACAACACATTCTAATTTTTTAATCACTTTTTAGTTTCAGGAAATGTTGTCTAAAATATAAAGTTGCACGCATTATTTTATTGTACTCTATTGTCAAAATTTTAGAGAAAATTCAGTTATCAATTGCAGTTGCCGGTGCACGCGCCGTTGCTCTCCTCCCACTCGTATACGGTAGTCAACGACGAACACTCATCGTATGTCTGATTCTCATTGATCTCTAAACAATTAGGCATAACTCAGTTGGTAGTGAGCCCGACTGAGCGGCGCGATGTCCTGGGTTCGCCTCCCGCAAAAGATCAGACCACCCGAACTTTTTGATCTCTGATACTTCCCGAAAACGTTCGAATGATTGGTTTTGTTACAGTCGCGTGCACTCACGGGTCGACTATTAACTCTCGTGCCTCGTCATGCCCCGTCAATCGATCGAAAGAATGTACCGTATACCAACCTCTGCCTTATCGATCGATAACTATCTATTTATCAAACTATATTCGTCGTTAAATTTGCGAACCCTATTTGCTTTCTCTCGGACAGCTGTTGCCCATTCTCTTTCCTTCGGGTTCTTTTGTGACTCCCCGGGTATTCTCTCCACTTTACTCCCCTAGACTCTCTAAGACCAATCTCATTCAATATCCCACCTCCTGCAATATCGTGCCATTATCGATTCGATTCGTTATGTACAGTATCCCTCCGGGCGCCTCTCTTCGCAAGACCACACATTTTTACTCTGCCAAGACAGTAAAAATAGTCTCTTAAATCCCTCAGGGGTGAATAAATCGTGATCGAACAGATACCGTTGTTTGTTTTATCTTGTGGTGGCATAAAATACTGCGAATATTGCTACCGTCTTCTCTTTCCTACACAAATGTAATAGATTTTTATCAGATATGGTAAAGGAAGTCTCGCGAGAAAAACGACATCCAGTGTACAGTTGGCGGTCGCTCCTTATGCCTGACTCTCCTGAAGCGAGAATTGATCAACTGCGAGTACTGTAGGGTACGGTATGTCTCTCAACAGCATATCATATCTCTAACTCCTACCGTAACCCACCTCCAGCATGAGATTGTAGTCGTAGTCATCCAGCATCGCCCACGGCATCATCTGCATGAACATAGATGATGAAAAATCAGTACTCGATTAGGGCTACAGTAATCGTCTCACTGTCAGGTTCAGCCTAGACTACACTCTAGTGCATATATTGATCGAAGAAACTCGATAATCGACTGACGTCATTGACGTGTTCTTGGTGATCGGACTCTCTCATGACGTCGAATTGGCGCAGATCCATGCAGATTCCGTCCTTGGCAACATCCTGAAGGAGAAAGTAATTGAAACTAGAACAAGTCAATGCAAACCGCAACCAACTCACTACTAAGAACACGGTGTTCTGGACAATATTCAAAAATTGAACTCTTTGTGGATCTCCTACTTGCATGGTATTTTCTAGGGATGGCTTCGCAAGAAAAATGACCGATTCATTTCTTGCGAAGTTGGAGAATGAGAGAGAAATGAACGTGGGAATCTCGTGGGAAGCAAGATTCTTGAATCGGGCAAGAATCTTTCTTGGAAATTCACCGCAAAATCTGTGAAAATGACAGGGAAGGAAGATTCTTGCCAGAATTGAGAATCTTGTGACAGCTAATTTCCCAACAAGATCTTGCTATCTTGCTTGACTAGCCATCCCTAGTATTTTCACACCCCGTCTGCTTTAATTGGCAAATGCTCGCCAGTGCCGTCAGTAATACACGCCCACGTTCCGCAGCAAACTGACATTCCATCTGTGCTGTCTGAGGAACTTGACTAGATCGTCCTGTCTCAGATCTCTCGTGTCTCGACGCTCGTAGCGCGCACGGAAGTCGGCATTGTGCTCCGCCTTGCGCATGTTGCGCTCCGTCTCTGCCGCCGCGATCGATCTCTGAAGGTTACGGTATCTTTGAGGGATACGGTAGATGTTAATTTCAATCGGCATAAGATATAACTGACATGCCAGTCGCTGCCCTCCCAGATGACTACCGATCGGCACATGTACGAATTAAACGAGACGAGCAGTGTGCAAAAGAGAAGGCAAATACCCTTAAAGTACCGTAATCCATTTTACAGGAAACTGTAGTGTGCTACAGTAATCAGTAATCGATTAGTGCCATTGACTACGGTATGCAATGAGTTATCGATTTTCTAAATCAGTAGTCGATCGGTCTCTCACCAGTAGCATCTTCACAATCACTGGCGTGACGCGTGTCGAGGGGTCGGCGGGGAAGGCTGAAAAGAGGTGTACGATAACAGCGAGCCTAGCTAAGGATTACTGTAGCGACTCACTGATGGCGACGCAGGTAGCGATGGTCCCGTAGCGCGTGTGCATCCAGGTCCCGTTGGGAAAGTGAATGCGCCACCAGCCACGACTGCAGAAGCTACGGTAAGTTTGAAACAAGAATGATTGATTTGTGAGAAACAAATCGATAAACAACGTGTTTTCAGTAGAATGTGTGACGAAAATGTGTTTGTGTCATGCCATCAAATAGGCGAGTGCTCTCACTCTCTATCGCAAGTCAGCTTGCTCATCAGCTCCCACTCAACGCGTTTATCGAAGCGCATGCTGCAAAATGATAAATTGATTTTGTAAAATCAATAAATCCGGAGCCGTACAGTAGTTGCGGATAGAACGGTTTATTGTTTGCAAAGGGACTGACTGCAGTTGGTAGGGCGGCTCGCACTTATTCCCTCCAAAGTCACTGAGGTAGCGAATCTGAACGAGATAGCAACCAATTTCTGATAGTGAGTAGTATGTTATTTTGGAAATTCATTTAAAAATGAATTCCAAAATGAGTCACCAATCAATCGATAATACATCACCGTACCGGTTTGCACCGCGCGCCCTTCGTGCACTCCTGCTTGACGAATCCATCCGAGACGCACGAATGACCTGCGATTGCGTCATCATTATGCAATCACACCCTTCCAGACCAAGCAACTCACGCGGGTAGTTGTTGCGGCGGCACTGCGCATCTGTAACGGGCCGGAGGTATCTGCAAAGTGTGTTAGCCTCTACGCAAATATAGGTTGTTGCGTCATCACTAAGCAATTCGTCATTTCCCTTGTCACTAGGCAATCAGTATATTTCATCATCACTACGCAAGTACTGACCCGCCGCCGTCTCTGATCATGAAGCGGTACTCGATGTCGCTGTACTTGTTGCAGACGACCGTCTGAAAATGTCGATACAAATGGACGCGTCGCGGTCACGCGTCGCGTGCCTGCGGATTGAGAACCGGCCGTCGCATGGCGTACTCGACGATTGTGTCGTCCTCGCGAACCATCGAAGCCGTGTTGACGAAGAGATCAAAGTTGTCCGGACACTGGCAATCGATAAATGAATATTGGTTACGGTAGGGAAAATCGATAAACAGATGAAGATTGGTTACGGTAATTGCCTTGCGATGGTGTAATCGCTCACTATTAGCCGAGCGCAGGTCGAGTTGTGATTCTGTCCTTTGTAAGGAGCAGACAATGGCCGGCGACAGTTAGGCAGCTTTTCGTTACCGCAATCCTAAACGAATTCATTTTCATTTTGACACTGTGCCAAGTCAGTTTTCGATCAACCTTTTCCGTGATTCTACCGTAATACATGAAGAAAACTCGCCTTGAAGGTGGGCGGCAAATGGCAGTTCATGCAGCGATTGAGATCGAGGAGTGAGTAGACTGCAAAATCAATATTCCCTGCGAATTACAACTACAGTAACCGCACTACCGTAGTACCAGAAAGTATTATTACTCATTTTTTTCGCACCATTTCTAGTTGCTGACCCCTTCATGGATATTTATGAGGGGAAGGGAACAGCTGGGGTATTTAGGTCCAGGGTGGATCCCGGTATGTTTCCAGCCTGGAATCAGAAAGGGATCCAGGTTGGAAATTAGTCCGGGATCCCGGTATTGATACCGGGAAAGAACACTGGGATCCAGCCTCAATAAATACTAGAGAAACTGACCACTGGGTGGGGGCGGGGGAGTTGCCTTCTCTGGTGGGCCTGCGGCATCGGATGGGAGAAGGAGAAGAAGGAGTGGAATGAAAAGTCGACCGCCCATCGTGAGATGGAGAGGGACAGAGTGAGGGGCACGGCATCCTGATGAGTCTATGCAATTTATTCTAAAAAAGAAATTGGAAATGGACGATATTTTCATAACGCTTTCCATCTTGATAATGAGGCATTTTGCCCATAACGCAAGTGGATGGGAGGTCAAGAGGGAGTTTTCTCACAATCAGAATGGCCTTATTTTGCTTTGGAATGAAATATCATTCCAGATCTTCTTCCTGACAACACAACTGTATCACTTGGGAAAAAAGTTCGATTGAAGATCTACCTGTGAACGAATTCCGACAATATCTCTTTATAATATCTTTCAACAATCCCGTGGAAGGGAAATTTGAAAATAACCACAAAACTCCTCAAATTGGTGGTTGGCAGTGAAATATGAGACGATCACTCGAATGTTTCACTATATTGACTATGGCCATCATGCATCCCACAAGGGATTAGGGGCTCATTCTGTCATCTCTCATCTCTGAATTCCCCATTCTTCCTCTCCTCAAGACTCCATTAATGCGATGGAGGAGGAAAATAGAGAGAATGGACACTCCGTTTGTTTGACGAGACGTCGCCTGAGGTCAACACTTGGTGTTACTCTGACCTTTGTCCCGTCTTATTGTTAGGTGGTTACTTAATTTTTTACCTTTTCATATCGCTTCTACTTCCCGCATACAAATCTGATAACCAACAGTTCAAACTCTGCACGCACGCTTGAGTTACGTGTGCATTATTATGGTCGTTTTACTATAAATAATGCATGATAACTAAATAATTGATAAACCCGCGTCGTAGACACCACAGATTGTGGCGCGCACGTGAATTCACCTGCGCGCGCGAGATCCGATTTCATCGGCACGCCGCGCGCGCAAATTGGAAGCTCTCTCGCTCCGGCAAACATCTCTTGTAGTGTGGGTGGGATTCCCGGCAGGTTCCGGCGCTCTTTCGATCTCCAATTTTCACGTGTTCTATTTTGTTCCCATTTGGGTAGTCGAATATTGTTGCGAAAATTCGCCATAGGGAAAAGCAAAAGTTCCGCAGCAGTGACGAAATCTGTTTATAATCTCGTGATATTTCGTTAGACGGCGTTATCAGTGATGCAAAACATCCTACAACGTTTTACAGCTCTTGACGATGTTTTTATGACAATGATTTTGTGATTTTTCAAAATACACTTTTTATTGTTATAATAATCTCCCACTCCAAACTATCTAGAGTCCATCATAGAATCGTTCCAATACGCGTTTCCTCGCATTTCTCAGCACGCACAAAAAATCCAGCGAAATTTTGCCCTCTGCGGCCTCATATTTCCGCCTTCTTCAAAGGTCAATTAAGTCCAGTTCCCCAGCCCTCCTTCAACCAATCTACAAACATCGTTCCAATCTAGATTTATCGTTTTGAATAGCACCAATTTAACAAAGCAGAGTTTTATTTTTTTTACCCGGGATGATCACTTTGAATTGTCACCCTGCCATGCTCTCTTACAGACTCTTTTTTACAGAGTCATTTCTTGCATGTGACTTCGAAGATTCACTAATTAACAAAATCTCGAATTTAGAACGTTCCATGGGCGCTCCAGTCGTGATAACTCTGACGGGGACGTTGTTCGGGCTGTCGGGTGCAGTGCTCAATGCCGCCCTTTCTACACTACTCAGCACAGGTGGCGCACAATGTATCTTCAAAAATCCACAATATGTCTTCAAAATTCTCTATTTGTTTACTTGTTCCGACCGAGAGATGTTGTGGAACATCGTGAGAAGGATTCAAGGAGAAATCTCTTCATGAGAGCGAAATAGATTCAAAGAACCAAAAGATTCAAAAAAAAATTAAAAAGAAAATTGAAAATCAAAAAAAGTAATAATATTGAAATAGGTGCGATGTCGCAGTCGATCGTCGCCTATCGAATCAGTCTGCAAATAAGTGCTCTACACGGGTTTCTCATGAGTCTCTGCTGGATTATTGCCCTTGTTGTGGGTAGTTTTCTAATATTTTGTTCAGATTGAAGAATAGAGAGCAAGATTTATTTCGTTTGCCAGTTAACCTTTGAGGTTCAAAAAGTGACCACACAAAGTGGGTAACAACTCTTACCGACTCTGATTTTATTAACTTCTGTTTTCTTTGTTTCACCTATAAAAGTGATGTTCAGTCGCACATCTTCCACGACGGTCTCTATATCAGTCCATTCTTCGGCGCCGTTGCTCTCGCTTGTAACTAAATTTACTTTACTATTTACCATTTTTGATTAAAATTTCTATACTGTAATTTGTGCAGGTCCAAAATGGGTCGTGGACATAATTCTCATGGTCGGACTACTTCTCAATACGGGCTGGTGGCAGCTAACACCCGCTCCTTGTATATTACAGTACCTCCACTTATCCAAGTTAGCTCAGTAAAAATATATTTTTTTGTTGAAAAAATGAATAGAAACAAACTACACCGTTTGTTTATAGACAGTAGTCTAGAAGAGTACTTTTGTTCTCAAATTGCAGAGAATATGGAGAATATGAAGGAATGCATGTAATATTTCGAGGTGTCCTGTCCTGATTGCTATGAGCTAGACAAAAATGCCGATATCGAATGACTTTCAGCGGGATGCAAAAGCGTGGCAGGAAACCCATGCGAACTGCTCAATTACTCATGGCTTCGTACGCATTCAGTATCACCATGATGGCTCTCACTGCGGTTTGTAACTTTATACCTAGTGTAACTTGACTTTTTATTATAATTGTAAAACTTTATGCGGATATAACGATGTGAAATAATCCTATTCTCGAATCCATGTTACAGAAAATTGATCAGTTAAATCAAACAGTTGTTTATTTTGAAGATAAACATAAATTTGAAGTTCTGGGTGAGTGACTTGGTACCAACTCCTGCATTCGAAGAGAAATTGTCGGCGGCTGTGAGAACGGCTTATAATTTAACGGACGCCGATCGATTCCTCGTGTACGGCATCAGTTTGGACAGAGATCCCGACAATGTTTGTTCATTTTCACCTTTTTACCATTACAATCAAACTTGAAAAAGGCTCTTTTTAATTTAACTGAGCTCAAACTACCTCTTTTCAAAGAACAGACAATCACTTGCACTGATTTCAGTGAGCAATATTAATTTACCAATTTTTCAGAATTACCGTTCTATCAAATCGCTAGCCTTTATCGCCTTCCTTCCAACGTATGGTGCTGCCTATTCCGCCTTCTTCATCGTCATACATCGAAGTCGTCGATGTCTGAGTAGATTGACTGCAGTGATCAGCACGAAGACAGCAGTGCTGCAGAGGAGATTCATCCAACTACAGATTGTACAGGTCATTACGCAGATTGTGCATTTTTACGTTTTCTTTGATAGAGAACGATTCTCCACCATCCTCGTTCCGCGCGCTTATCGAAACTAGTGCGTGGAAGGAGCACGGTTCGAGAACTGCTCTCTATGAGAGTTAACCATGTAGATCCGTGTAGCAAGCCTTTAGTAGTCCCAAGAAACTGATTGAATACATCTCTTTTTTGCTCAATTTCTTTCTCGTTCTCCTGAAAATCGATTGGGAGAATATGGTTTTGTATTTTACTTATTTTTATTTAAAAGAATATATTCTCCTTCACTGAATACTTGAGAGTTTGGATTTATCAAGGAATGTCAGGGTCTGGTTCCACTCGTGTTCCAAGTAGCTTCCTTCACTGCATTCTTCGTCACTCTCATTCTCAATCTACGAGGAGGAAGAGATTACTGTCTGATCCAGACTCTCAGCTACTACATACTCCCCACACTGCAGGTTAGACGAACTGTGAGATTGGTCGCATTCCTCCTTTTGAGCCAGGAAACGATACTAAAGCTAATACCCCGCACAAAGAGCCAAAGAAAAGTGTATGTTATTCGAAGATATGATTGAACAACAGTACGTACGAAACTTAGCAACGCTAAAACACGGTGCTGCGGAGTTATTGAGATAACATTCGTTTCAAGGGTATCGTCTACATCGTCTTCGTGTACTACTCTCCGCGCAAGCGTGTTCGAATGAGTGGAAGTTCGAGAAAATCAAGAGTAACAACGGGCGTGGTCGGACTTGCCCAATCATTGTGACACGCACCGAATAAAGATCAAGTTTTGGGGAAATGTTGTTGAAGTTGATTTAACACGCCAGTGATCACACCAGTTGAGTGGCACAGAGACATTGGAAAAAATATTATTTATTTAATTCTGTTTTTACGATACAATAACGCATCGATTGGTTCATGCTACCAGCATAGGTTTTGGCGTTTTGGCTGTGACTGGTCGCAGACCATTGCGAATGTCGGATTCCTGGAAATGCTAGTTCATTGAATTACAATTACTTATAAGTTATAAATAATTAAAAATAGGCTGACCGCCTTCTTCCTCCGCTTGAGAATCTTCTTTTGCTCTTCTATTTCCTTTCGCTGCTTTTCCATCTTTTCCCTCTCGTGCTCAGTGAGATTTCGAGGCTGAAAATGGTTAAAATTAGAAAATGCGTGTTTTCCCGCAGGATTTATGTTTCAAACTGTGGTAATTACATCGATCTTCTTGGTGACTTGGAAGCTGCGGGCCATTTTGTTAGTGCCCGTGGGTGCAGTGTACTCTATGAGATAGTGAAGACGGTCCTGAGGTTTGAGAGACACCTCCAACATCAGAATGACCTTGGCCCACTGGAATGAATCAATCGATAATTATTTTATGCCAATTTGAATTTAGAGATGGAACCTGTCGCTTGTATTCATCCGTCGTTTTCGCGATTGCTTCATATGTTTTTGTCATCATGGCAATGAGCAAATTGAGCTGCAGAATGGAGACACACAATTCGAACACGAGAAACACACCCTGGAAATTATACATTTGAAAAATTTAGTTTGCAATCTTATTATACCGTATTTTTTCTGTACTTCGGGGGCTTGTATGTAAATAACAAAAATATACCTTTCCTATCCACGCGATGAATGGTTTGGGACAGGAGCTGAGCGTCCGGTAGAAGACCATGAACTCGCCTATCGTCATAATGAACGTGCGAATGACTGATTCCTGCGAATTAATCTATTTCATTAGCAATAATCATTTAGAAAAAAAGGCTTTCTTTAATGATAGAACCTGTGGGGTCTCCATGATATTGTCCCACGTGCTGTTGGTGTAGTTCCCGTTGCGAGCTGCCTCCTCACACGCGAAGAAGATGGCGTAGAATGCTGAATATTTTAATAAATAATTAAATAAATAAAATTTTATATAAATAAATTGTATTTATTTGTTACTCACGCGAATTTGTAGCTTTTTGAGCTTGCGCTAACGCTCTCGTTATCTCGCTTTCGTGCTCTCTCACAATAATTCCTGTTTTCTGTGAGAGGAACGTTTTAGTATAAAAGGTAAAGGTAAAGGTAGTTCCGTCTTCAGCATACTTTCATGCGCGGAACAATGCGCTTTTCAGTGTGCACGCAAACTAGGCATATACGGCATAATCAGTCACTCAGTTGCCAGCCGGCGACCACCGCCCTTTACTCCTGGCTCTCACAATAATTCCTGTTTTCTGTGAGAGGAACGTTTTAGTATTCGAGAATAGAATAAATGAATTTGTAATGGGAAGACAATCATCAATCGCTAAATATATATTCCTTTAGATTTTCTCAAGCGACTCACACTGGCTAAACCCAACGAGCAGAATGAGATAGATGAGAATGAATCGACGCAAGTCCGTAGCTATGATAGTGTAGATCATGAGGACGAACGGACCGATGAACTTGAGAGCTCTATAATGTTCTCTCTCCCAATTACAAAACGATAAAAATATTAAAACGTACCTGCAGTAGAAGAGGAAGTGGGCGGTTGTGAGAACGACTGAGTAGGATACGAGATGGTTCTCGATCGTCACAAAATCGAAGCCAAACCGACACAGAAAACGCATAGGAACAGCGAGTAGAATGAGAATCCTCGAAATTCATTTCAATATTTTTGAGCGCGATACGCATATTCCCACAATCCCGTGGACTAGATTACGTAGATTGTCATGATTGCATACCAAGATATCTTGTAGAGGATCTTGGCAGGAAAGGCTTTCTGAAATATCTACTGATATTAATCAGTGTGAGAATAATGTGTCGTTACGTAGATATTGATCCACTTCTGGCTGCCGATCCTTCTCAGATCTCTGATGTCCACGTAGAGTTGAAAGACGATGAGCACAACGACGACGGCCTCACAACACAGTCGAATCTGAACAGTAATTAAATTAGTATGTTCAATTGTATGCTAATATCTAAAGTTCGTTCTACGAGTCTCGAAACTGCTATGATTGTTTCGCTCCCTTAGCGCATAAGAGTTTGGTTTCTCGAGGTATCCACTATATTCGATATTCGAAGTACGTATATTCGAATACACATACGCATACGCATTCGGTATACGCATATTCGAAGTGCTATCTATAGTAGATTTACTTACCCATCCCTGCTCCAGCGGTAGGTTCCCGTAGTCCAATAGGTGGCACACCAACTCGTTCGTTTCTGTAAGATATGGACTCATTTAGGTGCTGAAGTGATTTGCTTATTTCTCATGCAAAACAAGCCACTTACGAAATTCTTGTTCCGTATAGTTCGAGCAGACTGCGTTCCTGTTCAGATCGATGGCGCCTTTAGTGAGGACCTGCACTGAGCCGACTGAATTTTCCCAGATCCCTTGAAATCAGGATTCTTTCGTCTTCTTGCTCCCCTGGCTGCCCACGATCAACTCCAAGAACCTCCGCCATCCCAAGTGAAATTGGGAGAATGCCCCACATCTTCCCCTTATTCCTTGACCAAACCGTTGTTGTCATGGAGAAGGGCCGCTGCATGTAAGCAGTGAAGAAGACGATGTAGTAGCAGGCAAAGAAGGAGAGAGACAGAAACCATCTGAAGGGATGATCAGTCCTTCAATATTGACCAGGTTAAAGTAAGCGATGAGCTATTTAGCGGAGACAAGCACTCTAAGAACTATACTTTCAACTGACAAGGCATCCCTTTTTCTAGGCTCCAAGTCATGAGGGGAACTGCGAAGTCAGCAGGACAGTTCAATCCGGAGGGTTCACTCCCTTCTTCAGATCCAGTTACGGTCGTGCTACACTTCTACCAGTTTGCGTGAACGTGTTTCAGCAAGTCTCACTGCTTCTTCGCGAAAGTCTCCCACTTGGAATCTAGAATGTCCTCGAGTATGCCATCAAGCAGCTGCAGGTGCTCGTTCGTTGTCTGAGAAAAAAGGGAAATAAGTGCACATAATTTTATTCCCAAAAAAATGTTCTTCAAAAAACATAGATCACGAGATTATATTGTTTTGTACGATTGATATCCTAACCCCGTAAACAGTGAGCGAGAGTGCACTCGTGTCATCGATATCACCGTTCTCTTGATTGATGGTGTCGATGCGAGCGAGCGGATAGAAGGCCTGGAAGATTAGGCAACGATCCGAGAGACCAAGCAGCTCACATCAACAAGGTTACTACGAGGGATGATGGACTTACGTTGGTCACATTGGCGTAGTCGGAGATGGGAACGGCCTCACACTCGAGCAGTTCGGTGAACATCTGAAGAAGGATCGTTCAGGTAGGGAGGGATGTAGGTTTGGTATTGTGTATACCCAATGACACTCGCTCTATCTTTAGCTCTCTGCCTCTTATCAGCCGTATTACTGATTTCCGCTCGAAATTCCAGAAAACGAACACCGAACCGCAAACCCTTGCAGACGAACCTCCTCGGATGATTCCAAAGAATTCAATTCACACGGCGGTATGCTTTCTGGGGATCTCTGAATGGGAGCGTTGCTCACCCTTCGTTTGGCCAGTTTGGCTGCGAGTGTAATCGGTGTGAGCGCCTGCTTGTTCTGCAAGCGCACGTTCGCTCCCAGTTCGAGCACGAGTCGAAGCATGTCCTGCAGAGGCAAAGACAAATCTTTAGATGACGGGATCAATCGATTAGCATCTACCGCAGTAATTCGTAATTGCCTGTGTAATTTCTACTGGTACTGTGTCTATATTTAGGTGATGAGATCGGTAGAAGCATGCATTGTCGATAAAATTTGAATACGAGGACTGGTGTCGAGTGATGCAACCGACAATGTTCTCGTGGATGACACACATGTGCAGCACCGTATTGCCGTTGGTGTCCTGCACGTTGATGTTCGCCTGCAGTTAGGTATATCATTCCTTTATCAAGAAATATGCCGCTTTTCAAGCTTGGCTCTTCTTAGAGTGTCCGACCTTAATCACAATGATGTACACCGGCACATGCACTCACCCTGTAGGCGTGCAGGAGCCTCACGCAGTCGGGATGGTTCATGCAAGCAGCGAAGGATAGCGGATACTCCCCGAAGTACATCGAGCTGCATGTCTTTGTTCATGGAATCTACTGCAGAATTTTCTTAAAAATCAATACGCCCTGATTTTTTTCTTTGATATTTGTTGACCAATCAAGGGACAAATGCTCTTCTCATTGCACTCGTCTATAGTCCCATAAAGATTTTGACGAGCGAGACCTATTAATTCAAATACTTTCGAATAAGCGAAGAACGGATAAATGAATGAATGCCAACTTATAACCTGCTCCCATTCCCTTTCACTATTATTGTGGATGAACTTTCCCCGGACATCGCTGTTGGACAGAACAACACAGGAAGTTGCACAAACGGCGCACAACACCAAATCGGCGTTCCTATTGAGCTTCACGGACGCAGTTTCGTATTCCGGCTCTCAAAGCCAGAGATCGTTATTACGGCCGATAGAGTGCAGAGGATTTGAGCGAGTGCGAGCAGCACCGAAACGGCAGAACAAAGGAATACCCTGTGTAGTTGGTGTTCTGCATCGCAATGTCTACGTATTCGTGTTCCAACGAGTCCGTTCGACTCGACTTCTGGTCGTCCGCACAGAAGTACGCGCCGTAGCAGCTGTAATTAAGATGGATGGTACAGTAGTACACTTCTAGTAGCTTCTAGTTCCCATTCAACTGCATTCCTTACTCACCAGCGTGCGCAGTATGGGTGCGAAGTAGATCCTTCCTATTTAGAAGTTATGGTATTGCCCAACTCACCGCTGATGCAAGTCTGCGCCTCGCTTGAGCAACCATGCGACCATCGGAACGTCTTGGTTGATGATGGCTTGGTGGAGGGGCGATAGTCCTGGAAGTAAGAAAATGTGCCAGATCCAGATCCGGCCGGTGTCCGAGAACTACAGCTTTTCTTGCAAGGAGCTTAGCTTCCACTGTTCTATTTAATGTACCGTAATAGTCCTCGCTGATGTTCACATCGTTGATGAGCTTAGGAAACTGCTCGAACAACTTGATGGCGAGCTTATTGTGGATCGCCGAGCCGTTGAGCAGACACACTCCGACCAGATTCTCTCCCATCGAACCTGACAGATAACGTACAGTCTCCTTCGTTCATAAATCACGAACCTCTCTCTTCCAGTCGCCATGCGATTTCTCTGTATTTTGACTCCGTCCTTCCGCCTTTACCGCCACCGTCGAGCAGCTTCAGAGCTAAAAATGGATATTGTCAGTAAGATATGTATAAGAAATAATTCGAAACTGAAATCAATATCCAGGTATCCGTCATGTAGCATTTGAAAGCGTTTAGTGAAGGGTGGTGAAAGATTATAAAGGATATCTTACCCTTCTTGAGATCTCCTACATTCTCGCTCTCCTGATTGAAGTCGTCCAGGACGTTGGGTCCACTCTTGCCCTTTCCCTTCTTGCGGGAGAACGCGCCAAGCATCGCGTTGCGCTCCTGTGAAAAGGAGATGGTTTGGTAAGAGCGGTCACGCATCTGCCTCAGCGACCGACCTTGTTGCGCAGCTTGACCAATTCTGTGACGGTAACCAGCTTGCCCTTGCCCTGGTTGTAGAGGTAGTCGCGCACCTGCCATTTCCAATAACAGCTCATTTAAAAAAGTTATTAATAAAGTTAATTAAATAAACCTTGATGTCGATGTAGCCGTCAACGATCGAATGGTCGCCACTGCGCTCAGTGTACCTAAGCAATCTCTCAAAATGGAGTAAGAAGAAGTCCTCATAACGATGTCACCCCCGAATAACGGTTTGAAATTCAGTAATATAATGCGAAATGAATTTATGATGAAGTTTAAGATATCAGGCTTCACAGAGACTAGAATTTACGAGTGGTCCATAAGAAGAAAATATGTGGTGCGTTCATGGGCTGGAGATTTGTGTGCTGTGTACTAGAGATTGAAATTCAGGTAAATGATGGGATTAGCTCTCTTCATGTCTCATTCCCGAGTCTGTCAGTCGTCGCGAGCGGTCCCTCTCCATTTCTCTCTGATGGAGAGGGGGAGTTTCCCTCAATTTCCCTCGCCTATGCCATCGACTACGCAACAAGATCGGAATCCCCATCCAAGCCGGACTGGTCACCGTGTGATGGATATGACTACGTAAGATGGTTGGTCTCTCAGTTTCTAGACTCGATGAATCTCCTTCTGAGATTGATGATTTGAGTTTGGTTGACGCAGATTCAAGAAAGCAGACACCATCTTTCTTTATTCTAACGCAAAATCTTCAACGTCAAGCTCGCGAGATCACTATTCTTTCTCCAGCCAATAATTCTGGGTCTGTGATATGGAAAGAAGACCGATCTCGACGCTCAATACTGGACAAAATGAATCATTCTAAAGAAGACCATCGACCACGTCTGAAACCTATATGAAACCCCCATCTTGATCAGCGCCCCTAAAGCGACACTGATAAATTTGTATTTGTATGTCTAATAATTTCTCATCAACTGACTCGCGCATAGAGTGTGTGAATAAAAAAAAGAAATTAGGAGGTCGGATCCAATTGTTTACCCGAATTTGAATCTCTATTGTGTACCTCATCCACGGTATGAGATCTCCTCCTCCGTGCATATCCACGAGTCGATACAACTTCATGTCCTCATTCAGTCGACCCATCGACCCAACCTTGGCAGATGCGTCGCTCGACTGGCCCAGACCCATGGTAAGCCTGATGAAAATACAAAACTATTCCAGCGCCAGTCCACTTAATACCATGATGAACTGCACGGACAATACAAACTTTAACCGGAACCACACCAATTGAAGCCAGCATAACATCGATTTGATGTTGTAGAATAGGACCTATTTACTTTAACAACCATCAGGAGGCGGTTTCTATTCTGGAGTTTCGCAGCATCTGGAGTGAAGCACTCTTAGTAATCGTAAAAAACAAACAAGAGTTTAGAATAGTTGCAATTATCTATAGATTATTAGTCAATATGCCAGCGCTGAAAGGGACATCTCTAAAGGCGCTTCGAACCAATGGAAAGCGAGCAAAATCCTTTGCAGTTATGCTTTGCACAGCTACAATTTCAGATGGAAAACACATTATTCCAATAGGACCATTGAAGAGAATTGATAGCATTTGATGCTGTCTTGGAAACGGGAGAAGATGTGGAGAAAAGGCCGTCTTTTTTTCAGAGAAAAGTTCGATTTGTGTAAGTACAGTTGCCACGGGAACAGCTGAAAATTTTTCCGGCGAATTCCAAGTTTCATTCCGTTCAACATCTGCCGATTTTAAAGGTCGACTTCAACAAATAAATTGTATGCATCAAATGAATTTGTGGGGGACGAAATGATGGATCGTTTCCATTAGCTTCTTCCCTGTGATTGCGGAACCATTCCCTGAAAATGGAGTTAATCATTTTCAATGAGCGAGATGGATCTGATTTCGTATACCTCTAATACCTCGCATATCTCTAATATCGGAACTTATCGAATTCTTTCAGGATAAACTGGCGATCGGTATGTGGTAATTCTCAATTTCTCAATTCTCATTTTAAAAAATCGATCCATGATTGGCTACGATGGGCGGATTATTTAGGGTGGAATAAGCGAGTGCATGAGAATGTTCGAATTATTCGCTCCGCTTGTAAGATGAACCCTTTTTGGGTGTTGAGTGCACTGAGAATATCACTCGGCATGCATTGATTCCTTTTGATCCCTTCCAACCGAGGTGTCCACCACTCAAAAGCTCGGTGTCCACTCACTTTCTCAAGTGCAAAACGTTCGCTTTCTCTCATTGTACCTATATCCTGCCTTTGACATCCCGCTGTGAATAAAATCAAAGCGATTTCGATTGAACTAGACAGGAACCATTGGGAAGTGCGGAGAAAACGATCAAAAGTCTAATGTCTGGACAAATGAAATGGCCAGACATTGCACGTTTGATCTCAAGATGTCCACTTGTGCAAGCACAGTAACACAATACTACACCCAGAATGAATATACTTACTATTGAGTATATTCTATACTAAGATGAGACACCGAGTATATGATACTCAATATTGAGTATATTCTCTCGTTTGCGCGCGCTCTCTCGACGCGCGAATATACTCAATGTTGAGTATATCATATACTCGGTGTCTCATCTTAGTATATTCATTCTCTGTGTAAGCACAATCTTGCCAATGGAGATCGCAATCTCCTCTTGTGGAGAATACGCTGAAATGCGCCGAAATGTAGTGAAAAGTACAAGATCGGAAGATCCATCTCTCATTAGACCACAATCCATTCCTGCCCCCCCAATGGTCCTTTCCTCTCTCGGATTTCTCCGTGTCTCTCTCATCTCTCCACTTTGATCTACAAGTTTATTGCTGCCAGCGCAACAATTAGTGCTTTGCACTATCAATTAAGAGGGGAACGAGGAAGATGAACAAAAGACACACACCTTCCGCATCCCCCCTGTCTTTGATACCGCCGTTCGATAAAGAATAAAGAGACTGTTGAGAGTGAAAGGATGCCGTCACCCAGTTTTGCTCTTATTAAGGACTATTTGGAAGATAAAGAACCAATAGCGAATAGCGTTCCCATATTATTGACTTCATTCTCAAATGATTTCACTAAAGAAAACCAGAAAACCACACAAATCAAAAGAAAATGTAGGCGACTGATTCCTTCACCCACCACTTCCCCCCAAATACTGATTGATGTCTTGAAGTCGTCAACTATGTGACCCGTTTTCAGGTGCATCGGCCCGCCTGAAAGCGCCCGATAATTCTACTCGCCTTCTATTCCCGTGTTGGAATAATATGTGGTCAAGGAAAAGAGAAAAAAGCTCCTAATGATTGGGCATTTCCCGTTACACCTCGACTGCTCGCCATATCACATGCATCACACGTACAATAGCCCGCCTGTCTGAGCAGGGAAACGATCTAAAGAACAAAATAGAGAGCAGGAAATGACATGTCTCTTTATCCCCCCCCAATCCCCCTCTCTCTAACACCTAGCGCCAATCTCATTCCCTCTCCCTAAGGGAAAGCGAGCTTTACAAAGGCAGCAAGAACGGCCCGGAATAGGCGGGGTACGGTATAAAAAGTGTCGTGAAGGCGATTGCGCGGGCAGAGTTTGAACGCTCTGTGGCCACTGTTCGTTGTGTTTTGCTTTCTTTTAGTAGTTTTCGTATACAAATTCACCCCTTTTTCCGGACGCCTAGTAGAATTACAATTTCAAAATCGCTTTAGCTTTTGCAGCAATTTTCACAGCTTTTCTATTTTTTTTATCCGTGGAATGCCTTCTTTAACTTATTATGTATGCGTATCAGATGCGTCTCGTCGTAGTGTTGTTGGCTCTGCTGCAGCCAGCCTCCACTTTTTTCTCTCCCGATTTCACTCTGTACCTCGACAGGACCTATGGTGTGGGCAAGCGACAGTGGCTGGAACGGTCATTTTAAAAACATTTTAATTTATTTAATTATGTTATTCAATCGTGAAAATTAAAATTTCAGGAACGATCTACAGAGTATGGGTTCGTTCGGTGGCAGGGACAGCGCCGGACAGCAACTCAATCGAAATCCAGTGGTTTTCGTGCATGGAGTCGCCCATGTTGCCGGGTCCTTGAACAAGGAGATGACCTTCTATTACAAGTGAGTGGCATTCCTGCCAGAATTTCCTCGCCACGCGGACGATGAGGCAGAAGATAGGGAAGAGATTTGTTCAAATTATTTTTGAAATGTGCTTGCTGACACATTTCAAAAAATAATTCGGGTGTTTCAACTTGGGAATTGCTTAATGCGGACTCAATAATTTTCGATTTGGGAAGGAGATGGACGATATCGACGTGCTTACAGGGATCGAGGGTACACAAACGCTGAGCTGTACTCGACGACGTACGAAGATCCGAAGAAGGATCAATTGAGATGGATGCAGTACACGATGAGATGCGACCACGTCAACAGGGTTTGAGACACATTCATTTTTTCCCAAAAACCCGGTCAAGCCTCCCGAAATCGAGAGCTGTTTAGGCCTTGATGCATTTATGTTAGTTTGAAGTCAGATCGGAGACGACATCAAGATTCAGTGATAAAATGGGCTCAAAAAAGATTCGGAAAATTAGGACGATCAATACTGATAAAATTCCTATTGAATCTGATCTCCAAGTACTGTATCCGTTGTGTAGGGAAGGTCAGCTGAATCTATGTAAGGTCGTCTCGATGTAATTGCATGTTGAAGGTAACTTGCTAACGCCCTTGTCTTATTGTTAAAGGGATTCCAAAAGAGTAGCTTGCATTCGTGTTTTTACAATTCGATTCCATTTAGATTCGGTTCATGATCGGGGCGGTTCATGGCTACACTGGGCGTAAAGTGGATGTGGTCGCCTTCTCACTGGGTGTACCCATCTCGAGGAAGGCCATCCTTGGAGGTACCGATACAATTAAACATGACTTAATGTTAGTTAAAACAGTAATATTGCAATTTTATAATGAAACGTTCATGACACTGAATCAAGCTCGCCTGCCAGCGGAACGAGTGTTTAGCCGCGGAACGTATTATAATTTTCGACGAGTGTCTGTGAATTTGTAATAGCGAAAAAATCGTTTACCAAACAGGCCGATGCGTGGAGAATGGAGAGGATGTTGGACCTAACCTCTCTCACATGATCGGCACGTACGTCGGAGTGGCTGGTCCGAATAAAGGAGTATCACCGATTGTAAGTAATAATTGAGATCCTTTATAGTGGAAATGAACTCGCTAACTTCTCTCTCCCCTTCACTCACTCTCTCGTTCCGTTGTGCTCCATATTTCCCATTTCCATTAGATTCCAATAAGGGAACCTTAATGATAATACATTGACAATGAGCGCAAATTTGCTAAGAAAACGGGGTTCCTTCAAAATTTCTTTTCAAAAAGTTTTGCCTCCCCCTCAGTCCTCACATCCTCTCGTATCGACGAGTATATGAGAGAGAGGGTGGAATGAAAAAAAGGTAGAAACCCGTTTTCCAAGAACCGAAGCTTTGGAGAACCGTTCTCCTAGCAAATTAGCGCTCTGATTGTGAGCAAGCAAAAAACAATCCTTTAATTATTATCAGTTTGCGAGTAATGTTGTAGATCTTATATCTCTGTAAAACACATCTAAATAGTACTTAAAGTGCTTGATCCGTTTGACTCTCCTTGAGTCTTCCCTGATTCAGGTGAACGGTGTTCCATACGCTCTGTGTGCCATGTCTCCTCTCATCCCTATCTGCAATCCCGTTGATGGTCTCTTCTCCGGATTCTGCCCCTTCAAGAGCAGATTCCTCGATGTATGAGGATCCAAATATTGAATTTGGGCCACATTTTTAAACCGTAGTATTCGAAATGCGTGATAACGGTCTCGTCATTGCTCTTTTCACCCGTCTATAGAGAGAACATTCGAAATACAGAAATCGTGGCCTAAAAATTCGCACTCTAATAAGCCGTTAGTCACCGGCATTTATTCTCTTTAAGAGACGGGATCGGTAAGACTCGACCATATCCGACCTTTCCCGGACGTGGCCCCCCAAATTGAGAACTGAGGACCCATACTCGGGTGGGTGGAGGGTCCCAACACTTGATTGCACAAAACACCACTTATTTCTATTTGCCGGCTCCGGCCTTGGAGAAAACTGGTTTTGAGTCGGAAAAAATCGAAAAATGAAAATTTCTCAAATTGAAAAGATAGACATTATTTTTTATTTGCGTTATGTTTGGGGTGCTCGGACATTATAAAACAACTGTATCGATCGAAATTGTCATGGTTACTAAACCACTTTTTTGACTCAACTTTTTGAATTTTCGTAAAAAGTGTACCATTTTCCGACCTGAATCCAACCAATTCTCAGCACAACTAGTAACCCGAACTAGTATACATTCATTCCAAGTATTGACAGGTTCGTCCCCGGCTGCGCTTTTATCGAAATTAATCTTCGAAAAAGTGTTCCATATGCAATCTCAAATGACAGTTTCATACCGCAACGATTCAACCGTCCAACTTCAACTGCCATATCAAAAAATAAGTTCCAATATTCTCAGAATACTTGATTGCGAACGTTAGACCAGTGATCTAGCCTTTATTAAACGAGACGTTTCGAAAGTATCAGAGCCATTTCCCCGAAATATCTCGTAAACTTGATCTCAATTATCTCGCTCCCCGATTAGTTACAGAGGTCTGGTGTAGCTCAAAATGTTGGTACATTTTCCCTGAACAACTTTACTGTTGACGTCGATCAAATATGGGTTTCGATTAAATTAGGAAAAAAATTGAGAGCTAAAAATTAAAAATTTTGTGTATCCTGAAAATTTATGACAACGGCAAATTCTTATATATTCATATTTGAGTTGCACTCATAAGGCAGCACTTACCGTACAAAAATCAAATTGGTCCGGCAACTTTTGAAAAAAATTTTTTTTTGAGAAAATACCATGAACCCGGGGTCATGGTGGAATAGCTCAAAAACTTTTTGTCACATATCTCCCTTGCTATTGAGTTTACGCAATCCTAAACTAGTATGCATTATATCTGCAGCCTCAAAGGATTCAATAGAGGTGGTTGACAGGCACTATGAGAATTTTTCCATTTCGACATTTTTGACCATGACCCCGGGTTCATGGTATTTTCTCAAAAAAAAATTTTTTTCAAAAGTTTTCAGACCAAGTTGATTTTTGTAGGGTAGGTGCTACCTCATTAGTGCAACCCAAATTTGATAATATAGGAATTTGCTACTTTCAGAAATTTTCAGGACCCAAAATTTCTTAGCAACTTTCAACCATTTTTAGCTTTCGATCTTTTTCCAATTAAACCAAAACGCAGTTCTGAACCATGCCAACAGTAAAGTTTTCCGGGAAACTTTTCCAACATTTTGAGCTACACCAGGCCTCTGTAACTCATCGGGGAGCTGAGATATGTGAGATTTAGTTCAAGAGATCTTTGGGGGGAACGTCTCTGATACTTCTGATAACGGCTAGATCACTTCTCTAACTTGCTCAATCAAGTATTCTGAGAATGTTGCAACATCATTCTTCGATATAAAGGCTAAATTCGGAGGTTGAATCGTTGTGGTATGAAACTGTCATTTGAGATTGCATATGGAACACTTTTTAGATTAATTTCGATAAAAGCGCAGCCGGGGACGAATCTGTCAATACTTGGAATGAATGTATACTAGTTCGGGTTACTAGTTGTGCTGAGAATTGGTTGGATTCAGGTCGGAAAATGGTACACTTTTACGAAAATTCAAAAAGTTGAGTCAAAAAAGTGGTTTAGTAAACATGACAATTTCGATCGATACAGTTGTTTTATAATGTCCGAGCACCCCAAACATAACGCAAATAAAAAATAATGTCTATCTTTTCAATTTGAGAAATTTTCATTTTTCGATTTTTTCCGACTCAAAACCAGTTTTCTCCAAGGCCGGAGCCGGCAAATAGAAATAAGTGGTGTTTTGTGCAATCAAGTGTTGGGACCCTCCACCCACCCGAGTATGGGTCCTCAGTTCTCAATTTGGGGGGCCACGTCCGGGGGGTGGTCGGGTATTACCGATCACGTCTCTTAAAATTCAGTTTTATGAAATGTTCTCCAGGACATCAACTACCACAAGCACTACGAAGGTGAGCGAGTCTACAGTATCGGATCGAAGAAAGACGAGGTGGTGGGACACAAGGTCTGCGGAGAGGTGAGTGTTCCCACAATTAACAATATCATTTATCTTCCTTGAACAGCCAACTCCTGTAATCAATTCAAATTTAGGACTGGATGTTGATCGTTTTTATTGAATCTTGATTGAGTGTCGGTATTTTTGCGAAAACATCTCTAATATGATTGATTAATGTAGATCACAACTCGGATCAACAATCAGGACGGGGAGAAGCTATACGATGACAAGAAGCACGATGATGTGGGTGGTTGAATGTTTTATACCGTTGGTGAAGACTACCTCAGAGAGTTTGGAGCAAATAAAAGGAATAAACAATAATATAATAACGCAAATGAAGCGAAATATAATTTTGATTAGAAAATTCTTACTTTATTTATTTAAATTATAAATAATATTCTTTTCAGACATTCAAACATTCCGGAGATGTCCAAGTAGCGATGCTCAATGGATGGCAATTCTGAACACACATAGTAATATAATTATTATTTATTCTGTTTCAATTGATTGTGCCTAATATACTGTATTTTAGGAATATTGATTAAAATGTTGTTATTGTTGATAATATGTCGAACTATCCTGATCCAACAACGGGATAAATGACTGAAATGCCCGTTTGTGACGATCTGAAATAATATTATTTGTTTTCCACTGACTACGAAGTAGTAATTGCAAGGTCAATTAAAAAAATCACATTTTGAATGTGCTTGGCCTATTAGTAAGCTCGATTTGACTGGAAGGAAGTTCTCTCACACCTCTCCAAATATGTGCCAGTTTATGAGTTGCTTCCTGAAAAAAAATTAGTTCTTGTTGGATTTCGTTCGCCACGTTTGTCAACCTTCCGCAGAATTGGATTCTTTACAAGGAAGAAAAGTGATTGTGCCACTGGTTTCATCGCCAGGAAAAACTGCAATTCACTCATTCAAATGTCTGTGAGAGGTTGCGAGAGACACATGCATGAGATGCATGGAATTGAGCCCCTCTCAAAGCGCAACCAGAAACAGTCACACCTATTATAGTTTTGCAATAATTCACTTGCACTTGAAACACCTTTAGATGTCGTAATCTAATTCTTCTAATATTTCCGCTCTGCCTTGTCACCTCTCCAGAAAGGGATCAGGGACCAGAGATAGTCAGAAGCACACATTCTCTCCTAAAACTTCTCGGCGTTTTGAAATCTGGTCAATCATGGAATCGTGCTTCTCTAGTCGAAGCATTTGGTAACCAACGATAATTGAGGGCCGGAGGATGGCCATGACGATCGGTGACCACTGAGTTGTGTCAACCAGCATAAATCCCGTCAGAGAGAGAATCGGCGTCACATAACAGAAGACAACAGCGAATAACTAAAGAAAGATGCATTATTTTTCTAATTTCTTCGCCAGCCTCCGTTTTTTTTCCAGCTCAACTTCAGAGAGCAGCACGCGCTCACTGATTTGTATGAAGCGCTAGTTAATTCATCGTACTTTCTAATAATACTAATTGTCCGTTTTCGCTCATAAGATTGTGTTCGCATCTCTACACAAATATAACGTTGTACCTGTAGAAAGAAGACTTTGGCCAGACGATCCTGCGCCTTGCGAGCACTATTCGAGGTCAGCACTCCAATCTCATAAATACAATTGTCAATAGAGAACGTCATTCGGATAATTGTTTTTATCACACTCTCGCACTAATGGATTGTGGGCGAGTGAGAATGTCTAGTGAAAGGACTATTTCTCGACTTCCGCTCTATCGTTGTAGCTGCTCTGGATGACCTGACAAACCTCCCTGGTCCAAATAACAAACAGCGAGTGCGCAGTCAGAATCAGTATCAATAACATCACGAGAAGACAACTGGAGAAGAGGAATGTGATCTCTGTAAAATATTAATATATTCCTTTTTTGTGTTTCCTTCGACTATGCATGAAAAGGCGGACCTTGTGAAAAGTTATTAGGATGGAACGGCGGTCCGAAAACGGCAAGTGTACCTCCACGAGCTTTTAGTACAGCCAGCTCGGGTTCCTGAAATATATAAAATTTACTCAAAACTTCAAAGATACAGTGAAGTCGAAAGCCGGAATGACAGTAGAAGAAAGAATTTTCCGGAACGAGTCGGCAAACTCATAATTTCTCAACAAACGTTTTTTCTTCGATTGGCCAACCCCAGTTGAAAATTAGAATTTGGGAAGAATTGGGAAAATTCTCAAAAAAAATTGGGAAGAACAATCCAATTTACCTGCAACAACTTGTCGATATCGGTCGCTTGACCGGAGAAAACAACGAATCCGACGACATTTATCACGAGGAATGTCAAAATGACGACCATAAGGAAAATTTGGAAGCTGATGAGAAATTCATTTATATTGAAAACCCATGTTATAAATAATGTGCAATATCAAAACATCATACTTCTTTGGCATGAGAAATCGAGAAGAGGTGCCCATCACGACGTGTGTGTGAAGTCTGAATACAAAGTCCGTGTTTTCGCACTTCCGGAATAAACGAGAGAGTGTGAAAAAGTGAGAGAGTCCATAGAATTTAAAAACAAATTGTCTTTCTAGCTCTCGATAACTTCCCATCCCTTTATGAATGTTTTAGCATGTTTCACAATGACGTCTTACTGAGTAGTAAATACAAACCTTAGCATCAAGTAACAGAAGAAGGGTGCAACGGAAACGACGGTGAATGCAATGAGTCCCTACAAAAAATTAATTAATCAAAAAGTTAATTATTGATTGGTTATTATAATAACTTATTATTAATAGACTCACAACCACAATTTGGCCCCCACAGTAGAATCTGACAATGAAGTTGCATCATCGCTATTCCATCTCAGACAATTCCAATCTCACCCGGGCCACGGATAAATCGGGTAGGGTCGAATGAGAAAATCCAGCATCCACCCGTAGAGAATCATGGCTATCTGAGCACATAAGTTAGTCACGCTTTCGTTTGTTTAGTTTTTGTGTTTTTGGAAAGGTTGGAGCTGATTAATTTTTGTAATTTTTTTTAAATTACTAAACTTCTCTCACGGACACATTTTCTTTGCTACGTATCCGGGACATCAAAAAAAATCATGTAATATTGTAATATAACATTTTACTAGAATTCACTCAATATTTGATAAATGGATGAATGATTGATTGATTGATTTAGAGGTCAACCTGATCGGCCGTGTATCCCTTGCGGATTTCGTCACTGAACAAGTTAGACTTTAGTCGCAGCATTACGAATATCCACAAGTGTACTGTGAGAGTGACGAAGATCTCGATAAAGTCGGTTACCCTGAAATTACTCATTTAACAAGTAATAAAAACTTTTATTAATTATTTACAGAAATAGGGCGTTGATGCCGTAGCGAAGGTCATGATGCCACCCGTATCGAAGAGTAGATTCGGTATTGACAACGTGAAGAAACAGATCATTCAGTGGAATTGTTGTCATAGATTCTTCTAATTATGCCGTCGAGGAACTATTTTCCACAAGTTATTGTGAATATGACGAATCCCAACCGGCGTAGGTTGGTCAACTAATATTTATCTAAGTATAACGCAATTTATATTCATGTTTGTCGATCGGTCTACGAAGTACAAATTCCGTTTGTATTAGCTGAGTGCTACACCTATTTCAGACATGACCAAACGACAATAGTCGAAGCTATTCGCGTTGGACGTGGCACTATACACACGTTTGGCTATGGAAAGAGTGTATTCAATTTTAATGATGTTTTCTTAAAAGAACACATCATCAACTTCCTCTCAAATAATATTTTGCATATTCAAAAAGTTATATATCAATGCAAATTCGCTTCTGAATGGGTGCACAATATATTTGAAATATTGAAATGCGTGGGTCCAGAAACCAGTAGAAAATCTAAATTGAAAATTCGCAGCAGGACTCTCGTGGGTGTTTCGGCCTTTGTTGAAAGCCGCAACAACTCTCGATATGCCACGTTTTATTGAATTGTGACATCAGCCATTGTTGCTGCTCCGTATAAAATGGTGCTCTGAACCCTTGCTAACCATCCGATTCTCGAATCACCATGGTAAGTCCCCTCCTCCCTTCTTCCCATCAATCGATAATCCTCTCAGAATCAGCTCACTCTGGTTGCCCTGTGCACTCTTGCCTTCTCTTCCTATGCCATCACTCCTTGCGAGGATTTCTGCGCTGGAGTCGTCCTCGGAACCTCTGAATTCTGCTGGTGCAACATCAAGTCAGTTTTGTAAACCCTTGACCGATCGATTCAATTTCTTTTAGTTTCCATTTCTTCAATCGCACTTGCTACCAAAAGTGCATCGCCAACTGCGCGAAGAACGGAGGAACTCATCAAGGATGCATTCCCCTCACTGGCCAGCGTACTGTCAAACTGTGGCAATGCTGTATCACAAAGCCTCAGTGGATCAGTCTCAGTTGTGATGGAGAGTGTTGGACCACCGCTGTTCCCTCGTAATCATTGTCATTGTCACTGTCATGCATCAATACAATATGATCCTATCTTGATCTAAAATGGGATGAACCAAAACAATCTGCATACATTTCCACATCTGTTCTGATCGGAGGAAAGGATTGAGCCCAGCCCTCAGAGGAAAGCTAGTCACCGAAAACCGGCGACATAGCTCATGTCTCATGACTCATGTCGATTATCACAAAATTGAAGACGAAAGAATCTTTATCTACTCTATGTACACTATCACAGCGAGGTGGAGCTTTAAGAAATCCTCGGCTGTCTTTTCTTCTTATTTGCCGCATCCGCCGCCGCAGGGAGGAGGGGGAGGAGCACTGCAATATTTATCGATTAGTATTATCTCCGAGGATTACTGTATCTGCGTTCCATCGACAATTGATTATATTGACTGACCATCCACATCCTCCTCCACCTCCACCGCTGCCTCCGAAGAGGAAGGCCTGTCCGTATACTACGGCAGCGATGGCAACGATCAGCACTTGACGGAGCATCTGAAAAAAAAACCAAAAATATTACATTTAAATAGCAAGAATATAGCCATTTACGGCATATAGAAGTAGGTACAGAATATGTATGGAAATAGGGAGTGAATAGCAGGTCAAGTTTCTTAAGATGATTATCCAATAATGGTAAAGGTTAGTAGAATAGATATGGGAAACTTCCCATGGATGCTGGTTAACCGTCTCCGTCTGCTCTTTAAATAGGAAAAGCCCTCACAGCTAATTTCACTATCTCCCTCCCCCTCTTATTGTTCTGCGCTTTAAACAGGAAGAAGCGTTTTGAGTGGGCGAGCTGACCTTGTTACGCTCTAACGAATGAAGATTGAGCATAACGATTATATGAGCGAGGTAGAAAATCATGTCATGAACCAAAATCAGTCAGACGTGACACAAACCCGGCGCGAGAGATTGTCATACCGGCCATATCACACTATCAAACCTTTGAGATTCAATTAGTTTTCTTTTCATTGGCATTTTAAATTTTTCTTAATTTTTTCTTTATTCAAGAAGCAAGTACTGGAGTACCGAGGAGGGATATTTCTAAATATTCTTATTGATCAATTCGAGATATTATGATATTCGAGAGAATGTTGCAGAAAAGTACAAGCAATTTCGCCTACGCAATTTCTTTTGCTGTCTTTTGTCCCTGTTCTATCGACCTCGCTCCAACACTACGAGCGTAACAATCGCATTGTTGGCAGGGTGGCCGCAGTGGGATCGAAATTGTGAGGGAGAAACAAGCAACTTGATTGAGTGCTAATTAGTGGAGATGATTTACGGCGAGCCGCAAGGCCACATTCGATTTTTTCCGTGAATTCACTGCTCTACAATATAAATATTTAAAGGCATAAGAATAAAGTATATATTATAGATATGCTGTAGAATTGGAAGAATCTTGGGATTCGACGTGATATATTTGCTTTTCCACATCGATGATCAACACTTAACGTGATCATAATAAATTAGCTCGCGTAGTAGAACAATGTGAGCTCATCGAGCACTTTTTTGTACAGCAACAAACAAAAAGAAGGGGCGGAGGAACATGTAGTTGCAGCTATAGTCCTTTATAAGGAGTTGAAGGGAGGCTAAGCACCATCTCATCTCAACCCATTAGTCCTTTCTCTTTTGCGGTCCAATGCCTAACAGTCTCATCACTAATCTGCTATTTTTCCACAAGATCCATGTTTCGTATGTCGTTTTTCTTTTCAAAATTCTGAATATCAATTATTTAATTGATTCAGATGCTCCGTCAAGTGCTGATCGTTGCCATCGCTGCCGTAGTATACGGACAAGCCTTCCTCTTCGGAGGCAGCGGTGGAGGTGGAGGAGGATGTGGATGGTCAGTCAATATAATCAATTGTCGATGGAACGCAGATACAGTAATCCTCGGAGATAATACTAATCGATAAATAATGCAGCGCTCCTTCCCCTCCTCCCTGCGGCGGCGGATGCGGCAAATAAGAAGAAAAGACAGCCGAGGATTTCTTAAAGTTCCACCTCGCTGTGATAGTGATGTACATAGAGTAGATAAAGCATAATTCGTCTATACGCCAGAGTCAGAAATTCCAAAAGGGATTCAGACGCATTAGAAGGGAAGCAAAAATGGTGCACTTTCACGTATGCCAATCAGTACGTCATAATTGAAAAAAAAACTCTCTGTGACAAACATATCGCGTGTATGAGAGAGTGACTTCTGTAGGACACTCACACACTAAAGCTTTCGGTTGATAACTGTCATTGGGATGCCGGTTCGGTGGACGCGTGACTGCCTGAAAAGTCACAGAGAGTCATACAAAACGAAACTGCAGAGGGTATGCACAAAACCTAACCGGCATCCCCCATGTATCTCACCAAAACAACGACACAATGTTACAGATTTCGAAAAATAATCAATCGAACTCTCGAGCTATGCAATGAGTGTTCACTATTCTGTCGCGTTCTCGATTCAATGAGTGTTCTCGCCCTGTTGGTCATCCTCGAATGCGATGGAGAGAAGAACTGAGTCGATCAATGGGGAACGATTGGTGGTCGATTACGCAAGGAGAATATATGTCACGAAGAGATCAGCATGCATTATAACCATCGAACCGCACCATCGAACCTGATAAATGATTCTGATTCTGATTCTGATTCTGATTCTGTCGCCAACTTTCTCCTTTCTGCGAAAGCAAATAGATTTGTTCCCTAGATTTGTTCCCTTCCCCATACCAGCTACCCTAATCGTCTGCGTGCACTGAATCTAGTAACATTAGAAAGGCGTAGAGTTATCACAGATATCCTGCATTCAACCCTTCATAGGAAGTATGAACTTGATTATTCCACTCTTCTTACTCTCTCTCCTCTCACTCGTTTTATACGCAATTCCCATCCTTTCCGCATTTCACTTCCCTTCCTCCCTCACAATTCCCATTCCACATTTGCCTCTAGAACTATCACAATCTGGAACTCTCTCCCTTATAAATCAGTTTTCACCTCACATGATACTTTCCGCAAATTTCTTCGCTCTCAACCCATCTCATTTTCCCCTAAATCCATTATTAAAAATTGGCTCTGATCCCCCTTCCCCCTTCCCCCCCCTCTCCAATACCCTTGCTGCCAAAGCAAAATCACCGATTCGACGACGTCGACGAAAATCCGTCTCTTGCGACGAAAATCATTCACAGTTATAATTCTTGAACATGATTCTGACGGAATAAACAATGAATGGATGAATGAATGAATGAATGACTTCAAGCCTGTAGTACAGTGTAACCAAATACATTCATCGCACGAAAAAAATATTGTCAGCATCTACATCATTTATTGAACTTGTGGAGGATGAGGAAAGTTAGTTGTCTCAGAGAGATAAGTGTCTGAATAAATCTAAAGACTAGTTAAGCACACTGATTTAAAAGTATTGAAGAGTCTCCTCGCTCCTGAGAGAGCGAATATCTATTTCAAAATTTGAGTCAATAACTAGTATCGATTAGATTATTGGACATTATTATAACTTCTTTCGATTAGTATTTCACTGCGTCCTTCGCAGAAAGTTCTTCAGTCTTTGTATTCTGCTTGCTGGAGTGTTCAGCCGTGTTTGACTGCCAAACACTCTCGTCCTGACTGCTCTTCATTCCCTTCATCATCAACATTCCCTTGAGTCCGTCTCTGCAGGAACAATTTGAAGTAAAGGAAGTCACTGAAGGAGGAGATTAGCATTACCCTAACACAGGATGACCTCAATCTATGATGTGATCAGCTCACATGCATTTAATCAATCGAATCAAAGTCTCCACGCTTTCGTACTTCAAATCACTGTTTGTGCAGAATTGTGTTATTCGAGATGAGAAGGTACAATGGTGCTGCTCGGCTGAACGAGTTTCCCGCACTCCCCACTACTGTGATTCTTATGGCGCATAGACTACAACAGGCTATTTTTCCGATAACAATGTCTTATTATTTTCTTTCGCTTCGTATACCTGTAGTCCTTAATCATGAGAATGATGACGATGGCGTCGAAGGGCGGGAAGAGCGAGGTGAACATGGGGAAGGAGGAACCGAGAGTCGTCGATTCCCATCCCATCAGTGGCCAGAAGATGACGGCGAAGTAGGGAAAGTACACGAAGAGGATGGGCACAGTTGACTACAATGGAGAGATTTGAGAAGCGCTGTCCCCAATTATGTTCTGAATTTGTGTTTGGGGAGGGGGATTTATATCTGGATGCTTTCGCCTGCCAGTAGCAACCAATAAATTGCAGGAGTCGCGACAACCATAGTATTCTCGCCAATCATCGACTCGTTCTGTCATATTTTCCCTGAGTCATCTCACCTGGGCGATGACGGTGCGGAGGAACTTGAGCTGCATGGTGCGGAATCCGAATGACTTGTCGCGCGCCTTGATGATCTCGCGGTAGGTGAGGATGGCCAGCGACGAGGAGGAGACGAGGCTGATCAGCATCTTGATGACGCCAGAGACGAAGAAGGAGAAAGCGATTGGATCCAGAGAGCCCGATGGCTGCAATTTCACAATGGAATTTGAAGTTGAAGCGTGCGGAAACTCCCAATCATCCGTCGGTTACTCACTACACTGGGGATGCCGGTTCGGTACTCATTTGCAGAGGACATGCATAGCACTGAACCGGCATCCCTGCTAGTGTTCTGCGGTGCGCTACACAACGGATGTAATCAAACACTACATAGTAGTCGACGATGAGCCATCCGTCCTTGATCGTCCTATTGTATTTGTCTGTGAAGGCCTGACGAACGGCCGTCGCGCCATCGGTGCCATCGTTGATCGTGAGATGTGTGTAGCGGAAGTAGCTAAAAATATGTGTATACCGTAATAAGGCATGCATGTCCCAGAGTAGATTGAGTTGTTATTATGACTCTTATTGCAATCTCGTAAATGTGTGCGCGATCACGCTAATACATATGCACACTTCTTGTCTCTTTTTTTCTAATTCTTTCCAAAATGTCAACAAACCAAGTCAGTTCATCGATTACTACGTATACGAGAAGAAGGAATACAAATCGCTTGTCCTTGAAGAGCAAAAGGCGTTCGGGCCTGCATTGTCCACTATAAATCTCAAGAATTGTAATGCTTGTTTTGTATTTCGTGTACATGATCATGTACAATCGCAAGTGCACGATCAACTACAATGTGCAGGATCAGTTACAGTATACAAGCTGCACCAGGAACAATTATGTTGTTACGGTAGGCATAATTATGTTTGCGCTGATATTATTGGCGTGTTTAGTATAATCGGGTAATCAGATTGTTCCACTGCTCGCCCACCTGCTCACGGTCCAATAGCGATAGAGGAAGTGGATGATGACGATGGAGAAGGAGACCGTGAAGGATGCGCAGAAGATAGATGAGAAATACTGTAATACGCCCACGGATTAACACGCATGCAACTACAGACGCCTACGCGATGTTCGATGCCTGAGTAGGAGACAGCACTGAAAGTCGCCCCGACGTTGATCACCTTCTGCAATCACTTTTGTGATGAATCTATTCCCAAATACGCCTTCACTGCGATAATATCTTATTCTGAAGAAGAAAAGAGAGATACAAACACTCGTGATTTAAAAAAAAAATTTTCCAACTCACAAAACCCACACATTTCTCCGACTTTTTTCTTCAGCTCACAGGGAAATAAGTCTACGACTCTAGACTCATCGGCTGGACAGCGACGACTTTAAAAGTCTAACCACCCCGCTCCCCTGCGCCTATTAGACTTTGAAGTCGTCGCTGTCCAGCTTTGACGAAGTCGTAGACTTATTTCCCCGTGAGAGTAGAACTTGAAACTAGATATCGCTACTTGTGTCAATGCAATAATCGAAACAAGGTCATCGTCCGTTTTCTTCGATCTCATAAATTTATTTTCAGTGACATATGTACGGAGGCACGTTTTCGATTATTCTAATTGAGAGTGATTTGCCAACCGGGTTGATGGACAGATGGAGCAGACACAGGAACATGTCGTAAGTGGCAAAGGCGAGAAGCAGCGTCTTGTAAGTGCCGAAATCCTTTCTCGAGAACCGCTCGATCAGATAGATCAAGAGGCCGTTGAGCAGCGCACCAGTTGCTGAATTTATGCACAATAAAATAAATATAAGTACGTGATTGAAAACATTAATAAAGTGTACACCCACCGAGACTGGTCTTCTCGCAGACCTCGATGGCGTATTGCGGAGGCGGGAAGAACATTGCTTCAGCGGGGCCAGATGATACGGTAGTTGATGTGTCCCGCACACTCCGCCTTTTATACGACCAGCTACAGTAATGAGTGCAATTTAATGCAGCGCGCGACAAATGAGGGCGAGAATCGTAGTTTGGTTTGGCGCATTTCCGCATGAACGGCTCGCACATCTATTCGAGGGCACAATAATAGGAAGAGGCGCGTGACGTTAAACCACCGCACGGACTGCATGCTCATTGAGCGTAATTCGAAAATATCCTAATCTGATGATGCGCACGGATATGATGAGATAGACAGGTGTTGTTGCTGTTCAGTGTTGATATTTAGTAAAAGTTGTCCGTAATGCTGGCTGATTGTGCGAATATGTGAACCCTTCTATGTGAACGTGAACAGATAACTCACTCGGATTTGTATTTGATCTGAAATTGTATTAGGTTTTTTTCTCTTTGATGTCTTGAAAACACGAATGGGAAAATAATGAGTGACGACTCAATGCATAAAAACGCTAAAACATCCGTGGCAATCAGAACAATGTAAAAAGTGGAATGGGCAGCGTCACAAAATCAGAAAAGAAAATTGTAATCTTAACGGAAAAACATAAATGGTATTTCCTAGTATCGAATGCAATAACATTGTGAGTCAATTGCTGTGTGAAAATGGCGTCGTATTTTCAACGAATGGCTTCACTAGATTGTTTTTTATGTGAAATAAAAACAAACAAACAAGCGAACGCAAATTCTTTCAGAACTTTGTACTGTCATTTTTTTTGTCGCCGTTTGGATATTCCAAATTCCGTTGTTCTATTCGGATAGGTTGTCGAACAAACTCGAAAATAGCTCTCAGCGACCTGAACTTAATTTGTATTATCGTTAAACATATCATGCGATAAAACAATCACCTGTTGTAGTGCCGGATATGCGTCATTACAATAACTGGGCTGAGGAGTGCGGGAAACTCGTTCATCTAAAAGAAGTCTTCAGATGCTTGGAATAATAAGAATAATATGAATATTCGGCAAGATGTCAAAAAAGCTCAGTGAGGGAAAAAGGAAGTTAGATGACGTTGTTCATTTGAATTTGGCCATTTTAATGTTATGAACGCGTAATTCACACATCTTTATTTTTCTTTCTTTCGTTTGATCTGACCACATATACGAACGACTCCAGATCCGGACTGCGTACGACGTTCAAATATTCGAGAAAGATGAAAAAGATGGCGAGCATTGTGAAGACAGGAAGGAGAGCTTGCTGCGTGAGACTCTGAGATGTCACCTTCAGTCTCAGTGAATCTATTGAATAAGACTAATTGATCTTGAGTGCTTTAAGTTTGCTGCTCCAAAATTTAGTATCATGGAAATTTCCAGTTCTGTAGTTGTGTTTAGCGCTGTCGATTCGGCTTTGTTCCCCATTACCTCTCGGGCTTTTCAATGCGCGATGTGCGCCCGATTCTGCGCGCCGTTCAGACTTTTTTCAACAGAACGCGCGATGTGGCCCAGATTTCACAAGACGCGCGACAGATGGGTGTAGGGTTCGGCGCATCGCGCGTCGAACCCTACACCCATTCGTCGCACATCGTGCGCTGAAAAGTCGGAGCTTGTCCATCAGGTACAATGTCTATAAAGTCTGATAAAAAAAAATAAAAAAATGATACTTACATACATTGACCATTAATTCGTGAACTCTTTTTCTATACCTCGGCATGTCTTTCTCTTTCCCATGTTCTTTCGCAGCGAAATAAGTTGCATGGGGGCGGAACGTTTTATTATTTGGACGAGTTTTGCGAATTTAAAATAGTAATCGACTGACGGTCACGAATTCTCGATGCGCGGCCCTCGTCTGGGTGCTCAGCTTCGTTTTGGTCTCTTCGAGAGTAGCGAGAACACGGTATCTGTAATGTTTCAGTGTCATCGCAACGAGACGTTAACCTTCTCAGGACAGGATCAGGACCTTCTACTCTTCTACTCTGGTACAGGGGTGGTCTCGACTAGACTTTGAAAAGTAACGATGCATCTAGTTGCTTTCCTATACACACTCATCATTTCTTGCACTCTTTCTCGCGAAATCCCTTTTATGCAACTAGATGAACCGTTACTTTTCAAAGTCTAGTCGAGACGGCCGTCCGTGTAGAAGACATCACACTTTCACCATTTTTACTGTCGGCATATCTACATGCCATTTCAGTATACTCTATCAGCGTGCGATGAATTACATGAAAAACATAATTTAATTAGTATTATCTAGAGCTGGGTTAATGAAACATCCGCATGGCCGAACCTTACTATGTTATAGCACCCACCGATAGATCCAAATAGCGGCAAAGAGTGGAATGGGAAAGCCGAAGAAGCCCATGATGAATGCGATCATCGCATCTTCTTTGCTGCCGCCGTTCACTGTAATTGAACTGCATGTGTACATCAAAAGTAGGTTGACGTAGGAAGGTAATTTCAACTGCTGATAAAGAAAACACGTGCTGGCGGCCATTGTCAGAAATTTAGACGGATGATCGAGTTTTGAGAGCATATTTAAAGGGACCTGGTACTGCAAATGAAGTGAATTTTAGATTAAAGAGAATTTTCTTCCGATTAGAATGCAAAAAACCGCATTTTTTACGATTTTTTTTTGAAATTAGTTATGAATTTTCAAAGATCCCGTTTCAGCCCAGAATGACCCGGCGCTACTGTATTTAGCGGCTAAACACCGGGTCATTTCAGCCAAAAAATTCACTTCATTTACAAAAAAATGGTCTTGGGTTGGTAGAATTGCTAATGATGACTGCTTGAAGTGGAGCCGATCTGTGATCGAATGGTTCCCACGGAGGAAAAGAAGAAGAGGAAGACCGATGACAAGATGGAGTGATCTTTTCCGAAAGACGATTAGCCCGGACTTTCTCAGTGAAGCAAGGAGCAGCGAATGGAACGCCATGCACATCAGAGCTCTCAATTGACCTTCCACTTTCCTAGATCCATGCCAGGCCCCGCCCCCTTCCTTTCCAGAGGAGAGGAGGGGAGGAGCTGACCTCCCGCCCAACACAAGGGAGGGGATAGAGGCGTTCAAAATAGCTGAGCAATCACCTTCCAATCGGCGATAGCTTCGCTGTTTTGTTGCAGTACATGCCGCACATCATTGACGCGAGCGAGCACTATGTCTAGGGAACGCGCGCTCTACTCGAGACGGGTTTGACAGGCGTAGAGACACATCAGAGAAGGGAGGAGCGGGAAAGAGGGAGCTGCGCAAACTCCGCCCACTCATGAGCGCGCTCTCCCCGTCTGTCAACCCCGTCTCGGGTAAAGCGAGCGTTCCCTAGACATAGAGCTCGCCCGCTCAGAGGCAGTTCAGTGCGTACTGAAACTCATCGGCGCAGCCATGCCCGATTGAATGCCGATTGCTCGGCTATTTTGGACTGCCTCTCGCCCTTCCTCATGGATGGGCGGGAGGTTGGCTCCACCCTCTCTCGAGGGGGTGGAGCACAGGGGCGGGGCCTGGCATAGATCTAGGAAAGTTCCCCCTCGAAGAGGGCGAAGACCCCACTTGAACTCTCGATAAATGTGTTCAAACTGTAAACCATATCGGAAGAAAATTCTCTTTAATCTGAAATTCACTTCATTTGCGGTACCAGGTCCCTTTAAAATACACGGAAGCGTTCTACCGAATGTACCCAGTATCAGCTACAATCCGTACCTGAGATGGCATATTGGGTGGGGATATTGTAGCCGTGCATGTGGAGGACGTGAAGCGATGCTGAGGTATCCGCACGTGTAAAGATCATTACAATCTGCAAACAGATGTGGTTTACTCACTATAACGATACTTCTTTGTTTTCGTTTGATGTAATTGATACAATTAGACACTCAGAGAAACCTTTTTCGTTGCATGCATAAGGTCGTAAAACACATCAAAGAAGAAAACAAACGAAAACTCCGTACGAAGTAGTGGATTACTTCGAGTAGCGCGTGTTTTCATAGAAGTGAGTTACAATTAATTTACATTTCCACAGTATTCACTTCACTGCTTGTTATTTTGTTCTGTTTGCACTTTACATAAAAAAAGTATATACGAGGATCGAACGAACCATACTAAGAACAGCTGGAATCAGCGCTCCCACCCCGACAGTTGTCCACACTCTCAGTCTTGATATAGATCCCATCCGAAGAATCCACAGTCGAGCCCCCATGCAGATGAGCACGTTGATGAACGGAAATAAAAATAATAACAAACTTATAAGAAAGAGTCTGTCATTCCCGAGTCTGTCAGTCGTCGCGGTCCCTCTCCATTTCTCTCCGATGGAGAGGGGGATTTTCCCTCAATTTCCCTCGTCAATGCCATCGACTACTCAACAAGATCGGAATCCCCATCCAAGCCGGACTGGTCACCATGTGATGGGTATGACTACATAAGATGGTTGGTCCCTCAGTTTCTAGACTCGATGACACTCCTTCTGAGATTGATGATTTGAGTTTGGTTGACACAGATTCAAGAAAGCAGGCTTCATCTTTCTTTCTTCGAACGCAAAATCTTCAACGTCAAGCTCGCGAGATCACTATTCTTTCTCCAGCCAATAATTCTGGGTCTGTGATATGGAAAGAAGACCGATCCCGACGCTTAATACTGGACAAAATGAATCATTCTAAAGAAGACCATCGACCACGTCTGAAACCTATATGAAACCCCCATCTTGATCAGCGCCCATAAAGCGACACTGATAAATTTGTATTTGTATTTGCAAGAAAGAGGCTTATTGTCAGCTATAAATTGTATGATATGAAAACTGTCTACGATACTGGCAAATGCGCTCTCCTGGTTGAAAGAGGAGGGGGACGGCGCCCATCTCTTGAAGGTTTGATATTCCGGTGAGGAATAAGTATGTTTACAAAACAACATACCGAAACGACGGTTGCGACGACAATAAGCGAGTATCCCCCGTAGCAGACTGTAGAACCAAAGGAGGAGCAGGGACCGTAGGACACCGTCACAAATGTCCATCCACAAGGAATGATTCTGAAGGGCTGTGATTCCGTTAAAAGACTGCTTCGTGGTTTCAATAGCCATCAATTTGCTGAGGTAACAATACACAACGAACCTCGCTAGCGCGGAATAATTTTGGTGTCCCGGTGTTTGGACCCCTATTCAGTCTTTTGAAGTGATTCAGAGTTTTCGCCACTATTTTCCCGTCGTAGATATGTGATGTTCAACTAATAGAGATCAAGCTGTGATTCTCTACAGGATCCCTTTAAACGTTATCAAGAACTGACCGTTGCAGTGTGAATAGGGAACTGAGTGAGTTGATCAAGTCATTGACCGCTTGGATCTTGAGTAGTATGGAGTAGGCTTGAAAGGATTTCGGGGTGGGCATGCACGTGCAAGCAAGCAACACTCCATTGAGAACAATCGCAATGGAGCTGACGATGACGTGTAAGACGAGCACTGGCAGCATGGTCAATCTCAAGTTGACAAGGTGTAATTATGAACGAAAAATGAGTCCCGGAAAAAGACAGAGACGTCTTGAAGCAATAGAATAAACGGCAACCAGACATTGGCTGGTGAAAAAACATTCAAACGTTCGTCGAGAAAATACAAAAAAAAATATAAATCAAAAGGCGCTATTGTTATGAGCATTGGTTGTGTGAGGAAGGGTGAAGGAAAGAGTGGACAGGTAATTGAGGCAATGTTAAGTGGCAGATTGACTGATAATAGAATACGACAGGTGCAGAGGGATTATTACCAATTAAATATCTATTTTTCAAAGAACATTTTGCCATGATATCCAAAACACGTAAAATGTTTTATTCTTGCGCCCCATATCTGGATATCAGAATATTGTTATGAGAGAAAAGGAATCATATTGAAGTGCACTTTCTAGAAACCGGAAATTTTTCTCGTGGATGAAAATATCGTCGTTGACTGCTTATTCCAATCCAACTCGAGATTCCCCGATGGAACACGACGTCGTAGTATCCAATTGAGCACAGACCGGAGAAACCTGAAGACGACACTCGATAAAAGTTGCAAACACGAGACATATCACACTCGAATTGCCTCTCTGGGCGTTTTCCTACCATGTATTATATCATGGCCATGTATTATATCATGAAAATTGGTCATAGGCTCAAAATTGGTCATAGGCTCAAAATAGGTCATAGGCTCAAAATTTGTCCATTTACTTGTAACACCGTCAGGTTTAATCGTTTCTTTTCAAATAGAATAGTTCATCATTGGAATCGTCTAGATGATGATATTGTAAGCAATAGTAGTATCAATGTTTTCTCTAACTACATCAAACACTTTACAATCTTTGCGTTAGATACATATCTACCTCATCAAATGTTATCTCTTTTTCTCAGCTTTTCTGAGAACACCTTCTTTGTCACTATATGTGACATCGTATCTCATGTATGCCGATACTTTCACTTCGTCTCAAATTTATATTACAATTTGCTATGTAAATTGCATGATAAACATTATTATTATTATTATTATTATTATTATTATTATTATTATTATGACGTATTGCTAACTACAAGAAGATCAAATTTTCCAGGAGAACGTTCTGCAAGGTTTCCTTTCTTAGAGAGTTTTTATCCTACTCTCCTCCACTCTATCGTATCGGTGTGCAAAAGAAAGAGGACGTGGAATGAGGATGTTGGAGAACAGTTCTCTACGCAGTCTGTGTAAATGTCGTACCTGTTGTAGGGTCGAATGTGCTTCTAGACGATAATAGGGCTAAGTAAGGCGGCTAAATCGTTCAGCTGCAATGTGCTATTCATTTCGAAAGTAATTTTTCAGATTACCAACCAAGAATACAACCGTCTCAAAGTACGCATTGCGAACACCGTCAAGATACTCAACGAGAACAGTGCACACGCCGATAATAGTGAACAGAGGTAGCACAGCCTGAAGCGTCAGACTCTGAAAAAATGTTGATTTTCCTGCACTCAGAGAAATGTCTGTCATATATGGCTCCTGAACTGCGCTTGTATGTTATATATGAGAGGTATCACCAGAGATTGTAGGTTGCTCGGAACAATTTTCAAAAAAATATTTCTGATTTCGATCAAACTTTTATGTGAGAGTACCCATGAGAAAAGAATTCGATTTATCCTGGTCCCAGGTCTAGGAGCCGGCTTTTAGGAATTCGCCGGTTCTGTCGCCGGAATCGTCATAACTCAGCTTAAAGTTGAGTAGGAAAGCTCGCATAGAGCTCAAAATGTGCGGGAAAGATTGCCGAACAACTTTTATGAAGTCAATGCGTACGTATCTCTTCATCACAAAAAGCTATATGCCAAAAACTAAATTCCAAAATGTTTGAAAAAAATTCTCCCAAGTTAGATGAGCGATAGGTGCTATTTTTATTTCGGATTATGGAAGAATACAACATGTTGTATTAAAAGAAAATATAAACAGGGTGATTAGGGTATCACCCGTGGGGTAAAAACTGCGTTGAATCCATTTTTCACGGTATTTTCAAGAAATAAGCCTACTCTAAGTTTGCTCAAACAGCTCAGAAACATCGGAGTTCACATTTATAATTTATATTTGAACATATTGAATTGTAATTAGCCACTTCTTGGTCATTAAATTATTTTTTTCACTTGCACATTTTCCGATTATATGTAGAAAATTCATGCAAAAAATTTTTTTTTACAAAAACAATATTTATCTTGTATTGTAATGTTTTGTATTGCTATTTAATATTTATAATCACGCATTTTACCGACAAAAATAAGTCCAACTATATTTCGAGAGAATAGAAGTGTTTCCGAAAAAAAAATGTTTTTGCTAAATTTCTCAGAGCTTCGCCAAATGCGCAAGTGAGAAAATGAATTTAATGAGTGGCCAATTACAATTCAATATGTTCAAATATAAATTATAAATCTGAACTCCGATGTTTCTGAGCTGTTTGAGCAAACTTAGAGTAGGCTTATTTCTTGAAAATACCGTGAAAAATGGATTCAACGCAGTTTTTACCCCACGGGTGATACCCTAATCACCCTGTTTATATTTTTCTTTTAATACAACATGGTGTACTCTTTCATAATCCGAAATAAAAATAGCACCTATCGCTCATCTAACTTGGGAGAATTTTTTTCAAACATTTTGGAATTTAGTTTTTGGCATATAGCTTTTTGTGATGAAGAGATACGTACGCATTGCCTTCATAAAAGTTGTTCGGCAATCTTTTCCGCACATTTTGAGCTCTATGCGAGCTTTCCTACTCAACTTTAACCTGAGTTATGACGATTCCGGCGACAGAACCGGCGAATTCCTAAAAGCCGGCTCCGAGACCTGGGACCAGGATAAATCGAATTCTTTTCTCATGGGTACTCTCACATAAAAGTTTGATCGAAATCAGAAATATTTTTTTGAAAATTGTTCCTCAAAGGTCATGTTTTCCTACAATCTCTCGTGATACCTCTCATATAACATACTGTATGTTATATATGACATACAAACGCAGTTTAGGAGCCATATATGACAGACATTTTTCTCTGTGTGTCATATTTGGATTACGCAAAAAGCTCTGACTGCTGTATTCAAACCGTTATAAACTGTATTTTAATTTATTGATGTCTACATTTCCATACCGCCACAAACTGTCGATGGGAAAGTCGCGTTTGCGTGCTCATTTTATCCTTCTTTTCGTCCAAAACTTGAAGAACCAGAGAACTTTAAAAGAAGATTTTAAATTACATTTTCATTATGACTGGTATACCGATAGAACCAAATAGCGATAAAGAGTGGTATTGGAAATCCAAAAAATACAACAAGAAAACCGATCATTATATCTTTCTCGCCTCCACTATTGGCTGAAATTATATTCATTAATGGAAATTACATTTTGTTTTTTTATAGTTTTTTGCACCTGTGATGGAGATTCCTTTCAGATCGTAGTCTACCAATACAAAGTACATATTTTTCGCTATTTCTTCGTTTGTTCGCGTCACGATCATTACTATCTGGAAATAATATTTAAGGGACAAAATGAGATCTATCTTCAATGCTTGACATGCAAACTAATTTAGTGCAGCGAGAAAGGAAGACTAGAGTTTTACTAACCAGTATCAACAGTGAAGGGATAACCGAGCCGAGTACGAAAGTCGTCCACACTCTCAGTCGAGATATAGAGCCGTGCTTGATTATCCACAGTCTGGCGCCCATACAAATGAGCACGTTGGCGAACTGGAATTGTTTTCTATATTTTGATCATTCAAAAATGTGCAGGTTGAGATTCGGCTAATAACAGCCGTGTCTAATTCACGTTGGTGCTCGACGTCATGTTATTAGAATGTAGCCAGAGCATTCACAATTTTGTTTCGTTTCCCGTGCGTATTAGTAAGAAGTAACGAGGAAACATGCATTATGAAATTTGTAAATCTACGAGCTACCGTGTGTCGTGCCAGGGAAACAATCGACAGAATAAAGAATAATTAGGCGTTACAAAGAGTGCAAAGATTGAGGTCTAACCGAAATAACTGTAGATACGAGTATGACTACAAATTCGCTGTAACAAGCACTGTCGTCGATTAGCGTGCACGGACCGTATGAAGCGTAGAGGAACGTCCACGAGAACGGAATCATTCTGAACAAAAGAAGCGCATGGAGTGGACGAAACATGCATTTGTGCTCTATGTTCATTAAATTCTCATATTAATATTTATAGTAACTTTTCAGCACCTTTGCATCGTGAAGACTGTCGCTAGAGAAGTTAGCATGTCCGCTCCGGCTTGAATCCGCAGCAAAATCGAGTAGGCTTGGAAGGATTTTGCGGTGTGCTGTAGCGTGCAAAACAGCAAAATTCCATTTAAAAGTGTTGCGGACGTCCCGATTATTGAGTAGACGAAGATGGCAGGCAACAATTTCGCCATTGAAATATGAAAAAATCCTGAATTCGGAATGTTTCCTGGTGTTGTGAAAAGGAGAGGCAAGCGTGAAAAAGTGTGAGAAACCGCAGATTATCAGCCCTAAGTTCGTATGTTAGATGAATACTTGGTCAGATGCAACCGATAATCACGTAGCGATGACAACTACAAATAACATCGTTTATCGGAGAGGGGAAGCATCGGATCTTTCATTGTTCAGCTTACAAGAATATTTTAAAAGAAAGAGGGAACGTAAGCAGCTAATTACAAAGCGATAAAGACCTGATTTCTAGGAACATTTAGTTCTCTATTGGGAAATCAGCGTGTCTGCTACAGAGAGAGTTCGTGGCTTCTCATTATCGTAATGATTATGTTGTACACCTTCGCAGCGCAGTCTGTGGCCAACACAAAATCGAGGTGGTTGTAGTGAGGCACCTCAAAGGTCGCCTGAAAACACATAATCTTTGCCACATAATCTTTACACGGGAATTTAATACAAACTTCTGACGTTTTCGGTGGTTTCATCAGGGATATATTCAGCACAATCGTTATATGTGGGGTATTTTGGCTCTCATAAGCATGAGACGAAACGTGTTCTTGTGCACAATGATGGGAAGTATACCACGCCTCTCACGAGAGGCTCGGGACAGAGTGACACTAATCTGTCACAGCTGCCATTTTCGATGTTGAGTTTTTCACGGTTTTGGATACCACTATGTCCAACTAAGATCCCAGTGAGATATTATTCCACAGAAGTCATTCCTCGATTTGCTGCAGCTACTGTAAGGTGCAGCCGGCGAACTTTGAAGCAAGTTTTTCAGTGTTTCAACCCAATTTCTGAGAAAACTTTTCTCTTAGAGCTGGGGCTACTTTTCCACGCTCTTCCGGTCTGTGTAATTCGTTTTTCGATTGGTCTGTAAACATTCGTGAAAATCGTTATTCTTGAATCTAGGGCAATCCGCTCGAAAATACCGCACTTTTATTTTTCCATAGCCTCGGGCTGGTCACAAGGATTCGAATGATACGTCTAAGCTCTCCCAACTCGGGAGTTGATGACATATTTCATATGAAAATGTGTTAAATATTGCATTTACTCTCCTTCTGTGAACCACTCACCGCTAAATTCTACAGAAATGAACGCATTGCGCGCGGGGCAACAATGTAAGTCCGATTCATTGATCACGAGAGAGTCGAATGAATCGGTATGAAATGCCGATAATCGCTAAATTTGACACAATTTCTTATGAGATATGTCATCAACTCCCGAGTTGGGAGAGCTTAGACTTATCATTCGAATCCTTGTGACCAGCCCGAGGCTATGGAAAAATAAAAGTGCGGTATTTTCGAGCGGATTTTCCTAGATTCAAGAATAACGATTCTCACGAATGTTCAAAGACCAATCGAAAAACGAATTACACAGACTGGAAGAGCGTGGAAAAGTAGCCCCAGCTCTAAGAGAAAAGTTGTCTCAGAAATTGGGTTGAAACACTGAAAAACGGCTTCAAAGTTCGCCGGCTGCACCTTACAGTAGCTGCAGCAAATCGAAGAATGACTTCTGTGGCATAATATCTCACTGGGATCTTAGTTGGACCTAGTGGTATCCAAAAACGTGAAAAACTCAATATCGAAAATGGCAGCTGTGCCAAGTTCAGTCCGAACCTCTCGTGAGAAGCGTGATACATCCCAGGCACCTTAACTACTCCAGTTCGCAAACTCGGCAGAATAATGAGTGCGATCTCCTCGGGCGGCGTCAGATAATCATTGTTGCTCCAGAAGAGATACGAAGGAGCGGCGATGTTACCATAATCGTAGGGCGCGGATGCAGTCTGAAAATAATTTGATATATCTAGAGGTTTCTTTTAAAAAGTCCTCGATTAGCTTAGTTCTCTGTGTAGCTCTACAAAAAATAAGAAAAATATGTTCCTGATTGCTCTCCACTATTAATGAATGCATAAAATGTACATACTTTGGTTGGCACGGGTTCGAAGTGTCGAACTGCATTTCTCGATCCGATCTGCCCGTAGTGGTCGACCGTCCATGTCGACGTTCCGTCGGGAAAGTGGGAGAAGTACACCGGTTGACGGGTCTCAATCATTTTCGCCATATAGAATAATAATGAGTTCACTCGTTTGTTCAAATTCAACCGAATATTTTATTGTAATTCAACCTCGACGTATTATACATACAAAAGCATTGGACGGAAAGAATTACCCTATTGAAATTAGGACTGGGCGGACCCGAGGAAAGCACCGCCGCCGCTTCACAGATCTGACAATGAACAATATTTTTATTATTCTTAATTATTTATCTCGCCTCCCCGCTGTACCACGGCATGCACACTTGCTGCGCGAGTAGGCGGAACACCCACTGATGCTGGTTTCCGATCGGATGCGCCCCGAAGTGAGTGCGGTACCACTGAAATACTGTCGACGTGTGTAAGGCCCACAGAAGACGGGTGCGGCACATTCGCATCGCCGTGTCACAACTGTATCAGTGCGTTCAGTAGTATAGGAGAACAAATTATTCCGCTTTGTGACACCTCTTCCGAGCCATCTCTCTGATCTAGGTACAACTCTCGACTGATAGGATGAGGGGGCATAGAAGAGAGGGGAAGGGGAAGGGGAAACGATTACTGCCGTCTATGACCGACATAACAATATCAACTCACGTCCAGCAGCGGTTCGAGTGTTCGGTATACGATAACGCCCAGCTGGACGATACCTCTCGAGTAGTGGGCGGTGCCGACAGGGGCGAGATGGAACATGGCCTTCACCTGAAGGAGGAAATGTGCGGAGAAACACGAATTGATCGCAAACTCTTCTGCACTAACAAAAGTTAACTATGGATGAATCGAATCTGTGTAGACCTTGCGATTGTAGTGCGGATTATCGGCGAGGAACATGAAGCCGACGATGGATCCCTGGAGAGAATTTAGTAATGCGAGTCGATTATTTGGCGGACCTGTGAGTGGCCGATCCAGAATAGAGAGGACGCGCCAGTCACTTCCAATATGGCATCGACGACCGCTGGCGAGTCGAGATTCGCGTGGTGGTCGAGACTGAAAAACGACACATCGAATTGTGTATTTCTAAGCGTTCCGATGGCTTAATCCAACACTCGACGTACCTCCAGGTACTACATTTTTGTCTAAGTGTCTAAAGATTCTCAACTGGAATGCGTTTCTGATAAAGGACACGTACCTATACTGCCAGAACTCGCTCTCGTTTGGGCTCAGACGCACGTGGCGCCGACCATAACGAGTGCCGCGATAGTTGAACAGGAACACGTCGAATCCCGCGTCGGCCAGAATCATTGCTGGGGAAAATATATTGCACCAAGCAAAGACTGAGCTACACGGGGTGCAAATATCTCCCAACTCTCATTTCGGTGGCACACCTCTGTTCGGAACAATTTATCAAAGACCATGAGAGAGTTTCCGGCATTCAACCGTTGGGAATAGTCACATGATTCCAAACATACAGACCAGGGTTAGAGCGAGAGAGTGTGCAAAAGTGAGAGGGTCTCTCTCGATTTCACACGCTCTATCACTCCAAAGGCCTTTCTGGATGGTTGACCGGTCGGTGGAATGATGTGAGTGTGATATTCTGACCTGGTGAGGACTCGGGTGGATTCTGCACAAAAGCGGCCGAGCTCGAGCTTAGTCCGGGCACGAGCAGAACTGGCGTCGCGCACGCTGCACTCAACCCTGCAAGCGAGGGATTATCCGTTCTCACCAGCACATTGGAGGAAAGTCCACACGTACCACTGCAGTCCAAACACAATCTAAGATCAATGCTCTACAAGCAAGGCCTGTACAGGCAATGCACATTAGCTCACGATTCATGTTTGGTGCTATTTGGGAAGATTAATCTCTCTTGTTCATCAAACTCCGCACCTTTCCTTCCCGCAGGGATACGGTAGAGGTCGAGAATGAATCCATCGTCCGTGAATACGTCGATTTTCTGCACCGGGTAGCCCCAATATTTGATAATTTGCATCTGGAATCGGCGTATTTTACTTTCAAACTATGATAATTGAGATGTTAGTACTCTTTCATACAGGCACCACGGATCAGCTGTTTAACCTTTACACTTTCTTGATAATGGATGCACTCACTACTGTCATATCCGCTTCAGGGTCCACGGATGATGAAAAGGAGACGAACAGGGAGAAGAGGAAGGAGGGGAGCATGCTTGAAAAAAGACACGAAAAAATTGAAACGCACGTAAATTGAAGGAAACGAATACTAAGCTATCAATGTAGGAATTGGAATGAACAGAAATTCATGATTGTTAGACTGCTCTAGATGCGTCGGTTCTTCACACCTCCAGTGCTACGACAGTGCAAACATTGCACACAACACCCTTTCATCACATGGATTAGCTGGTTATTTATCTTGTTGTTGTTGAGGTGCACAGGTGTCGGTGTCACTGTTTGGATAATCTTCTGATATCAACCTCCAATTTTGAGAAAAGGAAACAAAACGAATATCGCAGTTATTTTTTATCAGTCACTTCCAATCTATTGTTTACTTGTTTCAATGAACACTAGAGGGCATGTCGACCGAATGGTTGGCATTGAGGTAACTGACACTTCTTGAAGTGAACAATCGGAATGATTATCAATTATATTTGCGTATGCGATGCGAACATCTATCCATTAACCATTCATTATCTCCTTTTCCCTCTCATGATTTCAACAATGGTCTTGAACACTTTCTCCGCGTTATCAGTTGCCATTATAAAATCGATATGGTTGTACAAGGGCACTTCAAAGATTCCCTGAAAATTTACTTGTTTTTGCTTCCCCTACGTAATTGACTAGATAATTTGCTTCAAATGACACCTTGAAACGACGTTTTACAATGTAACAACAAAATTTTAGCGTTTAATATGGATACCTTGACGACTTCCGACCTCAAATTGGGAAGTAAAAACTTGTTCAATTCGTCCGGTGTTATCAACCAATCATTTCTACTCCAAAACATGTATATTGGCGTTGCGATATTGCTGTAGTTATAGGGCAACGTAGCGAACTGGTAATGAGAGAAATCACTGTTAGTGAATGTCTGCTAAGCATGAATTCTATCTACCTTTCCGGAGAGGATGAAAGGGAAGCGATCATAGTGCCTGACGCAATTTTCGTTAGCCAGCTGTCCGTAGTGATCGAGGATCCAGGACGAAGTACCATCCGGAAAGTGAGATAGATACACCGGCTGGCGACTCTACAATGGCATTATTGATCAACATATTAAGCATATTTTTTTAGAATAGCATTGTAACAAATTGTTTCACTAGCCAAATTGGAATTCTAATATTTGTACTATTTAAGTATGAATAATTGTAAAAACAAAATCCGGCTTTCTATCACCACACCCAATATTTTTCAATGGAAAATGAACAAGTAAACAAACAATATTAAAGGTTGGACTTGGAGGTCCTGATTGCCAAACGGAGAAGGACTGGCAAATCTGAAATGGAATGAGATGTTGCTGAAAGTAAATTTGCATTATTTATACCTCTTCGCTGTACCACGGAACACAGATGTGCTCAGCCAGCTGTCGATAGATCCACTTGTATTGATCGCCCAATTGTTGAGCGCCGGAGAGGAGACGATACAACTGTGTATTTACAATTAAGGGTCACAAAGAGTTAATTAAATGAACGGTAAATAACACAGCTGATTTGGATCCAATGAGGTACCTACCGGCAAAATCGGTCTGACAAATGTATACACTGCGTTCACCAAGCGAATGAGCCCTCTGGCGTAATGTGTTGTTCCAACCGGCGTTAGTAGAAACATGGTCTTGATCTGGAAATGTAACAATAAGCATAGGTATCTAGGCGTCCCCATTCGCTATTAATTCTTTCTGCATCGAAGGAGCTGTAATACGTTTCACTCGACTTCCGTAAAGAATACCCAATAGTTGCCCTATCTCATCCGTTGTCTTACTTTGGCATTATAGACGGGGTTATCAGCGAGCATCATGAATCCAACGAGCGTTCCCTGCAGATAACGAAGATATTTGATCATAAACCTTGTTTGTGACAATCGGAATGAAGATAGTAGTATGTCATGAAGATTGAAGATCGACAGAAGAAAATAGAAGATAAGAAAACATGAAAATGAAGAATGAAGATAGATAGAGAGATAGATAGAATTTATGAAGTTCTAGCGGCAACAATAATTGATAAGAACGAGTAATCATACAGAGATAAACGTATAGAGTGATTACGTTTTTTTTCGTTTTTCGGTTTTTTTTTATAAGTTACTTGCCTGAGAATGGCCGATCCAGTACAGAGACGGGGCACCAGTTATCTCGAGCACTCTATCTACAGTTGCAGTTGCGTCCAAATTCGCCAAATGATCAAGGCTGATGCGGGCAATTTTTAGAGTTCTGTTCAAAAATGTGAACTCGGAGTTCAGGGGAGCATTTAGTGTGAGTGGAAAATATTCATTCAATACACTCGCAGTGGAATAAGTATGCGAAACGCTTCTCATCTTATTGTTAAAATGTATACTGGTAAGCCTCTTAAAGGTGGTGTCCCACGAACTTTTGGTCAAGTGAGTTCTCACTGTCGGGTTATGGTAATCGGTTTCCAGATAAGAGCCCCGCAAACCGCATGTTCAGCCGATAAGTTTGAACAAAGTTATTCGCGTTTGGCTCTGTGCCAAACTGACCCTGAATGCAGGAATTCAAAAATGATAGGGAGGGATAAGGGTGGACGAGGAGAAAGCGACCGCGTCATTGAAACATATGAGATGAGGAATGATGGAGCAGGAGATTCGTGATACTCCTTCTTTAATATCATGTAATAACTCACGAAAACTTCCAGAACGCTCCGTCGCTTGGGTTCAGACGCAGATGTCGCTGACCATAACGGGTTCCTCGATAATTGAGCAGAAAGATTTCGAAGCCGGCGTCAGCAAGCACCATCGCTGCATATGAATAACTGAAGCGGTGTCACTAAACCCTTGTCATTTCATTTGATAGTATTTTTGTGCAAAAATCGAATATGTACCATGTTTTGCCGGCACTGCGTTAGAATCGAGGCAAAAAGGCTAACCAGGCGAGGATTCGGGCGGATTCTGTACGAAGGCGGCCGAGCTCGCGCCCAGTCCGGGCACCATCAGAATCGGATTCGAATGATTCGAAGAGGTTAGAGGGCCTGATACCAAACGGCGGTCACATGTGACGAAGTAAGAGACAATCGGAGAGCAAACGATAGAGCGCGTGGAATGAAAATTGTTCTCCAATTATTAGCAAATTTGAGGTATTTGAATATTTTAGGGTCACATGCAGCAGAAAACTTCAATTATTGTATTACTCTGTTGTCAATTAGAAAAATGAGGTGCACACAAATAAGGTCCAATTAAAATGCCCGATTAAAATGTTAAAATTTTATCGGATATGAAAAAAAACAAAATAAAATAACCTCTTCTTCCGTGCGGAATGCGATACAGATCGATAATGTAACCATCGGCGGTGGTTACGATGAATTGTTCGACAGGATATCCCCAGTACTTTATTATCTGCATCTGCACATTAGGCATTTCGTTAGGGCTAGCATTTTCGCATTTGGCTTTTAGTAGCGAAGGGAGGTTCTAAATCACTCTCCTTTCCCGGTCGATGCGCCACTTTTTCTTTGTCTATCTACAATGCCCAATACTGTCGTTGTTCGAACTTACCACGTTCATGTAGGCTTCGGGATCTGACGCCAGTGAACAAATGACGGAAATCGAAAGAAAAATGGCACGTGGGAACATGAGAACTGACCGGCCTGCTCCCGTAGGACAACAAAGAAGGACGACTGATAAGAAGTGGAAAAACAGTGGGCAGGAAAAACATAGTCCGATAAAGAGCATTCTTTACGTAGAAAAAAGTATCGTCTTTTACGTCACAGCCCATTTAATAATAACCAAAATTTTAAATATACATTGTATGGCATTTTTTTAAATCACAGTATACCGACGCAGGGTCATACAATTAGGGCATAATAATGCGCCCAAGCGAAATCAAATCCGAACTTTCACTTTCACTTTTGGGATTTAGACGATGAAGCGTATGTACGTTATTAGACCCCGTCTCTCCTGTGTGAACTGCTATTGTAATCCGGGTGGGTACTCATTTACTGCGCTTCTTAAGTGAGAGACACAGAGTGTCAAAAAAAACAAGAGCCATCCTGATGATGTGAGTAACACAGAGCCGAAATCCCACACAATCCAGGTCCTCTACAAGAGAAATGTACAGAGGATGGTCACGAGCGCAATGCGTGAAATTTACATTGCTTGCTACGGTATTGTATTGAAAATTGTGGACAGCATCAGGTATTATACCGTAGTAAGTGCAGCTGATTCTCGGACCACCTTTTTTCTTTATCCGCCTTTGAGTCCCCGTGAATCAATGGCACTATGTACAGCTAATTTTGCTTGCTTTGGCGCGCAGCCTTGCGCAATTGCGCAGAACTTTCACTCTTCCCTTTGCAATGCCAAATAGACCAAGACGAAGAAGAAGCTCGGCAGATTTATCGAGTGCTCGAAATAAATACTACGGCAACTACTAATACTACGGAGATAAAGCTGGTTGATCGAAGCTCGGGGCTCGAGGGGCAAGTGATCTACTTGCGTCCGGCGTAGGAGTTGCCTCCGGCGGGGGCGACCTGAGCGTATCCTCCTCCAATGGGAGCAGGGGGACCGGCCTGGGCATATCCACCGGACGGGGCTCCGTATGAGGGAGGAGGGGGAGGAGCGGCGTATCCACCGTGTCCACCGCCGCATCCGCCACCGCAAGGAGGAGGAGGAGGAGGAGCACCGCATCCACCGCCGCAGGGAGGGGGAGGGGGAGCTCCGCTGGAATGAGAAATGATTAGATCGATACGGTAGGGTACTGTAGCCGTGGGTAAACTGTTGGGATGCAGGTTCGGTAATCGTTTTGAGGTATTTTGAGTGAGAGATCGGCAATCCGGCTGATAAGCTGAAGAGAGTTAGATAAACGGGGAGTCCCAGAGGGTACGCTCAATACCTAATCGGCATCCTTAGGGTACCTAGGGGACCCTAAGGGTACTGTATCGAGTAGGGTACGGTGAGTGCTCACCATCCACCGCCGCATCCTCCGCCGCCGCCGAGGAGAGAGGAGAGGAAGGCATTGGAGACAACGGCGAGAGAGAGGATGATGAGAACCTTCATGTTGATGGAAGAAGAGATCGATGGACGATGTTTGATGAGAGCTCTTGGTTGCCTTTTATACTCGTCTCCGGTTTACGGCAAACCAGGAAGGGGGAGGGGATAAGGCAGCAGCGGCAATACAGCGTGCGCAGAGGGAGCACGCAAAAAGAGGAGAGCGTTTCTCCCACGGGCGCAATCGCATAGCGAACTAAGCGACTTTCGATTATTTCGACCTCGGCCGGGAAAGAGAAAGAGAATGGCGGATTGGAGGACAATAGGAGTAGGCAATTTTGAGTGCGGAGGGAGGTAATTGAGGAGAGAGAGGAAAGAGAGCAGCTCAGTGAAATTGAGCAAATTCGCTTTTATTCGGTGGTCCAATGAAGAACAACGATCGTGATAGATCATGCACTGTCATGCTGTTAAGTGTAATTAAACATGCAGCATTTGTTCAAGGCGCCTTGAAGCGCGACACAACATTTTTTAATCGAATGAAAATATGTTCGGCCTATTCCAGAACGCACTTTTTTCTTTCTACTGGGAATATATTACAGTTCTCGGAATCAAATATGGGCGTGATCATTCATCTATGACTGATGTTATGATTCATTGTTTCTCCTTTTTCATGAAAATACTGAGCCAATTGTTGTTAGAGCTACAAACGCAATAATCAGGCGTAGATACATCATGTGATATAAAAACCCGCATTCAAACTCATTATTTGTTATGCCCTTTATGTGAGTGAGTATTCTAGACTATTTTATATATATATCAGACATCATTATCGCCTCTTTCCCCACTGCATTTACCACGGGGGATTAACACCAGTAAGCATCTGTCATTCTCTCCCTATGAGAGATGAAAGGCCTAATGGACACTTCGCTATCGATTATATCTCTCGTCGGAATCGTCCTTAACGTCATCTACTGCTTAGTAGCCATCTTTCTCATTGTAACAGTGCACAAAACACAGCTGCATAAGAATTGCAAGTGAGTCTTTTATTGTTTGCTTCTAGAAAATATCTATAACATGTTTACGCTGCCAGACAGCGCCAAGAGAGTCTCGCTGCTAGACGTAACTGGAGAATAATAAACGATGGATGACTAATTTTCACTGTTTTGTAAATCGCAGCCTCGCGAAAGTTTTGCTCTCTTTCGTTAACTTTCTGCTTTTTGCAACATAGAGGAAACTGTGTTTGGCTAACTCATTACACTCAATAATGCAACAGCTGTTTTTTTCACGCGATATTCTTTGCTCTCTAATCAAATTATTCCATTCATAAAACTTTTCAGCAAGATCTTGACGATTTCCGAATCAATGTGTCGGTTAAATTTAGCTTCGAATCATAGGGGTAATGCATCACTCCATGTTCAAATCATACGCAAAAGGGAGTCTAGTGTGCAAATTGAGACCCTCTCGATTTCACAAACTCTCTCACTCAAACCCCCTTTCTTTCTGGGGATTAATGTGACTCTTCTCACAGATTTCTCCTCACCATCTGGGGTCTCGGATATCTCGTTCAGTTCTGTTCGCATGTCGCCATGCTCTCACTCAATTGCATACTTGGACTACCAAGGACGAAGAGCGATCCGCGTTAGTAAGACTACCACAATTGTCAGGAAATCGTAGTGTGTTTTCCCAATTGGGAAAAGGCGCTTAACAGCACCTCGTGGGCGCGTTTTCGCAATAGGGAAAATTAACTGCGTGATCGCAAACAATCCTTCAGAAACCGAAACATTGTGCTCCGCCCAAATTTTAACCGACTCAAACCCTTCTCGCTTTCAGAACTTTTGAGTTATTTCATCGACGTTAGCGTCGGGACTCAGTTATTTTCTGAGATTGTCGAGATTCTCATTGCCACTGAGCGAATCTTGTCGGCCGTTCGACCCGCACAGTACTACATGATGGGACTGAGGGGAGGGATACTGTCGATGATTACGGTAGCCATGCTGGCTGCAGCCTTTGGACAGGGATGGATTACGGAGGGTAAGACATAAAAATGATTATCCTAATTTCACACGCTCTTTATCTTTATCGGTAGTTCGCTGAGAAGGAGAGTACGTAAAGTATTAGATAGACCAGTTCAATTTCCATCCCAAATGTCAAACCGTACGGGATAGTTCGCAAAGTGCACAAAAAGCCTATAGCAGCTCACGAATCTAGAAACAGGTAGCGAGTATTCGAGTGAAAATATTTGCCGTTCAGCCAATTACCACATTCTTCCTATTGCGAACGTGCTGGCATTGGAAATTTGCACTTTGATGGTGAGAATTCGGAAATAGAATAAGAGGTGGTGACGATTGTGATGATATTCGAGATAAATCATGCGGCGGTGAGGTATTGCGGCTGGAGATTCACGTCAATGCACGGCAAAGCATCGTTGAACGCTCGCTACCAGGTGAGGGCGCAGGTACCTCCAGAAAGGGGTCGGGGGCGATAGACTGATCCCGCCGCAGACCACGTTTTTATACGTGAACAGGGGCGTAAGTTTGAAAGACGATTTTGGACACTTTTCTCGGAAGTTTTGAGGAATGAAGAGAATTACGAAAATTAGATAAATGGTACAGTAATGCAGGTGAAAGAGGCGTACGAAATAGCGATAGCCATGCAGCGAGCTTACCTGGTCACTTTTATATTCAAGGTTCGGCTTTGCATATTCAATCTATGATCTCTGTCTTAGTTGGTCATAAAGGAATTACATCATGATTGATCAATTGTAGTACCACACAAATTAAATTCTGCAAAAGATTGCACGAATGTCTCGATTGCACACGCTCTCTCATTCTATCCCTACCTCTTTCGAATTATGTTATTTAGAATTGCTCAAATGGATTTGTAATTGCAACGTGTTTTTCGGCTGATGCAGAGCACAATTGTGTTCCTCTCTTATTCTCCGTACGATACATCTGGATTGAAATCGAATACTGTTTGGTACGTTGATCATAGTTTGCTCATTTTGCCACACTAAAAATTCTCATTCTTCTCGTATCTCCATGGATGGGTCATTCCATCATTTCTACCCATTGTTAGTAATAAATAATCTTTGACGGCTTTTGGAAAAAAAGCAAACGACATAGGTATCCAAAAATAGTAGCAATATTACTCGCGTTAAAGGGCGTCACGACGGCGTCAACATTTCTGCTCTTTTCACTCATTTTCAACCATCCGAAATTGCGACGCAAAGCGCTCGCTCTGCGGTATTATTTGTGGTAAGTTCGTGGTGTTTTACGGAGATTCAAAAGAAATTTATATCTAGCAACGGAATAGTCACATGATCAATTTTCCCATGCGAGTAACTCATCATAGGTAACTCATGGAAAGTTTAAAGATGTCCTGTGACCATCCTTTTTTCCTGTGAAAATATAGTATCCTGTGAAAATGGAAGAGTAAATAAATGTCATTTTCTACCTGTCTGTAAGTATTGATTTTTTTCTTTAAAAAATATTTCAAAAAATACGAGTTGAGGAAGCGAACGGACGTGGGAGATGAGCATTTCTGCGCTGTTAATGTTGTCAGAGTGAAGTCAGAAGGAGACATTTACTTTGAATCCTTACGAATTTCGTGGGGATAGACGGCTCGCGAAGAAAAGAAAAGACGCGAAAAACGTACCGAACGATAAACCCGGATTCGAATTCACAACTTGTTCACAATATGTACGCTATGGAACTGTCATCATCCCTCTTCTTTAGACCGCCCGCCAAAAGGCTGGTTATCAAGGAAAAAGTCCATAATTGGGAATATGAAGGCATCTGATATTTCATAAAAACGTCTTGAAATTTATTGATTGGAAAGTGTTGGATCAGACGTTGCGATTTTCGTAGTGCGTTGTGTGTACACACGTGTGTTATCGTTGTAGTGTTTTCGTGCGCATTCATGTTTGTTTCAACACGTTTATTTCCACGTTGTTCTATTTGTTTGATATTTTTCAATTGTTTTGCCTAGCATGAGTGGTCGTAAAACGATATTTCGAAACTATCTAACGTTACATTAGTCAAATGAAAGATAATGACAAAAAATACTACGAGAATCTCAGCTTTTGATACTGAACTTTCCAATCATTTTCTTGAGTTTCGGAGAAATTCTCGTATTCCAAAATTGGAATAATTTCGTTGAGAGCCAACGATTTGACAGACTCGTTGAATTTTTCCTGGAAAATCCCGTAAAACCCCGGACGGTGCATTTTGTTCCTATTTTAGGGTACACATTTCTCACGCTTGCCCCTTTTCGAAGTCTGGCTGTGGAATTATTTCAAATGTGTTATCGTTTTTCTCTTTCTCTTACCCTCTCATTGTTAAATTTGTTTTCATTAAGACATTATTTTTACACTATCAATTATTTCAAGACATTATTACGAAAGAATGAGTCATTGTGAGTGAAAAAAGAGACTCCCACAGGGTTTGTTCATTGCGCTCGGTAGCTCGTAATTTGTCCCTTTGTCACTACATTGGAGGAAGTTCAACATGAAAAAAATCGACTTTGCACTTCTAAGTGTCATCAATTTGCTTTTTAACGACAAATTTGAGTAGTTTTGATGACCCATAGTTTTGTAAGCGCTTGATTCGATGTATTACTGAGTATTCGTCAAAAGGCTATCGATAATGGCATCAAAAGGTGAGCGAATGTCGAGATCAGAAGTAGAAAGTGCTGCTGAGTTATCCACTACTAGTTATATAGTCGACAAGACCACGCGCTTCCCTTTTCTCCCTATCCTCACTCCACTGTCCAAAACATCTCTAGAAAGGGGTCAGGAAGAGGACAGATTGCTCAAGTAAGATCTCTCTTTATCATAATTCCAAGCTTTCTGACCCCTTTCTGGAGGTCGAGATGCATGCTGTCCTATTTTGGAGGAAAACGCAATCCATGTTCGTTTCAGGACAGATGGATGCTGGATTATTGTGCCTGCATGTCGTTGCTGCCATAGGAATTCTGTTGCATGTCGGTTTCTTTCTGGTCGCTGTGTGTCTAATAATCACCGTTCATTCGACACAACTTCACAGAAACTGCAAGTGAGGTTACCCCACAGATAGAGCAACCCTCCAGAAAGGGGTGAGAGAGCGTGCTAAATTAGGAGGATCTATCATGTTGCCAACCCTCTTACAGGAGGTGAAAAGACAGAAGAAAGTGAGACGAAGTTTCACCTAACCCTCTCACTTGCTCTCTATAACTTTCACCTCCCTACTTTCTCAATACTTTTGCGGGGGTATTGCATCATCAATTCAGGTTCCTTCTGACGATTTGGGGTCTCGGATATGGCGCGCAATTCACGGTCCACGCTGCAATGTGCGTCATAAACTTACTGGCAACAGAACTGCCAACGGCCAAAACGGAGCCGCGTAAGTCGTAGTAAGTCGTTAAGTCGTTAAGTCGTTAAGTCGCGTAAGTCGTTAAGTAGGGATGCCTAATGAAGAGCAATTTTGCAAATTTTGTCTCGCGTAAAATCGCTGTAGTATGCAAATGAGGTATGAAAACATGTGAAGAGTTGATTCCAATCATTCTAGAATCTTATTAGGAATATTTATCACTGTTGATCTTGGGAGATGAGCTATGTACGTTCTTCAGGTTTATAAACGACTCTTCATGAAGAGCCTGCGATTTTTCGTGGTTTTCGTGTTTACCAGTTCCCAAAAACTATCCTCATGTACAATCATCCCATACTTACTTTCAAAAGTTTCGTATTGATGCCCAGAACAGATTAAAACATTAAGTTGGACAATTGGTCGGAGTATAAAAGTGTTATGGGTGATAAACCAATTCCCAGAGCTCTTCATTTGGCATCCCTAGTCTTAAGTCGTATGTAATCGTCGTATGTCGTAAGTGCGCGAGTCGTAAGTCATAAGTAGGCATTTCCTCCAATACGGTATGTTATAAATAGGGGAAAGTGACAAGAAATTTTGAAATAACAAGATTACGCTAAAAAAAACAAGAACAAGAACATTAAAACGTAAGATTACGCAGACATTCGTTTGGAGACATCAGTTTACAGTAGCCCGCAGCTATCTGATCGATCTGAGCACGTGCACGCAAATGTACTGTGAAGCGTTGGAAATATTGATTGCTGCGGAGCGCATACTGTCGGCTGTCAGACCAGCAGCATACTACAAATCGATAATGAGTTGGCCGATGAGAATGCTGCTCATTGTCGTATTGCTGTGCTTCGCAACGCTGCAGGGCTGGTTGACTGAAGGTGGGTGACGATAAGTAGAGTTTTAAATATTATCTATAAAGTTCTCTTCATTTTGTGCATTCGTTCGTGCATCGATGCATAGAGTGTTCGAAGTGTAGAGTATTATTTTTTACTAGTGGAATCATTAGTGCATGTCCACGGCGTTCAGGGTTAAATGTCAAAATTCATGGGGATACCATCGCTCTTTACATTGTATAAGAAGGAAAATCTGTAAACCCGCCAAACTGGAACTAGTTCCGGGTTTTTTTTTGGGGTTGGACCTAGTTCCCTTACTGGAACGTAGTTGACATTCCAGTGAGGGAATTATTTCCAACCTCAAAAGAAGCGGAACTAGTTCTAGTTTGGCGGGTTTACAGATTTACCTTCTTATATTTTCGCACTCTCCAATCTGTCACAATTTGCATAGACTCGCCTGAATACCGTGCAAGTCTATTCTTTTCGCACAGTGAGTAATAGTGTGTGACACGTGTGCCATCAGCCGTCAATTTGATGCGACAATTTGGAAAATAATATACAAATTAATTAATTATTCACTCAGGAGGACAGCACATTATCGTCACTATCAACGTGTTCGCCCTGGACATTTGCACGCTTACGGTATGTCTACTGTACATAATATACTGTAGATACACGGTTACTGTATTTAGTTGATTCGAGGGTACTGTAGACGGTTTTAGAAAATGTGCTATCTATGGAGCCCATTTTGTCAGAGCGATTTTCCAAACAAATATGATCCTTATCGGAAAATTTCAATTTTGAACGATTCATCGATTCTCTCTGGAACACTGCGCCTTTCCAGGTCAACTATGTAGCAGTGAGCTATTGCGGCTCGCGCTACGCTGCTTTGCATGGCAAGGCTACTCTCAATGCTCGTTATCAGGTTAGAAAGGGGAACAAAACCCCGAGAAGGAGGCCGATATATACCAAGAGTCTCGACATACAGGAGACCTACTTACTCAGTTTCCACACTTGACGATTTAATTAATTAAGGTAATTAATTAATTCAGATAAAAGAAGCGCACGAAATAGCAGTGACGATGCAGCGCGCGTACATTGTCACCTTCTTATTCAAGGTAACATCACGTCATTCCTCAGCCAAATCTCCGGACAGGAGTAAGGACTAAGAGAATGTGCACACACGGCAACCCTTTTCCGACACTTTCAAGTTCCTGACCCCATTCTGGAGACTTGGGGCCAATCAAACATTCAGTTTATCATGCCAAAAGGGGTGATTGAAATAATTCAATGCACGATATCACTACATGTTGACAAAGAAGACCATTCGGTATTTACCATCCCTTCTTTCAGAATCTCTTCAACGGCCAAGTCCTTCTCTCTTGCTATGAAATGGACTCTGCTTATCACTGCGTCCCGCTTCTATTCCCACTTCATTACTCCATCGTCGAGATGATCTACGTTATTGTAGGTTCACAATCTCCAGAAAGGGGCCAGAAGCGAGAGAGTGCGAGACAATGAGAGACCATCTTCTCTCGGACATCTGCAAGAGTGATCTTTGTGATCGTAGGTCACTGCGTTTCCGATTTGTAGACTAAAAGATCAGACGCACTTACAGTAATCTGTGTTGGTAATCCCTTTGAGAGAATGAAATTTGAGTGCCACCTGCGGGTTTATTTATTGCGATGATAAAAATCCCGCATATCGCTAGGGACACACTGAACCTATTATATTTCTTCCCAACTCATTATGAGAAAGAAATGCGGTGAAGAACGAACTCGCAGCTTACTTATTACTCAGATCGAAATAAGTCTACAACTCCTGCCTTATGGGCTGGACAGCGACAACTTTCAAAGTCTAACGACCTCCCTCCCTTGCGCCTATTAGGCTTTGAAGTCGTCGCCGGCCAGCTTAGACTTATGAGAAAAAGATATTTCCCCGTGAGAAGTTATACATTATCTGAAGAGAGTGATAGGAATCGCAGTGGGAAATTCACCACATCATTTCCATCTTAGCGTATTCACTAACTAGAAATGGAAATTTAGGTAACGTGTAATGAGATGCGTATTGAGGGTGTACCTGGCGCGTCTGCTTTTCTTCTCGTCTCGCTAATGTCGAATCATCCCAGACTGCGGCGGAAAAGCGAAGCACTCCTGTCTAAAATCTGGTCCGAATTAGCATCTTGAGTCATCAAAGACAATCGATATTTCAAAATTTTGAAAAAAAGACGAATTTACTAATTTCAGGAAGTCGACCAAAGTCGAAGACGACAAAAGGGACCGATCGAATGTCCCACAAACGAAAGCAGAAGGAGACGTGTACTTTGATACCCTGAAGAAGTCGTGGGAATAAATGTATTCCGAATAAATAAATGGTGCCTTAAATCAACAGTACAATAAAATAAATGCTTGCCAAATATTGTGTTGTATTAACGCAGCTACTATTTAAAATGAATACACTATATAACATTATTTTGATTATTTATGAACTTTTTGCAAAATGGAAATTGAAAAAAATCATATGTTTGACACAACGATGTCCATTCCGAGATACTGTAATGCGAATCATCGAACGGCCGTATTTAAAATAAAAATAGTTTTCCGTTTTTATTGATTTTGTTATTGTTTTATGTTTTGAATTCTCATTATTTTGTATCGACGCACTTGCTTGAATGTCATAGATAATCTACGAGTAAGGGCGAAGAACCAGAGAGCGTGACAACTACAGGAATCTCTTCTACTTTCCGATTGTTTTTCTCATTTTGTTACTCCGTACATTTGTACTCCTCAGAGATTTCGTAGCATGGCTATGGCAGGTACATGGCAGCTAAAACGTACTTGCCTTCCGGCTCCAAAGATGCATGTCGCAGCTACATGGCAGGTAAAAAAGTAAATGGCAGGCTGCGACAGGCATGCTTTGTACCTACTAGATACCTCCACCTTCTGGGTGCCTGCGTGCATGCCTTTTATCGATACTCAGTTTGACAGCCTGTAGTATCCATGCCTTTACCTGCCACTGCGACGCTTTTAAAAGACTACCTGCGGCATGTTTGGAGCCAGCGGCATGTACGCTTTATCTGCCATGTACCTGTCATAGCCATGCCAAAAATTCTCTGACACTGAGTCCATTCTCGAGCATTTTTCACATTAAACGCGTACAACGAAATTACTCATGTGACAACTCTCTTGAATATTGTTATCATATTCTTGCTGTCTATGTTTCTTTCAAATCGTCATTTATCGAATTCAATCTCTCTCAACTTTGAGACTGAAGCGCAGTGATGCGCGCTCCCCCTCGGATCGGGGTGCCGCTATTTCGAAATATGCAAATGTGCATTTCCTACAGGCTTCATTCGTTATATTTTTCGACCATCTTTTCTTGTATAGTGTAGTGTTCGACGAGAAAAGGAATTGCGGGACCGCGAAATTTTCAATTTGGTCAAATTTGAGCAGCTACGGGCACTTTATTTTTCTGGAATCGGGGTACCCCTCGGATCCGAGGGGGTCGCTCACCACTGCTGAAGCGTCTAATTGCAGGCCTCATTTGCTCTGTCAGCAACCTCAAAGATGGCTGATATCGGTAAGGAACTCGTACTGATGATGAAGTATTTAATGTTTTAGGAACCAGGCTAGCCGTGGCACTAAATTGAGTTAATTTATCAGCGACGGAAGATTTTTTTAACGCATTTGCTTATTTAATGAGCTCAGTTTAACACCACGATGGGTTTAATGGTTGTTGAAGCGCGCTGTCTCGAACGATACTATCGATTAGTTAGCCATGCTGCTCCTCGATTTTGTATTCTAAATACGGCACTTCTTTACTTTAGGGGGTAAGCCCATTTTGGAGGATGAGGTCAATGGATCAAGAGGGTAAGGGAGGGGAGGGAGGGGTGATACAGAGGGATGGCGGTGATAAGGGTAAGGAGCGGGGCGCACTCCCCTCCCCGCCTCCCCTTAAGTAAAGAAGTGCTCTAAATATGTGTTTCATTATTGCAGATGCGCCTCCATCGATCGATGATCAACTGGACGTCGTCCAGATCACTCCCGACCACATACGCGCCAACGGGTACGTCAGTTGTGCATTAGGGGGGTTGCAAGGCCATTGCTTACTGCTGAAATGGCCCGACTTTCATTGCCGAATTTCGTTGCCGGCAACTGCAACGTATTTTGGAAGGGAAACTTCGAAAAACGCAGCTTCAAATAGTCGTTTTTGTACCATTTTCAGCATTGGTGGAAATTGACGAATTTTGATTTCGGAAGTTTCCGAAAAAAAAATTATCATATCGCATGATATGATAAAATGATTGATTGATCGGTTACGGTATGTTTTTCTTTGCAGGACCCTGCACACGTCGCCCTTCGCGGGAATCGCCGAGCTAATCGATAATGCGGTGGACTCGAATGCGACGAGTGTCAAAATCACGACGGGTACGTGATGGAGAGTGGTGGTCACTAGTGTTGTTATATAGAATACTCCAATTCCCGAATAACAAAAGTTATTTGCGAATACCAATGCATTATTCGCGAATAATCTTTGTTTTCGCGAATAGAGTTATTCGATCTAACAACACTAGTGGTCTCATATAGCTCAAATGGGGTTCTCGCAAGTACTTGGTGCAGAAATGCCGAAAATTGCGTGTCGCATTGCATATTGCACTTTTTTCGTTATATTTATTGAGTCAAAAAACCAAGAAGAGATCTAAATGTCCGTTTTCCTACATGGTTTGGGAGGCGTGCAGAAGTGCTTTTCACATACATGAGCTAGGGTGTCGCCAGCAACAGAACTCTCCCGCTTTTTGCCGAAAACCCTCCCGCTTTCGGTTCAAGCCGTTGCGATTTTGGATCAGACCCTACCGCATTTTGCTCAAAATCACTAGGTTTTGTCGCTGACCCTCCCGTTTTTGACGTACCAGCAACAAACCTTACCCATCTATGGCTTTTCATCACTTGCGAGAATCGGTTTGGCCTATGTAGTTACGGTAGATGTAAGTATGAAATGTGTATGCCCTCGATTGCAGAAATTATAACGGACGAGGAAACTGACGCCGAGGATCGAATTATTTGTGTCGTAGACGATGGAAGTGGAATGGACAGGTAGATGAACATTCATTGGTCTATCGGAGCGCCATAATCAGCCAGATGGGGGATCTCGCAGGTATTTCACGCAGAAATGCCTAATATTGAGCGCCGAAGTGTCTATTGCACTATTTTCGATAAATTTGGGAAAATCGTGTCAAAAATGCATTTTTAAAAATAATTTTTAAAATCCGTTTGTTGACCTGATTCGGACGGTGTGTAGAAGGTATTTTCCTCGCTAGCGATTACCTGTTTGACCTATGGGCGCAGTTGTAAACGGCCGTCTGTCGGGGTTTGCCCTGTTATGTCTGGTATGGCGAACGAGTTCCCGACTCGACAGAAGGTAATATATTATTAAAGTTACCGACCAAGGAAAAAATTCGATATTTATTTTATATTTTTATTCGATGCAGATGAGTGTCCTGATTACTTGTTTGATGCTAAAAATGTCAGAAAAAAATTCCCAAAATTATTATGAGCATGTAAATGGTGTCCCTGATCCAACCTGATTTTCAAATTTTCGCGCCATTTCAAGCATACTGTAGGCAAATGTCTCAATCAATTCGACCGCGACGCTGCTTGACGCGTCGCGGCTGTGAGGTTTTCATCCTTCTCCTCTATTTTTCCGTCATTTGTGTATGATATTTCGTCGATTCTTAACAGCAGAGTTAATCAGATGAGTGCTCTTGACATTTTGAACTACACTTGACCAACATTTGATGGTTACTTGTGTTAAATTACAGTTTATCCTACTCGTACTTCTCACAACGACAAATGGACAGCAAGTTCAACAAAAGTCATACTCCGAGATGATGGATTCGTCTTCCTCGTCTTCAGTTGAGGGAGGATACTAGACGAAGGAGAAGGAGAGGAAGGAAGCATCACCGATTTCCCTACTAATTTGTGTTGTAAATACCAAACATTGATCACGTAAAAAAGATGTTTTTTCATGTTACATTCAGGCGTAGGTAAACAGCCTCAACTGAAGACGGGGAAGACCAATCCATCATCTCGGAGTGTGACTTTTGTCGAAGTTGCTGTCTATTTGTCGTTGTGAGAAGTACGAATTGGATAAACTGTAATTTAACACATGTAACCATCAAATGTTGGTCAAGTGTAGTTCAAAATGTCAAGAGCACTCATCTGATTAACTCTGCTGTTAAGAATCGACGAAATATCATACACAAATGACGGAAAAAGAGAGGAGAAGGATGAAAACCTCACAGCTGCGACGCGTCAAGCAACGTCGCGGTCGAATTGATTGAGACATTTGCTTACAGTATGCTTGAAATGGCGCGAAAATTTGAAAATTAGGTTGGATCAGGGACACCATTTACATGCTCATAATAATTTTGAGAATTTTTTTCTGACATTTTTAGCATCAAACAAGTAATCAGGACACTCATCTGCATCGAATAAAAATATAAAATAAATATCGAATTTTTTCCTTGGTCGGTAACTTTAATATTATAATATTCAGGAAGGAGACATTGGGTGTGATTTTGGTGGGACACTCTGTGAAGAAAGGCGACATCGGAACCATCGGACAATTTGGAAATGGACTCAAGAGGTGAGCAATACTTGGACAAGGTACAGATTGATTGTAGGCTCAAACCTTACCAAAAATACGCTGCAAGTCCCCCTTTTTTCGAAACTCTTTTTTCGCCTATGGAGGAATTAATGCAGATTGATGCCAAGCATGCATGGGCTAGGGTGTCGCCAGCAACGGCTTCCTCCCGCTTTTTGCCGCCGATTCGGGGACTCCCTAAGGTGAAGAAGTGGCTATGAGGCTGAGAGTGGGTGCGAATTATAGCCAGCTGCAATCTATCGTCTTTCCTCAAAGGCGCCTGCCATTCCAAGCACGAAACCCGAAGAGATCGCCCATCCCGATTGTGATTGTATTGTCATCCATTTTCGTTGGCCACAAATTCTGTTCGAGAAGGGGCTATACGAATTTATCATGGGAATTTCAGTACACGAAACAGATTTTTAAAAAAAACATGTGCAGGAGATCCATATCCATCAACTTGCGGTATAGATCTGACCAGCTTTGTTGACGTTGTGGCCAGTGAACTGGTTGTGAGAACTGATATTATATTACTTGCAGTGGCTCGATGCGAATAGGCGAGACGATGCTGCTAGTGACAAAGAAGGAGGGAGAATTCACACTGCTCCTTATCTCACTCAAGTACCTCGGAGACAAGCAAACACACAAGGTATCGCACAATGTTTCGGTGCCTGATGAATTGGAAGGATAGCGGTCAGTGCCTTTTCTTTTTAAAAATGGAAAAAAATGCCTCCAAGAGGCGCTGCTAGGCGCCTTTTCCGATCGGGGAAAACACTACGTGACCGCTTTCCTGGCAATACTAACATTGTGATAGGTTTGTGTCTTTGTGTGACTCCTTTCTGTAGGGGGTTCGACCGGGCAGTAAAAGTAAGTGGTTCATTTCAGTGCTACGCGCCGTGTATCTCCCTTCGATGCGATATGAACGGAGATTTGGTACGGCTCGATTTGCCGGAGGAGAGTATCGAGAAGGTTTGCGCACTATCATTATTATTATTATTATTATTATTATTATTATTATTATTATTATTGCTAATAGTAGTAGTAATAGTTCTACGTAAGTATTTATAACATTAGAGTGAGGTAGTACTATTGTATTCATTGTTGGACGAAATAACAGTGATTACAATGGATTTCGATGAATTGCAGCACAATCACGCACTCAGCATCATGCTAAAGTACTCGCCCTTCAAGAATAAAGAGGCTCTGTTCGACAAAGTCGCAAATTGCTTCGGTAAGTGTGTATGTGATGACACCCATTGCCTAGTCTAACTCCGGGGTCAGAAGCGAGTTTGGGTGTGTGAAAGTAAAAGGGGTTTCAATTCATGATCATTGATTATTATTGTTATTATTATTTCTATTATTTCTCTTATTGTTGTTATTATTGAAATTTTTTTATATCAGATGGCGACTCGGGAACCTGCGTGATTCTCTCCGATTTGAAAAGAGAAGAGAACGGTAGATACGAGATGAGATACAAGGACAATGTCGGCGACTTCATTGTAGCGGAGAGAGGCACGCATAAGTTAGTATTTTGTATATATTTCTTAGAATATTATGAATTAAAAATAATTTATTTTGCAATATCAATATATTGATACTGTTATGAATTGTGCAGGACGGATGTGCTGTCGAGGTACCTGCAGCGACTGTATCTCAAACCGAAGATATCAATTAACATCCAGGGAAGGACGGTATGTTGTAGCGGCAGAATTAGATCGTATTCGTTGTGGTTTTCATGTTTGCAAAGTATCTTGAGATTTGATATTACCTTTTCCTTCCTACCATTGTGTCATTCAAGAACTCGGCAGTCTCTGCCCACTTCTCCGTATCCTCTAGTTATCTGAGAATTAGTCCAAGATCAGCATCGGACTATTTATTTCCGGACGAAGGTTGCTCTGCTCATATCTATGCGTGCAGGTTCGGCTGGTCGATCCGCTCCGGCAGTTGGTGGATGTGAGATGGGATTATTTGGATCCCAATGGACTCAAGGAGTTTACTAATCGAGAGATAGCCCAACTGGACGCAACTATGAAAAGATGTGAGCACACGCGCGGCGTTTTGCGCCCAAGTGTTACTTATCTTTATCAATTCAATTTATCTCACTACTTGTTTTATTTATTTCATGTGATGGAACATATAGACATGTGGGTGTGTCGCATAAAGTTGGATTGTGCGATACACAAAAGCAGTAGCTTTGGGATTTTTTTTGGGAAATACCATTCTGTAAATTTGTGAACAATGGACCGGGAAAGGTTGAAAAATATATTGAAGACCGGACCATTGTTCAAAAATTTACGGAATGTCATTTCCCAAAAAAAATGTTACAACTTGGGGTAGCACCTACGACTGCGTTCATTGCGAGACCGTCGCCCCACTACAATTCTATATTTACTTGTTTGCTTCAATTTGCATCGATTCGCCTGGACGCACCGTGACTCTACACTAATGATACTGGCATAGGTCGTCAGAGACTTTAAAAAAAACGACGAAGCCTACCCGACATTTACCGGAGCATTTTGGCGTTTTCAAAGGTTTTTCAACTTTTGAAGAAAAAAACCCTATCCTACATTTTTTTTGGATTTTCAGAGACAAATTAAAAACCAAAACAACATTTTGGTATTTTTATTGCCAATTCTCAAGACTCCTACCCATATTTTCGGCCTCTTCCTACCTACCTTGTCGACCCATAGATACTGACTAGGGTTAACCAGCGGAAAAGTTGCTCTGTGACTCTGTCAAAAGATGAGACGGTGGCTTGGCTGCTCTTTCCGGAAAAAACCTTTGTTCGACAGTCATCCGTGATGTCGACTGATCACCTATAATACTAATACTTGTTTTGTTGTTCAGTGAATACTGATATTGGCCAGAAGAAAAATGAAGAGAATGTCAAGTTCAAGCAGCGACAGAGCTGCGAGAACAACTTCCCGCCAGAGAAACTGAAAGCGTCAGTTTCGCATGGCTTACGTCCCTTTTCTATAGGTGATGCCTACGAAGTTCAACGCTGCTTTCAACACTTGCAGAAATATCAATACTTGGGTTAATATATTGTATAATCTAAATCGGTAGTGCTCACTCGCTCTTTTTATAGCGCCTTAAAGGCACCTGGGATTGCACATGAAGTGATTTTCAGATTAAAGGGAATTTTATTCTGATTAGAACGAATGAAAAAAATAATCTATTTTTGCCTTTGTTAAAAATTGTATAAAAATAAGCAATTTGTTGCATTCTTATGAGAATACATTCTGAAATTCACTTCATTTGCAGTCCCAGGTCAGTTAAGTAAATAAAGTGCGTACTCGTTATGTCTTCAACTGTTGCAAATATCGATTAATAACGTCACATGACAAATGATTTATTGATTTATTGATTGCAGGCTGGACCGGGAAATTCGAATGGTGCAGGATCAGAAGACGACATTGGAGACGAAGCTGGCAGGAATAAGCAAGAGAAGGGATGCTATTAGATCGGAGAAGGCGAGAGCATATACTTATTACATTTATAAAATGATACGAACTGTAATGGGAGATCTGATTCCTATAATATATGTGAGAAATACTGTTGGTTCTAGAGGTGTGCGGGGAATCGGAGCTCGCATTATTGATCAAATTGATTATGTACCCGAGCTTCCCTATGCACTAGACTGAAGATCACTTGAGAGGCTTCATGTGCCAAGTAAGCTTGACTCCGCCTACTCTCTTAGATTCTCATTATCTCTCATTCTCTCTACTTCTCTGATCATTCTAGAATCATCGAATCTCTCGTCAAAGTTGTACTTTGACGTGGTGACTCATCCAGAGAGATATTTCGTAACTCGACGAAACACTGATATTTCAAAAGATCAGAGATGAGTCATCTAAGATCATGATGAAATAGCTTCGTTCATTGTTCTCTTATTAACTGATACTAATATCACATGACATCCCCACTTTACGGTAGCTGTCGCCTCGACAGTCTTGCTTTCATTGGGTTTCTTGATTCTTCTGGTAGTTGAAATCGGATGCTGATGTAAATGTAGATGAAGATGTCCTTGCGACGCCGTTGATTGTAGATATGCAATGTCAACAGGGATTATAGTGTAACAATTAATGAAACACATTATTATTCTACGAAATAAAACATAAAATAGATACAACATTAAGATATTTATGATAATCTAATTACTAATATGATGTGTATCCTCTAAAAAACTTACTGGTTAGGATACTTGGGTGGGTGTTTTTCTTCTTCTTCTACTCGTTGTACGATCTTAAATCTTCGTCTCTTCGTTATTATTATGTGTGAAGCATAGTTAGATGATACAAAATTTTCACATTTCCAAATCCTTTTTTTTCTACCGTCAACTAATCATCTTTCTTGAAAATTATTTCGATTTCTCGATCATCCAATAACTCGACGAATAATTTATGGTAAATTGACAATATTCCGAGATTAATTTATGTTATGAAAGTAGTAGATTGAATACCATCAGTCTTCAGTTGAAAGTATTCTAGCTGAATGGGAGAATTGTTTCGTTTGATGTACAAATACGAACTACGGTGTAATTTGTCAGAATATCAGTGGATAACTGTTTGGCGGAATACGGGTCACTTGCTAATTGTTGTAAAAGGTTCACTCTTCCTCAGATCCACACTTACACTATTAACAGTACCGAAAAATAAATTACATAAGGTTAGATGTACGGTGGTGGACCTCTTCCACCATTGTTAGGTTTGTTAGTATGCACGCGTCCGTGCTCCTTCCTCTCCTCCTGGTGGGGCTGCGCTTATTCTTCTTATTGTTCTCCGCGGTTGATGTCGTCCCTGTTGTGTGCCCGTTTGATTCTTCTTTCTTCTTCATATTTCTCTGTAAAACTCGGCCTCCGCGGTCGAGCGGTCGATCCTCTTCTGACGGATGATTCCTCTATTGCCCTAATTACTTGTCGGATCCGGATCCTCTTGTGGCGCAGCTTCTTGGGCGAAAAAAATTGTTACAAAACTGAGGTAATCTCCTGCTGTTAGCCTGAAAAAGGGACGTCTTCTCATCTGAAAATGTCAGCCGGCACAATACAAAACTTATTAAAGGCTTATCCAGCTGCCAAAAGGGTATTCCTGAACCAGTGAGTCCTAAGGAGTGAGTGACTCGCTGATCCCTTCGCCAATTTAACAACGATGTTAATGTTGATTAGTTACGTTGCTCCGAATCTAATGAACAACTATTATTCCACATGACTTTCATACAAAATTTATCCAGTTTTTTAGTTCACAATTAACTCACTCTAACGATAATTCATCTTGGTTGAGTCTCAGTTCTCTGATCACGACAAAACAACTGACAGCTCTAGATTGATGAAACTCTCTCAATTATATTTGCTATCTCTGCTTTCTCTCGCATAGTGCGGCTGTCGGCAGGAAACAAACGAACGTTGAATCCAGAGTGGACAGATGTTATCACTTCCGCAAAACGATTCAGCCTAGATTAAACTAACTTCGGCTTGAAAAATACACATAGGTCCTTGAGAATTCATAGCATTGTTACGTTTGTCAAATTACTTGAAAATTTGAAATTAAATCCCGGAAAATATCAACAAAAAATGGTTGGAAATTATTCGAAAATTGAACTCACTTAACAATTATGTTACTGATTTCGTATTCCTGGGCTCGGCGAATGGAGATATGAAGTGTAGTTGTTGAAGGCGGTGTAGTTGAAGATTGGGGAAATATTGTGAAGAGTAGAGTTGGTTAAGCATAGTTTCAAGGAATGCGAATTCACACGACACATACTCAGGGAGTTCTTTCTCGAGGTGAACCTCCATGTAATGGGAGATCTGATTCCTATAATATATGTGAGAAATACTGTTGGTTCTAGAGGTGTGCGGGGAATCGGAGCTCGCATTATTGATCAAATTGATTATGTACCCGAGCTTCCCTATGCACGTGTTATGTGTATTCGCATGTGAAACTAGTAATGGGCAGGTTCTATTATCATTTATTCAAGTCAGTATAACATTGATGTAGAAGGTTGGTTGGTGATGATGGATATAGTATTGTAGTAAGTGAGAAGACTAAGACTGAGGTAGAAGTGTAGATGGAGAACTAGAGTAGAAGTCACATTTCTGTGAGCTGGATGGAAACTAGACTGAAGATCACTTGAGAGGCTTCATGTGCCAAGTAAGCTTGACTCCGCCTACTCTCTTAGATTCTCATTATCTCTCATTCTCTCTACTTCTCTGATCATTCTAGAATCATCGAATCTCTCGTCAAAGTTGCACTTTGACGTGGTGACTCATCCAGAGAGATATTTCGTAACTCGACGAAACACTGATATTTCAAAAGATCAGAGATGAGTCATCTAAGATCATGATGAAATAGCTTCGTTCATTGTCCTCTTATTAACTGATACTAATATCACATGACAGAACACACAAAAAGTCAAAATGGTACTTCCTGTGTTTACCAAAGCGAGAGAGCGGGCAAAAGTGAGAGGGTCGCGTACGTGCCTGTGTGGTAAACAACGGAAGCCCGTCATTTGACTTTTTGGTGTGATCGTATCATTTTATAAATGTAATATTTACCCCCTTATGAGCCTTGCTTATAAGAGGGAAGCGATAGGGGGCGGGATCATTTAGTTACTATTCTGACCATCCCGCGTTCTCTTCGTTTTGTGTTGCATGTCATACAAGTTGGCTTTATGGAAATTCAAATGCTGCAAATTTGAATATTATATCACGCGTGTCACATCGATCGGGACAAAATGAGGGTGTGGAAGGGTGAAAAAAAAAAGATCGGGACAAAATGAGGGTGTGGACGTACAATTTCTGACACCCACATTTGTATACATTTTTGGATAGCCCTCGTGGTGCTCGAAAAGATAGTGTTTCGCTTTTTTTGCATTATGTCGATTTTGACGACGATAGACGATGATTACTGTCTGAAACGGGAAACGGATCCCCACTTTGAAGCTGAATATCTCGCTTCAGAGCAAAATTGAGAAGAACTTCACTTAGAGACAAATCGTAGAGAATTTCCAGGAGATTATAATGAACGCAATTAAATTTCCTGAAATTAATTATGAGGAGAGTTAATTGGCGGAAAGCTGCCGTTTGCACCACATTTCGAGACCAGAAAATTTTATTCGCTAAGATTGTAGATGTGGAAAAGACAAGTCGACTGATATATAGTTTGTAGGGTCGAATCATTTTAGAAATCAGTGTTTGAGATGAAAAACGATTCGAAAATTCCATACTTAGCCGTTTTTCTGCTCAAAAGTGAGAGATCAGTGCTATCAGTCTCTCTCGTCAAGACGAGAGAGTGTGTGAAACGAGGAGGGCAGTTGACCTTTGAGAGAGGAGAGTGGTAGATCATTGCGACTCCTCTCTTCCAGAGGTGTGAAATAGCAAAATATTGGAGTTATTTCGGTTTATTGGATAAAACACTGATTTCTAAAATGATTCGACCCTATGTTTTATACATCAATCGACGCGTAATCTCAAGCTCCAGATTTTGAGAAAATAAAATTTTCTGGTCTCGAAATGTGGTGCAAACGGCAGCTTTCCGCCAATTAACTCGCCTCATAATTAATTTCAGGAAATTTAATTGTGTTCATTGTAATCTCCTGGAAATTCTCTACAATTTTTATCTAAGTGAAGTTCTTCTCAATTTTGCTCTGAAGCGAGATATTCAGCTTCAAAGTGGTGATCCATTTCCCGTTTCAGACAGTAATCATCGTCAATCGTCGTCAAAATCGACATAATGCAAAAAAGCGAAACGCTATCTTTTCGAGCACCACGAGGGCTATCCAAAAACGTTTCATTCAGCATTTTGACTTTTTGAGTGTACGGAACTTGTCCCGATCCTTACGTGACACGCGTGATCTGTTTTTAAAGCAAAAATATGAATGGATTACAGCTCGGTGGTGATCTGCGCGTGCACGTCGGCATTGAACTGACCAATCGACACAGACCACGGGTCGTGTTTTACACTAACGGACGTCGAATTGTGTCCAGAGATTTGGACACAGCAGCGAAGAAGAAGATGTGAGTGCACTTGTAAATATTCGAAGCATACGTCGAGATCATGCATTATTTAAAATACGGACAGTCTGAGGGAACACATTTTCTTGAAGGACGCAGATTTGGGCCTCGATATCTATCTAGAAATACGCGGTACGATATTTTACTTAGGAATCAATTGAGGCCTGACTTGTTTTGTGGGACTTGCACGATAATTCTGACCAGTTTAAAGCGACATCTGACCTGTTTATATATTTCACAGTATGCCTTGTTTTGTTGAAATGAAAGGTAAAGGCTTAAAACGCGCGAAATTAAGCAGGAAAATGCCAAAATATTGTTTGAGTTCGTCGTTTTTGAAGCACTTTTCGACCTATGATTCCTTTTTCTATGACCCCGGTTGGTTGCGTAGAACATCGATGGATTGGTTGAATCCCGGATGACAAAATCTATATAAAATATACTTATACCGAGCTTTATTAGCGCCTGAATTGCGGGAGTGATACATATTGCTGCATATTATATTGCATTCAATAATGATTATTATTATAATTAATAATGGTGTTTCGTTGTGAGGGAGTTGCTGGGCGTCGTGTGCATCATCGACATCCCCTCGACGTTCCTTCCGCCCTCGCAGAGTAGAGAGGTGAGGAAGGAGATAACGGAGTGATCAGTGGAGTAGCAGAAATGGATACCCCCCCTCCGGCTAATTTACATCAATGTGCACTGACTAGGAATGGTCGCGAACTCTCACCGAGCTTTCCGGATGAGATATAGCACATTCGATAGAGCTCAGCGAGATTAGATCAGATTTCAATTTTTAGCTGCTTTCCCTGAAGGAGCTCCGAGTTATTGATGTCCGAAGTTTGACCTATTTTTGCATATAATCAACGTGCGTAGTCGGGATCTAATGCACCACGCTCTCTCGTCTTCATCACCTCCTGATGTAGTGGTAGCATGCTTGTCTAGCTAACTTTTGCCCCTGGGTTCGGTCCCAACAAGACACATCCTCTTTTGCTCATTTTTAAAAGTGATTTCTAATCTATTTTTCACTTTAATAACAAATTTTCATGCTATCTTTCAATTTTCATGCATGCACAAGCTTTTTTGGAGAATGACTTTTTTTGAACGCCTATTTCTGTGAAAGACTATTGATCTTCCCGGGTGGACATCGACTAGGCTAGACTACGAACGATATGAGGAAATAAGTTTTTTTTCAATATTGTAATTCACAAATCTGATACTTCGTGACAACAAAGCATTTGGCATTCTCATCAGTATGTATTCAAAATGCGGATTCATTGATGCCACATTTCTCCACATTTCCTCAATATCTGTTACCGAAAGACGTAGTCCCCACCTGTGACTTCATTCGTCCTGCTACCTCTTTCTTTCATTTTAAGCGTTGTATCTGTCTCGCCTACTCGATTTCCAGCCGGGAAGATAAATAGTGGAAAGTCTTTCAAAGTCTTTCACAGAAATAGGCGTTCAAAAAAAGTCATTCTCCAAAAAAGCTTGTGCATGCATGAAAATTGAAAGATAGCATGAAAATTTGTTATTAAAGTGAAAATTAGACTAGAAATCACTTTTAAAAATGAGCAAAAGAGGATGTGTCTTGTTGGGACCGAACCCAGGGGCAAAAGTTAGCTAGACAAGCATGCTACCACTACATCAGGAGGTGATGAAGACGAGAGAGCGTGGTGCATTAGATATGCGCGTCCCGACTACGCACGTTGATTATATGCAAAAATAGGTCAAACTTCGGACCTCAATAACTCGGAGCTCCTTCAGGGAAAGCAGCTAAAAATTGAAATCTGATCTAATCTCGCTGAGCTCTATCGAATGTGCTATATCTCATCCGGAAAGCTCGGTGAGAGTTCGCGACCATTCCTAGTGAGATCTTAAGAAGGGAGCAGGGATCAATTTTCGCTATTCTAGTGATCATCTAAACAGTGGAGGATGCCAAATTAGGAAGAATTCGAATAAAAAGCTCTCTTCTATTTTAATCGTATATCAATAAGAATTTCGGATGCTCTTATTGGAAAAATGTGTGCAAGCAACCGCTTAAAAAGTTATTTATCGTCGGTAAAAAAATCAATACATCTTGTTTCAATTTAAATAGGGTTTTAAAAGTATTTTCTTTGAGAATTTCGAGACGCCGGGCGAATTGGGATTCCTGATGACTAAGATCAACAAAATCGCCAAGAACTACTTCCTACACGCTCATCCAAAGTATAAGACAGCTGAATTTTGGTGAGAGCATTGCTATTCTGCTGTCGGACGATTGTTTTGTTTTGTCGTTGTAGCTTCTAGTGCGATGCCGTTTAATAGTTGCCAAACGAATTGCATATATTATATATTTATGTATTATTATTATTATTATTATTATCAGGGCGGCGTTCGGGTACACGGAGAACGGCGAGAGTCCCGGTGATGGGACGACTACGCGAGCAGCGACCATTGCAACAGGAACGAGCAGAATGTGCTGTGAGTTGTTTTTTCTCTTCAAAATTATAATTCAATAATAACAATATTAGTTGAGCAACGAGAAACGCTGTACAAAATGTGTAAAGAAAAGTGTAAAGAAAAAAAATTCCATTCTGGATTTCGTTGTCTATCCTTCATTTCTAACCCTACCTTCCCTGGCCACATTTAGATTACCCTTTATTTATCCTTCCTCGTTGTTTTAACTGCCGTCGCACCCTTGGCAGGTGTATCAAATACTTAATTAAATCTAATTTTAATTTTCAGTACGCTGTCGCAAATTCCGCGAAGTTGCAGTGGACCCCAGCGGGAATGTGAGTTAATATTATTTTTTTTTGAAATTTCTTTAATTAATTTAGTTTATAATTCGATTATGTCTCAACAGGAAATGTTTAAAAAAATATTTTGCATCACACCATCCTAAAAGACGATGACGACATGACAAAAGAAGACGACATGGGGCAAATTGCCGGATATTTTTTATTATTCTTTTATTTATTTATACTTATTAATTTTTTCAGTTCCCCCTGCCCTCACTCGATTCTGCTGACGATTTCTTCTCCTGTGATCGATCGATTGAGGGGGGACAGTGTGGCAAGCTGACGAATGAGGAGACAAGAAGAAGCAATTACAAGTTAGCTAATTTATTTATTTCCATTTAGATTAGTTGATTAGCATATATCCTCGTAATGAAATCTGTAACGAAAAGAGCTATCTTCTCTGAAGGATGCGGTTGCTACAAATGCGACTGTTCTGGGAGCGTAGTTGATTGATTTATTGATTGATTACATCAGGCAAGTGGACAAGAAGGGAAAGATGAGCAGTTACGATAAGAAGGCAAAGGAAGACGACAAGATTGTGAGTGTGCCCCTGTCAATTATTGATTTAGTTTGTGTGTGTTTGAAGGTAACGAAGCGAAGTACGAGTGTCGCACCCAAAGTACAGTCGCCGCAGAGGAGAACCTCAGGTTGATATAGATACTTATTTACTTTAATTTTTTTAAACGTGATTATCTTGGTTCGTCTTCATCACTCTCCAAAGAAACATGAAATTTGGCGTAAGACCCAGATACTGTAAAAACTGTTTCCTGATCAACTATCAGGCTGTTGCAAAAGTCCTTTCGTTTTTTGACCGTTCACTTTCGCGCGTTGTCTCTGCTCTGTTTATTTTTGTAATGTGCCTTCTCTCTAAAGCATGGTTATGATTAGTCCCTTCTAGTTCTCTTAGGGAGAAATACTAATAGTTTTGCTAACGTCCCTCACCACTTTTGTTGGGTAGTTTTGTTCTTCTTCCTGTCTGGCTCAAAGTAACTCGAATTTGAACGCCATGTAGATGAGCGTTATAGTTCATATGTACCTTCTTTGCACACTGCGAAAAGTTGGACTCTCGATAGCGAGAATATTGACTTTTCACTGGCAGAATAGGACCGATCCGGAAAATCCTCCATCTGTATTTTGGCACTCTGTGCAAAAAGCAAGAAGCCGACTCCTATCAAATCATGCACAAACTGGGCGACACACTAGGGGCAGACTTTACCACCATACATTGTGGAGTTCACGAAATTGGAAAGAAGGAAAATATGGTAGATTTGCTACGAATTCTCGGATCCAGTCATTTTTCTGAAGGTGATATGTCTTTGATTTTCTTTATTTTCCACAGGGCCTTCAACTATCTGGACTAAATGGTGACTGGGGAGTATGCATGGGTGAAATGTGAAAACGTTGTACCCAAACACCATTGGGTTGATGCAGATTCGTAGGCAGACGATGTTCCCAAACACGTAGGCAAAAAATGTTGTGAAATTCATGGAGCTCCCGGGGCGCTCAGTACCGGGAGCTCCTACTCGATGGTACCACTATCATGGCACAGGGGTGCACCATTGATATATAATAAGTCAAGATCAAGGTTGAAAAGAGACGCGAATTGTGGGCAAATGTTTACAATGCATAAATTCTGAACTGGCGGAGTGTGGAAGCATCATCCTAATATATCCTTCTTAGCCGTCAGATATTACCCTCGCAGAAAATAACTTTTTTTGTTCTTCACCATCACCAACTTCCTGAGAGAACAGCACGTCAAGATCCGAGTCGATATCGTAAACGAGTAAACCGGCTTCTTCAAATTATAGCCCCTGCGTTCTATGAAAGTGGTATCCATAAGTTGGGCTAATTATAGAGGATTACTAGTGTCGTGAACGTAGATTATTCCATACGTGGGCAGCACTTATCCGAGGCCTTTTGCAGCTAGCCCCCGATCGCCAACTGCGTTTGCACACAGCACCCGAGTCGTATTTTAAAAAAAAAATAATGAAATGAGCTCTACTTTTCCACTATTTTTCTTTTGCACAGAGCCCCGAAAAATCCCAGCCCACATTTGCACAGTGCCCCTGCCCCCTGCTGCCCATGCATGGATTATTCCCAAGTTCATTGGTTCATCTTTGAAGATGGTAGGGATAAAGATGTTCGTACCCCGAAACGCGACAAGACTTTTGCAATACCCTAGTATCTCTAGTGATCCTAAACTTTTTTGTGCAATAAGTGGTGATCTAACTATGGTTATGTGTGAGTGTGCCAATGTGCAGGTCGTCGTGCGGCTCTCGCAGCTTCTCGCTCTCCCTCACCGGCACTCAGTAAGTGAATATACCGTATACCAGCAGCATACGGTACCAACAGAGAATTTCAATTATTCATCGAGTGTTTGTGTGCAGAGAAGGCGCGCCGCAAGCGAGGAATAAATAATGACGACGATGATTATGAGGAGAATGAGAGTGAGTGGGGGACACTGTAGGAGTAGGGGTAATGGGATACTGTAAGCACGTCGGTACGGGGATACTGTGGAAGTGCGTGTAAACACTTGGTCAAATGAGAACGATTTTTGCGAAAATAACTGTAATCTTAAAATATACGTTTCTGATTCAAATATGAATTTTTATATGGAAATTTGTTTTGAAACAAAATAAAAATGCGACGTATTCGTGCAGTGAAGCCGCGCCGCAATCATGAATTCCACAACTACGACGACGTGGATGAAAATCAGGGTGAGTACTGTGGTGTACGGTATAGGGATACGGTGGATGGAAGCGGATACGGATACGATAGTCGGTTTACGCCGTCTTGACTGACTATGAGAGTACGATCATCCATATGACTTCTCGCAAAGAATCAGTGAAAATAAGCCTCCCCAGTGGAATGCACTTTTTAAACAATATTTAAACAAGTGCAATTAATATTACCACTATCAGATTCGGATATTGGACAGGCGTCGGGGCCGGTCTCCCGTCGAAGAATCGCCTCTTCCACGAATAGGAGAGGTCGGTTTACGGAGCGATTGCGTCATTACTATGCAATCGGATGTATTGCAGACACTCCGGCGCCATCGTCGTCGTCGATTCACTCTGTTACTGGATCTGTCGGAAGCGCTCGAGGAACCCAGGTACAGTAGGGCGGTGTACGGTATTGTGTGCGATATCGATTACTGATGATGGATAAGGCGAAATAGACGAATACCGGTGGTTTAAGCAGACTAATGAGGGCATGCCTATTTGACAGCGTATCCCCTTCTCCTCACTGTTCTCTGATCATATATGGGCTAGGGTGTAACCAGCAAGAATGTACTGTCGCTTTTTGCAACCTTCTTCCCCGTTTTTAGCTCAGATCGAAATCGTTTCCTCGTTTTTAGCCCAAAATTGTCAGGCTTTGTCTCAGGCTCTCCCGCTTTTTAACGTTCTAGCTACGATCGTTGCCCATCTATGCCTCTCATAGGTCAAATTGGTTTATCGCAGGTATTTGCGCATAAATGCCTCAAATCAAGTGCTGAAGAGCACATTGCCCAATTTTCGATAAATTGGACCAAAACAGAGGTCAGAAATGCATGAAACATTCAAAAATTTTCGTTTGCCGATATGGTCTGGACGCTACGCTGAAGTGCCTATCCTCGCTAGCGAGAATCTATTTGACCTATGATGTCTTTACTAATTTGCAGCAGTCTCAGCAGCTGATCAAGAGAGAGGCCGAGCAAACTCTGCCTCTATTCAGCGACACATTCCGGATTCCGAAGAAGGGCGACGTGAAGAGAGAGGAGGTGAGACACACGAACAAATCACATGATCAGGAGGAAGGGGTGCCATTTGTCGTTAGTTATTGCTGGTGCTGGCTTGCAGTGCACTCCTCCCGAAGCTGGAGTGATAATTAATCTATAATTAATGGAGATTTAGCTCTGGTTTGTAGGCATTTGCTCACCCTTGACGGTAGTCTCTGGGTAATGCCGAAACAGTGCACGATGTCACTAAATCTGGAGACGGTATGCAGATTTTGTAATTTGTCAGGAGGACTCGGATGAAGATTCCGACTATTGTGAGAAGGCGGCTGCAGAAGCGGCAGCGGCAGTGAAGAAGAAGAAGAAGCAGTCAGTGAAGAAGACGGAGCAGAAAGACACGCATAGAAAGGGTTGGTTCTATTTGCGCAGTTTTGAGAGTATTGGAAAAGAGACCAAATGCAGCGAGAGAAGGCGACATGCACTTAAAGGGACCTGGTACTGCAAATGAAGTGAATTTCAGATTAAAGAGAATTTTATTCCGATTCGAACGCAAAAAAATCGCATATTTATATTTATCAACACAAAAGGTAAAAGGCATCCCCTTATCTAGGCTCCAGGTCCTGAGGGATTTTTTTTTCAAACCGTATTCCCAATTCTAGCCTAATTGAAAAAAAAATCATACCAAAAAGCGTGACTTTTTAAAATGAAATCTATTATTGGGAATACGGTTTGTTAAACTTTATTTTCTTTCAATTTCTTTGTTTGGGTTCCTAAACGGAGATTGTGAAAGTTGCTTAACTTTACGCGATTGTACTTCAGTGGAGGCCGTCGTGAGGAATCCTCCACTTGCAACGACGAAGAGAGGAAGAAGGGAGGAAAAGAAGACAAAGAAGACAGTGGCTGTTGAGAGGAACAAGGTGAGGGAGAGGAGAAATATTGGGTCTGTTCTAGTTTGGTTGCCCCGTGGAAGTTTACTGGTTCCAATAGGCTGCTATAAATATAGAAACAACTAGCGTTATTATGGAAGATTGATTAAAGGGACAGTGCACCCACAAAATGTGGTTGATAGGGATAGAGGAAGTGCGTAATCTATCTACCATTTCCTCTTGAGGCACGTCTGTCATCGCGAGACCATTCTAATTTTCTTTCGGGAATTCAACGGCGTCTTTGTTTCCCTTTTATAGCCATAAATGAAGCTTGTTGGGAGGGTATGCCTGTTAAAGGAGGAGAAGAGAGTAACAAGAAGTAGTAGCATAGTAGCTCAAGAAGTAGAATAGCATGCGTTATACGTGCTACTAGCGAATCAAGGTGCACTAGTGATATCGAAATAGGGCGTTGTATTCCGAATTGCTTTTTTCGAGCCAGAAAAGAAGGGATGAAATGCCGTATTGATTGCAGATGACGTCAACGAAGAGTGAACCGGCTGTTAAGAAAACGAGGCAAGTGAAGGTGGAAGATTCGAGTGATGACGAGGATGATGGAGAGAATAATCTGGCGTCGAGTGATGATAGTGAAGATGAGGATGGAGATGAGCGCAGAAAGAAAAGGTGAGATGGAGGAAAGTATTGGACAAAGAAGTTCAGGGAAGCATCTGCCTCCTCCCTAAATGTGGATGCTCTGCCCGTACGGTAAAATTATCCAAAACGTTAACAGAATGTGCAATGGGGGCGATTTGGATTGAAAAAAAATGTTTCTTGACGGTTGATACACTTTAACTACGGTCGATGCTCTCTTCTGCTCTAATCTCTTCTCTTGAGTAATGGTCTGACCCTCTCAATTATGCATGCTCTCTCGCGCTATCTGATCGACGAAAGAGCATGTAGAATGAAGAGAGTACTCCTTCTCTCTGTTGCAGACATCGACTCGTACCCCGTTCGTCCACTCGTTCCAATGGAAATGGAGACAAGAGGAGAAGAGGAACTGTCGAGGATAGACGATCAAGGCGAGTCAATCAACAATCACACTACTGTGATCGTCGACGGTAGTACGGTTGCTAAAGACTACTGTAACTGTATATGTATGATGACGCTTGGTTCGAACGGCGTTTTGCGAGGTTTCCAGCAAGGAATTTGACGCTAGTGAGTGAAACTTGCACACGCTTTTGCTTATCCGCGTAAATTGGGTGTAATTTACGGAGAAATAAGCAATAGTAAAGTATTTGAGAGCGGTTCTTCCCTAGAGCGGCAAGGCTTTTTGTAAATTCCGGTAATTCGTCCAGTTTCGCTGAGTGACCAACCCCTTCCCCCGATATTCGTGTTTCGCTTGCTAATGTTATTGTTTCTAATTTGTATCCGCGTTTTTCCTTGTGAATTCGCATAAATATATATATTGGGGGCGGAATGGCCGAGTGGTGTAAGCAACTGCTAGTCATTCGAAGGGTCACGAGTTCGATCCCCGCCCAGGCCAACCAAGCCTTCCATCCACCCCGGGGCGATAAATTGGTAGCAACTTTGATTGCGAAAGGTAGCGTGCCCTAGATGCCTTGGGAAAGCTTGGGTTACGTAATCCCACGTTGCAGCTGGCTTACCGGCTTGCCTCATCTAGCGTGGTAGCCGATCGGCACAGGCAAAATGATGTTCTTCAAATTTCTTGAAAAATCGTTTTTAGGGGTTGTTTTTGATTCTGCACAACGTGGCGTCGTTAGTTTTTCAAGATTTTGCCTCCAGGCGCCAAAATGGCGCCGCGCCACTTTAGGGCGCGGCACGTTTTCCTTTCATAACTTGTGTCAACCAGCTCGAATCAGCCCAAAACACACGTACCCGAACAGAATTTTATGGCGAATTCAATGGTATATTTGGTTATACGTGAATCGTCCAATGAAGCGAGATAAAACAACTTTTTGACCCGTTATAGTGTGAACCAGGAGACACAGTTTATTCGACGTGCCTTTCGATTCTGATTCTAATAATATAGCATTGTGTAGGGGGAAAAGAGGTGGAAATATGTTTCCCAAGCGATTTTCCGATTTTCAACGCGCGAACTGTTGTCCGTCCGTCCGATCTGCCTAGTTAGGCAGCGGTGAGCACAGTGAGTCCGTCCGATCTGCCTAGTTAGGCAGCGGTGAGCGCAGTGAGTCCGTCCGATCTGCCTAGTTAGGCAGCGGTGAGCACAGTGAGTCCGTCCAATCTGCCTAGTCAGGCAGCGGTGGGGATAGTGAGTGCCAAGAAAGTATTAGGGAACACAGGATTACGGTACCTGGAACCAATAGAGTCTCTCAGAAGTCACTTGGCACAGGTTAACACTCCCCGGGTCCTTGAGGTACTCTATTGGTTCCAGGTACCGTAATCCTGTGTTCCCTAATACTTTCTTGGCACTTACTATCCCCACCGCTTCCTGACTAGGCAGATTGGACGGACTCACTGTGCTCACCGCTGCCTAACCAGGCAGATCGGACGGACGGACAACAGTTCGCGCGTTGAAAATCGGAAAATCGCTTGGGAAACATATTTCCACCTCTTTTTCCCCTACACAATGCTATATTATTAGAATCAGAATCGAAAGGCACGTCGAACAAACTATGTCTCCTGGTTCACACTATAACGGGTCAAAAAGTTGTTTTATCTCGCTCCATTGGACGATTCACGTATAACCAAATATACCATTGAATTCGCCATAAAATTCTGTCCGTCCGGGTACGTGGGTTTTGGGCTGATTCGAGCTGGTTGACACAAGTTATGAAAGGAAAACGTGCCGCGCCCTAAAGTGGCGCGGCGCCATTTTGGCGCCTGGAGGCAAAATCTTGAAAAACTAACGACGCCACGTTGTGCAGAATCAAAAACAACCCCTAAAATCGATTTTTCAAGAAATTTGAAGAACATCATTTTGCCTGTGCCGACCCTTGAACAAGGTTTGTTGATTCTATCGCGGACAGCGTCATATATATATATATATATATATATATATATATATATATAAGAATGGTGCATTATTATCGATTAATTACAAGATCATTGCAGGCAGTCATCAATGGATATGCGGGATGAGCAGGACGATGCGTTGATTGCATTCGCAAATGGACTAGGCATGCAAAATGACACAAATGCAGCAGAAATGGATGAGGTTGGAACGATTTGTGTGAAAGAACAGTCATCGAACTCACGTTTAGGAAATCTACAACAAACGCTTATAAATGTTTTGTCCTGTTGCTAAACACCACTGCCGAGGGATTGGCTATATAACAATTAGGGACACCCATGCGCAATAACCAAATTAACAACTAGGACATGAAAACTATGGCTACGTATCAATGTGGTATGCAGAATCACTTTTCTGATGAAAAAATATTTTCTTTTCTTTTCTGCAGATTTCTTTAATTTTTAGATATGAGTTAGCCGTGATATTATATTAGATGACTGTGAAAACAGAATACGCGTCCCTCTCTCTCTCTTCCCGTGAGTTACAAGCTTTCGAATCTGTATTCGATCTTGCATCGTTATCGATTAATTACGAATCAGGGCAATCTCTCGTATGAGACTCTGGTGGAGATGGTGCAAGAGGAGAGAAGAGCAAACGAGGAAATGAGATTGGAGAGGGAAGGAGAGGCAGGAGCACTGAGGGAGTGGATGTCACTGGGAAGGAAGAGGAGAGCGGAGAACGATAATGAACAGATGACACAGGTACATGACAAAGGCAAAATTGGGCAGCATTATGGGGGAGGTGAGGATCCGGCAAAGAAATTTCGGCATCGAAGGATTTCAAATTGAAGTAACTTTGTTCAAAATCATCTCAAAGAGCCTATAAAAGTATTGTAATTGTTAGAAACGTAAGACTTTTCAAAATAGCCATTTTGATTTTCGACTCATTGGCTAGTTGGTTAAAATTTCGGAAAAATATAATATGCACCGCAATCGAAGCTCATGGTTTCCCTGCTCGCGATTATTATCTTCTCTTGGTCTCTCAATTGTACGTCTGATTGTTTCCTAGTGTATGTCTTTTAGTTGGACGAAGAGATGAGAGCGATCGAGGAGGCCGATGATCCACTCAATGAAGTGATCGAGATTATGAATAGAAGGAATGGAGGAGAAAGACAGAGAGGGGGATCGGGTAAGTGACATTCCAACTTGACGCTATCGATCATAATTGCGACTAAATGTGGATTTTAAGGGATTATTTATATTATATTATAGAAGATTCAAAAACTTCTTTCCCGATTCCGGAACGGAGTTGGGGTTAGGTCGGCCAAACCCACTGATCCACAGTTACTTAAGATTCAAAAACTTCTTTCCCGATTCCGGAACGGAGTTGGGGTTAGGTCGGCCAAACCCACTGATCCACAGTTACTTAACCAGCGGATCCCGCAACGAGAGCAAACTACCGTAATCTCCCATAACCTGAAATTAAATTGAATATCGGATTTTGATTTTCCTTAATAATGAGCTGCTACTATGATAGGAGAGAGTGAATATGAGACTTCCTAAGTATGAAATTGCATAAATTGGCCTGGGCTAGACTACCCGAGTCAAACCTGAAGTAAACATTGTCTGAGGGGCATACCGTATCTCATCTGCAGTGCACCCAGCTATTGTGACATTCAAAAACTCAGCAACGGTCTCACTCCCGTTAGCGAGCCCGCGAATTTGAGAAAAAAAATTGCAAACCGATAGGAAGTTCGGAAACGCGCGGAACGGATTAAACGGGAATTCCTCGTAGAGCCGATAGCTCGATTTCTTTATTTTTTATGGAATTTCCTGCATGTTTCGCAATAAAATATTTTTCCTTAACCGCAGCGCTCTTTTATATGAGAGGAATCGCGAGAGACTCGACCATGGCCAGGACGTAGAAATTCATGATTTTTAATTTAGCTGAAAATTTTTTCTATGGTATTTCAACACCTCCTCTATCGATTGGCGTTGTTCGAAAAATTTCAGGGCTGAATTTCACTTTTGAAGAAACTGTACTTTACAAGGTCCTATTGTATAATATTGTTGTTATAATAATGAGAGATGATGCTCGGGAGAATGTTTTTGCAGATACATGCAGATACTAAAATCGTTATCGCGTTTCCAACACTCTTCGTGTGATGGTCGATTTCATATTTTACACCGCTCGCCATACCCTTGGAAGTTCCCTTATCATGCGAAGAGCAGTCGGAAAATTGAAAGTGAGTCCCTATCTATTCATTGTGGGCAGCTACAACAACTGTATTTTCAATATTTGTCTGAGAGAGCGTGTTCTGCCTTCTCAAAGAGCAAATATCGTATTTTGCGAAAATACGTGCACTTTTTCACACATATCTCAAGAATTTGGATCTTTACCGAATCCTGGTGCAGGTCAAATTGTTCAGAGAGTATCATTGAATCATTTTGTTGTTGGTTGTATACAAATCTATGAATGATTTGATGTCATAAAAAATCGAATACTCAAAATTGCTCAAATTTTTGAACAAAAAAAATTAATTCTGAGGATTTCTGAAACGTTACGAGCGAAATATTGCCCACATTCATTTTCATATACCTAAACAAGAACTATGAAACTAATTACTTAAACTTATGAAAAAAAATTTTTTGGAAAAAATACTTCACTTTCACCATGACCCGGGGTTCATGGTGAAAAGATATTTTTGGACCATGACCCCGGGTTCATGGTATTTTTCCAAAAAAAATTTTTTTTTCATAAGATTAAGTTATTAGTGTCATAGTTCTTCTTTAGGTATATGAGAACGAATGAGGGCAATATTTCGCTCGAAACGTTTCAGAAATCCTCAGAATTAATTATTTTTGTTCAAAAATTTGAGCAATTTTGAGTATTCGATTTTTTATGACATCAAATCATTCATAGATTTGTATACAACCAACAACAAAATGATTCAATGATACTCTCTGAACAATTTGACCTGCACCAGGATTCGGTAAAGATCCAAATTTGTGAGATATGTTTTAAAAAGTGCACGTATTTTCGCAAAATACGATATTTGCTCTTTGAGAAGGCAGAACACGCTCTCTCAGACAAATATTGAAAATACAGTTGTTGTAGCTGCCCACAATGATTAGATAGGGACTCACTTTCAATTTTCCGACTGCTCTTCGCATGATAAGGGAACTTCCAAGGGTATGGCGAGCGGTGTAAAATATGAAATCGACCATCACACGAAGAGTGTTGGAAACGCGATAACCATTTTAGTATCTGCATGTATCTGCAAAAACATTCTCCCGAGCATCATCTCTCATGATTATAACAACAATATTATACAATAGGACCGTGTAAAGTACAGTTTCTTCAAAAGTGAAATTCAGCCTTGAAATTTTTCGAATTTTTTCTCTCAAAAATTTCGCTTTAAAAGTCTCCTAAAACAACTTGTATGGTGTTTTTATATTGTTTATGATTATTTACACTGCAAATGAGACTGTCTGTGACAATGGCATAAAAAAAATTTTTTTTCAAAAAAAAGTTCGGCAGAGCGCAATTGCCACGCAAGATCCGATTTGGCCCTCTTTTGGGTTATGATGAGCAACCAAGCTGCACTTTCTAACAAACAAAGAACCTAAGATTGGTTTTAATTTTAGAGCGATTTATAACATTTTTTATGAAACCGACCGCTTCGCACCACTGAGCCAACCAGGAATGAGTTGAGACAGTTGTGGCTGTAGTCAAGTCTTTTCTCTATCTAACAAACAAAACCGCCATTCTCTACCTTTATTTTGAACCGAGTTATGATTTCTCAAACTTTGACCTCTCGGCGGAATAATCCGAAGACTCCAGGTTTGGATATGTTTCACGTAATTGCGAAATTTTTTATCAAAATTCTGTCAACGCCAATCGATAGAGGAGGTGTTGAAACACCATAGGAAAAATTTTCAGCTAAATTAAAAATCATCAATTTCTACGTCCTGGCCATGGCGAAGTGGTCGAGTCTCTCGTGATTCCTCTCATATAAATAAATCACGCAAAAATAAAGAAAATCGCGAAAATTAACAAAAAAAAAAGTCGAGTGGGCGGAGTCAGAGTAGAGAGCCCGCATTCGCCGCGCACTTTTGGGCCACCGTCGCGCGTCGTTTGCAAATTGTCCACAGGATCCACAGATTAAAAAGTACAGTAAAATTACGGTCCAATATCTCCTACCTTGTGTTTTATAGAGCGAAAATATGGTGACATGTTTTTATGCCAAAATTAGTAACAAAACTAGCATGCCGCATGGTCTTCAATCGTATTTTTTCGTCCTACCATGTGGTTTAGACGTTGCGCGGGTAGGTATTTAATCTGTGACAGGATCGCTTCTTGTGAGACGGATTATTGTCTCCCAATACAGTAGACCTAGCATATTTCAAATCTCTGAAATTAACAAATTTGGTTCGAGATTTTTACAAATGTACCGAAGACCTCGAGTAGTCAATGTTCAAAAGGCACTAACGAAAATGCAGTGCATTTGTTTTAGTTTGTCCGATGATTGTTTTAGTTTGTCCAAAATAAAAGTTGGTCCATTGCAGAAGTCGCTCCTTCGACGGTACACCACGAAGAGGAAATTGAAGAAGAAGATGGCTCCCTTCATCGCGTCGAGTAATCATTTTTCACTTTCTCATGTATTCCTGTCGTTGTCGCAGAAGTTTTTTTTGATAAGCTATCTTTGCTGCTCCAATGTTGTTGTTGTACCCTCTTCATCTCCATTTGTTTACGAAGGAATCATGGCCTATCATAATTGATTACGGTATAATCAAATACTCGTATTTTTTAAATTGCTTTTGTTAAAATGTTTTTTTTATTGTTCGCTAGTTTCCTAGGAGTGTTTTCTGTTGTTCTTTTGTTATCGGTGTATTCACTCATGTTTAGTAGCTACACTGAAGTGATAAATAAACGTTGCTCGTTTCTTTTGAGTACAGGACCATCGACCATCTATCGCCATCGTCCAGCAAAGACCATACAATTTTTTCCAACTAACAAACGCCATGTGTGCATTTCAAACGCCCAGTTCCGGAAATGATGCCACATGGTAATGGTATTGGGTACAACAGATAGTTGTTATGGTATACACATTCTACGACGGAACTACAGTAAGCAATGGAACCACTCCATCACCATATAACTATTTACGGTTACGGTTATCATAGTAGCTTCGGTTATGACGCAACTCCTGATACCAACGGTTATGTGCTATGTGTTATGTGGTTATCAGTGGTGTACCACAACCAGTGTTGTTAATGTTAGATGGAGTAACTCGGCACTCGCGAGCGAGTTCGATTCGAATTCGAACACAGAAAATCCGAATTAGACACATTCGCGAGTGTAATTTCACACACACTCGCGACACCACTCACTCACCGAGTTACGTCACGAGTGGGCGGGCTCTCGAAAGTTCTTTTGCATAACGCAACATGGCATTGTGTTATGTAAATACCCCTCTTGCATTGTACCCCTCTCCTCCCCTCACCCAGACTCTCGCGAGTGCCGTTCACTAGGGTTGTCTATACGGAATTCATTCCGCAATAACCACGGGGGCTCAAAGGCGGATAAAAAAGCGGTCCGCGAATAAGCTGCACTTACTACGGTATAATGCTTGATGTAGTCCACAATTTTCTTCGCAATACCGTAGTAAGCAATAGAAATTTTACGCATTGCGCTCGTGACCATTATCTGTTCATTTCTCTTGTAGAGGATCTGAATTTTTTGAGCCCCGTGATAACATCAATTCCGCATCGATTTCCCCTCTCATTCCTTTTTTTCCCGAAACATTGCGGAATTCCGCAATGAAAATAATTGTTTTCTAGATAGTTAAGCGTGAGTTACGAGATTACAGCTGCTTAATTTGAATATTAATATAGTCTACCCCCCACACACAGATAATGAAGCCGATCGGCAGCTACGCGGAATGGCGCAAGGGATGGAATGAAATGGAGCCATTCCGTATTCCGTTTAGACATCCCTACCGTTCACTCGTGAGTGAAAATGAGAAATTTCACTAACCGCCAACCCACCAACACCACTCGTCAGAAATGGACTCGTCGAGTAAAGGAGGACACTCGACGAATAACATTCGAGCTAACAACGCACTACAACTACCGTACACTACCACTACTACCGTACCTAATCGCAATGCATGTATCCAACATGTACATGCAATCTTGCATTTCTTCCTCTCTCGGCTGATGATCAAAGCGACGAGAGAGGGCAACATTAGGAATTATATAATTGGGAGTGGTAAATAGTACTGCACACAGTAGTGCCTTGTGCGAGAGGTAGATCACAGACGATCGATATCGAGGCATCGAAAGACAGTGGTCTACCTTCCGGGGACGCGTAGATACCGCGAGTGTTGTTTGATCATGATGACAAAGCGACAATACAATTAGTTAGCGATTGCGTGTGAGAAAGTATGACTAAAAGATGGCCGCAAGTTACTGGCGGCGTCCCTGCTACTGTTCGCTCCTCTCGAGAATCTTTTCGTACAAGATCTCGTTTTCACTCTTTTTTTCAGCGCAGCTTGTGCACCGGATTGTTGTTTCACAAGCTGTGCGCCGGGTTCCACAAGATGCGCGTCGGATTTACAAGTTGCGCGCCTTTCGGTTCGGGACCTTTCACGAAGCGCAGCATGAGCGAGGTTTGGTGTAGGATTCGGCGCGTCGCGCGTTAAACCCTGTACAAATCGGGAAGCTGCGCTGAAAATCTGTAGGACGGAGTATTGTATGGTTCGTCGCGCGATAAGTCGAACCCTTCAATAATCCTTGGCTTAAAAACGGGAGAAGAAAATCAGCATGCTGCTGCAGCTGCATGCAGTAGTTTATTCACTTGCCAACTATATTTCACCTACCTTCAATTCTTCAGTCTTCTATTTCATGTTTATTGACGTCGAGACTATCTTTGCCCAGCCATCTGCTCGTTTTTTATTCGTTCAAGGTGCTCTATACTCTCCAGTGGAGGGCGAAATGTGAGACCACGCCCTCATCATTTTACACACTCTCTAGACCGGTCGATAAACGAGAGAGTGCGCAAAATGAAGAGACCGTGGTCTCACATTTCGCACTCTACTCTCCACTTCTCCGAAGTTTCGTTTGCTCTTGTTCGTGGACTTCTTTGTGACAATGTCGTGTATTTATTTCCCTCCTTCTTTAAATCATTCGATATTTACAGCCACAAGGACGTTCAGCGCAACGACGGAAGCGCCACTATTGGTGGAGATGACGGACCGATTCCAAAGAAGACACAAACTGTTAGTTGATCTTACCACTTTTCGATCCTTTTGATTTTCTTGATCGATTTCCGATAGCTATCCCGAGACGTATTTGTGAGCATCCCCCCAATAGAGTTTGTGCGGGAGAAAGTTCGTCCTTGCTAAATTTCTAAATGCGCCACACACACAATGCTCCTACTCACGAGCAATTCGCGAGATTTTTTATTTTAGATATTTCATTTTTGATATGAAAATTTCAAAAATAATATTTTAGGCTGCAGTTGGAGTCGCGCGGCGAGGAGATGCTGTCGATGAATCTGCGACCGATGCAACCGCGACGCCTGCTGCACCTGCCGCAGCCGCAGCACCACAGATAGACCCTCCTACTCCGACCACACCGACCAGTGCAGCATCGGACACGACTGCAGCGAGAGATGCGAAGGTTTGTACCAGGGAATATTTTCCGCCCAAAAATAATATTTCGGACCGAACTTTTTGTTGAACTTGCATAGAATTCTGAGGCCCGCGTTTTGAGACTCTCTGAGAAGAAGTGTGGGCGGCTCGCAACTCGAGATCTTTGAAATTCGCTGCTCATCATTTTTTTGCAGCGACGACATCCCGGTGTGCTGGCCTGTCGATCGAGAGGAGACGGCGTGGATGATGCAGCGCCTGCTGCAGATGCTGCACCCGCTGCAAGTAACGAGACGAGATCGGCGACCGGTGCAGCAACAGCTGCTGCGTCGGCAAACAATGTTGTCGAGGTGCGTTATGAATTCCATGCAATTATTTGTTGTTGTTCAATAGTTAGACAATTCCTTTGCAAACTGTTTGTGGTGTCAATTGTAGGGTAACTACTGGCAGTAAAAAATCTGCATTTCGCGCCAGCATGCCATTGGCAACATCATCATGTAATTAAGTAATTAAAATAATTAATGCTGATCAGGATGACGACGTGATTCTAATGGACGGCGAAACGAAGCAGCCAAATGATGAAAAGACTGAAGGAGTCAAGAGGGTTCGTCTCTCTTGGTCATACATGGGCGAGGGTGTACCCAGCAACATATTCCTCCCGCTTTTTTGCCGATTGGTTTCGGTTCAATTCGTCATGATTTTGGATCAGACCCTACCTCTCTGCTCAAATTCACCGGGTTTTGCCACTGATCCTTCTCCCGCTTTTGGCTTACCTGCAACAACCCTTGCCCATCGATGCGCTTGGCCCTTCCGTAATGCTGAAAAAATCGATATCCGTTCAGTCAAGATGTTTATCTTCAATGCGTTTGTAACATGATTTTTTAAAAGAAAATATGGGAGATTCGTTTTCGCTCTATAAACGCAGTAGATATTGGGGACAAGTGTACCATTCGGGGGTTTTGGCAATATTAGAAGTATATATAAACTGAAGCCGTACAAATTCAGATACCAAAGCAGAAGCGAAGAACGATGAAGGTGGAGGTGGTCGATCTCACTGACGACCAACCGACCACCTCCACAGCCCCCATCATTCTCAAGAAGAAGAATGTACGCTTAAAAAATCAATACAGCTCATTTGTTACTGTTTTCATTTTTTCTTTACTATTAGTTACCCAAGGATATTTGAGCGATCCGGGGTTAACTGATGATTGAATCGTTTAATTGGCCTCTTTTTTTAGCATTGTGGAATATTGAGTACGTATGACATCTTACTTTCCTAATTCCCCACCCCTCACAGAAGCGCCCTCGCCTCACTCGGAAGGAGAAACTCGCGTCAGCACGTATGAGCGAGTGGGGAAAGGCGGTGGCGGATCACAAGGTACAGTACTTTTAGCCTTACGCCAAGAAATTTATTGCACATCTAAATTGCCTTATATTTGCTCCTAAATTCCTCAAATTCTAGGTTAGGAGTAAATGTGCAGCTAAGGTGTAAACTATCTTTCATTAATTTACAATGTATATTAATTTGCAGGAGAGATTGCTGAATGTCGATGAGTCTGCAGATGAACTCGTTTCGGTGGGTAATGCGCTTGTTGTTGCTAATCCATGTTCAATCACATGCTGCTCGAAAATAATTGAGTAAATTTGAATTCAAGTTCCAATCATACATTTTCGTCCCACCCACAATGCGGCTTATTGCGAAATATATAAACAGGCCAGAAATCGCTATAAACTGGCCAGATCTATAGTACAAGTCCCATAAATCTGGCCAGATTTGAATTGATTCTTACTAAACTCATCCTTCCGCGTATTTTTACATAGGTTTCGAGGGTCAACAAAACTGCCTCCTTCAAAAAATTGTTCACCCACATTGCGTGTGTTTTAAAAATTAAAATGTATGGTTCCAATAAAAAATAAACAAACAAAATAGGAATGCACCACGTGACATATCAGTTTCGCACATTTTTTTGTATAGCTATGATACCAGTCATAGATAGGAAGCTCAAATCCAACTTTTTTTGCGGGCGGAAAAAGAAAAAAAGAACCAGAATAAGGTGATTTTTTTCGGATTTTGCTTGCAGGCGGTAGGCCCCCGTATGACATCTTACTTTCCTAATTCCCCACCCCTCACAGAAGCGCCCTCGCCTCACTCGGAAGGAGAAACTCGCGTCAGCACGTATGAGCGAGTGGGGAAAGGCGGTGGCGGATCACAAGGTACAGTACTCTTGGCCTTACGCCAAGAAATTTATTGAACATCTAAATTGCCTTATATTTGCTCCTAAATTCCTCAAATTCTAGGTTAGGAGTAAATGTGCAGCTAAGGTGTAAACTATCTTTCATTAATTTACAATGTATATTAATTTGCAGGAGAGATTGCTGAATGTCGATGAGTCTGCAGATGAACTCGTTTCGGTGGGTAATGCGCTTGTTGTTGCTAATCCATGTTCAATCACATGCTGCTCGAAAATAATTGAGTAAATTTGAATTCAAGTTCCAATCATACATTTTCGTCCCACCCACAATGCGGCTTATTGCGAAATATATAAACAGGCCAGAAATCGCTATAAACTGGCCAGATCTATAGTACAAGTCCCATAAATCTGGCCAGATTTGAATTGATTCTTACTAAACTCATCCTTCCGCGTATTTTTACATAGGTTTCGAGGGTCAACAAAACTGCCTCCTTCAAAAAATTGTTCACCCACATTGCGTGTGTTTTAAAAATTAAAATGTATGGTTCCAATAAAAAATAAACAAACAAAATAGGAATGCACCACGTGACATATCAGTTTCGCACATTTTTTTGTATAGCTATGATACCAGTCATAGATAGGAAGCTCAAATCCAACTTTTTTTGCGGGCGGAAAAAGAAAAAAAGAACCAGAATAAGGTGATTTTTTTCGGATTTTGCTTGCAGGCGGTAGGCCCCCGTATGACATCTTACTTTCCTGATTCCCCACCCCTCACAGAAGCGCCCTCGCCTCACTCGGAAGGAGAAACTCGCGTCAGCACGTATGAGCGAGTGGGGAAAGGCGGTGGCGGATCACAAGGTACAGTACTCTTGGCCTTACGCCAAGAAATTTATTGAACATCTAAATTGCCTTATATTTGCTCCTAAATTCCTCAAATTCTAGGTTAGGAGTAAATGTGCAGCTAAGGTGTAAACTATCTTTCATTAATTTACAATGTATATTAATTTGCAGGAGAGATTGCTGAATGTCGATGAGTCTGCAGATGAACTCGTTTCGGTGGGTAATGCGCTTGTTGTTGCTAATCCATGTTCAATCACATGCTGCTCGAAAATAATTGAGTAAATTTGAATTCAAGTTCCAATCATACATTTTCGTCCCACCCACAATGCGGCTTATTGCGAAATATATAAACAGGCCAGAAATCGCTATAAGACAGGTATCACGAGAGATTGCATGAAAACACACCCTTTGGGGAAAAACTTTCAAAAAATATTTTTTGATTTCGATGAAACTTTTATAGGACTACCCTGGAGACAAGAATTTGATCAATCCTGGTCCCGGGATCCAGAACCGGCTTTTAGGAATTCTCCGGTTCTGTCGCCGGAATCCGCATATCTCATCGTAAAATGGTGCTAGAAGGCTGCGGTTGGGCTTAAAAAATGCAGAAAAATCGGGCGCATGATTTTTTTGTTGTAATGCATGCACCATCTCTTCAACTGAAAAAAAATTATTTAAAAAATTTCAAAATTCGCGTTTTTAATAATTATCAACTACCAGCAGATGGCCCGGCGGGGCAAAATAATTACGAAATTATGAAAGAGGACGTTGAATTGTACCAGAAAAAAAATTAAAAGTTAAATATCTGGTATGTTCCCGACACCGAAAAATCGCTTCGAATGTTGTGACTAATATTTATCAAAATTCACAATTATGAATTTTTTTCTAAATAACTAAATTTTACTTCCCATTGCGGTGTAACTTTTTAATGGGACTACCTTGGAGACACAAATCTGATATTTCCAGGTCTCAGGTTCCAGAGCCGGCTTTTAGGAATTCTCCGGTTCTGACCCCGGAATCGACATATCTCATCGCAAAATGGTGCTAGAAGGCTGCGGTTGGGCTTTAAAAATGCAGAGAAATCGGGCGCATGATTTTTCTATTGAAAGAAATGCACCATCTCTCAAACTGAACAAAATAATTTCAAAAATCTCAAAATTCGTAGTTTCAAAAATTATCAACTACCCTCAGAAGACTCGGTGAGGCAAAGGTTCTCTTCAGAAGGCAATAACAAATAATAAGAATCTGCATTTTCAGCTAAAGATCAAAAATAGTAAAAAAAACATTAATTATGCGCCACCTTTTTCGGGCTGAGATTATCTATTTCAGAGATAAGTGAATTAACAATAAGATAAATATTAGTCACAACTTTCGAAGCGATTTTTCGGTGTCGGGAACATACCAGATATTTAACTTTAAATTTTTTTTCTTGTAGAGTTCAACGTCCTCTTTAATAATTTCGTAACTATTTTGCCTCACCGAGTCTTGTGAGGGTAGTTGATAATTTTTGAAACTACGAATTTTGAGATTTTTGAAATTATTTTGTTCAGTTTGAGAGATGGTGCATTTATTTCAATAGAAAAATCATGCGCCCGATTTCTCTGCATTTTTTAAGCCCAACCGCAGCCTTCTAGCACCATTTTGCGATGAGATATGCCGATTCCGGCGACAGAACCGGAGAATTCCTAAAAGCCGGTTCTGGATCCTGGGACCAGGATTGATCAAATTCTTGTCTCCAGGGTAGTCCTATAAATAAGTTTCATCGAAATCAAAAAATATTTTTTGAAAGTTTTTCCCCGCCTCATGCAATCTCTGGTGATACCTGTCATAAACTGGCTAGATCTATAGTACAAGTCCCATAATTCAAATCTGGCCAGATTTGAATTGATTCTTACTAAACTCATCCTTCCGCGTATTTTTACATAGGTTTCGAGGGTCAACAAAACTGCCTCCTTCAAAAAATTGTTCACCCACATTGCGTGTGTTTTAAAAATTAAAATGTATGGTTCCAATAAAAAATAAACAAACAAAATAGGAACGCACCACGTGACATATCAGTTTCGCACATTTTTTTGTATAGCTATGATACCAGTCATAGATAGGAAGCTCAAATCCAACTTTTTTTTGCGGGCGGAAAAAGAAAAAAAAGAACCAGAATAAGGTGATTTTTTCGGATTTTGCTTGCAGGCGGTAGGCCCCCCGCCTGCAGGCAGTAGTGAAGGCACCCTGTGGCCGCCTATGGCCTATGATACCATTTTCGATTCGGTGAGGGACTACAAGAAGCAAAATTTATAATTCGGCTGCCGCAACTCGTCTAATGATTCATCTTCGCAGATTTTCTCCATCACTGAGAAGGGAGCGAAGTTGAAGACGTGGAAGCAGATCAATGACTTCTGTGAGGTGCGGAATGGGGTGATGAAATATATCGGAGTCATGGGCCAAATGGGGTTCTCGCTGGTACTCCCTGCAGAAATTCCTGAAATGTTGTGCAGAAGTGCATGTTCGACAAATTTGTTGATAACGGTCTAAATACTGTTGAAAAAAAATTGAAAAAAACGTGTTTGCCGGACGGTTTGGACGACGTGCAGAAGTGTCTTTCCTCGCTAGCGATAACCTATTTGACCTGTGATCGGAGAAACTAAATCGGAAGACATTTTTTTCCCTTCACACTTGATTTTGGAGGGAGAAGGTACGGTAGTACTATTTCAAAATGATATGTTGCTGGAATAGACTACTGGTGCGTGTATTCTCTTTCTACACCTCGGCGTGTCTGTCGTTTTGCCGTACTCTCTCTCGCAGCGATATCTGTTGCAGGGCTGGGATCAAAAAATTCGATTATAACTTCTTTCGTTCTCATTCGTTGTCCTTTTTACTTTTATTTCATAGATATTCATGCAACGAGTAAATTAAAGTTACCGGGAATCGAACCGAAAATTTTGAATTCGCGCGCAGGCCGAATTTGAATTCCCGCGCCCTGGCATTTTGCCAGCTCGTACGCGTTGCGGTCGGGTTGCGCGCGTTGCGGATTTTCTTTTCGGCCTTTCTTTACTCGATTCTGTTACTTTCTGAGACGATAGACGTCCGTCGCCGGGATTTAATACCCCACAAGAGTCGGCGCTGCTCCCGGGGGGACGAGCCCCGATGAAACATTACTTTTTCGCGCTAGATTTTAGTCTATTTGGGAATTTTATTTTCTGAATTGATTAGAATGGCGTCCTGAGTGAGTTTTTTTGTATTATTTGTTTCACGATAAAAGGTGAGGTAGCTTCTGGACATTTGTGAGACTCGGGCAATCTATGTTCCATGATTGCGCTGACTTTGTCCGTAAAGTAAACGTCCCCTCGAAGTCTCTCCTGGCCGTCCTCGTCCTAGACAATGTCCGTTGTCCATTTCCAGTCCTAATCTACTGATGTAACCTGATCCATTTCTTCCGGATCTTCCTCGGCATCACCGAAGGTGAGGGAAGAAAGGGACGTGGATGGTTTGGGAGGAGCTGTGGTAGATGTGGAGGTAGAGCTCCACTGAGTCTTTTATGTTGATTATCTCACATCATCGTTCATATACTTGCCCTTAAAAGCGGCGTATTCCGTGATGCAGCCAGTAGGGGAGTGGCCAGGAGAAAGCCCCAGCAGGTTAGTGAGACCAACTTTCATTGTTCTACCGTTGGGGGTGAGAGAATCGCACAAGGACCAGAGACTGGCACAACAGTAATTGGGACGGCTTCCGATGGGATAAAGTGAGCCGAAGAAAGAAACACAATACAGAAAAACATAATACAGAGAAAAATAATTGGAATACCGAGAAAGCGAACAGTAAAAACGAGAGTGTGATCACTAATGTGACAGAGCGTACTACCGTAATCCCGTAATCACATTTGAATTTGCGCGCTTTTGCCTGAATTTTCGGTTCGTCCTTTCCGTCCTTTCCCACGCCTTGATTATTGATTTTTGACATTTTTTAATATTCCTGCCTTTCTATTTCGATACTTCTCTATTCATTTCCGGGATAAAATAAATAGCGAAATTTTTCGATTCCCGGTAACTTTAATACCATAAACACACGAATTGAAAGCGTGAGCCGCTCAGGGTTTCGATGTTTTTTGAATTTCTACGTTACGTCTCAACGTGTTTGTGGTGTCGATGAATTCGCACTGTGAATATCTATGAAATAAAAGTAAAATTGATAAAAACGAATGAAAATGTAAGAGGATATAGTCGATTTTTTGCGCGAGTGCTTGCCAAAGCGATAGACACGCCGAGGTATAGAAAGAGAGTGCGCTCACCAGTAGTCATAGATGTACGGGAGAGTTTGAAGTACGCGTAAATTGAATTAGTATGCTAATATCTATAACTATTTCTATGAGTAGTACAAGTACTGGTCTTTGGAAACGGTTATTGATATGGCTGTCTCACTCCTTAGCGTCAATATCTATCTTTTTCGCGTACTCTTTCTTTGAGTGGAATTCCTGTAATGTAGAGATTCGGTAAATACAATGCGTTGTTGAATCATCTACAGATAGTGTGGGCTACTTGGCCAAAAGGAAATGCTAACGGTGAAATATATGTTGGTAAAGTGGAGAGTTCGAAATGTAAGACCACGCTCTCTTCATTTCTCTCATCACAAACCGATGAAGAGAGTGTGCAAAATGAAGAGATCGTGGTCTCTCATTTCGCACTCTAGTAAATAGTCTCTCGTTTGCGAAAGGACTGCTTCAGATGAATACTACCAGAAGGTCTGGGCTCCGATCGGACAGCGAGAGGAAAACAACAGAGATGAGGAAGGGGAGAGAGAGGAATGAGGGAGAAGAAGGAGTAGAAGAGGAGGAGGAGAATGAGGATGAGGTGAGCACTAGTGTTCACCACTCCAAATACCCTTTGTTCGAGAACAAAGGAAAATTAACAACGAAACAAAGAACTTTTTCCGAAACGGAGTCGAAAGGCTATGTTCTTTTTTTGGTTTCGACTTTTGGAGTGGTCAACACTACTTAGCACTAGAGCGCGAAATATGTCCCTTTACGCTACGGTGAGTAGAGGGATGGGGAAGGTGTTTTGCACCCCGATAGAAAGATATTTAGGTAGTACTGTGAATGAAGTAATTGTGAGAGGATTACTGTAAGTGAAGTGCTGTATCGATTGTTGTTCAGAGGCCGCTCCGAGAACAGAGACGACAAGGATAGAGAAAGGAAGTACGGTAGCTGGAATACCGGAGTACGGTAGAATTACAGTAGTCATTGATTGTTTGTTCATTGATCTTTCTCTATCATATCTATCTCCCCGCTTGTATATTCCCAAAGAAATTGTATTCAATTGTGGCCTTGAGTGATCTCACTTTAGGATTCCCTTATGATCTCCCCTCATTTTAAGTCGTTTTCATTAATCACCGGTGAAACCTTTTCGTCCTTCCCGCCTACTCATTCTTTCAAAAATAATGATTTCTCATCTTTGTCCCTGTTTTCTATTTTTTTCATTATTCTAAATCTACAAAACACAAACTACGTCTTTGGTCTGATCACTTTGGTGAAACCTTAGGGCGCAAATTGTAATTGTAATGGTAAAATCACTAGCTGTGACTTTCAGCGTTTCATTCGCTAGGTTGTTGTTTTTTATTAGGATTATCCCGTTCTTTCGGATTCTCCGAACTTTCAAATCCCGATTTCGCTGAGCTGTTCACCGTATCACAATTTATTCGTTTATTTATTCGCATTTGTTTTTCAACTTGTTGCTCATTGGCTAATCTTTTATACGCTTACCCCCCCCCCCCATTCATTCATGTCTGTTCCTTCTTAGAAGCTCATTGTTTCCATGCACTGAAATTTACGTTAAATGTGTCACCCCCGCTCTGTCTCATTGACCTACCTATTTCTGTAAAATCCCCCCCCCCCTCCACTCGCTCCTATCTTTTCCCAAATTGTTACTCGATTCAATTGTTGAGGAGCAATTATAAAAATCTCGATGACTTTGCATACATGTATGATTGAGGTTATGACCTATGAATAATATTTTGTTCTCAAACGTTTTTTTCGCAAGTGTTCATGTGCAAAAATGCTGCTAAAATTTTTTCGTGTAATCGTGTTGGACGTATTTATGGTTTGATACATTTGAAAAATGAACTCGACTGGACGATTGTAATACTGTAATGTGATGTTTAAAATCGCAACAAAATAAGAAAATGTAAAAAAAAGTGTTAAAACAAATTTAACACGCTTTTTCTATTTTTTTTCTCTTTTTACGATTTTTTGTCCATCGCATAACACAGATCTCCGGTAACGCCGTAGGAAAACGAGGACACATTGCTACCAGAAAAAAGTTTGCATCTCCGATTTAGGTGAAACTTGGGTGGTGTATAACAATGAGGGTTAGAAAATTTTTCATCGGAGTGATTTTATCAAATTTCGCAATTATCGATTTTTTCTATCAAAAATTTCAAATTTTCATAACTCGATGAATTTTTATCGTACAGCGTACAAATTTTTTTTCATTCGATTTGGTTTTACATTTTCTTCAATTCTTCTGTTGAGCAGTTCTGGGTTAATTCTCGTTTTGGTTATGTTTCAATCGAAATAACGTGTTTTCGGGTATATAATCGATTATTTCTCGACAAATTTCTCTAGAGTTCCCGATCGAAAATATAGAAATTGAGTTCCCCGCACAAGATATGTGGTTGCTGTGTTCTTAGATTCCCAAAAGAGGAAGATCCGAATATCGATTACTCGTACACTCAGGACATTGCCGATATTTTCAACAACATTCAGTTTTCCATCATATCTCGGTTTAAATTGATCGAATCGTCTACTTAAAAAATGAAATCGATAGCTCTCAACGAGGCGCACAATATTGTCCTAGTAACCCAAATTGATAGGATGCATTGTTTTCGAGATATTCAACATGATTTCGAATAACGGACACTTTCTAACAGGATTGAGATACTGCCTGAAGGGTCGGCATTGGCCAAAAAATTAAAATATGCCAAAAAGTTGCCCTAAGGGTAATCTTTATGCGTAGAGTTCGAAAATCGATCTTACAATGAGCTCCGAGCAAACCCGACCGAGATATGTTTCAAAATGTATGAAAAATTAAATTTGCAATGTTTGTTGAATATCTCGAAAACAATGCATCCTATCAATTTGGGTTACTAGGACAATATTGTGCGCCTCGTTGAGAGCTATCGATTTCATTTTTAAGTAGACGATTCGATCAATTTAAACCGAGATATGATGGAAAACTGAATGTTGTTGAAAATATCGGCAATGTCCTGAGTGTACGAGTAATCGATATTCGGATCTTCCTCTTTTGGGAATCTAAGAATACAGCAACCACATATCGTGTGCGGGGAACTCAATTTCTATATTTTCGATCGGGAACTCTAGAGAAATTTGTCGAGAAATAATCGATTATATACCCGAAAACACGTTATTTCGATTGAAACATAACCAAAACGAGAATTAACCCAGAACTGCTCAACAGAAGAATTGAAGAAAATGTAAAACCAAATCGAATGAAAAAAATTTGTACGCTGTACGATAAAAATTCATCGAGTTATGAAAATTTGAAATTTTTGATAGAAAAAATCGATAAGTGCGAAATTTGATAAAATCACTCCGATGAAAAATTTTCTAACCCTCATTGTTATACACCACCCAAGTTTCACCTAAATCGGAGATGCAAACTTTTTTCTGGTAGCTGGCATTCCTGCAGCCTCTCGGGAGATCTGTGATAAGATTACGCGGAGGCGGCTGCCATGCGCTAGCAACGAGAGCGATAGAGTATTTACAATCGATCCACCAAGGAAGCACTTCGCCAGATATTTCCCTTCTTTAGAATTACAATCGGCACAGCGCGCTTTCTCTGCCCATATAATTATTCTATTATTGTTCTAACTCATCGCTATTCGAACACGCGTTTAGCACTTTTCTCAAAAAATTGTTGTCGCTGCCTTCTCAATTCCGTAAATTGAATTGCTCGCCAAGTTGTCTGTTTTATATAAAAAAAAAGGGCGACAAAGTGATTTGGTCATTGTAGAACGATGCCGTTGGATGTTGACCGCGTGGAGATTGGTTGTGAGAAGGGAGGAGAGGAGGTCACTGAGGTCTGTCAAATCGGAATGGGGGAAACGATGGAATTACTCGCGAAACAGCGTGAGATTCGTCTAGTGCTATGCGTACACTGCTAAAATGTATTCTGTAGCCACAATTTACATGAGAGTTTTGATGTTCCAAGTATATTTGCTGATTGAACGTTTTCTTTAGACGATGAAAGATTATTGCTCACCATTGTAGGTTGCTGCAGTTGCTGCACCGGTCGCGGCTCCGCCCACGCGTCCCTCCAAGGGGGATTTTGAAGAGGACGAATATGACGTTGATATTGTGGAGAAAAACGAAGAGGAGAGAAAGAAGGGCGTCGACAAGGGAGAAGTGAGTATTTAATTTATAAAATGATACGATTATACTAGGGACCGCAGCGCATACAACGAAATCGAACGTTAAACAACTAGCTTTCTCGTGAATGATACTTTTGATTGCGCTGATTCGACTAAGCAAAATTAAAATAGTCAATAAAATAAACAAAAGTGGCAAAACATCTTCGAAAACGTGTTGCAAAAATACATGAAAGTGGGCGGGGTTTGGCGAGTTCCATGTGTCAAATTCATAACTCGGAATGAAATTTCGAAAAAATTTCATGAAATGTTTTGTTTCCTATGTTTATACTTCCGTTTCTTGATATTTCCTGCAATTAAAGTCATTACCACCCTCGCCCATCCATTTGCCCCTCTCCCCTCGCTAATTCTGGCCCTGTACTAATCATACAAAAAATCGGTGTTCAATGATTCGAAGGCTACCACATGCGAACGAACGAACGCCGGGCTTAGCGGTTGGTCTTTTCAGGAGCGGAATAGATTGTTTTGTCAAAATATGAAGAAGAATTAGAGGGTACACGCGAAATAAACAGAGTAGAGAAGAAAATTATTAAAAATTACAAAAATAGGGCAAGTTTTCAATGCATTGAAGGTTATACTAAGCGAACGAACGAACGCGGGGCTTAGCTGTTCGATTGTGGAGGAGCGCAACAAGTTGTTTCATCAATAGGCGACCAAACAATAGAGGGTACACGCCGATTCCGATTTTGCCGATTTCGAATACTATGCCAGGAGACATGACATAAATTAGGAATACAATTTACTAAAGATGAAATTTCAACCGGCACAGGCATGGAACCACTATGAAGCACTACGTAAGCTATAGAGAGAAAGAAGGGCTTTCGATTGAGCTGAAAATTGAAATAAGACAAACAAACATACATGTGTAAAATGAAAAATCGATAAATAAAGAATTATGTTACACATCACGACTTTCAACGGTATTACCATTCTATTACGCGGATGTTGATTATACAGATGTGACATGAGTCTGCGGTCCCTAGATTATACCAAAAAGACAGACTTCAGTTGTTTACCAAACAACCAACAGCGCTAAGAAAATGGAATTTAAATTGATATGATACGAAGTGAGCGGTAAAAATTAGGATGAAGATCAACCACTCAAGGTGCTGTAAATTGTTTACAGAAATTAGATGACTGTAATTACAGGTTGCAGCAGCTGCTGCAGCGGTAGCAGCTCCGCCCACGCCGCCCTCCAAGAGAGATTTGGAGGACGACAACGACCTGCTGTGAGCGATCAATCTTGCGTAGGGGTTACGTAATGAGGGGATGACGCGAAAATCAAATCGAAAACTTCATTTGCAACATTTTTGTGCCATTATATTTATTCGATAACAATAATGAAACGCTCGAGAGTGCGCAAAAAACAATTCAACTGAACATCCAACGGCATTCCGTTCTTTGCAGTAATCACTCTATATTCTCCTGCTTGGTCAAATTAGCCAGACTAATCAAAATATTTTTTTCGTACTATTTTATTATATTATTACTTTGATATTCGTTCTTTGTAGTCTGTCTCACGCAGTCGCTGAGCGTATGAAGAGGATGACAGTGAGAGACAAGATCGTGTCTGGAAGGTTAGGGGAGAGTTGATCTTTGATCTTTTATGCTTATTTATTTAGTTCTGCCCTTCTCTTGACAAGAAAAGATAGACAATCAGAGAGTAACATCTAGTGTTTGATCCATGATCTAATTGGACGATTGCAGGGACATTCCCTTCACTCGGGAGGAAGAGGTCGTAACGGTAGAAGAGGAGGAGGGAGAGGAGAGCGAAGAGGAAGAGAACGAGTTAGTGGATGAATACTTTGAATCAGCACTGTTGGAAAAATACTGCGATCAGGGAGAAACGCATTGCGTTTTCATAAATAAAATATTTAAAAATCAATTTAATTTAAATGAGTTAATAATATATTGCTTGTTGATTCGTCAGTTCGATGCCGATTCCGTCCGAGTCGTACGATAATGTGAAGATGAAGGAAGAGGAGGAGAAGGAAAACAGGTATTGTATTGTATTTACTGTAGTGTACTGTAATGCCAATCTATGATACGGTAACCAATAGTTCGTTGCAGTGACGTCATCGTCAACGGAGAAAAGGGAAGGAAGAACAGTTGCGGCGGGGTGATGGCTGATGAGAATACTGTCATTGATCAAGAGTGAGATCTTCCCTTATCCCTCACTCCCCCATCTCTTTATGTCAAATCTATAAGATTCGCCCTCCCTTCCCCCACTTTACTTGTAGAAGCGAAAAGGTAAATATTCCTTGAGTGATTTCCAATTTTATCTTCGGCCTTCGATCATTTCAATATGCACCTAATTGTTTATTTATTTTATGTTGTATCGAACACGCTTGGAATTGCTATTTTGCGTTGTTGTTGAGATAAAGCTGCATTGATTTCCCTTTTCTCGAGAGTGGCAAGCAAATATCAGTACGGATGAAATAATGACGAAACTTTCTCTCCTCCATATATTTCACAAAGTTTAAAAGCTCATATGTTTTCCTTTTAGCATTAGAATCGTCCAGCTTCCAGAATATCACCAATTTCTCTCGTTGTCTGGTCCTCACGCTTCACACGCTCTCTCTATCTTGTTCTCACTAATACTGGTGTGCAGAAGGGAAGTGGGAATCTGATACGGCCTTCTCCAGCCCATCAAGCATTCCCGTGAGAACCGACCGAATGTCACTCCTCTTCTCCCCTCACTTAGTTTGTCTCACTTTCTCGGCAACTTTCGTGTTTTTTTTCTCGCTGCCGAATTAACAATTCGGAAAGTTCTATTAGAGGAATTCGATCCTCAGTCTCAACATTTATCTTGTAAATTGTCTTCTTATCGCGAATTCGCTCTCTACTCCATAAGATACTTTTTTGGTAGCGGTCTGTTTAACCGATTTCACGCTGAAAAGCCGGAATAAGATCACCGAACTAGGCTTACTTTCGTATTGCGATAAATACTCCATTCTGTCACTCTCAGTTTCTTTACCACGATTCCCTAATTTTGTCAGGTCGTGATCATGAGTTACAATGCGCCTCGTTCAGCAGAGAAACTACGTATTCTCGTTGCGGATAATTATCCGGAGGTCATCCTGTCCATTTATCGATTAACTAGTCTTCATCAAACATATTTGAATATGTCTCCTGTTTTAGGCGAACGGCTCGTGCCCGCATTATCCACAATTTGCTCCCACAATCAACTGCCCCTATCCGGGATGGTGTCTGGAGGTGAGTACTTTAATATTAAAAACTGTAAATATATTAACAACTCCGAGTACCAAAATGTGATTGTTCTTGGAAAATTCTCGTTCTCTCATTGAAACGATAGTGCGCATTGTACTGCATTCCTTTCCGGAGAAACTCAGTGTTCCAAAGAGGGATCAAATTTTCCTCGAACTGATATTTCATGGCAGATAATCAATGTCCTCGTCCGATCGGGTAACATTCCACACGAATATGTCGTCGATCGAAACAAATCAGAATACGTCGATTGGGGAAGACAATTGGTAAGTAGAATCCCCACCCCAAAGTTCCTTTTCACAACAACAAAAAAGGGAATTTGTTCGCTAATATATCTTCAGATGGAAACGCATGGCGTTATGGCAGATTATCGACTTTATGGCAAATGAGATGTCTTAGTAATTCAGGATGACGACTCCTTCTCCGGAATTCTCGGTCGAATTCACTCGGGAGAGGTCGATTTCGCCTGTCTCTTCTACCAGAAGTCCGTGCTCCGCTCAGCGTACTTTGACTACTCGGTCGCCGTTTCGCAGGTTTGATGATTGCGTTAGAATGACGAAAAGTACGACATTTTTTGACAAGGACAATACTTTCACAATGAAAGGAGAGATTCCGATTGGAGAAGGCATAGATTGTAATTTGTGTTCGCCTCGGAACAGAAATTCCCCAGTCGATCTCCCCAGATTCGTCCAACATTCGTCGTTCGCGAGGTTCCCGTCACGATCTGGAGCCTGATTTTCAATTGTCTCAAACCCTACGACACGTGGGTGTGGATTGCGATGCTGGCCGCGCTAATCCTTCAGGTATCACTCATTTTAAACAGTATTACGTCAACGCTACGCAATATCTTCAGGCACCACTAATTTTGTGTCACTGGTCTAGGCGATACCGACCTCTCCGAATGAAATTATCTCTTTCCAACCTTCAAAACTAGTTTATTCTCAATTTGTTTCTGAGCGAGCGACCTCTCTAGGCCGGTGACACTGACGACACCATTAGCGTTTACCGATATTTCGTCATCACTAAGCAATCTCTTATAGATGCTCGTGTGGACATTAATCGGTCGAAGCGAGGTAAAAACTGAGCGACGGAAGCCGCGGCTAGTCGGCCAATATGTAAATGACAACTTTAGGAAATGTAAATTTCGATATTCCCAATTTCAGTTTGCCTGGGACGTTTTTGAGCAGATGTTCAACGGTGGCGATAGCCACTTTCGATATATATCGGGTAATATTTTTTTTAATTTCGAAAGCCTCTTACAAGCCTCTCGTATGAGGCTTGTAAGAGGCTTTCGAAATAAGAAAAAGAGTTTCCTCTCACAGCCCGCTTTACCTCCAGAATGGGGTCGGAAGCGAGTGATTGCGCTAGAGCGGGAGACTCTCACGGCCTCCATCGCATAACCTTTTTCTGTGGGTTAGGAATCATGTGAAAGAAGAGGAATGCGTAAGGAGAGAGTGGGACAATTCACTCCAGACAGTTGTTTTCCCACACTCCCTCACCCCTTGAATGTGTGCGAGTATCTGCTCACCTAAAACAGCACACATATCACGTTTGGGGCTCAACTTCCATAAAAGGTTGATAGAGTTATACACGGCCCCTCAATAAATTTGAACACCGTCTCGTCCATAGCCCATTTCTGAAGGCTTGACAATCGTTCGTTTCTACTATGATATTGGGATGCTTTATGAGAAATAAGGACAATTGGAAAGATATCCCAGGCAAGCTAACTCGTCTCCTCTTCTTCATCTTTCAAGTTGGACTTCTGAAGGGAATGTACACTGCATTGCTCCTGACTGCACTGATCACACCCAACAATCTGGCGCCGATTAAGGTGAGAGACTCCAATCCTCCCGAAAGGGGCCATGAATAGGGTTCTCTTATTGGAAGTATTGGAATTGAACTCTCCATCTTCTCTCTCCATTTCACTCACTCTCTCGCACGCGTTGCGGCCTGCGTTCCTTTGTTCGCCATATTTCACATTTCCAATAGTTTCCAATAAGAGAACCCTAGTCATGAATAAAAGACCCTCCAAAATCCGTCAATTAGAATCGTACGAAGAGAATTGATTTGTGCAGGGATTTAAAAAGAATGTTCCATTAGTTTTGTTATCTTCAGTCTCAAAACGACGCAGTACGTCTCATCAAGTCGGGCGCGTACAAACTCATCTCGGACAAGAGCCAGTGGTCAGATTATGATCTGAAATATAGAGCATGATGGATAATTTAGCACGAAACAGTTGGAAAATGTGGCTATCCGAATTGGGCACAAACACGAATTTGTCTTTAGTAGGGTAAGTTCAGGTTCGCGCAGGAAATCGAGAAGTCGTCAGAGGCAATGTTCATCGATCTACGAGAAGCCACATCGACCAACCCAATCGCAAGTTTCCTCGTTTTTAACTCCCAAATATTTTCGCGTGCTAGAAAGTCGGTCGAAGGTCAGAACTTAGAGGATTCCTGATGCAAGCACATGATTCCAATTCCACAGGCCAGGGTTGGAGCGAGAGAGTGTGCGAAGATGATAGGGTACCTCTTGATTTCACACACTCCAAAAGGCCTTTCTGTAAGATTGCCTGTAGAATTATGTGAAGGTTTAGCTAGTGAAACATGCAAGGCCCTGCTCCAGACCACTTTCTCGAGATCTTAACGCGCAGTGGAATAACGATTTTGTTGAAGGTGGACCCGATCAGTGACAAGCATGCCCTCGATCTTGTCAGCAAGGGTGATCACATCTACCAAACACAGGTAAGTGAGTGAAAAGGAGAGGAGTCAACATCTAGTCTCGTCAATGTCTCGTCAACTGAAGAACCCATGTTTCTATCAGAGAGTTTGGTTTTGGAAAAAAGAACGTACCTCGATTTTTTCTGTATGCAATTTTGAGTTTATCGTATGCCAAAAATATGAACAATGAAAAGTTTTGGGGTGTCTGGAACGAGATGTTTGAACTGATTCAATTCCTTCACCTGATGTCCTTTTCAGAGCGATTCGAACACTTTGATTGCAGTTGCTGAGACGTGCTTCACTTTTGTATTCTCTCAAGGTACTCATACTTTATTAATACTATTATTATTTTAATTTCCAAAAAAGTATTTCGAGATATGATTACGTAAGAAACTGCATTGTTTGCGTTGCCCATGACATTTCACTCTTACGCAACATTCCCACGGTAAATGCCCTCTCTGAACAACAAACAAACTATAGCGGTCGGACTGGATCAGTTTTATTCCCGAATTGTCGTAGATAGATAACACAATCCGTGCATTGAAATGATTCCCGAACTATGTTGTATTTCGCAGGTCTTCCCTTTCGCTCGGCGCATTTTCTCGTTCGCAAAGGATCCCCATGGCTGGATTCCATCAACATGGAAATTGCACGAAATTACGCCATGATCGACCAGGTGTATCGCCGTTATTTTGAGGTGAGTTACAAAATTTCGAACCCCAAGGAAGTAATGGGTAGAATGAGAGCCAGACCCCATTCTGGAGAGTGGAAATGGAATCGGGAAAAATGAAAGAACAAAAAGAATATTTTTTCAGAATCGGCAATGGCTCGCTAGACGTCCCATCTGCCCGCCAGATCAGTTCGCAACGCCGGGCGCCAGCGCTCCACTGAGTAAGCACACATGGGCTCCTTGAAGGGGTCAGGGTAGCGAGAGAGCGTGCGAAACTGAGGTAGACGATTAACAATTATACAATACAGTTGAATTTGCAGACTTCTGGTCCGTTTTCGGCATTTTCGTGTTTGCTACTGGCGGTCTCTTCATTTCGACTGCATTTCTGCTTCTGGAGATTGCATATACGAAGATTCTTGGGAGGGTTCTCAGAAGATGAAGTGCTGACAGTTCTTTTGCAAGGTTATGCTGGTTGTCGCTTCTCTGTCCCCGAGATTTAGACATTGAGTATGTTTTGTTTCCATAAAGTGGTCACTGTCTCTATCGACCCCTTTGGTTTCATGTAAATAGCCAAATTTGTACGAGCAATAGCTCCCGATGGTTATTTTTCTCTCCTTTTTCCAACCTTCCATAAAGGAATCTAGCTATCATAATCTCTTTACCGACCCCTTCCGGGGGATGGGTTTCATGGGAATAACTAGACTTGTACGAGCAATATATCACTGTAAACTGTAGATCACGGATACAGTTGAGAAACTTACGGAGTTTTCATAATAAATGTATGTACTTCCTATTCGTTGCTCAGACGCATGCCATGATCGTTGCTTGACTAGACACTCCTAAAGGAATCATTATATTGTTCAAAGTAAATGTTTGTGAATCGACATTCACGGAAGAATCGTGGCGTCCATTCAGAGCTCATAGTTCCGTCTTGTTTTCAAAGAATTTCTCACCAGATGAATCGACGGTTGATATTCCATGAAAATACTGTCAATAAGAGATAAATCAGTGGGCGGCGATTTGTGATTCGTATATTTTGTCATTTATTCAGTCAAGGAGAATAATGACCAGCTTGTGGGTGCTGCTATGCCGCTTAGTCATCACCTCGGAAGGTTTGCAACCAGGGAGCCTGTTAATTCACTCTGGCAGACTGTTTATTGATCGGCACCCTACCGTTTCTCCCATATCTCACTCTACATTTCGCAAAACGAGGGCTTTCAAGTAGAAGATATTTGCAGATAGAAATGTTATCGTATAACTCGCAATGCTCAGGTATACTTGGTCTCCTGGTAAACGCCACTGTCCTATTGTTGCTGTGGAGTCGCAATGTGCGTACCGGCTGGTCCACTTATCGTATTGGAATCAGGTAAACGAGATTAAAACGTAACCCGACGGTTTCTGGCCATATTGTCAGTCCAATTGGTAGTGATGACAACGTTCCCCCACGATGTATTTTCGCCTCATGTGACTGTAATGAATTAGACATACATCTCATTGGCTCTACAAAAATAATTTTCATATTTACTCTAAAATAATGCTTTGTTGCAGCATTAGTGCAGCGCAGGGCGCCGCTACGTCGTTTTTCACCAGCGTCACTTGCACGGTGAGCTACGACTTCGAACAATTTAACAATTAGACGAAAGAGTTACAGGCCCACATCTTCCACTTTCACGACTATCTCATTATTTGCTACGGCCCGATCGTCTACCTTCCCAGGGTAGGCAAATTAAGTGTTCACTTGCTCAATGTTATAAAGTATGGTTTAAAAAGTCACGCTCATGTATCCTAGAAAAGGGAGGAAGTTGCTTCGAGAGACTTAGAAATGTGTCAAGTATTGCGAAATGACAAGAATTGCGATAAAATTGGAAGAATCGTGATCACCATTGCTCATAAAAGTCCTGTGCAAAAAAGTCCATTGGTAGAAAACAATTTCGAAAGTGAGGTAAAGATTCAATCAACTATTGCAGATTATCAGTGACTACTCACTCATCATTTATCTCACACTCGCCATTTGCATTTGGACGCTCATTCCGGACGCCTGTCTACTGCAGTATCTCGCACTGTGCAAGTGAGTCAGCACTCTCGAGCATGCTTTTCTATGGCTCTCCCGAAAAAGTTCTACAAATCCATGCATTAGGGATTCCGGTGAGGTATTGGTCATTCCATCTGACAGTCTCTTTTCTCTGACTCTCTTCGGCATAACAACTGTAACATCGATGTCTCGTCCAAGATGCCGTGATACGAATACCGTTGCCAATTACAATGCATAGCTTTTTTGCAGACCGCATCTCTCCGAGACTCGCCGACTCTTTCTTGCATACATTGTGAGTGCGTCATTCCTGTTCCTGGCAACGGTACGCGATTGTCACCCTCCAGAAAGGGGTCACGGAGGAGGCAGTGTCAGGCAATGAGAGTACGCAGACAAGTCCTCTTACTATTGCGCGCACACGCTCAGCTCTTGCAGAATTCGACGGTTTTTTTTTCGTATTTTGTGGATTTTTTTATCTCGGAATTTGTTTATTTTCAGCAGTTTCACACCTCTTTTCACGCTCCTCCACTTGAATTGAGACGATTGGAGAATCTAACGAGAAGTGTACACGAAATTAATGAGGGAGAATCATTCTACGTCTATGGAGCGAGTCTGTTTGCGTCAAAGCGAAACGTAAGTGTTCTTGTATTAATCACTGCATCAAGTCAAAACTTGTTATTTATCAAAGCGTTTGAAAAGATAAGTCGCTTAAAAATTACGGATAACAAATTACTTTCCGCCTATCGTTTTAGAGTTTATAGTTGTCTTTCACTGATTAGCTGTCTTTCAAATCTCACTGCGTAATTATATGCTAAATGCCAAATCAATCAACAAATTGCAGCCCAAAAATCTCGTTGGATTCACCGTGTTTTCCGTTGCCACTTCATACCTAACTGCATACGGCATTTTCGTGTGGTGTTGCGTCAAAATCTCTGCAGCACTTACTTCATTCGGAATTCGACTGTCGCAGAAGACGATCAGCATGCAGCGCGCCTTCCTCAGCATGCTGCTTCTGCAGGTACGAAGTGCTGCAAGTGCTGCAATCACAACGAATCACCTTCTAGACCACGAAATTCATGCCAAATGGTGAAAAAATCTAATTGTAAACTAAGTAATAGACTAACGGTACTTCTTTTGTTCGGTGTTCGAAAGAGACAACAATGAATTTATATTTTAATTTTTAATTTCCATATTTGCATTATTTATTTCTATGTCTCGCGGTGCTAAAAATATATATTTTTTTAATTTGTAGAACCTCTTTGTGTCTCTCAGGGTCTACTCCCTCTGGTAGTTCTCGCTATTCCAATCGGATTCTTTGCTTCCTCGTTAATTTTCGATTTCGCAATGGACAAAAAGACGCTAATAATGTCTTTTTCAATCTGGAGTGTGCCCGCGATTCAGGTATTTTTCTATTCTCCGAAAGCATTTTTCGAATTCCACCGACTTGTGCAGTTGTGCAAAAATGCGTGCAAGTTAATCTATAGCCAAAGAAGTCCTCATTCCGTGCCCTTTTTCAACAGATTCATTTCAAATAGATAAACTATTATTAATAAAGGTGTAAAAGGTAAAGGTGTTCCATGTCAAGCGATTTTACAGTTGCAAGCTATCACGCTAGATGGGGGCAAGCCGGTAAGCCAGCTGCAACGTGGGATTACGTAACCCAAGCTTTCCCAAGGCATCTAGGGCACGTTACCTTTCGCAATCAATGTTGCTACCAATTTACCTCCCAGGGGTGGATGGAAGGCTTGGTTGGCCTCGGCGGGGATATACGAATGACTTGCAGTTGCTTACACCACTCCTATTAATATAAATCACAAATTAAGGGCGGAGTCTCTCTCTTCTTCGTCAGAGGAATGGGTCTTTCGCCCTCGAGGGGCAGCAGAAATGTGCTAACTACAGTGAATTCGCATGTCACCTCATCCAAAGTTATGGAGATCCGATGATTTATCAATTATTGATTGCTTATGAAATAAAAAAATTTTTATCGGTGGCGTGTAACATTTTCTAGCTGCAATAATTAGGACGTGTGTTGTTAAATTTTCGGATTTACATAATTCTCTCTATGACAATAATTTAAAAAATATATATATTCAAATATGCGCAGTGCACTTATTAGTTTCCTCACAAGAATTTCATCCATCCTGGTCCCAGGATCCAGAACCGGCTTTTAGGAATTCTCCGGTTCTTGAGCCGGAATCGTCGTATCTTACTTCATTTATGACATAGAGAGCTGGCTTTGGGCTTAAAAGTTGCGAAAAAATATTACAAAGATTTTCTACGTTAAAATATCGTCAGATCTGTTCAACTAAAAAAGTTACTCCAAAAAGAATGCAAAATCTACTGTTTCAAAATATTTTAGTCACTTCAGATGATCGAAGTCATCCAAGTTGTTATAATTTTTTGAAAGAGGAAGTCAAATTATGTTATTAAAAAATTTAAAATTCAAAGATTATGTAGGCACCCGATACCGAAAAATCGCTTTGAACATGGAAAAAAATGACAATTTTGAAAATCGAATTTTGAAATCAATCGTGTCAAATCGGTGAAACTTTGTATGCGGCACTACCTCACCTCCCGAGTTATGGGAGCATAGACATATCATTCGAATCCATGTGACCTCCCACAGACTCTCATGCAATCAGAACATCTGCTTTTCGAACAGTTTTCTCGAAAATCAACAAAATACGATATTATGCAAATTTAGTTATAAAATCTAACAAACAAACTACGTAGATCGAAAGGTGATTGAAAATTAGGCCTAGCTCCAAAAAAAAGTTTCCACAGAAACTCCGTTGAACACGCGAAAAAGGTGCTCAAAGTTCAAGGGCTGCACCTAACAGTAGCAGCATCTTGTCGAGGAATGACTTTTGTGGCATAATACCTCCCATGTATCTTAAGTGGACCTAATAGAACCCGAAACCAGCAAAAACTCGATTACGAAAATCTTGGTCTCTGCCGGAATTATGCTACTTTGTGTCGAGTCTCTCGTGAGAGGCGTGATATTCTGCATTTCCCATTTGTAATTGCTTCCAAAAAGTGAACCGCATTCAGCATAGTATCAAAACCGTATCGATATAATATTTATTTATTTCACAATCGATTAGTCGACCAGAATGTGAGCGAAATTACTAGATCCGGACTGATTTTTTAGGATGGATTGATGCCTCCTTTGTTGAAGTGGGAGCGACCAAATGCGAACTCGTCGAAGTGAAAATACATTTGAACAAACCGAGCAGCGACAGTCTGGAACATTTATTTTTTTAGGTAATTTTTTTTAGGTAAGAATAATTCTAAATTTTATTCGTTATATAATCTCGAAAAATTTTCCCATTATTTTTTTCGTTTACGTTTATAAAAGTAATTTATTGCCGGGTTCCAAAATGTAATATCACTGCAACAACATGCTATCGGATTTGTCGCATTCCCCGTTTTTAGATAGGGAACAATATTGAATGAGTGAATAGACCAGAAACGAGAAGGATAGGAAATGGGAAAGGATGGGCAACACGAAAGGCTACACGTAGAATGAATGGCTGTTCCCAAACACAGCAGTAGTGCCCCTTTTGACTCTTTTGGGGACTCCTTGAATCATTTGATTCTGAGACAGTTTTAATCAAGCTGTGAGGAGTCAAAATGACGCAGAGTCAAGGGAATCCTAGGATTCACTTATCGATGTAGTTAATCGTTAAAAAAAGACTTCGTAGAACGAAGTAAAATGCTTTAAAATTGTTAATTGGAGGGAGAAGAGATGGAAGCAGCTTCTTGAGTTCTACGTAAACATTTTTCCAGTAATTATTATTTCGTTTAACATTCCAGAAATATCGTTTTTCATGTACAGAAATAGTTGTAAAATTGTATGCACAACATTTGCGCAGTTATGCCCTACGTTGGTGCAGGCAGGTATTATTCCTTTTTGGGATACTTGAGGTAAGAGCAGATTTTAAATGCGAGCACATTTGACTCTGCCCAAGCGTGTAGCTATTGGAAACACTTTCAAATAATAATATTTTCATGAGCTTTGAGAGAAAACACAAGCAGATGAAAAATTATATTGTCGTTTCTCTTTTGCCTTTTTGGTCTTTTGTTTTTATCAAGTTATTTCTTGCGAAAACTCACAAGTCAATTAAATCTTGGTGGTAATCACTTGACTTCTAATAATTTGTTTTGTTACTATATTGAAAGTCACTTGCCAATCATTCTTTGCTTTTTGAGGTATTATGAAGTGATCGAACCCTAAGACATAATAAATAAAAAAATAGATGTTCGCTCTTCGATTTATTATTCTATGAATTCATTGGAAACTGCCGATTTCAAAATCTCAAGCACTATACATTGTTACAATCGAACTCTATTTCACTTCAATGTCGCACTCTTTTAATTACAAAGGAATGGTAACGCCAACGAATGGCCTTTAACAGGCCAAGAATAGAATTCGCTGAAAACATGCTCCTCGGGGTAACTTTCTATGCTGAACACGCTGGCGTCATCGATTTCGCAATAGGACGCCGTTGGGCGCCGGTATGGCGCCGCGCCCTTTGGGCGGAGAACGCGTTTTTCGATTATAACTTCTCAGAAACTTGTCAAAATGGCGGGAAAATAAAATATTAAGATCAGAATTTCGCGCTCTATCATCATTAAGATTTTCGTTACGGAGAAATAGTCGATTTTTGACTCAAGCCCTATCGCGGCCGATCCGGGTACGAGTTTATAGAGAACATTTTTCTGATCATTTTGGTGTATAACATGAGGTAGTTGACCCCGTGGAAAGTTGTTTATAAGCATTAACAAGAATTTCACGCGAGCGGAACGCGTGTGCACACACGCGGCATCCGCATGGTCGATGCGGTAGTGGTCTAGAACTTCAACCCGAAGTTCACTGGTTCGATTCCCATCGGTTTTTTGCCGAATTTTTTTTTCATCGAATTTTTACCCCCTGCCAATATTGGCGCATTTTCAGAAATCTCAAAAAAGTGATTTTTTCGTGCTCTATAAACTCGTACTCGGATCGACCGCGATAGGGCTTGAGTCAAAAATCGACTTTTTCTCCGTAACTAAAAATCTTCATGGTGTGGCAGTAGCGTCATTTGATAGAGCGCGAAATTCTGATTATTCGAAATGATGTTTAGTTTTCCCGCCATTTTGACGAGTTTCTGAAAAGTTATTATCGAAAAACGCGTTTTCCGCCCAAAGTGCGCGGCGCCATACCGGCGCCCAACGGCGTCTTATTGCGAAATCAATGACGCCAGCGTGTTCAGCATCGAAAGTTACCCCTAGGACCATGTTTTCAGCGAATTAAGAAAGTTATCAATGACTATAATTTCTGATCAGTGTTAATTAATTGTTGACCTGTAGCTTTTGATGCCAAAAATGACGATGAGTGCATCGAGGATCGGAAAAATAGTGACTGAAGCAGAGACCAAATTGGGAAAAACGTTGACATGAAATCCCAGCATCGGCGTATTTATGATTCCCGCGCACGGAGAATAAACGAAGATCATGGGGATTATCATCTGAAAAGGAGGGAAGAAAGATGAATGGAGCACTCCGTAAGAATCAATAGAGGCCCATATCAGTGCGTTCGCGTAAGAACTGCACCCCCCAAGGTACAGTTTAAATTTAACATCCGATTTATCACAGTTTCATATAGTCCCATGAGTGGTTTATCGATTTCTGACAATCATGTTCTGATTCGACTTATTTGCATAATTGCAGCCAGTCAAAGTTGAGCTTTTTTTCTCAGTATTTTGAATGCCATTTAGGTAAAAAATAAAGATTATCACTCATATATATAGTGAAAAATGATCACCAAAGTCTGCCTCACAACGTGGTGTCAATGAAATTCTCAAATTTTGAAATTTGCATATTTTTCAAAAATTTCGACATTAACTATTTCGAAAACCAAGAAAAAAACATCGCTGAATTATCGGGGGGGGGGGTGACAATTCCGCAACGCGACATTTCCGCAACGAGGTTTTTAACTGCTCTAAACCTATCTGTATATCTCCACCAAAGTGTTATCATGATCAGAATCACGAGGGCTTTCAAACCCACAAATTAACTAATTAGCTAATTAAATTTGGCTAATTTGCAGAAAATTCAAAATGGTCAGCAACAAGCCGAATCGATAGCCACAGCAACAAGCTGAATCGATGGAGGTGAGCAAATAACTAACAGGGGAAAAAATTTGCTTTCAAACCCACAAATTAACTGATTAGCTAATTAAATTTGGCTAATTTGCAGAAAATTCAAAATGGTCAGCAACAAGCCGAATCGATAGCCACAGCAACAAGCTGAATCGATGGAGGTGAGCAAATAACTAACAGGGGAAAAAATTTCATACAGATTCCTCGAGTTTGAAAAAAGTTACAATCCGTTGCGGAAATGTCGGTTGCGGAATTGCCACCCCCCCCCCCCGAATTATCGATATGATGTGGATACAGTCAATATCTATCGATTTCTGTAACATTCGGTTGATTTTGAGGGGAGCTACGAAGTTAAATACATGAAAAACCTTTGACTTCTAATAGAGGTAAACCCCCAGATTTCGTCTTATTCCACGCATTCATTTCAAAATGAGAGAAGAACAATGGCTTATATTGAATGGGTGGAATGAAGCGAAATGAGGGGTTTCCCTCTATTAGAAATCTTCAGTTTTCAAGCATTTGTAGCTCCACTCGAAATCGACCAAATTTCACAGAATTTGTTAGATACTAACTGTATCGACAACATATCAAAAATTCAGCGATGTTTTTTTCTTAGTTTTCGAGATATACTAGGCTGAAATTTCATGAAATGTGCAAATATCACGTTACAAATACTGAAAAAACGGCCGAACTTAGACAGGCTGTAATTATGCAAATGAGTCGATTCAGAACATGAGACAAAAAATCAGAAATCGATAAACCATCCATGGGGCTATATGAAATTGTGATAAAACGAGAATGCCTTTTTAAATCCTGTACCGAGAAATATGAAAATGTGAAATTCTTACGCGAATGCACTGATATGGCGTCAAATAATTTCGTTTTCTTTCTTGAAACTATCGTGTTTATTTCTAGACTGAGAGCCGGAATGGCGAGATATATTTTTTGTCATCTTACTTTTCGCATGCTTAGCAAATATGGTAATATTTTTGCCTGGATTAGCAGAGTGTGGAACATTTGCTGTTGCAGTCGTTTCGTTGTGCCCGACAACGCCATGTCCTTGCTTCTGCAATTTAACTCATTTTGCAAATACTGTAAACTCCAAGGATAAACAAATTACTTTAATTATTTAATTTTAAATACGAAAATAATGATATCACAACATATTTGAAACCACAGTACCTGAGATGGTTAACAATAGCAATCGAGCAGCAAACTATAATTGAAAAGCATGTAGCCATTATAGTGTTGAATCCCATTGTCGCGAAGAATATACTCAGTCGAAATGCGCCGTTCGTACTCTAAAGTTGGAAATATTTTAAACACCGGGCGGTGACGAGTTTGATATAGAGCAAGGATGTGTGCCAAAACAGTGAATAAAATTCAGAAAAAAAATATATAAGGCCGGCCTTCTCACATAAAAGAGTGCGCCGATGAAGTCGATACGCTCTCCTCTAAATTCCGCATCAAAAAATGGCTGTACGTATTCGCGAGTTTCGGCGTCGGTGCTATAGCTGATGTACATATTGGCGAACCTGACGTAGCCTAATTTTGTTTTTGAAGTTACTCGATTCCTGAGCAAATAGACACTGATTGCATGCCGCTTCGCACAGTAAAATTCTGTCTATTGTTGAGAACACAAATAACGCATTGGAGTTGTCATTTGAAAAAAAATAACTAAGGGGCTTCTTTGTCAAAAACGGGTGAACTGCTTCGCACGAATGACCGAGTTATTTCTTTTATTTTGTACCATATCGAAGAGACTCCCCCGAGAGTGATGACAAGCAACAGCAAAGTGTTGGCGGCCGTATAGAATTGCAGGTGACGAGGCCTAGAACAACGGTACTGATGAGAACCCTCAGATTAGAACCTACTGGATGAGAACTGGAAGCAACTGGATGAGAACTATTTGTATGAGAACCTACTGAATCAGGACCGACCGGATGAGAACTTTGATCATTCCAAACCAATTTCTCCGCAAAGTTCTCATCCGACACATTTTGAGGTACGGTTCTGATTCAGTATATACTCATACGATAGAAGTTCTCATCCAGACAGTTCTTATATGGTGGGTTTCCATCCGCCAGGTTCATATCTAGTCTGTTGTCATACGAATAGGTCTCACCCAGTAGCTTACGGTCCTCACCCAACAGGTTCTCATCCGACGGTTCTCATCCGACCTAGTACTCGAAAACGCCACATTTTACAATAATTAAATTAATCTAATATTTATGATTATTTAAAATATTTGTTATCCTCGTTCCTCTCACCATTTGGTTGCTATAAGTCGGTAGACGAAGAGATTGCACAGCAATGGCATTGTCTGAGAGAAGCAAGACCCGAAGAAACAGATTGACAGCTGGCAACTTACAATCTCTTAAAAGAACGAACCGGAATAGTTTTAAACAATTTCCCTCTGTTGGTGTGATTACAATGATACTGCGGACGGGTGCATTTAAAAAAAGGCGTATCAGGAATCATTCGAACATTTTCCTTTCCCCGATGTTCGAGGTTTCATTTCTGTTATCAGGAGTTGGTGAAACACAAATGCAGTGCGCTTTCCCTCGCACACCCTCCTCGTTTCCTCTTATCTCTCTGCCTGTCTCTGACTTCGTCTCCACAAAATTCCGACTCCCACCGCGAAACCCTGTTGTTTCAATTTGAGATCGTGTAAGAATTCGGATCGTTTTGGACAGTTTATTACACATAACTTTCTTGAAACTAAAAATTACAAAGTGCGATTTTCGAGGCTTTGATGGATTCATTTCTCATTGTCCCACAGTGAGAACTCATTTGACCAAATATTCGTGGGTAAAATCGAAATGACACTTTAATTATTTAATTTTTGCATTTTATTTCTGGAATTTAGATCGAGTTCTTGCGCGCTTGCTGACACAATTTCTATTTCTTTTTGTTTCGAAGTTTCGAATAATTCGATAAGCCAACCTTTGAAGTGAGAAACCCATGTGCAAAGAGGACGAACGCATCTTTGTACGTGCAGATTACCTGAATAAAATTTGATTTTGAAAATTAAAAAAAATCCAACCGGGAGTGTGAGGAAATGGAGTACGGGGAAGCAGATGTCGTTCATAGCGAACGCTATGAGCAAATATCGATAAGCGCCAATCTCCTTGGACGATCGATAAACGATGAGGTAGATCAGAAGAAGATTGCCGACGACAGAGAGCCCTGGAAATATGAATTCATTATTACGACGCTTGTTATTTCCTCATCTGTGACGAATCTAGGGAGCGAATAAGGAATTGTGGCCGCGTCAAATCTTGATGAAATTGTTAGATCGAATAATCTTATTAGCGAACGACTTTTTGGACTTTTTAACAAGACTTTTTGCGAATACAAAGTGCCGTGATAAGTTTGTTGTCGAGCATTAACTATGGAATTTACGAAAAATAATTATAACAAAAAGAGTGAATAAGAAATAAAAGAAGAACCAATGTTGACGATTTCGAAGACCGCGAAGAACTCAAGGAGTGCACGATTTTTCTCGGAGACCATCGTTCGCAATTCGGAAATCTACAAATGATGATTGAGCTTGTAAGCCGTGAGAAAATACTGTGGCACAAAGGCGAGTCGTGGGAGATTTCGCTTTTGCAATTCACGTTTCTCAGATTCGATGATTGTTTTCCGCAAGTTGTTGAATATGAAAGAGCGGGAAAAAACAGGGCGAGAAAAACACAGCGAAATCTGAAAAATGAGCAGGCGCAGCGTATTCTACGCTCTCACCAGTGGCTCGGGGCAAAATTACATGTTTCTGACACTGTCCATGTTCTTCAAAATCGAGTTCCTCACATTTTTTTTATATTTTCGGGTGTCATTAAGTCGAACTAAGGTCTGTGAGTTATTATGCCCCAGAAATCATTCTTCACCAAGATGCTGCTACTGTAAGGTGCAGACCGTAAACTTTAACGCCTTGTTACGATTGTTCAAATTAGTTTGAAAAAAATCGAATCTTAAGCCCTACTTTTTATTTCATTATAGTCTCCGTCTTGTTACAATGATTCTAATACGCTAATGCTCCCAGAACTCGTGAGACGAGGCTTCATTTCATACAAAAATGTGTTTTTTACTGATTCTTGGTATTTCATACCGAGTTATTCGAACCTCTCATGACGGTTCTGACGTCACGGAATAATTTCACGGATTAAATAAAGGCAAAGGGAAAGGAAAAGTATTCAAAAATCATACCTTTCTAGTAGTTCTCGAATAGGACAACTTGTTTCACAGTTTACGAGAGACTATCTGAGCGGATCGAAATAGTGTTGGCAGTTGACGAAATTTCCGATTGAAGACTAACAACGTTATGTTGAAGTGCATTTGGTGAGAGTTATGAATTTGCTATTCCGGAAGTTCAAAAATGTTTCTACGCCTCAGGGCAAAAATATTGGTAGTTGTGACGTCACAAAACTTTTTCGTCAGATCGAATGAAATCTTTCCGATTCTTAGTGCGATCGATAGCCCATCGAAATACAAGAGTTTTTTACTCTCGCACCTTTTTTTATCAGAGTTCACGCAGCCCAGTTATTCATCAAAAACTGTTTCTCACTTAATTTTCAATTCTACTAGAGGTCCTGCAAAATTTTCCCTCGTCCTACTACATCGCACGGCAGTTGCACACAATCTGTGAAAAATAGAGAATTTAAAAGTTTCTGGCAGGAAGTCAAAAACGGAAAAGTATAAGAAATTCTTAATAAAATATGAGCCGTCCGCCTCCCGAGAGAGAAAGTACTGTAAGTATTTTCGTCAAACTTTTTAATTTTATGGAAATTCCTGAATAATTTGGCGTTTTTTCACTCTTAGTATACACTAATGTGACCAGAAACATTGCAAACGCTAACTAATATGAGAAATATTGCAGTTAACACAGAATTTGACCCATATTGCTTTAATCGAGAACTGATTTTATTCAGTTTTTTCGTATACTTTTCCGTTTTTGACTTCCTGCCAGAAACTTTTAAATTCTCTATTTTTTACAGATTGTGTACAACTGCCGTGCGATGTAGTAGGACGAGGGAAAATTTTGCAGGACCTCTAGTAGTATTGAAAATTAAGTGAGAAACTGTTTTTGATGAATAACTGGGCTGCGTGAACTCTGATCAAAAAAGTTGCGAGAGTAAAAAACTCTTGTATTTCGATGGGCTATCGATCGCACTAAGAATCGGAAAGATTCCATTCGATCTGACGAAAATTTTTTGTGACGTCACAACTACCAATATTTTTGCCCTGAGGCGTAGAAGCATTTTTGAACTTCAATAATGGCAAATTCACAACTCTCACCAAATGCACTACAACATAACGTTGTCAGTCTTCAATCGGAAATTTCGTCAACTGCCAGCTTCCTGAAGAAATATGTTGACCCACTCAGATAGTCTCTCTTACAAGTCATCTTATTTCTTTTTCCCACGTTCATTAATGGAAATGACGCCCATTGGAAATTAGAAATACCACATTCACTGAATCGCCGGAAAGTATTGGCGTACTTTTGTTTTCAGTTGCAACTTTTGAATCATGCAAGCAGTCGGAATGAAATTTTTACTCAAAATGGAAAGTCCATAGGAGGACTTGATACTGCCGTATCCAGGAAAGTGGATTATGTCGCGTAATGATGACGCAACTGGACACCACTTTTTCGAAAAATTATATTTCATCGAAACGTTTGTAGAGAGAAAGACACGATCCATTCCAATCTTACGCGCGGAGAAATGGCAGATCGAGTCACTTCAAGCGCGAATAAATGGCAGACCCAACCATTTTTAGGCGTGTAAAAATGGAAAATCCAACCATTTTTTTATGCGCGGGTAATTGTAATACCCAACCGAGTCATTCGAGTCATTGTCAGTCGTCGTGAGCGGTCCCTCTCCATTTCGCTCTGATGGAGGGGAGACATTCCCTCCCTAGTTCTTCCATCTACTGACCCCGATTCAAGAATCCCTCTCCTGTCCCTGGCAAGACTTCGGAGGTACCCAGTCACGGTTCTCGATCGATGGATTGGAGGTTTCACGAAGGTCTGGTGAATCGAAGATTTCCTCTTTATAACTTCTAAGGAGGACGGGCCGTCCGGGTCAGTGCGCGAAAAGCGACTAGTACCGGTATTGACTCGTTTAGGGGAAGAACGGCAATCTGCGAAAAAAAAACTCAAGAAGGAGTTTCGCGTGTCCTAAAGAGGAGAGGCGAATCGACACCAAGGCGAAGAACAAACCTCTTGCGCTATGGAGACTCGACGTGTGTTGCTTCAAAGAAGAACTTAAGTTGGGTAGTATGAAATCTACCTCAAGATGACGGAAGACACCAAGATACTCATATCCCTTCTCCCCACTTGAGCGATGGCAGAAGGCGCCTTAGTCCTTCCCTTCACTTTTCTCCCCCCATTCACCCACAATTTCCTCTTTGTGTGGTATAAATATCTATCTATCTATCTAACCATTTTTATACGCGGATAAATGGCAGATCCTACCATTTTTACGCGCGGAAAAAGTGGCAAATCCCGCTATTTTTTTGCGCGCGGAAAAATAGCAGATAGAACCATTTTAAGCGCGAAAAATGGCAGATGCTACCATTTTTACGCGCGGAAAAATAACAGTTCCATCAATATCCACTTGCGTAAAATTTCAGGACAATATATACCAAATCTACCGTTTACAGGTTCAAAATTTATTCTGAAAATAACAGAGAAATATTTCTAAATTCAAAATAATTTTTCTTTTCGTGGTACGAGTAAGGGTTCACAACGGTTCATTCGAGTGTGAATACAGGGCATATGCATGAGGAAGATAACGGAGAAAGTATGTGATTGACGATTTATTTTGAGATTTTGGGCCATGAAAAATGGAAAAAACTAGTCATGTTAGAACAGTCACTTAAAGCAAGAGTATTTAGAATGTGCATCGAACCATCCCTATTGTACGGAAGTGAAGTGTGGAATACCACTAAGAAAATCAGGCAGCGGCTAATTGTCACACAACGAGCGATGATGCGAAAAATGATTGGAATAACTCGACTCGATCGACGGACCAACGAGTGGTTACATAATCAAATTCATATTCCGGATGTGAGAGTTCGCGCGATGTACAAGAAATGGAATTGGGCAAGGCGACTCGCACTTTTAGAAGACGATAGATGGGCCATTAGAGTCGCTAATTGGACTCCATGGGATAAGCAGAGACCAGTCGGAAGGCCTAAAACACGATGGCGCGATGAAATTTCGAGTAGACTAGGAGTCAATTGGGAAAGCATCTGCAGGAGATACCCCGATGTATGGAGCAATTGCATCGTTCAACAGGCCTATTCCCTGAGGATTGAATAAATGATTTGATGATTTGATTTGTTAGAAAATCAGTTTTGGTGAATACTGAACATTCCAAAAAAATGCCGAAGAAAAATCGATCCTAGCACGTGTACTTAAACAGTTTTAAAAAATCACCTTTTTGCCGGTTGCGCGCATATATGAGACGGGTTTGAGCCTCAGAGCATAAATTCGAATTCTTTTGTAAACTGGGTCCTGAGACACTACCATGGTATGAGTATGGTGGGTCAAATCGAAAGTCCTGGCGCGAATTTCAGGCAGTGCTCAATTCTTACCGAGCCGGTCTCTTAATAAAAAAAGATAGAGAAAAAAAACGGCAGTGGTGATCAATTTTTAATTCTCATGGTAGTTTGAGTGCTATTGCACACAAGAGAAAACTGTTGTGCGCATCTATTTTTAGCGAACTTCAAGTCCAAAATTTCCCCATGATCTCAGACTCTTGTGTACTTCTTCTTTCGTGGGCATTATTTTTTCCGAAGGCAAAAAAGCGCTGTCGCTTGGGTCAAAAATCTAGATACGGAATGGAACAAGGGCTCCCGGATGGGCTGAGTCGTCGTAGCTCACAATAAGGCTCTTTTGTACAGCAAAAAATTCTTCGAGGAATTGTATCACTAGACAAATGTACAGTAATTGTTGTCGATTGAATGGGGTCTTAGGTGTGACATTTATACAATGGTCATGCATCATAGCTAGCTGAACAATCATAGCAGATCACAAGACTACTTATCGATTACTTCTAACTCAAGTATTAACCGATGACAAAAGGCGCGTTTGACAAGATTACAGAGTGTGAACCGTGAACCAGACCTTGTTTGGGAATTAAAATCGATGGTTTAACTCTTGAAAGAGTACACTCCGACTATCCTCAGAAAATCTAGATATGGAATGGAACAAGAGCTCCGCGATGGGATGCGTCGCAGTTCACAATATGGCTCTTTTGTGCAGCAATACATTCTTCAAAGAATTGTATCAATGGAAAAAAATATAGTCATGTTTGTCCATTGGAGGGGTTTTTTGTGTGGTATTTATATAGATCATGCGGTAGCATATGACTATGATGAGTAGCATAATATAAAGCAGCTAATGATCATGCATCATAACTCGATGAACAATTATAGCGAGGCACCCGACTACTTACTTATCGATTACTTCTAGCTCAAGAGTCAAGCTCTTCTAGGGGCGATACAAAATGGACAAGATCACAGAGGAGTGTGAACCGTGAACCAGATCTTGATTGGGAATGAAAATCGATGGTTTAACTCTTGAAAGAGTACACTCCGACCGTTCCCAGATAACAGAAGAGAATGAAGCTCTCGGCTTCCCCTCATCTCCCTGCTTTTTATTCTCTTGATTATGAAAAGAGCACAGATCGCTTCCACCTCCGTATCTGGGTGATCTTTGATTCGCCCATGATCTCCTCTGGAACTTGTTTCCAGTCACAGCATTAACTTGGACTCCGTCCTGATTGATCACCGCATGCGAATCGCCATACACTTCCTTGTACGTATCCACTAGGGTTGTCTATACGGAATTCATTCCGCAATAAAATCAATTCCGCATCGATTTCCCCTCCCATTCCTTATTCCGCAATCAAGAAAGCCCGGTCATTTTTTGAATCGGTTTTCCGTATCATTGCGGAATTTCGCAATGAAAATAGTTGTTTTATGAGTATTTGGGCGTGATTTAACGAGAAATCAACTGTTTGATATTAATTTTAGTAAAGACAAACCCTCTCCTATTGTATGTCTGTTTCTCGACCTGCATGGTGACATTTGAATACTAACACATATTGTGGCTAACCAATGTAACCATACCTGTGGGGTGATTCGGTGACTATTTGGATATTCATATCCAGTTCCCGCGATCAATGCATGAATATTTCACTAATTCTTACTGCGACATTAAATAGAAAAAAAGAGCAAAAATTGTAGCAAATCGTGAGAATTGAACCCTTGACACCCCAATGTGTAGGCTGAAGCCTTACCTGCTGCGCCACAACGGTAATTGGTAAAAGAGCGACTCAAATCACTGACCCTAATTCGTTTCCGCAACTTTGCTTTTGGGTTACTGTAGCTCAGCTATTGTAGTCGGTGTTACTGTACTAGTGGGACGGTATACCTTTTTGCGTTCATCATACGATATCCTATTGATAAGGCATATTCTGATTTTATTTACGCTGTTAAAGATTACCGGAATGATTAAGCCGGGCCAATGCGGAAAAATGAGCATTGCGGAATTCCGCAATCCTCATTCATTCCGCATACTTAATGAGGGCGATCGGCCGCTATGCGGAATGGCGCAAGGAATGGAATGAAATGGAGCCATTCCGTATTCCGTTTAGACATCCCTAGTATCCACCACCTTGAGAATCGATTCAATCGTCGGATTCTCTTGAGATCGGATCTCGCTCATTACGTGAAACATCGTTCCAGCGTACCTCGGTAGGCCAATTCCAGTTAGCATCACGAGTGCCTTGAATTGCTCTAGTGCCATATCCTTCAAACTGGCCTCTTCCACTAGGGATGACAAAAAAAGATTATTTAACTATCATTTGCATGCGCAATTCTCGTATCGTATGATTGTTTTCACTCCGAAGGATTTTAAGTAACTAATAAATGCCATCTACAAGTTAGTAACGGCTATCTTTGCATAACTTTATAATGCGCTCTTGCCGGCATGAATGCCGTTTTGCCATCCCTATCTTCCACTACTCGATTCACCATAGAAGAGAATTCCTTGATATCGGTACACTTCAACTTTGACATTTTCAGACCGAATACGTCGAGTCTCTTTTCGAAAACTGTCTTCTTGTCTCCGAACAGATCGTGCAGCGTTGCCACAATCTCCTTGAACTTGAGGTCTGATGGTTTCTTCGGCCGGATGTGATCACTGAACTGCTTGTACACTCTGTCATCGACGTGTCTCAACAGCACTCGTCCCTTATCACCATCCGCCAGCTCACTCAGGTCATCCTCGAATATCACTCGATGTCTATCCATCCATGCATCGAATGTGACTCCATCATCAGCATTGTACGAGAAATTCCTGATTTGCTTCTCCAGAGCATCGACACTTGGTCCTCGATGCCTCCATCCATCAGTGGAGTCCAATCCTCTCTCAGGTCTATCAGCCAACAGAGTCTGAATCGCTTCATTCTGTGTCTGAATCTGCTACTTCTGATTTTGCATCTCAGTTCTCTGATTCTCGATCATTGTCTGCACGTACGCATTGCGGTCTGGGTTCCTTTGTTCTCAACATATACCATTCCCAATAGCTTCTACAGTAGCCGCCAATATTGTGTCACCTCTACATTTTCGAATATAGCTTTGTTCAATCTTGTCGAATCTTTCTAATTTTTTGAGAGTGATTGGGATTTATGATTGCCGATGATACTGTGTTGTGGAGGTCGGTCAAATATAATAGTGCGACTACTTGCTGCATACTCGGTTACTTGCTGCAAATTCGAATTTTCAGTTTTCTCTTTGGCTAAATTCCGAATGGATGGCTATATCTGAATAGGTACGCTGGTTGAATAGAGGGACATTAGGGCTTCTCAATCCACTATTTGGATAGGGTCTCAACTGCCTCACCAGTCGAGCTGCATGTGCTGCAAATGGTACACTTCTGAAAAAGTTTTCGAGTATAATTCTCTTCCTGATGAAGGACTCAAGCTCAGACGTGGCGATTATTATTGGCTAGTGAGTAGTCATGCACTGTGCTAGTATGGACGGGATGCGCCTCTCTTTGGAACGTGCAGCAAGATGACGTCACTTTTGCGGCTAGTGTTTTTGTCATGCAGCACACTTGCTGCATACTTTTTTCTTAGGCGTAAATGATAAGCGAATGTTATTGGATGCCTAAATAATATTTCTGCAATTTAATAGAGTGATAGGACCATTGCGAAGAAAGTTATGTGCCATCACACCTGAAAGAAAGTTGCACTTTTTGATATTTTTTGTTCAAAAGTGCTGTTTTGAACAGATTTTTCCCAGATTCCAACTATTACAGCGGGCCGGAAAAGTGCTCAAAAATTACAATACTTGATTTATGAGAAGAATAGGTATCATAGAATCATCACTTTTAATTTTACGCCTAAGAAAAAAGTATGCAGTAAGTGTGCTGCATGACAAAAACACTAGCTGCAAAAGTGACGTCATCTTGCTGCAAGTTCCAAAGAGAGGCGCATCCCGTCCATACTAGCACAGTGCATGACTACTCACTAGCCAATAATAATCGCCAGGTCTGAGCTTGAGTCCTTCATCAGGAAGATAATTATACTCGAAAACTTTTTCAGAAGTATACCATTTGCAGCACATGCAGCTCGACTGGTGAGGCAGTTGAGACCCTATCCAAGTAGTGGATTGAGAAGCCCTAATGTTCCTCTATTTGACCAGCGTACCTATTCAGATATAGCCATCCATTCGGAATTTAGCCAAAGAGAAAACTGAAAATTCGAATTTGCAGCAAGTAACCGAGTATGCAGCAAGTAGTCGCACTATTATATTTGACCGACCTCCACTATACAGTATCATCGGCAATCATAAATCCCAATCACTCTCAAAAAAATTAGAAAGATTCGATAAGTTTGAACAAAGATATATTCGAAAAATGTAGAGGTGACACAATATTTGCGGCTACTGTAATAAGGGCCCTAATCCGGACTGATTTTCACAGATGACTTGTTATAGCAATGCTGTGCACTCTTGATGTCTCCTTTGTTGTAGTGGGGACGACCGAATGCGAATTCGTTCCATTTAAAATCGATGTGTCCGCACATTTGAAGAAAACGAGTAGCGACCGTCTGAAATATTGATTTTGAAAAAAGGGAATCAAAATTTATATAATAACACTTTTTTAATCAGTCCGCGATTCGGTAAAGAAACGCGAAACAGTTTCCCATCAATTGTATATTGTCATCAATTGTCATTCGAGTGTCTAGTCGTCCTAGAGAGCGGTCGGTCTCTCCCTCCCTCCCCTAGTCGAACACGTCATCACTCCCTTTCTCGTCTCTTCTTCTCCCAACTTCTATCGACAACCTCGTCAATCTGCTAGCTGGCAAGTGGGGTGCCGGCGCCAAGGTGTGGTTGCGTAACCCACCTGACGAGGTGAGTCAGTATTATTCCTTCTCTCCCCAAATCAATCTAGAAAATGTCGGGCTCTAGCAGTACCCGCACTCCCATCAAGCCCTCTGTTCCCTCTCGTGCCACCGCTACCACCTCCATCTATGCCACCAAGGAATCGGTCGATAAGCTGACAACCGAAGTTAAGGAGTGCAAGGCCATGCTGGCGGAGATTCTTTCTATCGTCAAAGCCGCCCCTCCTCCTCCCGCCCCCGCCCCCGTCCCTATCCCCTCTCTTCTCTCATCTATCGATCGGACCCGAGAGATGTATGAGACATTTTCGAAAGTGATCTCTGACAAGGCCGTCTACAAGGATAAGGCTCGTCGTTCCGTCATTATCGGACTTCCAGAGGTCAATAACCCCTCCAAGGGACTCGCCGCCGATGAGAAGACCGTCAAGGACCTCATTGCCTACTCTGGATGCCCCGAGGTCATCAAGGCCTTCAACAACAATGAGGTGACCCATCATCGTCACCCGAGAGATCGATCCCCCGATCACCGTTCCCTCAAGGTTGAGTTCCTCGCCGATTCCATCAATGAGTCCTTTCTGTCTGGAGTTCGATCCAAAGTTGGCCGCCCCGCTCCTCTGGTCGAACATTCCTTTGTTCGCATGGATCTCACCCCGACCCAACTGAAGATGGAAAGAGAGGCTAGAATCGAAGTTCGTCGCAGAAACCTCGCAGCCGGCAAGCTGCAGTTCGGTGTTCGCGATTACTATATCATCGAATACCGTAACCCCCGTCCCCTCCCTGCCAACTATGGAAATCGGGCTCCCAATGCTCGTAACAAGAACAAATCTGCCGATTCTCTCACTGCAGATCTCGCTGCCTCGTCCTCGTCGTCTCTGTGCTCTACTTTCACCGCCCGCTCCGGATCGTTCACTGACGTCATCGACCCCAATGTCACCCGCAGAGTCACTCGCAAGTAGGATCCCGGCAGTAAGGGTATCCCTTCACTTTTGTCTCTTTCCATTTCCTCTCATGTTTCATCCTCCCTCTCTTCCTCATCTCTGATTACATCATCCCAATGCAATCCCTCTAGCGCACGTAGACAATCGATATCGCGCGTCTCAGTATTCTATGCTAATTGCCGCTCTATTCGATGCAAGCTCCCCCAATTGTCCTTTCTTCTCTCATCTCTTGATTTCCATATCGTCTGTCTCACTGAGACTTGGTTAGACTCTACCGATAGCGACGCTTTTTTGATCTCTGGTCATTCCGACTACATTGCATTTCGTAGTGATCGCGCAATATCAGGTGACGTAGGTAGAGGCGGCGGAGTCGCTTGCATTGTTCATCACTCTCTTAGTCCCGTATTTGTATCCTCATTTGCATCAACTCTCCTTGATTCAATTGTGATTGATGTACAATTCACGTACACTAAGGATCTACCGTACCATAAGATCAGATTAGTTAATGTTTATCGATCCCCTTCCTCCCCACCCAATGCATTTATCGACTTCCTTTCTTTCATTACCCCTCTTATCTCTGATACTTTTCCATGTATCCTTATTGGTGACTATAACTACCCTGATATCGACTGGCAAACCCTATCTTCTCCCACCCATTCCGATCTTCTTGATTTCATATCTGACCACCATTTCTCCCAGTTTGTCTCTTTTCCAACCCGCCTCCAGAATTATCTAGATCTTGTATTCAGTAATAAGGATATCATTCACAACATTTCTCCTTCTCCCCCACTCAGTGATCATCTCAGTGTGGTCTTTGATCTCCGCATCCCTTCCCCTCCCTCTCGTAAACATACCCCGTCTAGAATGTACAGATTGGCCAACTGGCAATCGATTAATGATTCTATTTTTCACCACAATTGGACAATTGCTTTATCCCATCTTGATGTAAATCAGTCTTACGATTACTTTCTAAAATTTATTAATAGCCTGCTTGAAATGTTTGTCCCGCTATCCAAGCCATCACCGTTCTCTAGATATCCCCGTAATGTTAGAATATTTTATGGTAAGAGTAGGACTCTAACCAGGATTGCACCTAATAGTAATGCCTGTATTGTTATGACCAAACGATTTAATTCTGCCCTTCATCGATTTCACTGTCTCTTAGAGAGCAGAGTTGTTGCCTCATCCGATCCCAAAGCATTCTATAAGCTCTGTAGTAGTAGACTTAATGCCCCCAAATCCACGCCTTCTGGAATTATCGATCCTAACGGTAATTTGCTTCTATCCAATGACGATAAATGTAGGGCATTCTCTGACTTCTTTTCATCCGTGTTCACCAATCCCATGCATTCCCCTCTCCCTCCCCCTTCTCCTTCAATAATCTTTGATCTCCCCACAATCTCTCATTTACATATTATAAGTGCTCTCAGTAATCTCTCACCTAAGATCAATATTACTCCTGACAATATTCCCAGTATTGTTCTCACTAATTGTAAATTATCGATTATCGCCCCACTTCTTATAATCTACAATAAGTCTTTGCTCACTTGCACAGTTCCTTCATTGTGGAGACATGCACTTGTTAAGCCCATCCCTAAGAAAACTAGTAACTATATATCCGATTTCCGCCCCATCTCTTTGACCTCTTCTGTATGCAAAGTCTTTGAGAAGATTCTTATTAGTGAAATCACGTCTTTCCTCGACCAAAATAATATTTTCGACCCTCATCAAACAGGGTTTAGGTCTTCTAGATCCACTTCCACTAACCTGGCTGCAACGCATGCCCATTATCTCAGAATTTTGCATAAGCATTCCCCTTTCGATACTGTATATATTGATTTCCGTAAGGCATTTGATAGTATCGATCACCGACTCTTGCTCGCAATTAGGAATATCCTCTCATTTAGTATCCTGGTTCGAAGCATATTTATCCGATCGCACCCAGTCTGTTTTCATCGATGACTCATTCTCGCCTTTAACTGTAGTTAGATCCGGTGTGCCAAAGGGCTCTTGCTTAGGTCCACTCTTGTTCATCCTATTTATCACTGACATTTCATCACAATTCCCGCCATCTATTTCAAATCCATGTCCAAACAAGATCTTTAGAGCACTTCCTATAGATTTCTCCTTCGTCAGACCACAATAATGCGAAACATTCACTTTTTTCTTGCCCTGAGTGCAAATGGTGGCCTGCCATGATCATATTCTCAGGATCATCGGCAGTCATGATGGCGATCATTTTGGTGCTTTGATCGGGTCTGTGGGATGTCTAAAAGGCGAGATATGATTTTCCGACCCCAAAATTGAAGCATAGCTACCGCCAAGTAGCGACACTGCAGCGACTTGAAACAATTTTTATGTGTAGACCTGGGGCCTGTCTCAACACCCCCAACGTTAGGTGAACAGGAAAAAATCCATGAAAGAATAATGCTCATTCAAAAAAGTCATAGATTGCGTCATCAAGACGCAATAGCTGAAAGATTTCGCAATACTCCTATAGTTGCATCGTAATCTACAATAGATTTTATATAGGACCCAACCATTCTCAGATCGAAACCTGATCCGGTTTTAAAAGTTTTACAAAGAGAAAAAGTGTACGAAGACTTTTGACCACTACTGTAGGTAGAATACGGTAATAAGTAGTACGGTACCAAGATTACTGTATCCGGCCAAGTCTGGCTATAATATGCGGATGGTAGTTCATCTATAACCATCTACTCAATTCTGTAATAGGGCCGTAAAATAAGAGCCGTAAAATGGTAATGAGAAACCTCGGCCAGCAAACTGTACCCACACCATAAATGTCAGGTCACCTCCGATTTCTGCTTCGCGCACATTTTAGGGATTTTCAAAAAATCTCCGTATTAAAACTGTTTAACACTTATTGTTGAAGAAGCATTTTGATAAAATAAAACTTCAACGTTCTCGGCGGGAAAATATTTAGACTTGTGAAAAACGAAAAAAATGTAACAAATTTCAAATTTTCTGCCCTTAAATCGACATTTAGCGAAAAACTCATAGAGTCGAAAAAGTCTTAGAATTTGATGGGGAATCGATTGGTACCACTTATGAAGTCCAATGATGACGTTTTTGAAAAACCGGAAATAGCTGACGTAATGCCCTGAGGCGTAGAAGCATTTTCACAACTTTTTAGAGTATGTAGCAACTCCTCCTGGGCTGATGTACATTCTAATATGTTTAACTCAACAATTCATGTTTGTACTGTGCCATTCCTATGAACAAATATGGGCTCTGTACCAGTTGAGGGGGTTTTTAAAAATTGAGGGGGTCTAAAATATTTGAGGGGGCTTAAAATATTTGAGAGGGTCTAAAATATTTGAGGGGGCTTAACATTTTTGAGGGGGCTTAAAATATTTGAGGGGGCCAAAGATTTTTTTACATCCAAATGTGATCTCCCAAAAAGTTGAGGGGGCTTAAAATATTTGAGGGGGCTTAAAAAATTTATGATGCTGACCATCTTATTTTCCATGTTTTCATTTATTCTTCGCTGTGTCTTCATTCAAATTGTCATTTTATTTGTTGCTTTATTCTATTAATCATGCTTTTTGTGGATGTAGAAAAGATGACCATACAAGTCTTCTATAAATCATGTCCATTAATTTATAAAGCAGCACAAATTAATAATATGATCAGATATTGCACAAATCAATTCTAATTCTTCTTAGAATTTCGTCTCCCGAAGGACGGAGGTCTGGGTCTACGGGAACGACTGGGAGAAGTTTTTGGCATTTTCCTTGAGGAAGGTCGTGACGTGGGTCTCGGGGTGCGATAGGGGGAAGGTCGAGTTGAGGAATTGGTGGTGCGATTGGGGTTTTTTGGGGACCCCCTGTTGTTTCCGTCACTAACGCTGCCAAACCTGCTACCACGGCCCGCCCTACTGCGACTGCTCGCCCTGCTACAAAGGGTCGTCCTGCTACCACAGTTCGCCCTGTTGCACCAGCACCTGCATCAAGTCCTTCCAGAACTCGCAGCAGTGGACGAGGCAGTGTACAGAAGGGAGCAAATGCTTCTGCTTCAAATTGATTAATCCCTGATACTCAATGTAATCTAAATTTCCCCACTGTCCATTTCTTTCTACAACAAATAGTTGATTCTAAAAAAATCTCTTCCATGACACTCTGCTATTATTTGCAATATCTCATCTACTCATTCTTCTATTTTGTCTTAGCCGCCATATTGCTTTCATCTTTGAATATCTGTACCTACTCAAGCCCCATGATTCATTTGAGTTTACGTACTGAAAAAATAAATATGTAATTTGAATGAAGACACAGCGAAGAATAAATGAAAACATGGAAAATAAGATGGTCAGCATCATAAATTTTTAAGCCCCCTCAAATATTTTAAGCCCCCCTCAATTTTTTAGGCCCCCTCAACTTTTTGGGAGATCACATTTGGATGTAAAAAAATCTTTGGCCCCCTCAAATATTTTAAACCCCCTCAAAATTTTTAAGCCTCCTCAAATATTTTAAGCCCCCTCAAATATTTTAGACCCTCTCAAATATTTTAAGCCCCCTCAAATATTTTAGACCCCCTCAATTTTTAAAAACCCCCTCAACTGGTACAGAGCCCAAATATGTCGATCGAGTCAGATAGTCTCTCTGAAGACACTTTCAAATTATACCATGTTGGTAAGCTTTGAGAGAAAACTCAAAATAGATGAAAAATTATCTTTTGTTTTTATCAATTTCTTTCATGCGAAATCTCACAAGAGTTACTTGAATCTTGGTGAGGTTTACTTGACTTCTGATATTTTATCTTTTTCTTGGCCACTTGCCACTGATTCTTTGCTTTTTGAGCGGTTGTGAATTGATCTTCGCTTCGATTTGTCATCCTAAGAGAGGTATCACGAGAGATTGCAGGAAAAATCCAGCTTTCGGAACAATTTTCGAAAAAATATTTTTGATTTCGACCAAACTTTTTTGTGAGAGTACCCAGTAGACAAGGATTCGATCAATCCGGGTCGCAGGTCTCAGAGCCGTCTTTTAGGAATTCTCCGGTTCTGATGCCGGAATCCTCATAACTTTCTTCAAAATTGAGCTAGAAAGCTCACGTAGGGCTCAAAATGTGCGGAAAAATTAGCCGACCAATTTTTCTGTTGGTGATGAGTCCGTAGCTGGCTGACCCAGAAAGTTATCTGAACAAATGTGATTTTGTGAAGTTTCCGAAAATTATAACATATTTTCGATGGTCGAACCCAAGAGTTTTCTGTACAGAATATGAAAGAGCATGCACACATTAGTTATATAAAAAATTAAAATCGATAAGAAAAGGGCCTCTTTTTAGGCGAAAAATAGCTCTGAAAGCAAAAAAATGTGAAATTTTTGAATTTTTGGAAAAATCGATTATTTTAAAATCGCCCCAAATATATTTTTTCAAAGACCCTGAGTAGTATATCAAAGACCCTGAGTAGTAAAAATGATTTCGAAAGACAATATATGCATACTACATCACAATAAAATAATAAACTTCTTCAAAATTTTAATCTTTTTGACTCGATTTTACATTTTATCGTGAAACAATGCGCATATATTGTCATTCGAAATCATTTTCCCCGAACATAATACTACTCAGGGTCTTCGAAAAAAAATATTTGAGGCGATTTTAAAATAATCGATTTTTCCAAAAATTCAAAAATGTCACTTTTTTTTTGATTTCAGAGCTATTTTTCGCCTAGAAAGGGGCCCATTTCTTATCGATTTTAATTTTTTATATAACTAATGTGTGCATGCTCTTTCATATTCTGTACAGAAAACTCTTGGGTTCGACCATCGAAAATATGTTATCATTTTTGGAAACTTCTCAAAATCACATTTGTTCAGATAACTTTCTGGGTCAGCCAGCTACGGACTCATCACCAACAAAAAAATTGGTCGGCTAATTTTTCCGCACATTTTGAGCCCTACGTGAGCTTTCTAGCTCAAGTTTGAAGAAAGTTATGAGGATTCCGGCATCAGAACCGGAGAATTCCTAAAAGACGGCTCTGAGACCTGCGACCCGGATTGATCGAATTCTTGTCTCCTGGGTACTCTCACAAAAAAGTTTGGTCGAAATCAAAAATATTTTTTCGAAAATTGTTCCTATCTTCCTGCAATCTCTGGTGATACCTCTCCTAAGGTATAGGTAAAGAGAAAGTTGCTACCGTAATCAAGAGGACTTTATGTCGACAAGCGACTACTTTGTCAGGGCCCACCGGTAAAGCCGGTTGCTGTACAGGACTACGTAGCTTCTGGAGCACATTACCTTACGCAATCACTGTTGCTACTGGGGGGAAGGCTTGGTGAACCTGTATCTTAAGAATTCCAAGAATTCCTTTGAAATTGTCGATGTCTAATCTCGTACTCATGAACTCTAATCTATGTCTCATCTAATTGTATCTAATTCTCATCGATCATCTAATTCTCATCTAATTCTCATCGATCGCAAGCACTGTAGTCTCACAACCGAGTTCTCTTTCACTTCCCTCGCAATTTCACACACTTCTAATTCTAGACGTATCGTAACGTCAATAAATGACGTAACTATTCTATGAATTTCAAACTATAGCTGTGTGACCAGCGTAAATTTATTAACAAATATACATAGAAATTATCGATGAATACCTGTAACCTAAGGAATTAATGATTATTTTTAATTAATTGTTTACCTGTAGCTCTTGACGCCGAACATGACGATGAATGCATCAATCAGAGGGAAGAAAGTGACCGATGCAGAGACCAAATTGGGGAAAACGTCCACTCGAAATCCAAGCATCGGCAGATTTATGATGCCCGCGCATGGAAAATAAACGAAGACCATGGGGATTATCATCTGAAAAGGGAGGAAAGTGAGATGAGATGACGCATTTCCCATAACGTGTCGGATAACACAAATTTCTTTCCTGATACACCTCTCCTTGTTTCCAGAATGGACAGAATTCTGTTTTTGTGTTCAGGATTTTGCTCGCCTGTTTTATTGTTTGATACAACGAGAATTATTAGTGTATTATTACTTTTTGCATGCCTAGCAAATAAGTAAATACTACTTCACCTGGATAAGTAGCGTTTGAAACATTTGCTGTTGCAATCGTTTTGTTCTGCCCGACCACTTCATGTCTTTGCTTCTGAAAATTTTGAATTTTGCAAAGATTTCCAATTCTTGGGATTATTTAATTAATGTATTTCTTCAATTTGGAACCGGAAGATTATGATATCATCGCATTTCTATGGTACCTGAGATGTTTTACAATAGCGATCGAGCAGCCAACGATAATCGACATGCAGAAAGTCATTATTGTGTTGAATCCCATTGTTGCGAAAAAGGCGCTCGGTCGAAATGCGCCATTGGTACTCTACAATGGAAATAATTTCAAACATTTTCCGGGCTATGACAACATTTGCTTCGATAGAGTACGCGCGGTTTGATTTATCTCCACTTTCCAGGACATGGTGGAGGCAAGGAATTATGTCACAGGAAGTTCATACAATCAGAAAAAACTAAGATTGTTGTAATCGCCTTCTCACATAATAAAGTACTCCGATGAAATCGTAATGCTCCCCTGCAAATTCCTCGTCAAAAAATGGCTGCATGTATTCACGAGTTTCGGAGTCGGTGCCATAGCTGACGTACATATTGGCGAACCTGAGTTTGCCCCATTTTGTTTTTTTTTTTAATTTGCTCGATTCCTTAGCAAGTAAACACTAAATTCAGGCCACTTCGCACAGTAAAGTTTTGTCTGCTGTTGAGAAGAAAGACAGGTGATATTGACTGTTTCAGGCGAATGAAAGAGTCACATCTTTGGTTATCTACCATAACGAAGCCACTCCGGCGAGAGTTCCGACAAGCAACAATGAAGTTTTGGAAGCCGTGTAGAACTGCAGGTGGCGGGGCCTAAAAAATGTCAAGTTCATACAATAATTAAAACGCGTTCCATGTAAGAACGTCGGATGGGGCCGCACAACTAATTCAAAATGATCGTACAGGGCTCAAACTTTTTTTTACAAAGAGTCTTGGGTGGAATGTATATATTAACCATGAGAAAGACTGGAAATGTCAACTTTTGAAAAATCGATAATTTTTGTACGAAAAAAATTTTTTTTTTCATTTTTTTTTATTTTGATATCGTGTCATATATCATTCGAAAGAACATCAAAAGTTATGTTAGAATCCGAGAAATGGTGGAAATTGAGCATCTGTGAGAGAAATTAGAGCCCATTTTTTGAAGAAGTTTGTCGTTTTGATGTAATATATTTTTGGCTACCTATGTTCCTATGATTTGTACCTCCCAGTTTCGACATATATCATGTATTTTTTATAGTAAAATCAGATGAGCAACTAAAAAGGTCATATTTTTGCATTTTTGAGCATTTTTCGTCCGACCACCACCGCTTCACGTGAAATGACCAATTCCGCATGGTTTCAAAAAGAATTCCAAGGTGTTTTCACAGTTCAAAATGTGAAAACTTATTTTTTTTTCAATGATTATTAGGTGGTAGGAACATTTTAGGCTTGATATTGATATGAAATTTCATTTTTTGAAAAAATCGATAAATATTTTTTTCAGAAAAAAATTGAAAAAAAAAAATTTTTAGTTCGATGTAGTGTTATATATCAATCGAAAGAGCATCAAAAATTACTTGGAAATCCGAGAGATTATTGAAATTGAGCGTGATTGAAAGAAATTAAAGCCGATATTCCGACGAAGTTTGTCGTTTTGATGAAATATGATTTCGGATACCCATGTTCCTATGAGTTCCTCCTCCCTATTTCGATGTATATATTGTGTAATGTTATGTAGAATCAAATAATCAGCTCAGAAGCGGATAATTTCGATGTATTCTTGGAAATGGCCCTCCAACCGCATCAGCCTCAAGAATCAGGCTCAATCCCTCCTCTCACATGCCATTGCTAAGAATGCGCCGAAAATATGAGCTTCTAAGCTGATTATTTTATTTTGTATAACATTACACATTATATACATCGAAATAGGGAGGAGGAACTCATAGGAACATGGGTATCCGAAATCATATTTCATCAAAACGACAAACTTCGTCGGAATATCGGCTTTAATTTCTTTCAATCACGCTCAATTTCAATAATCTCTCGGATTTTCAAGTAATTTTCGATGCTCTTTCGATTGATATATAACACTACATTGAACTAAAAAAAATTTTTTCTTTCATTTTTTTTCTGAAAAAAATATTTATCGATTTTTTTCAAAAAATGAAATTGCATATCAATATCAAGCCTAAAATATTCCTACCACCTAATAATCATTGTAAAAAATAAGTTTTCACATTTTGAACAGTGAAAACACCTTGGAATTTTTTTTGAAACCATGCGGAATTGGTCATTTCACTTGAAGCGGTGGTGGTCGGACGAAAAATGCTCAAAAATGCACCGAAAATATGACCTTTTTAGTTGCTCATCTGATTTTACTATAAAAAATACATGATATATGTCGAAACTGGGAGGTACAAATCATAGGAACATAGGTAGCCAAAAATATATTACATCAAAACGACAAACTTCTTCAAAAAATGGGCTCTAATTTCTTTCAGAGATGCTCAATTTCCACCATTTCTCGGATTCTAACATAACTTTTGATGATCTTTCGAATTATATATGACACGATATCAAAATAAAAAAATTGAAAAAAAAAATTTTTTTCGTAAAAAAATTATCGATTTTTCAAAAGTTGACATTTCCTGTCTTTCTCAGGGTAAATATATACCTTCCACCCAAGACTCTTTGTAAAAAAAGTTTGAGCCCTGTACGATCATTTTGAATTAGTTGTGCGGCATACTCCGTCCTCGCACTGCGGTCTTACATGGAACGCGTTTTAACTTATTGAATATTTAAAATACATTAATCAAATTTAATCTAGTCATACATGATATATCTATTACCATTTGGTTGCTATTAGACGGTAGACGAAGAGATGGGATAGCAGGGGCATCGTTTGAGAGAAGGAAGACCCGAAGAGACAGATGGAGAACTGACAAATTATAATTTATTTGAATAATGAGGCCGGCAATTTTTTAAAAATATTTATTTTCTGTGTTGCTGGGTGATTACACGAAAACTGTGACCGGCTGCATTGAAAGTGAACATGAACGGTCTAATTTACTGATCATGCTATTTTCTTTCTGGAATTTCGATCAAAAACTTGTAAGGAGCAGAGTTGTTGCTTCCTCAATTGAGGTCGCTTTCTCTAACATTGTTACGACGTTTTGGAAGATTCGGAGCGCCAACCTTCGAAGTGAGAATTCCGTGTGCAAACATGATGAACGCATCTTTATACGAGCAGATTACCTGAATTGCGACAATTCAGTGGTTCTCGTTATTTTATAAATTAAATTTTTAAATACCTACCGGAAGTGTGAGAAAATGGAGTACGGGGAAGTAAATGTCGTTGATAGCAAACGCTATTAGCATAAATCGATAAGCGCCAATTTCCTTGGACGATCGATAAACGATGAGGTAGATCAGAAGAAGATTGGTTACTACAGAGAGTCCTGCAAGCACAAATGTTTACGATTATGTGGATTAATCACGAAACGTTTTATTTAGCTATGACGCAATGCGTTCTGGGAAGAATGCCAAAAGGAAATTCGTGGTAAGACCACCCCATGTACATTCTATTTCCGCACTCTGACGTAGGCATTCCTACGTCATTTTTTTTCCGAAAATGCAGAATGTCGAGTGACGAGTCAAGAGACCGACGAGAGTAATTCTGACCGTGTCTACGCTTCTTATTCTAGTCGCGAATTCAATGAGAAATTGTGACAGCATTGTTCGCAACAAAAATAACAGAGACTATTTGATTTAATAAAATTAAAATGGAAGCGCACCAATGTTGACGAGTTCGAAGACTGCGAAGAATTCAAAGATTGCTTGATTTTTCTCGGAGACCATCCTTTGACATGCAAGAAAAGAACGAGGAAAAGAGGAAAAGAGTCGAGTCAGTCGTGAGAAGTTACTGTGGGATGAAGGCGTGTTGTGAGAGATTTCGCATGTAAAATTCACATCACGCGTTATACACACACTCAGATTCGATGATTGTTTTCCGCAAGTTAAGAAAGAGCGAGAAAAACAGAGTAAAATCTGAAAAGATGAGTAGCGCTGCTGCGTATTTTTTCAATGGATTTATGATGAGGACGATTTTTTTCAATAGACGATTATTAACCACGAAGAGAAAGAAATGAGGATCAGGTAAAGAGAATAACGAGAAGAATCGAAACTGATCATAGAAGTAATCTATGGTGCACAAATTGCGAATAGTTCTCTCAAAAAATGATCCTATCGCGGACTCAATGACATCATGTATTCATTATACGTTCGACACAAGATGCAAAGCGAGTTTCTCACTAGAAAGACTTTGCTTCATGAAATACTTGTAATTCGGATTCAAGTTCACGTAAGTTCACATAATGTCATAAGAATCCTTGTTTTCGTTCCCATGTATCACAATAAACAAGTAGCCTTATTCACTAGTTTTCCCCACGTTAAATGGGAAAATATCATGCCCAACGGAAATAGGAAATTCCACCTGTGGAAATTGCATGTATTATTTTCGGAGCCTCCACGCTCTAATTTCTGAAAAAAGGCCGGATCTGAGGGACAACTCTGGTATTTTCGCCCTACTAGTCCCCTAGCTCCCCTCCTAGTAGGGGCAACATCAAAGGTACCGACAGTTTCCCCTACTAGTCCCTCACTCATTTCGGTAGGGGACTAGTAGGGGAAACTGTCGGTACCTTTGATGTTGCCCCTACTAGGAGGGGAGCTAGGGGACTAGTAGGGCGAAAATACCAGAGAAGGCGAAAGTGAAAAAGCCTCTTTGACACCCGTTCCCCCCTATACCCATTTCTGCAGATTTTTCTGATTCGAATGAGTGTTTCATCGGTACATCGCATGAAAATTGTCTCAACAAGGGATTGAGTCAGCAAACTCTTGTTGACATACGGATCCTCCACCGCTTTTGAGGTATACCTCCCTTCACTCCTAATTCACGTGCGATTGTCCCGATCACCTCTTTCCTGTCTCCTGTAAATTGCACATTCTAAAATATATTTATTACACCCACGATAAATAAAAAAAGGGTTCTGCGAAAAAAAACCTTCATGGAAAACCGGCAAACGAACATTTCCGATTTAAAAACCAGAAAATATCCCGAAAAATCGTTTTATTGTTATTTTTAAATTTGTTGTTGCGAACAATATTTTTTTCAGCTCCCAATCGTAGTTATGCTTTTACAAATGAACAATATTTAGGAAACAATTACCTAAATGAACAAATAATGTTTTTAATCGAAAATTTGATTTCGCGATGAATACTTTTCAAAAAAATCAACGCATCTTTGCCAAATATGGGATTTTTCCGGGTGGAAAAGCTTGCAGCACAACCATTATCTTGATCTCGCTCGTATATTGTATTTACCTTCTTGTACCAAATATTTTTTCTCTACGAGGGAAAGATCTGTCGTGAGATTTTTTACATGCTACAATTAGGTTCAAACACGCGTGATCTCTTTGTTCACCGATCGGTAGTCGAGAGCGCGTACGAAATGACTGGAACCGGAGATATTTATTAAATATGACTTGAGACAGCAGTGTTGTGCATTCTGGATGTCTCGTTTGTAATGGGAACGACCGAATGCGAACTCGTCGCCGTTAAAATCGATCTGTCAGCACATTTGAAGAAGACGAGTAGTGAACGTCTGAAATATTGATTTTTGTTTGAAATATTAATTATTTTAACGAAATAGAAAATTAAAGTTCCTCTATTTTCGCTGTTCTATCAACAATCCGTGCTTCGTTTATAAACTCGACACAGTTTCCCAGAATTTGTCTCGTATACGTTTCATTAAATGTGTGTGTGCTTTGTCCAGGATTCCAAACGGATTATAACTAGGGCGGTTTTTGGATTTATCTCATTTCTCGCATATTAAGAGAGGGGGTCAGTTAATTTGATCTTCCCTCAATTCATCTCATTTCTCGAGTTATTCTAAGAATTCCGTGGAAATTGCTGTCTCATCTCATGCACTCTAATCACACAATTGAACTCTATTTCACTTCAATTTCACACGCTTTGAATTCCACACGTACCGAAATGTTAACAAATATCTTTTCAAACAATAGTAAAAAGGAAGAAAGTTATGCCTGGCAATTTTCAATCAATAACGCTAGTTAAAATGCTGTTAATTAATGACTTATACAGGTAGCTAATTAATTAATGACTCTTATTAATTAAATAATGCAAATTAATATGTGACCTGTAGCTTCTGACGCCGAACATGACAATGAAGGCGTCGATGAGTGGGAAGATAGTGACTGAAGCCGGGGCCAAATTAGGGAAAACATTAATTCGAAATCCAAGCATCGGAAGGTTTATGATTCCCGCGCACGGAAAATATACGAAGATCAAGGGGATTAGCATCAGAAAAAGGGAGAAAATTACGTGGATGAGGTGCTCTTGTACCCAGAAGAAAATGTTTTTAGCTTTGGTAAATTCCTCTGTTTATTTCAAGACCGGGAGCAGGGATGACTCAACGAGAATTGCTGTCGTCTTCAAACATTTCGCATGCTTATAAAATGCACCTGGACAAGGAGCGTTTTGAACATTTGCTGTTGCAATCTCTTCGTTCTGCCCGACCACTTCATGTTTTTGCTTCTGAAATTAAGCATTTTGTGTGAAAAAACTATTGGGATAAACCAATTAATTTTTGCCTAATTACTGAGTTTGAAAGATTATGATGCAACAAAATTTCAGTTACCTGAGATGTTTTACAATAGCGATCGAGCATCCAACGATAACCGTCATGCAAACCGCCATAATTGAGTTGAATCCCATTGTCGCGAAGAAAGCACTCAGTCGAAATGCGCCATTGGTACTCTAAAGTTCACATGAGTCAAAGGCTTAATCGACCGGGTAATACTTAATACTTAATACTTAATACTTTATTCTCCATCGGAATGAGGGTGAGGACAGTTATCTTGACGTGATGATGGATTCTTCGGCTCAGGATTGAGCTGTTTGTGTGGAGAATCAGGCAGTTTTTGTGTCACAATCACATCTTACAAACCAATTACAAACCAGGTAGTTAAAACATTTGCTTTGATACTCTACGTGCGACTATTGTTTAGCAAAATTTTCATGGTATTCTAGCAAAATGAGCAAATACAGCAAAAAATTACAAAAAAATTATCAGAGCTCAAAACCTAATAAACATTGTGTCGGTGTTCTCACATAATATAGAGCTCCAACAAATCCCTCTCCCTCTCCGCCAAATTCCTCATCCAAAAATGGCTGTACGTACTCGCGAATTTCGACGTCGGCACCATAGCTGATGAAGCAATTGACGAACCTGACATGAACCCCATTTGAACGTACTCTTTTCCTGAACAAACATATGCTAATTTCTTGTCCTTCCGCACACTAAAATAATTGTGATTTGACAATGCGCAGTTGAGAAACTCAAAAAAACGCATTTGTCATTAGGAGATTGCCAGGGAGATGCTTGGTTGAAGACAAATCGCGTTGACTAGAATTTGAAATTCGTGTAAATAATAGGATCCCTTCATTTTACAGAATCTCTATGCCCTTAAATTGGTACGACAGTGCGTCGGTTGGAGAGATCTAAATTAGATCATCTAATACGCTTACTTTCCCGACTTTCAAGCTATTGGCACCTATTTTTCGCGAATAACCGGATTCTCGATTTGCTTTTGTACCATAATGCAGCCTCTCCAGCGAGCGTGCCGACCAGCAACAGTGAAGTGTTGAAGGCCGTGTAGAATTACAGGTGACGAGGCCTTGAAAACTACCGTTATTTTTGTTTAATAAAAATAACTATATAAAGCATGAGTGCTCCATGTTCTTACCACTTGGTTGCTATTAGACGGTAAATGAAGAGATGGGAGAGCAGGGGCATCGTTTGAGAGAAGGAAGAGCCGAAGAGACAAATTGACCACTCAAAGAGCAGAATATGTTAAAAAGAAAAAAAAATATTTATATGTGCTTGAAACGAGATTAATTCCACAACTGCTGTGAAATTTGAAAGGGATCACGAAAAGGCACTTCTATGATAGAATCTACTGACCATGCTATATTATTTCTGGAATGTTGGAGGAAAACTTGCGAGGAACTGTTTTTATTCTCCCACATTTTCTATCCTTTATCTAATAATGGAATCGTTTCGCACGATTCGAGAAACAAACCTTCGAAATGAGAATCCCATGTGAAAACATGATGAACGCATCTTTGTACGAACAGATTACCTGAAAATTAAGTTCGATTCTATTTTTAAGTTTAAAAAAACAAACCGGTAGTGTGAGAAAGTGGACTACGGGAAAGTAAATGTCGTTGATAGCGAACGCAATTAGCATAAATCGATAAGCGCCAATTTCCTTAGATGATCGATAAACGATGAGGTAGATCAGAAGAAGATTGGCGAAGATAGAGAGACCTGAGAGTACCAATGTTTAAGAGTATGTGGTTGAATTCTGGACAGCTATGATGAGTCTGGAGATTTTAAAAAATAATTCTGGCCGAGTTTGAGTTTGTAGTCGCGTCATTGAGGAAAGGTAAGATCAATTTTTAAAACAAACATAATAGAGAAGGAAACAGGAACCGTACCAATGTTGACTATTTCGAAGACTGTGAGAAACTCGAAAAGTGCTCTATTTTTATCGGAGACCATCGTTCTCAATTCGAAAATGGAACTCTGGACATGATGATAGGTCGAGTCAGTCGTGAGAAATTGCTGTGGGGAGGGCGTGGCGTGAGAGATTTCGCATTTGAAATTCGCATCACGCGTCACATCTAACACACTCAGATTCGGTGATTGTTTTCAGCAAGTTGATGAAAGAGTGGAAAAAACTGGGAGAGCAAAACAGAGCGAAATTTGAAAAGATGAGTAGGCGAAACGTTTTCCCAATGGATTTATGAAGAGGACGATTATCAACGACCATGAGAGATGAACATAAAGTAAAGAGGTTAACAAGAAGAATTGATGATGTTCATGTACATCGATGGTCCGCAAAATGCGATAATGATGTGATACAAATGGTCCAGACTAACGCGGACGCCGAAATGAAATAACACCACGGATTACACATGGGCACAAGATAGAACACGAACACGAGTTCCATCTTATTGGTCGCTAGATACTTGAAAATGGTATTTTAAGCATCAGAATGACTCAAGGAGCCTTGTCACGTACCAATGTATGGTAAGTAACAAGCCGCATCAGTCGTTTGTGTTTTTCACTTGCAGATAATGCATGTGCGATCTTCCGTGCTTCCACTCCACAAAGCCCCAAATCTCCAGAAAGGGTCTGATGGAGTCTGCGAAAGTAAGAGCCCCTCTCGCTTTCACGCGCGATCTCCTCACATTCCTATCCCTTTCAGCAGATTTAGCTGATTCATAACCTGGGTTTCATCGGAATCGATAAAAACAATTAGGCTGATCATAGAATGACAGTATTTATAAGTTGGTGTGTGAAAATCTGATTGCCTATATCGATATTTTGTTGTCCTTTGTCGTCGTTTGGGCGTCGGAATTCGATCTGCCACTCACAATCGAGGTGTTATGCGAGCATTTGAGCATGGCCAGTAATGTATGTCTGCAAAAGAAAACAATGCATTATTTGACGGCGCATGAAAATCTTCGCGGTCAAGAACGAGAGAGCCCGTATACATAAACTGGCAATAATATACATATGTTGTGTACTAATTAGCAAGAAGTTCAAAAAGTTTGCATGTTAATTGCCAGCAAATATGAGATGTCTCGTGCGTCTCTACCTCGCTTTCGTGCACTCAACCCTCATTGACCTTGTTCTCGAAATTCAGAAGAAAAATGGGCTAACCTGTAACTCTTCATGCCGAAGATGACAATAAAAGCGTCTATGAGTGGAAAAATAGTTACGGAAGCAGAGATAAGATTGGGAAAGACGTTCAATCGAACGCCCAACAAGGGCACATTTATGGTGGCTGCACAGGGGAAATAAACGAAGATCATCGGAATTATCATCTGCAGAGTAGGCAGCGGTGTGGGGAAATCAAGGGTGGTATATCATATCATAGTTTGGAGTTCATTTTATAACGTTAATTGGTGAAAGAAGTGTCGTTTTTTGGTACAAGATTGCTAACTATTCCCTTTCATTACAAGCCTTTCTTGTTGCAAGTTGTGTATTCACCTGGACGATAAGCGTGTAGAAAAGCTGATGCTGCAGCTTTTTTGTTTTGCCCGACCACTCCACATCTTTCCTACTGTAATTCTGTGGTTTAAGCATTCCATAAAAATAAGTTTCACTGATTTGCTGGACGGTTATGCGATGGGAAATCACTGAATGCCCCGAATGTGGCATTCTACGAATTACCAACCTTAGGTGCTGCATAATAGCAAAGGAGCAATACACAATGATCGACATGCAAATCGTCATTATCACATCGAATCCCATGGTTGCGAAGAAGGCGCGAAATCGGAAAGAACCGTCGCGTCTCTGAAGTAGTCGTAGAGATCTCTTCATTTCGCAGTGTTTGGACATTCATAGCTAGGATAGTCCCCACTGAAAGAAACGTCGACGAACTAATATATTACATCGATATGAAAACTTTTGGATTTGTTTTGAGTACCTAGGTTTGTTCATTTACCCTAACTTTAAAAACAATAAAAACCCTATCTATTCTAACAGCTACGCTTCATTCCACAAACCGGCCAACCGGCTTGGAGTGAGACAGTCTCTGGTATTTTCGCCCTACTAGTCCCCTAGCTCCCCTCCTAGTAGGGGCAACATCAAAGGTACCGACAGTTTCCCCTACTAGTCCCCCACTCATTTCGGTGGGGGACTAGTAGGGGAAACTGTCGGTACCTTTGATGTTGCCCCTACTAGGAGGGGAGCTAGGGGACTAGTAGGGCGAAAATACCAGAGGTGTCTAAAATCGTGAGAACCCATCTCACATTTGCACACTCTCATCCTGACCCTTTCTGGATGTTTGGAATCATGTGGCTACTCACATAATAGAGAGCTCCGATGAAGCCCTCGTCCCCGTGTCCTCCAAATTCCTCTTCAAGAAAGGGCAGAATGTAGTCGAGTGTTTCGTCGTCTGCGCCATAATTAATGTAGCAATTAGCGAACCTGATTAATTAGAATAAACCATTATCTAACAAAATAGTCTGCACCACAGCACTGATTCGACTGTCAGTGTAACGATGATGATTGAAGCTGTGTTTGATGCCGTGTAGAGCTGGAGGTGATGGGGCCTAGGCAGTGCAAAATTATCCTTGAACCATATCATGACTCCAATGGTTGGTAAGAAAAAAATTTCAGCTTTTTTTGAGAATGAGATAAAGCTAAATTATCGATTTCAAGATTCTCATGCGTTCCTCTCACTAGGCTAATCCTACTGAGCCATTCATCTCCATTTTGCTGTGCTTGAAATTTAGAGATTATTTGTCGTCATTTTTTTTATACTTGAAGTAATCAACCATTTAGTGGCGACCAATCGATATATAAATAGATGCGCAAGGAGAGGCATCGTCTGCGAAAAAGAACATGCGAACAGACAGATGGAGATCTGCAAAACATGAGTAAACATTGGGTGCGTAATGTCGGGCGTGTGTCTTATCCGAATAGATAGCCCCCGCAGTCTCCGCCCAAATCCACCGGGCCCTCAATCGCGAATAGTCGAGCGGGGTGAAGCACAAGCTGAATTCTAAACGCTATGAGACGTGCTCGGGCTTGTTTTGTAGCTCGTGAAAAGCTCTATCGATCGCGCCCAGGCCCGTGATGTTACGACAAGTTTGTGATGTTAAAATACCGCGAAAACAAACTCGAGAACGTCAGAAATGGGGTTAGGAGTGATTCCACAGCTCTCGGCCTTCAAGCATTATATTCTTTATATTTTTAAACGATTTTTAGAGACAAAAACGGAATCAATATTTTCGGTTTCGAATTGTGCTTTCGTTTGCAAAAATAAGTAGTGAAAACGAGGGTTTTAAGAGTACGAGAGTATCAAAATTCTGCTTTACTGTAAATAGCAATGGTTTTGGCAAATGAGGAATTGAACTTGCAATGTGCTGCGCCTTAGGGGCGCGCTTTACCACTGCGCCATGGGCCTGATCTCTCGTTCCACTCTCCCACGCACTAAGCTCTTGCCCTCTCACCGCGCGTCGACTATCGCAATCGTCGCAATTCAGATGCCGTTGCACTCGCCACATCTTCATAAACTACTTTTGTTCTGGTATACCTTCGAAATGTCTCCTATCATCTGAGTTATGCCCCTAGAAAGATGGGCGATTAGGCTCCGCCCACCTCCCCTCCCCTCTCGTCTTTCCCCCCTCTCACAACAGTCGACGCGCGCGTGGTTTTGGAGCTGTAACTCGGCTCAAAGATGAGATATCGACCCAAATCCAAAAGAATGTTCTTATTCAGACATCTAGCAACATGCTAACACTAAATTTCACCCCTCTCAGTGAATTCTGCTGACCACGTTGTGGCCCCTACGAATAGACCGTTTTGTTGCTTCTTAGTATTTAGGTAAAGTATTTAGGTAAAGTATTTAGGAACTGTTCTAAAACTATTCCTATAACATAATCGGCCAGTTACAGAAGAGTGGCTTCTTGGTACACTCTTTTCGTGAAAAAAACTAAAAGTTTTCAACACGAAAGTTGAGAAAAGGAGAACAACTGATTATGAACCTTTGAAGTGAAGAAACCGTGTGAGAACATGATCAGCGCTCCTTTGTACGAGCAAACCACCTCAACATAGTGATTTCTTGGTGTAATTATTCGATAACGTGCCGGTAGAGTCAGCAAGTGAATTATCGGAAAGAAAATATCGTTGATGCCGAATGCTAATAGCAGATATCGATAGGCGCCAATCTCCTTAGACGATCGATAAAGAACGAGGTAGATCAGGAGAAAATTAGAAAAGATGGACGATGCTGGAAATACGATAATTCAATCCATTTAAGGGTAATTTAGTTTACGAAACTGCTATGGGAAAAAAGGATAAAAACAGCATTTTGCATTGCTGATCGACATTTGTAAAAAGGACAAGTTTTAGTTTGAAACTGGCCTGCATTGATTATTTCGAAGGCTGTTAGGAATTCGAATAAAGCTCGATTCTTCTCGGAGACCATCTAAAGTGAATAAAATATTATGTTCTAGAGTGAATAAAATCGACAGCAAAGAACATTTTAAGGCGGCGGATACAAGATCGGAATATTTGCGTCAACTAGACATATCTACTCATCCAATCTCCTCTTTTCACACACTTTTCACTCTCTCCTCCGGTCTGTGAACGAGGGAAAATGCGAAATCAAGAGATTTCCAACTCTACATAGTGCCGTACGTGGGTTATGCAAGATCGAAATTCGTATTACGGCCTCTTCGAAGAGATCTCTATTGCGGCTGATAAAGCTAAGAAATTCGGAGAAAAAGAGACTGCCAGAGAGAATGTCAAGGTCAAGGTCAGGAGAGAGGTCAATAACCGGCTTCTACGAAGCAGTGGAGTTTGTATGAGACACGGAAACGGCGTATAAACTGGGGAGAATCACCCCTGATTTCATCCTTGTTTTCCGCGAATCGCATTCGAAGCGAGAGAAAAACGCGCACACACATGGAAAACGAGCGATGCTGTACAGTTAGTATACGCCAAGTCTACTCAATAGGCGTAATTATAAGCTTCAATATAGGAAAAAAATGAGTGTCATGAGTAATGATAATCAAGCTGACAGATTCAAATTTTCAATGGGAATCTCGTAGTTGCTCTGCGAGATAAATTTTAGATTTTTAGAGAGGTTTTTTTTATATCTCTGACATCATAAAATCATCATCTGATAATCAAAATGTAATCTGGCTACTGAGATGTCAATGTCCGATACATCGAGAGTAATGTAAAAGGGATTATGTGTCACATGGATAGTCGATCGTGACGTCACTGTGATAATATTATTTCATTTATTCACTACCAATTAAGGTAAACAAAGTTGTCTTCTCTTTACTCCATTCACAATCAATGCTGCATTATATCGGTGATATTGATCCTAAAGTTCGATTGTGTCTTATGCCAATGCATTTTGATTAAAATAGTTTTATTCTGGCATGCAGATTAGCAAGAAAATACCAATAATAACGACTTCGTGACAAATCTATGGAATTCATGAATGTACAGAAGGCGTTGACAAAAACATGTAGATGTAAATGAAAACATCAGATCAATTTGCTAAATTCAAAGATATCAACATACAACACAGGTCTTCAGAGAGAATGCAAGTTGGGCCTAGGAACTACTCGCAAGTGGAATTGTAACAAAAACAACAAATTGAAAATATTTCGAAAATACAAATTCGTTCAGTACTGAGCGACGGGAGAAACCAAGGCTACAACATTAATTCAGCTCTAAATTTTGATCTTCGAGAGGAATTATCAAAAAAGTAGTTACAACAACAAAACAAAACAAATTGAGAATACATTAAGTAGGAGAAATCTTCAAGGGAAACCACTCGATGCATTTACAACAAGAAAATCACATACAATTGAGAAATCAATATCTAAAGAGGAAATACCGTTGTTACAGACAGATTACTGTAGTTATCATATCCTCCAACTTAGTAATCATAACCTCCTTCATTCAGTTGCTCGTCGAGATCCATCGCCTCAAAGTGACCCTTCGCGCCACATCCATTGAGTACCTGAAGGGGAAAGAGTTATTGTCGATGACCACTCCAAAAGTCGAAAATGAAAATAACAAAGGGTTCGTTCGGTTCGGAAGTTCGGTTAAGAAAAAGTTCGGAAAGGTTCTATGTTTTCTTGTTAATATTTCTTTGTTTTCGAACAAAGGAAGTTTCGAGTGGTCAATACTAAGCGTTATACACATCCTTTCGTCCAACAACGAGTAGAAAGCATTTCAAACTTATCGTATGGCCAGAAAATAAAAGTTATTGCCGATATCTTGTTTTTCTTTTAAAAACTGGTCTGGCTAAGTACACATACGTTGAGAAGCTATCACAAAACTTTTACATGGTGTACCCCACCAAAATTGCACCCTTATTGGTAGGCTGCCAATAAGAAGCGTAAAACAATCTTTCTAGTGCACTCTGGCTGACAACAGGCGGGAGCAGGGACCCATCAGCGCTACCCTAATATCTGCCTTACCTTGAATCCAATGCTATTCAGCTTCTGATTTCTCACATCGTGCGAGTCGATATTCGCTGCAATAAAAGATAATTGAGATCACAACATCGTAATAACACCGTCACTAATCAATCAATAAACCAATCGATACTCACGAGTGAGGTAGATCATATCCGCCTTTTCGTTACCAGCCATCCTGCGAACCGCCAGACAACAGTCTACAACGTCATCACTCTGGAAATAAAGGCATCTCAAACCATTCGAAACTTATTTTGTTCTGAGACAAAGGAAGATTAACAACAAAACAAGGAGATCTTCCGAAACATGTCGAAAAACTGTGTTATTTTCATTTTCGACATTTCGAGTGGTCATCTCTACTACTCACCATCTTCTCTCCTTTGTGGTCGGTCACATAGATGAGTGAGGGATCGACGGAGCGCAGCTGACGGAGCGACGTGCAATTCTCGCCGCTGCTGAAATTGGGCAACGGGGGTTACGGTAGTATTGACTTCAATCGACCAATCAATTGAACAATATCAGTCAATAAGAAATCAACCAAAAATGTATGTACTTGGCTAATGAACATTTCACAAATTTAATATGCGCCGGCAAGTAGGGAGAAGGATTGTTTCCCTGTTGTAACAACTAACTTTTGTGGAAATAAAATTATGACCATACTTTCTCTATACCAAGTGCCCCCCTCCCCCTGATACAATAACTCACTCGGGATCGAATTCCTTGTGAATCACCATGATCATCCTCTTCTTCTCCTCGTCTTTCCTCTCATCCGCCAGCGACATAAGCGCCGCCCACACGTCGCGCTTGCTGCATATTTATGAAATAAAAAGCTAATTATGGGGCCCAGGGAGCAAAATAACTATACTAGGTAACTGCTTTTGACTTAAATATGGCGTAGCACAGCATAGAATACCTACAGAATACACGTACGGAAAATGGATCCATATTGATTATCCCAAATTATTGTCATTGTTGAGACCCTGTCACCTTGTTGAGACAGTGATTAGCCGCGTTTTGCCTAGCTATTTGATTTCTACATTATTATTATTATTATTATTATTATTATTAATACAACTGACATCTGTTTGAAAATTTCATTGTCGACGACGATGACGATGGCCGATGGAATCATGCCAGAGACGCACTGAATAAATCAATCAAGAAATTACAGAAACACCATCAACGGAATCATTAGTTCGGCTCTAACAGGGATTACGGTAAGCCGTGGCTACGGTAGCTTCTCCTCACCATGACCTCTTAATAACAAATATGTAAAAAAATGAGTACTCATGGTCCTTACAACTAGTGCCGAAATGAACATAATTGTAAACATATTTTCTATTTCGAAAAGCAAATCGTATTTCGAGAAACTCACCACTCTCCGGTCGTCCTTTCTCGTTCGATTCCAGAGCGAGATTTCGCGAGGCGCGCGTTCCTGAATATTTTTTAAATGTGAAAATTTAAATATATTTAGTCTTAAAAGTGCTGAAATCGAAAATAATCGTCCTCATACCGTATCAAACGCCTCCTCGGGTCTACTGTATCCCGGTGGTGAGGCGGCGCGTGCTGTGCGTGCATGCTGAGCGGCCGACGTTCGCGAGTGGCGGAAGGAGAGCCTCTTGCGAGGAGAGCAGGTAGGGGAAGAGATTATCTGGAAAAGAGGATCTCAATAATTAGAGATATTCGACAATCGATAACTACGATAGGACGTGGTTACGGTATTGTATAAATAAAATTATAAAATCATACCAAACATCCAATACACTTTCTGTTGTTTACCAAACGGGCACGTGGACACCCTCAACTTTTGTGTATTCTCTCGCCTTCGGCAAACACAGGAAGTAACATTTTGTTTGATTGTATCATTTTATAAATGTAATAACTGTCCCTCAATAATTACAGAATAAGTAGTTCCGCTTTGGCAGAGAGCACGGCAGTGCGCGGCTACGGTATTACATTTGTAAAATTATACCATCATATCAAATAGCCGAAACACAGACTTCTGTTCTTTAAATACCAAAGATGCGCATTGGCTAGCATCTAACTTTTACGTCCTCTCTCGCCTTTGCTAAACACTGAAGGTAGCATATTGATTGATTGCATAATTATATAAATGAAATAGCTGCCCCTCGATAACTACGGAATCAATAGTTCCGTCCTACGATATGTCGTGGTTACGGTAGCTCTCCTCTCACCATGACGTCACTCTCCGTCTTCTCAGTCTCCTCATCAATCTCGATTAAATGCTGCAGTCGGCAATCAGCCGACTCGTGAGATGCCGTAGAATCTCTGCCAAAGAGAGACAAATTCAATCGACCCATTGATATTTTAAGGAGCCGATATCACCCCTGTTTAAATGTATGTCCTTTATAGGAAAAAATTACATATTCATTGTTTCGATAATAAAAAAAGCCATTTCTAATTACCGCACCTTCGATTGTTCTTCTCCCTCTCTGGATCCATCGAGTAATCATCGGCGACGCTGGACGATCTGTCTCTCCTCTTTCTCAATAAGCATAGATGGGCAAGATTTGTAGCTGATAGGCGAAAAGTGGGAGGGTCAATGGCAAAACTTGCTGAATTTGAGAAAAATTGGGGACGGTCTGATCGTGACGGCTTTAACACGAAAACATGGAGGGTTCTATTGCTGGCTCCACCCCCATAAATCATAGCCACTTCTAATTACCGCACCTTCGATTGCACTTCTCCCTCTCTGCTTCCATCGAGTAATCATCAGCTACGCTGGACGATCTGTCTCTCCTCCTCCTTAATGTGCATAGATGAGTAAGATATGAGAGACTATCTGACTCAGTCGAATTAATCTTGGCACAGCAGTAAAAATGGGTTGATGAGATAAACATGCCACATTGTAGTATGGCCGAGGCGGAAATATGTAGAAAGCGCAAAAACGTTTCTACGCCCCGGTTTTCGAAATCTACATCAAATGACATAATGAGTGGTACCAGTTGATTCCTCATAAAATTCTAAGACTTTTGTGACTCTATGAGTTTTTCTCTAATCTTTGATCTAAGCCTGAAAAATTGAAAAATTGGTTATAAAAAAATTTATTTAAAAAGATTTAAATTTTTTGTGTAGTTTCCCTGAGGAGATGACAAAGTTTTATTCGCGTAATAGAATGCTATAACAATGATAGTTCAACTGTGTGAAGGGTTGTTTGTATGTGGGGCATTAAAGGGACCTGGTACTGCAAATGAAGTGAAGTTCAGATTAAAGAGAATTTTCTTCCGATTCGAATGCAAAAAACCGCTTATTTTTACGATTTTTTTGCAATTTTTTTTTATTTTTAAAGATCCCGTTTCAGGCTAGAATTACCCGGCGCTACTGTGTTTAGCGACTAAACACAGTAGTGCCGGGTCATTCCAGCCAAAAATGAGAACTTTTTTTCATAACTAATTTTAAAAAAATCGTAAAAATATGCGGTTTTTTTGCATTCGAATCGGAAGAAAATTTTCTTTAATCTGAACTTTACTTCATTTGCAGTACCAGGTCCCTTTAAGCTTGTTCAGTAAGCTGAAATTTAATGTGTCCTTGGAATTATGGTGTACTTACAGTAACCCGGAGTAATTTAAGTATTATCCGGCAGGTTCGGGGGTATGGCCGATGAAAGCCCTGGCCACCTACTATTGAGTAGTTAAGCTACAATGGATACTATGTCTCCCGGAGCCGCTTTAATAGCATTCGGACTTTTCTTCTAGTGACTATAGGTACACCATAATTTCAAGGACCCATTCAATTTCAGCTTACTGAACAAGATTAATGCCCCTCATACAAACAACCCTTCACACAGTTGAACTATCATTGTTATAGCATTCTATTACGCGAATAAAACTTTGCCATTTCCTCAGGGAAACTACACAAAAATATTTTAAAAATTTTAAATCATTTTTTTAAATCCAATTTTTCAATTCTTCAGGCTTAGATCAAAGATTAGCGAAAAACTCATGGAGTTACAAAAGTCTTAGAATTTTATGAGGAATCGATTGGTTCCACTCATTAGACCATTTGATAAATTTGATAAAGAACGGAAATTCCGATGACGTCATGGCGTAGAAACGTTTTTGCACTTTCTCCATATCATGATTTAACTACATCTCGGCCATAGTACAATGTGGCATGTTTATCTCATCTTCTCACTTTTCGACCTGTACCAAGCCTCTGAAGAAACATGTTGATCCACTCAGGTAATCTCTCATATGTCCATGGAAGGTCAAAAGCGGGAGGGTCAGTGATAAAACCTGCTGAACTTGCGCAAAATTGGGGACGATCTGATCCACAGTCGTGACGGTACGAACCCGACTTCGGGAGGGTTCCGTTAACGGCTACATCCTAGCCCATGCATGATTTCGAATAATAACAAAACGTAGTAATTTATAATTATCCCACGCTCGGCGATCTGTCTCTCCTCCTCAAGAGCATAGATGAGAACGAGTTGTTTCTGGTAGGTCAAAAATGGGAGGGTCAGTGGCAAAACCTTCTGAATTTGAGTCAAAAGAGGTAGGGTCTGAGCAGAAATCGTTACGGCTGAACCGAAATTTGGATAGTTTTCGGTTTAAAAGCGGGAGGGTTATATTGATGGCTATACCACAATATTAAAAAAAAATAGAAAGTTTTAATTATCCCACCCAATATTTAAAAAAATAGCAATTTCTAATTATGCCACCTCCGATTGTCCCTCTCCCTCTCTGCTTCCATCGAGTAACCATCGACGACGCTGGGCGATCTGTCTCTTCTCCTCCTCAAAAAGTCACCGTATACAGCACGACCCTCCCTCTTCCTACCGTAATCGTCATACAGTAGTGTCTGCTCACCTTTCCTCCCGATCATTCCCCTCCATCTCCTTCCTGTATCTGGTAACGCTGAGCGATTTGTCCCTCCTCCTCCTCAACGATTCAAACGCTACACTGACAGTGATGCTCAAAGTCCCTAAATTCGGCGACCCCCCCACGCGCGGGGGGTCCGAGGTGGGTGAAAAGGTGAAAATAATACTGTTTTCGATAGATTTGATCCAAAATAATGTGATGACTGATGTCCCCGCTGACTGTACTATGGATCCCCCCGCACGAGTGGCGGTTGCGGGGGGGTCGACCCCCGCGCTGCCGAATTTCGGGACTCATGAGCATCACTGTACACTGATATCAATTTTGCCAGGAGAACAGTCCTCATAGGGGTTTATTTCTTTAAAAAATGTTTTCCAACTCTCCTCCTTCAACACGATCTCTAGTTTCGGTGAGCAAACGAGAGAGCGCTTGGAATAAGGAGGATGGATACCAGTTCTCTAAAAAGGAAACTTTGGAGAAACGTTCTTCTAGTAAATTTTCACTCTGTTTACCAGGGCTGTGCGTAAAATAATTTTCGTAAAATTTTCGTAAAACGTAATTTTTACGAAAAAATTTTCGTAAAAATCGTAAAATTCGTAAAAGTTTCGTAAAATTTTGAAAATTGTTCTAAATCAAATAATTTACAGAAAATTGCTCCACAAAGTCTTGATTTTGCTTTTTGAACAAAGTTTTAACTAGATCGAACGCTGGGATATTTGAAATGATGCTCAATACCTAATCACATATTCGCAGCCTGTGTTGTTGCGGAAAAAAATAGTAATTAGGAAAAAAACAACAAAACCTGCACTTTTTACTGAGATTTTAAAGAATGAAAATTTTTTTTGAGAAAATACCAAGTGAAGTGCGCTATTCGCCAATAAAGTAACCTTTTTTTCTCAGGAAACTTTTACGAATTTTACGAAAATATTTCGTAAAATTTTTACGAAAAAAGTGGTAAAATCGTAAAACGTAAAATGCACAGCCCTGCTGTTTACCGTACCCTCACCACAGTACGCCAACCTCTTCCTACAGTAATCATCATACAGTAATCTGCTCACCTTTCCTCTCGCTCATTCTCCTCTAACTCATCCACGTGTCTGGTGACGCTGGGTGATCTGACTCTCCTCCTCAATGAGTCACAAGTTACCGTACACATTACACATCGTTCTACCGTACCCATCATACAGTAGTCTGCTCACCTTTCCTCCCTATCTCTCTCCTCCATCTCCTTCATATATCTGTCCACCGTTTCCGCCATTTCTCTCGACTGTCCCAGCGCCTGCAATATGATCAATAGACTACGATGGAGTGTGGTTACTGTAACTGTCCCTCAAAATGACGCCACTATCGCTGAAATCTGCCTATACCAAATGTTCACAAAAACACAATGATGTTCTAGTAGTTTCCGGCATCACATTCAGAATAACAATGATATAGGAACATATTATTAGATTTAATTAATGCTACAAGTAGCATAAAATAATTATTAAAGTTCACCGCCACCGAAAAAATTCGACCCCCTGAAACTTTGAAATTTAGAAACTATAAAAATAAATCTCCGATTTTTAAAAAAAATCCCAAAGTGTGAAAATGAGCAAAAAAGAAGAAAAATGAAGCATAACAGAAAAAAAACAAAGAAATAATAAAATAAAACATCTTGTCAAAGTGGACGTCCGCCTCCCACATACCGTATATCGTTTGAATTTCGACTTATTTTAATCATTTCTAGTTTTCAAACCTCGTTTCAGGGGGTCGATTTTTTTCGGTGTCGGGGAACTTTAAGTAACTTCTTACCGTCCTCTGCTGCTCATCACTCTCCCCGTCCGAAATCTCCATGTCACTCTGGAAATAAATGGCATAATCACAATGCAATGTTCTCATCGACGTTTATCTACTAGATTTGCTAACTAGAAGCATAGCCATATAATAATTCCACGCATTTCCCGCAAATCATTCTAGCACACACACATTTTCGTCCAACCATAAATAACGCCATGAAATTCAGCAAAAACTGGCCAGTTGATGGAAAGTTATCCGATAGGGAGTGATTCTTACTAATATTGATCTACCACTATTGTTAAATGATTACTACGCAATCCTCCCCCTCACTTACATCGTGTTCTGCGGGGCGGTGCGTGCCCATCTTGGTCGAGTGGGGCATGGTCAGGGGAGGGATGGTCGGAGGGCGATGGGTTGCTGCAGCTGCAAATGCAGCCTGCAGCTGATGGACGGGCGGCGGCACGGGCTGTGGCACCACACCATGTTGAGTTGCGAGTTGGCGGAAGACGAGAGGGTCGAGAGGACGGGGTGGAGGGCAGATATGAGAAGGAGGAGGGGGCTCGGGGCCGTATGCCACTGGACCAGGTGCAGTCTGCAAATGAACAATTAGTTATCTCTTCATTTTCTGTATTTTTTAATACAGAAGACAGGTTCAAAATGACAATTAGTTACCTACTCAATATTTTTTTTTGGAATACACAAGACGTGATCTACAGACAAAGGCAAAGTTTTGGAATAGTTTCAATCTAATCACCTGCGGCTGTCCAAAGCTTGCAGCAGGTTGCTGCAGGCTCTTGCTGTTGCTGCTGCAGCTTCCATCGCGCCCCGACTCGACCGGAGGAGTCGCCTGCTGTAAATATTATGGCTACATTGATCAGTCTCAAAGAAATTAGTACTCTCAGAACAAATTGTTCGAAACGTCAACCTTCATTTGAATACTGACAAGGGAGATGACTAACCTCACGGAAAGGTTTCTGTACATTTCGCTTGAATATGGAAATTAGACCTCAGGAGCAACCCAAAACAACTTTCAAAAACACCCACCATCGTTTCCTAAGGAATATTAACCCGGCAAAAGTAAGACGCAAGCCCATCCACTCATTTGCATACCTCTCGCAGTGACCTACGAAAGTGTGCTCGAATAAGATGCACTGTTGATTCTCAAGAGGACAAGGTGCACTGTTGAGAATCAACAGTGCACCTTGTCTCTATTCGCAGGCTGCCACCACCACTGTACCTGCACTCTCGGATCCCTCGATCGCCTGGCCGGGCGACTTGCTGCTGCTGCTGCAGATTCTGCACGGAGCGCTGCGTCTGCTGCAGTATTTGCAGCAGGTGCAGCATAGCTGGCAGAGGGCGGCGGAGTGAGGACGCGGTGCGGCTGCACCATCGGCGTCTTAAGACGAGTCTTCTGATAGACTGCAGGACCCTTGCGCACAGCTGCCAAAAGTTAGTTCGATCTCAATGAGATAATTATCATAGACACAGTTGGGGACGCTGATAATTAATATATGGTTCATTTGGACCAGAACCGGCTTTTAGTGAATTGCCGGCTCTAAAACCGGTTTTGACGTATCTCGGCTCAAAGTGGTGCTAGAGGGCTGCGGTGCAGCTCAAAATTATCGGAAAATTATTCTGAGCAACTTTTCTGTTGAACGTGACAGCCTATCTAGGACGGTTTTAGTCGAAAAATAGTTTCAAACATGCAAAATTTCGAATATATTCGGAAAAAAATTCATTCTGAAAAATTTTTCTAAAATTTTCCAAAAATAAACGACGGATTCTGAATCTACAACTCAAGAAACGTATAGGAAAATTCAAACCACTTTCGGGAGGTACTCCTTGAAAAAAGTTATAAGCGAAAATATTAGCGATCATCCGAAAAATTAGGAAAATAAAAATTTTCGTTTTTCATTTTGATCATCCCATACGACTTCCAAAAATCTTTTAAATATTCTCTCGCAATACGTGTAGATGTTTCGAACTCTAAACTCGACAGAGAGAGGCGCAAAAGCACTATCTAACTTCCAATATTCGTGTGCAATGTTCACTTAGACACTTTCGTACGTTCTCGCGCCTGCTACACGTCATCAAAACATATTTTATTGTTCTATATTGTTCAGATGTTTCACATGGAACACTTTCTTAAAAATTGACACCCAGCTAGGGGTCCGAACCAGGCGAGAGACCACGCGAAAGTGAGAGAGTGCAACAGAAGGCAAAGCGTGCGTCCTAGTGCAGCCGTGGTACTAATTCCTCTCAATAAGACAACTCACTTGTCGGTCAGAGACGACTAGAGAGTGAGAGAAAGAGAGAGAGGCAAAGAGCGACCTACAACTCACTAGTCGCCTCAAGAAGGTACCGGCAAGTGACTTGCAGGCGAGAGAAGGAAGTAAGAAGTAGGGAAGGGGAGAGAGTCAGAGAAAGAGAGACATATTGTACCTCTCCTTGTTTGTGGGTGCTTCCCAACAAGTGACTGTTCGCTTCTCGGCCTCTTCCCTCTCCCCCCTTATCTCTCCGTTATCCCGTCGATCGCTCTTGTTGGACCAGCAAGTGACCTCTTCCTCACACACTCTCTCGGTCATGTCTAGCACAGATCTAACAGGTCACTTGTTGAGGTCCCTTTTTGGGATTTAGTACCACGGCAGATATTCGATTGTCTACGCTTTGTAACTGTTTTCAATGAAAAAACTTTAAATTTACGAAATGATATAATATTATATAACATAAATTGTATTTATTTTGAAGAAACTACTCATCCATATTAGATAGTAATCGAACTTCTAGAAAATATGAGATAATTTTAAAAAAAAAATGAATTTGTTTAAAGAGACCGTGCATAGATAGCGAAATGCACTTATTTAGTACTTACGTTCGTTTTCTCGCCTTTTTCGGATTCCTGGACATCGTATTATCATGCCTCTCACGAAAGGTTCGACTCAGAATGATCAGAATCCGGCACAGACCTAAATTTCGACATGCGTTTTTTTCGCAGTTTTGGATTCCACTGGGTCTAACTAAGATCCCTGACATGGGAGTGACCTGAACTCACATTTCCCGATCTTTTTGATTTTACCATGGCAGTATACATGTCTAAAGACTATCTCAAAACCATTGTCAAAAGCTGCGGAATCCGTCTGGGAAGCGAGTTAGCAGATTTCACGCCCCATAAGATCGAAAGAACGCACTGTTTCCAACTGCAGCGGTGGCCGAGTGGTCTACGGCGGCAGGGGTAGGAGGGGGAAGTGAGGTCGTGGGTTCGGTTCCGCTCACCAGAATTTTTCTTTTGCTCATTTTTCAGTGATCCTTGAATGTTTTCTGGAGAGCAAATGTAGTTTGATGTGCTACTGTTCGTTCTTTGCTCATTGTCGTACTATCGTACGTGACCATTCGAGATCTGCTACTTGATCTACCCGTATTGATCGACTGGAATGAGAGTACAAAAGGCGGAAAATGAAACAAGGAGACTATTCTCTTCATGTTTTCACCTGCTCGCGTCGTCGGTCTTCTCGCTGCCAAGCTCGGAATCGATTCGGATGTCTCTTCAGCTACCCGAGAAGAACGGAAGCTTGCCGGAACTTTCGCTCATCTTCTCAATGAAGCTGGTTTGGATTCTCTGGTGTACGGAGAGGATGATGAACTCGTGCCATTTGACCCCAATGACGAAGAAGATGTGGACCCAACTTGGACCGAGGACGATTTGGATCTTGTGAATGATGTTCCCCCACCAGATAGGAAACGATTCGCGTTCTCAAACGGATACGCGTCTCTCGAAGCGGTGAGTAAATTCGAGATTTTTGAAGTTTTCTGACTACTTTCTCACCTTTTTTTGTTCAACAGTATACTTTGCAGATAATACTCGCATCGAATTACTTCCGGTCAACAACCAGCAAGGCTCATCGGACACTCGAAAGCATGAAGACCAAGCATCGATTTCTGGCCAACTCCAACGATCTCCGTAAGATGGAGGCGTTTGCAAAGGAAGCCGATGAGAACTCATCCCGACGCACCAATCGAATCATTGCACTCCAGAATCTTTCTGACGATGTGTACATGCAAGCTATGAAAGCGATGGAAGAAGGTGTGTCACTTTTGATCTATTTCCATCCTATGGGCTATCCAATTATGCATCATTTTACGTTTATTCGTACCTCCAGAAAGGGGTCAAGAGAGAATGAGTTAGAGATGGTATCTGGTTTTTTTTCTTCTCTGACTCCATTTCTAGAGACCAGGAACGATATGACAATAGGGGAGAGAGTCAATAGAACTACTAATTGAGGCACACTTCTCTATTCAAGGTTACTCTCTTCACGACATCGATCTCCAAGTTATGGCCATCGATGTCAATTTGGAGATGAAATATCTGGACAAGTTCGAGGCGTCACAATCGTGGGTCACGCGATTCAAGAGGAAGCGTCGAATTGGATCTCGTCGGACAACTAAATTCGTGTCGAAAGTGAATCACGATGACGACAAGGCCATCAAGACTGCAGCCGCTGATTTTGTCGCTTCTATCAAGGAAGAGATGAAGACTCGACCACTCAATCAGATTTGCAACAGCGATCAGAGTGGATTTCTGAAGGAGCTGCACTCTATGAGGTACTAGAGTGATCTTTGATCTTTGAATTTCCTGCGTTAACTGGTTGTTTTCTATGATTATTTTGTAATTTGCAGAAGTCTCGCACCAATTGGAGAGAAGACAGTAGTCCGCTGTGTCCAATCGAAGTCATCACTCACTCACAGCTATACCGTAATGCCCCTCATCTTCGCCGATGGATCAATGGGCGACTATCTCTTCGTTGTTCTCCAAGAGCCGGGTGGCTCTTTCCCCAAGAAGAAGAAGATCTTTGACGCTCCGAACTTGGTTGTGACTGCAGGAACCAGTCACAAAATGACCAAGAATCACATGCGAGAGTGGGTGAACAAGGTGAGCATTTCTACCGCATTCCTTGACCTACCGTACCCCACCCCTCTATCACCTACCGTACCCCACCCCTCTATTACCTACCGTACCCTACCCCTCTATTACCTACCGTACCCTACCCCTCTATTACCTACCGTACCCTACCCCAACTCACGAATTGATTGGAATCGTATTCCAGTGTATCTTCACTCCATCGACGACCTCCAACGATCTTCTCATTCTGCTCGATTCGTGGACGTCCTTCCGAGATCAAGCAGCCATCGACTCTTCTCTTCCCTCTGGCAAGACTCTTCACACCCGTCAAATTCCGGCCGGAGCCACTGGCATTTGCCAGCCCCTTGACGTCTTCTTTTTCCGGCCTTTTAAGGCATTAGTGCGTCGAATTCAGGGTTACGGGTTCCGCAATTTCCCCACATTCATAATTTTCCAACGTGATCCCATTCTAAAAGTCATTTCACTTTCGTTCACTGTCATGCGTGCCCCCATCTTTAAGCCTATGATTCAGTATGCCTGGCATGCGGCCGGTTACCTTGATTCCGCACCCACCCATTCAACCCCAAGTCTGTCCATTCAACCAAGTGCTATTCTCTAGGTTGCATGATGATGTCATTCATCAAATGTCCTATGTGCAATTTCACATGGTGTTTCAAGTGTTACGTGATCGAATTTCATCGCTGTTGATAACATAAACATGTCTCACGTTGTTGGTACGATTCGAAAAATGAGCAAAAGAAAAATTCTGGTTAGCGGAACCGAACCCACGACCTCACTTCCCCTCCTACCCCTGCCGCCGTAGACCACTCGGCCACCGCTGCAGTTGGAAACAGTGCGGTCTTTCGATCTTATGGGGCGTGAAATCTGCTAACTCGCTTCCCAGACGGATTCCGCAGCTTTTGACAATGGTTTTGAGATAGTCTTTAGACATGTATACTGCCATGGTAAAATCAAAAAGATCGGGAAATGTGAGTTCAGGTCACTCCCATGTGAGAACTATTATGGCATAAAAGTCATTCTTCGCCGAGATGCTGCTACTGTTAGGTGCAGCCCTCGAACTTTGAGGCTGTTTTTCGATGCTTCAACACAATTTCTATGAAAACTTTTCTCTTGAAGCTAAGGTCCGTTTTCAACGATCTTTCGACCTATGCTATTCGTTTTCCGATACACATCTTTATTTGCATGATATTTAATTTTGTTGATTTTACAAAAATCCGTTCGAAAACCCATTGATTTCTCTTTCCAGAAAGCTCCGCTAGGTGATAAGGATTCAAATGACATACTGGAGCTCGCATAACTCGGTGGCTCGGATGATTTTCGTTGAAAAAACTTTTAATTTCCTCATTTCAACATCATTCTGCGCATTTAACACCGGGTAATTTCAAGGTTTCGCGAGGAATGACTCGGCCTCTCCCATTGTTCTCATTCATCTCTCTCATTTTTATTCCGAGAATCATGTTGAAATGAGGAAATTAAAAGTTTTTTCAATGAAAATCATCCGAGCCACCGAGTTATGCGAGCTCCAGTATGTCATTCGAATCCTTGTCACCTAGCGGAGCCTTCTAGTAAGAGAAATCAATGGGATATCGAACGGATTTTTGTAAAATCAACAAAATTAAATATCATGCAAATAAAGATGTGTATCGGAAAACGAACAACATAGGTCGAAAGATCGTTGAAAACGGACCTTAGCTCCAAGAGAAAAGTTTTCATAGAAATTGCGTTGAAGCATCGAAAAACAGACTCAAAGTTCGAGGGCTGAACCTAACAGTAGCAGCATCTCGGCGAAGAATGAGTTTTATGCCCTAATAGTTCTCAGTGATCTTAGTTAGACCCAGTGGAATCCAAAACTGCGAAAAAACGCATGTCGAAATTTGGGTCTTTGCCGAACTTAGGCCGAGCCTCTCGTGAGTCGCGTGTTATTCTTTTTCAAGTGTTTCACTCCATCAAAGCTAAGCTTGTTTGTATAAAAATACTAAGCATGTATTTGCAACACCCAGAAATCGGCCAACTCAGTCCATGACTTGGTTTCGCAGCTAGGCAATGTAACTTATGTTGGCCTTTTTAAAAATGTAATTTCGATATTATAACAAACGTTTTTTACGGACGAAACATTCGATAAACCTGATGTGAAATCGCTGAGGAAACGATCGCGACTTGTCTTTTAAAAAATCCAGACCAAAAATAGTTTTTGTCAATGTCTCGGCTCCCATTGAAGATAAGCCTCCTATATTTACGCTATTGATGAAAAGGCATCTGCAAATCCTACTCTCAAAATTTCAAATGTTTTGATTCGATTGGTGTCGAAATATTTGCGAAAAATGATAAGTGCGGTAATTCAAACATTTATCTCTATCATTTGGTCAGATTTTTTTTAATAGTCAAGTGAGATAGTTGGGACATTTTCGACGGTTTTTTAACTTGACATAAAATATCATGAAAGGTTTTTTGGGAGTTTTAATGAGGAAGTTTTTGCAGAAACAAAAAAAATTACTCAGTCGCGATCCAGCGAATGGTTGACATTCATCCGAAAAAAAAATTTAGGACTGAAGCAGTTATTAGAATTATAAGGAAAAGGCGGAAAAAGGTATAAATGATTTTTTCTAAAAGTACTATCTAATATGGATGAGTAGATTCTTCAAAATAAATACAAATTGATTAGCTTAAAGTATGTTATATAATATTATATCATTTCGTAAATTTAAAGTTAGTACCTATCTTTTCATTGAAAACAGTTACAAAGCGTAGTCAATCGAATATCTGCACTAGGACGCACGCTTTGCCTTCTGTTGCACTCTCTCACTTTCGCGTGGTCTCTCGCCTGGTTCGGACCCCTAGCTGGGTGTCAATTTTTAAGAAAGTGTTCCATGTGAAACATCTGAACAATATAGAACAATAAAATATGTTTTGATGACGTGTAGCAGGCGCGAGAACGTACGAAAGTGTCTAAGTGAACATTGCACACGAATATTGGAAGTTAGATAGTGCTTTTGCGCCTCTCTCTGTCGAGTTTAGAGTTCGAAACATCTACACGTATTGCGAGAGAATATTTAAAAGATTTTTGGAAGTCGTATGGGATGATCAAAATGAAAAACGAAAATTTTTATTTTCCTAATTTTTCGGATGATCGCTAATATTTTCGCTTATAACTTTTTTCAAGGAGTACCTCCCGAAAGTGATTTGAATTTTCCTATACGTTTCTTGAGTTGTAGATTCAGAATCCGTCGTTTATTTTTGGAAAATTTTAGAAAAATTTTTCAGAATGAATTTTTTTCCGAATATATTCGAAATTTTGCATGTTTGAAATTATTTTTCGACTAAAACCGTCCTAGATAGGCTTTCACGTTCAACAGAAAAGTTGCTCAGAATAATTTTCCGATAATTTTGAGCTGCACCGCAGCCCTCTAGCACCACTTTTAGCCGAGATACGTCAAAACCGGTTTTAGAGCCGGAAATTCACTAAAAGCCGGTTCTGGTCCAAATGAACCACATATTAATTATCAGCGTCCCCAACTGTGTCTATGATAATTTTCTCATTGAGATCGAACTAAGTTTTGGCATCTGTGCGCGAGGGGGGTCGAATTCCTGCAATCTCTCAGAAGACCTGTCTTAACAGTCAAATTAAGAAAATAACATAATAATATAATAATATAATATAAGGGAAAATTTAACATTAAAATTAATTAAATTTTAATTCAAATCACCTCCTCGAGCTCCTCGTCGCTGCTCACGTATATTATGGAATCTACAATTTAAAAAATAGTGACGTCACACATTAATTAAGTATCTAATTAAATTTAATTACCAATAAATAAATATTTAATTAACATTTATAACTGCTCACCATCATCTGCTGCATTCGCGGGTTGAGAGATGGGGTCGCACGGTCGAGAGTGCTGCAAACATTACGCTATTTACTTGCTGTATTTACTTATTTTGACATACCATCTGCTTGAGGAATTCAATAACCCAATTCAATGCAACATTCAGTAAAGATGCCAAATTGTCCATAATTCGGCTCGATTATATGATTACCGTACTACCTGAGAATACGGTAGTTTACAGACTTACATAGTTGACATCACCAGGGGACGCGTTCTTTCTTCTGCTAATCCATTTGTGCGTCTCGTCGCTGCTCACGTATATTATGGAATCTGCAATTTAAAAAATAGTGACGTCACACATTAATTAAGTATCTAATTAAATTTAATTACCAATAAATAAATATTTAATTAACATTTATAACTGCTCACCATCATCTGCTGCATTCGCGGGTTGAGAGATGGGGTCGCACGGTCGAGAGTGCTGCAAACATTACGCTATTTACTTGCTGTATTTACTTATTTTGACATACCATCTGCTTGAGGAATTCAATAACCCAATTCAATGCAACATTCAGTAAAGATGCCAAATTGTCCATAATTCGGCTCGATTATATGATTACCGTACTACCTGAGAATACGGTAGTTTACAGACTTACATAGTTGACATCACCAGGGGACGCGTTCTTTCTTCTGCTAATCCATTTGTGCGTCTGAATGAAGAGTGCGCGCATGTTCATCGCGTGCTCGTCCGTCTCGCGCGCGCTGCGCGCCGGCTCCGCGTGACGCGCCATTGGCCTGAACAATCCACCAAATTGGAATAATCAATTAATCAATTAATTAATTACTCACTCTTTCATCGTCAGCGGGTATCCTAAGGCCTGGATGATGTGCATGTGGTCGAGCGGAATTCTGGAATGCGTGGATAGATCAACATTTAAAAAAATCATTTCATTCAGAATGGAAGGTGTCCGAAGCCCGATCTGTTCTTGCAGAGTAACGAAATGCCGATATCATTCGAGAATCAGTCTTCGCGACACCACAAATACGTAGGTCAACTTCTCAACTACCAGAACTTATTCCGAACTTTCGCTTCTAAATATGATGGCCATGATAGCAATATTTTTTGAGGCTTACAACTAGCAGGGATGTGTTGAGGTTAAATGCACTACGCTCTATGCATAGTTCTGCAGGTTCGGTCCAGGGGGACCTCGGTAGCTTGCTTCAGGTACGGTCCAGGGGGACCTCGGTAGCCGGCTCCAAGTACGGTCCAGGGAGAGCTTAGGATGTTGGGGAATCTTAATCGCTAGAAAGAGCACTGGCTTATTCCGTTGCAAAAGTTTTTTTTTTCAACTTTTTTTCGTTCGCTCTCAGCCTCACGAGCCTTTCTCAACGGAAACGCAGGATACTGTATGTTGATTTGCCTGGCGTCTTCGAACACGTTTCTGACATCGCACAACACTTTTTTCCGCGATTCCCCACGCTCCCCGGTTCATTTGGAAACTTTTTGAAATTTTCACTTTTTCACGTTAAAACATGGTAGAACACGTTCAGACACGTTTCTGACATCGCAAAACACTTTTCCTGTGATCCCCTACGCTCTGCGCATCAATTGGACACTTTTCGAAATTTTCGATTTTTAAAAAAAACTCGGCAAAACAGGTGAAAACGTGTTTCACGTTGTTCAAAAACATGTTAGGACCACTTCTGGCACTTGCGAAAAATGCGGCAAAAGTTTTGCTCGCGGCGGGGGTCGAACCTGGGGGTCTCCGATTCAAAGTCTGGCGCGTTATCTTCTTGGCCGTGAAATTAGCGTATTTTTTTATTAAAATTTTGAAAGGTTTTTTGAGCAGTTATCATATGCAAAAGGTTCTGAGAAGATAGCGCAAATTTGAAGCGATTTATGGGGAAAATGAAAAATGTCCGTCACGCTGCAACAAAAAAAATAAACATACGACAGACAGACAAACAGACAGACACAATCATTTCCTATAAGTGGAGGAACTTATTGTAATGTTTGACGCCAGAAAAATATGATAATCATTTTCATTGTTATAATTACCACTCACTGTGGAAGTCCGAGTCGATTCGCCTGATCTCCAGGGGGAATCGCCAGAACGATGCAAGTACGATTGTTCGGCAGAAACGTCTCTCCACACAGAATCTGACAGGAGAAATGAATTTTTGTTGTATTGTATTAATCTATGTCTAGGGATGTCAAAACGAAAACGGATTTTTCTCACGTTCCCCTTTCTCGTGGTCATCTCTAGTATTTATATCGATACAATCAATCAAAGCGACAAAGTGTTATTTTTAAAAAAGCGACATCGTACGAAAAAAGTGCGAGCAAACAATTCCCCGGAAGATCTTGACATATTATTTTAAATTAATTACTTACGACAGTCTCCGATCGAAGCACATCAAATAGCTTCATCATCTCCTCTCTTCTTGCCGCCGGTACTTGGATACTGTAGTAGTTGAGATAGGAAGTCAGACCCTTGTATTCGGCCTGGAAATGAATATACATTTAAAAAGGTACACGATAAATTCACGAAATAATATTGTAAAATAAGATTACGTCATCCGGGAATCCCATCAGGACGCCCGTTGGCATCTTCACGTTTCCCTCAGTGAGCAGTGCCTGTATGTCCAGCCACCCGAGCCGAATCCAATCTGAAAATTAGGAATTTAGATATTTAAATAAATTTACATATTTAATTTTATTAAAAAAACTGACTATTGAACGCCTCGGCGATGGACATGAACTCGGTGAAGCAGAAGAATTTCCTGCAACGAAGAACCAATTCGAGGAGAAATACCGTATGTAAATGCTTTTTTTTCGGTCAAAAGGAGTAGGTGAATCAGTGTCCATCACTGGGTACCGTAACCAGCAACGACGTCATCTATGAATACCGTAATCCTACTCACCGTCTCTGCGACTCGTTGATTCTCCTCAGATAGGGCGAATATGTGACGATGCCGCCCTCGATTGACATGGGAGGAATGTAACTGAAAGAACTTTATTTAAAAAAAACATTTAGAAAAGTTGGCTAAATATGTGAACAGGGGTGTTGCTTAGGACGCTGGACAGTCATTCGCACATCCCCAAAAGCACATTCTAACACAGAGATGTTCGACAGAAGACTCAAGTAATATAATTTACATAAGAATAAGTTAAATAAAATGTGATATACAATCCTTGAGAAAAATACTGCGTCAATTAATATAATTTGAAAATTAAACATGCGAAAGCCGTTATGAACACATCAAATTTTTACTGACCACAGTAACCCTAACAAAAACAGGCTACCGTAATCCTCACCTCCCTCGGGTCAGTTGAATCTTCTTGATGCTCATTGCCGATTTTTCACTCGTCTGCTCGAAATTCAGCCGCTTAAAGAGAGCGACGCGTTGGAAGGACGTCCTGTGATTACTAATTACACAAAAATATTTATTAATTTAATAATAAAAAAATGCAATAATAAATGATAGGAAACTGACCAATCCTTGTGTCGGAATTTCACTTTGACCACAGCGACGGGGTATAGATTACGGGGGAATCGATCGGTGCACACAATGTCACCCACGTACAGCTGCAAATGTATAATAATCATTTTATCATGACAAATATGAAACGTGTAATTTTACAGTGATATACTATGCATAGTGAGCGTGTACATGATGTGTGCGATGTCACAACATGACGACAAAGCGATATGGTAAAATACAAAAAATACAATTCATTACTTTTTTATATCGATTCAAGAGAGGTCCAAGAATAACGCAAATATTAACTTAATTTCTTCGTTTATACACAAAATAACAGATACATCTCCTTCCCAAATTAGAGGCAAACATACGGATTACTTATGCCCCGTTCAGTGTTCATCAATGTACATCGATGCACTCCTCACTTTACAAACTCTCTCGACCGGTCGGTGGGCGATAGAGTGCACGAAAGGTACATCAATGCACATTGATGAACACTGAGCCCAGCATTAGAGCCAACTGTCTGCCAGCTAACAAAATATGATTGAACTACTCTACCGTACCCCTCAGAGTATTAGAGTGGGACTAACCATGTGCTTGAGGCACTCAAAATGTCTCTTCCAACCGGGAGTTCCTGCTCCTTTTAGGACGGTGTTGACGATTACCTACAAATGAGATGCGAATTTCGTACTCACGAAGTGTTGCTGACGCTATACAACTAAATATAAGGTGAGCAATTGAGTAAGTAACTAACTCTCACTGCCTGAGGAGTCCGCTCGGGCGGGTCTTTGCACACCTCGTCTACCTGCAATCATATGTTTATTGCAATATTCTGGCGATGAGAATACTGTAGAGTATACTGTAATGTAGAGTATGGGAATACTGTAGAGCACAGTAGCACTCACTATCTTCAATCGGGCGTCGTTGTATGTGACCGAGCACACCAGGAACCAGTACTCGCGGCCCTCCTCCACTACGGTATGCACAGTATCGATCTGAAAAAATTGCATAAATTTTATCACGATATTAACCAGCCCAAAAAGGGGAGGAGAGAATGCCTAAAAGTAATCACTGGACGTCCTTCTAGCGCAAGTGCTCCCTTCGGTCGACACCAACAGATTCCACGGGGGATAAATTATCAATTACAGTAGTATTCGTCAAATACCGTAACCAATGAATAGAACTCGCCCTGTCCGAGATGCACACGCCACTCTCGTATCTTCCGAATAGAGGGAAGTGGGGGCCGGGAGCTTCGATGCCATTAGAGAAGAATCGTTTAACGGAGCCGATGTACTGAGAGAACCAAGATTACACTTATTCTGCTAAATTATTTCAAATTTAAAATAACACAATACGAATACTTGGAACAGCAAAAGAACAACCCGTGCCGAGTTAATCAATTACTTTACTGACAAATTCTTTAGCTTATTATTTTTGCCCTAACTTCTATTCTGTAGCAGCGGCTTCTTTTAACTTTTCAGCGCGATTGTTGGACTAGAAACTAACATTTTCTGTTGTTATAAAGGCCTACCAAATACCGGAATACTTAAATGCACAGACCTTGCTGTCGCTGTCCATTTGATTAACGAGAGGGAGATATCCGAGTGTCTCTTTCATTCGCGACTCGAGTGCTCCCGTGTGGAAGTCATCATACTGTAATAGAATATCGAGGATCGATTGATATAAAATATAATGCTACAACGTCATCCAGTGGCGCATATAATATGAAGAGTGATGCTGATTGACAGACAAACACTTCAATTAGCATACTATATTTATACTGTAGTTATAACTACTGTACATCTGGCATAATACATTCTCGAAACATCCACCCCAGAACTGCTCAACAGCTCTATAGAATTAGTAACCTTTATTATTTTCACTCTTGCTGACGTAAACGGAACTCTAACCTTAGTGACAACCTAATAGGGATGACCTAATCCAAATGATGCTGTTCTCACTGCTCGGCAACTCTTGGACTTTTCAAAAAGATAAATAAATAGTAATTTGTAATCATCGGAACCACCGGCACTTTTACAGTTTGGGGAGCCCGGCTCATTTATAGTTAGGCCACTCTAGCCTCGCAGTTTCAATCTTCGAAAAAAGGCTAGAGAATGCCCACAATACGAGATTGCAAGAGGGTGAATGGAAAGGGCTAAATGTCAAAGTACCGGCACTACTGCTGGAGCCCGGAACAGGCCAATAATTAGTCGAGGAGCTCTTGAAATGCGAATTTCGAAAGTAATTGTTCGTAGGTTCTTTTTTTATGATTCCGGACTTCAGCAGTAGTGCCAAAGTACTCAATTACCTACACTCCACTGTAGGCCCAAGTATCAATGTTTCCTCACCATCTTTCTCCTCCCAGGAGCCGACACAGTCTCCAATCTCATAACATCCACATGCACGCTGGTCGTCGCCTTGAGACTTTGACGGATCTGCATTTATTTTTATTTTTAAAAATATCATAATTGTAAATAATATATGAACACCTCACAATGCCTGGTACGACAGATTATGGATTTAAAGTTAGATCCAAAATGTGTTTCATACATCTCATTGACGTTACCTACCGAGATTTATATAAAAAAAAAAAAAAGAAAACTAGGTATTGTGGCAATACATGCCCTACCAACACACGTGGGCAGCACTTATCCGAGCCATTTTGCAGCCAGCCCCGATCGCGAACTGCGTTTGCACACAGCTCCCGAGCCGTATCTTTTTTTTTAAATCAATGAAATGAGCTCTAATTTTTCACTATTTTTCTTTTGCACAGAGCCCCGAAAAATCCCAGCTCACATTCGCACAGTGCCCCTGCCCCCTGCTGCCCATGCATGCCTACCAACTTCATCACGATGTTTTAAAATGCCGTACTTCAAATTTTCGAAGACATAAGTAAATGAGTAACTGACAGCATCTAGAGACGAGTCGAGTCGACTAGGCGCGCCGGGCGCCCACTTCTCCATCCTTCCAAAGCTACTGAATATTCGAAAATATTGTGATTCCATTAAATAGCAGCATAACAACAATAATAATCGTAGGCTCAGGGAAAGTTAGTCCATAGTTTCCAGATAGAGATCACTTGGAGGGGACAGGAAGAGACTGAGAGTGGGAGTCGGGGGAACAGTGAGAAGAGGGAGATTGAGAGGAACTTTGGAGGGAGAGAAGGCGGTGTCAGGGAGACGAGCACTAGGCGGGAGACAGTTCTACGAAAGGGCGCTCTTCTTCCCTTTATTTATAGGACCAGCAAACTGCTAAATGAAAAAAAATTCTCCCCTTATCCCGGTCCAAAAACGCAAGGTAGGACATCCATGCGTCATTTTACGAAAATATTTAAGCTGTGCTGCTAATAGCAGCTAATCACTCTATGGCAGTGGTTAGTGATGAATCGCAGAGTGATGAATGAGGGTCCAACCCCGGAGTTGGTTGGTCAGGTAAAGGAAAGTAATGCCACGAAAGAAGTGAGTGGAAGAGAGGAGAGTGGAGATGGGTAAAGGCAACTTGAAAGCGAGCGCAGTTTCAAAAGACCTCGGAAAGAGGAGCAGGTGCACCATGGCGAGAGCAATAGAAAACCTCGCCCAGTCCGCTTGATGAATGGTCATGTGTGTGTGTGTTTATAACCCCAAAACTCGAAATCAAAAGAATATGAAACAGAAGAAGGAAGGAATTCAAAATTTGAAGAACTAGAATCGAAATGCCGTCCTCACTGGAAATTACAGTAATACTTGTATTTTTGCCAGCATTATCGATCACTGATTTAATTTCTAAATTTTTGTATTTTTTTTATTTTAACTTTTTATAAAAAAATTGTAAAAGCAGTTGAAGATGCTTCAGAGCGTTTATTACGCCGGCAATAAAGCTTAAAACTATTGCTTCAGAAATATTCCATGGACAAGAGTTTTGCGAGAGCGACACTCACCATGGGCCCAGCACGCTTCCACTGCGCGTAATACCGTGGATGGGTATGACCGTTTGATGTTGGCTACTCAGATACCAGTTTCGCTAATTCCCATTTTGATTGATTATTCGAGCTTGGTGGACTCAAGTGAAGAAAGAAGTGTCATCCGTTCGTCAGGACTGCCTTCAGCCTCACGTACCCCCCCCCACCCCTTTCTTCCTACGTCCATGGTCCTAAGAACGGTCTCGTCTATTCCTCCAGCAACTTCAAAGAAGATGGCCTGTGAATGGGAAGAAGACCGATCCTCTACCCCGACTCCAGCCGAAATGAAACCACATCCTCACCAGATAGCTTTAGCGCCTGATATAATAAATAATTGAATTGAATTGAATTGACACTTACCATTATTTCTGTATTTCTGTGAACATTCCCGTTTCTGTCAGTCGTCGTGAGCGGTCCCTCTCCATTTTTCTCTGATGGAGAAGGGACTTCTCTAGTTCCCCGAACCCCCTCGTCTTTCTACCAACGACTCGACAAGATCGGAATCCCCGTCCTAGCCGGCCTGGTCACCGTGGATGGGTATGACCGTTTGATGTTGGCTACTCAGATACCAGTTTCGCTAATTCTCAATTTGATTGATGATTCGAGCTTGGTGGACTCAAGTGGAAGAAAGATGCGCCATCCGTTCGTCAGGACTGCCTTCAGCCTCACGTAACCTCCCTTTTCCTCCTACGTCCATGGTCCTAAGAGAGATCTCGTCTATTCCTCCAGCAACTTCAAAGAAGATAGTCTGTGAATGGGAAGAAGACCGATCCTCTACCCCGACCCCAGCCGAAATGATCCGTGAATACTGAGAAGAATGATCCTGACCCCTGAAACCACATCCTCACCTGACGTTACCGTCTGACGTGATAAACATTGTATTGTATTGTATTGTATTGTGAACGAAACGGCTCCGATAGGTGCGACCCACCTTTGAGTAAATCTTTTCTTACTAAAACGGAATATATGCCACTTCTGGCGCTTTGACAACATTGGGGAATGACTGCTCAGCAAGCGTTCCGATTAATTTATCAAGTATTGCAAATTCACAAACACTCGTCCGAAATAGTAAAAAAAAAGTTCCGCTGATAAAACGAGGTACGAGAAAGCGTGTGAAAACAACAGAGACGCCGAGGAATAGAAATGGAGTGCATACTTCGGTAGTTCATTTTATTAATATAAAATTGTTACTTTATTTATTGGTCGAGCTTATAGCGGTTCTGGTGTTTCCCTCGTGAGCGACTGAGCTCACGAGAGTCACATTCGATCGATGGAAATGACGGAAGAAGGTGAGAAGTGTATGTCTAAAGTATTTTGTCGCTATTAAAATGAACTTTTCTTTTGCTAGATTCTTCACATTTCATCGAAAATATTGGGCCTTCAGCGTTGCCAGAAATATTCTAACTTTTCGAGAGAAATGGAAAGTATGGGAAATAGATGATCGTTTTTTCCGAGACGAAAATACAAGCAGTTTACCTGTAATTTTTCACGCCTAGCATGACGATCAACGCGTCAATGATCGGATACATCGACACTGACGCAGTGACCACATTGGGAAAGACGTTGACATGAAATCCGAGCATCGGCAGATTAATGATACCGGCGCAAGGAGAATACACGAAGATCATGGGGATTATCATCTGATGAAGATGATTCATTTTTTTTATATGACCATACGATGTATAATTTACAATGGAATTGGATCTTTCCATCTCACATCTCACAGTGTCGTCCCCCGATTATATAATTCCTGCGCAAACTTTTCTAATGGGCTCAGGAGTGGGCGAATACTGTTCAAGTGCACATGAACAAACATTTACTACTTTTTAAAATTTTCCGTCTATTTTCCAGTTATGAATACAAGAGTACGTGCCTGAACGAGAAGAGTGTAGAATAGTTGATGCTGCATAGCTTTTGTTTTCTCCGACCACTGTATGTCCTTTCTTCTGAAATTGGAGGGACCGATCAATACTTATTCGGAGTTGGAGCTAACCCGAGATGCTTCATGATAGTAATCGAGCAGAAGAGAATAATGAACCCGCATATTCCCATGATTGAGTTGAATCCCATTGTAGCGAGGAAAGCTCGCAGTTGAAATGTGCCCTCCACACTCTGAAATGTAGGTTCTGGAATCACCAACTAATTTTTTTTTTCGAACAATGAGTGCCTATAATACTGAACTAAAGCACATTGTGCAGACCATTACCTACTCTCTTTCTCCTGACCTCTAGGGATTTTCATGAATATGTGGGCACCCGTACTTGACACACTAGTACGTACAAGTCCGAAGCGGGCTTACATAGTAGAGCGCCCCAATGAATTCTGATCCATCTCCATCAAATTCAGCGTCAAGAAAGGGCTGAACGTACGCGCGAAAATGGGCATCCGAGTCATAATAGAACCAGCAATTGAGGAACCTAACATGATAATTCCATAAGTCGTAATACTTTTCACAGTTTCGATGAAAGTTAGGATAGTTAAAGCAGAGGCAACAAGAACGGCTTCCCCCCTTTGGTATTTTTTACCCGTGGTATCCCAGTTGCCGTTCCATTGGAAGAAAGATCAAAGGTTCCGGCTGTTTCATCCACTGGTGTCCCTGTGACGGTACTCGGATACCACTATGAAAAAATATCAGAGCCGATATAGATTATTGGATATCTCGCAGAAAATCATTGTGGCGATCACCGAGTTTGTCTCATTCATGCTCGTCGTAGGAAATAAAATGGCAAAAACGGACAATAACTTCTATCATTACCATAACGTGAACTCTCCTGCAAGGGTGCCGATCAGCAGTAATGTGATGTTTCTTCCGGAGTAAAATTCAAGAAAGTGAGGACTGAAATTGCCATTTCGTTTTATTTTTTCCAATTTTTTAAAAGCTCACAATTTTGTTGCGATTAATCGATACGTGAAGAGATGGGCCAGGAGAGGCATTGTTTGCGAGAACGAACTTGCATACACACAGATGGAGAGCTGGAAAAATTAACATAAAGAGAAAGAGAAAATTTTTACGAACTTTCGAAGTCAACAGCCCATGAGAAAACATGATGAACGCATCTCTGTATGAACAGATCACCTGAAGATTAGATTGTATATGACGCTGTTTGCGTTAGGATCAACAAGGTCTCAACAGAGGTCTGGAACAGGTCAAAAATCGAATTCGCTCAAAAGTTAGGGGTAACTTTCGACGCTGAACCATCGATTTCGCAATAGGGCGCGTCTGGGCGCCGGTATGGCGCCGCGCCCTTTCGGCGGAAAACGTGTTTATCGATTAAAACTCCGCTAAAACTCATCAAAATGTCGGAAAATCGATTTTTTGATCCAGCCAGCATCGCACGAGATCTCACATGAAGTTGAAAGACCATTTTCTCCTGATCATTTTGGTATATTGGATGTGGTGTTGTAGCTTGTGGAACATTGCTTTACATTGAATCTAAGATTTTTCACGCGCGCGGAACGCGTGTATACGCGCGGCATCCGCGTGGTCGATGTGGTAGTGGCCTAGAACTTCAATCCGAAGGTCATTGGTTCGATTCCCATCGGTTACCAAAGTTTTTTGCCGAATTTTTTTTCATCGAAATTTCACCCCCTTCCAATATTGGCACTTTTCATGGAATCTTGAAAAAGTGTTTTTTTCGATGAAAAAAAATTCGGCAAAAAACTTTGGTAACCGATGGGAATCGAACCAATGACCTTCGGATTGAAGTTCTAGGCCACTACCACATCGACCACGCGGATGCCGCGCGTATACACGCGTTCCGCGCGCGTGAAAAATCTTAGATTCAATGTAAAGCAATGTTCCACAGGCTACAACACCACATCCAATATACCAAAATGATCAGGAGAAAATGGTCTTTCAACTTCATGTGAGATCTCGTGCGATGCTGGCTGGATCAAAAAATCGATTTTTCTCAAGAACGAGAAATTATCAAGATATGTCATTACCGTCATTTGATAGAGCTTCAAATTCTGATTTAGAGCGCGAGATTTTCCGCCATTTTGATGAGTTTTAGCGGAGTTTTAATCGATAAACACGTTTTCCGCCGAAAGGGCGCGGCGCCATACCGGCGCCCGGACGCGCCCTATTGCGAAATCGATGGCACCAGCGTGTTCAGCGTCGAAAGTTACCCCTAGGAGCAACTTTTGAGCGAATTCGATTTTTGACCTGTTCCAGCGACTTGTCGATCCTAAGGCAAACAGCGTCATATATCCTCGAATTCACTAATGATTTTCGATTTTGTTCTGTGTTTTTAAACTTGAGAAGCATTCTTGCTCAGTATGTGGGCTTGAAAATATGGGTATTGAAAGTGCAGTTTCACGAATAATACTTATTTTTTTCTTTTCATTTTTCATTTTCAGAGGACTACATACCGGATGTGTTAAATAATGCACAATACAATAGTAGATGTCGTTAATAGCAAACGCTATCAACATGAATCGATAAGCTCCGATTTCCTTCGACGATCGATAAATGATGAGATAGATGAGGAAAAGGTTGGCGATTATCGACAACGCTGTGAGGAATAAGAACGAGTTACAGATATATTTGTTCAAAACTCCTTGCTGAGCAGACAAAAATACAGTAAAATCTGTGCTTCTCTTCTTCGACCAAACACTCTTATACAAGATGTACAGTATGAGAATATTGGATGCAAAAAAGGTTACCTCACGACCAATCATAATCCAAACTTACCTAAGTTCGTGGTTTCAAAAACATATAGAAATTGGTAGAGCTTCAGATCCTTTTCAGCAACCATTCTGAAATTGGCTGAACCAGCAACTGAACAATAATTAATAACAGGAAGTCGTGGGGATATCTAATCTGTGAACAAGATTACGAATTTATGGTAGATTGACCACGCATTTCACAGTACAAATAACAAAATAAGATAGTTTGAATGACATAACGTTGACACATGGGAATGTTTTCAAAATCAATTTTGTATTGCGGAAATGATCAAAGATAATGTCAGCACAGCACTCTTTTTAAAGATTAAAATCAAATAGAAAAGAAACTTGTTATAAGCAATATCTGAATTACACTGATCGTATATTTTCTAGGTGTTATCCTGGATTTCGTTTCTTATAAAAACGGTTCTCCAACCTCCTCATTTCGCGTACTCTATCTCACCGAAGCACCGCGCTCACCGAAACGAGAGAGACTGTGTAAGAGATTAGGGAGCCGTTTTCTAAGAAACGAAATCTTGGATGACCGTTTTCCTAACAAATGTGTTCTCTGGATATTATGCAATATTCGACAATAGAATAGTTGTTTACCTCCTGCTTCCTAAGGCATTATTATTTCATGGAAATTCTATTTAAATCTTTGCATAATGGTGGGAAGAAACGTGTACAAGGAAAGGCAAAATATTATATCTCCACAGAAATTTCTGAACACTTTCTACAGTATTAACTACAACCGCAAACATTAATATATTATAAAATTATTTTTAAAAAAATGAATAAGCGAATTCAATAAACTCCACTATTTCTTTCTTATTTCTAACTTACTTTTCGGAGATTTTGCCCAAAGTAATTTTGGTGTCCATTGTGACCATTTGTGATGCACGATTTATTGCAAACTTTATTGCAAAAATCTTTAATTAAACAAATTGCTTACACTGCTGGGTTTTAGATATGTGGAACATTATTAGTATACTGATACAAACAATTTGAAATTAAAAAAAAACGAGAAAATACGTTAGTCGGATAGGGGATGACTATTTGAAAAATTATTTTTTTAAAAAAAGCCAATATAATACAATACAATATTTATCACGTCAGACGATAATGCCATGTGAGGATGTGGTCTCAGGGGAAACAATCATTTATAAACAAAACTTATCTCTCTCAGTTCTTTATCAGCAATATTAAATCATCCATTCCAGTATCACTATAGGATTTGTGATGTCACGTGCGAAATGCTAATCCAGGTACCCCTTGTTCACTGCGATATTGATCCCTATCATCTGTTCATTTTTTTCCTCTCCTCTCTGTTTCTCTGGTCACTCCAAAGTGCATAACAACTTCTCCTCTCTCCGCTCTTAGTACACGTGGAGGTTTTGACGCTGTCTCTCCTTCTCTCCTCTTGCCAGACAACCAGAGGATGCGCAGAGAGTGCGAGAAGTGAAGAGGGCGGGCAGAGATGCAGAGAGTCGGGGAAAGCCCCCTCGTGAATGAAGAAGGACTACGGGATGAATGGAGAGTAGAGAGATGGAAGAAGCTGAAGGAAGAGAGAAGACGCACCTCTGAAAGCGCTACATACTTCGCACAGACGAGATCGGGTTTCTTCTTCCGCAGGTAAAGTCAGCAAATGTAAGGAAATGTCGTCGCGGAAAATGGACGGCGCTGAAGAGTTACTTCACCAAGACGATGGGTGAGCATGATTTATCCACATTATTCAAAATCTTCAAAAAAGAGTCAGGCTGAGAGAGTGTGTAAAAGTGAGAGAGTCCCTCTTGCCCGAAACCGAGAGAGATGGCCGGCCTGTGAAATGATGCGTATCGCAACTTCCTTCTACAGTTTTCCCATTTTCTGTTCTCCAAAACATTCCACGGCTCGATGCACCCCTTCCTCCCTCTCTTGACTTGATCCTTGTGAGCGCTGTGTAATCGGCTGACCGATCGCACTGATAATTTCTTGGTCTCTCTCGCTCGCTGGATTATGAATAAGGGGGCGGGGCCGACCCGTGCCTTCTGGGAGAGGATGAGTTGTGCGCTAAAGTGCCTCTCTAGATATTCCGCACACTATCACACCTTTAGAGAGACACAGAGAGTGTGCGTGCATGGACACTCATTAATCCGACCGCGCGTAAGGCGCGTCAGCATAACCCCCGCGAGCGCGATCTGTTCCAGCGAGTTTGCGCGTGATCTATTGACCGCAAGCTCCACCCACTTTCATCGAAGCAGAATGAGAGCACTGATAGGTGCCACTTGCCTGAGCGAGTACTGTGTAGAGCTGGTCAGAACTTAGCTTCCTACTTTAACTTTAATTTTAACTGTTTTCTCCTTGATACCCATTTACAGTTATTGTGCACAAATCTTACGGAATAGACAATGAATGAATGAACTTTAAAAAGGTGATATTCTCGCTTGCTTTATGTTCGATATTCTTGAGGACGATGGTTTCGAAGAGGAAAGCGCCGTGGTCGGAAAGGCTGGTCGCGGCTTTACTCTGCAAGTGAGTAATTTGGTGTCTAAATATAGCATGCTCTCATAAAACAATTTTCATCATCACAATTCACATCTGACGGTAATCAGTCTTCACCACAATTGGTTTCAAAACTGCGCAAAGCAAAAACAGAGTAGAGCCATTGGAGAACATGAGGAAAGGAATATATATCGGCTATATTTTTGATCTCCAGAATATTAATCCGAGGAAGGAATAAATGAATCATAATGATGATTGCAGAGGCGATCTCGCCGAGGAACAGCTAGATGCTCAACCATGCTCCACGGCGGAGCTGGTGAGTAAATTTATTTAGGCGAGGATTCAGCGAACTAAACCAAAAAAAACAGATACTTACTGCGCCATTGTTGACAAAGTTTTTGAAATTAAATATTGAAGTTCCGATTCGCTTCCTGCTGGGAGCGGCTTTCCTTCGCAATTGGCATTATTTGTGCCGCGCTGTGTGGCATGCTAATGCCTCTCAATACGGTGTACAGTGGAATGGTCGCGGATATCTATCTCAAGGCGGGCGATCAGGTTTGGGAAAATGCCATTTTTGCAAGTATTTAAAGGGAACGAACGATCAGATGCTATGCATTTTCGAAGATACCAGAATCTTTGTTTATGAACAATTGAAGATGCAGTACTTGTTTATCCTCATTTTTTTCGTGATCGGTTAGTATGATAATGTTGTTTACGAACCATGTCTCAGACGACTGGCAACCACGTAGTGATGGATCAGGTCTTCTTCATCATATATCTCTACGCGGCGACGGCTGCCCTACAACTTATCCTCTCACTAATACAAGTCAGTTTAGACAAGAAAACGAGTCTCTCCTAGCTTGTATTTTCAATTTTATATGTTATTTCCATCTCCACATTTATTCAGTTACAACCAGGAAAGTGCATACACATATTCACAATAGCACACGAAGGTACCTTTTCACCGAAGATAGTGAGCGTTAATATGCAAATCCGAGCAAAGTTTCGATGCATAGGGAGGCGACTGACTTTCGCGGTCGCTAGATCACTATTCCATGAATCATGTTTGTGCCTATTTTGTGCTCGCGTTACGGCATGAGATAATCGTAAATTGTAAGGGTGTCCCGAAAGTTCGTGCACTTTTTCGAATTTTTCTTATTTCACTTCGACACAAATCTCGAAAGGGCATTTGTAAGAACCCATCTTCGTTATTTTCCACTTCTGACATGATGTATAGATCACACCTTACGAAATCTCTTACTGCAAACATGCAGTACTTTTTAACCAGCATCAAAGATTCACTGTTTTTGTATCCAGAAAATTCCCATTTTTACTTCAAATGACTTCTACCAAGGAAGTGCATAAGTGTGCATAGTATCAGAAAATTTCGTCATCCCTACGCAATTTTGGGTTTCCCACATAAATCTGAAGAAATTTTCGAAAATGACCTTACAATCGATTGCTAAAACATTTAAATAATAAATAATGAATAATAAAACACATTATATTACCAGAAACTCAATAAAACGGGAAAAAAGTTGAAAATCCGAAATCTGTGACTTGGCGAGTTTTCGTTTAAATTATTTTTAATTATTTAGCGAGTTTACGGATTCTACATTTTTGTTATTGGAAATGTAGTCAAACATCGTCGCTACATCACCTTAAAATTAGGTCTGTGTAGCTTTCACATTCATCTAGATTTTAGGAGTCGTAGATGGAGATATCATAGTTCGATTTGTGCACATTCGCCACTATATTGCATCATTCATATCTCATAACGTAATGCTACAGATATTATATTTGAGAGTCCTACGCCGTCTGATCACTATGCGGCACACTGTTTAGGAATAGCCCTAGAAGTTCGTCAGAAATCTCGAAAAAAGTAAAAGTGCACGAACTTTCGAGACACCCTTATAGAAAAGAATGAGAAGCGCAAAGAGAATCATCGGCGAAAACATCCTGATGGAGCTGGCGTGCCCTATACGGTTTTTGGAGAGTCTCTAAGACTGCATCGTCGTTATTGTTACTTAAACGGCAAACTTGAAGCCCAGTAATCCGAGAATTTGCGATTACATTCAGCAATACCTCTTGCTAACTACGACGAATTCGCTCGTGGACAAACTTCGTCGGGAATTCGTATCTGCCGTTCTTCGTACTGAAGCAGCAGCCCTCGATGCCACCTCGGCTGGAAAAATGTCTTCACTCCTCAATGAGTTAGTCAACTGTCATCCCCAGACACAAATTAATGATGATAGATATGAACAACACAGAGCAGTGACTCATCAAATTTCAGGAACATCGACAAAATTCGCGACGGACTGGGCGAGAAAGTAAGATTATTTGATCAATTGCTTGGTTGACTATCTCTCTTACTAGCATGTTCTTTGAGAACCCGAAACCATGCCGATTGCATATCAGCTACGGTTGATTAATTCTTTGAATTCCCTCTCTCAGATTGCCCTCGTGGTGAGAGGTTTGGGCATGTTCCTCCTCTCGATCGGTCTCTCCTTCTTCTTCAACTGGAAAGTAACGCTTTGCCTCGTGCCTCTCGGCCCAGCCTGTGCTATGGTTATGGGACTGAATGGAAAGGTGATTATGTTGTACCGATTTTCTATTTGTGAAAATTGTGAATAACTGCGAAAACAATTTTCACACTCCATTTGCTCGAAACTCATCCATTCCGGCTATTTTTTTTCTTCTTTTCATTGTTTTCTCGTGTGTTTGCGAACGTTTAGGAGAAAAGGGGAAATCAAAATGTTAAGTTTTGACGAAATTGACTGCTGGGAAGGAAGACCTGGCGGCGCAAGACAAAGCCGTTGACCGGGGAATAGAGTAAGTCTACGGTGGATGGGAAGAACGGAGGGGCTGAGAAGAAGAAACCATGTTGAAGTGATGATTTAGTCCCCAGTCAACGGCTTCGTCTTGCGCCGCCAGGTCTTCCCAGCAGTCAATTTCGTCAAAACTTAACCTTTTGACTACCGCTTTTTTCCCAAAACGCTCGCAAAAACACGAGAAAAACAATGAAAATAAGAAAATATAGCCGGAATGGTAAAGTTTCGAGCAAATCGGGTGTGAAAATTGTTTTCACAGTTGTTCACAATTTTCACAAATGTGCATTGTGAACTCAGACCACGATAGTCGAGCACACAGGAGGATGAAACAACAACGAACTGAGAACTGTTCTGAGACGGAATCGGAACGCTTTGTTCTCATTAGTTTAATTTTGTTCGAGTGATTAACACTTGTATAATCAATAGTTTTTTCATTACAGTACTCCTCATCGTCGATCAAGCAGCAGATGGAAGCATCGACTACAGCAGCAGCCATTGTAGAGGAGGTACAGTTACAGCGATTCTCGAGGTTCCTTTAATTTCCCGATCACGGACCACTTCTCGCAATCACAACCAATTACGATCGTTGTTCTGTTAGGGAAAGTGTGTCTGTGTGCTCTTCCACTTTGCGTACAAAGTTAAAGTGTGATTCATCACACTCTCATTCCAGTCGATAATGAACGTAAAGACGGTGGCAGCGTGCAATGGACAGGAGGACATGGTCAAGGTGGGTCTTAGATTAACTTTCGAGACGATCTGAACCACACACTCATGATATTATGAGCGGGATGTTTCCTCTCTACATTTAAAAGTATGCACAGCACCATTAATCTTAGCCCAATGAATTAACTGTTGTTTCTAGCGCTACTCTTCCTATCTCTCGACTAGTGCTCATCTCGGTGCACGAGTGCATCTCATCAGTGGCTTCTTCGAGGGAACTTTCTTCTTCACCATCTACCTATTCTCAATCGCATCCATGCTGTCAGTACATCCAGGCGCAGGAAATGCACACACGACCTTACAAAAATTCGTCTTCTGTGCACGTTGTACTCTTTCAGAATCGGCGTTCCCGACGCTCACAATGGCGGGTCGGATCCCGGCTCAGTGATTGTAGCATACGGGTGCGTCCTGCTCGGTGAGTGTAACTATCACATTACGCTCGCTGTGGTAGTAAACTTCATAGTTTATGAGTATATTGTATAGCCTTCAAAGACAAAAAATTCTGGCTGCTGAGCATATCGATGACAGGCACATACTACCTCGGCACCGTTGGTCCCTTCATGATGGCGCTGTTGAAGGCGCGAATATCGGCAGCAGTCATCTACCAGACCATCGATCAGGTTGGACCAAATATGATCGATGAATAACTTTTATAAAATTTTCATTGGAACAGGCGAACGGGCCAGAAGAACTCCATGAAACCGTTGAAAAGCTGCGTGGAAAGATCACCTTCGCCAACGTTCACTTCAAATATCCCACCAGGGAGACTGCTGTGCTGAAGGTGCGGTATTCGTGATGATCACGTAGAAATGAAATGGGGGATGAGTTTAAGATTAGGTGGACACGAGAGATACATGCTAAGTTGGCTAGCCTGTATATCTCTTCCCACCACCTTCCCATCCCACATGCATATTATATTTTTTTACCCTTCCTCGTTTCTTTTATATCAGTAACGCTCTTCACGGGAGCATCAAATATATATGAGAGATTATTTGAGTCGATCGAGATATTGCCGTACAAGCAAAAACTAACCTGTGCTGAAAATATGCTCCTAGGGTAAACATTGGCCGTAGAAACCGAAAATGACCATAAGAAGTTTCATAGATCAAACCCGGCTGAGATATGTTTCACCATACCTCGAAAGGTGAAATTTTCAACTGTTGTCAAACGCATCCAAACCTCTTTCATAGCTATATTTTCTGAAAGCTCTCCTTCCAAGGAGTATTTCTTATCTTAGAACGAAGTTTATATCTCTTCTTAGAAAAAAATTATGGTCGTTTGAAAAGACAAAATAAAAATTTCGGTATTCCATCGTTATCAAGAGCACTTTTAATTATTTTCATTCGATTGCGCGTTGAAAATTACCCCCGTGCGCTGAAAATAAGCAGAATTCATTACGTGGTACGGAACGAAAATTCCCAGTGAAAACGGGATGTCTCAACGCAACACGCGGCGCGCTTTCCAAAGAAGTAAACAACATTGCTGCAATAAGGCTCAAAATGACGTAATTGATGCGTAAACAATATTTCCATCAATAATTATACTGAATTTCACCATAAAGTACAATTTTCAACAATTTCGTAAAATTTCGGGTTTAAATATTTTATGACCTGATATGGATACGAAAAGCACAGCAACAAGATTAATGGTATAGTTATTTTTTCAGTCATGCACCTGGTTAATATTACTCACTCTGGAGTAAGTGGAAACTGCGTGCTATTTCATTTTTTTCTCATTATTTTCCTTCGTTTCAAGATACCAGCCCCGTAAGAACTGAGCAAGAATCAATTTTTCGTCAGCAAAATGTTATGCATGCGCACTGAACTAATGGTCCAAAATACATAAATAATCTTTCGTTTCCTGTTTCAAAACGTAAATTGTTTCAAAAGTGAATGGACTCGTTTGAAATTTGTTCAATGGATGTAGTAAAACAAGGATACGCAGTATTTGGTCATGAAAGTTGTTCCATTCTGTCAGCATAAATTGTGTTCAATGCAATTTTCGTAGTGCATACTGCATTCGAAGTCTTCGAGTTCAAATATCACTCCAATTTCAAAGCAATAATCAGTGAAGTTCTTCATAATAGAGTATTGCACTATTTGTAATATTCCTTGGATGTATTGCACATCAGTAAACAACGATCTATTTACAAATAAAACAAAAGAAAACTAAATTTTGGACAAATTAGTACTAAAATTTGAAAATAAATTTCTCTGAAAAGTTCACCTCATGAAAATGCCGAACATTCATGATTTGGACACATGACGTATATGCATTGTGATGATAGACATTTTTGGCAAAAATTCCTATAAAGGCCGATTTTCCGAAAGAAATTTGAAAACTTGCTTTTTACCGATAGGGTACAGAAGTTTGAAAATTTTTCTTCAAAAAGTTCATTTCAGCAAGTTCCCCACTCTAGGTGATTTAGATGCGTAATGGATTGTAATGCACTGTGCACATAGGCACTCTTGGCAAAAATTCCAAAAAGTGCATTTTTTCTCAAAAAAAAAAATCGAAATGGCTATGTAAAATTGCAATTGCTATTGCTATGTAAATTGATTTAGGAATAACACAAAATTCAATCGGAGAAGCTGTTTTGCATTGACTGAGGACCCCAAACATAACCCAAATGAAAGATAGATGCTATCTTTACAAATTAATTTTTTTCGACCCTTTTCACTGAAAACAAATTTTTTCCCTAGCCAAGAGGCAGCACCATAAAATAACCAATGTTTTGCGCAATGCGGGCTTAAGACACTCCACCCACACGAGTATGAGTCCCTAGTTCTCATTGCTAGCTCAACGTGGCCGGGGAGTGGTCGATTCTCACCGATCCCGGCTCTTAACCGTACAAATGGGTTACGACGTTTCTGGCGGGTCGCAAGGATGGCCCAAATTATTTATCTAATTTGGACCATTCATTCAGTGCGCATGCCTAAAATGTTGCCGAAGAAAAATTGATCCTAGCTCATGAATTGAAAAAAAGTAAAGTTGCTTTTACGCCGCTTGCGTCCAGTTTCGTATCGGCGAGCAGGATTTCGTCTTCAAGGCACAAATTCGAATACTTTTGTGAACTGTGTCCTGGGATTTTTCCATGGTCTGAGTATGATGGGGCTAATCTAGTTCCTGGCGCGGATTCAGGTCATAAAATATAATTTTTCGAAATTGTTGAAAATTTTACTTTATGGTGAAATTCAGTATAATTATTGATGGAAATATTGTTTACGCATCAATTACGTCATTTTGAGCATTATTGCAGCAATGTTGTTTACTTCTTTGGAAAGCGCGCCGCGTGTTGCGTTGAGACATCCCGTTTTCACTGGGAATTTTCGTTCCGTACCACGTAATGAATTCTGCTTATTTTCAGCGCACGGGGGTAATTTTCAACGCGCAATCGAATGAAAATAATTAAAAGTGCTCTAGATAACGATGGAATACCGAAATTTTTATTTTGTCTTTTCAAACGACCATAATTTCTTTCTAAGAAGAGATATAAACTTCGTTCTAAGATAAGAAATACTCCTTGGAAGGAGAGCTTTCAGAAAATATAGCTATGAAAGAGGTTTGGATGCGTTTGACAAAAGTTGAAAATTTCACCTTTCGAGGTATGGTGAAACATATCTCAGCCGGGTTTGATCTATGAAACTTCTTATGGTCATTTTCGGTTTCTACGGCCAATGTTTACCCTAGGAGCACATTTTCAGCACAGGTTAGTTTTTGCTTGTACGGTCACTGTTGAGAGAAACTCAATCGACTCAGATATTCTCTCATATATATATATATATATATATATATATATAAAAATTAAGCTAGCAGGGTGTGTTGAGGTTAAACTACGTTATGGTAGGGTGCGCACTACGTTTTCAATCTATGGTCCAGGGGGTGTTCAGTTGTCGGCACAGTTCGGTCCAGGGGAGCTCGGTAGTCGGCTCCAAGTTCGGTCCAGGGGGAGCTCGGCAGCCGGCTCAAAGTTCGGTCCAGGGGGAGCTCGGTAGCCGGCTCCAAGTTCGGCCCAGGAGGAGCTCGATAGCCGGCTCCAGGTTACATTGTATCTCGACTTATGTTGGGCAGTCATAATATCTACAAAGAGTAATGGCTTATTCCGTTGCAAATGGCTCGTGAGGTTGAGAGCGATCGAAAAATGTTGCCACTACGCCACTTCGTGGTTCCGTGGCAACTTTTTTTTTCGATCGCTCTCAGACTCACTACCCTTTCACAACGAAAACGCAAGATACAGTGCGTTCATAACCTTTTTCGAACACGTTCGGACACGTTTCTGACATCACAAAAGGCTTTTCCTGTAACCCCTACGCTCTCTGAATCATTCTGTAAATTTTCGAACACGTTCAAACACGTTTCTGACATCGCAAAATACTTTTCCTGTGATCCCTGATACTCACCGGTGCGTTTGGAGAAAGTTCGGAAATTTCCATTTTTCAAGTTAAAACTCCTCAAAACAGGTGAAAATGTAATTCACGGTACTCAAAACCGTGCTGGAACAGTTTTTCGCACTTGCGAAAAATGCGGCAAAAGGTTTGCCCGCGGCGGGGGTCGAACTTGGGACTTTCGGAATCAAAAGCAAGCGCTTTAGCCACTTCGCCATTTATTTTGTTTAAATATTTTTTATTTGAAACTTTTGTGGATATGAACATGATAGTGAAGAGAGTGTGTCGTAATCTTTGACAGACAGACAGACGTTCTGAAATATTAGTCTTTAGGAATTTTATGTTTGCAGGGGCTGTCGTGGAGCGTCAAGGCACAGCAGACAGTCGCCCTGGCAGGGCATTCCGGGTGTGGAAAGAGCACCACGGTGAGTACGTAGATACTGAATCAATTCCTTTGACGATACACGTCTTAGATCAACGACGACATCCTCACATAAAACCGAACTGATATCGTTACTGGTTAAGAAAATCCTTTCAACACTTATGACCTCCGATGTATCACCACGTGTGTATTTCACTGCGTTCTATGCATATTCCATCACAACTGAGACTGATCCAATGAGGCTTGGTGATACAGCATTGCCACAGTCTGACAGTACGCTGGCCAGTGAGGGGAATGCATCCTTGATGAGTTCCTCCGTTCTTCGCGCAGTTGGCGATGCACTTTTGGTAGCAAGTGCGGTTGAAGAAATGGAAACTGAAAGAAATTGAATCGATCTATTAACAATAGATCAAACTGACTGTTTACACCAGCAGAATTCAGAGGTTCCGAGGACAGTTCCGTAGCAGCAATCCTCGCAAGGTGTCAGGGCATAGGCAGAGAAGGCAAGGGTGCACAGGGCAACCAGAGTGAGCTGATTCTGAGAGGATTATCGATTGATGGGAAGAAGGGAATTGAGGACTTACCATGATGATTCGAGAATCGGATGGTTAGCAAGGGTTCAGAGTAGGGATGGCAAATGAAGAGAAATTCCGCAAATTTTGTCTCGCGCAAAAACGCTGTAGTATGCAAATGAGATGGGAAACCATGTGAAGAGTTGATTCATTCTGGAATCTTATTCGGAAGATTTATCACTGTATATCTTGGAAAAAGATCTACGTTCTTCAGGTTTATAAACAATTTTTCATGAAGAGCCCGCGATTTTTCGTGGTTTTTGTGTTTAGCAGCAACGATTTACATATGAAATAATCCCATAATTAGTTTCAAAAGTGTCGTATTGATGCCTTGAATATATTACAACGTTAAATATCACAAATTGTAGGAGTACATCCGTTTTATGGGCGATAAATAAATTCCCCGAGCTCTTCATTTGCTATCCCTAGTTCAGAGCCTTTTTTATATGGAGCAGTGACAATGGTTGATGTCACAATTCAATCAAAACGTGGCAAATCGAGTGTTGTTGCGACTATCAAGAAAGACCGAAACACCCACGAGAGTCCTGATGTGAATTTCCAATTTGGGCTGTGGAGAACACATTTCAAGATATTTATCGCCACGAATCGAAGTACCGATTTCACCTCCACTCGTCAGTCAATGGCCGTAATAAAATTTACCAAATTAGCAATTCCTTTCCGAGTAAGAAATGATAGTCAGAGTATCCTCCCAGCGATAAAAAAGCTACTGAAACTTAGTGTTAGTACTCATATCAGAGATCTATTTTTTCAGCTATATCAAAAAGAGTATATAGTGTAGTATCCATTCACCTAATCGTGAAACTAAGACAAATTCCACCTTTTCAGATAGGCCTACTCTCGAAGCTCTACGACAAAGCGAGTGGGTCGATAACCGTTGATGGCCGGGAGATCGCAAGCATCGACAGGAACATTTTGCGAAGGGTAATTTTGACGGAAAAACGATATGGCTCACAACGCACAATGCCGTCACGATTACATCTTATTCAAGAGTGGTCACACGAAAAAGAGTGTCAGAGTTCCATTTTTGCAGAACATCGGTGTGGTGTCGCAAGAGCCGTGTCTCTTCAACGGCACTATCAGAGAGAATATTGTGCTGGGGAGGGTGTGGAATGGCGCCGTTTCAGTTGAAGAGCGGCTGAAGCAAGTGACCGCCATCGCCCAGGCAGCACACTTTATTGAGAAGCTAGATAAGGTGACACAAATGCCATAAATCACAGTGGACAAATTGTTAAAAGGACCTGGCACTGCAAATGAAGTGAATTTCAGATTAAAGATAATTTTCTTCCGATTAGAATGCAAAAAACCGCATATTTTTACGATTTTTTTGAAATTAGTTATGAATTTTCAAAGCTAAACACAGTAGCGCCGGGTCATTCTGGCCTGAAACGGGATCTTTGAAAATTCATAACTAATTTTAAAAAAATCGTAAAAATATGCGGTTTTTTGCGTTCGAATCGGAAGAAAATTCTCTTTCATCTGAAAATCACTTCATTTGCAGTACCAGGTCCCTTTAAGTTAATGGCAATCTTTTAATGATAAGTTCTCACATGACATGTATAGGGCCTAGAAACGGTGCTTGGAGACGGTGGAATCGCTCTTTCCGGAGGACAGAAGCAGCGAATAGCTATTGCAAGAGCAATCTTCATGGATCCTTCAATTCTGATTCTCGATGAAGCGACGAGTGCATTAGATGTACAGTCGGAAAGGAAAGTGCAGGTGAGCTGGGCCTACTATCAAAGAAAGAATTTAACATTGGCTTTTCGAATTTTCTATTTCAAAATGCTTTGGTTTTGCTCATCAGTCAGTAAAGGATCAACGCATAGTGATGATAGCAGGAGGCTCTGAATGAGGCGTCACTCGGCCGTACCACCATCATGATCGCCCATCGCTTGAGCACACTCAAGAATGCCGACCTCATCTATGTTCTGGACAAGGGAGTCGTCGCCGAACAGGGTGAGTCTGTCTGCTTCAACACATTTCAAAGTAAAAAATGGAACAGGAAAGTGCTAGTAATCTTTGTTCTTTCAATTTTAGCCAAGTCTCCGTTCAGGTTCGCACGAAGCCCTCATATCTGCTGGTGGAATCTATGCTCGAATGGCAGAGAAGCAGACTCTAGGAGTGGATGATGGGAGAAAACCTACAACGAAGGAAGAGTAAGTCATGCGGTTTAACTTTCTTCAATCTTTAATCGTTGGGTTTTCAAAAATGGCAACTACTGCAGTAAACCGTTCAATCATGCACTGGAGCGTCATCCTTCGCTCCGAGGCGATCATACTCTGACACCGAGGGAGGTCGAGAAGGTGAACCCACATCAGAGATAATAAATAATTATAATTTATGTACGCTCGAAGCGCTCAGAATTTGAGATTTGGCAAAACCTCTCTGAAATCACTTGAGATGGCGGAGATAACGTTTTTTTCGTTGTGATCTTCCTCTAGTAGTCAATTTTTCTCCGACTCTCTGCGGATTATTTACCGAATTTTGCGAACGATACCTCACTCAGCCGCACTAGTCAAACCAATACCTCCGAAACTGCTTCTACGCATCGTCTAAACTTCCTCACATGTATTCTCTAGGCTGCTGAATCGGTCTCTAAGAAGTCATCGTTTCTCCGCGTCTACTCACACACTCATGCCAAGCAGATCTGGATAACAGTCATTATGGCTGCACTGAGAGGACTCGAGATTCCGTACTACATCGTTTTGATGGGACTGCTGTACGAAACGCTCAGTGAGTCTCCAAAGACATATCAATCGATGCGCCAATTAATTCACCCATAACCTGAAAATAGCGTAGTCTGCAGTAGCCGATTTGCGAATCTAATTATTAGAGATTGGCCTAACATTTGTCTTGAATTAGTGCGATATATATTCATGTTCCAAAATATTATTTTAGATGCTCCTGCCACTGAATACTGGCCGCTACTAATCGTTTTCTGCATCACATCCATTCTGATGGGACTCGCCGTGTGGATTACTCTTACTGGAGCGGTAATCATCACAATGACTTATCGATGATACGAAATGTTTTTTTGCAAAAACTTGAACCAATTTGAGAACTAGGGCGAGATAGTGTAATGGTAAAAATTTCGCCATTTAAAAAAAATTAATAATGAATTGTTTTCAGTACTACTACTCCGGTCTGTGCTCGGAAGGAATCATGGCGTTCATTCGACAACAAATTCTCCGCAAAGTTCTGCACAGGAACGCTGAATATTTTGACCGGCCAGAAACGAGGTATGTAAAAAAGGATATCGTACTCTGAATGAATGAATTCAGCAATGCGACCATCGTCAACGACATCAACCAACATTCCGGAGCTCTGATCGCAGTGGGTTCCATAATTCCCTCTCTCGGAGTTCTACAAATATGCCGCATCTTCTCATTGAAACAAATCTTTTTTTTTATTTTTTTTTATTTCCATAATTAATAAATAGGGGAGTTGTTGACAATCTATATATTCTGTTGAGGGTCTCGACCACCGTCTCGTCCTCTTCGTCTGGTGCTCCTCGTCCTTCATAACTTGTTTGGTATACTCACTCGTTGCCAAGTGGGAGATCGGACTGATGGGTACTATTGCACATCTGTTATTTGATTGCTGGCAAATATTTTGTGAAACTGTTTTGAAATTTGCGTTAGCAAGTCAATAGAAGAAATGAGATCAAAGATCAGCCTAGTGAGATGACGATTGTCAACAAAGATCATTGTGCTCCTATTTAAAAGGACTTTATAATCACTGTTCATGATTTGCATGATGACTGTTCAGGACTGGCAGCATCGATAGTCTTCTTCCTCCTTCTCGCAGGTCTTTTCTATCTAATGACGATGTTCATGGAGCGCGAGTCGCGAGCGTCACGCACCGCCGAGGTTTGCAGTTTTTTTAGTTCCGACGAAGGGATGGGGCTCTCTGTAGTGAACCGAGCTGTTCTGTTCTGGAATATCAGAGACTTCTTGGAGCCTAGATAAGGGGATTCCTTTACCTTTACCTTTTACAATACGACTTCCATACCGCATATTGAATGAATTGAATTGTACTTGTCAGAGTAGCCTTACTCACCCCGTAAATGAAGGCTTAGAAATCACAATTTGTTCAGCTCGCCCTCGAAATCCTCGAACAAACTCGCACCATTCAAATCATGTCTGTGGAGGAATACTTTGAAAAGAAGTACTCAAAATCACAAGAGGAGATCAAATCGATCAAGAACAAGGTTGGAACCATAATTAATTATTTCAATTGTCTCTAAATCCTGGAAGTTTAGCTAAGCTCGAATGCTGAAAAAAATAGGGTGTGATGTGTTACGATCAATTATTGGAAAATTATGTTTTTAACTCTCGACAGGTAACTGTCGTCCAATCGTTCATCTACGCATTCACACAAGCGTCGGCCTTCTTCTTCGGTCTCATCGCTTTTGCTGCAGGCGCAGAATACGTCTTCGACGGAGACCTCAGCCCACTCGTCCTGTATCTGTACGTCACTTGCATATTTCAAAGGTGTACTCGATTACTGACTATGAAACTGCACTGCTTCTTGCTAGAAAAAAAGGGTGACATTATTTGTATTCCTCTAACAAGGGGAGACCGCATAGAGGATATGGAATTTCCGAATGCGACCTAGTGGGATCGATTACTATCAGAAATGTAAGAAATAAACGATGGTTTAAAACTGCTAAAGTGATCTTGTGATATCTGCACTCTCTGAGGGAGAGTAGCGGAAATTCCGGGTTTTCCGAAAAATTCACTAATCTCACTAAGGGTGGAGAAGTCATGGGGCTTGTTTAGCAGTTTTAAAACACCGATTATTTCTTAGTTTTATTTATTTTTAAATTTTTTTAGTAATCGATCTTACTAGGTCGCATTCGAAAACTCCATATCCTCTATGCGGTCTCCCCTTGTAAGACGTAACGCAATGTCGCCAGATGAGTGAATAATGGTTTACTTAACCATTTTTTTTCATTTCAGTATCGGCATCTCGATTGAATTCTCTGGCTGCTGTTTGTCCTTCGTCAATCCGACCTTCCCGGATTTCGTTCGGGCCAACACCGCGGCTCGTATTCTTTACGCCTATTTCGATCTTCCTGATGAAATGGATGTGGGAGAGGACAAAATTGAACTGACTGGAGAGTTTGCAGTTACTAATGTGGAGTTTGCATACCCGACGCGACCGGAGCACAAGGTATGACATATTATGTTATTTATGAGATGAGAATGAGCTGATAGCAAAAGAAAATTCATTAACACTAATTACACTTCATTTGTTTTAAGGTCGCTCGTCAACTGCGCATCTCTGCTTTGAGTGGGGAATCGATAGCCCTCGTGGGAGCATCGGGTCAGTCAGATATTGATTGGCGTTGGAAACTTATTGTTTTTATCGAGATTTGCGGTCATTGAAATTGTGTGTATAGAAGTATAGAAGTTAAATATTGAAAAATTTTCTTTGATCGAATTTCAATTTCTTTCAGGTTGCGGTAAGAGCACTCTGGTCGGACTATTCGAGCGTTTCTACGAGCAGTTTCAAGGCACAATAGTGCGTTTAAAGAAAAGAAAAATTCAAAATAGTTTGAATTTTCAGAAATTCGACGGTATTGATCATCGCAAGCTATCGATGCACAATTTACGCAGACAAATAGCGCTCGTTGGACAGGAACCGGCTCTATTCCAGGTGCAGCGAAATTTTATTTGCAAAGTGATAGCTCAGCAATCAGTGTTTTTGTTAACTTTTGCATAACTACAGGGTTCGATAATGGACAACATCCTTCTCGGGTGCGGCGAACTCGCAATCGAAGATGTTCGAGAAGCTTGTCGAATGGCCAATGCAGCTGGATTTATTGAAGATCTACCCGAGGTACGGTTCATACCATTTCCCATCTCCAATTTGCAAATTACGGACACACTGATCACACGGTTTAACCCCAATAATTGAGGCCCATATGTCAGATGATATAAAGAATGTTGTTAAATCAATCGAATCAAATCAAATCAATCAATCGAATCAAATCAAATCAAATCAAATCAAATCAATCGATAATTCAGGGTTATGATACTGAAGTTGGATCGAAGGGTCGCTCGCTGTCTGGCGGTCAGAAACAACGAATTGCCATTGCAAGAGCGCTTGTGAGAAAACCGAAGATTCTGCTGTTGGACGAAGCAACAAGTGCATTGGATGGAGAGAGTGAAAAGGTGGGCCCAGAGATCAAACAATGAACAGCGGAGATGTATACACTCAGAGAAAAATTAATTAGTCGCATGCATGACGTAATTAATTACTTATATGGAAACACGCTAGAACAGCAATCGAAGTATATAATTGATTACTTCAAAGACAGTTATAGTGTATTTTCACAGAAGTGATTAATTACTTCATGCATGCGACGAAGTATTTTTTCTCTGAGTGTAGCAATAAATATTCATAGAATACTCAAAATTAAATCAATATCAACTCAGGAGGTAGCCTGGATACCGTGCGTGTTCTCTTCAAACCAGTAGTTCGAGAATTACCCTTTCTCCGTAAATTTTTAATTGCAACATAAATGAATTCAGGTGGTGCAGGATGCATTATCTGTAGCTGCTCAAGGAAGAACGTCCATTGCAATCGCACATCGACTTTCCTCTATCAAGGTACAGTATAATGAGTATCGATAAATGACTATTTAAAAAGAATTCTTTAAGGATTCTGTAAGATAAACAGCATTTTGAACAATAAATTAAGATATTTATAGGATTGTTCTCGTATCTACTTCATCGAGGATGGATCTGTTATTGAGAGTGGAACTCACGAAGAACTCATATCGATCGGCGGCAAATATGCTTCATACGTTAAAGCACAGAGCCTCGAATCGAACTAATTTATATATTTTTATGGACTGATTAGCGTACTTATTAATATGTTTTGCGATTATACGGAGAAGTACCAGTTGTGATTCTATTCCAATCTGGTGATTACGCCTATATCTTTTCATTTTGTTATTCTCTCCTCCAGAGAGAAGTCGTTGTTAGTGAACGAATGCTTGTATCTCATTAAGAGTGCTTTCACTCATCCTATTCTTTATTCTTTCAATAGACCAACGTGTACGAGACGCACTGGAGAAACGAGATTGGAATTAATACAATTGATGAATTATGAAAAGATTTGCCTTATGCCATTTGCAATAATGATAATCTAAACTACGGCATGATGGCACGCTCAGCTCTTTTTGTACACGGTCGACCAGCCAACGCTATCTAATGGTTCGAGAGAAAGTTGGGTTGGGCGCCTTCATTATGCACGCTATCGCTTGTGGCTAGAGCGATTGTGCAAATGTCAGCCAAACCGTCAGAATCACTCAATGGACTACAGGGGAAGCTGAAAAGAGTGCGTCATTTTTGTTCCGATGAGTTTGCTCTTGATCTTTTGACCGCACGGTCCGCCCATGTGAGGAAATCAGCAGTGATGACTTTGAGAGAGCTTCGTGACGATCGGCACCATGCATTATTGGATTTTCGCTCCGAATTATTTCGTAATGGGTCTGATTTCTTCATTCCGCTGACTTGTGCTTCCTTTTGTCTTTCTGACTTTGTGTTGTGCTACCTTGTAATAGTGTGCAATTTCGAAAGAGATAACAAAATATTTGAAATTCAGTTCTCCATCGTTTCGTTTCCTGGCTAATTTGTTATCTACCTTTGCAAATAGCGCCTCAGGGCGATGGTGGCTACAAGACGGACATCGTGGTCGGAGAGGCTCATTGCCGCCCTATTATGCAAGTGAGACTACGTCATTGATAACAAGCGAGAAATAAACCGAGGCACATAAAGAGAGTGCGCGAACCATTTACCCACTTAGCATGAATTATTTTTAAAAAATATTCATTAACGAACCCCCATTTACAAAGGTATACGAAGGTATACACCTTTTTCAAGTAAGACTTTAAGAAATATGCATTGATTTCAATTATTATTCAATCGGTTTATATTTCAGAGGCGACCTAACAGGGGAGAAACTTGACGCTGAGCCATGCTCAATTACAGAGCTGGTTAGTTTCATTCTAAAATATTCCTTAACCGCATTTACTTCTTTTTTAAGTCTACCACCGTTATCATCAAGCTATACAGATTCACCTTATGCCAAGGGTCATAACGATGTTGATTTTTGATGTAGCAGACCCCCCGTTAAAACTTGTTTATTCTACAAAATGTCATATCCTTTCGTACATTGCTATTTGTATCATTTATTATTGATTTTTCGATTATTTCCAGTTCCGATTTGCCTCATCTCGAGAACGGTTCTCCTTCGCAATCGGCTTAGTGTGTGCTGCATTGTGCGGCATGTTCGTGCCGCTCAAAACAGTTTACAGCGGAAATGTAGCTGGAATTTATTTGAAAGCAGGTGATGAAGTGAGTTACTAAATATACATTTATCTTGAAGCAGATGAAGCTGGAATATACGAAACCATTTCGAGACGCCACAGAAACAACTGTGACTAGTATTGTCTTTTTCGGGTTTACCCTAGCGACATACGATTAACATAATAATATCAATTTAATATACTTACAACTGAAGTTCACTCTGCAGACATCGGGCAACCGCACGGCGCTGGAACAAGTTATCACCATTGTTTATCTCTACGCCGTCACTGCCGTGCTGCAGTTTTTCCTTGCACTTATCCAAGTTGGCGCATATTTCGCACTTTCCTCTTTCTTCAATTTCAATCACAGCTGTTTAAGGGTTTACAAATATTTAGGGATGTAACCTATTCACTAACAATTGAAAGACAAATTCGTCCGTTATCATGCTAATCCCTTCAATGTTTCGTATTGGCGGGAGGTCGTTCTTCCTCTTATCTAATCAGATCATCATTTCTGCATTAACGTTACGTGGACCGGAAAACGTACAGTAGAGTAGTTTTGGCATGATAAATGATTGATTGAATATCTAATCGAGAATGGTTGGAACAAAATCGAGTGGTACTATTAGCATTTGCAGCAACACCTCTTGTTAACGACAACGAATTCGCTCGTGGACAAACTTCGTCGGGAATTCGTATCTGCAGTTCTTCGTACGGAGGCAGCAGCTCTCGATGCTACCTCGGCCGGAAAGATGTCGTCATTGCTCAATGAGTTAGTTACAGTCGCGCCGGAAAGTATTCGTACACTTTGTTTTTCTTGTGTAACTTTCGCAATAGTTGAGCAATTGACCTGAAAATTTTACTGGAGCTAGCCAATCCATTAACTAATCGGATGCCACTATTGCGGTGTTTGGAGCCAATCCTCTGGATTGCATAGTGATGACGCAACTAAACATCACTTTTTCAAAAAAGTATATCTCGGAGGAAAACAATTCTCCCACATATCAGTTTCACAGAAGTTGTAGATCTACCCATAGACTACCCAGAAAAAAAATTTCAAGATGCTGCGATTTTTCTCCTTTGCAGCAACCTTGCTGCAAAATTGAGGCTACTCATAACTCGGCTCCCAGATAAGCTAGAAACCCTTTCTAGAGTTCAAAATGATCCATTTGGTGAGCCCAGACATCTCTGAAAGTTTGGTGAAGATTGCACATCATTTGCCCTCAGGGCTCAAAAAAGTCACTTTTTTGCATACCCCAACTTTGAGGGTGCTCAACTCGAAGGCTGAATTTTCTAAAAATATGGTTCCTGTGTACGAACGACCCAAAATCATCCAAGAATCGATGCCCAACTTTTTGTAGCATCAGCATTTTTTTCCTGCATGGCGCGATCGCATCCCTGGCGCGCGCTGGTGTTCGGAAACGAGGCGGGGCGAGATTATGCAAAGGGAGAGACGATACATTTTTAGTTAATGGATTGGCTAGCTCCAGTAAAATTTTCAGGTCAATTGCTCAACTATTGCGAAAGTTACACAAGAAAAACAAAGTGTACGAATACTTTCCGGCGCGACTGTATATTGATTATTTCAAGCTGATATGATAGATGGGAGATATGTTAGAATAAATCTGCACTTATTTCAGGAACATCGAAAAGATTCGCGACGGTTTGGGCGAAAAGGTGAGAAGTTCCTCGAAACTAACTACTCATTGTCATTTCTTTCAAATTCATCGCGTCGTTTTATCGATTGGCTCATTGCTGGTTTGATACCCTTTTTTCCAGATCGCGCTCGTGGTTCGAGGAATGGGCATGTTCCTTCTCTCGATTTGTATTTCATTCTACTTTAACTGGAAGGTCACTCTATGTCTCATTCCACTCGGCCCCGTCTGCGCGATGGTCATGGGACTAAATGGAAAGGTGAGAATCTCTATGCTTTTTGATTAAGTAAAATGAAAACTGAAAGAATTCTTCTTCGAGATACACTGGGTGTGATGGATGATTGATGGAATTCAAAGAATACGACAGTCGATGATGGATAGAGGGTGTTCGAAATTAGAGACCTCCGTGAATGTGATTGTTGCATTTGTTTTGATGATGTATGAGTTGTGCATTACAGTACTCCTCATCGTCGATCAAGCAGCAGATGGACGCATCGACTAGAGCAGCAGCAATTGCAGAGGAGGTGGCAACTTTTCTTATCTTTCCAACTTGTCTTACGCTAGCAGCGAGCAGTATTTTTGTACACCTTTCATGTCATCAAACGGATAGAGTCTTCTCTTTACTTAGATATTTATTTCCAGTCGATAATCAACGTAAAAACAGTGGCTGCTTGCAACGGACAGGAGGACATGGTCAAGGTGAGATCTTCCGGGGACGAATATCAGTACGTTCACCTAAGGACCGCCACCCCTGTCGTACAGCAAAACGTGACTCGATGTATATTTCTCATATTCCGATAGCCCTTGGTGTGCTTAATCGATTTCTGTTTGGCTCATGATCTGAAATTACTAATTCGCATAATTACGGGACGTCAAAATTGGCTGTTTCATTGTTTTCCTACTGTAACTCGTCGGGGAGAAGAGATAGAGATTTGATGCAAAGAGCAATAATTACCGTCTTGACGAGTTGAATCAGGGGGGGGGGTGACATTTGAGCAACGGACATTTGAGCAACGGACATTTGAGCAACCGACACTTGAGCAACCGACATTTGAGCAACGGGTAATAACTCACTAAGGAGTGAGCCTAGAGCTATGGGAGTGGTATCATTTTGATCATCATCAAGTAATTGAGATTTCATAATTAATTAATTAATTAATATCTCATTATTTATGCTAATTGATCAATTAATTATGAAATCTATTTTTTCCTGATGCTGATCACAATGGTACCACTCCCATAGCGCTAGGCAAACTCCTTGGTGAGTTATGGCCCGTTGCTCAAATGTCGGTTGCTCAAATGTCACCCCCCCCCGTTTAATCGACCTGTGTCATTTGTTTTTCACATTTTTATTTCTAATTTTCCATGAAATTTCAACATGGAATTTCTCTAAAACTAGGCAGCCCCCCAAAATTTGAATATTCTCTTGTGACGATTCTCTTCATTGAGACAAGGGCTACAACATATCAACAAATTGTGATGGACTACTGCCTAGTTTTAGAGAAATTCCATGTTGAAATTTCATGGAATATTAGAAATTAACATGTGAATAAACAAATGACACAGGTCGATTCAAGAACTCAAGGCGGAAAATATTGCTCTTTGCATCAAAGCACTATCTCTTCCCCACGACGAGTTACAGTAGGAAAACAATGAAAATAGCCCAAACTTTGACGTCACGTAATTATGCAAATTTGTAATTTCAGATTTTGAGCCAAACAGAAAACGATTAAGCACACCAAGGGCTATCAGAATATGTGAAATTATCATGTGGTCAGTGAATAATGTCAACAGTTCAGCGATACTCTTCCCATCTTTCGACTAGTGCTCATCTCGGGGCACGAGTGCATCTCATCAGTGGCTTCTTCGAGGGAACTTTCTTCTTCACCATCTACCTCTTCTCTATCGCGTCCATGCTGTGAGTAATACGATTTCTAATTATGATTAAAAAAACTGCATTCACCCACCAAACCGAACATCAATCGTTGGGCTACTTCTGAACCTCACTTTGTATTATGATCAGTTGTATCTCTCAGAATCGGCGTTCCCGACGCTCACAATGGCGGCTCAGATCTCGGATCGGTGATAGTTGCTTTCGGGAGCATTCTTCTAGGTGAGTGCACCTACCGTTCATTCAAAGTCAGTGCTGTGGAATAGCTGATAGATGATTGTATCGCGTAAAGTAGATCCAAATCTAGAAGGCCGTACAGTGGTGAAGTTGACAGGTACATACTACCTCGGCAACGTCGGTCCCTTCATGATGACGCTGTTAAAGGCACGAATCGCCGCTGCAGTTATCTACCAGACCATCGATCAGGTGAGACCAGCACCAATTCTATAACCGCTTCATATTTTAATACCGTGTCTATTCGAACAGGCCAATGCACCAGAAGAGGTGCTGGAACCGGTTGAGAAGTTACTAGGAGATATTACCTTCGAGGACGTGCACTTCAAGTACCCCACAAGAGATACGGCGGTGTTGACAGTAGGTGAACTTCATTGAGAGAGTGTGCTGGGCAACGATTTTATTGGCGATGAAGTGATCTGTGGTATTCAGGGGTTGTCCTGGAGCGTGAAGGCGCAGCATACTGTTGCGCTTGCCGGACATTCCGGATGCGGAAAGAGTACCACGGTATGTGCTGAATTTCGCGTATCTCATTTATCTTTTTTTATCTTTATCGCAGCAGAAATGCGCGAATACAAGCACCATTAGCTTGTGTGGAATGTAAACAATTGATTCAAATGAATTTCGGGATAATATGTTAAGAATGAACTTGTGAACTTTGAGAGGAATGGCTGTCTTGCACCTCTTGTACCTCTTGTCTCTGGTCGTGTACCTCCTATCGTACTTGCTGAAAATATCGGAATGTTTACCGGAAAGCGTGAAAAATATTCACTTTTTGTAACTTTGCGAAGAAAATTATTCACGACTCAAAAAAATGAGCCTGTTCACGACTCGTGAATAGGCTCATATTTTTTGTCCACGTCGATTTACCGAAAACTACTCGGAGTTTCAGTTTGAACACATTTATCAAGAGTTCAATTGGGTCTTCATCCTCGATTGAGGATTTAGGGAAGTTCAGTTGAGAGCTCTGATGTGCATGGCGTTCCAGTTGCTGCTCCTTGCTTCACTCAGAAAGTCCGGTCCGATCGTTTTTCGAAATAAGTCGCTCCATCTTGTCGTTGGTCGTCCTCTTCGTCTTTTCCTTCGTGGGAACCATTCGATCACAGATCGGCTCCACTTCAAGCAATCATCATTAGCGATTTTGTGCACCCAAGACCATTTTCTCTTCATCGCAGTATCAACAAAGTCTCGCACCTTAGTAAGGTTACGTAGCCGATCATTCGAGACATGATCGAGCACAGTACAGCCAACAATCCACCTTTCCATTTTCCTTTGAGCCACCGATAATCGATTCATTTGTTTTTTGGTCAATGCCCATGCTTCACACCCATAAAGAACCGCCGGAAGAATGCATCCATTGAATAGACGCCGTTTATGTGAAATTGGGATGCCCTTATTTACCAGAAAAGCCCTGTGTTTATGGAAGGCCCCGAATCCAGCTTGAATACGCCTGCTTATTTCACATGCGTCTTTCCCCGAGATTGCTATTGCGCTACCAAGGTAAACCGCCTTATCAACCAGTTTCACCTCCTTCCCACCAACTTTCACCACCCTTGGTGTTACCTTAGAACACATCCCGAAAGTTTTATCCCCATTTAGCAATAATCCGACTTTCCTCAATACCCTCTCCAATTCCTTCGCCATTGCTTGTATTTGCCGTTCATCATGGGATATGAGAACGGCGTCGTCGGCAAAGAGAATATGCGAGAGGAATCTACCATTTACATTAATCCCCTTTTTGTCCCAGTTTAATTCCCGCATTGCCATCTCCAGAACTGCAGTGAACAGTCTCGGTGATAAACAATCGCCCTGTCTTACACCTCGACCAACTTTTATTTCCACATCCTTCCCATTTACCACGACCACATTTTTACTACCCTGAGAGATTCCCGCCAGAAATGAAACAACCTCGGAAGGAATACCCTCATACTCAACAGCTTCGTACACTGCTGCTGTGTAAACACTGTCGAAAGCTTTACTGATATCTACAAAGAGTAAATATATTGGAAGCCTGTAATCGACACAGTAAGCAATGACTGACTTGAGAGTATGAATGGCGTCCACCGTGGAATGTCCCCGTCTAAAACCCATTTGTTCCCACCCTTTATTAGTATCCAAAACTGGAGCATATCTCTTGTTGAGCAGACCAGTTAGTGCCTTCTGGAGTACAGGAAGCAAACTAATAGGCCTGTAGTTTTTAGTGAGAGATGTGTCACCAGTTTTGGGCAAGAGAATTGTGCGTGAATCCCCGAAACCCTGTGGAATTTGACCCCAAACTATATTATTGAAGAGAGGAGTGAGTATTGGGGCCAATTGATCTACCCCTACCCTAAGCATTTGTCCCGTGATCCCATCCTTTCCCGGTGCTTTCCCCGATTTGAAGTACCGTAGTACCTCTCTAACCTCAGCCTCACAAATAGGAATAAACGGGTCCCGTACAAGTTCTTCTCTGTAGCCAATCCCACCATCCCCCGCATACAAGTCGTTGTAGAAGGCCTGAAATGCCTTCTCAATGTCAATTCCCGTTTGAGTACATTCCCACTCCCCTGCCCCATTCCTAATCCGACTTCATTCCCAATTGCCATTTTATCATTTCCAATTGCCATTTTTTCAGTTGCCTTTTTATAGCTTTTACCCATTGAGATTGCTTGGTTGACATACGCTAGATGCGATTGTTCTCGGTCGTTTTTGTACGATTCCCGAATCGATCTTTTATGAGCAACCACTCAATCCTCGTCGATACCCCTACCGCGTCCATTTTTAGCTGCCTCCGTCTTTCTATCAGATCCCGGGTCTTATCGGAAACCCTTCTTCCCCTGCGGCGTATAAGTTGTTGCCATTTTCCCCGCTCCCTGAATGGCCCCAACCACATTACCGTAATCGAGACTCGCACTCCTACGTGTACTACTACTCGGAGATGCCCGTAAAATAAAGGAGAAAATTCGAGGCGAAAACAGACAAAGTTAGCGAATTTTCATCATTACCGTATCAGCCGGGAAATGCCGGGAAATGCCAGTAATTGCCGGCTTTGTCCTATTCTTGCAAGCGAATTTGTCGCTTTCCTTTACCCATTTCACCGGGCATGTCCTGGTAGATCCCGGCAAATCGATGCCGATTAATATAGGGCTGGCTAATAACAGTGCGTTCGCGTAAGGATTTCAATCCCTCCGTACAGCAAAAAGAGACAAGTTGTTTATTTCACATATTCTGGTAGCCCGCGGTATGCTCTATCGAAATATGCTTCATTCATGACCTGATGTCTCTAATTTGCATAATTACAGCAGGTCAAAGTTGAGCTATATTCACTGTTTTTGAACTGTAGATCGTCAGAGAGAAGAGATAGGGATTTGGTTGTTTCAGCAATATTGACCGCCTTGACGAGCTGCATCGACGTTAACTTTGTTTATTCAAATTTTCAATTCTAAAAAATCATGAAAATTTCAAAGACGATTTTCTCAAAAACAAAGCAAAAGATGATTCCTATTTTTTGATATGTTTTGGCCATGGTCATTAGCTATCGAACAAGCACAACAAAACACGTTTTGGAGGGTGGGTATAGACTCAAATCATGGAAAAACGGATCGTTCCTAATAGAGAGAAACCCCTCATTTCGCCCTCATTCCACCCATTCGACGCGGATTGCGCGGTCTAAATGGATTCAAATGAGGGGAATGGAGAGAGAATCTGCCGGAATGCACGTACACCTGTCATTTTCGACCGCGCAATCCGCGTCGAATGGGTGGAATGAGGGCGAAATGAGGGGTTTCCCTCTATTAGGAACGATCCGTTTTTCCATGATATGAGTCTATACCCACCCTCCAAAACGTGTTTTGTTGTACTTGTTCGATAGCTAATGACCATGGCCACAACATATCAAAAAATAGGAATCATCTTTTGCTTTGTTTTTGAGAAAATCGTCTTTGAAATTTTCATGATTTTTTAGAATTGAAAATTTGAATAAATAAATTTAACGTCGATGCAGCTCGTCAAGGCGGTCAATATTGCTGAAACAACCAAATCCCTATCTCTTCTCTCTGACGATCTACAGTTCAAAAACCGTGAATATAGCTCAACTTTGACCTGCTGTAATTATGCAAATTAGAGACATCAGGTCATGAATGAAGCATATTTCGATAGAGCACACCAAGGGCTACCAGAATATGTGAAATAAACAACTAGTCACTTTTTGCTGTACGGAATTTTGGCAATATCTGCGCTCCTTACGCGAACGCACTGATAAGTCTTGCCCGTTTTCAATATTTCGGAAAACTCTCCCGCGCTTTCTTTTCTATTGATCCAATGAATTATCTCTAGTATATTCCAATGTAGTAAGTCTTCCTCTTTTCATCACTTTCCACCTCATGACTACTTGTTCATTATGGCGAGAATGGTTTGTGGGCAAAGCGGACCAGTTCGAGTCTTGCCCGGTCGAATAGAATTCTCAAATTTCGTCAGTTTTAGAGTACTTCCATCCTAGTTATAATAGAGTCACTCATTTCGCACTATATAAAATCATCTATAAATTGGATCAACATTCGTAAAGTGCTCAAAAATCGAGACCGAAAATGAGACTTTGCGGCTCCTATCAATGTTGAGGAAGAGATACTGGATCAGTTTGGCCGTCCATTCAATAGAGAAAGTGTACTAGTATAACTGACAAATAGGGCATTTATTGATTTATCACTACTTTGACAGGGCACGCATTCAAATAAAGTACCCAAAATTGGAAATTTGATCAAATATTGCGAGTTTCCAAATTTTAGAATTTTTTGTATCTCAAACAGTGAAGAAGATTGTAGTTCTAATGAACCACAATGAAAGTATGAAATATTGGCATTGTACACACAGTTCATGATTATATTTCGATTGCTCCACATTGGTACTCTCCGCGTGAGATCATACAGATACTACTTTTTCCGCTCACATCAGATGTGAAGAACCATAACTTCAAAGTTAAGGCACTAGCGATTTATCATCGCCATAATCCGAAAGAGGATAGATGGTATATTAACTCATTCAAAGTTGAGGTCCTGAGAAATATTCTAAACGACGAGAAAACTCCAACAATATTTCGCACATTTTCAGATAATTTCAGGAATAATCCGTTTCTTAATATCCGTGAGACAGAAGTATCATACGTTCATCTTTCAACGGTTCACCGAAAGAGCTGAAAGTTTTTGAAACTTTCAAAACTTTCAAGACTTTTCTGAGCTTCTGATGCATTTCCACTGTTCCTCTTTATTTTCATTGCATTCTTCATGGTCGATTGTCCATTTTCCGTACAAAATTAAATTAAATTGTTACAAATAAGAAGCGTGGAATCCTTGGCAAAAATTCGCGAATGACCGGAAAAAGAAGCCGGCGAATAGCACATATTTGTCAGCAAAATACGGTAGTTTTCTTGAACGCTTTTCTGCTCGTTATTTGTAACAATTTAATTTAATTTTGTACGGAAAATGGACAATCGACCATGAAGAATGCAATGAAAATAAAGAGGAACAGTGGAAATGCATCAGAAGCTCAGAAAAGTCTTGAAAGTTTTGAAAGTTTCAGAAACTTTCAGCTCTTTCGGTGAACCCCCCTCGAGAGAGGGTGGAGCCGACCTCCTGCCCGTCCATGGGGAAGGGCGAGAGGCAGTCCAAAATAGCCGAGCAATCGGCATTCAATCGGGCATGGCTGCGCCGAAGAGTTGCAGTACGCACTGAACTGCCTCTGAGCGAGCGAGCACTATGTCTAGGGAACGCGCGCTTTACATGAGACGGGGTTGACACTCGGGGAGAGCGCGCTCATGAGTGGGCGGAGTTTGCGCAGCTCCCTCCTTACCGCTCCTCCCCTCTCTGATGTGTCTCAATCCTGTCAAACCCGTCTCGAGTAAAGCGCGCGTTCCCTAGACATATTGCTCCCTCGCGTCAATGATGTGCGGCGTGTACTGCAACAAAGCAGCGAAGCTATCGCCGATTGGAAGGTGATTGCTCGGCTACTTTGAACGCTTTTAGCCCCTCCCTCGGGTTGGGCGAGAGGTCAGCTCCTCCCCTCCTCTCCTCTGGAAGGGAAGGGGGCGGGGACTGGCATGGATCTAGGAAAGTGCCGATGAACGTATGATAGGGCCGAGTAAACCGACAGTTGCAAGTTATTATCTAAGAGCACTTCTATAAAACTGACAGAAAAATGAAAGCTGAAAGTTCGCATCCCAAAACGGACAGAACTTATTAGCCAACCTGATAGAATTAGCATAAACACAAATCATGATAATGTGTACTCGCAAAGATGAAAATAGTGAATATTTTTCACGTTTTCCGGTAATTTTTCACGTTTTCCTGTAATTTTCAGCAAGTACGATATACATATTTTGAATTTTGTCAATAACTAGACCGGTAACAAAATTATTTCAATATTGCTCAAGGCGTGTAACATCACGTGTTATTAGCACTCATTGATACACAAAGGGATCTTACTTTGTGCTGTTCGTGTTTTGTACATGGTCGTGTACCTGTTGTACCCGGGTACAGGAGGTAAGAAATTCTAGAGTAGTACTTAATTTATTCATAAATCACCATAATCGAGAAAAACGAAGAAATTCTTACAGATAGGATTACTGTCCAAGCTTTACGACATGTCCGCCGGTTCAATTATCATCGATGGCAGGGAGATATCGAGCATCGATAGAAACGTCTTACGAAGGGTGATTTTTTTGACTAAAAATAGAACAAACATTTTAATAGTTTCCAAAAGTGCACATCTCGTACAGTTCAACAATGTTTTCTTGCAGAATATAGGTGTTGTCTCTCAAGAACCCTGTCTCTTCAACGGCACTATCAGAGACAATATCGTTCTGGGTAGAATGTGGAAAGGGCCAATTTCGATTGATGAGAGATTACAGCGAGTTGCTACCATCGCCCAAGCATCACACTTCATTGAGAAGCTGGAATTGGTTAGTGGCACCATTGACCACCTCAGAAGAAACATCAACATTAAATGATCGACTTTCGACTGCGATATACTATAATCAGGGCCTGGATACTGTACTTGGTGATGGTGGAATCGGCCTTTCCGGAGGACAGAAGCAGCGAATAGCTATTGCAAGAGCAATCTTCATGGATCCTTCAATTCTGATTCTCGATGAAGCGACGAGTGCATTAGATGTGCAGTCGGAAAGGAAAGTGCAGGTGAGCTTCCTACATAGAGGTGGGGAAGGAAGAGTGAGAGGAAGGCCTTCCTCTCTCTCGCCATGGTGATAATGATAATGGAGGAATGGAAGTAAGAGTAGGGATGGCCGTGCGAACTTTTCCGGAAGAGTTGACGATCTTTCGGAGGAGTAGTTCTTTTCAAGAAGAGCAATTTTGTAATAATTTGTGTATTCCCATATCAGTGCGTTCGTGAAAGAAACGCCACCCTGCCGTACAGCAAAAAGTTACCGAGATAGAGAGTTGATATAAATATCTATATTGACCGCCTCGACAAGCCGCATCATCGTATGTTTCTCATTATCGCACGAATTTACGAAAAGTACATTTTGTACTTTACTTACTTTTTCTGAATACTTCGCTAATCTGAGTGTCAGCTCCAATTTACATAGGCTCGCCGAATTATGAACGCGCCCCAGGTGGATGCTACAGTTTATTTTATCGATTTCTAGCGATTTTTCACCGTGACATGCCGTGCCAATCCATACTAAACCGACTTTTCTGAATCTAATGAGCTGGTTACCAGCTCTGTTTGTTCAGTATTCAGAAAAAAGTAAAAAAAATGTACAAAATGTGCTTTTCGTAAATTCCTGCGGTAATGAGAATCGCGTACGATAGGCATAGGTTTCTGTTCATATCAGAATCCACCCTTGTTCAAAGGGAACAGGAAATGGTTCGATACTTGGCAAATATGTATTGCACTATGGTATGTTCCAACACATCAGGAGGCTCTGAATGAGGCATCAGTCGGCCGTACCACTATCATGATCGCCCATCGACTGAGCACACTCAAGAACGCTGATCTTATCTGCGTACTGGACAAGGGAGTCGTCGCCGAACAAGGTGAGACTGTCTGCTGCAACACATTACTCATTAATTTATTATAATTTTAAGTGAAATCCGTTAACAGGAAATCAAGGGACTAGCTGGATTCAATTGAAATCCACTCAAATTATTTTCAGGTACGCATGATGAACTCATATCTGCTGGTGGAATCTACGCTAGGATGGCGGAAAAGCAGAGCCTAGGAGTGGATGATGAAATGAAAACTACACGAGAAAAGTGAGGTCTACAAACAACTAATTACATTGTTTATTATTTGTAAAACTTGCAGTAAACCGTTCAACAACGCGATGGAACGCCAACGGTCACCCACATGTGCTCCATCACCGAGGGAAATCGAAAAGGTGTCAACACCTCAACTTATGAAAACGTCATTAATACTATTTTCTGTGTTTTGAAATAAATTTTACCACAGGACACGCTCCTGCGTCAATCCATTGAAGCCTCGGCCAAAAAGTCATCGTTCCTGCGCGTCTTCACGCACACGCACAAACGGCATGTCTGTGCGACAGTCATTATGGCGGTGCTACGAGGCATGGAACTGCCCTACACCGTGATTCTCATGGGACTGTTGTACACGGCGCTCAGTGAGTTTGATGTTATGTCATCCGCCCATATATGTAGCCTGGTGAAAGTTTTTTAGTTTTTAGTTTAGAAGTCGTTTATCAAGAGGCTGTTCGGGTTCACAGTGAATCGAATGGGAGCTCTTACGACATTGAAAATGCTTAGTATCTTCGGTTGAATGTCTTCGGAAGTGCGAGTCATCCTGAATGGTTTTCGAAGTGGGGATCGGTCTCTCGTTGAGTGGGATTGAGAGACGGTCCTCATAGTCGAATAGGAAATGGCGAAAGGTCCTTCCGTTAGGATGTCGTGCGAAACAGGGATCTTGGATTGGAGCCTGAGCCAGAGTCCTCCAAACTCGAGTAATCGATCTTAGAGAGAATCAACAAGCATACGGATACTGACGATCAATTCAACTTGTAGGCCATACCCATCACACGGCGACCGGCTTGTATGGGGATCCAAGTCTTCTTTAGTCGAAAGTAGAGAAGAGGGGTACTAGGGAGCCTTGGCTGAACTAGGGGAAATTCCACCTCTCCATCGGAGGAAATGGAGAGGCAACAGCTCGTGACGACTGACAAAAACGAGAAGAATACAGTCTGTGCTGGTGAAAGAATACAGTCTAATTGTTGCAACTGAGTCAACGATTCTCAGACGCGCCTGCTACCGGATACTGGTCACCGCTTATCATTTACTGCATCGCCTCAATTCTGATGGGACTTGCCGTGTGGATAGCCCTTATTGGAGCGGTAACCATTTTCAAGCTAGACTCATTGTTCTTGGCATAATACCAAATGTGAATTCTCTGTTAATTCACCTGGCATTATTATTTCATTCTCTATAACACCCTGTCCAAAACAAATGCTCGGTGTGTCTTAAATATTGTGATTTGTTCCAGAGCGTTTCCGACACGAACAAGGTTGTGTCGTTGCTAATGAAAATGTTCACTGGAGCGTTCATTCCTGTTGCAGTACTACTATTCTGGTCTGTGCTCGGAGGGAATCGTCGCGTTCGTTCGACAACGAATTCTGTTCAAAATGCTACACAGGAACGCCGAGTACTTTGATCATCCAGAAACAAGGTGTGAAAAAATCCTTTTGAAATTAAAAATTAAAGTCCTGAAATTCAGCAATGCCACTATTGTCAGCAACCTCAACCAGCATTCGAGCGCATTGATGGCTGTAAGTGTTCTCACTGCTATTTCAACGATAGCAAACCAATGATTGACTAAGAAAACATATGACGTTGTTTACGTTAGGATCAACAAAGTCTCAACAGAGGTCAGGAACAGGCCAAAAATCGAAATCGCTCAAAACTTGGTCCTAGGGGTAACTTTCGACGCTGAACACGCTGGTGCCATCGATTTCGCAATCTGACCCCTCTGGGCGCTGGTATGGCGCCGCGCCTCTTTGGCGCCAAACTTGTTTTTCGAATAAAACTCGCTTCGGAGTGCCCATAGAGGCACGAAATCTCGCGTATACTAACAGAATTTGATGCTCTATCTCATGGACTAGGTGGCTGGTAGAAGCGATTTCTCGTTTTTGAGAAAATGCGATTTTTTGATCCAGAGAGTAGAAAGTGAATTTACGCATATATATGAAAGAGCTCGTCATACTGATCAATTTGATATATAACACTAATAGGTTTAAGCCCTGCATCGAAAACTATTCAAGTTTTGCTGATTTTCGCGCGCGCGGAACGCGTGTGCAGACGCGGCATCCGCATGGCCGATGCGGCAGTGGTCTAGAACTGCAATCCGAAGGTCACTGGTTCGATTCCAATTGGTTGCAAAAGTTTTTGCCGAATTTTTTTTCATCGAAAAAATCACTTTTTCAAAATTTCAGAAAATGTGCCAATATGGTCAGGAGGTGAAAATTCGATGAAAAAAAATTTGGCAAAAACTTTTGCAACCAATTGGAATCGAACCAGTAACCTTCGCATTGCAGTTCTAGACCACTACCGCATCGGCCATGCGGATGCCGCGTCTGCACACGCGTTCCGCGCGCGCGAAAATCAGCAAAACTTGCATAGTTTTCGATGCAGGGCTTAAACCTATTAGTGTTATATATCAAATTGATCAGTATGACGAGCTCTTTCATATATGTGCGTAAATTCACTTTCTACTCTCTGGATCAAAAAATCGCATTTTCTCAAAAACGAGAAATCGCTTCTACCAGCCACCTAGTCCATGAGATAGAGCATCAAATTCTGTTAGTTTGCGCGAGATTTCGTGCTTCTATGGGCACTCCGAAGCGAGTTTTATTCGAAAAACAAGTTTGGCGCCAAAGAGGCGCGGCGCCATACCGGCGCCCAGAGGGGTCAGATTGCGAAATCGATGGCACCAGCGTGTTCAGCGTCGAAAGTTACCCCTAGGACCAAGTTTTGAGCGATTTCGATTTTTGGCCTGTTCCAGCCACTTATTGATCCTAACGTAAACAGCGTCATATCAGAGTCTCGACCACCGTCTGATACTTTTCGTCTGGTGCACCGCGTCATTTTTCATTTGCTTATTATTCACATTCGCTGCAAAATGGGAGATCGGCATGATAGGTACAGTTGCAATAATTAGAACACCAGAATTGAAACTATTTTTTGACCGAAATTCCAAATTCGGTAAAACTCTTGTGTTCTCTATCTTCCGATGGCTCGCATTGACATGTTCAGGACTTGCGGCTTCGATATTGTTCTTTGCCCTTCTCTTAGGCCTTTTCAACCTTATGACAACTTTCGTGGAGCGCGATTCCAGAGAATCCCGGACTGCCGAGGTGAGCATTTCTAGAAGTAATCACAGTTTTTGACATTTTTGAATTTTTCGTTTAATTATTATTTTTGAAATGTTCACAGGTTGCGCTCGAGATCCTTGAGCAAACTCGCACCATTCAAATCATGGCGGTGGAAGGATATTTCGAGGAGAAATACGCGCGCTCACAGCAGGATGTCAAGCCACTGAAGAAAAGGGTGAGTTCTTCATTCGAGAGATAACGTAGTCATTGAACACACTATTTATAGATATATATCATCAATAATCAATCGTTTCCAATATTCATCAGGTACTTTCAGGTGGTCATCGTGCAATCTCTAATCGCTGCCTTTTCACAAGCCGCTGCCTTCCTCTTCGGTCTCATCGCTTTCTCTGCTGGAGCTCAATACGTCTTTGCGGGAGAACTGAGTGCCATGAATCTCTATTTGTACGTCGACAGAAAATCTCAGAAAGTTTCAAAATACTGAAAATTGGGAAATTGATTGAGAATTGCCGTGAATGATAGTTGCATTGGAAGAGAAGCTAAACAGGTTGCAGGGACTTGCTATGTTCCACAAACTGTGGGGATTTAGAAAGAAAAAAGCAATCGCCTTTCAGAATCGGAATTTCCCTAGAGTTCTGCGGTTGCTTAATCTCCATCGTCAACCCGACGTTCCCCGATTTTGCGCGCGCAAACACGGCGGCCCGTATTCTGTACACCTACTTCGATCTGCCTGATGAAATGGACGTGGGAGAGGATAAAGTCGAACTGACGGGAGAGTTTGAAGTTAACAATGTGGAGTTCGCTTACCCGACTCGGCCAGAGCATAAGGTACGATCGGGAACACTTGGACTGAGGGGCACAAGGAATCAGTAACACGATGCGCATAATTTGAGGTTGCTCGACAGCTCTGCATCTCTGCTTCGAGTGGGGAGTCGATCGCACTTGTGGGAGCATCGGGTCGGTCAGACATAGATTTAAAATGAATCCTTATGTCAAGAATCGAAATAGGGTAACTTGTTCGAAGCGTGCTACTACTAAAAACGGTCAAAACTGTTTGGAAGTTCGGATATCTTCCAGGCTGCGGTAAAAGCACTCTCATCGGATTATTCGAGCGATTCTATGAGCAGTCTCAAGGCACAATCGTACGTTTTAAAAATGAAGTGATTAATAGATGCTTTGACAATTTTCAGAAATTAGATGATGTTGATCATCGCAAGCTTTCGATGCACAATCTGCGAAGGCAGATTGCACTTGTGGGACAGGAGCCCGTGCTATTCCAGGTAAAACGATTAAACAATCAGAATCAATCAGAATCGACGGCTTAATGTTAGAGGCTTCATCAGCCGAAATACTCTGAAAAGATCCTTTGGATGGAATTTGTTCAGGGTTCCATCATGGATAACATCCTTCTCGGGTGCGATGAACTCACCATCGAAGATGTTCGAAAAGCTTGTCGAATGGCCAATGCAGCGACGTTCATCGAAGATCTACCCGAGGTGACGTGATGCAAACACTCAGAGAGCTGAATGTATACCTACCGGTTAATCGATCATCACTCAAAGTCCATAATTTATCTTTGCGAAGCGCAACGGAAATTAGCAAAGCGTTTGCTCACTTCTGACGAGTCTCCAAGAATATCATTATACTGATCACTGCACGGGAGGATTGTTCAGGATTACTCGACAGAAGTTGGATCGAAGGGTCGCTCGCTGTCTGGCGGTCAGAAACAACGAATTGCCATTGCCCGAGCGCTTGTGAGAAAACCGAAGATCCTTCTGCTCGACGAGGCAACGAGTGCATTGGATGGAGAGAGTGAAAAGGTAATCAAGATCATTCGGTTGTCGGTGATATTCCTACTTTTATTCCTAACGATCCAATTATATTGCTGTATTTGGTCTCTGGACTTCTAGAGTATGTGCCCATTGAAAAGGTCATGTAATAAGCTGGCGAATGATAAGATCATGAAAATAATGAATTCAGGTGGTGCAGGATGCATTGTCTGTAGCTGCTCAAGGAAGGACGTCCATTGCAATCGCACATCGACTTTCCTCTATCAAGGTACGCATCGTTGAAGAAAAACTCTCGGAAATTTTGAGAAAAGAAACAGGAAGGGGATCTGAGAGATGGCGATCATCCAATATCTGGCAGACTAAGGGGGGACAATATCTGACAAATAAACTACCGCAGTACTATAAAATAGTAAACTAAAATTTAATTAGCAGCAAGACATTGAAGTGTCTGGATCCAACGATTGCAGGATTGTTCTCGTATCTACTTCATCGAGGATGGATCGGTGATCGAGAGTGGGACTCACGAAGAACTCATATCGATCGGAGGCAAATATGCCTCCTACGTTAAAGCACAGTCTTGAGTCTGCGTAATATGTTATGCTGAGAAAAATCATGGGTGCAATTGCACCAGGGTGCAAAAATCTCAAGGGGTGCAATAAAAATTGAATTCCCGCAATTATCGATTTTTTTGCTTATTACTCGGCTCCCGTTGAAGCAAAGAGCACAAAACTTCGGATTTAAATTATTTAGAACTTGGAAACGAAATTTTGTGTCGCCCGGTTCACCGGGAACTGAGATATGAGCAAAAATCGATAATTGCGGGAATTCAAATTTAAACTTTGCACCCTGTGATTTTTGCACCCCAATTTTTTCATGCACCTTGCACCCCATGAAATTAGCGCAGCATCAGTGCAAGCAATGCTGTACAATATTACCTGTTGCCAGTTTCCCATATTGTTCATTCTCTTTTTTCCTCCGACGTGGAGAAAGTGAACGTACATGTCCAGATCTCCCGGTGATATAAGAGAGACTATCTGAGTGGGTCGACATATTTCTTCAGGAAGCTGGCAGTTGACGAAATTTCCGATTGAAGACTGACAACGTTATGTTGTAGTGCATTTGGTGAGAGTTGCGAATTTACCATTCCGGAAGTTCAAAAATGCTTCTTCGCCTCAGGGCAAAAATATTGGTAGTTGTGACGTCACAAAACTTTTTCGTCAGATCGAATGGAATCTTTCCGATTCTTAGTGCGATCGATAGCCCATCGAAATACAAGAGTTTTTTACTCTCGCAACTTTTTTGATCAGAGTTCACGCAGCCCAGTTATTCATCAAAAACAGTTTCTCACTTAATTTTCAATACTACTAGAGGTCCTGCAAAATTTTCCCTCGTCCTACTACATCGCACGGCAGTTGTACACAGTCTGTGAAAAATAGAGAATTTAAAAGTTTCTGGCAGGAAGTCAAAAACGGAAAAGTATACGAAAAATCTGAATAAAATCAGTTCTCGATTAAAGCAATATGGGTCAAATTCTGTGTTAACTGTAATATTTCTCATATTAGTTAGCGTTTGCAATGTTTCTGGTCACATTAGTGAATACTAAGAGTGAAAAAACGCGAAAGTATTCAGGAATTTCCATAAAATTGAAAAGTTTGATGAAAATACTTACAGTACTTTATCTCTCCGGAGGCGGACGGCTCATATTTTATTAAGAATTTCTTATACTTTTCCGTTTTTGACTTCCTGCCAGAAGCTTTTAAATTCTCTATTTTTCACAGGTTGTGTGCAACTGCCGTGCGATGTAGTAGGACGAGGGAAAATTTTGCAGGACCTCTAGTAGAATTGAAAATTAAGTGAGAAACTGTTTTTGATGAATAACTGGGCTGCGTGAACTTTGATCAAAAAAGTTGCGAGAGTAAAAAACTCTTGTATTTCGATGGGCTATCGATCGCATTAAGAATCGAAAAGATTCCATTCGATCTGACGAAAAAAATTTGTGACGTCACAAGTACCAATATTTTTGCCCTGAGGCGTAGAAACATTTTTGAACTTCCGGAATAGCAAATTCATAACTCTCACCAAATGCACTACAACATGACGTTGTTAGTCTTGAATCGGAAATTTCGTCAACTGCCAACACTATTTCGATCCGCTCAGATAGTCTATCATAAGGAGTTTGTTGTCCCTAGATGATGAGGTCTTTAACACTTGATAAATTAATCTTCCGTACGATTGTGCAATTGGACCTCTTTCCCATCCTTCGTATTGTGCAATTGACTACCCTGTCGCCCACCTCCATCTCTCTCCTATATCTCGTCCACCTATATCTCGTCATCTTTTCTCTCCTACATCTCTTCTCTCTCATTCATATCTCGTTTTCTGGCCACTGTTAAGTGCATGTCGCCTTCTCTCGCTCTCTCTCAGCAATTCTGAAGCAAGAAAGAGAGAAGCTTGCGCTGAACGCTCCACACACTTTGCGCCGGTGCGGGAACTTCCAGGTTATATCTAACGACGAGAAGAAATGACGCTAACCGAAGACTGCACAGACCAGCTGCTGGGTAAAATTCTGCGCACTCTCTACTCCCACAGACCGGCGAACAGATAATAGATAGATAGTGGGCAAAATGAAGAGAGTATTACCCGAATACTCTAACCAATATATCACATTCATAGCGGCGGCGGCGCAGAGTAGGCGTGACGAGCCGATGTACATCCCCATAACCGGAGCGATCATTTAGGAAACGCATACGTCTGCCTATTGCTCCCCGACCCTCGGTGTCGCTCTCTTAGAATGAAATAATTACTCGCCTACCCTCAAAAATGATATTATATCATTCCCCCCCCGCAAGCGTTGTTTTGGCTCTCGTCATAACATCCAACATTGCAGCAGGATGGCTTCCAGTAGGAAACCGTCGTGGTCTGAACGGCTACTCGCTGCTCTACTATGCAAGTCAGTGAAATTTTACTTTCGTATTTCCTTTTTTCGATTCTACTATTTTGCAAATAAATGGATCATTTGGATGCGGAACCGTGTTCAACCGCTGAATTGGTGAGTTATGTACCAAATCGAACCAATACACCTAGTTATCAGTATTGTGAGGTAATTAAAGATTGCATTTTGCATAAGGATATCCAAAGGGAGCAATACGAGAGATGATGACGGAGAAGCGACGCTTACAAAGCTTTTACGTTGACAACATTGAAAACCAAATGTTTGTGCGTGACTGAAGTGGTGAATGAATGTTGTTTACACTGCAAGTAACAGGCAATGGATCCGTGCTCGATCAAGTCTTCTTTATCATTTATCTGTACGCGGCCACTTCAGGACTTCAGTTCACACTCTCGCTCATCCAGGTGTGGCTGCGATTTGATGAGTTAAAACAAGTTATTAAACTGAATCATCAATCACATAGTACATTAAGAAAAAGGAATTAGTCTGAAAACAAAATTGTGCAGCAATACCTCCTGCTCACCATTCAACTTGCCTGTTAGGCAAAATACGTCGGCAGTATGTATGTCCTGTACGCAATTTTCTGCATGAAATTTAATGAACCGCGAGAATACTTCAGTAGAGATTTGAAGGAAAACATCCCGTTATTCAATTTTGATTTTGAGCAATACATCCTGCTCACCACTACAAATGCACTCGTGGACAAACTTCGTCGGGAATTCGTATCTGCAGTAGGAGCAGCGGTAAAACGCTTGCCTAGCGATCGTGATGTCGCGGGTTCGACACCCAGCCTATGCTTTTGTTTCTTCCCACGGGACGAAAGTCTTGGCGAGACCTTGAAATTTGCGGGAATTCAACGGTGCCTTTACTGTCCCTTTAAGGTTAGTGGGATATGGATTTAAAACACATGTGTTTTTCCCAGAAATGTAGATCTGATTCTTCTAATGAAAATGTATCGTTTCTCCATCAGTTTCACATTTAAGGATTGTTCTCTTATCTACTTCATCGAAGACGGATCGGTTATCGAAATTGGAACTCACGAAGAACTTATAACAATCGGTTGCAAATATGCATCATGTGTAAAGGCCCAGAGCCTGAAAGCCAACTCTAGCTGTTAATTTGTTAAATTAATTAGTACAAATTGTGTTGTTTGTTAATAATTACGGAGAAGGAAGACATGTTTGCGCCTCTGTGTCTTTCAATGTTGTTTTGTTTCGTCGGAAGATATAAATCGTCTTATCAGATGATTTAGAGATAAGTGCGAAATTGTGTACCTTGCTTTGACAGACGTGTACGTTTTTCTTCAAAACAATTTTACGCGTGTTATTGCGTTGGAACGAAAGCGGCTTGAATTATTTCTTGTTTGATTTTTTTTCACCCGTTTGCTATTTTTTTGAAGCAAACACGAAAGTAATTACCATTTAGTACCTTCCAAGGAAGTTTCGTTGGCAAGAAAACGGGAGTTGCTAGAAAAAGTTAGTAATCCCCATTTAAAACTGAAAACCTTGACATCTTCCATTTTGCATCGGGCTGGTTGTGAAAACCCGTTACAATTAAGGTAGATCGCAATCACGTACTATCCACTCACTCTCCTGACCTCTTTCTCGCACTCTTATTTCCCCCTTCTTTCTTCTGTCCATCACTTTGTGCACTGCGTAGTATACATCACTTGGCAAAAAGCAAAAGTGAAAAGTAAAGTTGTTGACGAGATCGAGATGTTGACCCGCTGCCCGGGCCACAAGTAAGGTCGGTTGGTCACCAGCTATGCGTATTCTATGTTGTCCACCTTATAGTTGCCATGGGTGTTTTGACGCGATTCTCACCCTCGCAAACGGCAAGTTAACGTTGAGATAAAATATAGGAGAGACGATTAATCAGTGCTTTTTTCGTGTATGCGATTCGATGATCCGCTTACACGCTATCAGTACTTGCTCGTTCAAAATAACAACTTTTCGCCGAAAGATCGTTTTTTTCTCGCTATGGTTCGTTCCACTCCCGTTGGTTCCAGTGTCAATTCAGCACCCCATTTGCAAGTGAGTGACCCAACAAGGCGGTGGACGAGGGAAGGATCGAGAAGTTTCGCTGATAATGGACTGCACTGACGAGCTCTTGAACGACATCGAAAGGTGGGGACAGGAGCAAACTAATCGTGAAGTTCATTTGCCTCAATTATCAAACGACAAGACAATTTGCTCATTTTCAACGTATCATGAAAATACTACTTGCGCCTATCACTATTTTAACACGTTCAATTCGCGTATATTCGGTTAGTTAGTCCATTTTCGCGTTGATATCACAGAGCAAAGGTTCCTCGCAAACGGAAATCTTCGTGGTCGGAGAGGATAATTGCAGCTTTACTCTGCAAGTAAGCATTTTCACTTATTTCCTTTTTTTAAAGAAAAATACAATATTTGAAAAGTAAGTGAACATAATTTAGAGGCGACCTTTCTGATGAAAAGATAGACGTTGAGCCTTGCTCGACACTGGAACTGGTGAGTAATAGCTACCTAATCCTCCCGTTTAGGATTAGGCCATTTCGTAAATTTTAGTTCCGTTTCGCATCGTGTCGAGAGCGAATATCCTTCGCCGTGGGGATCTTTTGTGCCGCGCTAGGTGGCATGCAAATGCCACTCAATACGGTGTACAGTGGAATGGTCGCCGATGTCTATCTTAGGGCAGACGAAGAGGTACAAGGCAATATTAAAACATATTGATAAAGATAAATACTCACTTTCGTCACGCATAAATCTATATTCGTACTGCAGGTAACAGGCAATCGATCGGTGCTCGATCAAGTCTTCTCCATTATCTATCTCTACGCGCCAACTGCCGGACTTCAGCTCGCACTCTCACATATACAGGTTAAATACTGTCCATTCTTGGCTCAATTCCAAGAATTTGTATTTAGAAAATTACGAAATTCGGAATATCTCAGTTTTGCACACCGTGCCTCTTTTTATCTAGGTGTCAGGGGAAAAATGGAATATTGTATTTCAACCTTCATTTGCCGTACAGCAATACCTCTTGCTCACAACGACGAATTCGCTCGTGGACAAACTTCGTCGGGAATTTGTATCATCCATGCTGAGAACTGAGACGGCGACACTGGATTTAACGTCTACCGGAAGAATGTCATCACTTCTAAATGAGTTAGTTTATTTACTATTTTGGGCGAGTCTAAAAGGCTGGAAAAAGTGATTTTCGTTTGTTTCAGAAACATCGAAAGGGTTCGCGATGGATTGGGTGAGAAAGTGAGTTCTCAATCCATTTTTCCACTCGATATAAAAGTAACTACTTCTAACATTTACTGATTAATGCTGTCTAGCAATATTTTCACTTGCATTGAAAAAGAAACTGTAGATGGTCTTAGAATACTTGTACATATCTAAATTTGTACTATTGTTGATATTATTATTACTTTTGTCTTTTCCAGCTCGCAGTTATTGTCCGCGGCATGGGATTGTTCCTCCTTTCCATCGGCATCTCCTTCTTCTTCAACTGGAAAGTGACGCTCTGCCTCGTTCCTCTAGGCCCCGCTTGTGCTGTCGTTCTGGGACTGAGGGGCAAAGTGGGTGAGGGCATTATACATCACGACTACCAACTCTACCCCAGTACTCAAAACGTGGGTTGAAACCACAACACTCCAGTGGGGTCGCATTTGGAAAGAAAATGAATTGCAGTACGCCACCTCATCAATCAAGCAACAGATGTACTCTTCGATTAAAGCAGCAACCATAGTAGAACAAGTCAGCAAATATTCATTCATCTTGCTGTGTTGTTTTTTTTATCTTCGAAGAGGTGGGTGTACATATACTGTAAATTTCAGTCGGTAATTCACGTGAAGACAGTGGCGGCATGCAACGGACAAGAGGACATAGTAAAGGTGCGGAGGAGGGGAAATAAAAAAAATGTTTCTGGGGAGGAAAGAGTTGTCCAGGGTGAAAAATATGGATTGTAGCGCTACTCTTCCCATCTCTACACTGGTGCACATCTCGGTGCGCGTGTTCAACTGGTTCAAGGGTTCTTCGAAGGAGCTTTCTTCTTCACAATGTTCATCTTCTCGGTGGCTTCAATGCTGTGAGTGCAATGAGCATAGAATCGGTCCAATGTGAAACCAAAAAAATCCAGGAGGTGCAAGGGGGGCGATCCAGGAGGTGCAAGAAACAGAAGAAAAACTTCGAGGAGAGATCTGCTTCGAGAATGTTCACTTCAAGTATCCCACAAGAGAGGTGCATGTTTTAAAGGTGTGTTCTTGTACAAATAAATTGCTGGGAAACGGAACTTCTCCATGTAGACAAGCAGTAGAGGGTGCGTGGAAATTAGTGTCAGGCGATTGTAAAATATCGCACAATCACAATTAATCGGGGAAACAGTATCGAGGAGAAATCCGACCCTCCGAAATTGTCGATCCTCTCAACGCCTTGAATACGAGATATTCATAGGGCCTCTCGTTCACCGTCCGTGAACATCAGACAATCGCGCTCACGGGACATTCAGGATGTGGCAAAAGCACTGCAGTAAACGTTTTCTCTTTTTAGCTCTCTATTCTTTACAATATAAGAGGTAGAACTTTCCTCCAATTCACAGTCCAGCGTAGTGAAAATGACTAATAATGTTGCAGATTTCTTTGATTTGCAAACTCTACGACAAGTCAAGCGTTTCGATTCTCATTGACGGTCGACCAATCGCGAACATCGATACCAGCGTTTTGAGAAGGGTAGGCTTAACGTCAACACGCGTAGTTTGACTTACTTTCAGAACATTAGCGTGGTGTCGCAGGAGCCGTGTCTCTTCAATGGCACGATCAGAGATAATATCGTTCTCGGGAGAAAATGGACAGGCCCGGGCACTGCTGAGGAAAGGCTCCGTGATGTCATCCGCATCGCGCACGCACAACATTTCATCGAGCAATTGGATATGGTGAGGGATTTTAGAAAATATCGAACAAGCACAATGTTTTAGGGGTTGGAAACGGTGCTTGGCGATGGTGGAATTGCCCTGTCTGGAGGGCAAAAGCAACGAGTAGCCATTGCACGAGCTATCTTCATGGATCCCTCAATTCTGATTCTTGAGGAGGCAACGAGCGCGCTGGATGTACACTCGGAGATAATAGTTCAGGTTAACCTGTTTTAATGTGCACAATTTATTAGCAATTAGTATGGGCTTTCAAATTCGCAGGCAATGGGTGAACTTTACACAGGAGGCGCTTAGCGAGGCTTCGGTCGGCCGTACGACCATCATGATCGCCCATAGACTGAGCACACTCAGGAACGCTGATTTGATCTATGTTATGGAAAACGGAGTAGTCGTCGAACAGTGTATTGTGTGTTTGTTTGTTTGTGCAAATGTCAATGCACCCTCAGAATAACATTCGAAACATCAATAATATTTAGCATCGAGTTAAACTCTATGAAACTGTACGTGACGAAACTCAGGCTCTCACGACGATCTCATTTTGGCGGGCGGACTCTACTGGCGAATTGCGCGGAAGCAGAGTTTGGGAGACGACGACGATAGGAAAACAGCGGAAGGAGAAGAGTAAGTCAGACAATATATTGACGCGAACGCACTGATATCTTGAAACTCTGCATTCAATCAATGGACAAACCCGATGATTCTATAAACAGTTTTGGGTAGACTTCGAGAAATAACGAAGCAAAGGGTCGCCTAAGAGGCAAATTACTATTCGCTCTCATCATTTGTCGCACTCTCTCCTCGCTGGAGCTGTGCACTTGCCTCTTAGGCGACCCTTTGCGTCGTTATTTCTCGAAGTCTAGTGTTAGGTAATTGTTATACAAACTAGAATCTACTTTAATTCAGCAAGAAGTTACGTCGGACTCTGGATCGACATCCGGAACTCCAATGCAAACACAAATCGACATGGAACGAAATTAATAAGGTATTTACCGCCTGGATAAATCTGCTGTCGGAAGTCAGAGGGTGCGTACACAAATGAAAAGATTTCTTGGGTACACAAATGAAAATTCCAAATATAGAAAAGATGTGTTTGTATCCCCTCTCACCTGTCGAAGAAGCTTGAAACGCCCCATGCGCAGACCGCAAGTTCATCAGCAGCGAGGTCCTCTCTCTTCCGTATCTACACCCACTCGAACCTCCGGCATATGCTGCCAAGTGTGATATTTTCAATTCTGAGAGGAATGCAGATTCCCTTCTACATCGCTTTACTGAGATTGCTGTACGTCTCACTCAGTGAGTGTGTGTTGCTCTATCCAAATTCAGAACAAATAATGAAATAAGTGTTTTCCAACTCGGGAAACAACTAATGGTGCATTTATTGTCGCCTGATCACTTAGATTGAGCGGTCAGAATGACAATCATGAATGGTCAGAATTCCGACTCCTCAAATGATCATACCGACCGCTCAACGTGAGGAGAGAGGCAACAATAAACGGACCAACTATACATTAGTTGAATGCAGAATCGGATTCGTCCGAGTACAGGGCGCTACTCACCGCATACTGCGCTTATTCGATACTGCTGGGAGTCGTTATATGGATCGCTGCCACTGGAGCGGTAAGCAACATAAAACATTTATTTGAGAGTCGTAAGAAATGCAAGGAGGTTATCATGGTAGTGTGGGAACTTTTTTGTTGTAATTTTGTTGTTGTGTCTAATCATGTTTTAACTTATTAAATGTATTAAAATATCCTATGCAACAGTTGTATTTTCCTGTTTTTGTAGATAAGCGTTTTGCAGTACTACTACGCTGGTCTTTGCTCGGAGGGGGCAATGGTGTTTATTCGGCAGCGAGTATTAGGCAAAATTTTGCACATGAACGCCGAGTACTTTGACCAGCCGGAGAGCAGGTATTCCACACAAAAAACAAGATTGCACCACAATGCCAAAAATTCAGCCGCGCTAAAATCGTCAACGATATCAATCAACATTCCGGAGCATTGATTGCTGTAAATTAATTGATTGGTTTTTTAACTTATTATATTTCTCGAAAACATAATGAGTGCCTTTGAGATTCTATATTTATATCTATTTTTCATCAATGCAAAATTGTGTGATAGCATCGATCTCGTGCACATTCTTTCCGGACTGTAATAAACGATAAAATTGTAGAGATATTGTTATTCAGGCTCCAGACCATCGTCTAGTGTTCTTCGTCTGTTTCTCCTCATCGTTTTTCGCGTGTATGTCATTCGCCCTGGTTACCAAGTGGGAGATCGGACTGATGGGACTTATCCATCGTTCCTCAAAAAAGAGTCACAATGTCAAAATTAAGCCGTGCTAAAATCTTTAGCACGGCTTAATTTTGACATTTCTTTTCAAAGATATTATTCAGCATTCTGGGGGTACCAATTGCTGTCAATTTATTACTTACTCAAGAGAATCATTATTTGACGCCTTCAAATAATAAATTCAGGTCTAGGAGCTTCGATAGTCCTCGTTGTTCTGTTATTTGGTCTCTTCATTCTCATGACAAACTTAATGGAAAGAGAAGCGAGGGAATCAAGGACCGCAGAGGTAGCGTTCACTTGCTCGATCAATGGCATAAACCATTCGAGAATTCCATGTACCAAGTCTCATACCTTCTTTACGCATTAGGTACAGGACGAGGTACATGGAAGTTTTGAGTATGTCACATTTTTTGTCTGTTTGTTGAAGGAATTTTAAAGAATACACATCAGCTCGCGCTGGAAATGTTCGAAAATACCCGCACTATTCAAATTATGGCAGTCGAAGGATATTTCGAGAGGAAATACGAGTGCTCGCAACAGGATGCTATGCCATTGAGGAACAAGGTTAGAGCCTTAGTTTAGATAAGCGACTACCTCAATATTATTACAGATTGTTGTCGTTCAATTGCTCATCTATGCATTTACGCAATCGACTTCCTTTATCTTTGGACTAATAGCCTTTGCGGGCGGGGCGCGATTCGTGTTCCAAGGCGAACTCAGTCCAATAGCACACTACATGTACGTTTATTTGTCTCTATTTCTGTTCGCGAGACACCGGAAAAAAAAGGTAGAATGCCTGCTCATTATCTTGATGCAGCCTTTGGGCGTCGCTCTTCGTGCAATCAAACTATTATGAGAGAAGAAAAAGTTGACAATTGACATTTGTAAATTGTTGATTTTTTTCCAAATTTCGGTATCGGTCTTTCAATTGAATTTGCGGGCTGCTGCCTCTCCTATATCAACCCAACCTTCCCTGATTTGGTGCGCGCTAACACCGCCGCACGGATTATTTACGGATACTTTGATCTGCCCAATGAAATAGATGTTGGAGAGGACAAAGTGGAATTGAGCGGAGAGTTTGCAGTTAGCAATATAGAGTTCGCATACCCGGCAAGGCAGGATAAGAAGGTATTTGAAATGTATGCCTACACACTGATGATCATGAATATTTTAAAGATTATCCGTCAATTGTGCATCTCGGCTTCGAGCGGACAGAGAATCGCATTGGTGGGAGCATCAGGTGAACAAGTTCTACAGAGATGACGCAAAGAACATTATTTTGCCTCCAAATTCTTCATCCCATGTTTTTTTTAAAAAAATGTATCCAAAAAGCCGCGTGAAACTGAGGCAAACTGAAGTGGTTTACGTTTATAACTTTTGAGAAATTGTTTTAGCCTGCTATAGGTATGACTAGTTCGCTTCCTAGAGCAAATGGGTACGGCCCACGGTGAATTGTTGTCTTACAGGCTGCGGTAAGAGTACGATTGTCGCTCTCTTCGAGAGGTTCTACAACCAATCAAACGGAATTATTGTATCTTTTCTTTTTTCTATTATTTATTCATTCTATTTTCAATGAGAATCATTAAATGTCAGTCGTTTAGGCTCTAGACGGCTTCGATCATCGCAAGTTATCTCTGCGCAATCTACGCAAACAGATAGCACTTGTGGAGCAAGAACCTGTGCTGTTCCCGGTCAGGAAAAAAGATTCTTGATATCATGAAAAGAATATGCTGTTTTGAATCCAATTTTCAAATCGAACTGTTTGCCTTAAAAAATGAATTTCTTCCGCCGAGCGTCTGCTATGATTTTTAATTGGAATATGTTAGGGTTCCATAATGGAGAACATCCTTCTCGGCTGCGGCAAAATCTCCATAGAGGAAGTTCGAGACGCTAGTCGAATGGCCAATGCAGCGTCGTTCATCGAGGATCTGCCCGAGGTGAGCATTCTAATTATTCCTTTTCCTTGCCATACTCTATCATGTAGTAACACAATGGATCGAAAATGTTAGATATCTATAATTGAATAAACAATTGACTCATGCACATCCAGGTAGGGTTCGCCTGCCAAGCAAGATCTTGGGATTCCGAAATGAGATAATTTTTTTTTATATATTGCACGGCGCACGCAATTATCTCACTTCTTACAAGAACAATGAAAACCATTTCAAGATCTTGTTTCTTGACAATTCGTTGGAAAGAAAACTTAGTCAATTCTTAGTTCCAAAAAATCACCTTAATCGAAATAATTATTCACAATAACATTAATAATTTGCGTTGTGATCACTGGAACTGAACAATGACCATTCCTGATTCGCTTTATGATCGGTCGTGCGCGCAATAGGTGCGTTCAATGGTACAAGGCACTAATGGATTCACTAAGTTTCTTTCCCATGGTTAGGCTGCAATATAAAAATGACGAATAAAAGAATATTTCCATCGTTTCGATATAAGTAAGTCAAAATTTCGAAGAATGAGGCCAAAGTTGTAAGATAGGGTGTTATGCGTTCGTTAATAGCTGGTGATGTTGCGTAAACTACTAAATTGCTACAAAGATTTGTACAGATTTCTTGAAATATTCTTGGTTCTTGTTTATTTCTTGGTTAATTTCAAGAAATAACCAAGAAATCTCATTCTCCTCACTTCGGGAAAAAATAGCGGTCTTTTTTCTTGCCAGGCGAACCCTACATCTAGGCTTAATGCGATTATCAATCGATAATTCAGGGTTATGATACTGAAGTTGGATCGAAGGGTCGCTCGCTGTCTGGCGGTCAGAAACAACGAATTGCCATTGCCCGAGCACTTGTGAGAAAACCGAAGATTTTGTTGTTGGACGAGGCAACAAGTGCATTGGATGGAGAGAGTGAAAAGGTGCGCATATCAATTTTGGTGATATTTGGAGAAAAAACCAAACATATTGACATTTTTAATTCCCCGAGATTGAAGACCGCGTGTGTGCACTGTCCGTAGATGACAATTCATCTTGATTGAAGGTAGTGCAAGAAGCATTGTCCGTAGCTGCGCAAGGAAGGACATCTATTGCAATCACGCATCGACTTTCGTCCATCAAGGTATGTATGACATCTATTGTCATACTACGACTGCAAGTTGGCATTGGGAGCGGTTTTCCAAGGGTTCCTTTTTTACAAACCCCTTCCATTAATGAACACCGGAGCCAGCATAAAATCTACCGAAATGAAGTAAATATCTATTTTAATAGGATTGTTCTCGTATCTACTTCATCGGGGATGGCACGGTGATTGAGAGTGGAACTCACGAAGAACTCATAGCGTCAAACGGAAAATATGCATCCTACGTCAAGGCACAGAGTCTTAATGGCTTCTGAGCGAAATGTATAATATAATTATCTTGAACTTGGTGCATCATGATTTTCAGTTCATGTAAAACTTCGTTTTTATATAATTACAAAAATAATCGAAATGTGAGTTGGCGTCTTTATTATATTAATCTGAATCTCAGTCTTTGAATAAATTAAGATTTCATTATTGAGGGATTGACGCTGCTTATCACTCGGACTGTTTCTTCTCGTAATCCTAGTTGGCTTTTTATAGCCTTTTTGTATTCTGTGCTGCAATAACTCATTATATATATATTTTTGAGAACATTCTACCTCGAAAAATAGTACACCATAAATTTCACGGCGATTCCGAGATTAACGAAAATGCCAGCGAAGCAGGAGTAGCAAAATAGTTTGTGTTCTGCAAGAAGTAGGAACTGATGAATGACAAATTAATGTGATTTCTTTCATTTTTCTCACTTTCTATCACTACCTCCCATTCTAATGTATAAAAGAAAATAGAAAATAATGATAACCTTCTTTAAAACACGTTGTAGTATATAATTCTAGAACAAACACAATACTTGCTTTCATCAAATTGTAAGTACAGAACCTGGTAAGTGCACCAGATGGATAGTTGCTTGAATTGTCTGTGTGACCGCCCATCCGCCGAGATCGAATATCGTCACGAGTAGAATAGTGCGGAATGTACGGCGGACCGCGGCCTTATCGCCCCCTCCACTTGCTAAACGTAGATAATATTTGTGTGCGTACACTGTACATCTCTTCTTTCACTCGATGTGCTACAAAGATCTCTTCAAGTCGCGCACTCTCCTCACAGCTTCCGAATCATTTGTATCTCATATTTGCTATTCCTACACAAAACATGGGCTGCTGATAATGTGGTGTTAGCTTTCGGAAAAAAAGGAGACGGAAAAAGGCCAAGATTTGAATTCCCGCAATTTCTTATCTCAGTTCTCCGGGGAGCAATCGACTCAAAACTTCGTTTATAGGTGTAAAACAGTCAAAAAATGTTATATTCGAATTTTTGAGTCGATTGCTCCACGGAGAACTGAGTTAAGAAATTGCGGGAATTCAAATCTTGGCCTTTTTCAATTTCCTTTTTCCGAAAACTAACACCACATAAGCTATGGAAATGTCGGTGAGCGAAAACAAGAGTGCACAGTCCAGTAGTTGTTTTGTGAAGGTATATTTTCAAATTTGTAATGCATACTGTGTGCTTTGATTAGCCGCCAAGTGACGAGGTAAGTGAAAAAAGCGACTACGTTGATTGCAGTGCCGGAATAAGCCCACAAGGCAACTGACACCCCATGGTAAGCACTCGGAATGTTGCAGATGACGTCACTGAAAATTGAAATCGACAATTTCTCACTTTTTTTCGAATTAATCGCCCAGACATAAAATCCTAAATGCAAATACTAGAAATGCGTAAAAAATAATGGTATCTTATTACTATTGTTGTTTCCATTTCTTAATTCACAATTCAGCACTCTGACAAATGCATGGTAACCAAGCACTTCCTCTTACTCTAGTTGATACAAGGAATTAGGAATTTCATGATCAGCCTTGGGTATACTTAAACTCCGAGTCATATCAACATACTTAAAGTGCCAAGGAAATTATTACTAGACACTTACTTCAAGTAGTAACAATTTCATTGGCACTGCGGTCATTATAAAAATCTCCGCAATTTATCCTTTTTTTGCGTTATTGTGTGAAATTTGGAGTAAACCTTTTTCCCAAGAAATACATGATTGATGTTTATAAACTGACTGATCTGTGTAGAAGAATATCATGAGGAACGCGTTAAAGGAGCAGTAGAGAAAGATAAAGGCAAATTGTAGCTTAAAATATCTATGATAAATTTAGAATGATTTTATACACGCTCTTGCTAAGAAGTTAGAGAGAACTTACCGTTAGATAAGAAGTAGGATTGATTCTGCGGTATAGATTAGGTGCAGCGATGGAGAGAAATCGATCGATACCCACTGAGAAAACGGTAAAAGTGCCGGCCGCTACTCCCATCTCGGGGACAATCTGATGTGGAAATGCACATATTGCTGATTGGTAATTTCCGAAAATACCTAAATTTTTTAGCTATCAAATCACATGAACTTGTTTAGTGAAAGGACTGACCATGATAATACTGCAAGTCCAGCTGTTTATCGTTTTGCCGTTGTATATTTGGAGACTTTGAGGAAATGAACCGAGCTGAATGCAACAACTGCTGTGCATTATCACTATAGGGGTACAAGCTATGCAATTTTAAGGTGTCGTGTCAGAAAAGTGGCGGAGAGCAGATGTTGTTGTTGGGAGGCAATACCAAATTAAAAAGAAGAAATGTTCTGAATTAAATAAAAACGAACTTGGTGCATTACATCAAATAGAGCGCAGGCGGCAATCAATATATTGCACGGCGCACGAAGCGATCTGAAGAACAATGATTGCAAAGATCCAGTAAGCGATTACATCCTAGAGAGTGCTCGAACATGAAAGGAATTTTCCGGAGCTCAGACCTTGCAGTGTATTATGTCGGTGCTAATAATGCCGAGGATATTTTCGCAGGATGTAAACTTTATTACAAAGGACGAAAGGCGCAATTCAATTCAATTCAAAAGTTTATCACATCAGGCGGTTACACTATCTGGTGAGGATGTTGTTTCAGGGGTCAGGATCATTCTTCTCAGTATAAAAAGGTAAAAAAGTTTAAAAAAAGGGTAATTTTTTTCGGTATGTTTTTTTCAGTTTTTCAGTAGACGGATCATTTTGGCTGGGGGTCGGGGTAGAGGATCGGTCTCGCAATCACCAAAACAAACTAACCGTGTCTAAATCGTAGTGTAAAGTAGGAAAGAATTGCATACAACTCCAATAACAGAGAAACCGGCGTAAATAGTGTAGAAAAGCCGCGCTCCCAGGATATATGCGGCTTCTTCCGATTCCATTTTGACTATAATAATAAAATATAATATCGCAAGCAGCCAAGAGGGAAAGACGAGAGAAAACAAATCCCGAATAATAAAGTGAAATGGACATCAGCTTCAAACTTCGGAGAATAGCCATTTCGTTCGGCACATACTCCGTATGATACAACATTTTAGATAAATGCAGAGTGGCAAGAAACACCGCATGAATAGAAGTATTAAATGCGATTTTTTTAAAGCGCGTGAATATTCGGCATGATTCCGCAGCCCCAACCATGTCTACGTGAGAGAAAAAAGGTGCACTTGGAGCGATAACAAATCTGTGACAACAGGTTGATAAATTATGGCTTTCATAAACGGAAGACAACTCAAGGTGTAAACGAGGAGTTCAGTCCCCCCACAAAGTATACGATTAACAGTAGTCATCCGAGTACGAAGCTTGGGAGTCTAATCACGAGTCTTTCTCTAAGCGGACAGCAATGCACTGGAGGGAATCGTTACCGGTATCTCGGTATGACCGGGTTGGATCCTTGTCTGATATCAGGCTGGAAACGTTCTGGAATGAAGCCTGGAAATAAATACGAGAGAGATTTATTTTTTTTGCGATAGAAATATCAATGCAATATATTGCAATATATCAGACGATGACAGATGGGATCAACACGATTGATCTACTCTTCCTACAGTCCACCCACCCCATCATTCACATTTCATACTCCCTAGAAGAAGAATATTATCGATTTTCACATTTATCTATGTTTCGTATATCGTTGCGCTCTCGGGCGTCGATAAAATATAATATTAATCCCGCTTTCTCCAAACATCTTCAATATTTTAAATGCATGCATTTGCGCTCTTAGTGACAAAACAGGAACGAAAATGAATGACTGTTTTGTTGTTGCTGAATTTAGAATAGCTGTAAGATAAAGCAGAGATGGGTCGCCGTGCTAGCCCGTTCGTCATGCTCTAGACAAATGGGGTTACGAGACGATCGATAGGGAAATCAGACGCCTGGGAACGGAAAGTGATTACTGTAAGAACAAAAATAGTCTATAACTCAAGGAAACGACGTAGTTTTCCGGATTCTCTGAACTGTTTATTCGTTTAACCGGGTTTGTGTGAAAAACCATTGTATTATAGGAACTAACAAAAGTGTGGGAAACATATCAAAATTATGTGTTTTAGTGTTGGATATGGAGTCTGTTTTGGAAGAAAAACGACGATGTAAACAAAAGTTCGGGTGGGGTACTGGACTGATGAACACGATTGTGAAGAATTATCTGTAGTGATAGAGCTCTACAAAAAAGGGGAGGTTAGTAAGCAATTACTACTGTTGTAAGCACAATGATGTGTTCCAGACAATTACCGTCCATTTCGCGTTATACCGTACCTGCGAGTATCACATTTATAAAATTATACTATTATGGTGTCCGGAAAGTTCGTGCACTTTTCGCTTTTCGGAAATTTCAGACGAACTGCTTTCAATAGGAACAAATACGATCCTTATAATCCGTTAGAAGTTCGCGAACTTTTCACGCATCTTTTCTTGCTCGTTTTAGGCTATTTTGCATATAATTTATGTTAGGTCATTAGAGACGCATAAGAAACTATTAATGCCGAAGAAATTAACCAAAAATATAATCTAGGGAATTAGCCGCACCTCTTAGAAGGTCGCAGAATTCTGCGATTTGTTTTCGCGAGCTAGACAGTGACGAGAGAGTACGTAAACAGAGAGAGAGAGAGCGCAGAAATACAACAACAACATTGCTTACTTTTCCCTCTCCTCATTCCGCGTACTCTCTCGTCACTGTCTAGCTCGCGAAAACAAATCGCAGAATTCTGCGACCTTCTAAGAGGTGCGGCTAATTCCCTAGATTATATTTTTGGTTAATTTCTTCTGCATTAGTAGTTTCTTATGCGTCTCTAATGAATTAACGCAAATTATAATGAAAATAGCCTAAAACGAGGAAGAAAAGATGCGTGAAATGTTCGCGAACTTCTGACGGATTATAAGAGTCGATATTCTATAGTTTCGGTCAAAATGATCGCCCGGGGCTAATACTTTGGTGACATGACTCATACGGGTAAGGTATGCCCCAACCATAATATTGACCCGAAATCTAAAGTTTTGAACTACCAAATCGATTTTTTCAAACTTTTGATTTTGATGTAGTGTTGTATATCATTCGAAAGAGCATAAAAAGTTATTCCTTAATCTATGTTTTTACTGGATAAGGACGAAGGAGAAGAAGGAAATCTTATAAAATCAGAATTTTCGGTCGTTTTAGTGAAACATCGATCTGGCAGGTAGGGTCAAAATGCCGGCCAGGTAACCATTTTATTACATACAATGGCCCATCTATGTGCAATCAAATTTCAGTACATTAATTGCCATATTTTCGGTTTGGTCGTGGTGAGATACACGGCTGAATAAGGCTCACATGTTTTGCCTACTTTGACACACAATTTTATATTTAGTGAACAATACAAGATAGGTCCAATTTTCTTTCAGTAATATGTTAGGCATGTATGATGTGCAAGAAAACTCTAATTACCCATACCTCTATTGAATCGATCAAGCGATTAAAGACGATTTTTTTTTCTTAAAAACATCTCCGAATCCAAAATTTAATGCCATAAATTATACGAATTATACGAGAAGGTAGTGGTCCAGTGTTACATTAAAGACCCCTGGGCCATTTTTAAGCCCTGAATTCTTCAAAATTTAGGGAAAAAATATGTTCAGTTTTGGACCATGACCATGGTCCAAAAAAAGAGAACGCGTTATAATATTTATCGACATTAAGAAAAGAATATGAGATCTCATTTGTATCCTCGACATGAGATTGACAATTTCATGATTGTTTATCTTGGTGCAACTAGAATTTAGTGGTGGATGCTCTGCTGATTACTCGAACTGACTCCTCTCTGTTCCCGATTTGGCGCTGAATCGCACGTCTGTACTCGGAACTGAAAGAAATCAAGCATAGTAAGAATCTTCCATCTTCATTTTTACGGCCGTGGATTGGCCATTTTTTTATCCGATGATTTTTTTTCCAGAATTCCAAAATCTGCTAAGAGGCAGGTGTATTTTATTTTAGAACTAGTGATTGAAGATCTCATATCTTGTATCGGCACTGTTTATTTTTTTTTAATGTCCGACTTTCAAATCAATTCTTTGATTGTAAACCCCATCATATTATTCTGCGCTCAACTTCATCTTATTTAACCGTGTGTTCTTTTTGTATGCACTTGAATACCTCGTGAAGTAGTACACCAAGAATTTTATGGCAATTCCGAGATTGACAAAAATGCCAGCGAAGTATGCGTAGAAGAGACGTTTGTGACCTGAATTGTGGGAGAGATGAAGTTTTTTCTCTTCGCTTCTTTCTCATCCAAGTAATAGCTTATAATAAAAAAAATCAATCTGGACGACCGAAGTGAGAGGCAGTTTTGCGAAATTATCTAACTTAAAGATGAAACAGGCCCGTTGAGCATCAAGATTTAAATCTTGGTGCATATACCTGGTAGAGGCACGACATTGATTGTCGCCACAATGGTCTGCGTGATCGCCCAGCCGCCCAGATCGAAGATCGTCACTAGTACAATAGTTTTGAAGATGCGGCCCATCGCATCGTTACCGCCGCTGCCTGTGGCTAGAAAACAAAAATGTATCAGTTTGCCGTCCTCGCGAAAACAGATTTGAATTGACGTTATCCGTTTGATTGTTTTTTTCATACAATTATCCTTATTCACATAGAATGCATCACAGATCGCGTGAAAACTGATTCATAATGTTGTATTCCTAGAAACGGGGAATTCATTTTGTAGTGAACGTACTGTGTGCTTTGATTAGTCGCCAAGTGACGACATAAGTGAGAAAAGCGGCGATGTTTATTGCAGAGCCGGAATAGGCCCACAAGGCGACTGCCACTCCATGAAACGCACTCGGCATACTGCAGATCACTTGCCTGCAAAGGAATTCGCTTATGCCCGCTGGCAGTACCCTTTTTTCTCTTTCGCAATTTCAAGCTCTCACTCCCCTTAATCCATTCTGGAGGCTCGGAGCGGGGTGACCCTTGTCATTGCGACTAGGGATGGCTTGCTCAAGAAATCACTCTCTTCATTTCGCACACTCTCTGACGGAAGAGATAGTGTGCAGAATGATGAGGACATTTCTTGCGGAGCCATCCCTAATTTCAACTGACTGATCTGTGTAGAAGAAAACGATGAGGAAAGCGTTGAAGGCGCAGTACAACACGACGGCGGCGAACTGTACCTGATAAGAGTTAATTACTCCATTTTACTTGATAGATATATTCTCTCCACTTCCATGTAACAATAATAATATCACAAAATTAGGTTATATCTTTTTAGTATTTATCACTCTTTTACTTGTTGTCCCTAGCTCAAAGCAACAACGTACGGATAGGTAGGACGTCACATCCATGCTTCGGTACTTATTGGGTACGGCAATAGATAGAAATCGATCGATTCCAATGGAGAAAACAGTAAATGTACCTCCGGCCACGCCCATTTCGGGAAGAAACTGAAAATCAACGCCGAATATAAAAATAACGGCCAATATAAAAATAACCACCTTTACATTATTCGGAAAGGGGCCGTAGTAAGAGTGCGCTAAGTGAGGAAACACATTATTTTTGCGCACTCTCTAGCCACTGACCCCTTTCTGGAGAATACACTGGCGGTGGTACATTCTGTACCCTTCCGGCGCACTCGTAGCCGTTTAGTGGGTGATTAGAGCAAATATATTCATTTGATTCCAAATCACAATACTCACAATAATCACACTGCACAGAAAACTGTTGATCGTCTCGCCGCGGTAGATTTGCAGACTTTGCGGAAATGTTCCTAGCTGAAACTAATTTTGATTTTAATTGCTGTAATTGGACCTTTAAAAAAGCAGCCACATGCAAGATCGGTAATCAAATTTCTTGGTTTCAAAAAAGTGCATTGCGAGAGAATAAGTTTACTTGCATTCCCAGTACGAACATGGAATGGATCTAAACCTTTTCAAATTATACTTTTCTTCAAATTTCTGGTTTTCAAATTATACTTTTCTTCAAATTTCTGGTGCATCATATCGAAGAGAGCGCACACGGCAATGAGAATATTACACGGCGCACGAAGAGATCTGACGACACAGAGACTACACAATTTATTACACAACAAGTCCGTTTCACGAAAACGGAACAGACAAACCCTATTACACATTGGAAATAATAAGAATCAATTTTTGAGCGTGATCTGGTGTGCGTTCACTTTCGATTTTTTCTCTCAAAAAGTACTGATGTACTTCTGCTGTTTACCGGCTTACTGTTTTAGATTTTCAAGAAAATCGGTTTAGCAACAAACCTTGTAAAAATCGTAGTGTAGAGCAATACCGAATTGCAAAGAACTCCAAGTGCAGAGAGAGCAGCCATTATAGTGTAACAGCATTTCGCCGCCAGAATGTACGTTGCCACTTCCGAATCCATCTTTTATGACACAAAATAATTAAATATATGAGAGGAATCGCGATAGAATCGACCACCACAGGGGGGGAAGAGGAAATAGAAATGGATTCGGCTAAAAAGTAAATCTAAGGTACTTTCGGGCCCGCTCTATTCGAATTTGGACACTAGAGCTCATGAAAGTCATTCGCTGTCGAGAGCGGTCGCCTCAAAATCAAGGTGTTCGGGATTTTTGTTCGAAAAAATTTCACGCGAATTAATGTAACTTTGTTCAAAATTGAGATATCGTCTCATACTTGGAAAAATATGAAAGTGTAAACATTCCTCTACGATTTGAAAACGACCACGTCATTCCTGGCCGATAGGTTGCTGCGCAGTGGTCACTTTTGCAAAAGTTATCGTAATTTGCCAAATCGGAAAAATTAGTGCACCGTTCTCAGGCATATTATAGGGTCATGTATGTAGTTACTTCGCCCAACTTTTCAGCCCGATCGCGCCATGCGAAAAAATGACGCTCTCCATTATGTAATGACCATCTGAGAAAATTTACATTCAAAAATATTTTTTATTCCAATTTCGGGCTCCAATGAAACAAAAAATTGGTAAAAGTTGATGGAAATTGTGTTTCCGAACGTGTGGGCTCTATCGTACGTACTGAAAATATCGGAACGTTTACCGCAATGTGATCAAAATGTTCAGAATTTGCATCTTTGCGAGTACGCATTATCATGACTTGTGTTTATGCTAATTCGATTAATCCGCATCGATTTGCCGGAATCTACCCGGTGATGCCCGGTGAAATGTGTCACAGAAAGCGACAAATTCGATTGCAAATAAGGGACAGAACCGGCAATTACTGGCATTTCCCGGCTGTATACGGTAATGATGACAATTCGCTAACTTGGTCGGTTATCGCATCGAATTTTCTCCTTTGTTTTAGACATTTCACCGGGCATGTCCGGGTAGTTTCCGGTAAATCGAGGTGGACAAAAAATATGAACCTACTCACGAGTCGCAAATAATTTTCTTCGCAAAGTTACAAAAATTGAACATTTTGATCACGTTCCGGTAAACGTTCCGATATTTTCAGTACGTACGATATACCCCACAACTGAAACTCAAAAACACATGGTTTTTTGAAAATCAAATAAAGTATATTTTATGAAGTGCATCTGTTTTAGATACACTCTAGTAATATTTTTTATATCTGAAATTACGTTTCTAACATTAATGGGGTGCTATTATGTCACGACAATCTCATTTATCCACTGTATCGCAAGTGTCACACAGTTTTGACGATAATGCAAATGGTATTTTTTTCTAACTTTATCGTGTCTATCTTGAGAAGGCGTTCGATATACTTGCTTCAAATATTCCTCCAATACTAGGAAATTGAAATGTCTGACTGTTTGTCTGTGTGTCTGTTTATTTTCCCGTTCGCTTGATGGACATTTTTCCTCTCGCATTTTTCAAATATATTTCTTCAAATTCCCTCTTCCTTTTGCATATGATCACAGAACAGAATACCTTTAACATTTTACAAAATCTAATTGACCAAATCCGTAGCCAAGTGGATTGCGCTCCGGACTTCCGATCCGGCACTCCGACTCCCCGCTGCGGGCAAATCGTTTGCCGCATTTTTTCGCAAGGATCATAAGCTCTCCTAACGAGTTTTAAGTAGCGTGAAACACTTTTCAACCTTTTTTTGCCGAGTTTTAACTTGAAAAATCGAAATTTTCGATCTTTCGCCGATATTACAGAGGTTCAGTTCAGTTCAGAAGTCGTTTATCAAGAGGCTATTCGGGTTCACGGGGAATCGAATGGGAGCTCTGACGACGTTGAAAAGGCGTAGTATCTTCGGTTGATTGTCTTCTGAAGAGCGAGTCATCTTGAATGTTTTTCGAAGTGAGGATCGGTCTCTCATCGGTGGATGAGTGGGAATGAGAGACGATCCTCATAGTCAAATGTTGTAGTAGTAGAAAACACAGTAGTCGCCCTCTCCTACACACTAAATAAATAAATAAGTATAAGTATCGTAATCATTTATCGTAAATAGTCATTTCTCAATCCAATTAAATTGTTCCGTTTGTTTGTACCGTACACCATCCGGTGTTTAGAGATTTGAATACAAATCAAGATTAGCTGAGATTGCCATATGGAATCATCGTTGTTGTTCTCTTGTAGTTGCCAGTTGTTGTGTTAGCCCGCGTCGCGAGCGGTGCTTGCTCTCCTGTGAGCTAGTAAAGGTTATTTATTTGAATTCTCCGTGTTGCCTTCGCATTTCAAGGGTTCTCCAAGTCCCTTCGGATTCCTTGCCTTCTTGTCTTCTTGTTTCTTGTCTTTTGTCTTTCCTGCATTCTTCTTGGTCTTCGTCTTGTTTCCACGTGTCTTCTTGTGATACGTGAAGGTGCTATCAGTATGTAGTAGTAGAAAACACAGTAGTCGCCCTCTCCTACACACTACGTGAAGGTGTGTGTAGGAGAGGGACGTATTTTGCAAGCGAAGAGATGTCATCCTGGCATTGCTCCCCAAGGTCGATGAAGAAATTGACAGATTACTCGCAATGGAGGCTATCGAACCCGTGGACTACCTGGAGTGGGCGGCACCCATTCTGGTAGTGCCCAAGCCGAATGGGAAGCTGAGAATCTGTGTTGATTTCTCGACGGGGTTGAATGCGAGTCTCGAGCCGAACAACCATCCGTTGCCGGTGACATCGGAGATTTTTGCACGATTGGAAGGATGCACCCTGTTCAGCCAGATCGATCTGTGTGATGCGTATCTTCAGATACCCGTGGAAGAGGAGAATAGAGACCTGCTAGGAGTGTGCACTCATAGAGGGCTCTTCCGATTCACAAGGTTGCCATTCGGAGTCAGCGTCGCCCCTGGAATTTTCCAGAAGGCAATGGACACGATGTTGGCTGGTTGCGAGAACGCACAGGCATACCTCGATGATGTGGTGGTCGGTGGAAAGACCAAGGAGATTCACGATAAGAATCTCAAACAAGTGCTCGACCGAATCAAGGATTACGGATTTCGAATTCGCCCCGAGAAATGCTCTTTCGGGATGAGTAAAATAAAGTATCTTGGCTTCGTCATTGATCAGGCTGGAAGAAGACCCGACCCTGCCAAGGTGAAGGCAGTCAGAGAGATGCCTCAACCACAGGATCAAGGATCACTGAGGAGTTTCCTGGGAATGGTGTCGTACTATGGCCCGTTTATTGAGGGAATGTACAAACTGCGTGCACCTCTGGATAACCTTCTAAAGGATGATGTTGAGTGGGAATGGTCAGTGATATGCGAGAGATCATTCAAGGAGATCAGATCGATTCTCGCTTCCGATCTAAATCTGGTACATTATGACCCTCAGAAAGAGTTGGTGTTGGCAGCGGACGCGAGTGAGAAGGGAATCGGGGCAGTGATCGCCCATCGAGTCAATGGAAGACTGATGCCGATTGCCCATGCGTCCAGAACACTCAAGAGTGCTGAGATCAAATATTCCCAGATTGAGAAGGAAGGAATGGCACTCATATTTGGAGTGACGAAATTCCATCGATACCTCTTCGGAAGGAAGTTTGTGATGCAGACCGATCATAAGCCGCTACTCTCGATATTTGGATCGAAGGATGGAATCCCAGTGCACACAGCGAGGAGACTGTTCCATTGGGCTACGATCCTCATGGGATACCATTTCTCGATGGAGTACATCAATACAGAGAGTTTTGCATATGCAGATGCACTCTCGAGATTGATTGCGGACTCTCGTGATGATCGAGATGAAGAGAGTGTGTTGGAAGAAGCGGAGACCCTCGTGGTGAGAATGATCAGATCCAATATCGAGAAACTGCCAGTGACAGCAGACGATATCAGAGAAGCTCTGACGAGAGATTCTATGCTGTGTCGAGTGAGAAATTACCATCTCACTAGATAGCCAAATGAGAAGACGATACGAAATGATCCCGAATTCAGTCAACTCAAGCCGTTTTTCTCGATGAGAGATACGCTTGTAGTGGTGGATGACTGTCTTATGGTGGGAATCAAGGAATCTCGAGTAGTAATTCCCCAATCTCTGAAGGAGAAAGTCCTAATCATGCTTCACAGTGGACATCCGGGTGTTGTCAGAATGAAGTCTTTGGCGAGACAAGCTTGTTATTGGTACAGAATGGACAGAGATATCGAGAGAATGGTGCTCTCGTGTGAGCAATGTTCACAGGCACTGAAGAAACCAACCAAGATTCCTCTCGAACCATGGCCAAAGACGAATGAACCGTGGGAACGGATTCATATGGACTATTGTGGGCCAGTGGATAACACGTTCTTGCTAGTTATGATCGATTCGCTCACGAAGTGGCCAGAGATTGTGGCAACTACATCGATGACAGCGGGTGCCACCATTCGGATTCTGAATGAATCGATTCTGAGGAATGGTTTACCGAGAATGATTGTGACTGATAATGGCACTCAATTCAACTCGGATGTTTTTAATCGATACTGTCGCGAGCGAGGAATACAGCATGTGAATACTCCCACTTACCATCCACAGAGTAATGGCCAGGCCGAAGTCTGCTGAAGCAGAAAGGAGAGAGATCGCTTGAAGAGGCACTGCAACTGTTCCTCTACAACTATCGAAAAACCCCGAACCCACAATGTGATGGGAAGACTCCTAGTGAGATGATGTTCGGAAGGGTTATTCGATCAGAGGTAGATTTGATGCTCCCAGTGCGTGGATTCTCTTGTAGAGATGACAGGATGAAGACTCAGTTTGATCAGAAACATGGAGCGAAGTCCAGAGTGTTTAAGATTGGCGACAGTGTCTTGTATGATATGCAAGTGGGCCCGAATGGACGGAAGTGGTCCATGGGTATCGTAAATGGTCGGATTGGGAAGACCATGTATGAAGTGAAGTTGGAAGACCGAACTGTGAGGGCGCATGCCAATCAGTTGAGAGTTCGGTTGGAATCAGATCGTGAGATCGAATATGTGACGGATCAAATGGTTCCTGACGAAATAGACAGTGAAGTCAGCATTCCCGATGAGAATGAGATCACTGCGGTCGACAGTGACTCCAATGATGGAGGGATGACTGACAACGACAGCGGACAAGCCGCGCCATGACGATCCACGAGAAACCGATCCGCCCCTCGCCGCCTCATCATCGATTTTTCTACGAAGAATAAATACGAGGAAAAATGACCAAAGTGCTTCGATCGTGGCCCGTTATATTATTGTATCGTTATAATTGACTATATATTCGTTTGCTCAGATTCTCCCCAAGTTAGAATCTTGGAGGAAGGTGTTGTATTGTGTAGTTTGCCTCCTCTCCCTTAGTCAATTATCATAATCCTATCACGTGATTCGCCTCCTTTGCCTACGAGTCCATCTTAGCATAATTGTAGACGTGACTATCCCGTCTCCCCTCTCCACTCTCGATCCGTGCAGTGGTGTCAACTGGTTGCTTGTAGATAAACTCTTACTCCTCTATGCTCTCAGAGTTGGGGTAGACAGCTACATAACATTGGCGTTCAGGATGATCATCAAGCTGCTCAATTTGATCAAGATTCGAGAGCCAGATTCGAAAGCCAGTTCTCTTGTAGTTGCCAGTTGTTGTATTAGCCCGCGTCGCGAGCGGTGCTTGCTCTCCTGTGAGCTAGTAAAGGTTATTTATTTGAATTCTCCGTGTTGCCTTCGCATTTCAAGGGTTCTCCAAGTCCCTTCGGATTCCTTGCCTTCTTGTCTTCTTGTTTCTTGTCTTTTGTCTTTCCTGCATTCTTCTTGGTCTTCGTCTTGTTTCCACGTGTCTTCTTGTGATACGTGAAGGTGCTATCAGTGCGCCAACACGTATTGCAGTTTCCTACTTGGTGCTATAAGTGCGCTAAGGATCCCGGTGCTATAAGTGCGCTGGTCCGACTCGTTACTATCAGTGTGACGAGAAGGTAAACTGTACTGGTGCTATAAGTGCGCTAGTTTGTCCCGGTGCTTTAGTGCGTCGTGGAAAGTCTTGATTGTCGCTCGTATAGGGTAAGCCTTGACCGAGGTCTTCACTAATCCGTGTATTGAATTGCTGACGTGGCCTATATCACGAAAGTTTCTCAATTGATCGATTACAGTGACTCGCTCAACCGGAGGCATCCTCATAGTGACGTCAAGGACAAATTGAGATTCGTGCCCAAGATTCGAGTGGAGATCCATTGGAGGATATTCTACGATACAATCAAGGTGCGTAATCTTTACATGGGGGCCAAGCTCTGGTTCGAATAAGTGGATCAATAATTGAAATCGGTTTAAGTGTATTATTGATTTATTGGAGTGGAAATTACAAATTGTGATAGATTGGAGTAGAACAAGCATATTCCAGATCTACTACGAGGAGAGAGTTGCGACGCCCGCAATAGAGATGAATGAGCTGAATCTGAATGATGGAGACGAGGATATGGAGATGGATGAGACGGCTCTGCTAGCAGGCGCGCACTATGAACCCGGAGCCCCCACTCTTCAACAGGAGGTGGATGCACAGCCACGATCGATTAGAATGAGGAGAGAAAAGGTGGCCGAGATGGAAAAGGGCAAAGATATCAAAATGTTAGTTGATAGAGTGAGAGCGAAAGTAGGAGATATGGAGGAAAGTGCCGTCAGACAAACAGCATTTCTCCGACTGTCGCAGAGAAACTGTGAAAGTTTGCGAGAAGCTCTTACAAAAGATAAGACGGCCATAGGAGTACTCTTGGATAAAGTAGTGAGTGAATGGGAAGATGCCATGGAAGAGAGAACGGGAGATAGTGATGATGGTAATGAGGAGTGGAGAGAGAGTGAGGGCATGCGCATGATGCGAGAGAAACTCTCTGAACAAGTGGATAAACTGGCAAATATGGAAGAAAAGTCCAGAATGGCCATGGAAGGCACTGGCTGCGATGATTTGGAAATATTGCGTGCAAAGTATGATGAACTGATGAGTCTTAAGGCCCAGTGGGAGGATGGTACTAACCAATGGGTGAAAGAGAAAGAGGAATTGGAGAGAAAATGCAGAGAGAAGCAAGAAATTATCGAAGAGAAAACTGGCTGTGTGAGCATTGATGAACTGATTTCGAAATATGAGTACGCGGTGAAAGAGATAGAGGGGTACTCAGACAGAGAAATAGAACTGTTGGAATACTTTGATGTAACTTCAATTGGGAAATTGAAACAGTATGTGAAAGAATGCAAAACAGGATTACTGGTAGAAAGCATAAATGAAGTACAAAGAGAGCTGGAGGAGAAGAGAGAGCTGATAGAGAGCATCATGCATATGACTCAGGCGGAAGAAGAAAGTGAAGTGATGAGGATATTACAGGTATTTGTGTACAATCGTGAGGAACTGGAAACGAAGATCCTGGACCTGGACGAGGAGCTCACGTCAGTGAAGATTTCACTCGAGAATGTGAAGAGGAGCAAGAGAGAAGCCGACCAGAAGATCAGCTTACTGGAAGGAGAGGCGGCCGAGAAGGCTAAGAGTAAGCCTTTTGAATCGTGGTTTGAAAGATACGAAAGAAATAACAACCTAAATGATAGTGAGAAAGATGTGCTGCAGAAGCCCGATACGAGCTCCGAAAGAAGAAGGGACTCGAGAGATGCGTGCACGACGGAATCGGAGGAGTCTTCGATGCCGCTTTCCGAGGATCGCGAGAGCAAGGAGGCGGGCAGGCAGTGCAGAGGTCAGTCGGAGATGGTTGTTGTTCCTCAGGCTATTACCCCTCCTAAACCGTATATAAAACCATCTTACTTGCCTCAGCTTGACAAATATGATGGAACGCGGGAGAAGTGGAAGTTATTTAAGGAGGGATTCCTACTGAGATATGAGGCAATGGGTGATACGGTTTCGAAGGTGATCTTGAAGGAGATGATTACGGGAAAGGCGAAAGTTGAATATAAGGGTCTGCCTAAGGAATATGAGCAGAAGGGTATTCATGAATGTCTATCTTGGTTGAAGGTTGCATAGGGGGTACCCTGTATGCACAGCTAGATATTGAGGGGGGGGGGGCGAACAGTCAACATAGTATGTGAAGAGATGGAACACATGATTAGAAAGTTGCATGATGAACCGGAAAAGCGGGAGGAGATAATGAGAATGCAATTGATCATTGTGTACGAGGGTTCCACTGAGTACAAGGATCTTTTGAAGATTTATGAGAAGAAGGGTAGTTATGAGGAGATGAAAAATCATCTTCAAGTGGTTGAGTATATGGAGAGAAGAGAAAAGGATAAGACGAAGTCGAATGGGCACAGTAGTGGTCAGTTGAAGGCAGGAGGAAGAGATGCTACTGGCTTTAAGTGTTGGGCATGTAATGATCCTAACCACCGGGCCAATGCGTGCCCTAAGATGGCGGCATCTGCTCTTGGGAGCACTACCTGGAAGGGACCAAGTAGATCACCACCAGTAAAGGGTAACACTGCGGGTAGACCACCGGTGCCTCCACAAGACATGAGAGGTGCAAGAGGAGGTTTTAACCCAATTCTGCCGAAGCCCCAGGGGAGAGGTCCAGTAGCTCCCAATCCGAGAGCCAATGCAGTGACTGTGCCGGATACGATGGAAATTACAGCGCCGGTACCTGCTGCAGGGTGGTATCTGGGACAGAGATTGGGAGTGGATGGAAAGCCAGTGGATACCAGCGGTACGAGGATGCTGGCGGTCAAGTGTGTTGAGACACGGGAGAATACTGTAGCTAAGATGGATGAAATACTCGATAATAAGAAGGAAGAGAGTGATCAGCCAGTGTTTGTTAAGAAGTTCAGATTAGCTAAGGGCGTAGTTGGAGGCGTGCAAGTTGAAGCTTGTCTAGACACTGGTGCCGAGGTGAATCTGATTGATTTGAGTACCGTCTCAAAGATGAAGGGAGTAGAGATGAAACACTGTGTGCAGTATGGTGTGGAGGACGCACAGGGTGTCAAGATTAAGACAGTGGGTACGGTAGTGGTGGATCTGAAAATGGATGTGGGAGAGAAGTGTAGAGCAGGTTTCTTCGTGACAGCGAATGATATTCCCTCAATCCTTTTGGGAAATAGTGCACTTGAGGCAATGGGCCTGGAATTGAGGGCTAAGGTGGTTGAAGCCCCGGACCCTCGTACGGTGGACGACGCAGTAGTGCTCAGAACTAAGAGTGTTGCACCGGGAGAGATGGCAAACATATTAGTAGGTGGAGGGCAACCAGGTCAGGGACCGAAGGTGCTCTGCACTGAAAGTGATTGTGTCGTTGAGGGTGTGAACACGGGAAGTTTGATAGTACGTGTGCCCGTCTGGAACAATTCAGACTCTGATATGTGCTTTAAGAAGCACGATGTGATTGGATGCTGGAATAAAGTGGATAGTGGGATAGAGGAAAGTGAAGGAGTGAGTGTTGAGACACATTCAGAAAGAGTGAATAGAGTGAATAAAGTGTCGAGTCAGAGTGACTGGGAGGAGACTAAGAAAGACCTGGAAGCAAGCAGGAAGGACAAACTGCCCGCTAGATTGAGAAACTCATCCGTGAGCGTAGTGATGTTTTCGCTACCAAAGATGAGGATCTGGGCAGAATGCATGATCTAGAATGTAACATTCAGATCGATGAGGGCTGCAAGCCAATCAGGCAGAAAGAGCGTCCCGTGCCGTTTGCTATGAAGGGAGCGCTGAGGAAGTTGCTCGATAAAATGATGAATCAAGGGGTCATTCAAAAGTCTAAGTCTCCCTGGTTATCTCCGGTTGTTCTGGTAAAGAAAAAAGATGGATCGATTAGGATTTGTATTGATTTTCGGAGGGTCAATGAAGTGACGAGAGAGGATGCATTCCCTTTGCCATATATCGAATCAATCCTGCAATCACTGCAAGGGAAAAAGGTGTTTTCAGCGATGGACCTCAGCAGTGGTTTCTGGCAGTTGCCTCTTAACAAACAAAGTGCGGAAGTCACTGCATTTGCGACAATGGGTGAATTATATGAGTTCACTGTGTTGCCTTTTGGTCTCAACATTAGCCCCGCTATCTTCCAAAGAGCAATGACGAGAGTGCTCAAGGAGGAACTGAGTAAAGAAGGTCGAGATCGAGTAGTCCATTGTTACATAGATGATGTTCTGGTGGCTACGGAGACTGAGGATGAACATGAGAGAGTCTTAGCCAGAGTGCTGGACAAACTCAGAGAGAATGGTCTGTTACTGAATAGGAAGAAGTGCAAAATGATGGTCGGAGAGATCGAGTATCTGGGACATAGACTAAGTGGGAATGGAGTCCACATGGACGACAAGAAAGTTTCTGCCATTCGTGATTATCAAAAGCCGGAAACGATGGCACAGTTGCAGTCATTCTTGGGTCTCACTGGTTACTACAGAAGGTTTGTAGATAAGTACGCACTGATTGTACAACCCCTGAATCGGTTGACTGTCACCAAGGGAAGGAAACTATTGTGGACAGAGGAGGCTGATAAGGCATTTGATTTCCTTAGAAATCGAATCTCCACCTCTCCAGTGCTGCAACAGCCTGAGTATAGAGGAGCGATGGAAGGAACGAGGCCATTCATTCTCACCACAGATGCTAGTGGGTGTGGAATTGGTGCAGTGCTAAGTCAAGCAGGAATGGACGGAATTGAGAAGCCTTTGGGTTTCTTTTCACGAGGTTTAAGGGAGTCTGAGCGATCCATGTGTGTAGTGGATACGGAAGCGCTGGCGGTGTATGAGGCGGTGACGAGATGGAAGCACCTGTTGTATGGTGCGAGAACGGTGATCAGAACCGACCATCAACCGCTGGTGACTTTGTTGAAGAGAAAGAATGTGGCCACAAGACTTCTGCGATGGGCGAATGAACTGCAAGCATACAACCTTGAGATTCATCACATCAAAGGAAAAAGTAATGTGGTAGCAGACGCGCTCAGCAGAAACCCTAGAGGAGGAGCAGATGAGAGTGAATTAGATGATGTAGGAGTGGTGATTAATGTAGTCCGAACAAGGCAGATGACTGCTGAGGAGAGGAGTGATGAGGAGAGAAAGAGGCAGATATCGGAGGATGTCGAGGAGAAAGAGAGGATTGATCAATGGATAGTAGACCAAGGCAAAGATCAATGGGTCTTAGAAATGCTCCAAAAGTTAGATGAAGTGAAGATGGGAGAGAGAGATTTGGGAGAGGATGTGGTTGTGTCAGGCACGAACAAAAAGACTTGTTTGGCTGACTGGACAGTTTCTGATGGAATACTGTATCTTTTGGGAGAAGATCACGAACAGAAACTGTACATCCCAGAAGGGAGGAGAGATCGGTTTATTCAAGATATTCATGACTCCCCGTTGTCGGGACATTTGAGCATTAAGAAATTAGTGCAGAAACTGTCACAGGAGGTGTTCTGGGGTACGATGCTCAAAGATGTGCAGAGAGTAGTGAGGGGTTGCGAAAGATGTCTTCTCGCAAATTCCCAAAAGAGAATAATTCCTGAACTGAAACCGATTCTTGCACAGAATCCAATGGATGTAGTTGGAATAGATCTGATCGAGATGGGAAGAGGAGTGAATGGTGGAAAGTACGTGATCACGATTATAGACCATTTCACTAAGTTCGCGGGTGCATACGCAGTAAAGGATAAGAAAGCCGAGACGGTGGCGGAAGTATTCCTCTCCAGATGGGTGTTGGAATGTGGAAGGACACCCAAGCAATTGATATCGGATAACGGTACAGAGTTGGTGAATCAAGTGATGGCTGGGATCTCCAAGAGATTTGAAATAGAAAGAAAATTGACCCTACCGTACCATAGCAGAGCAAATGGTTTAACGGAGAGATTCAATCGAACAATTACGGAGATTGTGAGAAAGATTAGAATGAGAGAAGATCAGTGGGAAGAGGCATTGCCTTTCGCTGTTTTCGCCTATAACTCTAGTCCACATGGGGCCACTGGAGAAACGCCCTCGTATCTATTGTATGGCCGAGAACAGAGACTCCCGAATAGTCAGCTGCCCCAAGGGAATCCATCATATATGGTAGATGTGGATGTAGACGACTATAAGAGACGGTTGAATTGGATGATGGAGAAGACTAGAACAATAGTGGTTTCTAGACTGGAAAGTGAGAGAAGAAAGATGAAGGTCATTTATGACGAGAACAACAAGAACAATAGAGGAAGATTACCTGTAATCGGTGACAGAGTTTATCTGAAGGTAGAACCGAAACAGGGGGACATCAAGAAGATGATGTGGCAATTTGAGGGTCCATATCGAGTGACAGGTCGGAGTGATACCACGGTTACGGTAGTCAAAATTGGAAATGGATTTGACAATGGTGGAGATGGCGAGAAAAAGGTGGTACAATGGGATCGAGTGAGAATAGCCCCTAAAGAAACAGAGAAAGCGACAGATATGGTTGCCACAGCAGGCACGGTAGTTGTCAAAGATAAGGTGATCATTAAAAATGGTGATTACAGATTCGATGTCGACTCGACTTCGCTGCTGCATCCTGACATGAAGTGTCCGATGTGCACGAACGAAGGACCTCGTGTACTGGAGGAGTCGGTGGGAGGCAATCCAGGAGGAGTTGTTCGTTACAACACAATCAGAGAGTTGGCTGCGTATCTGGACGGCATGAAGGATAAGAAGAAACTTCTCCCCATCGAGATGATGGAGAATCAAAGGAAGAAGCTGGAGGAGGGAGACATCTCAAGTAAATCATGGATTGGAGCATATCGAAAGGCACTCTGTTTCCATGCAATGGAAGAGATGAAAAGAGCGGCTGGGAAGGAACTGGCTATCGTTGGTGAATCGGAGAAAGTAAGTAATGCGGCATCAGAGGCCCTCAATCCCAAGGGCATGTGCGGAGCGAGCAACAAAGGATCGATCATGTATGTCCCTCGTTCGTCGGTCCTTCATTGCCTGGAGGGATCATGGAGATCGTTCACTGTGGATTCTTACGATTCTCTCAACGAGATAGTTGCAGTGATCAAAGATCAGAAAGATAAGAAGAGAATCCCCAAGCTTATGGCTATCATCATCCCGATGGAATCGAATGGAGAGCAACGAGATATGCTCAAGGAATTATTGTTCGAAGTTGCCAATGAGGGAACCTCGTCGGTCCTGCTCTCGGGTGACTTCGCCCCCCTGATGGAAGATAACCCAAAGGAGGAGAAGATACAAGAGCAGCAACGTTACCTCACTTCTCTGGTCTTGTCGACGAAAGTGCCGGCTAATCTGCTGGTGGCAAGTCAGATTTCTGGTTTGATCTTCAAGGTCTACCCACTGGTGGGCTGTATCCGACTGCTACAAGCAAGACGGAAGGAAGAAGTAGAGAAGATGTTGACTCATCTCGCGGACGGAGAACCCCTTCCCCGCCTGCTCTACTCGAGTAACCTCAAGAGGGGACTAGCGGATGCTCAACCAGCTCCGAACGAGGGACCTGCTCAGAAGAAGGTGTGGAATCCAAGAGGAATTCAGAGGAATTACGCTGGACGAAGATGTTCCAACTGTGGAAGCTATCGTCATCTGAAGAAGGACTGTCAGAACCCATTCTTCTCAAAGTAGGAAAATTCCAGCGAGGACGCTGTCTATGAGGGGAGGGGCATGTTGTAGTAGTAGAAAACACAGTAGTCGCCCTCTCCTACACACTAAATAAATAAATAAGTATAAGTATCGTAATCATTTATCGTAAATAGTCATTTCTCAATCCAATTAAATTGTTCCGTTTGTTTGTACCGTACACCATCCGGAGATTTGAATACAAATCAAGATTTGCTGAGATTTCCATATGGAATCATCGTTGTTGTTCTCTTGTAGTTGCCAGTTGTTGTATTAGCCCGCGTCGCGAGCGGTGCTTGCTCTCCTGTGAGCTAGTAAAGGTTATTTATTTGAATTCTCCGTGTTGCCTTCGCATTTCAAGGGTTCTCCAAGTCCCTTCGGATTCCTTGCCTTCTTGTCTTCTTGTTTCTTGTCTTTTGTCTTTCCTGCATTCTTCTTGGTCTTCGTCTTGTTTCCACGTGTCTTCTTGTGATACGTGAAGGTGCTATCAGTGCGCCAACACGTATTGCAGTTTCCTACTTGGTGCTATAAGTGCGCTAAGGCTCCCGGTGCTATAAGTGCGCTGGTCCGACTCGTTACTATCAGTGTGACGAGAAGGTAAACTGTACTGGTGCTATAAGTGCGCTAGTTTGTCCCGGTGCTTTAGTGCGTCGTGGAAAGTCTTGATTGTCGCTCGTATAGGGTAAGCCTTGACCGAGGTCTTCACTAATCCGTGTATTGAATTGCTGACGTGGCCTATATCACGAAAGTTTCTCAATTGATCGATTACAGTCACTCGCTCAACCGGAGGCATCCCCATAGTGACGTCAAGGACAAATTGAGATTCGTGCCCAAGATTCGAGTGGAGATCCATTGGAGGATATTCTACGATACAATCAAGGTGCGTAATCTTTACACAAATAGGAAATGGCGAAAGGTCCGTCCGTTAGGATCTCGTGCGAAACAGGGATCTTGGATTGGAGCTTGAGCCAGAGTCCTCCAAACTCGAGTCATCGATCTTAGAGAGAATCAACGAGAGTACTGATACTGAGGATCAATTCTACTTGTAGGTCATACCCATTACACGGCGACCACTCCGGTTTGTATGGGGATTCAAGTCTTCTGTAGTCGATAGTAGAGACGAGGGGTACTAGAGAGCCTGGGGCAGAACTAGGGGAATGTCCACCTCTCCATCGGAGGAAATGGAGGGGTGACCGCTCGTGACGACTGACAAAAACGAGAAGAGGAACGTGTCGGAATCCTCGCAATATTACTAATCGATTGATAACGGAGACATCTAATGCATGGACAACTATCATTCATTCCAATCGTTTTTATTCAGTGTTTTCATTTCTGACATCGCACATACTCTTCTTGAGAACCCGGGCACTCCCCGTGTTTGGCAAAAGCTCGCAAATTTCGATTTTTTCACGTTTTTGACATCGCAAAACACGTTTCCTGTAATCCCGACACGCTTCTCTGTGATATCGGCGAAAGTTCGAAAATTTAGATTTTTCACGTTAAAACTTGCCAAAAAAATGGTTGAAAAGTGTTTCACGCAACTCAAAACGCGTTAGGAGAGCTTCTGGTCCTTGCGAAAAATGGGGCAAAAGGTTTGCCCGCGGCGGGGGTCGAACTTGGGACTTTCGGAATCGAAAGCAAGCGCTTTAGCCACTTGGCCAGGGAATTTAAAAAAAATTAATTGAGCAAGTTACTCTTGAGGAGATGCATGTGATGGCGAAGGAACTGAGTCGATAGCTCTCTCCTTTCGCGAGATATTTGCCCGGACACACGGACACACGGACACACGGACACACAGACGGACACACAAACAGACAGACAGACAGACAGACAGACTTTCTGAAATAAAAGTCTTTAGGAATATTTGAAGCAAGTATGTCGAATGACTTCACAAGATAGACACGATAAAGTTAGAAAACAATCACAAGTGCTTTATCGTCGAAACTTTATAGCGTTTGCGATACAGTGGATAAATGAGATTGTCGTGACATAATAGCACCCCATTAATGTTAGAAACGTAATTTCAGATATAAAAAATATTACTAGAGTGTATCTAAAACAGATGCACTTCATAAAACTTTATTTGTTTTTCAAAAAACCATGTGTTTTTGAGTTTCAGTTGTGGGGTATAGAGCCCACACGTTCGGAAACACAATTTCCATCAACTTTTACCAATTTTTGTTTCATTGGAGCCCGAAATTGGAATAAAAAATATTTTTGAATGTAAATTTTCTCAGATGGTCATTACATAATGGAGAGCGTCATTTTTTCGCATGGCCCGATCGGGCTGAAAAGTTGGGCGAAGTAACTACATACATGACCCTATAATATGCCTGAGAACGGTGCACTAGTTTTTCCGATTTGGCAAATTACGATAACTTTTGCAAAAGTGACCACTGCGCAGCAACCTATCGGCCAGGAATGACGTGGTCGTTTTCAAATCGTAGAGGAATGTTTACACTTTCATATTTTTCCAAGTATGAGACGATATCTCAATTTTGAACAAAGTTACATTAATTCGCGTGAAATTTTTTCGAACAAAAATCACGAACACCTTGATTTTGAGGCGACCGCTCTCGACAGCGAATGACTTTCATGAGCTCTAGTGTCCAAATTCGAATAGAGCGGGCCCGAAAGTACCTTAGATTTACGTTTTAGCAGAATCGTAGACCTAAACTTTCTATTTCCACCAGCAGCTCGATTCTCTCGCGATTCCTCTCATATTCAAAATAATCAAAAATTAATCGTTACAACTAAAGAAGGAACGCGATGCTATACTAGATACATAGAAGTCATGGAAAAACTTGGAAATATTCTTGGAAAATTATCATATTTTTCTTCGCGTATTACCATTTTGAAAATCGTAATTCGAGAAGAAAAAATAACGTATCACTCAAGCAAATCGAGTATTTTTCCGGTAACGGTGAACAACTTAATAATTCAATACGATCGCTGTTTATTCTTTTAACCATTTTGTGTGAAAAAAAACCTACGTATTATCATTACTAATTAAAGAGTGGGAAATATTTTAAAAATTATGTTGTTGAGTGTAAGAAAAGGAGGCAAGTTCGGAAGAGAGAAAACTATGATAACAAAAGTTCAGGCAAATCGTAAAGTACATGGCTGATGAGCACGATTGTGTTGAATTCTCTGGGGTCGTTGAGCTATAGAAATAATTGATGACGTCGTCGAGGGACTCTTTTGTACATTTCTCAAAATATATTTAAATATTTACTCTTTTACTCCTTATTTTACACTTTTGTGCATTTCTCAAAATGATTCCTCCACTTATAGGAAATCAAAATGTCTGTCTGTTTGTCTGTGTGTTGGTTTTTCTTTCCCGTGCGCGTGAGGGACATTTTTTTCGCATTTTCCTTAGAAATCGCTTCAAAATCGCACTCAAGATTTTTTTATTCCTGATAATGTTCCGCGTGTACCCGGGAACGCTCGGCCGAGCGTTCCCTGGAACAATCGGAACATCACCAGGAAAAAAGCATTCTTGAGCAGTTCTATTTTTTACTTACAATTAGCAAAGGACAAGATATCTGCATTTCACACACTCCCATATTCAAGCCGACAGCCTTTGCGTAAAAGGATGTCGCGGTGTCTTACTCGTAGCACGTCTGGAATGCATTTCAAGGCAGGATTCCTATAAATTTCGCTCCTGCAATCGACCATGGATCATGCCTGATAATTAATTCGAGATTATCTAGAGAACCCGTTTTGAACATTTCCCTTTTCAATACGAGGTGCTACTTCGAACGATAATCTTCTCGGTATCCAAATGTTTACCGATAATCCCCGATAGTTTCCAATTCGTAACACCAATCGTCCGTTCTGTCTCATGCGTCTATCAACCGTTTTCGTTACATTTCTCGGTCTCTCTTTTCTAGCAGCACAGAAACCGGGATTTGTAAAGAAGTACAGAAGATTAGTGTCAAATTATCTCGGAGGCAACACTGTCTTGGTACGCTTTCACTCGGTTGGATTCATTTGGGTCATTTGAAAAAGTTGGACTTTCGGCGTTCACAAGTCTGCTTCAACATGCGGAGTTGTGCTTTTGTGCATTTTCCTAGCGGTTGTGTTTCCCACGGGGAAAATAATTGGGACCTTAGTGGGGAAAAACTGCAGAGTTCTCTTGCAGCTTGTGCATGACGCCGTCGATGGACTCGTAGCTCTCAAGACACCACAGGAGCTGTGGACACGTAGGAGGCTTAGTATATTTCGAATTATGATTGTACATCATTCGTGAAACTACTAAACTGAGTTATTTGTCAGCGAGGGAATAGCGGAAGATGAGAGAGCTCGAAGGAATTTGCATAGAAAACGAGTTCAGTTTACTACTTACTGGTGAATTACTTTGTCGCTTTTGCAGATGTGTACGAACATGTATTCCGCTTCATTTGCGACGATTATGAAGCTTGTACTGTGGGAGGATAAATTTGTGCAACGATCAAAGTTGTAGATCTTTATGCGATCACCATTCCCCTTCCTCATTTTCGTATATGACGTTGTATGCGTTAGGATCAACAAGGGCTCAACGGGAGTCTGGAACAGGTCAAAAATCGAATTCTCTTAAAACATGCTCCTAGGAGTAACTTTCGATGCTGAACACGCTGGCGCCATCGATTTCGCAATAGGACCCCTCTGGGCGCTGGTATGGCTCCGCGCACTTTTGGCGAAAAACGCGTTTTTCGTTAATAACTTCTCAGAAACTCGTCAAAATGGCGGGAAAACTAAAAGTTTGGATCAGAATTTGAAGCTCTATCAAATGGCGTTATTGTCACATCATGACGTTGTCGTGTTTTCGAGAAAAAGTCGATTTTTGTCATAGAGCGCATTACGGCCGAACCCGATACCAGATTAAAGAACGTATTTTTCTGATTATTTTGGTCCCAAATGTCTTTTGCCGACTTTTTTTTATTCGAAAAAAATCACTTTTTCGAGATTTCTGAAAATGTGCCAATATTGCCAGGGGGTGAAATTTCGATGAAAAGAAATTCGGCAAAAGACATTTGGGACCGATAGGAATCGAACCTATGACCTTCGGATTGAAGTTCTAGACCACTACCGCATCGACCACGCGGATGTCGCGTGTGTACACGCGTTCCGCGCGCGTGAAAAATCTTTGAAGCAATGGGAAACAATCGTCCTTCAACCTTATTGGTTAACCAAATATATCAAAATAATCAGAAAAATACGTTCTTTAATCTGGTATCGGGTTCGGCCGTAATGCGCTCTATGACAAAAATCGACTTTTTCTCGAAAACACGACAACGTCATGATGTGACAATAACGCCATTTGATAGAGCTTCAAATTCTGATCAAAACTTTTAGTTTTCCCGCCATTTTGACGAGTTTCTGAGAAGTTATTAACGAAAAACGCGTTTTTCGCCAAAAGTGCGCGGCGCCATACCAGCGCCCAGAGGGGTCCTATTGCGAAATCGATGGCGCCAGCGTGTTCAGCATCGAAAGTTACTCCTAGGAGCATGTTTTCAGAGAATTCGATTTTTGACCTGTTCCAGACTCCCGTTGAGCCCTTGTTGATCCTAACGCATACAACGTCATATACGAAAATGAGGAAGGGGAATGGTGATCACATAAAGATCTACAACTTTGATCGTTGCACAAATTTATCCTCCCACAGTACAAGCTTTATAATCGTCGCAAATGATGGCATGATCTGGGACGATTCGCTAAATATAAGTCTACATTGCATTCTATAATTCCCACAGAATTATCACCTCTAATTCAATTGCAGTTCACAGTAAGACTCTACTGTTAATGCAATAATTGATTGCAAATATGTCTGTCGACTCTGTTTTACTTGGTTTTCGAAACTTGCCAGATGCAGAAAGTTATCTAACAATGATAGTTCAACAGATCATTTTTAATTCTTTAAAATGAGCAAATCAGCTAGCAAAACTAAACTATAGAGCATTTCCAGTGATGGTTTAGCAGTTCAGTAGCGGTTTAGAGATTATCCATAATTCCCTCGCACCACTCGCGAGTTTCAATTATCGCTAATCTCATGATAGTTTTTATCTGGCTCGGATCTCGAAGTCCCACTCATTTCGCACTGTTCCGCAATGAGAGATGCTTGCTGTTTGCTCACGCGCGTATCTAAATATCTGTATTCCAACTTCAAGGCAAGCTTCCATCGAGCAACACCATTATTCCATATGACTGGGTCTTGACTGCATAGGGTTTGCCAGTTTGCACCGTATTATTTTCGAACATCGCTTTATCTCGTTTTAGGTCTATCAAATGAAATGCATAGGGTTGCGCTTATCGTTCAAACAATATTTCTAAATACTATGAAATTCTGAAAATATATTTTAAAATATTGATAATAGCAGATGCGTGGTGTCATTCTCGTCACAACCTTTCTCGTTTCATCTATCGTCGCTCAAGACGCGTTCATCAAGAAGTACAGTAACCTCGTCTCCGACTACCTCGGCCCCAACACTGCCAAGGTCGACATTACGAAATAGTTTACTAGATAAATATCCATTATTTAACCAATTTTATTATGTAGACCTGAAAAAGGGACTGCTGTAAATCTGTAAATATGGCACGAAAATTCCACCCTCTGATTTTCGTGTTATTTTGATCAGCCGTCAGCTGAAAACTCCTCACTTCAGCTGGTCAATCTCATCGGCGATGGAGTCGTCGCCCTCAAGACTTCTGACCAAATCATGGAGGGTGAGGAGTGTTATCAGGGGGATCAATAATACAGGTCCTCTACAAGAGAAATCAATAGAGGATGGTCACGACCACCATGTGTGAAATTTACATTGCTTGCGATGGTATTGTAATGAAACAGCTGATTCCGGGACAACTTTTTATCCGGCTTTGAGCCCTCTTGGTTATTTACTATTATTTATCTTTTGAACACCCGTGGTGGATGCAACAGCAATTGAAAGAACTATAATGAATAAAAAAGAATATTCAAAATTTGGGATAATCTGTATTGGGTAGATGAGAGATGTATTGGATAGGGTGGCGAAAACGACTCATCGAGTCAGCCTTTTATAACCCCTCTCTCGAGTCATCGCGTCTCTTTCGAGTGAACCGTTTTTCGAGTCGAAAACGAGTCAAGGGTTTTCTCAGCTCTCAGAAGACGAAATGAGATAGCAGAAAGGCTTAGGCTTCAGCTCATCGAGCTCTGTAAAAACATATCTCATTTAGGGAAATTCAAAAGTTTTCATTTTTCGAGTTGCATTCCAGCCACTTTGTTCTTTGCTATAGAACGTTATAATGGTTACTAAGTAATCTACAATACCTATATTTAGTATTCCGACGTACGATATTGATGTACAATACGATAAATCAATGAAAACGGTTAATTTTAAAAAAAAATTTTGAATTTTTTTTTTGAAAATCAAATGTGCAAGTTTTGGATAGAGTTCAAAACGCTGGTTTCAAATATGTTACTCTCATCTCATTTGGTGGTTAACTCACGGCTGAGATAAACAGCTCGACTATTTTCCGACTCGAAAAAAAGCAACTCACTCGAACCCTGATAGCGTCTTTTCGAGTGCTCGATAGAGAGGGATCGTAAAGGGCTGACTCGATGACTCGTTTTCTTTTTTTTGATTTGACTCTTGTGGTTCTGAAATGCCCATTTCGATTTGAAATTTGTTCTAATTTCGCAGAAATATGTCCCAATTTCAGCTATTGCGCTCAATTTTCACATTGAATCGTTAAAGCTAGAATAAATAATTTAATAATTCGTACAGATGTGAAGGCACAGGCATTTGGCTTCGTGCCCAAGACCAAGTTTCCGAGTGCACTAGTCGTCCTACAAAACTATGACACCTGCCAGAAGGTTCGCATTTTGTTTAAAAAATCAGTAATTAAAACAAGCTCTTTCAATTGCATGTTCAGTATTTCTCAATTTCTTCAGAATATCTTATTGAAAGCCGTAGTAATACATTTCAATACATCTAGCTGGTTAGCAATCGAGAACTGAACAATCAAAAAACATTACTAATTAAATTTTAGAATTCTGGTAGCAAGAATCCAAATGCATCCATCGAAGCGATGACTTTCGCCTTCAATAAATTCATCCTGCCTCTGGCAAAGAAGGTAAATAGCGCCCCTTTATTAATTAATTTTTCTAATTAATAATTCTGATTCAACAGCTTACGGGCCAATGAGATTTTTGCACCATAATTGGCTAAAAAATATACACTTCCTCAGTCCTTTTGCGATGCGAGGTCCGTATGACAAGTTAACTACCTTAACTTAACGTGAGTATGTATAAGCGCTAAGCTTATTCTTAAAGGTAACGACGAAGGCAGCGACGATGAAAAAGAACAAGAAAGCTGACAAGGCAGTGAAGACGGAAGTATACAAAATCGCCACTGCTGGACTCACTAAGAAACTCATGCAGAATGTAAATTTATCTCAATCGCTTTTGAAATGCATCCGCAGCATTTTACATATAGAGACACATATTTCGGTAAAAATTCCAGAACAGATTCCATAATTCATTAGCTTCGAGACCCAAAACGTTCAGTTGGGTAAGTAAAAGAAATAGATATACTCCAGAAAGGGGCATTTCGTTTTTTTATTCAAAAAAAATCTGAGCAATTTTAGGGTTTCTTTCTACGCGTGGATTGAGTTTGTACTATGTGTTTAGGGACAGAAAGCATGGGCGCAATAAAAACAAAAACTAGACGCGAGACCTAGTCAGACACACAACTAGCACACGATTAGATCTCGCCTCTCACTTTCACAAACTCTAATCCATGATCTACTTTCTGTAGATTGGGTGGGGAATGACGCGAAAGTCCCCAGGAAACGAGCGATTTTAGATTATGTCTTTCCCTTGGGTTAGTTTAAAATATATTTCTGGGGCCTTGTAATAGGATATTCTTCAGTTCTGTAGTGAACACAGCAGGCTCTAGAATCGCCGGTGGTCGGTCCCGTAGCATCTAGCGGCCGGCCGACGGCCGACCGACGGCCGACCACAAGATGCTTCGGGACCGACCACCGGCGATTCTACAGGGATATATCTCCCGGTATTTTGTGATTAACAATGATATTAAATATTTTACAGTTCCTGAACGCGATGAAGACGAAAATGACGGCGGCCGAGCACGCTTGCAGCGTCCCTGTGTGCAATGTATAGTTATTTATTTAAATAATTATATTAAATATGTTTAACAAATATATTTACGGATATTGTCATACCACCACTTCTTACAATGTTTTTTTATTCCAGACTGATTTAAAAATAACATTTCTTTCCGCAATAAATACTGCAATCTCCTCCTGAATGGATCGCTGTCTGATTCCATGGTGGAAATGTAGATTATAACGGGATCTACACTGGTGGGAAATACCAGAGAACCCGTTGGGTGGGGCAGATAACGCACGCGTTATCTTTTCAGCGATGCATTTTCGTAGCCCAAACAGTGTTCTTACCGATTGCAACTAAGATTTAGCTTATAATAGTCCATCTTAATTAATTAAATTACATTTTAATCATTTTATAAATGTTCAGGAGTTCATGGCGACGAAGCACTACGACATGACATGGAAGAAGAGTGGATGATCTCATGATTAGCGCATGCAATATCATAAATCGCACCATCTTGGTTTAGTCACAATTTGAGTGTTTCGATAAACTCTGTTGAATTCCGCTGCTAAATGTTCTTTGTACCTGATCTACTACAACACTCGTTACAATTTATAAATTATACGTCCACCATGCGAATTACTGGTTTGCGCACTCTCTTTCTATCCCTCTCGCTTTCCCATGATAACTCGCCAGCGGAACGTGTGTTTAGCCGCGTTTTTTTTGGACGGGTGATTGTGAATTTGTAATACCCATACATGTATGCTCCCACTTACCCAATGTCCTTAGAGTAAGTGTGAAATGGGGAGGCAATTATCCGGATCGCGCACTCTCCATATTTGAACGTGTACTGTGGACTTTGAGATGCGATAGACAGATACAGAGAGAGAGACCATTTTTGAGTGAATCTCTTAGAGTTCGTCGATCGTTCATTACGAGCCGAGGGAAGGAAAGGAAAAGGTCGAAGAGGGGAGAGATATAGGGGGAAGGTAGCGTAAGACGAGGCGACGAGAGTGTCGTGGGAGAAAGAGAGAGAGAGAGAGAGAGAGAGAGAGAGAGAGACCGCCAACGCTCCAGTCACACTTGAGCACACTCCCGTGACATTCACCCTCTCTCCCTTTCCTCCTTCCCTCCCTCTAAACTCTCCTGTTATTGCGCCCGTACCTACGCGTCCAACATCGGTAGTTCACGGTTTCAGTGTACCCTTAACCATTCTTGGTCGTATTCACATTGTTTCTCCTTATTTTCCGCGTTTTAGGGTGGTAAAATAATGGAATTGCAGAGAAAGCGACTGCATTCAATGGCGGAAGATGAGAGTGGTTCGAGACTGTGCCTAATATGCGGTTCCAAGTAAGTATTCCTCCTCCCCTCTTTCCTTTCCCTTTCATCTTCATACCCTTTTGCTTCCCCCGCTCGCGCCATCCGCCAACAAAAGCAAACACCGCGAGAGAGGCAGAGAGAGAGAGAGAGTGAGAGCGAGAGAGAGAGAGATAGGAGTGGCTTTTTTGGGCCGCGATCATTTGATTTCAAGCACTCTAGTGCCACGCTATTCAATATCTCCAGATTGGGTTTCGGATGGGGAGAGGGCGTGAAAAGGAGAAGGACAATTTGAGATCGTCCCCTTTTAATGTTTTTATTTATTGGCTATTTTTAATTACAATGCGACTTAATTATTTTTTACATTTAATATAATTACAGGTCCGACAGTGCTCATTTCGGCGTAGACTCGTGCAGAGCTTGTGCTGCTTTCTTCAGAAGAGTGAGCGATCGAAATGAAATATTACACTAACATTAAATAGTAGTAATAGCAAAAGCTGTAGTTATGAGGGTTTCATGCAATTTTTAAATCTGTTTTGAAGCCAACCCACAAACCGAATTTGTTCTTTTTCGCATCGTTACGAGAACCATTATACACCCAATTTATCATTTGCAAATCCTCCTCACTTGCAGACAGTCAGTCTCAACAAGACGTACATCTGTCGACAGAGCAACGAGAGATGCGATGTATCCAAAGGTAATACATATGACTCTATTATCCCAATGGCTATTATCCTTTCATACTCGGTTAACTCGTCAGAGCGTCACTAGTTGTAACCCAGTAGCCTATACTTCTTTGGTTCGTAGACTTATTGCCCTGTGAGTGAACACTCCTCAAAGGCGTCAAAGTGTGTGGGAAAGTGTGAGAGACTCTTACCTTTCTTCCTAAATATCTCGCTCACAATCCATTTCTGATGCTTTGACATCCTCCATTATGCACTTGTTACGTTTGTCGTATTTATTTCGAAATTTCCCTTCAGAGTGCTGATAAGAATCATAGCTGAGAACATGATCACAGTGATTATGACATTGTTCTACAGATGCTAAATTTGCGTGCCGTCGCTGTCGCTACAAGAGATGTCTCGAGATTGGAATGCACCCGAAGAGTGAGTTGACTTTTTGAAAAAAAATAGTACCACGACAAAAAAAACTACCAGTTCTCGATAATCTTAATACAGGATTGCGTAATGCGAATCACCATCCCAGACAGTCCCATTTTCCCGTATTTAAAAAGTGTGCGAGAATGTGCACTGTTCAGTGAATGAGTGTGGGACTATTGGTAGTCAGGTAGGAAAATGGCTCTTTCGATATTCTTTTTACGGTTAAAGGGATAAACATGTTGTTCGACTGAGAATGCCCAAAATGCAGGGAAAAGGTACTGTCAAAGGGCAGAAAAAGACTTAAGTACTTACCTAAGACAACGAATCTAAAATAATTTTCTTAATTTCAGATGTTCACTCCAAATTCGACACTCGATTGAAGGAGGAGCCGGGAAGTTCGGACGATGAGAGACCGGCAAAAAGGACCGTACGAAATTCGGACAATGAAATGGTGCGTATCCTACACCACGAAGCTCCATTTAAAAGAAAACGATGAATGAAAATAAAACTATGAGAAGAAGGCGTTCTTTTAAAAAGATAGTTTCGCTCACACTTTATTTGTCAATGTTTGTCAATACAATCGTTGGTTTTGGTAAATGCGTGTTTGTAAAATATATTTCGATGCGGAAATGAGGGTAGGGTCCATTATTCATAGCGTCCAAGGCGGGGTTAGGACAAACTGTGAAATTACAGTATCCCTTTCTCGTGTTCGCCAGGTAGTACTGGGCTTAAATTTTCTAGGAAAACGGTTCTACCTACTCCTCATTCCACTCGTTCTCTCACATTAAAGCACAGCGCTCACCGAAACGAAGAACATTCCCTACGAAACTTTGGAGAAGAGTTCGGTGTCACCCTCTTCTGAAAATTTGCACAATATTTGGTGGGAAGGAGTGGGCGACTTCTGATCAAACTATTGACTCTTTCTCTCTGCAAATTTTTCAGCTACTACTCTCTCATGTGATAACAGAGCTGGTCAGAAAGCAGCACGCTGATAATATTTGTGAGAGTTTATCGTGAGCAGAGAGAAAGAGAGCGAGAGAGATAGAGAGAAAAATAGAAGAGAGAGAGAGAGAGTGAGAGGGAGGGACCAGAAGTTCAGCTCATCAAACCGCATCAGGCTTACGAGAAATTGAATTATTACTGATAATATCACACTGATATGATCGTGCATGCAACTATGGACCGGAAATAACACAGCTTCCGCCGCTAGTAGGCGACTTCTTTTCAGAGTTAGTTGTGCGAAACTCTAAAGTAGAAGTTTGCTGGCCACATATTAACATTACCAATAAAAAAAAGGTCTGAGAGCATGCCAAAGCAGCATGGCCACGAACTTTCCTGGCTGTATGCAACAAAAATAAGCTCCTCATTCTGGTAAAAGGTAATTTAAAGGTGTTCCATGTCAAACAAATTTACAGTAGCAAGCTACCACGCTAAATGGGGACGTGGGACTACGTAACCCAAGCTTTCCCAAGGCATCTAGGGCACGTTATCTTTCGCAATCAACGTTGCCACCAAGTTATCGCCCCGGGGTGGATGGAAGGCTGGGTTGGCCTCGGCGGGGATCAAGCTCGTGACCCGTCGAATGACTAGCATTTGCTTACACCACTCATTTTGGTATGATTCTATAAATGAATAGCTGAAATACGACGTCACTTCTCTACAGTACTCTGAACCTGGTCCGTCCCGTCGATCCGAGGCCATTTCTGCCCTTCTCTACGCTGCACCCGCTTCCACGCCCTTATTACGACAGCTTACTGAGCAGTACAAGTAAGTTGCAATGAGGAGTTAGATAGATATTGAGTTAGATACGCGGCTGATAAGGAGCAGAGAATCAGAGAAAAAGAGTGCCAGAGGGTACGGTCAACGCCGGCATACCTAATAATTACAGTATATTTCCAGAATCCTATTGGTGGTCCGTCGATCGTGCGAGAATATGCTACGAATGGAGTCACTCGGCAGCTCGAGAATCTCATCAGACATGATTAATCCGGTGAGCAGCGACCGCATTATCCAAAAGGCCATTCAAATCTCCGGAAAGGGGCCAGGGGACTCACTCACTAACAGAGAAAGATAGAAATAGTGATGGACGATCTCGTCATATACTCTATATTATAATCATCGTAAAGCGTAGCTCATGCAAAAGATGAGTATTTTTTTTCCTATCTATTACGGATGAGTGAAAGGATATTTGATAACCGTCTTCTCTGCAGGACTGCGTCTTCCCCGCTACCATTGGTCATCTGGGCAAATCAGTTCGCGCGACACTTCAGGTAATTCTTTCAAGGGGAATATATTATAATTTATTAAAATTCTTCTCTGATTTTTTGTTTCTTCTTTTTGTGATTACAAATTTTCCAATTTCAGGCCTACATCGACTTTGCAATTTCCTGTTTCCCCGAAATGCACAGCTTCGATGAGCAAGAGCAGGTCATTTTTATCTTTAAGCTTTGCTTTATTGGACCCGTTTCAATCCAAAATTATACGCACAAATTATTTCAGAAGTCTCAGAGACCTTCCTAGAGTGAATGTCTCTCTGTATAGTAATGTTGAGCAAGAGTAACAAATAAAAGTGTAACGTCGTAAAAGCGTAACAAATATGCGCATGATTTGTTCTGGACAAAATTCCAAAACTGAATTAGTGGCAAGACCACCGCCCATTCTCAACCATTTTCACACTCAAAACTTTTAATAACTTTTTAATTTGCGTAGACCCTCCAGCAACGAGTGATTTCAGTGGATTCTTCTCAAGACGTTCAAGACGTGCATGTTCATCTTCGAGGGTGTCTACAGAGTCAAGAAATTCATGCCCGGCAACAACAAAGTGTGAGTTATCGTCGATTTATAACGCGTCGTAGATATCTAGCTCTGTTTCGAAATTGTGAAACATAGTTCTACTAGACGGTCTATATTTTGAAGTGCTTTGGTTTTGCAAGGTAATACCTATTATTTCGAGTTCACTTTTCTCGGCATCTTATTCGTTTCTAACTCCGTTTTATTTGAGAGTGATGATCACATCGATGACCTACCTCGATGTGGACAATCTCGACCACTACGTGTCAGATGCAGGAGAGATCCACGACAAGGAGCACATGAAGAAGTGCGAATTAAGCATTATTACCTAGAATAGTAATTAAAATATAATTCCATGAACATAGACGTTGGAGGCTATTACAGCGCTGTTCGCGAAATGCAGTTGCTTTGCAGTAAACATGAAAATGAATCACCCTAAATAGGATCTCTCTATCAGCACCCAATAAAGCAACAGTGATAAATGTTGTATTGATAATTACATTTTGCCTTTTTCGGCCTAATATAATAATAATAATAATAATAATTTTGTTTGACTAGCACTTGCAGATTATGCAAGGAGCTCACAGTACAGAGTATGCTGCACTGGCTCGGACCCGTCTTGGACAAAGCGGAGATCACTGAAGTAGAAGCGATAGCCATTATCGGACTCCTCTTCTGGCCGAATTGTACGTGTGTTCCCTATATTATTTTTGTTTGAACTAGAAAAAAGTAGCTAACAGCTCCGTAAATCACACGGACATCATTGCCTTTACGTTTACTTTATATTTTTAGAAACATCTTGCCAAATATTATTTGTAAATTGCAGACCTTGTAAAGGCAACTAAACGAGTCATCGATGTCTCATACACTTATCAACAGCGAATCTTTGGTGAATTACAGACGTACTACAGGTGAGTGAAACATCCAGAAAGTGTTCTAGAACGGGAGATGAGATATATCTTAACATTTTCACCCATTCTCACCGACCCGTTACTGGAGATTCGAAAAGTTTTTGTTAACGTACGTCGGCTCATTGTGCGATAGGGTGTCCGGTTCGGTTACCTTGAAATGTCGTGAAATGGAGAGAAATGGGAGGTTGAATGTGAGCATCTGAAATATTCATTCATTCATTCACCGTCTATTGCCGACAACATTCTGAACGGTTGTTTAATATCGAAATGCGAGTTACTTTCAGAGAAGTGCTGTGTCTCTCTGATTACTCGTCGCGCGTCGCTCACATCACCTCCATTTTGTTATGTGTTCAAGTTAGTTTTATCCTTTTTAAAAATAAAAAAGACGGCTAAAGAGACTACAAAGTCGGTCTTGCGGACTCTTTCTCGAGGTCTTTCTGTTTTTACATAAAGATCTCGACTAAATTATCTATCTTTATCAATAGTTTTATCCATTTTTAGGGCATCATGCAGAGGCTCAAGGAAGATATGGAGATCTACCGGCTGCTGAATGTGTTCGATAAGAACGATCTCGTGTACAATGTTGTGCAGACATAATCACTACTTTTTTAATGGAAAATCATGTATAAAATACTATTTTTAAACAACTTTAATGCTTTTTATCTGCTTTCCTTTGATTATTGATGGGTGGAGCATAACAACGCCGAATGGTTCCAACCTCCAGAAAGGGGTCATTGGTGTGTGGGAATGCAAAGCAAAATTACTATTTCGCTGTTGACCCTTTTGGAGGCTGGATTGAGTGGTGGGAAGATCACATAGAAGTAACGTATAAAATTTGTCGCACGGAATTGTAAAAATCCCCCCCCCTTCTCCCCTCCTTGTCCTTCAATTAAAAGCCAGAATAAAATGACCATCAAGTTCCGATAACTTTCATGCAAAATCAAGTTATTTTTCTACATCCTCCGAATCCCTCTCTATCACTTTTTGCCACTCAAAGTGTGCACGTGATTGATCCCGCATGCAAAATGGATTCAATCAAATCAATATTTTACTTACTCACCCTCCCCCTCTCCTCTCTCCTCCTCCATTCTCCCTTCATTTTCTACTTTCTCGTGCGCGACGGACGGTCGTCTAGTGCCCCAACGACCCCTTCAACACCTTCCCCGCCATGATACTGCCTCTCCTTCTCTCCATGGTCGTTGGTGAGTTGAAAATCCTGAGTTGGGGGACCGTACCCTCCCCCCCCCCCCTGCTTCCCATCCCGATACCATACTCCTTCCAGTTCCCGCCCTACTCACCGCCTGCAGTAGGAACAAGAACAAGACGGTGAGGCGATCGCAAACTGAGAAGGGTGGCGCTACCGTATCCATTCTCTGGTATTGTAATACCGTAATCGTTTGCAGCCGCCCAAGCCTGCCTCCAACGTGTCCGCGGCTACCCCAGGATCGAGCACCCCGAAGCCGGCCGCGCCTGCTCCGCCACCACCACCTCCGCCTCCTCCTCCTCCACCTCCTCCACCACCACCGTGAGTCAGAGATCAAAGATCAAAGATCATAAATCGCCCTTGCTCCTCCTCCACGGCGCCCTCATCCCCAGCTACAGTAATCTATTAACGTTACTCACTATTACCCGGCTACCGTAAACCACTACTGTACCCTACCGATACCCCGCTACCATAATCCACTACTGTATCCTACCAAATCCCTGCTGCAGTATTTCAGCATATCGATTGCAGGGCCAAAGAGAAGACGCCGCAGGAGCTGGAAAGAGAGTGGAATCAAGCGATCGATGCAGGGCTCACGCGACCAGCATGCGAAGGAGAGACCCTGAGGGTGAGCGAGTACCCCACTTAAAAACCATACCGTAACACCATACCAAATATCCATACCGTAACCTTATACCGTAACCACGTACCTTAACCCCATTCCGTAACCCCATACCGTAACCACCTACCGTAACGACCCAGCGTAACACCATACCGTGACCACCTACTTTAACCACCTACCGTAACCCATACCGAAAATCTATATCGTAACCACCTAACGTAACCCACTTACCGTACCCGCTCTGCAGGAGGTCAAAGACAAGTTCGTTCTCTACACGAAGCCGCCGCCGGGAGCGTACGACCAGACGGGCACGGGCACGGGACCAGGACCGGGAACGGGACCGGAAGATAGCGGACCCGCGGCTGAAGGGACGGCTGGAGACCAAACGGACCCGGGCGGTGCGATGTTGACGGGCGGAGTGACGGAAGGAGCCGCCACTACCGGCGCTTTTGGAAGGACAATGGGAGCCGCAGGTACCGCACCCTACCCCGATACCGTTCTCCGGTACCGAGCCCTACTGTTATCTACTGTAATTTGATACCTACAGCATCCTACATCATTGTGGTACCGTATTTTACCGTATCCGTCAACCGTAATCATAAAATTAAGGCTAGACGACGGGCGGCGGCTGTCCGATGATACCCACTGATGAGAAAGAAGAAGGGAAGAAAGAGGGGAAGAAGAATGGAGAAAAGAGGAAATCAGAGAAGGATGAAGAGAAGAAGGAGGAAAAGAAGGAGGAGAAAAAGAATTAACTCACCCTCTCATACTATAGTTTTAAAACACCGAGTTTTAAACCTCTTCATTTCGCATTCGGACTCGTTATTAAAACTACTACTTACTTTAAATGATGAATGTCATCTAGACACATAAATAGAATAACAAAACATTAAAAAATGAAAAAAAGAGATTAAAATACAGATAGAATTGGGGGGGGGCGTGAGGAATTGCAAGGGCTTGCTTACTGTAGTCGTTTACTGTTGAATCCGTCTAGGAAATTCGACGTTGGCTTCTGTGTTCTGTGTCCTCTTTCTCCATACTTCTTTCTGGACACAGCATCGAGTTGGCACCATGTCAAGATCGTCTTTCGTTGTCTGAATCTCTCGTTTCGCGCATTCTCTTGGTTATTCACTCTTTCTCTAATTTGATCTCGCCGATACAATTTCGGAGGATGTGCTGGAGATTTGACTAGACCGTGAATGGGACGGGCTCTCAATTCTATTATCGATCAAAGCACTGAAAATACACGATTCGACTTACTGTTACATAAAACGATGACATTCGTGTGAAAGAGTGCGAGATATGGGAAGTAGGGTTCTCGAAGCAATTGGAAATGGAAAATCTTGTAGCGAATTAATTTTCAATTCTTTAAAGAAGGGAACCCTAATGGAAAGAGAGAAGAACAAGTAGTCATATCGTTAGTTTTGTCAGCTCTGCACTGGTCAGGAGATGACATAGTAAGAAGAGGAAAATAATAATTTCAAAATTTTCTTCGGACTCGTATTCAACTTATTTCAAAATTGAATTTTGTTTCGCAGACAAGCAAGGTTGATTTAACATAATTTCGTCCTATTTTCGAGAGATTGAGACGAACATAGGTAAAGATGAGGATCTGGCTATGTATTTAACTTTCTTTTTCATATTTCTTATGTCGGTTCAGTTCCAATCTTTATTGAGCAGGTCAAAATACGTTCGCGTCTCGTAAACTTTCGCCACGCGTAATTCCATCTCGAATTTAGCACGAATCCTGACATTTTTTTAATTAAAAAAACACTCCTCGCTCACTTTCCCGTCATACGACGATATCTTTGGGGCTGATTCGGCGAGTTAGTGGTAGAATGCTTAGAAAGGATAGAATACGAGCCAGAACAAGATAACCGAGTGTACCGAGAAACCGAAGAAGCAATTGACCGACCAAAGGATTCCCAATGATCCACCGAATACCGAACCAGACTTGCAAGAGGTTCCGAACCAACAACCGTTTATCAACAGTGTTCCTCTCAAGTATGAGAGAGGGGGCGCCAGCGAGAGGTGGACAGGGGAAGTGGAGGGGCTATGACTAATGTACGAATCTGTGCCGACACATTCCGGGGGGGGGTCACGCGAGAAAACAAGAAAAAAAGGATACAAAAATAGGTACATAGGTTCAAGGACAAATATACATTGACTCGCTTATTGCAGCTAGGAATCGGTTCTCCCATAGATTCTCAACCAAATCCACGCCCAAAACCAGATCTTTAGAGCACGTCCTATAGACTTCCCCTCCGTCAGACCACAATATTGCGAAAAAGTGATTTTTTCGTGCCCTGAAAGCAAATGGTGGCCTACCGCGACCATATTCTCAGGATCATCGGCAGTCATGATGGTGATCATTATGGTGTATTGATCGGGTCTGTGCGATGTCTAAAAGGCGAGATGTGGTTTTCCGACCTCGATTTTGCAGCTTTGCTGCATCCAAGTAGCGGCACCGCAACTTGAAATTTTTTTATAGGTAGGCCTTGGGCATGTCTTAACATCTTGAAAGTTAGGCGAGCAGGAAAAAATCCATGAAAGAATATGTAATGCCCATTCAAAAAAGTATGCATCGATTGCGTCATCACGACGCAATAACGGGAAGATTTCGCAATAACTTTTGTCCAAATTAGAGAGATCAGGTCATGAGACAAACACAAATCGATAGAGCATACCAAGGGCTATCAGAATATGTGAAAAACTGGCGTGATCACTTTTTGCTGTACGGAGGGGACGAAATCCTTACGCGGATGCACTGATATTTACAAGCCCCCTTTTTCCATTTTTCGTCCCCATTTCAAGTTAGATGTTCTCACGATAATTGCTGCAATTTGTGATTCGCAGACACTACTTCGGTGCTGACTCACCTGGCAGAGTTGCCGACAATATGTCCGTTCATTCAATCACTCCCAAAGAGCCGGACCAGAGGGGTTGCCAGCTATTTTTCAGGTTGATTACAGAATTATAAATTCACAAACACTCGTCCAAAATACTAAAACGCTCCTAAACAAGAGATACGGCTTGAGTACTGGTCTGCAACCTTGCTTTCCTGATAGAAATATCCCTCAATCAACAATCAAAAGTGCGATTTGATGAGAAGGTGCTTGCTTTCATATCGTTTCCTGCTCGCGCTATCAATTTCAACACAAGGAAAATCCGTATTCTAGTTTCCAGCTGATAACCCCGCTGCGACCAAACTAGCCCATAATCTTTTCCTGCTATTTCTGGCAAGGTACAATTCACACCCAGCTTCTGATTCATACATATTCCTTACATGATTCATAATACATGATTCACACAGATTCATATAGCTTCCGACGCATTGATATCGCTTTGAAGAGGAAGAATCTCTCTTTCTGTTTGCAAGCAGATGAACAAGATAGAGCATAGTGGAGATCGAGGCAGTTCACAGAGCGCTAAATCTTTCTCTGGAGCTTTTACCTCCTGTTGTGAGACCATGAGAAGTCGAGAGCCGGAAAAAATCACATCTCCTAATAGCTGGAGATGTGAACACTCCAGAGTAAAGAAAGCTGGAGACTTCGCTCTCGGAGTAGGGAATGGTAACGAGGATATGCCACTCTCTTCCCTTACAGCAACTGTCAATACTGGGATAATTGAGGGGGCTTCATGGGAAGAGGTTTGACAATCACTCTCTGGGTCGTTTCTTTCACGACTGAAGACGCTATTCAAGTAATAGCCTCTCCACTCCACTAGTCCTATGCTCTGGAGTTTTAGCGCACCTAGTCAATCTATAAATTTGTCAGTCACTCAATATCATTTCAATTGTTAATACGCATGCATAACAGAAAATAAGCAACCACACGGTAGCCGAACGATATCACAAGAGGGCTGTCTGTGTTCTAAGCCTTGGCTACAATCCGCGCGCCAATCGTTGTCGTTCTCATTGCTCTTGGGGGCTAGCAATGAAGCTCCATGTTATCTTACTGATAGCGGGCGCAGGAGAGAAAGACACTGGTATCGATCACTGTCCGCACTGATTCCCACACACTCTCCGCCCCATGCTGAGCTACAATTCCTCTGTGGACTTTGGCCGTAGCCTCTAGTCGTCTGATTCTCTCATCTTCCCATGATTTCTCGTCGCCCCTCTTTCTTCTCCCCATAGTTATCACCAGATATTGATCCTTCCAGGCGAAGATTCATTGTTATCTGGCCCGGGCCGGCGCACATTCTCACCCCGAACTCGCTGATATATAACCCGAACGAAACAGCGATTAGCCGTGTCACGTACGCACGCTAAGACCCTCGGTCCATAATTACCCCCTTCCCCATGATCACCTCTGTAAACAAACCGACTTGGTTCTGTTTCGCTTTTACTTACTCTCTGTTCACTCAATCACTCATATAATGATGCCTATTATTCAAAACATTCGCCATAATTTATGGAATTTGGTTGCAATACTTTTAGCCATTTCAAGTGAACTACAAGTTAATTATTGTCCAAATTCTACGCATACTGTTTTTGCTCCCTTATTGCTAGCGTTATTTAAAACTCACAAAATCTCGATCATTTTCAGTGGAAGATGGACGTTGTCATCGAGGTCGCGGTTGCCGTAGGAGAGTTTCTGTGGGTCGTCCTCCAGACCCTCGCCATTACTCTCTACTCGATCATCGTGTCCCTCCTCCCCATCGGAGTCCTCCCAAGAAAGAGCATCAAGGGTGATTGAATTTATTGATTGATATTTACTTTACCGATCGAATTTTTCATCAATCAATAACTAGCCGGGATGTGTTGAGGTTAAATACACTACGCTCTATGCGTACACTACGCTCTATGCACAGTTCTGGGTGCAGGTTGGGTCCAGGGGAGATCGGTAGCTGGCTCCAGGTTCGGTCCAGGGGGAAATCGGTAACTTGCTCCAGGTTCGGTCCAGGGGGAGATCGGTAGCTGGCTCCAGGTTCTGTACAGGGGGAGATCGGTAGCTGGCTCCAGGTTCGGTCCAGGGGGGCCTCAGTAGCCTTCTTCAGGTACGGTTCAAGGGGAATTCGGTAGCTTGCTTGAGGTTAAGTCCAGGGAGGAGGACTCGGTAGCCGGCTCCAAGTACGGTCCAGGAGGAGTTTAGTATCTTGGGGAATGTTAATCTCTAGAAATAGTACTGGCTTATTCCGTTGCAAAAGGCTCGTGAGGCTGAGAGCGATCGAAAAAAGTTGCCACTACGCCACTTCGCGGCTCCGTGGCAACTTTTTTCGATCGCTCTCAGCCTCACGAGCCTTTCTCAACGGAAACGCAGGATAGTGTTGATTTCCCTGGCGTGTTCGAACACGTTTCCGACATCGCAAAACACTTTACCTGTGATCCCCCACGCTCCGCGAATCAATTGGAATCTTTTAGAAAATTTCGTTTTTTTTTCATTTTAAAACGTGTTAGAACACGTTCAGACACATTTCCGACACCGCAAATCACTTTTCCTATGATCCCCCACGTTCTGCGAATCAATTAGCAACTTTTGGAAATTTTCGATTTTCATGTTAAAACTCGGCAAAACAGGTGAAAATGTGTTTCACGTTACTCAAGAACGTGCTAGAAGGGCTTCTGAAACGTTTTGCCCGCGGCGGGGTTCGAACCTGGGGGTGTCGGATTGAAAGTCAAGCGCGTAACCCACTTGGCTATGGATTTGGTCAATTAAATTTTGTAAAATTTGAAAGATATTTTGGTCTGTTATCATTCGCAAAAAGATATGAGAAGATATAGCGATTTTGAAGAGATTTATTAGGACGCTTCCGGATGCATGATTCGGACCCTCCAGAAAGGGGTCAGGGGCGAGAGAGAGAGAGAGGGAGCAGAAATGAGAGAGACTCTCTCGATTTCACTCTTACTCTCATTCCAAACCCCTTCCTGTAGAGTTTGCCGGCCTCTGGAATGATTTGCAACTAAATTTACGAAAATTTCATGAAATCGCGTGAAATCAATCGATAATTCACTTTGAAACTCGGCAAAAGATGCTCAAATATGTTTCTCGTTACTCAAAAATGGGTTTGGACCACTTGTTACACTTGCAAAAAATGCGGCAAAAGACTGGGGATCGAACCTGAGACCCTCGGATTTGAATTCGAGCTCGCTGCCGACTTGGCCATGAAATTATCGATTTATTTCAAATATAAAGTTCGATGTGTTTCGTGATGGGCTATCATATGCAAAAGGATCTGGGCAGATAGCGCGATTTTGAAGCGATTTATAAGGAAAATGCGGAAAAAAATGTCCGTCACGCGACGGAGAAAAAAAACCAACACACAGACAAACAGACAGACATTTTGATTTCCTATAAGTGGAGGAATCAATAAGTCAATTACAGGTGATATCTGTCTCATCACCGGCTCTGGCTCTGGTCTCGGCCGATTGATGGCTCTGGAGGTGTGTGTTTGTGACATTCGCTGCCTTATCTTTGTATGAAAAATATTTGCCGAGAAATCGGCATTAATTTAGCATTAATTAAATCGGCATTAACTTATGTTACCTTGCAAAAATATAAATAGGTTTATGCTTTCGCCTGCTGACATTCGAGTGTTAATTATCCTGCACAACGTTAGACTGACAGGCAAATGATTGAAGTGTGTGATTTTTAGCCCATGATTGGAGAGTTTTTACTCTCCCGCTCACTTCAAAGCCCTTTATGCAATGTTGACCGACATATGGATGCGAAAATAATGTCCCATCATGGCACCTTCACCTGTTTGTTGTAGTTCGCCAAGCACGGATGCGATATTGTGCTGTGGGATGTGAACACGAAGGGAAACGAGGAGACAAAGGCTATGCTGGACAAGAGCGGTGCACGAGTAAGCATTATTTTGCATAATCTCTAGTTTCTCTTTCTCTCTATTTTTTTACACTTTTAAGATTTTTTCTATACGGATTCCTTGAAAACAAATGCCATGATGAAGTGATAACTTTTAACTTTTATCGAGGTAGTTCATGTCTACTATGTGAGAAATTTATAAAACCATAGATATACGAGAATTTCGTTTCGTGGAAATGTGTAACTTGTTATAGGTCTGGGCGTACACAGTTGATCTCTCCGACCGCAAAGACATCGCCGTCAAGGCTGATCTCGTGAAGAAAGAAGTCGGCAACATCGACATCTTGGTCAGTTTCTCCTCTCCTTTCTCATCCCTATGAATAATGTCAAATACGTTGGCGAAGGAAAGCGTTGTAAGAAAAATATGCGTATGATCACAGAGCGTATTCGTGACTGAAAAGGTATACATTGTTAAGATAATGAATTATGTTAAAACGCGTTCTCTGTAAGACCGCAGTGAAATTTGAGGAATCCGGCACAACTCGTTCAAAGTGATCACCCGGGGCTCAAACTTTTTTCACACATAGCCCGAGGTGTAAATTAAATTTTAAAAGTGAAAAATTAATGAAATGTCGAAATTTGAAAAATCGATAATTTTTTTACGAAAAAAAAATTTTTTTTTTCAATTTTTTTCTTTTCCTGTTGTGTTACATATCATTCGAAAGAGCATCAAAAGTTATGTATAAATCAATAATTTCACAAGAATTGAAGCACTCTGAGCGAAAATAGGTGATTGTATACGCAGAAATTTGCAGTTTCTGTGAAACTTTATTTTTGATAAAATTGTTCCCATGATTTGCAAGCTTCTATTTTGATATATATTATGTGTTTTTCATCGCTGAATATAAATATCATAACTTTATTACATATATCCTGCATAATGGTAGTGGCATCTTCTCCAGACCATGACCACCCAGTTGTCAATTTCAAAAAGGAAATGAGTAAAACTTTTTCCCCCGGAACGTTAGCATCTTTTCATACACGCCATTCGAAAGAGCATCAAAAGTTATGTCTAAAAATATGCTTTCAGGAGGATCAAACAACTAGGAGCGATAATCGATAATCCCATTCGCAGAAATCGATTTATATGGCTAGGCTTAATATTCACCTCTATTATCGTTCAATGTGATCGCCCAAGACTCAAATTTTTTTCTCATGCAGCCTAAGGTGTTAAGTAAATTTTAAAAGTAATTTGGACAAGAAAATTCAATTTTTGAAAAATCGAAAAAAAATTTTTTTTCAAAAAAATCAATTTATTTAATTTTCGTGTCGTGTCATATCTCATTCGAAAGAGCATAAAAAGTTATGTAAAAATCCACACTTTCATGCAGATTGGGATGCAATGAACAAAAATATGTGACTTCGAACAGTCTCAATTTGTGAAGACAGTGTTATCTATATTTTCGCTTGGACGTGACGAAACTTCACGAAATCATGGAATAACACATAACCTTTGATGCTCTTTCGAATGAGATATGACACGACACGAAAATTTAAAAAAAAACTAAAAGTGATTTTTTTTGAAAAAATTTTTTTTATCGATTTTCAAAAATTGAATTTTCTTATCCAGATTACTTTTAAAATTTACTTAGCACCTTAGGCTGCATGAGAAAAAAAATTGGAGTCCTGGGCGATCACATTGAACGATAATAGAGGTGAATATTAAGCATAGCCATATAAATCGATTTCTGCGAATGGGATTATCGATTATCGCTCCTAGTTGTTTGATCCTCCTGAAATCATGGTTCTAGACATAACTTTTGATGCTCTTTCGAATGGCGTGTATGAAAAGAGGTTAACGTTGAAAAAAGTTTTACGCATTTCCTTTTTGAAATTGACGACAGGGTGGTCATGGTCTGGAGAAGATGCCACTACCATTATGCAGGATATATGTAATAAAGTTATGATATTTATATTCAGCGATGAAAAACACATAATATATATCAAAATGGAAGCTTGCAAATCATGGGAACAATTTTATCAAAAATAAAGTTTCACAGAAACGGCAAATTTCTGCGTATACAATCACCTATTTTCGCTCAGAGTGCTTCGATTCTTGTGAAATTATTGATTTATACATAACTTTTGATGCTCTTTCGAATGATATGTAACACAACAGGAAAAGAAAAAATTGAAAAAAAAAATTTTTTTTTCGTAAAAAAATTATTGATTTTTCAAATTTCGACATTTCATTAATTTTTCACTTTTAAAATTTAATTTACACCTCGGGCTATGTGTGAAAAAAGTTTGAGCCCCGGGTGATCACTTTGAACGAGTTGTGCCACCCCATCCGACGTTCTTACAAATAACGCGTTTTAATTCCAATCTAGCGTTCTTATGATTTTATATTTGTAATAATACAGGTTAACAATGCGGGAATCGTCACTGGCAAGAAGATCTTCGAGTGTCCCGATGAGCTAATGGAGAAGACGATGGCTGTCAACTGCATGGCTTGCCTTTACGTAAGCACTTTTCACACTTTACTTTATTAAAAGATTGCCGCAATATTAGGGTGTGAGCCGTTCGGTGTACATCATCCACAGAATGCAAACCGCATTGGCAAATATTGCGAATATTCAATAGTAAAAAAATTCTTAGCAATAAAACATAATGATTAACAATTAAATTAATTCCAATTATAATAAATACAATTTCAGACGACGAAGCACTTCGCCAAGTCGATGATTGATCGCAACCATGGCCATATTGTGACGGTGGCATCCATCGCTGGCAAGCTCGGCGTCGCCGGTCTGGTACGATATATTATTTTGCATTTTCTTTTTTTTTAATTCACTAGTTTCCATTGATAACGACAAGATTCTTAGAATAAACGCCTTCACATTGCAAGGATTGCCATGAAAGCAGCCGCTTAGTGTGTTTCCCCATTGAGAAAATACAATATACGTTGTCGATCTTTTATTCTCCTGAAAAATCTTCCGGCACTGAAACATTGTGCACATTTATTACACAACACAACTACGAAATGAACTGAAATGATTAAAAGCTCGCTTATCAAAACGCATTGTACAATGAGCATTCGAATGATCGAGTAGTACATTTACGATTGAGGTTGACTACTGCGCGTCGAAGCATGGTGCTGTTGGATTCAACACTTCGCTCACGGAGGAATTGAAGTTCATCAAGGCCGATGGAGTCAAAGTACGCATTTTCATTTACGGAAGCTAGTAAAATCTGCACAAAATGGATTGAAAATAATGCAAAATGTCATTCCTTTAAAATAAGACCTGTGAAAAGAAACTATCACCTCAACAATGAGCACTCGTATGTTATGCCCTAGTTTTAAAGACGTTTCCCCGAGTTACAGACAAGAGTATCCACACTAAAATAGTCTTTTGTAGACAACGCTGATCTGCCCGTACTACATCAACACCGGCATGTTCGACGGCGTCGTCACCAAGTACGTCTTATTTTAATAAATCTTTATTTTTTAGATAAAAAGTGACTGTAATTGGTTTTCATATTAATACTAAATTACATCTTAATAACGTCTTCTTCAGCATTAAAATACAACGATAGAATAATTCAGTTAGGAAGATGCGTCACATGTCCAAAAAAACGATTTTTTAGTGCGCCCAATCTCCTTCCCATCCTCGACCCTTCATATGTCATTGACTGCATTATGGAGGGTGTCCTGACCAACAAGGCCGAGTATTTCATCCCCCGCTTCCTCTACATCGCCGCCGCTTTCTGCAGGTCAGTTCATTAAAAAAAATACTTTTTTGTTTTATCCATTTTCTTGTTGAAGTTGTAAACTTCCGATACGACACAGGCAGAAACAGACAGTTCGAGATTACGAACATGTACTTTTCGTTGTGATAAAGTACCTCATAAAAAGTAATCCTGCAGTGATACGATTCAGAGTATTTATGCAGAGAAAAATCGTTAACTAATAAAAAAAATTTTTCAGCACCATGCCCAGCGCGGCGGCACTGCTCAATTTGGGTTACTTCAAGATCGCCGAGACTATGAACGATTTCAAGGGCAGAAAGCCCGTCAAGCACTAGATTATCGATTGATTTGTTTGATTTATTATCGATTTATTTACCCCTAAACGACGAGTGCATTGATCCAAGATCGAGTAGGGCCAATTCTCTTTTTTTCTAATCATTGAGCTTTATGGTATGTGGCGGACGAGTCATCATTCGACTCATTCGACACTCTACATGCCTAGCTATGAATTCTTATCACCTATCACCTTTTCCTTTGTGACAGCCGCGTTAACGGCTTGTAGTGTGTAGGATTTTCGACATGAAGATAACAGAATGTTTCGGTGATCTTTGACTTATTTTGGTGCGTGATGTTTGAGTTGTGTATACGTGTGTCGATAAAAGTGCAAAGTGCACTAATCATGAAAAGGGCTATGCATAACTGTTGGCTGGCGCAGATAGTCGTAATACGAACAAAAAAATACAGTCAATTGTTGATAAAGAACGTTGAATTTTGCCCGCATTGTGCGGATTAAAGCAAATTTGTGCTAGTGCGTACTATCCCTATGTGCAAAAAAAGGGCGTGAGGAGAGACTAAAGTACTTCACTGCCGATCACGCATTCTTTCGGATTAGACAGCTATCACGCTATCAGGGATTAGTCGTCTATCATTGTTCAATATAACAGTCCATATTGTGAATCCATAAAGGAATCGTACATGCCAAAGCACCATAAATCAATGTCCGCAGATTGCAGGATTAGGCAGGGATGAAACGGGGAAAGTAGAAAGAGGCATCACAAATCTACATATATTCCTCATGGACAGAACGCACTCTCTTAAAAAAACCTCATGGACAAAGCGCACTCTCCGTAATAGCGCAGAGCAGGTGTCAAAAATTTTCAACTAATTGTATCGAGATGACTTTTTTAGGTATGATTCCTATGGGTGGGGTACACTTCAGCGGAATGGCAAATCAACGATGCATAGGGGGCGTAAGGGATCAGGGACTGGGCGTCCGACAGGGACGACTATGGCTTGCGGAGAACTCGATGCGCGATGCATTCAATGCATGTTCAATCGCCAATCGAAGGCCTACGCAAGGCACGGAACGTCCCGATCTTGATCAGACGATGGTTGAGTTGGGGGAAAACAATCGAAGCTCCACACTCTCACTGGACAATCTTTGCAGAAATGGAAGGTGCGAGTTGCATATCATTTTTTTCTGAGTTTCAAGGGGAGGAAAGACGCAGGTATTATGTCATACCTTCTTAGTGCATCTGTTCGATGAAGGCTATACTCCGGGTAGACACCGATGAAGCAGTGGGTATATGAAGATAGTCCGACACTCTTGCGACTCTGACGCATAGTCCATGGAAGGGATTGAGAAGAGGAGACACTCGACCACTCGCGACGAATGAACTGAGAAGAACTACTTGAACTATCTCCCCCCACTCGGCGCCCTTGCATTCACTCACTCAATCCATTCATTCATGATCAGTCTCTCTCCCATTTAGCCACAGTGTCTACGCGCCCCGGAAAGGCGTTGGACAAATACACCAAGAGGGTGAGAGAACTGAATGGAATCCGCCGCATTCTATTGATCAATCAACCGGGTGTCCATTAGGACTCATAACCCCCTCGCCCGATTTATTCACTCCCCACTTTGTTTGCCGAGTGGATCAGAAATGAAGAGAGTGAGAGGTACGGTAGTTGGGGATACTTGGGGGGAAGGGGTGAGTTGAATACCGACCGTCCATTCATCATCATTTCTTCAACAGTTTGTTTTACCATAAATCCTGTTGTTTTTGTTTTCCTGTTAGTTTTTTGTGTATCCATGTGGATGTATGTGTACTGTAATAAGAGAGCACACACAATAAGCATATTGTTAGATAAATTTATTTTAGACAAAATTGTGCAATATCGAATAAGGAATGCAGTTTTTTCTCTCGATAACCTTCGAAACACCCGTACCTATGAATATATGAATCGTATGAATCGTCGATATAAATCGTCGGAACACTAGGGCTATACTCGTTTTCGAGGTTGTTAATAAGTGTTCGCAATGCAGGTCAACGACTTTCTTGACCTGTGAAGTAGCCTCGTCTCTCTCCGAGGATCTAAGAATGAGGAAGGAAAATGGGTGGATGGGGTCACAGTGGAATAGTTTGCAATGCTCATCTACTTACTCGCTCACACTTTCTCTACATCTCTAGCATTGGAGATCCTCCCAGGTATTTATTTTCATAAACGGTCCAGGATATATTCGTTGTGTACCCTTGCCCCTCATCGAACGGTAAAGAAAGAGAGAGTGTGTATACAAATTGAAGACATGTTGAATCATTCTTGTCAAAACCATAGCGAGTGTTTTTCTAACTAGAAACGTTGACTTTAGGAGTTGAGACGAGTCGATTCGGCCTCAATTTCAATCTGTGTCCTCCTCCTCCACCACCGAAGATTGTTTATCTACCGACTCCGTGCAGGTAACGTTTATAACTTATTCGGTGCCTGTGTTTATTTCAGGAAAAGTATTTGGAAAATTAGTTTGATTTGAATTCCACGAAAATTTATGGTGGGGCATACCATGTACCCACTGACACATATCATCTTTACAGTTATCCATTCTCTTTTCTTTCTTTGCTCTGGAGATGTTGTCTCCGGCTGAGAGACCGTGTAAAATCGAGAGAGTGTGAGATCGCATCTAAACCCACTCTCTCGATATTACATGCTCTCTTAGCAGAAAATTATATCCCCAGAGTAAAGGGAATAGGCTATTTCCCGATTTGCGTAATTTATGGTCTGAAAATGTCGTGTATCTGATCGTGTTCCTCATTTATCTCATTCAAAACTCTTCGGTGAACGTGCACACACGCTCACACTTCTAGGTCGTGTACTCCTCAACCTATTTTTTAATGATACGTTTTTTATTAATATGTTCAAGGGAGCAACTAGGGTCAAGGCAGTGAAAAACAAGCTATTTCCAAAAACTGTTCCCGGAAGAATTATTTAACAAAACGCATCATTTGCGATTTAGCAAAAAATAGTTTTTCAACGTTTCGCCTTTTTCTCGACAGCAAGTTGCGGAGGCGACTACAAAACAATTACATGCAATCTCTAAAACAAGATATTTTCTTGAACTGTGGTTTTGCTGCAATAAAAAAAACAAGTTGTAAAAAATTCTAAAAATATTGTTCTTGTATATTTTCCAGTTGAAATGTATTTTGGGCCAAATTAAAATTTTGTTCCGCTGCCTGGTCCCTTTAAGTATAATCAATCAGTACTTATGCAAAAGGATCTCACCATTTGATTTATTTGTTTTTTCCACTGGTCGTGTACCTGTTGTACATGTTGTACCCGTGTACATTTCGCAGAGAGTACAGCAGGTACAACATATACACAGAGGGTGTGCATTAGGGTCTGCAAAATGAATCTTTGAGCGAATCTTGAATCATTGCTCAAATTGCCGAGCGGTCGAAGATTCAAAATGAATCCTCACTTTTAAGCAAAGATTCATTTGAATCTTTGACTGTATCTCTAGAATTTCTAGACTTTTTCCAACGCGGTCTTCGGCAATGTGTTACTGCTTCAAATGTGGTGGCTCAACCCAAGAATCCGATATCATGCAATTTCCGCTAGACTCCGGGTACTGTATTTCAAAAAGTATGCGCGCGTATCTTGACCGTCGCTTTAGAGAGCTCATTGTGCGACCTTTCGTATCCTCCAAATGTTGTGGTGGTTGTGGTGTAATACTGCTGACCGAGTGTCGTTGGTTCAATATTTTTTTGGAGTTGGACTATTTTTGCCGCTTCAAATTTTTATCAAAAGTGGTAATAACTAGGCCTCTACATTATGTTCCCCACTGCCTATGCATTATGTTCTCAAGTTTAAGAGACGTGATCGGTAAGAGTCGACCATATTCGACTCTGCCCGGACACGTTGAGCTAGCAATGAGAACTGGAGGTCCATACTCGAGTGGGTGGAAGGTCTTATGCCCGCATTGCACAAAACACCACTTATTTCTTATTGCCGGCTCCGGCCTAGGAGAAATATGGATTTGAGTGAAAAATGGTCGAAAAATCAAACTTTCTTAACTTGTAAAGATAGGCTCAAATATTTATTTGCGTTAAGTTAGGGGTGCCCAGACATTGTAAAACTGCTATTCAGATCGAAATCCGGCCCATTCCGAAATGCCTTTTTTGACTCAAAATTTTGATTTTTTAATGAAAAGTAACCATTTTTGGAATTTTTCATTAAAATTACTATGCACACATAGCACCACAATTGATTATTTATGCCATCCGCCTATAATTGGGAAGTTCATGAAATGAATATTTGAGAAATAATTTTTCAAAGTTCAGTACCCCACAATTGGAAAACGAGTTTTGCCTGATTCTTTGTAGAAAATTGTCCTTTTCCTAAATTTCTCAGAGAGATATCTATGTACACACTTTACTACACTGCTTTGTGTATCTGAATCGGAAATAGTCGGAAACTTCCTGCAATGAATATTTTGGAGACATTTTTTTTCAAATTGAATGACTCAACAGGCCGAAATCGAGTATTTCTGACCCTTTCATGAAAATATAACAATTTTATAATTTTTCATCAAAATGTATATGCAGACATTTTAACTCAAACCATTAGTTATCCAAAGCGCCTATAGCTGGGAACTTCCTGAGATGAATATTCTAGAAATAATTTTTCAAATTTCAGTACCCAATTTCTAGAGTGCAATATTTTCAGATTCTTTTCTTGAAATCGGTGCCTTTTCGGGTTTCTCGTTAAAAAGCGTAGTCATACAATTTACCTTTATACATTATGAATCTGAATAACCTTTAGCCAGGGACTTCATGAAACGATCTTTTCGAGAAAAATTCTTCAAACTGCTTCTCTTCAACTACACCAAACTAGTATATCTCACGAATTGAATCTCGCTTTGCTCGGCTCCATCATGGATTAATATGGTAGGAAGCATACCCGAACTGTCTGAAACTTGTTTTAAAAGAACACTGCTCCAGACAATCGACCAATTTTCAGAAGTTTGGAAATCGAAAATGAGGAAACTGAAAATCGTCAAAAATCTGTTTGGAAAACAATTATTCCAGAAACTATAAGCGACTTTCACACTAAAATATTGCACCCACTCGTTTTCTAATATATGTTGAAGAAATAAAAAATTGGTTTCAAGGCATTTGAACAAATTTCATTTTTCACGAAAAACCGTGAACCCGGGGTCATGGTCGAAAAACTCAACAATAAATTTCTGTTTTCCCGTGCTCATATGACCAATACGCAATCATACTGTGATATATATTTACATACTGGCTCGAGAGTAGCTCAGGGCATCACCAGCATACAATTATAAGATAATGTATTTTCTCAGGAGTTTACCATGACCCCGGGGTTCACGGTTTTTCATGAAAAATGAAATTTGTTCAAATGCCTTGAAACCAATTTTATATTTCTTCAACATATATTAGAAAACGAGTGGGTGCAATATTTTAGTGTGAAAGTCGCTTATAGTTTCTGGAATAATTGTTTTCCAAACAGATTTTTGACGATTTTCAGTTTCCTCATTTTCGATTTCCAAACTTCTGAAAATTGGTCGATTGTCTAGAGCAGTGTTCTTTTAAAACAAGTTTCAGACAGTTTGGGTATGCTTCCTACCACATTAATCCATGATGGAGCCGAGCAAAGCGAGATTCAATCCGTGAGATATACTAGTTTGGTGTAGTTGAAGAGAAGCAGTTTGAAGAATTTTTCTCGAAAAGATCGTTTCATGAAGTCCCTGGCTAAAGGTTATTCAGATTCATAATGTATAAAGGTAAATTGTATGACTACGCTTTTTAACGAGAAACCCGAAAAGGCACCGATTTCAAGAAAAGAATCTGAAAATATTGCACTCTAGAAATTGGGTACTGAAATTTGAAAAATTATTTCTAGAATATTCATCTCAGGAAGTTCCCAGCTATAGGCGCTTTGGATAACTAATGGTTTGAGTTAAAATGTCTGCATATACATTTTGATGAAAAATTATAAAATTCTTATATTTTCATAAAAGGGTCAGAAATACTCGATTTCGGCCTGTTGAGTCATTCAATTTGAAAAAAAATGTCTCTAAAATATTCATTGCAGGAAGTTTCCGACTATTGCCGATTCAGATACACAAAGCAGTGTAGTAAAGTGTGTACATAAATATCTCTCTGAGAAATTTAGGAAAAGGACAATTTTCTACAAAGAATCAGGCAAAACTCGTTTTCCAATTGTGGGGTACTGAACTTTGAAAAATTATTTCTCAAATATTCATTTCAGGAACTTCCCAATTATAGGCGGATGGCATAAATAATCAATTGTGGTGCTATGTGTGCATAGTAATTTTAATGAAAAATTCCAAAAATGGTTACTTTTCATTAAAAAAATCAAAATTTTGAGTCAAAAAAGGCATTTCGGAATGGGCCGGATTTCGATCTGAATAGCAGTTTTACAATGTCTGGGCACCCCTAACTTAACGCAAATAAATATTTGAGCCTATCTTTACAAGTTAAGAAATTTTGATTTTTCGACCATTTTTCACTCAAATCCATATTTCTCCTAGGCCGGAGCCGGCAATAAGAAATAAGTGGTGTTTTGTGCAATGCGGGCATAAGACCTTCCACCCACTCGAGTATGGACCTCCAGTTCTCATTGCTAGCTCAACGTGTCCGGGGGGTGGTCGAATCTTACCGATCCCCTCTCTTAAAAAGTCGAAATTTCAGCCTTAGTATGCCTTTTCCCACAAAGAGAAATCAAAGATTCACTAGAGTCTTTCAAAGATTCAATTGAATCTTCACACTTTGAGTTTCACTCATTTCAGATTCATTCCACTCTTTGTAAATGAGGGCGACCGGTCAACAAAGATTCAAAATGCAGACCCTAGTGTGCATGTTTTGTACTTTTTTTCTAGAGAATATAATTATTCTAAAATTTTGAAATGTATTGATTCAAAAAATTGTTACCTTTACAAATACAGATTCGATATCGAACAAGAGGAGATTCGCCTGACACTTGCACGTATGGACGCTAACATGCGGCAATCAGAAGTATGAATATATTTGTTATTTAGTTTCTACTATTTTTAACGTTCGGACCTTTTATCAGTTAGTCCCCAAGACACACAACAATTCCGTTTTTGAAAAGTCCCGTATTTAACTGTTGAAAACAATTGAAAGTGGATGTGGTACTATTTTCTATAGCAATTGTGATTTGTACAACAACTCCCATCCGCAATTCACTAAACTCCCATCCCCAATTCACTTTTAAACTCCTCGATTCCGATCTTCCCACTGTTAGTGAATTCAGTGATTTAGGAATCCAGTATAATGACAATTTATTGTTTAGACCGCATATCGATGCTATTGTTCAGAAAGCCCGCACTCGCTCTTTTATATTCTCCGTACCTTCAAAACAAAAAACCTTCAATTACTCTCCCGATTATTCACAACTTATGTTTTCCCTACTCTTGAAACCAACTCTGAAGTCTGGTCCCCCTCCGATGTTGACGCTTGTAAGCTGTTAGAAAACGTTCAGAAAATTTTTACTAAAACCTTTCTCAAAAGAACAGGCTCCGACCCTTCTTATAATAGGAGACTCTTGATGATGAACCTGTGTTCACTTTCTAATCGTAGAAAACTCAATGATCTTGTATCTTGCTTTAAGATATGTATCGGCCTTGAAAGCATCCCACCATCATCTATTTTTTACTTCGCACCCAACATTCGCATTCTAAGAGGTCATCGTTACCGTATGCAGAACCCTCGCGTTCATTTGTCCCATTTTAAATCATCGCTAGGTTATCGCATCATAACTGACTGGAATAGACTTCCCGATAGAGTATTCGACCTATCGTCACTTTTATATTCTCTTACCACTCTTGACATCTCATGACCCCCCCCTCCACACTTGCTAGTATTTGAACATCGAGCTACACGATTAGCTCCCTTACACAGTAAACAACCATCTACCTATGCACTCCCACAAAGTTCCTATTATGTGTTGCTGAGATAAATGAATTGAATTGAATTGTAAACCAGTTAATTAAGGTGCCACCAGCATCACCAAACAATCTCGCCAACAACGAGATTTACACGGTGGAAAACTTTGGAGATATTACTGCAGACAAAGAAGCGAAGACGACTAAAAAATGGCGACTATGAAATTTTCTTGTTTTTTCATTGATTGTTAAAATATTTTCCGATGATTTCGGGATGCCTTTGCTTCGGCAATCCAGAAATAGTTAATTATCACCATGTTTGCACCCCGCTGTTTCTAGTCTGACAACCTCAGCATCCGATTTCTGTATAGTATGGGCACGATAAAATCAGAGATCCAATCACGCGATAAACTTGTTTGCACGTTGCTTGCATACTACACACAACATTGTTATTGTTCGCAAATGTTTTTGTAGTCTGGCGAACAGGGCAAAAATGGCTGGCGATTACCATGTGATCGCCATTTGCCTCATAGTACGCTGCCTCTTCACCCGTACCATATCTTGCACTGCTACTAACCCTCTCTTTTTTGCATTATCTTATCACTCGTCCTATCACTCGACCCTATCGTAGTATGTGCCAAACTGTTCCGATGCCTACGTAAGTCGCCCCTCTCCTCAGTACACTATTCCACAAAGATTGGAACAGAACGTGGTATTTAACGCTGACGCATAAGCTTGCTAATTTTGCTCTGAATTGTAGTCGTGTATAGGCTTTAGAGCGGCGCGGCTGCCGTTAATTTTTTTCTATTTTCGAAATAGTTTGCTAAAAACTATTTCTCATGGCCCAAGAACTATTACGATCCCTGGACTTATGCGCTCTATATCAAACACTGACCTACAATTGTTCGATTACGAGCCCGAATGGCTCAATTTCTTCACCTTTACCATTTCAGCCATGCTCTCACTTATACTCATCGCTTTCCTCCCTTTTATCCTCTTTGTTCTGATGCCGCTAATAACGGCTATGCGGGAGTTGAGGTCAGTACTTCCTTCGCCGACTTTTCAGGCGAAATTTCGGAGGAGGAGACAGTTCAATTATTGATTAAAATTCCGTTTTACAGGCGTCAGAAGCGGATGACGTCAGTAATTCCCGGGCCGCCCCAACTTCCACTTGTTGGCAATATGTTCAATGTGAAGAGATCGGCTGAGGACATGCCTAAGAATATGATCAAGCGGGCGAATGAATACGCACTCAAGGGTGAGTGTGAGGGTGAGAGTACGCTCGGTGACAAAGACGTTTATGTTCTATGAGTCGAGCGCGCTGACTCATTGAGCCAGCGTGTGTAAGTAGAAATATTCGTGTGTAAGTAAGAATCTTCTTGACGACTGAATCGATCTGTGCATGAAACATCTAAAAAAAACTCAGTGATATCTGACGTCACGTTTTTCTAGATTTTGTAAGAGGGTGCATTGTACTTTTACGATGAGTAAATGGTTAGCATTCTCTGACACCCTCTTGTGACATCGTCTCTAACGTGTTCACATGTCTTTGCTCAAATTTTATACGAGTTCATTCAACGACGTTTTAACACGGTACACTTGATTTGTTGATTCACTCAGGTCACGAGATGGGCTGCGTTTGGATCCTGCATCGCTGTTTTGTCACACCCTTCACAGGAAAGGCGGTGAAGGCCATTGTCGATTCATCCGAGGAGATAACCAAGGGCAACGACTATGATTTGTTGTTACCGTGGCTGGGCAGAGGGCTCCTCCTCAAGTATGTTTCATTCAACAAAATTATTTTTAAAATATTGTTTAGCACGGGTGATGCTTGGCGAGCTCGTAGACGTCTTCTCACCCCAACTTTCCACTTCAGTCAATTGGACACGTACATCAGTGCGATGAATCGACACTCGAAGGTGTGATAACATTTTTTGTGACCTCGATGTAAAACAGACTCGAGTTTTCGTCGGAAACAATTGCGTTTTCCAAGAATACCTTCTTGGAATACGTATACATGATCTCTACTGTTTTTTCATCGCGCTAAACAACTCTCTGCACGTGAATACGACTCCGTAAGAGTCCACGATAAGATAGCGGGCTGACCACTGCGCTACGATGAAAAAACAACACTGTGCGGGTGAAGATCAAGTAGATAAGAGACTGTTTTTTTTGCAAAATACGATTTCAAAGAATTTATTGCATCGATATGTATGCAGGTGCTGGTTGACGAGATACTCATCGACCGCGTGGACTCCAAGTTCGACCTCTATCCTCTAATTAAACTTTGCTCGTTGGATATTATCTGCGGTGAGCATATTACTGTTTTATGAGGCTTTATTCTGGAAAAAAAATTAACTTCTTATCAAGTCTCATATCACAGGCGTAGGCAAAATATTACTAGTTTTTACAGTATACTAATCGTCTAGAAACGGCAATGGGGAAGGAGTTGAACGCGCAGCACAACCCTGCTCAGCCCTACGTCACTGCCGTATCGAGAATGGCACAAATGGCGGTGGAGACACTCTCCAAGCCGTATCTGTGGAGTCGCACTATTAGGTCAGTCAACCACCGGCGCATCACCAAACAAACAAACAAATATTTCTGTATAAATCGGCGCGAATAAAAAGCTACCACTCCCTAATTTATTTCCTTAAAATCGTCTTAGCATAAATAGTAATGTTTAAAAAATAATTGTTCAGGAAGCTGATCGGCCACGAACAACAGTTTATGAACTACGTCAACACTGCAAGAAATTTCACTCAGGGCGTGAGTTCTTCCCTCAAATTCTCCATCGTAGACGCAATCTTGATCGCAAGTCAAATACATTCATCATGACATGAAAAACATACCGTTATAGATGTACAATTTTTAAATCGAATAAAATATTCGAAAATATGATAGTATGTTGCAGGTGATTGAGGAGCGTCGCAGCGCTCTCGAAAGAGGTGAAGTAGAACAGAACAAGCGGGCTTTCCTTGACATGCTATTGATGCAGGTGAGACCACCTTGCCCTCGATACTGAAAGCTATCAATACACAATGAATAATAAATAAGTTATACTAATATAGCATACACTTTCGATCGTGATTTCCATTATTCCAGAGCGGCGATGCCCGACTCTCAACTGAGGATCTCAAGGATGAAGTGGAGACGTTTATGTTTGAGGGTGAGCCAAAAAATGTATTTCTGCTTATTTCTGACTACGTTTTTAGCAACACTGATTTGCGTGGAAATCTGTCAAAGCCATATCATGTTAACGAACCAATTTTCTTGTAGTAGACATACTTAGCAATGGATAACAGTTTGTTCATAAGAACCGGAAAAAATTACGTTCATACAAAAAAACATTTCATATATTCAGATATTTCAATAAATTGATGTGTGCTCACAGGCCACGACACGACAGCTTCCGGTCTCGCTTGGTCCATTTGGTGTCTAGCATGCAATCCAGAGCATCAAGAAAGAGCTTCTGCTGAGGTAACGCATGTAAATAATGGTGCTTATTTTTTAAAGTAGAATCCGGAGGAAACAAAATGTCATTAATTAGCAGTTAATTGGTAGTAATACTACATATTTATAGAATATTATTCTCAATCCGGATAAGTTACTATAGGTTACTGACATTATTGACATCTGTGTTGGTTATACAGCGAAGTGCACCAACAGATCGCTGGTATCTTCAAAGACGATGCTGATCGTGAAGCGACGAGGGACGACTTGAATGCGATGCCATATTTGGAGAGATGTATTAAGGAAGCTATGAGACTATTCCCTCCCGTCCCTATTGTGATGAGGAAACTACAGAATGATTTCGAGTGTGGTACGCTTCATCTTCATTGTACATTGATTAGCTGAAATATGCGCGTGTACGTGAAGTTGTAATGTTACAAACGCTGAATTGTTTTCGTATTACAGGGAACTACATGCTACCTCGAGGCGTCACCGTCAGCATTTGCCCAATAGCAATTCACAGGAATGAGTCAGTAACCACTCACAACAGATTACACAATTCCAACCTCTCCGGTGCAAGGGCACCTAAAAGAGTTCCTTCTTGGTGTGACGACAGTTATGTAAAATAGGTCTTCATAATAAAATGAGCAATATAAAATAATTTGCAGATCAATCTTCGAGAACGCTCAATCGTTCGATCCCGATCGGTTCCTCCCTGAACGCTCGGCTAATCGCCACGCCTTCGACTTCATTCCATTCTCGGCCGGACCAAGAAATTGCATCGGTAAATCACTTGTATACAATATTTTAACTTTTCTAGCTCAATCGGTGATTTTTAGGGATCATCACCGAGGAGTAATCATCGAAAAATAGCTTATTGACTAAATCAAATTGATTAGCGCACCCGCGTTTCGCTAACATTTTTTAGAAAAAAATAAAAGGCAATAAATGGACATTTCAGGACAGAGATTCGCGAGCTATGAGCAGAGAGTGGGAATTTCGTGGCTGCTGCGGAGATATCGATTCGAAAGCGACATGTAAGAAAAATCCCTAAATGTCACCGATCGAGCGATATATTGAATTTTCGAAATTCCATCTCTCGGATCCCAGTGGAGGTAGAGACTTGATTATAATGGTTTTATGAATTATTTTACCTTGAAAATCACCAAAAAAAGCCTAATTTCAAGTCTCTAGCTTTACAAATAGGAGGTATGGAATTGCGAGAGTTCAAATTTTTCAATCAATTGGATTTAAAAGAAGGCGTGAGATGATTTGTATAAATATCCACGACACTCCCCTCTAGAGACGTTCTTATGTTCTTCAAATGTCGTTATCTCTTTTCACTACAATGATCTCACGAATACTGTTGAGTTCTCTCGTCAGACACTTCAGCACAAATGTAATGTCAGAGTGCGCGCTTCACGCAATCGAGTTTCGATATAGACCTAACTTTTATTTCAGGGAGCTCAATGACAATCCACCGCTCGCTGAAGCAGTGCTCCGCCCCAAATACGGCTGTCTCATTCGAATGTACAGGAGATAGATTTGGACCGTCATAATCAATTCAAATACGAGTATTATGCAAATATTTATGCAGAAACTTCAACGTTCTACCCTTACGTTACATTTATGTCGCCTTCCTTTATGCAATTCAATAATAAACGATGAATGAGTAAAACTATTTAAACTACTTTGAAAATGGTTGAAACGGCGATCTTGTGAAAAGGCAATTTTCAGAAGAACATTGCGAGAAGGATTCGTTGTTATTCCCGAAACGCTCATTTTTTATCAACGTGTAGTTTGTGCACTACACTGTGCACTCCTTTGTGCACGCAGATCGTAAATTTGCTAGGAGAACGGATTCCCAAGATCGTCTTTTGAGAGAGCATTTCCAACCTCCTCATTCAACGCGCACTCACACACCAAAGCGCTTGAAGAAGTGAGAGAGTAAGGAGGTAGAAGAACTGTTTTCCAAGAATCGAAGCCTTGCTGAACTAGCAATTTTTTTATCTTTTTGGGTGATGGTCTCTCCATTCTGAACACTATCTCAATCACTGATTGTACTAAAAAAAACAATCTGACGGATGCCACAATCTAGTAATGTCGCTCGTCAAAGATTGTCATTGCAAATGTGTATCCACTATGGATCTGAAAGCGGGATTTACTTGCACCATACCATTCCATAGTATGGTCCTAAAGACTGTAAATGTCTATCCAATTCGCACTCTCACTTTGATGTATCAATACTCGCCGCAGGGCAGCATAGTTTGTGCGGAACTGTACTGAACACTACAAGGAGGTATCAAGTTGTAATGCAATCCAACGAAAAGTACACATTAGCCAGGCACGCCTCCCATTTAACCCCTACCCCCAGAATTATTTCATGCTCATTTCGGTTTTTACAATACTACAATCGTTATTCCCCGCTCTGAAATAATGAAATTTCTTCATCTCTAGTAATGTTGTCGACATCGCTTCTTCTCGCCACTATCCCACTCATTTTCTACGTGATTTCGCCGATGCTCAAGTTCATCGCAAAATTGAGGTCATATGTATTCCTTACTATTAATGTATCCTTTTCGCTTAATTTTCTCGAAATGAATCAGCAAAATAAAAAAAAGAAGCAGAAATCACTCTGATCGTGACCGAATTGTATTCCATACGATTTCCATGGAGTTGGAGTTATGTATTCTTCAATATGCAATTTTTTTCAGAACACATTGCGCATGGGAGCGACGCAGCAATATCTTTTTAGGCCCTGTAGTACTAGCCATAGTAGCATAAAATATATTCAATTTATGCTACACAACTCAGGCGACAGAAGCGAATGACGTCATCATTGCCCGGTCCGAGAGGACTCCCGATAGTGGGTAATTTATTCAACGTCAACCGCACATCCGAGGAGTTCCCCAAGATGATGGTACAGCGAGCGAACGAACTCGCGAAACTCGGTAAGCACGATAGGATGCGGTGTGCTACCCTCAAAATCTGCCGTACAATACATTACCATCGATCATACCTAATATCCACAAAAAAGTCCCAATCACATCGTATCACGTTGTATTAGAAGAAGGAAAATTCCTGAAAACGAGTTTATTATCACGAATAAACTAGTTCAGGCCACGAAATCAGCTGTTCATGGATTCTTCATCGGTGCATTGTCATGCCTCTCACTGGCCGTGTTGTCAAAGTAAATCACATCTTAATTTACTATAAAAACACATAAATAATTTACGAAAAGATCTGCAATCGCGATCGTGTCCATGTCTTGACTGGCAACGGTAGCTCTCATTTTGAATGGAACCCTGGACTCGTCGGAGGCGTTCAGAATTTATGAAATATACATACATGCTTGTGGTGCGTTTTTGGGCAAACAACGCCCAAAAAATAAGGGCAGTGTTCTGGAACGCATCCCAAACAAACGGATACCGTTGTAGGGTTTACAAAATCGGGGTTCGAAAAAATAACATGATCGTCAGACGTTCTCTAGAGCATACTCGACTCTTCGGAGGAGATAACAAAAGGCAATGCTTACGATCTTATTCTGCCGTGGCTGGGAAGAGGACTGCTCATCAAGTTGTTATCTTTGAACTACTCAACATCCTTTTGTTCCTAAAAATGTTCCTGTTGTTCCGGGGAACAACAGAAACAGAATGGGGCCAACAGAAACAACATGAACAAAATCAGGAACAAAAAGTTCCTGATAGTTTTTTTTCTTAAATCAGATACATAAAAAATATATAATAAATTTCATTTCAAAACAATAGTTTTCCAGCACGGGTGATTCTTGGCGTGCTCGTCGTCGTCTTCTCACTCCAACTTTCCATTTCAGTCAATTGGACAGCTACATCAGTGCCATGAATCGACACGCCAAGGTAAGATACAACACATTTTAAATGTTACTGTCATGAAATGGATTACTGGAGTGTGTACCATCTTTCCATAGCTCGTCGGGTTTCTTGCTTTATCGTGCTCTCTCACCGAAAGCGGAAAGTGTGGTTTATGTGTGGTTTTAATTGTTTTTGTTGTTAATCTATGCAAACGCGTTAATGAGTCTTAACGCCGGGAATAATGATGAAAACAATAGAAAGGGTTTTCTTTTTTGCCTTTTTTATCATGATAAATATTATAAATTCACATAAACTCGTCAAAATAATAAACGCTCCGCTCTTAAACAACAGATATGGCTGCGAGATACACGCCCAGGAATATTAAACTAGTACAGGCACCTGTTGTCCATTTGATGATCGAATAATTTTTAAATTGTAATAATGGTGATTCCAGGTGCTCTTCGACGACTTACTTTCAGATCGAGCCGGTACCAAATTCGACCTCTATCCGCTGATCAAATTGTGCACGCAGGACATCATCTGCGGTAAGACACGAGCACAATTCCTGACTCATTTTTGTAGGCTGGGCGTTAAAATATTACCAAGAAATGTGGCGTGAAAATTGTTGTATCGGTGGTTCGGGGGGGTGACATTTGAGCAACGGACATTTGAGCAACCGACATTTGAGCAACCGACATTTGAGCAACCGACATTTGAGCAACGGGAAATAACTCAGCTAGGAGTGATCCTAGAGCTATGGGAGTGGTACCATTGTGATCAGCATCAGGTAATTGAGATTTCATAATTAATTAATTAATTAATTAATATCTCATTAATTATGCTATATTAATTAATTACGAAATTTATTTTTTTCTGATGATGGTCACAATGGTACCACTCCCATAGCGCTATGCTCACTCCTTGGTGAGTTATGGCTCGTTGCTCAAATGTCGGTTGCTCAAGTGTCGGTTGCTCAAATGTCGGTTGCTCAAATGTCACCCCCCCCCCCGGTGGTTCAGTGGCGTGTGAGAAAAGATTGCGCCATTTCATCATTTATGTCATCTTTATAAGCCGTATATGAAGAGGTTATTTGGGTTCGCGGGAAATGGAATGTGCGCTCTGACGACGTTGAAAAGACTCAGCATCTTCGTTAGGTTTTCCGCAGTGCGAGTTGTCTTGAATCTCTCAGATCTATTTATAAATCTCTACTGATTTGACGAGGGAGAATCGACAGATGAGGCGGGATAAGACAATCGTCAGATTGCAGAGACAGCAATGGGGAAGGAGTTGAACGCGCAGCACAACCCGGACCAGCCCTATGTGACGGCCGTATCGAGAATCGCACAAATGGCACTTGAAGCTCGAGCTAAGCCGTATTTGTGGAGCCTCACTGTCAGGTCAGATTTATTCTTAATTGAAGACATCACGGAATAAATAGACTCGTGAATGTTGGAAGTGTATAAAACTAAGTGAACGATAAATATTTCAGGAAGCTTGTGGGGCACGACCAGAAGTTTATGAGGTACGTCGAAACAGCGAGAGACTTCACGCAGAGTGTGAGTTTAGTGTGTTTGTGAGTATGTGCGTATTTAGCGTGTGTATGTGTGTTTATGTGCATCATAAGTGTTTATGTGCATACTTATTTATGATGAGATGCATCATATTCCTATTGATTACTATCCATATTATTAAAATAGCTTAATTTAATAATTTAGATTTTTTTTCTCACTTTGTCACCCTGTTGTGACATCGTACCTATCGTGTTCACATACCCTTGCTCACATATTATATATATTTTCAATCAACGACTTTTGGCATGATAAATGATTGAATATAGAGCGGAGAATTTAGGGAGATGTTGCGACTAAACCCTCCTCAGGTGCTTTGAGCAGACAGCATTTACCTCATTAAAATTTAACCAACTTCTCAGGTGATCGAGGAGCGTCGGGCGGCTCTCGAGAGGGGCGAAGTTGAGCAGAATAAGCGAGCATTCCTTGACATGCTGCTAATGCAGGTGCGATCAGAATGTAAAACAATGTTCGCATTTTACATTTAATTATAAAACAAATATTTCTGAGCGGTGAAGATCGTCTGTCGACCGAAGATCTCAAGGATGAGGCCGAGACCTTCATGTTCGAAGGTATGGCGTAATCCATTTTTATAATGATATCGTGAAAAGGACTACTGATAAGTGTGTACACTCTCACACTTATCACCCAGCAGCGGAGCAATTTATTATTTTGGTGACTTACTAACACTCTCCATTGCCGTATTTTCCATGTTATCAGCAATTTTATAATATTTGGAATGGTGGAATGCAATTAATGAAGAATACCGGCCCATCCTCATCTGAGCATTATTGCCTGACGTGATAAATAATTGAATTGAAATATAATATTTTAATGGGGTTTCAAGTTATTTCCATGTTATTCGGCCCTTTTCGATTTGTTGTCTCAAAAGGTCACGACACAACAGCTTCCGGTCTAGCTTGGTCCATTTGGTGTCACCTTCCATTCATTTTACTTGGTCCATTCATTTGGTGGCATCAAGAAAGGGCGGCTTCCGAGGTGCGACTTTTATAAACTGTGAAAGAAGGCTGGAACCTTGAATACAGGCATATGATTTTCAACCACCTTTCCAAGAACTATAGAAAAAGTGATTTGAAAAAGCAGAGCGTGTGCTCATGAGAAAGTCTCATAACTAAAAAGTGTCTAGTGCACCCAGAAGAAACATGCAGGCATGCCCAGTTACCCTCTCATAATAGGATCACTGTAAAGAAAATAGTTCGTGGACTTTTTTAGGTCGCTGGCATCTTCAAAGACGATGCGGATCGTGAAGCAACGAGAGACGATCTGCATGCAATGCCATATCTGAACCGATGCATCAAGGAAGCAATGAGACTATTCCCTCCAGTTCCTATTGTGATGAGAACACTACAGAATGATTTCGAGTGTGGTGAGCACACCTTGAAAAAGTATTATGATCAGGACACCAAGTGAACATTGTTGTAAGTGAAAGTATAAAGTCATTAATAATAAGGGGAATTTCACTTCCAGATCAGTCAGCACGTTCCCTTGGTGTCTTGGTCATAGCGACTTTTATCTGAGTTCATCAGATTATTACTGTGCAACAGGAAAAACTTCATTTACATAAGTGTTTTCCCTGTTTTCACCCATTTCCTCATTGATGGAAAAGGGAAGAGAGTGCCTGCTCCTACTCACATTTTGAAATTTGCAGGAGGTTACACGATTCCCCGCGGCGCAACTATCAACATCTGTCCTGTTGCAATTCACCGCAATGAGTAAGCACTAATTGCACTAGAGCGTACAATGGCAGATTTTTAAAATATATCTTACACCGCAAAGGCCTTTAACGGTGCGTCAACATTTACATCACATCACCACATCACATCATTTATCCAGGTCGAACAGTACTACAATATGGGTCTTACAAGAAAACACAAAGTAAAATGAGGGTTCAAATTATTCGTATATTTCCATTCGTAGTATTCTTCTCTCCACGCTAGGCGGGGTCTGGATGTGCTGTCCTCGATCTCCATAAGTCACGGTTGAGAGTGTGCCTCTCCGTTAGTCGCTTCGTTGCGAAATCCTTCTTTATCACCTTCTCCCAACTCATTTTGGGGCGTCCCACCGGACGTTTCCCGGGAGGTTTGTACATGAGAATCTTTCGACACGGATGCTCTCTATCTCTCCGTTTGATGTGCCCGTACCATCTCAGTCTCTTTTCACCTACTTTCTCAACAGTCGGTGCGATTCCCAGTTGCTTTCTCACTCTTTCATTCCGCACCTTGTCTTTCAATCGCACTCGACTGATCCACCTCGCCATTTTCATTTCGGCAACACTCAACTTCTCCTCCAACTCCTCAGTCAGTGCCCAATTCTCACTACCATACATCATCGCTGGTTGAACAATCGATCGATAAACCTTTCCCTTGAGCTTCATTCTCACCCTCTTATCATGAAGAACACCTGCACATGCATTGAACTTCTCCCATCCACTCCTTATTCTGCTGTTCACATCTCTTTCTGCTTCTCCGTTCTCATCAATCATCGATCCGAGATATCGAAATTTCGTCACTTGCTTGATCTTTTCTCCATTCACATCGTTCATAGACTCTTTCCCACCACAGACCATGATGAACTCGGTTTTATGGGTGTTTAGAGTTAATCCTCCAGCCTCTAGTTTTCTCTGCAGTTCCTGCACTATTCTTTCCAGTCTGGTAACATCAGTGTCTATCAGACATAGATCATCTGCGTATGCCAGACACTTCGGTGCTTCCTCCATCATATCGCCGAGAACTGACTCCAGCACCAATATGAACAGGAATGGACTCAAAGCGCTTCCTTGATGGACTCCCACTTTAATGGTAATATCTAGGGTGGGTCCAAACGGAGTCCTCACGAAGGCTGTCACTCCCTCGTACATCTCTTTTATCAATCTCACATAAGTCTCCGGTACTCCTTTCTCTCTCAAACTTCTCCATATCTGCCTTCTCGGGGTTCTATCATATGCTTTCTCCAAATCAAGAAATGCGGCAGCAATACCCTGATTATACTCAATGTGCCGTTCAACCATCTGACTCAACAGGAATACGGGTTCGGAGGTTGACGAACCGCTCACGAATCCAAACTGCGAAGGGTTTAATATCACGATTTCTCTCAATCTTCTATCGACACATCTTTCAAGGATCTTCATCGTATGTGAGATCAACTTGATCCCTCTGTAATTTCCACATTCTCGGATATCACCGTTCCCTTTGTATAATGTCACAATCTCACTTCTCCGCCAGTCCTCAGGCATCTTCATTCCCTCAAATATCCTGTTGAACAGTCTCGTTAGCCACCCCACTCCGCTCTCATTCACAGCTTTCCAAACATCGACTGGAATCATATCGGGTCCATAAGCCTTTCTCCATGGACACTTTCCAATTGCCCATCTCACTTCGTCCAGACTCCAATATGACACCCGTTCATCCACCTCGTCTCCATCTCTCAACAACGTTTGTGGCTTTTCAACATTGAGTAAGTCATCAAAATATTCTCTCCACCGTTCTTTCACATTTCTGGCACCTCGCACAACCACTCCATTCTTATCACAGATCGTCTTGACCTCTTTCAGATCTTTCTTCATCTCATTTCGGTTTCTAGCTAGTCTGTACACTGCTTGTTCTCCCTCTCTTCCATCTAACAACTCATACACTTCATCATATGCTTTCATCTTAGCTTCATGGATGACCTTTCTACACTCAATCTTCTTTATCTCATATCTCCCTCTGGTCACATTATTTTTATTCTGAAACCATTCTCGAAATGCCTCTCTCTTCTCCTTAGTTACGACTCTTACTTCTTTATTTCTCCAAAACCATGAATCCTGGTTCTTCTTTCTCCTTCCCTTTGTCTCCCCAAGAACGCTTCTTGCGCATTTCAAGATTGCCTCTTTCGTATGTGACCAGACTTTGTCAATTTCCATGTCCATCGGATCGATCCCCAATGCTCCCGTTCGTATCATATCTCTTTCAAACTCTTCTCTCATCGATTGATCCTTCAATCTCCACCACCTTATCTTAGGTTCCATTCTAACCGTCTCCTTCTCCTTCTCCTCCGCATCCCTCCTTTCCTTCAGTCTCACGTCGCATACAACGGGTTTGTGTTGGGGCGCCACAGATTCCGAGGGGATTACTTTCACATCTTTCACTTTCCATCGATCGGTCTTTCTCATGAGGAGGTAATCAATCTGCGTTCTCGTACTACCAGAGTAATATGTCGCCAGATGACTCTCTCTCTTCTCAAACATTGTGTTGAGCACTGCCAGGTGGTGCTGCTCACGACGTCCTTCTCATCAATCGATTCAACTATCTCTCCTACTTTTGCATAGAACTCTTCCTTCATTCTCCGATCTAGTCCAGTCTGTGGTGCATAAGCAGATACTATGCTAATCATCTCGCCATTGATATCCAACCTCACCTTCATCAATCGACAACTGACCCTCTCAACTTCCACAAGGCATTTAGAATATCGCGGGGATAATACCACAGCCACACCATTCTTCAGTCCATCTCCTTCTGTGCACACCATCTGATATCCATTCACCCATCTACTTTCATCTCCCTTCCACAGTATCTCCTGCACACAAAGCACATCAATCTTTCTTCTCATCATCATGTCAATCATCTCCATCAATCGCCCAGACAACGTTCCGATGTTCAGACTCCCAATCCGAGTACACTCATCTTTCCTTAGCCTCATGCTAATGTGTGGATCACGCTTCAGGCCGCTACAGCACTCCGACACCACACTGATCTTTTGATCTCCGATCTCTGCCTTCCCACACTCACGAACTTTGACCTTTGCACCTCGGTCCTTGCCTCACGTGACCGTCACGTGCTCTATCAGTGTCTCTCTTCACCGTATGCAAATCGGTCTCGACTCTCCTCTCTCAGGCCACCTCGCCTCTCGATCTTTGATCTTTGATCTCTGGATGGCCACCACGCCGATCTCGTCCACTTCCACCTTCGGACCTCGAGAACCAATCTCCGTCTCACTTTCTGGCCTCCCGCCTCACGTCTCCACCACGTGTCTTTCCTCACGTATCCACCACGTGTCTCTGGCCACCCGCCAATCGATCGGTTCTCTCCTCTCTCAGGCCACCTGCCTCTCGATCTTTGATCTCGGTCCAGGCGTCACCACACCTCCTCCGTCTCAGACACCGACACCTCCACTGGCCCGGCCACGTGGGTACCACACACAACAAGAGGGGATAGGGACACTCACAACTCCACGTCACCAGATCCGCAACACCGCAACCGAGTCTCCGAGATCCAAGTAGAGAACGTTAGTAGAGTAGCAACAGATGGAAGACTAGCAGGAACTAGTAGGGCCGTCCCGTTGCATGGACTGTCACCCCCTCCCACTTCACTCGCGAGAGCGCCCACCGGACCGACCGCTCACGACGAGCGAAAATGAAGAGTAATCATAGCTGGCAAAGTTGTGACAAAGTAAAGTTGTGACATTAAGGTCCGAATAAGTGAAAAGAAGAAGAAGATATTATTACAGGAACAGGGAAACGTATTACATAAAAAGGGAAAATTGCAGATCAGTATTATTACAGAAACAGAGTAAAATTTCAGATCAGTCTTCGAGAACGCTCAATCCTTCGATCCCGATCGATTCCTTCCAGAACGTTCAGCAAATCGCCATGCCTTCGACTACATTCCATTCTCGGCCGGACCAAGAAACTGCATAGGTTTGCTTTACTTTTAAAAAAACGTTGAACCACCACGTTGCGACGAATGAGGGAGCTTCTGATAACTGGTTGTATCCCAGCGCGTCACAACCTTATTTCAGAATAAAAAAGTGAATTTCCTTGTTGGCAAGGCGTTCTGGGCAAAATGCAAATGAATGAATTCGTGGCTTCTCTCATTTACATGCTATTTTCGCACTCACTAACTGTCATTATCGAATTATCATAGACTCGTCAGAACTCCGTTGTGAAATTTCCCACTCCAATTGCAGGTCAGAGATTTGCCAGCTATGAGGAGAAAGTTGTCATGTCGTGGTTGCTCCGCCGATACCGATTCAAAAGCGACATGTAACTATGCATATTGCCCGTATTGTCGTTGTCAAAATACATAAAAAGAACTATGTTTTAGGAATATGAACGACAATCCGCCTCTTCTCGAGGCGATACTACGTCCCAAGCACGGCTGCCTTATCAGAATAGACAGGAGATAATTACCTCATACACCTCACATCAATTCGATTTCGTAATCGATTTTTTTGCCCGAGTATTAGTAACGATAAATAAATAATGATAGTTTGTGGCTGTACAATAATGAGAAAGAATAACAATATTCAGCTAACGAATGAAAAATAAACAACAAAGAATCGAAACTATTCTTCGGGGCAATAGAAGAGGCACCATCCTTCATACAAGAGGCATTCAAATGAATGGAAAAGTTGTTATTCGCAACACCCCAATTATGTAGTTTGTGACGAAGTGCAATGTTCAAGTATTTATCTCGCATTTTCTCTCGCTCTTTACAAAAAAAATTGATGCTCACTATATCATTTGTAGTATGTGCGATTCTGTTATTACATTTATAAAATGATACGAACACACAAAAAGTCAAAATGGTACTTCCTGTGTTTACCAAAACGAGAGAGCGGGCAAAAGTGAGAGGGTCGCGTACGTGCCTGTGTGGTAAACAACGGAAGTATGTCATTTGACTTTTTGGTGTGATCGTATCATTTTATAAATGTAATACTTGTACTATCTTAGGATAGAATCTTTGGACAAAATTACACGAATAAAATCAACGGACCACGAGCACTTCCTATTTAACTTCCGCGTTGTCTCTTTACTCCATGTTTTTTTTATTTTCCCCTACTTTTGCAATAAAAAAAATTTCAGTCATGCTCGCGGCTTTGTTTCTAGCCATTATTCCTCTGGTTTTCTATGTTGTTCTACCGATCTTCAAGTTCTTGAGGCAATGGAGGTATTTTCCATCTCTCTACATTTTTTGTTCAATATTTTTTTGTGGAAAATATGACGCTGTTTACGTTAGGATCAACAAGTGGCTGGAATAGGCCAAAAAATCGAAATCGCTCAAAAATTGGTCCTAGGGGTAACTTTTGACGCTGGTAAAGGTAATAGGTAAAGGCATCCCCTTATCTAGGCTCCGAGTCCTGAGGGAGTCACTGCTAAGGCCAGCGCATAATAGGCCAGTTCAATCCGGAGGGCCCAGTCTCTTCTTCGGATCTAGTTACCTTCGTGGTTACACCACTACCAATCTTTACTCATTCGAGCGCCTTGGTGAGGCGGTGGCGGTATGCACAGCCGGGAATTGAACCCCGGTGTGGGACGGAATGAAACTGGGAGGGCGCCTTAGACCACTACACCACTTCGACCACTGGTGCCATCGATTTCGCAATTTGACCCCTCCGGGCGCCGCTATGGCGCCGCGCAATTTTGGCGGAAAACTTGTTTCTTATGCCTCTACGGGACTGCCCGAAGAGGCACAAGATCTCGCGCCCACTAACATAATTTGGTGCTCTATTTTCACCTCCTGATCATATTGGCACATTTTCTGAAATTTTGAAAAAGTAATTTTTTAGATGAAAGAAAAGTTTTGAACAATTGCAACCAATTGGAATCGAACCAATGACCTTCGGATTGAAGTACTCATCGCGAGCGAACTCGTTATCCGATTATAGAGAATTTTTGTTACCTCACCTCCGGGAAAGATATTTTATATTGCCTCAAATGATTTTCGCGCGCGCGGAACGCGTGCGCTGACGCGGCATCCAAGTGACCGAAGTGGTAGTGGTCTAGAACTTTAATCTGAAGGTCATTGGTTCGATTCCAGTCGATTGCCAAAGTCTTTTGCCAATTTTTTATCGTTTTTTTACCCACTGTCAATGTTGCCCCTTTTTTAGCAACCCAGAAAAAGTGATGTTTTCGAGTTCAAATAAATTGGCAAAAAACTTTGGCAACCGACTGGAATCGAACCAATGACCTTCGGATTAAAGTTCTAGACCACTACTTCGGCCACGCGGATGTCGCGTCGTTCCGCGCGCGCCAAAATCCTTTGCGGCAATATTAAATAACTTTCCCGGTAGAATCGTGTAATGTGGTTATAACCAGAAGATAAAGCGAAAAAACACGTTTTCCGCCCAAAGGGCCCACAGGCGTCCAATTGCGAAATCGATATCACCCAGCGTTTTCAGCGTCGAAAGTTACCCCTAGGAGCAAGTTTTGAGCCATTTCGATTTTTGACCTGTTCCAGACCCTTGTTGATCCTAACGCAAACAGCGTTATATGTGCGTCTTTTCACTTTCTAATCTGTGGATCAAAAAATCGTATTTTCTCAAAAACGAAAAATCGTTTCTACAAGCCACCTAGCACCATCAAATTCTGTTAGTATACGCGAGATTTCGTGCCTCTAGGCACTCCGAAGCGAGTTTTATTTGAAAAAAAAAGTTTTCCGCCAAAATGGCGTGGCGCCATAGCGGCGCCCGGAGGGGTCAGATTGCGAAATCGGATGCACCAGCGTGTTCAGCGTCGAAAGTTACCCTTAGAACCAATTTTTGAGCGATTTCGATTTTTGACTTTTTCCTGACCTCTGTTGAGCCCCTAACGTAAACAGCGTCATATCTATGTTCACTCGGAAATTTCGTTATGAATATTTTTTTTATATTGTGTGAATTATTAAGTTGATAACACAGGAGACAGAAGCGAATGATGGCGTTGTTACCCGGCCCGCCAGGCCTTCCCATCGTCGGCAATTTGTTCAGTTTCAAACGGTCTGCCCTAGAATTTCCCAAGACAATGATCAAGCGAGCAAACGATTTCTCGGCAATGGGTAACCAGACGTTTTATACATCACTCAGCATCAAGCACATGAAGGGTCGGGGATTCTCACAGTTTCACTCGGGATGTACACTTCAGGTCACGAAGTATGCGGGACATGGATCATGCAAAGTTGCTTTCTCACGCCGCTCACTGGCAACGCCGTAAAAGTGAGCGCCCTAGTTGTTAGGAATGGTTGCCTCGATATTCGCCGGTGCTCCGACTAGTGGCATTTGGTGGTCCGACTTATGGTCAGTTGATCGGATCAATAATTTTGGTGGCCCGACAACATGCGAATCTAGAGAAATTCACCGCATTAAGGCCTTTCTCGACTCGTCCGAGGAGATTACGAAGCGAAACGCCTACAACCTGTTGCTGCCGTGGCTGGGCCGAGGATTACTACTCAAGTAAGTTACATACACATACTTTGATAATATCTGTCCCTAATTTATCCGTCAACGAACGAACAGTAGTCTTTGAACTCAAAACGATAAAAAAAGATTTTTGAACTACAATAACGCAAAGAAGTGACAAAGTGCAATAGTTTTCCAGCACGGGTGATTCTTGGCGTGCTCGTCGTCGTCTTCTCACTCCAACTTTCCATTTCTCCCAATTGGACAGCTACATCAATGCGAGGAATCGACACGCTAAGGTAAGGCTCAACCTTTCAGCGAAAATATGATCGTGGCGAGGCTGTGATGTTAGTGCAATACATTTTTTTTACTATTTTGAAGAATAAATGAAATATGCATTCTGCGAGGTCCACTATGTGCAACATCTTGTATCGCAATTTCAGATATTCGTTGACGAAATTGTGATCGATAGTGTCGATTCCATTGTGCAAATTGTGCACGCTCGACATTATCTGCGGTAAGGCATCGGAAAAAAATCGGAAAATTTTTCTGAAAACTGCGTTTTCGATTTTTTCTTCGAAATTGCCATTTTTTGAACTTCCGGCAATAAACAAATAGGAGATGACAACGATGGATGATTATAACAAAACTTAAATGCGAAAGCCAGTCAATAAATGATTGTTCAGACTGTGTGCTCACTTCGGCCAAATTTTGTTATATTGTAACTGAACATTTAAAAAAAGTTTTATTTAATATTTTTAATCATTTTGGGCATCAAAAATTCGAAAATTTTCCGATATATTTTCGGAAAATCGAAAAATCCAAATTTTCCGAATAAGTTTTAAAAATCGGAAAATTCGGGGAAAAAAACGGAAAACGGGAAATCCCAGCCCTGCTGCATGCTGCTGCTGCATTAAACAATCGATATTTTTTGACAGAAACGGTCATGGGAAAGGAGTTGAATGCTCAGCACAATCCATCCCAGCCATATGTAACGGCGGTCACGCAAATTGCACAACTGGCAATCAGCATAATATCCAAGCCGTATCTGTGGACTCGCACAGTCAGGTTCAAAACTGAGTTCGCTTTGCCATCCGTTATGTTACAATCAATAAATACTGTAAAACTTGATCAGGAAGTTGATCGGGCTCGACCAAAAGTACATGGCCTACATTCAAACCGCAAGAAAGTTCACGCAGGGTGTTATTGATTACCAGGACGGATAGCATACGATCAAGCAATTTTGGCATATCTTTTTTAGCCTTTTGGTCAAACTAGCTATCTATAGCCAAGTTATTACTATACTATGCAATGGCCAAAATGTTACCTATGACAAAGCGCGAACGGTGTCCGCCTTTATCATATTGGCATTGAAGGTTATCGAGGAGCGTCGCGCTGTTCTTGAGAGAGGAGAAGTGGAAGAGAACAAGCGAGCATTTCTTGATATGTTACTCATGCAGGTGGGTCACCGCGTACCCACTTCTTTTTACGACAGTTAAACGAAAAACTGTAACTAATAGCGCAGATGGCACCCACAGATGGCACTTGATGATTACAGAGTGGCGAGCAGCGTCTGACTATGGAGGATCTCAAGGACGAGGCGGAGACGTTCATGTTCGAGGGTATGACACGAAAGAGTATGAGTTTGGATGGTACAATTATATTTTGGCGAACAACCGGTGACGTATGATATGAGTCACTGTACCATGTGGTCATCACTATCAAACGCTCTCCCGCTTTGACTAGAAGCTCATGACGCAGCCCATTATTCGTGATCAAGTTCCACTCAGGTCACGATACAACTGCAGCAGGTCTCGCTTGGACAGTGTGGTGCTTGGCCTGCAATCCGCAACATCAAGAGGCTGCCGCAACAGAGGTTTAATAATAACTTTTTTTTCAATTCTAGGGTGGGCGGTGTTCGCGAGCAACAATTCAAAGGTCAAGTGACGCCGTATGGCAAGAGCAATCAAATACTCAAACTTTGTGCAAAATGAACAAAAATATACGCTGCTCATTGTACCTCATTATGTCGCAGAAGTCTTCAACGGTGACGCTGACAGAGAAGCGACGAGGGAAGATCTGCATGCGATGCCCTATCTCGACCGATGCATCAAGGAAGCAATGAGAATATTCCCGCCCGTGCCGTTTGTGGCGAGAAAGCTGCAGAACGACTTTGAGTGTGGTTAGAATGCTCGTGTTTGGGAGACTGATGCGCTAATTGAAAGTAGAGAGACGAAGGATTGGGAAATTATTAATATGCAGTTGGCTACACAATCCCTCGCGGCACAACGGTCAACATCTGTCCCATGGCAATTCACCGGAATGAGTGAGTTAATGCTGATCACTTTTCTACATTCGTTTCAAGCATATGAACCTTGATGATGCACGTTTGAATACAATTCAGATTCGTGTTCGAGAATGCTGATGCCTTCGATCCCGATCGTTTCCTTCCTGAACGCTCAATGAATCGCAACGCATTCGACTACATTCCGTTCTCAGCTGGACCAAGAAACTGTATCGGTTGGTTTTACATCCCGATCGAGTCGATAAGACATCAATGAATCGACATTTGTGCATTACTGGTATTAACTTGGAGAGGTAGGTGAAACTATAGAGACAAAATGTTCAGGACAGCGATTTGCAAGCTACGAAGAGAAAGTGGTCATGTCGTGGCTACTTCGGAGATATAGATTCGAAAGCGACAAGTAAGGCCATATTCGAGTTTTCTTTAGGACAATATTTTTAGGAAGCTACATGAGAATCCGCCTCTAGCCGAAGCAGTTCTGCGACCCAAATACGGGTGTATAATAAGAATGTGCAAGAGATAATTGCAACGTTTGTTCGATTATTGTGAACGATCAAATAAAATGTATCATGCAAATATTACCTCCGTTAAAACTTCGTGGTTACACCTCTGTGAGAGAACCCAAGAAATACATATAAAAATAACAGCGAATCTTTTTAGAACGTCAATGGAATCGTTTTATTTTATCAACCACATCGAGCACATTCAATTAATACAATAATGCAGACCGAGTTCGCGTGGCAGTAGAGGTATTTAATTTGCGCTCGAAAAGGGAGCACTGATTCAAAAAAAGCGAAACTATTATGGGCAAAAAAGGATGAGATAAAGATAACTAACGTGTGAATGAGTTATTACTATCAACACTTCTCGATACAGACTATACTACAGCGTAGCGAGCAACCATGTAATCACACCGAAAGATAACGAGTGATCTTTTCATTCAACCTCCTGCAGCCCACTCTTCATGCATGTTGTTATTATTTTTGCTCTTTGTTCTCTAGTTTGTTTTCTAATTTATGTTCCTCATCGCAATATTGTTGCAGCCATGATCCCGATCTTCCTTATCATTTGGCTTCCTCTTCTTGCCTACGTACTACTGCCCGTTCTATCGTTCTTGAGGCAGTGGAGGTTTTGTCATTTGTTGTATCGATATCCAAACTGGATCCAATATTTCCTATTTTCTTTTTTTGTGGGTGGTATGAAGGGCTTGAAGCAAGAAATATTAATTTGTGGGCCATCTGTTCCGAATATAAACCTCTAGTGATATTTTTGATGTTCATGTGTTGTGCCTTGAATACAAAGCGCGCACTGTACAATAGCAGAACTTATACACCATAAGACACGAACAACGTTCTCCCTAGAGCATTCCCAATTGGAGCGTGCGCACAACATTACATGTTGCACCTGTAAAACCATTTCTGAACCATACAACTTATAATATAAAACGGAGATGATACAAGAACATGAACATGTGTTTGTTGATTTCACACAATTAACTTACGCCAATACAGGAAACACAAGCTGATGACTGCTGGGATTCCTGGCCCGGTCGGTCTGCCGATCCTTGGAACTATGTTCAATCTCAAGAACTTGGCCGAGGAAATGCCGAAGAACATAGTCGCACGAGCGAACGACTTTGCTAAATTGGGTAAGTAAACACGAAATTTTATATTCATGGTCATCACATATGCAGTATTTAAATTATCTCAAGAAGCGTAGAGACCGATGGAGAGGTAGTGTACGCAAGATAAGTCCGCTAATATCATTAGTTCTCACCATCCGCCTCCTCTCGATAATTTGTGCTACACCACTGGGGATACTGTTCGGTGTTCTCGATACCGCCAGTCAGTCATTTTTATTTTTAAAAAAACGAACCCTTGTACAGGCCACGAGGTGAGCTGCTCATGGTTGCTGCATCGTTGCTTCATAACTCCGCTGACCGGCCGAGCTGCTAAAGTCAGACACATTTTATCCATTAGCTAAGCAGTAGGGTTCTCTTATTGGAAAAATTAGGCTATTGGAACGGCCTTTGTTTCCTCTTCATTTCCAATAACCCCTCATTAAGAGAGCGGTCGCCTATTGGAAATGGGCCGATAGTGGAATTCCAATAAGAGATGGAATTCCATCGCCAGAAATTGGCTTTTTTGTGCATGAATGACCGTTTTTTCTTGGAATCAACAATTCACCATGATCTGTGATAGTGAAGATACTAGTTTATCCACAAAAAGTAAACAATTTGGACAGGAGAATAGGCTTGATCGTTGTTAACTCTCATTTTATTCATACTCTTCCGTATCATATAACACACTAAGGACCTCAAGAGAATGGTCGGTCGTGTTCGTATGTTAGATCATGATTTCAATGGTTACACTAAAAACGTATCTTTCTTTTTTCAGCAAAAAAACATTTGCAAACAGCTGGAATTGAACCTGCGCCACTCAGATTATAAAGCAACCGTTCTACCGACTGAGCCACACTCGAGATGGTAATGAAAGCTCTCACACTTTTACACCTTCGAACATTGATGCTATGAACAAAGCGTGCTATTATGTATGTATTCTTTTCCCATCGCGATAGAGAACTTACCTGTGCACGAGCACACTGATAGATCTGTGGCGCGGTTAAGACACAAGACAAACGGCAAAAGGGCTGATCTTATTGAGCCTTCAGTGGATACTGTGAATATATTTTCTTCCCCAAAACGAAATATCGGACACACATTGCTATCCCTACTGTTGACCATTCGTTTTTTCCCGATCTCCAAAAAAAAGTTCACCAAAGAGAGACCATTTAGAAAGAGTTGTAGGGGCTCCTAACGTGCTTGCGGAATTTTCAAACCGTTATTATCCGTAAAAAATCTAAAAACTATATTCAAATACTCGCAATATTCGAGTTGACTAAGCAGCTCCACTGACGAAAGAATTTAACAATGAAAAATTATGGAAAAAATCAATGCGGAGGTATGAAAACGAGGTTTTCTGTTAATGGAATTCCATTACCACCGGAATTCCAACCACCGAACAACGGGGAGATAATGGAAGAAATGGAAACAGAGAGCGCCTTTGTTCTCCTTTTTGGAACTCCGGAATCAGTTCCAATAAGGGAACCCTACTAAGCAGACAACGGATGCCAGACACTTCATTGCCTCCAAATGGCTCCAAATGGCACACTGCATGCTCGAAAATAGTTGTTGGAGTTTATATTCTCACTTTATATAATCGTCTAGACCATATTGGACTCGTCCGAGGAGATAACGAAGGGCAATATCTACGACCTGATTCTACCATGGCTGGGACGAGGACTGCTTCTCAGGCATTTATTTATTTATTTGTATATTTATTAGGTTGGGGAATGGGCGTGTGGCGGAAAATATTTAAAAAAATGTTTTCATCATAATTAAAAGTATTTAAAAAACAACTTGCGCGTTTGATGTATTGCATATTTCCAGCACGGGTGATTCTTGGCGTGCTCGTCGTCGTCTTCTCACTCCAACTTTCCATTTCAGCCAGTTAGGCAATTACGTCTGTGCGATGAATCGCCATTCGAAGGTACGAAAAATTGATGGTGGAACGAATAATGATAACTCATCAAATCCGTAAACGGCACGAAGGGATAATAGTTACACTAGTACGCATTTCTCCAGAATCTCTCAATCGTCTCATTTCGTTATCTTGAAGCTTCTTAGATTTTCGTTGATGAAATTCTCGTCGATCGTATCGGTTCTAAATTTGATCTCTACCCGCTGATCAAGCTGTGCTCACTCGACATTATCTGCGGTGGGCAAGTTCAAGTAGCTAACAACCTTCTAGAAACTAAGACATCTACCTAAAATAATGATAAATGTATTTTACTAAAACATATATTTTTCTGCAGAAACAGCCATGGGTAAGGATCTAAACGCTCAGCACAACCCGGATCAGCCCTATGTTACGGCTGTTTCAAGAATGGCCAATATGTCAGTAGACGCGGTCGCTAAGCCCCATCTGTGGAGCCTCACTGTCAGGTGCGTTCATTCCGAGAGAAATAATTAAATGCATTATGAAATTAGTTGTCCGCGAATGTAAATAGCTTGCAGTTATATGATCATTTAAAAATTTTCTGGATGGGTAAATGAGACAGGAAATTGACGGGGCACGACCAAGAATTTATGCGATACGTCAAGACGGCGAGAGGATTCACTCAAGGCGTGAGTTATTGAAGCATAAGCAATGGGTGGTTGTTTTAGAATTTTCTTATAAATATGCAATCTGCACACCTGGCACAAAATCTTTTTCATTTCTAAATTGCAATATGCAATGCTAACTAGAAAGTGGCTAAGCCCTTTTTAGCTGATTATACAGGTCATCGAGGAGCGTCGCTGCGCGTTAGAAAAAGGTGAAGTGGAGGAGAACAAGCGAGCATTCCTCGACATGTTATTGACACAGGTTAGACGCGATATTATTCCACATGTACAGACAGGTATCGGGGTGATAGAATGTGTAGAGAGAGAGAGTCCCCTCTCGATTTCACACGCTCTCTCACTCCACGCCTTGTCCTGGAGGTAGCGTTGACAGGCTCATGGAATGTTGTTACGCTAGTGCAAAGTGAATTTTCCCAAGTAGCAATTGTTGAAGTTGCCGTATGAGCACGGCCGCAATGTTCAATTCTTTCAGAGCGGGGAAAATCGATTGTCCATTGAAGATCTCAAGGACGAGGTGGAGACGTTCATGTTTGAAGGTTCTTTTCATCATTAATCTTCTCACAGAACTTTTTCACCAAGGAATTCAAAATAATTGTTCTTTCAATTCATTTGCTTGATATTGTTGCCTTCTAATTCAGGCCACGACACGACTGCTTCTGGACTCGCATGGACTGTCTGGTGCTTGGCATGCAGTCCTGAGCATCAAGAACTCGCAGCGGCGGAGGTTTGCGACAAAATTTATAATTAATTTTTTATCTTTTGCATTTGACACTATTAAAAATGTAAAAAAACAATACAGTGAAATGGAGCTCTTGACACGTTTTTTTTCAGGTCGCTGGCATCTTCAAAGACGATGCGGATCGTGAAGCAACGAGAGACGATCTGCATGCAATGCCATATCTGGACAGATGCATCAAGGAAGCAATGAGACTTTTCCCTCCAGTTCCTATTGTGATGAGGAAACTACAGAACGATTTTGAGTGTGGTGAGCATCTCAAATTCGTGGAAAGCAAGCGTGGTTGATTAGATGAGAATATCTTTTTTTCAGCGGGCTATACCATTCCTCAAGGAGCTACCATCAATATCTGCCCAATTGCAATTCACAGGAATGAGTGAGTTCGCATCCACAGTGGGTTTGTGATGTTGCAATTATTGTAACCAGACGAATCCGTGATTGGGCTTAGAATAGCTACCGAATCCTTTTCAGATCCATTTATGAGAACGCGCAATCCTTCGATCCCGATCGATTCCTTCCCGAACGCTCAATGAATCTCCACGCGTTCGACTATATTCCGTTCTCGGCCGGACCGAGAAACTGTATAGGTGAACTCCCAGCTCACGACTTTACATCTAAAGGCTCCGTGAACAGGAATAATGTAGTATATTTGAAAATTACACTGCAATAGCCTTGCAGGACAGCGATTCGCCAATTACGAGCAGAGAGTGGGAATGTCGTGGCTGCTGCGGAAATATCGATTTGAGAGTGACATGTAGGGCATTTGCAATATTATGCAATCCCAAAACGAAATTCAGGAAACTTAATGACAACCCGCCACTAGCAGAGGCAATTCTGCGACCGAAGTACGGCTGTCTGATCAGAATGTACCGGAGAGAATTGTAAACTACCGTAATAGTCACGAGTCGACTTCTAATTCCTCAGTGGCTTACTTAAACAATTTACAAATTTCTATCTCTTCACAATTTGTCGTTTCACAATTTCCGTTTCGAATGTGAGTATGTCGATTTGAATAAAATACATAACTATTGCATATCTATCGACTATTTAAATATTCTACTAGTGCGCCAAAACTACTCGGTTATTGGCTTGAGGAGCGTAGAACCAGTGTAAATATTATCCACTTTTTTTATGAACGTCGGAGCCACGAGATCCCCCGTTAAAAGCGCCCATAATTATGGACTGAAAACTGCATTATTTGGGTGGAGCATTGTGTACTTCATGCGAAACAGTGCTGACAACAAGAGAGTCACTTGGCCACTACACAATCAAACGATGTTTGGCCGCGCGCGCATGTTACCAATCCTATTTAACGGCTACCCCATTAATGTGCCACTTTCTCCACCACGTTTTATTTTTCATCTCAAGTTTCATTCTCAATTCTTTCCATGTAAATCAATTTCTTTCGAACAGATGTTCACGGTCATCCTTCTATGCGTGGTGCCTCTTCTATTTTATGTGATAGTGCCGCTGCTCAAATTCACTGGCGAGTGGAGGTATGATATTGTATTTATCCACGAAGACGGATTCAATAACATACGGCGGCTTATTCTTAGACTAATTACGTACTCTCTCTTTGATATCAACATGCAAATAATAGTTTACACATAATAAAGCATACAATATTACTAGCAGGTTTTAACTTAAATTATTAGGTGATTACTGATTTTTAATGCACCAAACATGGAGACCCCAGGCGATACAACTCGTGAATGACATATGTTGATTAAAGGTGGTGTCCCACGAACTTTTGGTCAACTGAGTTCTCACTGTGGGGTTATCACGCTCGGTTCCCCTGTAAGAGCGCCGCAAACCGCACGTTCAACCGATAAGTTTGAACAGAGTTATACGAGTTTGGCTCTGTGCCAAACTGACCCTGACGCGCAGGGATTCAAAAATGAGAGGGAGGGATAATGGGAAAAGAGGAGAGAGCGACCGCGCCATTGGCACATAGGAGATGAGGAATGAGGGAGCGCGAGATCGTAATACTCCTTCTTTAAGGCGGCAGAAACGGATGACGTCATTGGTTCCATCCATGCCCGGCCTTCCCATAATCGGCAATATCCTCACTGTGAAGCGAACTGCTGAGGAGATACCCAAGATGATGATTAAGCGTGCGAACGACTTTGGCGCCAAGGGTTAGCGTCACTATCTATTACACATTCACAAAAAATATCATAACATTCATTACCGAGCAAACAGTAGCACACAACGCTTCGAGCAACGGAAACAAGATATAAGAACAATTTATTTACGTCCGAGGCACAGGATTTAATAGTTAACAATAAATAGTGGGAAATATGGGGGCATTTCACTTGAGATTTCGGAGATACTTGAGACGGTTGTGAGATTTGTCAGCCTTTTTGTGAACATTCCAGGGGAGGTGTTAATAGTATTTGGAGCAGGGAATACAACTTGTTGTTATATTAGCCACTGTGAATGATGTCGGTGTCAGGCCACGAGCTCGCCTGTACGTGGCTCATCCATCTTTGCTTCGTCACTCCGCTTACTGGACGTGTCGTAAAGGTGAAAAGGGGTCAAATATAACCATTAGTGATGCTTATTAGACACCTTATCTATACCGTTCTTTGTAGGAATATCGTTCATGGAGCTTCTCCATTTCTCGTAGGGCAAATCTTTGCCAGTCGTTAGTTGGTTTCAACGGAAAACGCATTTTCTGCGGTTTCGAGGAAGTCTCGTTCAGGATATTCTGGACTCATCTGAGGAGATCACAAAGGGCAACGAGTACGATTTAATCCTTCCGTGGCTGGGCAGAGGACTACTCATAAAGTTGAAGTCGATTCTTTACATTAAAGGATAAGAAAATGTTTAAAAAAAACAATGTATCATTTAACAACCGTAAGCGTTTCTTCGGGTCGTATTACTTTAGTGGATACCCCACTTCCAATCTGCGGACTCCTCGGTAAACTGACGACGCTTTTCAGCGATGTATATCCACACTCAAATCGTCACACGAAATTACAAAGTACGACTGTTACAGCACGGGTGATTCTTGGCGTGCTCGTCGTCGTCTTCTCACTCCAACATTCCATTTCAGCCAGCTAGACACATACATTAGTTCAATGAATCGATACTCAAGGGTGGGATCATATTTCTTTCAATTCAAAAAGGGAACGGGCCACAGCAACGGATCCGAGTGATAAACCACCGATTTCAGAACAAGTACACATTCAGATCTTCGTCGACGAAATTCTTGTCGATCGTATCGACTCCAAGTTCGATCTCTACCCGCTGATCAAGCTGTGCGCCCTGGACATCATCTGCGGTCAATTTGATTTTTCTGGGAGAGAAACACAGATATTCATAAGCGTGTGGTTTTTTTGGTGGTTTTCCTATGTCCGGTCAATATTTTTTTTTACAAATAGTTTCTTCATAATATCTTTGACTCTATTCTAATTTCAAACAAGGTTACTTCATTAAAATTTAGAAACGGCGATGGGTAAAGAGCTGGATGCTCAGCACCATCCCGACCAGCCGTATGTCGCAGCCATCTCCAAGGTGGCTCATATGGCAGTCGACACACTGTCCAAACCGTATCTGTGGAGTCTCACAGTCAGGTACAATGCGAATTATGTCTTGAAAAAAAAGAATCTTTTTATACGATGAAAGACCGTGAATGAAAACAGAAACATGTACATACAGGCACATTATGTGTGTTTCCACAAAATAACGATACCATCGGTATGGCCATTGCTCGTCGGTCTTCGCCCAGTGTTGTGTCAACGCAAATTAATCGATAATTGATTAATCACAGAAAGTTGATCGGGCGCGATCAGGAGTTCATGAGGCACGTGAAGACAGCCCGAGACTTCACTCAGGGGGTGAGTTGTGTATGTGATGGTCAAAATATGCGGAGGATTCGGAATCGTTCATTTTGTTTTCAGCTCTATTCAGCTGATCATCTCTACCAAAACTGTGTTTATAATAAAATTGGTCCTTATTTATTTCAAAGTGAAGGGATATACCTCCAATTTTGCATAGCTCAGGGCACGCTCACCAAACTCAAACTCACCATCATGATATCATGATAGTCATATCAATCTTACATGATCACGACTATCTTGATGAAGGAGCAGGCCAAATAGCAAAAAAAAATTAAACAATGGGTTTATGTGGCTAATACAACATAAAAGTTTGATAGGAAGCTATGAGTTGGAGGTTATCGAAGAGCGTCGTGCTGCTCTTGAGAGAGGAGAAGTTGAGCACAACAAGAGAGCCTTCCTGGACATGCTACTGATGCAGGCAAGCCAATGGCACAAAAAAAGAGCCCACTTTCTACAGCAACATGTTGATTGCTCTTAAGAAATAGCTACGACTAACCCCGTTTTTCACTCATTATTCGTGTACTGCAGAGTGAGGAGCAGCGACTGACCATAGAAGATTTGAAGGACGAGGCGGAGACATTCATGTTTGAAGGCATGTCTTCCATGAGCAATCCCCCTTTTCCTGTTTTCCAGACACACAGGGATGTCTCATACGAGTATTGTAGAATATGTAATATATGTGTTATTGCCTTCGAAGCCGTACCAGGTGGTTGTATCTAGTCATGGAGAAGCTAGCCTCGTCGGCATGCTGCCTGTGAATAGTCACTAGACAACATGGGTAGCCAAAATCGCCCTTTCGTAGTGCAATCCGCAAAATTACAGGACACGATACGACAGCAGCCGGGATGGCTTGGAGCATTTGGTGCCTGGCATGCAATCCGGAGCATCAAGAAAAGGCTGCGGCTGAAGTTAGTAGAGTAGACTATAGATCGTAGATGTAGGTTAGTGCGCCTCGATCGCACCACAAAAATGTTCTATTTCACTATGAACAGGTTAGAGTTTGGGGGGACAAAGTCGATAGAGACGTAATTATCGGTCCTACCATCCTTGTTACCGTTCAATCTACTCAGGTCGCCGGCGTCTTCCAAGACGACGTTGACAGAGAAGCAACTAGAGAGGATGTGCAGTCCATGCCATATCTCGACCGATGCATCAAGGAGGCGATGAGACTCTTCCCGCCCGTACCAATCGTCGCGAGGACACTGCAGAACGACTTCGAGTGTGGTTAGCGATGTTCTTGTGTACAGAATCTCTCGTTAGGAGAGAAACTGTTGGGTGTTTCGTTGTGTGATAAACAAGATGAACAGAGATTAATAATAAATATTTACTTAATTATTCACAAGTAATAGATAATAAAGGTGAAAGAGAGAAGAAATAACGGTTTGGAGTTGGTTTGGACGGAGAGGGATGAATGGCCTACTTACTGTCGTAGCAAGTTGGAATGAATGGCTTACTTTGCAATCGTAGCACAGTGGAACCGGCGTTGACGACGTCCTTGACGGAACGTTACGATGGAGTGGGTCGATTGGGCGCTCGGACTATCGTACGACGATAGAGAGAAAAGACGGAGTGAACGATAGAAGGAAAGGGAAGATTCCCACGACGTAAACTAGCAGTGGACTAGTAGAAAATGACGGAATAAAACGGAATGATTGCGTCACGGGCTCAAACAACGCACTTTGAGTGGCGGGAGGCCGCCTACGGTATATATGGAAAAGGCGTGGTGAGAGTCCCGACGGGGTAAAATACGTTTCCAAAGTCGTGGTGTGGTGTGGTGTCATTTACCGGCTCCGGTTCTGATTTGGTGTATTTGGTTTTCTTTGGGGTTTTATGTATTAAATGGGTTATTTGTGGTGTGTTCGGTAGCGAATTAAGAGTAATTCGGTACATCTTGTGAGAGGCCTTCATTGTGAGTTCAGTGTGAGCTAAGATTGCTACGAGTCAAAGATATCAATAGTGAAGACGGCGAAATTAATAATCGTTTATAGAATGGAGTAGCAGCTCTAGATGTATTGGTAAGGTGGTACGTGACACTGAAAGAGGAGAGCTATCAAGTATCCTGGAAATTGTATGTTGCAGGAGGCTACACGATTCCGCGCGGCGCCACGATCAACATCTGTCCGGTGGCTATCCACAGAAATGAGTGAGCCGTATCTGTTCGCTCAGTGACAATCCGAAAACCAAGAGAAAACAAAAGAGCGACGATCACAATAATCATCCTGGAGTGCGTGGAGTGCATGTCGAGCCAAACCCCCATGAAAAGAAAAAAATCCTTATGCACTGCAGATTCGTTTTCGAGAACGCGCACACCTTCGACCCCGATCGATTCCTTCCCGAGCGTTCGGTGAATCGTCACGCTTTCGACTACATCCCCTTCGCCGCCGGCCCGCGCAACTGCATTGGTCTGTCTGTACTCATATTTTCTTTCTGTCACCGTCTCATAAAAATAGCCAGCTATTGAATACTAGTTGTCCACTATTTGTGTATGAGTCGCAGTCAATTTTTAAAAAAGCGGAAAAACGACGCAACCCCGATCTCATTAATGTTCTTTCTCGCTTTATATTATTTTACATTGGGCTTTATTCTAGGACAAAGATTCGCCAGCACCGAGGAGAAAGTCGTCATTTCGTGGCTGCTTCGGCGATATCGATTTGAAAGCGACATGTGAGTCAATCCATGAGAAAACGATACTTACCGCAGCACTTCAAAATATGTACTATAAAGTGTTTAGTAGTAGTGTATGGTAAAGTAGTTAGTACAGTAGCATATTGTTAATACAATTATAGTAGTATATAGTTTAGCATGTATAATTTTACAGTATTAATGGCAATTAATGTCAGGAAACTCCATGATAACCCTCCACTTGCTGAGGCAGTGCTTCGACCAAAGTATGGCTGCTTGATCCGAATGCACAGGAGAGAGTAACGGAATCTATTCTAATTGAAATAATATTGAATATAAATATTTCATTTTTGTTTGTTTCCTTGGATTAGAGAAATAAACTTCAAGTGTCCCGCTTTATCGTGTACTGCATTATCAATTGTCTTTGAACCCGAAAAAACTGAGCAGGGCGTGTAGTCAAACGTGTCAAACGATGATACTATGCGCCCGAGTATGTACCAAATCGTTCTGGCTACTAGATCGTCATTAAGCCAGTACACAATCGCACAAAGTGCAACCACGTGTTATGAGGCAACCCTATTTAAGCAATCCGTTCTCCCATATGGCTCAGAGTTCCCTCACCAAAAATTATCGATAATTGTCAATTCCGAATCTTCTTTTGTTTTTCTTGGACACTCTTGCTTCCCATTCACACCCTTTTACGCATCAGACTTTGATACAAACCCGTTCACATACGAATGATCTATTCCGGGGTTTCTCTCTGAACGATTGAATGCAGAAAGATGTGCTCAATTTGAAATTTAAATATCTCTCACGGGACTTCAAATGTTAAACTGCATAATGATTAAGGAGGGAGATATGCGGTGTTCATATCAACCACGCGCAAGTATCCGTCCCGCTTTTTGTGCAAAAGTGTTCCCAGCAGCGCAAGGGTCAAGGCCAACAAACAATCTCGTGCAAAGATCAGCACACTCCATCCATTAGTCGTCCCGTCCTATTTTACTACAATCACACCGTCCATTTTCTTATCTCTCCCTATCGTTTATTTCCCGATGACTTTCCATTTATTTATTCAGATACAACTCCAATATATTCAGATTCACGTTTGGAAATATGTCTCAAATGCCCAAAAGCGAAATCTGTAATATCGAAATACTCCGGGCATGAACACATGGTTTAGCAGTAATTATTGTGGTGGCGTTCGTTTCGCAAATTAACTTGCTATTTTCCTCCATGTACACAATTTTTTTTACTCGAGCAATTTTCTTTATCACCTATTAGAAACAAATGTGTATTCTAGTACTGTTGACTTACTGCAATATCGTTTTAATGCATGCTCAACGATTGAAATATATATTTAATTAAATATCCTAATTGTAGATATGCTTCCTCTCGCAGTGCTCGTCATCCTTTTTCCCTTTTGCATGTTGTGGCTTCTGCCCGTCGTCAAGTTTGTTCGTGAACTATGGTATGTCGCATACGTTTTCAGGTCTTTTATTTGTACGGTTAATTGATGTGTTCTTAATTGTGATAAAATGAAAACAATAAACAAACATACATATTATGCTGAGGTCTGGGCGCAAATATTAGTGATCTACGACTATATTTTAAAGTAATTAAAAATTTAGGCGTCAGAAGAGAATGACTGCCGGTTTGCCGGGTCCTCCGGCGCTTCCTCTGATCGGAAATTTGCTGAATGTTGACCGCTCAGCAGAGGGATTCACAAAGAATATGATATGGAGAACGAACAGTCTATCATCGATTGGTGAGCGAGTTACCCGTAATGGCGCTGTGCACAACAACTCGCATTCTATGTGTGTCTCACTCTTTCCACATTATCAATTCTTTCACAAAATGCAATACGAACAACAGTTTTCAACCGTTGAGAATCATTTTTCTTGTTAGAATTCATAGGAAATAGTGAGCAAATCTAAGAGGAGATCGCGATCGTTCTCTTGAAAATATCATATCCTGTTTATCTGATCGAACAGAACGAGGGGGAGAAACGAGAGGGAAAGCAAAAGAACAAACTCAGAAAGAGCAGCAAAAACAACACTTGCCGATTCTTCGGAAGCTTTGGTACTCACTTGTACATATGTATTTGAGGATTTAAACGAGAGAAAATTGTTTTATAATTGTTAGGTCACGAACTCGGTTGCACGTGGATCCTTCACCGATGTTTCATCACGCCTCTCACCGGCCGAGCAGTGAAAGACATTGTCGACTCGTCTGAGGAAATCACAAAAGGCCACGACTACGACTTGCTCCTGCCATGGCTGGGCAGAGGACTACTGCTCAAGTTAGTGCGTGTTTTCGTCGATCTTTATCTATTTGAAAACAACCAACTGCTCCACAAAGGTCAGATTTAGAACTGGCCAGTGTAGCAAAAAAAAAGAAACCGATTTCGATGATATATTTTTTTAGCACGGGTGATGCTTGGCGAGCTCGACGTCGTCTTCTCACTCCAACTTTCCACTTCAGTCAGTTAGACAGCTATATCAGTGCGATGAATCGACACGCTAAGGTAGGCAGGCAACGTTGTTTTTAATTAATTTTCACCATAACACCCACACCATAAACCGCAGTAGCATAATTTTTCTACTTCCATTTTTGGCACATATCATTCTTGAAAGACACTTATTGTTAGACACTTATTGTTAGACCTTATTGTTAGATGTTAGACTAAGTTAGATCCTCTACACGAGCGCATGCACCGTTGCTTAGAAGATATTTTTCGAACCTCTGAGAATACGAAATAATAAGCCTTCACTTCTTGTAATTTTCTATATTTTCAACCAGGGGGCTGTATAATCTGTCAGAACTTGGCCAAGTTTTCGGTCATCTTTTTTCGTCAGTTTTTGACTTAATATTAATTTATTTGCAATGGTTCGATAAAGCACGATGAGAAAGTAACAATACCAAAGAAATGAACATAAAATATATTGTTAGCGACTAGCAAATCAGTGTTGAAGATGGCCGAAAACTAGAACTTGGCCAAGTTTGTTTTGAGCGAGTTAGACATTGACGAGAGAGCACGCAGATCGAGGAGAGGGAAAAGTAGGCATGTGTTGTACAAATATAGCGACACTCTGCGCTCTCTCTTGTTTACGTGCTCTCTCGTCACTGTCTAGCTCGCCCAAAACAAAACTTGGCCAAGTAACGTTTTCGGCCATCTCTTAAAACGGATTTGCTAGTCGCTAACATTTTATTTTATTTTAATTTCTTTGGCATTTTTACTTTCTCATCGTTCTTAATCAAGCCATTGCAAAAAAATAAAGATTAAGTCAAAAACTGACGAAAAAAAGATGGACGAAAACTTGGCCAAGTTCTAACAGATTATACTGCCCCCAGGTATTCGTCGATGAAATTCTAATCGATCGTATCGATTCCAAGTTCGACCTCTACCCACTGATCAAGCTCTGTTCACTAGACATTATCTGCGGTAATGACTCTTTTCTTTTTTAAAATTAATACTATAGAAATTATTGTGTACAGTGATTTAGAAACGGCAATGGGGAAGGAGTTGAACGCGCAGCACAACCCCGCTCAGCCCTATGTGACGGCTGTCTCACGACTGGCTCAGTTGTCGATTGAGACCATGTCCAAGCCCTATCTATGGAGTCGCACTGTCAGGTACGGTACAACACGGACAGTTCATAACAACTTTAGCAGGAGACTACGTTTATCTCTGAGACGGAATCACGAATTATCTATGATCCGATCTATCGTGTGCCACAATACGCAAACTTATCTAGCATCCTTGATTATTGAGACGTGACCCATTTGTACATTGTTCAGGAAGCTGATTGGAAAGGAGCAGGAATTTATGGGCTACGTAAACACTGCAAGAGACTTCTCACACAGCGTAAGCGGATATTTTCAATGTACTTTCCAATGTGCATGCTGGTAAAAATATCAAACAGTATCATACAATCGTTTTTGTACAAAATCAATCAGCTCAACATATTAAACCTTTTTTAATATTAAACATTTCTTAAATATTCAGGTAATAGAGGAGCGTCGTACTGCTCTCGAGAGGGGAGAAGTCGAGCAGAACAAACGAGCATTTCTCGATTTGCTCCTGATGAGGGTAAATTCCTAAAGACTATTATTTCAGAACGTCTGTCTGTCTGTCTGTCTTTCTGTCTGTGTGTGTGTCCGGCGGTCACATTTCCCTTATATTTCGCTTCAAAATCGCGCTATCTTCCCAGATCCTTTTGCATATGATAACCGACCAGAATACCTTTCAAATTTTACAAAATTTAATTAACGAAATCCATAGCCAAGTGGGTTACAAGCCAAACTTTGAATCCGAGACCCCCAGGTTCGACCCCCGCCGCGGGCAAACCTTTTGCCGCATTTTTCGCAAGTGCCAGAAACCGTTCTAACACGTTTTTGAGTACCGTGAAACACGTTTTCACCTGTTTTGCTGAGTTTTAAAATGAAAAATCGAAATTTTCGATATTTTCCCAAATGATGAAGGGAGTGTCGGGGATCACAGGAAAAGTGTTTTGCGATGTCAGAAACGTGTCAGAACGTGTTCTAACACGTTTTAACGTGGAAAATCGAAATTTTCGAAAAGTTCCAAAATGATTCACAGAGCGTAGGGGATCACAGGAAAAGTGTTTTGCGATGTCAGAAACGTGTCAGAACGTGTTCTAACACGTTTTAACGTGGAAAATCGAAATTTTCGAAAAGTTCCAAAATGATTCACAGAGCGTAGGGGATCACAGGAAAAGTGTTTTGCGATGTCAGAAACGTGTCAGAACGTGTTCTAACACGTTTTAACGTGGTAAATCGAAAATTTCGAAAAGTTCCAAAATGATTCACAGAGCGTAGGGGATCACAGGAAAAGTGTTTTGCGATGTCAGAAACGTGTCAGAACGTGTTCTAACACGTTTTAACGTGGAAAATCGAAATTTTCGAAAAGTTCCAAAATGATTCACAGAGCGTAGGGGATCACAGGAAAAGTGTTTTGCGATGTCAGAAACGTGTCAGAACGTGTTCTAACACGTTTTAACGTGGAAAATCGAAATTTTCGAAAAGTTCCAAAATGATTCACAGAGCGTAGGGGATCACAGGAAAAGTGTTTTGCGATGTCAGAAACGTGTCAGAACGTGTTCTAACACGTTTTAACGTGGTAAATCGAAAATTTCGAAAAGTTCCAAAATGATTCACAGAGCGTAGGGGATCACAGGAAAAGTGTTTTGCGATGTCAGAAACGTGTCAGAACGTGTTCTAACACGTTTTAACGTGGAAAATCGAAATTTTCGAAAAGTTCCAAAATGATTCAGAGAGCGTAGGGGATTACAGGAAAAGCGTTTTGTGATGTCGGGAAAGTGTTCGAAAACGTTCTGAACGCACTGTATCTTGCGTTTCCGTTGTGAAAGGCTCGTGAGGCTGAGAGCGATCGAAAAAAGTTGCCACGGAGCCACGAAGTGGCGTAGTGGCAACTTTTTTCGATCGCTCTCAGCCTCACGAGCCTTTTGCAACGGAATAAGCCAGTACTCTTTGTAGCGATTAACACTCCCCAACACAAGTCGAGCTTCAATGTATCCTGGAGCCGGCTTTCGAGCTCCCCCTGGACCGAACTTGTAGCCGGCTGTAAAGCTTCCCCTGAATCGAATTTGGAGCCGGCTACAGAGTTCCCCCTGGACCGAACTTCGAGCCTGCTACCGAGCTTCCCCTGGACCGAGCCTGGAGTCGGCTGAAAGCTCCCCCTGCACCGAACTGTGCCCTGCAACTGAACGCCCCCCTGAACCATACTTTGAAAACGTAGTGCGCACCCTACCATAACGTAGTTTAACCTCAACACACCCTGCTAGTTTTGATGAATTATTATTTTATTTAATTTTTTTTTTCATTATCATCATTCCTAATATTATTATAACAGACAGGAGAGGATCGTCTCGCGACGGATGATCTCATGGACGAGGTGGAAACGTTCATGTTCGAAGGTTAGTTGGATCAAAAAAATATTCTAGAAATCGATATCACGTTTTGGACACCCGCTTCACAAATTCTCAAGTTGAGTTGATACGCAATGCGTACTGATATAAGTAAAATATTGCCGAATTGATGCAATTTATCTTGCAGGGCATGACACGACGGCGGCAGGATTGGCGTGGGCTGTGTGGTGCTTAGCAACAAATCCGAAAATTCAGGAACAAGCAGCTGCCGAGGTTTGATAATCAACAATTTTTATTCTACTTGTATTTGGGAATGCATGATAGAGTTTTCTCTAATTAATATGTAGATTATACGAAGGGATATGGGAAATGTTACGCCATCTTTGGTATTCAACTCCGATTTGAGGTTGCGGGAGTCTTCAAAGACGATGCTGACAGAGAAGCAACAAGAGACGACTTACATGCGATGCCTTATCTGGACCGATGCATTAAGGAGACCATGAGATTATTTCCTCCCGTCCCAATTGTCATGAGAAAACTGCAGAATGATTTCGAGTGTGGTGAGATCCTTCATGAATCACATTACTGAAAGTTTGAATGGTCAATTGGACGCTAGTAATTAGAAGGGGCACGAGTTCCATCCCAGCTTGCTACCTTAAAATCGCTTGTTTTGAAACAACTCTACCTTTTCTGATTTCTATACATGGCTAAATGTTTTTGCAATGCTCTGCATTTCCAGGGGGCCACACGCTGCCACGTGGAGTAACCGTGAGCATCTGCCCACTGGCCATACACAGGAATGAGTGAGTTAGCATTTCTTTCCGAATCTCCAGAAAGGCAAAAAGGGAAACAGAGAGAATTCGGGTGAGTCCCTAAGTGCTGATAATTATTTGGCTGCGTTCTCCGCCGCAATGAATCCAGTTTTTAGGAACGAGCAATCATTGTATATGTCGAACTCGGAAAGTTACCAAAGATTGTTTACGATTTCTTCTCAATTTACCGTAAAAGTTGCAGGGCCGTTTATGAAAACTGCCAAAGCTTCGACCCCGATCGATTCCTTCCCGAACGCTCGGTGAATCGCCACGCGTTCGATTACATTCCGTTTTCCGCCGGGCCCCGCAATTGCATCGGTTAGCATACGCATTCACATTATCAGTAAGACCGCAGCAAAAGGCCATGGTAGGCGGCACAGCTGATTCCAAATAATTGTGGTTCAAACTTCAATATATTATTTTTTTCTCCATTAGTAGATTTGATATAATATATAGCAGTTAAGTACTTAAGGCAAATTATGCAACAACATAATTAATAATATTTCAAGAATAAATATTTTTGTTTTAAAAAATTGTTTGAAAAATTTCAGGGCAGCGCTTTGCAAGCTATGAGCAGAAAGTCGTTCTGTCGTGGCTGCTTCGGCGATATCGATTCGAGTGTGGCATGTAAGTAGGGTTAGCCTGGAAAGGAAAATGATACTCTTTTCTTTGAAAAGTGAGAAATGATCTTAGCAAGGAATCAATCGGCGCCATAGCATTTTTATTACATCGATATACCAAGTAATAATCAAGGGACCAAGATTTTGTACGGGAGATCTTACCGAAGGCAAATGAACTTCGCCGAATGACGTGAAAATTATTGTTGTTAGATTATTTGGATCTATTTTATGAGAGGAATCGCGAGAAAATCGATCATTTGAGGGGGGTATGCGGAACTAGAAAATTTTTCTCTTGGATTTCCCTGTAAACATAATTCAAGGTACTTTCAATCGTGCTCTATTTGATAGCGTTTTCCGTTTTTCGAGATAGGCCTTATTTTTCGAGTACGCGAGTAACAAAGTGACGGTCCTTCGGATTTTGCACCCGAGTGTGCTTCCGTAGAAATTTCTTAACTCGCTTTAAAATTGAGATTTGGGGTTCTAATGTTTTTCATTAAATAGAGAAATGGATTCTCCACAATTCCTATATTTTCACGTGACATTTTAATATTTTTCGATTTTGCAGTATTTAATAGGGTGAAAAGTGGCGTAAATAGTGCAATCGGAAAAACTTCAATTTCCTTCTATGCACATTTTGTAGAGACCTATTTTATGTATTTAAAAAACCAACTTTCAGCCAAATCGGTAGGTGCAAACAAAATCGGCCTCAGGTGAAGATTTTTTCAAAAAAATCGATTTTTTGAAACATTTGTTTGTGATACTTTAAAATGGCACTTTTACGGTCGAAACTGACTAATACCATTGGAAAACATTTTAGAAACTCTAAGTTAGAGAATACTAATTGATTTGACTCAAGGAAATCGATTTTCCGGATTATGGAGCGACAATATTTCGATCGATAAAACTAACGTTCCGGACGTGTGGCATGTGCCATATTGACTTGAATCATGAACATATTTCGCTAGGAGACAGCTCATGTAGTTATACAAAAACGGCGCCAGCAGAAATTGAGTTATTTAATTTTTAAGGTTTATGAAAATTTTACAAAATATCACATGTCCGTTTGTTTGGTGGACACGATCTGACGTGCCATGAGTACTGTGCTAACTATGCTGAACAACTTTGCTTTTTAGAGCTAGTTGATATCTTTTCATAGAAAGAAGCTGGAGCCTCTTGAAAAGTGGCTCTAGCGTCTTTTTGACGGACGAGACTGAAGGGAGCGCGCGCTCTAACACCCCTCGCACCCTCTCATTTCCACGCGCTCTCTCGTCTTGTTCAACGCCTAATTGTTCAAAATGGCGTAATATCCGTAAACTCTACTTTTCCAGTCGTAAGTAAGCTAAATTCTCTAAGAAATATAATGGCGAAAGAAAATTCGATCAAAAGGAGTCGAACAAAGCGAGGGAGTGTGTGAAAATGAGAGGATGCGAGGGGTGTTAGAGCACGCGCTCCCGTCAGTCTCGTCCGTCAGAAAGACACTAGAGCCACTTTTCCTGAGGCTCTAGCGTCTATCTATGAAAAGATATCAACTAGCTCTAAAAAGCAAAGTTGTTCAGCATAGTTAGCACAGTACTCCTGGCACGTCAGATCGTGTCCACCAAACAAACGGACATGTGATATTCTGTAAAATTTTCAAAAACCTTAAAAATTAAATAACTCAATTTCTGCTGGCGCCGTTTTTGTATAACTACATGAGCTGTCTCCTAGCGACATATGTTCATGATTCATGTCGATATGGCACATGCCACACTTCCGGAACGTTAGTTTTATCGATCGAAATATTGTCGCTCCATAATGCGGAAAATCGATTTCCTTGAGTCAAATCAATTAGTATTCTCTGACTTAGAGTTTCTAAAATGTTTACCGATGGTATTAGTCAGTTTCGACCGCAAAAGTGCCATTTTAAAGTATCACAAACAAATGTTTTAAAAAATCGATTTTTTTGAAAAAATCTTCACCTGAGGCCGATTTTGATTGCACCTACCGATTTGGCTGAAAGTTGGTTTTTTAAATACATAAAATTGGTCTCTACAAAATGTGCATAGGGAGATTAGTTTTTCCGATTGCACTATTTACGCCACTTTTCACCCTATAAAATACTGCAAAATCGAAAAATATTAAAATGTCACGTGAAAATACAGGAATTGTGGAGAATCCATTTCTCTATTTAATGAAAAAAACTAGAACTCCATATCTCAATTTTAAAGCGAGTTATGAAATTTCTACGGAAGCACACTCGGGTGCAAAATCCGAAGGACCGTCACTTTGTTACTCGCGTACTCGAAAAATAAGGCCTATCTCGAAAAACGGAAAACGCTATCAAATAGAGCACGGTTGAAAGTACCTTGGACTATATTTACAGAGAAATCCAAGAGAAAAATTTTCTAGTTCCGCGCTCTGGTCAATTCTCTCGCGATTCCTCTCTTATAGTTTCAACTTCAGGATATTGTTAGATCCGATATCCAATTTGCATCAAACTATGCATAAAACCGATTACGTCGACTGACATTCCTTCCCTCATTCACAGTTTACTTTGATACATCTGATGAAATAATTCAATAAATAAATACATAATGATTGAATGAATTTCAGGAAGTTGTTCGATAATCCGCCAATGTCGGAGGCCGTTCTGCGACCCAAACACGGGTGTTTGATCAGAATGTACCGGAGAGAGCTTTGAGCGCTCTTGCAAACATTTGACCCCGCAGTGAACTCGTCTGTTTTGTATTGCAGGATCGGAAATAAAGTGTTTATGCGAAATAACCAAGTTTTATCGTTTGTTTTATAAATGAAAAGAAGAACAAAACAAGACGATGGGGAGAAAAGACAAATGGTTTCTCTGAAAATATGCAAATGTCCTATGATTGTTTCCTGTGAGTCATTATTCGGTGCACAAACCATAAGCGTCAACATAAATAAGTGCTAGTGATGATTTTACTTTGAAAGATACACTATCACTGCTTTTGTCATCATTTCTGAAAATGCACAGTGCCATCAACTCATGGTGCTCTTTCCCAGCCATAGCAAACAGATGACTACATGGTGGATAGGAGAGAGATCGAGAGATCAAACCAAATTTCTATCCCCTACAATTCCTCAATCTCTTTTGTCATCCAATTCAGCCAACGCGATTTCGAATGTTTTTACTGTTCAAATCTTTTCTCATTGTCACCTTAATTCGCGTATTTTAAAGTAAAAGTTTCCTCCCTGGTAGGAAATTTTAAAAAAATATCATATAATGACTCCTCGACTTTCAAATCGGCCGCGCTAGGCTAAGTAAATTGTCCTAGTTACATTTGTAAAATCATGCCAAGAAATCAAAACACGAACTTTCGCTGCTTACCAAATAGTCACGTTGGCGACCGTGTACACTTTCGCCTCCGGTAAATTCAGAAGGTAACACTGTGACATTTTGTTTGACCGTATCATTTTATAAATGTAATACCTAATCACACCACACCCATGCCGGTTTCGCTTTTTATTTCTATTCAACTTGAACGGAATCGTCCCCGCGGTGGTTGCATTTGTTTTTTTTTTGCAGTACCTCCCTCGAAGGCAAATATGACACGGCTGCCACTAGCTCGTCCAAGTCTGGAGAAGGAAATGGAAGATGAGGATGCAGAGAAGGACTCGGAATCACTGGACGTTATCAATCGGCAGGTAGCAACTTATTGATGTGCTCAAGGAACAATTGGAACAACGTGGTGTTGTCAAATTCAGCCGGTCATTTTATATATTTCTCATAAGACACAAGGATGCGCTTACATAAATAGTCGAATTAATGAGATGAAAAGTTTCTAATGATTCAGAACAATGCGAACGAAACAACGGAGAGGAAATTCAGCATGTCCGGACTCACTGAGATCAGAGATAACGATCATCCGACATTTAATATCGCAGCGTCCACTCGTTCACCGCGATTATCTCCTCAACCGATTCAAATAGTTTCACCAATAGTTAAGAATTCGCTCTCCGCCATCACTTTCTCCACTGACGTTTCTGCAAGTCCACAAAATGTGAGTAAAAAGATAAAGAGGTTTCGCAAGGTAGCACCACGTTTGAATATTCAATAGTGAACGCGAATAACTGAATATTTCGAATCGATTTCTAGACGCCCAACTGCCAGTGCCGATATCCATTCAAAAGCGATGATAGTAAGGATAGTGTGATGGATAATACACCAAGAAGAGTGTCCGATAAAGGTATGATTAGTTTTGTCATATTCATTGCCCTATTTCAAAGAAATCGTTTAAATGCGATCAATAAAAAAACATTAATTTTGCAAATGTGTTTACGAAAATGTAAACTCTTCCGAACTTCCGATCTCAGCACTAAAATGGAAAAGAGCACATATCGTCCATATATCTGGTTACAATATACATAGAAGTGACGTAGTGCACGAGTGGGTGGATAGAGTAACGATGTATTTACACAATACCGTATGATGCTTGATTCTTTTTTATGTAAACAACTCCTCCTCTCATCGCACGTCGTGCATAAAACAAAATTATTTATGTTTGCACCTGAACATGTTTGAGTTGATCCTTCGAAAGATCTGGACTCCTTAAACGTCTGATCGTTGCTCGTCGCGAGGTGTTCGAATTCTGCAATCTGTAGTAGAATTTCTGTTGATTACAAAAAAGACACACAAATGCTTTCACGTGTAGTGATCTGTGTAGGTAAACGAAACGAAGTGGGATTATCTCGTAGCTATACAGTGATGTTCACACGCACACGTTATGCAGAACCAATGTCATCCCCACTTTCAAAAGTCCGATCGCCTGGGATATTAAATGATCTCAATATTCCATCCGAGGTGTCGCAAGAATGATAAGTCAGTTGATTACAGGCCTTCTTCGACGCAAGTCTCTCAAAAGCACGCGACGACACAGTCGAGATACAAAATCGGTAATTCTCAAGGAAGAAGAGGAGGAGGAAGAGGAAATCGATATTCATCAAGTTGATTTTCCCATGAACCAGCATCTCACTACAACTACTAATCATGCCGCAGCGCCAGTAGATTGGATTAACAGCAAAGAAGCTCGGTGAACATTTGACGGATAACAGAATTGTATGATTCTAATTTCAGAGAAGGATTCTTTCAATACGCCACTTTCCTCTATGCGCTTCTTGCCATCTTCTATCTCATCGTTGAAGAAGCGACGGACGAAAATTGCAAAGACTGTTTTGTTAGTTGTTGCTTTATCGTACACAGGCAAATAAATAAAAAGAAAAAAATTATTCTCATAAAAAGAAAAGATATTATTATAATTTTTTTAATCCTCTCACTTGTGTCCTACGAAATAATGGGTTGCTTTTACATATCATAAATAATTTCTTCAGCCAGCTCGTATCATCTTCCACTTCTTCATGTACGGAGTTGCAATCACTTTCATCGCCTACGTTAATGTCTTCGTCATTCATCCGCCGTGGTTCAATAGAATCCTCTATTGTTTATCAGACCGAGGATGGTGGAACAATGCTGAGGTGATGCATTCTTCCATGAGTTATGGAAATGGAGATGATCCTCTAGGATCATCCATTCACGGGCTCGTGGTCGGTTGGCCGGACGAGTGTTTCGCATTAGGGGGTCGAACCAATAGCATGTGCCTGAAAACTGGTAGCCTTCACCTGCCGGCGGACATTCGTATTTAATGCTGCTCGTTAAACCACGAAATGCTGTTAGTCCCACCACCGGCGAATCTAAAAACTGTTTGCAGAAACACATAATCATGCCTGCCACGCACAATGCAGAGCCTGTGAGCACACTCTATCTGAGGATGGGAACGCTCTGTGAGTTTCACGCGTTAATTAGCGTGCACCCATACCAATATGACCTAAATGTGGAAATATGGTATGACTATGTATTTAACTCTTAGAGTTACTATCAATCTCTCGAACATCTCATTTTCAGTATTTGGTTGTGCGGGAATCGTGTTGTACGGACTGGAGCTGTACATGCTCTTCTCGGTAAGCCAAGAAAATCGTCTACGGCAATTATAATATAATACTCACTGATTTACATAACAAATTAATATTTCCTTCTAGCAAGCCCATTTTCTTTGTATCGTTTCATATTGTAGGGCAAAGCCTTCACCTCATTTGTTAGCCTTGCGGTGGCCGAGAATCTAATGGGAGTCGCATTTACTTTCGCCCAGATGTACTTCATGAACGTCAACTACAAGGTGCTTTACATTTAAGATGTTATTCTTTTTTCTGTGTGAGGATTTCTTCTATGAAAATAGAAGATAATATGAGTGAGGATCAGCCTTTATTGCATGGGACGTTTCGGACCAACATCGGTAGCGGCCATTGGCGAGTGGTGTAAGGCGCCACTTGCAATACGAAGGGCCATGAGTTCGCTCCCCGCACAGAATCAGTCCCTCTCGGTAAAATTGATTGCAACCTGATTGCGGAAGATAATGTGCCCCTGGAGCCATTTCAGCAGGGGATGCGTAGATCTTCTTACAATTAGTATACGGCCTTACCGGTGAGCCCAGGCAGAGTAGTCGCTTGTCGATGTAAAATCGTCTTGATTCCGGTTTAACTTCTTCTTTCTTTATCTCTCCTTTACCTTTACCTATCATCAGTAGCTTAATATCTCTAACTTGGGCAATTAAATAGATCTCCGCACATATCGTTCGTCCCTCTTTTGGTCTTACATTAAATATATCAAGAATCTAAACTATGAGAGAATCACCGAGCACATTCATGAAGCACATCCTACGACAGCGAATGCGCTATGCAAAATATTTTCAGCTCCTCGTGAAGACATCTCGCAACGTTTGCCGCTTCGGGTTCATGCACTGTTTCGCTCTAAATCTCTGCATTTGGCATCGATTCGCTGCAGCGAAAGCAAATAAATCAAAGAAGAAGGTGATCTGGAATTATCAGCAATGCCAAGTTTTGGAATTCGAAAATATAAAAAAAATCATAGCATCTTAAACCTCGAACCTTGAAAAATATTGTTTTAAATCTCAGCTTCAAGAGTTTAATAACCGTGTGCCACACAGAAAATGTTTCTTCTAGCCGCCATATCATTTATAGTGCGAACATTTTTTACGAATAGTAGGCATTTCTCACCACTAGACTGCCCCATCTAGACGGTTTTTTTCTCACTAGAAAAGACGATTAATCGTCGCCACTGTTCACACCATTAATTTTCAGCTCGTGAAGAAAGAGCAGTCTGAGTCCTTGAGTTCCTCCTCCGTTGAGGACGATATTTCGAGTGAAGGATTCAACAAACAGTCACGTTCAAATTCTTCCTCTTCTTCATCGTCAGAAGAATGGATATACAGCAATGGCTCGAATCGGGCGAGCTTTAATGAATCTTAAATTGTTGTATACTTTGTTACGGACATTTTCTTCTCAATTTCATTTTTTGCTCGAGGACACAATTAAATTACGGCGTAAGAACAATGTGCTCTGATAGTGAGCAACGAGGGGTAAACAAGTAGCTAAACCTTGTTATTCAGATTGGGGATTCTCTAGAAGAAGTGCTCACTCGGGTCACTCATTATCTCACGACGACTCTTTCTCCCGATCCCGATACTGCCAATAATTCGTCAGCGATCAAAACGACGGCAATAACGAACACGACGATGTCGGCGTTTGAAAACACGATGAAGAATGATGTGACATCACTCGAGTCAGTTTATATTATAGATTTATATCGAATAGTTCTGTTCGCGAATAACCGCTCTCATTAGCGAATAGGACTGACTATTCACTCTAACAACACTAGTTCATACAGGAAAAATAATCTGGTAGTTTGTCATAATCTCATGTTTAGAATGAATGATTCCGTCGATCTATTCTGCAATATTCGTTAAAATGTCTAAATTTTCCGAAACACATCTCAAACATCCTGGAAAAAAATGTGATTTTTTAGTGTTCCTTGAAGGCAGTTCCAAAATGGTCTATCACCGATTGAAGTGATAGCAACTCGAAATTCATCGGGGGAAAACTAAAATACGTAATCGCTATCTATGCGCTTATACTATTGATGACTGGAAAGGTCAACATAATTTTCAGATATTTCGGGAACTTCGCTGGATTTCTGAACACGTGTCTCATTGAGTATTCACTCATCGGCGCCGCTGTTATGTTTGTCTTTTGGACTCATGTGAGCATACATATTGTCATGCTCAACGTCCTTTTATTGTATATAACTGATCCGTGTAATTATTTTTTTCAAATTAATATGTTGTACCTTTTCACCCACAAATATGATCATCCGATTTCAGCTGGATCCTTCAGCACCTCAGCATATCCATGCGAAGAAGCGAGGAGTACGAGTTGACTTCACGTATGCCAACTATAATTATAATAAGTTATCTACTCCCGAACGCAACATGATTTAAGATTTGACAAGAAACAAGGAACGAAACTTTTTTAAACAAATTCCAACTCCTTATTTTTTCAAGCCTTTCTCAAACATCTCAACCTTTTTTGGCCTCTGTTCTTAGATTTTTGATATCTTCTTTCCAGTAATTCGCAAACAGGTCTCTATCTCGGTGCCATCCTTTTCATCCTCGGAGCAGTCAGCTGCGGTGTCTATGCAGGTATAAGAAATTAACAAATCCACTAATCGTGAGTTGTTAATTAAAACTTCAAGAAGTAACCTGTGATATTCATCCCAATCATTGGTCCCACGTTCCCCCACTAGAATAGTTTGATAATATTGATAACATTTTATGCGATTCACGAGCAACCGCGGTGCAATAAGATAAAAAAGGACAGAAAATAATTTGCAGCTTTGTATGCGGACCACAATCCAAACGCGTATCTCATGTTTGGCATCTACGAGTTGGTATGCTGCGTGTGCAGCATCATTGCCGTCATAGCTGAAATCATTTTGTGAGTAAAATCAACAAACACAATGTCAAATTCTGGTAACGTTATTTTTCTATGAATGGGTATTTGAAATGAAACAGATACATACACATATTTGTCATTCTATGCTTCGTGACAAGTGGTCGACAGATTCGAGGGGCATGAAGTATATTTCAGTATGCGTTCTCTCGTTCTGTCTGGTCATCGCCACGGTGAAGACGTCGATTTCCTCCTTCTCTATATCGCATTCTGTGGAGAAGTGATCTGGTGCAGTGCTGAGGTGGCCAGATTCATCGATGTCGGAGGTGAGCTTTCAAAATATAAGAAGCAATTCATTGCCAATGAATTTGTATTGTTCCGAAGCAAGAAGTTAAAAATTGCTTTCTGGATGACCGTTCACAATGTGTAACGGAATGAATTGTAGGAGATGGATTTATATTCGTTGTTACATTGGTTCGACTCGCACACGTCTTCTCGCAGACTTGGTTCATTCTCATGGCGTGCAAGTCAGTTCCGGAAAAAAATCGTTTTTCTTTCGGAAAATATCAGGTCTTAACAAATCCTTTATTCTTATCTTTCTCCAGCCAGTGCCTGGTTCTTTAATTACTAAAAGAAGACCGATCCCACGTTTAAAACCCATACAAATCCTCGCGTTGATTGGCGCCACAAAACTGATAAATATTGAATTGTATTGTTCCAGACTTGAACTCGCTCCATCGTCGACAATCTCTGCCATGAGAGGACGACAATGCGTGACATTTCTGCTCGTCACGAACGTCACTTTATTCTTCTTCCATATCTACGAGTCAATGACTGAAGGGTCAGTATTACAAAGTTGCAAACACTCCTCCGGGATATTAAAACGTTCCGCCGATCAACTAGACAACATGAAGTTCTTAAAGTAGACGTAGTGTTTTAAGTTTCTATTACATAAACTTTGGATTATTATTTAGCAAACCGGAGATCAACAATTCTCAAAATTCCAAATTGCAGGTTTGGTTACGTCAGTTCATCGTCGAGTAATCACACATACGTCAAATTACTCGCTGGCCCGATCATCGCTTTCTATCGGTTTGTTACTCATTGGGAAGATTCATTCATTATTTGTTTTCGAGGACAACGTATTATGACTTCCCCGTGACTTGCTCGTTTCAAAAAAAAGAGTAAACGACAGATAGATGACCAGGCAAGCATGTTCTTTCGGAAAGTCAAACAACATTTCAGATTCCACTGTTCGGTTTGCCTGGCCGAAGTGTGGAAGAAGACGTTCTCTCGACCAAAGGAGCGCTCCCATCACTCCGACAGAGATGCTACATCAACAACCACTCCACCCCCTCATGTCCACTCTTCCATTGAGCAGTTTCACATCGGAAACAATCATGTTTAGAGCACTTTTTCACTGTTAGCGTCGATCGATTCTGATGGTGTAATTTAATTGGTCCCGATCGTTCCCGCGGTTCACAGAGAACACATGTCTAGGGAATCGGTTTTCCAAGATTTCACATCGTATAAAACGGTTCTCCAATCTCTACATTCACACATTCTCTGAGCGCGTGAACTGTTGGAGAAAGGTAAAGTTGTTCTATGTCAAGCGATTTTACAGTAGCAAGCTACCACGCTAGATGGGGCAAGCCGGTAAGCCAGCTGCAACGTGGAATTACGTAACCCAAGCTTTCCCAAGGTTAGGGCACGTTTACCTTTCGCAATCAAAGTTGCTACCAATTTATCGCCCCGGTGTGGATGGAAGGCTTGGTTGGCCTCGGCGGGGATCGAACTCGTGACCCTTCGAATGACTAGCGGTTGCTTACACCACTCGGCCATCCCGCCTCCATTACCGCCCCCGCTTACACCACTCGGCCATCCCACTGTTGGAGAACCATTTTTTTAAAGAAACGAAACATGGAGATCCGATTCTGTAGTAAATTTGCGCGGGTTATGCTATGACTGTTATGACGAGGTTGTTTGTACGTATTTGTTCATAAAGGCAAGATTTTTTTTAATGTGAAGTTTGGCGCCAATTCCACAAAATTGATATATGCAGTTATTGAATGCCCATTTCCACAGTGGATAATATTCTGCTGATTTCGGGCCAAAGAGAGCGATCAACCGTTGGCTACGTTTGCGCAGTACATGGCGCTTTCAAGTGTTCATCTTTTTTTGCGATCCATGCACAGATGAACAAGAGAACAACATTTTAGTGAACCGAAGCTGCCGACGGCGCAATTTGTATTACTCTTTCTGGTTGCCCGGTGATTTTGCGATACGGCGTGGAGATAATTGCCGATAGCCTTGCACGATACGTCGATGACCACGCGATGATAGTGATAGAGTGGACAAGACCGTGCTTGAATTGCAGTGTGAAAATGGAGAAGGAGAACGTCGAGACTGAAAATGCTGGGTTAGGCATATGTTCCAAGTTTTTGTTTAAGAATATGATCGCACTAGTATTCTAGCATTAAATATTTTTTTTCTGAATGAAAAGATCCGTTCTAACCGATCCGATCATCCCAACTAAACCACCGAATAAGGAACGGCAGCTGTAAATCGAGACAGTAGGGAACAGTGAGAAACAAATTAGGCAATACCATCTGAAACAACAAAAGTTACTTGTTTACAATTGCATTTCAATGTTAAGTTATTCTCAAAAAAAATGGAAAACACTTAACGGACCTGAGTCATAAGACAAGCGACTGCACGAATCTGGTGCCTAAATCAAAACTTTGAAAAGGAAAAGTTTAATAAAAAAATGCGTACATCCGATCTGCTGTACTGGTATTCCACAGTCCATGCTTGAGTTGGACGATAATCTGCATTACCATTCCTGCACCGAGCAACATAATTACACTTCCCACTGAGAATGCAACTGAAAGTGTTGTCGATGTTTACAATTGTATTTCAATCTTAAGTTATTCTCAAAAAAATGGAAAACACGGAAAACGTTTTATAATTTACCTCTGATTAAAAAAGTAAATTATAAAACGTGCGACACAGCCATTCATTAACACTATTTCCCGTACTTTGAGTCGATATAACGGCCAATAAACAATGACTCAAAATCAGCGAAAAAGATATCACAAAAAGGAAGTCCCAACACCCAACAGTAAAGATGACATTATTTCTCAATCAGCTCACTTCTGTAGCTTTTGTTATTATCCACCGAGACAAATGATGTTTTGTTTTCCAGCCAAGCAAGTTCTGGAGGGATTTCCTAAAAAAAATGGTACGAGTGTAAGATTTGAAAACAATAGTAGCTTACTCTGGGGTTTTCAAAGTGAATACAAGCCACATAGGACGAGCAAATTATGAATTGCATGATTAACATTAGTGCTACTCGTTTATATCCAAAATAGTTTAACAACGATTGGCAAGGTAGAATTATCTTATTTTATTGTCAATATTACAGAAAAAAGTCAGAAAGAGCGTAATTTTTAAAACGGCGTTTGATAAATGTCGATATTATATAATTTTTGTTGTTGTATAACTTAAGTATGCTTATATTTACAATAATTGTCAGAGAGCCGTTTTTGAGTAAAGAAAGGTAAAATATATAATAAAAAAATTCAGTACGCAACAACACTCACGCTTCTTCGATAATAGATGCAGTAGAAGTATAAGCAGCATATTTCGTAGAAGATGAATAGAATCATGCGCTGGAAAAATCGATATTTAATATGTCAGGAATTTCGAAATGCGAGCTCACAGTTACCACCGAAGTACTGATAGTAGAAGCAAGTATTGACTGAGAATAAACAAGAGAATAGTCCATTATGCCCATTGGTTGAAAGATTGTGGCTATTACGTCGAGTAGCGATGATGCGAACTGTAATGAGTGGATGTTTCGATTAATTTGTTCAAATATGCGGAGACATCTCGATCAATTTTTTTTTAAATTTCAGTTTTAAAAATTAAGCTTTTGAATTATTATGATCACCTGAAGAGTGAACAAATACTTGCGGTATTCCCGTCCTCCTTCGCTGGTGTCAGTGATCATCAGCAGACAAACAGTCGTGTTGAGCACTGTCGCAATTGAACCTGATATCGAACACCGTTTGTTACTCAAAATGATATTTTAAAAACCCCTTTTCTCCTAGTTCAATTATCTATATTTTAAAATAGATCTCAACATTCTTGACCTTGTATTACTATCATTATCATGTATTTGCAAATATTGTGAAACTATAACCTGTAATCTGCATCATGGATGAAATTCTCCGTTCAATGATAGGCGTTGGCTCGAGGAGATGCATCATTTTGAAACTGTGTCATTTAAATAGTATCACAATCAAGCAATAGAATAAACGTTTGCGCATTTACGAAAACAATATATTTAAATTTCTAGGAATTAGGTGCTTTTTAATAATACGAAATGGATTCTGTGAAGCGTATCGTAAAATTGTTATCTCGGAAAGAATCAAGAATTGTGGCCTCTTTGCGCAATAATATATTGCAGATAGTTCCGTAGAAACGCGATAGACAACATAAGAAGGAACAAGATACAACCTACTCCCCAGCTGGACAAAAGGATGCATAACCACTACAATACTATCTAGTAACAATGTGCTCTCGCACAATTTCGTCACATCGTCAAACTGACGGGAGTAGACACAAATAAGTATATCAAATTAAACGTTTAAATATCATACACGCATGTGTTTATTATTTTTAGAATTATAATGTTGAATAAGAGACCGGCGATTGCCGAGCGCATAGATACGGAGAAAAAGAGACTACCACAACACATGGACACCCGACTGCATGATTTTGTTGAAGTGTAAGTCTAGATTCTCGTCGCACATCGCCTCGTCCACTCTGTTGCCATCATCTTCTGGCCATCCTAATATGGTGCAAAGATATCAACAAATATTGCTGAATCGCGCACTCACGACTATTTCAGAGGGGTGAGTAATGTGCGCATCTCTCAGACATGTAGTTGGAAATAAAACTAATCGGTTTATCTGTGCAATGAGAAAATGAGTATCGTTGGGTTCGTTTAACGGCGAGTTCCGTCCTCGAAGAAGATGCCTCCATCGAGAGCGCAGTACTTGGGGCAGATTCCCTTCTCGCCCGAGCCTCCAGAGTTTCCGTCGCGGCCAGAGCCTCCGGGCTGTCCGTCGTTTCCGGGTGCTCCCGACTGACCGGGCTGTCCACGGCCTCCGTTGTTGCCGGGTCTGCCATCGTTTCCGGGTCGTCCAGCGGGTCCCTGGGGTCCCTGGCGACCGGGGCTTCCGGGCTGTCCGGGTGCTCCAGGCTGGGGGCGGCCGGAGCTGGCGGACTTGCCGGGGGCTCCGGGTCTTCCGTCGTTTCCGGGGCGGCCGGGCTGTCCGTTGTTGCCTCTGCCTCCGTTCTCTCCGGGGTGTCCGTCAGATCCTCTCTGTCCGGGAGCTCCGGGTCTACCGTCGTTTCCGGCGGGTCCAGGTGCTCCTGGGGCTCCGGGGCGTCCGGCGGGGCAGGGCGTGCAGGGAGGAGGAGTGATGGGCTCGCAGGGAGAGTTGCCAGCGCGGCCGGGGTTACCGCCTCCTCCAGGAGCTCCGGGGTGTCCGGGGGTTCCGGCACGTCCGGGAGTACCAGGGGGACCGGCGGGGCCGGGCTGGCAGCAGCCGTTGCATTTGGCGTCCTCCCAGTAGGCCTGACGGGCGGTGCGGTTGTGGGCTGAAGGCAGTGCCTTCATCGCGAACACGTCCGACCACACTCCCTTGGCGTTAACCTGCAAGGAATATGTATTAGTATGCTCATGAACGCTGAACGGGATGCGTTGCGATCCAGATTGATCTTACAGCTACCAACGGGATTGAGTGGCGGCAGTCGCTCGAGCTTACCTGGCAGGCGTGCAGGTCGTTGAGTGTGGTTCTGCGCAGATGAGCGGCGTAGTTGTACACCATCGGAAGAGTGACAGCGATGGAGAGGACGGCGACAGCGGAGAAGCACGTGGCCGCAGCCCCCACCAACTTGTACGCAGCGACCTTGTTAGAGGCGTCCATTACCCTGAAACAGCCGATCGTCGCTAAGGAACACTAGCAAATGTGCGAGTAATAAAGAGAGCAGATAATGAGTAGTCTTGGTCCACGATTGCACTCGCCCTCGGTACAGCGGAAATGGCTAGGCAGAATCACTACGAGGTCTGTGATAGACTCTGATGAGTATGATGGCATCAATACTAGGCAACAGCTACAGTAATGAAATGGCGAGCTCCCGAAAGGTGAAACTGCTTCAATTGAAGTGCTCGAATGCTAGTGAAGGTCAGGCTGCCCGGGCGTCTTTTATACTAACTTTGCTCCTCCGCCGCCGCGCCATAACGGTTAGGCTATGCGGAGAGAGTTGGACAGACAGTTAAAGTTGTAAGCAGTTTCGAGAGAGGAAACGGTCAAGCGGAACAGAAAAAGCTGTAGAGAGCACGGAATTGGGAGATAGTAAAGCTGAAATTGAGAGAGAGTAATCGTGCGATGCTAATTCTAGAGTGTCTATAGCGCAGTTGCGATGGCATCGGCGCCACTCGAGAACATCACTAGAAGTTGTTGCGAGAAGATGGAATTCCATTTTCCCTAAACAATGACTAAATGTCAGGTTGTAGATGGTCGATATGTATTTTACCGTGAAGTTTAAAGTGAGCAAACCCTAACGCCAATATTATTTCATCATCGCAGGGGCTTCTGGGGTATGTAATAGCACGTGGTTGACGTTGACTGGAGCTGTGAGTCATGCTTATTCTAAACAGATTCCTGGATCTTTCATGATTCTCATCGGCTTCATAGTCGGTTTGTGGATAAAGTGGTTTACTGTTTCATTGTTGTATCGGTTCCGCGACTGCCTAGTTCGAACTGTATAACGGCTCCGCGTTGCTTCCTCTATTGGAACTTCTCTCATTTCCCTCTCAAGGTCGCAGCTTTCATTTTCAACTCTGGCTAACAACTTCTTCTACTTCTGTATCGAGACAGATCAGATAAGCAGTAATTAGAAACCGAGGTAATACGGAACTGCCATTAAACCACCGTTCCCAGGGTCACTTCAAAACAGATAAAAACGAAACCAGTGCAGTTCGGCATTACGCTTTATGCGAAAGTGCAGATGTTTTCTCTGTCGCGTCTGTTAGCCAGTGACCTTCAACCGTCCATCAAGAGAAGAAGAGAAGAGAGGAGAGCAATTGCTCTCTCGTGCACTTTGCATAATGTGGCCCGCACTAAAACGATGTGATTCTTAGTCGAGAAAGCAGCCTTACGAAGTTTCTTGCTAATTGAAAGTTGAAACTCGGCAAAACATCAAATCGGCACAAGCTTTATCAGACAATTTATGACGATGATGCGATTAAACAGCGAAAACATTCAAACAATCGCGAGTTTCGCCGGAGAATTTGCCAGCCAGTTGGATTGTGCCCGCGTCGTAAATCTAAAAATATTAGTTGAAATAAAAAATATCTCTAAAACACGAAATAATAGAGATAAACAAACGCAGGAGTCGGGCCCATATTTTGGAAATGTGTTTCTAATGAGCAGCAAGCTCACACTTAAGGAATGTGCAGTGCAAATTGCTGTTATAATTGTAATTTCTAAATGTATTTTAACAAGAAAATTAAACAATCCTGTACCTTATCCGCCGTCTTTCCCTTGGTTACGTATTTGGAGGGAATGTGGATGGATATGCGACGCTGGCACGGCTGAATCGACAATATTGTGTATTTATTGTTTTCAAAATTCGGTAAAAATATGCGTGAGTGAAAATTCCCGTACAATTTCATCACTTGACACACTTTCGCTTGTAGGGAGCAACATTTACAAGTAGCATATTTTCTCTAGTAAAAATAAGATTTCAGGTCTCTTGATGTCGCACGCTCTCTTCACCGGTCCGTAGATGGCAAAATGTGCAAAATGGAGAGATGATGGTCTCACATTTAGGGTTGGCCTCGTGAGAGAGAAGATGAGTTTCAATTATCTCGCTGGTTTCCCCTTCATCCTATCGGATGTAGGTATTCCGGCCATTTCGCGGTCTGTTCTTCTCAATTGTTCCCAATTTCTCATATCTTCTCAATAGGTATCGAGACCTCGAAACCAATTATCGCCCGATCATTTCTCATTCGAGAGCATCTCTCTAATTTCGAGAAAAATAGGGGTCATTTTTCTCACGAAGCCAACCCTACCCACATTTCACACCCGCTCACCAGCCAATCGTCGCAGTCGTGGTAAATGTTGATCTTTGGGTCGATGGTGGTGAATTCATCTACGTGTCCAGATAGCGAGAAGTGACCATCAGAGTCCGTCTTACCCGAATCCATCAAATCGTCGAGATCCGGTCCTGCAGATTCATTCCACATTTTGCCACACTGGAGATCACTATTTTACTCGACCACCAAGTATCTCTCTCTTCTATTAGAGTCGATGAAGAGAGAGTTTGCTTTTTTTTTTGTTTCACAGTTTGACATGGTTTGTTTTTGGCGCCTTCCGTGTTAATGGCGCCAAAACCTTGCATAGCCCTGCTATATTTGGCTGAATGTGAGTGCCAGAACGCAAACTCTCTCATTGCCTCTCCTCGCTCCTTATGTCAAACGAGAGAGACTAATTCAGTGCCTGTCTCGTAGAATGCCGTGTAGTACAAATGATTCTCACCAGTGTCATCATCGTACAGCTTCACTTTGACGTTCTTGGCCGGTTTGTCATTGCACATGAGGACGCCTTTGACTGCGGAGGATTGAGTGAAACCGATGAGAGCGACGGTCAAAGTGGGCAGAAGACAGAGGAATAAAAGTAGACGGTGCATCTGAAAGGTTCAAGTCCGACCGTCCGAAAATAGGGAAATGCAGAACTTTTCAAAAACTAAATTTCTAGACCTGGAACGACTGTTCCGATAATCACGACATTAAATAAAACTCGGAGGGAAAAAATCGGCGAGAATTTGGGGTGGGGGATAAAATACGCCGTGTGTGTATCATCCCATCCTCCGTTTTTTTCTCTCCTTATTCGCCTATTTCCCGTCAATTTGTTGTGAACGGCGGTGGGAAGGCGATAAAAGTGAGCAAGATAGAGAAACTTTCTCTCTCGATTTTATCGATAAACACGTAAGATAAAGTGATGAGATCCGGAAACGTTGAGTAATATCGATTGTTTTCAGTGGCGATGGAGGCAATCCCTCGTCTCGCCCGCGTACTTGCCCGCCAGCTGAATCACACCCGCGTCGTAGACCTGAAAACATCTTTCTAAAGCATTAATAAATATTTTTCACAGTACGATATTTGCAGAGTACGGTAGAATCGCGCTGCGTCAAACTCCTTACTCACCTTGTCCGGCGTCGATCCGCTTGAGATGTACTTTTTCGGGATGAAGATGGTGATGCGGCGCTGGCAAGGCTGCACAATATTGATTTAAAATAATTTTAATTAGTTATTTTTTCTTAAATGGTTTAATTAATTAATCAATAATAATTAGGAGAAGGGACTCACCATGATACCGTCGTCGCAGTCGTGGTAGATGTTGATCTTCGGTTCGATGCTCGTAACTTCTCTCTCGCTACCAGATAGATGGAAGTGACCATCGGAAGAGGTTTCCCCCGAATCCATCAGATCATCAAGATCGGGACCTGAAAGTAAGAAAGATTTATTTTTCATTTACTCCTTTAATGGTTTGCGTGCGTTTTGATCAAATCCTCTCAACTAGTGCGGTGGCTGCATCGAAAAGCATCGTGTGCTGATAGGTCAATAATTTAATCGTACCGGAATCGTCATCGTACAGCTTGACGAGAACGTGGCCGGCCGGTTTGTCGTTGCACATAAGAATGCCTCTTACGGCGGCCGATTGAGGGAAACCAATGAGACCTGCTGATGAGAAGGAGAGAAGAGAGGATACAATAAGGAGTTGAAGCATTTCTGAAATGCAAATAGCAATCAGTATTAGAAAATACCCAGAGATCAGTGCAAAATTATTAGACGAATAATTTCCAAGAGGATAATATCAAGACTATACCAAATACAAACAATATTGCAAATATTGAACTATCGAGTAAGCTTGGTCAACTATGATGAAGGTACAGCAACAGAGAGAAACTAATGCACTCCATTCGAGCTACACCCTTATTTATTTGGAGCGATAGCTATGCGAATTGACTGAACTCCTTCACTAACCGTCTTACCTCTCTCAGCTATCTGCTTGTTCTCTCTCACTGCACAGTGTGAAAGCGGGTACGGAGCGGAAGTGGCAGGGGGGCTAATTATAGAGCGATGCGTCAGCGCTGTTTTGATGATGACTAAGTGTGTGTGGAAGAATGCACTAAATTTTGTTATCATTTTAGTTACCACTCCTCATTTGAAGTGCCGTTACAATTCAAAGTGGTTTAAAAAGTGTTTATCGAGAAATCGATTTTGAAAGCCTATATTGTCGGATCCAACCACCTCATGCAATTAGTTTTTCATGCACGTGATTTCGCGCTTTCATTCAAAGTTTCTGCGACTATTTATTATAATGAGTAGCTAAATTTCGTTCAAAACCATTTTTGTCTTGTTGAACAAGCTATCGCTTCTCCGTTGGGCTGTCTCAATATAATCAACACGGGAGGCATGTACAAGTATTTATCGAAATAACTCGTAATTATGCAATTATCACTGCTGTCTTCTCCCTATTTTCTTCGTCGGTGAAGGCAATCTCTCGTCTCGCCGGACAATTTGCCCGCCAGTTGAATGATTCCCGCGTCGTAGACCTGGAAACAATATGTTAAGCTTATCACATTTTATTTGCTTTATAAGATGGCTATAAGAATTGCGCGGCGTTCTTGCGTTGAAAGCATTGAAAATCGAAATCAGGAATGTTCGTTTACCGCTTCTGTCCATTGTCCCAATCTGATGGTTTAGAGTGAATTTCCAAATATGAGGTTGATATAAAGATATGGCTCACCTTATCCGGATGCTCCCCACGGGACACATACTTCTTGGGAAGGAAGATGGTGATACGGCGCTGACACGGCTGTAAGCTGTTCTTGTTTCAAATATCGAAATCAAGGAAGACTAGCTAACATAATGTATGGATGGACTGCTAGAAGTCTTCATAAAGAACTAAATAATCAAAACTAACATGATTTAGGACATTTAATGCATACTCATGTCACCCACCACGAGTCCATCATCACAGTCATGGTAGATGTTCAGTTTAGGATCAATGGTCATCAATTCAGTCTCTGTGCCCGAAAGTGAGAAGTGCCCCTCTGCATCCGACTCTCCCTCATCCATAAGATCGTCGAGGTCAGGGCCTGGAAACAATCATTTTCCGCATTGTGCTTTCGATCCCCAACTCTTCTCTTAATGATTATGTTCATGTATTTATCTCTTTACAATTAGCTGAGAAAGAACCTTACTTATTCCTCTGCGCATTAACTTTATATGAAATATTCTAATCGATAAATGTGTAAAACGTACCAGAATCGTCATCGTAGAGCTTGAGGGTGACATGGGAAGCTGGTTTGTCATGGCACATGAGGACGCCTCTCACAGCCGCCGATTGAGTGAATCCAATGAGACCGGCGGATGAGAGGGAGAGAAGAGAGGGGAATACCAGGAGGAGAAGCATCTATGAAACAGTGATCCTTTATATTATAGGAAGCAAAATCAATAATACATTCCACTATGAAAGCAATGAATAATTCATTCTATTGAAGAAACGGGCGAAAATACTAATAAGAGGAGAGCGCACGATAAGGGAAAATATCTCAAGCAGAATGAAGACGTGCCAACGTTGAAAATGGATGGACAATATTAAATTATCTTTTGAACTACAACAAGCTACTTTCAGAATTTCAAGTTGTTAATTGTGAGCACGACCTTGGCTACCTCACAAATCATAGATAAGAGCGGAAATGAAATGAAACGTGAGAAAATCGATGACTAAAGTGTCAAAATAGACGGTATTCGGCTGATAGCACTAGAGACGTGGGAGAGAGAGAGAGAGAGAGAGAGCGCGGGAGAAAATGTGTCATCAATTGCGATAGTTACTCCGCCATTTTATAGGGTATTCGATACTCTCGAGAACTCATTCTAACACCCTGACAATCGCGGTTCTAAAGAAGCACGAGAAAAAGTGTCGATTGATTTCCCATTGGATGTGAGTCACCGCATTTTTTCAACGACGACAGATTAAGCGTGATTTTTTAAAAATAGTTCTTATTCAAACGAGAACAACTATTTTGTAAGTAAGGCATATCGTGAAACGCCTTCGACGTACGTTCAATATCTATTTATCGAATTATTCATGTTCATTAATATGTATTTCTTTCTACTAGAAGAGTCTCTTCGTGGCTCGTTCGGAGATTATCTGCTTGCAACGAACGGTCTCCAGTGGAGTGTCGTCCCTGAAAAAACCCCAATTTAAAATTCTACATGTGTAGGCGATATTCGAATATTTCACCTTACCACAAGTCTGGTGCCACCGAAGGGCAAAGGTAAAAAAGGTAAAGGTAAAAAGAAATAAAGCAAAGGTGTGATTGTGCAAAATAAATAGCCATCTTTTATAAATGTTGCAAGTTGACCAAACGTTAGCTTGTACACGAACTCAACTATACAGTTAGTGCTCATTTTAAATAAAGGAAGGAACGTACACTGCCTCCTGGAGGTGGATGTAGGTACGGTAGTAGACGACGCCCACCCAAATGGCGTATGCGAGTAGGAGATAGGTGAGAAGTGTAACGACGAGACTCCCGACAGTCGTCCCTTATTTAATTACAATTATAAATTTAATTAAAACAAAGTTACTAAATCTTAATGAATATATAAACGTTGAACAAAATACTGCAAACGATAGCAAAAATAAGGTTAGATTTGTTTCTCGCATCTACTAACAATAAGAAGGCTGGAATTTTTTCTCAAATATGGGCAAGATCTGCGAACATTTCTGATTGCGTTCGTTCTGCTCGTTTTCCATCTCTTTCCTCATTTTCTCCTCAGTTTCCGTCTCTCTCGAGTCTATTTCCTTCTCATGCTCGAGTGATTTTTGCTCAGCAGTGTCGAGATTGTCGAGGGTCTTCGAAACAATGAGCCTGGAAAATGGGAATTCGATTGTGTTTTCGGTAAAACATAGCCTGAAACATAGTAAAACATAGTTACATATTAGGGTCTCCCAAACACACAAGGCCCTCTGAATACTGGAGTTATCAAAATAGATGATTCGCTGACGAAATAATTAATGTCAATGATGTAAGCTATGACAATGATGTAAAACGCGGACGATCTCCTTGAAAATTATTAAATTTCTTTTTAAATTATGAATATTTCTATGAAAAAATTTCTGCATCCGCACCGCACTCCATTCTGCAGTCGAGAGGTCTTGCTGAAGTTGCCGAATGTAGCCATGCAAGCGAAGACGACCAGAGAGACTACTACCAGAGCCTGGATTGGAACTGTAAAATAGAACAAATAATCTGAACCTTCATTGGAATCGTTTATCGAAATTAATATCCAGTATTGAAACCAAAACATTCAACAAATTCAAAGCTGCTACTGCTGGTGCTTTGGTGCGGTGCTTTCTCATTTTTTTACATTTTTGAGACGAAATTTTGCAAATTCATGGGGCAAAGTCCTACCCATACGACCATCATGGGTATGAGGAAGTCGTGTCGCTGCTTGCTGCAAGCGACGAGAACGAGCATGGCTGCAGCCAGCTGCACGATGCCCGTCGCGCCCTAAATAATAATAACAATATTCGTAATTCGTGCTACGTTCACCTCTTTGCATCTCCTCCCCACTCTCAGCACCTTCCCTACCTACCCCAATACCCCAATTCCGCTTTTCAGAAATTAGATCATTTTTCTTTCCCATGTCGTTCCTTAAATTGACCCCTTGGCTTGGCTTGGAATAGTGAATACATGAGTTAAACAATGACATTCCATTTCAAAAAAATCAATCATCTACCAAATTTTCTCTTCACTTAAAAATGGCACACTATCGGTGCTGCACGTTATATTTTCCAAATACCCTCTTGGTTACTCTTCTTAATTGCACTAATGTCAATATGATGTGTGTCTCTTCAGGACATGGGCGTACGATGTGGCGACGTTTCCGAATACACAAAATTCATTGGTGCATCAGTACGAGTAACGCGTAGTGCGTGCAGTAAACTAACGAGAGAAGGGAGAACTGTTCGAACTTTGCAGTTTATTATCCGTTTCCCTTTCTCTGCATTGATCTGCTCGAGCTAATTGAACTGTGCTCGCTGTGCTCTTGATAATTATTTGTAACATGCTCTAAATTTGAGCTCGCAGCAATTGTGGTAGTTTTGCCTAATTTATTGTACAATTTCAGAGCTGTAGAACTGCTGCACGTGACATGTTTCTTTCAAATTTTGTAGTTTCAGTGATTCGACCAATCAAAAAAGGGAATGTCATCAAACCTGAACGTATGGCTCCGATCGATGCATGTGCTTGTGGCCGAAGGCCAATCCGAGAGTACCCAGAGACCAAATGATAGTGAGAATGGCAAAGATTCGAGATCCCGTCTAAACTACACAAACGTTTAATACTTTTATGATTCGGTAGCTGTCTCAACATATCTGTAATGTCTTTCGATATGAAATTTCAAACAAAAAAGTTGATATTTCAAGAGAATGAAGTTCACGAGGACAATGACACATGCTTGCGTACTAATTTTTATAAAAGTTTTATGAAAAACAGAAAAAAAACTGACCGTTACTTTCATTAGCCCACAGCAACAATTATCTTGGCGCAGCCTAGCCATGGTTCTACAATTTCTCACAAATCTTCAAAGAACTTCGCCAAGATCAGGGAAAGCGAAGAGTGAAATGGCGCTGCACTGATATCAGATCAATTTGATGAAAGGGATAGAGAGAGAAATAGGGACACTAGGAGTGTGGTATTGGGTCTATCCATTTCACGCACTCTCTAGACCGCTGAAATTGCGATAGAGTGTGCTACATGAAGAGAGCAATACCAAATGCTAGACTGCAAAGAAACTTGGTGCAAAGAGAGTATTAGAAAGATCGCATTTGCATCGCGAAAAAAGCAATGGAGTGTGTCATGCTGAATCTAAAGTCAAGGAGATATTTAATTTTCGAAATAAGTCAAATCTTCGAAGAACGAAGCGAGTACAATACGATTGAGAGACGTTTAGTGAAGGGGATGATTCTTAGACCTCGATAATAAAAATTTAAGAGGTTAAATGGAGATGGTCCGTTAAAGAAATAACTAGACAGAGCGTTGCAACGTGCCATTTGACAGTGAGTTGAATAGGTCCAATTACAATGACTATTTTCGACGTTCCTTCACATGCCGATAACGCCTTATCGCCGGTTCCAACTGTCAATTCGAGTTTAGCACTTCTTTTTTGTCCAATCGTTTTCCCTTATCACCGCTCTTGGTTCCACTTTTATCAAGTGGTCGTGAGCTGTTCTCACTTGTTCCCAAATGCACCATTTCAGCGAAAGCATTTATCGATTGTAAAAGCGAAACAAGCGTTTGAATTACGGATCTGGATTGATCTCGCACATTCCACATCAAACATGTGAAGAAAGTGTCCAAAACAAGAAGATCCCAACTCGTTTCTCAAACTAAAAACCGTAGGAGCAATGTCATTGGGGGCGCGAAAAAGCAGAGGAGCCTGTGTGAGTAGGAGAGAGCAATGAGAGAGAGAGGAAGTCGGTGGATGAAATGGTAGGCGAACCCGGGAGGAGAAATGACTAAAAGAGGAAACAAACAGGGCAATCGCAGAGTATAAGATACAAGGAGCCAAATTTACAAGGAGAACGGCTCTTCAAGGTTTGGATTTTTAGAAAACGGTTCTCCAACCATCTAATGCCACGCGCTTTCTCACACCGATGCACCGTGCTCACCAAAATGAGAGTTTATGGAATGGGGAGGTTGGTGAACCGTTTTTTTAAGAAACGAAATCTTGGAGAATCGTTCTCCCAGATATTAACCGTGAACAGTGAAGCAGCTGAGGTGTTGTTGACAATAGGAGGAACATCACATAGTTTGTAACAAGCGGAAAAGACCAGGAGCAAGGGCTTCAGACCCCTTCCTTGAGGTTCGCTTGGCTTGATATAGGGGCGCACGGGGACATAAGTCTAGGATTCAAACGTCTAAGCTGAACAGCGACGACTTCAAAGTCTAATCGGTTATGACTTGCGAGGCACTAAGCCTTCGAAAGTCGTCGCTCTCCAGATAAGACCTATAGTTTCGAAGAATTATTGTCTTCGCGATGGCAACATTGTTATGGAGCAGGAGAGTCGAAAGGTGCGCTAATTAGTTATTAATTAAGGGAGGCTACAAGAGGGTTTCCTTTCCCGACTCGAGAATGGAGCGAAGTTCATCGTCGTCCTCGTCTTTTTCGATGAATTTGATCTCGGCCGACGAGCTGTTGGAATTCGTCTGAGTCAACTGCAAACACGAAATCATTAAACGATCACCGATTTCCGGACTAGTGGCATTTTGAGGTCAGCGTAGTTATGTGTCCACCAACTAATGGGCGGCCACTCGTCGGCGGACACTTAATTGTCACTCTCTTATCTTATCCCATTCAACATTTTCGCAATTTTGAGAATTCATTTTCTTTTTACGCTCACGTGGTCTGACATAGCAGATAGCAGAAGTAGAAAATATATTTCGCAAGGTGTGGTGTGATTCTGCCCTATTGCACTGTGCACCAAAAATTTCATTTCGCACCGTGTCGAGCGATCGCCGTGGGACGTGCTGGTACGCAGATATCACGGCGACTGGCTTTGCGTCGGCACTCATTCGAACAGCGCCGTTGAGCGGAATTGCTGGTGGCGGAGGCTCCGAGAGCAACTGAAACATTTTATCATTTCTTCTCTCTATAAAATCGGTTTGTCGAATGCATGAAATATCATAGAGCAATCATGAATAAAATCGTAATACTTGAATGTATAATGTGAACTAATAGATTGTGTACTTAATCTATTCCTCGGTACTTTGTTGAAGACTAGACCACTTACGAGAGGCGACGAGGATCCCGAGTTTCTCCTCTCTTTTATGTCTCCATTTGTACTCATCGTCAGATAAGCACTTGACGAATTCGTATGCATCTTTTCGTCGTCTTCGTCGTAGTGAACCTGCGTCATTTCATAATTAGTTAACATAAGTATTTATTAATTGCTAATTTTTTTTCGATTGGGCCCTTCGTAGTTGTATTTTTGTGCATGATTTCCTTGACATTGCGAGTAAACAACAGATGAATGCTTTTATATCAGTTATGTTATGACCACAATTTCCAGCAGATTCCCAGATTTCCAAACTTCCCAGCGCTTTTGAAGTACAGCTACTCGACTTAGATAATTTAATATCCTGTCTAGACCTGACGCAAGCTACACATTGCACACTCTTTTCTCGAATCTATAATATCAGAACTCACAAATGGATTGAACTTGCGTATCCACCACTTCCACCACTTGTTCGCCATGCTCAAAATCTCTCCACGCAGCGCCGTCTGAAATTCATGTTTTCATTTTTGTATAATCCACATTACGGCGTTTGAACCATATTCCATCGTCAAAGTTTCGTAGTCCGCATTTTTGCAGAGTACTTCCATTAAGTTTACCTGGCAGTAGAGATAAATGGGCAGTCGACAAGCGCAAGCCAGAGTGGTCAGCAGGGAGACCATGTCCACAGCGATGGCGTAGAAACTGCAAAGAATTGAAAATGTCATCCTTAAATGGTCGTATCAAATCCCTCAAACCCGTCCGCCTTTAGCTTTAGCGATGTCATTTTCATTCACAATATCGGGGTAGTACGAAATCATCAAATTAGCGCGCGGTTTTGCTTAGTTTGATCTCTCCCTCGACGGATTAGTCGATCTGCTCGAAGCCAAAGTCAATTTCCCGAGATCGAGCAAACTTCAGCTGGCAGATCCTACATTCATATCATAATTGCCAGGAGAACGTTCTCTAACCCTCCTTCTTCTACAAGCTCTCTCTCTTCTGACGTCGAAAAGAGAGAGCGTGGAATGGGGTGGTTGGACAATCGTTCTCTACTACCATGGAGAAAGGTTCCTCTGGCAAATTTGCGTGCAATGTGTTGTTTTAATACCATGCGCATCAAATTGTTGGAAATCTTACTTGAGATAGTCCTGGAAGAGAGTCTGCTTGTCGACATGTTCCCATATTGTCAGAATAACATTTACAATATTTGAGATGAGATAGCAGCACGTGACTGCTACCATGGTGCGCGTGGCTGCACGAGCAGTTGCCTGAATTTGAGAATATCAATAAACTTGAATATGAATAATTGTAATCAAAATAATTTACAAAAGTGCGAACTATTAAAATTGTGTGCAAGTGACGGCAAATGCTAGAGTAAAGAGTCAGGATCTCTTCGATTTCCAGACATTTTTCACTGCTACGAGGATTCTTGATTCGTTTTTTCTTCATTTTAGCACAATTGCCTGACAATTGGTAATTTAATTGAATCACGGAGATATTATTTGGCGAAATGAAGAGATCCCGATTCTTATTATAATTCTACTGCAAACTTCAAATATGGACGGACCGCAGAAAAGCGGAGAGAAAAACAACAATGATACAATAATTATTTTTAATGCATATTTCGATACAATGTCATGCTCAAGAATGTTCGTGCGTATTGTTAGGCAAGCCGTAAACTTTTCGTTCATTAAATATCAGCATTCTGTTTAATCGATCATTCATCCCATTCCTTTAGTTTACACCGCAATAAAATGTCGCTAATTAAACATATGTTACTGATAACAACAAAAAAACCAAGTTACTTACCCTCCTTAGCATATCCTTAAATGTTTTAAATTTGTGAAATGTATTATGAATATTATTCTCCTAATGCCAATGGAATAGAAGGGTCGAAACAGAGAAGAAGGTGTATATCATTATAATATAGTTAATTAAGGGCTTAATTAATAACTAAATAGCGCACCTTGCGTCTCGCCTGCTCCATGGCCAGATTGCCTGCGAGATGCGCGAAGACTCCTCCGTTCGAGTTGGTAAGCGACAAAGTAGCGACGATTCGTGCGTTGAGAAAGGCGAGAATGAAGAAGGGCGCGAAGATTGTAACGAAGTTGCGGTACCTGAAGATGAGATAGAAGAATTGCATTTACAGGAGGTGCAGAGAGGATGAGGAATATAGTATGTCTGTCTACATTATCCGATAGGGGCTTGCTATTTTCAGAAACGGAAATTCTGTGAGCTGAGAGTAGAAACGGCAATTCCACGTTATAATGGGAATAGTTCAGGAGCAAATTTAAGAAAATTCAGAGCGAGCAGCACAAAAGTTCAGCAGGACTGAATTATTGTTTTGGCGCGTGAGGTTCAATGATGATAGTACCAGAATCGCCAGATGGTGTGATAGGGAGTGTCGAAGACGAAGCTGTGGTAGCGCATCTGCCACTCGGTCATCTGACCCGTGCAGTTCTCGTGGTGCGTGATCTGCGCAATTAAAGTCAGATGTCGATTGATTATTGTATATTGAATTTGGACCATTGACGACCACCAACCATTCGTCAAATTAACAACGTTTTTTTCCTGTTATTGAAGGAGAAGAAGGTAATTAGGCTTCGAGTGGCCACCTCTATCGTGTTTACCTCGAATTCAAAGTAGATGGAACCCTTCGAGATGATTCCAAGGCCGATGGCGAACAACGCGATCTTTGGCCGATTCCTCTGAGCGAATCGAAGCGCACGCGATGAGGTCGTCAGGCAATACCTGTAACAACTATTTTTTTATACAATCGGTGAACCCGTTCGTTTCCATTCGTGTCAACGCATCAAACGTGGTATGGGTGTCCATTATGGTGTGCGCTCATTTATCATCAGTGAATTGGGTGATCAGAGAGGGAGGGAAGCGATTTCAAATATCTTACTACCTCTCAAAGGAAGCTGCGATGATGAGGAAGGACGCTGAGCTCATAGCGATGTGAGAGATAGTGATCATCGGAACCATGTACGAGAACCTGCAATCGAGTTTTCATCATCCATTTTGCCTTTTGTGGCAGCCGTGAAAATATGTTACTTCAGGAGAGTGCGAAACAAGGTTTAGAACCATAGCCTATGGGAGGTATCTTTATCCAAAAGGTTGCCCTCTACAACCTGTGTTAGGTGCACCCGTACTTTTCACATCATATCTCCGAACTTGCATGCACGCCAACTTTGCACAGCTTCCATTGTCAGTGGTCGTCTCACGGGTATTTCGTTGTTTGTTACGCAGTGAGGCAACACGGAACAGGAGACCAGCAAGTTCTCACGGCTATTAGTTGTCGCGTCGTTGTCGAAAAGACACGCGGAGTCGGATGTCCGATACTCTACCAGGAAAGAGAAGAGGGGAGGGGGTGGGTGGACAGGACCGGCTGACTGACCGTAATCTAACGAATTTCTACTCTCACGGATATTTGTTAACTGTTCACAATAAGGAACACGGGGCGGTAAACGACATCAACCAGTAAGAGCCGTCGATTGCATAACTAATTGAAAGGATTAAATTCCTAGCTCTTTCATCATTGTTAAGCAATAATACTCTTTCATGAAAAATGTTTCGTCATTTTTCAGTCTCCACTTATGCGTAAAGATTGGTAGTGGTGTAACCATGAACTGCACAGGTCTTAGCAGTGACTCCCATAGGACTTGGAGGATAGATAAGGGCTTGGCTTTACTTTTTCAACTTTCACCACGTCTTCGCTACTTACCACAGACCGACGAGAGCGGGGCTCAAAAGGTAATCGGAGAGGACGTTGACACTCATAAGGAGAATGTAAGCGAGAGAGACGAAGAAGTCGAAGAACGCAAGCAGCAGCAGATACATGTTGTGGTTGTTGCGATGCGCCTTCCTGAAATCACATCATCATTACGTTGTCACTTCGTTGAATAAGATTGGCGGACTCCAGTTCTATCACAACTCATTTCTTCGAACCCAGATCCCCAGAATCGACGCTTTATGGGATTAATGCTAGAGACCAGAACATAGTGTTCATCGAATTTTCTTGGGTGCGCCCTGAGGGTGTTTTGCGATCGGCATTTTGTTGTATCGCAATTATTCGATTCCCTATCTTTAACGAAGTGAGGTATGATCTCAATAAGATCTTTCACGTCTGGAAGTACTGTAGAGATGCCGGTTCGGTAATCGTTTCACGGACTCTTGAGTGAGAGATCAATAACACGGATGATAAGACGCAGATAACCAGAGATAAAGATAGTGCCAGAGGATACTTTCAAAACTGAACCCGCATCTCTGGAGTGCTGTATCGGAATAGGGCAGGGAGCGATGTATTGCAAACTGCACACAGGAGACGTCTTACATGCAAAAACTTCTATATACAAATCAAACCAAAAGTTTTATATAGAAGATATTTTGTGTGTATAAGAGCCCCCCAGATTTATGGGCCCTATGTAAGACTTTTCTCTTTGTATCTGTACCTAGTGGCGAAGACGAAGAAGAGCATGAGATTCTCGACGATGGAGACGAAGGAAATGGCGGATCCGAAGACGGTCACGAGCCAGAATCGAGCAGTTGTCAGAGGAGGCGACTCGTAGAAACACTCGTAGTCCTCCTCCTGCAATCAGAAAACAATCATAGACATTGCGAGCGCCCCGCATGATCCGCGCAGGCGGGGAGACCTGTCACTGTTATAAATGACAGTTTAACTGATCACGAGCTTCCTTGCCTAGATTACATATCAGCCATTCCGGATATCGAAACAAAAGGGTTGAAGCGCGAAAACCCATTTTCAAGATAATTACCCCCACTCGTGTTTGGGCAATTAGCGACGCTTAATTGCTACTCACAATTAGTCTTGTCAATACCCCTACTTGACCCAGCAGTTCCCGTTTGTACCTGTCTCGATGTCAGTTAAAGGTGGTATAAAAAAGTGGGAGTGCGGGCTCGAAGACATTCGTCTCTTCTTTGAGTCTACAGTAATCTACCGTAATGAACAAGCAACTAGTACTTCTCGTTCTAATGATCGTCGGAGCATTCGCTGTGAGACCTTGCGCTCTTAACTTTGAAATAGATATTATTCACTTGTTTACTGTAATTCGTACGAGGCAACACGCTCATCGAGCTCAGCTCGCACATGAAAATCATAGAAGGTAGTGTAGTGTTGTTCGTGCCCGGAAGTTATCAGCAGGAACATCAGTCCATGGCCTAAATAACAAGTGCCCAATCTGCCATCCCCTCTTCATACAAAAGGCTTCAAAATAGGTTGACCATGCTCCTCAAGTATTTTGCTGAGATCTCTGGCCCTGGCGTACCCATTCTTACTATTCCCCATTGCACATTGTTCTAAGGACAGCAAAACACTTGAGATCCGCGATGCTTAGGACCACATAGTGTAGTACAAGCAGTAGTACAGGGAAAGAGGAAGATTAGTGTTGTCCGTTAGATTAGCCAATAAAGAAGAAATAATTTATATAAAATAGCCGCTCAATCTTGCACTTGTAGTGTTCTTCTCGTCCGTCTGGAGGATGTGGCTGTGGGTGTGGAGGTGGCGGCGGAGGATGCAGATCCAAGGCCAGAGGTTAGAACTATATTTATATAAATATATAATTTTTAAAAAAACTGGACGAGAAATGCAACGGTAAACTACGATTACTTAGTACGTTGATAGGTGGTTCCAAAAAAGCGTTGAAAGTAGTCAAAAGTGTTGAGGTGTCCTTCGACTCGAGGGAGAATCAGCGATTGACGAGGACTTTGGACAGATCTACGGACTGCGAATGTGGGAGACGCGCAAACCAAATGTGCCCCTTCATCAGGTAGGGACGATTGAGCAGATTTATACAACCAGAAATAATGAAGCTAGCCGCCCAATGAATGAACTCGCTTTGCGGCGTATTATCATGTTCGCGCTATCACTTACCATTCCGAAATTTCGGTGTGTTATTTGTTGAAATAGTGCATTTGCAACGTGCTCTGTTTTTTTTGTTTAAATTTGAAACTCCGAAGTTCACTAAGGTAATTAAAAATTATTTGATGTGCAGGCGACCGATCCCAACTTCCTCTTCGCCGCTTGCTGCGCGGAACGTGGACTGTCCACCGCCTGCCAGGCCGAGTGCAACTTTGGCTCCTACAACCAGCAACTGGTATGTGCCTAATTCCCGGCTCCGCAACGGATTTTCCGGTTTAACAAATTCCCGGCTCTGTCTATTCCAGCTGCAAGCGATGGTTGTCGGCGGGCACGCCTGCCCACTCGACTCGATGGCCGACATGCACTTCTGCGCGGCGCAGGGCCGCGACCACACCGACTGCTGCGTGCACCGAGTGTGTCCGCCGCTTGCCGACATTTCCCAATTCGCACAATAATCGCAATTTTGCAGGGCGTGAACCAGGTGGACGCGGGCGACAAGTGCCTCGTCTTCTGCGACCAGGTATGCAGCCGGGAAATGGAACACGGCTCGGGCCAGAACCGTAATGCATATTCACGATTCCTAATCTGCAGATCCCGGACAAGTACACGAAGATTGACTACACTTACGCCTCATGCTTCGGCAAATTCGACGACATGAAAATGCGAGTTTTTTTATTCTTTGACTCTCAAGTTTAATGTTTCCCCCATTTTGTTGGCTGTGAATAGAGTGTTTGTTTTATTTGCTCCAGTGTTCCGAAGCCGTTTTCGAAATTCAACCCTATTCCCATCATCGTTGCCTTGTCCATCCTACTTGAGTTACAAAAGCAATTTTCCAAGAATTTGTCACGTATTCAGTCGACAAATCGCGCGCGGCTCGTCAAAGCATCGTTTTTCCGCCTAGACTTTTTCCGACTTGCGCCTACGGAAATGCTGATTGCATTTGAGGCGATGCGCATCCTGTCGTTTCCTGCACGATGTTCAAAGCTCTCTCTCGATACTTATTTTCCTCGCGCTCTCATTCTAAACAATTAGAAATCATAAGAAATCACTAGAATCAATGTTCAACGCAGCAAAGTTCTCTAAAAATAATCTCAAATTTCAAATGACTTTAACAAACAGTTCAGGGAATATTTTCGGATTTCGCCTAGTTGGTACTTTACGATGAACGGAGTGTCGCTCGGGAAAGCTGTCACTAACAGAGAGTTGGCGGATATTTACTATGAGAGGAGCCACTCTTAGGCTCACAACAAAAAAGGTTGTGGGTGCCTAAATATCGCAATATTCTGTAAGGTAGTGAGCGCATTTTTTTAGTATCTAGCATAACTTTGAATTATATTTTGTAATAACATAAATTAATAAGGCGATTGCAGGTGCTTCTACAACAACGTGCAGAATAAGGCGAAGGCTTACTTCGGTGAGGGATACGGCAAGAACATCAACTGATCAGAAATCAATAATAACTGACTACAGTCTCGCTTTTATCGATCGATACCTCCCGTCTTTCAAGTTTCATTGTTTTTTCGTTATGGATTTGGGATAAAGCATTAATCTAACCGAAGATGAATTCTAGTACACGCAAACAACAAGACAATTATTAACGCTTGAAAGAAAATTAATCATTTGTACATATTAGTTTCAAGACAGCTATAGTTTTTAAAAAAAATCATAAGATTTCAAAAACTCACGACGACTTCGGGCTCAGTCGCGTTAGGAAACGTTTCATTCGTTAAGCCTGTCATGGTTCCGCTATGGCATTGCTATCTGCAAAAAAGTTCAGTAGATAACGCGAAATATGGGTAAAATCATTGGTAAAAACGCGACATCGAACTGTAGAGCAGTATGGAAAACGGGAGAGAGAAACTTAATAATTTCGAGTCCAAAACGTCGGTCTATAACAAAGCTTCCGCATGAATTCAAACTCCAGACGAAACCATGGGAGGCTCTCAGCCATATATTCGTTACATCAAATAGATCTCTGATCTCTGAACGGAGGGCTCGGCAATTCGAAAATGAAGTCCATAGACGCGAGACTATTTCAGAAATGTACCAGGAAATGATCGAGACCAAGTGAACTCGTGTAAGATAGTGAGGGTGTCGAAAACAGACTGCCCATTTTCTCGCCTTCAACTGCCACAAAACGTCCCAATTTTTTTGGATTTTTTGTGCTAGATCAAAACACTTGGAGTCGATTTATAGCCCCTATGTTCAAGATGACTCGGCTTCACTCCTGCATGTCAGTAAGGAGGAGCGAAGTCGGGGCATCTTGAACATAAGGAGTACGCATTAACAAGCTATGCACACGCTAAGAGTCGTTGGATTTCATTATGGCGAGAGAGGGGGAGGGGGACGGGAGGGGAAAGAAATGGACTGAAATGGGCATCAAATTCGAGAAGGACTAGAGGCGGCACGTGAAAAATGTCGCAAAAGTGCGTAATTCGCAACCGTCTTTTCGTGTTGCGCACTTTCTACTGACAAGTGCGCAGAGTGAGCGCGAAATAGGGAGGCTATTGCCCGCCCAATGCGCACTCCAACAGCAACTTGACTCCTTTTCGGGACAAATTTAGCGCAAAGGCGAGGTCGAATTTCGCTCCACGAGCCTTTTAATTCGGCCATATTTCAACAACGGAAATAGCTGTCGCTTACTCATCTAGAGGCCCCGACGGCAGGAACAAACAAAAGAACAATGATAAATTCGGAAGTGGGCGGGAAAGGAGGAGGAGGATGAAGGGGAAGTAGTGTTGAAACAAGAGGAACGTAGTGAAATAGGAGAAAATTCGACTGCATCATCAAATTAGTGGGTGAACATGCACAGTACCCGCAAAAACACTAGATAAGCGAAGATAAGGAGGAGCGCTGGACTCTTTTTGGAGACTTTCGCGTTCGTTGTTGCTGTTCATAAGCACTTGGTCAGTATCGAGACGAGAACAGTGTAAGGATAAAAAGAGGGAAATACGAGGCAGTTTTGGTGCGGATCACAAACTATTCAAGTTCTGACAAGTTGTTTTGTACACTGAGCGCGAACTCTCTAACATGTGCCTCTCTATTGAACTGGACTCAAGAGAGTCTGCAATCTGCTCTCTTCATTACGCATATTATCTCGCCAATTATCTAAGAGAGTTGAGTTCAATAAAGATGCACTTGTTAGAGAGTTCGCGCTCTGTGTAGATACTTGATTGTGAAATATATGATCACGAGTTGGCGGACGAGAGAGTGTGCGAAATGATGAAGCCTCACTCTAGTTGGTTACAAACACAATATTATTCTGGAATACGCGCGTGTTTGCAAGGTGGGGCATATTTTCTCAGCAGTTTTCGAGCAACAATAGCTGGGCACAAGCGAGCGATGCTTGTGTAGTCTGTAGAGCAGTATGGAAAAAAAACGACACACGAGAGAAAAGTTGCCCGAACGGCAACGTTTGGGAGGAGTTCCCATGACCATCGTCTACTATTCCCGCCGCTTTCACGAACACTGAACTGCTAAGTTGGCAGCCATCGGAGCCTTGGAGATTTCCCAAACTTGACAACCGTCTCTATGATGATCTATCGGAATCCCAACCTATTTTTTCAAACTTGAGCTCACAGACAGAGTGAAAAAGCATCGATAATATGAAATCACGTTTTTTTCTGTAGTGAGCACACACCGATTATGATTTCCCCCGGGGATAACACATTCGGACCACTCTCTGCGACGAGACATGTTATGGTGACGGTAGTACTGCGGTAGGCAGGTGTGATCCCAATGATGACGTCAGAGAAGCACATAATTGGAATGCCGAAGATATACTGGGAGCGTCTTGAGGTTGCGCGCGCGTTTTGCAAGAGAGTGAAAAGCATAAACAAAGCCGCGGATGAAACGTGGAACGACCTCATATCCCATAAAGTCTCTCAATGCGACGGAGATCTATATCTCGTAGAGAGGGAAACGAACGGGATCCGGAAGAAGACCAATATGCATCATCCAATTGATGGAACATACGGCCGCGACCTACCCGAGTGCTAGCCTGCACTGAGCGACAATCTTATAGGTTCTCCATCCTACCCATTTCCCGCTTCCTTATGGAAATGAGAGCGTTTGTCTTATGAGGAGGTTGGAGAGCCGATTTAAAAAAAAACTATAACTCCTGATCATTTTTGGAATCAATGAAGAGCTTGAGAAAAAACAGTGCGGACCTATTCATATCGCTCAATTTATTGCCAATCGATCGATACAGAAAGTACCTAAAATGAATAATTGAGTAAGAGCAGACGGTCTAGAGCAGAAACGAAGGAACGAAAACAATGGATTTTCCGTTTCGAGTAAAACGCCTTTGTTTTCGTTCAATTCGGTCTAACGACCTTTAACTGGTCATTTCAAGAGCAGCGATCACGAGTGTGTCAAATATAAATATTAGCCAAATCGGGTCAGAAATTTTTCATACTAATATATCACAATAATAATAGTAATAGTTTTTAGTAATATTTTGTAATAAAGTAAAATAATAAAATAATAAAATAAAATAATAAAGTAAAAGTATAATAATAAAGTAAAAGTAATAAAGTAAAATAAAGTAAAAAAGTAATGTAATGTTTTTAGTAAATAAAAATAGTTAGTAATAGTAAATAATAGTAATAGTTCACAATAATAGTGAATAGATCACGAGGGAGAAAGCAAGATTGTTGCTGTCAGTTGAGTTCCTTTGAACATGAAAGGGCAAAGAGCGATATAAATTCTGATAACAAAATGAGATTGACAATTTAATAGTGCCATGATCCAAACCACAAATGTACAGCGATAAACTGTGGAAAGTGCTTTCACCCATGCTCCCCTTTCCTTCGAGGTTCAACTACATATATCTGATGCTGACGCTAACGAAGCGAAACTGTCACGCTTATACCAGTATCGACCACGATTGCTTGTATCCTCTTTGCTCTTTGCGGTGGCGCTAGACATTTGCAAACTTTTTTACAAGATACCTATACAACCCAAGTAATCCCAATAAAAAAAGCAAGCAAATGAAACCAACAAACGTTGCTCCCGGCAATAGACAACGTCGATGAGGAAATAAGAGCTGTGAGAGCCCGCTCTCGAAATCCGACTCTGCCCGACGAATACCAAGAACAAGGCCTTGCACGGAGAGAGAGAGAGAGAGAGAGAGAGAGAGAGAGAGAGACTGCGCGTTCACGGGAAGAATGAAGTCAAGTGTGGACTAAAACGGACGAAATGGAAATGACAACGAGGAAATCCTATAGTCAAAACGAGTGATCGTCAAGCCTTTTGTATACGTGCTAAAATGACGAACACAGTTGTTACCCACGCTATTCCACACGTCACTAAGTTTTGCAAGATTCATTATCCGAACATTGAATGGGAAAACGTGGTTCGGAATAGGAATGTTAGAAACGTCCTTGTCTATTGCATTGTTTTTTTTCAGCAAATTTTTGTGCGAATGGATATCGGACGCACAGAAGATATTTGACTAACCGGTGTAAGTCACGGAAGGAGAGGAGCTCCTTCGTTCATTCCCCTCCCATATTCGCCCCGTTCTTTGCGCAGGAAAAGGAAGCAAAAAAAGAGGAGGAAAAGAGAAACCATGAAATGACGCGATACGGATGGACCATCACGGTGTGAGTAATGGAGGAACAAACGAGGTAGAGAGGGACTCAGAATAGAGGGAAAGGAGAAGAGAGAGAGAGAGAGAGAGAGAGAGAGAGAAAGAGAAAGAGAGAGGGGGGCGTGAAAAGGGAAACCAGATGTTAATAGCTCCAGTTTACTCAGAGGCAAAGTGTTCATGGACGAAGAAAGTGAGGATGTCTTCGAAAAAAAAGCGCATTTAGATAAGTACTCATTGCTTTCTCACACTCTGAACGTCGACAAGTGTGCGAACTTCGACACGCATAACAACACTTTGAGTGATTCCTAATTTTTTTGAGCATTCCTGCAGTTTGAATAATAATTAAATCGCCGACTAGATTGGATCACTATGAGTACTAAACCAATATTCGTCCTGATCAGTACCACCCCCTACAGACAACATTCCACACTCACAATCAGCCCAACGCTCAAGAAAGAGACAGACGAGATATTGCTCCAAAATCACATGGGCGCACACCCCCTCACTGTCCCCTTTCTGGAGAAGTCATGGGAATCATGTGAGGAGGAGGTGGTGCTGGCCCTAAACAATGAATCCTCGAAGAAGAAGAGGGGGAAGGCACTCCACTCTCTCTATCTCTCACTCATATTGTTATAATAATAATCGAGGAGCGGCGCAAATGTTTTCATTGTCTCTTTGGAATTTTCGGACGCCCCCGAGGTCATTGAAAATAGCGATGGAAACGACGAGAAACACGTGTGCGTGAGCACTGAATTGTTTGAGGGAGAGAAAATAAAATCAGTCCGCGGTTTGCTGAGCATCAAAATGCGTAGACTGTGAGTGCAATGGAGAAATATCTGCACGCAAAAAAAAGAAATATAGGAAGTTGATCTCGATTGATTCGCAGAAAACGATTGCTGCGACGAAAACATCGCTCTATTATGATGAAGCCGCCTATTGTTGGGAGAGGGGAAAGTATGCAACGACGGGAAAAACATGCAGAAGCGATATGGCAAATGCTATCGTGTTATCATGACAGTTAAAAGGAACAATCATATTTTGGGTTTTGCCGGAGCGATGAAAAAGATACATCTCATGGAAACTTTCTACGATTGAGCTCCCCTCAAGATTGTGTGCTACACGCCTTCGGAATCCGTAATCAAATGACAACAATAGGAGAGCCTCTCTCTCTCTGACTATCTCTCTCTCTGGTTCGTCCATTAGGCTAAGGAGCAAGAGAAGGTCCTCCTCTTCGTCGCACCCCCCCCCCCCCTTCGTCCCCACTCTATTCTGAGATGGGCCCACGCTGAGAGTAGGGAGTGGGATTTGAATAATCCCACCCGCAAAAGGGGGAAGGGATCAAAAGAAACGTGTGTTTCGCGAAGATTCTACAGCTCCAAAGATTCCACAGCGAAGATTCTACAGCTCTAAAGATTCCACAGCTACCCATAATGACGCGAGACAGACAAGTGTCGCACAGAGAAAACAGAGACGGATGCAAAAAGATACGAGCGAGGGATTATTGCGGTTACTTCAAACCCACGGTTCGTTTACTCATTTGTTTGGTGTGCTATTTCGAACCCGCGGGGGAAGACAGTCCAGGTTGCAATAAGCAACAGCCCCCTCACATTCGCTATGGTCGTAGTTCGTAGTTCGTAGTTTGCAATGTGAGAAGTCAATATTTATAAATCCGTGATAAAATCTCACAAACGGAGTGATTATTCTAGAAACGGTTATTTAGAATTTTGATTATATTATTTGTAAGTGATATTACAATTTTTAAAAAAAGAATTTCTATAATAATTTGTATAATCCGCACAAATAGATGTAGCATTCTGACGAAGTTTTGAAAGATCCCGTATTTCTAGAGAGCGGCGCGAAGAAAAAATAGTTTTAAAGGTTTCTCCATTTCTCATAGCAGTTTCCGGAAAGAACCATAATGCATTTTACTTTCTACTATTGAAAAGGAGCTGCAGTCGTTTTGTTGTACACTCCTGAAATGTTTTTCATCAACCAATCGGTCATTCCCTGAAAAAATAATCAAGATTAGGACACAATTTGAGCAGTACTCGGAAAATTTCCGTGTTTTCAGTAGCTGCAGCTTACAGGAAAGTGAGCATGCATAATTCTTTTTGCTAGTTTATTAATCTCAGGAAAGTTTGCACAACGCCTGATCTGCGTTTCAGGCGTTTTTGAATCATTTTATGACAAAAATGTTATCAAATGTTTCCGAAAATTACCAAAAATGTCGTTATCACTATCACGCTATCGTTATCACGCCTGTTCCGGAGGGTGAAATATAAGAGGGCTACAGAGGCAAGAAATAGATCGGCGAGACTCCTAGAGGACAGAAACGTAAACACATCCCAGACATGGAGGCTCACTAAGCGAGGCTGTCTGCTCTACCGCCCACCAGGCTCCGTTGCTACCACAAGAACTGTCAGCAGATGGAATAAAAAGAAAATATGCACAAGCTCATAAACAACTTACAGTTATAATTCTTGGTGTTATCCATAAAACAAACCAGCTGATGCCGAGCCGAATAATAGGAAGCCGGGTTGTTCTGCCCCAGTAGGGAACCAGGCTACCTCCCAACGGAGCTAAGATCAAAGGTTCCGTAATGCCCCATTGAGGGGTTCAGCCCCATTTGGGGACACGGGGGCCCAGTGAATGTCCCAATTGGGCCTCACGGAACCTTGCCCTGCTGGGGGTGGAGAAAACCAAGAAAGCAGTCGGATACAGTCGCTCGTTAGACGGGTGCGTTCTCGGTGTCTTCGTTTGGCTCAGTAATGGCACTGAAAACGGGCCAAGAAAGGAAGACACACTGCCAAAGGAAAGAAAAACAATGGGCGGTCGTTGCTAAGAAGCCTTTTTGCCCGGAACCGACAGATTTCGGCTTTGTGCGCCCGCTTTTGGAAGTGAATAATGGCAAGCTGCCACGAACATTGCAACGTGCACCTACTGTCACGGGGAAGTAAATGTTATGAGGTGGGAAGAATTGGTGAAAAATCATGTTTGAATATCCGCCGTCCCTTAGAGTCTTTAAATTCTCTTGGAACAGTTTACTCTCTAACATCCCCCACAGAACAATAATATTCGCATATTTGATCTTTTTTCAACCGAGAATATTGCGCCGCATTAGAAAAGGATGAACATATCTTGCACGGCTTTTTTCCTGGATATCTCACCTCCCACTTGTCCCAAGTTCAAATATAGAAAAGATCTCGCGAAGCGGAAAAGTGTGCCTTGGGTGCACTGACAAAGAGAACGCGTTCCTGGTGGCTGTAAATCAAGCATAGAACCCGGAAATGGTCGCTGCGGTGTTACTAATACCACACGCACAACAATATAGAAGAAGGAGGGGGTCAATTGGTAAAAGAGGTTTGCCGGGGCAGAGCCAGAACCAGGAAACATTGGCGTTTGCCTCCATCGAAAAGTTGGTTATCGCTCTCCGCTCTCTCTCTCCTGTCAATGTGTGGCGAATTTCTATCAAATTACGCGCGCGCCCCTGCTTACCTTACGACAGGAAGACAACATTCCAGTAGGAAATTGGTGTAAAAATAGGAAGGGTCGCGCGTTTTTTTTGACGAGTTCGGATGATTTCATAGCGGACTCTCGCGTAAGCCGACCGGCGAAGAGATTGTGTGAAAGTAAGAGATGACAAATGACTAGGGAAGTTCTCCGTAATACCGTCGGAGGGAGTGGCGCAACTAATTCAAAGTAGCCACCCAGGTCTTTTTTACAGACAATGACGGGTGAAAGGGGTACTTTCAACTTGAGAAGTATTCTATATAATAACGAATAAATGTAATCATGATTGCTTCAAACAATGAGAACGTGCGTTCGCAAAGAGAAAATTTATAGCTAGATACATGCATAAAAGTAAATATTCCCCCTTTGTTTGTGGTAGCACCCGTGTGATAAAGTTGTACAAAAGCGCCGGAGTCATAACATTCTCAATGAAAAACTAAAAATAGAATACATACAGTACGTTGTTGCCAGAATTGATGATAGGAACCAGTGCGTTTTCTTTGTTTAGGAACCCTCTACGATTAATTTGGGATACATTTCAGACCTTTTGGAAACTTTTATAGAGACTGGATCATAGACATGAGCTGACTTTGACGACTGCGCAGGCTATGATTTATCTTGTAGACACCCACATTTCGACTGAGACATCTACGGCAAAAACGGATCAACTTGTTTTTCCTGTGCAAGGGAAATGCGGAAGACGACGAATGGCTATTGAATTTGAGACAAAAGGCACAGACGTATATCTAGACCCTGATTTCTCCTCTCGCTCTCTCACAACCAAAAGTCTGCCCCGCAGTCTAATAAGATTCGCGCTGCCCCACAAAACCGCGACTCGCGCGCGTGCTCTCGCAATTTGCTTATGGCCTCGAATGTGGTTGAGCTTGATTCCGGAAGGAAATTACGACATCTGCGACTGTTTTTAATTGAGGAAACGGCTAAAAATAGTCGCTAAATTTGTTAATGAATACGGTAATTTCCTTTACCCTGGGGAAGTTGTGGGGGGAGAATACTCGGGTGCGCCAGTTCTCACGACGGATTTGTGGGCAGGCAGCAGCCGGGAACTGTGAGAACCAATTAGATTACGCGCCCATAAAGTCGGCTGATTTAGTGGAGACGAAATTGAAAAACAAATGGTTTCAGCAGATGTGACGGGGGCGATTCAAATAATTTCACAGTAACCGGCCAAATTTCGAGAGAGTGGTCGGCTGGTTTAATTACCCAAATGTGAGATAATTGGTTTTACCAGAGAAAGACTGATCAAATACGTCCTCCCTACCACGACGCCGACTGACTGGCTGGCCCCATCTACAGTAGTAGCTAGGTACCATAAATTCGCTTCAAATGCACACTGTTACCATTGCGCAGCACAGTATTCTTCTTATTATCGCAACAGTATCGATAAGACAGAACTCCTAGACTGACGTACTCACTAATTCCACAGGCAGGAAACGGAAGTTGTGGATCGAATTGGGAAAGCTACAACGAGATGAAGGAAAATGATGGGGGCGTTTAGTGTCGACCTCTGGTCGCACGATTGCTGAGTAACATTGCAAGTTGCAGACGTAAATTCCCCCTCTGCTCCACTTTGAGAACATCCCTGGCCCCGTAATCAAATGAATTGGAGGAGAGGGGGAGTGTAGCTGAGTTGCTTTTCACGCGCGCCCGTGCCAGGGTCCAGAATAGTAACAGGGGTACATTATGACGAAGAATCGCTAGAAAGAAATGAAGAAAAATGTGCTTTTTGAAACATTTCCTATTCGAGACACTATGGGATTTTTGGCAATTGGACTCCAATGGTGAATCGTAACGGAATACCACTCCGTTCTCATCTGAGCCCGATTGACGTGATAAAAAGGTGAATTGAATTAAACGGTTTTGTGGGAAAAGGAATAAGAAGTTGCACATTTAATGCATTCCATGACGGTCCCGAGAAACTGGAAATAATCAAGCAATTTTCAGGTAGTTGCGTGAGCTCTCAATAATGCGCGGACACTGACATTCTAGCAGAGTTTAAAATTCGAGTAAACATTTGACTCGGATTTGCTCACTATGGAGGCCAATAGAAGAGAAGAGAAAGTGAAGAGATCTAGCGAATTATTTACTCGTATTTCAGTCCCTTCAATCGGTTGCCCAACGAAGATATCCGGTATGTCGCCTAGAAATTTCCACGGAGTGATGCGGTTCTCATTTCCGCAAAAAAAATATATTCAAATGGAATATATATTCTCAAAGGTATTGAAAAAGCAGAATCTACGATATTAGGCGATGCATTATTTGGTACTTGAACAGGGATATTCAATAGAGACGCTCAGAAAAAAGGCGCGTGAAAATTCTTCGCAGAACGACAGACGTAGACATCATCTCTACGGCTAGCGTGATCGGAATTCACAATTTACGGCGGAGGTTCATGTGGTTTCCGACAAACATCAGAGGAGAAAGAGAGAGAGAGAGAGAGAGGGGGGGAAAGAGAGAGAGAGAGAGAGAGAGAGAGAGAGAGAGAGGGAAAGAGAGAGAGAGAGAGAGAGAGAGAGAGAGAGAGAGAAGCCCGTTCTGCTTTTGTGCAGGGCGGACGTATCTTCGCACGGTCAATAAAACGGCCCATCCTTCTCGAACCAGTGGAAAACAATGAAACACTTGTTAATTGTACAAATATTTAAATACAATAATCATATGCAATATTTTTTTGTAATAAAGACAACAAGATTTATCCGATTTGTAATTTATAAAGTGCATATTTATGCAAGGCATTTCTGGAGCAATGCGCATTACTGTGAGCCGCCCGCGGAATCGCATGGCTTGTAAGTGAACTCGCCAAAATTCCAGCAGATTGGCTCTCCATTTTTTCTTTTCCACAGTGTATAGAACGGGCTTCTCAGACTGCTCTCGTAGGCGATTTTGTTGCAAAACGAAACAGCTTTGTAGGGCCGCAGACCGCGCTCACTGAAAATTGATCACATAGTGCCAAACATATTTTTGGTCTTGTAGATGCGATAAAAAGCGCATAAAATACTCCAATTAAATAATCTGCACATAGTGATGATTAAATCTTGAAATTGTACTTATTGTTAGATACTCACATGTACATTTGAGCGAGTCTCATTTCCGTTACTTTCCCAAGTCCTTTTCCTCGGTGAGCCGGCAGAGTGTAGAGGTGGGAGAGCTGCAATAGCGAACTCATACATTTACAAGTATGGGCAGTCATATCCTCACATTGCGAGATTTGAATATGTGCGATACAATACAAGACATGAGTGTAAAAAATTTTTGAAAATACTCTCACTCACCAATCCCATAGTGTGAGTGCTCATGAATGATGCCAGTTCGCCCCCATTTTCAGTTCGGATCGCGATGCAGGGAAAGTGCCTGAGGCGCTCTCTGAAATATACATATTTTAAAGGGCCCGGCATAGTAAAGGGATAGTATTTTTATAAAAAAAAAAATATTTTGAAAATTTTTTTATTTCCATTCGAAGGCAAAACAAACCTATATATATTGATACGATTTTTCATAGTTGGTTGACGCGCCGTACTAAACACAGTCATTCCCGGTTGAACTACTTTGAAAATCCTTTCAAAAATCGTTTTAAAAAATTTATTCCAGCAAAACGTACTTGACAAGCATATGTGAATCGCAGTATTTCCACGTGGACATGACGAAATCGAAGTCGTGCTCTCTAATAGAGTCCATTACGTAGCCAGCCGGAGCCACATAGGTTTCCTGAAAGCTTGTGTTAAATGCGCCGATTATCCAAACATTTCCACCCTTTCAAACTACACTAGACGCAGGTATATTTAAGGCATGCACGACTGTAAGTATGCCGGTTGGGTATCGTCCTCTCTTTTCTAACTGTAAATAATAATGAACTACCTTCATTACTGCATCACATTGATCGTCGGTCATGTAGAAGTAGGCGAATTCACCTTCGGGAACCATCGTAGGATAGTTGAGCATGGACATCATCTGAAAAATTCGATTGATAATTAGAGTGCGTAATTCGGGTCGGGTAATCGGATAATTGAGCGGTCCATGCCTAAATGATTCGGCGAAATGATCGATTACTCGATCACAGGCTCTCAGACTGAGCTTTGGATCACGATTTGTGATATCACGTTTTGGAACTGCCTTTTTACAACATATTTTCAGGAATTGTTTATGTTTCTGGAGTGTTGTGGCCGTGTAATAGATTCCAATTCACGGAAAAGGTGCGAAATATAGAGAAAGCGAATCGGAGACAGCATTCTAAGATCGAGTGCAGTGTTTGCACATTTATTTCTGGAAGGAGTAAACGGGCACTTAGAACTATACACTGATAGTGAGCGCAAATTTGATAAGAAAACTCTTCGCTTACGAAAATGTTTGCCACTCTCCTCGCTTCGCACAATGTCTCCACACACGAGAATGTGTGGAGAGAGGAGCACAGCATTTCGAGAGCGGCCACATGCCAGACAACGAGAGAAAAAGCGAGAGACAACAGCGCTCTGAAGAGACGCGAGCGTTGCGGTCGCGATGCGTGCTCCTTTTCTCCCCGTTCAAATTCAAATTCTGGAATTGTGCCAAAAAGTGTGTGGCTGCCTCGCTGTACACCTGAATCGCTGTGAGGAGAGTGAAAATGTTTTTTAAAAAAAGGTGGCAAAGCGCTTTCCTAGCAAATTGTCTGTTCTGTGTAAACACTTGTTTCGAGTGAATTTTGGAAACTGTACACACTTATACCTCATCCGTGGCCTCCTGGTCACAGTCGATCAGAAACTGCCCCTCGCGATGAATTGAAGGGACGCGTTTATGAATGATTTCGTTCATGACCATCTTGAGCAGGGGAAAATCATGACCGCCATTAGGCGTTCGAATGGTTATCCACGGACTGGAAAATCTTACATTAACTTCTCACAATGCGGTTGAATGATTATTTTTTTGAATGATTGAGTTAAATCAGAATGGGATTCCATAAAATGTCATATAAAATTTGCGTTTTGGAGAAAAAATTGCTTCAACCAGTACTCAGTTCAGACTAGTTTGGGTGGTGATCACTGATGATCGGAACTAGATAATTTGAATTTGAGATTTCTTGGCTTCCTCAGCAACGAAGAACAACTTTTCAAGCCTCCATCGAGATTCCGGTTATTCACATATTTTTCGCGATCGGTGAATTTAACAACGCATAACTCACAGTTGGACAACATTCTCCTCGACGAGTATCAAGTATTCGCTCTTTTCGCTCGTGAAAGCACGCAGTTTTGAGCTCGTGAAACCCGTATCTCGCAGCAAAATCACCGCGTTTATTGCGGTCGCGTTATTCGGACGGCCGCTCTGCTTTCCTGAAATAACCTGTAGCTTCTTCAATAATTAATTTTACAGGAATGTTTTTATAAGAATGAATAAGTTGTTAAAAATATTTAAAATTCATATGTAATTAACAGTTTCATTAACCGTTCTCGGTGTACTTATCCACGATCCTTTGAATGTCCGAAAGATCATTGTACTCACGGAGAGCACAAACTTGCTCCTGGAATTACGGATTCCACGACGTTTTGACACCATAAAATTGGAAAATATCTTGTATCTTTCTACGGAAGCGATCGAGAGGGTTAGAGAATCTGCCCCCACGCAACATTAGCTCCACTTTTTACTCGTTCTCTCTCACTGGTGCCGCTGATAAAGTAATTCTTCCCGCTGAATTGAAGATACTCACCGACGAGTTGTCTACGTTATTCGTTTCGGAGTGAGCGACCATCGAGACAGAATGCGACTGTTCTAATTGAGCCAAAGCGGAGTGAATGTTTCTAATTTATAGCCTATTGAGGTCGCTGATCCCGGTGATCTTATCGAGAATTCAAAAGATAGAGGAGAAGGGTGCATCACTCTTGATCGAATGTGATAGGAATTGACAAGGAATTGCGCCGAAATGGATCTTACAAAATCGGCACATGCTGGAGATTACGCAGTTCTCGTCCACACATCAACTCTTCCACGTTAAATTCCTCTCAAAAAGAATTCTACAATTGCACCAAATTTGCAAGGAGAAACGCCAAGGATTCCTTTCCTATTTCTCCACCGCTTCTCCTTTCACACACTCTCTCGTTTCGGTGAGAGAGCGAGTGGAATGAGGAGGATGGACAAGCGTTGTCTCTTTGTGAAGACAAATGGAGATAGAACTAAATTCACCGCGATATATTTATTGACTAAAATATCTTTACACCATACTATCAATTCACAGTCCGGATCGACTCATTTTGAACGACTATTTAATTCCCGAACTTCGCCTGTCATTGAAGGTACTGTGTACGGGTTGTGTCTGAAAATAGAGAAAAAAATTAAAATCAATAATGTGTTCAGTGTAGCAAAAAAAGCTGCAAAGAGCAAGCATACACCTGAATTGAGTTTCTGTGTGGATGCATTGTGCACATCACGTATTTTCTGTAGTCTTCGGTGAAATAAATTACGATTATCGGATTGAATATTGGGAAAAGGGCAAAGGCGATGGCTAGAACCTGAAAGGAATGTATTTAATTGAACAAAAAATATGTGTTACCTTTGGCAGAGCACCAAAGTCTGTGTCCAGAAACATTCCAAAGAGATTAATAAACGCTGGAGTGAAAAGGAAAACCAGAGGATTGACGGTCTGCATTTAATATTTTTAAATATTAAAATAATGAAAGCGTTATTTCAAGAGAAGAAAAATTGTGCAACATTGTAAAACCGCACACATCACTCAACAAGGCTGAAGCTTTCAGTGACAACAATTTCTTCTCCTAAATATTTCTCCTAAATAATTTAATTTTAATTTGTGTGCTATGTTGAAAGAAAAAGAGACAGGAAACAGTTCGTAATAAGATGTGCCACATAATTATCTTAAATCAGAAAGTGTCAAAAAGTGCCACACTGTGTCAAACTGTGAAACACCTTTATTCAGAGTGTATGTTTACTTGGACAATGAGCATATTGTGCTCTCGCGTGGAGCCTCTTCAGCTTTTCACTCATTTTTCGAGTCTTGACTTTCTGATTTATCCGGAAGCCGCAAAACACCTGCCGTTATTTATTTATTTTTTTAAATTAGATCTTTTTTTTAAATTGCAACAATATAGATCTCTTATGCCCTCAATTGGCCCATTGCGCTCAACATTTAGTTGAAAGAAAAATGGCATAGTTAATGATATTGTTCCATACCATAACTGCGAATAATGTCTGTAAAATATATGTACACACTAGCGCTCCAACGGAGCTTTGCAGTTTTGTTGAAGCGTCCTGTAAAAGACATGTTGAATAGTAATTCAATTATGAATAAATAGTAGTGTTGTTATTTGGAATAATTCTATTCGCGAATAACAAAGGTTATTCGCGAATAACCCTTTGTTATTCGCGAATAACTCTTTGTTATTCGCGAATAGGATTATTCCAAATAACAACACTAATAAATAGTACTTTCAGATCAACCATGAGTGCATAGTCAACGAGGAAATTCGAATTATATTCGGATACGAATATTTCTTGAACCTTTTGTCGAATGTTCTGAAATAGTCTTCGATTTATCAACGAAGTCAGAGCTACAAACTTTAGATTCGTGAAAGAGCATGAAGTTAGTATTGCATGTCCATAACACGATGAACATCTAAGCATTAGAAATTGGAAAAAAATACGGAAGTTGTTTAATACCGTTAAAATTGTCGCCAATATAGCAAATCTACGATGATGCTCAAACATGGAGCTGGCAGACATGCAGAACACGACGGCCATGTAGGAGAGGAACCAGATCTGGTAGGCGATCTGGGGATTTGTAAATTATAATTATGTATAAAGAAGGCCAGATGAAGTAAAATATATTTCACCATAACAAGGTTGTAGTAATTGTTCCACGGCGAGATCGAGAAGAAGGATAACTCGCCCGGACCAGCATACCAAAACTGAAAATCAAATTGTTTTTAATGAAAAATTGGCCCAAACCGGTTGTGCTGCAGTAAAAGAGTACGAGTAAGCCACATCAACCGCCACGAAAGCGTATGTGAAATATCTGAAAAGCATCACACTTTGCACCCTCTGTTGAGACGATTCTATAGAATAATAACCCAGAGTCAAGCAAAGACAAAATGGTAGCAACTCGCCTGTAGAATCCGATGCTTTTCCGTCGTTTGTGCACGATGTACACAAGAAATCCGTTGACCAAATACGAGAGAAACAGAGTCACAAAGCAGAACGAGACGTAGAACATTGCGAAATGCATCGTACTCCTTAAAGATGAATGCACATTTTTGAATACGACTCGGGTGATGATCCCATCATTTGCGCATGAAAGAACCAACAGGACTGCCTAATGAGGTGATTCGGGAGTTATTCAAAGGCGCTCAGCAATCATCTCACGATCTGATACCAGGATTGCACGGCGTCGCACAAATTGGACTCAACAATCGGTGATTAATAGGTGCTAATGAGATAAATTCTGCAAGCACGCCTACAAGTAACGAAATTTACCGCAATGCTATATCCTATGTTTTGAGCAGTGAATTGTTGCTGTGGAGACAGTCGATGACTGTATCGAAGACATGAAAGAGATGAACACATGTAGATGAATGGGGCAAATTACGGTTATTCACAAATCTTTCATCAAATCGACATTGAGTAAAAAAACGAAGCAGCATGTAGTGAGCAAATTTTTTTGAGTCTAATCCAGGAAAGAAACGATTAACACTCAGAGATGAAAAATATAATAAGAGTGAAGACCTGTGTAGACTTTCTCTGCACTTTGCTACTGACGAACTTTCGATAGTCTTCAGTGAAATAGATAATGATTATAGGATTAATGATCGGAAATATGCCAAACGATATTACTAGCACCTGAATACACTGCTACTTTTACACATTTTTGCTGAAAACTTTTGAGAAATCATTGAGATCCATATCGAAGAACATTCCGAATATGTGCACGCAACCAGGCATGTAAAGAAAAATCATCGGATTTACGGTCTTCAAAAATATATAGTAATACATACATTTTTTAAATGTCCCTATTTTCTGATAATCACTCATTTTCATATTTAAAATATATCGCTCACTTGTGCAATTAACACTTTTAGAGCTCTCCCGTGCATTTTTCTCAGTTGGTTACTCATTTTCCGTTGCTTCACTTTATTGTTTATCTTTATTCCGCAGAAAACCTGAAACTGTTTTTATCCAATTGGAACGGTTCGTTTATGAAGTTCTTGGCAAAATCCAAAGATTGAATGCATGGAAAGTATAATACTCATTTCCCCAACTTTCTCAATAGAAGAATTAGGCCAACTTGGTTTCATTTGTCATTTGCAGTTTGGAGATTATAAGTTTGAAAATTTACCATAACCACAAATAGCGATTGCAACATCAAGGCCGCTACAAGTGCGCCCACGTAAATTTGTGTTTTTGTTTTCGCATTCTGTAATGAACGTAACTTTCAAACAAATTTTTCCAACGATAAAAATACATTGAGATCGACTATGAGGACAAAGTCAGTATTAAAATTCGAATCGTCGCTGCCGTATAATTCGCCCAGGTTTTTCCGGACTCGCTGAATTGTACATATTTTAAGACTTCCGAAATATATATTTACCATTGATTCATGAAATAGCAAGATGTTTGAATTAAACGAACAGATTGCCAGAAAGACCTGCTATTTAGCATTTTTTTCTCAAAAATATAATTTTAATTACCATCATGAAAATCAGAGATAAGTCTGCGTGGATGCTCGAACATAGATACAATGAACGGACTAGAATCAACGAAATGAAGCGTTAAAAGACTATTTTTTTTGATAACGTCGAACCTACACAATAACCCGTAGCGATAGAGAAAGCTGGTACACATAGACAGAATTACGAAGTCGTATGACAGCATCCATATTTGATATGTGATCTGATTGATAACGCATATTATTTTACTATATAAAAAATTAAGGCCATTTTAAATTCTCTAACCATGATAAATTTGTAGTTATTGTTCCACGGAGCAAGCGAGAAAAACGCCAATTCCCCGGGGACCGCATAACAAAACTTGAAATACAAATATTATTATATTATTTTTTAATATTTTTAAAAATTAATTAATGAATATTTATATATTCTATGCCCACGGGTAGCGTTGAAGTGAACGAATACGAATACAATACATCAATGACAACAATTGCGATTGTAAAGTATCTGAAATATGTCTTTCGATAAGCATGAAATATTCGAAGTACCTGTAAAATCCGATTTTTTGTCGTCTCTTGCGTACGATGTATAAGAGAAGTCCATTTACAAAATAGGATATGCACAGAGTCACAAAAGAAAACGAAAGATAAATTGTGAGATTTATTTCGACCATTGTGTCTGAAATGAAAAACAAAATATAAAAATTACGTTAGGACTTTTTAGCAACCCTTGCTTTGTAGTCGGGTAAATTCGCGAAATACAGGGTCTGTCTTATGTACTATGCAAATTAGGAAAAGTTTTTTCACTTTAAAAATTTAAACAATAATAAATTCAAGGTATCGATGGTAGAAATTGCTCAATTTCAGTACTATTCGTACCGTATTTTTCATGTAACGAAGCATTCAGCGAAATTTCGTTACTCTATTTAGCAGGAAATTGTTATGCGCGACGTCGATGTCTGATCGCATGTATGATCGTTTCACTTCTTTCTGAGTCACCCTCCCAGTATTACCCAGTAAAAGAGCCCAGTAAAACCATGATATTATACATCTGGGACGTTAAGATTGGTATAACATTTATTCAAGAATTGGAGCAGCATATCGATAGTTCCACAAACACATTGCATACTTAGGGAATCGAACGTCATGGCTCATAAGCTGCGTCTTTCCATTGCATTCCTCTTCCGGGTCTATACGAATCTGAAGCCTGTGCCCTTGCACAAGGATCTAGAACGAGCGACTGCGTGCTTTTAGTAAGGTCGTTGATCAAATTTTCACATAAAGAAAGTGGCATTAGGTACACAGGCTTGCTAATGATCGTGCTTTAACACACGTCTTCTGATAGATCGCAGGTGGCGTTTTACAATAAATTCAAACTGCTTCCTCCCGAGCTTATTTTGGTGTGTAGACATGTACTTAGAAACTCTTTCGAAAAAATGTTGATATGAGGCATGAAACTCATTATGTGCTGAAATACTCGTCCGGGGCGGTCGGATTTTCCAAAATTGATATCTCCGTTTAAAATGAAGTACTCGCGTAGTAAAAAAAGAAAATGATCGTCTCTTTAAGACTAATAAAATATATGAACATTTCAAGGTGATATTTTGAAGGTATTATATATAATAATGCACTTTTTCGTCGTTCTCGAAACAACCGGCTGTTTAGTTGAAATTTTGAAAATTTCGTAAAAAAACTATATAACTTGTCAAAAAGGTGTTTGAAATCGTCAGTCCTTTCTAGAAAATGCGTGTGCAGTACTTTACGGTATTTCTAAAAATGCTGCAAAAGGTTTGCGCGCGGAGGGGATCGAACTTGGGATGTTCGGATTTGAAAGCGAGTGTCTTAGCCACTTAGCCATGAGTTTGGTATAAATATTTTTTATTAAAAAGGTTACGCTTATTGCGCTACATGTGATGGCAAAGGAACTGTGTTGCTAGGTTGAGCCGTTCGTGAGTTATTTCAGTGAACATAAGGACACACAGACACACAAGCAAGCAGACCGGCAGGTTTTCTGAAATACTGTCTTTATAAATTCAATATCGCTTCACACCCTCTCCTAATTAACTATTAATGTTTTATGATGGAAATACTACGTTTTTTTTAACTGAATTGTACTATTCAAAAGCTTCTAGCTTCACGCAGAACAAATCTGATAAACAAAAAAAGTGAGTCATCGTTCATTCCAAAAATAAAATATAGCCGGGGTAAAGCCAATTCGCTTCAAATAAAGTATAATGTGTAGAATTGAACGGGGAATCTAATTTTGCTAAGGAAATGTTGGTAACAAGTGCATTTATTTTTCAGGGCGAACGATTTTCGAGATCGAAAAAAATTTCAAAATTTTCCCTATAATACCTTTGAAATATTACCTAGAAGTGTAAAAAATATATTTTATTCGTCTCAAAGAGACGATCTTTTTTTTACTACGCGACTACTTTATTTTAAACGGAGATATCAATTTTAAAAAAAACCGTATTTCAGCACATAATGAGTTTCATGCCAAATGCAAAAATTTTTTCGTAAGAGGCGCTAGAGACTTGTTCACGGACTGAAATTAGTTAGGTTCGAAGCACTTTGAATTTTTTGTGACGACAAAGTGCCGTTCTCATACGTTCTATCAAAATACGTGTGTTAAAGTGCGGCAGAACAATGATCGATTAGATCCCCCGATGATGCAGACGGCGACGTCGAAGACCACAATTATCATCGAGAAATCTCTTCATGAGAACAAAGAACAACATTTCTTACTTTTTCTGATGAGACATGAATAAAGAGTGGCCAGCCATGACATGTACTCTTCGTAAATTTATTAAATACAAATACAAAAATGTGAGTGCTGTCACCAATAATTCCAATGTATCCACGATAACATATATATATATATATATATGTACATATCGAAGAAATTTATAATTTAGGGGAGTCTTATCGTACAAGAATTACAAATTAAATTATATCATCGTGAGTCTTGATAGGTTTACTGCAGATCCTTTGATGTTGTTGCCATTACTTACGACAGACATTTTCTGAAATTTAATAAAAAATTTTAAAAAATCAGTCTCTGAATAAGAACAAAAAAATACAAATTATGGAATAAACGAAAACGGGAAAAGAATTGAGAAAGGACGTTCAGTCACTGTTTCCTCTGCGTGGATTCTCTCGCTTTCTCACAATCTCTACCCTTCCTCTGCGTCGTATCACGCCTCTCACGAGAGGCTCGAACAAGACTGTGCACAGACCAACATTTTCGATACATCTTTTTTTTGCGTTTTTGGGTAGCAATTGGCCCAACTAAGATCCCTGATATATATTACGGCCTAAAATTCATTCCTCGCAGAGCTGCTACCTGTTGTAGTTGCAGCTTGCAAACTTTGAGCCTCATTTTGAGCATTTCAACGAAGTTTCCGTGAAAACTTTTCGCTTAGAGGTAGGGTTATTTTTAAACGCTCTTTCGATCTGCGCAATTTATTTTATCAAATCTTAAATAAATTTGCATAATATCACACTATATTGAATTATAGAAAATCTGTTCGGAAAAATAATGTAATCTACACACAGGAGTCTGTAGAATGTCACTAGGATCAGAATGGTTTATTTATGCTCTCCCAACTCGGGAACTGGCTATGTTTTTTCGTACGAAAATGTTCTAAAAACCTCTATTTTCAACATTAGACACCGCAAATTCGATTCTCCAATGAGAAATGACACGGCCTCCCAGTCATTTTGAGGTTGGAATGATGCGACCTCTATTGTCTGCGAGGTCAAAATGGAAGTCGTAACTAAGAATTCACTATTTTCAAATGAAAAACATTGCCAGCTCCCGAGTTGGGAGAGCATAAATATACCATTCTGATCCTAATGACATTCTCCAGACTCCTGTGTGTACAGGGTGTTCAAAAAGTACGGGCTCGTGGATTTAACCATAGAATTCCTTTCAAATCAATCGAAAACTCATGAAACTGGTAATCATTTTTATCGAGGTTCAAACGGTCATAACAGTATACAATTCACTCGATGTGACCGCCCTTGGCCTTGATGACGTCACGAAGACGACCGGGGACTGACTCCATGACGCGCTGAAGGTAGTTGGTGTCGATCTTCTTCCATGCCTTAATGAGGGCCTTCTTGAGGGAGTCCAGATTCTTGTGGCGGGTAGAGCATGCCTCCTTCTCCAGTACAGATCACACCGAAAAATCCAGGGGATTGAGATCGGGCGAGTTGGGTGGCCATTCCGGGGAGGAGATGAAGTCGGGCAAGTGGGTGGCACACCAACTTTAGGCAAGTTTTGCACGATGGGCGGGCGCTGAATCTTGCTGGAAGGTAAAATGGCGACTTTTGAAGTGGGAAAGGGACCAGGGGAGAAGGACCTTCTCCAGAATCTCCTTGATGTAGTACTCCTTGTTGATCTTTACCCCGGGGTTGACAAAAATGAGAGGGGTCTTGCTGGATGCGCACACCCCAGCCCAAACCATGATGCTCAGCGGGTGGGAAACGCGGGATACGGTAGCCCCCATAGTGATAGCTTGCTGATGGGACTGAGCAATGATTCTGGTGTTCTGGGGATTGAACACCTCCTCCACAGTGAACAGCTTCTCATCGGAGTATACGGTAGTCAGATGGTCGCCACAAACAGCGCTCTTTAAAAGCTTCTTACATCTTTGGAGGCGTTTCTGCATGTGAGCTGCAGTGAGTCCATGCCCCTTGCGCATCTTGTAGGGGTATGATTTGAGTCCAGAATGGACAATGGTAAAGATTGATCCCATTGAGATTCCGAGATTTGTTGCCATTTGTCTCATGGATCGCTTGGGGTTGCGCTTGACCTTCTTTCTCACGATCTCTCTGTTCTTGCGGTTGACAGCGGTCCGAGGTCTTCCTGTTCTGGGACAGTCCTTGTCAGTGCCCAGCTTCTTGTATCGAGAGATAGTACGACGAACGATCTGGCGGCAAATATCGAGTTTGTTTGTCATGGAAGTGATGTCGTATCCGAGAGTGAAAAGATCGATAATCGACTGACGCAAACTATGTGGACCAGTCATGACGGCAGGAAACTAGCCAACTACTCAGAGAGCGAAGTCTCCAGCTTTCCTTACTCTGGAGTGTTCACATCTCCAATTATTAGGAGAAGTGGTGTCTCCATCTCTCGACTTCTCATGCTCTCTCACCTGGAGACAACATCTCCAGAGTAAGGAAAGTTGGAGACTTCCCGCTCTGAGTACACACAGAGAAAACATACTAGGAATACGACATCAAGTTGGCACGCCTACTAATATACAAGTAGGGCTTACTAATATATAAGTAGGCGATTAGTAGGCCCTACTTATATATTAGTAGGCGTGCCAACTTGATGTCGTATTCCTAGTATGTTTTCTCTCTGTGTAGCGCCGAGTAAACAACAACATGTATTCTCTAACGTGTTATAACCGTTTCTGTCAGAACGTGTTTTGAGGGGAGTTTTGCACGTTTGAACGTCGAGCCCGTTCTTTTTGAACAGATTAGATTATTTTTCCGAACAGATTTTCTATAATTCAATATAGTGTAATATTATGCAAATTTATTTATGATTTGATAAAATAAATTACACAGATCGAAAGAGCGTTTAAAAATAACCCTACCTCTAAACGAAAAGTTTTCACGGAAACTTCGTTGAGCTGCTCAAAAAGAGGCTCAAAGTTTGCCAGCTGCAACTACAACGGGTAGCAGCTCCGCGAGAAATGAATTTTAGGCCGTAATATCTCAGGGATCTTAGCTGGGCCAATTGCTACCCGAAAACGCCAAAAAAGAAGTATCGAAAATGTTCGTCTGTGCACCAATAATGCCATTCTGAGCCGAGAATTTCGTGAGAGGCGTGTTATGTGAGAGGCGTGTGAGAGGCATTCTTTAAATTACAATTAAACGCATTATAAAAACAATAACGATAATCTTTTTTGCGATGTAATGATTACAAAGATAAATCAATACTCGCGACATTTTGAGAATTTCTTACTTGAGTGCTTGAATTCTCCTTTCCCAAAACGAACTTTTTGTAATCATCAGTGAAATTTATGACGATAATTGGATTGAAAATAGGAAAGAGGCCAAATGCTATTGCGAGCACCTGCAAACTTGCTTAACTACTCTCTTAATTAATTAACTGAGGAAGTAATTAATTAATACCTTAGGAAGTAATTTATTAATACCTTGGGAAGGGCGCCAAAGTCAGTGTCGAGAAACATCCCGAAGAGAATGGCGAAGGCGGGAACGAACAGGAACATGAGCGGATTCAGAGTCTGCAGAGATAAAAAAAAATAAAACAAAAATAAATTTTGGTATTGTTGGCTCTCGTTTTGTTACTGTTGCTCCGCCGAACGATCACAGTTTACGGAAAAAAAAACAGAAGCAAAATCGGGACAATATGAAAGTCTTTAATTTTCAATATATTTATTTTTTGTCATCAAACGGGCGGTAAGGTAGCAGGTAAATAATATGTGATTGCGGCACTCACCTGAAATATGAGCATGTTCAGCGCCCGTCCATGGATACTCTTCAGTTTGTCACTCATTGCGCGTGTCGCTACTTTGTTGTGAATTGCTCGTCCGCATAAAAACTGAAAGCGGTGGCATTTTACCCCTTGACATTTTGGTGACAGCAATTGGCTATTGGAAATATTCTGCAGACCTTGTTGGTCTTGGTACCACTTTAGTATGGGCATAAAGTGTTATTATTTTGAGTTTGGCTCTTTATGTAAAAGATTTTCACCTTCTTCTATATGTAAAAACTATAAAGAATGAGAAAAGCTGGAAAATTTGGCCTATGTTTCATACCATGACCACCAGTTGTGACTGTAACATAGTCGTGCAGACTAGCGCGGCTACGGAGCTCTTTATTTTCGTTTCGTCATCCTGAAAAATATTTTGATAATCCTTTGGCGTAAAATTGCATTTCACATTGAGATCCACCATCAGAGAGTAGCCGTTTATAAAGTCAGAATTGTATTCCGTGCCAAAGTTCTTTTGCACTTTTCTCCGGATGTTCTGAATTGTATTTTTAAAATACAGTTTCTTCGCCGAAAATTCGGAATACCATTGACTGGTGGAACAAGAAAAAGTCCACATTGCACATCCAGAAGGTGAAGATTGCCTATTTTATGAATTAAATTAAATGTTTTTGTCCGCAAAATTGTTGATAATTTTTAATTTTTGAAGTAACAATCACCAGGAGAATTGCCAACACTATAATGAACCTCCGGGGCTGCTCGAACATTGAAACAATGAAAGGGCTGCAAAAGAAAAAAAAATAATGAATTTGCAAAAATACGCCAAACTCAGTTAATTGTTTCCGTGTGACGTAAGATATCATGCAATACGTACCTGCACAGCAATCCATATCGGTAGAGAAAACTTGCCAAAATAACCAAAAGGACTCCCATGTAAGAGATGAACCATATCTGGTAGGCTACCTGACCGACATTAATCACCGATTTTCAGGGAGAATAATCGTTCGAACCGGCACGACTTCGTGGTAGCTGTTCCAAGGAGCGATAGAAAAGAATGCCAGTTGACCAGGGCCGGCGTACCAGAACTGAAAGTGTTCGCATCATTCCTATTTCGCTTGAACCTACAGAAGAGGGTCGAGTGTGAAATAGAGAGGAACTCTCTCATTTTACCTCCACGCACTCCCTCCCAAGAATTTTGAAACTAGCCGGGATGAGTTGAGGTTAAATACACTACGCTCTATGCGTACATTACGCTTTATGCATAGTTCTGGGTGCAGGTTCGGTCCAGGGGGAGATCGGTAGCTGGCTCCAGGTTCGGTCCAGGGGAGCTTGGTAGCTGGCTCCAGGTTCGGTCCAGGGGGAGCTCGGTAGCCTGCTCCAGGTACGGTCCAGGGGGCCTCGGTAACCTTCTTCAGGTTCGATCCAGGGGGGATCGGTAGCTGGCTCCAGGTTCGGTCCAGGGGGAGCTTGGTAGCTGGCTTCAGGTTCGGTCCAGGGGGAGCTCGGTAGCCTGCTCCAGGTACGGTCCAGGGGGCCTCTGTAACCTTCTTCAGGAACGGTTCAGGGGGAACTCGGTAGCTTGCTTGAGGTTCGGTCCAAGGAGGAGGACTCGATAGCCGGCTTCAAGTACGGTCCAGGGGGAATTTAGTATGTTGGGGTATGTTAATCTGTAGAAAGAGTACTGGCTTATTCCGTTGCAAAAGGCTCGTGAGGCTGAGAGCGATCGAAAAAAGTTGCCACTACGCCACTTCGTGGCTCCGCGCTCTCAGCCTCACGAGCCTTTCTCAACGGAAACGAAGGATACCGCGTGTTGATTTCCCTGACGTGTTCGAACACGTTTCAGACATCGCAAAACACTTTTCTGTGAACCCCCACGCTCTGCGAATCAATTCTAAACTTTTCGAAATTTTCGATTTTTCACGTTCAAGCACGTTCAAACACGTTTCCGACGTCGCAAAACACTTTTCCTATGATCTCCCACGCCGAAACAATTAGAATTTTTTATTTCGAAATTTTCGATTTTCAACGTTATAACATGTTAGAACACTTTCAGACACGTTTCTGACATCTCAAACACTTTTCCTGTGATCCCCGACACTCGTGATCCCCGATAGGTGCGTTTGGAGAAAGTTTGAAATTTTGATTTTTCACGTTAAAACTCGGCAAAACAGATGAAAGTGTGTTTCACGCTACTCAAAAACGTGTTAGGACGGCTTCTGGCACTTGCGAAAAAGGCGGCAAAAGATTTGCCCGCGGCGGGGTTCGAACCTGGGAGTCTCGGATAGATAGTCAAGCGCGTAACCCACTTAGCTATGGATTTGGTTAAATTAATTTTGTAAAATTTGAAATGTTTTCAGATGAGTTATCATATGCAAAAGGAACTGAGAAGATTGATTGAGTTTGAAGTGATTTATAGCGAAAAAATCGAAAACGTCCTTCAAGTGGTTAAATCTCGGCAAAACAGGTGAAAACGTGTTTCACGCTACTCAAACACGTGCTAGAACGGTTTCTGGCACTTGCGAATAATGCGGCAAAAGTTTGCCCGCGGCGGGGGTCGAACCTGGGGGGTGGGGGAAGCGCGTAACCCACTTGGCTATGGATTTGGCTAATTAAATTTTGTAAAATTTGAAAGTAATTCTGGTTAGTTATCATATGCAAAAGGATCTGGGAAGATTGATTGAGTTTGAAACGATTTATAACGAAAAAAACGACGAAAAAATGTCCGTCACGCGGAAGAAAAACACCAACAGACAGACATTTCAATTTCCTAGTAGTGGAGGAATCATCAATTTTTTAAAGTGAAAATAAAGCACAAAAAATAAGATTTCAAAAACTCTCATTAAAATATTGTACTTCTACTAGCATTGGCATTGGCTTGAAATGTATACGAACGAACCGGCTGTGCAGTAGTGTACGAATACGAGTAGACCACGTCGACAACGACGAATGCGATCGTAAAATATCTACATAAATCGTGCGTAATATGAAGAATAAGAAACAGAAAATCACCTGTAAAATCCGATGCGATCCCGTTTCTTGTGCACAATGTACACGAGAATGCCGTTTGTTATGTAGGAGAGGATGAAAGTGGTGAAACAAAAGTAGGTGTAAGCAAGAGAAAAACTCATCGCTGTAGGGCTCTGCAAAGCAGCTCAATTAGGTAAACAGAAATTATGTATTACTTTTAATGCATGTACGAGGAGAGGATCCATGAGTATGAAAATGTATTAGATCCTCTCCTCTTCCACGAGATGAAATAAAAGTAATGCAGTTTTCATGTATGCGAGACATGGTGTATTCGAAATATTGCAACGGGTCGGAAGTACGGAAAAAAGGTGGAAGGAATGCAAATAAATTCCTCTGCAAGAAGCCGTTCACGTAACGAGCTGTAGATTGCTTTTACGCTCCATGTTAGCAATTTTTCCGAGACCAATTCATTGATAAATAATTCAATAATAACGCAATCGTATTTACGCGGAAATGTGGCAACAAAACGAACGTTCAAAGAAGATATTAATGCATTCAAAAGCGAATGTTATCCCAAGAAATGCGTTGCATCACTGTCTTAACGTAAATCGATAAGTAATTCGACGTAGTGATAAACGGAATGGAGAACACAAGTTACGAATAATCTAATATTCTCCTCGATTTTGTGAACGGGGAAAAAGAGCAGGTGATTTCAGTGCTCGGCTTTTACGAGCGGATTCAATACAACATTTGTGACTGCACGCGCTACGCTAGTGCACCACAAAATAATAAGAAAATATGTTCATTAGAAATTCGGATATTCTTCCCGAATTGTCTCGTGGCGTCTGGAAATACCACTGGCTCACCGTTGGACCAGAAGTAATCTTTCCTGAAAATATATCATGCTAGTAAATCAGAAAATACGGAAATGTTAACTATTAAATTTGCAAAAGGAAGTTACGGCATATTTGTCGTTTACAATGGAGAGAGATGCTAATTTCATAATACCTAAGTATCCGTATTCTACAATTGTCGGAATACTAACTCATTTAATTATCATAATGATTTGGTTAATAATAAATTTATTTCGTACCTCTCCGAGCTAGCGAGTTCCTTGTAACCATGCTTTGCTAGGAGCGTCTGGTTCGCAATTGACGACGCTTGCGACATGATCCCGTCGATGCCCGATGCCTGCAAATATATTTAATTAATTATATATAATTTAGGAACTGATTTAGATCTTTAATATAGTGCCTGCGCGATTGCGGAATTCATCATCAAGTCTCTACAATTCGCTGATAATTGTTGTTTCCGCCGTTTCATAGGTACCAAAATAAGCCAAGAGACTAACAAATTCCATTGGTCAGTTGCTAACCAGGAAGCAATTAATATATTCTCGGTACTAATGGTACTGAAACAGTAACTTGTTTTTTTTCTCGTAGTGAGCATAATGCTGATCCGTTGCCGTACACTAATTATACCCGAAACGAATGTTCAATTATACTGACGCTTCCTGAGGTGAATATTTTCTTTTATCGCACGGCTTGATTGAAAAATTCCAAAACCAAATTCGTGGTGATATCAGTGCCCAGTTACACTTTCGCACTCTCTAACTGTCTGCCTCAACTCTCGTCGGAATGCCGTAATCGTACCCTTAGTTTGTCAAAGTCGAATCCGAGATGCACCAAATGCTGCGCGATTCCTTGTCGTTGATGATCGCGATGGACGAAAGTTATCTCTCGTCGGAGCACCTGACGTTAGTGATATTTCAATATTTCTCTAATTTTACATTTTACAACAAAAACACTACACTCTAACCACATAGAATAGTTAGTTTGTTGTAAAATCCAGCCCGACCCTATTGGTCACTGGACGGAGTGGACTGTGCTAAAGGAAGAGATCCGAAAAAGGATTTTAATACTCAAGGACGTGAATACTGAGCAAATGAATGGAACAAGTAAATCGTTATGCAAAACTCACCTTGTTTGCATCAGGAACGCGATCCCAGAATCCTTTATCAAGGTTCTCCAGAATACTGCCTTGAATGAGCACATCTTGGGTTGAAACTTTTTTCATTCTATTAGTGTTTTTTTTTAATTCGCATGGTCGCGTAAATTTGAATTTTCTAGATTGGTTTATACTTCGTAGAAATGTGAAACGGATTTCGCGAATTGCATGTTTTGCAGTATTGTATAAATTTGGCCATGTAAAATATATCAATATTATATTAACAACTTTTTACAAACTTACCAAATATGATCATGCGTTCGTCGAATTTCGTAAGATCAATGTGCTTCTCCCAGTCCTGTAAAAACAATATTTATGAGAGGTCTCACCAGAGATTGCAGGTGGACATTTACAAATTTCAAAAAAGTATTTTTTGAATTTGATATACTTTTGTGTAAGAGTACCAAGGTGACAAGAAATCTTTAAAAAAATCAATCCGGGTCTCAGGTCTCAGAGCCGGGTTTTAGGAATTCTCCGGTTCTGTCGCCGGAATCGGCATAACTCAGCTCAAAAAAAGAGTAAGAAACCAGTTCTTGGGCTCAAAATAAGCAGCGACGATCGGGAAACAATTTTTCTGTTGGATGTAAGTGAATACATCGAGAAATGCGAAAGTTAAATCGAAATATTTTGAAAATTGACTTTTCTGAAATGTGCTCGAAATCGATTTAAAATGACTGATCATCAATATATATTATGGGAAAAATTCTTAGAACGCACAAAATAACAATGTACAATTTTTGAATAACGAAAACTGCCAAAAATTCCCGAAAATGTTAAAAAATAATTTTTAGAGGTTCGGCGAAAATTGTTAAGGTCATCCTGACAACTGCGCCTGATACCAAAAGAGATAAAAATATTATTTTGTATTTTTATAGACTCATAATTCCGATGACAGAATCAGAAAAACAAATTTTCTTACGATTTTCGCAATTTTTTTTGCAATTTTCGTTTTTCAAAAATTGTGCATTGATATTTCCCCAGCTAATATTTTTTCCGTGATCTATAGTGATGATACGTCATTTATAATTTTTTTCGAGCATATTTCAGGAAAGTCCATTTTGACAATATTTCGATTTTTTCACAATCGAAGTAATTTTTGAGTACTAGCCGGGATGTGTTGAGGTTTAATACACTACGCTCTATGCGTACACTACGCTCTATGCATAATTCTGGGTGCAGGTTTGGTCAAGGGGGATTTCGCAAGCTGCCACGGAGCCACTTCGTGGCTCCGTGGCAACTTTTTTTCGATCGCTCTCAGCCTCACGAGCCTTTCTCAACGGAAACGCAGGATAGTGTTGATTTCCCTGGCGTGTTCGAACACGTTTCCGACATAGCAAAACACTTTTCCTCTGATCCCCTACGCTCTACGAATCATTTGGAAAGTTTTCGACATTTTTTATTTTCCACGTTGAAAAGTGTTAGAACACGTTCAGACACGTTTCCGACATCGCAAAACGCTTTTCCTGTGATCCCCCACGCTCTGCGAACCAAAGGGGAAGTTTTCGAAATTTTCGATTTTTAACTTTAAAACTTTGCAAAACAAGTGAAATTGTGTTTTAAGTTACTCAAATACGTGCCAGAATGGCTACTGACACTTGCGAAAAATGTGGCAAACGTTTTGCCCGCGGTGAGGTTCGAACCCGGGGGTCTCGGATTCAAAGTCTGGTGCGTAACCCACTTGGCTATGGATTTGGTTAATTAGTTTTTGTAAAATTCAAAATGTTTTCTGATGTGTTATCATATGCAAAGGGATTCGAGAAGATAGAACGATTATGAAGCGACTTATAAGGCTTCCCGATACATGATTCAGAGCCTCCAGAAAGGGGTCAGGGGCGAGAGAGAGAGAGAGAGAAAGTGAGAGAGACCCTTTCTATTTCACTCGCCCTCGTATTCTAAATCCCTTCCTGCTAAATTTTCCGGCGTGTTGAATGATTTGGGGCGAAATTTACGAAAATTTCGTGAAATCGCGTGAAATCAAGTTAAATCAATCGATATTTCAATTCGAAAAACGGCAAAAGATGCTCAAATGTGAATCTCGTTACTTAAAAACGTGTTTGGACCACTTTGCACTTTTGCAAAAAATGCGGCAAAAGACTATGCACCGGCGGGGATCGAACCTGAGACCCTAGTATTTGCATTCGAGCTCGCTACCGACTTGGCCATGGAATTATCGATATTTTGTAAATAAATTTTGAAATGCTTTCTGATGGGCTATCGTATGCAAAAGGATCTGAGAAGATTGCTTGAGTTTAAAGCGATTTATAGCGAAAAAAACCAAAAAAATGTCCGTCACTCGGAAGGAGAAAAAAACATACCAACAGACAGACATTTCAATTTCCTAGTAGTGGAGGAATTACCCCATTTTGTATTAATTTTAATTTTTATTCTGGTCACTATGAATGTGCTCTTTAAAGGGACAGTAAACACAAAAATGCTTGCTCACTTGATCCAATTTCCACGAGCGACGTAGGGATAGAGATAGTGTGCGCCCTATCAGATATCAGCCCAAGTCGAGCAGCGGTAAAACGCTTGCCTAGCAATCGTCGCGGGTTCGCGGGTCCAATACCCACCCTATGCTTTTGTTTCTTCCAACGGGCCGAAAGTCGTGGCGAGACCTTGAAATTTGCGGGAATTCAACGGTGCCTTACTGTCCCTTTAATATTCCGAAGAGAAACTCGTTGGGTTCTCGGATCTAAGATATGAAAAAATTATTTCCAGTCCTTTAAAATTGTTTTTTCTGGAAAAACTTTCGCATTTCGCGATGTATTCACTTACATTCAACATAAAAATTCTTTCCCGATCGTCGCTGCGTATTTTGAGCCCAAGAACTGGTTTCTTACTCCTTTTTGGGCTAAGTTATGCCGATTCCGGCGACAGAACCGGAGAATTCCTAAAACCCGGCTCAGAGATCTGAGACTTTCTTGTCACCTTGGTACTCTAATGCTGCGCAAATTTCATGGGTTGAATTCCACCCTCTGAGGGTGGAAAACTCTTGTAACTCAGCTCAAACTGAACGAAATCTCTCCAATCAAAAGGGAAAATGTTCCAAACGTGGCTTGCAATCCCTATATCAAGTTTGGAAGTTGTAGCTTCACTACGAAAAAAGTTATGAAAGGGTGCATAAAACTGTTTTGCACCTTGCACCCCATGAAATTTGCGCAGCATTACTCAAAAGTATGATCAAATTCAAAAAAAATTAATTGTAAAGAAAATTCCCTTTTTACGTACGATCTCTCGTGATTCCTCGTGATTTTTTTAAATAAAAAAATGTCAGACTACCTCTTTGTCGCCGCGGCTCCATTCAGACATGATACGTATGCCGATGAGCTTGAATATTAGTAATTAATTGCATCTGTCGCATAGTTAATTACAAATATTTGTAAATTACAGAACCCAACTATTGTGAAAAAAACAACGAAGACAATTAAACTTTTAGTATTTCGACAATTTCTATTGAAAAAAAGAACCTTTCCAGTGTCCTTATGCACGATTCGGTAACTGTAAGGGAATTTGAGGCCCTTGGACACCATGTAATCAACGAGGCCACTGTCTTGCGTGATTCCCAGTGCCTGCGAATTGCGAATTGAACTTCGAATAGAGCGAAATATGTTTCAAAGGTTCGATAAACTTCGCAATTGCAGAAAGCAAAAGATTCAGTAAGCGATCTAACGCGATAGTGTATCAAGCAGGTCGAATAGAACAAATAGAAATTATATTCACCCGACAGTGCGGTTCAATTGTGAAGAAGTGATTGAGAGTGAGATCCATGATCTCCCCCTTGTCTTTCGGCTCGGCACGGATGAAATCATAACGTGCCGTCGGGTCTCGCGAGGCACCAGCGGCTGCAATTCTCATGAGTTTACGTGGATTTCAACGATTGTCGAGGGGATCGCATGGTTTCGTTGGTGCCTCATACTAGAAGTTTATATATATAACCCCCTTGCTAAATGAAAATATAGTTCAGCAATATTCGAAACTTTATGCGTCTATCATTTACCAATCCCTATGTAAGAACTCAAAGAATACTCTAAATACAATGATTCATTGAATTTTTAAATTAGTTAACGTGAATGCAGTAGCAAAAATGAATACATCGGTTTACGTAGAATGAACGTAACGTAGAATGGCAACGAAAGGGAAAAGGCATCTGCGGGCATTTACTATTTTGCCTTTTTTTATAGCCACACGAGCAGAATAGGTTATTCGTGTGCTCTTCTATGTGGTAAAGTGTGCGGACAAACATCGTCTCTCGCTCGCACGCTGTCTCTGACCTCGAAAAGAGAGCGCAGTACAACTGGAGCCTACTTCGGAGCTACCCGGGAACACACGCTTTCTGACTCACAATTACCTTTCTTCCTATGCGGTATCCCCATTTAGCACACTTTCCGCACTAGCTGGAGAGTAATAACCCGAAAAACACGTATTACCAGAGGTAACGACGCAGAGAGGGGAGATTTCTGAGTGTGCTGAAACCAGCGCCATTAAAATGCTCTACACAATTTCATGTCAGCCGGTACCCCCGGACAAGATTTTGAGAGGAGAAATCTTTCGACAGCTTCTGCGACAGCCGAAAGGAATTTTCGCAAATCTTGCCAAATCATAGAATAAGTTACAATTGATGTTGTATATTTGCTCATGTCTCTCTCATGCTCAACTTCGAGATTTCCCAATTGATTCCAATAAAATGGGCCAAATGAAGGGAATAATTCAATGACGCTTTTATCAACATGATCAAGTCTCTCGGAATTTTGAAAACTCGTAAGGGGTTAATCTGATAAACAATTTCAAAAACACAAAGAACAGCTGAAAGAAACATTTCTTGCTGTAAAATTTCAAAGTACACATAATAAAATCTCAGAAAGGTCAATTATGCCTGTATATTGCGATAGAATAGCTTGATTGCAGTCGTTTCGTCAGGGAACACCACTGGCTCGCCGTTTGCCCGCACATAATCCTTCCTGGAAATGATAAATAATTACATTTATAAATGTTCGCTTATCATTCAGCCATTGTCATTTTTAGCGAAATTCCGAGTAAAAAAGATCCAGCAAAAATTTATTGTAAGTGGGTACGTGGTGTTACCGATAACGATTTTGTGTAAATAGTCTAACCTTTCCGATCTTGCAATCTCCTGGTATCCATTTCTGGCCAATAGTGTTTGGTTAGCAAACGAGGAAGCCTCGGAGACAATTCCGTCGATTCCGGAAGACTGAAAGTGCACATTAAAAGATATTTCATTTAAATTTGCTCGCTGAATAATTAGTGAATCACTAAGATCTCGGGAGTACTGGAAATAATAGCAACCGAAAAAAAGGCATACAGTCTCAAAGCTCTTTCAGGGAAATGAGATTACCTGTGGTTAAGTTCCAGTCGAAAATAAAAATAAACCATGCACTACAAGGTAGTACCGTACCCTTAGTTTGTCAAAGTCGAGTCCGAGATGCACCAAATGCTGCGCGATTCCTTGTCGTTGATGATCGCGATGGACGAAAGTTATCTCGCGTCGGAGCACCTGAATACCGAATATTATTTCTCTCCAGAAATTTCATGATGAACAAAGTCATGATGATTTAAAGAGAAACATTGATAATCAGCATAAACTCCAACCTTGTTGGCGTCGGGTCGGAGGCTCCAGAATTCGCCCTTGAGATTGTCCAGAATCTTTGCTGCAAGCATTTATAAACCAAAAACACCTGCAAGGATACGCGTTAGAGTGCGAGAAATGAGAAGTATGTGGGAAAAAGGAACAAGTTGCATCGCTACTTTTCAAGTCAAGTCTGGAATAGAGAGGAGAAGTGACAAACCCAAAATGAGCGCGCTCTCGTCCATCTTTGCGGCGTCGAGTGCGAACGGTTCCCAGTTCTGATCATTATCGGCATTATTTTTATGCACTTTTAAATTTTAATAGTAGAAAAACAATAAATATTCAAATTAACCTCGCTGTTGTCTCGACTCCACTCGGACATGAGTCGAATGCCAATGAGCTGCAATTTAAATCATTTTTAAAAATGAAGATACACTTATCCGACCCTTAATATCCGTCAGAAGTTCGCGAACTTTTCACGCATCTTTTCTTGCTCGTTTTAGGCTATTTTCTTTATAATTTGCGTTAGGTCATTAGAGACGCATAAGAAACTACTAATGCCGAAGAATTTAACTTAAAATATAAACCAGGGAATTAGCCGCACCTCTTAGAAGGTCGCGGAATTCTGCGAGTTGTTTTCACGCAGCTAGACAGTGACGAGAGAGCACGCGGAACGAGGAGAGGGAAAAGTAAGCAATGTTGTTGTTGTATTTCTGCGCTCTCTCTGTTTACGTGCTCTCTCGTCACTGTCTAGCTGTGTGAAAACAGCTCGCAGAACTCCGCGACCTTCTAAGAGGTGCGGCTAATTCCCTAGTTTATATTTTTGGTTAATTTCTTCGGCATTAGTAGTTTCTTATGCGTTTCTAATGACCTAACATAAATTATAAGGCAAATATATAAAAGATGCGTGAAAAGTTCGCGAACTTCTGACGGATTGTAAGGGTCGATCGTCATCATAAAAGTTAGAATAGACCAAAAACTCGCGGAAAATATATCACGTTTCATTTTTTTAATGCCACACCTTTCCGCTGTCCTTGCACACGATTCGATAGCTGTGATTATATTTGAGGCCCTTGGAGACTATCCAATCCATGATATCTGCACCGTTCGCCTTGGTGATGCCAAGCGCCTAAAATCATGTGATTCAGCAAGGGGAAACTGAAACGGTAGTATGGTTTCAACAACAACAAACAATTATAATCATGATCATGCAACATTTTACCGCTTTCGACGGTTTGAAACATTAGGAAGTCATTTCTACTGTCATTCTCAATTCATTAATTTCACTGCAGGCCTATCACTTTGATAAATCAACTCATTTGATCTCGCAACCTATATTCAGTGAATGCTGTATCACAGTATCATGGCTACTGCATTTGAAGGAAATGCACTCCATGCACGCGTGGTGTGCCTATCTACAGTATGCGCGAAAGAATGTTTGAAACAAAGGCAGTCTCCCCAAAAATCAGCAAGAGAAGGTGCATGGGGCGGGGGTCGAACCCCCGTCCCCTAGATTGATACTGTAGAAACTTACCTCTGAGCCAAGTAGGCCGATGTGAAACTGATTAACTTAACTCGCCCCATTCTCGCGGAATCGCGGCTCAGTGGTATCCTCTAGACACTGGGGGAATAACAGCTACAGTACGCTAAAATTCTGTGTGGGAGAAAATTCACCACGATTTTCAGCAATTCAAATGAGTGGGCGGAGTTTTAGTACTATTTCTCAAATGCTGCTTTTATTGCACTCCCATGAGACTGTGGTATTACCTGACAGTGTGGTTCGATGGTAAGGAAGTGGTCGAGGGTAAGATCCATGATCTCGCCCTTGTCTTTAGCCTCGGCAGGAACGAAATCATATCGAAGAGACGGGTCTCGAGATGCGCCCGCTGCTGGAACCCTCATGAGCGTACGATTGTCTAGCTAGATTTCTCCCTAGTCTTTCGCTTACAACAATAAGGGCATTAAATCATAGAGCATCGGGAGGATAGGGTTAGGAAGGAATTTCGAGAAGCTGTGAGGGCCACCAGAAGACCAATAATTTGAGAAGTCGAAGTAAGTTAAAGGTAAGGAATGCAGTGAACTAAGTATAACTAAGTTGGCATCTTACCGGATCTGCTACCGGCAACGGCGTTGGCCAATCGTCTAGCCGTGAGGGAAAGCATCTTTACTCATCTTTGAAAACTTCGCGAAGTTCTTTTATATCCACACGGACAAGGGGTTGTTCCTGTTGCTTTCACCCTCACAGCGAGACAACGATACAAAAGTCTCACGATTTGGCGCGATCTCTCTCGAGGAAGGACGAGAGACGGGTACAAAAGGTGCCTAGTTCGTTTCCACCAGGGTACACAGATCGCGCTCTAGATAATTTCGCCCAACTTAACACAACTCAGGAGAGTTCATTGAAATCATGTACTTGATCAACTCCATCCTTTCCGCCCATCGCTCAGCACTGTCTTTAAAGTTCAAGAAAAAAGTGAATCGAGATAACTTGATCAATTCTTTATCGAGCAGCTAGCGTCCAATAGCTTTCTGCATATGTGATCCTGCTGTGCGTTTCGTTACTTGAATCGAACTAAATGCCGCCTGAGTCTGCAATCGATTCAATGTCTTGTTCGGAGAAAGTTCACACTAGACTTTGAAAGGTAACTAGATAAACAACTACCCGCATAACAGGGAAATTGACCGCTTTATTAAAGAGAGAGAATGCGGAGAATGAAGAGGGTCGGGGTGTAATTTCCCTCTTATGCGGGTAGTTGTATAGTTACCTTTCAAAGTCTAGTCCACACATATGGAACCATTTGAATGTTTTCCCATATTCCACATGACAATACAAAACATTTCATTGCCGATTCCCGCTATAGTCTGATACGTGCGTGTCTGCGATGTCAACAAGCACAGTCTGTTTCAAGAATCAATTCAACAATGGTTACCCAGGACACCACTTTTCGCCGCATTTAATTCTACTGAGAAGACCACTAACATCTTTAGGCAATAACGGAAAAAATTCTAATTGCAGGGAGATTATGCAGTATGCGCTAATATTTTTGCGAATACTTTTCAAAAAAAAATTAAGTCCAAAATGTTCCAGAATTTTGTATTTAAAATTGAAAAATTTTGAGATAATAAAAAAATATAAATTATCTACGGCAGGGCAAAACTTTTCAAAAAGCCCAAAATGACTTACGTCGAGCCCGGAAATTACCGACCTTGGCATCTTTCTTAAGGTATACCTATCGGTCTTATTGGGTTTAATCCGGTACTCGCTTGATGAGCCGTAATACCTAATACCCTCGAGATCGTCCATTGATAGAAGTTTGTTGTCTGTACATATACCTGAGCGGCGCTAGCCGTGGCCTGGCCAAGCATATACTTCCTGTAGTCGTAGTTTTTTTCCCAACCTGTGAGATGAGCATGCTCAGCGCTCGGCTGTGCAGATTCTTCAGCTTTTCGCTCATCGCTCGAGATTTAATAGTTTTGTGTATTTCCCAACCACAAATTGCCTTCAAACTAAGATTATGGGGAGGGGAGAAGGAAAAAAATAAACCATTGTAATGAGTTGAGATTGCATGAGCAGTGTTGAAATTACTGCCGCTTTGGTGCTCAGAGTTGATGTCTGCAAGAGAAAATTTAAAAATCTGAAGAACTGCGCAAGAGTATGAATCTCCTCGTATTGCACCACTGATTCTATTTTTATAGCGTTTTAAAATAATTTGGTTTGTATATCTCTCTATAGCATCAAAAATATTTTGGAAATAAATCGATAACAAATAATCACGTGTAAATCAACTGCAAGCAGGTAACCGTCAATGAAATCCGTGGTATATTCTTCGGAAAAGGTGTCTTGTAACTTGGCTCGAATAATCTTATTTAATGTAATGATTACAATCAAGTTCGAATAAAGAAAAAACCCACCGGCGACTCTTGGAACAGCAAATAGTTACAGTTCAACAACCAGAGTGTTGCAATTATCTGATAAAGGGTATTAATTTTGTTTCAAGACTTATGCTCATTGTAAAATTTTCGATTAGGAATACTACATCAAAATATATATGTAAATCATCATTTTTGAAGTGTTGGTAATTGAATAGGAACTCACTGAAAGAATAAACAAAGTGATGACAAAACGGGCTGGTCTTTCAAACATCGAAACAATGAATTGACTGAAATAGAATATGTGCAGAGCACATCGTTCCGCTAAAACCTCAACTGCGGAAAGAGTTAAAGGGACCTTGCATAGATAGCGGAATGCACTTATTTAGCAGTATTTTGTCCATTGATCACGGGAAAAATAAAAAAAAAATTAAAAAAAAAAAAAAAAAAATTCGGACCATTTGGAAAGCCGCTACGGTCTTACCCGCAAACCACACCACAATGGATCAAAGGGCGCTGCCTTTTCCTAATATTTCTGAAAACGGTTTCAGTCCTAACAATTCGTGGCGGATGAATGCGTGCGATGTCCTTCATAGTTAATGAGTAAAATTCCTGGTGATTCATGATGATTCCCTGTACTTAAGACGCCATTAGGAAACGTCGAACTTATACACCACGAATTTTGAAATTTTCATATCTCGAAACAGAAAGTCCCAATATTTTTTTTCTGAAATTTTCCCGTGATGTTTGGCCCAAACTCCGCAAATAGAGCTCAAGTTGCCGATCTATGCCAGGTCCCTTTAAGAGCTATACAGTTTGTGAAAGACCTCATTTTCCAATACCTTCTCTGGCCCCTTTTTGGAGATATGAAGCAACTTGAAAACTAGTGTACCTGCACAAGAGTCCGTAGCGATAAATGAAACTGCTCGTGATGCAAAGCAGAACCGCCAAAAAGGCTACGAACCAGATTTGATACGCAATCTGAAATTATTTAATTATATGTATGTTTGTATATTCAAAATACTCGAATGAGCAATGTGTGATTTGCCCAAGGAGCGATAGAGAAGAAGGCGAGCATTCCCGGTTCCGCGTACCAGAAGCTATTTCCTCGGTACTTTTGTCTGTATGTCTGTGCGTCCGTGTGAACGCCTTTTCCCTTCCAATAGCTCGATTGATTTACTAGTCGAACAACTAAAAGTAGTTTGCAAAGTAAATGGACGTCAGCTATGTTTAGAGCCGTATTTTTTTAATTTCAGAAATGATGGAGGGAAAAACTGACTGGTTGAGTCGCAGTGTACGAGTAAGAATAGGATACATCGACAAAGACAAAAGCAATGGTGAAATATCTGCAATTATTATTTTGTTAAACTTTATTTTCCTTAATTGGTCCACCAATAATCGTTCAACAATGAACAATTTAGTTTTATTCCAAACCTGTAGAAGCCGACTCTCGCCCTTCTCTTGTGCACTATATACACGAGAATTCCGTTCAGCACATAGGAAAGAATCAATGTAACCATGCAGAAGACACACACTTGGTCTACTGACTGGGGACTTACAGTATCCCTCTCTAAAACAGAGACCATGCTCATTGGCTCTTCTCATCCTCCTGTCCAATTCTCTATGAACAAAACAAAACTGCCTGTTGTGACCGAATTTAAAGACCTAGGTATAACCTACACCAATACACTAGACTTCTCCCTCCATATTAGCCTAAAGATATCTAAAGCACGTGCTCGCTGTTCATACATACTCCGCACCTTTCTCACCAAAAACCCCCTTCTCTACGCTCGACTTTTCGCAGCTTACGTCCGTCCAGTGCTCGAATCCTGTTCCGAACTATGGTCACCCCATGATAGAAAAACGTGCTTCGAAATCGAAAAAGTTCTCCGTAATTATTCTGAGCGAGTGCTTTATAAATGTGGTATCGAGTACCGATTGTATCCCGATAGGTTACAACTACTCAGTTTAGAGCCTCTAGAATATCGTCGAAATTTGATTGGCCTTGCTTTCATATATAAAGTTGTACATAATGATGTAGACATTGGACTGCCCTCGTTTCTCTGTATAGCTCCTCCCCGTGCAAGACGTAACAATATGTTTCAATTGCGTAAGCACCGTTCCTCCTCTTCTTTTTTCACCTTTTCCTTCCAAATCGTATTGTAAAAACTTGGAATAGTATCCCCCACAACATAGTTATCTCACAGAATCGAGACTTATTTATGATGAGATGCCGTGTTCATATTCCTATTAATTACTATCCGTATTATTAAGATAGCTTAATTTAAGAATTTAGGTTTTTTTTCTCACTTTGTCACCCTGTTGTGACATCGTACCTATCGTGTTCACTTACCCTTGCTCACATATTATATATATTTTCAATCAACGACTTTTGGCATGATAAATGATTGATTGATTGAGGAGATGAAGTAGAACGAGCCGAAGAGCATAGTGAGGAGAGAGACTGGCGGATGACTATCTGATACGAAATCGAACAAAATAGTACGGGATTCCTGTGAAATGTGAAGGCGGAGTCGAGTAAAGTGGGAAATGTGAGAGGACGATCTCCTCATTTCGCATGTTCTATTCACGGGTCGATGGATGAGAGAGTGTGCGAGTGGAAGAGGGTCTAACAGAAGTTGCCGTTGTTGTTCGCACTGTATAGAGTAATACTACGTCCGTTCTTTCCAGTTTCGTGTCAGATGAGATAATGGATGTCGATGTTGATTTCTAACGGTGAAGAGTTGATCAAGAATTTTTGAAAGAACGGCTGCCTATAGGTTCACTGAAATAAGTTTTAAAGTTGAAAGAAACCCTATCCTCAAGAATATGGTATTTTTTTCCTTCTTTACATCTTTACAAGTTCTCACAGGTCGTATGAACCAGGCAAATTATCATCAATAAAATAAAACTGATGTGATCAAAGCTGTACTTTGTAGGGCAGATTCGAAGAAAATATTGTTGTAAGGCGATGATTACTTCATTAACTATCAGGAATGAAGTAATCGTCAGTCATCAATTCTTTATTCGATTAGATTTCGCTCAGAGTCCCATATTATGGTTTGTACATAGCATAATCGCGCATTCAATTAGCGGAAATATCTCGATGTTCACTATATTAATGTTTATCAGTGCGTTCGCGTAAGGAGCGCAGATATGCTAACCAAGGCCACAACATATCAAAAAATAGGAATCATCTTTTGCTTTGTTTTCGAGAAAATCGTCTTTGAATTTCTCATGATTTTTTAGAATTGAAAATTTGCATAAACAAATTATACACGTAGATGCAGCTCGTCAAGGCGGTCAATATTGCTGGAACAACCAAATCCCTATCTCTTCTCTCTGATGACCTACAATTCAAAAACCGTGAATATAGCTCAAGTTTGAACTGATGTAATTATGCAAATTGGAGACATCAGGTCATGAATAAAGTATATTTCGATAGATCATACCAAGGGCTATCAGAATATGTGAAATACACAACTAGTCACTTTTTGCTGTACGGAGGGATTGAAATCCTTACGCGAACGCACTGTTATGCATGTACAATGTAATTTCGTCGTCCTGAGAACAGACTAGTATTTTGCCGAGTTAGCCATGTGTCCTGCAGTAGATCGAGACACGACTAGTATAGCACTTCGATCCGCTTGAGACTGAAATGAACTTCAATTTCCATGTGACTACGGTGTCAACAGTTCTGCCTCTAAGAAACGTCTGAGCGCACAACACGGGGATCACATATCAACTATGTCACAGGCTTCTACATACAGTGTTACGAATAATGATAATTGTTCGGAGAACCACTTATTCATGTTTCCTGATAAGCCGTTATGTTTCGCTTCGTTTCGTTGGATGATCTTTCGGACGGAAAAATTAACGTACCCGTATGCATTGTCAAAAGCCCTGCTAGAAACCTATCAGAACTGACCGGGATTGTGCTCGTTGATGTTTTTCCGAACAGGAACTTCTTATAGTCTTCAGTGAAATAGATCACGATGATGGGATTAATTAGAGGAAAGAAGGCTAAGACGAGTGCTAGCACCTCAATGATTAAATATTATTGTTATTTATTCCATTTCTTTATTTTACATCTCTTTTCCACCTATTTCATGGTATGAGAAAGAGCAAGACTCCACAGATGTTAATATTCTCACAAATTGATATAATATTTATATAAATATTTAATCAATAAAAAGTAACCTTCGGTTGGTCTCCAACGTCCGCATTACTGAACATGCCAATCAATATTATGAAAGATGGCGTGAAGAGGAATAATACTGGGTTCAGAGTCTGACAATGAGAACGGTCGGTTCATTGTCAGCTCACCACATGAAGCCGGATTATTTCATTTCTCCAAAAAGTGATCAGGACCGTGAGAGCTGGTATAAATATGCGAGACACACTCACTTTTACACACACTCTTTTTTTGTCCATTTTGTATATAGGTTTGACTAATGATGTGAAGGAAAACCTGTGAGATGAGCATGCTAAGTGCCCTGCTGTGCAGATTCCTCAGTTTATCGCTCATCGTTCGTGATTTTATGGTTTTGTGAATCTTCCACCCACAAAATGTCTTAAAGGGAGTTTAATCATAATTTTATATTCTTTTAATTTTATTTTTATTCAAAAGGGCTGAAAATTCTAAGAATAACTGTGAAAACCGCATATTTTTACGATTTTTTAAAATTTTATCATGAATTTTCAAAAAAATCGTGTTTCAAAGGTACTGTAGCTCCTGCATCCTCAAAACTTACGCTGCTTAGCGGCTGCAAAAGTTTAAAAAAGGCCTTAGCAGAGTGAAAATAAGTGTTTTTGCAATTGATTAGACAATGGCGAGTATCTGTGAGGACGATTCAGTAGAAAGAAATGCAAAAATATTACGGCATCATCCCTTTTGAAATTCTACAGCCGCTAAACAGCGTAAGTCCGCGGATGCGAGAGCTACAGTATACCTAAATTTTACCATCTTTGAAAATTCATAATTAAAGGGACCAGGCAGTCAAAAAATAAGTTATTTTTAAATAAAAGAAAATCCTGTTCCCGGAAGAATGCTAAAAACCGCATATTTTTGCGATTTTTTTGAAATTAGTTATGATTTTTCAAAGTTTCGCTTTTTCAGTACAGCGGGTTACGGTAGCGACTACACCACAATTAATATCTCCAGAACCAGCTATTTTGATGGAATGTGATTGTGTTCATTCAGTCCGGGAGTGGTCAAAATCTCTTCAATCCTGTTTTTGCAAAAATATGAAGTCATCAGAGCAAAGTAAACAGCTTTCTGTCTTTTCGGAAATAGGCGACGCACCGTTCCAGAGTCTAATTTTAACTTAAAATAACTAATTGTAAAAAACGCTAAAAATTTAATTTTTTCTGCATTCTCCATTAGATGATAGTGAGAAAAGTTGAATAAAAAATTATGAAAATGAAAAATCTGTTTTTGGAGGCTGCCTGGTCCCTTTAATTTATAAAAAATCGTAAAAATATGCGGTTTTCACAGTTATTCTTAGAATGTTCTGATTTTTAAAATAAAAACTTATTTTTTAACTTAGTAACTTATTTTTCGATGCCGTATCCCTTTAAATATTTAAAACATTTTTATAAGTAGAAAATAATGATTTTAACCATTGTAATGAGCAGAGACTGAAGAATCATAGTACAAGTAAGAGCCGCTTTCATGCTTAAAGGGGATGCCTGGAAAATATCGATTTACAGAGTGTAACTTCATCATAACACACCTCTCACGAGAGGCTCGGGACAGAGTGACACTAATCTGTCACATCTGCCATTTTCGATGTTGAGTTTTTCACGTTTTTGGATACCACTAGGTCCAACTAAGATCCAAGTGGGAAATTATGCCACAGAAGTCATTCCTCGATTTGCTGCAGCTACTGTAAGTTGCAGCCGGCAAACTTTGAAGCCGTTTTTCAGTGTTTCAACGCAATTTCTGAGAAAACTTTTCTCTTTGAGCTGGGGCTACTTTTCCACGCTCTTCCGGTCTGTGTAATTCGTTTTTCGATTGGTCTTTGAACATTCGTGAGAATCGTTATTCTTGAATCTAGGAAAATCCGCTCGAAAATACCGCACTTTTATTTTTTCATAGCCTCGGGCTGGTAACAAGGATTCGAATGATATGTCTAAGCTCTTCCAACTCGGGAGTTGATGACATATTTCATAGGAAAATGTGTTAAATATTGCATTTACTCTCCTTATGTGCACTACTCACCGCCAAATTCTACAGAAATGAACGCATTGCGCGCGGGAGAACAATGGAAGTCCGATTCATTCATCACGAGTGAGTCGAATGAATCGGTATGAAATGCCGACAATCGCTAAATTTGACACAATTTTTTTATGAAATATGTCATCAACTCCCGAGTTGGGAGAGCTTAGACATACCATTCGAATCCTTGTGACCAGCCCGAGGCTATGGAAAAATAAAATTGCGGTATTTTCGAGCGGATTTTCCTAGATTCAAGAATAACGATTCTCACGAATGTTCAAAGACCAATCGAAAAACGAATTACACAGACCGGAAGAGCGCGGAAAAGTAGCCCCAGCTCAAAGAAAAAAGTTTTCTCAGAAATTGCGTTGAAACACTGAAAAAACGGCTTCAAAGTTTGCCGGCTGCAACTTACAGTAGCTGCAGCAAATCGAGGAATGACTTCTGTGGCATAATATCTCACTGGGATCTTAGTTAGACCTTGTGGTATCCAAAAACGTGAAAAACTCAACATCTAAAATGGCAGCTGTGCCAAGTTCAGTCCGAACCTCTCGTGAGAGGCGTGATAATACGCACATTAATGTCGACTGTGAGCATGTAGCCGTGGATAAAATCGGACGCGTATTCTTTACCAAATATTTCTTGAACGTTCCTTCGAATTATCTTAATTGGGATTAAGAGATTTCTTTCAAAAAAACTGTGCATGCTACTCACCGAAGATTCATAGAAGAGTAAATAGTTAGCATTGTAAAGCCAGACGCTAGTAAACACCTACATATTGTTTGTATTTGTTATATTTTATTAAATCTACTCACAGTCATGAAGACCAACGTGATCATGAAACGCTCTGGTCGTTCAAACATCGAGACAATTAGCCGGCTGGAAGGCTTTGTCCATATTTAGCTTCTCAGAATGGGATGCCTTTATGTTTGGAACTTCCAGAAAGAGACCATGAGCGAAAGAGTGTGCGATGGGTAAAGTCGACTTTTCATTTGCACTTTCTTGAGATTCCGAATAAAAATAAAATTATTTGCACCTGCACAACAGTCCATAACGGTAGACGAAGCTGCTCGCTATGCACAACATGACGAATATGAATGACACGAACCAGAGTTGATAGGCGATCTGAGCAATCCTATATCATCACAGTTTAAAATCAGAAAATTTAACTCGAATTAGTGTGAAATGGTTGTTCCACGGCGCGATTGAAAAGTACGCAAGAACGCCCGGTGCAGCATACCAAAACTGAAAGAAATATATGTTCTGATAGTGAGAAAAAATCACTAGGATCAGGGCACCAAGTGAAGATGTTCACTTACCTGTAAGTGAAAGTCACAATAAGAGATATTTCGCTAAAAGGTGCTGTTCACTTGATGTCCTTATCCTACAGACTTTTTTCTGGGAGTGTAGAAACAAATTATCTACCAATAGAGGTAACGCTTACTGGTTGGGCAGCGGCAAATGAATACGAGTAAGCCACATCAACGATAACGAAGGCATACGTGAAGTATCTTTACATATTTTGCCTAAGATTATCTTTTTTAATAGAAAAGAGTACCTGTAGAAGCCAATTCTGGCTCTTCTTTTGTGAACGACGTACACCAATATTCCGTTTAGCAAATAGGAAAGTGCCAGTGTAAACAGGCAGAAGACGACGTAGAAAGGACCAAACTGCATTCAGAACCGTCGAATGTGAACAAAACAGTTCATAGATGAAATTGAAAGACTGAGGGGGAAATAAGGGTTGCTATTGACAGTGGCGAGCTTTTCTCCGTACTACTTGTTCACTCTCGTAATTCAACTATTCATTCAGTTCAGACATCTTCCGTGGAAACGGGAAGTGAATGGGGGAACAGTGCATGGTGCAATTGATTGAACGTAAAGATCCGGAGAAGGTCAGGTTAAATTGTTTAGGAGCAAATCCAGGACGAAATTCTAGTTCCTGATTGCATGCATCATGCGCACGACGAGAACAGAACAGCGCACCACACGTGTCTGAAATTAAAAAAAAGGTAAATTAACTACCGGAATCAAGAGTTCTTTACGTCGTCAAGGGACCACTCTGAAGAGGTCCACCGGTAAGGCCGGATGCTGCTCACTGATTGCTGCTCACGTTGGCAACGATCAGCGCGTTCCTGTGAGGAAAACACGACTCGAGACGATTTTTATTGCGGAAAGAATCGGCTTATTTATGCTGCTGAACAAATAATATCAATATTACGACAGTAGCAAAACACAGAGATCAAATTGCACCGTGGTCGGATTTTCACGAAACGAATTCCTGACATCTTTCGCTTTTTTCGTTTTTTAGAGCACTCTTGCTGTATTCGGTAGGCTGAGTCACAGTAAAATCCTCCTAGTGAAAACGCCCTAGATTGATTATGATCACTATATTATAGGACGCGTAGTATGATAATATATCATTTTCTATCCATAATAATGCGACTGTTTTCCTTCCACATGCTAAATCGAATAACAACCATTGGCATCTGATATTTTTTACATCTGATATTTGATATTCATTCGAGTCACTTTCACCCCTGACGCACGGTCGCTTCCCATTTCACTCCTCCCCGCCATGTCCCTCCCGGCGCAGGAGATCCCTCTACTTGCCGACACCCTTACCCAGATCCAGGAGAGTATTCGACTCCTTCACCTCAAAATCGACAGTCTCAGTGCCAAGCCTCCCTCTGCCCCTCCTCCCTCCTCTACCTCCACCCCTGCCCTCTACTCGTCTGTCGTGAAAGCTGCTTTCACCGACCAAGATAAGATTCGTGAAAAGGCCAAGAGAGCAGTTCTCGTGGGATCGATGGAGGAGGCAACGCCCGAGTTGACTGCTGCCATGGATGAGGAGAACCTGAAACTGCTGATCGAACGAACCAAGGACCGTGAGTTAATCGATGCATTCTCATCAGGTCTGATATCCCACAAGAGACATCCCGCAACGAGGAAAGAAGGTCAACGCAGCGTCGTGAAGTACAATCTGCAGACGTCGACCCTTCGTGACAAGTTTCTGAGCTGTATCAGAGTGATCGATGGCCGCCCGGAGAGCTTCACACCCGGCATGTATGTGAGGAGAGATTTGATGCCGATGGAACTGCTTCAGGAGAAAAAGGCCAAGGCCGAAGCCCTCAGAAGAAATCGTGAGTGCGGTTTCCTCATGTGGGGTGTGCGTGATACGGATCTGATCAAATTCAACGGCCCCAAGTTCCGCCCCCTCCCTAACCGCCTGAGAGAAGATTATGTGAAACCGGACAACAACGAACTCAAGGAAATGCCCAAGGAACCAGTGAAACCGAAGATGAACGAGAATGCTCCTGCCAATTCTGAACTCCCATCGTCTACCGAAATGCCTCCAGTACCTCGTCTCGCGAAGGAGGATGACATCCCGTCGTCAGCACATGTCACTCTGCGTAAGAAGACTACGGTGACCTCCTCTGATTCCTCTGTCAATCCTGTCAAATCCGATATCTCTTCAGGTGGAACTTCTTCGGCAATGAAGGATCCCGCACCTCTCGACGAATAGGATGAATCAGGCAGTTTCGTGAGTTCGACCGACCTCCCTACTCCTCCTTCACCAATCCTCTCTAATTGTCACCTCTCCGCACTCTCACCCCAATCTAGAACAATCTCTTGTTATTATGGTAATTCCAGAAGCGTTAGGGGGAAAATCGATACAATTTCAATATTTCTTAAGCATATTGACCTTCTCGCTCTTTCTGAAACATGGCTCGACTGTGAGGATCTTGACGTGATGCTATTGAGAGACACTCCTAATCACTTCCTATTTCGCGCTGACAGAGCCGCAGGTAGAGGTGGTGGCGTCCTTCTCTATGCACACATTAATCTATTTCCCATTACAGTATCCTCACTCATAATACCTGGTTTTGAATGTCTCACTGTTGACATTTTCCCACGATCACGTACTCAGACTCGAGACTGCCTTAGAATTATTGTTGTTTATCGCGCTCCCAATTCCCCCTCACCCTCTCTGACGCCATTTATCGATTACCTCTATGAGGTTACTAGCTGTTCACATCCATCAATAATAGTGGGAGATTTTAATTATGCAAATATCGACTGGTATACCTACCACTGCCCCACACTCTCAGTTACTCCTTTTCTTGACCTCATAACTCAGGGATCGTTCAATCAATATGTAAATTTCCCTACACGAGGGAATAACATACTTGATCTGCTCTTGTGCAACTCCCCTATCATTAAGAATGTCAAACCTGACATCCCGCTTTCTGACCATACCGGTATTGCGTTCACTATCAATTCTCTCATTGAGAAGGATAGAGTATCTCCACCTTCTCGTGACTACAGTAATGCTGACTGGGCTTCCATTAATAACCAAATTGCTTTGCATAATTGGACACTCAGTTTAATGGGGAAAACAATATCTGAAGCTTATTCGTTCTTTAGCAATTTTGTCAATGAGCTAATAAGTATTTACGTTCCTCTCAAAAAAACAAAACATAATAATGGGCTGCCCAAATACCTGAGTATCCTTTATGAAAGGCTTCAACGTTACCATTCGGCTGCGCCAAATTCTGACCTAGCCCATTCTCTCCGTATACGTTTCGACAAAGCTTTAAAGACATTCGAAATAAATAGAGAGTTGCGTGCCGTTCAATCAGGAAACACAAATACGTTCTTCAAATATTGCAAAGCACGTTTTAAGAGCAATAATGCTAGTCTACCGGGTATAATTGATAATACAGGCAAAACTCTTCTCTCAGATAAAGATAAAGCACATGCTTTCTCCAGATTCTTCTCCAAGGTTCAAACTAATCCTTTGTCTGCCCCCCTCAGCCCCCCTCTCCTCTGTGATTCCCGTTTTGACCTACCTTCAATCCTACCTGAGCAAATTCTCCTAGCCATTTCTCAGTTGATTCCTAAGTGTAATGGTTCTCCTGACAAAATCCCTAATATATTATATTGCAAGTGCAAATTCTCTGTAGTTGTTCCCCTCACAATCCTCTTTAATATGTCGCTTACATCTGCCACATCGCCATCGCAATGGAAAACTGCTCATGTTAAGCCTATTCCTAAAAAATGTGGGAATACTTCAATAGCCAACCACCGCCCTATCTCTCTTACCGTGACTGCATCGAAAATTTTCGAGAAGATTCTGATAAACTCAATAATAGAATATCTAGACGCTAATTCTCTCCTAGATACGCGCCAAGCTGGCTTTCGTAAATCGCGCAGCACGACCACTTCACTCAGCGAAACATTCGGTAGACGCTATTTTCGGTAGACGCTATTTTCTTTGATTATCAAAAAGCTTTTGATAGCATCGATATCAGACTCCTCTTGCACAAACTAACAGATCTAGGGTTTTCAGCTCACATTATCAGATGACTAGAGTCTTACCTGATTGGTAGATCTCAAAGCGTCTTAATCGGGAATTTCCTAACTCCACCCTCTCCAATTAAATCTGGGGTCCCTCAGGGTTCCGCAATTGGCCTGCTGCTCTTCATATTATTCATTAATGACCTGGGCAAATGTATTCCTAAAAGTGTTGAATACAACATCTTTGCCGATGATCTAAAAATTTACACAACTGCTCCCGACCGTAGCGGTGACCTACAATCAGCAATAAATAATATTGCCGACTGGACCTCTCAGTGGAACATGACACTGAGTACACGTAAATGTGCCGTTCTCCATTTAGGCCGCCTAAAGAATAGATCAAAATATATGTTGAATGACCTCGCTATCGCATCCTCTAATAATGTTAGAGATTTAGGAGTTCACTTCTCCAAAGGACTGAACTTCGGATATCATATTACCCAAATAACGCGTAAGACCCGGTCCATGTGTAATCTAATGTTAAGATCATTTCACACAAACTCCTCTAATACCCTTATTAAGGCCTATAAGATTTACATCCGGCCACTCCTCGAGTCAAGTACCGTAATCTGGAATCCTACCGCAATCGGCCTAGTTAATCGATTAGAGAATGTACAGCGAGAGTTCACTAGAAGAGTTCTCAAGCGTAGTCAACACCCTCCACTTTCCTATCCCAACCGCCTCAAATTATTCGAAATAGAGACCCTTGAGTATCGCAGGGCTCTGCGTGACCTACAGTTCTTGCATGATTCCATCCATAGACACGCGCTGGTGGACGCCACCAATCTATACACGCTTGCTCCTTTAGCACGTTCTCTCAGATTTTCTCATGGCTTACGCATCTCGATTCCTTACAGAACAGGCTCTATTTCCACTTGTGCAAGTCGATCCATAACGTTCTGGAATAACCTCCCCTCCCGCCTAGTAACTGCCCCCAAAATCCCCTTCTCCGTAGGTCTTCGAAAGACCCCAAAATTAGTCATGACCACCTCGCGAATCCGTAAGTTGTGATTGTGACACGAAAACTGCCTGATTCCGCCACCACAAAAAGTGCTCGATCCAGAGCCGAAGAATCCATCATAACGTCAAGATAAATCCAAATCCCTCCCAAAATCGCCCCTTGGAGAATAAAGATTAAAGATTAAAGATTAAAGATCAAATGAGACTCCTTTTATCAGATAGTGATAACTCGCTGTTGTACTCGATGTGTGCTCGGATAATTCCCAAACACCACCTCGAAAAGTTCTAAATATAATCACTTTGTGATCGCACGTCCATGAACGATTACATCGCCTGGAATCTAGTTCGGAATATAACTCGATGATCATATAAATAATGGCTATTGCTGCATATTACTAATATCGTCATAATTAGAATTGGAATCCTCACATATCGGGCTAAATTTGTCATAATTTTTCTGACTGATATACTGGACAAAGAAAGATCGAATAAGATCGAATCGGGAAGCAACGCAGGCAAGAGAGTGGGGCCTTTTGGAATGTGCTCGAAAACGTAACGAGTGCCTCTGTCGGCACGTCATTGGCTTTTCGATTTCGCTCCCACTATGGAATCGCCGATGGTCGGACAAGGCTGACAAGTGGGGCGTGTGCCTCACTTGTGTTCGTGCACTTGCTACTCGTTTGACCATCAAATGCTCCTAGCCCCGCTACCAGTTACTCCAGATCCGTCCAACAGCCCGGCAACCGATGATTCTAGACCAGTTCAGCATTGTGTGCTGCTTGAATCACGTTTTCCCTTATGAAGAGCGCGGAGCCGCCACACTCCATACATCTCTCCGCCTGCTCTCTTCTTTCCCATGCCGCCCTAGCAGACAAACAATCTGATAGGCGCCGCTCAAGTTTCATTCCGCGTCCAACGAAACACCGCGTTTGATTTGAGTGCAAAAATAGATAATAATATGCTCAGAAATGGCACACTTATCAAAGACAAAAGTCCGAATGTTGGTGATCAGGCCGTATGTTATTGGGTGAATGACTATTTAGACAAAAAAAAGTCGCTCATCTAGAAATATTTCCCCATCAATGTGCTATAAGAGGCCGATTGCGTAATTGTCGAACAAACGTCAACACAGCTCGGTACAGACGAAAAGTCAATGTTTGAGGAAACAGTGGTTTTCGGTACTATTTGATATGCTGGTCAAAGTGGTGTAGTGTCATGATATACAAATTCACCTGGGGCTCGATCTTAAGCTCCAAAGATCCGGCAAATTCACTGTTTTAGGCTATATCTGGATACCCGACCGAGCTATCGGAAAAGTTTGAACACATACTCCAGCTAAATTTGCATAAAGAATCTAATGTATAACTTTTAAATGCGCTATCTTTGTTGGTTCGTCAGATCTGGAAAATTGTCGGCGTCTAAGGAAAAAGTGCGAGCGCATACATCTACAGGAGGTGTACAAAACCTGTGCTGGCTTGTTTTTTTTAAATCAGGGGAAACACCGATGTCTGCGAACGGAGTTATGATTTTTCTGCCGAACCAATTTGAGGCAAAAACAGCCGTCAGAGGGGAGAATTGCGCGATTTGCATGTAATCCCCCTCTCATTCTCGACCGCACGGATCGGCTCGGCGTCTGGAAGTGAGAAATGAAAACAGTGAATTTGCCGGATCTTTGGAGCTTAAGATCGAGCCCCAGGTGAATTTGCATATCATGACACTACACCACTTTGACCAGCATATCAAATAGTACCGAAAACCACTGTTTCCTCAAACATTGACTTTTCGTCTGTACCAAGGTTTGTCTGACAATTACGCAATCGGCCTCATAACTGGCCTATTCTCGTGGCGTTGGTCTACTGGAGAAAGCGAAACTTGAGATCTCACAATCAGTCTCTTTGTATCGCACACCTAATAGATGAACCGAGTGAGTGCAACATAGAGACGGTTGTCTCACATACCGCAATCTTGTCGGCTATTTCGCCTCCGCGCTCCCACCCCCGTTCGGAGAATCCTTACTGGGCGACCTGGAACGTATTTTCAACCTGTGGCCATGTCAAAAAAGAACGGTTACTACAAGATTCAAAATCATCTAAACCATGCCACCAATAATTGCGTAATGCTTGCCACCAATAATTGCGTAGTTGCATGTTACTGGTCAATTTCTAGCCTCGGCTTACTTCAACAAAGATCGACGCCCATAGTATCAAAAAACGCTCATTCCGTTGATCGTGTTTTCTTGATGTCGAAGAAACCGACCTCCTCTGGGGGTTGTATAATCTGTTAGAACTTGGCCAAGTTTTCTTCCATTTTTTTCGTCAGTTTTTGACTTAATCTTTATTTCTTTGCAATGGTTCGATTAAGCACGATGAGAAAGTAACAATGCCAATGAAATGAACATACAATATAATGTTAGCGACTAGCAAATCCGGATTAAAGATGGCCGAAAACGGTTCTTGGCCATTTTTTGTTTTGGGCGAGCTAGACAGTGACGAGAGAGCACGTAAACAAGTGGGAGTGCAGAGTGTCGCTATATTTGTACAACACATGCCTACTTTTCCCTCTCCTCGATCTGCGTGCTCTCTCGTCAATGTCTAACTCGCTCAAAACAAACTTGACCAAGTTCTAGTTTTCGGCCATCTATAAAAACACTGATCTGCGCTAACAATTTATTTTATGTTCATTTCTTTGGCATTGTTACTTTCTCATCGTGCTTTATCGAACCATTGCAAATAAATTAATATTAATTCAAAAACTGACGAAAAAAGATGACCGAAAACTTGGGCAAGTTCTGACAGATTTTACAACCCCCTGGTCACGAAGCAACCTTTCCGCAGACGCATTTTATCGGGCTCTGGACAATTGCTTATATTTTCCTCTACATATATTAGGAGTTACTATGGTTTTATTACGGACATGATCGGAAGCTTCGCGTTGTTTGTTTTGTTGCCGAATCTTATCAACAATTCGCAACGTTTGATATGTCGATAGCTGTAATGGCATGTGTACGCTGGTTGCATGATTGCACATATTTATTGTTCGAATTAGAGAGAGAGGTAGAAAGAGGTAGATAGATTAGAGATCGGTGCCTAGGGACCGACGATGTCCGTTATTCAAGCATACGTAGGCTGGACCTCAGTCGCATTTCTATGTTGGATGTACTTCGCGAGTTGAGGAATGGCATGGATCTTTGCCGAGTGTTTGAGCACCTGCATATTATTGATTTGAAAAGATATTGCATCCAATCGATTAGAGTGCGAAATGTGAGTGTACGATCTATTCATGTGACACACTCCCTCATCCACAGAGCGGTGAACAGCGTGAGCAAATTGAAGAAATCGTGGAATCACATTTCGCACTCGGCAATCGGTAAATTCCGTCTACAGCATCTCTACATTCCATTCGGGACCCGCTCACCTCAGGGAATCCGTCGAGGAATCCGGGGACCTTGGTCGAGATCTGCTCCACCTGCTCAGCGATGAGCGCATCCACCCAAGTGACGGAGGAGCCCACGAGGAATCCGCTGTTCGTGTTCTGCAACGATTGCATGCGATGGCCGGAAAGGGCAATTCAAAAGTCGACAGGGTGCCAAAAAAAAGTTTGGACAAAACTTACCTTGAGCTGCTTCTCAATGATAGGGAAGAATTTGTCGCGTTCGGGAATTCCGTGGGCCTTCTTGAGTTCTTCCTGGAAATGCGACCATTTGTAAGAGTGCCAATGGCTTGGAGAAATAGTGGATAGAGGATTGACTATTATCACCCCCCCCCAACTTCTCACGCTCCCAACCACTATATAGATTCTCTATTACAGTTTACTGAGAGTGTATCAAATGCAATGGATAACATGACATAATATGACTGCATCGTTACATTTTAACGCTTCACTAATTCTTGCAGTGTCAACCAACCAAATCTCCCTTTCCGAATCCGATGACGGGGTAGAAGAACTTCTGGAACTCGTTGTGGAAGTCCTTCCACTGATCAGCGAGGGCGTCCACCCAAGCAGCCTCGAAAGGAGTCTTGCCCGCCAAACCTGCCAAGACCATATTCTATGTCAGATAAAACTACAACAAGAATACTGGTCTCTTCATTTTGCTCACTCTCTTCACCGATTGGTGGATTGATGAGGGTATGCGACAAATGGCCCTACCGGCCAAAGAAAGGGACCACAATTATATCATGTCAACCGAGTAAATCGAATTTTGTCAGGGTTTCCCGAAAAATTGAATTTCAATAAACCAAAATATATAAGATTCTTCTCAAATAATTTGATTACCGTGCTTGGTCGCGATGTATCTCGCGATGGCAAACGACTGCGGGATCATTTTTCCATCCACCTCCAGAACCGGCATCTTGCCGAACGGAGTCTCTGAGTGGAATGATTTGTATTGCATTTCCAAATAATTTATTTATTTAAATGTATTTTTCAACCGTTTTACATTTATGCGATCAAAAAAATGCCGCAATACTAGTTATTGCATTTACAGGGTGGCACAAAAATGAGAGGGTCGATAAACGTGGCTGTTTTGTAAACAACGGAAGTGTGTTGATGTTTTGGTATTTTCGTATTATTATAAAAATGTAATATACTCACTTCCCTTGAATTCCTCCCACTCCTTCCAGATGCGCACATCTTCGTATTCAACCTCAGCAAGGGCGAAGAGCTGACGGAGGAGCTGAAAACAAGAAAAATCACTTCGCGATAGAGAGAGTTACCGTACCTCGCCAAGACGATCAAAAGAGTTACCGTACCTCGCCAAGACCGCGGATGGCGAAATAGTAGAGCTTGGGCTTGGTCATGGTTAATTCTTAAGTGATTGAAAATGTGGAAGATGATTGGATCAGCCCTCTTTATACCGGATACTCAGTACTCGTTGGGTATAACTACAGATAAAAGACAGAAAGCAGCAATAAATGAGCTGAAAGGTGAGAGCTAACATCTAGCTCAATTCTGTCTTCTTGCTGTCTTCAAGTAGCTATAACTAACAAGTACTGAGTACTCTTGCACCAGCCAACCACCAGAGAGAGCGTACAAAATTAAACACTGTGATACAACTCTTTACCCGAATTTCAAACTCTACAGTGAAAGCAGAGTCCACTTCGAACGCACGCAAACTGTTCGCGAGCAAAACGTTTTGATGGTGCGGGGAGATAGAGAGGTAAACAAAGTTGTCAAATCTGAAAGAGGGAGGGAGGGGAAGAAAAGGGGAGAGAGAGAGAGAGAGAGAGAGAGAGAGAGAAGGGAGAGGGGAGCTCTATGATCTGCTCCACTCGCTGCGTTTTATAGTGAGACGCCGCCCTCTGAAGCGTGCAAATGTCTGCTGGAGAGTGTATCGGGAGTGTCTAAACTGAAAATGAGGGAATTGCACGCTGCACCGGCTCACGTGATTCCAAACCGCCACAAAGGGGTAGAGAGAGAGTGAGCGTGTAGTACGCACTGTACAACAGTGAGAGGCCATTCTACTACTTCCGAATCTCATCTTTCTGGGATGAAAATTCAAGAAATAAACATAACTTCCTGCCCCTACGCAACTTCATTGATTCATTTTCGCAAATTCCCCCTCTGTTTCACGGTAAGTGAGACATTCGGACAATTATCTCTGCATTATTCTCTTTCTCTAGTCCGGTCGTAGTGAGGGAGAAAAGCCAATTGTACGCAAAGCGCACTCGTAGTCTCCCGCATTCGTGACTCACTCTTTCCTATCTCTCTGTCTCTGTCTCTCTCTCTCTCTTTCTGTCTCTGTCTCTGTCTCTCTGTCTCTGTCTCTGTCTCTGTCTCTCTGTCTCTGTCTCTCTCTCTCTCTCTCTCTCTTTCCCTCACTCTAAACAAACAGCGATAACAGCCCAAGCAACGCGTCGAAACACGTAACAGGCAGGCGAGGAAGGTGGAGAGAAAGGGTGGCATGAAATGATGCGAAACGTTTCATTCGCAATCGTTTTATCGCTTAATTCTAATTTTAAATGATTCAGGGAGATGGAAATGCGGCAGAGGACTGGTCACAAGAGGGAAAGAGACGATGTCTCACAGAACCTGGAAGAGACCACAAGCAACAAGGCAACTTGCCCAAACGCCCCTTCATCGCGTGCGATTCGCTTGGCCAATCGACAATCTGCCGTCAAAACGACCAGTCATGAACTAACGCCTTATTATCGAAGAAAGAAGAGAAAGATCGAGGAAGCGAAGAGCAATTTCGTCCTCATTCCCTCGGTGAGCTGTCGATTTTGATGAATGCTTAAAAATAAAGTTGTTTTTTTTTCAAAATGCAAAGCTAGGCGCTAAGGGTGCAGCCATGTTGGTAACAATATTGTAGTTTTTTAATAGTCATAATTCTTTGTTAAATAATAAATGTTCATCAGTAGAAGCAGTCTCTTTGGCATCTGCCGCAATACCAATTGCCCATTTCGCAATACTACCTCCACATTTTCATTGTCTCTCAAAATCATTTTACAGAGCAATACATTTATAGAGCGGTCGGAACGTGAAATTTTGATGTAGAATGGGCTTTACTTCGTCGGGTTCAGTAAGGTCTTTTGCTTTATTTTCCTCCATCTCTCGTCGGTCCTTGAAACGACTACCAATTCAACAACGATTTGGTGGTCGAGAAGGAAAGGATTCGACCGCTCAAACAATGGAGTTCGACGTCAAATTGGCAGACTTTTTGAGGGCAATTGGTACTGCGGCTGAAATCTATTTTATTTTCTAATTTGGAATGTAATTTGTGGAACCTGTGAAACGATTTTTTTAAAAATATTTTTGTTGCAGAATGCGGCATTGGGTCACTCGGAATACGTCTCTGCTCGATCAATTCATCGACGAGTCCTTGCTGCTGTACTCAATGGAGATAAAGAGAAGATGGCCGAGCTCATCAACGATCCCAGGTTAGCTAATTCTTATCGTTTTTCTTTGCGATATATACATTTGTAGGAGTGAATGATAGCTCACTCTACCAAATAGCTGAGTTAGCAGTGGTAACCTTAGTAGAGGAATGAACAAAAATACCCGCTTTGCACACTTTACTCAATAATTTCAGCTAACAAGTTCTTTTATTACCGATCATTTCACTTGAGAATGCCACTCGATGCTATCACCACGCAGTATTCATTCGCCGATGATCGAACACCGATTATGGAGGCTTTCGCAACTGGTTTCTTCATTTTTTAAAACTTATTTTATATGTAAAAAGTGCGAACTTATTTTTCATGTTTTAACAAATTTCGGGTAAGGATCTTTTCGACGGACTAGAATTTGAAATACGAGTAAATAATTGGATTAGCACTTTTTTTGCACGCACTCTCTACTATCAACCAGTGTATTGAGAGTGCAAATTAAGAAATCCAATTATTAAACCAAATTTCAAACTCTACTCGAACATTTGTGGGTTGGTGAAATGCAGGAAACGTCGACTTGATAATGACCATGTTGATTGCCTTGGCTGAGAAGAGGAAGAAAGGTGTCGACACGACGCGATACGAACCGATCAGTGCCGAGGTGGTAAGAATCTTTTTCTTGTTGAAAATACTATGATTCATAGTTTTTTTCCGAACTTTGCAATCAAATTTTCGGGAAATGTGTTAATATATTCAGATATCAACAACTTCGGAGTGCGGCTTGTCTTTTAAAATATATGAAGCTTGCGAAGTACTTCGAGAGGTAAAGCTAACAAGTAAAATAGCGTTTTTAGTGATTTGAACATACACGATATCTATGTAATTGATACGGAAACATGAGGAAGAGTTCATTTTTCCGATTTACAGCCAACTCTTCCGGAAGAGTCTGCGATTTGTCATCCAGTCTCAGTTTTCACAGGAAGAGTCGATCAAATATTGTAAATATCTACTTAGGTCTAGTGTACATGGATTCTTTCTTCTTCTTTTCTCGTAATCACATCTTAGACCATGTCAGTTCGACTCTTCTTCACATTTGTTTTTTTCCTTTTTCCTTTCCCATCCCTAGTTATGTATGAGCCAAGATTTTCATTTCAACAAATTAAGAAAATTCATACCTAAAATTCGAAAATAATAAAAGGACGAAACCATTTTATTATATTTTGAAATTCTTCAAAACATTATGTTCATTCGCAAATAGGTCTTGATCTTTATTTGAATAATTGTATAAATCAATTTGACAGCCCCTTCTCTCCCAACTCATTCGTCGCAATGTTCCTTTCAATCTCATTGAAGACTTTCGTCCAGTATCATTGTATCGTAAGTCTGCCCCCTTTTATCGAACTTCATATACAGATCTACTTTATAAGAAGATTCCGAAATAGATAATACAAATCTATTACAGTAAAATCTCCTAATTGTAAAATTACGACCGACCAAGGCGAAATCATCAAGGCTGCTCACAATGAAATCGGTGCCAGCGATGGTATGCCGCAGTTCTTTTATCTCATGTAATTATTGTTTCTTCATTTTGAAGTTAAAATAGAGTGTAATTACAAACGGTCGCCCCACTGGAATCTTGGGAGGAAGCTTGGTGCCCTACTGGGGGAAAAAAGCAGGGATGGTGACAAACATTGTGACAAGTGACGATAAAATAGGTGAATTCTACTGCGTGGCTGTTTATTCTCGTGGCGCGCTCGATGCGCTTCGGTACGGTCACTGTGGTCTGGCACTTGATCTGGGAAAATGCACGAAGACCTTCAGTCCCCTTGCAGAATGCATCCTGCAGTGAGCATCTATGCTAATAATCAACACTCGCAATCTTTTTCCTGAACCGTAGATTCTCGTACTCTTACACACGGGAATTAAAGGTACAGTGACGATGCAACAATACCATTTGAAAGCAATGCTGGGCGCGATGAGAAAAGCAGCACTCCCACAGTGAGTTCTTTGAATTGCAATATGAAGATAAAACAAAACTGCCATCTCTATTAGACTCTATTAGACCAATACACGAAAAAATGCACGAGATTGAAATATCCAGAGTGATTTTTAGTCACAAAAATATAGTTTGACGAGCAAGGCATCGGCGCGATAAACATAGATAGAGATGAATTTCCAGGATACCTGACGAGTCAAACAATTGTTTCACATAGTGATTGAGAGAAACGAACGGCAGAAGTAATAACACTTCCTTTCAGTTCTTCCTTCCCATTCATGCTTCTGCGGCTCGAGGCAACCTAGAGATTCTCGAATGGTTCAATGAGACCTATTACAATTCTCCCCATCTGCTGGACGGGGAGAACTGGTTGGTAGCCAAAATTCGTTATTTATTCATATATTTACAATACTTATCTACCCGCTAGGTAAGAGGGAGAACAAAAGAATATTTTTGATGGATATCAAATTCTAAATGTCACATTCATGATTGTGAGTAATACCACTTATTTCTGTGCCTATATTACAACAATTATTTATTTTGAAGGACTCCATTGCACTACGCTGCGGCGAGCGAGACTGTACACGCGGTCAGGTTTATATTAACCAGGGGTACGTTAATTACTATAAATAATTAGTTAATTGAGCAACAAATAAGGAATGCAGGAGGAGAGGTGAACTTGAAGAATAAGGATGGCCACACTGCGCTGCACGTTGCTGTCAAAGCTGGCCGAGCGGAAAATGTCGAGGTGGGCCTCAATTGTTTTCAAAATATGCATTATTCTTTATGAATAGCTTAAATATCGGGATAAAACCAGTATATGAGGTCGTTTGCGAGAGAATCGAGCAAAGCTTGGACAGTAGAAAAATCGAAGTCGAAGAAGAACATTGTTCTAGATACTCTCCAGGGTGCTGATTACGATGGAAAGTATGTCATATTATGCAAATCGATCTCCGACCTGTTATTCAAATTTCAAAATCCAGCTGAATTTACGTATTTTGGTTCTTCCAAAAGAAAGAGTCCTCAAACTATGTCGTGCAAATACTCAACTAGGGTGAAATTGCATGAGGAATCCAATGGAAGTTTCAGAAATGCAAATTTCCGTGTATTTCACGTAGCACCTGTCCATTTCCCCATGTTAAACTCAAAAGGGAGGTCTGGGATTAACATAACATGTGGGGAACAGACACATCGTGCCGCCTCTTAAATTTGTACGCTGTTGACCTCCGGCAAATCGAGTTATGAATTTTTAAATCAGCGTATCTTGGTGGAAAAGCACCGATCTGATGAGAGAAGTCATCAATTTGCATCCAACCTCCCTCTCATTTATCATTTGCCTGCTCGCGCGGCGTCTGAGAGTGCAAAATGAGAGGGAGATCGCATGCTAATTGCGCTTTCTCTTGTCAGATCGGTGCTTTTCCACCAAGATCCGCTGATTTAAAAATTCATAACTCGATTTGCCGGAGGTCAACAGCGTACAAATTTAAGAGGCGGCACGATGTGTGTACTCTCCACATACCGTTAGATAACAAAAAAACGCTCGCGATGTGAAAAATTATGAAAAATTATGAAAAAAAATCATAAAACGGCGAAGCTCGACGATTCGTGTCTCTATGGTCACAATTTTATGGTATTTTATACCTTTCAGCGTGCTCTTCGATTTTGTCTTTTTAAAATAATAACTTTAATTGCAAAATAATGAAGGAATACGCTAATTTTGTTTTGAGCGCCTCCCCGCTCTCGCTGGCGCGAATGGCGGTGTCCGGCGAATCTCGACGGTGTACTGTATGTCAAATTGCAATTTTCCGGTCGCCATGTTCCCGGCTGGTTTATTTTCGAAATTTGTTTTATTAACTTTAATCATGTTTATTTATCGATTTTCATCTTATTTCATGTTCCAATCGTGAGCCAGGTCGGATTGGCTCTCCGTAAGAGCTGGTTCACGATTGCATCGATTGTTTTCCCGTTCCAAACCGAGCCTCAAAGTATTATCGCTGCAAACCGTCATGTTTCACCCCATTTTTGTCACTCTTTCCCTGCCCATTGCTGGTTTTCCTTGTTTTATATCGTACCCCAGCTACGCGTCCACCTCCCCCTCTGTTCTGATTGTTAGTTCTTCTTTTCGTCATACTTTTAATCCACACAATTCAACATAATTGCAGTTTCGACCGGCGAAGAGGGAGCGCCCAGCTCCACATTATGTAATGGGACTACCGCCTATCAGATGACTATCAGGGACTATCAGATGAGTCCTTTTAAAAGGACCGTTGAAAAAAGTCATATATTTTAAGTGTAATTTTTCGAACGATTTTGTTTCAAGTCTGCAAAGCTTGCATGAACTTTTGCTCAGATCCGATCAGTTTGATGAAAAGATAATGTCATGCAAGAGAATGTGTGAAATGAGTTTATCGATAGGACGAAAATATACGAAGTACTGATTGCGGTGTTGGCTTGTGAGGATTATTTCAGGTTTTCCGGTCTCGTTTCGCTTTCGGGTGTTCCGTCTGCTCTTTCTTCCTGCTTCACTCCTTGTTGTGGTTTGCTTATTGTCGTTTCTTTAAATTTGCACAAAACGGGGTTAAAGATTTGTCAATGCGTCATAGTGTGGCTTATTTCGGGGTGTTACGGGTGCGAAAACAGTGTTAGAACCAACCAGTGTAGCGTCATTTCGGGAACAGCTCAAAAAGGAGAATAATTTTTCGTTTAGCACCGAACACCGCCGGTGTTCCTGGCGAGAGCAGTGTTCAGAACGAAATAGGCCACACTAATGCGTAATACGGTATTCCTCGTTTTAAGATTACGATAACTGACTGCTCAATAATTTGACTGTTAAATACCGTAACATTGGTACTGCATACCGTAATTTGACTGCTAAATACAGTAATATTGATGCTCAATACCGTAATCTGACTGCTAGATGTCGTGGATTGATAGGCGAGGAATAATTACAATGAAGTGAATCTATGGGATAATTTACTGGAACATTTCAGTTGTACTCGCAGGGATTCTTCCAAGATATTACCTATTCTGCAGATATCATGATCCTCAAGGAGTAAGACATTTATTTACATCATATATTTATTTATATCATTTTTATTATTGCATTCACCCCTCCCCTTCCCACCAAACGTGGTTGCAATGTGTCATCAAGCGGCATTCCGTTACCGGACGATGAGACCAGTGCTTTGAATTTCTGGTCTCCATCTGGTTACGGTATTCTGCAGATACTGCTCCACTTTGACCCCCTCCCTGGCCATCGTTCTTCTCTTAGCACATAGTAACATTGAAATATATTGCAATATGACTGAAATTCCAGTCATATTGTAGTAAACCAAAGAAAGCAACAAGTATTTTATATTTTCAGATATCAATCGCTACGAGGCGGCGGAATACTATAGATAGAGACGTGCCTTACGGTCGCGTAACGTGTTGCTCGTCTCCCCAATTTAATTTTAATTCTGGAACTGTGCCAAAAAACTGTATTACCGTAGTCTCGCCCCATTTTATAACTGTAATAATAACACTTACTCCCCGATCGTGTGCAATCAGTAACAACAGCCAAGAATATATATTATATTTCGGGGTTACTGTAATTAGTGCTCGTGATGTTTCGGATATTACTTTCAAATTAGCATTACCGAATGTATAAAATAATTAACACTCGTGAATTTTGTGTTTCAAAGAGTACGGTTTTTTTTTTGCTATTTGTGCATCCACAAACAGCGAACAGAATACTACAACAAGCACATAATATTCTTCGTATTCCGCGCCTCGTAGCGATTGATATCTGGAATTATAAAATACTTGTTGCTTTCTTTGGTTTACTACAATATGACTGGAATTTCAGTCATATTGCAATATATTTCAATGTTACTATGTGCTAAGAGAAGAACGATGGCCAGGGAGGGGGTCAAAGTGGAGCAGTATCTGCAGAATACCGTAACCAGATGGAGACCAGAAATTCAAAGCACTGGTCTCATCGTCCGGTAACGGAATGCCGCTTGATGACACATTGCAACCACGTTTGGTGGGAAGGGGAGGGGTGAATGCAATAATAAAAATGATATAAATAAATATATGATGTAAATAAATGTCTTACTCCTTGAGGATCATGATATCTGCAGAATAGGTAATATCTTGGAAGAATCCCTGCGAGTACAACTGAAATGTTCCAGTAAATTATCCCATAGATTCACTTCATTGTAATTATTCCTCGCCTATCAATCCACGACATCTAGCAGTCAGATTACGGTATTGAGCATCAATATTACTGTATTTAGCAGTCAAATTACGGTATGCAGTACCAATGTTACGGTATTTAACAGTCAAATTATTGAGCAGTCAGTTATCGTAATCTTAAAACGAGGAATACCGTATTACGCATTAGTGTGGCCTATTTCGTTCTGAACACTGCTCTCGCCAGGAACACCGGCGGTGTTCGGTGCTAAACGAAAAATTATTCTCCTTTTTGAGCTGTTCCCGAAATGACGCTACACTGGTTGGTTCTAACACTGTTTTCGCACCCGCTATCAGTACTTCGTATATTTTCGTCCTATCGATAAACTCATTTCACACATTCTCTTGCATGACATTATCTTTTCATCAAACTGATCGGATCTGAGCAAAAGTTCATGCAAGCTTTGCAGACTTGAAACAGAATCGTTCGAAAAATTACACTTAAAATATATGACTTTTTTCAACGGTCCTTTTAAAAGGACTCATCTGATAGTCCCTGATAGTCATCTGATAGGCGGTAGTCCCATTACATAATGTGGAGCTGGGCGCTCCCTCTTCGCCGGTCGAAACTGCAATTATGTTGAATTGTGTGGATTAAAAGTATGACGAAAAGAAGAACTAACAATCAGAACAGAGGGGGAGGTGGACGCGTAGCTGGGGTACGATATAAAACAAGGAAAACCAGCAATGGGCAGGGAAAGAGTGACAAAAATGGGGTGAAACATGACGGTTTGCAGCGATAATACTTTGAGGCTCGGTTTGGAACGGGAAAACAATCGATGCAATCGTGAACCAGCTCTTACGGAGAGCCAATCCGACCTGGCTCACGATTGGAACATGAAATAAGATGAAAATCGATAAATAAACATGATTAAAGTTAATAAAACAAATTTCGAAAATAAACCAGCCGGGAACATGGCGACCGGAAAATTGCAATTTGACATACAGTACACCGTCGAGATTCGCCGGACACCGCCATTCGCGCCAGCGAGAGCGGGGAGGCGCTCAAAACAAAATTAGCGTATTCCTTCATTATTTTGCAATTAAAGTTATTATTTTAAAAAGACAAAATCGAAGAGCACGCTGAAAGGTATAAAATACCATAAAATTGTGACCATAGATACACGAATCGTCGAGCTTCGCCGTTTTATGATTTTTTTTCATAATTTTTCATAACTTTTCACATCGCGAGCGTTTTTTTGTTATCTAACGGTACTGTGTTAATCCCAGACCTCCCTTTTGAGTTTAACATGGGGAAATGGGCAGGTGCTACGAGAAATACACGGAAATTTGCATTTCTGAAACTTCCATTAGATTCCTCATGCAATTTCACCCTAGTTGAGTATTTGCACGACATGGTTTGAGGGCTCTTTCTTTTGGAAGAACAAAAACACGTGAATTCTGCTGAATTTTGTAATTTGAATAACAGGTCGTAGATCGATTTGCATAATATGGCATATTCGCCATCGTGATCTGCACCTTCAAATGTGTAGGAAACCGTCTTCAACTTAGATTTCGTATTTTCACCTGTCCGATCTCTGTTGTCGCATTGTTTGATTCTCTCGCAAACGGCCTCATATGTTTGTACTAGAGATGACAAATCGAAAAGTAAAAAAATAAAATCACAAAGTGTATCGACTCTGGTTCTGTTTCAGAACAGTTCTCTGTTTCGTTGTTAATCTTCCACTAGAGTGCGAAATGTGAGACCACGGTCTCTTCATTTCGCACACTCTCTCACCTACCGACCGGTCGAGAGAGTGTGTGAAATGAAGAGATCGTGGTCTCACATTTCGCACTCTAGTCTACACTAGTTCGTACTTATAGTCGTGATGCTCTCAAAGAGGCAAATCAAATTGTCTAACTTTCTAGCATACAAATATCGATGGCAGGTGCTCATGGATACTATTGAGACGCACCTTGACAGATCGTGCATCAATTTCAAGACGAACAAGGGAAATACCGCACTCCATCACGCCGCGAGAGGAGGAAAGTAGGTGTTTCGAAATTAAGCACATTTTAATTTATGATCAATTGATAATGTGCAGTGTGGACATCGTGAAGTCGCTGTGCCACCATCCACACGTAGACGTGTACCTAAAGAATGACGAGGGATTGTCTCCACTCATGGTGAGTCCGGCATACCAAAATTGCTATCAATATAAGAGGTTTCAATCTAAAAATTGCACCAATTTTCACACGTCTTATTTTTTACCTTCAAAGTAAACAAGGTGATATGTTAACACAAATGTTTTACAAAATATTTGTTTTCTTACATCGATATTCGGAGAAAGCCAAATTTGTGCCTTGTGAAACATTATTCAAACTATATTATTTATAAATTTGCGAAAATTGAAGGGTAACAATTCCCACACGTGTAGGAATGGCAGAACCAAATTTTATTTAGAAAAAATTAAACTGAAGACCGACCATTCCTACTAGGGTTCTCTTGTTGGAAAAATTGGGCTAATGGAAATGATTTTTCTCCCCTCTCACTTCCAATAACCCTCATTAAGGGAGCGGTCGGCTATTGGAAATAGTTTGTTATTGGAATTCCAATAAGAATTGGATTTCCATTAACAGAAACAGCCTCCAGCGCCGTCGAAACACAAGATTTTGATAAAGTATTTCATGAAGTGGTCTATGGCGCACCTAAGATCATGCTCACTATCAGAAATAAACCAATTTCCAAGATTACACGATGGATACGGTAGTTCCACACGTTACGTGTATCGACTTTCTTACGAATAAGCTTATTTGCCACCGGTTTGATTCAGTCTAGTGTAAAATCATATGCTACTGGTTCCATTTGAATTTGGAAAAGATCTTTTCTCACATTCAGCAAAAAAATACAATCAAAAGGATAATAGCGGATTCGAACCAACCACCTTCCAATAGGAAAGCAACCGCTTACCCAGTTGAGCCACGATTGAGATATGGGATAATAAGCGCGGGATGCGTGAACTACGCAGGGGAAAAGAAGAATTATCTTTATTTTCCCTTCCTCACTTTTCAGTACACTTCTCTTCTAACTAGAGGTCTCTGATGTCAAATGTAGTCTTTTCGAGTACATGTCACAATGAAATGATCAACGAAAATGGTCTTCTTGTGAAATCTGTTATATCTAAACATGTTTTACTTTGTGAAAATCAAAATAACAGCCAGAAACAAAATTAAAAAGCGCGAGGCGACTAAGTATAACTGGTAGAACACTTTATTACAGCAATATTACAAAATCTCTCTTAAATAACCTCAAACTAGGACTCTTCCTTATTGGAATTCCAATAAGAAATGGAATTCCATTCACCGCGCACCGTGTCTTATTGGAAGTAATGGAAAACAATGACGCCATTGTTCACTCTTTTTGGAATTCCGGAATCATTTCCAACAAGAGAGCCCTAATTCCTACTCGTGTGAGAATGGTTGCTCGCCGAGCGGTGGTTCAATTCCTCGTCTTTCATTTCACTTTTGCGGCTGCTTCAACCGCGCCGCCATTCTCACACGTGTAGGAATGGTTGCCCTCCAATATTCGCAATCATTCGAAAAATTAAAGTGTGAACAATGGTGCGCCTACTAGGAACAAAATTTCATTGAGGCGAACCATTTTTAGAGTTTCGTATTTTTGTCTTAGCGGTTATATTGGCTTCGTAGGTCGAAATTTGGCAACGAGTGTCATATGAACTTTGGTTGATGAAATATGGTTAAAAATACAGAGAAAAATTAAAAGTGCGAAAATTGGTGCAATTTTTAGATTGAAACCTATTATATATTGAGGGCAACTTGGAGAACAATGTGATGCCCGTTAGGGGATGCACGCATGTGTACATTCAGCGACACAAAAACACTTACAAGCGGGGCTAGGATTCCTTTAAAATGCTCGCACTGATCTGTGGTAATAGCTATTGGCGATCAACCCTACAGAAAGGGGTTTGTAGTGAGAGAGCGTGTAAAATTAGAGGGATTTTCTCGCGTTTGCACGATCTCTCACCCTAACCCCTTTCGGTAGGTTTGCATTCATGTGCAATGAGAGATTACTCGCAGGTCGCTGCATCTTTTGGTCACTATGAATGTGTCGAGTTTCTGAGTGGAATCATGTCGCCCCAACTCGATCAATTGAAAAGGTGTGTTGACAAATATATTTTTTATCAATTACTGTAATCGATTAAAATTGTGTAAATTAAGAGATGCGCTGATTCATGCAGCAATCAACGGACAAACTAGAGTACTCGGATTTCTCCTACGGTCGAATACATGCAATCACGATACGGTATGTTACCAAAATGATCTTTCGAGGTCCTCCGAAATGTAGCCGCAACAAAAATGAGTTCTTCTTGCATTAACTGTTCATCCGAAATATTTCAATATGTTCACGTTTTATTATCACCTCGATATAAATCAATATTCGTAACAGCAAGACAAGTATCTCAACAGTGCGATGCACTACGCGTGCTCCTACGGCTGGCTGCCGATAGTGAAGATACTGGCCGAGGTTGGACTTTAAAACTTAATCCATTCAAAAAAAAATTTTCCACATTTTAGGTTGACATATCGCTTCTGAGCTTGAAAAACATTGAAGGCATCACGCCAGTCGTGGCCGCCTTTAGAAATGGTGATCTTACCACTAAAACCATCCAGAAAAAAACTAATGCTTTTCCGGAAGCTGTTTATATGCTTTAAGATAATTAAGCTTATTAAGGTCATTATGGGATCGTTTGCTGGTTTCGTGACAGCGGATGTGAGAAGTTTGTGAAGAACGATCCCGATACTGGAGAGGACATAGAGGTGTATTTTTAAATCTAAAAACACCCATATTTAGTGCAATAACATATATTCCATTTCAGACATCATTCATGGATTGGGTGAGAAATCACGACGATGAATATAGAAAATGGTGAAGTGAGCAACGCGAACACCCAGTGGTTCCACTGTCTCCATATTGTCTTGCTGATTATGTTCACCTTATAAAGTGCATTACTAATTTCTCAATGAATACAAATCCCGGAATATCTAGTCTCTCCTCTCCTCTCTTCCAGATTCTATAACTGGAATCATTCAAAAATTTATCAGTATAAATATGTTAAGTGCTGCACCGTAAATATATGCATGAGATCAAAGTATGTTAACATAAATTCATGTATTTTCTTATGCATATATTTAATTCACAAATCGTGAAAAGGCAATAATTACTGTTTTCTAGTAACAGCTTTCGAGGGCGGTTTTCTCGCCGGGGGAGACACGAGTTTCCTCGCCTTTCCCTTATCGATTTTAGGGGTTGATGGAGGTCGAATTCCGGGTGGGAGAGGGCGATAAGAGGGCGGCGCCGGAACACCCAATGTCTAAAATATTTTTAAAAAATAATTTACAACATAAAATCTACTCTGTAATATTGTAATGTATATTGTGAGCATGTGAAATGTGTATTAAAACGCGTTCTCTGTAAGAGTGCAGTGAAAGATGAGATAAGAGGCACAACGCCTTCAAAGTGATCGGTTCGGGCAACTTTTTCACAAACAGTACTAGGTGAACAGTAAATTTTAAAAGTGAGAAATAGTGAAAATGTCAACTTTTGTGCCCTAGAACCGCCCTAGAAGAACCGCCCCGTGCGATGCTGGCTAGATCAAAAAAATGGCTTTTTCTCGAAAACGAGAAATTAGCAAGATCTGTTATTACCGCCATTTGATAGAGCTTCAAATTCTGATTTACGCCGCGAGATTTCCCGTCATTTTGATGAGTTTTAGCGAAGTTGTAATCGAAAAACACGTTTTCCGCCGAAAGTGCGCGGCGCTATACCGGCGCCCAGAGGCGCCCTATTGCGAAATCGATGGCACCAGCGTGTTCAACGTCGAAAGTTACCCCTAGGAGCAACTTTTGAGCGAATTCGATTTAAGACCTGTTCCAGACCTCTGTTGAGACCTTGTTGATCCTAACACAAACAGCGTCATATTATCATGCTCTTTCGAATGATATATCAGTGCGTTCGCGTAAAAAGTGGACCTTCGCCGTACATCAAATTTTGAGTCTTTCTGATATTGACATGGATCGATAGCCCCTGTTCTCCTCTTCCTATCGCGCATTTCAAAACATTTTTCTGCATAAAATTTGCATAGATAATTAGCTCTGAAGATTCCTCATTTTTTACTTTGGGCCTCAGTATCTCTCTTCTTTTTCGAAATTTGGCATTATGCCCTGAACAAAATATGCTCAGTTTGTCAAAACGAATAAACATGTGTTTTTAGAATTTTCAAATTTGACGAATTTTAAAATATGCAAATTTTTGAAAATTCATATCTGGAATACTAGAAATATACTACTTTTAGAAAATTTATATGTTATGTAATCGATGACGTAGAATCCGATTCTCTAATCAAATTGAAGTTTCCATCCAGGTAAAGTCATGCAATTTACTGTTTTGTAACATTTCATCCCCCTTATTCTTCACCGTTTTGAGGCGGTGAGCGGTCGGAATGTGCCCTATAATTGAGTTATCCACCCCGCGAGAGGGAAATGATAGAGGGATTTTCACTTTTTTGAGCCATTTTGACCGCTCACCAAGTAAAAAGGATGAAGAATAAGACGGAAAGCGTGTTTGGAAAACAGTAAATTGCATGGCTTTACCTGGATGGAAATTTCAATTTGATTAGAGAATCGGATTCTACGTCATCGATTACATAACATATTATTTTTCTAAAAGTAGTATATTTTTAGTATTCGAAATATGAAGCTTCGAAAATTTGCATATTTCAAAAATCATCGAATTTTAAAAATCTAAAAACGTACGCCTATTCATCTCGACAAACCGAGCAACATTTGTTCAGCAAGTAATGCCAATTTCCCAAAAGGAACTGAGACTTTGGGCCTCAGTATCTCTCTTCTTTTTCGAAATTTGGCATTATGCCCTGAACAAAATATGCTCAGTTTGTCAAAACCAATAAACATGTGTTTTTAGAATTTTCAAATTTGACGAATTTTAAAATATGCAAATTTTTGAAAATTCATATCTGGAATACTAGAAATATACTACTTTTAGAAAATTTATATGTTATGTAATCGATGACGTAGAATCCGATTCTCTAATCAAATTGAAGTTTCCATCCAGGTAAAGTCATGCAATTTACTGTTTTGTAACATTTCATCCCCCTTATTCTTCACCGTTTTGAGGCGGTGAGCGGTCGGAATGTGCCCTATAATTGAGTTATCCACCCCGCGAGAGGGAAATGATAGAGGGATTTTCACTTTTTTGAGCCATTTTGACCGCTCACCAAGTAAAAAGGATGAAGAATAAGACGGAAAGCGTGTTTGGAAAACAGTAAATTGCATGGCTTTACCTGGATGGAAATTTCAATTTGATTAGAGAATCGGATTCTACGTCATCGATTACATAACATATTATTTTTCTAAAAGTAGTATATTTTTAGTATTCGAAATATGAAGCTTCGAAAATTTGCATATTTCAAAAATCATCGAATTTTAAAAATCTAAAAACGTACGCCTATTCATCTCGACAAACCGAGCAACATTTGTTCAGCAAGTAATGCCAATTTCCCAAAAGGAACTGAGATACTGTCGATCAAAGTGAAAAATTTGCAATTTTTCGAGCTAATTATCTATGCAAATTTTATGCGGAAATTTATTTTGAAAAGCGGGATTGGAAGAGGAGAACAGGGGCTATCGATCCATGTCAAAATCAGGCATTGCCAAAATTTGATGTACGGATTCTTCCTCATTCGTGCATTTTTTACGCGAACGCACTGATATAACACGATAGCAAAATAAAAATTGCACAAAAAAAAATTTTTCGTAAAAAAAATTATCGATTTTTTAAAAGATTTTTTTTTACTTTTTCTTTACATTTTCAGTATTTCTCACTTTTAAAATTTACTTTTCACCTAGTACGTGAAAAAAAGTTTGAGCCCGAACCTATTAATACTTTGAAGGAGTTGCGCCGCCCAGTCCTGCGATCTTACAGAGAACGCGTTTTAAATTCTTGATTGCGCGTGGAGATGCAAATATTTTTTTAAAAATAAAAGTAACTACCTTGACCCCTTCAATTGTCGATTTTACAGTCTCATCGGGCCGATGTTTTGCCAGTTTTCGCTCCATTAGAGGAGGATAAGGAGTTGTAAATTTTGATCGCTGGTCCCAAGGTTCGAAGAAGGGCGTGCATCTGAACACTTTTTATATATTTGATCCCCGCGAAGGGTGCAACAGATTTTTTTAAAGATAAATGATTGAAAAAATGCGTCCCTTATTATAACTTACCACTCTTGACATCTCATGACCCCCCCTCCACACTTGCTAGTATTTGAACATCGAGCTACACGATTAGCTCCCTTACCTCATTACACAGTAAACAACCATCTACCTATGCACTCCCACAAAGTTCCTATTATGTGTTGCTGAGATAAATGAATTGAATTGAATTGAATACAAAATATCCGTCAGAAGTTCGCGAACTTTTCACGCATCTTTTCTTGCTCGTTTTAGGCTATTTTCTCTATAATTTGCGTTAGGTCATTAGAGCACCATAAGAAAGTAGTAATGCAAAAGAAATTAACATAAAATATAAACTAGGGAATTAGCCACACCTCTTAGAAGGTCGCGGAATTCTGCGAGTTGTTTTACGCGAGCTAGACAGTGACGAGAGAGCACGTGAATCGAGAGAGCGCAGAAAGACAACAACAATTGTTAGTCTTTCTGCGCTCTGGTGCTCTAATGACCTAACGCAAATTATAAAGAAAATAGCCTAAAACGAGCAAGAAAAGATGCGTGAAAAGTTCGCGAACTTCTGACGGATTATAAGGGACGATGGAATGCCCTATTTTGTATGACGGTTATTGGATAGAAGCGCGAAAACACATCTATGTATAAGGACACATCGGCTGATCCAAATTGTTTTTGACACATTTTGCACATTCCAAGCGAGTTGGTGCGTGAGAGAACCTGTACTAAGCCTGAAATAATGTTATCTCCTACTGTGGATCCTGATGTGTTCTGCAGTAGCAATAGCGCACGTCCTGGATGCCCTTGCGAGGGTCCGGCCCGCACTGCCTGTAAAAAAATCACAGTTATCGTGTTTGCATATTGCCGTATAAACTGGTTATTCGCAAGGATTAACAGATATAAACCCCCTCAAATGTTTAGCAGTAGTTATCATCACTTTCACTATGCTGGAATCAAGGTCTCAATTATGCTGGTTTCCAGTTTATATTCTCAACTAAACGTGAAGAATCGCAAATATAAAATGGGAAAGAGACGATGCTGACCGATAATTAGTGGGCGGGCAAGTGGTGTGACAGCCGTACTGTCGACCATTGAGTGACGTCACGTATGCACAGCAGGCCGCTGTAATCGGACACTCGGAGAGTCGCACTGTATCGATCTGAATTGATAACAATGAAAACCTGGAAGCCTTCTGGCATCGTGTAACTGCTGAGGGAAAAATAACGAATTAAGAAATAAATAGTTTTTAAAAAGATGACAAGAACAACATTGGTTTGTCAAATTTTGAATGAATAAAAGGTTATGCACGAGAGTTCGAGGGAAAATGAAATGGTAAATTCTACATTCTCGCAAAAAAGAAAGTAATTTATTTGTAAACCTTTTTTCTCTGAGTGAACTGAAACTCACAGTCGGTTCCTCTATCCAATTCTGTCTGCCGATCCAGCACTTTAGCGAAGTGGCGATTAGCGACAACGAAGAGACGAACAGGAACACAACGCGGATCATGGTCGTACCTTCACTGAACACAGTAAAACTCCCGCGCGTTCGAGTTCAGTAGGTCATGAAATAAGCCGGCGTAAACAACAAAGCTATGCGTGGAAAGAGTGAAAGTGTCGGGTGTGAAAAGCGAAAGCGTTTGAGGGCGCGCCGGGGTGCGCAAATTAGCAGCAATTTTCCCGGCGTGTGGGACTTTCACTTCAGGTCTTTGGTTGTTTTGAGTCTGTACTTTCATGGGAGAGAGCTTTTGTTCTTTGTGCTCAGAATTAAAGAATTCTGTGTCAGCAAGGCTCGACTGTCGAACTTTCTATTGTGCATTCGATCGGTATTCAAAAAAACTTTGAAATTGTGAGGAGTGAGAGAGCGTGTGAACGAGAGAGTCACTGCACATTCTGCCGTTCCTGACTCCGTGACTAGGTGGTGGAATGGTGTGAGATCCCTGAGGCATACAGTAGTGAACACGTGCTAACCTAGAAATATTCAGCAAACCATCAATTATCGAGATGAGTGGTTTTCCTGGGAAGTATTGACAAATTGGCGGTTGCGTCCCGCATCGAGATTGTTGCCATCTTTGCGGGTCTCAATTTTCAACCGATTCTTCTCTCGCTAAATATGCCGGACGTAATTGAGTTCGGCCCGCTTTATACTGTATTCGAATCGATAATCGCCTGGGTAGGCGTCGTATTAGTCATCGTTACTCTGCCCATCTACGTTGTGGTGGTGATAGTGATGATTACGAGCAGGATACACGGCACGGAAAATTCCTTCTTCCGAATTTACATGGTGAAAATTTATATTATTCCGATTTGAAATTCTCGAAAATGGAGGCATCAATATCACTAGGACTTTGAAATACTATTTAATAATTGGATTAGTTCCCTTGTCACTAGAGGTGGTCAATCGAAAAGCCGGAATGACAGGGTGAACAAAGGAGAACAAAGGATTGAACCGGAACGAACCGGATCGGAACCTTTGTTCGACAGTATTTCAGACAAAGACATTTTTCGACTGATCATCTCTACTTGTCACCTTCCCTTTGCCGATTGTTCAGAGGGAACATAACTAGGGTTCTCTTGTTGGAAAAAATTGGGCTATTGGAAATGATTTTTCTCCCCTCTCACTTCCAATAACCCTCATTAAGGGAGCGGTCGGCTATTGGAAATAGTTTGTTATTGGAATTCCAATAAGAATTGGATTTCCATTAACAGAAACAGCCTCCAACGCCGTCGAAACACAAGATTTTGATAAAGTATTTCATGAAGTGGTCTATGGCGCACCTAAGATCATGCTCACTATCAGAAATAAACCAATTTCCAAGATTACACGATGGATACGGTAGTTCCACACGTTACGTGTATCGACTTTCTTACGAATAAGCTTATTTGCCACCGGTTTGATTCAGTCTAGTGTAAAATCATATGCTACTGGTTCCATTTGAATTTGGAAAAGATCTTTTCTCACATTCAGCAAAAAAATACAATCAAAAGGATAATAGCGGATTCGAACCAACCACCTTCCAATAGGAAAGCAACCGCTTACCCAGTTGAGCCACGATTGAGATATGGGATAATAAGCGCGGGATGCGTGAACTACGCAGGGGAAAAGAAGAATTATCTTTATTTTCCCTTCCTCACTTTTCAGTACACTTCTCTTCTAACTAGAGGTCTCTGATGTCAAATGTAGTCTTTTCGAGTACATGTCACAATGAAATGATCAACGAAAATGGTCTTCTTGTGAAATCTGTTATATCTAAACATGTTTTACTTTGTGAAAATCAAAATAACAGCCAGAAACAAAATTAAAAAGCGCGAGGCGACTAAGTATAACTGGTAGAACACTTTATTACAGCAATATTACAAAATCTCTCTTAAATAACCTCAAACTAGGACTCTTCCTTATTGGAATTCCAATAAGAAATGGAATTCCATTCACCGCGCACCGTGTCTTATTGGAAGTAATGGAAAACAATGACGCCATTGTTCACTCTTTTTGGAATTCCGGAATCATTTCCAACAAGAGAACCCTAAACATTACATTAAACAATATGCTCAATTACGTTCCTTTTTTTATGATTTTTTTATTTGAGATAAATGGTTGTTTTCTTTTCGGTATGTACGTATATTTAACAGGTAGCCGGCATAATCGACATCGCGGCGATATTGAACAACTACCTGCTTTCTATTCTTCCCGCGAGCGGACTCTATCTCAACCTTTATCTGTCGAATATAAGAGTGGGACAGGCGCGTATCATATTTCAACAATAAATAAAAAACGAAAAAAATGATAAGAAGAAAAGACCGTTTTTATTTGTTCTATTTGTTCCATTTGGATGAGCCACACGACAGGCATACACTGGTGATATATGACTACAAGAGGTATAGCGGGTTTTGAATGGGTTTCAAGAGATGTCGGATCTGAAATAGAACTGTCATTATCTCAGACATATCTCGCGATTGCCTGGGGAATTCGATACGCGCAGGCCACCACCGTCACTATTCTGGCCGTTAATCGATTTACTGCGGTGGTTTTCCCCAGCAAGTTCCGACGGGTAAGCTGTAGATTACGAAATGAGAGAGACCACCATTTGATACACTACCTTCACCGCTCGGTGGATGAGAGAGTTTGCGATATGGATAGACCGCGATCTCACATTTCGCACTCTAGTGAGCACTTATAACCACCGAGAAGGAAAGTGCATCACCCACAAGTGAACAAACAATAGTAACATACTGTCACCTACTGTCATTGTCATTATGGGTGTTAAAAACTTTTTTCAAATGTAATAGAATCTAATCTAATATTTCAGCTATGGACAAATCGCGCGTGCATCATTGCTAATCTCATCCAAATCGTGCCCGCAATTTTCATGGGATCGTTGATTTTCACCTCTAGATTCCGCTACGAAACGAACTGGCAGGGCGGTAGCTATTGTGTGGTCAGTAAGCCATTGTTATTGCAAAAATCACTATAAATTCTGGTGTTTTGAATCTTTGACTGCATTCATAAACGCAGCTACATGGGTAAGTGAAGACATAGTTCATTTTAGTTCGCCGACTCCGAATTTCAACGAGTTTACTTCTCTGTCGCAAGTGTGATTCAGACGATTTTTGTCGCCTACATTGTCGTCAATTACGCTGTTGTCTTTCGCAGTTTCAGAAGGCAGTTGAGACAGGTGTGTTCACTAATTGCATTCTGAAGAAACGCATTTTGGCAAAAACAATAATTTAGCCGCTGAAATATAACATAATTGAGAAATAAAAATATTTTTGATATTCAAAGGCTTGCTGGTAAAGTAGGGAAAAGATAATTGTTGATCGATAAAAATATCAGGTAAAATCAGACAACAAAAGCGCGTCTGTTGAGAAGCGAAAGCAGGAGAATCGACTACTCTACATTTCCGTCGTTGTTTGCATTCTAGAGGTTTTCACCGGGAATTTCAAATCGTCATTATACTCAATAATTTTAAGATTGCTACCTGGATATTCTCACTAATCGCCTTCGTTATCTGGGTTGATGTTGGTTTTTGTATTATATTGTGGATGGCTTCGCAATAAATCTCTTCACTTTGCACACACCCACACCGGTTTGACCGACGAGACAGTGTGCAGATTGATGAAGGCATTTCTTGCGAAGCCGTGTTTTTTTTATCTATTTCGACCATAACAATAATTCAGTAATGTATATTTGCAGCTCCCACTTACAATTTGAGTTAATTCAAAATACGACGACATTATACATTGACATATATTTTGGCAATAAATGGTTGCACCCTGCAGATTCCGCTACGTCTCTTCTACATGATCTTCAATGCGCTGTACAATGTCTATGCCTGCACTCCTCCCTATCTCCTCATTCTTTTCTCGACTCCCTTCCAGAACAGAGTGAGAGCATTCCTCGGGTGAGTTCCTGCGTCTTTTTAAATTATTTAAATTTAAATCATAATAAAATACTAAGAGAGAATGTCTGAGATCACTGACATATCTCTTCACATGCCCGGCACATAGTGGCGGCACTAGGCGAAAAAGCCGATGCGAGGGATTCGCTCCATACTCCTTGGGTGGGTAGTACTCCATGGGAGATACACACAGCCAACTGGAGAAATGATCGCGACGCGTCGGCGCCGCGTCGGCGGCGCGAAATTTAAAATCGATTTTTTTCGAATTTTTATTTTCGCGTTTGTATGCCATAAATAGGGCACCGTTCGACTCCTCTCACAAAACTGAGCATTTTAAGTGTTGACGGCTTTCCATGAAAAACTAATCCTGGCGAGATATTCTTGTTTGAAATGTGTTTTCTGTAATAACTTTTCCGGTTTTGAAAAGTGCAGGAATTTTATTTTTGAATATCGTCCGCAAAGCACTTAAGAAAAGGAAAACTAAGGATATGTTGAATTTGTGCTGTCAGAGATAGCGACTATGGCATTCTGAGGTGGCCTAGGATGCAGAAAAGAATCGATAAATGAAAGAAATTACGATTGGAGCAATTTTGAAACTTTTAGGAAAAGTCGACTTTCTTACAGTATCCACACCATAAATCGATAAACAACAGAAATCTACAGTACACCACTGCGCACTTTCCATTAAAACTGTCATTTGGTACGCCTTGATTTTCGTTTTTTGGCTTTATTTAATTCTTAAATGATTTGCAGGCGATATTCAAAAATAAAATTCCTGCACTTTTTAAAACCGGAAAAGTTATTACAGAAAACAAATTTCAAACAAGAATATCTCGCCAGGATTTGTTTTTCATGGAAAGTCGTCAACATATAAAATGTTCAGTTTTGTGAGAGGAGTCGAACGGTGCCCTATTTATGGAAACAAACGCGAAAATAAAAAGTCGAAAAATATCGATTTCAAATTTCGCGCCGCCGACGCGGCGCCGACGCGTCGCGATCATTTCTCCAGTTGGCTATGTGTATCTCCCATGGAGTACTACCCACCCAAGGAGTATGGAGCGAATCCCTCGCATCGGCTTTTTCGCCTAGTGCCGCCACTATGTCGGAAATCTTAGACATCGTCTCCTAATAAATTGACTCAGAATGAAAGAGAATCGTCGTGGCCCCACATCGACGACGATGTCGACTATTTCCGTGCAAAGTATTACGTCTCGACGAAGCGCAGCCTGATCATTCCACTGGCCGGCCAACCTTACAGAAAGTACCTACAGAGGATTTGGAGTAAGAGAAAGCTTGCTAAGAGAGACTATCTGACTCAGTCGAATTGATCTTGGCACAGCAGGAAAAATGAGTTGATGAGATAAACATGCCACATTGCAGTATGGCCGAGGTGGAGTTGAGTCATGATATGGAGAAAGTGCAAAAACGTTTCTACGCCTCAGGGCATGACGTCACATGAATTTCGGGTTTTTCAAAAACTTCATCGAATGGCTTAATGAGTGGTACCAATCGATTTCTCATAAAATTCTAAGACATTTTCGACTCCATGAAGTTTTCGCTAATTTTTGATCTAAGCCTGAAAAATTGAAAAATTGGTTTCAAATAAATATATTTTTTAAATTAAATTATTTTTCTGTTGTTTGCCTGTGCAAGTGAGAAGATTTTATTTGTGATATTCAATGCTACAACACTGAAGGCTCAACTATGTGAAGGGTTGTTCATACGAGTTCCATCAAGCATGTGCAGTAAGCTGAAATACATGAGTTCTTGGAATTATGGTGTAGAATTTTATGAGGAATCGATTGGTACCACTCATTAAGCCATTCGATGAAGTTTTTGAAAAACCGGAAATTCATGTGACGTCATGCCCTGAGGCGTAGAAACGTTTTTGCACTTTCTCCATATCATGACTCAACTCCACCTCGGCCATACTACAATGTGGCATGTTTATCTCATCAACTCATTTTTCCTGCTGTGCCAAGCCTCTGAAGAAACATGTTGATCCACTCAGATAGTCTCTCCTAAATCGAGAGGGACTCTCTTGCACACTTCCCAACCATTCCCATTACTGTGGATCCCGATTGGATACTCTGGATCTTTGGATTTATATTATACTCACTGAGAAAAGGCGCAGTTGCCGATAAAGACACCTTGCAATTAGCTGCCTTTCAATCGAGATAACACTCGTATCTTCTCTTATCGCAATCAAAACACGACCATAACATGAATGAGACCAGGAAATCGGCGGCCGAATGATCGTTAATTACTACAATCACAAGACAAACGCAGCTATCAGGCGTGTATTAGACACAGCGAACAAAAAGCATTCGGGCGGTTTTTTTAAGCCGCAGGAATGTTTGTGTTCTTTGTCTGGTTCTTGTGCTGTCTTTTTAACAATGTTAGGAGCGAAGACCCGGAGATTTATCTCGATACGGTATGTATTCAAATTATTAAAGTAGTTTACGATATTGATAGTTGAAAGGACCATATGTACTTCAATTCAATTACATTATGTTAAACAACTTCTAATTGTTCAATGTTTGCTCACTTAGCGCCGTCTTTCCATGTTTTAGCAGTAAACCAGGACGCTTCCAGAAAGGCATCATCGAGCGATGGAACTATCCTGTACAGTTGCACAAAGTGACGACCAAAGACGGGTACATTATCGAAATGTTTCGCAATGGGCGCAATGGTTTGACTCATTATTTCTTGAAACTGGAGAGAGAGAGAGTACGCATAATACACTCTCTCGCTCCGACCCTAATCCGGTTGGTTAGAATAAATATCGCAGATTCTGCATCGTCCATTCCTTGTGTGCGACCGGCGATTCTCTTCATACCCGGTCTCGGTTGCGATAGTAGCCAATACGTCTTCAATCTCCCCAATCAATCGGCAGGTCCGCTATCGTATATTAGTTTAGGCATGGGTAGCTAAGTGGTTATGAAATTTGCCCGGTACGCGGAAGGTTAGTGGTTCGATTCTCGGTAAGTGCAGTAATTTTTGCCGACTCGCAATGATCAGATTATTAAACACATTCGAATAATTAATTTGTAATAACTAATATCAGCCTTTATCTTCGCCGACGCTGGATTTGACGTATTTCTGGGGAACCATAGGGGATCTATATACGGAGCAAAGCATTTGAGACTGACAACGAATGACAATGCCTTCTGGCAGTATTCGTGAGTATAATTTTGTTTATTATTATTTTATTCTTGCAGTTATCCTAAGGTTGATTGCAGGTTGGATGAGCTGTCAAATTACGACGTTCCGGCTCTGATTGACAAGGCGCTCGAGCATAGTGGCAACACGTCGATGTACTATATCGGCCACTCTCAGGTTCTGACTGTTTTCGTTTCGCAAGTCACGATTATCACTTACCTTACGACTAAACAAATTAAATAATAAAAAAATAAATAAATTATTTGAGGGAACGGTCGTTGGCTTCAGCACACTCGCCGATCGACCAGAGTACAATAAGAAGGTTCGAGAGAGAAATTTTTTGCTCCAGCTTTTTTTGCTTTTTTGCTCCAATGCTCCATCCCTTGCTTTGATATCCTCCGAAGGCGCAGAGTCTTCTCAACGTCGTCAAAGCTCCCGGTCGATTCCCAGTCAACCCGAATAACCTCTTCATAAATTATTTTTATACCAATATAAACCCTCTCGTTGGAGATTCTTAAAACGCGTTCTCTGTAAGAACGTAGTGCGGGGCCAGGGTAGGCGGCACAACTAATTTGAAGTTGTCATCCAGGGTTAAAACTTTTTACACAAACAGTCTTAGGTGTAAAGTAAATTTTAAACATGTGAAATACATGAAATGTCGAAATTTGAAAAATCGATAATTTTTTTCCAAAAAAATCTATATTTTCATGTGAGTTCAATCACGGGGAGAGAAAATCGGTGATCGCATTCACAGAAATTTGGCGTTTCAGTGAAAAGTAATTTTGGCAAAATATGTTCCCATGATTTCCACCTCATGGATCCGATATATATTATGTATTTTTCATCGTAGAATCAAATGGTCACTATTTGGTTAAAAATCTAGGGAGTAAAAGTACTCGTACATTCACTAGACCGTGACCACCCAGAAATGAGATTCAATCTTGATGTGAGTTTTTTCATGTGTTTACAACTGAATCAAACACATACCGTATAAAAGAGCATCAAAAGTTATGTCTAATTCGGAGATTTCAGGATGATTAAACCACTACGAGCGAAAATCGACAATAATAGCCCCAGAAATTGATAATTATAGTGAAACTCAATATTAGCCTATATTTCCATTTAAAGTGGTCGTACTGGGCTGAAACTTTTTTGCACAAACATTTTAAGGTGTAAAGTAAATTTTAGTCGTGAGAAAGTCATGAAAAGAACAATTTTGAAACATCGAGAAAAAAATTTCCGAAAAAATAATTTTGTGATTGAACTCACATGAAAATATAGATTTATACATAACTTTTGATGCTCTTTCGAATGATATATAACACGATAGCAAAATAAAAAAATTGAGAAAAAAAATTTTTTTCGGAAAAAAATATCGATTTTTCAAATTTCAGTATTTCATGTATTTCACATGTTTAAAATTTACTTTACACCTGTGACTCTTTGGGTAAAAAGTTTTAACCCTGTGCGACAACTTTAAACTAGTTGTGCCGCGTGTCCTGCGTTCTTACAAAGAACGCGTTTTAAGATGTTCTCGTTGGCTCCTGTGAGTGAGGCGTCGCCAAAAACTCCCCTCATCCAGATCGGAGACATCTTTGTCAGGATGATTTGGCCGCTGACTCAAGTGAGAAATATACTCTGAAAAGTTACTAGCAACCATATAGTTGCTTTTCTCCACAAACACAAACTTCTCGTTTGTAGCACTCTTTCTAGCGAAATCGATCGATCCCCTATGCAACTATGCAATTAGATAAACCAATACTTTTCAATGCAATATCGATTTTAACTTGCAATTGCAGCTTTAGCATGCTGGGCGCGCATCCCCTTTCTTTCGATTTTCCTTGGATACGTCAATTGGCTGCACAAATGTTCTGCGTTCCGGGAGTTGTCAACGAGGTAAATTTGGAGCCTGAAATTTAGGCTCATATAAGACTAGTGCATCTAAAAAAAGTACCAAATTCATTCATTTATCTGGATTGTTGCTGAAGTTGGCAGTTATTACTTTTGTATACAGATTTATCGTGTTAACGAAGATATTGTGAATTATATTGACACAGTTCCTTCGAGAATGCCAAATGCCATGATTTGGACTAATGTTTAGCACTTATCGGTAATGCCAACTTCACTCATCCATATCTGATAGATTCTGCCATTTTCACACAGGCGAGATTTGGCAGATTCTGCCATTCTCACACAGGCGAGATTTGGCAGATTCTGCTATTCTCACACAGGCGAGATTTGGCAGAATCTGCCATTCTCACACAGGCGAGATTTGGCAGATTCTGCCATTCTCACACAGGCGAGATTTGGCAGATTCTGCCATTCTCACACAGGCGAGATTTGGCAGAATCTGCCATTCTCACACAGGCGAGATTTGGCAGATTCTGCCATTCTCACACAGGCGAGATTTGGCAGATTCTGCCATTCTCAAAGAGGCGAGATTTGGCAGATTCTGCCATTCTCACACAGGCGAGATTTGGCAGATTCTGCCAATCTCACACGAGGAGATTTGGCTAAAAGATAAGTTCAATTAACAACGTTTCTTTTATCAATAGTTTTGAAAATTGACAACGATATAGCAAATTGGGGTCAAAACAAACAAGAAGCTCTGAATATTACAGGGAGACAAATGTGACCTACTATTTCTAACAAAAATTTGACGAAAATTTGGTCAGAATTTGTACATAGGATAAAAATAAATTAAAGTTGACAGCCTATGGGAAAATACTTGAAGGGTTCTTCTAAAGCGATGATAGGGAAGAACATAAAAGGAGGATTCTTCTGTCATGCCAGTTCCTTCGTTTATCTCCTCCCATCTTCTCCAGTCGTTTTCAGCCATCTCCCTCTGCATATCACGGTTAAACCTGAAAAAATAACATACAAATTTAATCGAATATTTGTGTGAAAGGCATCCTAAAGCTAATCACTTTTCTCGTAAAAAAGATTCTAAGTATGACAGTTTCTCATTATTCCTCACAAATATACTGATATTAACTTGTCAAGTAAATAAAAAAAGGTAAAAAAAAGGTAAAGGTATCCCCTTATCTAGGCTCCAAGTCCTAAGGGAGTCACTGCTAAGGCCAGCGCATAATAGGCCAGTTCAATCCGGAGGGCCCAATCTCTTCTTCGGATCTAGTTACCTTCGTGGTTACACCACTACCAATCTTTACTCATTCGAGCGCCTTGGTGAGGCGGTGGCGGTATGCACAGCCGGGAATCGAACCCCGGTGTGGAACGGAATGAAACTGGGAGGGCGCCTTAGACCACTACACCACTTCGACCACATGTCAAGTAAATAAGGTTGATAAATGGTCGCAAATGGATGAAACTAACTAGTTGAGTCCTCATCGAAGCAGAGTTGTTGAAGGAAGAGAGAAGGGAAGAAGAGGTGTCGACCGCTCAGAATGAGCGAAGAGAGTCAGTGTGAAGGGAATAATCACAATTGTTCAAGGCAAATTTGGTAATTGGACTATGCAAAATCATCAATTACACCCTTAGTTCCATTATCCTCTTCACACTGACTCTCTTCGCTCATTCTGAGCGGTCGACACCTCTTCTTCCCTTCTCTCTTCCTTCAACAACTCTGCTTCGATGAGGACTCAACTAGTTAGTTTGATCTAGGGTGGCCTAATCCGGGTCCGAATTCCGTGGTCCCGGGACCGACTCAAAAAGCGAGAGTGCGGTCCCGTTTGGTCCCGGGACCCGCGGGACCGTTTTGGTCCCGCGGGTCCGGTCCCGCGGGACTACTGTAAGATTACTTTAAAAATGGAGTATTTGAGCCCGGATAGGTGTTTTGTGAAAGTGGAATAGCATTTCGGGAACAAGGGATCCCTCTAAACACATTTCCATAAAATTTTGGAGAAAAAAAATTTTTTCAAAAAAAATAAATTTTTTTTCGAAAAAAAAAATTCTTCAAAAAGTATAAATATTAGTTTTTCAGCACTTGCTAGTGATATTGCATGTAAATAAACACGATTCAAGTGCGATTCCTCCTACTATGTTGTATTTTTCCTTCCCCGGTCCCGCGGGACCAGCGGGACCAAACGGGACCGAAATGGATTTTTGGACCCGTGCGGGACCGGTACCGGGACCGGGACCGAAAACGGGACCGGTACCGTTTTTGGTCCCGGTCCCGGGCTGGCCCGGATTAGGCCACCCTAGTTTGATCCATTTGCGACCATTTATCACCTTATTTACTTGACAAGTTAATATCAGTATATTTGTGAGGAATAATGAGAAACTGTCATACTTAGAATCTTTTTACGAGAAAAGTGATTAGCTTTAGGATGCCTTTCACACAAATATTCGATTAAATTTGTGTGTTTTTTTTCAGGTTTAACCGTGATATGCAGAGGGAGATGGCTGAAAACGACTGGAGAAGATGGGAGGAGATAAACGAAGGAACTGGCATGACAGAAGAATCCTCCTTTTATGTTCTTCCCTATCATCGCTTTAGATGAACCCTTCAAGTTTTCCCATAGGCTGTCAACTTTAATTTATTTTTACCCTATGCAAAAATTCTGACCAAATTTTCGTCGAAATTTTGTTAGAAATAGTAGGTCACATTTGTCTCCCTGTAATATTCATAGCTTCTTGTTTGTTTTGACCACAATTTGCTATATCGTTGTCAATTTTCAAAACTATTGATAAAAGAAACGTTGTTGATTGTATCTTTTAGCCAAATCTCCTCGTGTGAGATTGGCAGAATCTGCCAAATCTCGCCTGTGTGAGAATGGCAGAATCTGCCAAATCTCGCCTCTGTGAGAATGGCAGAATCTGCCAAATCTCGCCTGTGTGAGAATGGCAGATTCTGCCAAATCTCGCCTGTGTGAGAATGGCAGAATCTGCCAAATCTCGCCTGTGTGAGAATGGCAGAATCTGCCAAATCTCGCCTGTGTGAGAATGGCAGATTCTGCCAAATCTCGCCTGTGTGAGAATGGCAGATTCTGCCAAATCTCGCCTGTGTGAAAATGGCAGATTCTGCCAAATCTCGCCTGTGTGAGAATGGCAGAATTAAAATGAACAAAGCTATGTACTGAGTGGTATATTGCGACTAAATTGTCAGAGTACGTATATATTTGGAGGAGTAAGTTTATCAATCATAGCAGCAAGCGAAAATGGAGAAATACACTGAATGAAGATTTTTGGTACTTTTTTTAGATGCACTAGTCTTATATATTATAGGTTGGGGAAGGAAGTGTGCAAAATGGAAATACTTTGATCCTTTTAATTTTCCCAAACGCAGGGTAAAATTGAGGATATCTTGATGTATCAATACAGTGTGATAAATACCGATTAATTTCTTAATGTGCAGAAACAATTAGTATTCTTCTGAAATTAAAACAATTGTTTAAAAAATTTTCCACTCTCCGCAGATTTATTCTCACGATTGTAGATCTGTAAAAGCGCATTTGCATTGGCAATTGGGTCAGTGAACAACGAGCTGTACAATATGGTGAGTGGTTTTACTAAGAAACTACATTTAAAATCGCATTTCCATAATTGAATTGACGCCGCGTTTGAGAAACTGAGATGTATTTTCTAATTACTTTCATTGTGCTAATCTCACTCCGTGAGAAAGTGCGAGAAGTAAATTCTTTTGCCGAATAAACTATTGTTTTTAGTCGAGATTTCCCGTCTACCTCGCACACTTGCCGTCCAGAACTTCCACTTGGGCCTTCCTACATTTCATGGAGGTTAAAGTGTTGTCCAGTCACTTTATGACAAGCCAAAACTAATTAATACGTACTCATTTCAGAACGCCCACGCCCACAAAGTAATGCACTTCGACTACGGCAACTCGTTCAGAAATATTCGAAAATATGGCAAAGTGAGTCTCGCTTTTTGAAGTTCTTTAAGGAAATTTAATCAATATTTAATTCGTTCGCTCCAGGCCACGCCCCCGCCCTACGACTACAAACGAATTACGACGGATTTGTATCTTTTCTGGAGCCGGAATGACTGGTTGGCAGCGCAAGAAGACATGGAGCGCATTCGGATTCCCAGTTTACGGAAAGGCGTAATCAAGGTAATAATGTCGTCATTATTCCATTCTCTGATGAACCCTACAGAAATGGGTTTGAATTGATAGACTGTGCGTAAAATTCGAAAGGGACTCTCTCACGTTTGCGCACGCTCTCTATATGTAGCTTAGGAAACATGTGTTATTCTTCTACACGAATTTTCCTTACAATCTTTACCGCTGCGAGTTGAGAAAAGTGCATAAATGCATGGCATAATAATGCGACGCTACTGTATTTATAAAACAACACACTCCACTAATATATATATATATATATATATGACGCTGTTTGCGTTAGGATCAACAAGTGGTTGGAATAGGTCAAAAATCGAAATGGCTCAAAACTTGGTCCCAGGGGTAACTTTTGACTCTGAACACGCTGGTGTCATCGATTTCGCAATCGGACCTCTCTCGGCGCCGGTATGGCGCCGCGCCACTTTGGCGCCAAACTTGTTTTTCGCTTATAACTCGCTTCGGAGTGCCCGTAGAGGCCCGAATTCTCGCGCATACTCACAGAATTTGAAGCTCTATCTAATGGCGTTTTCAGTTTCTCGATATCTACTTTGGCTCCAATGGAAATATCAATTTTTGAAAGAGGAATTTACGTGGAGCAATTCATTGTACATTTGAAAGAGCTGCTCATGCTGATCATTTTTCTATGTTGAACTAAGAATTTGACCCCTGCGCGGCCAAGTTATGCCAGTTTGAGTGCATTCTCACGCGCGCGGAACGCGTTTACAGACGCGGCAGCAGCATGGTCAATGCGGTAGTGACTTAGAACTCAACGCACAAGGTCATTGGTTCGAATCCTATCGGTTGCCAAAGATTTTTGCCGAATTTTTTTTTCTCGAAAAAATCATCCTTTCAAAATTTTCGAAAAAGTGACGATTATGGCCGAGGTCGATTTTTCGAGAAAAAAAAAATTCGGCAAAAATCTTTGGCAACAGATAGGATTCGAACCAATGACCTTCAGCATTGAGTTCTAAGTTACTACCGCATTGACAATGCTGCTGCCGCGTCTGTAAACGCGTTCCGCGCGCGTGAGAATGCACTCAAACTGGCATAACTTGGCCGGGCAGGGGTCAAATTCTTAGTTCAACATTGAAAAATGATCAGCATGAGCAGCTCTTTCAAATGTACTATAAATTGCCCCACGTAAATTCCTCTTTCAAAAATGTATATTTTCATTGGAGCGAAAATAGATATCGAGAAACTGAAAACGCCATTAGATAGAGCTTCAAATTCTGTGGGTATGCGCGAGAATTCGGGCCTCTACGGGCACTCCGAAGCGAGTTATAAGCGAAAAACAAGTTTGGCGCCAAAGTGGCGCGGCGCCATACCGGCGCCGAGAGAGGTCCGATTGCGAAATCGATGACACCAGCGTGTTCAGAGTCAAAAGTTACCCCTGGGACCAAGTTTTGAGCCATTTCGATTTTTGACCTGTTCCAGTCCCCTGTTGAGCCCTTGTTGATCCTAACGTAAACAGCGTCATATATATATGCATATATGCTTTTCCAGCTCCTATCAATAGAAAAAAACCATTTTTTACTTGATTTCCAACCTCATTGAGCATTTTCACGGTTCATTTGAGATCCGGGAGTACAATCACCTCGATTTCACGATTGCTTTGACGGCAAAGAAGCGACTCTTCGAACCGATTATCGATATTATACTACGTGATGATCCACTGCCCGCGTGCTTACGCAAATCCCAATCAGTTTTTTTCTGACACACATAATGACTATCGAGCTACAGCTTAATTAGCAATACTACATTACGTACAAGTGATGTGTTGCTGAAATATATGATTGACGGTTGCAATATTCCTCAAGAGTTTGGACCTGTTTGATCGAGGTTGAAATTCGGGTAATTGTCGGATCCGATCATTTCATTTCGTACACCGGTTTGTAGATGTTTTAAAGCTGTTTCGCCTTGTTCATAATTACAGCCTGTCAAAGTTCAGGGGGCTGTATAATCTGTTAGAAGTTGGCCATCTTTTCTTTTTTTCTTTTTCGTCAGTTTTTGGCTTAATCTTCATTTCTTTGCATTAGTTCGATAAACGATGAAAAAGTAATAATGCCAACGAAATCAACATAAAAATATATTGTTTGCGACTAGCAAATCCGTGTTAAAGATTGCCTTAAACTTGAAGTTGGCCATCTTTTAATTAGAAGTTGGCCATCTTCTGTTTGCGCGGGCTAGACAGTGACGAGAGAGCACGTAAACAAGTGAGAGCGCAGAGTTTCGCAATAAAAGTAAACAACACATGCATACTTTTCCCTCTCCTCGATCCCCGTGCTCTCTCGTCACTGTCTAGCCTGCGCAAACAGAAGATGGCCAACTTCTATTTTAAGGCGATCTTTAAAGGGACAAGGCAGTCAAAAAAGAAGTTATTTTTAAATAAAAGAAAATCCTGTTCCCGGAAGAATGCTAAAAACCGCATATTTTTGCGATTTTTTTGAAATTAGTTATGAATTTTCAAAGTTTCGCTTTTTCAACACAACGGGTTACGGTAGCGACTACACCACAATTTATATCTCCAAAACCAGCTAGTTTGAGGCAATCTGATTGTGTTCGTTCAGTCCGGGAGTGGTCAAAACCTCTACAATCCAGTTTTTGCAATAATATGAAATCATCGGAGCGAATTAAACAGCTTTCTGTCTTTTCAGAAATAGGCGACGCACCGTCCCTGGGTCGAATTTCAAATTAAAATAACTAATTGTAAAAAAATGCTAAAAATGTAATTTTTTTGGCATTTTCCATTAGATGATAGTGAGAAAAGCTGAATAAATTATGAAAATTAAAAATCTGTTTTTGGAGGCTGCCTGGTCCCTTTAACACGGATTTGCTAGTCGCTAACGTTATATTTTACGTTGATTTCTTTGGCATTCTTACTTTTTCATCGTGCCTTATCGAACCACCCCAAGGAAATTAAGATTAAGTCAAAAACTGACGAAAAAGAAAAACGAAAAGATGGCCAACTTCTAAACAGATTATACAGCCCCCAGCTGTTTTTCTCTCTCACATAGATAGTGAAAAATGAAAAAGAAAAAAAAGAAAAAAAAACCAAGATGAGATTGACAACGTAGTATCGTTCAATTGTATGTTTTCCAAAATTTGCATATTTCATGAACTTTCGACCTCGTTTTTCTCGAAAACTAAGCAAGAAACATAGCTGGAATTTGATATGTTATGGATACGGTTGATATCTATCCGATCCACCCATATTTGATCAATTTCTAGGGGATCCTGGTAGATAAATTCATCAAAAACTGATAATTTCTAATAGAGAGGAAACCCTCATTTCATCTCATTCCACCCATCCAACCCCGCCCGTGCGGTGAGAAATGAGATTTGAACAATGGCTTTTGACGTCACTTCTACTCTCTTCTGACCACTTCTAATCGAAGGGCAGACACAAGGGCACAAGGGAGACACAAGACACAAGGGCAAAAAAAATTTTGAATCCTAGTGTCAGGTCGCAAAACCGGCTTTTAGGAAATTCCCGGTTCTAAAGCAGGACCTATCATAACTCAGTTCAAAATGGTGCTAGAAGGTCGTGGTAGAGCTCAAAAAATTCAGAAAAAAAATCAGTAATATATTTTATGCTTACGTGGAATGACGCAAACGACGGCCGAAAAAGTTGTGGTAAGAAAAGTGATTTTCAAATGAAATAAATATTTTTATCATATTTATAATTCAAGAAGCAGCAGATTTTCTCTGCATAATATGAAAGAGGAACAAAGGTAAAAAAAACAACACTACTCATTTCTCACCGCACGGGCGGGGTTGAATGGGTGGAATGAGATGAAATCAGGGTTTCCCCTCTATTTGAAATTTTCAGTTTTTCATGAATTTATCTACCAGGATCCTCTGGAAATTGACCAAATATGGGCGGATCGGATAGATATCAACCGTATCCATAACATATAACACGGTTGAAACTATTTTTTCCAAGACAAAATGACAGTTTCAAATAATCTGTCCTCGCGATGCAAGATTTTTGACGTGTTCTCGTGATAACTTATTTATCTATAAATTTCGATATTTTTTGCGTAAGAAGGTTGTTCATTTCTTACAATCTGTCATAAAATCACAAATATGGTTCAATCGGCGTATTCTTTAATTTGTCTTATTTTTTTCTCCACAATTTCTTGTTTCGATTTTCCCGATGTTTTTTTCAACATATTCAATATGCAAGAACAGTTATTGTACATTTTATCGTATTCAACGGGCATGTGATAAGGGGGATAAGAGTGAGATAGATTTTCTCTCCAATTTCATGGTCTTTTTCTTCACTCTTCAAATGGAGAGAATCAAATCGAACTTCAGAAGACGATCTGCAATGGAGTATGTTTACGCGCTGAGACAGGGGGAAAACGCGTAATGTGAACTCATTCTTCCCCCTCTTTCCTCCCATCCCACTCGGTCGTCCTCCCATCTTTACGCGCTGAGACAGGGGAAAACGCGTAATGTGAACTCATTCTTCCCCCTCTTTCCTCCCATCCCACTCGGTCGTCCTCCCATCTTTACGCGCTGAGACAGGGGGAAAACGCGTAATGTGAACTCATTCTTCCCCCTCTTTCCTCCCATCCCACTCGGTCGTCCTCCCATCTTTACGCGCTGAGACAGGGGGAAAACGCGTAATGTGAACTCATTCCTCACCATTTCACTCGTTCTGCGGCGTCTTGCACGGTCGACTCACGGATCACTGCTCTCGGAGATGGAGGTATCTAAATAATTATTTACGGGATTGGTGCAAAAAGTTGGCAGCAACTTACGAAGAAGTAAATTCAGTATGGTAGACTATGATTTCTTAATGCTGAAAAATTCACACAGTAATTTAATAATAACGTCGTAAGTTGTATTTTTAATTATATATATACAAAAATAGATTAATTTATAAGAAAAAGGTACAGTGCCTGAAGCGGGTTGAAAAGTATTACTCCATAATAATAAATTGTTTAGATACCTCCATCTCCTAGATCAGTGATCCGTGAGTCGACCGTGCAAGATGCCGCAGAACGCGTGAAATGGTGAGGATTGAGTCGATATTACGCGTCCCTGTCTCAGCGCGTATCTACGTATCTCACTGTACCTTTTTCTTATAAATTAAGCTGTTTTTGTATATTTATAATTAAAAATACAACTTACGACGTTATTATTAAATTACTGTGTGAATTTTTCAGCATTAAGAAATCATAGTCTACCATACTGAATTTACTTCTTCGTAAGTTGCTGCCAACTTTTCCATGCACCAATCCCGTAAATAATTATTTAGATACCTCCATCTCCGAGAGCAATGATCCGTGAGTCGACCGTGCAAGACGCCGCAGAACGAGTGAAATGGTGAGGAATGAGTTCACATTACGCGTTTTCCCCCTGTCTCAGCGCGTAAAGATGGGAGGACGACCGAGTGGGATGGGAGAGAGGGGGAAGAATGAGTTCACATTACGCGTTTTCCTCCTGTCTCAGCGCGTAAAGATGGGAGGACGACCGAGTGGGATGGGAGAGAGGGGGAAGAATGAGTTCACATTACGCGTTTTCCCCCTGTCTCAGCGCGTAAACATACTCCATTGCAGATCGTCTTCTGAAGTTCGATTGGATTCTCTCCATGTGAAGAGTGAAGAAAAAGACCATGAAATTGGAGAGAAGAAATTCAATACCCAAATCCCCACCGTTTACCATACCACCGTTGATGTTCCCCAACCTTATCGATAAATAATTTAAAAAAAAAAAATATTTCCGAAGTATCCAAATCCACATATAAAAAGCATGTAAAGGATTCAAACATTGAAAAAAATATATAAACCACGGAAAAAGGGTTATTTGAAATTGGAAATTTAAATCGCATAGAAATTACGCCTTTTTCCAAACGAATGACAAACAAATGTTTATCTCGAAAATGCGATGACACGTGTCTCGCGCGGACAGTTTATTCGAAACTGTCCTTTTGTCTTGGAAAAATTAGTTTCAACCGTGTTATATCAAAAATCCAGCTATGTTTCTTGCTTAGTTTTCGAGAAAAACGAGGTCGAAAGTTCATGAAATATGCAAATTTTTTGAAAACGTACAATTGAGCGATACTACGTTGTCAGTCTCATCTTGGTGATCATTTTTCACTATCTATGTGAGTGATTATCTTTATTTTGAACTAAGTGGCGTTAAAATAAGAAAAACAGCTGGGGGCTGTATAATCTGTCAAACTTCACCAAGTTTTCACTGACATCGTTCAAAACTTGACCAAGTTTTCTTTAGAAATCAGCCATCTACGTCATCAGCCTGTTTACATTTTTGTTTCTGTTGTTTATACTCGTTTAGTATTTATATTTTTGGCAATTTCTAATGCAATTACTATTGATTAACTGGCAGGATCATTCCATTTCATCCATTCCTTCACTTCCAAGAACAAAATCAAAGTCTCTACAAAGAAAATAATTCATTTCATAGGAAGCGTTATAATGCAGTGTTATATAAGAAAATGGGCTTCACAAGACGATAAGAGCATTGCGGATGTAGTTGTACGATTAAAAGGAGCGAAAAAACTAAACAAACCATGCAAAATTGCAAAAATAAAGAAAAATGCGAAATTCGAATAAAACGTTCCGATGATTCAGACATTTGTACATGGCCGATTTTTAAACTCTACTTTCAACCCAATTTGTTACGTTGATTTAGAATTTTCTCGAATTTCATGATGAAAACAAGGATGCAGCAGACCATCAGCACCCAACAATGCCAAAATTGGAATTTTATCATTCACTTCATTGCGCCTCAACTTCCCCCCTAAAAATGGCTCACATACATGCATACTTTTCCCTCTCTCGATTTGCGTGCTATTTCTCTTTCTCTAACCAAACTTGGCCAAGTTCCGTTTAGAACTTCGCCAAGTTTTCTCGCACATTTCCGATTGAAATTTGGTTAGAGTGACGAAAATAGCATGCTAAATTGAGAGATTTAGAGAAAAATCTGCCATGTTTTAAGCGATGTTTTTTGCCATATTTTTCTCGCACATTTCTGACAGATTATACAGCCCCCTGAACTTTGACAGTCTGTATTTATGCAAATGAGTTCAATCAGAGCAAGAGAATATCATAAATCGATAGACCACCCATAGGGCTATCGAAAACTGTGAAAAAAACGAGGGTGTAATTTTGCTGTACCGTGAGGGGTGCGATTCTTACCCGAACGCACTGACATGTTTCCATCGCATAATCCGCGTGATTTGTTGGTGATTTTAAGATTGTTAATATTTCGAATAAAATCAGTCATTGCTGGCTTGTTTTCTCAATACTTTTACTTTGTCTCATTTAATTTAAAACACGTTCTCCGTAAGAGCGCAGTGGGGGGACGGGGGAAGTGGCACAACTAGGTCAAAATGATCGCCCGGGGATAAAACTTTGCCAGCATGACCCCTAAGGGTGATATAACTTTCCATTATAATTTTGACCGGAAATCTCAAATTTTGACCTACCAAATCGATTTTTTCAAACTTTCGATTTCAATGTCGTGTTGTATAGCATTCGAAAGAGTGTCAAAAGTTATGTCTAAATCTCGGTTTATTTTCGATTTGAAGCATTCTCCGAGAAAATTTTACGAAATATGTAAATTATTTGGTCGTTTTCACTATACAGTGAGATGTCGCCCTAAGATCGCACCATTTGTACCCCCTGGTTTCGATATATATTATGTAGTTTTCACCGGCGAATACGATGGATCGGTTGTGGAGGCGAATTTTCGGTGCGGAAATATGCCTACACTCGCCCGACTGAGACACACTTTGTGCTCAGGTTCGATCCCGCCCGGTGACTAATCTTTTGCAATTTTTTTCCTGTATCATTAATCTATTTTCAAATTAGATTAGGCATATTTTGGGAATGTTTCATGCACATTACACTCCAACTCACTCCCGAAAAATATTTTACCGTTGAAATAGTGACTTTTCACCTAATCACAAGTTCCGATCTACAGCAGTGACGGAATTTGTTCCAATCAACTCTATTCTGAAAATCTAACAATTCTGAAAACGTTTTTCGATAGTGGGATGTTTGTAGTACATTGTGCTATGTTTTTAGCCGAATTAAAAATCATAAATTTCTATGTCCCGGGCATGCTCGAGTCTATCCCGATTCCTGTCATACAATGGTATGCTTGGGAAAATTTTTGTCGACTCTTGGGACCTTTCTATTATTTTCCATCTTTTTAGTCCTCTCTTGGGACCTTTCTATTCTTGACAGGTTTTTTTTCAACGTTCTTGGGACTTTTCTATTCTTGACAAGCTTTTTAGAGCACTCCAAACTCACAACCGTGCAATGCTATGGTCCCAAGAGTCGACAAAAATGGCTTGAAAATAATAGAAAGGTCCCAAGATAATAGAAAGGTCCCATTCCTTCACAAGATTGTTCCAATCCCGCTCAACCACAGTACTTCCACCCATTACCACTCGTCGTCCCACTATAGCTTCTCGCACTAAGAGACCATCCACGAGAGGCCGGGGAGCTGGGGGGAAATCGTCGGATGCCTTTTTTGCAACTTATGCCAATAACTTGGTGGTTAAGTCAGCATCACGAGTGCTTATATTTGCCCAGGTAACTGAGGTTCTGGGTCCCGCCCCGAAAAATTAGAGTAACCCAACCTTCTGATATCGATTTTTTACCATTCGAAAAGTGCGTTTTTATAGTGTTTGTAGGTGTATTTTGCGAGAAAAATAAGAATAAAATCATTTTGAAAGTGATCTGACATCTATGAGAGGAATCGGGAGAAACTCGAGCACTGTTGTCAGTAGGAAAATTCATGATTTTTAAATATTCTGGTTTTCCCATGGGAAGTACTCGTAAGTCTCCTCTATCGAATAGCGTTTCCAGAATTTTTTTAAAGGACCCCGTTTTTGCGTGAAACATGAACAAACCTGGTAAGTTGGGAAAATTTTAGAGAAATCACCAAGTTTGAAAAATCATAACTTGCTTCGAAACAAAGATACAGATTCGCGGTTTTGTTTGTTAGATAGAGAAAAGCCTCGCCTACAAATCAACTATGATTTCGTCATTCCCGGCTCATGCGATGATGCGGGGCGGTCGCTTTTGTAAATGATATCGCCGTTTTGCCTAAAGTTAAAAGTAAGAGTCGCCTCTATGCGCGTTCTAGAGGTAGTTCTTAGCACTATTGATAACCAGTGCAATTGGGTGTAAGAGAGGCTGCGTTGTAAAGACGGTGATTTTTGAGTGCAATCACCTGAACAGAGAACATCGAAAATACAATTTCATTGTGTTGTTTGCGGCTGAAAATATTGAAAATAATCTAAAAATAATATTCAAAATTTTTAAAACAGATTTTATTGATCACTTTTTTCGATAAAAAAATTGAAAATTTTCAGACTTGAATTTTGGTTATTCTAAATTTCTCGTATTCTGAAGCCCTAATGTACCCGAACTACTTTCAATTTGTCAGTAGGTACTGTTGAAGGACAGATCTGTGCATATTTCACATTGCTCATCACATTTCGCAAATATATTAAAATATTTATGTGCCTAAGTTGTGTGTCTATTCATGCATGTAATATCTCGTCCAGACTTCTTTACCTGATATACCAGTTCGCATAGAACATTTGTCTTTCAGAAAGTGAGAGGCTATCTCAACGTAGAAGGAAGTTACGGCACCAAGAAAACTTGTTGTCAGCACGAAAACGCACGCTCAGCCTCTCTCACAACACGCTCTCTCGCCTGGTTCGAGCCCCGATCTGTTTTCTTGGTGCCGTAACTTCTTTCTACGTTTAGATAGCCTCTTACTTTCAAAAAGACAAATGTTCTATGCGAACTGGTGAATCAGCTCAAGAAGTCTGGACGAGATATGACATGCATGAATAGAGACACAACTTAGGCACATAAATATTTTAATATATTTGCGAAATGTGATGAGCAATGTGAAATATGCACAGATCTGTCCTTCAACAGTACCTACTGTTAAATTGAAAGTAGTTCGGGTACATTAGGGCTTCAGAATATGAGAAATTTAGAATAACCAAAACTCAAGTCTGAAAATTTTCAATTTTTTTTTATCGAAAAAAGTGATCAATAAAATCTGTTTTAAAAATTTTGAATATTATTTTTAGATTATTTTCAATATTTTCAGCCGCAAACAACACAATGAAATTGTATTTTCGAGGGTCTCTGTTCAGGTGATTGCACTCAAAAATCACCGTCTTTACAACGCAGCCTCTCTTACACCCAATTGTACTGGTTATAAATAGTGCTAAGAACTTCCTCTAGAACGCGCATAGAGGCGATTCTTACTTTTAAGTTTAGGCAAAACGGCGATATAATTTACAAAAGCGACAGCTCCGCATCATCGCATGAGCCGGGAATGACGAAATCATAATTGATTTGTAGACGAGGCTTTTCTCTATCTAACAAACAAAACCGCGAATCTGTATCTTTGTTTCGAAGCAAGTTATGATTTTTCAAACTTGGTGATTTCTCTGAAATATTCCCAACTTACCAGGTTTGTTCATGTTTCACGCAAAAACGGGGTCCTTTTAAAAAATTCTGGAAACGCTATTCGATAGAAGAGACTTACGAGTACTTCCCATGGAAAAAGAAGAATATTTAAAAATCATGAATTTTCCTACTGACAACAGTGCTCGAGTTTCTCCCGATTCCTCTCCTATAAAGGGTCAAAATTTCATTTTTCTCCGTTTTTCGACCGTCCTGAAAAAACTGCCCATCTATTGACAACGATTTTACGATTTTTAGAATCTTCATCAAAAACTGTATCAAGGAACATAAAAGCTTGAATAAAGACTGTCCCGCCGGTATTCGTAAACATGGTCTAGACGTTCAAATGTTAGCGGACCTTGGCGCGTGCATGGTTATATTTCAGATACCGATTGTGCAATATCACGTGTATCAAGTGATATGTTATTTGCCCACGATGCCGTGAACATGATTGGCACTATGGTTTCATCGCTGTGTGAAAAAATTTCAAACATTTTTTTCGTCCATGAACATGGAAGTTCATGGAATTTTGGCGAAAACTTTTTTTCTTCAAAAGTCGTTGTACTTGTTTGAAATGTGTTCATTACCTGAAATTTAACATTTGTGCACCGTATTTGACCATGAATATTGTAATATTCGACAACTATAATCATACATGTCGGCGCCGACAGAAAGTGGGCGGAGTCTGCACGGTGCCTACCAAAAAAAGAATGTATCCCCCTATACATGGGTGGTCGAAAAGGGGTGGTAGGCACCGTGCAGCCCTGTATAGGGGGGTCATGGTCCAAAAATGGGTTGGGGGTTGGTCCAACCAAAAGACAAGTGACCTACTGTAGCATACTTGTGGTGGTCCCGCAACGACAATGAAGTACCGTAACCACGTCTACCGTAATCCGGAAATACGAAATTGAGAATATTGACCCGGTATACGTTGCATGAGGTAGGCCTCGAGTAGTAATTAATCGGACGGCATACCGCGGTCCCGGCACGACAATGCCGATACCGTAACCATGTCTACAGTATGCTGAAATTTCAAATTGAACCAATTGACTCGGGATTTTTACTGGAGATGGACCTTGAGTAGTTATTGATCGGGCGATATACGGGGGTCCCGGCACGACAATGCCGATACCGTAATCAAGTCTACAGTATGCTGAAATTTCAAATTGAACCAATCGACTTGGGATTTGTTGCATGAGGTAGGCCTCGAGTAGTAATTAATCGGACGATATACCGCGGTCCCGGTACGACAATGCCTATACCGTAACCATGTCTACAGTATGCTGAAATTTCAAATTGAACCAATCGGCTCCGGATTTTTACTGGAGATGGACCTTGAGTAGTTATTGATCGGGTCATATATGGGGGTCCCGGCACGACAATTCCGATACCGCAATCAAGTCTACAGTATGCTGACATTTCAAATTGAGCCAATCGGCTCCGGATTTTTACTGGAGGTGGAGCTCGAGTAGCCATTGCTTGGAGGGCATACCGCGTCTTCCCTACCGTACCCAGGGCTACTGTAACGGGGTTATCTGTGGGAGAAAGAGTAGAGAATGTATAGAGCAATGATAATGGCAATTGTATAAGTCAATATGTTTTTATTATATTCGAAATAAATTTCGAAACACAGCAAAATATAAATAAAACGAATTTTAACATATGATGTAACGCATTGACTATGCTCGTCAATATGATCCGCGAGAAATCAGCGGCATTCATAGTTTTTTTCGCTTTGTAATTTTTCGCTTTGTAACGAAAAGATCAAATTTAAATAATAGGTCATACTGTAACCCTGCTACAGTAGCCCTGGTACGGTATCCGAGACGCGGAATATCCTGCAAGCAATGCCCATTCTAGGTCCACCTCCTGTAAAAATCCCGTGTCGATTTGGTCATTTATAAATTTCAGCATACTGTAACCCCGCTACAGTAACCCTGGGTACAGTAGGAGAGAGATGGTATAATATACAAGTAATGGCTACTCGAGGCCTACCTCATGCAACAAATCCCGAGTCGATTGGTTCAATTTGAAATTTCAGCATACTGTAGACATGGTTACGGTATCGGCATTGTCGTGCCGGGACCGCGGTATACCGTCCGATTAATTACTACTCGAGGCCTACCTCATGCAACGTATACCGGGTCAATATTCTCAATTTCGTATTTCCGGATTACGGTAGACGGGGTTACGGTACTTCATTGTCGTTGCGGGACCACCACAAGTATGCTACAGTAGGTCACTTGTCTTTTGGTTGGACCAACCCCCAACCCATTTTTGGACCATGACCCCCCTATACAGGGCTGCACGGTGCCTACCACCCCTTTTCGACCACCCATGTATAAGGGATACATGCTTTTTTAGGTAGGCACCGTGCAGCCACGCCCCCTTTCCTACAGAGCTCGACATTTGTGACTATAATGCAGTCTACGAAAGTATAAGACAGTATAAATTTCAAATAAACATATAAATACTGGATGTATCTAGAACTTTTATCGTTAAATATGATGCACATATATTAAATTTTATGTAATGAACATATTTCAAACAGGTAAAACGACTTTAAAAAAAAGAAGTTTTCGCCAAAATTCCATGAACAATTCCATGAAATTCCATGTTCATGGACGAAAAAAATGTTTGAAATTTTTTCACACAGCGATGAAACCATAGTGCCAATCATGTTCACGGCATCGTGGGCAAATAACATATCACTTGATACACGTGATATTGCACAATCGGTATCTGAAATATAACCATGCACGCGCCAAGGTCCGCTAACATTTGAACGTCTAGACCATGTTTACGAATACCGGCGGGACAGTCTTTATTCAAGCTTTTATGTTCCTTGATACAGTTTTTGATGAAGATTCTAAAAATCGTAAAATCGTTGTCAATAGATGGGCAGTTTTTTCAGGACGGTCGAAAAACGGAGAAAAATGAAATTGTGACCCTTTATAGATGTCAGATCACTTTCAAAGTGATTTTATTTGTATTTAAAAACAAAAGTTACCTGGCCAAATAGAGAGCCAATATGAGAAATGAACTCGCGAGCAACCCTTACTCGCAAGTATGTTTCATCAGAAGGTGCACCAATAAATTCGCAGGAGATTGCAAAATAATTTCTTAGTACTCCTTAATGCTTTCTCAGAGCTCAAGAGCATTATGCGTATTTTCTAAACAATGAACAACGACTATTTGAAAAATGATATTCGATTGCGTCATCCCGACGCAATCAGTCGAGCTCATTTAAAGACCTCAATACGCGTAGCGAGTTTCTCGTAGACTTAAAATGATATTCGAACACGAATAGAGCCGAGCGGAACATATTCCATCGCTGTTGTATATCGGAAGTTCAGATAAGGTGAAAAACTCACCATTTATACGGTAAAATCTTATTCCGGAGTAAGTTGGAGTGTAATGTGCATGAAACATTCCCAAAATATGCCTAATCTAATTTGAAAATAGTTACAAGCGATTAATGATACAGGAAAAAAATTGCAAAAGATTAGTCACCGGGCGGGATCGAACCTGAGCACAAAGTGTGTCTCAGTCGGGCGAGTGTAGGCATATTTCCGCACCGAAAATTCGCCTCAACAACCGATCCATCGTATTCGCCGGTGAAAACTACACAATATATATCGAAAACAGGGGGTACAAATGGTGCGATCTTAGGGCGACCCCTTAGGGGTAATAATTTACATATTTCGTAAAATTTTCTCGGAGAATGCTTCAAATCGAAAATAAACCGATATTTAGACATAACTTTTGACGCTCTTTCGAATGATATACAACACGACATTGAAATCGAAAGTTTGGAAAAATTGATTTGGTAGGTCAAAATTTGAGATTTCCGGTCAAAATTATAATGGAAAGTTATATCACCCTTAGGGGTCATGCTGGCAAAGTTTTATCCCCGGGCGATCATTTTGACCTAGTTGTGCCACTTCACCCGTCGGTCTTACGGAGAACGCGTTTTAATCGCTTTGATCAGAAGCAAATTTATGTCTACTACTAGACACCATAAACAGCAAAAACATAGAGGTCGAGAAATTGAAGTAGTCCATAGCTCGAGCATCATTTTAAACTTTCAATATTTGTGGTTGTAAATATTGGCCGGCTGAATTACTGAAAACGGATAGTCAGAAAACGGCGCGCTCATATCAGGCGTGTCTTTTCTTTTACCACGTTGTAAACAAAGTAATCTCGGCAGACTCGGTGTTGAGCGCAGAGATCACTTGTGGAGACAACACAAACGCGTTGACTAGACACAGACACTGACACTGAACGGAGCAGTATGAGAATGATCTCAGCCATTCTCATTTCAGCATTGCTCCTAAATACAATCGTCGGATCCTCCGATCCCGAGCAGTCTCTGGACACGGTAAGTTCTAATTGCACTCATTACTTTTAAATATTAATGTAATTATTTCACGTGAACAATAAGAAAAGTGTCTTTCAGAAGGGCATTATCGAGCACTGGGGCTATCCAGCAGAAGTGCATCAAGTGACGACAAAAGATGGATACATTCTCGGCCTATTCCGCATTCAAAGAGGAACAAATGGTTAGCATTACAATTTTTTTTAAATCATTTAAACAATTATGAAAATATTTAAGAACTATGGGCTTGGTTTGCATCAATATCAGAACACCTGCAAAAATATCAGAGTGGGGATCTAATATTTGTTATCTGAGTGTAGCCCTTTTGTGCGATTTGTCAACTTTTCGCCTTCGTTAAACACAGGAAGTATCGCTTTTACTTTTGTTTGATCGTATCATTTTGTAAATATAATAGATGCCAAATCGGGCGAGTCGTGCGTCGTCCGTCCCGCCATTCTCTTCCTTCCCGCCCTCATGTGTGACTCCGCCCACTACGTCTTCAATCTGCCCCATCAATCTGCAGGTTATTGCAATTTGTGTATGACATTTTAATAATTAAATTAAATTTTTCGTTTAACATAACATTTTATAAAATATTAAAATTTGAATTTATTTTTTATTGTGCATTTGATAGCACCAATGCTTCCGGGATGTTGCCAATGCTTTGGACGGTCGACATTACTTACTACACGCAAAAAAATGAAGCTAACTTATAGGAAACTGAGAAAACGAAGTAACAACCTTCCAAATTTTTAGACCGAATTTATTTTTAAAAATAGAGACAAATTTTAATTTTTACATTTAGGCTTTGTCTTCGCCGACGCTGGATTCGACGTGTTTCTAATGAATCTACGAGGTTCGAAATACGGCAAAAAGCATGTGCGGCTGTGGCCGAGCGATAATGAATTTTGGCAATTCTCGTAAGTTTTTTTATAAATTATATTTTAACAGTCTTCTACCGCAAATTGAATCTAAGTAGCCATTTTTTTATCAATCCGAGATTTGTTTCTTGCGAGGTATATGGTGATATTATTTTAAGGTTTACAGTTTATAACGTCAAGTAAGTTTATTAAAAGTTTTTTTAGACAACTCATCCAACTGTTATTTCAATAACAGGTTGGATGGGTTGTCTACCTTCGATGTGCCTGCGTGTATCGATAAAGCTCTTGAGCTGAGCGGCAACAAGCAACTGTACACCATCGGACACTCGCAGGTACACTCCCAACAACATTTGTCTATCATTCCACAGCTCAGACTATTTTCACAATGAGTTTGGGACGAGAGAGCCTAGAATATTCTGAGGGAATATTTTGCTCACACCCACTCTTGTTCCCTTTCTGGCCGTTTGAAATAATGTCGCAATAGCTATTGAACGATCTTGTGCGGCATATTTGCAAATTGTTTAGCGAATCTAGACTCCATGATTTGTAAATAACATTATTTTTCAGGGAACGTCGGATTCAGCACTCTGGCAGACAGACCGGAATACAATAAGAAGGTTTGTGATGGAATAATATTCAATCCTCCGAAATTTCATAAATAACGAATTTCATGAACCCTTTATATTTTGTGTAATTTTCCCCGCTCATTGTTGCGCTTGTTTGGAAAGCATGAATAGATAAATACATCTTTTTATTTTAATCATTAATCTTGTGCTTCGCAATGCAGATTTTATTAAGAAAATAATAAATTATGTTACTATACATTAGAAAATGCTAACGTTTGTCTGTCTGTCTGTCTGTTTGTTTGTCCGTTTTTTTCCTTCCGTCCGGTCACACTTTTTTTCTCATTTTCCTTATATTTCGCTTCGAAATTCGTTCTATCTTCTCAGAACCTTTTGCGTATGATAATAGACCAGAACTGCTTTAAAATTTTACAAAAATTAATTAGCCAAGTGGGATACGCGCTGGACTAGCAATCCGACCGACGCAGGTTCGATCCCCGCCGCGGGCAAACCTTTTGCCGCATTTTTCGCGAGTGTCAGAAATCGTTCTAACACGTTTTTGAGTTCCGTGAAACACGTTTTCACCTGTTTTGCCGAGTTTTAACATGAAAAATCGAAAATTTTCGATATTTTCCCAAATGATGAAGGGAGTGTCGGGGATCACAGGAAAAGTATTTTGCGATGTCAGAAACGTGTTTGAACGTGTTCTAACGCGTTTTAAGGTGAAAAATCGAAAAATTCGAAAAGTTCCCAAATGATTCAGAAAGCGTAGGGGATCACTACAAAAGTGTTTTGCGATGTCGGAAACGTGTCTGAACGTGTTCTAACGCGTTTTAACGTGAGAAAATCGAAAATTTTGAAAAGTTCCAAAAAGATTCAGAAAGCGTAAGGAATCACAGGAAACATCTCTGAAAGTGTTCTAAAAGTTCTGAACGCACTCTATCCTGCGTTTCCGTTGTGAAAGGCTCGTGAGGCAGAGAGGCGAAGTGGCGTAGTGGCAACTTTTTTCGATCGCTCTCAGCCTCACGAGCATTTTCCACCGGAATAAGCCAGTACTCTTGGTAGCGATTAACATTCCCCAACATACTGCGAGCTTTAATGTAGCCCGGAGGCGGCTACCGAGCTCCCCCTGGACCGAACCCGGAGCCGGCTACAGGGCACCCCCTGGACCGTACCTGGAGCCACCTATCGAGCTCCCCCTGGACCGAACCCGCACCCAGAACTATGCATAGAGCGTAGTGCATTTAACCTCAATACAACCCCGCTAGTTGTAGGTTCGCAAGATGTTCGCCTTTGCGCCTGTCTCCGCTTTTACCGCTCTAAAAGGCCCCTTACTGATGGGACACGTCGGATACCTCTTCATGCGCCCTCTTCATTGCCTCTTCATTGCCGAGGTGTATATATCAGTTAGCACTCCCTCATTTGATTGCAATTTCAATGGAGTTGACCTGGAAGTTCAATTGCCTCTCATTCTCGATCGTATATCTTACCAGCTTTCTTCGCTTCCTTGGAATTCAAGAATCAACTACAACTGCGACTATGAAGTCGCCGCGATTTCCAACAAAAAAACTACTCTTTGCATCGCTTCGTTGCAGCTCTACACGAATTTTCTGGGCGCTCATGAGGTCTCATTCGACTTTCCCGGTGTTCGTCGATTCATCGCCGAGATGTTATGCCTTCCCAGAATGATTAATGAGGTAGTTAATATTATTTTAACATTTATCGTGCATACAATAACCTACTTATGATTACTGTCTGATTTCCTCTCTTTCTCTCTCGACGTCTTTTTGCTTATTCTTACTGAGAGGAATGTATGTTCTTTTCCGACGACTGTTTACGTATTTGTAATTCGCAAACAGTCGTCTGTCTGCAACAGACGCCGGTTCAATGTTTAGGAAATTTGAAGGCATGGTGTCCAGAAGACCAAGAATTGCTCTTCTACTTGTCCTGCATGTAGACAAAGGGCACTGAGGTCTACCAAAATTCCTGAGTATTGTTCAGCCGTGAGAGCGTCAATAAAATAAAAATGTGAATGGGGTGGCAAAAGAAAAATTTGAGGTCGAAAATCGAGTCCGTATGCATGGAAGACTTTGTCCATATGACTTCTCAAAAATGTAGTGTACCTCACGTACCCTGTGATCTTGAACCTCTTGTAACTCTTGTTTTGTACCTCCGAGAACTATTCTGTTTTATCGAGAAAAAACTAGACCAGTAGCGAGAGGACTTAAATATCACTCAAGGGTTGCAATATGAAGTGTTATTAGCACACATACAGACAACTGATTTTACATTGCGATATTTTTTGTTTTTTGCCTGGTCGTGTACCTGTTGTATCCGGGTACACTGCGCCGGGTACAACGGGTACAATAGGAACACAAAATTCTGGAGTTAATTCTCCCTTTAAAGAAGGCATTCCATGAATATCTGAGTGAGCTAGACCACGCACATCACATTACACGTGGTCCGAAGTTCTACATACTCTTTTGAATAGAGATACCTAGTTGATTCGTTGAGTCGCGAATCCCGGTAATCATCGCTCACATTCCCTCTGGCACATCGACATGGAAAATACTTCACTTCCCACAGGTATGCATCAAAAATATATTTAATTTCCTGGCTCTGTAATATAGATTGTTAATGAAGACAATTTAAGAGAAATTTTGTTTTTTTTAACATAACGCACCTTTTGGTAGATTTCTGCGGCCAAGAAAGTGACGCTCTTCGACTTCGCCAACACAGCCAAGAACATGCGTAAATATGGAAAAGTGAGATTTGTCTTTTCTTTACGCCTCTATTCGTAACGGGTGTTGTTGACCTGACGTTTCGCAATTTTTGCGTGAAACTATCAATCTTAAAATTATACGTTCATGGCATAGACAACTTGTGTATGTACTCTATTTCTAAACCTCGGCGTGTCTCTTGCTTTGTCATGCTCGAATGAGAGTTTTATCGCGGAACGTTTCATCGTTTTGGATGAGTGTTTGTGAATTTGTAATATTACCAATAACTTTTTCCACCTTTAGATTTTCCCACCTCCCTACAATTACAAGCAGATTGATACTTAAATGTATCTTTTCTGGAGCAGGAACGATTGGCTGGCAACACAAGACAATATGGAGAACATATTGATTCCCAGCCTGAAGAAATGCGTCCTCAAGGTTGTCGCCCAACATTTCAAGCGCGGACACCAGAAGCGAGAACGTTGGAGTAAATGAGAAACTGTGTGAGAGCGGCCGCGGTCCTCTTTTTCACACCCTGCCCTCCTTTCCTCGTTGCGAATCTTCGAAATTCAAATGTAACTGTCCGTTTTCGTAGCCTTCGAAATTGTATGTGGCGTATGGTTATTGCACATTTCCAAGGACGAGTCGAGGAGGGAAGAGAATGTGTGCGCGTTTGGGGGAAAAACTACAATAAATTGATCTATAAAGAAATAAGTTATTCTATAGCATCAATTTAATGAATTATTATTCAGGGAGTGTTCGAGATTCCGGAGTACAACCACTTTGACTTTTCGGTTGCCACTACGGCAAAGCAGCGAGTATTCGATCTCGTGATTGAAATCATACGAAGAGACGATCCCGCGTGTATGATCAAATCAATATGAAAAGGAACTAACGTAATTGGTCATTCCAGAAGTTTTCCATTATTAACCAACGATAGAGAACAATCAATTTTGCCCCCTGTTTCCGTAATACCCTTAGGCCTACCCTCACGCCTTGGCTTTACAATGGACATATTAGGCGCAAGCATCGCATTTTATGTATTTGAATGTCCAGTAAACGTAACGACACGTATTCATGTCGCATATTATACAAGCAATGTGATTTCTGGTGAGAAAATTCAATTGATTTAAATGCGATCATAAATTGATCGGCTTATTAGTAAACATGAAAGAAATATTGTAGGTGATCTACGCTGAGAAAAATGTTTTCTCACATACATGAAGTTATTAATCATTTGAAAAATGTCACGGGTAGGAGACAACTTTCACAGAGTTGCCTATAAAGAGCGCAAATGATAAAATATCAATCTCTTTTATAGAACATGTTTGTCCATACAACGTATGTGAGAGACATGCTAGTGTTGGTTCCATGAGGTCTCCACTCGAGTTTTCACTGGAGTGCAAAATTTGTTACCACGATGTCTTGATTTCCTACTTTTTTAGTTCATCTACCGGTGGAGAGAAAGTGTGGTCTCATATTTCATATTCTTGTTTCCTGGTTTTTTTCTTCATTTGTTTATCAGTATTCCTTGCATGATAGTTCGCTCTTTTATCTTTGCATCGATCATTCACGTGATGCGCAAATGCCGTTAAAAGGACATCTTACACACATTGATATGACAGGCATTTTTAAAGAAAAAAACATCTCGTTAGCAGCAACGTTGGCGTGGCAGATGATGTTTGTCGTGGTCTGCTGGCTGCCGCTTCTCTTTAATCTGGTTCAGTCTGGAGATCCCGAAGAGTACCTCGACCTTGTAAGTTCCCCTCATCTTTAAATGTAATAATAATGGATATAAAGTAATTCATAATTTAATCTAAATAACTGCGGGTAATTTTACTGCATTTGAGGAAATCGTATTTATCTTTAAGAAAGGCATCATCGAACGCTGGGACTATCCTGCAGAGGTGCACCAAGTAACGACTAAAGACGGCTATATTCTTGACCTGTTTCGTGTTCCCAGGGGCCGAAATGGTATGCTGTATCGAGAAATATATAATTTTTAAAATAAATAAATGGCACAAAAAATTTTTGCGATATAGTTTGATTCGGTATCAATTACACACCGACTCAAATTATAAAGTTTTACAAAAAGTTTTGTTTTGTTCCTGGTAACGTTCGAATTGTTCCCGAGCATACGAGCTTTCCTGGGAACAATCGGAAAATGGTCAGGAACAACAATAGGAAGATCACCAGAGGGACAATGAGAACACCATGAACATTGCGGGGAACAGGAAATTCTTGGGTTAATATTTTGAGAATCAAAGTCAGTCGAGTCGTGTCTCCGTCCTGCGTTTCTCTTTGTGCACGGTTTGACTTGCGACGGAGCCCAATTCACCCTCAACCTACCTAATCAATCGGCCGGTACACCTAGGGGGCGCAAGCTCTGCCCCCTACCTTTCTCGACGAGAGGGAACAATTGTCCCAATCGAATGACAAGCTTAATTTTCAACCAAATCCCGCGTTCAAAAGCTTATTCGAGAGCTCTCGATCTACTCTACGAATGAGGCGTTGCGCACCTTGCTCTGCCAACATTTAGTAGATCAAAAATTGACTGAAAGCCTCAAGAGTAGGTGTTTAGAACACTTCCAATTCACCGACACAGCTGCGCAAGTCTCAGTATAGGTGCAATAGCATGCTGAATCTATACAAGCAAAAAAATTAAAATTTTATTAATTCGCTGAATTGTCATTTGATTTTAAAGATATTTGCAAAATCAGCAAAAAATTTTGCAAACCGCTGGATTTGAACCAGCGACCTTCTGTTTATAAAGACTGTGCTCAACCGCCTGAGCCATGGGGGAACACGGGTAAGGAGTGCTCTTTCACTCTCAAAATCAGTCAGGATTTTGAGATGTAGATTAGCTCCGCCCACTTCTCTCTTTCACCACTTTCTGTCAAATGACGCGCATGGTTTTTGAGGCGTAGCGCGGCTCAGAGATTAGATATCGACAAACGGCAAAAAGTATGATGTTATTGAGACCTTAGCGGTTCATTTGACCACATTTTCTTTCAATTAGCATGAAATTGGAAGATCACGTTGCGGCCCCTAGGTACACCTCTATTAAAGGGTATTCTTCCATACGTGATCCACGTTTTCCCGTCCTCATAAACTATATCGATCGAAAAAAATTAAGTAAATATCTCACACAGCATTCGTCTTCGCCGACGCTGGATTCGATGTGTTTCTGGCCAATCAGCGGGGCACGAAATATTGCAGAAAGCATGTTAGACTGAGCGCGAATGATAATGTATTCTGGCAGTTTTCGTGAGTGTTTTCGTGAGGTTACAGGACAATTCTTCCGTGATATTTTGATATGTTTTCCGTATAAGAAAGATGATTAGATATATATATATATATAATTAATCAATTTCAATTATTTGTACAGATTGGATGAACTAGCGAATTCCGACATTCCGGCAATAATCGATAAGGCTTTAGAGTTGAGCGGAAATGAGCAATTGTATTATGTTGGCCACTCACAGGTGAGATAAAAGGTCGTCACTGTACAAATACTGAGTTGATTCACTGCATTGTTGAGAATGTTAGTCGTGAGTGAGTAGCAAATGGTGTATTTTCAAAGCTGGATAAATTATTACTGGATCGTTAATTTATGAAAGCTTCACTAATTGTTTTATCGTAGGGAAATCTGGTCGGCTTCACAGCACTCGCCGACAATCCGCAGTACAACAAAAAAGTTAATATTTTGTACCAAATAAAATACGAAAGTATCGAAAAAGTAAGTTTAATGAAATTACAGATACAAGTTTTTTTTGAAATTACAGATCTCCCCCTCTGATCCTGTCAGAGATCTAGGTGTTCATTTCTCCAAGAAATTGAACTATGGGTATCACATAACTCAAATTACGCGTAAGGCTCGCTCTATGTGTAATCTAATGTTGAGATCATTCCACACAAATTCCCCAGAAATTCTCATAAAAGCATATAAAATTTACATCCGCCCGGTCCTTGAGTCGAGTACACACAGAGAAAACATACTAGGAATACGACATCAAGTTGGCACGCCTACTAATATATAAGTAGGGCCTACTAATGCCCTACTTATAAATTAGTAGGCCCTACTTATATATTAGTAGGCGTGCCAACTTGATGTCGTATTCCTAGTATGTTTTCTCTCTGTGTACGGTAATTTGGAACCCTACTGCAATCGGCTAGTTAATCGTTTAGAGAACGTTCAGCGAGAATTCACTAGAAGAATTCTCAAGCGAAGTCACCATCACCCTCTCTCCTACCATGACCGCCTAAAATTATGTAATATAGAGACCCTAGAATATCGCAGGGCTTTACGTGATATGCAGTTTGTCTATGATTCCATTCATGGGCACGCACTGCTGGACACCACTAACCTATACTCACTAGCTCCCTTAGCACGTTCTCTCCGGTTCGCTCATGGCTTGCGCATTTCGATTCCTTGCAGGCTACCAGTCTCAATTTCCACTTGTGCCAGTCGATCCATAACGCTCTGGAATAACCTCCCCTCACGCCTAGTGACAGCCCCCAAAACCCCTTCTCAGTAGGGCTCCGAAAAAAACCCCAAATTAGTTACGACCACCTCCCGAATCCGTAAGTTGTGATTGTGACACGAAAACTGCCTGATTCTCCACACAAAACAACTCAATCCTGAGCCGAAGAATCCATCATCACGTCAAGATAACTGTCCTCACCCTCATTCCCGATGGAGAGTAAAGTATTAAGTATTAAGTATTAAGCGTAGTTATTTGAAAAGTCGTAAAAATAGAGCACGGTTTTATGTTTTCTGTTTTTGTTTCTTTGTCGCAATATTCACATTTTAGGTACGGAAGCTGTTCGCCCTAGCCCCCGTCGGTGCGGCTCACTATGCGAAAGGGCCCGTCAAACTCGCCTATCTCGCCTACAACCTGTTTCGTCCCCTGACTGACGTAAGTGAGTGAAAAAAGTTATTCTTCCAGAACATTCTTGCCGAACTATTCTGGTTAGTTAGAGTGCTGAATTATAGCCATACGAGTACATGAAGGGTTGGATCAGATTTTTATCGGGTCAGACGCGTTTCGGGCACTAGGCCCATCATCAGTGACAGATTTACCTTGAATGGACATACATTGGGGAAGCAAGCAGAAGTGAGGGAAACGTGAGGATACAGAAGCGGTGAGAGAGAAAGAAAAGAAGGTGAATTGAGGAAGGATGATTAGAAAAGTGTGTGAGGGGAGAGAGAGAGGGGGGAAGTGAGAGAGTGGTGTGGGAGGAGAGAGTGGGATCAAGCTAGAGAGATGAAGAGAGGAGGGATAAGGGAGTGAGATCATCAGTCAGTTCGTAGCGACTGTTGATCGGAGGGTCGTGGGTCTTTATGAGAAGGGCTTCGGCAACTTTGCGTCTGACTATATCAGTGCGTTCGCGTAAAAAATGCACGAATGAGGAAGAATCCGTACATCAAATTTTGGCAATGCCTGATTTTGACATGGATCGATAGCCCCTGTTCTCCTCTTCCAATCCCGCTTTTCAAAATAAATTTCCGCATAAAATTTGCATAGATAATTAGCTCGAAAAATTGCAAATTTTTCACTTTGATCGACAGTATCTCAGTTCCTTTTGGGAAATTGGCATTACTTGCTGAACAAATGTTGCTCGGTTTTTTTCCCTCTCGCGGGGTGGATAACTCAATTATAGGGCACATTCCGACCGCTCACCGCCTCAAAACGGTGAAGAATAAGGGGGATGAAATGTTACAAAACAGTAAATTGCATGACTTTACCTGGATGGAAACTTCAATTTGATTAGAGAATCGGATTCTACGTCATCGATTACATAACATATAAATTTTCTAAAAGTAGTATATTTCTAGTATTCCAGATATGAATTTTCAAAAATTTGCATATTTTAAAATTCGTCAAATTTGAAAATTCTAAAAACACATGTTTATTCGTTTTGACAAACTGAGCATATTTTGTTCAGGGCATAATGCCAAATTTCGAAAAAGAAGAGAGATACTGAGGCCCAAAGTAAAAAATGAGGAATCTTCAGAGCTAATTATCTATGCAAATTTTATGCAGAAAAATGTTTTGAAATGCGCGATAGGAAGAGGAGAACAGGGGCTATCGATCCATGTCAATATCAGAAAGACTCAAAATTTGATGTACGGCGAAGGTCCACTTTTTACGCGAACGCACTGATATGACGCTGTTTGCGTTAGGATCAACAAGGGCTCAACAGAGGTCTGGAACAGGTCAAAAATCGAATTCGCTGAAAACATGCTCCTAGGGGTAACTTTCGATGCTGAACACGCTGGCGTCATCGATTTCGCAATAGGACGCCGTTGGACGCCGGTATGGCGCCGCGCCCTTTGGGCGGAAAACGCGTTTTTCGATAATAACTTCTCAGAAACTCGTCAGAATGGCGGGAAAATTAAATGTTTAGATCAGAATTTCGAGCTCTATCAAATGGCGTTAATGCCACATCATGAAGATTTTTCGTTACGGAGAAAAAGTCGATTTTTGACTCAACCCCTATCGCGGCCGATCCGGGTACGAGTTTATAGAGCACAATTTTCTGATCATTTTGGTATATAGCATGAGGTAGTTGACCCCGTGGAAAGTTGTTTTATAATCATTAACAAGATTTTCACGCGCGCGGAACGCGTGTACACACGCGGCACCCGCATGGTCGATTACGCAGGGGTCAACTACCTCATGCTATATACCAAAATGATCAGAAAATTGTGCTCTATAAACTCGTACCCGGATCGGCCGCGATAGGGGTTGAGTCAAAAATCGGCTTTTTCTCCGTAACGAAAAATCGTCATGATGTTGCATTAGCGCCATTTGATAGAGCGTAAAATTCTGATTTAAACATTTAGTTTTCCCGCCATTCTGACGAGTTTCTGAGAAGTTATTATCGAAAAACGCGTTTTCCGCCCAAAGGGCGCGGCGCCATACCGGCGCCCAACGGCGTCCTATTGCGAAATCGATGACGCCAGCGTGTTCAGTATCGAAAGTTACCCCTAGGAGCATGTTTTCAGCGAATTCGATTTTTGACCTGTTCCTGACCTCTGTTGATCCTTTTCCTGACCTCTGTTGATTGCAAACGGCGTCATATTGGGTTCTATGTAGAGGACTGTGCCAGACAAACTGATAGGAAGTGAGCTATGACAATCAATGGAATGACGAGTGAAGGGCTCTTTGGAATAAGAGGCAGTGAGAGGGTAGCGACCGTTACGGTAATGTTCTTCTGCACGGGCATGGAGGGGTCTACCGGAATGACCAATATAGAAATCAGAACAACTAGTACACTCGAGACGATAAACTACTCCTACTAACTGGCAAATTCCTACTCTATTGTATGGACAGAAGCAACAACTATTCTGGGGTTAAGGAGGTTAAGGAGAAAGGAATCAATAGTCTCCATCGTTCTCATTGTTAGCGGGGGGAATATCGTATTCGGATTAGTGTCGCCTGTAACCACTGAGATGCTCTTTGGCTAATTTGCCTTAACGCCGATCTCTCATTGTCAAGCAACATGCAGAAAAACAAGCGGTCATTAGAGATGCCGATTCGGTATTCGGCAATTCCGGCAGTCTCTTTTTCTCTGACTCTCTACTGGAATGAGCTGGAATGCAAAACTCTCGTTTAAAAGGCCGCAATACGAATACCGAACGTGTTGGCAATCCACCCGAATCCTGTACATTCGCTTCCAACAGTTCATAGTTGCAGCTCTACACTAATATGATGGGAGCCCACGAATTCGTCTACAGCATGCCCTGGTTGACTCGGCCATTAGCCGAAACGTTCTGTGCACCGGGAGCAATCAACGAAGTCAATATATATTATAAACTGTAAGTTTACTGTTTAAAATATTACAATTTCATTTTAGATATGCAAAGACGTTCTAGCACTGAGCTCCGGGCCAATGGCGGATCATCACAACATGGTATGGAGGTTCTTGAGTGTGAAATTTTGTTCCATCTTTTACACTATTTCCGTTTTGCAAAAACTATTGTGCAAAAATATTGGTTGATGCTGACAGTCTCAATAACAAATAGAAATTTCCGTATTTCACAGTAATATTTCATTACAAACGTGCGAGCTTGTTCTGCAATGTTCTCTTTCTTCCATAAAATGATCGACTCACTAAAAATGACGCATTTATAGCATTATTTTACAGTCACGAACTCCCGTATACTTTTCGCATGTTCCCGCCGGAACCTCAAAGTGGAATATGATTCATTACTTCCAGGTTTGGACAATCTTTCAGTGCACACCATCTCGCGTGCCGGCCTTGACAGGGAGAGAGTGACACGAACCGGCATAGGTCAAATAGGATTTTGCTTGCGAGGAAAACCGCTCCACCCGGGCCATAAAAAAACTGATTTTAAAAACATTTTTTCATACGTTTGACCCTTTTTTCAACAAATTTGTCGAACATAGTGCAAACTCACTTCATCACACTATTTTAGAACTTTCTGCACTAACAAGTACCTTCGAGAACCCCATTTGACCTATGCGAACCGGAGATAAACTATTGCCGCCATAAATAGTCTGCGAATTGCGTTCATGCTAGAGAAAAGTGCGAAATTTGTGGTAATTGGTGCTTGACTAGCCTACATTCCACAATTTTCGGCGCTCAGAACAAAATAATGTGCCTAAAAAGTGTCAAAGTGTGTTCTTCAACGATCTAAATATCAGCTCCAGCAAGCGAAAAGAGTTCTACACTTTGACTACGGCAATCCACTCAAGAACTTGGGCAAATATGGACAAGTAGGTCTGCTTATTTCCTCTAAAATGTGTTTTTCTCGCACGATTCTTCTTTAAAAATATATGAAGGAAACATTTGGCATCGTTTCATTATATTTTTAATGTAAATTGTTTTGTATTCGTTTTATTATCGTGATCGCCTTTGAGGTTTCACCAACGCCCTATGACTACACTCGAATTACCACCGATATCTATCTGTTTTGGAGCAGGAATGATTGGTTGGCGACGCCTGAAGACATTGAGAAAGTGCTGATTCCCAGTCTGAGAAAGGGCGTTATCAAGGCTAGTCGAACGTACAATCATCTCATTACCGCATAGTTTTTAGTATTTCAATTTGTGATTTTTTTTTGGAAACTGATTGTGAGTGTCAACAAAATATAGTGATCTCGTCCAATAGTTCATCTGGATTTTTAAAAATTCTATTTAATATTTTGAAAGTGAAAATAAGGAATGTTCAGGGATCCTTCGAGATTCCCGAATACAATCGCGTTGACTTCTCTATTGCAACCACTACGAAGAAACGCATTTACCAACCGATTATCGACATTATTCGGAAAGACGATCCATCCCCCGCCTGCTTAGTACAATCGAAATCGATGTAAATGACTCTCACCCCTCCTCGGACTCTTTCTGCATTTCATATGTATGGCGTTGGCTTTATGTGCGGCGTTTCCTTGTTTATATTTCAGATCGGAATCATTATTAAGAGTGTCAGGCATCAGAGCCGTTTACAGCATGTGAATTAAATCATCTTCACCGACGTCTGTTGCTTGCCCCTTCGTTGTTCACTGTCTTGCATCTCGCAGAATTAAAAATAGTCCAACATGTGATTTTCGATAACTGAAGTAAAATACGGAAATCGAATCACTTGACCAAAACCGAAACCGATTTTAACTGCAAACGTAAAAATGACTGAATGTGAGATGAACTGTAACTTGTACTACCCCAATTAGCGGTTTCTGTCAACGAAAATCGGCAGGTCGGAAATCTTTTGATCCATTTTGGGTGGAGCTGGATGAACAATGGCAAACTAATGCACAACTGGAATGTGAAACTGGTGCAATTGCGAGCACAAAAAAAATCATTATCGTTTTATGGCGGAGGAAGAGAGCGAGATCATCGAAACAAAAAGAACGCATACACGTAAGAAACGGCCGTAAATTGCGAGTAGGGTATTTTGGGGAAATCGGACTAATTTACGCTAATTACGCCTTGGAAATTATGCTGATCTGGCTTGTCTTCATGATTTCATCAGAGATGAGCCGGCGATTAATACTGCAAAATTAAATTTATTTTTTTCTAATAAAATAATTAAAATTGACCTTCTATTCTTTAGAATTCGAAAGGCGCAGTAATGGACGTAGATGGCTCGTAGACAAATGAGGAGAATAATGGAGATGGAGAAAGTGGCTCCGAACGAATACACTTTGATGTCTGAAAATATAATTATTGGTAATAATTCGTGATGAAATTTATATCAATAATTATCCCCTCTAAAACTAACAATAATTATAAAAACAATTAAAAAACGAGATCGCTCACACTGTTCCTCGCTGTCATAGGTAGCTGCGAAGTCGTGGTACCACTCGTTGTTCACGCGAAGCCATCTTGAAATGTTGCAAGATTGAAAAAATGAACGGGTACCTAAGCTACCAGCTGTCCTTTTAGCTGAATTTACGGGACATAGTGTCGTGCATTACATATCGCGAGGCCTATGAGAGAGTTCAAATAGCGTTGTGCTAACCAGTAGCATTTTATAACGCCAGAGTGAGTGAAATGAAAAAAAATCGGGGGAAATGTATTGCCTACTGACTTGAGATAGTACGCGAATGGCGTGTCCTGACTGTAAAGGGCGAGTGAGGTTAGCGTCAGCACAGCAGTATTCTTGATCAACGTTATAAACTGCAAGAAATGAGCAAATATAGAATTGCGTGTACTTGGACCTGATGTAGCTATTGTACCCGTGTGCACGAAGTACAAGACCAGGTACACGGAGTTCATCAGATATTCCAAACTATTTTGCCCGTCAACTATACGGATAGCGAAATACAATCAACATTTTCAGTTGCTTTTGCCACAGTGATAACAAATACTCACTGTGAATACGATAACAGGGACCATCAGATTCGCTCGTTCCGATTTTATTGCAGTAAATGCGCAAATGGCGGAGCAGAGATGGAGAGTGAAGAAAGTCGCCTGCAAGAGATTTAGCTGTTTAAAAATGTTTATAAAAATACAGGAATTACTTATATCCTAACAAACTTGCACTTATATTTATTATTGTGTACATGGTTAAAATGCACGTACCCGCACAGAAAGAATCCAACCGTTTTCTCCCTTGAGAATGAAGATGATCAGTTCGAAAAGTGATCCGCTAGCAACTATAGTAGCAAGTATGCGGGACACGATCTACAATATTTTTATTATAAAAAAATTGGGACAAAACCGTGATCCAAAAATATTACGATAATTAAATGACTTATTTAATTAATAATTAGCAATTAGATTATCTTACCAACAGATCGGAAAAGCAGCAGCCGCGTGCCATGGCTGTTTAGATGAATTCAAAGAGACGATTTTGAGGGTGGGAGGAGAGAGAGAGATCGGATCGAAATGAACAGCAGTACCTATAGGGAAAGCGTGCGCCGTGTTCGGGTAACTGTCTCTACTCATTCCGCACACTCTCCGCTCGCTCCGGCCCAAGAGTGTGCGCGGAATTAGGCGACACATGAACATGGCTGCAATTTCGGCGAATTCCCATCAAAGAAGGAGGAGAAAACATGAACACGGTTCGAATGTACATCCTATTCCTAGAGATAGAGAGTATTTATGGGGAAAGAAGAGATGACTCATTGCTGTTCCACTGAGAAGAAGCGTAGTGGGAGAGATTGCATTGAATTTATTATCTTATAAGAGTTTATCTTATAAGAGATAGGACTTATCAATAATTAATTGTTTTTAGCAATAGTATGAAATTGAAGAAACAGTTTTCAGTTGTCCTCTACAATTTTGTTTTCTCGAAATTCTCTCACGAACAGATGCGCGTAAGACGTTCCCTACAGCCGAATGTTGTTCCTACCGCTTTGTTTCGTGGAAAAAGATGATGAATTGTACTCCCCGAAGTCGGAACATTGGTACATCGTTCCATCGCCATGTAAACTCTAGAGAACGCGAAGGACTCTCTCACTTTCACCCATTCACCTGCCATTGACCATTTCCTAGAGATTTACAATGTGCACAGATGTTCACAGTAATTGCCTCGCCCATTCTCGGCATTCTCTGTTCTCTCTTTACCGTTTAGAGAGTACGTAAAATCGAAAGATCATTTCCCGAATAGTGCGCACTACACTCCCGAGAGGGAAAGGGTGGAAAGCGTAGTGATGGTCACGTGGACCATTTCGTCGACTACAATCCGGTTAGATCCCCACGTGAAAACGGGGCGCCCGAGAGCGACAGGGGCGACCTATTGACTTTCACAGCAAGGAGAATGAGAAATTCACGTTGAATTAAAGTGGGCTGTGGGCTGTGTTCTCGAGGTCATTACCGAACTTTTAATGTATTTCACATAAAATTAAAAAATTACATTAATTATAAATTAATTAATAAAGAAGGATGCTTTATGCTTTACCGTAGTTATCGCGACCGGATCTTTATCCCGGTCGTGTGCGGATCACAATCATTTGAGTTCTTTATCGACGTTTCATGTTTGTATTCGTTCCTACGCTATTATTTGTGTTCATATAGTTGCGCCTGTCCATCGCGCACGCACATTGAAGTGGGCGCAAGGCCATCGTTACTATGATGGCTGTGACAGTCAGGTTTGACTTTTCTCCCTATTTCTTTGTTGCTTCTCTGACGGTGTTGGGGCTTGTGAGGAACCTTTTCCGATTCTTCGGCTGCTCGAGGGACAACATCAACAACTGAAACAACGCGGATTTATCAGAAACAACACGAATAAAATTGAACAAGGTATACTTTTAGAATGTGTTCGGAAACAGGGTGTGTTGAGGTTAAACTACGTTATGGTAGAGTGCGCACTACGTTTTCAAAGTATGGTCCAGGGGGCGTTCAGTTGCCGGGCACAGTTCGGTCCAGGGGGAGCTTTGCAGCCGACTCCAGGTTCGGTCCAGGGGAAGCTCGGTAGCAGGCTCAAAGTTCGGTCCAGGAGGAGCTCGGTAGCCGGTTCCAAATTTGGTCCAGGGGAGCTTTGCAGCCGGCTCCAGGCTCGGTCCAGGGGATGCTCGGTAGCATGCTCCAAGTTCGGTCCAGGGGGAGCTCAGTAGCCGGCTTATGTTGGGGAGTGTTAATCGCTACAAGGAGAACTGGCTTATGAGAGACTATCTGACTCAGTCGAATTAATCTTGGCACAGTACTATAAATGAGTGGTTGAGATAAACATGTCACGTTGTAGTGTGGACGAGGCTGAGTTGACACGTGATGTAAAAAATTGCGAAAGCGCTTCTACGCCTCAGGGCATTACGTCATAGGAATTTCCGGTTTTTCAAAAACTTCATCAAATGACCTCATGAGTGGTACCAATCGATTCCTCATCAAATTCTAAGACTTTTTCGACTCTATGCGTTTTTTTGATAAACGTCGATCTAAGGCCGGTATAATCGAAAATATGTTTCACTTTTTACCTTTCTGCAATTCTAGGCACTTTCCCTCCGGAAGCGTTGAAGTTTTATTTTCGCATTGCGCTCGTAAAACAATAAGAGTCAAACCATGTGAGTATTATAAATTTTAATCAGGGTGTACCTTGTTCAGGGATCGAGACATTAGTAGGGTCTCGATTTATTGTGTGCATGTTCGACATTTACCTCCTGCATTCTGTTCTATTTGACGGCTCTGACTTTGACGGCTCCAATGCTTTGAGCACCGCTATTTTCATAGTTAATCGATATTAATTAACCGTAGTTAGTAATGTATGTCGTAGTTCACTATTCTAATCCATCTTCTCTGACTGCGAATTCGTGTGGATCGTACTTATTCCGGCCTTAGATCGACGTTTATCAAAAAAACGCATAGAGTCGAAAAAGTCTTAGAATTTGATGAGGAATCGATTGGTACCACTCATGAGGTCATTTGATGAAGTTTTTGAAAAACCGGAAATTCCTATGACGTAATGCCCTGAGGCGTAGAAGCGATTTCGCAACTTTTTACATCACGTATCAACTCAGCCTCGTCCACACTACAACGTGACATGTTTATCTCAACCACTCATTTATCGTACTGTGCCAAGCCACTGAAGAAATATGTTGATTGAGTCAGATAGTCTCTCCTATTCCGTTGCAAGATACAGTGCGTTCAGAACTTTCGAACACGTTCGGACACGTTTCAGACATCACAAAGCCATCTTCCTGTAATCCCCTACGCTTTCTGAATCATTCTCAAAATTTTCGAAATTTTCGATTTTTCACGTTAAAACGTGTTAGAACACGTTCACACACGTTTCTGACATCGCAAAATACTCTTCCTGTGATCCCCTACGCTCTCTGAATGGACGAACTCTTTCTCAATGCCGCCGAGATCGAGGTGAGACCGGAGACGGTGTTCCGCATCGGACAAGTTTCCACTCGCCCTCGTCTCCTGAAGGTCATCCTCCCCCGCAAGAGTGCCCAACAGTCCCTTCTCCGTCGACTCAGCAAGATCACTGAACTCCCTGGCTACAAGAACGTGAGAGTGCGTCCCTCCCTGTCCGAATCTGAGAGAAAGGCTCAGTACGACCTTCGACAGAAGAAGAAGGCACTCAACGATGCCGGTGGAGATTATGTGATCTACGCTGGAGTGTTCATGAAGAAGAGCGAGGTGGAGTCATTCAAGAAGTCCAACAAGGGATGGAACACGACTCATGAAGAAGAGCGAGGTGGAGTCGTTCAAGAAGTCCAACAAGGGATGGAACACGACTCATGAAGAAGAGCGAGGTGGAGTCGTTCAAGAAGTCCAACAAGGGATGGAACACGACTCATGAAGAAGAGCGAGGTGGAGTCGTTCAAGAAGTCCAACAAGGGATGGAACACGACTCATGAAGAAGAGCGAGGTGGAGTCGTTCAAGAAGTCCAACAAGGGATGGAACACGACTCATGAAGAAGAGCGAGGTGGAGTCGTTCAAGAAGTCCAACAAGGGATGGAACACGACTCATGAAGAAGAGCGAGGTGGAGTCGTTCAAGAAGTCCAACAAGGGATGGAACACGACTCATGAAGAAGAGCGAGGTGGAGTCGTTCAAGAAGTCCAACAAGGGATGGAACACGACTCATGAAGAAGAGCGAGGTGGAGTCGTTCAAGAAGTCCAACAAGGGATGGAACACGACTCATGAAGAAGAGCGAAGTGGAGTCGCTCAAGAAGTCCAACAAGGGATGGAACACGACTCATGAAGAAGAGCGAGGTGGAGTCGTTCAAGAAGTCCAACAAGGGATGGAAAACGACTCATGAAGAAGAGCGAGGTGGAGTCGTTCAAGAAGTCCAACAAGGGATGGAACACGACTCATGAAGAAGAGCGAGGTGGAGTCGTTCAAGAAGTCCAACAAGGGATGGAACACGACTCATGAAGAAGAGCGAGGTGGAGTCGTTCAAGAAGTCCAACAAGGGATGGAACACGACTCATGAAGAAGAGCGAGGTGGAGTCGTTCAAGAAGTCCAACAAGGGATGGAACACGACTCATGAAGAAGAGCGAGGTGGAGTCGTTCAAGAAGTCCAACAAGGGATGGAACACGACTCATGAAGAAGAGCGAAGTGGAGTCGTTCAAGAAGTCCAACAAGGGATGGAACACGACTCATGAAGAAGAGCGAGGTGGAGTCGTTCAAGAAGTCCAACAAGGGATGGAACACGACTCATGAAGAAGAGCGAGGTGGAGTCGTTCAAGAAGTCCAACAAGGGATGGAACACGACTCATGAAGAAGAGCGAGGTGGAGTCGTTCAAGAAGTCCAACAAGGGATGGAACACGACTCATGAAGAAGAGCGAGGTGGAGTCGTTCAAGAAGTCCAACAAGGGATGGAACACGACTCATGAAGAAGAGCGAGGTGGAGTCGTTCAAGAAGTCCAACAAGGGATGGAACACGACTCATGAAGAAGAGCGAGGTGGAGTCGTTCAAGAAGTCCAACAAGGGATGGAACACGACTCATGAAGAAGAGCGAGGTGGAGTCGTTCAAGAAGTCCAACAAGGGATGGAACACGACTCATGAAGAAGAGCGAGGTGGAGTCGTTCAAGAAGTCCAACAAGGGATGGAACACGACTCATGAAGAAGAGCGAAGTGGAGTCGTTCAAGAAGTCCAACAAGGGATGGAACACGACTCATGAAGAAGAGCGAAGTGGAGTCGTTCAAGAAGTCCAACAAGGGATGGAACACGACTCATGAAGAAGAGCGAGGTGGAGTCGTTCAAGAAGTCCAACAAGGGATGGAACACGACTCATGAAGAAGAGCGAGGTGGAGTCGTTCAAGAAGTCCAACAAGGGATGGAACACGACTCATGAAGAAGAGCGAGGTGGAGTCGTTCAAGAAGTCCAACAAGGGATGGAACACGACTCATGAAGAAGAGCGAGGTGGAGTCGTTCAAGAAGTCCAACAAGGGATGGAACACGACTCATGAAGAAGAGCGAAGTGGAGTCGTTCAAGAAGTCCAACAAGGGATGGAACACGACTCATGAAGAAGAGCGAGGTGGAGTCGTTCAAGAAGTCCAACAAGGGATGGAACACGACTCATGAAGAAGAGCGAGGTGGAGTCGTTCAAGAAGTCCAACAAGGGATGGAACACGACTCATGAAGAAGAGCGAGGTGGAGTCGTTCAAGAAGTCCAACAAGGGATGGAACACGACTCATGAAGAAGAGCGAGGTGGAGTCGTTCAAGAAGTCCAACAAGGGATGGAACACGACTCATGAAGAAGAGCGAGGTGGAGTCGTTCAAGAAGTCCAACAAGGGATGGAACACGACTCATGAAGAAGAGCGAGGTGGAGTCGTTCAAGAAGTCCAACAAGGGATGGAACACGACTCATGAAGAAGAGCGAGGTGGAGTCGTTCAAGAAGTCCAACAAGGGATGGAACACGACTCATGAAGAAGAGCGAGGTGGAGTCGTTCAAGAAGTCCAACAAGGGATGGAACACGACTCATGAAGAAGAGCGAGGTGGAGTCGTTCAAGAAGTCCAACAAGGGATGGAACACGACTCATGAAGAAGAGCGAGGTGGAGTCGTTCAAGAAGTCCAACAAGGGATGGAACACGACTCATGAAGAAGAGCGAGGTGGAGTCGTTCAAGAAGTCCAACAAGGGATGGAACACGACTCATGAAGAAGAGCGAGGTGGAATCGTTCAAGAAGTCCAACAAGGGATGGAACACGACTCATGAAGAAGAGCGAGGTGGAGTCGTTCAAGAAGTCCAACAAGGGATGGAACACGACTCATGAAGAAGAGCGAGGTGGAGTCGTTCAAGAAGTCCAACAAGGGATGGAACACGACTCATGAAGAAGAGCGAGGTGGAGTCGTTCAAGAAGTCCAACAAGGGATGGAACACGACTCATGAAGAAGAGCGAGGTGGAGTCGTTCAAGAAGTCCAACAAGGGATGGAACACGACTCATGAAGAAGAGCGAGGTGGAGTCGTTCAAGAAGTCCAACAAGGGATGGAACACGACTCGTGAAGAAGAGCGAGGTGGAGTCGTTCAAGAAGTCCAACAAGGGATGGAACACGACTCGTGAAGAAGAGCGAGGTGGAGTCGTTCAAGAAGTCCAACAAGGGATGGAACACGACTCGTGAAGAAGAGCGAGGTGGAGTCGTTCAAGAAGTCCAACAAGGGATGGAACACGACTCATGAAGAAGAGCGAGGTGGAGTCGTTCAAGAAGTCCAACAAGGGATGGAACACGACTCATGAAGAAGAGCGAGGTGGAGTCGTTCAAGAAGTCCAACAAGGGATGGAACACGACTCATGAAGAAGAGCGAGGTGGAGTCGTTCAAGAAGTCCAACAAGGGATGGAACACGACTCATGAAGAAGAGCGAGGTGGAGTCGTTCAAGAAGTCCAACAAGGGATGGAACACGACTCATGAAGAAGAGCGAGGTGGAGTCGTTCAAGAAGTCCAACAAGGGATGGAACACGACTCATGAAGAAGAGCGAGGTGGAGTCGTTCAAGAAGTCCAACAAGGGATGGAACACGACTCATGAAGAAGAGCGAGGTGGAGTCGTTCAAGAAGTCCAACAAGGGATGGAACACGACTCATGAAGAAGAGCGAGGTGGAATCGTTCAAGAAGTCCAACAAGGGATGGAACACGACTCATGAAGAAGAGCGAGGTGGAATCGTTCAAGAAGTCCAACAAGGGATGGAACACGACTCATGAAGAAGAGCGAGGTGGAGTCGTTCAAGAAGTCCAACAAGGGATGGAACACGACTCATGAAGAAGAGCGAGGTGGAGTCGTTCAAGAAGTCCAACAAGGGATGGAACACGACTCATGAAGAAGAGCGAGGTGGAATCGTTCAAGAAGTCCAACAAGGGATGGAACACGACTCGTGAAGAAGAGCGAGGTGGAGTCGTTCAAGAAGTCCAACAAGGGATGGAACACGACTCGTGAAGAAGAGCGAGGTGGAGTCGTTCAAGAAGTCCAACAAGGGATGGAACACGACTCATGAAGAAGAGCGAGGTGGAGTCGTTCAAGAAGTCCAACAAGGGATGGAACACGACTCATGAAGAAGAGCGAGGTGGAGTCGTTCAAGAAGTCCAACAAGGGATGGAACACGACTCATGAAGAAGAGCGAGGTGGAGTCGTTCAAGAAGTCCAACAAGGGATGGAACACGACTCATGAAGAAGAGCGAGGTGGAGTCGTTCAAGAAGTCCAACAAGGGATGGAACACGACTCATGAAGAAGAGCGAAGTGGAGTCGTTCAAGAAGTCCAACAAGGGATGGAACACGACTCATGAAGAAGAGCGAGGTGGAGTCGTTCAAGAAGTCCAACAAGGGATGGAACACGACTCATGAAGAAGAGCGAGGTGGAGTCGTTCAAGAAGTCCAACAAGGGATGGAACACGACTCATGAAGAAGAGCGAGGTGGAGTCGTTCAAGAAGTCCAACAAGGGATGGAACACGACTCATGAAGAAGAGCGAGGTGGAGTCGTTCAAGAAGTCCAACAAGGGATGGAACACGACTCATGAAGAAGAGCGAGGTGGAGTCGTTCAAGAAGTCCAACAAGGGATGGAACACGACTCATGAAGAAGAGCGAGGTGGAGTCGTTCAAGAAGTCCAACAAGGGATGGAACACGACTCATGAAGAAGAGCGAGGTGGAGTCGTTCAAGAAGTCCAACAAGGGATGGAACACGACTCATGAAGAAGAGCGAGGTGGAGTCGTTCAAGAAGTCCAACAAGGGATGGAACACGACTCATGAAGAAGAGCGAGGTGGAGTCGTTCAAGAAGTCCAACAAGGGATGGAACACGACTCATGAAGAAGAGCGAGGTGGAGTCGTTCAAGAAGTCCAACAAGGGATGGAACACGACTCATGAAGAAGAGCGAGGTGGAGTCGTTCAAGAAGTCCAACAAGGGATGGAACACGACTCATGAAGAAGAGCGAGGTGGAATCGTTCAAGAAGTCCAACAAGGGATGGAACACGACTCATGAAGAAGAGCGAGGTGGAGTCGTTCAAGAAGTCCAACAAGGGATGGAACACGACTCATGAAGAAGAGCGAGGTGGAGTCGTTCAAGAAGTCCAACAAGGGATGGAACACGACTCATGAAGAAGAGCGAGGTGGAGTCGTTCAAGAAGTCCAACAAGGGATGGAACACGACTCATGAAGAAGAGCGAGGTGGAGTCGTTCAAGAAGTCCAACAAGGGATGGAACACGACTCATGAAGAAGAGCGAGGTGGAGTCGTTCAAGAAGTCCAACAAGGGATGGAACACGACTCGTGAAGAAGAGCGAGGTGGAGTCGTTCAAGAAGTCCAACAAGGGATGGAACACGACTCGTGAAGAAGAGCGAGGTGGAGTCGTTCAAGAAGTCCAACAAGGGATGGAACACGACTCATGAAGAAGAGCGAGGTGGAGTCGTTCAAGAAGTCCAACAAGGGATGGAACACGACTCATGAAGAAGAGCGAGGTGGAGTCGTTCAAGAAGTCCAACAAGGGATGGAACACGACTCATGAAGAAGAGCGAGGTGGAGTCGTTCAAGAAGTCCAACAAGGGATGGAACACGACTCATGAAGAAGAGCGAGGTGGAGTCGTTCAAGAAGTCCAACAAGGGATGGAACACGACTCATGAAGAAGAGCGAGGTGGAGTCGTTCAAGAAGTCCAACAAGGGATGGAACACGACTCATGAAGAAGAGCGAGGTGGAGTCGTTCAAGAAGTCCAACAAGGGATGGAACACGACTCATGAAGAAGAGCGAGGTGGAGTCGTTCAAGAAGTCCAACAAGGGATGGAACACGACTCATGAAGAAGAGCGAGGTGGAGTCGTTCAAGAAGTCCAACAAGGGATGGAACACGACTCATGAAGAAGAGCGAGGTGGAATCGTTCAAGAAGTCCAACAAGGGATGGAACACGACTCATGAAGAAGAGCGAGGTGGAGTCGTTCAAGAAGTCCAACAAGGGATGGAACACGACTCATGAAGAAGAGCGAGGTGGAGTCGTTCAAGAAGTCCAACAAGGGATGGAACACGACTCATGAAGAAGAGCGAGGTGGAGTCGTTCAAGAAGTCCAACAAGGGATGGAACACGACTCATGAAGAAGAGCGAGGTGGAATCGTTCAAGAAGTCCAACAAGGGATGGAACACGACTCGTGAAGAAGAGCGAGGTGGAGTCGTTCAAGAAGTCCAACAAGGGATGGAACACGACTCGTGAAGAAGAGCGAGGTGGAGTCGTTCAAGAAGTCCAACAAGGGATGGAACACGACTCGTGAAGAAGAGCGAGGTGGAGTCGTTCAAGAAGTCCAACAAGGGATGGAACACGACTCATGAAGAAGAGCGAGGTGGAGTCGTTCAAGAAGTCCAACAAGGGATGGAACACGACTCATGAAGAAGAGCGAGGTGGAGTCGTTCAAGAAGTCCAACAAGGGATGGAACACGACTCATGAAGAAGAGCGAGGTGGAGTCGTTCAAGAAGTCCAACAAGGGATGGAACACGACTCATGAAGAAGAGCGAGGTGGAGTCGTTCAAGAAGTCCAACAAGGGATGGAACACGACTCATGAAGAAGAGCGAGGTGGAGTCGTTCAAGAAGTCCAACAAGGGATGGAACACGACTCATGAAGAAGAGCGAGGTGGAGTCGTTCAAGAAGTCCAACAAGGGATGGAACACGACTCGTGAAGAAGAGCGAGGTGGAGTCGTTCAAGAAGTCCAACAAGGGATGGAACACGACTCGTGAAGAAGAGCGAGGTGGAGTCGTTCAAGAAGTCCAACAAGGGATGGAACACGACTCATGAAGAAGAGCGAGGTGGAGTCGTTCAAGAAGTCCAACAAGGGATGGAACACGACTCATGAAGAAGAGCGAGGTGGAGTCGTTCAAGAAGTCCAACAAGGGATGGAACACGACTCATGAAGAAGAGCGAGGTGGAGTCGTTCAAGAAGTCCAACAAGGGATGGAACACGACTCATGAAGAAGAGCGAGGTGGAGTCGTTCAAGAAGTCCAACAAGGGATGGAACACGACTCATGAAGAAGAGCGAGGTGGAGTCGTTCAAGAAGTCCAACAAGGGATGGAACACGACTCATGAAGAAGAGCGAGGTGGAGTCGTTCAAGAAGTCCAACAAGGGATGGAACACGACTCATGAAGAAGAGCGAGGTGGAGTCGTTCAAGAAGTCCAACAAGGGATGGAACACGACTCATGAAGAAGAGCGAGGTGGAGTCGTTCAAGAAGTCCAACAAGGGATGGAACACGACTCATGAAGAAGAGCGAGGTGGAGTCGTTCAAGAAGTCCAACAAGGGATGGAACACGACTCATGAAGAAGAGCGAGGTGGAGTCGTTCAAGAAGTCCAACAAGGGATGGAACACGACTCATGAAGAAGAGCGAGGTGGAGTCGTTCAAGAAGTCCAACAAGGGATGGAACACGACTCATGAAGAAGAGCGAGGTGGAATCGTTCAAGAAGTCCAACAAGGGATGGAACACGACTCATGAAGAAGAGCGAGGTGGAGTCGTTCAAGAAGTCCAACAAGGGATGGAACACGACTCATGAAGAAGAGCGAGGTGGAGTCGTTCAAGAAGTCCAACAAGGGATGGAACACGACTCATGAAGAAGAGCGAGGTGGAGTCGTTCAAGAAGTCCAACAAGGGATGGAACACGACTCATGAAGAAGAGCGAGGTGGAGTCGTTCAAGAAGTCCAACAAGGGATGGAACACGACTCATGAAGAAGAGCGAGGTGGAGTCGTTCAAGAAGTCCAACAAGGGATGGAACACGACTCGTGAAGAAGAGCGAGGTGGAGTCGTTCAAGAAGTCCAACAAGGGATGGAACACGACTCGTGAAGAAGAGCGAGGTGGAGTCGTTCAAGAAGTCCAACAAGGGATGGAACACGACTCATGAAGAAGAGCGAGGTGGAGTCGTTCAAGAAGTCCAACAAGGGATGGAACACGACTCATGAAGAAGAGCGAGGTGGAGTCGTTCAAGAAGTCCAACAAGGGATGGAGCACGACTCATGAAGAAGAGCGAGGTGGAGTCGTTCAAGAAGTCCAACAAGGGATGGAGCACGACTCATGAAGAAGAGCGAGGTGGAGTCGTTCAAGAAGTCCAACAAGGGATGGAGCACGACTCATGAAGAAGAGCGAGGTGGAGTCGTTCAAGAAGTCCAACAAGGGATGGAGCACGACTCCCACCACGCCGTCCTTCTCTTCTTCTGACACCATTTCGGCCTTCACCATCCCCACTGTGTCGACGGCGAAAAACTAAGCAGTCCCTCCCGACCCCCCTCACTATCGCACTCTTCCACTCTGACTTCCCCCTCCCGCTCCCCCTCACTCCAAACACCTACAGTATCTTGCCTATATTACAATATTAGATCGATAGTGAATAAACTGCCTGCCTTTCGCCAACTTTTGAGCGTAGAACAACCAGATATTATTTGCATAACAGAATCGTGGTTAAATAGCCGTACCCCTTCTTCCTTATTGATTGGTAACCTACCGTATAGCGTAGTCATGCTACGTGTTGTCTCTATCAATTGTGTTGATATTCTTTTAAAATGCTTTCAAACATATGTTCTACCTCACCTTGAATTTGCTAGTCCGTTCTGGAATCCCTATATAAAGAAGCACTGTGAGAGGCTTGAGAAGGTCCAACAACAATTCACTCGAATCCTATTCTATCGATGTTTTCCTTCTCTGTCTTATCCAATTGGTCTTCCTTCCTATCCTCAACGTCTGTCTCATCTTGGTCTTCAAGCGCTTTTTGAGAGGAGAGTCATCTTTGACTTAGTTTTCGCCCGTAGAATAATGAATGGCGAGACCATCTTAGATCGTAACAATTTTTTTTATTTTCAAACCCCTTCGTGATAAAACGAACACATTTGGTGTGCACATAGAATGTACTAGGTCAACGCCTCGATTTCATTGCTTTCCCCGTAGAGTTGCTATGCTACTGAATACTCTTCCCCCTTACATACAGTATGAATGTTTACAAGAGTCGTTTACGTGAATTAGATTATAGTAATTACGATATTAGCAAATATACCGTTCGTTAGTTTGCATTGCATTACTTCCCCCTCCCAACCTCACCCCCCTCCTATTAGAGATCACTGAGTCTGCTCCCGGAGATGAGTCAACCTGGTCGCCCGAGTCCCCTTCCTCGGATCCCTCCTCTCTCAGTCCACACAGAGAACAACGACCAGACGATGACAGATGGGACCACGACGATTGATCTACACACTGATTTGCCCCTATTGCAACCTCCCCCCCCCCTTCCCAAACGATACTTCCCATAGAGAGTCTTTATTTACTGTACATCGTTCGTGTAATCACACATTATTCCGTTGCGCCTTCGGGCGTCGATAAAATATATAACAATTTTGAAACTTTTCGAAATTTTCGATTTTTCAAGTTAAAACTCGGCAAAACAGGTGAAAACGTGTTTCACGGTACTCAAAAACGTGTTGGAACGATTTCTCGCGCCTGCGAAAAATGCGGCAAAAGGTTTTCGCGGCGGGGGTCGAACCTGCGTCGCTCGGATTGCTAGTCAGGCGCGTAACCCACTTAGCTATGGATTTTGTTTAAATTTTTTTCATTGAAAAAGTTTTCTTTTGTGGATATGCATATAGCGTAGATTTGTCACCGATATTGTCTTTCTCCATTCCATTCTTCATAGGAATTATGAACTTGATCACTCTTCCTTCCTCACTCGTTCTCCTCTTACTAAATTTGTCCGTAATTCACATCACTTCCGTATCTCTCTGCCTTTCTTTCCTCCCAATTCCCACACCACCCTTGCCTCCAGAACCATATCAATTTGGAATTCCTTTTCCTTCCGGAGTTCCTTCCGGAAATTCATCCGCTCCCAGCCCAACTCCTTTTTCCCTGAATCAATTGTTACGAATTGGCTCCAACCCTTCTTCCCCATACCCTTGCTGCCATGCACAAAACCGATTCGACTACGTCGACGGACATCCGTTTCTTGCCCCCATTCACAGTTATTTTTCTTGTATGCGATACTCTGACGGAATAAACAATGAATGAATGAATGAATAAGATAGTGAAGAGAGTGTGTCGAAATCTTTCTTCGTTCCCGAGTTATTCAGCAAAATAAAGTTTGAACACACGGACACACACACACAGACAGACGTTCTGAAATAGTAGTCTTTAGGAACCTCTCTTTCATTACAAAACACTTTTCTGGTGATTCCCGGTAATCCCCGTTGTGTTTGCCCAAACTTGGACAATTTCGATTTTTCGGGTTAATACGTGCTAGAACACGTTCAGACACGTTTCTGACATCGGAATACACTTTTCTTGTGATCCCAGACACTCACAGGCGCGTTTAAAGAAATTTCGAAATTTTCTATTTTTCAAGTTAAAACTCGGCAAAACAGGTGAAAACGTCTTTCACGGTACTCTAAAACGTGTTAGGAAGGCTTCTGACACTTGCGAAAAACGCGGCAAAAGATTTGCCCACGGCGTGGGTCGAACCTGGGGGTGCCGGATTGGAAGTTAAGCGCGTGGCGCACTTGGCTATGAATTTGATTAATTAAATTTTGTAAAATTTGAAAGCTATTCTGGTCAGTTATCATATGCAAAAGGATCTGGGAAGATTTTTTTCGCGATTTTGAAGCGAAATATAACGGAAAGACGAAAAAAAATGTCACGTGGACGGATAAATAACAGACAGACAAACAGACAGACATGCGCCATTTAAAATACAGACATGCACCATTTTAAATACAGACATGCACCATTTAAGATACACATGTACCATTTAAAATACGTAACCCGACGGAGATCAACAATCCATAGAACAGTGGTGGAATATTATACAAATTGAAATAAAAAAAGATATTCAACAAACCGTACTCCTTCAGAAACAAACATTCAATCCATTTCGAATCTGTGAATTTGAAGTTTTGAAGCAGTCGTTGCGAGTTCTCACCCTATAATTGTAGTATTATTCACCATTTAGAACCACCATTGAGATGAATATTAATCACTGATAGGCCGTCTACCGTAATCCGCCAGCACCGGATGCCGTATTATGGATTTATATTATTCGAATAAAGCATCCTTCTTTATTAATTTATTTATAATTAATTTAATTTTTTAAATTTATGTGAAATACATCAAAAGTTCGGTAATGACCTCGAGAAATCAGCGCACTTTAATTCAACGTGAATTTTTCATTCTCCTTGCTGTGAAAGTCAATGGGTCGCTTCGTTTTCACGTTGGGATCTGACCGGACTGTACTATCAACTTCTTCAGAGTGAAAGCAGTCGATGTCTCGAAAACTACTTTTTCAGAGTAAACGTCTTGACGTTTAATTGAACTTTTGCCTGCTCTATGATTTCTGCAACAAACTAGTCCACTTACTTATTTAGGCTCTTTATTCATTATGTTAAATGTACCATGCCATTTTTTGAAGTAAAAGAAATACAAAGAACAATGATTTGATTTACGAAAATTATCGAAATTTGTCAAGAAAATTTGCGAATAAGCTGCAATCCATTCAGTCGTGTACATCAGAGATGACAGCTTTGAAATGGAATCTAGAAGGGCCCGAATCGACAGGAATAGCTGCAAAATCAAATATTCGAGAGTAATTTTAGGAAGCAGACCCTTGCATGAATAGTATTGCACAATTGTGCTATGCAGTCATCGTTTTCCCCTAATATTTTCTGTGCTTCACGAAATCATTAAAACCGAAAATTAAAAAAAATAAATAGAAAATTGATCGATCGGTAAAACGTACTTTCGATTTTGTATCGCGGATGATCCGCGGAGTGTTGAATGAATTCAACAGGGAATTTGAGAAGACGCATATCAGTACACAGCTTGAAAGTGATACAGACGGATTTGCCGACCGAGATAGCTCCTGAAATCAGTTTTTTTTAAAATATTTAACATGTAACATGGCTGCATTGAGAGGGCTGCTTATTCGGTGCCGAGAATCAGAACAAGCGGTTACTCCTCCGGAGACCCCTCACGCCTCCCTATTGCCGCATCTGCTCCGCCAATTCACTGAGGTATTTGACAACTCCAGAAAGGGGTCAGGAGCGAGAGAATAGGGAGGCATTCTCTCGCTCCTGACCCCTTTCTGGAGTTGTCAAATACCTCAGTGAATTGGCGGAGCAGATGCGGCATGTAGTGAGAGTAGCCAGGCCGCTGATTGTCGTAAGTGATTTTACGCAGTCCCGCATCGATGAATCCCATAAGAATGTCGTATTCGATTTGCTCAAAAAGATTATAAAAATAACGAATAATATAATGATGCATACGGACAGCTGAGGAAAGTGGAAATAAAAATAACGGCTAAACACAATTCTAGGGAGGCGCTGTTATTGCCGGATGTCGGTGATTTTTCACAAGTCTTACACTGCTCCAATTTGGAAAATCGATGATTCCCGCGTGTTGAGGATCTATGACAATCGTAAGCTCTTTCAATCCAGCTCCCACTATTTTGCCAGCAAGGTTATCTTAACAAAATTAGGATTGACAAATTAAGAATACGGAAAGTGATACTGTTCTTCCTTTTCCACAGTTTCACAGCACATTCAAAATCTCCAGAAGGGTCAGAAGAGGTTGTGTGATGTGGGCCACGATTGACACATTCAGCTGACCCCTTTCTGGAGATTCAAGAATACCTCGTCTGAGTCGCGACCGAAGTACGTGTTCGCACTCGTCTTGCAAGAGAATCTCCAGATTCTGCACTTCACAATTCGAAATATGACGAGGAAGCGACCTCCTGAAAATCACAAATTATTTGGCAACTAATTTTAGCCGCTCCTAGTATCTTAATGCTTATGAAACTGTTAAATTATACAAATTTTTTATGGTTTTTCGAATTGTATGTTTTTTAATGGTATGACATGGTATTAAATGTGTGACTCTGTCTGCAGTGAACGAGAAAGGTTCCTACAGTTGTTTGAGTGTGGCTTTCTTGAAAAAGAGTGACAACTTCCTGACGGTGGCACCACGCAGAAGCCGCTCGAGCAGTGCAAAGTTAGGAGCTGTCAGATCCAGATGAGCCACATTAATCTAAATTTTTTTCTTTTATTGAAATTTGTCCGGTTTGCATCACCCCTAACAACTAATAGACAACCAACGAAATAATTCAAATTGATTTCTGAGATTCCTCTAATCAAAAAGTTCCGATGGCTTATAAATTGTGTTGTCTTACCTTTTGCATGCACACATGATGAATGATAGCATCCTTGAAGAGGGGAAAATCGAAGGTCGATCCGTCGTCCACAATGGGAAAGGTGAGATTACATTGATACTAAAAAGATCTGATAAAATATAATAGAAAATGAGCATATACGTCATAGGTGTCCAAAGCCCCCGGCCCCGCACCGCCCCCCAAGAATTCTTGGGGGGCAGTGCGGGAGGCCATGTATAAGGGGGTCATGGTCCAAAATGGGTCCGAGGTCGACTTTGTCAAACACAAAATGGCCTATGGTAACTTAACCGCCGGGGTCCCGCAACGAAAAAAAAAGTACCGTAACCCGGAAATACAAAATCGAGCAATCCGACTCGATGTTTGTTGCATGAGGTAGGGCTCGAGTAGTAATTAATCGGACGGTATATGGCGGTCTCGGCACGACATTGCCGATACCGTAATTAAGTCTACAGTATGTCCAAATTTCAAATTGATCAAATCGACTCGAGATTTGTTGCATGAGCTAGGCATCGAGTAGAAATTAATCGGAGGGCATACGGCGGTCCCGGCACGACATTGCCGATACCGTAATTAAGTCTACAGTATGTCCAAATTTCAAATTGATCAAATCGACTCGAGATTTGTTGCATGAGCATCGAGTAGAAATTAATCGGAGGGCATACGGCGGTCCCGGCACGACATTGCCGATACCGTAATCAAGTCTACAGTATGCCCAAATTTGAAATTGATCAAATCGGCTCCGGATTTTTAGTGGAGGTAGACCTTGAGTAGTTATTGATCGGACGATATACGGCGGTCCCGGCACGACATTGCCGATACCGTAATCAAGTCTACAGTATGCCCAAATTTGAAATTGATGAAATCGGCTCCGGGTTTTTACAGGAGGTGGACCTTGAGTAGCCATTGCTTGGAGGGTATAACGTTTCTCCCCAACCGTACCCAGGGGTTACTGTAGCGAGGTTACAGTATACTGAAAATATAGATTGATCAAATCGGCCCGGGATTTTCACTGCAGGGAGGTGGACCTCGAGTAGCCCTTGCTTGGAGGATCTATAGTTTCTCCCCTACCGTACCCAGGGTTACTGTAGCGAGGTTACAGTATGACCAATTAATGAAATTGACCATATCTTCTCGGGATTTTTGTAGGCAGCAGGCAATGACAGTGGAGCATACTGTATTGATTTTATCGTGTCTCGGGGATACTGTAGCGGGATAGGGTATGACGAATTTATGAAAATTATCTCGTTTTTTTAGGTGGTATGCATCGAGCTGGCAATGCCAGGAGTGCATACCGTATCTCTTCCACCGTATCCAGGGTTACTGTAGTTTTTACAGTATGCCGAATTTTTGAAATTTACCTAATCGAGTCGCAATTTTTTTCATGAGCCGGACGTCGAGCAAGCAATGCCGGAGTAAAAAAAAATGCCGGAGGGATATACCGTATTGTTTCCATCGTGCTCTGGGTTGCTGTAATATTTTCGTTTACCGTTGTCGATTCCACCTTCGGTACTTTCGCATGCTGTATATGATATCTTATCTTTTATCTTTATATCTTTAGCATTTCGCACGCAAGAGAGCATACGAGAGAGGTGAGTAAACGAGGCTGAGAGCAAGAAAGTGAGAGAGCAAACACTTTTGTTTACCGTTCCCACTTCTAGTTCATTTTGAAACTTTCATATACATTTTGCTTAACAGTGGCGCGCACAATTACATGGCACATTCTCGCGAATATTGGATACGCTCCCGGAACTGCGGTACCTCATACGTGGGGGGCAACTACTCGAGAGCTTGTTCATTCCACAGACCCTGGGTCAATGTGCTCAATTTGTTATTTTCGACATAATGTAGTATTGGATACGGTAGTCAGGGACAAGGCTCCGGAACTACCGCACATTCTCCGAGTAGTTACCACTCAAGATCTTACTCATATAATAAATTCCGAATCTATTTGTGTAATTTATAAATTCGTTATACAATAACCCCGCAACAGTAACCTCGAAAAAAGAAGAATAAACACGAAATGCATCGTAGACAATAACTAATAGGGGCCTGTCTCCTGTTAAAATCCCGATTCGATTAGCTCATTTCATAAATTGATCATATAACCCCGCTACAGTAGCCTTGGGCATGATGGAAACCGTACGTTACATCCCTCTGGCTTTGCCAGTTCGAGGTCTTCCTCCTACAAAAATCCCGAGTAGACATAATCGATTTCCTAAATTAATCATACCGTAATGTGCTACAGTATCCCCGAGACACGATAAAATCAATACAGTGTACTCCTCTGTCATTGCCTGCAAGATGCCTACCACCTACGAAAATCCCGATAAGATATGATCAATTTTATTAATTGGTCATATTGTAACCTCGCTACAGTAACCCTGGGTACGGTTGGGGAGAAACGTTATACCCTCCAAGCAATGGCTACTCAAGGTCCACCTCCTGTAAAAACCCGGAGCCAATTTTATCAATTTCAAATTTCAGCATACTGTAGCCTTGATTACGGTATCGGCGATATCGTGCCGAGACCACCGTATGCCGCCCGATTAATTTGTACTCGAGGCCTAGCTCATGCAACGAATACCGAGCGAATTGGTTCAATTTGAAATTTCACTATACTCTAGATCTGAATACGATATCGGCAATGTCGTGCCGAGAGCGCCATATGTCGTCCGATTAATTATTACTCGAGCCGTACCTCCCACAAAAATTCTGACTCGATTTGATCAATTTGACATTTGGACAAACTGTAGACTTGATTACGGCATCGGCAATGACGTGCCGGGACCGCCGTATATCGTCCGATCAATAACTACTCAAGGTCTACCTCCACTAAAAATCCGGAGCCGATTTGATCAATTTCAAATTTGGGCATACTGTAGACTTGATTACGGTATCGGCAATGTCGTGCCGGGACCGCCGTATGCCCTCCGATTAATTTCTACTCGATGCCTAGCTCATGCAACAAATCTCGAGTCGATTTGATCAATTTGAAATTTGGACATACTGTAGACTTAATTACGGTATCGGCAATGTCGTGCCGAGACCGCCATATACCGTCCGATTAATTACTACTCGAGCCCTACCTCATGCAACAAACATCGAGTCGGATTGCTCGATTTTGTATTTCCGGGTTACGGTACTTTTTTTTTCGTTGCGAGACCCCGGCGGTTAAGTTACCATAGGCCATTTTGGGTTTGAAAAGTCGACCTCGGACCCATTTTGGACCATGACCCCCTTATACATGGCCTCCCGAATTCTTGGGATTCTTGGAATTCTTGAATTCTTGGGGGGCAGTGCGGGGCCGAGGGCTTGGACACGTATGATATACGTTAAAAAAAAGTTATTTCAATGGATTTAGAGCTGTAAGTTTTTCTGGGGGTTGAGAGTGTGCGCAGAAAAAAAGTATACCAGTCCGTCCTTGCTCGATTTCGACAACATCGATGATTTCGAGAGTTTACGCATTTCGACGAAATTCAGTGCTTTCTGTCGATTCTTTAACTTCATGGCAATTTGAATGTAGGTTGGAAACTGAAAATTTCACATTGTTCTCGATCCGCGAATCGTGTTTCTTGAAATGCAAGTTCAGTTTGTTTGTCGTTTTATTTTCAGAAATCAGAAATCGGCATGAGAACTTCATTAGAGAAAAGAAACATCGAATTCCATGGAGCTCTAACACTCCGACACGTGCCTCATTCGAGAAGTCAAATCAAGTTTCAATTTGAAAATTATTGAGTACTTCTTTGAGTTTGCTCCCTCTGAGTTGGCTTTAATGCGATTTTATTTTTAAGAGACCGCCCACGAGAGAGTGGAAAGGGTCCCGGATGAGAATTCGACAACCTACCCTCAAACTTTTTTCATGGAATGAACATCACGAATGCTGATCGCGACCGTATATATTTAAGCTTGAAAAAATATTCGAGGTCAAAATTTATTTTCAAAATTTTCAGACATTTTTTCGTCGAAAAAAAAAGTTTCGAAATACTTTGCGAGAAATATTCTATTATACGTATTTTTATGCGCTGGTTCCGAATTTGGTAGTTAGAACTGTTGAAACTCACTTTTTAAAAAGTTATGATCGAAAAATCAGATTTTTTGTGAAAAATCAAAAATATCTTTTTTCACATCCCCCTTTAAGGTAAAGCCACCTATATTTTCGGTCAACATCAAAAAGTATGTTATGGGCCTTTTTGGCTTGATTTTAAAAATGAGGATTTTGATCGAAATTTTGTCTCAAACTTGCATAATTCCTTATTTTTCGGTCGGAATTTTCTTACAAGTTTCTTACAGGTTCGTGTGTGTACCAAATTCCGATGTCAAATAGACAAACATATTCAGAAAGTATGAAAACATGGTCTATTTAGATTATCGAGAGTAAATACAAGACGTTTCAAAATTTTCCAAAATTCATACAATCATCATAATAAACTATCAAAGCTCAGGGTTCTATGACGAAATATAATTTCGACTTTGGGCTCAAAATGTTTGAATTGCAATATTAAATAAATGTTCTGTTGGTACTCTTCGATTTCATGCATTGGATCATGTCGGAAAAAAATTAAGCCTCGGAAATGGCCAAAAAATGATATTCATAAAATATTTCTGAAAGTACCAGTAGCGTGCATGATGAAATATCTTAGCTGTCTAGTACACTCACTGAGATGCATCAACTGACAAAAGGACAAGTTGATCCAACTTCTTCGAAAAAAAAATTTTTTCTCGAAAATCACCATGAACCCGGGGTCATGGCCGGGGTCATGGTCCAAAATCGCAAAATATTTTTTCTAATTTTATGTAGAACTAACTGTTACTAAAGCTTCTTGATACTCAATAAAGTAACATAGGGCGCTATACGTAACTTTCGGATGAATTGGGGAGAAATGTCAGGAAAAAATATTTTGCGATTTTGGCCCATGTTCATGGTGATTTTCGAGAAAACTTTTTTTTTCGAAGAAGTTGGATCAACTTGTCCTTTTGTCAGTTGATGCTTCTCAGTGAGTGTACTACACAGCTAAGATATGTCATCATGCACGCTTCTGGTACTTTCAGAAATATTTTATGAATATCATTTTTCGGCCATTTCCGAGTCTTAATTTTTTTTTCCGACATGAACCAATGCATGAAATCGAAGAGTACCAACAGAACATTTATTTAATATTGCAATTCAAACATTTTGAGACCAAAGTCGAAACAATATTTCGTCATAGAACCCTGATCTTTGATAGTTTATTATGATGATTGTATGAATTTTGGAAAATTTTGAAACGTCTTGTATTTACTCTCGATAATCTAAATAGACCATGTTTTCATACTTTCTGAATATGTTTGTTTATTTGACATCGGAATTTGGTACACACACGAACCTGTAAGAAACTTGTAAGAAAATTCCGACCGAAAAATAAGGAATTATCAGTGCGTTCGCGTAAGGATTTCAATCCCTCCGTACAGCAAAAAGTGACTAGTTGTGTATTTCACATATTCTGATAGCCCTTGGTATGCTCTATCGAAATATACTTTATTCATGACCTGATGTCTGAATTTGCATAATTACATCAGTTCAAACTTGAGCTATATTCACGGTTTTTGAATTGTAGGTCATCAGAGAGAAGAGATAGGGATTTGGTTGTTTCAGCAATATTGACCTCCTTGACGAGCTGCATCTACGTGTATAATTTGTTTATGCAAATTTTGAATTATAAAAAATCATGAGAAATTCAAAGACGATTTTCTCGAAAACAAAGCAAAAGATGATTCCTATTTTTTTGATATGTTGTGGCCTTGGTTATTAGCTATCGAACAAGCACAATTTGACACGTTTTGGAGGGTGGGTATAGACTCAAATCATGGAAATACGGATCGTTCCTAATCGAGAGGAACCCCTCATTTCGCCCTCATTTCACCCATTCGACGCGGATTGCGCGGTCTAAAATGGCAGATCTACGTGCATTCCGGCCGATTATCTCTCCATTCCACTCATTTTAGTCTATTTAGACCGCGCAATTCGCGTCGAATGGGTGAAATGAGGGCGAAATGAGGGGTTCCTCTCGATTAGGAACGATCCGTTTTTCCATGATTTGAGTCTATACCCACCCTCCAAAACGTGTCAAATTGTGCTTGTTCGATAGCTAATAACCAAGGCCACAACATATCAAAAAATAGGAATCATCTTTTGCTTTGTTTTCGAGAAAATCGTCTTTGAATTTCTCATGATTTTTTATAATTCAAAATTTGCATAAACAAATTATACACGTAGATGCAGCTCGTCAAGGCGGTTAATAATATTTCTGAAACAACCAAATCCCTATCTCTTCTCTCTGATGACCTACAATTCAAAAACCGTGAATATAGCTCAAGTTTGAACTGATGTAATTATGCAAATTAGAGACATCAGGTCATGAATAAAGTATATTTCGATAGAGCATACCAAGGGCTATCAGAATATGTGAAATACACAACTAGTCACTTTTTGCTGTACGGAATTTTGGCGATATCTGCGCTCCTTACGCGAACGCACTGTTATGCAAGTTTGAGACAAAATTTCGATCAAAATCCTCATTTTTAAAATTAAGCCAAAAAGGCCCATAACATACTTTTTGATGTAGATTCCGAAAATATAGGTGGCTTTACCTTAAAGGGGGTGTGAAAAAAAATATTTTCGATTTTTCACAAAAAAAATCTGTTATTTCGATCATAACTTTTTTTAAAGTGAGTTCTCGCAAAGTATTTCGAAACTTTATTTTTCGACGAAAAAATGTCTGAAAATTTTTTTCAAGCTTAAATATATACGGTCGCGATCAGCATTCGTGATGTTCATTCCATGAAAAAAGTTTGAGGGTAGGTTGTCGAATTCTCATCCGGGACCCCTACCCCCTTGTTACGTTCTCTCCTGGACGGTCTCTTAAGGAAATGCTAATTGTAAGGGAAATCAGTTTTTATTTGAATTACCGCCATTTCATATATTTTTTCCCAGTAGAGCTATCGACGTGTAACTTCACTTTAGGGGTTCAGAGGGTCGCAAAGCATCGCAAAATCATTTTCTGGTTTTGCTCTCTTCAAGGAATTATCGATTACTTTTAAAAGCATGAGTCGTTCAATCTCGTCAGGAAATCGTCGCAGTACGAAGCTGTTGAAGTGTGATGATGTCTGGAAAGTGTACAATTTTTCAGAAGTTTGCGCACAATACACACTATCATTTGAGATTGTTAAAGGGCCAGGCAACGAAAAAAATAAGTTATTTTTAAATAAAAGAAAATCCTGTTCCCGGAAGAATGCTAAAAACCGCATATTTTTGCGATTTTTTTTGAAATTAGTTATGAATTTTCAAAGTTTCGCTTTTCTCTACAGCAGGTTACGGTAGCGACTACACCACAATTCAATTCTCTAAAAACAGACATTTTAATGAACTGTGGTTGTGCGCATTTTGTCTGGGAGTGGTCAAAACCCCAAAATTCCTCTTTTCAAAGCAAAATATAATCATCCGACCAAATTAAATTGCTTTCTGTCTTTTCGGAAATAGGCGACGCACCGTTCCTGGGGCAAATTTCTAATTAAAATAACTAATTGTAAAAAAGTGCTAAAAATTCTGAGCAAATCGAGCAGACCGCTAATTCAGATTAGGAAGGAAAGGATTTATCCGGCGCCACAGGTACGGGGCCCATATATTGGCTAGCCTTTGAGGGACAGGATATGTTGAAAAATGAAGAAGAATGTGATAAAAATCATTCTTCTTTTTTTATTTACAGTAATGAAAATGGAAAGGACAGGAGAGCAGAGCAATCAGTCGTCAGTGACGCCCACGCGTTGGAACTCCGCGTTGTGACGCCAAGGTCTCGCACTTAACGAGTATGGGTACGGTATGCAACGCCAACTTGTCAAATTCACCGTTGTCAGCACTCGTCCAAAGAGAACAGACAGACAATGAAATGGTAATTCTAAAAATATGTTGTAAATTTTTTTTCCAAACCACAATGAAAGGGTCAGAGGAGAGTATGATTGTGAATAGAACAGCTCTCTATTTTACACACTTTTCATCGTTACCCCTCTCCGAATCTATTACTGGGCGGTGAAATGATGTGCAAGTTGCAGGAGGACATTCATCATTTTAAAAGCACGTGATAACTCGAACAATGAACCGTTGAAACACAGTTTGAATACAATATTGTAAATAATGTTCACTCGGGGCCTGAAATATGACGACGATTGATGGATGTTGGAATGCACGTTCCAGGCTATTTATCACATGAAGTACTCCTCGGAATTTCAATAAAAAATACTTCTGATCTAATCGATAGAGCGAGAGACGGAAGGGAATGAGAGGGTTTGCATGTTGACATTTTGCCACACCTAGCAGGGCGAACCCGAGTTCCCACACGGAAATATTCAAAATATACGGCGCCAAACCGCGGTGGATCCATCTTTTTATGAAGCTCTTGAGCCCCCGTGGTGGATTATATTTAATTTCATGCGAGTGGATGATTGACGCAATCCGCATCATAAAAAATATTTTTGCATGTGATTTATTGTGCATAATATACATCTTTTTTTGACGAAAAACACCGACGAAAAAAATTGATAAAACAATTATTACATTTTTTAAACAATAGAACAAATAGAAAAAAAATCAATTACCGATCCGCCTACAGTATGACTGACGGGGCTACCGGCCGGACGGTATTATTTTTATTCTAATCTTTTCCGTATTTTTGTTTATCGATTTTAATTGGTTATTTATTACTTTTATAGCTACTCTCATCGGATGCTGCCCGAGAAGTCGCCGTCAGCCGCGAAGAATGATCCTAAGGAAGCGCCGAAGAAGGTATTTTACGGAGACTCAAAGCGTCGTTAACTGATTTCCTGATTTCTTACGCTATCTGTTTTTGCAGCAAGTGAGGATTTCTGCGTCGAGGAAGAAAGTACGGGATGAGGACGAGGAGGAAAAGGTGAGCATGGCCGCTTGCCCTTCACGTGGGCTTTGCTGCCAGTCACGTTATTTAGCCACCTGCGTTTAAACGCGTTTTGGTTCCTCTCAACCAGGTTCACCCACAATCTTTTCTTTCCAACGTTTCATGTTTGATGTAGTCCTTTCGAGTTCCCTGCCTGCTTAGCTAATATCCGATAACTAATATCTGTGCTTAAAAATGCAAGTGGGAAAGTTCGTATCGATGCAGGACGCTAAAGTCGAGACGCCTCCCACTTCTCCCGGCCCGAAGCCGGACAGAAACGAGCAGGACGACAGAGAGAACTACTCAGAAACGGTAAACATTCCACTCTTATTGTACATTGATTTGTTTGATTCCGGCTGCGGCAGCCTCATCAGGCATTAGAATACTGAAAAAATATATTGAGGAAGTAGTGCTAGAAAGAGTTGTGTGACATATTCCTTGCAGTTCATCAATGCTGACGATCCTTGTGATGCACCCGAACCTCTCAGGGAGAAGGATCTGATGGAAGCATTGAAGGTGAGTATTACTCACCTTCAATCATTGGTCAAATAGGGTATCGGTAGTTAGGACAGGCACTTCTGTATGGCCTCCAGATCATGTCGGCAAACGAAAAATTTGAATATTTCTTGCATTTCTGACCTTTATTTGTCAAATTTATCGAAAATTTGGAAATATGCACTTCGGCACGCTATTTTAGGCATTTAGAGAAGGAATGAAAGTTGAGAACCCACGGGAAACATCCTTCGATAGAATAATCATAAATTTATTTATTTTTCTTGTTGCTTTCGTATCCCCGCCTTTTTTTCAACAATAACGGCAATTTATTGCAGGATTTCAAGATGGAAGAGCCTTCCCCCTCCCCCGAACGCCCCAGAAAGGATCGGAACGCTGAATTTATGGTAAGGTTACATCTCGGAAGAAAGACGGCTGGAAATTCGCTGCAAATTCATTGCACGAACATAGAGTACGACGTCTCTTCATCTTTTCCTTTTCTTTTCCTTTTCCAAGTCATGCCCTAAAATGTATAAATCTTATCTTATCCTACTTTCCTTACTCTGGAGAAGTTGTCCCGTACATTATCTCCACAAAAAGAGAAGTTGTAGACTTACCTCTTTGTGCAGGGGAAATCATTTTTTCGTCAAAATTTGATCCCTAAAGCTTTAAAAAACCTAATAACAATACCTGATTGCAGGAGGCCAAAATGGAGGAGCCTTGCTCTCCCGAACGCCCCAGAAAGGACTTGAACGCTGAATTGATGGTGCGTATATACTTTATATTTCGGAAGAAAATCGTAATAATAATTCACTGCAAACTGATTTCATTTACATAGAGTGCGAATTCTCATTCTTTCCTTACTCTGGAGATGTTGTCTTCTGCTAGAAGTAGTCGAATTCCCACTCTGTGTAAGTGAGTTCATTTTCTTTCTAAATATCTGATCCTCTACAATGCATGTTCAAACAATAACAGCAACTGGTTGCAGGAGGTCAAGATCGAAGAGCCTTGCTCTCCCGAACGCCCCAGAAAGGATCTGAAGGCAGCCTTGAGGGTAAGTGTTAGTGATGGTCACGGCCCTTAAAATAGGCGACCCCGCGTGCGCCGCGCAAGGGCGGAAGAGAAAATAAAACTTTTTTCTCGATAGATTTTATTGATAATAGTGTGATGAATGATGTTACCGCTCCCTATACTAGGGATCCTTCCGCAAGCGTGGTGGTTGCGAGAGGGGCACCATTTTTAAATCGGGAAATTTAGGAAACCGAGAGCATCACTGGTGAATGTAATTTAAATGGCACGAGCAGTCGACTTCGTGACCATTTCACACTTTTAGTGCTTTATTGTTACAGCGATGTTTCTCAAGCAAATTGCATGCTTATTCCACTCCTAATTCAATTTTTTCTTCTAATTTCAGGAGGTCAAGATGGAAGAATCTTCCCCTTCTCCCGAACGTCCCCGGAAGAATCTGAATGCACAATTTAGGGTTAATTTATTTCTATAAAAAACATTGGACTATTGTGTATGCTCTTCATAATTTTGTTAGTCCTTTTATGCAACATGTATGATATCCTAACGGTGTATTTTTTAATGATATGACGCTGTTTACGTTAGGATCAACAAGGGCTCAACAGGGGACTGGAACAGGTCAAAAATCGAAATGGCTCAAAACTTGGTCCCAGGGGTAACTTTTGACGCTGAACACGCTGGTGTCATCGATTTCGCAATCGGACCTCTCTGGGCGCCGGTATGGCGCCGCGCCACTTTGGCGCCAAACTTGTTTTTCGCTTATAACTCGCTTCGGAGTGCCCGTAGAGGCCCGAATTCTCGCGTATACTTACAGAATTTGAAACTATCTAATGGCGTTTTCAGTTTCTCGATATCTATTTTCGCTCCAATGAAAATATAAATTTTTGAAACAGGAATTTACGTGGGGCTATTTATAGTACATTTGAAAGAGCTGCTCATGCTGATCATTTTTCTATGTTGAACTAAGAATTTGACCCCTGCGCGGCCAAGTTATGCCAGTTTGAGTGCATTCTCACGCGCGCGGAACGCGTTTACAGACGCGGCAGCAGCATGGTCAATGCGGTAGTGACTTAGAACTCAACGCACAAGGTCATTGGTTCGAATCCTATCGGTTGCCAAAGATTTTTGCCGAATTTTTTTTTCTCGAAAAATCGACCTCGGCCATAATCGTCACTTTTTCGAAAATTTTGAAAGGATGATTTTTTCGAGAAAAAAAATCAGCAAAAATCTTTGGCAACCGATAGGATTCGAACCAATGACCTTGTGCGTTGAGTTCTAAGTCACTACCGCATTGACCATGCTGCTGCCGCGTCTGTAAACGCGTTCCGCGCGCGTGAGAATGCACTCAAACTGGCATAACTTAGCCGCGCAGGGGTCAAATTCTTAGTTCAACATAGAAAAATGATCAGCATGAGCAGCTCTTTCAAATGTACAATGAATTGCTCCACATAAATTCCTCTTTCAAAAATTGATATTTCCATTGGAGCCAAAGTAGATATCGAGAAACTGAAAACGCCATTAGATAGAGCTTCAAATTCTGTTAGAATGGGCGAGAGTTCGGGCCTCTACGGGCACTCCGAAGCGAGTTATAAGCGAAAATCAAGTTTGGCGCCAAAGTGGCGCGGCGCCATACCGGCGCCCAGAGAGTTCCGATTGCGAAATCGATGACACCAGCGTGTTCAGCGTCAAAAGTTACCCCTAGGAACAAGTTTTGAGCCATTTCGATTTTTGACCTTTTCCAACCACTTGTTGATCCTAACGCAAACAGCGTCATATACACTCACATTCCCTCTCAATGCTGACAGTTTTTGATTACAGGAAGTCAAGATGGAGGAGCCTTCCCCTTCTCCCGAACGTCCCAGAAAGTCTAGAAGTGACCTGGAATCAGCTTTTAAAGTGTGTGAAAAGGAAGGAATTTCTAAACGATGCCAACATTTGAAGTAAAAAAACAGAAATGGTAAAATAGCATATTTTCACCTCTAACAATATTTTTTTGGCGTCCTTGGTGCGTGAGCAAACGCGTATACGTGATCAATATTCAGCGTTGTTTCTACAGTAGCCGCCAATATTGTGTCACCTCTTCATCTTTCGAACATATCTTTGTTCAAACTTATCGGATCTTTCCCATTTTTAAAGATTGGATGCGTTTTATCATTTCCGATGATATTCTTTATTCGAGGTCGGTACTCTATGGTCGTACGACCACTTGCTGCATACTCGTGTACTTGCTGCAAATTCGAATTTTCAGTTTTCTCTTTGGCTAAATTCCGAATAGTTGGCAATATCGGATTAGGTATGCTTGTCAAATAGAGGAACTTTAGGGCTTCTAAATCCACTACTTGGGAAGGGTCTCAACTGCTTCACCAGCCGGGCTGCACGTGCTGCAAATTGTACACTTCTGGAAACCTTTTCAAGTATATTTCTCTTCCTGGTGGAGGTATCAAGCTCAGATGTGGCGATTATTATTGGCGAGTGAGTAGTCATGCACTGTGCTAATGTGGACGGGATCCGCCTCTCTTTGGAACTTGCTGCAAGATGACGTCACTTTTGCAGCTAGTCTTCTTGTCATGCAGCACACTTACTGTATACTTTTTTCTTAGGCATGAAATGAAAAGCGATGGTTCTTTGATCCATATACTTCTCATAATTCAAGTATTGTAATTTTGGAGCACTTTTCCGGCTCACTGAAATAGTTGCAAACTGGGAAAAACCTGTTCAAAACAGCACTTTTGAACAAAAAAAAGACCTAAAAGTGATACTTTCTATCTGCTTTGATGGCCTATATCTTTGTTCGCAAGACCACTACCACTCTAATAATCTTCAAAATTATTATATAGGCATCCTATAACAATCACTTCTCATTTCACGCCTAAGAAAAAAGTATGCAGCAAGTGTGCTGCATGACAAACACACTAGCTGCAAAAGTGACTTCATCTTGCAGCAAGTTCCAAAGAGAGGCGGATTCCGTCCACATTAGGACGGTGCATGACTACTCACTCGCCAATAATAATCGCCACATCTGAGCTTGATTCCTCCATCAGGAAGAGAAATATACTCGAAAAGGTTTCGCGAAGTGTACCATTTGCAGCACATGCAGCCCGGCTGGTGAAGCAGTTGAGACCCTTCCCAAGTAGTGGATTTAGAAGCCCTAATGTTCCTCTATTTGACCAGCATACCTAATCCGATATTGCCAGCTATTCGGAATTAAGCCAAAGAGAGAACTGAAAATTCGAATTTGCAGCAAGTACACGAGTATGCAGCAAGTGGTCGTACGACCATAGAGTACCGACCTCGAATAAAGAATATCATCGGTAATCATAAAACTCAACCGCTCTCAAAAAATGAGAAAGATCCGATAAGTTTGAACAAACATATTTTCGAAAAATATGGAGGTGACACAATATTGGCGGCTACTGTAAAACCACGCCCTCTGTCCTGATTCAGGAGGTGAATACCGAATCGCCGTCGGGATCTCCCGAGCGTGCGAAGAGGGGAAGGCCGAAGGGTTCCACGAGGGTACGTGCAGTTCTATCTGCTTATGTTATGAATCTGCCAAGATGCGAAGACAATAATAGTATTTCGTTTTAGCGCCCCTATTGAACCCGTTAGCGCAGTCATTCCTTTGAACACAGTTTACTTGAAGTAAGCACAGAACGGGAAGCGATTGTCACACGTGTACGATAAATTACCGTCGGAAATGAAGTTAAATGTTTGGTTTTCAGGCGCGTGCGCTGTCGTACGCAGGTGTCCGCAAGCCGAGCGGACAGCCGCGAGTGAAGGCGACGCCGCGCCGTCGCGTGACTGTCGATGATGGCGATGACTCCAAGTACCGAGTGAACTGCCATGAGTGAGTTACTTGCTTCCCTTCTTCGCAGCAGCGGGAGACGTACTGGTCGTGGCCAGTTGATTTTTGTGTACTAGTTTAGGCGATTCGAGTTAGCCGAAACTGCGAGGCTGCGTGTGAACACCTCGCTCATCCATACATAATGATTACATCGAGTAAACCATCTCATTAAATTTACAGTTGGTACGACGGCATGGTGTCCCCGGGCGATTTGGACGTGCAGAAACTCGTCTTCCAGCCCAATTCCTACTTCCTCGGGAAATACAAGGTGTGGTAATAATAATAATAATAATAATATATTTATATTTGTGATGTGCTATTAACGAACTGGACAAAAACATTGTCCCTGTTGTGAGTAACTCCATTTAGGGGGAGGTGAGGATAATTGCGCGATACGTACCGTAATTTAGCTCGATACGTACCGTAATCTCTCGCGTGGATATCCTGTGGAGCTACTGTAATCCATTTCTGATGTGTTTCAGATCATCGAACAGATCTACCTGGACGAGAAGAAAGGCGCCACCTACATCGTCACGTTCTCGCACTATGAGGTATACTACCGTACTCTGTTCAACTCAGGTTACTGTAGAACGCAAACGTAAAAAGTGACTCGCGACTATTTAATGCCGAAGTTTCTACAGGCTCGTGTTTTTTTTTGAACGAACATGATTCGCTAAAAGCGCAACAAAATGGTTTACCGATATGGCCGGGACGCAATGCAGCAGTAGTAGTGTTTATTTTGATATTATCTGTGGATGACAGCACTTCATGCACATTATATATATACTTTTTAAATATGTTGTTGAGATAAATGAATTACATTGAAGCTATATCTAATTTGTGATGATACAGCTGGTGCTGCGTGTCAACTTCATCCAAATTGACGACACGGAACAACTCGTTACGGAGACGAAGTTTCTCGAAAAGGTGCGATGCATAATGCATCATGCATTATCGGGTATTTATGTAAATAAAATAACTCCACATTTATATATTTACGACTCTTTTTTACAATCAGCGACATCTCCTTTGCTGATATTTCTAATTCGCGTGACGTTCTTTTTGGATAACACTGATGTTGCAGATGGAGCTCAACTACGCCCAGCACTTCTTCGGGACCATGTTCGATTCGGGCTACTTCAACAAGCACAAAGTGGACGGACTCATGTACTACACTGCCATATACAGGTTATCGATTTTATGCTAGCCGATGGATTACTGTAATCTTCCTGCGAGCAGTACCGTATACTTATTGCGAGTAGTGTTCTGCACAGTCTGCATGGGAGGAACATGTCGATTCGCACTTTCAGTCATAACTTACTGTTCTTACCTCACGCTACAAACTTTATATCGTTGCACCCTCGGGCGTCGATAAACAATTGTGTACTCCATTGCAGAGGCGGCCCGAAACTGACGTACCTGCAGCACTGCACCGTTACCTTCTCAGAGGGCACACTCGATCGCATCGCGTCGCAGATCGTCAAGGTATGATTTGTGTAAGATTACGGTAGCCAACCGCGCAACCGGTTTGCGATTGAGATTCCTTTTTGCTTGGTATACGGCATACGCTCACTCACTAATTATCGACCATTGCAGATCTTCGAGCAGATATTTGGCCAGGGCTACTGTATCCTGGCGTTCGATGCGCGCGACTTCACGGTGGACGGCCGCTCGCGCGCCGTCTTCCTCAACAACTATAAGAATGTCGTGCGCGCACCGGGTACAGTACATTGATTGGATACATATTGGTTCTCGCTAGCGAGGATAGGTACTTCTGCATGCCGTCGGAACCATGTCCGCAAACGGAAATTTTGAATGCTTCATTTATTTCTAAACACTTTTCACAATTTTTTTACAAAATTGAACGATTTGAACTTCGGCAAGCGATTTTAGGCATTTCCGCGCGTTGTACGTGGGAGAACTCCATGTGACCGATTGGATGAGGGTAATTGCAGATGCGAAAGTGTTCGAGGCGAGTGACGAGGATGTGAAGGAGTTGCTCGTGAGGGAGCAGCGGAACACGCAATGGGCGGGGCCTGAGGACTACGCGCCCATCGCATGGCACGAGAACGGAGATGGTAAGGGAGGGGTACTGTAGCAGAATTTGGATACTGTAGAGTTATTAGGGACACTAAAGCTTCACGTCCTGCTCTAAACCCTACTCATGATAACGGTTAGGATTTAGCGGCTAGAATTTTATTTTTTTCACAGACGCGCCGCGTTGGCAATGCGTCACAAATGTAAATAGGTAAAAAGGTAAAAGGTAAAGGTGTTAGGTCTTCTACACGCAAGGCGATCTCGACCACCCCTATGCCTGAGGGGCAACGAGAGCCTGTCCTGAGATGATCAGCGGCCTGTTGCGAGGCTATTCTCGTGTTGTGTGCACGTGAATCGGGGACCCCTTTCGAGGTATGTTTGGATCGTGATTTACCAATCACTACCAACATTTCTTAACCCCCTTGGTTGGGTGGATCTGCAGGCACGGGGGGTCGAACTTGTGACCATTCGATTCGCATTCTAGCACACAACCACTGCGCTACCCGGCCAGGTGCCAATGAAAAATGAACCGACTCGCTCATTATCGATTTATTTCTGCAGCTCACATGATGTCGGAGATGGACGCGCTGGAGGCACTCGTGTACATGCTCATCGATTTCCATACGGGAGCCCTGCCATGGAAGGGAATCGCTGACGTCAGTATATCGATTTTTTAATTTAAAAAAAAACTATTAAAAAATAAATTCGATTATTGAAGAAATACATTCGACCAGGCTACCGTAGCCACTTGCACGCGGTAGTCTAATGTGTACGGTATTCTACTGTATGCTCGTTGATTACAGAAAGTTCGATGGAAGAAAGCGCATTCTGTGATCGCGCAGAAGGGAACGCTCATCAGACACATGCCGCCCGCGTGAGTTGGCACTTTAATACATTTAATAAAAAATGTAATTGTAATTACTTTAGGAATGGTGTAGCAACGTGGGGGAATTACATGAGAGGTACTATACGAGTACTATACTACGACCACGATAATTACTTGGTACACTCGGCAAAAACTCAAGGATCAAGACACCTTTTGTTTTTGTATACTAGTGCTCAAATTATGAAGTAGTAAAGTATCCAACGTGTGTGAAAACTATTCCACCTATGTAATACATGTGTTTTTTCTTGTTTTTTTATTATTGCTGTTCTTGGTGTACGATTAATAAATTTTTAATTCTTTTTTTATATCGATATTTTAAAGCTACATAGATTCTTGCAGTCTGAAGTGTCTCTGGTTGCTCGTTCGTACGGCGAAGGGACCAGGGCGCGTCGACTTCCCCCACATTCACCGCATGTTTACCCGCTACATCACCGTAGCTGAGGTATGTGGCATAGGCATATCATAATCTGGGCGCCGATCCAGTTTGCTGTCATAATTGGGCCATAGATTTTAACAGAACATCCACGGGAGGCCGGGGTGCTGGAGGAATATCCAGGGATGACTTTTTCGCAACCTATTTTTGGTTTTTCTCCGTTTTTCGGCCTTCCTGAAAAGTGTTCCTCTTCCGTGGGAAAATTTTTATTGCATTTTCGGATTCTCTATGAAAAATCACGTCTAGTGTAGTACACCGTTGACTCTGACTTCTGACGGCGACGACGCTATAAGAGCCCGTTTGCGATAGAGTCGAACAATGACTCCGGATGACCAGACAATGACCAGAGTCCGGACAGCAGAACAGTTGAAATCTGAGATGATAATTGTTTTTGGTACTCTCGAGGGTGCTGATCACAATGGACTCTATGTCTAAGTATGCAAATCGCTCTCCGCCCTCGTATGCAAATTCCAAAATTCATGCAATTTCTAGTCTTTTTGTAATAGTAAAGAAAATTGTCACCAAAGCAAGTCGTGTGAATATGATCTAGAAGTGAATTTGCATGAGGAGTCCTGTGGAAGTGTCAGAAATGCAAAAATTTCACTTTATGAAATTAAACATAAAAATATCTCGCGTTAAACTAAAAAGAGAGGGTCACCACTAATACTGTGCGTAGACAACACATTACCTGATCTACGTTTTAAATTTGGGGGCTCAAATCGTACCGCAACTCGAGTTATGATTTTTCTAGTGCGACACCTTCGGTGTTGAAGATCTTCCCCTCTTCATCAATGTTCGCATTTGCATGCAGATTGTACCAAGAGCTCTCAGAGTTGCACAAAATTCTAAATTAACACCTTTGATATGCTTGAATTATCTATAGAGTGGCCAAAAAGTATGGGTCAATATATTAAGTTTTACATTTACATGTAATCAACTTTATCTGCTGGGTGAGGGAGTTAATTCAGCTGAATCACATAGTTCTCCATTGCGTGCGATCGTGTCATGCAAGTGCATAAACTGAAAACCGGCAGCGTTGTCGAAATCGTCTCTCCATCTCTTAGCGGCTTTTCCTCTCTTACGCTTCCCTCTTGGTATTCAACCGACCTTTCCGACTCAGTCGTGGGACAATTTCGAGATTCTCTTCCCATATCCATTTTCGCTCTTCGAAAATTGAAGTTTGGACTCTCGGAGAGTACATAACCTCGACAAGAAATAAATCTACCACCGGATTTTTCGACGAACTATCTCTCGATACAAGAACATGGGCACTGCTAAGGACTATTCCAGATTTGATAGAATCCAAGATGTTTAAAAGATCCGTTGAAACACTGCATCTGCACATTTCGGTGATAAAGGTCTCAGTTTCGGAGGTTTCCCATCCCCACAATGCAAAATCATAGCTCATCTGTAAGCTGTACCCTTGGTTGCTATCATTTTTTTGTTTGAGTTGGTGCTCGTAATAACCGATTCCCCTCTTTTTTCAGAACATGTAGTGAGGAGCAGGACGGATGTATAACAATGTATAAAAATGACAATGGACGAAATGAAATGACAATGGACGGATGTATAAAGGACAAGTCCCTCTTCTCTGATCCTATTTTTGTTTGTTTCAAAAGACACATGAACGCTCCTACAAAATTCAGCATTCAAGAGTAACCCAAACCGATTTTCCTCCCAATTGTGCTACAATGTTCAACCCAGCGTCCGAATTTCACACAAAATCAACGGGAAACCCCTACGAGTTGTCCGTGTAATCAGTATTGTTAAAGGAGGTGTACGTATCACGGTATTGTTAAAGGAGGTGTACGTATCAGGAAGTATCACGGTTCCAAATAAGAACTTGATCAGGAAGGCCCTCGCCAAAGCATAGGATAATACTTGCGCAAGAAACCAGTTTCGCATCACTCAGTGATACGCTGGACAAAACGTCGTGAAATTCGACGATGGTCAGATATTATGAACTAGATATTGTTATGAAGGTATGGCCCAAGGTAAATAACATACTTGGTTTCAAGAGCCTTCGTTAGATTTGAAAGAAATTTTACAATTGAATCTGTTGACCTGTACTTTTTGTTTTAACACCCTCATCCAGCAGATAAAGTTGATTAAATGTAAAATAAATTTAAAAATTAATATATTGACCCATACTTTTTGGCCACTCTATAGATAATTCAAGCATATCAAAGGTGTTAATTTAGAATTTTGTGCAACTCTGGGAGCTCTTGGTACAATCTGCATGCAAGTGCGAACATTGACGAAGAGGGGAAGATCTTCAACACCGAAGGTGTCGCACTAGAAAAATCATAACTCGATTTGCGGTACGATTTGAGCCCCCAAATTTAAAACGTAGATCAGGTAATGTGTTGTCTACGCACAGTATTAGTGGTGACCCTCTCTTTTTAGTTTAACGCGAGATATTTTTATGTTTAATTTCATAAAGTGAAATTTTTGCATTTCTGACACTTCCACATGACTCCTCATGCAAATTCACTTCTAGATCATATTCACACGACTTGCTTTGGTGACAATTTTCTTTACTATTACAAAAAGACTAGAAATTGCATGAATTTTGGAATTTGCATACGAGGGCGGAGAGCGATTTGCATACTTAGACATAGAGTCCATTGTGATCAGCACCCTCGAGAGTACCAAAAACAATTATCATCTCAGATTTCAACTTTTCTGCTGTCCGGATTTTGTTCGACTCTATCGCAAACGGGCTCATAAGGCGACGAAAACTGCTAAAAGGGCCTTTTCTTGGTGATCGAAAGATACTTTTCGGTTGCGAAATATTTATGCTGTAATTTATGTTTAATAATTAATTTTAAGTGTTCTCACAATTACATGTGAGTATAATTGTCAAGATATTTCTAGTCGCCAAAAACTTTTTTCTCTGGAATGGGCGAGCATTTTGAAACCAAATATTTTGAAATTTTAAGACCAGTACTTACCCATTCCGAATTCGATTGAATAGTTCTAACGGATCATAAAAATCGTTTTCTCACTGCTTTAATATCTTATAACATGTTTTAAAGGTATTCTCAAAAAGAAGATGTGTTTATGTGAAACTTAAGAGAACCGGTCATCTTTTATATTCTGACATATTTGAACCAAGGCTCGTGCTCAAAGTAAGATATTTTCATTTCGAAACTTGCTTTTAGTTGCTTCCTGATTTTTTTTCTTTGGCATTTAGTTCACTACCATTACCAGACGGGAATGATTTGTTTTCTCTTATTGAAGAGACGTGTTGTTCAAGCTGTTATATATTAATTGATGAATGTAATTCGCAAGAACTATGCTTTCTACTTTCGAGAGATCTTTCGAGAGATTCTCAATGGAACAAAATTTTCGAATTTTGAGACTATAAGTGTTTTTAAAAGATTCACAGAAAGAAAATACTACACTATAATACATTATCGAAGTTGCCATTAACCCATCGACATATCTCTTTTTGTTAGTAAAACAGAAAAAAAAATGGCATTATAAATTCTAACTGTCGCTGTGTTTGTATTTGATCCACGGTAGTGAACCAAAATTTGGTTACCAAATGCCAAAGACAAAAACATTCAGGAAGCAACTAAAAGCAACGCACAACGCAAGTTTCGAAATGAAAATAACAATGTTTACATTGAAAATGAGCACGAGCCATCGTTCAAAGCAGTCAGAATATCAAACACGACCGGTTTCTCAATTTCCAAAAAATTCTTATTCTTGAGAATACCTTTAAAACGCGTAATACGTTTTGAAGCGGTGAGAAAACGTTTTTTTGACCAATTAGAACAATATAAGCGAAATCAATAAGGCCATCCATTTTTTTTGAAGAATTTCAAAACATTTGGTTTCAAAATGCTTTATATTTCAAAATATTTCGCAACCGAAAAGTTTGTATTTTTCAATCACCAAGAAAAGGCCCTTTTAGCGGTTTTCGTCGCCTTATAGCGTCGTCGCCGTCAGGACTCAGAGTCAGCGGTGTACTACCCTAGACGTGGTTTTTCATGAAGAATCCGAAAATGCAATAACATTTTTCCCACGGAAGAGGAACACTTTTCAGGACGGCAGAAAAACGGAGAAAAACCAAAATTTCGACCTTTTATCGATGTCAGATCGCTTCCAAAGTGGTTTATTCGTATTTTTTCCGCGAAATACACTTAGAACGCCTTTAAAAATATACTTTTCGAATGGTAAAAAAATCGATGTCGGAAGGCCGCGTTACTGTAACTTTTCGGGGCGGGACACAGAACCTTAGTTACTCGGCAAAATATCAGCACTCGTGATACTGACTTCATCCCCAAGTTATTGGGATAGGTGTCATCCGTGGGGTACCCCCACCCTCTCGTGGATGCTCTTTGAAAATTTTCCTTACAAAATGCGGTTAGCCGTACTGTTTCACCTTGAATTTTACCTCTCAAAATGCGGGGACACGTAGAAATATTCATAGAAACTGACACGTATTTTTTTGGAATAAGTTTTTGTCAGCTGGACATCTCGCACAGGTATGGGCATAGGTCGAATGGGGTTCTCGCAAGTACTTCGTTAAGAAATACCTAAAATCGCTTGCCGAATTGCATTTTGTCCAATTTTCGATGAATTTAAAAAATCGTTTTTAAGAAATTCATGAAACATTCAAAATTATCATTTGCTGGCATGAACAGGATTCCATGCAAATGTGCCTATCCTCGCTAGCGAGAATCTATTTGGCCTATTTCCTGCGACTATCCCAGTGTATACTGTAGCACTTCGCATAGTATCGCTAATAATGCACATTTTGTTCAGCTTCATTTATTAGTAACCTGTAACTGATGTAATACGCCTTCAATGGTTTTGCTCCTTTGAGGCGCAGTTTTCTAATAGGCTGATTGGCGTGAGCGGCACTGAATTGCAGGCTTACATTTCCGTTGGTCAGAAATTCTGGTCGTTTCCATCAACTTTTGGTATAGATTTGAACGGCCTTGCTGCTTTTTCTGAGTCAGACTCGTTAAGAGAGGTATCACGAGAGATTGCAGGAAAACAGGCCCTACTAGGAACAATTTTCGAAAAAGTATTTTTGATTTCGATCAAACTTTTATGTGGGAGTACCTTGGAGATGAGAATTCGAAATATCCGGGTCCCAGGTCTCGGAGCCGGCTTTTAGGAATTCGCCGGTTCTGACACCGGAATCGTCATAACTTCTTTTAAAATAAAGCTAGAAAGCTGTACTTGGGCTTAAAATTTTCGAAATAATTCCCTACATAATTTCTCTGTTGAAAGCTAAAACGGACACGGACAAACAAAAAAGACAAAAAAGCTGAAAAATGAAACTATTCATCAAATAAAAATTATTTATGGTTCTAAGATGTGCGAAGTCGCATGTTTTTAATGCAGAATATGAAAGAGTATCTCAAATATAATATTAGAAAAATTTAAAAATAAATGAAAAGGGGGCCTCCCATACCTGAAAAATGACCTCGAATGTGAAAAATCGAAAAAATTTAAAAATTTATTTTTTTCAGAATTCTTCAGGAAACATTTTTTCAGAACGTATTAATTGCCAGTCTGTTCAGGAAAATTTATTTCAACATATTTCATGTGCGTATAGAGCTGTCAGAAAATAAAATATTATTTTTAGCTTTAAAAACTGACCAAAATTGTTAAAAACTGCGGTTAGAACGAGCAGAAGTGATCACACTGGGTTATATAAAACATATTACTTTTTATTTGATGCTGTCAATTATTACTGCTGCATAAATCGTTCATTCAACAATTCTCAAATTCGAATACTTCTGGTTTTCATTAATTTTGTTTCAGTCTTATGCATATTTTATATTCTGACAACTCTATACGCACATGAAATATGTTGAAATAAATTTTCCTGAACCGTCTGGTAATTAATACGTTCTGAAAAAATGTTTCCTGAAGAATTCTGAAAAAAATAAATTTTTCAATTTTTCTCGATTTTTCACATTCGAGGTCATTTTTCAGGTATGGGAGGCCCCCTTTTCATTTATTTTTAAATTTTTCTAATATTATATTTGAGATGCTCTTTCATATTCTGCATTAAAAACATGCGACTTCGCACATCTTAGAACCATAAATAATTTTTATTTGATGAATAGTTTCATTTTTCAGCCTCATCTTGTTTGTTTGTCCGTGTCCGTTTTAGCTTTCAACAGAGAAATTATGTAGGGAATTATTTCGAAAATTTTAAGCCCAAGTACAGCTTTCTAGCTTTATTTTAAAAGAAGTTATGACGATTCCGGTGTCAGAACCGGCGAATTCCTAAAAGCCGGCTCCGAGACCTGGGACCCGGATATTTCGAATTCTCATCTCCAAGGTACTCCCACATAAAAGTTTGATCGAAATCAAAAATACTTTTTCGAAAATTGTTCCGAGCCACCTGCAATCTCTGGTGATACCTCTCTTAATTGATCAGAATTTCTGACCAATTAACGAGTCAGAAATATCGTTATTTCCGGACAGACGAAATTGTGTGATTGCAGGCGGACTTCTGCTACGACTGGGAGTCTGCCGTGTTCGCTTCGGACGAGCAGGAGGCGCTCGTCAATCTCTACTACAAGATGAAGGACATGAAGCGGAAGATGGCGGTGATGAAGAGCGTGTTGGATAATCACGAGAAGTTGCAGAGAAGGAAGATTGGAGGAGGAGGAATGAGATGGATGGCGGCAAAGGAGGAGGAGGAGGAGGGACAAGAGTGAGTGAGTCATGAGCCTCCCCCAATTTATCGCTTTTGCACCGACCCTCCCACAAAATTTACCCCGATTTTACACCGCCCCTAACCAAACAAATGACAGATTTTTCACCGTCCTCCCACCAAATTTACACAGGTTTTGTACCGTCCTTCTCATATTTACCGTTTTTCACCAAATTTACTCTTTTTGCTCCGGCTTCTCTCGAAATTTATCGATTTTCCACATGCCTCTCCCCTTGGCCGATCTTGCACGAGCTACACTCGTGAGAGCCCATCGTTAATTTCCCCCTTTGTTTTAGGGAACGTGAACTTCCCTGAGTGAGTGTTGAGCTTCACTTATTGATATTGATGACACGTAGTAGAATTTACGTTGAGGTATCAAGAGATAGCCATCACTTGATTATTCACTCGAACTGAATTATAGAACCATTGTTACCTTGTGAAATATTGACCACCCCGATTTCAATTTTGCAATTTTCTGTCAGAAGTTGATCATGTTCTGTTAACTGGCTAACTTGTTCATTGATTTTTGTTTTGTTTTTGATCTTCATATACCGAAGCTTTAGTTCGTTGTTGCGTTGCTAATCTGCTGATTGATTAAGTGTGTAATTTGTTATAAAATTATTGCGCAAAATGTGTTTTAATTGGTATTCAAATGTCGTCACGACCCGTCGGCCTGAAGACACGCTGCGCGCGCCCCCTCTCCCGCACTGCGGTTCATTCAAAAAAAAAGCTTGATATGGTTCCTTAACGGGCGCTCTTTTGAACAAAATTTCGCCAGGGCGTATATCGCTACACCCAAAACCGCGTGTCACACGAGCCTTGAGAGAGCACACGAAAGTCATTGACCAAGCAATCTCGAATCTTTTCATTTATAGAACCATATTAGCTGAAAACTAAAAGTATCGTAAAGTGAGAATCTTCAACAACATAAAAATGTGGGAACTTCGAGTTTGTGGAGAATATCTTCTAGGCAAAACGTAGACATCTGGGGGAGGGGGTGAACGAGCTTAGGATGAGAAAGAACGGGGGAGCGTGTACATATCACAGATCTTCAGAGACGGTGTAGGGAAAAGTGGCCCATGTGCAGCAAAAAATATTTTATCTCTTCGATTTCCAAGAAATTGTCTAAACTTAACCAACTAATTATGGACATTTTTATGATGTCAACCGGAACGATTCGGGTATGTTAGAACAAATTATTCGGCTCTTAGAGAGCTTTCATTAAATTCCCTCCGCAGCATTGTACGGCAATGTTGAAGGAAGTTATGAGATGAAACGTTTTTCATGCGCAAAAAAGTACAAGTCCGGGATCTCCCTACTGAGCACAGCAAAAACGTCACAGAGATAGACGATATGAAATATGCAATAATGATAAACTCGATACGGGGAATCTGATTCTGCAAGAAAACCGAGGTACTTTAGAGAATTATTTTGAGAAAAAGATAATTATATGTGCCAAAAATCGATTTTTCAATTATATCTTCGAAACCATGAAATTTAGACAAGGTACCTAATGGAGAAAAATGTAGATCTACCTCAGGGCTATAGATTGGAAAATGTGCAAAAATATTTCGATCTGACCGAGATATGACCTTCCAAAGTGGTAGATCAAAAAAATCGATAAAATGCAAATTTCGAAAAATGAAGTTCATAAAAACATTTCTTCTATTTACTATCATCACTATATTAAGTTGCATCCAAATCGGTGACATAAATTTTTTTTGCTACCAGTGTTCCTACGCCGTCTCAGAATATCTGTGATATGAGACTTCTGGAATTTAGAGTATGGGAAGGCAGATTATCGAATATCGCAGCAACCAGAGTATGGTAGTTCAGGCGGGACGGGACTCAGGATTGCGTGGCACCGCTGTTGATTCTGGGTCTAGCCCAATTGACGAAATCATCCAGGACCACTGGCCATGATTCCTCCTGCAATGACAAGAATGTCACCGTTGCCCATTGATGGGCAGCATGCATCCACAGTAGGTGCAGGATGCTACCGTAACCCATTTTGAAGAAATTATTACTGTAACTATAGGATTTGTTTTCCATTACGACATTTTGCAGCGCGCCCCGCAAAATGAGCTCCCAAATTCAGGGTGTCCCTGGATCCTTGTGCCCGCCTATGCCATGGACCCATTTCTGTAGATGCGGACTTCGTCTCTCTCCTCTCTCCGGTAGTGTTTGTTAGATCGAATAATTCGCGAGTAACAGTGAATGATTGACAGTGCACGAATAGGATTATTCGATTTCACAACACTACTACAGACACTCACCTCATCGTAATTGGACAGATCGGATTTGATTGAGAAGACAAAGTCGAAGAGGAGATTCCACGTGTCCTTGGTGACCGACTTCTTGTAGGCCACCGTCATGAACTCCTCCCACAGCGGGAAGAGGGCGAACTGAAAGTACGGTATGTACAACATGTTCAACGAGTCGTAAACTACCTTTCGGTTTGAGACATTTCTTTTTTTCACTCGTTACATACCCCTCCCCCACCACTGGTCTTTCTGTTACCAGCGCGATTCGAGATTGCTAAAGGCTATTATTTCAGAACGTCTGTCTGTCTGTCTGTGTGTCCGTCAGTCACGGCAAATATCTCGCGAACGGATAGAGCTATCTATTCAGTTCCTTCGCCATCACATGCATCTCCAGAATAGTAACTTGCTCAATAATTAAAAAAAAATAAAATCCATGGCCAAGCGGCTAAAGCGCTTGCTTTCGATACCGAATATCCCAAGTTCGACCCCCGCCGCGGGCAAACCTTTTGCCGCGTTTTTTCGCAAGTGCGAGAAAACGTTCCAACACATTTTTCAAGTTCCGTGAAACACGTTTTCACCTGTTTCGCCGAGTTTAACTTGAAAAATCGAAAATGTCGAACTTTCTCCAAACGCACCGGTGAGTGCCGGGGATCACAGGAAAAGTGTTTTGCGATGTCAGAAACGTGTCTGGACGCGTTCTAACACGTTTTAACGAGAAAATCTAAAATTTCAAAAAAAAAATCCAAAATGATTCAGAGAGCGTAGGAATCACAGGAAAAGTGTATTGTGATGTTTGAAACGTGTTTGAACATGTTCTAACACGTTTTAACGTGAAAATCGAAAATTTCAAAAAAAATCCAGAATGATTCAGAGGGCGTAGGGGATCACAGGAAAAGGGTTTTGTGTCGGAAACGTGTCTGAGCGTGTTCGAAGACGTTCTGAACGCACTCTATCTTGCGTTTCCGTTGTGAAAGGCTCGTGAGGCTGAGAGCGATCGAAAAAAGTTGCCACGGAGCCAGGAAGTGGCGTAGTGCCTAAAAGAAGAGCCGCCTAAAAGAAGTTCCTCCTCGACCGAACTTGGGGCCGGTTACCGAGCTCCCCCCTGAACAGAACTTGGAGCCACCTACAAAGTTCCTCCTAGACTGAACTTGGAGCCGGCTAAAACGCTCCCCCTGGTCAAACTTGGATCGTTCTACCGAGCTCCCCCCTGAACAGAACTTGGAGCCACCTACAAAGTTCCTCCTAGACTGAACTTGGAGCCGGCTAAAACGCTCCCCCTGGTCAAACTTGGATCGTTCTACCGAGCTCCCCCTGGACCGAATTTGGAGTTGGCTGCAAAGCTCCCCCTGAACCGAACTTGGAGCCGCCTACCGAGCTCCCCCTGGACCGAACATGGAGCGGGCTACCGAGCTCCCCTTGGACCGAACTTGGAGCCAGTTACCGAGCTTCCTCTGGACCGAACCTGAAGTCAGCTGCAAAGCTCCCCTGGACCGAACTGTGCCCGGCAACTGAACGCCCCATGGACCATACTTTGAAAACGTAGTGCTCACCCCTCCAAAACGTAGTTTAACCTCAACACACCCTGACAGTTAGTCCCTACGTTTCAAATATCCTCCCCTATTGCTCTTACCTGATCCTTGAAGAGAATCTTCCAGTACGCGAGTGCCACTTCAATGTCGAGATTGCGCTGACCCGCGGCCTTGCTGTACGTGAAGGTGAAGGTATAGAGAGGCTGCAAGCGAGTCGTACAAAAAAAAATCAGTAACAGTCATACAATCAACAAGTGGCTGGAAATTGCAACAAAAAAACGAATTGGTTCAAAACTTCGGCGCAAAACGTTGTGAGGGATATTGATTTATAACCTGGACCTCGACTGCGCCTTGTTCATCCTAACGTAAACAGCGTCTAATGTCGTATGCTACTGTAGCAGAAAAATTGTTATTGCTAGGATTTGGAGGTACTGCGATCGCATACCTTGAACTGAGCCAAATCACGCAGTCCGTAGTCAATCTGGCCGAGACGTTGGCGCAGAGAATCCACCGAGTCCACGTGCATACTGAAAGAAAATATCCGATGCCATATTACCGTATTCAAATTGCATTCACTCGGAAATTATGACCCATGAAATATTTATGACGAATCATATTGTAATACCATATTTGGGCAGTATCCGTTCGATGAAGACCGTTTTCAAACTCGAAACCTATCAGTGGATAAGCAATTGTGTTCCGGTGAAATTAAAATAGAGAGATGAGCTGATTTACTCACTCTTCCATGCCCTTCTTCCACTCTTCCCACGAGAACTCGCACTGCACCTGCAATCCGACGAGAAAATTAAGTTAGGTGGATATGAGAAACTACAGTATAGGTGGGCACAGTATACGAGGATCTAGGGGCCGTACAATTGCGCGGTTGTTTTGCAAGGTCATGCAGAGAGAAGTTAAAGTGGACAAAATTGAGAGGTTTTCAGCTTTTTTTAACGGTGCCACACTACAATTGACTATTCTGGTATAGGGGCACCATGCAAATAGGCTTGGATGCATGCTGCCCGGTTAAGACCACCATCCCCACTAATCGATAGCCAGCCTCACCTCGGCGTTGAGTTTGTACGCGAGGACGAGCACTTTTCTGTCTTCAGCATCCAGTCCGAGATCATCCAGCAGTCTCATGATGCCATTGGGTCCGATCTTATCAGGCAACTGGTCCTGCGGATCTGCAACGGACTTATTGAATTACACATTAACCCATACGTTGAAAGGTACGTAAAACGACGAAGAATACCCACATTTGTGAAAATAAGAGAAAATTTGAAAACCCAACCCACATTTTGGCATTTTAATGGCTTACTTTGAAAAAAAACCCCTACCTAACCCCTAAAAAAAGGCTTTCCCCACTTACCTTGCCGACCTATGCAGTGACCCTAAGCATCGAGTTAGTCCATTTTACATTACAAAACATAGACGACTTTTAATTCATGCATTCTAAAATAGGCAATTGTACAACATAATGTGCGATGGTCCTACTTTGATAATCTTTTTTTTAAATATAGAATACGGTACTCTCACCATTAGCATATCTGTCGAATAGCATCTTCACTTTCGAGCCGCCCTTTACTCCATTCGGCTGAGCAGTCTCGTAGTAAGTCTGGTGCTGGAATGCATGGAATAAAAGAGGAACCTCTCTGAAACCCCAGCTATAATAATATCGCACACAATGGGCGGGTTAAGGGCAAAAGTGGGTGTAGGGCTAAGGGAAAATGATTCTAAATGTTCCCAAAACCCAAAACAAATAATGGAAAGTGTATGCGGGTTCCTAAGCATAAATCATGCAATCCACTCCAGGTATCATTTCACTTCACTTCGCGAACTCCATAGCTCTAAAAGTGGGTTGAATTCGACCTGACAGGTTCGGGTACAAGGCGATTACCTAGAGCCGAGATACCCACACTGTTTTGTAGCTACCATTGCCCCAATCAATTAAAAGCCTGACGCGAATTGTGAAAATCTGCGGCACTCGGAAATAAACCTGCCCGACTGTCAAAAATGCATTTCCTAGTGCAAATTTATTTCGAGAAAAAAACGTGCCCTCCCGTGTAGCGACCCAGTAAGCGATATTTTTGTTAGAAAGAGGACCATCAGAGGAATCGAAAAAGCTAAAGACCGGTACGTTTTTCTTCCTGGAAAAAATTCTAGTAAAAAGAATTTAAATCCGTCGATTAGAGTTTTTGACCTATGGCGAACTCTCTCGTATGCGAAATAGGCAGGCATGAAATCTTTTTTTTTAAATCTACCTCATAGTAGTGCTCGACGGCACTCTGCACATTGAATTGGGCTCTCTGCAGGCAAGTGAGAGCGATCTTCTCGTTCGTCTGAGTGAGACTCACGAAGCTCTTCAGCTGCAAATTCACTCATCTCTCTACCAATTATCGATTACTTATTGAGCATATTACACCTCAAAAGAGTGTTTTGTGACTACAACTGACAATGAGTATTTCATTCAATTCCAACAACTTTTAATAAGAGAAACCCTACTCACTATAAATTTAAATAATTGGATCGGATCTTTTAATTTCACGCGCGCTCTCCCCACCCGGTCGGGTCGACCGCTGTAGAAAGCGCATGAAATGAAGAGATCTAATTCACTGCTCTAATTTCACACTCCACTACTCACTAGTGTTGTTAAATTGAATAATTCTATTTGCGAACAATCCATTGTTATTCGCGGAACAACCTTTGCTATTCTCGAATATAATTATTCGATTTAATAACTCCTACTCACAGCAGTTCTCTGAGCGGGTAGCAGTCTGGTCGACATTCCCTTCGCGTGCGAGAGTCCTTCGCTCGTCTCACTTCCCAATCCACTCTCAACAGCAACTGCGCCGACTCCCAATCTGACGAATTTGAATTTTAAACAAGAGTCCGAATTCTCTTCATTTTGTACACTCCATCCATACTAGGAAAAAGAGTAGGAAAATGCATAAAGACGCAAACACACACAGTCCCTAGTTGATCTGCATGTGTATGTGTGTCTTTCTGAACTTTCCGAGTAGTACTCATTTTCCTAGTAGGATCTACAGTAGCATCTTTGTGGGATTTCTGAACCAGGGTAGTTTCGGCTCGTACCTGGACCGTTTGGACTTGGGAGGAGCCAGAGTGAGCTGATTCGAGTACACAGAGACCAAGTCGTCGTCGGACGTATCCGTCTGAAAGAGAGACTAACCATTTCACTGTCCGGTCACCCCTCCAGAAAGAGGTCAGAGGAGACTGTGTGTTAAAGCAAGAGAGATTCTTTCACTGTCATCCACTCGCTGTCCTGACCCCTTTCTGGCGGTTTTGAGCGGCTGAAGCTGGGGGTACAAGTAATCAAGCAAGAAATATGAGAACAGCGCAGCTACTTCTGACATTGCGAGTACAACAATGCAGTGCATTCAACGCGCGATCAATAACGTAGTTAATATGAAAAAGAAATAAATAAAAGAATTGCGAATGTGAAAGAGAATGTTCCTGAGTGCGCCGGTAGAGTGCTCGTCTAGCACCTAATGATGAATACAATCACCAACCATTCCTTTAACATAGAGACGCGTGCTCAACGCGGCGTTTTTGGCAGTGCGCCAACATTTAAATCGTGACGGGACCAATCCAAAATCGCGCGCTATGTTGCACTTTCTACAGATGGACGCGCATGCGGACTAAACCCGGTGGATAAACGCTTATTCTTCCTAAAAGACGCGTAAATAATAAAGAGAGACAATGGTATACGGTATCTCCCGGAGGGTACATCGACCACTAATCAATACGAAATGCAACATGCGAAAACAACTTTATCGAGTTTAGCGAACAATTGATCGGAAACCGATTACAAGTAACAAATCTTATTATCATGTATTATGATGAGGAAAAATCAATGAAAATTCACAGGAGTATCTTAGGATAACCGGATGAAGAAAAAACAACAACAATTGAACTACTACAGGATGTACGGCAATGTGTAACAAGGCGGAGAAACAATTAGAATCTAGTTTCCGAATCATAATTAAACCATTCAAAGTTCTTAAAACTTGTGATTAGCACAGAGGGGCGGGTTAAAGGTTTATTCAGGAATTGAACCACCAGGGAAAACGTAGAAGATGAGGGAAAAGGAATTCGACAAAGTGAACCGATGCCTACAGTAAGCAATACACAACAGGGAGGCGGAATCGATCAATGGGCTTCTCCCATGTGCCACTTCTACGCAGCCTTTCTCTTCCTTCCCTTTTTAACTGGAGCCGAGATGTGGATTGGCGCAATCGGCCAGCCATCCTGTAATACTTTACTCTCTCAAAAATAATAATAAATGATCACAAAACGCAGTCGATGCTAGGTAACGTGTTCTAGAAGCACGTCGGGCATCTAGTCCTACCTATAAATTGGCCGGATGCGATCGTCTGCCATTTGTAAAAGCTTTTTGCCGCAGTGGCAGCACCGTTACCTCCTTTCGCCTTTAATATAAAGGTGATGATACGTTCTGGAACTGCCGATTAAGACCCCGAAAATATTTTTTTTTAAATCTGAAAAGTGTTCTAAAAACTTGGAAAAAATGTTGAGGGTTCCTAAGCGGCAGTTCCAAAGCGTCCTATCACAAATACTGAATAGAATTTGAAAGTCGGGTAAAAAGTTGGATTAGATCTCATCATTTTGCGCACTCTCTCACCAATCGACTGATGTATAGTCAGAGGTCAACAAGTAAAGCAGCTTGGAAACCTGGTCGAGCAAGTTTTCGAATTTTTGATGGTCTACCGGGCAGGTTTCTACATTTCGGGGCCGCTTTCGGAATCTTCTTGATCAGGCTTTTATTTTTGGCGCACGCCTTCGGCGGGCAGGTTATGTTGAATTCTACTAACTTTTTTACCTATGTGTATAGTGTTTATGAAATGAAAAGATCTGATTTTACCCTAATTTCGAACTCTAGTATGGATATTAGCATGAACAACGCACACTCCTTGGTCGACTGTTGGGTGCGGTAGGAGCCGCATTGAAGAGGGGAAGATGCAACGATTGAGAGGCGGACGGCCTTCTTGATGGATCCTGAGAAAGATATTGATAGATTCTACTAATTATAAATAAAATACATAATATAGCCGTCATGATAATAGGCCATCAGGCGCACTCGATCATCACGGTCTTCCATCATGATCATTCGTTTCGGTTTATTTATTTCATACACACGCGAAGAATGTTGCGGTAATTAAAGAAAGGAGGAATGATAAAAGATAATGTAAATGTGGGTGGGGATCTGTCTGCGTCTCTGGATGTGCAGTTGTTCATTCCACCGTATACCGTACACAGTAATCCTACTATATACCCTATTGATTCCCGTTACTCACAATCGACATCAGGCTCTCGACAGTCTTGTACACTCGGTGGTTGTAATCGTCGGAAAGAGGCTGGAAGTAGTGCTGAAATATGACGCTGTTTACGTTAGGATCAACAAGGGCTCAACAGGGGGCTGGAACAGGTCAAAAATCGAAATCGCTCAAATCTTTCTCCAAGGGGTAACTTTTGACGCTGATCACGATTCTGTTATCGATTTCGCAATCGGACCCCTCCGGGCGCCGCTATGGCGCCGCGCCCATTTAGCGCCAAACTATCACGCCACTCACGAGAGGCTCAACCCAGAATGACATAATTCCGGCAGAGACCAAGATTTTCGTATTCGAGTTTTTGCTGGTTTCGGGTTCTATTGGGTCCAACTAAGATACCTGTGAGATATTATGCCACAAAAGTCATTCCTCGACGAGATGCTGCTACTGTTAGGTGCAGCCCGCGAACTTCGAGCACCTTTTTCGCGTGTTGAACGGAGTTTCTGTGAAAACTTTTTGATTGGAGCTATGTTTAATTTTCAATGATCTTTCAATGTATATATTTGGTTTGTTAGGTTTCATTACAAATTTGCATAATATAGTAGTTTGTTGATTTTCGAGAAAACTGTTCGGAAAGCAGATGTTTTGATTACATGAGAGTCTGTGGGAGGTCACAAGGATTCGAATGATATGTCTAAGCTCCCACAACTCGGGAGTTGAGATAGTGCCGCATGCAGAAACGTGGAAAATAGAGAGCCACCATTCAATTCTTTGCTTTCATCCTTTGTTCTTCACCGGTTCATTCGCCGCTCTCGCGACGAATGATTAAGAATTTCGCCTATTTTAAGCGTTTTCTCCTATTCTACCACGTTTTTTGCATGCGGCACTATCTCAACTCCCGAGTTATGGGAGCATAGACATATCGTTCGAATCCTTGTGACCTCCCACAGACTCTCATGTAATCAAAACCTCTGCTTTCCGAACAGTTTTCTCGAAAATCAACAAACTACTATATTATGCAAATTAGTAATGAAACCTAACAAACCAAATAGCTAGATTGAAAGATCATTGAAAATTAAACATAGCTCCAAGCAAAAAGTTTTCACAGAAACTTCGTTCAACACGCGAAAAAGGTGCTCGAAGTTCGCGGGCTGCACCTAACAGTAGCAGCATCTCGTCGAGGAATGACTTTTGTGGCATAATATGTCACAGGTATCTTAGTTGGGCACAATAGAACCCGAAACCAACGAAAACTCGAATACGAAAATCTTGGTCTCTGCCATTTTCAAACCGAGCCTCTCGTGAGTGGCGTGCTATACTTTTGACTATAACTCGCTTCGGAGTGCCCGTAGAGCCTCGAAAGCTACAATTTACAGTCAGAATTTTTCGCTCTTTCGAATGGCGTTGCCAGTTTTGGGATACTCAGAAAACTGTTCCAATGCAAAATCGAAATTTTTATAAAACGAAAGTAAACTGGGAGACCTATCCTATCTTAAAGCGCGCTTCATTCTGATCATTTTGATATATGGAAACCCCTATATTATCTTAGCATGAGGTTTAACAACATTTTTGCTCAAACGCGTCTACGCTCGCGGCAACCGGATATACGATGCGGTTAGCGTTTAGAACTTCATTGCGAAGGTTGTAGGTTCGATTAATGTCGATAGCCACGCATTTTCGCCGATTATCAGACACTTTCTGACAGGATTGAGATTCTGCCTAAAGGGTCAGTACTAGCGAAAAATTGGCCCATGCTGAAAAGGTGGCCCAAGGGTAAAGTTGATGTGTAGAGTCCGAAAATGCACCTTAAAATTGTCTCCGGTCAAACCCGGCTGAGATATGTTTCAACAGGTGTCAAAAACGCAAAAATGGATTTCTTGAAAAACTCATCGAAAACTCTTTAAAAGCTATATTTTCGGAAAGCTTGCGTGGTGATGAGTATTTTTCATATTGACACTTTGTCTCTACCTCTATCCCGAAAATTTATATTTTGATTTGAAAAAATAAAAATAATTTTTAATTTTTTTTCATCGACGGACAGTGAGTTTATTTCATTTTTGAAATCTACATGCAAAAGTACGCTAGTGACTTTTTTTTCGTCGACAAACACTTTCTGTAAGCTGGTCGTATGAGATCAAAAGCGCCTCCCAGTCGTTATTTTTCCACTCTTTTCGATGTATTTCGTATTGTTTTCTCATCTCGGCGTTAGGAGTTCAATATATTTTGTACACACAACGTACTAAGTCTTGTGAAAAAAATAATCAACTTGTCCATCAATTTTGAAAAAAATTTTTTTTTTTGAAAAGTCCATGAACCCGGGTTCATGGTCCAAAAACTCAAAATAAAATCTCACTCGATCTTGATCTGAAGTTCTCTAAAATGTTCATTAGTACTTTATATGCAATATACACATTGATATAAGACAGGTATCACCAGAGATTGCATGAGGCCGGGAACAACTTTCAAAAACATATCTCTGATTTCGATCAAACTTTTTTGTGGAAGTACCCCGGGGATGAGAATTCGATCAATCCGGGTCATAGGTTGCAGAACCGGCATTTAGCAATTTCCCGGTTCTGATGCCGGAATCGACGTAACTTCGTTCAAAATGAAGATACAATAACGTTCAAGAGCTTAAAATGTTTGCAAAAATATGGGGAACAAATTTTCTGTTAACGACTTTCATGTGCATACTACACTTAGAAAATTAAAATTGAAAAACTGAAAATAAATCGAAATAATAATTTTTCCCTATTTTATGTTTGAGTTGTCGCAGAATTTGAAAGCGGAATATTGAAGAGCAAGTCAATATTAGTTAAATAAAAAAATAAAATCGAGAATAATGGGGAGTATTGAGACCCGAAAAATCGCATTGAAACTCAGAAAACCGCTATTTTTCGGAACAAAAACTACCACTCATGCGATTATCGGCTTCAATCTCTTTCAAGTGAAGTTTAAATTTGTTAAAACAATAAAACGATTTAGTCTGATAACTTTCATCAAGATATTTCACCTCCTGCAAATACTTTCTAAAAATCGTATTTTTATGTTATAAAAATTTTCAAAATTGGCTAAGACTCTTAATTTGCAAGCTGTCATTAGAAACATATTAAACCAATCATCGTGCAATTGAAAAACTATTTTATTGATAGAAAAAATTAACGAAAAGGACGAACAAGAAAAATTCATGCATTCATTTGACCTCAGAATGTAATTATCATGAAAATTCACAATTTCACTATTTATTCTTTCGAATAGGTTTGACATGTTCTAAAATGAGAACTTGCTAATTTAGAAACGTAGAAATTAGAAACTTAAATAAAAAAAATATAATTTTAAAAAATTAGAAAATTTTTAAAACAGAAAAATAAAATTTTTAGAAAGTTTTTGCAGGAGGTGAAATATCTTGAGGAAAGTTATCAGACTAAATCGTTTTATTGTTCTACCAAATTTAAACGTCACTTGAAAGAGATTGAAGCCGATAATCGCATGAATGGTAGTTTTTGTTCCGAAAAAATAGCGGTTTTCAGAGTTTCAATGCGATTTTTCGGGTCTCAATACTCCCCATTCTTCTCGATTTTATTTCTTTTTTTAACTAATATTGACTTGCTCTTCAATATTCCGCTTTCAAATTCTGCGACAACTCAAACATAAAATAGGGAAAAATTATTATTTCGATTTATTTTTAGTTTTTCAATTTTAGTTTTCTAAGTGTAGTATGCACATGAAAGTCGTTAACATAAAATTTGTTCCTCATATTTTTGCAAACATTTTGAGCTCTTGAACGGTATTGTATCTTCATTTTGAACGAAGTTACGGCGATTCCGGCATCAGAACCGGGAAATTGCTAAATGCCGGTTCTGCAACCTATGACCCGGATTGATCGAATTCTCATCCCCGGGGTACTTCCACAAAAAAGTTTGATCGAAATCAGAGATATGTTTTTGAAAGTTGTTCCCCAAGGGTGGTGTTTTCATGCAATCTCTCGTGATACCTGTCATAACAGAGTCCACAGAGTGGTAATGACGACAGATGAAAAATCATTTTTGAAATTTTGGACCATGAACCCGGGTTCATGGATTTTTCAAAAAAAATTTTTTTTCAAAATTGATGGACAAGTTGAATATTTTTTCACAAGACTTAGTACGTTGAGTGCACAAAATATATCAAACACCTAACGCCGAGATGAGAAAACAATACGAAATAAATCGAAAAGAGTGGAAAAATAACGACTGGGAGGCGCTTATGATCTTATACGACCAGCTCACAGAAAGTATTTGTCGACGAAAAAAAAGTCACTAGCGTACTTTTGCATGTAGATTTCAAAAATGAAATAAACTCACCGTCCGTCGATGAAAAAAAAATTAATTTTTTTTTTATTTTTTCAAATCAAAATAAAAATTTTCGTGATAGAGGTAGACACAAAGTTTCAACATAAAAAATACTCATCTCCACGCAAGCTTTCCGAAAATATAGCTTTTAAAGAGTTTTCGATGAGTTTTTCGAAAAATCCATTTTTGGGTTTTTGACACCTGTTGAAACATATCTCAGCCGGGTTTGACCGGAGACAATTTTAAGGTGCATTTTCGGACTCTACACATCAACTTTACCCTTGGGCCATCTTTTCAGCATGGGCCAATGTTTCGCTAGTACGGACCAATTTCGATCCTGTCAGATAGTGTCTGTTATATTTTTCTGAAAAAATCTGCGGAAAATTCGTTTTTTTCGAGAAAAAAATTCGGCGAAAATGCACGGCCATCTACTTCAATCGAACCTACAACCTTCGCAATGAAGTTCTAAACGCTTACCGCATCGTTTATCCGGTTGCCGCGTGCGTAGACGAGTTTAGCGTGCGACGCGTTTGAGGAAAAATGTTGTTAAATGTGTGGCTCTACCCCATGCTAAGATAATATAGGGGTTTCTATATATCAAAATGATCAGAATGAAGCGCGCTTTAAGATAAGATAGGTCTCCCAGTTTACTTTCGTTTTATAAAAATTTCGATTTTTCATTGGAACAGTTTTCTGAGTACCCCAAAACTGGCAACGCCATTCGAAAGAGCGAAAAATTCTGACTGTAAATTGAAGCTTTCGAGGCTCTACGGGCACTCCGAAGCGAGTTATAGTCAAAAATATAGTTTGGCGCCAAATGGGCGCGGCGCCCGGAGGGGTCCGATTGCGAAATCGATAACAGAATCGTGATCAGCGTCAAAAGTTACACCTTGGAGAAAGATTTGAGCGATTTCGATTTTTTGATCTGTTCCAGCCATTTGTTGATCCTAACACAAACAGCGTCATATACAATTCATTCATTCACATAAATAGAGAAGAAAATTTACAGAGTCTTGAAAAAAACATTTCAGAAAAAAAAAATCTCGCCTCCTTTTGAATAGTTTTTTTTCCCAAAAAAACACAGAAATATTATCTAATTAATGTAAAATCGACAATAATACAATAATTTGTAAAATTATTTCCCAAAACAACTTTATTAGAACATTTCTTGTTATCGTAACCAACAATTTGTCTCACTCTGAGTGGGAAGGTCCCATTGGATCCGTTTTCTCTCTCCATCTGATCGAGTGTCGGCCATCTCAACTGGTAGAATTCCTCGCCCTCCTCATCCGTCAACGTCCCCTTCACCACGAGACGCGGCACGTGAGGCCCGTTCTCCGGCCGCGCGCATCTCAACCGATATAATTACATCATCACTATACTGATTCCCGAATACGGTATTGATCCTACCACGGGTAAAAGTTACTGTACTCGAAAGTATGGTGACAAATTTCAACCCTCATAATTTGCAGTCACCTTTCGATAGGAGGTCTCATTTTGGGGGAATAATATACAGTGTTCCAGCATTCGACTAGCAAAGTTTGTTGGCATTCTATACAATTCAATTAGAGGTAAGACCGAAAACCCAATTCTCCAAAAACAGCGAGCGGACCGCAACTAATTTTTGTGATTCCGAATTTATTGTGGCCTTCTCCAATGTTCAAAGTCCAAGATCAAACCATAATGTTGAAGCAAAATCATCATCCTATTGCAGGTCATCACAATGCCCGTTTCCACAAGCGACGTCGAAAGGGGCTTCAGTATACTATTCCATTTCCTCAACAAGAGGAGATCGAGAATGAGTGTACAAACGATAGAGTCCCTACTACGCATCCACCAAAACGGTGTTGATGTCAAAGAGTTCGACGCTGAGCCCTTCGTCGATGGCTGGCTAGTGGACCACAGGCCGACGGAGGGGAAGAACGGATACGTCATCAATGACCGAACAGAGCTCTCAATGGGAACGGACCCCATCCCCGGAAACAAAGAATTGAAAAATTCATTTCAATTCTCCAAATACGCCAAACCCAAGAAGACCATCTCCCACTAGTCTGATAGAGAGGTAGAGAGTTGAGAGAGAAAGACCACTTTCGCAGTTTTCGCCGTCTTTTGAATCTTTCGTCCAACTTTCGTTATTTCATACTTTCGTACCTCATTTTCAATCAATCTTTTGCAACTTTTGACACTATCGAGTCTTTTTTATAAAGAATTTCGCTCAATTCATTTGCATGTCTTACGGTACATCTCACATTCTGAAGACATCAATATCTCTCAACATTGACATTCATATGTTCCAACTAGCCGGGATGTGTTGAGGTTAAGTACACTACGCTCTATGCGTACACTACGCTCTATTCATAGTTCTGGGTGCAGGTCTGTCCAGGGGGAGCTCGGTAGCCTGCTCCAGGTTCGGTCCAGGGGAAGCTCAGTAGCCTGCTCCATGTTCGGTCCAGGGGCAGCTCGGCAGGCTGCTTCAGGTTCGGTTCAGGGGGACCTTGGCAGCCTACTTCAGGCTCGGTTCAGGGGGAGCTCGGTAGCCGGCTTTAGATTCGGATCAGGGAGGTGGACTCGGTAGCCGGCTCCAAGTACAGTCCAGGGGGGAGGTTAGTATGCTGGGGAATGTTAATGGAGCCACGAAGTGGCGTAGTGGCAACTTTTTTCGTTCGCTCTCAGCCTCACGAGCATTTCTCAACGGAAACGCAGGATACCGTGTGTTGATTTCCCTGACGTTTCCGACATCACAAAACACTTTTCCTGTGATCCCCTACGCTCTGCGAATCAATTAGAAACTTTTTGAAATTTTCGATTTTTCACGTCAAAACGTGTTAGAACACGTTCAGACACGTTTCTGACATCGCAAAACACTTTTCCTGTGATCCCCCACGCTCTGCGAATCAATTGAGAATTTTTCGAAATTTTCGATTTTTCAAGTTAAAACTCGGCAAAACAGGTGAAAACGTGTTTCACGATACTCAAAAACGTGTTAGTACGGTTTCTGGCACTTGCGAAAAATGCGGCAAAAGGTTTGCCCGCGGCGGGGGTCGAACCTGGTGGTGCCGGATTGTTGGCGAAGCGCGTAACCAACTTGGCTATGAATTTGGTTAAATATTTTTTGTAAAATTTGAAAGGTATTCAGATGGGTTATCATATGCAAAAGAATCTGAGAAGATTGATTGAGTTTGAAGCGATTTATAGCGAAAACACGAAAACGTCGGTCAAGTGGTTAAAACTCGGCAAAACAGGTGAAAACGTGTTTCACGGTACTCAAAAACGTGGTAGAACGGTTTCTGGCACTTGCGAAAAATGCGGCAAAAGGTTTGCCCGCGGCGGGGGTCGAACCTGGGGGTCTCGGATTCAAAGTCTGTCGCGTAACCCACTTGGCTATGGATTTGGCTAATTGAATTTTGTAAAATTTGAAATTTATTCTGGTTAGTTATCATATGCAAAAGGATCTGAGAAGATAGCGCGATATTGAAGCGAAATATAAGGAAAATGCGTAAAAATGTCTGTCACGCGAAAGGAAAAAAAACAGACAGACAGACAGACAGACAGACACAATGATTTCCTATAAGTGGAGGAACAATATCATAATATTTCATTAATCACGCCTGGTGACGACATTCGACGTCAATTATCGATGTTCGGTTAAGAAAATATCGAAATCTGACCTGATTTTACCATTAAAGCGGAATTTATACTGGTTGCACCACATGTGATGTGCTCATTTTTTCACAAATAAAGCTACTCAAGGTGCTTGAATTTAATTAATTAACAAAAAATAGTAATATTACAAATTGAGAAATAAATGACGATTCTGAGAAAATTTCAATTTTCCCCGAGATTTTTTTAAAAAAATCTCTGAATCGTGTTTTCTCATCAAATAATAAGTAATATGCGTCATGTTTGTATTGTAAAATTCACTATTGATCAGAGCAATGACCTACGCTTGTTGAAATAACAAGAAATATCTATTTACTAAAAATATAAACATATTTCGGAATTATAGCAGGGAATCATACATCTGACCCAACCGAACTCTTCGACGCTAACTACCGTACTCTGTCCCTTTTATATAATTTCCTCTCTTCTCTTCACAATTCTCTTCCCCCTCCTTCCCGAAAACGTCGATTTCCCAAGTCTTCAGCCTCGTTACAGGCAACACGTCAGATTTTTGAAATTTATCAACTGGTCAGATTCCGAGATTCTCGGTCAACGAAAATGTATGGTTGAGTGTCTTTCAGTGACTATTCAAAGAGAAAATGTTTACCTTTCGTGTGCGAGTTTGAGCATCGCTTGGGGCGGCACGCCGAGCACGAGAAACTGGGCGTATGAGCATTCCTGAGTGAAAAGAAGGAGATGATTGATAGGGATTTGGGCTACTAATCAGTCTGCACGACTACAAATCAGTCGTAAAGAATCGGCTGATGTGAGCAACAACATTCAGATCGTGGTCATGCGTAATAACGGCTCTCCATATCATGGTCAGATATTATAATTTTATGGGTACAACCAAGCGTATGTGTGTTATGGATACGCAAAGTCGGTAATAGTTTCAGTATCTGCACAAAATGACACGTAAAACAATTCATCCGAAATCGTCAAAATATTCAGGAACCCACGACCCTTACAATCCGTCAGAAGTTCGCGAACTTTTCACGCATCTTTTCTTGCTCGTTTTAGACTATTTTCTTTATAATTTGCGTTAGGTCATTAGAGACGCATAAGAAACTACTAATGCCGAAGAAATTAACCAAAAATATAAACTAGGGAATTAGCCGCACCTCTTAGAAGGTCGCGGAATTCTGCGAGCTGTTTTCACGCAGCTAGACAGTGACGAGAGAGCACGTAAACAGAGAGAGCACGTAAACAGAGAGAGCGCAGAAATACAACAACAACATTGCTTACTTTTCCCTCTCCTCGTTCCGCGTGCTCTCTCGTCACTGTCTAGCTGCGTGAAAACAACTCGCAGAATTCCGCGACCTTCTAAGAGGTGCGGCTAATTCCCTAGTTTATATTTTAAGTTAAATTCTTCGGCATTAGTAGTTTCTTATGCGTCTCTAATGACCTAACGCAAATTATAAAGAAAATAGCCTAAAACGAGCAAGAAAAAATGCGTGAAAAGTTCGCGAACTTCTGACGGATTGTAAGGGTCGCCAGTTGATCCGTGCTTCTCCTGTGCTACTTGATCGCCCCGCCGCTCACCTCCCATCCGGGCAACTCGAAGATGGAGCAGCCGACCCACAACTCAAAGAGCATCGCTCCCACAGCGAACACGTCGACCGACTTGGAGAAGGGGAGGTCTGCAGACATAGATTAAAACATATCTCTAAGAGGTGCCAAAACACAAGATAGGATGATAATTTCGATTGAAACCATCTATTTTACCCTCTAATTGACCAAAAAGTACATTGTAGACCTCTTTTACGCTCTCGAAAATACACCGTAGGAGAATTTGAACCGCTTTTGATGTGATTGAATTAGCTCAGGGAAGTGTGCATTGGAGAGCTAGCAACTATTGATGTTGTCCTTCAGTCCTATTCAGGATTCTTATTTAAATTTTTAATGGTGATCAAAAAAGAGGGAGACAAAGGAATGCAGACTCGAACCGGGGAGGAAAAAATGAGCGAATTGGAGAGCTCATTGACAATACGAAAAAGAAACAATAAAATGTTGCCTTCGCAAAAACAGACTGAGTACGAGTTCGGGTGCTCGATAGTGCATCGTCACTGCCTCGCCTTCCATTGCATCCGAGCAGTCGGTGCAGCTCGAGTTGAAGTCGATCAGTCGAATCCGAGACGACGCCATCCGACGCACCTTCACATTACCGTACTCCTGCAAAAAAAGATTCGCGTACTACCGTAATCATGTGCAAAGCTACGGTACCTCATTCAACGGCTACAGTACCCATCGAAAGACTACCGCACTCCACATCATTTACTACTAATATCTTCCATACCCCTTCAAAGGCTGCAGCATACATGGATAAAGCTGATGGGCTCCCGTGCAGACACCGTTCCCACTACAGTAACCCATCGGTATCTACAGTATCCCGGCCTGATTCGTCGCTCACCGGGCTGTTGACGTTGACTGTGATGAACTCATTCGACTCGAAGAGGACATTCTCCGGCTTAACGTCCAGATGGGCGATGAAGCACACCTGCGAATAGATTGATAATTGTATTTATATTTATTCTGCAATATTTATTGATTCTAGAAGTGAAATGTTCATCGTAAGGACAAACTAAACATGCTCCCTAAGTAGTTACGATTCTTCATCCCCCTAACTATGGTATCACATCTATTACGGCCCGTCAGCCCATAACGTCTTGGCATCCTCGTCCGACACTCTGATCGATTTATCGATTGATTTATTTTCTCTTCTCCTCTTACTAGATTTGTCCGTAATTCACATCACCTCCGTATCTCTCTGCCTTTCTTCCCTCCCAATTCCCACACCACCCTTGCCTCCAGAACCATATCAATTTGGAATTCCCTCCCTTCCCCCTCGGTTGATTTATCCCGAGATTCCTTCCGGAAATTCATCCGCTCCCAGCCCAACTCCTTTTTCCCCGAATCAATTGTTAAGAATTGGCTCTAACCCTTCTTCCCCATACCCTTGCTGCCATGCACAAAACCGATTCGACTACGTCGACGGACATCCGTTTCTTGCCCCCATTCACACTTATTTTTCTTGTATGCGATACTTTGACGGAATAAACAATGAATGAATGAATTTACCCCGTGGAGGTACTGTATCGCCTCCAGCATCTGCTTCGCGATTTCGACCGTGTGCTCGGGCGGGAAGGGCACACCACGATTGATGGACTGGAAAAAGGAGATCTAAGAAGAATAATAATAATAAAATAATAATAATAGTAATAACAATAACAATAATAATAATGACGCATCATGAAAATCTACAGTAGGAAGGAGTCCAATAATATAAAAATCGATAATCATTTAATAATGGCGAGACGATTGGTTTGTCCCATCAACACAGTTATACCCCTTTAAAGCTAATCAGCATAACTCAAAAAGTGGGTAGATTTCAATATAACGTGCCCGCCGAAGGGGGGCGCGAAAAATAATGCCTGATCAATTTGACCCCTAAAAACGAAACCTGCCCGTCAGGGTCTCCTAAAACACCCCAGAAATGTAGAAACCTGCCCGGTAGACCATCAAAAAAAATAAAAACCTGCCCGACCAGATTTGCATGCCTCTTTACTTTTTGACCTCTGCTAATCAGTTTGCGATTTATTTAATCAATACAGTACTCACAAGGACGTCGAAGACGCTGGGACCGTACTCGTTCATAATGAATACGGTATGTCTGGCCCCATTGGACGTCATCATCTCGAACGCCTCCTCGCTTGTGATGAGGGGAGCGGAGACCCTGCAAGATTATCGATTGACCAGCCTTCCTTGATATCGTTCCGCCGCGACAAGCACGTAACTTATTTTAGATTTCAAACTATATTTAAGTAGTTTACCAATATCTATTACCATTTCAATGAGTACATTTAAGTAGTTTACCAATATCTATTACCATTTCAATGAGTACTATACAAGTAATAGTGTTCGAAACTGCAAAAAGGAAAAATGTATATTGGTGCAACCAGAGAACTCAGTGATACTTTTGGTTCCCTAACTTTGGCGATTTCGGAATATTTTCAGTGTGATTTCACAACCGCCTCTTATTTTAAACTTTTAGTATAATCGTACCATTGTATGAATGTAATGGCTCCCCACCTTCTGTTGCCCCGTTTCTCGTTAATCCTCTTGAAGGCGGCCGTCTCCGCGGCGATTCCGTTGCGCAGATTGACGTTGCCGTGGCTCATCACCTTCAATATAAAATGTATGTTTCAAGGGGCAGTGAAAGGCAGCAATTCTGCAAAACAGCGGTAGATGAGGAAATGATGGTAGAGCACTGATAAAGAATGCGTACTTGGAATTTGCAACGGTGCACTTCCAAAAAAAGGTTCCACAATAAACTATAAGAAATACAGAAAAGGAAAACTATAAGTAATAATAATAATAATAATAATAATAACAACAATAATAATGCACTTAAGATACGTGATCGGTAAAACCCGACAACCCCCCGGACGTGGCCCCCAAATAGAGGCCTGGAGGCCCATACTCGAGTGGTATGAGGGACCTGTGCCCGCATTACACAAAACACAACTTATTTCTATTTGCCGGCTCTAGTCTAGGAGAAAGGTGGTTCTGAGTAGAAAAATGGCGAAAAAGAAAAATGGCGTTCTTAACTTGATGAAATGGACTCTAATATTTATTTGTGTTATGTTTAGGGTGCCCAGCTTTTGTTAAAATATATTTTTGATCGTTTTTCGGTTGCACCCGAAACCACTTTTTTGACTCTCAATTTCATATTTATTCTGAGAAATTGTCGCTTTTTCGAGTTTCTCGCAACGGAGTCCATGTGCACAATGCACCTCAACACAATAGCAATCCATATGACGCTGTAAGCGTTCAACAAATCTCCAACAGGGCTCCGCACAGCTAAAAGTTGAAATGTCTCCCAAGCATGCCCCTAGGGGTAGTTTTCGATGCTGAACAACGTAGCGTCTTTTATTTTTCATGAATTTGACTTTTGGCGCCAAAACGGCGCCGCGCCAGAATACAGTGAAATCACTTTTTCTAATATTTCTCCCTTAGCTTTGCAGATAGAGCGTCGAAATCTCACGTGTACTACCAGAATTTGATGGCGAATCTCGCTATGTAATTCATTTGTCGCTAATTAGCATAATTAGCCCGTAATTAAGCGTTTTTGACCCGTTAAAGTGTGAACGTCGTGACATAGCTCATTCGAACCGCCGTGAGACACTGATTACATTTATGTGGGGATACATTTATGTGGCAAACGTACCCTATGTTTTTGAGATCATTATAATGAAAAAAGGTGGATAACAGATGTTTTAAAAGTAATGACTTGAATATGATAGCGCAAAATTAGTTTTCCACTCTAGAATTTGCATTTCCAACATAAAGTTTTCGTTTTTCTATTACCCGATTCACGTGGGTTCGGATCCCCTCCGTGACGGCTCATTTTGCCAGAAAATAAAATCTGAAAATTAAAATTTTATGATAAAGTGTAGTGTGGTTTTATTTTGTGATAAATAACACTTTAAAATGTTATTTCACCTTATCATACACTAAAACATCTTTTTCCAACTGTTTCAGACCAAAAATGGAACTAAAAACATAGTTGCGTAGGTACGTTTGCCACATAAATGTATCCCTAGAATCAGCGTCTTACGGCGGTTCGAATGAGCTATGTCGCGACATTCAAACGTTAACGGGACAAAAACGCTTAATTACGGGCTAATTAAGCTAATTAGCGACAAATGAATTACATAGCGAGATTCGCCATCAAATTCTGGAAGTACACGTGAGATTTCGACGCTCTATCTGCAAAGCTAAGGGAGAAATATTAGAAAAAGTGATTTCACTGTATTCTGGCGCGGCGCCGTTTTGGCGCCAAAAGTCAAATTCACGAAAAATGAAAGACGCCACGTTGTTCAGCATCGAAAACTACCCCTAGGAGCATGTTTGGGAGACATTTCATTTTTTTAGCTGTGCGGAACTTTTGTTGAATCTTTCGCGGACAGCGTCATATGGACTATAACCCGGATGTTCCTGAAATGAACCTTTTCAAAAAAAACATTCTCAACATGAAAATCGTGCAGTCATGAATGAACTTTTTCATATAAATTCCGCACAAATTGCCTGTTTTCATACAGTCCACGTAAAATATGTTCCAAAAGCAGTTTTGAAGGTGCATGCTTTGCGAAAATACAATTAGCACCAAAATTGTTGAAATTCTGAAATCACGTTTTTTCACTCTCACACGGGAATGACCACAGGACACATATCCCGATCCTTTTGATATTTCTATGGTAGTATGTACTACCTCAAAACTATTCTCAAAAGTTGCCAAACCCGCCTGGGAAGCGAGATAAAAATTTTCAAGCCTCATAAGAATGAAAGAGCGCACAGTTGACAACTGGATCGGTGGCCGAGTGGTCTAAGGCGGCGGGGAGGGGAAGGCGTGAGGACGTGGGTTCGGTTCCTCTCCCCATATATTTTGTTTTGCTCATTTTTCGCAGCTTGTTTTCTGGAATATAGAGTGAAATCTCATTTGGTAATGGTTTTGTTAACTTTCGATCTACCATTTTACGTTACCTTCTCTGGACTACTGCTTTTACAAATTGGTGAATAATGAATGAATAGGCTAATTTGAATGCTTCCCCTTCACGTGTTGTCGATCTACTACTTGATACGTCATCCCACCAACTGGCCAAACTTCCAGAAAGGGGTCAGAGATGGATACTCTCCACTTTCACCCACCCTTTCACTCACGACCCCATTCTAGAGGTTTGAGATTATGTTATGCCCAGGTCGGAATTTTATCGAATGAAACTGGAATGCATTATCTTGTCTATTATGAGGATGATACTCGGATTTTTCTCTTTTTTTCTGATTCCAGACTGGAAATACTGATTATACCGGGATCCAACTTGTAATAAAATACCAGAGTGAACTCGTATCATTCGATCCCAACTAGAGTTCCGAAAACAAGCGAGTAGTCGTAGAGTTCTAAAACGAGACCTTGCTTACACCCCTCATTTTCTGAAAGTTGACGTAAAATATGTTTATAAAATTGCTTTGAAGAGCAACTGTTAGAAAACAGACAGTTTGATCAAAAATTGTTGAAAAACTTCATTCATTACAGCACGATTTTCAATTTTGAGAATTTTTTTGAAAAGGTTCATTCCTGGAACAACCTAGTTATAGTCCAAATGAATTACTATTGTGCTGTATTACAAGATGAGCATGGACCCCTTTGCGAAGAACTTCAAAAATGGAAAAATAGACTGGCAAAATTATTGCCGAGAGTGAAAAAAACGTGATTTCAGAATTTCAAAAATTTTGGTGCTAATTGTATTTTCGCAAGGCGTATGCTTGCAAATCATTTCATTAAACATATTTTACGGTGACTGTGAGAAAAACAGGCGATTTGAGCGAAAATTATTGAAAAAACTTTTTTCGTGATTTCATGAGTTTCAAAGTTTGGAATTGTTTTTTGAAAAGGATTTCAGGAACATCCTGGTTATAGTCCATATGGATTGCTATTGTGTTGAGGTGCATTGTGTACATGGACTCCGTTGCGAGAAACTCGAAAAAGCGACAATTTCTCTGAAAAAAAAATGAAATTGAGAGTCAACAAAAGTGGTTTCGGGTGCAACCGAAAAACGATCAAAAATATATTTTAACAAAAGCTGGGCACCCTAAACATAACACAAATAAATATTAGAGTCCATTTCATCAAGTTAAGAAATTATGATTTTTCGCCATTTTTCTACTCAGAACCACCTTTCTCCTAGACCAGAGCCGGCAAATAGAAATAAGTGGTGTTTTGTGTAATGCGGGCACAGGTCCCTCATACCACTCGAGTATGGGCCTCCAGGCCTCTATTTGGGGGGCTACGTCCGGCCAGGGTCAGATATGGTCGAGTCTTACCGATCACGTCTCTTAAAGTAGCCAACGAACCTTCATAGCCCTGTCCGTGTGGTTCACATTGTCTCTTACGGCGTAAATGTGACCGAAGGTTCCCGACCCGAGAATCCCTTTGATGCTCCCTGCAATTGGATACAGCTTCGTGTAATGCGCAACTAATGATATTTACTAGTGATACATGATATCAGAGGTTGGAACTGTTAATCAAATCGGAACGAAGCTAATTATAAAAGAATGGGCATTATTCCTGGTCTAGCCGAAACATTGATCTTTAACTCGTCTCAATTGGTGCCATACGTGGGCAGCACTTATCCGAGCATAGGTCAAATAGGTCCTCGCTAAGCACTTCTGCGTGGCATCCAGACCATATCGGCGAACGAATTTTTAGATGTTTCATGCATTTCTGACCGCTTTTTTGACAAATTTATCCAAAATTGGGCAATATGCATTTCTGCACGAAATACCTGCGAGATTTCCATTTGACCTATGTATCCGAGGCCTTTTGCACACAGCCCACGATTGACGACTGTGTTTGCACACAGCCCCCGATCTACCGTATCCCGCGAATTTCAAAAAAAATCTACCGTAACCCGCTAAATCAATTTTTTTTCGTGCCAATAAAAATCGATTGTATTGCCAATTTTTGTTGTTTCAATGTTGAATAACGCAGTGGATATGCTTTAGCAATCGATATGAATCTGTATTAAAAAACTGTTTTCCAAATGCACCATCCATCTCTCCGAAAAAAATGCAGGCAATATTGACGCTATGGAATCAATAGTCATCGAGTGCCAAATCACTCCACAAAAGAAATAAAAAATAATATTTAAAAAATAGGCAAAACAATCAGCAAAAATCAAAACCCCGCCTCCTTTAAAAAAGAGACTGCCAGAGCTGTTTTATAGAATTTCTCCCCTGTGATCGATGGCCCCCACATACAAGAGATGGCGTTGTCTCTTCGATTGATCGAATAATTGTCGAATAAAGTTTTCGTCAATAAAAAAACAACTTAAACAACAAACAATTTTTTAAAGAAACAAATGAAAGAATAATACTGCATCATTAAAGAAATTTAAAAAGTTGACCGAAGATGCGCTCCAACTCTAAAAGTGACGATTAATCGATAAAACAGAGCCCCCGTTAGTCTCTGTCGAGCTTTAGGCATTCGATTAGTACTCCACCAGCTATGCACTTAAGCGCACGTTCTAATTGTTTCTACTTTTTGAAATAAATGCTCCCGACTAAAATCAGCCTTTTCGGCGTTAAAACAGTCGGGGGCTGATTTCTCCTCCAATACGAAATATTTATGCCTGATTTTTTTAGGGGAATTACTCCTCCCAAAATGCCATATCAGATTGTCGAACGATTTTGTAGCATGATAGGATAGAGGAAATAAATTGAATATTGCATAACAGGGGAGAAAGGCCCACCCGAACGAACTACCGTATTTAAGTTAAAGCGGACTGCCGTCGTCATAGGTCAAATAGGTTTTCGCTAGCGAAGATACGCACTTCTGCGTGGCGTCCAGAGCATGTCGGCAAACGAATTAAAAAAAAATAATCATGCATTTCTTACCATTTTTTTACAGATTTATCGAAAATTGGGCAATATGCACTTATTTTACGCTATTTTAGGCATTTCTGCGCGAAATACCTGCGAGAATCCCATTGACCTATGGCCGTCGTCTTGCCTTCTCGCCTGCTAGTTTTCCGTTTTTTTCTCTCCAATTTTCTCAATGTTGACTTTTGCACACTGCCCCCGAAAAATCCCACCCCCCGTTTGCACATAGTCCCTGCCCCCTGCTGCCCATGTAATTCTAGTATGTCAAAACACTAAATATTTGCAAGTAGAGTTTGCAAGTAGAGATCATTTGAATCGACGGATGCGCCATAAATCCACTCACATCTGTTATTGGCGTAGTCTTTTCCCACTTGTAGAGGATGGTTGCCGTCGCCCATTTCAGAATCTGGAAAGAAGAATTCCCACTCTCAAATGTGATAAAACATCTTTGGAACATAATTTTACATAGACCAAAAAGTACGTTCTAGGGAACAAAACCAGACAGCTTTTGGGCTTTTTTAGGCGACATTTCGAAACATCAGGCATCATTTCAGGTTATCCAGGCGCGGTAGCGCCTCAAAATTTGAAAAATCAGACAACATTTTCGATTGTTCACCCTAAAAACTTAAAAACCAGACATAATTTGGGACTTTCGGGAACAAACGTATTTGGTATATGTCTGTTTAGGAACGCTAAACAAAAATTACCCGGAATTGTTTGCGATACTTTTGAAAATATATTTTTCAGAGTTTCTAAACTAGCGGGGTTGTATTGAGGTTAAATGCACTACGCTCTATGCATAGTTCTGGGTGCGGGTTCGGTCCAGGGGGAGCTCGATAGGTGGCTCCAGGTACGGTCCAGGGGGCGCCCTGTAGCCGGCTCCAGGTTCGGTCCAGGGGGAGCTCGGAAGCCGGCTCCGGGCTATATTAAACCTCGCAGTATGCAAGGGAATGTTAATCGCTACCAAGAGTACTGGCTTATTACGGTGGAAAAGGCTCGTGAGGCAGAGAGCGATCGAAAAAAGTTGCCACTACGCCACTTCGTGGCTCCGTGGCAACTTTTTTCGATCGCTCTCTGCCTCACGAGCCTTTCACAACGGAAACGCAGGATACAGTGCGTTCAGAACTTTTAGAACACTTTCAGAGATGTTTCCTGTAATTCCCTACGCTCTCTGAATCACTTGGGAACTTTTTGAAATTTTCGATTTTTCACGTTAAAACGCGTTAGAACACGTTCAGAAACGTTTCCGACATCGCAAAACACTTTTGTAGTGACCCCCTACACTTTCTGAATCATTTTGGAACTTTTCGAATTTTTCGATTTTTCACGTTAAAACTCGGCAAAACAGGTGAAAACGTGTTTCACGGAACTCAAAAACGTGTCAGAACGGTTTCTGACACTTCCGAAAAATGCGGCAAAAGGTTTGCCCGCGGCGGGGGTCGAACCTGCGTCGGTCGGATTGCTAGTCCAGCGCGTAACCCACTTGGCCATGGGTTTGGTGATTTAAATTTTGTAAAATTTTAAAGCAATTCTGGTCGCCTATCATATGCAAAAGGTTCTGAGAAGATAAATCTGGACGGACACCTGGACAAAAAAACAGACAGACAGACTTTAGCATTTTCTAATATATAGTAACAGAAGTTCCTGAGTAAGACCGTCCATAGTAAACTAGAAGCGTGAGCATGCACTCATTGCAACGATCGATTAAAGTATAGTAATGCCTCGAACATCACTTTAGTCACGCTATAATCGATTAGACAAAATCGTTCATCTTCTCATTATGCAACAAATAAAGACAACAAAAAAGAGGAACAGTGAACAATTGTACATTGAATCAAATTCATTAGCATATTCTTCTTTAGACACCGGGACGCAACGCAAGCAACTTGATTCGCTTTCTAATTACAATAGATTAGAGGCCGTTTGCGAGAGAATCGAGCAAAGCTCGGACAGTAGAAAAATCGAAGTCGAAGGGGAACATTGTTCTAGATACTCTCCAGGGTGCTGATTACGATGGAAAGTATGTCATATTATGCAAATCGATCCCTGTTATTCAAATTTCAAAATCCAGCTGAATTTACGTATTTTGGTTCTTCCAAAAGAAAGAGTCCTCAAACTATGTCGTGCAAATACTCAACTAGGGTGAAATTGCATGAGGAATCCAATGGAAGTTTCAGAAATGCAAATTTCCGTGTATTTCACGTAGCACCTGTCCATTTCCCTATGTTAAACTCAAAAGGGAGGTCTGGGATTAACATAACATGTGGGGAATAGACACATCGTGCCGCCTCTTAAATTTGTACGCTGTTGACCTCCGGCAAATCGAGTTATGAATTTTTAAATCAGCGTATCTTGGTGGAAAAGCACCGATCTGACGAGAGAAGTCGTCAATTTGCATCGAATCTCCCTCTCATTTCTCATTTGCCTGCTCGCGCGGCGTCTGAGAGTGCGAAATGAGAGGGAGATCGCATGCTAATTGCCCTTTCTCTCGTCAGATCGGTGCTTTTCCACACAGATCCGCTGATTTAAAAATTCATAACTCGATTTGCCGGAGGTCAACAGCGTACAAATTTAAGAGGCGGTACGATGTGTGTGTTCTCCACATACTGTGTTAATCCCAGACCTCCCTTTTGAGTTTAACATGTGGAAATAGACAGGTGATACGTGAAAAACACCGCAATTTGCATTTCTGAAAGTTACATTAGATTCCTCATGCAATTTCACTCTAGTTGAGTATTTGCACGACATGGTGTGATGGCTCTTTCTTTTGGAAGAACAAAAACATGTGAAATCAGCTGAATTTTAAAATTTGAATAACAGGTCGGAGATCTATTTGCATAATATGATATACTCGCTATCGTGATCAGCACCCTCAAATGTGTAGGAAACCGTCTTCAACTGAGAATTCGTATTTCACCTGTCCGATCTCTGTTGTCGCATTGTTTGATTCTCTCGCAAACGGCCTCATTAATGATCTAAATCCCTCTCCTCTTCTATACCATTTCATCTCTCTTCTTCCTCACCCACTCCTCTCTCGCTCTCTTCAACTGCTCTTTAATCCCATTCTTTTCCTCTTCTCCCATTGGTTCTCTCTTTCCTTCCTTCTCCTCCCTCTCCAGATCCTTCCAGAATTCGGCCTCATCGTCCTTCATTCCTTGCAATTCTCTCAGCAGCATCTTCGCCCGGTGTCTCTATACGGAAAAAAATATTTGCATTACTCAATTTAGAAGGGTTACCGCTTTTTTTTCTACTAACCGTACCACCTAATGAAGAAAACCCGTTTTTGGCTTTGGACCTGTGGCGGTGATTAGTACCGTCTAATCCCCCCCCATTGATATCACTAGAATCTCGTGCGGATGGTGCTCCAAGATTGTCATGATAGAGATTGCCTCTTATGGGTGATGGGCGGTTTACCAGAAACGTCTCATCTGATAAATAGGTGACTTAAGAAGAAATCAGTAGAGTCTCGTCGTTCATCTCACCTTGCACTCCGCTTCGTATCGATTGTTCAATTCGAGGAGAGAAGTAGTGATGGCGGGGTTGGAGGCGATACGAATGCACAGCATCTCAACAATACAAATCAGATCGGTGCTCCTCATTTCGCACACACAATCTTTCGTCAGCCCAGCGTTGAAGATAGTGTGAAAGAAAATAAGATATACGGATTTTTAAAAAAATACAATGAAGACTGATAATGCGTATGAGAAATACGAGAAGTGGGGAGGATAAATGGGATAATAATTATATCAAAATAATATAATTCAATAATAACCTCTCTTTTGATCAGCCTTCCAAATGCCAAATCGTCCCACGATCGATCGATGAAACAGCACGTCTCAAATAATGTTTCACATCATTTTGATCTATTTTGGTTAACTATGATACGATGAAACATGGACTTCCAAGTCTTCCCTGTTTGAGTTCTACTAGTGAAAATTAAGACAAAACAATCGTTTTTTCTCATAATAAATTAGGCATACCTGATATAGCCTGTCAATAGTGACCTCTCTGATCGTGTGGTCCACCGGCAGTCTTCTCACTATGTCAGGAACCAGCTTGAGCACGATCTGAGTGAAACCACCAAAAATAAAGAAAGCACTAAAATGATCCAACTTTAATGCCCATCAACCGTTCTCCAACCAACGGTTCATCAACCGGTCATAACAGTGCGTTCGCGTAAGGATCGCACGATTCCCATATTTTTCGGTACTGGGTAAAAATGCACTTTGTGTTTTTCACAGTTTCCGATAGCACTATGAATGGTCTATCGATTTCTGATAGTGTCACGTTCTGATTGAACTCATTTGCATAATTACAGCCTATCAAAGTTTAGCTATTTTCCAGTACTAGCCGGGATGTGTTGAGGTTAAATACACTACGCTCTATGCATAGTTCTGGGTCCAGGTTCGGTCCAGGGGGAGGTTGGTCACTGGCTCCAGGTTCGGTCTAGGGGGAGGTCGGTCACTGGCTCCAAGTTCGGTCCAGGGGGAGCTAGGTAGCCTGCTCCAGGTACGGTCCAGGGGGAGCTCAGTAACCTAATTAAGATTCGGTCCAGGGGGACCTCGGTAGCCTTCTTCAGGTATGGTTCAGGGGGACCTCGGTAGCCTTCTGCAGTTACGGTTCAGGGGGACCTCGGTAGCTTTCTTGAAGTTCGGTCCAGGGAGGAGGACTCAGTAACCGGCTCCAAATACGGTCCAGGGGGAATTTAGTATGTTGGGGAATGTTAATCTCTAGAAAGAGTACTGGCTTATTCCGTTGCAAAAGGCTCGTGAGGCTCTGAGCGATCGAAAAAAAGTTGCCACTACGCCACTTCGTGGCAACTTTTTTCGCTCGCTCTCAGCCTCACGAGCCTTTCTCTACGGAAACGCAAGATGCAGTGCATTTAAAGAGAAAACGTTCAGACACGTTTCCGACATCGCAAAACACTTTTCCTATGGTCCCCCACGCTCTGCGAATCAATTGGTAACTTTTGAAATTTTCGATTTTTCATGTTAAAACGTGTTAGAAAACGTTCAGACACGTTTCCGACTTCGCAAAACACTTTTCCTATGGTCCCCCACGCTCTGCGAATCAATTGGTTACTTTTTGAAATATTCGATTTTTTATGTTAAAACTCGGCAAAACAGGTGAAAACGTGTTTCACATTACTCAAGAACAAGCTAGAAGGGCATCTGACATTTGCGAATAATGCGGCAAACGTTTTGCTCGCGGCGGGGTTCGAACCGGGGGGGTCTCGGATCGTAAGTCAAGCGCGTACCCCACTTGGCTATGGATTTGGTCAATTAAATTTATAAAAATTTGAAAGGGATTTTGGTCTGTTGTCGTATGCAAAAGGATCCGAGAAGATAGAGCGATTTTGAAGCGATTTATAAAGCTTCCCGATACACGATTCCGAGCCTCCAGAAAGGGGTCAGGGGAGAGAGAGCGTGACAAAGCAAAAAAAATCGTGGTCCCACCTGTCATCGTCTGGTCGTTGTTCTCTGTGTGGACTGAGAGAGGAGGGATCCGAGGAAGGGGACTCGGGCGACCAGGTTGACTCATCTCCGGGAGCAGACTCAGTGATCTCTAATAGGAGGGGGGTGAGGTTGGGAGGGGGAAGTAATGCAAACTTTGCTTCTCTCACTTGGCAGCCAAAGTGAGAGAGTCCTTCTCGATTTCCCTTGCTCTCTCGTTTTAAACCCCTTCCTGTGAGTCCTGTGAAATTTGCCGGCATGTTGAATGATTCGGAGCGAAATGTACGAAAATTTCGTGAAATCAATCAATATTTCACTTCGAAAAACGGCAAAAGATGTTCAAATGTGAATCTCGTTACTTAAAAACGTGTTTGGACCACTTTTCACACTTTAAAAAAATGCGGCAAAAGACTATGCACCGGCGGGGATCGAACCTGAGACCCTCGGATTTGAATTCGAGCTCGCTACCGACTTGGCCATGAAATTATCGATTTTTGGTAAATAAATTTTGAAATGATGGGTTATCATATGCAAAAGGATCTGAGAAGATTGATTGGGTTTTAAAATATTTATAGCAAAAAAAAGCACGAAAAAAAGGAAAAAAAACACCAACAGACAGACATTTCAAGTAGTGGAGGAATTTTTAACGCCTTTTGTGTCAAACTAAAGATAATCACTCACATATATAGTGAAAAATGATCACCAAGATACGACTGACAACGTAGTGTCGTTCAATTTTACATTTTCCAAACTTTTGCATATGAGAGGTATCACGAGAGATTGCAGGAAAAATCCCCCTTTCGGAACAATTTTCAAAAATTATTTTTGATTTCGATCAAACTTTTATGTGAGAGTACCTAGGAGACAAGAATTCAAATAATCCTGGTCCCAGGTCTCAGAGCCGGCTTTTAGGAATTTGCCGGTTCTGTCGCCGGAATCGTCATAACTTGCTTCATTGTTGAGCTAGAAAGTCGTGGGAGGGCTCGAAAAATGCAGAAAAATATGGCGGATAATATTGCCGTTGAGAGTGTACTCCTATCTGACAAAGCCATGGATTTATTTAGAAAAAGGTGTTTTCAGATATCTTTAAAAAATCAAAGAGCATCTAAAATTCTCGAACCCCAAGAGTTTTATTGCATATTATGAAAGAGCACGTCAAGTACTGCTAGATAAAAATTTAAGAAAAAATAAAAAAGGGGATCACATAGTCCCGAAAAATGGCGTTGAAAGTGAAAAATCGGAAAATTTCGGAAAATCAGTTATTTCAAAATCATGTGTAATTCATTTTTCTATAGTTATTTAACCTTCATGAGTTCGCGAAAAATGATAACAACTCATATCGCATGCATATGAACCAGTTAAATTTGAAAATTTCGTCCATATCTGGCCTATAAAAAGCAGACCGATTTTTTTTCAATTTTGGCAGGTTTGTATGCATGCGATATGAGCTGTTATCATTTTTCGCGAACTCATGAAGGTTAAATAACTATAGAAAAATGAATTACACATGATTTTGAAATAACTGATTTTTCGAAATTTTCCGATTTTTCACTTTCAACGCCATTTTTCGGGACTATGTGATCCCCTTTTTATTTTTTCTTAGATTTTTATCTAGCAGTACTTGACGTGCTCTTTCATAATATGCAATAAAACTCTTGGGGTTCGAGAATTTTAGATGCTCTTTGATTTTTTAAAGATATCTGAAAACACCTTTTTCTAAATAAATCCATGGCTTTGCCAGATAGGAGTACACTCTCAACAGCAATATTATCCACCATATTTTTCTGCATTTTTCGAGCCCTACCACGACTTTCTAGCTCAACAATGAAACAAGTTATGACGATTCCGGCGACAGAACCGGCAAATTCCTAAAAGCCGGCTCTGAGACCTGGGACCAGGATTATTTGAATTCTTGTCTCCTAGGTACTCTCGCATAAAAGTTTGATCGAAATCAAAAATAATTTTTGAAAATTGTTCCGAGCCACCTGCAATCTCTGGTGAGACCTCTCATATTTCATGAAATTTTGACCTCGATTTTCTCGAAAAGTAAGCAAAAAACATAGCTGGATTTTTGATATGTGGGCGACCTCTATCCGATTCGTCTATTATTTGGGCAGGTTTCGGGGGGGGGGGGTAACGGTGGTGTTATGCATAAAAGACTGATAATTTATAATAGAGGACTCACTCATTTCGTCTCATTCCACCCATCCAACCCCGCCGGTGCGGTGAGAAATGACAATTAAGAATGCTTTATTGTGGCAGGAAAATATCATCAGAACTCTCTTTAACAACATTAAACATGATATTGGACTCGTTAACTCTATCCAACAAGGCTTCCTCTTCTTCTTCATCTTTTTCTCCATGGGGCTGTTCACCCTCATTCTCTCTAATCACTTACGATATCTTCCTCTTAATGCAGTTTCTACGAGTTTCCGATATTTCCGCATTAATTTTGGGATTCGCTCTTGCTGTGATGGCTGTTGCTAGAGCTATAAAATTAATCTTCGTATGATATTAGTGTTAAAACCTTACGCCGGAGGCGTTTTGTTTCCCAATTCCCAAATGATGACATGAGAGTTTTTTTTCAGAAGGACAGAGAGATAGCGGAAATTGGTCATTGCGACTCGCAAATTTAAAAAAAAAATCGGATGGACTCTCGCAATTTGCGAGAGTCCATCCGATTTTGTATAGCTCTAGCAACAGCCATCACAGCAAGAGCGAATCCCAAAATTAATGCGGAAATATCGGAAACTCGTAGAAACTGCATTAAGAGGAAGATATCGGAAGTGATTAGAGAGAATGAGGGTGAACAGCCCCATGGAGAAAAAGATGAAGATGAAGAGGAAGCCTTGTTGTATAGAGTTAACGAGTCCAATATCATGCTTAATGTTGTGAAAGAGAGTTCTGATGATATTTTCCGGAACTTTCCTAGATCTGTGCCAGGCCCCGCCCCCTGTGCTCCACCCCCTCGAGAGAGGGTGGAGCCGACCTCCCGCCCATCCATGGGGAAGGGCGAGAGGCAGTCCAAAATAGCCGAGCAATCGGCATTCAATCGGGCATGGCTGCGCCGAAGAGTTTCAGTACGCACTGAACTGCCTCTGACATGGGAATGACCGGAAGACACATATATCGATCTCCATGAAAATTTTACAGTAGAATCAGCGCAAAATTCTATCCGGAAAACCGGTTTCAAAAACTGCCAAATGACATTTTGAAATTTCCGACCCTCATGAAAAATCGATATTTAGGTCTAAAATACGTCAAAATAAAAATTCAAAAAATCATTAACCTATCAATATATCTGATATAAAACATTTGCAATAATATCCCGAGTCAAAAATAATTTTGCAAAATATTTTGAAATTTTAATATTTATTTTAATAATTTTAATAATACTTGAAAATGTCATTTGGCAGTTTTTGAAAGCAGTTTTCCGGATAGAATTTTGAGCTGATTCTACTGTAAAATTTTCATGGAGATCGGGATATGTGTCTTCCGGTCATTCCCATGTGAGCTGGCGAGCACTATGTCTAGGGAACGCGCGCTTTACCCGAGACGGGGTTGACAGGCGGGGAGAGCGCGCTCATGAGTGGGCGGAGTTTGCGCAGCTCTCTCTTTACCGCTCCTCCCCTTTCTGATGTGTCTCTCGCCTGTCAAACCCGTCCCGACTAAAGCGCGCGTTCCCTAGACATAGTGCTCGCTAGCGTCAATGATGTGCAGCATGTACTGCAACAAAGCAGCGAAGCTATCGCCGATTGGAAGGTGATTGCTCGGCTATTTTCTCTCTCCCCTCCCTCGGGTAGGGCTGGAGGTCGCCTCTATCCCCTCCCTCGGGTAGGGCTGGAGGTCAGCTTCTCCCCTCCTCTCCTCTGGAAAGGAAGGGGGCGGGGCCTGGCATGGATCTAGGAAAGTGCCGACGAAATGAGTAAATCCTCTCTATTAGAAATTATCAGTTTTTCATGCATAACACCACCGTTACCCCCCGAAACATGCCCAAATAATATACGAATCGCATAGAGGTCACCTGTATCCATAACATATCAAAAATCCAGCTATGTTTTTTGCTTACTTTTCGAGAAAATCGAGGTCAAAATTTCATGAAATATGCAAAAGTTTGGAAAATGTAAAATTTAACGACACTACGTTGTCAGTCGTATCTTGGTGATCATTTTTCACTATATATGTGAGTGATTATCTAGTGCTATCAGAAACTGTGAAAAAACGGGGGTGCAATTTTGCTGTGCCGTCGGGTGTGTGAGTCTTACACGAACGCACTGATAAATAACCGAATCGGCCGCTCGCTCGATGATCTTCGATCTCGAGAACATCAGGGATTTAGATCTGGGCATTCCACTGCCAAAGGGATTTTCATTCTCAACACTCTTATTGGAAACTGCAAAGAGTATAGACGCCCTCTCTACCTTCTATTCCTCGATGTTAGCAAAGCTTTCGACTCTGTACTGTGTGATTCCGTTCTCTCTGCAATGGAAAGTGATGGTGTACATTCCACCTTCACACGTTTCATACAGTCACTCACAGTGCAGAGAGAAAGCTCTATCATAGTAAATGGGAAGGGAGTAGAGGTGTCTATCGGTAGAGGTGTTCGCCAAGGGGATGGATTGAGCCCGCGACTATTCGTGTTTGTATTGGATACGGTATTCCGGGGGAGTAAATTGGGCTCGAAAAGTAATATTCATAGGTGGCGAATACTTATCTTATCTACTCTACGCAGACGACTGCGTTCTCATTTCCCACGATTCTCGCCAAGTGCAGTCTATGATGCGCGAATTAGAAAGATAGTTGTTGAAGGTGGGATTGCGCTTAAATGGAGCCAAAACTGTAGCACTAACTACTAACCCCTATGGTAGAGCAGTCGTTGTGGGAGGAGAACAGGTTAAAGTAAAGGAAAAGGTAGTATATCTTGGTCAAGAAATATCCCTCGGACCGGGTAGATTTAAGGGTGAACTACACAGAATAGTCAGAAGTGCGAACTGGGCATTCACAGCAGAGACAAAACGGGAGAAATGCAGAGTTGAAAAACTCTATCGAGAACTGAAAAAGGAAAGGGAATTCCAGGCGGGACCTAACACGATTATGAATATACATTAAATAAGTCAGTTGTCGATGTCGCTCAATTTCTTCAAAGGCTGTTCTAGTATAAGGCGATTTTCTCCTTAATTATACTCAATTTGCTTGTTTCTTTCGATCTTTCAACGAGTTTGAGGCTGTCTGCTAATTATAGAGATAAAATAGCAACCAGAAGGATGTTCTAATTGGGTGAAAGATCTGCATGAAATTCTCAACGTACCTAGAATCTGACCCGTTTGAACTGTCATATCCGAAATGGACCGACTTCCAATAACTCGCTTTGTTCGTCATTTTGTGCAAATATAATGTGATTTCAGTAAATCGAGGGCCCTGGAAAACCCAGTGAAATAAGGTAGAAGTGGAATTAACTGATTTTCGAAATTCAATTGGAAAACCGCGACGCAGCCGCAGCGCGTATGAATGGTTCATGCTGAGCCGCGGTTGTAGCTGCCGTGGCATTCTCCAAATACTCGGAATTTTTCCGAAAAAGGGGTAGTCCAATGTACCTTAAAAATCGTTTTTTCGATGGTGTAGTTCTCCCCGCATTTCTATATGGTGCTGAAACGTGGTACCTAACTAAACGAAATCAGGAATCACTCTGCGTTGCTCAGTGTAAACTCGAACGGAAAATGTTAGGGATCGACGTACTAGATCACATTACAAATGAGCGAGTGCGTGATACTACGAAGTTAAAGGATGTTGTGAGAGAGGCGGAAAAAGCGTAAATGGATATGGGTTGAGAGGCTCTCGAAATTATGCTATAATCGATGGAGTCTGAAAGTGCTCGGATGGACCCAGAGATGAAATAGGTATCGTTCGCTCAAATGCACCATGTGTCCCCCGCCGTCGGGAAATGTTTTTTGAGAATTTCTTTTACCAAATGTTCACAGATTGATATAAAGAGTAAATTCCAGTGAAAATTGAAATTATCCTACCTCTCTTAAGCTTCAAATACATGGTGCGTTTTTTTTATCTGAAAACCAGGGATTCCAGATACATGGTGCGTTTCGATTTGTAAAAATTATTTCTGGCTAAATATTGATGTCTAATATAGCAAATTCGCTTCATCTGGTTTCTATGATTAGGGTGATCTAGATTTGGAGCGGGTATTACCGCCCTTCTTTGCGTACACATGGTGCACTGCGTAACGTTATACAACGGAACCATTTTATCTATGGATGGACCCCAAGAGGCAAGAGGAAGCGTGGAAGACTGGCTAAGAGATGGAGGGACGATTTAGTAAAGGCAGCTGGACCTCTCTTCATGCAAATCGCAAGGAACAATCAAACTCAGTGGAAAACTCTAATGGCGACCCAGTTGACCTAACATCCAAATCAGCTGATAAAGTTGTTCAAAAAAACCCGTTCTCCCGTCGCACGGCTCGTTATCGCGTCACGATTCTGACCCACTCGGACCGCCCGTCGCGTGTGTGCCGCGACGCGCGTGATTGGGCGGGAAGGATTAAATTTGTTTGAATCATTCACTTTTCGAGGATGATTCGTTCTTCAAGTTTTCAACATTTTCCTTTTATTTTTTGTTTATTTTACCTCTAAATCCACAAAGCACACGATGATTGCTTTTGGTCACGAAGTTCATAATTTTTCATGAGATAGATCTTCGAATTCAGCGAAACAGTTCTCGATTATAATGTTATTTGATAGATGAGTTACTAAGGGTCATCTAAGAAATATACTTGTTTAAAAAGTGCTCTGTGGGTTCTATTTTTTGAGTTGATTACTTTTATAATGCAGACCATAAAAATTAGTTTAAAAAATGATCTGCATAGTATCAATTGACTCCTTACACCAACTGTAGATTGTTTTCGGTGGCATACATAAAAAAACTGAGCGTATATTTCATCTAAAGAGAAATCGGCAGCGGCAGCTTCCATAGAGCGCGCGTTCGCTTCAAAATCGAATCGCAAGGTTCTCCAAACATCTGCCTACTTAGTGTATTGCGAAGGCGTGGGCGTTCACCGCATGAGGTCGAGGGTTCGACTCCTCATCAATTTCATTCATCTTTTGTTAATTTCGCAAGCCTTCTTGAGCGTCGCGGTCACGCGCTGCGGCCCTTTCAGGAGCTAGAAAAACAAGCCGTGGTCGCACTGATGGTTCCCGAAATTTTCAGATTTCGAAAAGGGGTCAATAGGAGACTACTCACATACTTTCTGGATGCCTACTCGTTACTGAAGTAGGCAGATCCAAACATGGGTCAAATAGGTCTTCGCGTGCGAAGATAGGCACTTCTGCACTTTGCATATAAACCGGATTAACGTAGCGAGAGAGTGCAGGACAGACACACGAAGGCATCTGTCTACATCCCCCGCCCTATGCTAATTGCGATCTTGCGAAAACCCTATTTGACCTATGGATCCAAATTATAATAATTATAAAATATTATCATAGACGCTAATTGTGAGCACCGCACACCTCTTCGAGACTCTCCCAGCACTCGTCCATGATCGTCGGAATGATGGCGTCGATCCACTGTAAAGAGGATACAGTACAATATTGATGATTTACCGTACCCTGACGGCAACTAATGAGGTATGTACCGTACCCCGACCATCGTGTACAGCAGCTGTGAGACGGCCGCCGCCCATTCCGCATCCTTCATCTGCAAGTAAAGCATCTTCATGTACACATAACGAAAACATACGTTTTTTGCTATCACAAATGAATTAGTACGCTACCAAATCCTTGTCAGACTGCTTCGCGCCGCTGCACCACTTCTCCAGATCGGCCACCAGACTGAAATAAGGTAAATACAGAAAGAATAATTATTAGAAATAACCAAAGCCGGATTCCACTACAACGCTTGGTGCAATAATGGTTCGCAATTACTTACTAATCTATAATAAATGTGTTTCAACAAAAATAAAGAAAATAAGGAACCTCTCGAAGAAGAATACGAAATCACGCTGCGCGACCTCCTTCAATTCACAGTCCGGAAGTCTTTGGAGGCGCTCTCGCAGAAATTTCTTGCACTGAAAATACAGACTCAAACTGAGTACTCATCACTGATGCCCATATTCCCTATCAAACTCCATCACCTCCTAAGAATCAACCGATACGCGAAAAAGAGCTAATTGTTTCTCCAATAACATCAAGGAGGAAAAAAATAGTGTTTGAATGAGATATAAGTGTATACCTCATGCAATACCTCGATCAGGAGATTGATGGTGGAGGTATCGAATCGATCGCCGCCCGCCACGTCCCGCCACAGCGAGTACAGTACGCTCAATGATTGGGGAACGTAGCCCTGATCTGCAAGCAATCTATAATATATTATTATAAGATCTATGCGAGTAACGAGGTAACGCGGTAAAATAAAAACATGTCTATACGTCCCACCGTTAGAATGGAAGTAGAGGACCAACAATACAGTATGCACGCGAAACAGAATATTCATCTGCTCAATTAATATTTGCATTGATAAACAAGAAAGAAAATGACCCACTTTTGATTTTCTCCAGGAGTAAATCCGACGCGCGCTGCACTTGAAGTGAAGTGTAGCCTGAACAAAGCAGACAATACTCACCAATCTCGCACTTGTTAAATTATTCAATTAGGGACGATGTTTGATCAATTACGATACTGAAGGATCATAAGATCGCCCGCTCGTCTTCAAAAAAGACATAGATATCCGGATGAACTTACCAATCAGCTGCGAGAGTGGTCTTAACTCGCACTTCTCATTCTTCCTCTTCCGATGGAACTCGGAGTGCCGATAGATGCACAGCGGACACATCGTAAACTGAAATACCGTAATCTTGACTTGAATCTCTCAATCATCACACTTGAAAACGTCTATATCAATAAATCTCCCCGGGGCGCGCAAAGGGATGATGATAAGGTAAATAAGTGGCGTTGCCCAATATATCACGCCTCTCACGAGAGGCTCGGCTCAGAATGGCATTTTTCGTTCAGACCAACATTTTCGATATATCTTTTATGGCGTTTTCGGGTAACAATAGGTCCAACTAAGATCCCTGAGATATATTATGGCCTAAACTTCATTCCTCGCGGAGCTGCTACCTGTTGTAGTTGCAGCTTTCAATCTTTGAGCCTCTTTTTGAGCAGTTCAACCAAGTTTTCGTGAAAACTTTTTGCTTAGAGGTATGGTTATTTTTAAAAGCTCTTTCGATCTATGTAATTTATTTTATCAAATCATTAATAAATTTGCATAATATCAAACCATATTGAATTACAGAAAATCTGTTCGGAAAACTAATGAAATCTACACACAGGAGTCTATAGAATGTCACTAGGATCAAAATGGTATATTTATGCTCTCCCAACTCGGGAGCTGGCTATGTTTTTCATTTGAAAATAGTAAATTTCTACTTACGACATCCATTTTGAGCTCGCAGACAATAGACGACGCATCATTCCAACCTCAAAATGACTGGGAGGCCGTGTCATTTCTCACTGGAGACTTGAATTTGCGGTGTCTAATGTTAAAAATAAAGGTTTATACAGCATTTTCATACGAAAAGCATAGCCAGCTCCCGAGTTGGGAGAGCATAAATATACCATTTTGATCCTAGTGACATTCTACAGACTCCTGTGTGTAGATACGGTAGCATTAGTTTTCCGAACAGATTTTCTGTAATTCAATATGGTTTGTTATTATGCAAATTTATTAATGATTTGATAAAATAAATTACATAGATCGAAAGAGCTTTTAAAAATAACCATACCTCTAAGCAAAAAGTTTTCACGAAAACTTGGTTGAACTGCTCAAAAAGAGGCTCAAAGATTGAAAGCTGCAACTACAACAGGTAGCAGCTCCGCGAGGAATGAAGTTTAGGCCATAATATATCTCAGGGATCTTAGTTGGACCTATTGTTACCCGAAAACGCCATAAAAGATATATCGAAAATGTTGGTCTGTGCACAGTCTAGTTCGAGCCTCTCGTGAGAGGCGTGATATGCTGCAAACGTATTTATCCAAGTCAATGAAGGAATAAAATCAAAATAACATTTCCTCACCTCTTTGACCTCCTTTCTTCCCTTTTCCTTCCCCGTCAACAGCTTCTCTCCCGTCCTCATTCTACACGTGAGACACACGAATCGAGCGTGCGGCGTGTGCGTGCTGCAATGTAGTACTACCTAACATCATCGTACTTGTTATTGGTTAGTTTGGAACTGGATAAATATACTAGTTATTAATTACTCAAATCCTCTCAAATCGCCCGTTAGCGGTAGACGTCCGGCACTTGCGTACAGTATGTAGTGGCAGGCATCGCTAGCCATATTAGTTACATGTAGAAACAGGACACCAGAGGTTAATTATTATAAATATATAATTATTATAATATATTTAAATAATAATAACATAAATAATAGATTGTGGACGTACAGTCGTTCGCACGCAGAGCACTTGATGCCCTCAATCTCAGTTGCTCTGTCGGCGTCGTCTCGCTTCTCTTGTTCACGCAATTCTAAATAGATGACAATCAAAAAGAAAAAAAAGCGTAGCCAATCTTTAATTCCCCGGTTTCAGCTCTTTTTCAAATATACACCAAAATACGGCATTATCAATCAATAATGGCCCATACCTTTGATGAACTTGACATCTGATTTAGTACTGAGCGGCTTCCTGCAGTAAGGACATGTAGCCTCCTGAATATGATTGTTTTTTTCTTTTTTTTATCAGTCTTAGACTGATACATATTACAGCAATCGTAGCATCCACGTCCACCGCTCACAACACACACAAAAGGTCAAAATTATCATATTTTATTATTTAAAAAAAGAAATATGTAAATGTGGCATACCATCTTGACGGATTCGTTCTTCGTCTCGGCCGCTCTGTTGATCACTCCCAACTCGCATTGACTGCAGAACGTTTGGCCGCAGCAAATTACAATCTGCAACACTTATGTTCGTCACACTATCAAACCCTCCCTTCAAACAGTCTCTGGCACTACTTCACTTTACCGGCGGACCAGGCTGTGTCAATGGTTTCTTCTCCCCTCCCCCTTCTCATTTATAGAGAAAAAAAAAGAATTCTTTCGGGTCCGGTAAGAGAGAGTGGTCTGGTAAAGCCCAGTCTCTCTGGCCAGTACTAACACAGGTCAAATTTGTCACTAGTACTATTACTCATAGAAAATTAATATCTCGCAAATCTAATTGAGGATGCAGAAATAAACAGCAACCGCAGCTAATGGTGTCATTAGAAGAGCCCGTTTGGGTGAGCAAACACTAAAAAGCGAAATTTTACAGAAAGCCTCTGAAACGGCTTAAAGTAAAGTTTAAATTTGGAGGCTTGGACAGTCCGGTAATATTTCACAGGTAAAAACTAACTCTGGGTGTATTGTCGCCAGTTGCTGTCATCTCCTCAAAGCAAATTCCACATTTGCTGTCCGTCATGTCGGGTTCGACAGCCGCGAGATCCATCGCCGCTGAGAGATCTCGAATGAACGAGACGAATCGGCGACAATCTTCTCCCATCTCAACGATAACGAGTACTCGAATCTACTACAGAAGTCCTTTTCGCGCCAGAAATATCTCCAATCATATTCACTATCACAGAGTGGTACCAAATGATTTCAGTCATCGGTAGTCTCGCCGGAGATTTTCCGCATCGGATCAACCCGAAATGAGAAAGAGACGAGAAACAAGTACAAAACGAATGGAGCAGCGAGAAAGGTCAAAAATGGAGGTTGGAGAGAGAGCGCCAGACGACGAGAGCGCACAACGAAAATTTCGACGTTTAAGCTGAAACCCGGTCGCGGGCCTACCGTTTCGTGCTGCAAATCCGACTCTATATCCGTCCTCCCGGGCGGTTACAGTAATAATAGACCTTTCTGGAAATTTGCGGCAAATTATTTGCCGATGAGCGGCTGATTTTCTCTTATAGGATTTACATTTCAACTGAACATTTCAGCAATTTCGGTAGAGAATTTCCTCAACGTGCGTGTTTATTTCGTCTCGCCGATCGTAGAATTTATACAACTCATATTTTTGACTTTGGAAAAGTTTACCGAAGAGGGCAGATAAGCAGTGCGGGCAATTCTGCAACACACGGAGGTTTGGCTGGGACAATTTCGAACGGCTCTCTTAAATTCCCTTCCGGATCGGGTGGCGAATCAGAGGATTGGCAAAATGCCAGTGCACAGTCCCTCTCACTTCATCTCCTCTCTCGCTGACCGCATCCATTATTGTTAGAGAAACGGTCTCCCTTTTGATCTACCTCTCTTTTACACCCCCCGTAAAATGCCGTGCAACATGCACAGTGTCACTTGCAACATTTCTGTAAGTTAAAGTAAATAATATGTATGCTACCTATTATTTACGAGTGAGGGTGCTTTAGAACAGTAATTTAAAGGGACCAGGCAGCCTCCAAAAATAGATTTTTCATTTTCATAATTTTTTATTCAACTTTTCTCACTATCATCACTATCATTCATTCTCACTATCATTCTCACTATCACTCATGGAGAATGCATAGAAAAATAATTTTAATTTTTTTTTGCATTTTTTTACAATTAGTTATTTTAATTTGAAATTAGACTCTGGAACGGTGCGTCGCCTATTTCCGAAAAGACAGAAAGCTGTTTAATTTGCTCTGATGACTTCATATTTTTGCAAAAACAGGATTGAAGAGATTTTGACCACTCCCGGACTGAATGAACACAATCACATTCCATCAAAATAGCTGGTTTTGGAGATATTAATTGTGGTGTAGTCGCTACCGTAACCCGCTGTACTGAAAAAGCGAAACTTTGAAAAATCATAACTAATTTCAAAAAAATCGCAAAAATATGCGGTTTTTAGCATTCTTCCGGGAACAGGATTTTCTTTTGTTTAAAAATAACTTATTTTTTGACTGCCTGGTCCCTTTAATGGACGGGATAGGGAAGAAATTCAATTCGACGAGACCCTTCTCACATGTCGGTACCATAGCATCCAGTTGGTACCATGCCAAGAACAGCTCTCGTTGTCTGATTCTCTTTTTTCGCCAATTCTCTCAATGTTTCCATGCTTCTCTATTTTGACCTCGCCGGTACTCTTTCGGAGGCTGTGAGTATCATAGCATTCTAACCAATCAGAATGTGATGTTGCGAAAATGGACAAACAAACGCTGTAAAAATTTCTGAAGGGTCTTTATTTGTACATACATCATGTATATACAATATGCTTTTCTTCATTCACGGGTACCAGTTCATGTCGACGTTTCCGACGGAGCACGCGCCCTTGACGTCTCCTTGGTACTGAAATGGACATGACCTCTGACAGGTAAATAAGTCTATGACTCCAGAAGTCTACGATGGCTAGCTACAATTTCGAAGGCATTCTTGGTTATATTCTACATCTAATTTCCTAGTATGCCAGCAAAAAACACTTTGTTTTCCAACCTTTTCACAGACAATAAATTTGAAAGATTTCAGGGATTTAGAATAAAAAAAGTTATAACAGATAAACTCAGCAACGCTTCGCGCACGTACCTGGTGAATAGAGGGCTTGCTCCAGCCTCCGAAAGGTACAAAGTTGTTGAAGTTGGCCTGCAATTTGTTGTTCTTTGATTTTTAAACGCATTGTAAATTCAATATTGGGCTAATGTCCCGATGTAGAACGCACTGTATTGCTCAGAAATGAGCAGTTTCCACCTTCCGGATTGTAGACAAATAATGCACTCACGGCCCCATTGTAGTTGGCCCACCAGAGGGGGTACGCTGCGACTCCGTTCCAGTTAATTCCCACAATGCTCGACCAGTTGTTGTTGTTCGTGTAGATTCCGACCTGGAATGGAGTTAGGTTGGTTTAAATTTAAAAAAAAATAATTAAATCGATTTTAAAGGGACAAGGCAGTCAAAAAATAAGTTATTTTTAAATAAAAGAAAATCCTGTTCCCGAAAGAATTCCAAAAACCGCATATTTTTGCGATTTTTTTGAAATTAGTTATGAATTTTCAAAGTTTCGCTTTTTCAACACAACGGGTTACGGTAGCGACTACACCACAATTTATATCTCCAAAACCAGCTAGTTTGAGGCAATCTGATTGTGTTCGTTCAGTCCGGGAGTGGTCAAAACCTCTACAATCCAGTTTTTGCAATAATATGAAATCATCGGAGCGAATTAAACAGCTTTCTGTCTTTTCAGAAATAGGCGACGCACCGTCCCTGGGTCGAATTTCAAATTAAAATAACTAATTGTAAAAAAATGCTAAAAATGTAATTTTTTGGCATTTTCCATTAGATGATAGTGAGAAAAGCTGAATAAAAAATTATGAAAATTAAAAATCTGTTTTTGGAGGCTGCCTGGTCCCTTTAAGAAATTATTGAACACTCACCGTGACGCCCATAGACTTGCACTGCGCGACCATGTCGAGGATGAACTGTCTGTTAGTGCCCTGTAAATGTAATTGATTAAAATTAATTAATTCTATTAAAAATCAATAAATGCTTGCCTGATCCGATCCCCAGTTGTAGATCTCCACGTCGAGCCAGAGGGTGCCGAACTTGGCGCCAGCGTTGTGCAGAGCATTCACGGTGTTGATCACCTGCATAACCAGATGTATAAAAAAAGAGAGACAGATTCTCGTTTCTGTCAGTCGTCGTGAGCGGTCCCTCTCCATTTTGCTCTGATGGAGAGGGGACTTCCTTAGTTCCATGGACCCCCTCGTCTTTCTACCAACGACTCGACAAGATTGGAATCCCCGTCCTAGTCGGCCTGGTCACCGTGGATGGGTATGATCGTTTGATGTTGGCTACTCAGATACCAGTTTCGCTAATTCTCAATTTGATTGATGTTTCGAGCTTGGTCGAATCAAGTGGAAGAAAGATGCGTCACCAGTTCGTCAGAACTGCCTTCAGCCTCACGTTACCTCCCCTTTCCTCCTACAGTAGCCGCCAATATTGTGTCACCTCTTCATCTTTCGAACATATCTTTGTTCAAACTTATCGGATCTTTCCCATTTTTAAAGATTGGATGTGTTTTATCATTTCCGATGATATTCTTTATTCGAGGTCGGTACTCTATGGTCGTACGACCACTTGCTGCATACTCGTGTACATGCTGCAAATTCGAATTTTCAGTTTTCTCTTTGGCTAAATTCCGAATAGTTGGCAATATCGGATTAGGTATGCTTGTCAAATAGAGGAACTTTAGGGCTTCTAAATCCACTACTTGGGAAGGGTCTCAACTGCTTCACCAGCCGGGCTGCACGTGCTGCAAATTGTACACTTCTGGAAACCTTTTCAAGTATATTTCTCTTCCTGGTGGAGGTATCAAGCTCAGATGTGGCGATTATTATTGGCGAGTGAGTAGTCATGCACTGTGCTAATGTGGACGGGATCCGCCTCTCTTTGGAACTTGCTGCAAGATGACGTCACTTTTGCAGCTAGTCTTCTTGTCATGCAGCACACTTACTGTATACTTTTTTCTTAGGCGTGAAATGAAAAGCGATGGTTCTTTGATCCATATACTTCTCATAATTCAAGTATTGTAATTTTGGAGCACTTTTCCGGCTCACTGAAATAGTTGCAAACTGGGAAAAACCTGTTCAAAACAGCACTTTTGAACAAAAAAAGACCTAAAAGTGATACTTTCTATCTGCTTTGATGGCCTATATCTTTGAACGCAAGACCACTACCACTCTAATAATCTTCAAAATTATTATATAGGCATCCTATAACAATCACTTCTCATTTCACGCCTAAGAAAAAAGTATGCAGCAAGTGTGCTGCATGACAAACACACTAGCTGCAAAAGTGACTTCATCTTGCAGCAAGTTCCAAAGAGAGGCGGATTCCGTCCACATTAGGACGGTGCATGACTACTCACTCGCCAATAATAATCGCCACATCTGAGCTTGATTCCTCCATCAGGAAGAGAAATATACTCGAAAAGGTTTCGCGAAGTGTACCATTTGCAGCACATGCAGCCCGGCTGGTGAAGCAGTTGAGACCCTTTCCAAGTAGTGGATTTAGAAGCCCAAATGTTCCTCTATTTGACCAGCATACCTAATCCGATATTGCCAGCTATTCGGAATTAAGCCAAAGAGAGAACTGAAAATTCGAATTTGCAGCAAGTACACGAGTATGCAGCAAGTGGTCGTACGACCATAGAGTACCGACCTCGAATAAAGAATATCATCGGTAATCATAAAACCCAACCGCTCTCAAAAAATGAGAAAGATCCGATAAGTTTGAACAAACATATTTTCGAAAAATATAGAGGTGACACAATATTGGCGGCTACTGTACCTACGTCCATGGTCCTAAGATAGATCTCGTCTATTCCTCCAGCAACTTCAAAGAAGATGGTCTGTGAATGGGAAGAAGACCGATCCTCTACCCCGACCCCAGCCGAAATTATCCGTCTATTCTGAGAAGAATGATCCTGACCCCTGAAACCACATCCTCACCTGACGTTATCGTCTGGCATGATAAATATTGTGTTGTAATTGTAATTTTAAAAAAAAGACAAAATTGTTTTTTTTAATGTTGAATGTCGTGGGTGAGAATTTTTGCTTTGATAACAAGCTTTTATATCAAAAAGGGTATGTAATGAAGCAATGTGAAAAAATATGAGAGGGACTCTTTCACTTTCACGCACTCTCTCGTTCTGCTCCCTTTCTGGAGGATTATGTGCATACCTGCTGCTTGGCAGAGGCACAGCCGGATGAATGGCAGGGGAAGAGATAGGCATCGACGGCTCCCATACATGAAAGAAACGGCTATAAAAAGTAAGTCTCCTACTCGCCTCACTCTGGAGATGCTGTCTCCTGCTGAGAGAGCATTCAAAATCGAGAGAGCTCTGTGATGTTCTCTCAGCAGGAGCATCTCCAGAGTAGGTACCCCAACCGATGCGTTGGTGTGATGGTCTTCCTTTTTTTGAGACTCTCCCATTCGCAAGCGCACTCATTTTGTTTGGTAATTTAGATAAAACAAAGTGCGATAGAGGCTTATAATTCTGACCGGCGGAATTGGCGTTCTTGATGTTCTGGATGCCTCCCTGGTCGATTCCACCATTGCTCTGACCAACTCGGCCAATGTAGAACCAATAGCCGTTATTCTTGAGACATTGGAAGCCAGACGTCGAGATTGACTGCAAAACATTGCTCCGTTCACGCGAAAACTACAGTATCTTTTTGGTAATCTTTTGCGACATCTGACAATGAGTGTAAAAAGGTGGCTGTCAAAAGAGACTCTTCCCAAGGGTATGCGACCTCACTTCTCCGTCATGTTGCTTTCCGATGGTCTGTTTTTGTAAAACAATTAAAGAAAAATACAAAATTACTAACGGCGATTGTGTCGATTCCAAGAGTGGCTGACGACTGAGCCACGCCGAGCGCCAGAAGAAGAAGGGCCAAGCGGTTCATTTCCTGTCAATTTAATAAATAAAAATAAGAAAATTTTTATTCGAAAACATGGACATTTTTTCGCAGCAAAATGTCTACTTTATCCTGCGCAAATTTTCACAGATGGAAGGTTCAAATAATAATTCCCGAAAAAATGAAAATTGGGTATCTCTTATACCAGTGAAAAAGCTTTCGTATAGCAGTTTTACGCCACAGGCTAATGATTGTGGGAATTGAAATTCTCGCTTTCCGCCTTGGAAATTTGTCCAGTATAGAAATAGCAAGAAGGAGGAAAAGAAAGCGCCGAAGAAGAAAGTGTTGCCGATCTCGTCGAGCCGCTTTTTATATCGACCATCGGGGGGTCAACACCATCGCTTATCAGTCGGACTCTGCGATTCGGGATAAGGAAATCACGTGAAACTCGCAGAAAGCGAGTGACGTAGGAGGAAAGTCCCAGACGCCATTATAGTAAGCCCCTTCATCTCTCTATAAGCTTCTTGGGAAACTACGTCTGACCAGTTTTTGACTCTTATTGAGCACAATTTGCAATATTTATTTGTTCGAATGTTCTTGGTTTTTCAAGAGCTTTTTTAAGCACAACGTTGTTACTATAATTTCGATAGCTTTGTTGTAGTAGCATGATTCTATTTTTAAAACCCATTTAAACTCGAATTAATTTCAAAATTCCAATACCAAATTATGCCTAAATGTGCAGGCCTAAATTGCCTAACCTGTACAGAATGGAAGGTTTTCACCATTTTATCGCGCTACTATCACAATCAGTTTCTAGTTTATTTTCAATGCGATTCTTGCATCACATAACCCTATCTCTGTCAATGGAGACACGAGATTAGGAATGGAGCGAAGATTGCTTCCCGTTTATCATTCGCTTCCCTATAATCGTCGCTGCCCGATCTTATCTACGTGACGTCTAAAATTGACACTGATGTTTATAATACTCTCTCTATTCCGCACACTCTCTCGTCTGTAAAGCGATCAAATATGCTACACAAGATCACGAGCTGGACTGTATCACGTATTCAAGCCACTCCCTCCATCTCATGATTTTGGCATCGCTGGAAGATCAGTATCCAGGCCACGCTCTGCGACGATGTGCTGGAATGCGTCGACATTGAGCTCAAGTCTGAACGAAAATGATAAAAGAGGACACCATTTTCCAAGCGAATTTGGAGAACCGTGTGACATTTCTCGCTAACATTGGGGACGATTCACTTCGCGAGCGTTGGAAGCACGGATCGCAAAGATTAAAGGTGTTTCTTCTTCCTCTTTTTTTCAGATTTTCCTTTCAGGAGATAAGGACCAAGTACATCACTGATTATCTCGCATCCTTTTTTGAAAGTGATGTTTTTTTTCAGGGAAATCAATTAGAATCTCATTATCAGTACAGTCTGTACGAGCGGGCAAAGAACATGTTGATGTTTTCATATTGCATATTTGTCGTGCTCAAACAACGTCCATCCACTCCCAATTTGCGTCAGTGCGTGACTGATATCGTTTTCCCCCTATTTTTATAACGAAAACTCAAATTGAATGGTCGATACTCGAGGTCGATGCCCTCTCATTTTGAGAGGCAAAACTGTTTCCATTTTCCACATTCTCTTCACCGATCGGTTCACTAGAGAATGTACAGTGAATAGACTGTGATTCCTCAGCTTTTTGACCCTGAAGCGATCGCTCATCACGGCGTTCTGGCGAGCAGGGTTGGGCGGAAAATGATTTTCAGTTTCCGAATTTTCCGACCCCTTGACGGAAAATTTAACGTCGGAAAAATTGTCCGTCAACCCTCGGAAAAAAATCCAAGGATATGCAATGTTGAAAAACAAGGAAACCACTCTAAATCTTATTTCAAAGTCAGTACTATTCTATGATCAATATTATTTGCATTCTATGGCTTTTTTACGGTCGAAAACGTGGGGGTATTCACATTGCAAATTAAAATCAAAGTTTTTTCTAGCATTTATCTTAGTTTTTATTATTTTAGCAGTTAAAGGTTCTAAAGTTATTAATTCTATGATTTCTTGAAGGTTTCTGAGATTCATTTGATAAAACAATATAAACATTCAGGTTCTGATGGCAAAAAAACTAAGTTTTCCGGTTCTTCCGTATTTTCCGATTTTTTTCGCCCCGCCCAACCCTGCTGGCGAACTAATGGAGTTTCAATTAGGGGCGGCGAGCGTAAAAAGCATCTCAACGGGCGGCCGTCGGACCAGAAATTTATTCTCAGCATTTTATCCGTTAAGCTAAATGCGATGATCACCAGAGTAATTTCAAATGTCTTTACTTCACTTCATCACCACGCACGAGATTGGGGGGGGGGTAGAGGGGAAGAGTAATTAGTCAGTAATTACTAATCAATAATTACTTATTACTACTTGGCTGCATCCGGCTGCAAGGTCGGATGGGCTGCGGCAAACGCCGGCAGGTCGGACAGATTCTTCTCAATGGCAAGCAGCGTCGAGAGGGCGGAAATGTCCACTTTCCAGCTGCAAAAAATGGCATTATCGATTTTTTCTTGGAATTTTTGACAAGTGTGAACATGTCATCTTTTAATTACTTCTAGTTTTAATTAAAATAATTTATGTAATTAGTGATCACCAACCGTCTCGCATTGTAGAGGATGGAGGGAATGACGACATCGCCGATGCTCAGCTCGTCCCCGACTACGTGCTTGCCTGACAATAACATTAATGATTTTGCTCAAAGACTTTTTTCATTTTTCATCATTCAATTGCGTCTCAACAATCAGTCGAAATCGGACAAAGGACTGTCCAACAAAGAATTTTCCAGAACAAGCCAGAAAATTCCTCTCCGGCCTCATTTTTTAAAAAAAGCGACTTTACATGGGAATGACCGGAAGACACATACCTCGATCTCCATGAAAATTTTACAGTAGAATCAGCTCAAAATTCTATCCGGAAAACTGCTTTCAAAAACTGCCAAATGCACAGCAGAGACAAAACGGGAGAAATGCAGAGTAGAAAAACTCTATCGAGAACTGAAAAAGGAAAGGGAATTCCGGGCGGGACCTGATGTTATTATGAACATAAATTAAATAAATCAGTTGTCGATGTCACTCAACTTTCCACAAGGGGTGTTCCAGTGTAAGGTGATTTTTTCCGTGATCTTGCCATATTTTTCTTATTTTATCGATCTTTTGATTAGTTTAATGTTATCCGCTAATTATCAAGACAAAATAGTAGCCAAATATATGCTCTTTGTGGGTGATAGATCTGCATAAAGATTCCCAATTATGAATGTGACCCATCCGGAAAAATACCGTAGTTTGTTTCGAAACTTCTAGGCCTGGCTAGGAGAAGTATATTTTTAATTTCCCATTTTCTCATATTTATAAACACGATATTAATCTTTAATCTTTAATCTTTATTCTCCAAGGGGCGATTTTGGGAGGGATTTGGATTTATCTTGACGTTATGATGGATTCTTCGGCTCTGGATCGAGCACTTTTTGTGGTGGCGGAATCAGGCAGTTTTCGTGTCACAATCACAACTTACGGATTCGCGAGGTGGTCATGACTAATTTTGGGGTCTTTCGAAGACCTACGGAGAAGGGGATTTTGGGGGCAGTTACTAGGCGGGAGGGGAGGTTATTCCAGAACGTTATGGATCGACTTGCACAAGTGGAAATAGAGCCTGTTCTGTAAGGAATCGAGATGCGTAAGCCATGAGAAAATCTGAGAGAACGTGCTAAAGGAGCAAGCGTGTATAGATTGGTGGCGTCCACCAGCGCGTGTCTATGGATGGAATCATGCAAGAACTGTAGGTCACGCAGAGCCCTGCGATACTCAAGGGTCTCTATTTCGAATAATTTGAGGCGGTTGGGATAGGAAAGTGGAGGGTGTTGACTACGCTTGAGAACTCTTCTAGTGAACTCTCGCTGTACATTCTCTAATCGATTAACTAGGCCGATTGCGGTAGGATTCCAGATTACGGTACTTGACTCGAGGTATTCAAAAGAAGCGAACAGAGATGACAACGAAGGGGGGAATAACCGTCAAGCAACCGCAGTCAGTTTAAACGTGTTTTCGCGCGCACTTACTGTAGCCGCCACGCGTGACCGCGTTGCGTAAAAATAGGTCAGGGAGACACGCGGGTGTTGCTGCCGTGAAATGACATTTTCAAGTATTATTAAAATTATTAAAATAAATATTAAAATTTCAAAATATTTTGCAAAATTATTTTTGACTCGGGATATTATTGCAAATGTTTTATATCAGATATATTGATAGGTTAATGATTTTTTGAATTTTTATTTTGACGTATTTTACACCTAAATATCGATTTTTCATGAGGGTCGGACATTTCAAAATGTCATTTGGCAGTTTTTGAAACCGGTTTTCCGGATAGAATTTTGCGCTGATTCTACTGTAAAATTTTCATCGAGATCGAGATATGTGTCTTCCGGTCATTCCCATGTTAGGTCAACCCTAGTGTCAAACGGCACAGCCATCTCTGTCAAGGATCATGTGTCATGTGTCAACAAGAGCGTAAAAGTGTGCACTTTAACGGACGCTTACTTCTCTTCCTATGCCAGTCACAAAGGGGCGCATAAAAGGGATCTCTTAATTTTTTTGGAAAATATTTTTGGACATTTTGCATTAGCCTCGAATTCGTTGTTAAATTGTTAAACGCTTTGTTATAATTTTAAAAAGTAGTGTTATTAGAGCATCCGCGCTGGCCAGCAAATCTAAAGTGTAGCTCGAATTATCCTAGAAATGAAATAATGAAAAAAAGATTCGAAAAAAAGCTGACCGGAAGTTTTCTTCACCATCTCCTTCAATTCCTGCAGTCCGCGATCGAGCCAGTGCGCCGCCCACTAAACACAGTAATGAAAGAATCAATATTTAATTAATTACGGTAATGACCTTCTCGCCGGCGCCCTTGCCCGCGATCTCGTCCACCTTGCGCACGGTGCTCACGATCTGCAGCGGCTGAATGCCGCACGCAACCTGCGCAATAAGAATTTATCTCTGAGTGATAATGCAAATAGAACTATGATATCTGACAACTGTAGAAATTGTTCATCTCTCATCTCTGGTCAATTTTTCATCTCTGGTCAATTGATTTTTGGTCGATCTGAAGGATTAGAAGGATTAATCAATATCAAGTGGTGTAAGACATCCCTTCATAAGCAATAATATACGGTCTCTCACATGCATGGCAATGGCTCTCGAGTTGGCGCGTGCGACGGGGTCGGCCGGAAGAAGTTTCGGACCATCGAACATCTGCAAATTTATATACTCAAATCACGTCAAGGGAGTTGGATACATGAATTCACGGCATTATATTTTATCGACGCCCGAAGGCGCAACTGAATAATGTGTGATTACACGAACTATGTACAGTAAATAAAGACTCTCTATGGGAAGTATCGTTTGGGAAGGGGGGGGGGGAGGTTGCAATAGGGGCAAATCAGTGTGTAGATCAATCGTCGTGGTCCCATCTGTCATCGTCTGGTCGTTGTTCTCTGTGTGGACTGAGAGAGGAGGGATCCGAGGAAGGGGACTCGGGCGACCAGGTTGACTCATCTCCGGGAGCAGACTCAGTGATCTCTAATAGGAGGGGGGTGAGGTTGGGAGGGGGAAGTAATGCAATGCAAACTAACGAACGGTATATTTGCTAATATCGTAATTACTATAATCTAATTCACGTAAACGACTCTTGTAAACATTCATACTGTATGTAAGGGGGAAGAGTATTCAGTAGCATAGCAACTCTACGGGGAAAGCAATGAAATCGAGGCGTTGACCTAGTACATTCTATGTGCACACCAAATGTGTTCGTTTTATCACGAAGGGGTTTGAAAATAAAAAAAATTGTTACGATCTAAGATGGTCTCGCCATTCATTATTCTACGGGCGAAAACTAAGTCAAAGATGACTCTCCTCTCAAAAAGCGCTTGAAGACCAAGATGAGACAGACGTTGAGGATAGGAAGGAAGACCAATTGGATAAGACGGAGAAGTAAAACATCGATAGAATAGGATTCGAGTGAATTGTTGTTGGACCTTCTCAAGCCTCTCACAGTGCTTCTTTACATAGGGATTCCAGAACATTTTTTTTTGGCTGGGATTGTCATTGAGTCGGCTGGACACCAATTGGTTTCGCTGGTCTGGAGCCGGAACCGGGATTGAACAGGACCGGTTTACGGTCAACTCACAGCTCCGTTCCAAGTCTGTAGGTCGATAGTCTTCGAGGTGTACTGTAGGCCCTTGAGATTCAGCGCTGAAATTCTAAACATTTCCCTCTTGGCGTTGGAAAACTCATGACTAGGGTTCTCTTGTTGGAAATGATTCCGGAATTCCAAAAAGAGTGAACAATGGCGTCATTGTTTTCCATTACTTCCAATAAGACACGGTGCGCGGTGAATGGAATTCCATTTCTTATTGGAATTCCAATAAGGAAGAGTCCTAGTTTGAGGTTATTTAAGAGAGATTTTGTAATATTGCTGTAATAAAGTGTTCTACCAGTTATACTTAGTCGCCTCGCGCTTTTTAATTTTGTTTCTGGCTGTTATTTTGATTTTCACAAAGTAAAACATGTTTAGATATAACAGATTTCACAAGAAGACCATTTTCGTTGATCATTTCATTGTGACATGTACTCGAAAAGACTACATTTGACATCAGAGACCTCTAGTTAGAAGAGAAGTGTACTGAAAAGTGAGGAAGGGAAAATAAAGATAATTCTTCTTTTCCCCTGCGTAGTTCACGCATCCCGCGCTTATTATCCCATATCTCAATCGTGGCTCAACTGGGTAAGCGGTTGCTTTCCTATTGGAAGGTGGTTGGTTCGAATCCGCTATTATCCTTTTGATTGTATTTTTTTGCTGAATGTGAGAAAAGATCTTTTCCAAATTCAAATGGAACCAGTAGCATATGATTTTACACTAGACTGAATCAAACCGGTGGCAAATAAGCTTATTCGTAAGAAAGTCGATACACGTAACGTGTGGAACTACCGTATCCATCATGTAATCTTGAAAATTGGTTTATTTCTGATAGTGAGCATGATCTTAGGTGCGCCATAGACCACTTCATGAAATACTTTATCAAAATCTTGTGTTTCGACGGCAGGGCTGGGATTTTTTGAATCAAAAATTTTTGAAAATATTTTCAAAAAATTCAAAAAAAAACTTACACTAGATATTATGGGCGTTTTCGGAGAAATTTTTTAAAAATCAATGATTTCAATAGATTTTTTTCAAAATGTACGAAAATTTCAAAAATTTAGGCCATTATTAGTTTGATTTTAGAATATCTTGAGGAACAAATTTCTCCAACTAAATTAAATAATAGACCATTTTTTTGCAGAAGGTTTCAAAACTTACAAATTGTGAATTTTAAATAAATAAATCATTTTATATGAGCCAAATCATTGTGAGAATAGCTTTCAAAAAGGACGTTTAGCAGCTGAAAAAATATTTGTATAATTTTTAAGAAATTTTTTGATTTTTTTGAATTTTTTGAAATTTTTTGAGCACATTTTTTGAATTTTTTGATCAAAAAACTTTTTTGAAAATATTTTTTTGATCCCAGCCCTGTTCGACGGCGTTGGAGGCTGTTTCTGTTAATGGAAATCCAATTATTATTGGAATTCCAATAACAAACTATTTCCAATAGCCGACCGCTCCCTTAATGAGGGTTATTGGAAGTGAGAGGGGAGAAAAATCATTTCCAATAGCCCAATTTTTCCAACAAGAGAACCCTAATAACAAACTATTTCCAATAGCCGACCGCTCCCTTAATGAGAAAGAGAACCCTACTTGTGAGGCTGAGAGCGTTCGAAAAAAAAAGTTGCCACTACGCCACTTGTGTACGTTCTTGTGTACATTCTGGGTTCTCAAGAGCGTAGTGAGCGGTCGGACATTCTTTCCCTCCGTCTCGCGAGCCGCCCAGTGTCCCTCTACCAGAAGCCCTGGCCGGCGGTAGTTGTATGCCACCCTGATGAGTCGCCACATCTAAATCGGCACCATCAACGCACGGACGCTCGCTCCCAAGGACAAGCAGGTCGAGATGGAACTGGCCCTGGACAAGATCAAGTTGGACGTCGTTGCTGTGCAGGAAGCGAGGATTGTGGGTTGTGCTTCCTTCAATCTTACGTCTTCAGTCACAGTAGTGTACCACTCGGGGGGTACCACCGCGTCCTATGGTGTGGCCTTTCCGCTCCGACCGCACCTCGCGCGTGGAGCGGTGTTCCATGGCCTCTCGGATCGTCTCGCCACTCTGTAACTCCCATTCCACCGACTCTACCTGGTCTGTGCGTATGCCCCGACGTCTGCCCACAGCGACAACGACTACGATGACTTCCTAGACAAGGTTGAGGCCGCATTGCAGAGGGCGCCGAAAGGTTTCATGCCAGTTCTGGTCGGTGACTTCAACTTTAGAGTAGCGAGGGAGCCCGGAAATGAGACCTTCGTTGGCAACTTCGCCTCTAAGTCACCGAACTCACGCGGCCGCACTCTCACTGAGGCCTGCATGAGGAACAGACTGCGCATTTGGAACACCTTCCCGAAGAGAAGACATGGCCGGATCTGGACTTGGCGCTCCCATAACGGCTTCACTTACCATCAGATTGACTACATCGCTGCCCCTCCATCTGCGCGGGTAGTCAACTGTGGAGTCGTTGGTCAATTCGAGTTTAACTCTGACCATCGCCTTGTCCGGATGTGTCTCTCTATCCCTAACAAGGTGAGGCAGAAAAGACGCAGGGAACGGTTTGATTTCGATCGGGCCGCATTCTCTGCCAACGCAAGTCTCCTCGCGTCACTGCCCCTTGTTCGACCCAACACTGCCCACGACGCCTACAGTACCATCAAGGCATTCACCAAGGCTGCGGCAACCAACTGTTGGAGAGCGCGACACAACCCACCATGGATATCGGCCACAACACGGAACCTACTCGCCCAACGTCACCACCTGCAATCCAAGCCCAAGGATCCGTGGCCTATTCAGTCGCCTGCAATGCAGCCCGCACGAATCTGAAGGAGGATATCAGAAGGAGAAAGGAGACTCAGGCACGGCAAGCAGCAGAAATGGGAAGGAGTATCGTCAAGGAAATGCTCAACTTGCAATCATCTCGGAAGCGTCTACTCGTTCCCGACCCAGCAACTGGCGCTCTCTCCCAAGCTGCCACAATGGATGCCGTGCAACGCTTCTATCAGTCCCTCTACACTCCTGCGGTGGCGCTCCCACTGGCAGTTACCCCGAGACCACCCGACCCCTCCCTCCCTTCCTTCCCGACGAGACTAAACACGCAATGTCCCTTCTCAAATGTGGTCACTCCCCCGGCTCCGATGGAATCCTGCCCGAGATGCTTTACCACTCCAGAGATCACCTCGCTCTCGTTCTCGCCGACCTTCTCAACTCCCTGGTAGCTGGAGACCCCGTGCCCGGCGACTTGGTGGAAGCTGTTGTGTCACTTCTCCACAAGAAAGGTGACCCTACGAACATCGGCAACTTCCGTCCAATCTCGCTGCTTACCGTTACTCTCAAGACCATCACAAGGGTAGTTCTGAAAAGAATCGAGGGCTCGCTAGAAGATGCGGAATCGCACACCCAAACTGGTTTCCGGAAAGGGCACAGCACCCTCGACAACCTGCATGCCATCAAGCAGGTAGCAGAAAGAACCCATGAGTACGGTATCCCCCTCTACCTCGGATTTGTCGATTTCAAGAAAGCGTTCGATTGCGTGGAATGGAGCGCTGTTTGGCAAGCACTTTGGACTTCCGGAGCCCATCCCACCCTCGTTGATCTTCTTCGCCGCATCTACGAGTCGTCTTCCACACTCATCCGAGTCAACGAAGATCTCGTTCCAGTCGACGTTAGAAGAGGAGTCCGTCAAGGGGACACTTTATCCCCTCGCCTATTCAACGTTGTGCTTCGATTCGCCATGGACGACACAGACTGGGAGAAGGATGGACTTAGAATCGATGGGAGGAACCTGACCCATCTGGAATATGCTGATGACGTGGCCCTCATTGCCAAGTCGCGGCTAGAGCTGGAAAGAATGCGGAAGAAACTGATGGATGCCTGTTCTCGAGTTGGTCTCAAAGTCAATGCTTCGAAGACTAATCTGCTCACCTCATGCACCACGACCCGAGCTCCCATTGTGATCGAGAACCACAAGTTCAATTTCATTCCATCGGCCACCTATCTCGGAGGAACAATTAGTCTTCCCCTAAATGTTTCTGAAGAAGTGGAACATAGGATTCGACTCGGATGGTTCGCATGGAGCAAACTGTCTCACCTCCTTTCGTCCCGTCTTTTGCCTATGAAGACCAGGAGAAGGCTGTTTGAGAGCTTCATTACTTCTACAGTACTCTACGGGAGTGAAGTATGGGCTTTGAGAGGGAATGAGAGAAATCGGGTTAACGTCACACAGCGGGCAATGGAAAGGAAGATGATTGGAGTGACATTGAGAGATCGCTGGAGAAATAAAAGACTTCGGGAAATCACCAAAGTGAAAGACTGGGTACAGGAAAGCCTCAAACGGAAAGCTCAATGGGCATTGAAAGTGAGGAGTATGGACACAGAGAAATGGTGCAGAGCGACTACTGTGTGGACCCCCTACAGTAGAACTCGTCCCCCAGGTCAGCCAAGAGCAAGATGGAGAGATGACCTAAGGAGAGCAATCGGCGCGAACTGTTGGACTGCAACTTATGAAGACTACCGACCCATCCTCATCTGAGCGACTACCGCCTGATATGATAAATTGATTGATTGATTGACTACGCCACTTCGTGGCTCCGTGGCAACTTTTTTCGATCGCTCTCAGCCTCACGAGCCTTTCTCAACGGAAACGCAGGATACCGTGTGTTGATTTCCCGGGCATGTTCGAACACGTTTCCGACATCGCAAAACACTTTTCCTGTGATCCCCCACGCTTTGCGAATCGATTGGAAACATTTCAAAATTTTAGGGTTTTAAATTTAAAACGTGTTAGAACACGTTCAGACACGATTCCGAAATCGCAAAATACTTTTCCTATAATCCCCCACGCCTTGCTAATCAATTGGCAACTTTTCGAAATTTCCGATTTTTCATGTTAAAACTCGGTAAAACTAGTGAAAACGTGTTTCACGTTACTGAAGAACGTGCTAGAAGGGCATCTGAAACTTGCGAATAATGAGGAGAGATCCTCGATACGAAATTTGGTCTTGGACAGATATTGGTTTATGGAACTCAGGTCGTGTATCAGTCGTGGTTTCTTACCGTGCACGACGGATAGAGGGGAGACGACTCGCGGTGCCTGGGCCTTCTCAATAGCTCCCGAGTCCAGCAACCTGCGCAACTCTGCCTGGACGAACTTGGCTTCTCTCTTGGCGGACGCTCGGTTATCTGCAGTTCGGATATTAATGGAATCTCGGTCGAGCATAAAATTCAGTCTATACCCTGACTCAATAACTCCCAGAACAAAAGGGGTCGCCCCACAATCTCTCCAGAACTCTTTGTTATTTTTTTAGAGAGAAAAAGGGAGCTGGCATAGAACTACCTTCTGAGAGGATAGGGACAGGCGTTTCTGTAATGGTTATGCTGGCCACAGTTGTAGCACGCGCCTGTCGGGACGGAGTTGGAAGCGCTGCCACTGCCGCCCGCAGACGAGAAGCCAGAGAAAGGATGGGATTCGAACAAGGAAGGGACTCGGTTGAACTGGGCGCCAGAGGTAGTGTAGGCTAGCGCCCTCGGCCGAAAGGGCTGTTGACCCGGAGGCGACGACGCGCGGCGCTTGTGGTCCGAAGTAGAGGCACTCGCGGACGCGAAGGACTGCCTGACTGAGACGATGACGGGGCGGAGGAGGATGCGGTTGTCGATTATAATGCCTTTGCCGCGTCGACCATCTCAAGAACCTTGGGGTTCTTGTCGGCCAACACCAGGATCGAGTTCCTCTCCTTGATAAAGAAGATGACCGAGTCGAGCAATTGGGGGTCCTTTCTGGCTGCTTCGAGTTTGTTGAGGATGTCGACGTTGAATTGGGCCTGCTTGGCGAAGCTCTGGCGAGTAAGGGTGGGCACTACGTGCATCGGGGGCGGAGTGGCTTTCTGGAGAAAAGCCTCCAACATGGCTTCGATTTGGGCCACATCACTGGTTCCGGGGCTCCGTTGTTACCTTCTTTGCTCATGTTCACTGAAAATGGCTCGATTGACTGCTCATGCGCAACGGGCGTGGACAAAATAATCGAACAAAAGGAACAGAAGGCAGAAAAACCCAGAACAAAAAGCCTAGAATGGCGTAAATCTGCTCCCGAGAGGTTGGTGAATGGAAGCGTGTGATACTCAATGGAGTGTGTACTAAAAGGTGGCTGCGTAGTTTGTTAACAGGGTGGATACGGTTTTAGGTTTTCCGGTTATGGCTTTGGGAGGAAATTTACAAAACGGGGAAAACCGCCGATACTTAATTCGTTGAACAACAAGAGAGTCGAAGCATAAATTCCCTACGGTATAAATCATTTCTATTCTAGTTTCTTCCAACGGTCTCACAAGCGCCACTTTTACACATCAATGCCAAGTGTCAATATCTGATCCAACCTTATCGCAAAATAATTGCATGGAAAGTGAAAGACTTCTTACGCTGTGAACTTTTACTATTAGTGCGAAATTGATTTGGCGGAGAAACGTGTCAGACCATCAGACCATAGATATCACTTTAGATTATTGTGTCTCACCTTTCGTCACTTCCATTTCCCATTTACCATTTATTGTCAGTCGATTAGAATTATTTGATTGGTCGCCAATGTTCGGTGACTGAATGGCACTTCGATCGTTATTAAATTCTCTTTTCTAGGCAGATAGTTTGTATCCCGCTTTGACGCTTTACCTTACCGCGTCGGCATGAATTCCACTGTAGTAATACCGAGAATAATGGGCTGCATTCTTGGAGGGATGTCAACAATCACGGCAAGTTTCATCTCAATGTGCATTTGTTTCTAATCAAAGAAAAATATTTGACCAATTGTGTTCTCATCGTATGGCAATAAGAACGATAATACATATTTCCATTTGTTGTATGAAGGAAGTTATAAGTCATAAACTGTCAAAAATAGCCAGACACATTAGAGTATCTCAAGTTAACGTTGAAAAACACAGGTATTTCCAGATTTCGCTCAATATCATCGTTATGTATGCGATGGTGCACGCTAAACTGTTCTCGGAGGAGGTTTGTTCTTTGATTCAATTCAGAATTTTCGTTTCACGTCTCCACGAAAGAACCATAACTTTTTCATTTATTACCATATTAGGTGTTATTCGAATAAACCATCAAGCTAAAAAAAATAAGAATGGCTTTGACCAAACTGGAATATGATAAAGATAAATTATAATGATACAGTCTTCAGAAAAGTCCCGTGTACATTCTCTCCGCGAATCTCATATTCTCTGACATTGTGCAAATTTCGTTGCATCTTTTCTTCTTCGCACCCGCTGCCTTCTTCCAAGTAAGACTTTTATTAAAAAAAATGAAATTTTGAAAATTGTATTTCTCGTTATCGATGTTAATATGCAATGTTTCCGCGAACTGGTAATTTCGGAGCAAAGACTAATATCGAAGTTAACATGGAGTCACGAATATTGCCATTCCTCGAATAGTGGGTGCAAGGGAGGCAATTCTTGAGTTTATGCCTTGGGCGCATCGAGTTGCTTGCTGGGGTGAGCATCGGCAAAGGCCGGGATTTCGGACAGGTTTTTCTCGATCGCCAGAAGCACAGGGAAGGCAGAAATGTCGGCGTTCCACCTGGAAAACAAAAGGCAATCAGTCTCTAGAGCCCAGTTAAAGGAGGAGGAACACGAGAAATAGAATATAGATTTGTTGGCATTACTCACTTTCTCATGTGAACGATAATACAAATAAAAAATTTGAGATCTTTATCTTTTCTCCGAATCAAGATACGCGCCCGTAAATAAACTACAATAGCTAAGGGTCAATCAGGGTCAAGTGCTGATTTGGGTAAAGGGGGCGTTCTCTCACGTGCGCGAGTAACCAAATCTCTCGATCAACTTTTACTCTCCTCTCGAATTTGCATTCCTCTTCCCTTCCCCTCCCTCGTCCCCCACGGGGAAGAGGGAGGGGGGGGGGAAGTGAGTACATGCAAACGAGGGATTAGGGTAGGGGAGGAGCAGGTGGAATCGCCAAAAGTCTTACCGCGTTTAGCAGCGCACTCAGTTTGCGATTATTATCCTCAACCTTTCCTTAAAATATAAACACCTGTTGCTAAGAAAATTCCATGCGGGAACCGGTGGTGTTCATCCTCCTCTAAAGGAATTGCGGAGTTCAACCAGGCTAGAACCAGCAAATAATTATTTCGACATGTGGTTTGTTTTCTTGGTAGTGTGGATATAGATGCTTGTTCTCCACAGTTGTAAAATCTTAAAAAAAAAATTTTAAAAATGCGAGATTACTGACCGTCTGGCATTGAAGAGAATGGAGGGAATGCAAACGTCAGCGATGGTCACCTCATCACCGATCGCGTACTTACCTGAAATTTCGATTTGTCCGAGCTGAAGATGGTTAACAGGAAGAGTGCACGAACCAAGTGGAAACAGTTATACTGCGACTATAACACGCTGTGTCCGATTTCCCTCTCTTTCTGGACTAAGAAGTGAATTCTATGGGAAGAAGGTGCCCGAAGAAGTCCTTGCGCCGAATAACAATCAACGATCTTCCACTACTACTTTTGGAATATATTTTCTTGTCGACGACATATGTACCTGCTGTCTTGGCGACCATCTGCTCCAGCTCCTCAATACCGCGATACAACCAGTAGGCTGCCCACTGCAATGACATAATCACCGTCTAATCCAACCCAATTACTATATATTTGAAAATTCTAACGTCTGTCTGTCTGTCTGTCTGTCTGTCTGTTTGTCTGTTTTTTTCTTTTTTTAGCCAAGTGGGTTACGCGCTTGACTAGCAATCCGAGCGACGCAGGTTCGACCCCCGCCGCGGGCAAACCTTTTGCCGCATTTTTCGCAAGTGCCGCAAGTGCTCCTGGCACGTTTTAAAGTACCGTGAAACACGTTTTCACCTGTTTTGCCGAGTTTTAACTTGAAAAGTCGAAATTTTCGAACTTTCTCCAAACGCAACTGTGAGTGTCGGGGATCACCGGAAAAGTGTTTTGCGATGTCAGAAACGTGTCCAAACGTGTTCGACACGTTTTAACGGGAAAAATCAAAAAATTCGAAAAGTTCCAAAATGATTCAGAGAGCGTAGTTCCCTACAGGAAACCTATCTAAAAGTGTTCTAAAAGTTCTGAACGCACTGTATCCTGCGTTTCCCTTGTGAAAGGCTCGTGAGGCAGAGAGCGGTCGAAAAAAGTTGCCACGGAGCCACGAAGTGGCGCAGTGGCAACTTTTTTCGATCGCTCTCAGGGGGTGCCCCCTGGACCGTAGCCATCTACCGAGCTCCCCCTGGACCGAACCCGCACCCAGACTATGCATAGAGCGTAGTGTACGCATAGAGCGTAGTGCATTTAACCTCAATACAACCCCGCTAGTTTTTAAGTTCCGTGAAACACGTTTTCACCTGTTTTGCCGAGTTTTAACGTGAAAAATCGAAAAATTCGAAAAGTTCCAAAATGATTCAGAAAGCGTAGGGGACCACAACAAAAGTGTTATGCGATGTCGGAAACATCTCTGAAAGAGTCCTAAAAGTTCTGAACGCACTGTATCCTGCGTTTCCGTTGTGAAAGGATCGCTCTCTGCCTCACGAGCCTTTTCCACCGGAATAAGCCAGTACTCTTGGTAGCGATTAACATTCCTTAGCATACTGCGAGCTTTAATGTAGCCAGGAGCCGGCTACCGAACTCCCCCTGGACCGAACCTGCAGCCGGCTACAGGGCGCCCCCTGGACCGTGCCTAGAGCCACCTATCGAGCTCCCACTAGACCGAACCCGCACCCAGAACTATGCATAGAGCGTAGTGCATTTAACCTCAATACAACCCCGCTAGTTTCATAATAACTCTTTTTTTCTCTTTTTTACTAATCACAAGATAAACTTCGAAAAGTTCCTCCAAATTATTCCACCTTCGGGCCAGTTCCCGCGCCCGCCAATTCCTCCACTTTGTCGTTGGTTCTGCCGATCTGCAGGGGTTGAATGCCGCATGCAATCTAAAAAAAAGAAGCGATTGTCGTTTTGCCCCTCATCTACGTCTTGTGGGCGACAGCATATTGCCCTCACTTTCACATTATCTCGCGTTTCTCGACTAAAATCTGTATTGGATTTCAATTGAGTGTGAAATTCAGGTAAAAAATGAATGAGATCCATTCCAGCGGCTCACGCTAGCATAAAGAAGTTTGATTCTATTAGTCACCCTTTTCAAAATTCAAAGTTTTACTCACGTGCAATGCGATTGCTCTCGATTGATGACGCTTGTAGGCGTCGGTCGGAAGGAATTTGGGACCGGGGAAAGTCTGCAAAGAGATTACTGTTGACCGTGACTTTGTAAATATGAAAACAATGTTTGGCTGTATTTCTGATCTCTAGTTTTTTCATCAGTCGCTTACTACTCGGATAAGTACCTAATACGTTTTACTGTACATTAAATCGGCTAGCCGCGGCCAAATATTTTAAACCTCATTGATGTACTCGACGATGGCGAGTGATTCCGTGAGCACTTTTCCATTGTGAACGAGGACGGGAATACGGGCGGCCGGATTGAGAGAGAGCACCTCCTTCATTGACTGCAATTCGGACATCTTGTCGACATTTTAAACGACATTCCGTGGTTCTGGAACTTGCAGTCGGGAGTTTAATGAAATTAACTTGTTTTCAAACTGAGATTAGCCTCTCCACTTTGCACAACCAGTCAAATGTTTAATGGAAGTGATTTTACGGACTACGATTACTCAACCATTATGCGGAATTCAAAGGAATTCCTTTCTTGTTCTGAGGTTACCAGAGATGCAACGCACCTCGCCATTCCAGTCCACGGGTCGTGATTCGTACTTTAATCCCTTGAGATTGAGAGCTGAAAAAGTAGCGAGTAGAAAATTTCATCACCCTTGTTGAATTTTATCTGTATTGTTATCTTGCAAACTGGCAAATAGTTTATACAAGGAAGAACAAAATGATAAGCAGACATAACAATTATTAAATTTAAAAAAAAACATACCGATGCGAACTCTCCACGCAGCCGAACTGCGGTAAATTGTGTACAGGGCGAGCTCATCCTTCGACATGTTGATTCTGAATCGAACAAGAACAATCGAATGTGCAAAAATAATTGATGTATCACGCCAAAGAGAATACAATTTATAAGTAAATAAAATAACAGTAAAGTAAATATAGTAACAGTATAAGTAAAGATTCTTATAAGTTGCAACTTTTAAAAAAAGTGGTAGGGTTGAATGGTTCTCACACGAAACGAACAGAATCACATCGAGCTGTGGTCAAATACGAAAGAACGATAGAGCGGTGAAGAAAGAGAAAGAACACCGCGCCCTACAATCAATCGCGTTCCACATAATTCTAAACCACTGAAATTGATTGAGACAGCGTGCGAAAGTGAGAGCCGCTCTCTATTTTACATGTTCTCTCACGCAAAACCCATTTCTGGTTGGTTTACCGTCATATGAATACAATTTATAAGTAAATAAAATAAGTGATGTGGTTCTCTCCTCTATGTATTTTCTCTAGTTACGATGAGTCACCACTCAGCGAGAGATGCACATGCAACGTGCCTGTTGGAGCAAATAAACAAGAGAGCGAACCGGAATCGGATCGTTTCTCGATCAATCCAATAGAGAGAAAGAGCAACGCGATCAACGAACGGCGAGAAAACACGGCATTTTACAGGGAGTGATGAAGAAAAATTTAAACAAAAACAACACACATCATTCCGCAGGACCACCATAGAGAAATGGGGTCTATTCGAGAGGGACTCTCACTTTTGCGCACTCTCTTGCCCTGATCTCTTTCTGAGATGGATTCATTAGTTATATACAACTTATATATAATATATATATTTATCGAGTTATAACTCACTTTTAGTGTATACAAGAATAGTGATATAGGGTAACTTACTGCAAGCACGACAAACGATCAGTGAGTGTATCTGTCTCGTCTGGCCTAATCGATGCAGTGAGAGACGGCAAACAGCGAGGGAACATGCGCACCAGAACGGAAATGGGGGAAGTTTAAATTGTATGGTACCAAATCGCCGTGAGAATGGGGATGAAAAAATAGGCCAATCCCTGTGGTAGTAAACGAGAGAGTGGTTTTCTAAAAAAAAATGAAAGTGACGATCGAAAAGGATTTTCTAAAATGGGGAGCGATCAAAGATGTACGGTAGAAATTTGGAAACTAATTCTTCGCCAGCACAGAGGTTTTAATCTCTGGTGTTCGTAAAAACAATTCTAGAACAAAATTTGACGGCGTGACTTAGTGATGACTGAAAATTGCAGGAGTTCTTCCTTCCTTCGTCGATCAAATCTCAAGCGATGGACGTCATCGACACAATTATGCTCTACGCCTGGTACTTCCAGACGCTCTCACACATTTTCGTCGCGGTAAACAGGTGAAATATCTTTAATATTACTATTTTTAAAAATAGTATCATTAATTTGTTTAAAGGAGGAGTGTCAGCAGAAATAGGATATTGAACCTGTGAACTAAAGTGGAAATCCAAATTTGAAAAGTGTTTCTTTCTTCCAAATCGAAATACACGTGCGCAAACAATCTACAGGGTTCTGGGAAATCAGGTTCAAGTGGCGCGCACGCGTGTCAGGGCGTGCGCGATTAAGCAAGTCTATAGGTCAACTTTTTCTTTCGAGGCGAGTTTGGATGCCCTTTCGCCCCCGCTGGCGAAGAGGGGGGAGAGGATTAGCACACTCGCTAATTTCTGTCATCCTGCATTCTTATATTTGCCTAGACAGCGTGTTTTTTTGCAGGCTTCAGGCGATTGTTCTTACAGTATTTGTTCTCGCGCTGGTCAGAGTTATCGTGCTAATATATTCTGCTGACACTCCTCCTTTAATTACTTAATTAAATACAGGCTGGCCGTGGTAGTGTTCTCGCAGTACTCCATCTTCACCCGAAACCGTGTCATCGGTCTGTCAATTGTGCAGCACATTTTATCGATTGCAATGGCTATCGGAGCACAGTTCTTCTTGCCTTGTTGCAGGTGACTTTATAAGATACAGATTTATTCATGCTTCAAGGTCTGGGCCCGATGAACGATGCTATTTCTCCACATGTGGGGGTCTCTTCTGCAGGTGTCCTCCCAATTGACACCAAGTAATTCAACAATTTCATCTCTCCATCTCATTTTTGGTCTTCCAATAGGTCGAATTCGTTTAATAGGCGTCCATTCCAATAGTCTCTTTGTCCATCTATCGTCGTTAAGCATAACCAGGCGTTGAGCCCAGTTCCATTTCTTTTCCATAGATTGAACCCTTATATCTGGAATCAGGACTTTCATTGCTAACCATTCGTTGGTTCTTCGATCCATCCTCGTGACACCAGCAATTTTTCTCATAATTGATCTTTGAGCAGTTATCAATCGATTACGGATCTTGTTCGTAGTCGACCATAGTTCGCTTCCGTATAGAAAAGCCGGTTGAATGCACATAGTATAGACTCGCGTTTTCAGCGCCATTTCAACTTTTCTATTGACTAGGAAATCATAAAAACGATTAAATGCCTTCAATGCACTTCCTATTCGTCGATTTATTTCCAACATAAGGTTTTGGTCGAACGAAATTCGTATTCCGAGGGGAACTTTCCTAGATCAGTGCCAGGCCCCGCCCCCTGTGCTCCACCCCCTCGAGAGAGGGTGGAGCCGACCTCCCGCCCATCCATGGGGAAGGGAGAGAGGCAGTCCAAAATAGCCGAGTAATCGGCATTCAATCGGGCATGGCTGCGCCGAAGAGTTCCAGTACGCGCTGAACTGCCTCTTAGCGGGCGAGCACTATGTCTAGGGAACGCGCGCTTTACCCGAGACGGGGTTGACAGACGGGGAGAGCGCGCTCATGAGTGGGTGGAGTTTGCGCAGCTCCCTCTTTCTCGCTCCTCCCCTCTCTGACGTGTCTCTCATCTCTCAACCCCGTCTCTAAAGCGCGCGTTCCCTAGACATAGTGCTCGGCCGCGTCAATGATGCGCGGCGTGTACTGCAACAAAGCAGCGAAGCTATCGCCGATTGGAAAGTGATTGCTCGTCTATTTTGAACGCCTCTAGCCCCTCCCTTGGGTTGGGCGGGAGGTCAGCTCCTCCCTCTCCTCTTACAGCGCTCCATACAGCGCCGAACTCGATTGAATCGAATGCTTTCTAGTAATCTATGAAAACAAGGTAGAGAGGACAATTATATTCTCTCGATCGGTTGATCAGCTCGTTGATTGCGTAAGCATGATCCATAGTAGAAAAATTTCGTCTGAATCCAGCTTGTTCTTTAGGTTGGAATAGATTAAGTTGGCTTTCGATTCTCGTGTCTATTGCTGAAGTCAGAACTTTATAAATGAGATTCAGTGATGCAATAGGTCTATAGTTTGTAATATCCAATTGGTTTCCTTTCTTAAACTAGCGGGGTTGTATTGAGGTTAAATGCACTACGCTCTATGCGTACACTACGCTCTATGCATAGTTCAGGGTAGATGGTTCCAGGTACGGTCCAGGGGGACCTCGGTAGTTGGCTCCGGAGTTCATCCAGAGGAAGCTTGCTAGCCGGCTACAGGCTACACTAAAGCTCGCAGTATGCTGGGGATTGTTAATCGCTACCAAGAGTACTGGCTTATTCCGGTGGAAAAGGCTCGTGAGGCAGAGAGCGATCGAAAAAAGTTGCCGTGGCAACTTCGTTGCAACTTTTTTCGATCGCTCTCTGCCTCACGAGCCGTTCACAGCGGAAACGCAGGATACAGTGCGTTCAGAACTTTTAGAACAATTTCATATACGTTTCCTGTGATTTCCTACGCTCTCTGAATCATTTTGAAACTTTTCGAATTTTTCGATTTCTCATGTTAAAACGTGTTAGAACACGTTCAGACACGTTTCTGATATCGAAAAATACTTTTCCTGTGACCCCCTACGCTCTCTGAATCATTTTGGAACTTTTCGAATTTTTCGATTTTTCATGTTAAAACGTGTTAGAACACGTTCAGACACGTTTCTGACATCGCAAAACACTTTTCCTATGATCCCCTACGCTCTACGAATCATTTGGAAAGTATATTTGGATTTTTGAAAACATTTTCGATTTGTCACGTTTATTAGTGAATTTGGAAGACGTTCAGGGATAGTTTCTTCCATGATCCACTTATTGAAAAGGGAGCGGAGTGGGTCCACGATGATGTCAACAGCGGATGTCAATAACATTGCGGCTGTTATCAAATCCGGTCCGGGAGACTTATCGTTCTTTAGTCTCATGATTGAATATTTCACTTCACTGGATAATATTGGCAAGAATGGATCAATTGAATTGTACTTTTCTCTAGGTGCTTCTCTAGGTGCGTAAGGTGCTCGAGTAAAGGCCGTCATAGAAAGTTTTTACAACGTTAGCCATGTCAGTCTTACTGTGTGCTATTGTACCATCTAACTTTTCCAGTTGATTGATTTGAGTTCTTCCGATCTTTGAAGATTGTAAACATATTTCACATATTTCACAGCTTCCCTCATCTTCTCTATGTGCTTCCTCCGAATATCATCTTCCGTTGAGTGTCGTAGTGTCTTACTGACCATACAGTACTCCAATCTATTCAGTGTCGTTGGCCTTCTACCTTGTAGTCATCGTCTCTCCACAAACAAATGTTTGGTCCTATCCGAAAATCGCGCCTGTGTTTGCTTCAATACCATCGACTCCATCCTAACTGTGCTCATAGTAGCTACTATTTTGTCATAACTAGTCACATCGATTTTCGCCGCGTGTATTCCAGCTGTGAATAACCTGCTATCGAACTTTTGAGAGGGACGGGTGGGGTAAAAGCGTCTTCTTGTTTGTTTGTTACTTTATACAAGTAACAAACAATCAAAATTCAGTGGCATCAAGTACCCTTGTTTCTGGCTCACGTTTATTGGTATTACGTGTGTGTAGGTTCATATAAGAGAGGAATCGCGAGAAACTCGAGCATGGCTGGGACGTAGAAATTTATGATTTTCAATTTGGCTGAAAATAGGACTTAAAGGGACCAGGCAGCCTCCAAAAATAGATTTTTCATTTTCATAATTTTTTATTCAACTTTTCTCACTATCATTTAATGGAGAATGCAGAAAAAATTAATTTTTTTGCATTTTTTTACAATTAGTTATTTTAATTTGAAATTAGACTCTGGAACGGTGCGTCGCCTTTTTCCGAAAAGACAGAAAGCTGTTTAATTTGCTCTGATGACTTCATATTTTTGCAAAAACAGGATTGAAGAGATTTTGACCACTCCCGGACTGAATGAACACAATCACATTCCATCAAAATAGCTGGTTTTGGAGATATTAATTGTGGTGTAGTCGCTACCGTAACCCGCTGTACTGAAAAAGTGAAACTTTGAAAAATCATAACTAATTTCAAAAAAATCGCAAAAATATGCGGTTTTTAGCATTCTTCCGGGAACAGGATTTTCTTTTATTTAAAAATAACTTATTTTTTGACTGCCTGGTCCCTTTAACAGTAATATTGTTTTTGGCTCATTTACGATTATTTTCATTACATATTTGGATGGTTGCACGAATTTGACCATGAGATGTCATTGGCCGGTCGCACATAATCGCGTGCATCTTTAAAAGTTCTTAAACGATTTGGCCCATTTCATGGTTTTAATAGTACACACAGTGACTATAATTAAAATCAACAAAACCTTTTGCGTTTTTAGTTTTAAAGAAAATAATTTATTTTTTTTATAAAAGTGACGGCTCTGTACCGGCAAACGAGCCAGGAATGAGTTCAATAATTGTAGTTTGTAGTCGGGGTGATTCTCTATCTAAAAAAGAACGAGTAGCTATATTCATTTTGAAGCCTGTTATGATTTTTCAAACATGCCTCTCCCTATTTGTTTTCGCTGAGTTACCAGTTTTGTTTGTGTTTCACGCGATTGCGAAATTTTGCATCGAAATTTCGACAACGCCATTCGATAGAGGAAGGTTTGAAATACCTTAATTTTGAGACTTTTGAAGAAAAAAATTTAAAAAAAAGAAAATTTTTTATCTTCAAAAACTAGCCGGGATGTGTTGAGGTTAAATACACTACGATCTATGCGTACACTACGCTCTATGCATAGTTCTGGGTGCAGGTTTGGTCCAGGGGGATTTCGCAAGCTTACTCCAGGTTCGGTACAGGCTCTTGCACAGTTCATCTTGTAATCCTACCCATGTTAAGCGATCGATAGTTGTATCCACTCTCCGCACTGCACTCGCTGCGTCCTCTTATGAATACCGTAGTCAATCTCGTTGTCTTGCCACTCAAATTGTCAGTAGTAACGGACACCTGCCTCCCTCTCGGATGCCTAGAGTCCCTCCCACAGGTCTCTCTCCTTGCGTGGATAGATCCCCTCCTGTGCTAACTATCCCGTTTATCAGTGACGAATTTACCCGCGACATTAGAGATGCACTGTGTAAGGTTGACCTAGACGTTCGTGTCGTTGAGACCCCTGGTCCGAATCTTCTAAATTTGTTATCTCGCAATAGATACCTTGATCCCCCCTCTTGCCCACTACGCGATCGTTGTTTCTTTTGTCCGACCGGTGGTACTGGATGTTGCCAGACAGCGGGTGTCGTTTACCACATCGAATGTTCATTGTGCTCCCATCCTTACATAGGTGAAACGGGGAGACCCCTTCACCTTCGTGCCTATGACCATTACAAAGCCTCTCGCAACCCCACTCGCCCCAGCTACAGAAAGAACGCTTTCTCTGCCCATTCAATTAGTGATCACAACAGTGCCCCTATTTCACTCTCAGGTAGAATCATTCGTCGTGAGTCCAACACTTGTCGCCGTAAGATTGCTGAGGCTCTGTACATTGCCAAATTGAAACCAATATTGAATAACAGAAAGGAGCTCCCGAAGGAGAGTGCCCCAATTATGCTCCAAACCCTACATATCTAGACGTTCCCCCTCCCTCTCACTCAACGCCCACTCCCCTCCCTCTTTCCCCCCTCTTGCCTTCCCTTGTCCTTGCACTTCACCTCTCATCTCTTTCTCTAACCTCTCTATATTCCGCGCGCTCTCTCCCTCCCCCACCCTGTCATCTCTGTCGCTCTCGCCCGCCTTACTCCCTCCCCCCCTCTCTCTCCCCCCCTTCGCCTCTTTCATCAACCTCCTCTCTCTCGTGTCTCATGCTTTCTCCATTATCGATTCGTTTTCTATTGTCTGCCACCCGGTTAATGTTGCCTTATTTCATGTGGTAAACCGACTGAAGATGGGCTGTCTGCCCGAAACGTCTCAATAAAAAGTTGAAGTTCTCTCTCTCGTCCCTCTCTTGGACATACATAGAAGAATCAAGTTAATTATTAAATGTGATATTTATGTCTGCATATTCAGTAACCAAGTTCGACATTTTATATTACCCCTCTTCTCATGCTACTTGGTGAGGAGTTTCCTCATTATGCCACAAACATTTTCTTTTTTGAAAGTGAAAAGCTATCTGGTTGTACAAAGGAGCTACGGCTCTTAGAAAATCGTGTATGCGTCTTATGCGTAAATCGTGTAGAAAATCGTGTATGAAAATGCCGCATGCTCTGCTTCTCTAGCACTCTCACTTCAGCACACTCTCTCGCCTAGTTCGGCGCCTGAGCCAGGTATGAATCTTTTGCCAGTACTTCCCAAAGTCCGAATGGCAATTTTTCAGCATAATTATCTTTGTTTCAATAGCACAGAGCTCTGGCAAAAGATTCATACTCGGCTCAGGCGCCGAACTAGGCGAGAGAGTGTGCTGAATTGAGAGAGTGCTAGAGTAACAGTGCGTACGGAATTTTACGCATACACGATATTCTTAGCGCCGTAGCTCCTTTGTACAACCAGATAGCAATTTACTTTCGAAAAAGAAAATGTTTCTTGCATAATGACGAAACTCCTCAAAAAGTAGTATGAGAATAGGGGCAATACAAAATGTCGAATTTAATTACTGAATATGCAGACATAAATATCACATTTAAAGTTAAACCAAGGATGAAATATGAGCAAATGTTAGTCGAACTATCAAAATTTAATGTGTGGACATAGATTTGCACACTATCACTTAATTGAACCGCATTTTTGATGAAAAAAAATTTCTTTCTTAGAAAATCTCGAAAAAGAATCTTCTCAAAATCAACTGGAATATTGTTTTTGGCTCATTTACGATTATTTTCATTACAAATTTGGATGGCTGCATTTGACCATGAGATGTCATTGGCTGGTCGCACATAATCGCGTGCATCTTTAAAAGTTCTTAACCGATTTGGCGAGCCAGGAATGAGTTCAATAATTGTAGTTTGTAGTCGGGGTGATTCTCTATCTAACTAAAAAAAACATTTAGATTTTTTGCATTTATGCATTTGCCTATATGCATTTTGAAGCCTGTTTTGATTTTTCAAACATGCCTCTCCCTAAATTTTTTCGCTGAGTCACCAGGTTTGTTTGTGTTTCACGCGATTGCGAATTTTTTATCGAAATTCCGACAACGCCATTCGATAGAGGAATGTTTGTTTCATATTTTCAGCCAAATTGAAAATCGTAAAATTTCTACGTCTCCACAATCCCGGATATGCTCGATTTTCTCGCGATTCCTCTCATAAAAATATGAGTGTATTATACGAGCAAAAGCTTCCGAATATGAAACAATCCTCGACAAAGATCGCTCGGAAATACTGCTAAATTACGCAAGACGAGCACGCACCCATATATTTTTTTTTCATCCTTTCATAAGATAATGAATTGATTAATGCTTTTCAGTTTTTTCTTAACTTATAAGCAACGATTCTCGCTCCCATAAAATAATTTTCAGGATCACATTCATTCCGCGCGTGTTCACTTACTCGTACTTGCGAAAAGAGGGCGTCACCAATTATGCCGCAATGTTCGATATCCCATTCAACTCAACCGCTTCTCTAACGCCGCTCATCGCCTACTCAACGGTGCGGGGAAACGGTAGTTCATGCATCGAAGACTGACTTTTTACAGATTGCCTATGTGATGAACGTTGCAAATCGACGAGCTGGCTTGACGACAAATAAGAAGGAATATGCGTGAGTTGCGTTACCCATCTCTCTCATAACTTGCACAGAAATATTAATATTGAGCCCTAGTTTTCTGAAAACGAAAAAGAGTGGCAATTTGCGCACACGCAAGTATGTTTTTTTAGAATTTTCTATCTTCAAAAACATTCAAGAGGTTGTCTGCACAACAGCTATTCTCAGATTCGCCATCCAATTCGCTATTATGGCTGCGGTGTACACTTGTGTGTGGGTGACGATCCGCGTCTTTCCCATTCTCCTCAGCGGCACCGAAAAAATGTACCTCTATGGGTTCGGTAGTCATCACGACCAATCGATAATTGATTTTTCATCAGTATCACAACCTGCTTTGCCTTCTGCAATCTTTCCTCGAACGCAGTTGTATTCCTGCTCAACAACTCAGAGGTTCATATATATATTAAATTGTAACAAAATTAAAATTTGCCCAGTGTTGAAGTATTTGTAGTTTTTTATAATACAGTATTATAATATTAGGGGAAAAATCGGATAGAGACATTACCGTTGCGCTTTCAAGATGGTTGTTAATTTTTTCAAGATGGTTGTTATAAAAATGAACGGATGTGCAAAAGAATGTTGAAAAAGGAAAGAATTTGCAGATTCGCAGATCACTTCGCTCCATCCGAACCGGACTTCCAATTGCGATGACTGTTGTAGAACCGAGTCGAACCAAGAACTCGATAGTGACAAAAGACGCGAAATAAAAATTAAATACACAACACTTCCACATCTTGCCGGTATCATAAATGCAACTGGGCCCCCCTCGTTGTAGAGCAAGAGGGTCAAGGACCTGTAGAAATATCCTGAGGAGGCACAGATCTTCGAATTCAAGGCAACAGGGTGCGGGGCGAAGACTCTGAACATGTACACGGGGAACACCAAAACATTCACTAGGGAGGTCCGCGAACTCGCACCGAGCTTTCCGGGTGAGATATAGCACATTCGATAGAGATCCACAAGATTAGATGAGATTTCATTTTTTAGCTGTTTTCCCTGAAGGAGCTCCGAGTTATTGAGGTCCGAAGTTTGAGCTATTTTTGCATAGAATCAAGGGCTCGGCGGAGGACGCACATATCTAGCGCATTTTGAGCACTAGTACGGGTCTCTAGCTTATCTGGGAGCCGAGTTATGGGTTTGCAGCCTCAATATTGCAGCAAGGTTGCTGCAAAGGAAAAAAATCGCAGCATCTTGAAATTTTTTTTTCTGAGTAGTACATGGGTAGATCTACAACTACTGTTAAACTGACATGTAGGAGAATTTTTTCTTCCGAGAAATAACTAGCCGGGATGTGTTGAGGTTAAATACACTACGCTCTATGCGTACACTACGCTCTATGCGTACACTACGCTCTATGCACAGTTCTTGGTAAATTTTCGGTCCAGGGGGAGATCGGTAGCTGGCTCCAGGTTCGGTCCAGGGGGAACTTGGTAGCCTGCTCCAGGTACAGTCCAGGGGGAGCTAAATAACCTACTTAAGATTCGGTCCAGGGGGACCTCGGTAGCCTTCTTCTGGCACGGTTCAGGGGAAACTCCGTAGTTTGCTTGAGGTTCGGTCCAGGGAGGAGGACTCGGTAGCCGGCTCCAAGTACGGTCCAGGGGAAGTTTAGTATGTTGGGGAATATTAATCTCTAGAAAGAGTATTGGTTTATTCCGTTGCAAAAGGCTCGTGAGGTTGAGAGCGAACGAAGAAAGTTGCCACTACGCCACTTCGCCACTTCGCCACTACGCCACTTCGTAATCTCTAGAAAGAGTACTGGCTTATTCCGTTGCAAAAAGGCTCGTGAAGCTGAGAGTGATCGAAAAAAGTTGCCACTACGCCACTTCGTGGCTCCGTGGCAACTTTTTTCGATCGCTCTCAGCCTCACGAGCCTTTCTCAACGGAAACGCAGGATACCGTGTGTTGGATTCCCGGGCGTGTTCGAACACGTTTCCAACATCGCAAAACACCTTTCCTATGGTCCCCCACGCTCTGCGAATCAATTGGTAACTTTCTGAAATTTTCGATTTTTCGTGTTAAAACTCGGCAAAACAGATGAAATCGTGTTTCACGTTACTCAAGAACGTGCTGAAAGGGCTTCTGGCACTTGCGAAAAAATGCGGCAAACGTTTTGGCCACGGCGGGGTTCGAACCTGGGGGTCTCGGATTTGAAGTCAAGCGCGTAACCCACTTGGCTATGAATTTGGTCAATTAAAGTTTGTAAAATTTGAAGGGGATTTTGGTCTGTTGTCGTTTGCAAAAGGATCCGAGAAGAGAGTGATTTTAGAGTGATTTTCAAGCGATTTATAAAGCTTCCCGATACACGATTCCGAGCCTCCAGAAAGGGGTCAGGGGTGAGAGAGTGTGCCAAAGTGAGAGAGTCCCTCTCGATTTCACTCGTCCTCTCATTTCACACCCCTTCCTATGAGGTTTGCCGGCATGTGGAATGATTTGGAACGAAATGTACGAAAATTTCGTGAAATTGAGTGAAAACAAGCGAAATCAATCGATATTTCACTTCAAAACTCGGCAAAAGATGCTGAAATGTGAATCTCGTTACTAAAGAATGGGTTTGGGCCACATTTGACACTTGGAAAAAATGCGGCAAAAGACTATGCACCGGCGGGGATCGAACCTGAGACCCTCCGATTTCTAGTCGAGCTCGCTACCGACTTGGCCATGAAATTATCGATTTTTCAAATATTAATTTCGATGTGTTTCGTCGTTGCCTATCACATGCAAAAGGATGTGAGACGATTGCTAAACTTTGAAGCGAATTATAGCGGAAAAACGGAAAAACGTCCGTCACGCGGAAGGAAAAAAAAACCAAGACACAAACAGACAGACATTTCGATTCCCTAGTAGTGGAGTAATTTTTCGAAAAAGTGATGTTTAGTTGCGTCATCACTATGCAATCCAGACGATTGGCTCCATACACCGCAAGAATGGCATCCGATTAGATAATGGATTGGCTAGTTACAATAAAATTTTCAGGTCAATTACTCAACTACTGCGAAAGTTACACAAGAAAAACAAAGTGTACGAATACTTTCCGGCGCGACTGTAGGTCGATTCAACTCGTCAAGGCGGTAAATACTGATCTTTGCATCAAAGCTCTATCTGTTCTCCCCGCCGAGGTACAGTACGAAAAAATAGAAAATCGCCAAACTTTGACGTCGCGTAATTATGCAAATTTGCAATTTCAGATCATGCGCCAAACAGAAATCGATGAAGCACACCAAGGGCTATCAGAATATGTGAAAATATAATGTGGTCAGTTTTTGCTGTAAGGATTTGGTGATGAATTGTGCCGTTCTTACGCGAACGCATATCAGTGCGCTCGCGTAAGACTCGCACACCCGACGGTACAGCAAAATTACAACCTCCTTTTTTTCAAAGTTTCCGTTAGCCCTATGGATGCTCTACCGATTTCTAATAGTATCATGTTCTGATTGAGCTCATTTGCATAGTTACAGCTTATCAAAGTTTTAGCTGTTTTTCAGTATTTTTAACGCCATTTAAGTCAAACTAAAGATAATCACTCACATAGATAATGAAAAATGATCACCAAGATGCGACTGACAACGTGGTGTCGTTCAATTTTGCGTTTTCTATCTCGGAAGTAATTAGTGAAGGAGAGAATGGAGGAGAACAGGGACATTTAGAAAATGATGATGAAGAAGAGGAGACGTTGTTGGATAGAGTTAACGAGTCCAATCTCATGTTTTATGTAGTGAAAGAGAGTTCTGATGAGATTTTCCTGCCACATTAAAGCATTCTTAAAGAAGGAGTATCACGAATCTCCTGCTCCATCATTCCTCATCTCATATGTTTCAATGACGCGGTCGCTTTCTCCTCGTCTACCCTTATCCCTCCCTCTCATTTTTGAATCCCTGCATTCAGGGTCAGTTTGGCACAGAGCCAAACGCGAATAACTTTGTTCAAACTTATCGGCTGAACATGCGGTTTGTGGGGCTCTTATCTGGAAACCGATTATCATAACCCGCCACTGAGAACTCAGTTGACCAAAAGTTCGCGGGACACCACCTTTAATTGTCATTTCTCACCGCACGGGCGGGGTTGGATGGGTGGAATGAGACGAAATTAGTGATTCCTCTCTATTAGAAATTATCAGTTTTTCATGAATAAACCTACCGGTGACCCCCGAAACCTGCCCAAATAATATACGAATCGCATAGAGGCCACCTGTATCCATAACATATCAAAAATCCAGCTATGTTTTTTGCTTAGTTTTCGAGAAAAATGAGATCAAAGTTTCATGACATATGCAAATTTCTATGTGAGTGATTATCTTTAGTTTGACATAAATGGCGTTAGAAATACTGAAAAACAGCTAAACTTTGATAAGCTGTAATTATGCAAATCAGCTCAATCAGAATATGATACTATTAGAAATCGATAGAGCATCCATAGGGCTAACGGAAACTGTAAAAAAAACACAAAGTGCATTTTTACCCTGTACCGAATAATTTGGGAATCGTGCGATCCTTACGCGAACGCACTGATATACCAATGAGATGAAAAAATTAAATATTCCCTTCTCATTGAAATGTAACCTCTAAGTTGAAACTGGTGCAGCTAGATATGTTTACTGCATTGCTCGGACACCACGCGACAAAGGGGAGCCTTAGAAGTTCATAGACAATAATTGTGAAATACGATTCTTGCAGTAAAACATTTTTTTCTGTGAATTTATTCATCCGACGATCGTAATCTTGCTTTTGTCGGTCTTTTCGCCCATGGCTGAATCCCATTGAGAATGGAGCTGCGTGAAGTACGCGTCGACCTCCCTCACTTCCGGTCGAGCAGCAACTTGCACGCCTTTTCCACTGCAAAAGGTGAAGATTTTTTTTAGAATTTTTTTGTCTCATCCCGCAAAACTAACAACTTTCGAAGATACCACTGCACGTAGGACGGATGTTTGCCGGTGTGGAGGGCGATGGCGAACGTGCCTATGGGGGCGGAGCCTGCTATCGATCTGAGCAGGAGGAAATAAGTGTTTCGATCAAATTGCACACGTTTCTGCCTTCGACACTTGATTTCAATGACACTTACGCAGCGAGAATGATGCTTGCAGCCCATATGCACCACTGCAGCTGCAGCAGCTGCGCCGGTGCGTCCAGAACAAAGACAGGGCCGAAGATGATCAAGTTGTTGACCACCACGAGCAACATACAAATGTACACGCCGAACTCGATTTTCTAAATAAAGAACATCAACATTTTCAAATGGTTCATAGCAAAGCAAGATTTCAGATACTAATTAATCAATAAACAGCTGGTTCACAATTCACCTGCATACTCCAGATATTCTCCTTTAATTGGACGCGTAAACTGAGTGAGTACTCGTCTAATATTCCTCTTTTCATCGCTTTACTCAGCGCCGAGTGGCGACGTCTATTTCGCTCACTCATTATACGCAGCAGCTGAAATGGATATCAGTCTTTTTCGCACGTAAACTATACACACCCAAGCACAGCCAATGTTGGGCAGCACGGCTAACATGAGTGCAATGTAGCAATTAAGGATACCTTAAATTAACTCAATTGATTGATTAATTATCACTGGTCGACAAATGAATTTCGGGAGCGTACCTTACCTGCAACTATGGTGTAGCAAACAAGTAGTACGACCATGTCCGTCGTTGTAATTAATATTATTGCAATGTATAAACGAGGTTGACTCTCATAGTCCGCGACGAAATGTGTTGCAGCCATCCTAGACAATCAATACTCTTTCTTTCACCCCGTTCATGTTTAGAAAAAAATACGTTTGTGATATTCAACCTTGCGGTTCTCCTACCTTTCTATCGTTGCAATAGACAGTATAATCATTGCGTGGGCAAGGCAGTTTAGTCGAAAGACTGCCAGAATACACAGCAGAGAAGCAGCTACTGCATTCGCTTCAAAATTTGGATTACATCGAGAATAACTTGAGAAGTATCATCTCTCAATCTTTTAGTGTAATGAAAATTTGAATGCCTTCGTACTGATCAGACTCTGGAGCGCGACAAATGAATGTTCTCCTTGATCGCACGACACTTACTTTCCGCATGAATTACTCTGCTTTCGAATAGCACTATAACCACTCGGGAGATCGATCCCACAGTGAATGACGCGTAGAAATTAGTCATGAGCGCAAGAAAATTGGAATGAAGAATCTGGAAATGTTCTCGGATTGTGATGAGACCTAATTTTCAATCACGGCTATTGTTTTACGGTTGGTTCTTGCCTTCATTTTGCACTCTTGTTTTTGTGTAATACGGTATAGTGACGGGCTATTTCTTTATGCTTTGTTTCACCGCATTCTCGTTTGAAAATATCTCATGCTCTCATGATATTCACGGATTAAAGCACTGAATTCGAAGCCCACCTTGTACTTCCAAGCGAGAAACACACTGCGCCCGTGCAGGCAGATACTGGATAGAAGCATCAATGACTGAATTAAGCATTCAATAATTGGAATAAATTTCTGAAAACTGTACAAGCCAAACATTAATACCTCAACCGTAACTCCTAGAACGTAGATCGCTCTCCAGTCTTGGATCAAGTCCGACTTGACATACAGCATGATCCAGTAAGAAACATTATAAGCAGTGACAACATTGAGAGCATCGGGTTCGGGAAAGAACAAAGTCGAAAGGGACTTCATCGATACAAGAGAGTGGGAGTGGAAGAAACCAAGCAATTCAGATAAAACATCTGCTTCCGTGCGCGATTTTATATGCTTTTCGTAAAATTTGAGAGAATTTAAAGCTGATATTGTTATCGCGTAATGATGTAAGACTAGTGCATCTAAAAAAAGTACCAAATTCATTCATTTATCTAGATTGTTGCTGAAGTTGGCAGTTATTACTTTTGTATTCAGATTTATCGTGTTAACGAAGATATTGTGAATTATATTGACACAGTTCTTTCGAGAATGCCAAATGCCATGATTTGGACTAAAGTTTAGCACTTATCGGTAATGCCAATTTCATTCACCCATATCTGATAGATTCTGCCATTTTCACACAGGCGAGATTTGGCAGATTCTGCCATTCTCACACAGGCGAGATTTGGCGGATTCTGCCATTCTCACACAGGCGAGATTTGGCAGATTCTGCCATTTTCACACAGGCGAGATTTGGCAGATTCTGCCATTCTCACACTGGCGAGATTTGGCAGATTCTGCCATTCTCACACAGGCGAGATTTGGCAGATTCTGCCATTTTCACACAGGCGAGATTTGGCAGATTCTGCCATTCTCACACAGGCGAGATTTGGCTAAAAGATACGTAAAATCAACAACGTTTCTTTTATCAATAGTTTTGAAAATGGACAACGATATAGCAAATTGGGGTCAAAACAAACAAGAAGCTATGAATATTACAGGGAGACAAATGTGACCTACTATTTCTAACAAAATTTCGACGAACATTTGGTCAGAATTTGTACATAGGGTAAAAATAAATTAAAGCCTATGGGAAAATACTTGAAGGGTTCATCTAAAGCGATGATAGGGAAGAACATAAAAGGAGGATTCTTCTGTCATGCCAGTTCCTTCGTTTATCTCCTCCCATCTTCTCCAGTCGTTTTCAGCCATCTCCCTCTGCATATCATGGTTAAACCTGAAAAAGCACACAAATTTAATCGAAAATTTGAGTGAAAGGCATCCTAACAATGGAAGGTTGCGAAGTGACCGTGGGATTTCCGAAAACGCTGAAAACGCCAAACTTGGAACTCATTTGGGTACCTCATTTCTTTAGCCAAAAATTGCGGAAGACCGAGTCCAAAAAATCGATAAATAGTTTGCGCAAAATCTTTCGGCTGCCTCTTGATCTCTTCTCTGGCTCTCCCCTCTGACTGCCTGAGCAGTCGAGCGGATAAGAGCTTCGACTAGCAAACCGAACATTTTGAATTCGACTTACTAGTTCAGAAAATTCGTTTGCCGTGTTATTAGAAAATATTTCATGTCAACAGGAAACATCTACAAGAATGGTGAACAGTACTACTAGCCATCTATCAACGATGGTTGCGCACGAAAAATCAGTCAACGCAGCATTCCGTCTCACAATTATGCAATTGGGGTCAAGGTAGGGATTGTCAGTGTTCACCATTGTTTCCTGTTGACATGAAATAGTTTCTAAGAACACAGCAAAAGACTTTTCATAACTATGGAGTCGAACTCAAATAGGTTGGATTGACAGTCGAAGCTCTTATCCACTCGACTACCCATGCAGTCAGTGGGGGCGAGCCGGAGAAGAGATCAAGAGGCAGCCGAAAGATTTTGCGCAAACTATTTATCGATTTAATTGAGTAACCAGTGGTCCTCAACAATTCTTGGCAACTGAGACCAAATGGTACCCAAATGAACTCAAAGTTGGGCGTTTTCAGCGTTTTTAGAAATCCAACGGTCACTTCGCGACCTTAAGCCTAATCACTTTTCTCGTGAAAAGAGTCAAAGCTTGATAGTTTGTCATTCATACCTCACAAATATACTGATAATGAATTGTCAAGTAAATACGGATGATATATCGTCGCAAATGGATCAAACTAACTATTAGAGTCCTCGTCGAAACAGAGTTGTTGAAAGAAGATAGAAGGGAAGAAGAGGTGTCGACCGCTCAGAATGAGCGAAGAGAGTCAGTGTGAAGGGAATAATCACAATTGTTCAAGGCAAATTTGGTAATTGGACTATGCAAAATCATCAATTACACCCTTAGTTCCATTATCCTCTTCACACTGACTCTCTTCGCTCATTCTGAGCGGTCGACACCTCTTCTTCCCTTCTATCTTCCTTCAACAACTCTGTTTCGACGAGGACTCTACTAGTTAGTTTGATCCATTTGCGACCATTTATCAACCTTATTTACTTGACAAGTTATTATCAGTATATTTGTGAAGAATAATGAGAAACTGTCATGCTTAGAATCATTTTACGAGAAAAGTGATTAGCTTTAGGATGCCTTTCACACAAATATTCGATTAAATTTGTGTGTTTTTTTCAGGTTTAACCATGTTATGCAGAGGGAGATGGCTGAAAACGACTGGAGAAGATGGGAGGAGATAAACGAAGGAACTGGCATGACAGAGGAATCCTCCTTTTATGTTCCTCCCTATCATCGCTTTAGATGAACCCTTCAAGTATTTTCCCATAGGCTGTCAACTTTAATTTATTTTTACCCTATGTACAAATTCTGACCAAATGTTCGTCGAAAGTTTGTTAGAAATAGTAGGTCACATTTGTCTCCCTGTAATATTCATAGCTTCTTGTTTGTTTTGACCCCAGTTTGCTATATCGTTGTCCATTTTCAAAACTATTGATAAAAGAAACGTTGTTGATTGTACTTATCTTTTAGCCAAATCTCGCCTGTGTGAGAATGGCAGAATCTGCCAAATCTCGCCTGTGTGAGAATGGCAGAATCTGCCAAATCTCGCCTGTGTGAGAATGGCAGAATCTGAGTAGGTATATATTTGGAGGAGTAAATTTATCAATCATAGTAGCAAGCGAAAATGGAGAAATACACTGAATGAAGGTTTTTGGTACTTTTTTTAGATGCACTAGTCTTATGTCATTCGCAAAGATCATATTTTACTTTCTCTCAGCTGGCAGCGTCTGAAACCATATTGAAAGAAACTTATGTCAATTCTTATCGTACTGCTTTTTAGAGTTTAAAAGTGACGCTACCCGACACCCTCGGGAGTCGCACGTTAAGAATGAGAGGGAGGTTGGATCCGGCACCCGTGAATGAAAAATGGAGAACGGATTCGACATCCAAGAATGAGAGGGGGTCAGGATTCGACGCCCCTTTGTTTCTCGAATGACATTATCATAAATTAATAAGCGCTTTTACATACGCTTTGAACTGTCATTGTCACTGTTTCTCTGAATCTGTGATGGTTGTTCGTCGAAATACGAAAAGGAAGGCTCCTTCTGGCGAGGGGTAAGTTGAACTATTCTTGTAGAAACAACTCTACGATCTTACAGGCCAATTACACGGGCTAAAAAACAAGTTAAAACAAATTATGACGTAAAGGATTCGGGCTCATCTGAAATCACGAATACTGAAGGAACCCATGTCGATGAAGTCGTGAATATCGATTTGTAATTCATTTCACTTATTTAACAACATAAGATGTTACTAGGAACTCTGAAAAAAGTTTTGCCGACGCTCTTGGAATTGATATCAACTTCGACGATAGGTGAGATCTAATTTTTATGAATTAAAACGCGTTTCATGTAAGATCGCAGTGCGAGGACGGTGTAGGCAGCACAACTAATTCAAATGATCGTACAGGGCTCAGACTTCTTTAACAAAGAGTCTTAGGTGGAAGGTATATATTAACCATGAGAAAGACAGGAAATGTCAACTTTTGAAAAATCTATATTTTTTACGAAAAATTTTTTTTAAATTTTTTTTTTTTAAAAAGCTGGCGTTTTCGAGTGTGCTGATCATCATGGTGACGATCATTTTTCATTTTACTCATCGGCGGAAGAGTACTGTAACTACCGGTTTTGAGGCCACTTCGCCATATCTCACGAACCTGTTAGCGGTTTTGCACGAAAAAAATTTTCCAGGGTTGTTTTTACTCGCTGATAACGATGTGATATTCAAATTAAATAAATGTCATACGCGCGGTATTTCGAAAAAGTCTCTTGGAATACCTTCAGTTAGTATCGTCATTAAAGAAGGAGTGTCAGCAAAATATCCCACCACGATTACCCTGCCTGGTGAAGATAGAGTACTGTAAGAACAATCGTCTGACGTCTGGGATAGAGGACGCTGCCTAGGCAAATGCAGATGGGCAGAGATTAGCGAGAGTGCAACTCCTCTCCCCCCTCCCTCTCCCCCCAGCGGGGGAGAAAGCGCACGCAAATTCGACACTAGAGAAAAAGTTGACCAATAGATTTACCTAATCGCGCACGCCATAACACGCGTGCGCGGCACTTGAACCTGATTTCCCTGAGCCCTGTAGTTTCTTTGCAAACGAGTATTTCGGTTTGGAGAAAAGATAGACCTTCCAAATTTTTGATTTATATTATCCTTCACAAGGGTAAGCGAATAATATAAAAAGTTGCATATCCTAGTTTTGCTGACACTCCTTCTTTAAAATGAATAGTAAGATGCGCCATGTTCTCAGCTTTCAGAATCGTATGCTACATGCATAGTTCAGAGGTACCGTTTTACCACTTCATGACCATTTTAGTCGCCCATTTCTCCGTTAATTGACCACACCGTTGGGCGCACAATGAGAATGAGAGTGAGGTATGCCAGAATGACAATAGTAAATGTCATTTTGCCCTGTTATTTCTAGTCAAGAGCCAATAATTGCGGTCAATTAACGGATAAATGGGCGACTGAAATGGTCAAGAAGTGGTAAAACGGTACCTCTGAACTATGCAAGTAGCATACGATTCTGAAAGCTGAGAACATTTTTCTAGTAATGTTAATCACGATACTAACTGAAGGTATTCCAAGAGACTTTTTCGAAATACCGCGCGTATGATATTTATTAAATTTGAATATCACATCGTTATCAGCGAGTAAAAACAACCCTGGTAAATTTTTTTCATGCAAACCCGCTCACAGGTTCGTGAGATATGGCGATGTGGCCTCAAAAACGGTAGTTACAGTACTCTTCAGCCAATGAGTAAAATGAAAAATGATTGTCGCCATGATGATCAGCACCCTAGAAAACGTAAGTTCCCTAATTTTGAGTATACATTTCATTTTCAGTGTACATAGTTTTTATTGATTCTTACGCGAACAGACTCATATATCATGTATTGTTTATAATGGAATCAGATAAGCAACTAAAAAGTTCACATTTTCGGTGCATTTTTGAGCACTTTTCGTCCGACCACCTGAGCATCACGTGAAATGACCAATTCAGCCTTGTTTCAGAATTTTTTGCAAAATGTTCTTGCAGTTCAAAATGTGAAAACTTATTTTTTACAATGATTTTTAGGTGGTAGGAACATTTTGGGCTTGATAGTGATATGAATTTTCAAGTTTTTTAAAAAATCGATATTTTTTTCAAAAAATATTGAAAAAAATTTTTTTTAGTTCAATGTAGTGTAGTAAATCAATCGAAAGAGCATCAAAGTTATGTAGAAATCCGAGAGATAATTGAAATTGAGCTTGATTGAAAGAAGATAAAGCCGATATTCCGACGAAGATTGTCGTTTTGATGAAAGTTGATCTCGGCTATGTTCCTATGTGTTGCTCCATCCTATTTCAACGTATGAAATGTGTAAAGTTATGCAGAATCAGATAATCAGCTCAGAAGCACGTATTTTCGGTGCATTCTTGTAAATGGTCCTCCAACCTCATCCGCCTCTCGAGTCAGGCTCCTCCTCTCCCGTACCAATTTTTTTTCAATTTTTTAAAAAAAAATATCGATTTTTCCAAAACTTGAAAATTCATATAAAACGGGTCAAACTACTTTGGCTTATGGGTAGCGTGTGTTTGCTCGAACTGACCTATCCGGACTGCGATTTTTGCAGCTAATTTAAGCATTTCTGGGAAACACAACAAACCCAACATTTCATGCAATATTTTAACGCTACTTTTCCGAATTCTCTGATAATGAGAATAAGTAGCAAATTTCAACAAAAACACGGTTTATTTAATTTGTTTTCATTTCGTTTCATTTATTGTTCTATTTTCATACAAACAATATTTAAATTAATATTTCTTTATCACAAGAATACATGAATGATCTTCAATTGATATTGGTTTACACTGTGTTTATTCTTCGTTTCTTTCACTGTCCTTCAATGTGATCCAGCCAGTGTCTTTTTATCTGTAATTATTTGCGTTAACACCAACGCTGGTTTCAATTACGCCTTTTTGGAGTCAGAAATAGCGTAATGAAGATCATTCTCCACTCTCGAGAGGGGTTGGATCGGTCAGAATTACGCCTTTTGGCAGTCAGAAATAGCGTAATGAAGATCACTCTCCACTCTCGAGAGGGGTTGGATCGGTCAGAATTACGCCTTTTGGCAGTCAGAAATAGCGTAATGAAGATCATTCTCCTCTCTCTCTCGAGGGGTTGGATCGGTCAGAATTACGCCTTTTGGCAGTCAGAAATAGCGTAATGAAGATCATTCTCCACTCTCGAGAGGGGTTGGATCGGTCAGAATTACGCATTTTGGCAGTCAGAAATAGCGTAATGAAGATCATTCTCCACTCTCGAGAGGGGTTGGATCGGTCAGAATTACGCCTTTTGGCAGTCAGAAATAGCGTGATTGGGTGATGAAATATCAATTACAAGAGCAGTAAAATGGTGTGGAATTCACTGAGATGAACCGCGCGGCATTAATTAAGACTAGCAAAATGACTGAAATGAGATGAGAGACAATAAAACTTTTTCTCACTCTCTCAATCCATCGTCTTTGCGCGCGGTCGTCAGTGAATACACAACCATTTTACTGCTCTCGTAATTGATATTTCATCACCCAATCACAGAAGAGAGGTCAGGTCGATTTAATACGATACCCAAGTCATAACGATACAAACCCATTTCAGTCAGTTATAACAACTCTATGGCATACTATTTAAATTATCACGAATGACGTCATTCATTTCCGGTGAAGGTGAGCCTACCGTTCTATTTCTCAAATTGTTTTATCTCGTTTCCTTTCGTTGTGGAATCAGTTTATAAACTATTACGCTATTTCTGACTGCCAAAAGGCGTAATTCTGACCAATCCAACCCCTCTCGAGAGTGGGAAATGATCTCCATTACGCTATTTCTGACTGCCAAAAGGCGTAATTCTGACCGATCCAACCCCTCTCGAGAGTGGAGAATGATCTTCATTACGCTATTTCTGACTGCCAAAAGGCGTAATTCTGATCAATCCAACCCCTCTCGAGAGTGGGAAATGATCTCCATTACGCTATTTCTGACTGCCAAAAGGCGTAATAGAAACCAGCTTTGGTGTTAACGCAAATAATTACAGATAAAAAGACACTGGCTGAATCACATTGAAGGACAGTGAAAGAAACGAAGAATAAACACAGTGAAAACGAATATCAATTGAATACCATCCATGTATTCTAGTGATAAGGACATATGTATTATTATACTGGTTAAATTATCTCTGAAACACTAAAGATAAATTGCATTTAAAGAAAATACAAGACAAAAAAAATCGTAAATATGGAAAATTGTCAATATTCAAATTTAATGCTGAAATGTGCATTTCCATTACGCTAAATTTATCTTTATTAACGATTCAGCTAATTCGCAGGAATTTCTATTTTAGCCCTCATTTAGGAGAGAGTTTGACCGAACTGGCTCTACCCATAAGCCAACTTAGTTTGACCCGTTTTATATCACTATCAAGCCTAAAATGTTGCTACCACATTATAATCATTGTAAAAAATAAGTTTTCACATTTTGAACTGCGAGAACACTTTGTAATATTTTTTTGAAACCCTGCGGAATTTGTCATTTCACGTGATGCTGTGGTGGTCGGACGAAAAATGCTCAAAAATGCACCGAAAATATGAACTTTTTAGTTGTTTATCTGATTCTACTATAAAAAAAATACGTGATATATGTTGAAACTGGGAGGAAGAAATCATAGGAACATTCACAGGAACAAAGGAACAACGAACTTCTTCAGAAAATGGGCTCTAATTTCTTTCGGAGATGCTCAATTTCCACCATCTCTCTGATTCTAACATTTTTTCTAACTTTTGATGCTATTCGAATGATATACGACATGGTACCAAAGTAAAAAAATTGAAGAAAAAAATTTATTGATTTTTCAAAAGTTGATATTTCCTGTCTTTCTCATGGTTAATATATGACGCTGTTAGCGTTAGTATCAACAAGGTCTCAACAGAGGTCTGGAAAAGGTCAAAAATGAAATTCGCTCAAAAGTTGCTCCTAGGGGTAACTCTCGACGCTGAACACGCTGGTGACATCGATTTCGTAATAGGGCGCGTCTGGGCGCCAGTATGGCGCCGCGCCCTTTCGGCGGAAAACGTGTTTATCGATTAAAACTCACCTAAAACTCATCAAAGTGGCGGAAAATATCGCGGCTTAAATCAGAATTTGATGCTCTTTCAAATGGCGGTAATAACAGATCTTGCTAATTTCTCGTTTTCGAGAAAAAGCCATTTTTTTGATCTAGCCAGCATCGCACGAGATCTCACCTGATGTTGAAAGAGGATGTTCTCCTGATCATTTTGGTATATTGGATGTGGTGTTGTAGCCTGTGGAACATTCTTTTACACTGAATCTAAGATTCTTCACGCGCGCGGAACGCGTGTATACGCGTGGCGTCCGCGTGGTCGATGTGGTAGAGGCCTACAACTTCAATCCGAAGGTCATTGGTTCGATTCCCATCGGTAACCAATTTTTTTGCCGAATTTTTTTTCATCGAAATTTCACTCCCTGGCATTATTGGCACTTTTCATGAAATCTTGAAAAGTGATTCCATTACCGCCATTTGATAGAGCATCAATTTCTGATTTAAGAGATTTTCCGCCATTTTGATGGGTTTTAGCGGAGTTTTAATCGATAAACACGTTTTCCGTCGAAATCGCGCGGCGCCATTCCGGCGCCCCGCGCCCTATTACGAAATCGATGTCACCAGCGTGTTCAGCGTCGAAAGTTACCCCTAGGAGCAACTTTTGAGCGAATTCGAGTTTTGAACTGTTCCAGCGACTTGTTGATCCTAACACAAACAGCGTCATATACCTTCCACCTAAGACTCTTTGTAAAAAAAGTTTGAGCCCTGTACGATCATTATGAATTAGTTGTGCGGCCCCATCCGACGTTCTTACATGGAACGCGTTTTAATTGAACTCATCTTTTTAGACTTGTTTAGACTATTGACTCAGAAGGTGAAATTGAAGTTACAGGTGAATCGGATGATGCTGCCAATACACTTTCTACGTCTCCTTCAACTCCAAAAGAAATCACGACACGGAGGGAAAATCAAAACAACAAATCGAAGTTCTCACTTTTATTTGAGCAAATACCTCGCCATATTCTACGTTACATCCTAAACAACATTTCAAGAGTTCGGTGGTTCACGAAATCTATGTGGATCCATCTTGTGTTTTTAATGCAAAATATATGTATGCCAGAGAAGTGGGTGTCGAATCCTGGTCATTTTCTAAAGGAGGATGTCGGATCCGAGTAATTTTCAAAAAGGAGGGTGTCGGATCCGAGTCATTTTCAAAAAGGAGGGTGTCGGATCCGAGTCATTTTCAAAAAGGAGGGTGTCGGATCTAGTCATTTTGAGAAATTAGGGCGCAGGAACCGGTCTAGGGACCACCATCCCCTGGAAACAGACTGTGAATGCAGTTGCGTGAAATAAGAGTCGACTTCTGTCAGCTCTGATCCAGCACTAACCTCCTTTTCCTTCCCACTGAAACGAAAGAAATGACAAAAGTAGTTGTATTGTGTGTAGTTAGATAGTTTTGCGATGTGCATAACTTTTCTGTGCAAGTAGCGAACGACGATGTCTTTTTTTTTCGAAAAAAACACACTGAACTTACAACTTTATGAGATACCATTTGACATAGATGGGGTGTTTGCCAGTGTGAAGAGCAATAGCGAAAGTTCCCATCGGTGCACTACCCGAGATACTTCTGAAGAGAAACTTCCTGACCACAAATATTCAACGGAATTCGTAATTCATTTGACTGTACATAACAACATAGCATAATGAACGCTACGGTCACTACGTTACCTATTGTTAAGGAATTATCATTTTCACTGACACCGCCTAATTTCAAAGTTCTTTAAACAGTTTCTACAAATAAAAAAGAAATTCTTGAAGATGATACAGAGCGAGGATGATGTTCGCAGTCCAAATGCACCACTGGAGAGGTAGCATCTCCTCTGGTTCATTGAGTACGAAAACGGGACCAAAGATGAGAATTAGGTTGAGGACGAGCGCAACCATAACGATGTACACGCCGAATTCGATTTTCTGAGAATATGGAGGTTCAAAAGAGCTTTTCTTAAATAAATTCTGATTTCAGGTGTTAACTAATCAATAAACAGTTGGGTTCAGTAGCCACCTGCATGCTCCATATATTCTCCTTGAGTTGGACGCGTAAACTGAGTGAATACTCATCTAATATTCCTCTTTTCATAGCTGTTGTGAGCGCCGAGTGACGTAGCTTGTTTCGATTGCACATAATACGGAGCAGCTCAAATTCCGATTTCGCATTTTAAGTCACGTTCCACGTACCCATGCACAGCCAAAATTCGGAAGCATGCCGAAATTACTGACTGTGTAGCAGTTGATGAAGCCTCAAATATGTTAGCATTTTAAAGCACCGTTGAATCTTCTCAAAAACAAAATGATATGTCTTCGTATGACCAATATCAGTGCGTTCGCGTAAGGAGTGCAGATATTGCCCAAGAGACCGCGCAATCCGGGTCGAATGGGTGGAATGAGGGCGAAATGAGGGGTTCCTCTCTATTAGAAACGATCCGTATTTCCATGATTTGAGTCTATACCCACCCTCCAAAACGTGTTTAGTTGTGCTTGTTCGATGGCTAATGACCATGGCTACAACATATCAAAAAATAGGAATCATCTTTTGCTTTTTTTTTTGAGAAAATCGACTTTGAAATTTTCATGATTATTTAGAATTGAAAATTTGCATAAACAAATTATACACGTAGATGTAGCTCGTCAAGGCGGTCAATATTGCTGAAACAACCAATTATCTATCTCTGCTTTCTGACGACCTACAGTTCAAAAACCGCGAATATAGCTCAACTTTGACCTGCTGTAATTATGCAAATTAGAGACATCAGGTCATGAATGAAGCATATTTCGATAGAGCATACCAAGGGCTATCAGAATATGTGAAATACACAACTAGTCACTTTTTGCTGTACGGAGTGATTGAAATCCTTACGCGAACGCACTGATATAGTGTGCATTACCTTTAACAAATCCAAAACTTAAAAGAAGCGCTATTGAGTTGGTTGCGAGTATAATAAACATCGAAATCAATGAGCGTGGTCGTTTTTCGTAATCAGCTACGAAATGCGTCGCCGCTATTCTAAATTTCCCAATATTTTGACGAACTTAAACTCTTAAGAAATGGCAGCAGTTTCTTGCTCAGTGGCTAAGACATCTGCCCGGTAAGCGGAAGGCCCGTGGTTCGAATCCCGGTCTGAGCACTAATCTTTTCTGTCTTTCAATGATCATGTTCTTTGAGCCTACTCGGCAATGAATAGTTTACTCAGAAACAAGTTGATTCTGAAATGTTCCATCAATCCAACGCGTTAAATCTGGTGTTCGGAAATAAAAATGTTCCCCCAGAGCGCAATGATACAATGTATCTTGCGTAGCGAAGGATCATCCAGGCGAAATGCCTATCACATAGAGAGAAGACAGAGAAGAGCTCGGATAGTTCAGTGGCTAAGACATCTGCCCGGTAAGCGGAAGGCCCGTGGCTCGAATCCCGGTCTGAGCACTAATCTTTTCTGTCTTTCAATGATCATGTTCTTTGAGCCTACTCGGCAATGAATAGAGTTTACTCAGAAACAAGTTGATTATAAATTAATTAATTATCAAACTGCGATTCTCACTTCGACTGCCACTCCAAACAGGTACAGTGCTCTGCATTCCCTAATCGAGTCGGATTTGACGTAGAGGATGATCCAGTACGACACATTATGAGCAGTGGCGACATTGAGTACATCGGGAGCGGGGCAGAAGAATGTCGATTGCGATTTCATCGAGACTCGAAAGCGAAAGTGGATGAAAAGAAAACACTCAGAGACGAAACATCTGTCGAATTCGTACACCTTTTCGTGAGAGATGATGAGATTTTAAAATCAATAAATACACTCGTCCGCTCGTGTCACAAACAAGAGAACCACGATAATGGGCAAAATGACAGCAATATTTAGGCAGATGTGATGTATTTGTGCATCGTGCTGATGTGTATGTTGTCTAGTTGCCAGTATTTTTTTGCAATGCGTGTTTTTAAAGAAAAACTCAAAAATATGTCGTTCTGAATGGCTTGGATGAAAAGAATCTTCGAGATCTCGAAACCCACCCTCATTTTTGCTCTCACGAGGCCCTAATTACAAGCATCACCTCAAAGTAGAATCAAGTTGAGCATAGCAAACTGAAACGACGCACCACAGCAAAACCAAAATTAGGAGCAAGTATAACTCTTGGATTTTTGAAACTTGAAACAAATGTTTTTTTTCCAAACGGCAAAAATTTAATCCTCGAAAATTCGGCTCTGTTGTCGTACCCCCCTACTAAGGGAATAGAAAGGTCCCATTGGAATAGAAAGGTCCCAAGAAAACAGAAAGGTCCCATGGGAATAGAAAGGTCCCATAAAAACAGAAAGGTCCCATGGGAATAGAAAAGTCCCAAAAAAAACAGAAAGGTCCCAACCGAGAAATAAGGTCCCATGGGAATAGAGAAAGGTCTCAAGAAGTCGGGAAATGGATTGAAAGTAATAGAAAGGTCCCAAGAGAATAGAAAGGTCCGAAGACGGGATCGGTAAGACTCGACCATATTCGATCCTGCCCAGACAAGCTACCGAATTTAAAGCCCGATAGGATGGGATGTATTACGCCCCATGGCGCAAAGCACTATTTATTAAATATTGCTGCATATTACGAATAGGGAATGTTTCTGTAACAATTTTTCAATGTTTCTGTAACAATTTTTCGTAATTTTTCAATTAGTTGATGTATGGTGCCACACACAGCATAAAACTGCTGTTGAGATTGAATTTCGGTTGATTCCGAAATTACTGTTGTGGCGCTTTGTGGAGTAAAAAGTAGAGCTGATCGTACACCAATCGGACCGGCTTCAAGAAACGATTCCAACCCAATATTTTCAGCCCATAAGCATCGCCCGCAAAATGGGTAGGGGTATAGTGAATTGAAATTGATAGAAAAAGAAACAATTTTCCTCTCTCCCTCCCCTCATCTTTCGGCACTCTCTCAATTTCCCACTTTGCTCATTACGGCCCCTTCTTCCCTGTGGCTATCCTCTATGTCTCGTTCCTCTTGGTGGCGAGACAAAACAAAGACAAAGAGACAAAGTTCTACAAAAACTCAATCTGTATATTTTTATGTTCTACAAAAACTTTATATTTCAAAATTATATTTTTATTTTTAAAAAAATAAATTAAATTTTATTAGACACACGAACGCCCTCATGTATAGACTCTCTCTTTTCAGTTTGAGAAATTGATATTTTTTTCGAAAATTTCCAACTTAAACCTGTTTCCCCCCTTGCCTACAAGCAGTAACAGGAAATAATGAGTGTATAGGAGGCCGTTTGCGATAGAGTCGAACAAAGCTCGGAAGTAGAAAATATGAAATTGGAGATAATCATCGTTTTCGATACTTTCGAATGTGCTGATTACAATTAAGTATGTACCATTACTCACTAATTGCTCTTCAGTCAGTTATGCAAATTGATTCATCTGTCTGATTTCACAATTTTTATTTTTTTTTAGTTTTCTCTGTATTTGGGTAGATACTCACACAGGTCACACTATTACGTCTTCAGAATTATATGTTTGTATATTTCTTGCCGGAAGGTTGTTCAGATTAGTGAGTAATGAAACTAACATGGTTTGTGAAGACTAATATGGTCGGTTGTTTTTTTCACAAAGTTATATCACTCAAAAATTCATATCTTGGCGTGGAATCAGTAATTTCGGAATCAACCCGAAATTCAATCTCAACAGCAGTTTTATGCTGTGTGTGGCACCATACATCAACTAATTGAAAGATACCCTTTGTTACAGAAACATTCCCTATTCGTAATATGCAGCAATATTCTATAAATAGTGCTCTGCGCCATGGGGCTTAATACATCCCACCCAATCGGGCTTTAAATTCGGTAGCTTGTTAGGGTAGGATCGAATATGGTCGAGTCTTACCGATCCCGTATCCATGTCTTGGGACCTTTCTATGCTCTTGGGACCTTTCTATTATTTTAAGACCATTTCCCGACTTCTTGGGACCTTTCTATTATTTTCAGGCCATTTTTTTTCTATTCTTGGGACCTTTCTATTATTTTGGGACCTTTCTATTATATTCGGGCCATTTTTTGGGTCTTGGGACCGTTCTATTATTTTCTGTCATTTTTCGTACTTCTTGGGACCTTTCTATTCCATGGGACCTTACTATTCTTCCCATGGGACCTTTTTTTCTCGGTTGAGACCTTTCTGTTTTTTGGGACCTTTCTATTCCCATGAGACCTTTCTGTTTTTATGAGACCTTTCTATTCATATGGGACCTTTCTGTTTTCTTGGGACTTTTCTATTCTCATGGGACCTTTCTATTCCCTTAGTAGGGGGGTACGACAACAGAGCCGAAAATTCATTTCAAAGGTTTTCCCCCACACCCTCGATTCCGTCACATAAATTCCTCTGGTCCCTTGATAAGACCTTTTAACACACTATCTATCATTCCAGGCAAACATACAAAACAGTTCCGAATGTACGAATAAATAACTGCTCACAGTAAATTAAGTCATGGAATTGCAAAAAAAAAACAAAAATTTGCGAAATCATAACAATAATGTGACGTCAAACGAGTGGACGTTCGAACTCACTCTTGCAGACTATTGGGACACAGAAAAGCATGTAGTGTGCGGCGTGTGATAAGGAGATCCATGATAAAAGCGCGCGCGCGTCTCGCAACTTTCATTCGTCTCCTTCTTATGATGTGGCTGCCACTATCACTGCTGCTCTGCACTCTCCTTCACGATGCCGTAGGGCTAAAGTGAGATTGACTTCGTTCTTATTTATTAAGCTATGAGGGATCATGCGTAATCGTTTTACTGTTTCTTGAGTGTGAGCTAATGCTGCTGATAAGTTAGATAGAGAAAGACATGCTGTCATATTGCATGTATGCATAACACCGTGAAGGCATCCCGTGGGTATAAAATTGTGACACCTTTTATCTTCATAGCTAAATGTTTTTTTTGTAACACGTGTTATCAAACCATCAGTATCCACATCTCAGATTTCTCGTCTACAGTCCGATGTGGGGCAGAAGCCATGTCACATTCATGGGCAAACTAGCCGACGTCCTCGTGGAGGCAGGCCATGAAGTGGTTAGAACAGTTTTTGAATTTTGGAAATTTAAATTACAATAATAATCTCCATAACCTATTCCCAAAAAGAGTAAACTGTAGAAAAGTCTTTCGTGAGAACGCCTTTCTGGCGGCGAGTGAAATGGAGAGGAAATTACCCGAAAATAGCACACTACATTTTGAGAATGCTATCGTCAAGGAAAATAGTGTGCAAAATGGCGCGATTTTTGTGTGATTTGTGAAAGTACAAATTCGCAATGCCGATTAATTACATTTAGACTCTCATTGGACCCATCTTCGAGGCTCATTTGAACACGCACGGAACGAAGCTTGCAAAGGTCCAGCATTTTTCTCTCCTTTATTTCCCATTCATTCATTATGTGTTCTGTCAGAGGATCGCCTGTCAGAGGATAACGTGAAAATGAACTGTGATTGGGGGGGCGAGATAACAGATGTCCATCGACGTGGACGCTCCTCCCTTTTACATTTTATTCCGTGCATAGCAAGTTGCGTTTTCATTTCAGGTCATTGAGATTCCGACGTGCGCTGCGATGGTCGAGTATCAAGCGGAGAAAGCGGATCAATTCGTCGCCAATGTATGGAGAGCCAAATCGACACTCGGATTTCTAAGCGTGAGTGTCTTGTTGGGTTTTGTACGAAGCACTGTGCGAAATTTTTTTTCTCGAAATTATGGAATACGTTAAAACATTCTTCTTGTAGGAAGTAGCCAAGATCAAGGACGCATGGGCAGGACAGTGCAATGGTTAGTTGTTATGGCAAACATGAAGAATATCTGTAGAGATATCTAACCTCATGAGAATGGTTGGGAGCGAAAGATCGTGTGAAAGTAACAGTAGCTCTTTCACCCCCCCCCCAACGACCGCCAATGATTCATTGCAGCCACACTTTCTCATCCTGGACTCATCGATCAACTCAGGGAGGAGAAGTTCGACGCCGCTTTCTACGAACTAATGGACATGTGCGCTCCTGGTAAGATTTGTCTGAAGGATAGGCTCTCTGAGAGAATGCAGCTCTTGTAGATAAGTAGCAGGTATTCAAAACCCAATGAAAAAACCCAATGTAAAAGTGATTCAGCAAACATTAGCTTGACATTAGTTTTCGAGTTGGTTCATGTGAATGGTGGTCTCTAGGAAGAAAAAAAGTGTTATTTATAATAGCAAAAATTGAAGCTCTCTTCCACCTCGCTGGCATCGACAAAATTGCCATAACGCTGTCGATGGCCTCATTCGAGGGCTCATTCGACTACACCGGAGTGCCCACCGTATCCAGCTACATTCCGGGTACGGCTGTGTTTCTCGAACCAGACAAAGTGTGAAAGACGTATTGTGTGCAAATCGGGTAGAAATTGCTATCGCCCTCACAATATACAACAGCCCCCATAATTTTCAAATACACCAAAATGTAGAGGGACTTCGGCTTTTTTTAAAAAAGATTATTATACAGTCCTGGTTGATTCCCCAATGAAAACTTTCCGGCCCGGACGGGCCCGGCCGGACCCTAGCGGGTCCACGCAATTTGTGACTCGAGCAGAGAGAAATTTGAGACAAACTCTATGCAGTGAACGAGCCATTGGTCATCGAATGTCGTTGATAGAAAATTAAATTATTTGCTTTAATAGGTATAATTTCGTTGAAAAAAGTCATTGCAAGTAGAGAACGTATCTTAGAGTTTGACGCAAAATATTAAAGTATTTCTTCAATTTTTTTCCTTAACCACAAACTGATTTTCCATAGAACAATATTTGCAAATTAATTTAAAATTACTAAAGTTTGTAATTTAAATTTCTGTTGACACTTACCGATGACGAATGACCTGAACCGTTTGACTGCACCGAGTTTGTCTCAAATTTCTCTCTACTCGAGCACAAATTGCGTGGACCCGCTTGGGCCCGGCCCGGGCCCGTCTGGGCCGGAAAGTTTTCATTGGGGAAACAACCAGGACTGTAATTATAATTATAGTCGTGCTCAGGTCCGATGTCGTCGAACTCGGAGAAGATGACGTTCTTGCAACGAGTGACCAACTTTCTCTCGCTCGGCATCATCAAGTTCTTCTTCCCCATGATCGCCATGCCGTATCAGGATGTGGTCAATGCCAAATTTGGAGACGACTTCCCCAGTCTATTTGTGAGTTCTAGCGTTCTGAAACCTAAAGCGGAATGAAATAATCGTTGCCACGGTGTCGGAAGGTTCAATCTTCAGAGGCAAGTAGGGAAATCTAGAAAGTCATTATTGAAGGCTGTATCGTTCAAAAATTTAAAATTATTATCTGATTAATAAAAAAACGTTAAGTTGTTAGTGGATATTATACATTTGATAAGCGGCCCCTCCACCGCTTCTGAGGTTCCTCCCCTCACTTCCCATTCCCGTGTGGTTGACAATATCACTCCCTTCCCGCCCCATTTTGAACCCCCTTCTTAATAATTTTCTCTTTTACTCGCACATTTATGTATAAGGGTGTCCGGAAAGTTTTCGCACTTTTTCGAAGAAATAGCTTTTCATTGAATATCTCCAACAACTCAAAGCGGCAAGTAATTATTGCATGCTCCCTTCTTACTCACTACCTTCTCCCATTGAACGGACATAGTGATGACTCCTCTCTTTTAAAAATACAGGGTCTGTCAGTCAATCGTTACCTTGAAGTCGGGTTCGAGATAGGTTCTAATGGGGAACTTTTTTTCAACGCTGAAAGAAGTGAGGAATTTGAAACAGTGATAATCGCAAGGGTTGATACAGTGTGAAGGTTGTGCATGAAGCAGCGCCACTTTCGTTATTTCTACTACTTTTTCTGGCCCAATTTCGAAAAATATGGTCTTACAATGCCCGTCATAGCATTAATATTTCCTTCTATTATGAGACCAGAAAGGACTCTGAAGAAAATCTCCCAGTTGTGAAGTACAGAGGTCAGCGTTAATGATGGTACAATGGTATAACAGTGCGTTCGCGTAAGAATCACAATCATGGTCGTACAGAAAAAAGTGACAACTTGAGTTTTTCACAGATTCTGATAGCCCTTGGTGTGCTCTATCGATTTCTGTTTTATTCATGACTTCAAGTTTCGAATTTGCATAATTATGAGTGTTCAAAGTTCGAATAGATTCAAGGTATTTCAATTATATATCTTCAGGGAGAAGAGCTAGAAGTTTTGTCTAAAGAATAAAAATGACCGCCATGATGAGCTGCATCTACCTATGCCATTTGTTTATTCACATTTTATATTTTGAAAAATACCTAAAACCTTGACGACGATTTTCTCGAAAACCATGCAGAGTCCAGTCACCAGTTTTCGATATGTTGTTGCCCTGGGTATAATCTATCGAATCCACACAATTACGTGATGTATCGAGGGCGGGATAAGGTTTATATTTTCAATACAAATTTATATAAAACGCAAGAAAGCCCCTCATTTCAAGCTTATTTCACCATCATTCTCCCCATTTGACGCGAGCTGCGCGGTGTGAAATGAGAATTACGTGAATTTTAGACCGCTCACTTCGTGTCTAACATGTCAAATAAGGGTGAAATGAGGGGCTTTCTTGCGTTTTATATAATTTTGTATTGAAAATATCAACCTTATCCCGCCCTCGATACATCATGTAATTGAGTGGATTCGATAGATTATACCCAGGGCAACAACATATCGAAAACTGGTGACTGTACTCGGCCTGGTTTTCGAGAAAATCGTCATCAAATTTTTAGGTATTTTTCAAAATATAAAATTTGGATAAACAATCGACATAGGTAGATTCAGCTCATCATGGCGGTCATTTGTGTTCTTTAGACAAAACTTCTAGCTCTTCTCCCTGAAGAGATATACTTGAAATACCTTGAATCTATTCGAAATTTGAACACTCATAATTATGCAAATTCGAAAATCAATATCATGAATAAAACAGAAATCGATAGAGCACACCAAGGGCTATCAGAATCTGTGAAAAACTCAAGTTGTCACTTTTTGGTGTACGGATTTGTGAACGTTTTTTTGCGGTTCTTACGCGAACGCACTGATAATACTTTTCAGCAGATGGAACTGAGTGTGGAATAGAACAGCTTAAGCATTTCTCTATTTTCATGCATTCTATTCTTTGCAACGGGTTTTGAATTCTCTCCGACGCTCAGCCATTCTCATCTTCTGTCAGGTTCACCGTACGTAGTCAACTGTTCATCCATTTCGATTATTAGGCTGAGCCATCTTCTATTGTTATTAGAGTTGGAAAAATCTTGGCACTCCTTGGCACGAATTTTGTGCTGAGACAAGAAAAGTTGTGAAAAAGGATTTGAGCGAGATTCTTCAGCCACCCACGCTGATTCAGAATTTTGTTCGCAGTGGGAAATATAGTGTAAGTGTCCACCTATAGCGGAGCCAGACTCATTTTGGGAGTAGTCTACTCAGTACTCTGAACGAAAGGCTAATTTAGGGTATACTGAGACAAAAGAGGGTGTTTTTGTCGAAGATGTAGTCTGCTGAATAGAAACGCCACCAAAATTTAAATAATACTCAGACTGAGGGGGCATCCTACTCTATATAATCAGCTATTCTGAGACTACTTTCATTCGCCTAATCTTTTTTGAGAAAGTTTAAAACCAAAACTGAGCTGTGATCGTTCAGAGTATACGTCACAGGAATTGTTGCATAAAGAAGAAGGCTATGACAAATGACGACTCCTATGGCTTAAAAGAAAGATGAACGGATGGCCAACTTAATATTTTTACCACTAAGTCAATTGTTTGCTAACGCGACTTTTATGACGTGGCGAGTGCCAGAGTGCGAAAACTTTCCGGACACCCTTATACATGTTGTCGCACCCTTGTGGTGTACGATAAATAAAAATAAAAATTGTCAGGAGCTGGCGCAGAACAACTCTCTTCTCTTCATGAACGACGAGCCACTCATCGAATTCCCACGTCTCATCACCCATAAAATCATCGACATCGGAGGAATTACATTAAACGACGATCATGAGCCACTCAATGAGGTAAGCAAAAGGCCGCATCCGCTTTGGATTACTTCACATCGGGGAATTGTGTCCGGAACGGGGGAATTCGATACCCGAAATGAAACTGCGTTCTAGGTTGGGTGCAGAGAATTTGCTCAGTGTGCAAACCGATGCCCTCACACCACGGTTCATAGATGATGCATGTTGAAATGTGTTGCAGACGTGGTCGGCCATTTTCGATCTCCGTCCTCAGACAGTTCTCTTCTCCCTTGGGACCGTCGCCCGTAGTTATCTCATGCCGGAGGAGTACAAGCAAACGCTGAGGGAAACCTTCAGACAATTTCCCGATGTGACTTTTATCTGGAAGTACGAGAAACCGGAGCACAGAATCAGCGAAGGTTTGTCTAGTCTATGTATATCTGTCTCGATTTTCTTCAGACATCGATTTCCCTCGGTCTACTACTCTTGGCGTCTTCATTGAAAACGTCGTAAAATAACAACTAATTGTTACAGGAATCGCTAACATCATCGAGTCTACTTGGCTGCCGCAGAAAGATATGCTCTGTGAGTGCTTCATCACTTTGCTCGCATATTTCTTATTTATTCTTGATTTTGCGATTGATATTCGACTAAAAATTACTAGCATTTCGAGACTTTCTGTGCGCCATATTGCAAGCTCATCAATGAAGATAATTATTTGAACTGTCTACTACTGCTAATTATCTTCTAATTAACCGTCCTTTCCTCCCAGACGATCCCCGTCTCTCGCTCTTCATCACTCACTGTGGACAGGGCAGCACTACAGAGGCGACGACTGCAGGAGTCCCGTTGATTGTCATCCCCGTACTTGGAGATCAGAAAAGGAACGCCCAGGTATTACAACCTGAAAGTACTACATTCCATTCCAAGAACTACCTGTGCTGTATTTACTGTTTGATTCTTTCGCGTTCGCGTATGCTCTCGCCATCGGTTCTGATATTTATCAGCGAAATGTTATATTAGATAATTCGGACGAAAGTTTGTGTTTTTGTAATAGGCATCACTGAGTAAAGTTAATTGCACTAGGCACGCATAACTCCAACTAGCTCACAACAGAGATTTATGGGTGCAATATTTGATTTAAATCATGCACACGCAATTAGTCATAATTGAAGGTGATCGCTCGTATCAACACGGGCGTTGTGTTGCGCAAAGAGGATCTCGCCGATGGAGAGAAACTACGAGATGCCATTCAATTGCTTCTCACTGATAAAAGGTTACATAAAAAATACGATAATAGGATCTGGTATTTAGTGGGGAAACATCCAAAGAAGGTAGTTCGAATCACTGTTTTAGCACTTTTCTGTCACCTTATTTGAATTCGACAATGCCTGGTATATCGTCGGAGAAAGAATTTCTATTTTCCCTGCAGAATTCATGAATTTGCAGTTTCGCTGAGCGAGCCCGCCAAACGGGAGACATGATACGACATCGACCATTCAAACCGAGAGAAACGTTCGTGCGTAACATGGAGTTTCTCGCACGCTACGGTCCATTGAGGTCGGAAATGTCATCGTGAAAACTAAGCGTATTTTATCGAAAAGAAATATTACATAGCAAGTGCGATCTTCTTTGTGCGTTTGCTAACTTTCGACAGCATTATAGCCCTCATTTCACGTCGGAAATGGTCAGGAAAAAATGTGTCTGAAATGAAGTAATTCTTTCCAGGATGCTCGATCACTACGGCAAAAATCTCAACTTCTTCGAGTATTATCTTCTAGACGTGTTCGCATTTTTCGCTGTAATTTTCTCATTTGTTTTTGTTACCCTATTCTTATTTGTTCGTTTCGTCTACCGATGTGTTCGGTTATCAATTGGAAAACAGAAGAGCGAATGAAAATCAGAAAAAATAACTCTTTAAATATTATAAATTAAAGCCCTATATACGCCATGGCAAATCTGTAGATTCGATTTTCTTTGATTACCAGAAAGCGTTTGATTCCATAGATATCAGACTTCTATTGCACAAACTAGCCAATCTTGGTTTCTCTGCGCATATCATCAAATGGTTAGAATCTTATCTGATTGATAGATCACAGCATGTGTCTATTGGAAACACTCTCACGGCCCCTTCACCAATCAAATCTGGGGTGCCTCAGGGTTCCGCAATTGGCCCACTGCTCTTCATTCTCCCTTGGTAAATGCATTCCGAAAGACGTTGAATACAACATCTTTGCTGATGATCTAAAAATTTACGCAACTGTCCCTGATCATAGCAATTACCCGCAAAACGCTATAAATAGCATTGCAAACTGGACCTCCCAGTAGAATATGACTTTGAGTACACCTAAGTACTCTGTACTTCATTTAGGGCGCCTAAAGACAAGGTCAAAATATACCTTGAATGGTCTTGCCATCTCCCCCTCTGATACTGTCAGAGATCTAGGTGTTCATTTCTCTAAGAATTTGAACTTCTCTCTCTCTGTCTGTCTCTCTCTCAATCAATCAATTGACTTCTTGCGTCTAGTCACATCCCTTACTCTCTTCCCTTCCCTCCTCTAACGTATCATACTGATCCTGCCTTTCCCATTCCCGATTATCGACTGACCACTAGGTGACTCACTAGCAATTTGGATGAATGCACTTTTATACTCTAGTTATTTCAGAAACTAGTTTGAGGATTCAGTATATTTCGTTGCGCGTTATTATGTATTGTTTTTTACAAATAATTATTTACAAAAATGTCCCTGGGGCTTGTCTACTGACGAGGCCCGCACCCAGGGAGACGGTCAGTGTCTAGACCAAGGGTCGAAACACTGATCGTCATTTCTTTAGGCTTTGATCTCATTTCTAGTGTTGACTAGCTTAATAGATTTGCAAAACCGTTTCACATAATATTTGGGTATCACATCACACAAACTACTCGTAAGACACGTTCTATGTGTAATCTAATGTTGAGATCATTTCATACTAACTCCCCAGATATTCTCATGAAAGCATATAAAATTTACATACGCCCGCTCCTTGAATCGAGAACGGTAATTTGGAATCCTACTGCTATCGTTTAGAGAATGTTCAACGAGAATTCACTAGAAGAGTTCTCAAGCGTAGTCGCCAGCCCCTTCAGTCCTTCCTAGACTGCCTAAAATTACTAAATATAGAGACCCTCGAATATCGCACGGCTTTACGTGATATGCAGTTTGTTTATGATTCTATTCATGGGCACGCACTGTAGGACACCACTAACCTATACTCACTAGCTCCCTTAGCACGTTCTCTCCGGTTCGCTCATAGCTTGCGCATTTCGATTCCTTGCAGGCTACCAGTCTCAATTTCATCTTGTGCAAGTCGATCCATAACGCTCTGGAATAACCTCCACTCCCGCCTAGTAACCGCCCCCAAAAACCCCTTCTTAGTAAGGCTCCGAAAAAAACCCAAATTATGCTGTGAACTAGGGTGGCCATTTGACTCCTTCACAACCGCTCAAAAAATAAAGAATGAGAGTCGAGTGAATCTCAATCGAAAAGTGAGGTACAGTATCAGGAGTCAAATGAATCTCAACCAGGATTCACTTGACTCCCGAGGATTTTCAGAAGCCAGAATTTGATAAATCAAGGCACAATTTACATATATTTTGAGTTTCCTCTTTTTATTTATTTGAAATATCATGCTTTCGAATACTCTCCGCTGAGCAAAACGCTTGGGGCAGAATCACATGTGTGAGTAAAAACGGTTATTTTCAAACGTATAATTAAAAACTAATAATTCTGATTGTAAAAAATAGAGAAAATTCGAAAAGTGGGTTGAGATAGTGATTTGCATAACGAAAAATTACTTTTGCTCAGAAAATATAAAAGATTCCAAATTCAATTCTGAGTCGTTGTGTACCATTGAGACATTTTTGTACGCCTTTTCTAGGCAGAGTTACGACCTCAGGAGTCAAGTGAATCCTAGGATTCACTTGACTCCGAGTCACTTTGACTCCTCACACAGCGCGAGTCAAAATGACTCTGAGTCAAATGATTCAAGGAGTCTATAAAAGAGTCAAATGGCCAACCCTACTGTGAACAGTGTCTCTGCCTAGTCTTCATTTCTAGGTAGAAAAAGCGACTAGACGGGTCGGTCTAGTCGAGAATGAGGGGAGTCTCTAGTTGAAAATGAGACTAGTCTCTCCCTCTCACTCTACCTCCTCATTTTGAATACGACCGCTCACAGCATTTCGAGAGCGGACAAAGGCGAGACGACGAGAGTAAACGAGAGAGTACACAAAGTGGAGAGACGCGAGACGAGCAGAGCGATCACTATTGTAAACAACTTTACCCGCCCGTTTTCGCACGTAAACAACTTCCATTCTCTCCTTTTTGCACTAATTTAAGATTAATTAACTATACTCATTGGATTTAATTCAAATAAACATTCTTCGGAAATATTTATTCGCAGCAGTTAGCACTTCTCATATAGAACAATCGGAATGAGTTTCACTATGACAATATTTATACATCAGATAACCGAGTGGCAACCAATAATGATCAATATTCTTCTCCAATCTAATTCACAAGCAGGCCTGAGGCGGATTAATAACAGGAAGAGGGGGGATATGCAGGGAAAATATTTACAGGCAAAAATTTATGCACGCAAAATCGTCAACATCCAGAAAATTTTTAGTAAGCAATAAGCGAAAATGATCGACTATAACCTAAGGAACAATATTTACAGACAACAAAAGAGGTGTATTTTTTTAAAGTTGGAGGCTAATTCCTTCAATTCATCTAATTTCGAACATCAATAAAATCGAGAAAAAAATGAACGATGATTTGAGTAATCAACAAAAGCCGAAGCTCCTCAAGGCATCTCCTAAATAACAGGAATTCCAACAAGAAACAATATTTACAAACAATGCAATTATGAATCGCGATCAATTGAATTCTCATTTCAAATTTAGACACCGAGATCGGAAGCGAAACTACATTATCTGTGTCTGCCCACAATGTTATTTCTACCGGCTAGTAAACAAATACATTTGGGAACACTTCTCAACAACAGAAACAGTCAACCGAAATTCAAAGAATTTCAAAGAATTTCAAAGACCTGAATAATGTTCCCTTATAAGAAGTATTGGAAATGAAATTGCAATCATCACCCTCTATTTAACGCACTCAGTGTGGTCTGCTTTGCTTAGTTCTGTACATTTCACATTTCCAATAGTATTCCAATAAGGAAACCCTAATCAGAGTACAATATAATATATACAAGTACAGTAATTAAAGGCGGTGAACAACGAGAGGGCTCATTAACCTCTTCCTCCTCCTCCTCTCTTTCCACGATGGGTGGGGACATTCTTCGCTCCCAAATCGTACTGGAGGTAGTCGAGCATGGCAGACAAGAGGACTCTCTTCGATCGCTCTCTACCTCCTCCCATTCCATTCTTTCCAGTCCTTCCATTTCCTCTTTGCTCGTGTCTCTGAAATTAAACTATGTTATAAGTGGTCTACTCATAATTGTTTTAGTCTTTCTTATCTTAGATCCTTGCGCCTAAGGGGGGGGGGGGGTAAAATTTACACAGGGTCTACTGTGAGAGGTAGGCATCGAGCCAATGCCCGAGAGTTATATCACGTTCATGCTACATTATATCTCGCGAATTACAGTAGTCTAAGTGATAAATCACTGAGAATCTTAAATCGATATTCGCAAGTACATAATTTCGCAATACTGTAAGTCGATTACTGTAGCCGGGACAGGATACGGTATTTTCGGGCATTGATACTCGAGGTCTGCTTTATTCATTGAATTGCTGTTCAATATCAGGAACCCGGGTTACGGTAACTAGGCTTCAGCCGGGAGCATTGATTTTTATATGGAGCTCATCAATTTCAAATCGAAATCTCACCTCAACACGTCCCTGCTCGAAGTGAAGCTGCAACTGGCCTCGTCCAAACTCGACTTTTCCCTTCCTTCCATCGATCTTAAAATAGTTACACATCGTAAAATTCTAAGAAATAGTTATAGATCAAATTAACAGTGACTAGAGTATCGTTCAAGATAAAGTATTCTCACTATCGCAATCGCAGTTCGAACATAAATTTCTCGGGTATTTTATTATTTTATATTATTAAATTGCTAGGAAAATCATGTCTTTGGCTGATTTTAATCCTAGGAGTCATATGTCTATATCTCTTCCCATTTGGGCGCTCTATTAATGGTTGTATGTTGCCTTACGACGCGCTCGAGAGCGAGATTCCTACATGACGCAATTTTGTAATTTTCAATGTGTCTAATAGGGTGGCCTAATGCAGGTTTGAATTCCGCGGTCCAGAGACCGACTCGAAAGGCGAGAGTGCAGTACTGTTTGGTCCCGGGATCCGCGGGACCGTCTTAGTCCAACGGGTACGGTCCTGCAAGACCTCTATAAAATTACTTAAATATGGAAGTATCTGAGCCCGGAAAACTGTTTTTGTGAAAGTGTAATAGCGTTTGGAGAACAAGGAATGCCTGTACACATATTTCAATAAAATTTTGTAATTTATTTTCGAAAAAAAATAAATAAAAACTAGCCGGGATGTGTTGAGGTTAAATACATTACGCTCTATGCGTACACTACGCTCTATGCACAGTTCTGGGTGCAGGTTGGGTCCAGGGGAGATCGGTAGCTGGCTCCAGGTTCGGTCCAGGGGGAGATCGGTAGCTGGCTCCAGGTTCTGTCCAGGGGGGCCTCAGTAGCCTTCTTCAGCTACGGTTCAGGGGGAACTCGGTAGCTTGCTTGAGGCTCAGTCCAGCGAGGAGGACTCGGAAGCCGGCTCCAAGTACGGTCCAGGGGGAGTTTAGTATCTTGGGGAATGTTAATCTCTAGAAAGAGTACTGGCTTATTCCGTTGCAAAAGGCTCGTGAGGCTTTCTCAACGGAAACGCAGGATACCGGGTGTTAATTTCCCTGGCGTGTTCGAACACGTTTCCGACATCGCAAAACACTTTACCTGTGATCCCCCACGTTCCGCGAATCAATTGGAAACTTTTAGAAATTTTCGATTTTTTTCATTTTAAAACGTGTTAGAACACGTTCAGACACATTTCCGACACCGCACATCACTTTTCCTATGATCGCCCACATTCTGCGAGTCAATTTGCAACTTTTCGAAATTATCGATTTTCATGTTAAAACTCGGCAAAACAGGTGAAAATGTTACTCAAGAACGTGCTAGAAGGGCTTCTGACACTTGCGAATAATGCGGAAAACATTTTGCCCGCGGCGGGGTTCGAACCTGGGGGTGTCGGATTGAAAGTCAAGCGCGTAACCCACTTGGCTATGGATTTTGTCAATTAAATTTTGTAAAATTTGAAAGATATTTTGGTCTGTTATCATTCGCAAAAAGATCTGAGAAGATATAGCGATTTTGAAGCGATTTATTAGGAAGCTTCCGGATGCATGATTCGGAGCCTCCAGAAAGGGGTCAGGGGCGAGAGAGAGAGAGAGGGGGAGCAGAAATGAGAGGCTCTCTCGATTTCACTCTTACTCTCATTCCAAACCCCTTCCTGTAGAGTTTGCCGGCCTCTGGAATGATTTGCAACGAAATTTACGAAAATTTCATGAAATCGCGTGAAATCAATCGATAATTCACTTTGAAACTCGGCAAAAGATGCTCAAATATGTTTCTCGTTACTCAAAAATGAGTTTGGACCACTTGTTACACTTGCAAAAAATGCGGCAAAAGACTATGCACCGGCGGGGATCGAACCTGAGACCCTTGGATTTGAATTCGAGCTCGCTATCGACTTGGCCATGAAATTATCGATTTTTCAAATATAAAGTTCGATATGTTTCGTGATGGGCTATCACATGCAAAAGGATCTGGGAAGATAGCGCGATTTTGAAGCGATTTATAAGGAAAATGCGAAAAAAATGTCCGGCACGAAAAAAAAACCAACACACAGACAAACAGACAGACATTTTGATTTCCTATAAGTGGAGGAATATCTTTAAAACAGTATAAATCCCGCGGGATCAAACAGGAACGAAATGAATTTTTGGATCCGTGCGGGACCGGTACCGTTTTGGTCCCTGGCTTGCCCGGATTAGGCCAACTATTGGCTGATAAAATGATATGAGGTATTTCGAACCCCACTCTATCGATTGGCGTTGGCTGAATTTAGAAAAAAAATCGAAATCGGATGAAACACAAACAAATCGGAAGATTAAGTGGAAAAATTCGAGACCATCTCATTTGAAAAATCATAACGCGCTTTAAAATGAATGTAGATACTCATTTTTTAAAAAATACATGGAGTATCACTCCGACTACAAACTATATTTCTTGAACTCATCCCTCGCGTGTGTGCCGGTGCGGAACAGTTTATATTATGGAAAAAACAAAATCGTGGTCCGATAGCAAAAGTACAGTAGCCCGATATTGCAGAAAAGGTATACCGTACCCCTGGCTACAGTAGCCTTGCCTACAGAAGTCCGATTTTATAAAGTTGTTAGAATCGAGTCGGGAGTGATTGTATAAGTTATCAAAAGGAAGTTTATATTGGATGTTTCTAGTATTTACGACCATTAACATCACGTTTCGTCCTTTATGATAGATCGATCTTACCTTGCTAACTCCTCCACTGACTCTTCTATTCTCCTTTCCATGGAAGTCGTTTTGAATCGTGAACTGAATTAAATATTACCGAATTATTTCGCATTTTTGTTGTGTTTTCTCACCGTCATCTCCTCGGCTCTTGACAGTGCTCGATCTCCTCTTCCCATTCCTCCGTCGCCTCTCATTGATTCATTCTGAAAATTACAAACATAAAAAAGTTGATCTACCTAATAAACAAAACTTTCAGTATATTTTCAATAATACGAACAAAACACATAATTCTTCATCAATCTACTTAATTATTCGTTCATGCGAAAATAGAAAAAAACTCATTTCTTTCTTCTCTTTTTTCTCACCTGTCGGTAATCGCCTCCTTCTCCTCTTCTCTGACCAGTCTCCGATCGATTCTGAAAAATACGGTTACAGTATAAGATGAAATGTTGAAAAGAGCGGCACATCGATTAAGCTACATTACTCAATTACAGTAATACAACTACCGCCATATTTGAAGAGGTAATAATTCTCACATCCTTCCTCCTAATTCTTGCATATTCTACGTGCAGAGACGCCGACGGGTTCTTCTTGAATTCGGCGTAGGCCTGAACAGCCATTAGTGTTGTTTAATAATTGATTAAACAAAATTGAAGAACCTGAATTTGACAGACACATATTCTAAATTACGTTGCCTACGTAATGATTTTAAAAAAGGTTGGAATTCGTCGAAAAAAAAAAATCGAAATCACTAAAAAAAACTTTGCTCAGGACATCTTTCGACGTTTATCACTCTGCCTACATGTTTCGCCTACATACTCTGGGTATCCGTTTTCTTCTTTTCTGCGGAAAACTTTTTTGAAGGCAATTTCGCTCCCGGACATCACGAAAATCAATATAATTTAGGGAGTTATTTTAGATACGCGTTGTCGATTTTCAGCTTGATGTAGGGGTCGTCGGGTACGTCCTTACAAAACCAGCTATGTGAGATTACGGTAGATCTTGAAGAACTAACCAACATCGCGTCTTCTCTTCTTTGGAAAGTGACGAAACCGAATCCCCTGCGTCCACCGCACTCCCTACGCGGAATGTCGATACATTCGATCTTAATAATTCGGTTCTGGCATAAAAGCAAATAACATTTCACGATCCTAGAGTAACCGAATCTTAGAGTACTGTGAATGTACAGTATTCCGTGGATTATCCATTTTCATCCCAATTTTAAAAAAAATAATCGAAATCATCGAGCAGCACCGTGTAAGTATTATTATAGATTACTGACCTTCTCAGGCAAATAATGTGATGTTCATAAATTGGAAAAAAATAATTGATAAACAAACCTTGCCGTATGCCGCAAAGATGTCGTTCACGTCTTGTCTCGTGAAATCGGGTGGCAGGCGGCCGACGAACAACTGGTTGCTGGAAATGTTGGACATTTTGGCATCGTTTGAGTCCCCTCAGTATTATTGATTATTCCATAAATCGTATAAACTCACCTCGTCTTCGATGTCATTGCGCAATTGTTATTCTTGTGTTTCGAGTGTTCGTACTCTGGAAAGCATGGAGATGCTCAATTATATTCAATACGCAAGCCTCAATCGCGACTCTCTCATACAGTGCAGAAGCGGTATATGAGAATTTGAATTGGTGTTCAAGTCGCTTGATAATTTTATGAGTGTGTTCAATTCCTTGTTCCGAAAACAGGCCGAGAGTACGGAATGTTCTGAGAAATGAGGAAGAGTGGCCGAACAAAATGTGCAATTTTTGTGAATTTTTGAGATATTCTGGAAGGGCAATCTCAACACTATGATGGAATGCGATGAGATGCTCGTCGTATGACGCAATTTCCGAATCAGTGTAAAATCGCGCTTCATAATAAGATCTGATAACAGAAAATTCAGAAAGACACTCGAGTTGAGCAGCAGCGGGGTTCATTCGAATTCCCCAATTTTCAAGAGATCCTTTGACTACAGATTCAATTTCCCCGCTTCTCAAGAGCAGCTGCACGCAATCATTTCCGTTCATTTGCTTCAGTCTCATCTTCGAAGGCACACCACACTGTTTTAGAAATTTTCCAAACCGAGAGTCAGCCTCGTAATTTACACATTTGGCGTGAACCTCTATCATGTGAGAAATTTCTGCGCACTTCAAACTCAGATCCTCTTTCTTCTTGAGGAGAGAGTTAATGAGAGGCGGCAGAATTGACTCAACGTGAGATCGGCTGTTCTTTTTATTGCAAGTAAGACAACGGTATTGGGAGACTCCTAATTTCTTGCCCTTCCTCTCTCTCGCTTCTGCCGTCACCAACTCATCTCTACCGAAAATGCCCTCACACACGGGATGAAGGGACCTCTTACAATCTTCGCAAGTCAGAACGCGTTTCCAGCCGTCTTTCCACCCCCCGGGCTTAGATTTGCACTGGCCAAGGAAGCACTGCGGGGAGGCACAAGAGGACGTAAACTGTTCTTGCTCCCATTTCTCCAGAGGCCCCCTTGCGCATTTTCTCTTCGTTCCCTTTTTCACAGTTTGATCATCTCGCGCTTTCGCTTCAAGAAGGATATAAAGAAGTTCGGTAGACTCGCTTAGTTGGCCCCAAACTTCGTTCAACTCTGATTTTGTCGAGTTCAACGACTTCTCAAGGGAAGTCTCGGTTTCGTGCCTTAGATCACGGCAAAGAAGGGCTTCAGGGATACCGCTTGAAATTAAACATGCTCGCAAAAAATTGTCACAAATAGCATTCAAAAGCCGCGGAACGACTCCGATCATGATATGAAGAAAAGGAACTACGTGCTGGTGGCATGGAATGCAGCAAATAGGTTCATTATTAATTCCGAAAGTGAATTTCAAAGCTTCTGCTTGAGACAGTTATAGATCCTCAACAACAACTGGGTAGGCTTGTGCATTCAAAGAAGAAGTTTCGAAATCGCGAAAGGATGGGTCAGAGAGATCTGGGCGTTTTGAGGAATAGTGGCACGCGTGGCACATGAAGGTTGTGTTGCTTCCAGCATGGCCAGCCACAATTGATTGCAATTTTCCGTCGGCAGCAAAAAAGATGCGAAGCACCTTCGTCTCGCCTTTTACAGTGACTCCATCGATACTACATAGATCAGAGAAGAGACTACGTAGAGTTAGGTCAAGACTGTCGTACTTCTCTTCACCTGGGAAGAGACACAGTGGGAAACATGCATAAGGGCTATTGGGAAATAGGCAATCCATGAAAGAAATAGACACTTTCATCACTCCTCCTCCTGAATCAGCTGTGACGCCAACCCAGCACTCGTTTGAATAAGGATCGGGCTTTGTAATTCCAGAGAGCGGGAGGAGATGAATGAGTCTTTCGATGAATTCCTTCGCATTTTTCACTCTAGTAACCGGCACACGCTTCAGTACGCCTTTTACCACCATCGGCATGAAGACCGTTTCATATGAACTAGCGAACTTTTCACGATATTTAGCGTCAAGAGCGCGAATTTCATGAAACGTAGGAATATTTGTGACATTGGAAAGTCTGAGGAGAGAATTCAACCCGCGCTGAGCAGACCATGAGAGACGATGTCTCTTCATGAATGAGAGATAATTAGCTCTAGAAATTGTGTACTTATGAGCGTACGATGGATGACGCTGGGCATGCAATTTGGTCAGAATATCCAATTCTTGCGCGGGCGAAGAATCACCAAAAACGGAATGCAAGCCATCTTTCAGCTTAGCGTCGATTCGAGACTGATTTCGCGTGCTGTTCAGGTGGTATGGTTTGCGCAATGTTACCAATGGAACAGATTGGGCAACCTTCTTATTCCCAGACTTAGCTTCATCCTTCAGTTCCTTAATTTCCTCTCTAAGTGCACTGGCCTCTCTCTTCAACTTTCGAACTTCTTCTTTCAATTGACAGCACTCTGCGCGTCCATTCTGGATGGCGCCAATGAATTGTGGGCACTTTCGGCATCCAGGATAAGGCGACAGAATGAGCCTCTTGAATGGCACAAGACATTCGCCGGGTTGCGGCAAAGGATACTGGGGTGGCTGCGGGGGGATAGGCTGCCTGGTCGTCGCAGAAGTGACCGGCGCCACACCCACAAGGTTGCGCGCACTACCCCCAGTGGCATCGACGCCAGACCGAAAGATGCGCAAAATGGTTCCTGACAAAAATGTATTATGACAGGAATCACGAGAGACTCGAGGATGGCCGGGACCTAGAAAATTTTATTTTTTTAATTTGGCTGAAAAGTTAATACAAGGTACATCAAACCTTCCTCTATCGAACTGCGTTGACAGAATTTTTATTCAAAATTTAGAAGCCGCGTGAAACACAAATAAACCTGGTGAGTTCGGATATTTTTGACAAAACCCCCAAGTTTGAAAAATCATAACTGGCTTTAAAATGGAGTTAGAAAATCACTGTTTCGTTCATTAAATAGTGGGAAGTCTCAGCTATAAAACAAAAATGGCGTATTCATTCCTGGCTTATGCTTCGGAGCTGGGCGGTCGGTTTTGTGAAATATGTCGTAATTTCCGTAAAAGTCAAAACTAAGAGCCGCCTCTATGCGCGTTCTGATGGGGCAACTGGGGCCTAATAATGAACGGTTAAATGACCAGAATCGGCCCATGCGTTCTAAAGGTGCCGCTGAAAACGTGTTTTCGGATGAATACGACTTATCGAAAAGTCGAACTTTTCGGCGTGTTTTTCGGTGGAAATGTAAGAAGACTATTCAAAAACAATATTTAACCTGTTTTCAGCAAATTCTATTGAAGAATTTTTGAAGAAAAAAAAATTAAAAATTTTCAGACATGATTTTCGATTTCACGGAAAAGTTATTTTTTTACTATCCAATCGTGAACTTTTCAACTTCAAATAATCGAATACGATGTTTTTATAATAATTCGTTCGTGAGGCCTATTCCACTATTTTCGAGCCTAACTTGCATCATTTTTTTTAAAATCATTTATTTCGCCCGTTACTCGGTATCTTGTTCTGATCATACTCCTTGAGCGGCTTCCTCATCATGTGTGGAACATATATCTTTTTGAAAGTAAGATGCTATCTTTTCGTAGAAAAAAGTAACACCCTCAAGAAAATCACATATGATGACATCGCAAAAAAACTTTTCCCGTAATTATCCACACTCCCCGATTCGTTTTGTGGAATTTCGAAAATTTCATAAATTCATGTTATATCACCTCAAAACGTGCTCGAACTTATCTGGCGGAACTTGAAAGCATGTTAGGTACTCTTTGCAATGCTGCGAAAAATGCGGCAAAAGAATAGCCCGCGGCTGGGATCGAACCTGTGTCGGTCAGTTTTGAATGTCGCGCCCTTTAACCACTTAGCCATGAATAAAGTACAAATAAAGTAATATATTATTGGAATTAAGCTAATTCAGGTACAAAAAGCTGATACGGAGTAGTAGCAAGAATGACAAAAGATTTGGGCCCGGCGCGGGATCTGAACCAGGCGAGAGACTGTGTTGACGAGAGTGCCAGAGAAGGAAGAGCATGCGCTCTCGTGCAGATATGTGATTTTCTTGAGGGTGTAACTTTTTTCTACGAAAAGATAGCATCTTACTTTCAAAAAGACATATGTTCCACACATGATGAGTAAGCCGCTCAAGGAGTATGATCAGAACAAGATACCGAGTAACGGGCGAAATAAATGATTTTAAAAAATGATGCAAGTTAGACTCGAAAATAGTGGAATAGGACATGCCTCACCAACGAATTAATATAAAAACATCGTATTCGGGTATTTGAAGTTGAAAAGTGCACGATTGGATAGTAAAAAATTAACTTTTCCGTGAAATCGAAAATCAATGCCTGAAAATTTTTAATTTTTTTCTTCAAAAATTCTTCAATAAAATTTGCTGAAAACAGGTTAAATATTGTTTTTGAATAGTCTTCTTACATTTCCACTGAAAAACACGCAGAAAAGTTCGACTTTTCGATAAGTCGTATTCATCCGAAAACACGTTTTCAGCGGCACCTTTAGAACGCATGGGCCGATTCTGGTCATTCAACCGTTCATTAATAGGATCCAGTTGCCCAATCAGAACGCGCATAGAGGCGGCTCTTAGTTTTGACTTTTACGGAAATTACGACATATTTCACAAAACCGACCGCCCAGCTCCGAAGCATAAGCCAGGAATGAATACGCCATTTTTGTTTTATAGCTGAGACTTCCCACTATTTAATGAACGAAACAGTGATTGTCTAACTCCATTTTAAAGCCAGTTATGATTTTTCAAACTTAGGGGTTTTGTCAAAAATATCCGAACTCACCAGGTTTATTTGTGTTTCACGCGGCTTCTAAATTTTGAATAAAAATTCTGTCAACGCAGTTCGATAGAGGAAGGTTTGATGTACCTTGTATTAACTTTTCAGCCAAATTAAAAAATAAAATTTTCTAGGTCCCGGCCATCCTCGAAATCCTCGAGTCTCTCGCGATTCATGTCTTATAGATAATTATTTGCAAAAAGTGAAACATCATTCCACGGTAAAATCGTCATACGCATCCACTTGCTTTCTAAATTATGACCCCCTTTTTCTGGTCAAATATTCACTTTTGCTTTCCGATTATATGGTCTTCAATTAACAATGTTTTCCCCGGCGCACTTTCATATAATACAGCCGACATGCTTATCACACCATCTCAAACGAATGAGGGGTCTCGTCGCATTTACTAATTTCTTTACAAAATATTATTATTTTTACCTGACATATGATAGTAGTTGAGCTGCCCGATACGGACGATGGTCGAACTGAAAGGTACAACTATCTATCTGAGTCGCAGAAACAACCGTAAAAAATAATGCATTGCATTACTTTTTACCAGTGTCATAAGTTTGGTAGTAGACCCCAATTTGATGGATCATCTAATCCTAATAAAAATAAAACTGTTCGTGTGATCAAACATCATACTAAATGAGGTGAAATCGGCTGAGTTATGATATTTAATCATGGATTCACTAACTTATTTTTTTTAAAAAAACTATGTTTCTCCACGAAATGTCTTACACCCATGGCCCCGACCAATTCTTATTGTTTCAGCAAAAACGTATGACCGCGGACCAAGATCAAGAATAGACACATAGATGGGCAAGGGTTGTTGCTGGTAGGTCAAAAACGGGAGGGTCAGTGACAAAACCTAGTGATTTTGAGCAAAAATCGGAAGGGTCTGATCCAAAACCGCCACGGCTTGAACCGAAAGCGGGAGGGTTTTCAGCAAAAAGCGGTAGGGTTCTGTTGCTGGCTACACCCTAGCCCATGTATGAATAGACCACTCATAAAATATTTCCAAGCATCACGGTAAGCTGCGAAAACAATTTGGCAATTTGGCTATAAGTAAAAATGGACAACTCTGAGAGCCTTTCGCAATTTTCGTGCAGAATCACTGAAAACGAGCCAACAATTTGGGTTTCACAAAACAACGTCTTCCAAACTAAGTCAAGCGGATTATAAGTAACTAATTAAACGACAATGTAAGTGTATAAGTAACTAGGTAGCTACCTGCAGTTCCTTGTACTCCTTCGGCGTCAGATGCTCGTATCCTGAAGGGGCAATGTGCCAGAACTCGTACTTCTTCGCTCTCGGCTTGATCTCCTCTCTGTAATGCAATTATCGTACACAATCTCAACAAAAGTTAATGAGCGTCGGTTTCGGAAACTATAATATATATTTTTTCAGAGTTTGTTAATGTATTTCAGAACATTTGCGCACATTTGTTGCCCAGGTCCGACACTGAAGTTTCAAAACACACCATCACCAAACAAAAAATATATAACTTTCACAGTATTCTGAGACACCAGAATACATGTGAGATCTGCAATAGGCATGATCCATGATAATAATAATAATAATAGTAATAATAATAATTATTATTATTAAATTGAACGAAAGAAAAATTATATTGCATCATTCTGAACAACCAGGAAAGACAAGCAGATGGGCCAAAGGAGTATCCCAGGAGTTACGGTAACCAAATCGACAAAAGAATTGAGTGAGATAATTCCGCAATTAAATAAATAACGTTTCGGGCAAATGCCAGCATGCATGTCGACAATATTCCAACATCATCCTCATTTTCGGCCAAATTGAATTCATGAAATAAATTTTTGAATAGCGGTTCTTTTAACAACGAGCATAAAATCGATTAAAAAATTATTTTTAAGTTCGATCATACAGTAACCCGCACCTACTCATTCCATTTCGCACAATCTCCTCGACAAGCAATTAAATTATTACATCAATCAACAAGATCCCTTTAAATTAAGTTGACCACTCGAAATAGCCTTTGTTGAAGAACAAAGAACGATTAACAATGTAACAGAGAACTGTTCCGAAACGGAGCCAAAACGCTTTGTTCTTTTTAATTTCGACTTTTTGAATGATCAATACTGTTTTAACTTTGGATTGCCAACCCACACGCACCTCCATCCATCGATTTATAGAATAGAAGTGAGGAGAGAAGATGACGACCACTCTCAGCAAGCGCTTTCATCAATAATGACTATTATTCTCATCATCTCCTCTCTTTATTTCACTCACTCTTTTGCGGCCTGCGTTCCTTTGTTCACCACATTTCCCATTTTTAATTGATTCCAATCAGGATCAATCATAATAATATGGTTTAAACCAATACCTGCGCGCCAATTGCGATCATCTATCGAGTCACTCTAGACGCGTAACTCTCCTTCCCTAGCAAGATTACTCTTTATGTCGGGAAAAAAACGATAATGTTGCAATTTTTTTCGATTTGAGTACCGTAACTCATGGGATCTGCACTTGACCATTCCGGGTAGTTCAAAATGATGTACAATTCTTCGTTAATACACCTCTCCCATCAAGAACAGTTTTCATTTAACTTTTTGATGAAATGTTTCTCAATAGTATGGGGCTGATTAGCCGAACATGATCAAATTAAGTTGAATTCTTATCCCTTCGCGCCGACCCGCGATGAATGTTCCGTTCTGACCAAATATTTGCAACACTAAAAAAGCATAATGAGAAACTTACAATTATCGATCGACTGACGATGGCGACGCGAGAGTGAAGATGGGCGAGTTGTACGGGAGAAGGGTGCTGAAAGAATAATAATTAGTCTCCTGAATGGAAACAACGGGAAACTATTAGCGATAGGTGAAGTAATACGGTAACTCGTGGCGTTCCAAATGTTCTGGAAACGCTCTTGCTGAAAGAGGGGAGCATGTATGATTCGAGAGAATACGATACAAAGTTACAATAATAACTTTAATAAATCTGGAAGAAGACGTAGTTACTCAGTGTGGCGGATTCGACGAAACACTTTTTTCATTACCATAGTGAAATTTAAAGAATGGACGCATAATTAAATTCAGTGGTCGCATAAGAGTACTACGTTAAATCATTTGCTCCTGCAGAACATTTTTGGGAGCGGGAAGATCACACGAAAAGTGGCTAATAAGGAACCCAGAGAATCACACATTGAATCGGATGGGTTAAAAGTAAGAAGCAAGAAACTGACAACTATCGGGCGAGAAGCGAAACAGGTGCCTGACGTCTTCAGAGCTGGCGAAGCAACAATCGGGAGTGCTGAGAGAGTAAAATATATTATCGAAAAATGCCCAATATTATGTAACAATTCAAAGCATAGTAATTCAGCCAATGACCTTGTAAGCCTAATGGCACATTATCACGACTTATTTTGAACCCGGATATATCAAATAAAGCGTGATAGCGAGCACCACAGCACTGAGAATCTGCACTAGCATACACTACATTGTCTATCAACTACAGAAACGAAGAAACTCACTACTGTCGATCGACGAAGCCTTGTTTGAACTCGGTCGTCGCACTCGGTACGGTAGTCGGTGGACAGGGAAGCACTGAGAAAGCAAAATACTCAGAATATCAAGCGCCAATTGAACCTCTGATAAGCAAGTGATAATTAGGGAATAAATCGAACATCATCACCATAGGTCAAATGGGTTTCTCGCAGGTATTTCGTGCACAAATGCCTACAATTACGTGCCGAAGTGCATATTTCCTGATTTTCGATAAATTTGTAAAAAAGAGGTCAAAAATTCATGAAACATTCAAATATTTCGTCTGCCGATATAGTCTGGACGCCATGCAGAAGTGCCTATCCTCGCCAGCGATAACCTATTTGACTTATGATCATCACTACATAATTATAACTGACCTTTATCGATCGGCGTGCAGCCAGATTGAGGCGGCTTGCTCGTCTTCGCCGCCTCTTGTAACCGTTAACTGAACAAAGAAAGAAGTAACTAGACATTCAATTAGATATTTTGCTCGAGTCTGGCCTGATTAGAGGCTGGAATACAAGGCAAGGCGAGATGCACGACACAAATCGTACCAAGTTGTGATCGATAAAATCAACGCTTTCTGGCAGCCTATTGGGCAAAAGAGGCTGATGCAATCATCGTCAGTCTCTACAACTGCTTATTCAATATGTTTCATCGAAGGATTGGCTACTAAAACGACAACTCCTCTCAACTAAAACAACCGTTTGAAAAACATGCAATACCTCACGTTGAGCGGCGAACCCGAGGCGACACACGACAGAGCGAGGTTCCCGGACCTGATATGAAGAGGTTTACACAAATTACAACATAGAAACCGACAAAGGAGGCACGAAAAACGATCGATAACGCGTAAAATTGGAAACAATTGAAAAGCCGCGACGCGCGCGTTCGCGCGCGCGTGTGTCCAAGGAGCCCATAAATACAGTATATTATTTTCCAGTTTCGATAAGTTTTTGGAGTTTTGCCAAAGCCGAGTGCCGAGAAGGCAATGCTGCTGAAACGCTGTGCCGCTCTGATATAGTTTTTTTTAAATTTTCAATTTTCACATTTGGAACGTGGATATTGACGTTTCGCTTCTTTTCGTTTGCGTGTGTCGTAGTTCTAATTCTGCTGTTTTTGATGTATTCATTGTTTTCACATTCCATGCATGAGCCACCTTCTACTCCTTCTTGCCATTCTATCTCTCAATGAACTCTTCGCTGTGAAGATAGATTGCGTGAAGCCGGATAGACGATGTTGACAGCGACTCAATGCACAATTATTGAACCTTCAACCCGGCTCAAAGGCGGATGAAAAAGTGGTCCGAGAATTAGCTGCTCTTACTACGGTATAATGTCAGTCGACAGACTCATTGCAATACCGTAGTAAGCAATGTAAATTTTGCGCACTGCTGCGTGCCCGTCCTCTGTTCATCTCTCTTGTAGAAAACCTAGATTGTTGAGCCCCCGTGACCAGAGTGTGGAGAAGATAGGGCCGAACTCGAAAACAACGATTTCTCTTCTTTTTCCTTGCCCTGATCTTCCTACGGGCGATGAGAAGAATGGCGAGAAGAGGCAGAGCTTGAAGGTGGCTCATGAATGTGAAAACAATGAGAAAAAAACAAAACAGCAGAATTAGAACGAAAAGAAGCGAAACGTCAATATCCACGTTCCAAATGTGAAAATTGAAAATTAGCATGAAGGACTCGCATAATCTGAGTTTTCCATATGATTGATCTCGATTTCTCTCAAATGTCACGAAATCAGAGCGGTCGTATTCAAAATGAGGAGGGAGAGTGAGAGGGAGAGACTAGTCTCATTTTCAACTAGACTCCCCTCATTCTCGATTAGACCGACCCGTCTAGTCGCTTTTTTACCTAGAAATGAAGACTAGGCAGAGACACTGTTCACAGCATAATGTGCCAAACGCGGTAAGGTATTTTTCACGTTTATTAGTTCTCACAGGTAAACTCCGGGCACAAGGTACTGTTGCAAGAAACATCGCATCTATTCACTAGAAACAGAAGAGTAAATAGAGGGGTGAAACCAGCAATGCATAACAATATCAGTAAGCAACAAGTAACTAGCGGCAACAAGATAAACATAGCGAAACACGAGGGCATCTTCGTTATTCAAGAATGAGAAAAAAATTGGAGTACTGGGTCGGATGGTCACCGTCTCATGAGGATTTTTTCCCAAAAAAAAGATTACACTGGTACGGAAAGCACTTCGCATGCGATCTAATCAATTTCCGACAATACAATCCGACTATTAGCAGTAATACTAGAATGCAGGGTTGGGCAAAAACAAATTTTTTTTCCGCCCAACCCTGCTAGCAAGAAAATGAAGAGTGAACAAAATTAGAAAAATGCAGATAAAAAAGAAAAGGTAAATGGAGGGGAGGGCAAAACGAGATGGGTGCGAAAAGTACAATAATGGCACAAGTCATTGTTAGTAGTGGGGGGAGGACGGAGCGGGGCGGCGAGTAATTGAAATGTAACAGATAAGTGAGCTGAGATCATGGAAACAGGGGGGGGGGGCTATCGTGTCATTACAGAGGGGGGGGAGGGTACAGTAACTTATCAGAGGGGAGGGAGGGGGTATAGTAATCTCTCAGAGGGGAGGGGTAGGGGTACAATAACCTCTAAGAGGAGGGGTAACCTCTCAGCGAGCTACCGTATCAGAAAACGAGCGTCTTGAGGTAGTGCATCTCGAATGCGGGCATGCCAATCTTGTCCAGTCTCTTGATGCAGTCCAGCACTTCCTTCTTCGTTGTGAAGTCCGTTCTGCAAGTGGGCGGAGCTACGCAACATTCGCTGTGGCCTAACGACGTCGGCAACGTCGCATCATTGTACCGTAACCAATCTCTTTCATCTCTCTCGACCCATTTCTTTTATTCTTCATTAGTTTTAAAACGCGTTCTCTGTAAGACCGTAGGAGAGGGCAGCACAACTCCGTCAAAGTGATCCATCCGGGTTCAAACGTTTTTCATAGAGTCAAATAATCAAGATCTCATTAGAAATTTCCTGCATAAAAGTACTCCAGTCTTTACCAGACCGACCCCACTCTTAATTAAGATTAAACCAATAAGTGTGTTGAAAATTTTTTTCAGGCTTTCAACCTAGATCACTTGTACACCATTCGAAAGAGCATTAAAAGTTATGTATACTCCTATATTTTCAGAAGGATTCGACCGCTAGGAGCGAAAATCGATAATAGAACTCGTATAATCTGATATTTTTAGTAAGGCTAGATATTCAGCTCTAGTATCTTTCAAAGTGATCGACCAGGGCTTAAACTTTTTTTACTTGCAGTCTTATGTCCATAGTAAACTTGGATCATGAAAAAGTCAAGAAAAAATAACGTTTGAAAAATCAATAATTTTTTTTTTCGAAAAAAAAATTTTTTTTCGTATACTAAAAATTTTTTTCGTATACGAAAATTTTTTTTCAACTTTTCCTGTCGTGTTATATCTCATTCGAAAGAGCATCAAAAGTTATGCAGAAATTATTTTTTCAAAGAATAATGAGCTACTAGTACCGAAGTTCGGTGAGTTAATCGAAATTGATAGTTTTTTTAGCAATCACCGATTTTCGTTCCTAGAGGCTCATTCTTCATGAAAAAAATTATATCGGCATAACTTTTTGTGCTCTTTCGAACGATATATAAGATGACAAGAAAATTTGAAAAAAAATTTTTGATATTTTTTTTTGAAAATATTTTTTTATCGATTTTTCAAAAGTTATTTTTTCATAACTTTTTCATGATCCATGTTTAATATGGACATACGACTGCAAGTAAAAAAAGTTTAAGCCCTGGTCGATCACTTTGAAAGATACTAGAGCTGAATATCTAGCCTTACTAAAAATATCAGATTATACGGGTGCGATTATCGATTTTCGCTCCTAGTATTCCAATCCTTCTGAAAATATAGAAATATACATAACTTTTGACGCTCTTTCGAATGGTATGCAAGTGATTTAGGTTGAAAGCCTGACAAAAGTTTTCAACACACTTATTGGTTGAATCATAATTCAGAGTGGGGTCGGTCTGGTAAAGACAGGAGTACTTTTATGCACGAAATTTCTAATGAGATCTTGATTATTCGACTCTACAATGAAAAATACATAATATCTGTCGGAACCACGACCTAGAAATCATGGGAACAATTTTAGTCAAAAGTAGTTTCATGAAAACGGCAAAGTTCGGTAGAAACGCTCATCGATTTTCGCTCCTAGTGGTCCAATCCTTCTGAAAATATGGAATTATACATAACTTTTGATGCTCTTTCGAATGATATATAACACGAAAGGAAAATAAAAAATTTGAAAAAAAAAATTTTTTTTTTCGGAAAAAAAATTATCGATTTTTCAAAAGTTGACATTTAGTGAATTTCTCACAACTAAAATTTGCTTTTTACCTAAGACTCATTGTGAAAAAAAGTTTGAGCCCGGATGGATCACTTTGACGGAGTTGTGCCCGATACCTCAAATTTCACTGCGCTCTAACAGAGAACGCGTTTTAAACCTTGCACCGCTTCATTCGTGGGTGTACCAAATAAATAGCATATCGGCTATTTCGTGCTCTCCGACAATGAACTGTCTTATGTGGCGTTAAAAAACTTCGAAAAGATCTCAAATGTTGACATCTGCTTGTTAAAAAATGCACGACAAAAAGATCGAAAAGATCTCAAATTTGAATTCCCACATTTATCGATTTTTGCGTATATCTCGATTCCCAGTTGTGCTAGAATGTTGAAACGTTAGTTGACGATCGACATTCCTATTTGGAAAAAAATGATCCAAAAATTGAGTCGCTACCTTCTCTGGGAGCCGAGATAATCGATAAAACAGAAAGTGCGGGAATTCAAATATTCGATCTTTTGCGATCTTTTGGTTGGAATTTTTAACAGACAAAAGATCACATCTCTGATCTTTTCCTCGATTTTTAACATAGCATCACAGTAATCTTCTCACGCTACCCTACACCAATCATTGACAATACCCTTACCTGTTTCAGGGGATGATAGCATACCTGCGTTCTTTGTGGAGGAGTTTGTTGACGGTTTGGATGAGCGGGCACTGCGCGATATTGTAGTGGGGAATGTCCTTGACGCAACTCTCGTAGCACAGAGCCATTCCCGTCAGAAAGCGGCCATCAAGCTGAACAAATGGCTACATTTATATGAGAGGAATCGCGAGAAAATCGACCATTTCCATAGGTCAAAAGGTACGTAAAAATGACGAAGCCAACCCACATTTTAAGATTTTGGGTGAAAAAAAATGAAAACCCAATCCACTCCCAAGGAAAGAGGTGGGGATTGGGAGGAGACCACACAGGTAAGACCGGCCACGGAGCCGGCGATCGTCCAGTGTGAAAAGCGCCTACCGTATCCAAGTCACACAACATTGTCCCATTTTGTTAAATTTAGAGCTTCGTTAAAATAAATATGGCATTATTTAACTCAATTCTTAATTATTTGAGAATTGATAAAATGAGTTTTGAAGAGAATCTATCACAGTATAAGATTAATCAACCACAACAAGTTTGTAACCAACAACCGAACGAAGTAACGAGGAAAGAAGAGGACAGTTCGGACCGGCGTTGAGGCGACGTAATTGAAAGTTCAATACTTTATATTAATAGTGTGTTGTTGGTTGTTTTTTGCATGTGGTTGATTAATATTACTAAATCGACCATGGGCTTTCAAATGGTACATGTTGCAACATTTAAATACCGACGGATAATGATTATATTTGGGCGGAATGTAATAACACTTTAGCGTTATTTTTAATAATTGTTTTTATTTCTATTAATTTAAGTTTTTCGTGTGTTCTAATAAATTTTCGCGGGTGTGTTATCGAATTTGGGATTTTTTTAAAAACATCAACCCACATTTTCGGTTTTGACGCCCATTTTCGAAAATATCAACCCACATTTTCGGCTTGCCCCTACGCACCCTTTTGACCTATGACCATTTGAGGGGGGTATGCGGAACTAGAAAATTTTTGTTTCCGATTTCCCTGTAAAAAGAGTCCAAGGTACTTCCAATTCTGCTCTATTTGATAGCGTTTCCCGTTTTTCGAGATAGGCCTTATTTTTCGAGTACGCGAGTACCAAAATGACGGTCCTTCGAGTTTTGCACCCGAGTGTGCTTGGGTAGATATTTAATAACTCGCTTTAAAATTGAGATACGGAGTTCTAATTTTTTGTGATAGATAGAGAAATGGATTCTCCACAAAACTTACATTTTCACGAGATTTTATACTACATTTCATTTTTTCAGTATTTAACAACGCAAAAACGTCAGTAAAAGATGCAATCGGGAATATTTCAATTTCCCTCTATGTACGTTTTGTAGTACCTACTTATGTTCAATTTACACCAACTTTTCAGCCAAATCGGTAGATGCGAAAAAAAAACGGCGCTGGCCCAAGTATTTTTCGAAAAATCCGAATTTTTAAAACATTTGTTTACGATACTTCAAAATAGGTACTTTGCAGTCAAAATTCATTAAAACAATAAGAAAATATTTTAGAACCTTTAAGTTGAACAATACTAAGCGATTTGACAAAGAAAAATCAATTTTCCGGAAACAGGGGTCGAAAATTTTCGGATCAATAATTTTATCGTCCCGGAAGTAGGATATGTGCCGTATCATATTTAACTGAGAGCATATATTGGTAGGACATGGCTAAACTTGCTAGACAAAATCGGCGCCGGTAGAAATTGAGTTATTTCATTTTGCAGTTTTTTCAAAAAGTGTACACTAGATCACATATACATTCACGAGGTGGACAGAATCTGAAGTGCCAGAAGTATTGTACCATATGTGCTGAACAACTTTGCTTTTTAGAGCTAATTGATATCTTTTCATAGAAAGACGCTAGAGCCTCAGCAAAACTACGTAGAATGACGGGTGCGCTCGCTCTAACACCCCTCGCACTCTCTCATTTCCACGCACTCTCTCGCCTAGTTCATACTATTCTTGTTGAAAATGGGTAATATTGGTAAAAAAAACTTTTTCTATTCGTCTGCAAGCTAAATGACCTTAGAAATAGCAGGAGAAAATTATTTCTCTAAATTGGACCCGAACGAGACGAGAGAGTGCATGGAAATGAGAGAGTGCGAGGGGTGTTAGAGCGCGCGGTCTGGTCAGTCTACGCACTTTTCCAGAGGCTCTAGCGTCTTTCTATGAAAAGATATCAACTAGCTCTAAAAAGCAAAGTTGTTCAGCACATATGGTACAATACTTCTGGCACTTCAGATTGTGTCCACCTCGTGAATGGATATGTGATCTTATGTACACTTTATGAAAAAATGCAAAATGAAATAACTCATTTTCTACCTGCGCCGATTTTGTCTAGCAGGTTTAGCCATGTCCTACCAATATATGCTCTCAGTTAAATATGATACGGCACATATCCTACTTCCGGGACGCTAAAATTATTGATCCGAAAATTTTCGACCCCTGTTTCCAGAAAATTGATTTTTCTTTGTCAAATCGCTTAGTATTGTTCAACTTAAAGGTTCTAAAATATTTTCTTTTTGTTTTAATGAATTTTGACTGCAAAGTACCTATTTTGAAGTATCGTAAACTAATGTTTAGAAAAAAATTCGGATTTTTCGAAAAATACTTGGGCCAGCGCCGTTTTTTTTCGCATCTACCGATTTGGCTGAAAAGTTGGTGTAAATTGAACATAAGTAGGTACTACAAAACGTACATAGAGGGAAATTGAAATATTTCCGATTGCATCTTTTACTGACGTTTTTGCGTTGTTAAATACTGAAAAAATGAAATGTAGTATAAAATCTCGTGAAAATGTAAGTTTTGTGGAGAATGCATTTCTCTATCCAATGAAAAAAATTAGAACTCGTTAACTTAATTTTAAAGAAAGTTATTAAATTTCAACGGAAGCACTACCGGGTGCAAAATCCAAAGGACCGTCACTTTGTTACTCTCGTACTCAAAAAAATAATGCCTATCTCGAAAAATGAGAAACGCTATCCAATAGAGCACGGTTGAAAGTACCTTGGACTATGTTTACAGAGAAATCGAAGACAAAAATTTTCTAGTTCCGCGCTCTGGTCAATTCTCTCGCGATTCCTCTCATATATTTATCGAAAAACATAGAAAGTCAAGGTGATTCGTTCATCATATATTTCGAATTCAGAAATAGCTGTTGCGTGGCTAACAAGCAGGAATTATGTCGGTATTTTTAAATTCGTCTGCGATTTAAGAGACGTGATCGGTAAGACTCGACCATATTCGACTCTGCCCGGACACGTTGAGCTAGCAATGAAAGCCGGGGGTCCATACTCGAGTATATGGAGTACCTTAAGCCCTCATTGCACAAACGGCCCTTATTTATTGGTGGTGCCTCTGGACTAGGAGAAATATAAAATTTATTGAAAAAAAGATGAACAATGAAAATTTCTCAACTTGTGAAGATAGACTCATATATTTATTTGCATTATGTTTGGGTTGCCCAGATGTTGTAAAACCCATTTTCAAATTGATTTTAGGCCAGTTCAGAATATGATTTTCTGATTCAAAATTTCACGTTTTTGATGGAAATCCGCACTTTTTGGAGTTTTTGCACAACATGTCCATATAGGTATATTGTTCATTTTGGGGGAGTTCCCGAGATGACGTTTTTCAGAAAAAAGATTCAAAGTTTGAAACCCGTGATGACCAGAACGAACTTTAACTGAAAATTTTAAGTTAACGGTCCCTATTTTACATTGTATGCATATAATTGCATTACAAATATGTAAATATATTTTTCTGAGTTGTTTACATGACGTATTTTTAGGTTTTTGACTTCTTACTTTTTGAGAGTTCCACAACTGTTTCAACCCTTAGTTCTCGGGATTCATATCTCATCCATCTCAACACCGAGGTGTATTTCGCGATCGTGGATGAGCACAAGTTGTTTAAAACTAATTAACAAAGAATTTTTCTCTTGCTAGGTTTATTAGATTTTGATAATTTGAACTCGCAAAAAATCAAAAATTGAAAATTCATGAAAATTTCCAAAAAAAATCGATAAATTATGGAAGTATCAGTAGCTCTAGCAGCAAAATATTTCGTATTCTAGTTTTACTATAGCTATTGAAGAAATTGAAAAATATTTCATCGATTTCTGAAGAAATTATTTTTTGACCAAAAACCATGAAACCGGGGTCATGGTCAAATATTAAGAAATTTTTTTAAAATTGATTTGAGATTTGGATTATCTTACATGACTATTGACAATGTAGGAATAACACACACCATGATTTCATTGTCGAAAAAGCGGCGAATTATTTCTAACCTATCTTCTCTTCCGTTAGGACTCTGATATCCAATCATGGTGTGTGTTATTCCTACATTGTCAATAGTCATGTAAGATAATCCAAATCTCAAATCAATTTTAAAAAAATTTCTTAATATTTGACCATGACCCCGGTTTCATGGTTTTTGGCCAAAAAATAATTTCTTCAGGAATCGATAAAATATACTTCAATTATTTCAATAGCTATAGTAAGACTAGGATACGAAAGATTTTGCAGTTACAGCTACTGATAATTCCATAATTTATCGATTTTGTAGAAATTTTATGAATTTTCAGTTTTTGATTTTTTGCGAGTTCAAATTTTCAAAATCTAATAAACCTAGAAAGAGAAAAATTCTTTGTTAATTAGTTTAAAACAACTTGTGCTCAGCCGTGATTACGAAATACACCTGGGTGTTGAGATGGATGAGATATGAATCCCGAGAACTAAGGGTTGAAACAGGAGTGGAACTTTCAAAAAGTAAGAAGTCAAAAACCTAAAAATACGCCATGAAAACATCTTAGAAAAGTTTTTTTACATGTTTCTAATATTATTCTGTACATAAAGTGCGAAATAGGGACTGAAAATATAAAATTTCATGTCAAAGTTCGTTCTGGTCATCACGGGTTTCAAACTTTGAATTTTTTTCCTGAAAAACGTCATCTCGGGAACTCCAACAAAATGAACAATATGAACATACATTATGTCGAGGTGCATTACCTATATGGACATGTTGTGCAAAAACTCCAAAAAGTGCGGATTTCCATCAAAAACATGAAAATTTGAATCAGAAAATCATATTCTGAACTGGCCTAAAATCAATATGAAAATGTGTTTTACAACATCTGGGCAACCCAAACATAATGCAAATGAATATATGAGTCTATCCTCACAAGTTGACAAAATTTGATTTTCATCATTTTTTTCACTAAATTGTATATTTCTCCTAGCCCAGAAGCAGCACCAGGAATTAAGGGCCGTTTTGTGCAATGAGGGCTTAAGGTACTCCATATACTCGAGTATGGACCCCTGGCTTTCATGGCTAGCTCAACGTGTCCGGGGGGTGGTCGAATCTTACCGATCCCCTCTCTTAAAATAGGATAGAGACGTAACGACCTTCTTAGTGTCGGCCGCCGACAGCATCAGCTCCCAGTACGCGTCCGGATCTTTGATTCCCCAATCCTGCAACAGCAAATTTTTGTACTTTAAACACGAAAAACCCCATTTGGAACCCACCTGCAGCACTAATTATGAATCTGAAGGAAACGTACTGAAACACTGTCTTACTTAACATAACATGAAGTGGATTATTATGGCATAAATCATTATATTATTATTCCAATAATTACTAGATAACTAACCAGCCACCAGTCGACAATCTCTTCCACGTCCTTCTCCTTCATCAACGTCAAAATGTCTCCCTCAGTGATGAGCTGCCGCATCATCTTGCACACAACCAGCGAATCGTTACTGTCGAGGCCGTCTACAATTTTTTTTTATCTAAATCAAAACAAAATTTACAAACCCAGACAAACATTCGTCCATTTTCTCGAAAACTCAGAAAACAATAAAGCATGCAATATAAATTACTATCAACTAGCTGGGATTAGAGCTCCGAAAACGAGTGTTTGCGCGAAAACGAGGCCTCGTTTACTCCCCTCATTCGAGGCCTCGTTTTCGTCGAGTGGTTGGTGGGGGATAAAATGAGTGCTCGTTGTCTCAACGAGTGTCAAATTTCGCGAGGCTTCGGCACATTTCAACTTTTTGGTGGTCGAGTCGAGCGGTTGTTCTGACACCGTCAATGGGTTGATAGGCCTATTCCAATCGTCTTCCAACCGCTTATTACAAGTGGCGTTGTAGTGGAATGGTTAGGAGATTGGAATTGTAAAGACGAGGTTGTTGGTTCGATTCTTATTTTTTGTCAATCGTTTTGCCAAGAATTCAAAAAAATGTTAGATGGACCAAGAAAAACTGCTCAAATGATAAGATGTTAACCTAAAGTCATTCGATGTATATTCTGGGATGAGTAAACTACCAAATTTTATAGAAAATAATTGGCAAAACGATTGACAAAAAATAGGCAACGAACCAACAACCTCGTCTTTACAATTCCAATATCCTAACCATTTCACTACAACGCCACTTGCAATGAGTGGTTGGAAGATGATTGGAATAGGCCTATCAACCCATTGACAGTGTCAGAACAACCGCTCGACTCGACCACCAAAAAGTTGAAATGTGCCGAAGCCTCGCGAAATTTGACACTCGTTGAGACAACGAGCACTCATTTTATCCCCCACCAACCACTCGACGAAAACGAGGCCTCGAAAGAGGGAGTAAACGAGGCCTCGTTTGTGAATTTTATCGAGTGCTCGCTTGTTTTCGGAACGACTCAAACTTTTTTCTAACGTAGTCTTAGATGTAAACTAAATTTTAAAAGTGAGAAATACACAAAATATTGATTTTTGAAAAATCGATAATTTTTTTACGAAAAAAAAATGTTTTTCTCAATTTTTTTATTTTGCTTTCATGTTATACATCATTCGAAAGAGCATCAAAAGTTATGTTTAAATCCGAAATATCATGAGTTTTAAACCACTTTGGACGAAAAACGATAGTGATATTCGCAGAAATTTGCCATTCTGGTGAAACTTTATTTTGGCAAAAATAGTTCCCATGATTTGTTGCTCTTGGCTCCGATATATATTATGTATTTTTTTACCGTAGAATGGAATGGTGAACTTCGCGAAGGATTTGTAGGGAGTAAAAGTACTTCTACACTCACTAGACCGTGACCACTCAGAATTAACGTCCAATCTCAAAAATAATTTTAAAAAATTTTCTGGACTTTCAAAATAAGTAAAATGTACACCATTTGAAACAGCATCAAAAGTTGCACATGTATCTACAAAATAACGGGGATTGGACGACAAGGAACAAAAATCGATAATCAGATAATCAGAAGTTGAAATTTTTGGTGAAGCTCAATACACGGCTCTATTCTGATCCAAAGTGTTCGACAAGCGCTGAATTGTTTTTTGACAAACATTCTTAGATGTATACTAAAATATAATAATGAAAGACACATGAAAAGTCAACTTTTGAAAAATCTATAAATAATATAAGGGTGTCCCAAAAGTTTTGCGACTTTTTTTCAATAAAAACTTTTATCATCACATCTTCAACAGTTGACAAAGGTGATCAATCAATGTAGGCTCCCTTCTTAGTCACAACCTTCTGCCATCGATCGGGCAGGCTCATGATTCCATTTCTCCAGAATGACTTGGTCTTCCAATCGATCCAAGCCTCGAAGGCCGAGTCAAGATCGGTCCGATTAGCGAACTTCTTTCCGCGACAGAAGTTAGCAAGAGATTGGAAACAGTGATAATCACAGGGGCTGATATCGGGTGAATACGGTGGATGAGGCAGCCATTCCATATTCAGTTCGTCCAACTTTTTCTGGGTCAATTTCGCATGATGGGGTCTCGCGTTATCTATAAGGATCAGGATTTTTCCATCGCTTAGAAGACTAGAAGGGACCCTGATGGCGACCTCTTCCAGTTGAGTAGTGAAGACTTCAGCGTTGATGGTGGTTCCATTGGGGAGGATCTCCCAGTAGACGGGTCCCAACACGGAGAAGAAGAAACTCAGTAGTTCCTTCTTTTCGTGCAATTCCTTCTTCGGGACTGGCTGGGGATTCTCTCCGATGCCCAACCATTCCAATTTCCGCTCAGGGTTATCGTATGTGATCCACTTCTCATCCATAGCGATGATCTTGCTGACCCATCGAAAGTTGGGTCTACGGTGGAGCAATTCTCGGCACATATCGACACGCTTTTTGATCTGAGCAGGGGTGAGGGAGTGGGGAATGACATGGGGGAGCTTCGGCTTCCTCTCATCCCGGTGGAGGATTCGTTGTACCGTGGATTTGGGAGTATGAGTCTCTATCTCCAACTCACGCACACTCACTCTGGATTTGGCCGCCACTGCACTGAGTACAAGGGGTTGATTCTTGCTGTGAGGGCGTCCAGAACGGAGTTCGTCTTCGATACTATGGTCGCCAGAATTGAAACGCTGGTACCATCTATAGCAGGTCGATAGAGTCGGGGCAGAATCTCCTTTCGAAAGCACCAGTTCTTGATGGGCTGCCTTCGCCGTCTTTCCCGCAAGAAAATTGTGAATCAAAACTGTGCGATGATCGAAAGAAGTGTCCATCGGGAGAAACGTTGTAAAAACTAGGAGACTACAGCACTCGACTTGTGCTAAGGCTTGAATGATTACGAAATGGATTGTTTACCAAATGTATTTCGCAATCATCGATATCGATCGATTGCGCAATCGTCGCAAACTAAAATAGGCCCGAGTCGCAAAACTTTTGGGACACCCTTATATTTTCAACAAAAAAAATCATTTTTATTTTTTTATATTTTCCAGCCATGTTATATCTCATTCGATAGAGCGTCAAGAGTTATGCATACATCTGAAGTTTCATGCAGATCGAGCCACTACAAGCAAAAATCGGTGTCTACAAAGGAACGACAAATTTCTGGGGACGCAAGGCCATATTTTTGCTTGTAGTGGCTCGATCTGCATGAAACTTCGGATTTATGCATAACTTTTGACGCTCTATCGAATGAGATATAACACGACTGGAAAATATAAAAAAAATAAAAATGATTTTTTTTTTCGAAAATATTTTTTTATCGATTTTTCAAAAGTTGACTTTTCATGTGTCTTTCATTATTATATTTTAGTATACATCTAAGAATGTCTGTCAAAAAAAATTCAGCGCTTGTCGAACACTTTGGATCAGAATAGAGCCGTGTATTGAGCTTCACCAAAAATTTCAATTTCTGCTTATCTGATTATCGATTTTTGTTCCTTGTCGTCCAATCCCCGTTATTTTGTAGATATATGTGCAACTTTTGATGCTCTTTCAAATGGTGTACATTTTACTTAGTTTGAAAGTCCAGAAAAATTTTTTAAACTATTTTTGAGATTGGACGTTAATTCTGAGTGGTCACGGTCTAGTGAGTGTAGAAGTACTTTTACTCCCTACAAATCCTTCGTGATGTTCACCATTCGATTCTACTGTAAAAAATACATAATTTATATCGGAGCCAAGAGCAAAAAATCATGGGAACAATTTTTGCCAAAATAAAGTTTCACCAGAATGGCAAATTTCTGCGAATATCACTATCGTTTTTCGTCCAAAGTGGTTTAAAACTCATGATATTTCGGATTTAAACATAACTATTGATGCTCTTTCGAATGATGTATAACATGAAAGCAAAATAAAAAAATTGAGAAAAACATTTTTTTTTCGTAAAAAAATTATCGATTTTTCAAAAATCGATATTTTGTGTATTTCTCACTTTTAAAATTTACTTTACATCTAAGACTACGTGAGAAAAAAGTTTGAGTCGGGGGCGACCACTTTGAATGAGTTGTGCCGCCCAGTCCTGCGCTCTTACAGAGAACGCGTTTTAAATACACTACGCTCTATGCGTACACTACGCTCTATGCATAGTTCTGGGTGCAGGTTCGGTCCAGGGGGAGCTCGGTAGCCTGCTCCAGGTTCGGTCCAAGGGGGAGCTCGGCAGCCTGCTTCAGGTTCGGTTTAGGGGGACCTTGGCAGCCTACTTCAGGCTCGGTTCAGGGGGAGCTCGGTAGCCGGCTCCAAGTACAGTCCAGTGTGGAGGGTAGTATGCTGGGGAATGTTAATCTCTAGAAAGAGTACTGGCTTACTCCGTTGCAAAATGCTCGTGAGGCAGAGAGCGATCGAAAAAAAGTTGCCACTACGCCACTTCGTGGCTCCGTAGCAACTTTTTTCGATCGCTCTCAGCCTCACGAGCATTTCTCAACGGAAACGCAGGACACCGTGTGTTGATTTCCCTGACGTGTTCGAACACGTTTCCGACATAGCAAAACACTTTTCCTGTGATCCCCCACGCTCTGCGAATCAATTGAAAACTTTTCGAAATTTTCGATTTTTCTCGGCAAAACAGGTGAAAACGTGTTTCACGGTATTCAAAAAGTTGTTAGAACGGTTTCTGACATTTGCGAAAAATGCGGCAAAAGATAGGCGGGGGTCGAACCTGGGGGTCTCGGAAGTCTGGCGCGTAACCCACTTGGCTATGGATTTGGTTAATTAAATTTTGTAAAATTTGAAAGGTATTCTGGTCGGTTATCATAAAAGGATCTGGGAAGATAGCGCGATTTTGAAGCGATTTATAAGAAAAATGCGAAAAAAATGTCCGTCACGCGCACGAAAAAAAAACCAACACACAGACAGACAGACATTTTGATTTCCTATAAGTGGAGGAACCATCATTGGAGCCAGTCTTATTTCTAAGTCTTCACCATTAACTTGTAACTACCCAAAACTACAGTAACCCGAGCTCACATTTGACGTTCTGGCGCGCCTTTCTGATGTGTGCCACGGTCACTTCCATAATATCGACGGAGAATGAGGTTATGCAGGAGGCCGTCTGGTCGGTCGTGTAACGGGGCAGAGCGCACGTCTCGTACAACTCCTTCTGCAATCTACGCATACAACTTCTTACCGATGTTTCTTTTACATTTTAATTGTTTTTCCTGATTTTGTGGAAAATAAACAAACATATATATATATAATCATGTTAATCACAAATAATAATAATAATAATAATAATAATAATAATAAGATAGGAAATTAAACTCACAAAGAGATTGGTCACAGTTTCCAAAGACCAGAGGTCGGCCGTTTCTGCAAATTAAAATATTTATTCATATCTCGGCCATTTGCGCATAAAATATCCTTATATCGCCTTTCTTTGTACTTGGAGGCTGGAGTTCTACGGGAAATGTTTAAGTCATAGGAGTTATTTATTCACTTATATTCGCACCGTTGAGCATTTCATTCCAGTGGCGGACCATCTGATACGCAAACATTCTCATAAAGTGTTGATCTCCCTTCCAGAAATCGAATGAGAGCAGATTCGAGGACGCCTGCACCAGCGTGTAGCACAACTGTAATCCATATATTTGCGAAATGTAATACTTTTTTTTAATTCTCAAGCGCATATGAGTGCGTTCCTGTTCTTTCTCGTGACGACCACAGTTTCGCATCTACTGTTATTACTGAACAAAAAATGAAGAATTACGCTAAAGAAAAAATTTTTCAGCAAGTATATTTTTAAATTGGCTGATTTTTTCTCGCTAACTGATCACCTCACCGGCTGTCAAGAATATTAGAGCAAGTGAATATGGCTGCCCACTAGGGATGTCAAAATGGAAAGCGGAATGAAGGCGGAATGCAAATTGATTCGCCCTCCTTGCCGGCAAGAGCTCATTACAAAGGCGGAATTAAAGCGGAAAGCCCTCTCTCTCGTCTCATCGTATGCAAATCCATCGCAGTTAAGAAATTTGGTGGATTTATGCTTTCCACAAAAAATAATATTTTTAGACTTTAGAAATTTGTTTGAGACTTCTAATACTATCCATCGTCTCCGCAGAATCTGATTTGCCAAGATTCCGTGGAAAAATAATAAGAAAAAGGTTTTTCCTCTTTGGAATCTTTCCGCTTTCAAGCCGGCATCAAAGCGGAAATTTGATTAGATTAGCGCTGATGCCGGCAAGAACCGATTCTAGCCGATTTGCATGGCGGATTGCCCACCTCTCGCCAGGGCGAATCTTTCGGTTGCATCCAATTAGTCACGCACTGTCGCACATAGATCGGCCAGTACTTGGGCCTGCAACAATCGTAGTGATTTTTGTTTCAAAAATTCCGTTAATTTTCAGGTTAAACTATAAAATATACGGCAGCCTATGCACAAAAAATCAATAACATCATACTCGTAGGTCATCTTGTTGCAGGTGGTGATCAGACGCCGCGCGTTGTCGATGAGCATCGGCAGAGGCTGTGGCTGCAATTTTAAAATATTTTCTTACTATTAATTAATTTAAAACAAATATAGTATACGAAAATCGGACCCACCTCCTTTCTCTCATGCAAGTAAAAGAAGAGGGCGTTGAGAGCGAGATCAATGTAGTTGAAGAACTCGCCCGACGTGCGCTCCTCGTCTGTACACACAATTATTGGTATCATAATTTTATAGATTAAAAAAAAGAATATCTTTTTTTGCGTAATGAATGTTGACGGGAGGAGAACTGCAAACTGTGTTGAATATCGTGAACGTTTTAATTGAAATAGTTTACAATAGTTATGGCTATATCGACGCGCACTACAAGTAATATAAGACTGCAACAAGTGTTATTATTTTCACACCCTTACAGTCATACAGCGAGTTTGTTTACTCACTATTACACAGTCCCACGTACCCATGGCGATGATGAGCTTCTCGAGCAGCCGAATGCACCACGAAAAGTGGGAGGGACGGGTCCCTGCACGAAACGCCTGAAGGCATGTACGATAATACACTAAATACAGGAAGTACAGGCACTACTGCTGAAGCCCAGAAGGGGCGGAGTCAGGGCCCGGAGGGGGCGGGGCCAACGGCCTCTTCCCAAAGGCCGAAGCCCACTCCCCGAAGGGAGGGATTCAGTCACGGGGGCAGATGCACCCCGCTTCCCCCCTCCGGAGGGGAGAAGCTGACTGAACCAGATGAGAGCGGGAACCCGCCTTATATACCCCTCCCCCAGAGCGCGCGCGCGCTCCCGCTCCCTGCACGACTCGTCGATCGAGAGTGCGTGGGGGAAGTGGTAGGGACGTTAGGAATATCTTTCGCTTTAACACACTCTCGCTCTTTACCCCTTCCTGGAGGTTCTACTGGGCAGTTGATTGATAAATAACAGCAAACGCGATGCTGTTGTAGGTTAGACCAAAGAGTTATTGCTCTTATAAGGGTGTGGACACGATATAAGTGTCCCTCATCTACACCAGGCATCCTCTGAATCAGCAACGTGTATTCGCTTTCCAGTGATTTAGCGCTAATTATCGACAATCGATCGGTTGTGGCCATCTCGCGATTCAAACTAGTAGGTTTCCCGCCCTAATCTCTGAATGGTTGGCCCCGCCCCCTCCGGGCCCTGACTCCGCCCCTTCTGGGCTTCAGCAGTAGTGCCGAAACAGTTGATGCTTATTGCTAGTTCCAACAAATAAAACAACATATCCTAGGTCAAGAAATGAAATAGAAGAGCCAGATGCTTCGTCAAACCATTCCAGTTTTCTCCCATAGTACCCTGTCGTCGCAGAATACTAGGCATTCGTCGGCATTAGACCCCCTTTCCATAAACGTGTACATAGACCACAATGTATGTTACAGCGAGCATTTACTGGAAGTACTTTCAGAGCATTTTCGACTTTTTGTTACATAACTTTTTTGGTAAGTGAACATGCTTCTTCTGCTTACCTTGTCGCTGACCAATTCTCCGAGTGGCGCAAGCAGAACGTCGAAGTCGGCAAGCTCCGGCTGCTTGCCAAAGGCCAAGAAGCCGACGCTGTGGAAGAAGGCCTCAGAAGGAATGTAGGCAGGCGGCACCACTTCGTCCGGCTCCAATTCCTGCAATTAGGTAATCCATACAGGAGAAATAACAGCGAGATTCGCGAAAAAAAATATTAGTAGAATCAAACGCCGTACAATGCACTGCAGTGTTGCGATGATATTTTCGAGTAGGAAGTTTGGCTTGCATTTACGGAGATCAGAAATTGCTTATAGCGCTCAGCTGCTGTCTAGATCTTTCTCACGTGATAAACGCGCAGCTAAGATAAAAATGCTCCTGCTAAGCCCTATGAGCACTACGACGACGAACGCGTTGACCACTGCGGAAAGAACGACGAGTGTAGAAGGAAATTATGTAGCGCTCACAGTGTTCCTGGCAGTGGCGGCGCGGTCCAACTCGTCCAGCATCATGCCCACATCGGGGCCGCAGCATTCCTTGCCGATCGAGTGCTCGCCACCGATCAGCTTCAGCACGACGTCGTAGAAGGGCGGCGCGCTCGCCGCAATGTGGGTTGTCAGCGTTTTATCGTCGCACAGCATGCTAAGTCGATCGGCGAAGGTACGAACGCGTTCGTGCCCTGTCGTCATGCTGCATGGACACAATGTTAGCATAACAAAATATAGGAAACCCATCAAAAACATTGAGAAAAGTCGAAAATCGATTGAAGAGCAGTAAAATTTCGTACGTCACTTTTTTACAGCTGGCAGTGCTAAAAATAGTAAATATACAAACTAAAAAGCGGACGCGGATTTGATAACAGTTTTACGGCTGGAAACATACATTCTTTTTTAAATAATTATTTTGACAAATCCAGATTTGGCATAATCGCCATTCACTCGTCTGCGGCAATGCACCTCCCTCCATGTCCTCATCTTGCTTGAATTGCATCGTTGAGTATTGTATCTGGGGATTTCGTGTCAGCTGTCCACGTGAGATAGGTGTTACGGGTGCAATTTGAGATTTGGAGCTATTTCACTTCGAAAAAGTTGTCTTCTTGAATAACGAAACCGCTCAAAATTGAAAATGAAAATGACAGACAGAATTATCGATTATCAAATCATTTCTCAACTGGACAATCGGGATGCAGTGCGCAGGCACCGGTTGAATTATAATTCAAGTGCGTCATTTAGTTTTTTTTTATATTGAGAATCGACTAAAATCAGTTACATTTCTAAAATTTTATCGCTTTGCACCGAAATGTCGAAACCATGAGAATCTTCTGAACTGAAAACTAATCGCTAACGCGAGATCTTACGAGGAGTGGGGAATTTTTAACAAATCAAATCGTTTGCCGGAGAGGGGGGAAGCAGTAACAACTCTCCAGAGCTTGTAGATATTATGAAGAAAAAAACAAAGATGAAATGGTGATATAGAAAAAAATACTTCGAGAATGATATAAAGGGTCGATTACAGGACAACAAATGCTGGATTGTAGGTGTCATGGGCGCACAAAATGTCTAAAAGAAAAGCTGACAGATGCATTGGATAATTAGATTACCAATGTATCTTCTTTCCGAAAGGTGCAGGAGGGAGGAGAGACAATGGAAACGAAATCACCCTAAATTGTGGGATAGACCAATTAGGATACTGTTATAGGTACTGGAGCAATATCAATTGGTAGTGGGTCTATGTACATGAGATAGTTAGAGATGGGGAGAGAAGCGGAGGAGTTTCTCCATGTTGACGTGCCCATTCGCAAGATGAGTAGTGTAGACGGAGAATGCCTGTATTTAGCAATTATACTAATTAGTGCAATGAACAAATCATTGATACGCGTTGAACAGTTGGTGCTCCAACAACAATCTCGGCTACTCTTTTCAACAGCGCGATAAAATGATGTTTGCGACCTTTTTTTGTTACTTCAAACCCATTATCTACCGTAAACCTTCGTTCGTACTACCGTACCTTGGGGAAGAGTCGTGCGGCCAGCGTGCTCTCCACTCCGTGTACCAGCTCGCCAATGGGTACCGCCTGCTCGCCCCTCTTCGGATTCGTCTGCACGAGACAGAAGGCCTGGAAAGAACACATCAATACACGATTCCCACCTACAGTAACCCGCTACCATAGGTGGGCAGCATTTATCCGAGCCCTTTTGCACAGTGCCCCCGATTCACTATAATCTATTCCGGGCGGCATGTAGACCTTCGAATATGCATGTTCTTCTAGCTTTTTTCAAGTTTCCATCTCATTTTCACTTTTGCACGGTGCCCCTGCACCCTCGTGCCCACGTATGCCCGCTACCGTAACCCCTGCCGCACCGTTCCAGTCGGGACGTAGCCAACGATGGCGACAATGTCGCGGCCAAGGAACTTCTCCACTCCATCACCAACGAGTGCGACGCGTGTGTCGTATCGCTGCAAATTTGTGCGTTTTCCCCTGATAGCGAATATATTTATTTAAATTATTTCAAAGTAAATATTTTTGAACACCTTAATAACATGAAAAAAAGGAAAATCAACTGATCATACGAGACAATATTTGTTATATTTTTGTTTGTGAAAAGTGCATACACATATTGTATTATATTATAAAACATGGGATAGAAAAAAAATGCACCTTGCTGTCCAGCCACTCGCTGTACGCCTCTGCCGACCACACCTTGAGCTGCAACGGCATATCCGTTAAAACAAAAATCCAATCAAAAACTACCATTAACAGGAAATCAATAACATAACGATACCGTACCCCGCGCAGATCCTCCGGATTGAACAGCTTCAGATTAGAATCATCATTCGAGTTCTTCGCCTATAGTGGAGTACTGTAGTTCAGGACACAAAATAAGCAAATCGATACGTATTATTATTACAACTTCGACCAAAAAATGCATATCAGTGTGTACTCGCGCATTTATTGTTGCGATAAAGATATACAGGGTGCGGCAGAATTATAGCAACAAGACATATTTTTATCTTTTTGTTCATAAAGTTCCCTTGTGCACTCCCACGGGCTTCTCGTAATAATTTTAGACAATTACATAGGTATGACAATATTCTATTAGAAGATCACACTGATCCATCATCAGTGAGTGAAAGGGCCGGGCTAGAGAACAGCAATCTTTTGATTGCTAAATGCGGCCCGGCGGAACGCCTTGTGAGGGTTCTCTCGATTGGTAAATTGTTCAACGGGGAGCAGGCGAACACCACCAAAAATTGACTGAGGACTCCTCCCACTCCGATTTAAGTGATATAATGGTCGATCCTCAACAATTCACTGTTAAGCGCCACTGGCCACCCCATTTTCTTCTATCCTTGATCGATTTTGAATAAGGAGAGTAACTTGGAGACCACGCAGAAGGGTACTCTGGACATACATTTTCGCCCGGTCGAGATCTCTCATTTTCACACACTCTCTCGCCTAGCATAAACACGTCAGATTTTTCATAAACACGTCAGATTTCTATCGAAAGTTCGATAAAACACGTCAGATAGGGGGAAATTCTTACTAAACTCGACATTCCGCGCATTCCTAGATGGGTCTCGAGTCTCTAAACCGCCTAGTTAAAAAAAGTGTAAACCGAGAATCTCGGCCAACGAAAATGTATGACTCTGGAGCCCTTGGCCAAGCACTAATAAGGCGCGAAGCATTGGTGCTTTCAGGAGAACTCTGCGCCCGCAGAAAATGACATGATCGTTCGGGCCAGGTTTTTGACCCGTTGCCGCTCCTTCGTCCCCATCTGGGAATTGCTATCCTGTTCCTTGGATCTCAACCCCTGGACTATTTCATGTGGGCAAGTCCTTGAGCACAATGCATGTGCTATTCTCCATTCCAATCTGGAGCCTCTTCCTTTCTCCGGGAATAGGACAATCTTGACCTGCCATACCTGTCCGCCGCGGTAGCCGCCTACCCATCCTTCTCCACCAAGTCATCGATGCGAGAGGAGGTCGAATCAAAAACTACCCGTTGATTTTTGTTGGTATGGAACTTGTTGACAAAATCTTATGAATTGAATAGAGTAGCTCATCATATGGGGAAGATATAGATAAGAACGTTTGTTGCTATAATTCTGCCGCACCCTGTATATCACTATAACAAATACGACGCAACCACGGTTTTCCAATTGCGGATTTATGATGTCCCGATATATCATTGGAGGGGAGATGGTCTCACATTGCCTGCAGCAGCCGCCTGCAGCACGGAATTGAGCGAGGGAGCAGCTGCGGCAACACTGCGACCGCCACGAGCTGCGCCGACCGGACCACTGCAATGAGGGCGGTGAGATTGATTAATCAATAGGATAATTAAAAACAAATTGAGAAATGGATTATGTCTTTGAAAAAAAGCGCAGCCGAAAATTGCTTCAATATTTTGGTAATACCAAGAAAATGAGTTTCCCCAAATTTCGTGATCTCGCAACATTTATGCCGTGATTTCGCAATCAGTAGTTCTACGATTGGTTCTAAAGCGGCGAGATCGTTCCCGAAATTAGGGAAAAGGAACACGTAGATAATAATAATAGTAAAAAAGGCGGCACTTCTTAACTTTAGCGGTAAGCCCCGCCCCTTTCCCCTCAAGAGGGGTAGGTCAAGAGATCAAGAGTGGAACCGAGGGGTGATAGTGGGGAGATAGGGGTGATAAGGGAAAGGGGCGGGGCTTGCCCCCTAAAGTAAAGAAGTCCCAAAAAGGCAAACTCACGATCGAGCTAAGGATTGTTCCGTGTCGTCAGACTCCCCAAAGTCCAGCTTCCTGCAAGGCCGTCCATTTGCTACTACCTACCATTACCAATCAACAATTGCGATCAGTGTGCGTGTAACTATGAGACGTTCTTTTTCGTGCTTTTACTATTTTAAAAATAAAATATTAAACCCCTCCCGACCATAGGCCGGCAGCATTTTGACTATTACAGGTGAAATTTCAACAAAAAAAACACAAATAAATTACATGTGACGGTCATAGGTCAAATAGGTCTTCGCGTGCGAAGATAGGCACTTCTGCACTGTGCATGTAAACCGGATTAACGTAGCGAGAGAATTCAGGACAGACACATGAAGGCATCTGTTTACGTCCCCCGCCCTATGCTAATTGCGAACTTGCGAAAAACACATTTGACCTATGGTGACGATCGTAAGGTATGCAAAATTGAGGGGGAAACTATGCTCCCCACTTCGCAACAGGCGGCTTCTTCTTCATGACTGGACTGTTCTCCTGTCCCGTCTTCCTCTGTGACGTCATCTTTCTCTGCTCCTCCTCATCATCATCACTCGATGATTCCTTGCGAGTCGACGACGACTTCTTTCCCTTCTTCTCCTCCGTTTTCTTCTTCTTCTCCCATGATCTATCCGAATTCATCGATGCTTCACGCTTGGATGACGAGCGTCTAAATAGTGGGACCATCTCACCAAGTCATAAATATTGGCGAATAAAAATTTGATGAAAAAGAGGGGCAAAAAAGTTTCCATAAATTTCGACAAAGTCGCAAGAAACCCTAAGTGTAGTGTCAAACACACGTGGGCAACAAATTATAGTTATTTTTTGCTGAGTGTTCCGGTTCCGGTTTTACTCGATTGCGTAGTGCCCCCAGCATTGACTAATTCCCCAAAACTCTAACTCTTTCACATCTTGAACTTTGTAGTGTCCCGCCATCAGGTTTTCCGAAAATGCAGAGTGCCCCCGGGTGAACGTGCCCACGCATGGTGTAATACTGTGTGTAAGGCAACTTCCTCCCTCCCCCAATCTTTCCACTCTTACCTCGTGGTAACCTGTCCCGATCTGCGGCTCTTTCTACTCGACGACGCATCATCGTCCTCCTCCTCTTTGTCCTCCTTCTCGAAATGGCTGTAATGGAACAAAATATTAATCAATCACCCTTAAGAGACCGGCTCGGTAAGACTCGAGCACTTCCGGACATTCGCGCCAGGACTTTCGATTTGGCCCATCATACTCATACCATGGGAGCATCCCATGACCCTATTTGCAAAAGTATTCGAATTTGTGCCCTGAGGCTCAAACCCGTCTCACGTATCCCGCATAAAGTGCGAAAACGCAATTTTTCCAACTTTTTAAGCAAACAAGCTAGGATCAATTTTTCTTCAGCAATATTTTAGGTATGCCCTGTGTTCATGAAAACACGACATGGGAAATTTCTAGAACGATTCCAAATATTTTTCATAATTTTTCAAAAAAATATTTTTTACCTCCTACTCAAAAATCAAACCAGCGCAAATAATTTCATGGTGTAGATTGTACAACTAGTGGTCCTCTACCTATTTTCCACATGCCACATCGATTTCCCCCATGAAACGAAAAAATCGATTAAATATTTAAATAATTCATCCTGAAAAGGTTTGTAGTGGTAATGCCACCATCTCAATACATTCTGTACTCATGACGATACATCTAATATACATCGGACAAATTTATACGAAAATGTAAAAAAATTTTTTTTCGAAATTCATGGTCCAAAACTTCAAAAAAATGATGTTCGTTCATCTTTACTCCCAATAAGCCTACGCAATCATATCATGGTATATGTTCCATATTTTCCGTAAAGAACATGCTTGTGACCCGCAAAGGGCACAACGAAAGAAAAACATGAACCCCGGGTAATGGAATTTTCGAAAAAAAAATTGTTTCTACATTTTCGTATAAATTTGTCCGATGTATATTAGATGTATCGTCATGAGTACAGAATGTATTTATGACAGGAATCGCGAGAGACTCGAGCATGGCCGGGACACAGAAATTTATGATTTTTAATTTGGCTGAAAACATAGCACAAGGTACTACAAACATCCCTCTATCGAATAGCGTTTTCAGAATTTTTATAAATAATTTCTTTTTCACGTGAAACACAAATCAACCTGGTGAGTCGGGAACTAATTCGAGAAATAGTAAAGTTTGGAAAATCATAAATTTCTTTAAAGTGAAGATAGAAAAATCCACAGTTTGGTGTGTTAGATAGAAAAATGATCTGGCTTGTTTACCAACCGCTCGATGTCATTCCTGGTTCATGCGCCGATGCGGGGTGGTCGCTTTTGCAAAAGTTGAGATAATTTTCTTAAAAGTCAAAACGGCTGGTTCACTCTAAGAGATGATCTGGTGAAGATTGTTAGTACTAACCATATTGTAAAAATGAGCGGAATCGGGCCATGCATTCTAAAGATACTCGTATTTTTGTCAGGTCGGTCAAATATAATTAATGGCCGCGAACATCAATTGTGGCCCATTTGTGGTGAGAACTATCGCAAACTATACAAAAACAATATTTATGTTCTTTGTGGCATTTTTTACTGATTAATTTTTCGAGTAAAAAATAGAAAAAAATCAGCGTCGATTTTTGGATTTGCGGTATTTCGATTATTTCGAAGTCTGTATGTTTCTTATTAGGTTTCATATTATTAGTTATGAACGCTGGTGCAAGATATTTCTGTAATTCCTTCAGCAAATATATTTTGCCCACTTAATCTACACCTAAAATGCGAAATTTGTCTTCCACTATTAGAACAGGTTCAATTTCTTCCATACTTCATCATGGAATTCCTCATTATAGGTAGACCAATTTCCTTTTTGAAAGTGAACGGCTATCTGTTCGCAGAAAAGAGTTACAGAGCCTAGAAAATCGAATATAATGCGAAAAGCGCGTGCTCTAGCTTCTCTAGCACTCTCTCAATTCCCCACGCTCTCTCGCCTGGGTTCGGACCCCGAGCAGGGCAGAATTCTTTTGCAAACCTTCTGTGTTATCGAAATAGCGTGAATTGACTCCACAAACATTGGTGGTGAATCACAGCAGTCTTTGCAAAAGATTTCTGCCCTGCTCGGGGGGGGGAACCCAGGCGAGAGAGCGTGGGGAATTGAGAGAGTGCTAGAGAAGCTAGAGCATGCGCTTTTTGCATTATATTCGATTTTCTAGGCTCTGTAACTCTTTTCTACGAACAGATAGCCGTTCACTTTCAACAACGAAATTGGTCTACCTATAATGAGGAATTCCATGATGAAGTATGGAAGGAATTGAACCTGTTCTAATAGTGGAAGACAAATTTCGCATTTTAGGTGTAGATTAAGCGGGCAAAATATATTTGCTGAAGGAATTACAGAAATATCTTGCACCAGCGTTCATAACTAATAATATGAAACCTAATAAGAAACATACAGACTTCGAAATAATCGAAATACCGCAAATCCAAAAATCGACGCTGATTTTTTTCTATTTTTTTACTCGAAAAATTAATCAATAAAAAATGCCACAAAGAACATAAATATTGTTTTTGTATAGTTTGCGATAGTTTTCACCACAAATGGGCCACAATTAATGTTCGCGGCCATTAATTATGTTTGACCGACCTTACAAAAATACGAGTATCTTTAGAATGCATGGCCCGATTCCGCTCATTTTTACAATATGGTTAGTGCTAACAATGTTCACCAGATCATCTCTTAGAGTGAACCAGCCGTTTTGACTTTTAAGAAAATTACCTCAACTTTTGCAAAAGCGACCACCCCGCATCGGCGCATGAACTAGGAATGACATCAAGCGGTTGGTAAACAAGCCAGGTCATTTATCTATCTAACACACCAAACTGTGGATTTCTATCTTCACTTTGAAGAAATTTATGATTTTCCAAACTTTACTATTTCTCGAATTAGTTCCCGACTCACCAGGTTGATGTGTGTTTCACGCGAAAACGAAATTTTTAAAAATAATTCTGAAAACGCTATTCGATAGAGGGATGTTTGTAGTACCTTCTGCTATGTTTTCAGCCAAATTAAAAATCATAAATTTCTGTGTCCCGGCCATGGCCGATGAGCTCGAGTCTCTCGCGATTCCTCTCTTATGAGATGGTGGCATTACCACTACAAACCTTTTCAGGATGAATTGTTTAAATATTTAATCGATTTTTTTCGTTTTATGGGGGAAATCGATGTGGCATGTGGATATAAAAAATAGGTAGAGGACCACTAGTTGTACAATCTACACCATGAAATTATTTGCGCTGGTTTGATTTTTGAGCAGGAGGTAAAAAAATATTTTTTGAAAAATTATGAAAAATATTTGGAATCGTTCTAGAAATTTCCCATGTCGTGTTTTCATCAACACAGGGCATACCTAAAATATTGCTGAAGAAAAATTGATCCTAGCTTGTTTGATTAAAAAGTTGGAAAAATTGCGTTTTCGCACTTTGTGCGCGATACGCAAAACGGGTTTGAGCCTCAGGGCACAAATTCGAATACTTTTGCAAATAGGGTCATGGGATGCTCCCATGGTATGAGTATGATGGGCCAAATCGAAAGTCCTGGCGCGAATGTCCGGAAGTGCTCGAGTCTTACCGAGCCGGTCTCTTAATCAATAAAATACCTCTATACTATTTTATTAAAGTTGCCGACCAAGGAAAATTTTCTATATATATTTTTAAATTTTTTTTATTCGATGCAGATGAGACTGCTTATTATTAATTCGCATAAGAAAACGCCTGAAAATAAGCCTCAAATTTAATATAAAATCGGAAAGGGTGTCCCTGAACGGCAATATTGATTGGTATACTGTAGAAGCTCAAAATCCTTATTTTCGTTTTTTCTGCGATTTCAAGGCACACGTTCTTTCAAATTAACATTCAGGCAATTGTAGCTACATGCTGCAATTAATTGCATGCAGCTACAATTGCCTCAATGTCAATTTGAAAAAAAACTTGTGCCGTGAAATCGCAGAAAAAAACTAAAGGAAGAATTTTGAGCTGCTACAGTATACCAATCAATATTGCCGATCGGGGACACCCTTTCCGAGCTCATATTAAATTTGGGGCTTATTTTCAGGCGTTTTCTTATGCGAATTAATAATCAGCAGTCTCATCTACATCGAATAAAAAAATTTAAAAAATATCGACATTTTTCCTTGGTCGGTACTTTAAATATAGCACAACAGAAATTTGCGAGATATATTAAATTTAGGAGGAGTGATGGTACATTTTGGAATTTGCCGTTTAGATACCCAATAATATAATAGTTTTTATTTAAGTGCTCTGAAACGTACTACAAACAAATCTGCAAAAGTGTGAGGAGGGTTCCTAAACGTCCTATCACCGACGATATACTACTACTAATTGAGCGGCGCATGGTCCGATTCCGTTCGGCTGTCCATAGTACTTTGGCCGGCGGGTAGAATTGATACATTATACCGTACCCGGATCGACGAGTCTTCTTGCCGACAGGAGGGCGACCCGTCGACGAGTCCGAATCGTTGCCGGATCTATAAATGAGTTTACTATTAGACTACCGTATACGCAGTACACTTTGCGAACAGCAGAGTAGCAAGAGGATAGATTTCGAGTCCAGGGTGGTTCGAAGTACTCTACAACTCGCCTCATACTATTAGCAGAATCCGATCGCGCCGCACCCCGACTCGTAGATGGATGGGCTCTATAATACAATAATAATAATTATTGTAGTTATTTCCTGAATAAACATTGTCTGAAGTTGATTCTAATATCAATAAATTACTACTTAACCTAAAAAGACAAGCCCTGTCTGTCTGTGACTCCGGTTTTTCAGCGCAGCTTGTGCGCGCGATTCCAATTCCACAAGCTGCGCGCGGGATTCTACAAGACGCGCGCCGGACTTTTTGCCGGACCTGGCTTTTCCGTTAAGGACCTTTCAACAGAACGCGCGATGTGCGCCCGATTGGTGTAAGGTGCGGCGCACGCCGCGTCTTACCCTTCACAAATCGCGCGCACAAGCTGCGCTGAAAAACCGGAGGAGTGAGTGAGTCCGTCCCGTCCGTCACAAACTACGATAGCACGTTCGCTGGGTCAACCACACTTGAATGGGTCAGATACATGATTTTGTCAAAAACACAAAAATCAATAATTGCTTCCGTAATCTACAGCAAAAAGTTCGCTGGGGCAACCACACTTCCTTGGGTCAGATACATTATTTTTGTCAAAAACACGAAAATCAATAAATCAATAAATACTACCGTAACCTACAGTACCCTCAAAAAGTTCGCTAGGGCAACCACACTTCCTTTGTCAGATACATGATTTTTGTCAAAAACACGAAAATCAATAAATCAATAATTGCTACCGTGACCCACAGTAAAAAGTTCGCTGGGGCAACCAAAGTTCCTTGGGTCAGATACATGATTTTTGTCAAAAACACGAAAATCAATTAATCAAAGCGTACTACCGTAACCTACAGTAAAAGGTTCGCTGGGGCAACCAAACTTCCTTGGATCAGATACATGATTTTTGTCAAAAACACGAAAATCAATTAATCAAAGCGTGCTACCGTAACCTACAGTAAAAAGTTCGGTGAGGCAACCAAAATTCCTTGGGTCAGATACATGATTTTTGTCAAAAATACGAAAATCAATAAATCAATAAGTGCTACCGTAACCTACAGTAAAAAGTTCGCTGGGGCAACCAAACTTCCTTGGGTCAGGTGGGTCAGGTAAAATGTTGCCACTACCCCACGAAGTAGTGGCAACTTTTTTCGATGCCCCCCTGGACCGAACTGTACCCGGCGACTGAAGCCCCCCTGGACCGAACTGTACCCGGCGACCGAAGTCCCCCTTGACCGAACTGTACCCGGCGACCGAAGCCCCCCCCCTGGACCATACTTTGAAAACGTAGTGCGCTTAACCTCCACGCACCCCGCAAGTTTCAAGCTTATTCATATATCTAGCGAGGCTGCCATTTGTCTTTTGCTTAGTTCGACAGGCAAATAATACTGGCGGCACTACTGCAGACATAGCTCTAAAAGTGGGTTGAATTCAACCTGACAGGTTCGGGTACAAGGCGTTAACCGACAGTCATGATACCAATACTGTTTTATAGCTACCACTACCCCAATCAATAAAAAATCTGAGGCGATTTGTGACAACCTGCCGCAGTTAGAAATAAACCTGCCCGTCAGTCCAATAAAGCATTTCCTAGTGCACATTTATTTAGCGAAAAAAACCTGCCCTCCCGAGCTGACTTTTTGACCTATGACTGCAGAAGTCCGGAACAGGCCAATAAATAGTCTAGGCGCTCTTGAAAAGATAATTTCGATAGAAATATAATCAAAGGCTCATTGTTTGATGATTCCGGGCCAAAGCAGTAGCAGAACAACATTAACAGACCTCCGGGCGGACACTGCTACATGCTTGGCGGTCGTGGTTGCTCTGGCCGCAGTGGCGGATGCTCTCCTCTTCGGCATGTCCAGCATCTGCACACTACTGTCCGACCTGCAATGTACAGGGTGTTCAAAAAGAACGGACCCGAAACTGAAATTTGCAAAACTATGCGCCAAAATGTATTCAAACAAAATCGGGTACAGTACGTTGTAAGAGGTACTTTGATGTTCACTAGTCGCTAGTTATCTAGGCTCCTGTAGTCTCCCACCGAACAATTTGCTGTACTGTCTCACCATACAAGAAGATAGGTAATACCAAGCGCTATCCCAGATTTATTAGACTCCGAGCTGCTGTCATCCACAACACCAGAAAAATATTGAGTAGGATGAAAAACGCACTCCACATCGATATATGAGACAAATGGATTGCTCGCTTGGTATCTCAATAGGATCGATGCCTGTCATGGTGCATTCTGGACTCACTTCATACCTCTACAAGATGCGTGAACACTATGTTCTTACGGTAGCGCGTATACAAAAACGCCTCGAAAGATTCATGTTGGGTTTTATGCGCGCCGTTTGTGGCTGAAAAACGGCTACTGCACATTTCGATGATTCTTAGTTATCCGTATAGGAGGTATCCCTTCCCCACAATTTGAGAATCGGCACTCACTAACATCAGTAAGCGATAACCATGGCAGCTACCCTGCCCCTCGTTTCCCGATCGCTGTGCCTCATTATTTGTTCCTTGGTCCGTACCAACCAATATTCCTCTGTTCTTCGCAAAGTCTGAAGTGAGGAACAGCAATGAGTATCCAATCAAGATGATTGTAGAGAACCCCCCCCCCCCCTCCACATCATTCCACAGGCCGGTCAATCATCCAGAAAGGCCTTTGGAGTGAGAGAGCGTGTGAAATCGAGAGGGACTCTCTCACTTTTGCACACTCTCTCGCTCCAACCCTGGTCTGTAGGTTTGGAATCATGTGCCCCTCTTCTCTGATCCTATTTTAATTTCAAAAGTCAAACATGGACGCTCCTGCAAGATTCAGCATTCAAAAATCGACCATCAACGTTTTTATCACAATTCTGCGAGTTCAACCCAACTTCGAAATTTTCCACCAAATGGGCGAACCTCATTTCGCACGACTAGCCTGTGTGGTCAGTAATGTAGAAGATGGTATACTCTACCACCTCTCAAAATAAGGACTCGCTCAAGAAGGTCCTCGTAAAACCACGAGATAAGATTGAGGCAAAATACAAACGTCGAATCCTTGACGTCATGAAGGCCGACGACGATCAGATAGAACGAACCAAATATTTTTATGACCGTTTGAACCCAGGTATATAACACGCCTAGTTTGGTGAGCCTTCATTAGATTTGAAAGAACTTATACACTTGAATCCACGGACCCGTACTTTTTGAACACCCTGTAATAACAATAACAATAATAACAAAAACAGGTCAAATGGGGTTTTCGCAAGTTCGCAATTAGCATAGGGCGGGGGACGTGAACAGAGACCTTCATGTGTTTGTCCTGCACTCTCTCGCTACGTTAATCCGGTTTACATGCAAAGTGCAGAAGTGCCTATCTTCGCACCACGGCGTTCTGGAGAGTCCATGCAAATTGAGTCAGACAGTTAGAGAGTGTGAAAATAGCATGCAAATGGGAGATGGTCTCACCACGAATTTACTTTTGGCATTTTGCCCAGAACGCCGTGCGCACGCGAAGACCTATTTTACCTATGAATATAATCAACAACTCTCATTTTTTTCTCCGATTAGCCTTCATGAGAAATGATGGACGTCAAATGAATTTCAATATTCCCAGTTGCTCACTCACAAAAATAAACATATTTAAATAGAAACCGATTTGTTCAGCCCCCAGCGCGACAATTAATCGATTCGAGCGGAGGGGGTAACTTACGAAGCTGTAGAGAGCGCATCACTCGGTTGCTTTTTGCTCGCATCTCTGCGCGCACGTCCTCCGTCGCGAGCATCACCCTTCGGCGTCTGTAAGAAACAAACGTAAAAAACAACAATAATAATCAATTTTTAATAATGGTCGTATTCATTACTGAAGTGCATGATCAAGTGTAGGGCGTACCTTGTTCTTGGAATCGTTGATGCCCTTTCTTGGATTGGTCTTGTTGAACTCGTCGACCATCTTGCGGCACGAAGACTGCAGTTATGGTTTTTTAGAGAATAAATGAACAATATTAGAAAAGCAATACTTATCTCGCATCAAAATATCGCTGAAATTAAAACTAAAAGTAGTACTTTATCAAACTCACGCAATTCTCGACCGGCTCCCAAGTTGGATTCTCGTATCCTTTCCACTTGACTTCGTATTCGACCTGGGAAAATAAACAAATTCAAACTATTAAAAGAAGCCGGATATTGAAAGTTCAGACGAGCTCGTTGTCACTTTCGAAACATTCATTGAGCTTCCAAAAAGAGGAAAGAGAACAAAGTGAAGCTCACATATCCATACTTCTCCCTCCTTCCCACAATGGCCTCCACTTCGAAATCCTCTGAAATGGGCGTAAATGAAAGACATCAGTACACAATTGATTAAACGCTTACGGGCCATCACAGCTGTGGAAGAGATCGAAGATGCGCGTAGATCTGAAATTTAAAATACTTAAATACAATTCTGTTATTAACACAGCCAAAATCAGCTGTGTGAAACACACTACAATAATATCTGATAGCGAGGTGGAGTTACGTAACTATACCGGAGTTTGAGAATGAGTTTCCGGGGAACTCCCCCGAAACTCATTCGCAAACTTTTTTTTTCGGAGAAAGGTCTCGAATGGAAAAAAAAGGCGCTGTCGTCACTCAGTGAAAATGAGGCAGGCCTAGGCATGAAGCAGGTATTTAGGCGGCAGGCATGATTCAGCCTGAAGCCTGTCTCCTGCCATTCGGAATGCCTGCCTCGTGCCTGAATCATGCCTGCCTCCTACCTGCTTCATGCCTGCCTCCCTGTCACTGAGCACGTGCACCTTATGCGCGTAGTGAAAACGGCAATCTCGCGCGCATGCTGCGATGAAAATTTGGAAAGTCCAAACTTTTCCCACTTTTCAACGCACGATGCGCGCCGGATTCTAGCCCCTTTCCGTTCGCGACCTTTCAACAAAAAAGAAGGGTTCGTCGCGCAATGCGCCGTAACCTATAATTGTACAACAATCCGTCGCGCAAGCTAGCTTAGATGCATTTGTTGGTTGGAGAGTCTCGAAAGAAAGGCTCGCAGCTTGCGAAGCAACAATCGGGCGCACAAGCTGGCCGGAATTGGCCGAAAATTAATCGATAAAACGTGAGGAGCGAACAGTAGCAGAGACACCGCGAGTGACTTGCGGCCGGGTGTCCCTAAAGGGCGGCTACTCCTCCTCCGGTTTTTCAGCGCAGCTTGTGCGCGCGATTCCAATTGCACAAGCTGCGCGCGGGATTGTACAAGACGCGCGCCGGACTTTTTGCCGGACCTGGCTTGTTCCGTTCGAGACCTTCAAAGGGAACGCGCGATTTGTGTAAGGTGCGGCGCATGCCGCGTCTTACCCTACACAAATCGCGCGCGCAAGCTGCGCTGAAAAACCGGAGTCCTCCGGTTTTTCAGCGCAGCTTGTGCGCGCGATTCCAATTGCACAAGCTGGGCGCGGGATTCTAAATTGCCAGATTTGTGCATATTCAATGTAGAAGGGCTCAAATACTCGAATACGATACTCAGTGTGCAATGGGGGGACAGTATGTATCTCTCCAATCTGATTTGGCGAAATGTGCTCCTTGATGGTGTGTCCCATGCACTGATATTCAGGTTACTTTTTTTTCTGGACATTCATGGTCTCCGGCAATGATCATCGCTCATTTCATCCACGAGTACAAGAACAGACAAGATCACGACGAAGAATTCATTCGTGAGCTTCTAAATCAACACCCTCGGTTGAAGTCTGTCCCTGTTGTGATTGGTAGCGACGCTGAATTCGAATTTACTCATATCTGGCCAGGTGAAAATGATATTTAGTATCTAGAAAAATGTGATTTATTAGGCTCCGAGGGAATTCACTCTTGGCTACATTGGGTAAAGGATGTTCAATCCTTCTGCTACCGTAGTCGGATTCCTTTCAATGTGATCTCTCGGGATCTCGATGTGATAAAATATGCGGATACGAGGGAAGAAATGATGGAGGTGATTAAGAGAGATTATCTGAGAGGATCGACATATTTCTTCAGGGGCTTGGCACAGGGCTAAATTTTCCCTATGAAACTAACGACGCTATAAAATAGTGTGTTATGTGAGAGTTACGTGTATGCCATTCCGGAAGTTCAAAAACGCATTTAGATACGCCTCAGGGAAAAATAATGTGTTTGGGACGTCACAAAACTTTGTCGCCAATTCGAATCGAATTTTCTCGATTCATGGTGCGATCGATAGCTCTTCGAAATACAAGTGTTTTTCACTTTCGCAACTTTTTTGATTAGAGTTCACGCAGCCTAGTTATTCATCAAAAACAGTTTGTTAGGTTATTTTAAATAGTACTAGAGGTCCTGCAATATTTTCCCTAATCCTACTACATCGCACAGCAGTTGTGCACAATCTGTGAAAAGTAGGGAATTTAAAATTTTCTGGCTGGAAGTCAAAAACGGACTTCCTGCCAGAAAATTTTTAACTCCTACTTTTATATATACACTTTTCCGTTTTTGACTTCCTGCCAGAAAATATTATATTCCCTACTTTTCACAGATTGTGCGCAACTACTGAGAGAGAGAGTGAGAGAGAGAGAGAGAGAGAGAAACGGAGGCGGTTCTTATATAGGATCGCCGAGTGAGAGGTAACTAGGGAAATGAGGAAGTCTCTTGTCTTGTCTCTCTTCACTCCATTGTGTCCAAGTTGTAGGCGAATGAGGGATTGAACCAGAGGATCCTTCCAAACGAAGACAAACGGTCTGCAAACATCCCTACCCATCTCTACTCTTCTCCCCAACTCCTTTGCCGATGGGAATGCGCACGGGACGGTCAAACGGCTTCATCTCGGTATAACAGTCGGTGTTAAGTGCTTCAAGGCAGTGAAGAAGAAGTACACACGAAGAGTCCACTCCAGAGCGGGAAAGGGCATTGAGGACTTCTGGCACATCCACTGAGTCGAATGCATTACAGTAATCGACGAAGACGAGTCCGAGGGGCAGGTGATACTCGCGATGATACTCGCGATTCGACGACGGTCGAGAGCGTGTGAATGTTATCGAGACAGCCAAATCTTCTCCTGAATTCAGCTTGTTCCAAGGGTTGGGTCTCGTCCAGGGTCTGCTCCATTCTCGTTACCAATACCTTGGTGAAGATGTTGTAAGGGATTGAGAGGAGGGGTAGTTGTCGAGGTTCGATCTGTCTCCTTTCTTGTGAATGAGAATGGAGTTAGAGGCCTTCTACTGGGAGGGAAAGCTCTGTGATGCGAGGTAGCGACTGAAGTGCGAGGCAAGGAGTGTGTGCCCTCCGAGGCGTAGCATTTGACCAGAAATCTTGTCCTGTACGGCAGCTCCGTCCTTCTTCGACCTCGCTATGGCTGTGCGTACCTCTGATGGGAGTATGGGAACGGGGTCAGCTCTTTGAGGTGAAGGGCAGCGAGGGGTTTCCTCGCTGCCCTTCACCTCAAAGTGTCTCAGATCGGAAGAGGTCAGTGTAGAACTTCGTCACTCTCTCCTCCTCGATCCATGTTCTGCTTGTGATGACGGCCCCAGCTGAATCGAGAACTGCTTCCATCGGAGATCGGTCCTTCGACAGTTCCTGCTTAGCCTTCTTGATCGAGCGTCGTGGCGCTTCCGCCTTCAGCAGTACCGTACTCCTGTGCTCCTTGATGTCCTTTGCCACGAGACTCCTACACGTCCAGTTCGCCATCGTTTTCACGAGTATGGACCAATCGGGGTCGCGGGAAAGTTCCCCTCTTCTCCTTATCCAGAACTAGGAGGCTTCCGAGAGCCGTGGAGGAGGTTGGGGGGAAGGATCTCGGCTGATCTCGCACACTCCTTTAGGCCGATGCAGATAAGATTGTAGTCTCTGGATGGATCGGAGTCGCATCTCCATGGGTGGTAGCGTAGAGGATGGAGTACCGGGCGGGGTTTCAGACATCTTGCATATCTCCAGTTCTCCTCTATCTTCACCACCGCGTACTGTAAATTGTCTGTTGAGTGGCGTTCCCCAAGTTCCATTGCTATACGCATTGTACAAAACCCATACGATTGATGTTTCATCGATAGGTAATAACCCCTCTCTCTATCCTATCCGCCCTATTATTGTGGGTTGTGGTGGGCCTTCAGATCGTGTCTCTTGGTTTCTGTCTCAATTACTCATTCCACTTCTAAAGCACATACCCACTCATCTAACAAATACAAAAGACGCTCTTACTGCCCTTTCCTCCATTGATCCAAACCCCCATTTGTGTTTTGAGAGTTTTGACGTAACTGCATTGTATACAAAAGTTAGTACACAGCATCGAAAATCGAAACATAATTTGGTAAAAAATGATCAGTGGAACCAAATTATGGAAAATCTGAATAGATAACAATCGAGGATGTCATCGAGAAGGAGAAAAGAGAACGACCACTCGTCATCGAATGTCTCCCCGAAAGCGACAAACTATTCGCATCGGAGAGAGTCGATGACGACTTCAAGACGGTCGAACTCTTTCTCAATGCCGCCGAGATCGAGGTGAGACCGGAGACGGTGTTCCGCATGGGACAAGTTTCCACTCATCCTCGTCTCCTGAAGGTCATCCTCCCCCGCAAGAGTGCCCAACAGTCCCTTCTCCGTCGACTCAGCAAGATCACTGAACTCCCTGGCTACAAGAACGTGAGAGTGCGTCCCTCCCTGTCCGAATCTGAGAGAAAGGCTCAGTACGACCTTCGACAGAAGAAGAAGGCACTCAACGAAGCCGGTGGAGATTATGTGATCTACGCTGGAGTGCTCATGAAGAAGAGCGAGGTGGAGTCGTTCAAGAAGTCCAACAAGGGATGGAACACGACTCCCACCACGCCGACCTTCTCTTCTTCTGACACCATTTCGGCCTTCACCATCCCCACTGTGTCGACGGCGAAAAACTGAGCAGTCCCTCCCGACCCCCATCACTCTCGCACTCTTCAACTCTGACTTCCCCCTCCCGCTCCCCCTCACTCCAAACACCTACAGTATCTTGCCTATATTACAATATTAGATCGATAGTGAATAAACTGCCTGCCTTTCGCCAACTTTTGAGCGTAGAACAACCAGACATTATTTGCATAACAGAATCGTGGTTAAATAGCCGTACCCCTTCTTCCTTATTGATTGGTAACCTACCGTATACCGTAGTACGTCGCGATAGGACTAGGAGCCGCGGCGGCGGTACTCTCCTCATAATCAGAGATCATTTCCATTTCTCAGTTGTCCAATCCGTCAATGATGACATTGAATGCCTGTCCGTTGATCTCCTCACTTCCTCATCATTGTTCATTCGTCTCTGTATCGTCTATCGTCCTCCCAGTTACAGTAATCCCCAAACAGAATCTCTCACTGATTCTCTCTCCGATCTCATAGCCACTTCCCCATATCCCGTCGTATTCATCGGTGATTTCAACTCTGACAATATCACTTCTCCAATCTCTCCCATCGACAAAACCCTTGACTCTTTTGTTTCATCATCTGGCCTTTCTCATCTCATTCGTTCTCCCACTCGCAACAATCGCTGCATTGACTGGCTTCTAACTAGTGATATATCCTGTATTAGTGACCCCATCGTCACCCCCGCTTTCCCCTCTTCCGATCATTCAGGAATATCGTTCTCTATTGATTATCACTGTCTTCCTACCCCTCAATCTCTAGTCCGTGACTATGCTCGTGCAAATTATGAAGATCTCACCACTTACCTTCATTCCTTTGACTGGTATGATTTGTTCTGTAGCTCTCCTAATTCAAATGACATGTACAATGTTTTCACGTCAGTCGTACACAATGGTATTGATCAATTTGTACCCTATCACTGCCCGAAACCCAAAATCGCCTCGTATCCTTCCCACATCCAGAATCTCATCAACCACAGAAATATTCTTTTTGCTAAAATCAATATTCCTTCTGTCCGTAGTCAGTACGAGCAGTGTAGTAGAGATCTCTTGTTTAAAATCAAAAAATGGAATCAGTTTTGTGAAAAGAAGAAAATTAAAAGAACAAAAGATCTCTACAGGCACATTCGTTCACTGACTAAGACAAAGTCAATTGTCCCCAAGGAGCTCATTTCATCGTCCGGTTGCGCTGTCACTGGCATATCAAACATTACCAATCTTTTAGCAACCCAATTTGCCTCATATTTCACACTTGATGATGGCTGTATCCCCACTATTCCTTCCCTCCGACTCCCTCCTTTTCTCTCGAACGTCTCCTTTCTCCCTACAGATGTTTTCAAAGCTCTAAAACACCTATCTCCTTCTTGTTCCACTGGTTACGACAACATTCCCCAAATCATTTTCCGAAACTGTGCATCTGCTATTGCCCTGCCCCTTTGTGATATATTCAATATCAGCATGGTCACAGGAGTAGTTCCTTCTCTCTGGAAATTCTCTCTCATTACACCTCTGCTTAAACCAGATAAGGCATCCAATTCTCCCGATTCATACCGACCCATTTCTATCCTCTCTCCTGCTTCTAAAACTATGGAACGGCTTGTGAAAGCTAAACTTGCTCCCTATCTATTCCGATTCAAGATTATTCCTGACTATCAACATGGTTTCCGCCCCGGCGCTTCCGTTCTCACCAATATTATTGATTGTGAATTTGATTGGACTAAGGCGCATTCACTCAAAGAAAATACCGATGTAATTTATCTCGACTTCTCCCGTGCATTTGATACCGTACCATTCCCTAAATTGATCTCAAAATGCTCTCATTACGGTATTCATGGTCATCTTCTCAACTGGATTACTTCATTTATAACTGATAGGCAATTCGCAGTTCGCCTGGGCGGCTGTGTCTCCAACCCATTTCCCGTCCTCTCCGGTGTTCCTCAAGGCTCTGTGCTTGGTCCCATGCTATTCACTTTGTACATTGCTGACATTTCTCACATACTCTCCCCTTTCCCAGATGTCCGTATCCAATCTTATGCCGATGACATTAAAGTGTACATCTCTTACTCCCCCAATTCGTTCGCCTCCCGTACATCCCAACTCCAAGCTGCTCTCAATGCTATTCATGAATGGACCGTAGCAAACCAACTCTCCCTGTCTGAATCTAAATGCACTCATCTTCATATTGGTAGATCTCCCATTCCCTCATATCACATCAACAATGTAGCTCTGTCTCAAAAATCAGAAAATGCTCCTGAACGTGATCTAGGCCTCCAAGTTGTCCCCTCATTGCTTAGAACTGCCTCTATCGATACCCGCATTAGTAAGGCCCAAACTGCATTATTCATCATGCTACGTGCTGTCTCTATCAATTGTGCTGATATTCTTTTAAAATGCTTTCAAACATATGTTCTACCTCACCTTGAATTTGCTAGTCCGTTCTGGAATCCCTATGTAAAGAAGCACTGTGAGAGGCTTGAGAAGGTCCAACAACAATTCACTCGAATCCTATTCTATCGATGTTTTCCTTCTCCGTCTTATCCAATTGGTCTTCCTTCCTATCCTCAACGTCTGTCTCACCTTGGTCTTCAAGCGCTTTTTGAGAGGAGAGTCATCTTTGACTTAGTTTTCGCCCGTAGAATAATGAATGGCGAGACCATCTTAGATCGTAACAATTTTTTCATCTTCAAACCCCTTCGTGATAGAACGAACACATTTGGTGTGCACATAGAATGTACTAGGTCAACGCCTCGATTTCATTGCTTTCCCCGTAGAGTTGCTATGCTACTGAATACTCTTCCCCCTTACATACACAGGTCACCTAGTATGAATGTTTACAAGAGTCGTTTACGTGAATTAGATTATAGTAATTACGATATTAGCAAATATACCTTTCGTTAGTTTGCATTGCATTACTTCCCCCTCCCAACATCATCCCCCTCCTATTAGAGATCACTGAGTCTGCTCCCGGAGATGAGTCAACCTGGTCGTCCGAGTCCCCTTCCTCGGATCCCTCCTCTCTCAGTCCACACAGAGAACAACGACCAGACGATGACAGATGGGACCACGACGATTGATCTACACACTGATTTGCCCCTATTGCAACCTCCCCCCCCCTTCCCAAACGATACTTCCCATAGAGAGTCTTTATTTACTGTACATCGTTCGTGTAATCACACATTATTCCGTTGCGCCTTCGGGCGTCGATAAAATATATAATATAAACCTAATTATGACAAATCTGAATAGCGAAACCCTATTTGGAAAAATCCGAATAACGAATCAAAATTAGGCAACTTTGCGCAAAGGGGGTGAGCTGACGCGTAGAAGGTGCGTTTCCAATTTCGAGTGCATATTGCACATTTTAATTATGACAATTTTCAGCAATTTTCGATTTTCAGCAAAGTTATCGATTATATTACTTATCGCTTATCTCGTCGTCATTCAATATTCGTATGCAGGTTAGTTCGCTTTCTTTCAAAATGCCTTTCAGCTGGACCAGGACAATTTTAATGTTAGTTTATATTTAAATAGACTGAGAGAAGGATGTCGATTTGCGAGGTGAGTGTTTTCCTTTTCCAATATTATATTCTTTCCAGAGATTCCTAATCCATTTATTGAACGTTCGCATTCCCCCCTTTCTCCGAACCTTTTTAGACGCTGTAGCTACGCTATTTTATCATTTCAGTTACTATTTGACTCAATAGCCACTCTTTTACAGGAGTAATTACACGAAATAACTTCGTAGGAAGCATTCCTCTCATTTCTACTATTGTACCATTTGTACTAATCGTTCCGTTGCCTATTAATAAATCGAAGCATAATTTGGTTGGATCTAAACATAATTTGGTTTAATCGAAGCATAATTTGATAAAAATTTGACCCTAATTGTGGCGCAAAATTTTCCAATTTTACCCAAATAAAGGTTCGATTTTTGTAAATTATCTTTCGATTTTCGATGCTGTGTAATCGTGATGCCGTTCGTGCCACAGCCTCTCTCATGTCATCTCACTCACTTGATCTCCGTGGTTTGTCTCCAATTGATGTTGAGGATCTCCTTATGTGTTGCCTCGATTGTAATATCATCTCCTTTGCTGGTAGTTTTTACTCACAGGATCGTGGTTTAGCAATGGGCAACAGACTAGCCCCTATTCTCGCTGTGTTATTCATGCATTCAATTGAGTCACAGTCTGTCCGAGATGGAATTGTTTGGATAGGTCGCTATATATGGAGGGTGCCACATACCTGTCTCCGGCGGACAAATTTGTGCGATTTTTTTGGAAAGTTTAAAAAATGTTTGCACGGAAAAACAGGTCCGCAGACATGTGCCAATTAATTATTTCATTTTTCACGTCCGCATCCTGAAGACTCGAGGGAGGCGGCAAGGAGCGAGCGAGTACTGGTAGCGTTCCCGAGTAAACTTTAGTCCATCTTGTGAAACCGGGCGCGCATCCTGACGGCCACTAGTGCCATTTCGCATTTCAGTCCTACATTGTAAGGTCCGCATCCGTGCCCGGGCACGGAGGTCTTCGAGCTACCGTAACCCTCCGCGTCCCTGCCCGGGCACCGGGTGTAGCCTACCGTAATCTTCCGCGTCCCTGCCCGGGCACTGGGTGTAGCCTACCGTAATCTTCCGCGTCCCTGCCCGGGCACCGGGTGTAGCCTACCGTAATCTTCCGCGTCCCTGCCCGGGCACCGGGTGTTGGCCTTCCGCAATCGTCCGCATCCTTGCCTGGGTACGGATGTGGTTTTGCCGCATTCGCGTGTGAGTGGCAGGAGTAGCAGGCAGTTTAGAAAGTTTATTAATCCATCTTACAAAGAAAACGACAATATAACACGTATGCCGTTCACAATTTGACAATAATGTGTGAGAGCGTAACAAACACAACGGAGAATAAATTCAATCTAGGGCATCGATCAAAATAGTTCTTTAAATAAAGTGGAACAAATGTAAACTAGAACATGGAAAGTTTACATCGATGGGTCACAATTGATGAACGACCTCGATTTATTTTGTGGTCTCAGTGAGATTTCCCGACCCCGCCCCAGTGTTGGTCTACCGGAGAGGGGAAAACTAGATGTCTTCCTCATTTTTGGACCATTGATTTAAACTGTCTATTATGATTCGAATTGATCTCACTAGGTGACATTAGGAAACACCATATCCAGGACCATCTCTTGCAAGATTCTTCCCATTTTAATTTGAATACGGGTAAAAAGGTTTTCCCGTCTTCGAGCTGGGGTTGCGGGAGAACACTGCTAGGCCAGTGTTACAATGGGCAGATTCAGTCCGGAGTGCCTACCTTGTACCAGAACTATTTACATACGCGATCTAGCCACGACTACTTCCCCGTCCCCAATTGGTGGGTACCTCATGCAACATATCGGGTCAATATTTGCAATGTCCTTTTCCAATTCCGAATTGGGTCCCACTTTCCGACTGACCACCCCTAGTATAGACTCTTTACAGTCATACACAGTGAATGTACACCGTGATGCAAAAAAAAACACAATATTTCGGACGCCTCGTCCACTGTGCCTAGATTTAGACCGAATTCTCAAAATTATCCAAACTTACAGCGTCTAGTGTGGGCCAGTGCTGAGTATTGCTTAGATGGGTTACGCGTATTCACTTTGTAATTTTTTTCCCACAATGTGGAGGCGGGAAAGCGGTGACACGCGACATAATCAAATTCACGAGCGTTATCGATGAGCCATGATGCGATGTCATTCCAAAATAGCAAGATGATGAGCTTGTACTCGGCGCGGTGGGCGGAGCAGCAACGAGTCTAGATGTCATGACAACCTGAAAATTGAGGGAATATCATTTTACATTTTTAAACATCATCAATTCTGCCAACTCGATAACAAAGGAACCCCCTTTTTTGAATCACACACAGCACTCACAACATGTACATCAGTAAAATGACAGTTTTTTTCATCCTTCGACTAGAGACGTTGACAAATGGCAACGACAAGTGAACAAAAAGCAAACGGTACATTCTCAATAATCGGTGGCATTAAGCACTATATTAATTATTTTATACAACTCTTTCCAATGAGGTTCAAACGAAAGTGATATGTACGTGGTATCAACGTTTTTTGTTCTTCACGGGGGCTCAAAAATTCAGATCCTCTACAAGAGAAATGAACAGATAATGGTCACGAGCGCAATGCGTAAAATTTCCATTGCTTACTACGGTATCGCGATGAAAATTGTGGACTACATCAAGCATTATACCGTAGTAAGTGCAGCTTATTCGCGGACCGCTTTTTTTATCCGCCTTTGAGTTCTTTGATTAATTCCGAAAGATACGTATTACTGACTGCAAATTTCGGGAGACCGATGTCTTTCTAATCATAAGATCTACGATTTGCGAACAGTAAAATATTGATATGTGAGGGTAGCAAAATTGTTTTGAAATCTTTGGTGAAAAGCCTGCTAATTATAACCGCTTCGTGGGGAGATCAGCGTGATAATGTATCTCGTCTGATCTAATCGATAACGCGAGAGACGAGAGTAAATGAGATAGATAATTTGCGTGTTGGTATTCTACCACACGTTGCGGCGTGACCCCAAGGTCCCACACGGAAATTCAAAATTATCGGCGCGAAAACTCCGTGAAATATTTAATAAAAGGTAAAGGTGTTCCATGTCAAGCGATTTTACAGTAGCGAGCTACCAAGCTAGATGAGGCAAGCCGGTAAGCCAGCTGCAACGTGGGATTACGTAACCCAAGCGTTAATATGTATATATAAATATGGACCGCAGAGGATGTAACTGTATATCATAACATCCACTTGACCTTGTGTTTTCGTAGATAGCTGAAGACATTGAAACATAAATAAAATGAAATAATAATTTAATTAAATAACAAACGAAAAATATGCTATTATGTTTGCTATTATATTTATAAAAAAATATATGATGCGCGAGACTTTCTATAATAAAATTTCTAGGGTATGCTCATTCGATAGCTTATTCTACCGCATTTCTACTTATCAACTTCTTTTTAGCAAATTACGTTTATTTAATTGAGAAAATGCTGTAAAAGAAAAAAATACGGTAGAGAGCGCTTATGTTTATGCAAAGCGGAGCGGAACGCTTATGTTTATGCAAAGCGGAGCGCTACGAGCGGAACGCGAAAGTACGGTATTACTGTAGAACAAAACCACGTAAATTTATAATACGCAAACCGTCCAACTACCCTATTTCGAAACAATGATGGAAAGGCAACTTGTGTTTTAGTTGCAATTTCAGGAAAAAAAAGTCACTAGACAAAAAAATATGACTTCGAATTTGTGAAGTAAAAGCAAAATCGAAGTGCAAAGGAGCCGCCCATCCGCAACCGCAAATAAATATATATATATATATATATATATATATATATATATTTATGCGATCACAAGAAACGCGGTACAAAATTAAGTTAGATTAAAAACGAATTCAGTAGGAAGACAATGACAATCTAATAACGAGTCACTCAGAAAAAATAACTAAAATAACTTGGTACATTCAGAGTTTTCGAGATAATCGATCATTTATGGCACCAGAACTCTAATTTTTGGTAATGCAACCGCACGCGCAAGCAACGCGTCTTGACGCGGAGGAGCGCATAATTATACGCTCTTGAGATTTCTCTACCGCAAATTCAAAAGTAAAATAAAATAAATAAATTATAAAACATTTTTAAAAAGAGGTGGTGCGCTTCTGCGTGAAGTGGGCGCACTTGTATGTTGTTTTTCTTACTTAGAATGCGCTACAATGTTCTTCGGAATGAACACATTTAATTACAAAGAAATGAAGTAATATACATCGACAGCGAACGAGCAGGAACTTACTTGAATTGATTTCGATGACATTCAGCTGTTCTGAGGCGTTGTTAGCGACGGCGCTCGTCGTTGACGGTGACAAGGCCATCTCAAAGCACCGATAACATGTACGCTCTGCATCGACAATATACCGCGCAAATCGTATATGTAAGGCCACGGGCACATTCGGGTGCCTTGTCTTAGCGATGGGCGAGTGACATAAAACGAAACAAAGCACGTGAAAGCAAAAAAATATCAAAAAACATGAGGTACCCACCAATTGGGGACGGGGAAGTAGTCGTGGCTAGATCGCGTATGTAAATAGTTCTGGTACAAGGTAGGCACTACGGACTGAATCTGCCCATTGTAACACTGCCAGAGCAGTGTTCTCCCGCAACCCCAGCTCGAAGACGGGAAAACCTTTTTACCCGTATTCAAATTAAAATGGGAAGAATCTTGCAAGAGATGGTCCTGGATATGGTGTTTCCTAATGTGACCTAGTGAGATCAATTCGAATCATAATAGACAGTTTAAATCGATGGTCCAAAAATGAGGAAGACATCTAGTTTACCCCTTTCCGGTAGACCAACACTGGGGCGGGGTCGGGAAATCTCACTGAGACCACAAAAGAAATCGAGGTCGTTCATCAATTGTGATCCATCGATGTAAACTTGCCATGTTCTAGTTTACATTTGTTCCACTTTATTTAAAGAACTATTTTGATCGATGCCCTAGATTGAATTTATTCTCCGTTGTGTTTGTTACGCTCTCACACATTATTGTCAAATTGTGAATGGCATACGTGTTATATTGTCGTTTTCTTTGTAAGATGGATTAATAAACTTTCTAAACTGACTGCTACTCCTGCCACTAACACGGGAATGCGGCAAAACCACATCCGTACCCAGGCAAGGATGCGGACGATTGCGGAAGGCCAACACTCGGTGCCCGGGCAGGGACGCGGAAGATTACGGTAGGCTACACCCGGTGCCCGGGCAGGGACGCGGAGGGTTACGGTAGCTCGAAGACCTCCGTGCCCGGGCACGGATGTGGATGTGGTAGGGTGGCTCATCCGAAAACTAGTGTTCTACAATGAAAATCACGCCCGCAGTCTGGCGACTCTCCAGGTGCGACAAGAGAACTTGCAAATTAACCAACTCCATCATGTCACAGCTCAAAAACTTTAGTCGAGCCAGTAAAACCGGGCCCGCAGGTATGAACCAATTTTTCATTTCAATTTTCGCGTGCGCAGCCTTACCGCTACCGAGGTGAAAAACGCGTGTCAAATGAGGCACAAATTTGGCCAAAATTTGGCCTCCGGGGACAGGTATGTGGCACCCTCCATATATTGACGATTTCCTCGTTATTGCACTGTCAAATAACCACCGTAAATGTTCGATTCTCTCAATGCACTCGGTAGTCCTAATATCAAACTGACTAGAGAATCCCTACTAACCAGTTTTCTGAAGTTGCTGCTACTGTAAGGTGAAGCCCTCGAACTTTGAGGCTGTTTTTCGATGATTTAACGTAATTTCCATGAAATCGTTTCTCTTAGAGCTAAGGTATGTTTTCAAAGATTTTTCGATCTATGTGTTTTGTTTTCCGATACAGATCAGTATTTGCATAATATTTATTAATTTTACAACAAAATCCGCTCGAAAACCAGAAAACTTTCTTTCTAGAAAGCTCCGTTATGTTCTAAGGATTCGAATGATATATTGGAGCTCCCATAACACGGTTGCTCGGACGATTTTCGTCGAACAAAACGTGTCTTTTCTTCATTTAAGCATCATTCTGAGCATTTGACATCGGTCATTTAAAGGTTTTGCGAGGAATGACTCGGCCTCTCTCATTCATTTCTCTCATTTTGTATTCTGAGAATGATGTTTGAATGAGAAAATGAAACGTTTTTTCGACGAAAATGATCCGAGCCACCAAGTTATACGAGCTCCAGTATATAATTCGAATCCTTATAATGAAGTATATAATTCGAATCCTTATAATGTAGGGAAACTGTCTAGAAAGAAAGGTTTTCTGGTTTTCGAGCAGATTTTTGAAGAACCATCTAAATTTAATATCGTGCGTTTTACGATGTGTATCGTAAAACGAATAAGATCGGATGAAAGAGCATTGTAAACGGACCCTAGCAACAAGAAACAAATTTTCATAGAAATCGCAAAGAAGCCTCGAAAAACAGCCTCAAAGTTCGAGGGCTGCGCCTAACAGTAGCAGCATCTCGGCGAACAAGGACATGTGTGGCACAATAGTTCTCGGGGATCTTAGTTAGACCCAGGCACTAAGTTCTCACCCGACACATTTTGAAAAATGGTAGTGATCTACCCATGATCTACTCAAAATTTGGCTCGGAATGAACACTAAGTTCTCATCCGACACATTTTGAAAATGGTTATGATCTACCCATTCTCATTCTCGTTCCTGTCATACATTCTCGTTCCTGTCATTCTACATTCTCGTTTCTGTCAGTCGTCGTGAGCAGTCCCTCTCCATTTTGCTCTGATAGAGAGGACACTTCCCTAGTTCCCCCGGACCCCTCATCTATCTACCAACGACTCGACAAGATCGGAATCCCCGTCCTAGCCGGCCTGGTCACCGTGGATGGGTATAACCGTTTGATGTTGGCTACGCAGATACCAGTTTCGCGAATTCTCATTTTGATTGATGATTCGAGCTTGGTGGACTCACGTGCAAGAAAGATGCGCCATCCGTTCGTCAGGACTGCCTTCAGCCTCACGTTACCTCCCCTTTCCTCCTACGTCCATGGTCCTAAGAGGTGTCGTCTGTTCCTCCAGCAACTTCAACGAAGATAGTCTGTGAACGGGAAGAAGACCGATCCTCTACCCCGACCCCAGCCGAAATTATTCGTCCATACTGAGAAGAATGATCCTCACCCCTGAAGCCACATCCTCACCTGACGTTATCGTCTGACGTGATAAATATTGTATTGTATTGATCTACCTATGATCTACTCAAAATTTGGCGCGGAATGAGCACTAAGTTCTCTTCCGACACATTTTGAAAAATGGTAGTGATCTACCCATGATCTACACAAAGTTTGGCGCGGAATGAGCACTAAATTCTCATCCGACACATTTTTGAGTGAAGGGATGGCTGCTATGAAAGTTCTCATTCACTCGGTTCTCACACAGTGGGTTCTCATCTGCCCGGTTCTCATCTAGTAGGTTCTCACCCACCCAGTTCTCATCTACAAAGTTCTCATACGAGAGATATCATCCGGTAGCTTCCGGTTCTCATCCAGTCGGTTCTCATCCGACGGTGATCATCCGACCTAGTGCCATAAAACAAGATATCGGAATTCTGTCGAAGCAGTTAGACAGGGCATGGTACCTTCAGTCCAAATATAAGAAAAATCCGTGAACATCATATTTTAGTGTGGCAGGGCGACGATTCCGAAAACACAGAGATAGTGCACCATGGGTCAGTCCTATTCTGAACATGTCCCGGCCCTTTAGACATTGTATAGAGGCAATATTTCAGTTTTCATGTTGTTCCTCTTGTTCCCGGAAACGTTCCTCCTCAGGAGGAACAAGACCAGGAACAGAATTCTTTAGTATCTAGGTATGTTTAGCTCCCTGAGCGTCTGCCAGTCATACCTCTCCCGGAGAGCTCTCGCAGTGACGGGTCCAGGAGTGGTTAGGTCAATATAACTTTCCAGGCTAAAGCTACTTTGCACCCCAGAAGAACTCCAGAAGGGGGTCATCAGTAGATAGTATGCAAAGTGAGTAGTCACACAGACCCTCTCATTATCATACAGCCTCTCGCTAATAACCCCTTTCAGGAGATTATGCACCGATATATCACGATATTAAATCATACTAATCCTCCGTTCTTCTTTCTCTCGAGCTGAGAGGCCTGCAACAGTTGGCCCCACGTCGATCCACGACTGAACCGACGCGAGAGAACACGAAAATACGAGAGATTGCAGAGAAAGAGAGATACACTGAAGTAGAGGGAGAGGGAAGAGAGCGCAGAGAAAGAGAAAGCAGCAAATGGAGCAACAGGCAAACACGAAGGGAGAGGATATTGAAATCGAGAAGGTTTCAGATCGTCGACTGCTTTTTCACGGGAGAGTCATCTCCAATCGAGTAAACTTTTCGAATTACTCCAATCTCGCTGCTTTCACGAGTCACGTGATGCGCAGCCACGGGGGCTCAAAGGCGGATAAAAAAGCGGTCCGCGAATAAGCTGCACTTACTACGGTATAATGCTTGATGTAGCCATCGCAATACGCAATTTTCATCGCAATACCGTAGTAAGCAATGGAAATTTACGCATTGCGCTCGTGACCATTATCTGTTCATTTCTCTTGTAGAGGATCTGAATTTTTGAGCCCCCGTGGCAGCGAACATTCCACATTGATGCCTATTTCTTAGAGTTGAGAATCGCGAAGCTTTCTAATTGCTTGTGTGATTTTACATTGTTAATTTCACAGTCATTCCTCTAGGAAAGATAAATTCGACTAGTTTCACACCCTATCTCTCAACTATTCTCTTCATTGAGGATTGATGCGATTTTCCCACCAATGCTAGCGTAGTGAACATTTCGAATTTCCTGCTTTCCCCTTGAAGCATGGAAATGATAGTTTCGTTTTTGCGATAAAGCGGCTGATCGCTGTGCATCGATAGTGATAAGAAAGAGAGAGGACGCTATAATCTGCATTTGTTGAGATGTGCTGAAGGCGCTTTCTCTTCTTTGTCAGTGTTATTGTTCTCTCGATTTTAACGGCGACGCTTAGTGGCGTGAGAGAGATTGAAATCATCATCTTGCTTTCGTGTGAAGATTATGTGGAAGACGATGATCAGCCTCTCAAATCATCACCCAACCATTTTCTGTCCGCATCTTGCAATGGCGCTTAGCCGAGTCTCCACGTGATTCCAAATCTCCAGAAAGGGGCCGGCGACGAGAAGCACATTATCTCGTTCTTGATCTTCCAGGGTTGCTTCGGGATGTATTTTTCGGGCTGTGATTTACTCCTACTTTATTGCAGCTTTACTATCTACTTGTGATAGCTCAACATTTTTTATTTAAAATTAGAAAAATCTATTTAAAATTTTTTAAAAAATTGCGGAAATCGGGTTTCCAAATTTCGTTCTGCACACATAATTCCCGGCCAACTAATAGAAAGGGCGTGAAGATGATAGATACCCTCTCACTTTCGCACACTCTCTCTCCTGACCCCCTTCTTGAAGTTTGGAATGCCGTGTTCGAAATCGTTCTGTCTGCGTACAGTGGCTACTGGTAGCAGGATGAATCACGGGAACAGTGGGGGGATCGATCAATGTAGCTTCGGATGGAAAAGGGGGAAGGGAAAGAAGGAATGGAGAGGGAGGTGAATCAGTTTAACGCCTCTTCTTCTTCTTTCCATTTTCCTTCTTCTCCCCCCTTCCCATCCCGAGATGAGCAATCCCACTGTTAGGGAGGGGATCTCAAATGCCACTGATTCGGTTCATCACATTCCCCCCTTCTTTTCCCTTCGATTCCCCCTTTTTTCAGCTCCTATCGAGCGATTTCTCATCGCCTTTTTTTCTTTCTTTGTTGTTTCGATTTTTGCGTTCCCCCTCTACATTCGCGTCGCGGGTGATTTTTTTGCCTTTTCCAGTGCACTCACTACGGCGAATTTGGTGATTAGGTCATATAGATAGGGTCATGAGAGACGTGAAAGAGTTGCTTTCGATTTCGCACTCTCTCCGCAGATTACGGTATTTGGGCAAACTGTCTCTTCATTTCGCTCGCGCTCTTCTCTCATATGACGATGATGTTTTCTAAATTTTGTATATTAATGCTCATTGTCAGTTAAGCTCACAACCTCCGAAAGAATATCGGCGAGATCAAGTTAGAGAAAGAGAGCATCATTTAGAGAGTGCGCGAAACGAGAGGGTCACAGAGCGAGAGTCGTTCTTGACATGGTATCTACTGGATTTTGTGAAGCTTCCTTGAAATCGGAAAAGGATCGATCATTTTAAAAAAATATTTGAGCATCCTCTGTTTCTGCCCACCCCTTTCTGGAGGTTTTGTGGAATGATGTGGGATAAAGAGAGTGATAGAGAGAGAGAGAGAGAAAGCAGGAGAGAGAGAGAGCTAACCAATTCGTCTTTGTTTCCATCACATGCTGAACAGCCGCTTGCGCTTCAGTGGACCCACTCTACAAGTTGAGCATGAACTTTAGTGTTTCCCTCATTCTCCAAAAACATTCTCCTTAAAGCCAATAGAGAGTGTATGAAAATGAGAGGCATCAACTTCAATTTCACTATCTCGTCCCCTAACTTATTTCTCGAAGATTGGATGTCCAGATCTATTGATCTCCCATACCGTAATTTTTTTTCTACCGCATGAGCAGTGGGGGATTACGGTAGGTGTGAATAGATCGTGCTAGTGACACGCCCTGTCATTGTCACATTGTTTCACACACACACACACCCACACTCATACCCGAGATAAGGCACTGCTGCTGATCTGCTTATGAGTGTGTGCGTAAAAGTGAACCCAGTCTCCCCCTCCTCCTCTCCCTCTTTTCTCATAGTCAGACCCGCCCCCACTTCCGGTGATAAGACGAAATCCGCCGCGGAATCATTCTCGAGTACCGGGCTATAAACGGGCGCCACCGCAACGTTGCCGATTCATTGCGCGCGTGCGAAATTTGGTGGCGCTCTGCAAAATTTCGCGCTCTAACACACAGCGTGTGCCCACTACTATAACTACGTATCTAGAGACCTTGAATAGCCAACGCGCCGCCGCGCGCCCGCACTCTTCCTCCCCCACTACTCGATCAGCAGAGAAAGTTGCGGGCGAGAGACGGCAAAAAAGGGAGAGGCGCTGGATGTGAAAGAGACGAGAGATCGTGCAGATCGGAGAGAGTGCAGAGGGAGAGACAGAGAGCGAAGAGAACGAACGAAAGGTGGAGGGCGTTTAGAGTGGAAGGACCCCCTCTGATTTCGGCCATGTTCTCTTCACCCTTCCTCTCTCTTTCTCTCTTTCACTCCCTTCAGCACTTGTTTTCACACTAGCCGGGGCGTGAACACATGGTCCATTCGTCTTTTCGCCTTTTTCCAATCACGCCCAACCATGTTATTCATTGATTAGAAGAATAAACAAATTAACAACTTTGATATAAAAATATGAAAAAGAAAAGTACTGTAGGTAAAATATACGGTATATCTTGAAAAAGCTAGGTTTCGACAGCGAAAAGCTACAGTATGCTCGCTACGCGAACATGATATTGATTAAGTGACGTCATTTGTTGTTATTGTTTTGTTGTTTCTATGAACGTCTTTGAATCGTCTTTCTTCTCAATTTTCTTCAGTGATTGCATCGATTGGGAACTCTCGATTTCAATTAAATGTTCGATCTAGTTTTCAATTAGCCTTTCCCGCTGTGTGTTCCATCGTTCCTCTCCACCCATTCCTTGCGACTTTTCCATGATCCAACTCGAGATTTTCCAACTGATTTGGGTCACAAAGCACCGTTGTCCGACACGTTTCCCTTTCGCGTGTGCGCGTTCGCTCCGCTATTGCCAGTCGATCAACCACCAAACACACTTCCTTTTCAGCGTACCTTCGAACTTTATCATCACACGGGTGTCACATTCCTAGATTAGAGTGAGTCACGCTTGTTTGCCACTCAATTTTTTATTTACCAGAATCAACTTGTTTATGAGTAAACTGTACTCATTTCCGAGTAGGCTCAAAGAACATGATCATTGCAAAGAATCCCGGTCTGTGTACTAATCTTTTCTGGCTGATCATTTTCTATTTATCTTTTTTTTGCAGCAATGGTTGACCATGACGAACCGCCGGTGTCCGCTCTTCTGCTGCCCGACGCAGCATGGAAGAGCATCCAGCAGAACACCTTCACGAGATGGGTCAACAAGCACCTCGCAAAGGCCCAGGAACACGTCGATAACCTGGTCAGCAGTGATTTCTCATTGTTTCTTATTTATTTATCTTTATTTTTCGCCGCCTAGAATATGCCTCTGCGCAAATCTTGTTTAGGTGATACTGCTTGTAGACGATACTGTTGTGCTGAAATGCCTATTTTATTCGATTTTGCGTGAAGCTTGATCTACCCCGTGATGTGTCGTTTAAGCCTTTTTTTATTTGCCGTGAAACGCCGGGATGATTCACAATTCGAGGGGGAGAATGAAAAGGCTGATAAGAATTCAACACTGCGAGATGGAAACTGTCGTTTGAAAGAAGGAAGGGGAAGAGGTCAAGCGTATCGAGAGGAGCCAAACACGCAATTTATCCCCTCCCCCCCGTCTCTTTAGAGGCGTACATGTTATGATTGACACGGCGAAATAGCGGAGCGGAGGGTGACCTTTCGGCGTGAGCTAGGCAAAGGGAGAGGCGCCAAGAGATTTCCAATCAGCGCTGGCAGAAAGTGAATCATAAGTCGTCAACGTTTGCCGCATCCAATCCACATCTTGGGTGTGATTCACGCTCATGGTGCGAATTTGAAATAGAAAATCAATAATTAGAGAGAAAAAATGATTATGTAAATTGAAGGAGACGGATCTCGCTGACGGCCTCCGACTGATCAAGCTCACCGAGGTCCTCTCACACAAGAGTGTCGGCAAGCACAACAAGAAGGTGAACATTTAAGAACCTTTTTTTGAAATAATAAAGAAAATAAACTAATAATTACGGAAAATTCATTCGCGGAAGTGTTTTCTTTTTTGAAGGATGGCATATCGATCGATAATCTACAACAAATCAATTACAGGTGTCGTTCCGCTCGCAGAAGCTGGAGAATGTCTCGGTCGCCCTCAAATTCCTCCAGGACATTGAGCGAATCAAGATCGTCAACATCGGTAAATAAAAGCGTTCAAGTGTTTGTTGTGCGCGCACCTGGCAGTTTTGCTGCCCTCACTCGGTGTGCTTGACAGTGAAAGAGAGACAGCAATAGTCCAATGTTTACACTCTGACGGCGCAAATGTGCGAGTTTATGGGGCGCGCAAAAAAAGTACGAATGTCCTCACAAAGAGGGTTGGGGAGTGGACAGTGCGTTTTATCCCTGGTGGCATGATATTTGTGAGTAATAAATGGCAGGATAGTAACATATCTAATCGGAGGTGGTATATTTATTGAGGTATTAGGATGAAAACTACGTTAAAACGGCGATTCCTGTCCAGATTCCCAACTCAAATTGTACATCCTCCCACTTACTCTTGGCAAAATTTGGATGGGGGCCGGTAGAATTGATAACTCCTGAATACAAATAAATGCAGATGAACGATCGGGATTGGAAATGGGGGAGGGGGTAGGAGACATTGAGCGCAACCCGTTGGTCAATAGAATCAGAAGAGAGGAGAGGAGAGACGAGAGCAAGATAGTGCTAGTGCGAGCATAGAGGGAGAGGCTGATTCCCCCTCCATCACCCATTGTTGGCTCGGTTGTTCCATCTCCTATCGATTTCCGATTACGCCCTAACTGTTTCCAATTTCTTGCCTATTAACCCGCTACCATAGGTCGAAAGGTAAACTCGACATTACCCAACCAAATGTTCGTGTTTTCACACGGAACTTGGAAATCCGAATCAACGTTCTGGGATTTTCCTACCTACTCGTTTGACCCCCTACGAATAGGAAATGGGCTCTTGAAGACCGGTTCAGTCGTTGTTTTCATACGGTTGAAGAATATCGCAAGTTGTATTTGTGAGAGAAAACATGCGGTAGAGCGACAGAGAGTGCGGCCAAAGTTTGCGTTTCTATAATCCGGTGCACTATCTCTCCTTCTCCCTCCCTCTCTCCTCTTCGTCTATGTTTCGCTCCAGTAGCTTGCAACAGCCTATTCTCATTCCGCGTTGTTTTCGTTGCACAATTGACATTATAGCCGCCTACGCTAACGCAGTCCTCATGGTGATCCTATTTTACTCTAGCATAAGAATATTGTGGCGCTAGTGTTACTTAGAACCGCATCCCAATTTCAAAATATTTCTCCACTACTTTGGTTCAATTACAGTACCTATAAGAATCTTTCTGCAGATTCTTCCCACATCGTTGACTGCAATCGCAAACTGATTCTCGGTCTCATCTGGACGCTCATCGTCCACTATTCCATCTCTGCCCACATGTGGGAGGGCGCCGAGGAGGTACGGTAGACGGCTATCGGTTGGTGCGATGTCTGTAGCCTGATTGTTTTGGTAGTAGCATCACTTTTGCGCCGACAACCTCGTGGTTACGGTATACACAGTACGTCCTCCATTCTCAGGCGCCGGAGAGCAAGGAGCAGACGCCCAAGCAGCGGCTGCTCGCGTGGATCCGCAGCAAGCTGCCGGCCGACGTCCCCGTCACCAATTTCACGTCGGATTGGAACGATGGAGTCGCACTCGGAGCACTCGTGAGAAATTTAGAATAATAATAATAATGTGAATATTGTGCAGTTCAAAAACTTAACAGTCTCCGCCCACTTTGGCAATACGTTAGTGCGAATTAGTCCATCTTTCGGAACATTATATTCCCTACTAATGCAGACATCTTCTCTAAAATTATTTCATTACTATTTCATAAAACGTGCATTCCACTGCTATTGAAAACACATAATAAAATCACGGAAATATTTATATGGCGTGTTAGCATTTCACCGACTTTTTGCACAGTAGTTTCGTTATTGACGGAACGGAAAATTTACGCACAATAATAATATTCTTTTATATATATTATTCGAAATTACGTTATGTTCCGCTTTCGATGCCCTATCATTTCAAGAGGCCAAAACTCCCCATTTCGCTCACTTTCTCGACCGGGCAATGCACGAGCGAGAGAGTATGCGGAGTGAAGTGAGAGAGATTTAACCCCTCCAAAATGATAGGAGATCAACAATAAATGCTGAATTCTGACTAATTTGTGTGAAGGTGGACGCGCTGGCGCCCGGCCCGCTCTCTAGCTGGCGCAACTGGGATCCCGACAATGCAGTGCAGAACACGAAGAACGCCATGCAGCTGGCTGACGAGGATCTCGGAGTCGCTCAGGTATAGGTATACGGTAGGGAGGGAGAGGGGTGGAGGATTGGTAAATGGGGATACTGTAGTTAAAGAAAATTTGAAGAAGCACATACAGAAACGTATAAGTTGTTAGTCACAAATGTTCGATTTGTTCCATTTTTTTAAATTTTTGAACACGCGCTCACTAATATACAATACGTGTGCGACGGGGATTCACCTAGGCGTTCTATGACGACTTTGCGTTTGAAACATGGACTTGCGGAAATTGGAGTGCTTACTTGTAAAAATTATTACTTGTTTAAATTGGAGTGCTGCTTAAAATCTCCCGATAACGTCTGAATTGGTTGCAGTTGATCACACCGGAGGAGCTGATCAATCCGAACATTGACGAGAAGTCGGTGATGACCTACCTAGCGCAGTTCCCTCAGGCAAAGAGAGCCATTCCCAAGGTATTTATCATTTGTTTTGTTGATGTCCCCCTATTGTTTACGCACACAGTGAAAGCACTCACATAGGTCAAATGGGTTTTTCGCAAGTTCGCAATTAGCATAGGGCGGGGGATGTCGACAGAGGCCTTCATGTGTCTGCCCTGCACTCTCTCGCTACGTTAATCCGGTTTATATGCAAAGTGCAGAAGTGCCTATCTTCGCACGCGAAGACCTATTTGACCCATGAGCACGCATGTGTGAATGGTTTATCGTCAAATTAAGGGACAATTATTTAATATTTATTGATTACTTACTTTCTCAGGGTCGCATCATGGCGGTGGAGGAGCGTCCGACGGTCGGCGTGGCCACCGATTTTATCGTCGTCGTCCCGAATGAGCTCATGAAGCCAAAGGTGAGAGGAAAGGGAGCGAGGGAGAGACGAGTTGCGCGAATGATAGTAGCTGGTATTTTGCAGAAAAATGTGAATTTTAGCGAACCCTGTATATAATTGTTATACAAACCACTGATGGCCATAATAGCTCATCAATGATACTAATTCAAAAAGACAGCAGACTACAAACGACATCATTTCTTTGCTACATTTATATTATTTGATTTTTGTGCAGGTGTCGATCCGTGATTCGGATGGCCGCGACGTGCACTACACACTGACGAAGACGGCCGCCACCGAGTACGCAGTCAAGTACACCCCTGACAGGAAGGGCGACCTCGAGGTACGGTAGTTTATGTGAGGCAGGAACCCGGACTCTGTTCATCTCTACCTATTCATCTATCGGTCTACGACCGAAGTTGTTGTGTTGTCAGAATAGCATTAATGTGCTAAATTATTATCGATTGCAATATTTGCCCTCTCCCAGATTTCGCTGTTCGTCGTCAACATCACGACGGGCGACGGTAAGGCGACGCCTGACGCAATCGCCGCCGCGTCCGCCAGAGCACCCGCACGACTCGTGTACTCGGCAGAGACGAGATTGGGTGAGTGCAGAGGGGAGCATAGGTCGAATGGGATCCTCGCAAGTGTTTTAGTCCAGAAATTCCTATAATCGTGTTCCCAAGTCCTTATTACCCTATTTTTGATAAATTTGTGACAAAGTGTGTAGAAACCTGTTTTACCTGTCTATTGAAATTGTTTACTAATATGTATAGCTTGTTGGAAGCATTCTGCAAAGTGTACTATTTTCAAATCTCACTGCGCTCGTCAGTGAGATTCATCATACATCCGGGGATAGGTGAATTGATGTTGCAATGGAAACGTAATTTCGATCAACCTGGACGAAATGCAATGGTTTGCCACAATTGCATCTGTTGTATTCTAATTAAAATTTCGTCAGATTGTTTCCAAGAGCACGATGCATTGCATAGCTTTTGCTTGTTTCATCGTATGATTTTTATTTGTTTAAATATATTGCACAATTATGGTAATTGTAGGCGAGGGTCCGGTGACGCTCACCGTGGAGGACGCCGAGGGCGCCACACCCGACGACATCGATTTCGTCATTCTTCCGCCGGCCGGAGGAGGCGAGGAGGAGCGTGCTATAGTCGTCGGTGAGTAGTACGGTATACCTCATGTTCATGGGGGTGCAGTAGTCCACACGTGGGCAGCAAATTATGGATTGTTTTTGCATAGTGCTCCCGCCCCGGTTTCATTCGATTTGATAGTGCCCCCAGCATTACCTAACTCCTCAAACCTAAACGTTTTCATTTATTGAACGTTTGCATAGTGTTCCACAACTAGGTTTCCCGAGCATGCAGAGTGCTCCCGGGTGACCCTGCCCACGTGTGCAGTAGTCATTGATTTTATCGATTGGTTCGAGTTGACGTGTCAAATACCCCTTGAATTCGTGTGCCCCCAATATGCGGTGTAACCTGTCGTTCACATGTCGATAATAGTGATCAGTACCATTTTCAATTAAAAGACTCCCTACAGTAACCAGCTTATATCAATCGATAACATGTGCATCCCTCCCCATCCCCCCTGTCTGCTGTTTCAGGTTCCGACTCCTCTCCCTCCATTTTCATGGCCGCCTACACTCCCTCCGTCGTCGGTCTCTACTCGGTGAACGTGTTCGAGAAGCGCCGCCCCCTGCCCGGCTCGCCCTTCCCGCTGAGAGTCCGCGCCAAGGGTACGGTAGACATAGAGTATTGATTAACTGTGCTGATTATGGATTGATTAACGTGATTAATCTATTCGTGTGATGTAGTGAGATTGGAGCGTTAGATGACAGTGTGACGATGCAGCGACAAGGTGTTACTGTAACTCGAGTATTATCGATTGATTGCATCCTCACGCGCGCGCGTGTCTTTCAGGCGACGATCTGCGCGCGTGGGGCCGCGGGCTAGCGGCTGCGGGTGTCGTGGCGGGCGAACGCGTCGAGGTCAACGTCGACCATCTGGAGCAGCATGGAGCTACTGAGGGAGAAGGAAGACGGGCAAAGAGAGATCTGAGAGAGGTCCCCGTAGCGGTCAAGATTATCGATAATGGTGAGTATTGCGGTTGTTTGTGGTAGACTAATGGGAAGGGTACAGAGAAGTACGGTAATCGGGTGTTGCTAGAGTACAGTATGGCCTTGCAGCGACGGGCGTGTCTCGCGACGCAGATGTGCGCGCCGCCAACGCGGACATGCGCGGGTTCGCGTACGTCCCGCACACGGCCGGCGACTACACGGTGGAGGTGACGGCAGACGGAGCGCACGTTGGACTCAGTCCATACCATGTAAGCGACTTACAGTAATCCTACTTGAATTGATTTGTATAATATTGAAAGAAGTGATGTGAAACGAAAAATGCATCCTTAAATCTCCCCTAACTAGGGATCCGCAAAAGTCGGGGGCGGACCCGATGAAATTTATTTACATAGGTGGGTGTAGTTCCGATATTTGCTTCCACTGTACTGAAATTTAATGATGAAAATTTGCGCGCGCCTCCCTCAGACTAGTCTCCCGGTTTCGGAGCGCTCTGCGGGAAGCGGCCGTAGCCTATTGGATGTGTTCTTAGGCTGTAAGTTTTGCTGCGCTGGGTTCGAATCCCCTCCAATGCAACACTTTTCGCCGAATTTTTGCTTCATCGAATTCTTCATTTTCAAGAACAACAACTGCCAAACAACAACGGAACAACAATAACAAGGTGAACAAGTCAGCAACGGTGGAAATTCCCTCTGTCAGCCGGACGATCTCTCCTTTAATCATCAACTAAAGGGGATCCAGGAACGACTCAAGGATGTGATAATGGCCAGGCAGCTCGACTACAAGGTTTCGCATAGGGACAAGCTTCTCAAGTTCGTCTCTCAGGTTCACTTCTGCATGGGAGCAGATCGGTTCAAGCCCTTCATACAATACGGGTTCTACAAAGGGGGATTCATCAAACACCGCCCCTCGTTTCGTCGGTCCGAAGGAGTTCATTTTCGGAAAAGGGTCGATGCCCCCCTGCTCTATCTGCTCCTCCCGCGGTTGTTCGATCTGCCCTCGTTGCGAGAAGACCTTCTGCTTCCATTGTTTCTGGGTCAATCTCCACCGTTGCTGACATGTTCACCTTGTTATCGCTGTTCCCGTTGTTGTTTGGCAATTGTTGTTCTTGAAAATGAAGAATTCGATGAAGCAAAAATTCGGCAAAACGTGTTGCATTGGAGGGGATTCGAACCCAGCGCAGTAAAACTTATAGCCTAAGAACACATCCACTATGCTACGGCCGCTTCCCGCAGAGCGCTCCGAAACCGGGGGACTAGTCTGAGGGAGGCGCGCGCAAATTTTCATCATTGAATTTCAGTACAGTGGAAGCAAATATCGGAACTTTTCAAACGTGATCTAAGATCCCCTGAGGGGTCTACATCCACCTATGTAAATGAATTTCACCGGGACCGCCCCCGAGTTTTGCGGATCCTAGTAATAGGGCATCCCTCACGCGCGAGGGGCCGATATTTGATGTAATGAGGTAATGAGGAGCTTCGAAATTAGAAGATTTTTGAGTTGCAAACCAAACTGTTTTATTGGTTTCCAAAACATGCACTGACATTGAGTTGAAGATGCGGATGTGAAAGGCATCATCTTGTTTCAGGTGTCGGTTGCCGAGTCGGTGCACTCTCGAGTGCGCGCCTTCGGTCCCGGTCTGGAGGGAGGAGTGGCACAACTGCCATCCGTCTTCTACGTCGAGAGCAACGGAGAGCGAGCGAGACTCGGTGAGAAGATCCGCAGTTATCGATTGATTGGGAGAGGATACGGTAGATTACGAAATCTATCAATTTCTCATTTCAGCCTTCGCGGTCGAGGGCCCGTCGCAGACGGAGATTCGCTGCCAAGATCGCGGCAACGGCAGCGCCATTGTCGAGTATACGGTAGGCGTGATTACGGTCGTATTTATTATTGTAGGACACGACAAAGTACGGTAGATTTGATTATTATCGATTTGCAGCCAGCGATGGCGGGCGTCTACTCCGTATCCATTCTGGCGGCCGACGAGCATATCAAGGACTCGCCCTTCGTCCTACTGGTCGACCCCGCCGATGAGCGACTGAGGTACGGTATGGGAGGGGGAAGGAGGAGTACGGTAGAGTGATTCATGGGTTGAATACTGTATCCTGAACAAAATCATGTGGGTTTAAAGAGGGATTAGATACGATTTATCGATGGCCACAGATTTAAAAAAAGTCATAAAGCACAATGCAGATTGTTGTCCGTTATTTGACGACACCTTACAATCCGTGTCAGTTACAGCGGTACGGTAAGAGATCACACTTTCTTTTCAGACCGTCAGCGGTGCGCGTGTCGGGCATCGACGAGCGTGGAATCTACGTGCTCGGCCATCCCATCGAGTTCGAGATTGACACTACGCACGCCGGAGGTACGGTGGACGATGTTTACGATAGCGGGTTGCATAGGTCAAAAAGTGGGCAGATTTCAAAATAACCTGCTCGCCGAAGGCGGGCGCGAAAAATAAATGCCTGATCAATTAGAACCCTAAATACGAAACTTGCCCGTCAAGGTCTCCTAAAACACCCCAGAAATGTAGAAATGCCCGGTAAACCATAAAAATAACAAAAACATGCCCGACCAGATTTCCATGCTTCTTTACTTTTTGACCTCGCTTCTTTACTTTTTGACCGGATTGAGAATTGACGGATATTCGAAATCAAGCAAACAACAAAGCTAAAGCTTTTTGTCACTTTAGAGCTGTCTTTTCCACCAATCTGACGGTATTTTTATTTCTTTTACGATTTTGATCTACGTCTCGTCCCTTGCAGACACGCTGCTGATCCCCTCTGTGTCGGTGCTGGACGGCAGACTGCTGCCCGTCGAAACTACCGTAACCCAGCTGGTGAGTTACTGTAGCTATCGAGTACGGTACTGTGCAAGAGCAGGGTTACTGTGTTTTGTTTGTACGGGTTCACTCGATAAGCAAATACTCTGTAGGAGTAACGCTAATGTATTATCGATTTTCTATTTTCTATCTCGGCAGGATTACTGTATTATATCTTTTACCGTATCAGGTACCCTCAACGACTACGAGTGCTCAATCGCCCTCCTCCTCCTCTGGTCTCTTCTCGTGCGTCTCACTGCCCACTCATGCCGGCCAGCACTACATCAACGTCGCCGTCAAGGGCGTCAGCGTACCCGGATCGCCATTCCCGGTGAGGATTGCTATCGTAGCCCGAATTTGAACGAGTACTGTAGTCGGTGCCAGGGGTACTGTAACGATTTTCGTTATTTTCCCTTTGTGGTACGAGTAAAATCCTGATTGTTTAGTGATACTCTTTCCGGGTACTGTAGCAAGACGACAGTATCTTACGGTAACATGCTTGCAGGTTACGGTGGTCGATCCTTCGAAGCTGCGCATCTACGGTCCCGGCGTGGACGGGCCGGTGGTGACGAACGAGCCCACTCACTTCACTGTCGACGCCAAGCAGGCCGGTCCCGGTAGCCTCGAGGTACGATTTTATCTTTGTAGAATAAAGCATCGACAATAACGGATATTGCAGTATACAACTAGCAGGGTGTATTGAGGTTTAACTACGTTATGGTAGGGTGCGCACTACGTTTTCAAAGTATGGTTCAGGGGGGGGGGCGTTCAGTTGCAGGGCACAGTTCGGTCCAGGGGGGGGGCTTTGCAGCCGACTCCAGGCTTGGTCCAGGGGAAGCTCGGTAGCAGGCTCCAAGTTCGGTCCAGGGGGAGCTCTGTAGCAGGCTCCAAGTTCGGTCCAGGAGGAGCTCTGTAGCCGACTCCAAATTCGGTCCAGGGGGAGCTCGGTAGCCGGCTCCAAGATCGGTCCAGGGGGAGCTCGATGGCCGGCTCTAAGTTCGGTCCAGGAGGAACTCGATAGCCGGCTCCAGGTTACATTGAAGCTCGACTTATGTTGGGGAGTGTTAATCGCTACAAAGAGTACTAGCTTATTCCGTTGTGAAAGGCTCGTGAGGCTGAGAGCGATCGAAAAAAGTTGCCACGGAGCCACGAAGTGGCGGATACAGTGCGTTCAGTACTTTTACAACAATTTCAGAAACGTTTTCTGTGATCCCCTACGCTCTCTGAATCATTTTGGAACTTTTTGAAATTTTCGATTTTTCACGTTAAAATGTGTTAGAACACGTTCAAACACGTTTCTAACATCGCAAAATACTTTTCCTATGATCCCCGACACTCCCTTCATCATTTGGGAAAATATCGAAAATTTTCGATTTTTCACGTTAAAACTCGGCAAAACAGGTGAAAACGTGTTTCACGGTACTCAAAAACGGGTTAGGACAGCTTCTGACACTTGCGAAAAATGCGGCAAAAGATTTGCCCGCGGCGGGGGTGGAACCTGCGTCGGTCGGATTTGAAAGCAAGCGCTTTAGCCACTTGGCCATGGATTTTGTTTAAATATTTTTTATTTAAAAGGTTTACTTTTGTGGATACGCATATGATAGTGAAGAGAGTGTGTCGAAATCTTTCTTCATTCCCGAGTTATTCAGCAATGAAGTTTGAACACACGGACACACAGACACACACACACACACACACACACACACACACACACACACACACACTCGGACTTTTCAACGCACGATGTGCGCGGGATGGGTGTATGGTTCGACGCGCGATGCGCCGAACCATACACCCATCCGTCGCGCGTCTTGTGAAATCGGGCGCACATCGCGCGTTCTGTTGAAAGGTCCCGAACGGAAAAGCCTGAAAAGGCGCGCAGCTTGCAGAATCCGGCGCGCAGCTTGTGAAATCGGGCGCACATCGTGTGGCGGCGCACATCGTGCGTTGAAAAGTCCGAGCACACACACACACACAGACGTTCTGAAATAATAGTCTTTAGGAATCAGTCTATCGTATTACGAACTAGCCGGGATGTGTTGAGGTTAAATACACTACGCTCTATGCGTACACTACGCTCTATGCGTACACTACGCTCTATGCGTACACTACGCTCTATGCGTACACTACGCTCTATGCACAGGGGGGAAGGTTCGGTCCAGGGGAGCTCGGTAGCCTTTTTCAGGTACGGTTCAGGGGGAGCTCGGTAGCCTTTTTCAGGTACGGTCCAGGAGGACCTCGGTAGCCTTCTTCAGGTACGGTTCAGGGGGACCTCGGTAGCCTTCTTCAGGTACGGTCCAGGGGGAAGTCGGTAGCCTTCTTCAGGCTCGGTCCAGGGGGAGTTCGGTAGCTTGCTGTAGTCTCGGTCCAGGGAGTAGAACTCAGTAGCCGGCTCCAAGATCGGTCCAGGGCGAGCTTACTATGTTGGGGGGAATGTGTTCATCTCTAGAAAGAGTACTGGCTTATTCCGTTGCAAAAGGCTCGTGAGGCTGAGTGCGATCGAAAAAAAGTTGCCACTACGCCACTTCGTGGCTCCGTGGCAACTTTTTTTTCGATCGCTCTCAGCCTCACGAGCCTTTCTCAACGGAAACGCAGGATACCGTGTGTTGATTTCCCGGGCGTACTCGAAATCGTTTGTGGCATCGAAAAACACTTTTCCAATGATTCCCTACGCTCGCCGGATCATTTGGAAACTTTACGAAATTTTCAATTTTTTACGTTTGACACGTTTCCGACATCGCAAAACACGTTTCCTGTGATCCCCCACGCTCTGTGATCCAATTGGGAACTTTTCGAAATTTTCGATTTTCCATGTTAAAACTCGGCAAAACAGGTGAAAACGTGTTTCACCTTACTGAAGAACGTGCTAGAAGGGCATTTGACACTTGCGAAAAATGCGGCAAACGTTTTGCCCGCGGCGGGGTTCGAACCTGGGGGTCTCGGATTGTAAGTCAAGCGCGTAACCCACTTGGCTATGGATTTGGTCAATTAAATATTGCAAAATTTTAAAGGGATTTTGGTCTGTTGTCGTATGCAAAAGGATCCGAGAAGATAGAGCGATTTTGAAGCGATTTATTAGGAAGCTTCCGGATGCATGATTCCGGCCTCCAGAAAGGGGTCAGGGGCGAGAGAATGTGCCAAAATGAGAGAGTCACTCTCAATTTTCCTTACACTCTCGTTCTAACTCCTTTCCTGCGAGATTGCCGGCATGAGGAATGATTTGGAACGAAATGTGCGAAAATTTCATGAAATCGCGTGAAATAAAGTGAAATCAATCGATATTTCACTTCAAAAATCGGCAAAAGATGCTCAAATGTGAATCTCGTTACTCAAAAATGGGTTTGGGCCACATTTGACACTTGGAAAAAATGCGGCAAAAGACTATGCACCGGCGGGGATCGAACCTGCGACCCTCGGATTTGAATTCGAGCTCGCTACCGACTTGGCCATGAAATTATCGATTTTTCAAATATAAAAATCGATGTGTTTCGTGAAGGGCTTAGGCATTAATCGATCAATTGTTGCTTGCAGCTCACACTCAACGATGGCGACGGTCGCGCGGTAGACATTGACGTGCTGGAGAACAACGACGGCTCGTTCACCGTCAAGTACACGGCGCCCCGTCCCGGACCATACCAGGTACTGTAGGTATCGGCGGTTGACTTTTTTTGGTTGTGTACCGTGCAATGGGCGTACGGTATAGGTCTGTGTCCCAATTTTTTGCATCGCGGATTCATTTTTTTGTGTACGCTAGAATATAACTAGCAGGGTGTGTTGAGGTTAAACTACGTTATGGTAGGGTGCGCACTACGTTTTCAAAGTATGGTTCAGGGGGGGGGGCGTTCAGTTGCCGGGAACAGTTCGGTCCAGGGGGGGGGCTTTGCAGCCGACTCCAGGTTTGGTCCAGGGGAAGCTCGGTAGCAGGCTCCAAGTTCGTTCCAGGTGGAGCTCGGTAGCCGGCTCCAAGTTCGGTCCAGGGGAGCTTTGCAGCCGGCTCCAGGTTCGGTCGAGGGGAAGCTCGGTAGCAGGCTCCAAGTTCGGTCCAGGTGGAGCTCGGTAGCCGGCTCCAATTTCGCTCCAGGGGAGCTTTGCAGCCGGCTCCAGGTTCGGTCGAGGGGAAGCTCGGTAGCAGGCTCCAAGTTCGGTCCAGGGGAAGCTCGGTAGCAGGCTCCAAGTTCGGTCCAGGAGAGCTTTTTAGCCGGCTCTAAGTTTGGTCCAAGGGGAACTCGATAGCCGGCACCAGGTTTCATTGAAGCTCGACTTATGTTGGTGAGTGTTGATCGCTACATAGAGTACTGGCTTATTCCGTTGCAAAAGGCTTGTGAGGCTGAGAGCGATCGAAACAAGTTGCCACGGAGCCACTTCGTGCCTCGCAACTTGTTTCGATCGCTCTCAGCCTCACAAGCCTTTCACAACGGAAACGCAAGATGCAGTGCGTTCAAAACGTTTTCGAACACGTTCGGACACGTTTCCGACATCACAAATCAATTTTCCTGTAATCCCCTACACTCTCTGAATGATTCTGGAACTTTTCGAAATTTTCGATTTTTCACGTTAAGACCATCCACGAGAAGCCGGGGCGCAGGGCGGAAATCCACGGATGGCTTTTATGCAACCTATCTCAATAACTTGGGGGTAAAGGTGGTATCACGAGTGCTGATATTATGCCAAGTAACTAAGGTTCTGGGTCTCGCACGAAAATTTACAGTAACCCGGCCTTCCGATATCGATTTTTCACTATTTAAAAAAATGGATTTTTATAGGTTTTCTAGGTGTATTTTGCGAAAAAAATAACAATGCAAATATTTTTGAAGCGATCTGACAACGATAAAGGGTCGAAATTTTAATTTTTGTCACTTTATCGACTGTCCTGAAAAAAAATTGGCTAAAAGGTGAAAACCATTTTGCAATTTTTAGAATCCTCATGCAAAACTGTGTAAAGTTTTTTACTACTTGGGATCCGGACTGTGTCGACGATGGTCGTAAATGAGGTCTGAACATTCGGATATTAGCGAACCTTGGCGCGTGTATGACGATATTTCTGATCCCGGTTGCGAAACACACACACACTCACACAGACGTTCTGAGATAATAGTTTTTTTAGGAATCAATCGATATTTGGTTGCAGCTGAAGGTGGTGTTTGCGGGCGAGGAGCTGCCCAAGATCGAGATCAACGTCAAGCCGAACTTCGACCCGGCCCGAATCCGAGTGGAGGGACTGGAGAATGGTGAGTGAGAGAGAGAGAAGGAGGAAAACAACAGGGGATGGATCGTTTTTGTTGAGATTTTTGGAAAGTGCACAGTAGTGATGCGATGAGGCGTGAAGTTGTTATATTGCATTTTTAGTAGAGAAGAGGTTTTGATGGAATGAATGACTGATTGAAGTGATGTGTATGATGTTTGAGAGTGATTAATTGCTATCTATGAAGTAATGTAGTGTATAAATAAGCGTAGCGTGATGTGATTTGTTCCTTTGTGATTATCGCGTAGCGCACAGTGCGCCTTTTCACACTTTTCCCACACTTTTTCTTACAACCGCATGTCAACTTTGTTTGTGTTTCTCTTTTTGTTGTTGCTAGATTGCATGTACCGTGAATAGTGCGATGCTGTCTGGTTCAGTTTACTGTGGTGTGTTGAATGTGAGGTGACTAATGAACTGATGTTTGTTTCATCCATAGGTCGACAGGCACGTTAAAAAACTTTGAAGCCTTCCCACATTTTGGCATTTCATGGCTAATTTTGGAAAACCCTACCCACCTTGTCGACTTATGATCTCATCCATGATGTTTTGTTGTTTGCTGGTCCGCCTTCACTCATCACGGAACTCCTCACCCATGAATCAATTCAGTTCGGTGTTTCTACTGTGTTATTGATCGATTCAGTTTGGCTCACTCTACAGTATTCCCTGATCATCAATAAACCAATCGATATTCAGCCGTGGTCACTGTCAACTGCGAGCAGGAAGTGCACGTGTTCACATCGAACGGCGAGAAGACGCGAATCACCATCTCCGCGGCCCCGGGCAAGCTAATCGAAGCCATCATTGAACCATCGGAGCGAGGACTGAGAGTACGGTAAGTACTGTATCTTCGAAAGAAATACAATACGGTGCCTACAGTATTCAATTCGTTAGGTATGTGTGACTTGCTCCGCTTAGATTTACGCCGCCCGAGATTGGCAACTACACGATCGACGTTACATGCGAGGATGCGGAGGCAGACGCGGATCTGCTTGAAGACGAAGAGTACAGTGGACCCGGTCCATCGACGAGTACACGAGGATCCCCCTCGCAGCAGGCCTCCTTCCACTTTCAAGCTATTCAGGTACGGTAGTGCAGCGGGTAACGGCTGCGCATTCTTACTCTTTTGACGAGTTATCGATTCATATTTAGGAGGCGCTCAACCGTCTACAACAAGCGATGGACGACGTTGCGAACGTTTCCCCTGGGGCGAGTCGCCGCCGTCGCCATTCACACGAGGCGGAGTACGTGGTGGCGGCGACGGGGCCGCCGCGTGCCGAATTCGTCCGCGTCTTCGGACCCGGCCTGGGCACGGTGCCGGCGACGCTGGATGCGTGCGTCTACATTGACGCGAGTCGCGCCGGACTGGGCGACATTGATCTATACGTAGACGGACCGACGCGGACGGCGATTCATTGTGTGGACAGCCACAATGGAACGTGTGTGATGAACTACGTGCCACGCGTGGCGGGCATGTACTGGTTGAGAGTTCTGTTTGATGGGCGACACGTTACCGGCAGTCCGTTCCAGGTACATTTTTACTCCTGATTGGTTCCAGGTCTTCAGATTGGATGATATTTTGCTGATTTATTATGTATGATGAGCAAATTGATGTCCGTATTTTTTCAATATATTTATATTACTTACAAAATATTTTAATATTTCTTACCGGCGCTGAATGAGATAGCTCCAGTATCCAGGAGCAACAACGACCTTTTAGATCATCGCCGTGCCTCCTCTGATGGCGGGGTCTTCAATCGCCTCGTCTGATCTGGAGAGCAACTACAGTTTGTCCAGCGGCTCGTCGACTCCACACGGCGAAATACTCGGATTGAATTGAATTTACCTCTTTTTTCAGTCGTTACCATACATAGTCACATAATATTTCGATAATTGAATTGATTTTACTCGTTTTAGCAGATATATTTTTCATATTTCATATTATTACTATAATTATCAACCATGTCAAAAAATGTGCAATAGTTCAAAAATCGTGACAAAATCAGAACCGTTCTACTAGTCATATCGCTATGGACCAAATTGTGTCGTCTTCTTGTGACCTCATCAGAGAAATATTTTAAATATGTCGATAAACGTTTCAAATTTATAAACCTGTTATTTGTCAAAATAATCGAGAATGAAGTAATGGAATAAATCTTACTTTGCACTTAACTAGCTTTATGTCATAATTCTTATTGCCCCCTTTGGAGCATAAATAAAAGTGATGTGTTCAGATTCGCTGTTCGTCGGTCAGCGTCTCCATCTCCGTGTCGACCCGCAAGGCACTCCAGCTCACGCCAAGGTAGATTGAGTGGTGAAAGAATCAGATAAATGATCTTCTCGTTCCTATATGCTCGCGAGTAGTGATGCGAGAGGTTTTCCCTTTTTTTCTAGTTTTTCTAACGATTTCCTGTTGAAAAGTGATCCTTTTTGTTTTGGCGGTTCGTCCACTATTACTTTCTGTTATCGACATGATTATCATGCTAATGACATCATCGTGCCTCAGGGCGCCGAAATCATCCTCGTCGATGAGCATGGCCGCCGCGGTCGTCTGAATGCGAGCAAGGACGACGCGGGCGTGCTGGACGCCTCCTACGCCCCTGATGCCCAGGGAGAAATCCATGTCGAGGTGGGTACTGTAGGGTATGAGGAGGATTACGGTAGACGATAGTAGTAGATTTTTCATAGGCCTGTTAGGTAGGAGTAGTGAAGTAGGATATTGATGGGGCTACAGAGGGCAGCTCATAATACTGACTTACTGAGAGAGAATCGATTTTTACGTGGGAAGGGGTGAAGTGCGGGTGCAGAGATTATGGTTTAAAAAAAATAAATGAAAATCATTTGTTCTTCTCAGGTTCTCTTCGATGGAGTGGAGCTGAAGCGGAAGAAGATTCGCGTGCGTGATGGATGCGACCCGAGCAAGTGAGTTCAAAGGGATAATGTAGGGCGATGTTACTGTGGAAAGAGCACTATTGCCTGACATGATAAATATTTGAATTGAACTGTGGAAAGGGGGATGTCAATTGATTTCGTTAATCAGGAGCGATAGGGAAAATCAAAATTTGGAAAGAAGTTGAAATCGGAACATTGTCAGACATTAATTTATCGATTGCAGGGTTAAATGTACGGGCGACGGTCTCTCGAAGGCGACCGTAGGCGAGAAATCGCACTTCAATATCGACACCAAGGTATACGATAGCGCACGATCTCGCTAATCGATATTTACTCGGGGCATTCAGTAGTTATCAATGCCGATTGCAGGAAGCGGGCGTCGGCCGACTGCACATTGAGATCACCGGTCCGGACGAGGTGCCCACCAAGATACAGTAAGTGGTGATTACGGTGGACTCGTTTTACGGTAACTGTAGCGACGAAATAACGATAGAATACAGTTACTGAATCTAGAAGTTATCGATTTCCTTTATAGCGACAACGGCGACGGCACGGCGATGGTGGAGTACACGCCGGGCAAGCCCGGTCTGTACACGCTGTCCATCATGTATGGAGAGGAGCGACAGCACGTGCCTGGTGAGGAAAGGAGATGGGTGAATATTGGATAGTGATGATGTCATTTCGTGATGCGATAGAGTGTGCTTCCTATGTTGTTGGACAAATTGTGTTTGCAGCCACATTTCGAATATGCCTACATCTGAAAAATAGGGGGGGGGGGGTGACAAAACGACAACGGACATAACGGCAACGGACAAAACGGCAACGGGCTATAACTCGGTTATTAGTGGTCCGATCGATATGGGAGTAGTATCATTGAACTACTACCTTACACCACTACAGTATGCGCATATTGGTTCGGTGTGTCAGACGGCGGGTCAGATTCATGATTTATGCCGTAAACATCCGCAGGCGCCACAGTAAGGTTACCGTAGCAAACTACAGTATCCACAGATGAGTTCGGTGTGTCAGACTTTATGTCGGAGTCATGATTAAAAAGTTTACGGCACAAATCATGAATCTGACCCGCCGTCTGACACACCGAACCAATATGCGGATACTGTAGTGGGATACGGTAGTAGTTCAATGGTACTACTCCCATATCGATCGGACCACTAATATCCGAGTTATAGCCCGTTGCCGTTTTGTCACCCCCCCCCCCCCCCCGAAAAATAACATTATTATTATATTATTCCAAAATCCCATTCTCCGTAGGTCTTCGAAAGACCCCAAAATTAGTCATGACCACCTCACGAATCCGTAAGTTGTGATTGTGACACGAAAACTGTCTGATTCCGCCACCACAAAAAGTGCTCGATCCAGAGCCGAAGAATCCATCATAACGTCAAGATAAATCCAAATCCCTCCCAAAATTGCCCCTTGGAGAATAAAGATTAAAGATTGAAGATTTATTGCATGGTATTCGCAGGTTCGCCGTTCCGTGCGCTCGCGGATCATCCGCGCGACACTGCTGCCGTGGCGGTGCGTGGCCTGGAGAAGGCTGTGGTTCGAGCGGGTGAAGTGAAGAGATTCGTCATCGACGCGAGCAGATCAGCCGAGGACAGTGTGGCTGCCAGACTACCCGTGAGTTGATGGGACATGTGGATGTCAAAATATTATTTTAAAATAAAAATGAATGCCCGATTCGGCTTCTTAAAACAGGTAGATCCTGAGCAGCACTGCTAAAATCAATCGAATGCCAGATGGTGAATATATCATTAATTTTAATCGTATTTTTACACAGATCGGCCAACAGCAGCCGTTCGTGGTGGAACGGAAGAGCGAGCCGCGCGTCTACGACTGCCACTTCACGCCCGTTGAAGATGTGGAGAGCAAGAAGGCCAGCCTGCCCCTCGAGGTCCTCTACGGAGGAGAACACGTCGTCGGAAGGTACTGTAGGGAGTACGGTAGCCGATCACGGTACAGGGGGATATACTATAGGTTGTAGTAGCAGCATAGGACGATTGGCCTACGGTAGTTATGGTTACAGTAAGAAGCACGCCTACAGTATACTCTCTATTTCAGTCCCTTCTCTCTGACTCTTCTGCCCGAGTCCGACCCGTCGGCCATCCGTCTGGTCACCCCGCAGTCGGTCGCCGCCTCGAGAGACGGCGTCATCCTCATCGACAAGACGGAAGCCGGCAAGATTGGCCAATTGGACATTGAGGTTACGGTAAGTCGACACTCATTAACTATCGACAACTGACTGTTAACTCGACTACTGTTAACATTTCTGGCGTCTGGTGATCATGAAAATGTACCTTAGGCGATTCCAAAATGATTTTAGGGTCCGGACGGTCGCCGCCGCCGCTACGAGATCTCGCAGACGGCAACGGCGAATGTGGACGAACTCAGATTCAGGTACGGTAATTGGTGAACTGATTACGGTATTTTCGTTTACGGTCTTATTGATTGATTGATTTGCAGGACGGATCTGCCGGGCGAGTATTTTGTGCAGGTGCGACTGGTGGGCGACGAGAGCAGAGCGGTCGTCAAGAAGACGAGACTGACGGCAGAGGCCAGAGGAGTCAGAGAGGATGTCTTGATTGAGGGTACGGTAGGGGGGAGGAGTACTGTAAGATTACTGTGAGGTGCGTGTTCGAACATGACTTCAAGCAGAGTGTGTGTGGTAGACGATAGTTTTGACCACACGGTCATAGGTCAAAAGGTACGTAAAAAACGACGAAGCCAACCCACATTTTCGAATTTTCAGTGTCAAATTTTGAGAAAAAATTGAAAAACCAACCCACATTTACAGTTTTTCATACCCATACTTGAAAACCCCAGCCCACATTTTCGACTTTCCCCAACGCACCCTTTTGACATACGCACACGATATGGATTTTGTACAAAACAAAGGGAAGAAAATAGCGAAACAAAACTGTTCCGAAACCGAATCAAAAGTTTTGTTCTTTTCGCTGTCCACTTTTCGAGTTATATCTCTAGGAGACGATGTGAATCAAAAATCACGGAATTGAAGAGACGAACTATTTTGCATAATTTGCTCATTTACCCTTGCAGAGATGGAATCGTGGGAGTTTGGGTGGGAGATTACGACGGATCACAAGATGAGACTGATTAGAAGAGTGGACGATGTGAACGCGCGTATTGCGATTGTGGAGACGACCGGACACGGACTGGAGTATGCTGTGGAGTCGAGGAAGATTGGAGATAATGAGTGAGTACAGTACCCCCAAGGAGGGCATACGGTAGACAGGTTAGGTTATCGATCAACCTGGGTTTGAATGATTACTACTGTGTGTGGTGAAGAGGGAAACGATAGTCACTGATTATTGATTGGTTGTGAATATGGTAATGCTTCGTCGCAGGTACGAGGACGTGATAATTCTGCGCGCGCGAAAGTCAGGCCTGCACCGCGTCGTCGTGCTGTACGGCGGTGTGGTGGTGAAGGAGCTCGAGTTCGAGGTAAGCCGTGACATTCACTAATTGCCAATCGAATTTAAACAAACAAAAGAATGCACACTATGCACTGCATGCCCGTACCATGGAAGAAGGCGCACAGATAGAATGTCGAAATGCGAGAAAGTTTGCACACAAGTGTGTAAGTATGGGCAGTACCGAAGCAGTCCATTGTTGTAAACACTGTGTGTACAACTCCCTCTCTCCTTTCTTTTTTCGATTCGATCACACTTCAATTGCGTGTCTCTCATCCCCCTCCTTCTTTCTCGGGTAGCACTGTCTTTTCCCTTCTTGTTTCGCCCCTCTCTTCGCCTCTCGAAATTCACAACCGCACTGTTCGACTCTCTCACTATGGTACCGCGCACACAACGCGCGCGTAGAAGATTTTGTTTGTTGGTAGGGTGGTGTCTGCACCTCTCTTTCCTCCATTCTCTCCTTTGATTTTTTTCCTCTGACGCGATGTTTCTCTTTGAATGTCGGTGTGGTTTTCTATGCAATGTTTATTTTAACTAGGGATCCGCAAAAATCGGGGGCGTTCCCGGTGAAATTAATTTACATAGGTGGATGTAGACCCCTCAAGGGATCTTAGATCACGTTTGAAAAGTTCCGATATTTGCTTCCACTGTACTGAAATTCGATGATGAAAATTTGCGCGCGCCTCCCTCAGACTAGTCTCCCGCTTTCGGAGCGCTCTGCGGGAAACGGCCGTAGCCTAGAGGATGTGTTCTTAGGCTATAAGTTTTGCTGCGCTGGGTTCGAATCCCCTCCAATGAGCGCTCCGAAACCGGGAGACTAGTCTGAGGGAGGCGCGCGCAAATTTTCATCAAATTTTCGCCATTGAATTTCAGTACAGTGGAAGCAAATATCGAAACTTTTCAAACGTGATCTAAGATCCCCTGAGGGGTCTACATCCACCTATGTAAATGAATTTCACCGGGTCCGCCCCCGATTTTTGCGGATCCCTAGTAAAGAATTTGCTAGTTTTCAAGCCGATTTGAACGGAGGAACTTTGCGGGCAATAAATTTTGGCGCAACCTTGAAACGCGCTGCTCGCTACTGCTATTGAGGGGTTTATTGTGAGTGAATTTGCCCCCGCCCTGTTGATTTTATGTTTCCATCTCTCTCCATTTACTTCTTGCTAGAGAGAGAGGGGAGAATTTTGCCGCCTCCGAATTTTCATCGCCACGCCGATTTAGCATCTATTGTGAGTGTGTGCCTCTTCTTTCCCTCTATTGCTCGAGAGAAATGGACGAAATTTCGATTAGCGAGAGGTGACGGCAATGCGATATTCCCCCTTCTGTTGTTATTTGCGACTAATGTAGCGTGAGAGGGTGGGAGAAGACGGATTACTTTACTCAAGGGGGGGGGGGAATTGCTTACGCGGGTTCAGTTTGCATTGTTCGCTGCGAGGGAGTGAGCAAGATTGCATTTTGTTGTTCGATGCGGGGTTTCCCCCCTGTTGCATTCGCTGCATTCCATTTCATGCATTCCAAAACACGACGATTACGATGTTGTTTTCCTGTGTGCGTTCTTTTCATTTCCAGGCGGTTCTATCACGCTGGTCTACCTCATTTACGCATTATCATAATGCTAATGTGTGAAGTTTTTATATCCCTACAGAATATCTGTCGATGCTGCAGCATTTGTGTTGAGGAACATGGGAGAATTTGTGTTCTGTATGTGGTAGGAGGAATGGAAGGGAGTGGGGGGAGGGGCATGTGGCTTCCGCGCACTCGCGCAGTTGTAGCAGTGTCTCGCGTCTCTTGTTGACACCCGCTCTCTCTCCGTGGCGCGCTCGCGCGATAGCCGCAGGGGGGGAGGGGGGGCTATTTACCACAACAACCACCCGGCGCAAATACTACCCGCAGGGGCTACTAGAAGGGAGGGAGGGAGGGAGGGAGAGGGTTGGTTACGAGGGGCAGCGCGCACGTGCTTAGTAGGAGCGGGGGGAGAGGAGGGGCACCCCCTTTTCCTCCCCAGCGCGTCCGCCTATCGACTTCTTGTTGCACCCCGAGTCTGACCACTCTTCGCGCTCATGGTGAAATTACGGATTGGAACTGCCGTTTAGGAACGCTGAACATATTTTTTCCACGGTTTGCTAGGAATACGTTTCAGAACATTTAGTCACTTTTGTATTTTCGGGTTCCGAAACGGCAGTTCCAAAATGCAGCATTACCGCACTCCTAAGTATCTAAGTAAGTATATCTGTTCCGGTAAAATGTTCTACCACGTACTCTATCACTACTCGTGGCCAAATATTTCAGCTTCCACCGCTTGAATTTCTTGGCTGTTTGTTTTGTTAAAAATAAATTGACGACCTACCATTTGTACACCACACTACATCAGTCTAATTTCGTTGAATTATTTCCAGGTCTTTTTTTACATTTTGCTATTTTTAAAATGATACTTTCATAATTGTGTCTGGTTGAGGCGTTCACTGCGGAGGAGCTCGCTGCCCTGCGTGCCAAGCGTGCGGCCGAGGAGGAAGCCAGTCGATTGGAGGAAGTCGTCGAAGTACTCGAGAAGAAGTACGGTAGCACCACTCATCCCACGGTTACGGTAGCTGGGTTACTGTAGCCAGATATAAGATCAACGTTATATAGTTTGGGATATGGTGACAGTACGATAGCCTAGTGTGGACACGGCATAAGGTTACTGTAGGCGGACAGCTTGAGGTCGTATTGTAAGACACGCTCACGCATCATTGCAGGTACTACGCGGAGGAGAGTGCAGTGCCCGAGAAGCCGCCGCGATCGCCCGTCCTCCTCACGAGAGAGGCCAACAACAACGACGAATCGGACGCGGTGGGTTACGATAGTCTCGGACAGAGGTCAAAAAGTAAAGTAGCTTGGAAACCTCGTCGGGCAGGTTTTCGAATCTTTGATGGTCTAACGGGCAGGTTTCTACATTTCGGGGCTGTTTTCGGAGACTCTGTCGGGCAGGTTTCGTTTTTAGGGGTCTATTTGATCAGGCATATATTTTTCGCGCCAGCCTTCGGCGGGCACGTTTCGTTGAATTCTACTAACTTTTTGACCTATGGTCTCGGATTACTATAGGAATACTTTACTCGAGTGGCATACTGTAGGCGATCGTAGGAGGTAGATAGGTGCTCGCTATCCACATCCATTACTTTTACTTACTTGCATTCGTGACTGAGACGTGCTTTCTGCTCAACGCGCGCGCGGTTTCTGAGAGTCATGGAGTGGGGCGAGGGGGTAGAGAAGGAGAAGATGAGGAGGGAGAGGGAGAGATGAAGAAGGGGTAGAAGAAGAAAAGAAGAATGGGATATGATCACACGGAGGAGCCAACTGACTGGAGCACAAATACATACACTCACGGATGAAGAGAGTCCTGCCTGTGGTGTGCGTCTGCCGTATGGTGCCCTCCCGGCGCCCAACGTTGGCGCCAGCGCTCCCTCGTCACTTCATGCGCGCCTGCGCCCTCTGTGCGCCACACGATCTCTAGCTGCCGCCTTTTGCAACAGCGCCTACGCTCTCTGAGAGAGATAGAGGCGGATCTCTCTCTCTCTTCCTCCCTCATTCCCCCACTAACAGCCCTGCGAATTGAGGGAGAGAGATAGATAGGCGGGCAATGACTGATCTGATCCCCCTCCCCTCCCTTCTCCTCCTTCTTCCTCCTCTCCTCCTCTTCCCCCCTTGACGCTCGGTTGTTATGTCGTGAGAGCCCCTGCGTGTCGCGGTGATCAGCGCAGTGATCATATGGGCCCGAAGCAGTGGTAGTATTATTCCGATGTATATTATAGGCTAAATAACGCTTCCAAATCTCTTCATTCTTTCCGCCGGTAGCTGGAATGTACGCCGAATATTTGTTTTTGTTGAAAATCCTAATAACACTTATCTTAATTAATTAATTAACTAAATTTTACAGGGCCGCGCGTACGACGAGCGCGTCTTCCCCTTCGACTTTGACCCCAAGGAGATCGACGCTGCCAAGCTAATTGTAAGGAATTTAATTAATTAGTTTAATTACCTCTTTAAAATTAAATTGGTGATAAATTGGTTTAATGATAACATAACCAAAAATTAAATTGGTTTAATGATAATAACATTGATAAGTTAGCTTTCCCGCAGTTGTCCCATTAGCACCAAAATGAAATCTTCATTTGAATAGTTGGTGTGACGTCCAGTGTGATTTCTGCGTTGCGATGGCAATATTTGATCTTTGATCTTTCTTGCAGGCATCAGTCGAGATGCCGACCGGAGCAAGAGACGCTGCGGAGATCATCGACAACCACGATGGTGAGTGTGATATTTGATCTTTGATCTAGCACCGATTACTTTGATTTTCAAGATTGTTAGGTTCGAATCTGACCATCCATCGATTTACGCAATTTGTCCGTCCCCAGGCAAACGATCGATGAGAGCTGCTAGTAGGCACCTGTGAGCGAGAACCTACAACGGACTATTCTGTTTTTTTATCAAAATCTTTTTTCCAGGTCAAAGTTTTGGAAGTTTTTTTTCAACCTCCTTCTGAAATCCCAGCCATTTTTTTTCAGTTTTCGTACCCTCCCTTTCGAAATATGCTACAATATCTCGTTTGCCCACACACGGGTTACCAAATTTTGCAAACTTTTGACTGAGTGTTCGCATTCCGTTTTAACTAGATATCAGAGTGCCCCTAATGGATGTTTCTGTAGAAAAGAAATCACAAATTTGACTTCCTAAAAATGTTTTCCCACTTTTCTCATGTAAAACCATAGACCAAAAACATATGTTCCCAAAAGTCCCCAATGCTGTCTGATTTTGCCGTTTTAGCGTAAAAACCCGAAAATGATGCCTGATTTTCCGACATTTCACCTCAAAAAATCAAAATGATGTCTGCTTTTTCGAAATTTCATCTAAAAAAAGTCCGATTGCTGTCTGGGTTTGTTCCATGGAACGAACTTTTTGGTCTATGTGTTCTGGTGATCACGCCCACGTGTCCATTGACCATGCAATTTGTACAAAGTTAACTTCAAAAACTTCAATCATGCATTTTCCTCTTTTCCATTTTTCCTCCTATCATGCGTGTCTTCACCCATTGATATTTCTCTCTGCGATCATCGTAGTTCTCGGAAATGTGTGTATGCGTTCAAAATATTTTCACAAGTAGGAGTGGGATGTGGGGGAAAGAAACGTGACTGGGAGAGTAGAAGAAGAGGGAGTCAGACTCAGTCAACTTGTGTATGAGAAAGTGGAAAGAAGGGGTCCAGAATGCAGTGTAAAATTGAGAGGCGAACGAGAAATCAATTTGATTTTGTTGTGGCTTCTCTACCGAATGACGTGCAATCGGGAAAAAATCGATAAAAATCGATAACCATCTTTACAGTACCCTCACATTGCAGGTACCGTACTCGTGAAGTACAATCCGAAGACGTCCGGAAACCACATTCTGTCCATTGTCCACGACGGAGTCCTGGTGCAGGTGCGGTGATTATCGATTTTTCCGTTATTAAAAAAATTAACACATGTGGTGGCTCACCGGAAACAGTGGTAAATGGGGGCACGCGTCTATGTTTTGTTTTGATCATTAGTCAGTCAATTTGTGGAGGTCCCGTGGTCCCCCAACGTCATGCAACAAGTGTTGATTAATGAAGACCAGAAATATCAACATGTGATGACGAAGAATAGAGACAAACCAGAGAACGGCGGTCACACCTAACGCACAGATGATTGTATCTCTCCCGACGACTTGAATCAATTTGTCAAGTTTTATTCCCACTGCACAGATTTTGTTATGTCTACTTGGGGAGAGAATTTGTTTTGCATCAAAAGTGTCTGAGATGTGACCGAAAAGATCAGCGGCTATTGAAACCTGATCCTTCCTAGTGGGAAGAGCGGATCGCTGTCACACAAGCGTGCAAAGTGCACGTTTGAGCAGAAAATGCGTGTATTTCTCTTTTTACGTGCTATTCAATCATATGTCAAATAGGTCTTCGCGTGCGAAGATAGGCACATCTGCACTTTGCATATAAACCGGATTAACGTAGCGAGAGAGTGCAGGACAGACACATTGAGGCCTCTGTCTACATCCCCCGCCCTATGCTAATTGCGAACTTGCGAAAAACCCATTTGACCTATGTATTCAATCGATATTATGTATTCCTGCAGGGCACGCCCATATCTTTCTACGTCGACAAGTTCAGCGACGGATATGCGACCGTGTACGGACCCGGCACCCAGGTACGGACAATGGAAGAATGGGTTATCGATTGGCAATTTCTGTAACCTAGCTTTGGGTAATACGAAATTGTAATTTGTCCTACGTCGTATTTGATAACTTCGTTTGGACCCATTTATTTCACTTTTCACTACATCTTCATGTGCTCCATCTAACAGTGCCAATGTTGCAGGGCGGCGTCGTCGGCGAGACGGCGCAGTTCACGGTGTGCGCCAAGCACGGCCACGCTAAGGAACTGTCCGTGTCCATAGAAGGACCCGCCCAGGCCAACATCAAGATCCACGACAACAAGGTATGATGGTAAGCCTACTGTAGGCAATCGGGTACAGGTACTTACGCTAAGGGAGCGAAACAGCAATGCCAAGGGTAGGTTGAAACAATACTAACTTGTTGCACAATTCAAATCATATTTAAAGATGTTAATATTGTGCCATTCAAGAACTCAGCAGTCTCCGCCCACTTCTGGTTATTAGAGAATTAGACCAAGATTAGCTTCGGATTAGATTAGCTTATGTATTTCTCGCCGGGGTTCCTCGGCTTATATTATGTGGACAGAGAGCGCGCTCTACGCGAGACGGGTTGCCTCGCCGGGAGTGGGAGCGGGCGACGTTAAAGTCAACAACTGCGTCGGGCGCAAACCCGTCTCGAGTAAAGCGCGCCGGGCCATGACCTAACCCGAGTTTCGAAGCATTGCGGTTTAGTTGCCCGAGTCGCCATACTACGGTAGAGGGCTGGTATCGATCTCTACCGTAATTTGACATAGGTGCAGTGGGCGGAGTTTCTGCGCAACAACTTCGCCGCAGCCGCACACCTTTTGGCGACACGGAATTCTTAGGGCGGAACTGAAAATTTTCGCACAATAATTCCAATTATTGTTAGGTTCCACATAAAAACACCTATAAATTCAGCTTTATGGAAAGCATGCAAATTCGAAACGTTTGCAAGCATGTCATTGTTGATATTGCTATACAGGTCGCGTGTGATTATGTTGTCATCGGCATTCTTCAAGGAAACGGGATGAACAAATGTCGCAAAGTGATCAATCACAAGCATGAAAACTGATCCGTCTCGAGTGTGTAGGCCGTAGGCTAGATGGAGTCGCGTTTTCGAAGCATTGTTTTCTCGATTTATTTTTAGCTCCCCTTGTCGTGATTTCCAATCGTTCTACACCAACTTCCGCTATCGATGTAGTCCTAGGCCAGAGATCCGGAGGGAGAGGAATGCTATCAGTGTTATCTATCTATACTTCCCCTTCTTCTCCACTACCACCCCTTTCCCTCCACTCCCGACTCGCGCCTGCCTCTGGCCCCGTGTGTTGTGCAGTCAGTTGTTCGACACTGATGACAAGATGGGGGAGGGGTGGGAGAGAAGAGGGGGAATTCCGTGTCTCAACCCCCCTCTTCCCCCCGATTTCTCTGCGTCTCTCGATTGCGCCCTGACTCTAGCGCATCTCTGCCTCTGCCTATCAATTACGCTGGCTACGTGCAAAGCATGGAATAACGAGGAGATGAGACGATCAGAAGGGGAATTGAGGTACAGGGGATAAAGAGTGCAAGTAGAGGGATGTGAGGGGGTGTGTGCGATATTATTTATTAGTATGCTGTGATAGAACAGACTAGGTGATTACTAGTCTGGATTTATTGAGCGGAGTGGAATCAAAATACGTTTGAAAGACCGATTTGCCCCTTTAAAACGCAAAACTAAACCTCGCAAATTTAAATTTAGGGTAAGCACGAGTTGCAATATTGTTTAGATCAAAATACTATTTATTCCCTAGCAGAATAAATATATAATAACAACAATGATATAATTTTTAGGATGGAACGTGCTCCGTCTCGTGGATCCCGCCCATGCCCGGAGACTACAAGCTGCACGTGAAGCTGGCCGGCAAGGAAATTGACCAGTCGCCCTTCAAGGTACGGTAGTTACTATGATCGAGGACTGTTTACCGATTACAGTAGGCTATCGTAAATATCGGTTCGATTTCAGGTACTCGTGGCTGGCGAGGGATCGAAGCGCGCCCATCTCAGCGTCGGATCCACCTCCGAGGTACGGTATTGAGAGGGGAAATTATTCATTCGAGGGGAGACGTTTTATCACCTCTTTTTTTACAGGTTGCACTCAACATCTCCGAGTCTGAGCTCAAGGGAATCTCGGCATCGATCAAGTCGCCCTCGGGCATTGAGGAGCCGTGCTTCGTCCGCATTATTGATGGAGGCAGACTGGGTACGGTAGATCGATAGAGTGGTTACGGTAGATTCAGCGGACTGGAAGGTTCCCGAACTTCCTAAAACTATTTAGGAATATGCAAAATGGGCAAAATTGACATGGATCTATAAAACGATCAATGATGAAGGATAAGCAATTATTCGAAATTATTTTTGAAATCTATTCATTGGCTACCGTATCCATTTGTCTCATTTCCATCATTGCAGGAGTTTCGTTCACGCCGCGCGAGGCCGGAGAGCATCTTATCACGGTGAAGCGCAACGGCAAACTCGTTCCCAAGGCGCCCTTCAAGATCAAGGTCGACCGAAGCCAGGTACGGTAACTGCAATGTTTATTGTTTTTTTCTTCACATGATAACATTCTCTAGATGAGACTACCTGTTTCGAGACTTTTAGTTTTGAACATACGTACAATATAATATTTTCGCTAGTGCGTAATTATGGGTTGTGTGGCTGGACTCAATAATGTGAGCATTTACTGTTCTCAGGTGGGAGATGCGTCGAAGGTCGAAGTGTCGGGCGAGGGACGAGCCAAGGCACTCACCCAACAGTGGAACGAAATCCTCATCGACACCACAAAGGCCGGTGAGTAGACGGAGTTTGTAGTTTGATCACCCATGATGATTGCCCTGATATCGATTGATTTCATTAGGCTACGGTGGTCTCTCGGTGTCCGTCCAGGGTCCCTCCAAGGCCGAGTTGCAGTGCAAGGAGAAGAAGACGGGACTCGTCCAGGTGAGTACGGTAGCCGGTTACAGTAGTATCGATTAGATTACTGTACCACGACCCTAAAAATCGATTATGCCCTCTGTTGCAGGTGCTTTACAAGCCATCCGAGCCGGGAGTTTACGCGATCGCCGTAAAGTTTGCCGACCACCACGTTCTCAGTGAGCATTTTCCTATTGATCTTTGGTCTTTGGTGGTTTTAGTCTCTAGTTTGACCAACGAAGAGGAGTTGTAGTTTGATGATCAAACTTTGATCTTTGATCTCTGCAGACTCACCCTTCACCGTTCATTGCACGGGCAAGAGCGGCGGCGCGGTGCGCGAGGAGATTGAGAAGATGACCGAGCAGGTTTGCTTCTATAGTCACATCTTGGAATATTTTTAGTATAATCTTTGCACTTTGTAGTTTGATCATTTCAGTGGTACAATCCTGATATTTTCAGGCGTCGCTGTGCCTGCCGAACCAGGACGCGCATCTCTTCCTCAAGCTGCCCAACACTTCGCCCATGGATGTGGTGAGTAGGGAATGGATTCTGCGGGTTACTGTAGTTTGATTATCGATTTATTATACTCTCATTATCGATTAATTATTAATTCTCGCGCGCAGGTCGCCCGCATCATGGACCCCAAGGGCAACACGGAGGACGCGGAGATGAGAGACCAGGGAGAGGCGTTCTATCTGGTGAGAGAAAGAGAAAATTTATAATTGATGACGTCATCTCTGCTGAATTCCGATTTATTTCGTTAAACCAAGAAAGGAACTAATACAAGTGTGTTTCGATTGCAGGTCAAGTTCAAGCCGAAAGTAGAAGGCATGCACGCCCTGTCCGTCCTGCACAGAGACGCCCACGTCAATGGTGGGATATTGAATGATTTTTCTGATTATACCGTAGACAGACTTTTGTATTTCATGAGGGAATTATTATCATTATTATTATTATTGTTATTATTATATTTCATTTGCAGGCTCTCCGTTCCAGTTCACCGTCGGTTCATTCGCTGAGGGAGGCGCTCACAAGGTGCGCGCCTCTGGCATGGGAGTGATCAGAGGAGAGACGAACAACTTCCAGTCCTTCAACATCTACACCAGAGGTCAGTAGTCGCTTTTATTTAAATTTTAAAAAAATATATTTTCGTACATATTTTGTTCATTTTTTGTTTCCTCAAGGTGCGCAGTATTTTTCGCGTAGAGAAACTTTATTTGAACATTCAATTCTATAATTTTCTTGTCTGATAATTTATTTATTGACTGATGGTGTCACCTTGTAGAGGCTGGCGCCGGCAAGCTCAACGTCTCCATCGAGGGCCCGAGCAAGGCGGTCATGAAGTTTGAGGATCACAAGGTAGGATGGATGGTGGTGCACTGTGTAAAATCTAAATTGCGAAAAAAAACATAATGCTCACCGCTCACGAGCTATTGTGTCTCAGGACGGCAACTGCCACGTGGACTACAAGGTGACGACGCCCGGCGAGTACCTCATCACGATCAAGCACAAGGACGCCCAGATCCCCGACTCGCCTTTCAAGGTATATGGTAGTCGAGGGATACGGTAGCTTCTGGGTTACGGTAATTGCAAGTACAGCTGGATCTACGAATAATCGGCGATGAAATATGGTAGTCGAGGGATACGGTACTTACAATGAGAAGTACTGTTGGCGCAATCGATAATTTGTGGGGGGTGGGGTGAGCTACAGTAGGCGAACTTATCTGTATTACGGTGATTAGACGTACAATTGGTTCGTCAATCGACAATTGGGGATGGGGTGCGGTAGGTGACTAATCTATTACACCTGCAGGTGTTCATCGCGCCGGCAACGGGCGAAGTGCGCAAACTGGAGTTGGCATCGTTCCACGACAGCGGCATTCCCGTCGGAAAGGCGTTCACTTTCGTCGTCCTCACGCACAGAGCGAGAGGCCATCTGGAGGGCAAGGTACTGCAGTTGAGAGTGGAGAAGGGATAAAGGTTACTGTAGTCGAGTAGAAAGGGGATGAAGGACACGGTAGTGTTGAGTAGAACGGCAAACATTCTAACGATGTTTACATTGGTTTGTGCTACGGTGGTTGAGATGACTATCGTCATTCTATACAGCGGACTTCCCGCCCAGCGGACTTGAAGCTCATTACGTTGATTGACTGTTAACCAATCGATAATTACTCACAGGTGCTGACGCCGTCCGGACAAACTGAGGAGATTGACATTGTGCCGATGGAGGAGGGAGAGAGCTACGCCATGAGAATCGTGCCCAAGGAGGTACGGTAATCGGGTTACGGTAGATGAGTGCTATCGAGAACTAATTTTTTCTGAGATTTATTGATTGATTGCAGTCGGGTAACCACTACATCCACGTGACGCTGGACGGCGCGCCGATGCGTGAGTCGCCCTTCAGACTGCGAGTGGGAGGAAAGGACGAGTCCGACCCGACGGCTATCCATGTAAGGGAGGGTTACGGTAGGAGGAGAGGAGTACTGTAGGGATTACGGTAGCATTAGAAGTAGAACGAAATAATGCGATAGGCCTTGCTATTTGCAGCCTGCTAGTATGGCGATCATTGTTTTGATACTGTGGATTATTTTGCTCACTGTAGATTATGATCAACGGTGATATTTGATCCCTCTCATTTTCAGGCGTCGGGCGAGGGTCTCGTGGGCGGCACGACTGGCCAAAAGGGCGAGTTCACGGTGCACACTGCCAACGCCGGCGCCGGCATTCTTACCATCCAGATGGACGGACCCAGCAAGGTCACCCTCGACGCCTATGAGGTACGGCACCCAGGTTACTGTTGGAGGGGACGCGGGGGAGTACGGCATTGTGGACGGATGATTGATCGCGAGGAGTACGCTAGCACAAATATTGGAAATTGAATGAGGGATGTTGATTGATGAATTATGGTGGAATCTGTTTCTTTAATTTTTGGGCACGTTAGATGAAAAGGAGCGACTGGGTGATTGATGCGTGCTTATTGCAGCTGGACACGGGCTACAAGGCGCGATACACGCCGCTCGCGCCCGGTGACTACTATGCCGCCATCAAGTACAACGGCATCCACATTCCCGGCTCGCCATACAAGATCCACGTCGAGGGCAAGGTACGGTAGCCATTATCACAATACGGTATTACGTTGTATCGACGTCGAAAATGTAGAAGCGACACTGTGGTTGATTGGGGACGGACTACTGTTGTTAGTACGAAAGTCGACTAACTGCTGGTGCGGATTACAGTAGTTCATGTCTATCGTATACTGATCTATTGGTCACAGGTGCTCGGAGGCGCCGGCTACAACGAGACGGCAGTGGTGAAGATCGACGCGCTCGCCAAGACCAGCAAGGGTACGGTAGCCGTCGCGCCCACCTACGCCGGAGACGCCAGCAAAGTACGGTAGTTTTATTATCGTATCCGAAGAATATTGTATCTATGGGATACTGTAGCTTAATGCCACTGCTGCAGGTGTCCGCCAAGGGAGCCGGTCTGAACAAGTTCTTCCCCGGCCGCCCCGCCATGTTCACCATCGACACTGCTCTGGCAGGTGAGACTACGATCGATCTGGTTACGGTACCTAAAGACGAGGTTACGGTCCTCCAATTCATAAACTGAGTACGATAACCTATCAATTTGTTTTCAGGAGCTAATCTTCTCATGGTCGGCATTGTGACAACAAAGGGACCGTGCGAGGAGGTGGTGGTCAAGCACCAGGGTAACGGCCACTACATCTGCACCTACCGTATCCAGGTACGGTAATGGTTAGAAGGGAGGAATCGATTAGTTTATGCTTTTTTCGTGGAGAACAGTCATAACATTGAGCCACGACAGACTAATTGCTTGTCGACGTAAAGTCCTCTTAATTCCGGTGCAACTTTACCTTTAATCATAAGATTCATATGTATGTTTTCCAACTTGGCATATTGCAGGATCGTCTGAAGGGATTCGTGTTCATCAAGTACGGAGATGTTGAGATCCCCGGCTCGCCGTTCGCTCTCGAACCCTAATCTGGCCAAGTACCAATCGATAATGAATATTTATCCCCGTATCATGAACCCATTTTGTTTGCTCAATTATCGATTCTCCGCTATACTGTCGTTCAAACCCGCCCGAGTTACTGTAACATTGTGCCTTGATGCCCCCAATTCGAAGACTGCCGTTTGAGTTCAACCCCTGAATGAAGAAGTAACTCACAGTAGCTTTACCCGCTCCCGATCCCACTTTCGAAGTTGTTTGTTCTTGCTTAACTGTACGCCCAAGACTTACTTCCTTTCCCCCTCGAAGCAGCTCTATTTCTGTGCTTTTCTAACAAGTATTCTGCAGAAGTTGAATCCACTCAATACCCCACTCATGACACCGTACCCTCATCCAATTGGTGAACTACCCTACCGAAACCCGTGTGCTATTATCCTCATTACTAACCCCCATCCCCCACCATGGCCCCTCTCTCTTATCACGAAATATTTTCCTTTTCTGTTTTTCTCCAAGAGAAGTGCATTTTATGCCTCGGTTCAATATTTCCTCTCCTATGTAGCCTTCCGAATGGTTCCCGTAGAAGTTTGTAAACAGTAATCTGCTAATAAGTGTAAGTGTGTTTGCAATTATATTCGCCCGCTTCATTATGTGTAAAAAGAAATGTAATAAACGAAAATTTTTGAAGTATGCGCGAATTGTACTAGAACTAGGGAATTAAAATGTCTGTCTGTTGGTGTGTTTTTTCCTTCCGCGTAACGGACATTTTTTTTCGTTTTTTTTTCACTATAAATCACTTCAAACTCAAGCAATGTTCTCAGATCCTTTTGCATCGATAACCCATCAGAAAAAATTTCAAAATTTATTTACAAAAAATCACGAGCCTTTTGCAACGGAATAAGCCAGAACTCTTTCTAGAGATTAACATTCCCCAACATACTAAACTCCCCCTGGACGGGTGTCCCTAAAGGGCGGCTACGGCCCATGCAAACGCTCCGGGATTTCAACGCACGATGCGCGCGCGATTTCCACTACTAGTTTCGCGTCATGCAAAACGAGTAGCGGAAATAATCGTGTGCTCTGTTGAAGGTCTTGAACGGAAATTACGGTTTCAGGATCAGGCCGGCGCGCATCATGTGAAAATCGCGCGCGCACGATGTTTTACCGGAACCGCGCGCACATCGTGCGTTGAAACATGACGCGGGCAAAGACCAAGTAGAATTTCATGCGAACGACAACTGTTTTTTGACGAAAAAGGTGCCCAAATTAGGTGCACTTTTTGGGCCAAAAAATTGTTTTGTCGCTGCGACAAAAAAAAGATTGTTTTTGTCGCTGCGACAAAAATAGAGTTCGTTTTGTCGCCGGCGACTAAACCACTTTACGTTTAGTCGCCGGCGACAAAACGAACTTGCGTTTAGTCGCCGGTATAGGTGGGCACAGGGTACCCGACGGCCCCCTGCAGGGGAGTCCGTCGACCCCCTGCAATCAAAATTCTCAAAAAATCCTGATTTCGTGCCCATAATTAGCATAATGATGATAAAGAATGAGATACACGACAGAGAAGAGTAGTAATGTGGGAACTAGTGAACGAAACACGACAGAATATGAGAAGAGGCCGGTGCAAGTCTGTGCAGAGGGACGACCCGCGGATTACTGTAGGTTTGGAGCAGAGGTTAGAGTTGGAGCAGTCATTGGGTCATGCATATAAGAAGGGGTTGTGATAAGTGTAGGCGAAACGCCATTTTTCGACCCTTTTTTCGTCTTGTTCTTACGCACTTTTTCGCCCGTACAAATTTTACATGCCCGGGAAGTGGGATGGCCTTTGCGTGTACTTTTCGGACCATGTTGGCCAAATATTGCACGCACTTTTTTGCCCGTACGAATTTAACTACTTCTGTTGCAGGATCTGTACGGGGGCTTCAGAGTCTGTACGGGGGTTTCGACTGCGTACAGATAGCCGGGCTGATTCTACGGGAGGTCTCTCCGTACAAGTAGCGGCGCTGTCTGTACGGAAGTCTGGCAGAAAAAGTTCCGTACAGATGGCTGCGCTACTTGTACGGGAAACGCTGAACAAGACGAACAGTGCAATGATTACCGTAATTCGTGTTGTACATTGTGGTTACATTTGTAAACTATAAACGCTTATAATTAACCTTCTATCTTCATCTTATTGAGTGAACTACAGAACAACAAATAAAAGAGTTCGAGGTACCGAAAAAAATCCACATAGATAAAGGGGATTCGCTCCTATCTGCAAGGGGAATAAATTTAAAGCTGGGATAACTCTTCTGAGGTGGAGAACAATTAAATGAAAAGAAATAGAATAAATGGAAGAGGGGAATTGGGGAAGGGTGGGAATCTTATAGCCACGTAGATTTCAAAATCGGGGAATATTCTTGAATACATGGAGTGGTAATTGTCTCATAGCCACTTATTATCTGCTGCAGCAAGCGCCCCAGGCGTAGATGATCTTGTCCACGAGAGCAAGATGGCCACGATCTTGGATACTCAATCGCACAAAGTCCTTCAGTCCCTCTCTGATGCGGATGATCTCCTCGTAGCTACTCACATCGTCAGACTGGAACTGCAATAACCATTTTTTTTGATTTTTTAAAATCATCCAATAAAATACCTTGAATCTCACAAAGTCGGATCCAGGGCTTCCCGCTAGGAAGAGAGTGAGCGAATTCTCCTCATCTCCGCCAATCAACTGTCCATTAGTGTTGTACTCATCTTCCTCCTCTTCATCATGATTTGAGCCACTCCAACTGTCACGCCCTTGATAGGAGCCGCTCCACCTGGCATATTGCAAATTCACTTAGTTCTTATTCAATGTGTCTATTTCTGAAAAAAAAAGAATAATAAACGAACAGTCCGTTCATGTTGCCGAACGCAGCTACGTGCATAGCATCCATCATATCGATGAGAGAGGTGTAGAAACCACCCTTCTCATTATATTCTGCAGTATGGATGTACCGGATGTTTCTCATCCAACTCCCTGGCTCATTTGCGGTGATTTCAATAGCAAGGAGATTGATTGGTCGAACCTCTCGCACTCTCCCCTTTTCCCACACTCTCTCGCTGCCTCTCACCTTCTCTCGTTCTCACAGACAGCAATGCTCTCTCAACTGGTCACTTCCCCCACTCGGAGTGAACACATACTCGATCTTTGTTTCACCACTGATCCCTCGATTATCGAAGAGTGCAATGTGAGAGAGCCCCTTCCCACTCTTGATTACAATGTTGTTGAGTTCTCCCTACTACGTTCAGTGGACAGAATTGAGAAAGTTTGGATCAGAGATTTCCGTAACGGTAATTATCCCCTAGCCAACTCAATGCTGGCAAGCATTGATTGGAATACAATATTTTCGCACAGCTCTGATCCGGACATTCTTTATTCTGTTTTCTGCACGACTATAACTGAGAGGCCGGTGCAAGTCTGTGCAGAGGGACGACCCGCGGATTACTGTAGGTTTGGAGCAGAGGTTAGAGTTGGAGCAGTCATTGGGTCATGCATATAAGAAGGGGTTGTGATAAGTGTAGGCGAAACGCCATTTTTCGACCCTTTTTTCGTCTTGTTCTTACGCACTTTTTCGCCCGTACAAATTTTACATGCCCGGGAAGTGGGATGGCCTTTGCGTGTACTTTTCGGACCATGTTGGCCAAATATTGCACGCACTTTTTTGCCCGTACGAATTTAACTACTTCTGTTGCAGGATCTGTACGGGGGCTTCAGAGTCTGTACGGGGGTTTCGACTGCGTACAGATAGCCGGGCTGATTCTACGGGAGGTCTCTCCGTACAAGTAGCGGCGCTGTCTGTACGGAAGTCTGGCAGAAAAAGTTCCGTACAGATGGCGGCGCTACTTGTACGGGAAACGCTGAACAAGACGAACAGTGCAATGATTACCGTAATTCGTGTTGTACATTGTGGTTACATTTGTAAACTATAAACGCTTATAATTAACCTTCTATCTTCATCTTATTGAGTGAACTACAGAACAACAAATAAAAGAGTTCGAGGTACCGAAAAAAATCCACATAGATAAAGGGGATTCGCTCCTATCTGCAAGGGGAATAAATTTAAAGCTGGGATAACTCTTCTGAGGTGGAGAACAATTAAATGAAAAGAAATAGAATAAATGGAAGAGGGGAATTGGGGAAGGGTGGGAATCTTATAGCCACGTAGATTTCAAAATCGGGGAATATTCTTGAATACATGGAGTGGTAATTGTCTCATAGCCACTTATTATCTGCTGCAGCAAGCGCCCCAGGCGTAGATGATCTTGCCCACGAGAGCAAGATGGCCACGATCTTGGATACTCAATCGCACAAAGTCCTTCAGTCCCTCTCTGATGCGGATGATCTCCTCGTAGCTACTCACATCGTCAGACTGGAACTGCAATAACCATTTTTTTTGATTTTTTAAAATCATCCAATAAAATACCTTGAATCTCACAAAGTCGGATCCAGGGCTTCCCGCTAGGAAGAGAGTGAGCGAATTCTCCTCATCTCCGCCAATCAACTGTCCATTAGTGTTGTACTCATCTTCCTCCTCTTCATCATGATTTGAGCCACTCCAACTGTCACGCCCTTGATAGGAGCCGCTCCACCTGGCATATTGCAAATTCACTTAGTTCTTATTCAATGTGTCTATTTCTGAAAAAAAAAGAATAATAAACGAACAGTCCGTTCATGTTGCCGAACGCAGCTACGTGCATAGCATCCATCATATCGATGAGAGAGGTGTAGAAACCACCCTTCTCATTATATTCTGCAGTATGGATGTACCGGATGTTTCTCATCCAACTCCCTGGCTCATTTGCGGTGATTTCAATAGCAAGGAGATTGATTGGTCGAACCTCTCGCACTCTCCCCTTTTCCCACACTCTCTCGCTGCCTCTCACCTTCTCTCGTTCTCACAGACAGCAATGCTCTCTCAACTGGTCACTTCCCCCACTCGGAGTGAACACATACTCGATCTTTGTTTCACCACTGATCCCTCGATTATCGAAGAGTGCAATGTGAGAGAGCCCCTTCCCACTCTTGATCACAATGTTGTTGAGTTCTCCCTACTACGTTCAGTGGACAGAATTGAGAAAGTTTGGATCAGAGATTTCCGTAACGGTAATTATCCCCTAGCCAACTCAATGCTGGCAAGCATTGATTGGAATACAATATTTTCGCACAGCTCTGATCCGGACATTCTTTATTCTGTTTTCTGCACGACTATAACTGAGAGGCCGGTGCAAGTCTGTGCAGAGGGACGACCCGCGGATTACTGTAGGTTTGGAGCAGAGGTTAGAGTTGGAGCAGTCATTGGGTCATGCATATAAGAAGGGGTTGTGATAAGTGTAGGCGAAACGCCATTTTTCGACCCTTTTTTCGTCTTGTTCTTACGCACTTTTTCGCCCGTACAAATTTTACATGCCCGGGAAGTGGGATGGCCTTTGCGTGTACTTTTCGGACCATGTTGGCCAAATATTGCACGCACTTTTTTGCCCGTACGAATTTAACTACTTCTGTTGCAGGATCTGTACGGGGGCTTCAGAGTCTGTACGGGGGTTTCGACTGCGTACAGATAGCCGGGCTGATTCTACGGGAGGTCTCTCCGTACAAGTAGCGGCGCTGTCTGTACGGAAGTCTGGCAGAAAAAGTTCCGTACAGATGGCGGCGCTACTTGTACGGGAAACGCTGAACAAGACGAACAGTGCAATGATTACCGTAATTCGTGTTGTACATTGTGGTTACATTTGTAAACTATAAACGCTTATAATTAACCTTCTATCTTCATCTTATTGAGTGAACTACAGAACAACAAATAAAAGAGTTCGAGGTACCGAAAAAAATCCACATAGATAAAGGGGATTCGCTCCTATCTGCAAGGGGAATAAATTTAAAGCTGGGATAACTCTTCTGAGGTGGAGAACAATTAAATGAAAAGAAATAGAATAAATGGAAGAGGGGAATTGGGGAAGGGTGGGAATCTTATAGCCACGTAGATTTCAAAATCGGGGAATATTCTTGAATACATGGAGTGGTAATTGTCTCATAGCCACTTATTATCTGCTGCAGCAAGCGCCCCAGGCGTAGATGATCTTGTCCACGAGAGCAAGATGGCCACGATCTTGGATACTCAATCGCACAAAGTCCTTCAGTCCCTCTCTGATGCGGATGATCTCCTCGTAGCTACTCACATCGTCAGACTGGAACTGCAATAACCATTTTTTTTTGATTTTTTAAAATCATCCAATAAAATACCTTGAATCTCACAAAGTCGGATCCAGGGCTTCCCGCTAGGAAGAGAGTGAGCGAATTCTCCTCATCTCCGCCAATCAACTGTCCATTAGTGTTGTACTCATCTTCCTCCTCTTGATCATGAATTCGACCATCCCATTCAAAACATTCCAACCCCGTCTATCAAAGTATAGTAAACGTTCCTATCGTTTCCTTCGTAAGGCTCGATCACTCTACCAACAACGAGACTCCATCGGTCTCGCCCCTTTCAAGAGAGTTATGCGCAAACTACGTAAATCGATTAGATCTGATTCCCGCTCTCGCGAGAAGAAATTAGCATCTACTTTTAATTAGCATCTACTTTTATCAACACAAATCATTTTCCTACAATACGAGCAATGACTCTCCATACTGTTCTCCTTTAGATGGCGTCAATATGTACTTTACCATTGTCGTTTACATCGTCCCTGACTGTCTGGTACATTGTATTATGAAGTGCATAAGACAATCTTGAATTCCACGAATGGGGACTGAAAAGGAGAGATTTACAATTGATTTTATAATAATATCATGAAAATAATATAAACAAAATTTATAAAAAAATTATCTCACCTCTGTTTTCTCTAGTCCACGTCCGGATAGTAAAATGTCTGACGACCTTAGCATGAATTGCGAAGTACATGGTCCTGAAGAATTAATTGATTTATACCTTCCCATATAAACTTTGTATTCCTACTATGATACATTCATCTGATAATCTTGCTTATGAACATAAGTACTGAATAAAACAGCTCACCAGATCATTGATTGATTTCTCATACTGCAATTGCGCAGAGAGTGAGTAAACTAAAAAGAGAAGGGGGCCGAGAACGGACCCCTGAGGGACTCCGCTCTCGGCTGTGTAGATCTTTGATTCATCATTATCGATTTTCACACATTGCGTTCTCCCAGAGACAAAGCATTTTATGAATCTAAGGAGAGATCCAGTGATACCTTTGTCTCTGAGAGAGTCAATGAGAGAATTTAACGGTATGGTATCGAATGCTTTAGTAAAGTCAATGAAACATATAGATACATGAGATCCCCTATTTAGCGCCCGATAGATAGAAGTGGACGAGACTAAGAGTGCAGAGGAGCACGATCTTCCCTTGAGGAAACCGTGTTGTGCAGAGTGGAGGAGACTATTAGATGAAAAATATTTATGCAATGAATGGCTGATGATTTTTTCTAATATTTTACTAGTGCAGCATGTGAGACTTATCGGACGATAATTACTTGCATCGTGCCTATTGCCTTTATTTTTATAAATTGGTTTAATAATAGCGTGTTTCCAAATTTTTGGGCAATTTCCATGGAGAAGAAATCTATTGAACAAAATGCAGAGGGGGAGTGCTACCGAATCGGCGCAGTGCTTGAGAAAGATATATGGTATATTATCAGGGGAAGTGGATGATCGTGCGGGGAGTTTTGAGCAGATTTTGTGAAATATTGGAAGGTTTATATCAATGAAATCGATGGAGTTTGTGGAATGGAGGGGCGATCGAGGGGGTAGGCCAGATAGATTAAGTGATTTTTGAAAGTAGTCAGCTAGTGCCTCTGCCTTGGCAGAATTGGAAAGCAATTTCTCTCCAGTTGGTGAAATGAGAGTGGGAATAGATTGAGCTGGTTTCAGCTTGCTAGATGCGTAGGAATAGAGACCTTTGAGATTAAAAGTAGATGCTAATTTCTTCTCGCGAGAGCGGGAATCAGATCTAATCGATTTACGTAGTTTGCGCATAACTCTCTTGAAAGGGGCGAGACCGATGGAGTCTCGTTGTTGGTAGAGTGATCGAGCCTTACGAAGGAAACGATAGGAACGTTTACTATACTTTGATAGACGGGGTTGGAATGTTTTGAATGGGATGGTCGAATTCATGATCAAGAGGAGGAAGATGAGTACAACACTAATGGACAGTTGATTGGCGGAGATGAGGAGAATTCGCTCACTCTCTTCCTAGCGGGAAGCCCTGGATACGACTTTGTGAGATTCAAGGTATTTTATTGGATGATTTTAAAAAATCAAAAAAAAAATGGTTATTGCAGTTCCAGTCTGACGATGTGAGTAGCTACGAGGAGATCATCCGCATCAGAGAGGGACTGAAGGACTTTGTGCGATTGAGTATCCAAGATCGTGGCCATCTTGCTCTCGTGGACAAGATCATCTACGCCTGGGGCGCTTGCTGCAGCAGATAATAAGTGGCTATGAGACAATTACCACTCCATGTATTCAAGAATATTCCCCGATTTTGAAATCTACGTGGCTATAAGATTCCCACCCTTCCCCAATTCCCCTCTTCCATTTATTCTATTTCTTTTCATTTAATTGTTCTCCACCTCAGAAGAGTTATCCCAGCTTTAAATTTATTCCCCTTGCAGATAGGAGCGAATCCCCTTTATCTATGTGGATTTTTTTCGGTACCTCGAACTCTTTTATTTGTTGTTCTGTAGTTCACTCAATAAGATGAAGATAGAAGGTTAATTATAAGCGTTTATAGTTTACAAATGTAACCACAATGTACAACACGAATTACGGTAATCATTGCACTGTTCGTCTTGTTCAGCGTTTCCCGTACAAGTAGCGCCGCCATCTGTACGGAACTTTTTCTGCCAGACTTCCGTACAGACAGCGCCGCTACTTGTACGGAGAGACCTCCCGTAGAATCAGCCCGGCTATCTGTACGCAGTCGAAACCCCCGTACAGACTCTGAAGCCCCCGTACAGATCCTGCAACAGAAGTAGTTAAATTCGTACGGGCAAAAAAGTGCGTGCAATATTTGGCCAACATGGTCCGAAAAGTACACGCAAAGGCCATCCCACTTCCCGGGCATGTAAAATTTGTACGGGCGAAAAAGTGCGTAAGAACAAGACGAAAAAAGGGTCGAAAAATGGCGTTTCGCCTACACTTATCACAACCCCTTCTTATATGCATGACCCAATGACTGCTCCAACTCTAACCTCTGCTCCAAACCTACAGTAATCCGCGGGTCGTCCCTCTGCACAGACTTGCACCGGCCTCTCAGTTATAGTCGTGCAGAAAACAGAATAAAGAATGTCCGGATCAGAGCTGTGCGAAAATATTGTATTCCAATCAATGCTTGCCAGCATTGAGTTGGCTAGGGGATAATTACCGTTACGGAAATCTCTGATCCAAACTTTCTCAATTCTGTCCACTGAACGTAGTAGGGAGAACTCAACAACATTGTGATCAAGAGTGGGAAGGGGCTCTCTCACATTGCACTCTTCGATAATCGAGGGATCAGTGGTGAAACAAAGATCGAGTATGTGTTCACTCCGAGTGGGGGAAGTGACCAGTTGAGAGAGCATTGCTGTCTGTGAGAACGAGAGAAGGTGAGAGGCAGCGAGAGAGTGTGGGAAAAGGGGAGAGTGCGAGAGGTTCGACCAATCAATCTCCTTGCTATTGAAATCACCGCAAATGAGCCAGGGAGTTGGATGAGAAACATCCGGTACATCCATACTGCAGAATATAATGAGAAGGGTGGTTTCTACACCTCTCTCATCGATATGATGGATGCTATGCACGTAGCTGCGTTCGGCAACATGAACGGACTGTTCGTTTATTATTCTTTTTTTTTTCAGAAATAGACACATTGAATAAGAACTAAGTGAATTTGCAATATGCCAGGTGGAGCGGCTCCTATCAAGGGCGTGACAGTTGGAGTCGCTCAAATCATGATGAAGAGGAGGAAGATGAGTACAACACTAATGGACAGTTGATTGGCGGAGATGAGGAGAATTCGCTCACTCTCTTCCTAGCGGGAAGCCCTGGATCCGACTTTGTGAGATTCAAGGTATTTTATTGGATGATTTTAAAAAATCAAAAAAATGGTTATTGCAGTTCCAGTCTGACGATGTGAGTAGCTACGAGGAGATCATCCGCATCAGAGAGGGACTGAAGGACTTTGTGCGATTGAGTATCCAAGATCGTGGCCATCTTGCTCTCGTGGGCAAGATCATCTACGCCTGGGGCGCTTGCTGCAGCAGATAATAAGTGGCTATGAGACAATTACCACTCCATGTATTCAAGAATATTCCCCGATTTTGAAATCTACGTGGCTATAAGATTCCCACCCTTCCCCAATTCCCCTCTTCCATTTATTCTATTTCTTTTCATTTAATTGTTCTCCACCTCAGAAGAGTTATCCCAGCTTTAAATTTATTCCCCTTGCAGATAGGAGCGAATCCCCTTTATCTATGTGGATTTTTTTCGGTACCTCGAACTCTTTTATTTGTTGTTCTGTAGTTCACTCAATAAGATGAAGATAGAAGGTTAATTATAAGCGTTTATAGTTTACAAATGTAACCACAATGTACAACACGAATTACGGTAATCATTGCACTGTTCGTCTTGTTCAGCGTTTCCCGTACAAGTAGCGCCGCCATCTGTACGGAACTTTTTCTGCCAGACTTCCGTACAGACAGCGCCGCTACTTGTACGGAGAGACCTCCCGTAGAATCAGCCCGGCTATCTGTACGCAGTCGAAACCCCCGTACAGACTCTGAAGCCCCCGTACAGATCCTGCAACAGAAGTAGTTAAATTCGTACGGGCAAAAAAGTGCGTGCAATATTTGGCCAACATGGTCCGAAAAGTACACGCAAAGGCCATCCCACTTCCCGGGCATGTAAAATTTGTACGGGCGAAAAAGTGCGTAAGAACAAGACGAAAAAAGGGTCGAAAAATGGCGTTTCGCCTACACTTATCACAACCCCTTCTTATATGCATGACCCAATGACTGCTCCAACTCTAACCTCTGCTCCAAACCTACAGTAATCCGCGGGTCGTCCCTCTGCACAGACTTGCACCGGCCTCTCAGTTATAGTCGTGCAGAAAACAGAATAAAGAATGTCCGGATCAGAGCTGTGCGAAAATATTGTATTCCAATCAATGCTTGCCAGCATTGAGTTGGCTAGGGGATAATTACCGTTACGGAAATCTCTGATCCAAACTTTCTCAATTCTGTCCACTGAACGTAGTAGGGAGAACTCAACAACATTGTGATCAAGAGTGGGAAGGGGCTCTCTCACATTGCACTCTTCGATAATCGAGGGATCAGTGGTGAAACAAAGATCGAGTATGTGTTCACTCCGAGTGGGGGAAGTGACCAGTTGAGAGAGCATTGCTGTCTGTGAGAACGAGAGAAGGTGAGAGGCAGCGAGAGAGTGTGGGAAAAGGGGAGAGTGCGAGAGGTTCGACCAATCAATCTCCTTGCTATTGAAATCACCGCAAATGAGCCAGGGAGTTGGATGAGAAACATCCGGTACATCCATACTGCAGAATATAATGAGAAGGGTGGTTTCTACACCTCTCTCATCGATATGATGGATGCTATGCACGTAGCTGCGTTCGGCAACATGAACGGACTGTTCGTTTATTATTCTTTTTTTTTCAGAAATAGACACATTGAATAAGAACTAAGTGAATTTGCAATATGCCAGGTGGAGCGGCTCCTATCAAGGGCGTGACAGTTGGAGTGGCTCAAATCATGATGAAGAGGAGGAAGATGAGTACAACACTAATGGACAGTTGATTGGCGGAGATGAGGAGAATTCGCTCACTCTCTTCCTAGCGGGAAGCCCTGGATCCGACTTTGTGAGATTCAAGGTATTTTATTGGATGATTTTAAAAAATCAAAAAAAATGGTTATTGCAGTTCCAGTCTGACGATGTGAGTAGCTACGAGGAGATCATCCGCATCAGAGAGGGACTGAAGGACTTTGTGCGATTGAGTATCCAAGATCGTGGCCATCTTGCTCTCGTGGACAAGATCATCTACGCCTGGGGCGCTTGCTGCAGCAGATAATAAGTGGCTATGAGACAATTACCACTCCATGTATTCAAGAATATTCCCCGATTTTGAAATCTACGTGGCTATAAGATTCCCACCCTTCCCCAATTCCCCTCTTCCATTTATTCTATTTCTTTTCATTTAATTGTTCTCCACCTCAGAAGAGTTATCCCAGCTTTAAATTTATTCCCCTTGCAGATAGGAGCGAATCCCCTTTATCTATGTGGATTTTTTTCGAACTCTTTTATTTGTTGTTCTGTAGTTCACTCAATAAGATGAAGATAGAAGGTTAATTATAAGCGTTTATAGTTTACAAATGTAACCACAATGTACAACACGAATTACGGTAATCATTGCACTGTTCGTCTTGTTCAGCGTTTCCCGTACAAGTAGCGCCGCCATCTGTACGGAACTTTTTCTGCCAGACTTCCGTACAGACAGCGCCGCTACTTGTACGGAGAGACCTCCCGTAGAATCAGCCCGGCTATCTGTACGCAGTCGAAACCCCCGTACAGACTCTGAAGCCCCCGTACAGATCCTGCAACAGAAGTAGTTAAATTCGTACGGGCAAAAAAGTGCGTGCAATATTTGGCCAACATGGTCCGAAAAGTACACGCAAAGGCCATCCCACTTCCCGGGCATGTAAAATTTGTACGGGCGAAAAAGTGCGTAAGAACAAGACGAAAAAAGGGTCGAAAAATGGCGTTTCGCCTACACTTATCACAACCCCTTCTTATATGCATGACCCAATGACTGCTCCAACTCTAACCTCTGCTCCAAACCTACAGTAATCCGCGGGTCGTCCCTCTGCACAGACTTGCACCGGCCTCTTCTCATATTCTGTCGTGTTTCGTTCACTAGTTCCCACATTACTACTCTTCTCTGTCGTGTATCTCATTCTTTATCATCATTATGCTAATTATGGGCACGAAATCAGGATTTTTTGAGAATTTTGATTGCAGGGGGTCGACGGACTCCCCTGCAGGGGGCCGTCGGGTACCCTGTGCCCACCTATACCGGCGACTAAACGCAAGTTCGTTTTGTCGCCGGCGACTAAACGTAAAGTGGTTTAGTCGCCGGCGACAAAACGAACTCTATTTTTGTCGCAGCGACAAAAACAATCTTTTTTTTGTCGCAGCGACAAAACAATTTTTTGGCCCAAAAAGTGCACCTAATTTGGGCACCTTTTTCGTCAAAAAACAGTTGTCGTTCGCATGAAATTCTACTTGGTCTTTGCCCGCGTCATGTTTCAACGCACGATGTGCGCGCGGTTCCGGTAAAACATCGTGCGCGCGCGATTTTCACATGATGCGCGCCGGCCTGATCCTGAAACCGTAATTTCCGTTCAAGACCTTCAACAGAGCACACGATTATTTCCGCTACTCGTTTTGCATGACGCGAAACTAGTAGTGGAAATCGCGCGCGCATCGTGCGTTGAAATCCCGGAGCGTTTGCATGGGCCGTAGCCGCCCTTTAGGGACACCCGTCCAGGGGGAGTTTAGTATGTTGGGGAATGTTAATCTCTAGAAAGAGTTCTGGCTTATTCCGTTGCAAAAGGCTCGTGATTTTTTGTAAATAAATTTTGAAATTTTTTCTGATGGGTTATCGATGCAAAAGGATCTGAGAACATTGCTTGAGTTTGAAGTGATTTATAGTGAAAAAAAACGAAAAAAAATGTCCGTTACGCGGAAGGAAAAAACACACCAACAGACAGACATTTTAATTCCCTAGTTCTAGTACAATTCGCGCATACTTCAAAAATTTTCGTTTATTACATTTCTTTTTACACATAATGAAGCGGGCGAATATAATTGCAAACACACTTACACTTATTAGCAGATTACTGTTTACAAACTTCTACGGGAACCATTCGGAAGGCTACATAGGAGAGGAAATATTGAACCGAGGCATAAAATGCACTTCTCTTGGAGAAAAAAAAGCAAGATGGCTACATTTACATTCGACACTAGGCTACGGATTCGACACTGCTCTGGCAGGTGAGACTACGATCGATCTGGTTACGGTACCTAAAGACGAGGTTACGGTCCTCCAATTCATAAACTGAGTACGATAACCTATCAATTTGTTTTCAGGAGCTAATCTTCTCATGGTCGGCATTGTGATAACAAAGGGACCGTGCGAGGAGGTGGTGGTCAAGCACCAGGGTAACGGCCACTACATCTGCACCTACCGTATCCAGGTACGGTAATGGTTAGAAGGGAGGAATCGATTAGTTTATGCTTTTTTCGTGGAGAACAGTCATAACATTGAGCCACGACAGACTAATTGCTTGTCGACGTAAAGTCCTCTTAATTCCGGTGCAACTTTACCTTTAATCATAAGATTCATATGTATGTTTTCCAACTTGGCATATTGCAGGATCGTCTGAAGGGATTCGTGTTCATCAAGTACGGAGATGTTGAGATCCCCGGCTCGCCGTTCGCTCTCGAACCCTAATCTGGCCAAGTACCAATCGATAATGAATATTTATCCCCGTATCATGAACCCATTTTGTTTGCTCAATTATCGATTCTCCGCTATACTGTCGTTCAAACCCGCCCGAGTTACTGTAACATTGTGCCTTGATGCCCCCAATTCGAAGACTGCCGTTTGAGTTCAACCCCTGAATGAAGAAGTAACTCACAGTAGCTTTACCCGCTCCCGATCCCACTTTCGAAGTTGTTTGTTCTTGCTTAACTGTACGCCCAAGACTTACTTCCTTTCCCCCTCGAAGCAGCTCTATTTCTGTGCTTTTCTAACAAGTATTCTGCAGAAGTTGAATCCACTCAATACCCCACTCATGACACCGTACCCTCATCCAATTGGTGAACTACCCTACCGAAACCCGTGTGCTATTATCCTCATTACTAACCCCCATCCCCCACCATGGCCCCTCTCTCTTATCACGAAATATTTTCCTTTTCTGTTTTTCTCCAAGAGAAGTGCATTTTATGCCTCGGTTCAATATTTCCTCTCCTATGTAGCCTTCCGAATGGTTCCCGTAGAAGTTTGTAAACAGTAATCTGCTAATAAGTGTAAGTGTGTTTGCAATTATATTCGCCCGCTTCATTATGTGTAAAAAGAAATGTAATAAACGAAAATTTTTGAAGTATGCGCGAATTGTACTAGAACTAGGGAATTAAAATGTCTGTCTGTTGGTGTGTTTTTTCCTTCCGCGTAACGGACATTTTTTTTCGTTTTTTTTCACTATAAATCACTTCAAACTCAAGCAATGTTCTCAGATCCTTTTGCATCGATAACCCATCAGAAAAAATTTCAAAATTTATTTACAAAAAATCACGAGCCTTTTGCAACGGAATAAGCCAGAACTCTTTCTAGAGATTAACATTCCCCAACATACTAAACTCCCCCTGGACGGGTGTCCCTAAAGGGCGGCTACGGCCCATGCAAACGCTCCGGGATTTCAACGCACGATGCGCGCGCGATTTCCACTACTAGTTTCGCGTCATGCAAAACGAGTAGCGGAAATAATCGTGTGCTCTGTTGAAGGTCTTGAACGGAAATTACGGTTTCAGGATCAGGCCGGCGCGCATCATGTGAAAATCGCGCGCGCACGATGTTTTACCGGAACCGCGCGCACATCGTGCGTTGAAACATGACGCGGGCAAAGACCAAGTAGAATTTCATGCGAACGACAACTGTTTTTTGACGAAAAAGGTGCCCAAATTAGGTGCACTTTTTGGGCCAAAAAATTGTTTTGTCGCTGCGACAAAAAAAAGATTGTTTTTGTCGCTGCGACAAAAATAGAGTTCGTTTTGTCGCCGGCGACTAAACCACTTTACGTTTAGTCGCCGGCGACAAAACGAACTTGCGTTTAGTCGCCGGTATAGGTGGGCACAGGGTACCCGACGGCCCCCTGCAGGGGAGTCCGTCGACCCCCTGCAATCAAAATTCTCAAAAAATCCTGATTTCGTGCCCATAATTAGCATAATGATGATAAAGAATGAGATACACGACAGAGAAGAGTAGTAATGTGGGAACTAGTGAACGAAACACGACAGAATATGAGAAGAGGCCGGTGCAAGTCTGTGCAGAGGGACGACCCGCGGATTACTGTAGGTTTGGAGCAGAGGTTAGAGTTGGAGCAGTCATTGGGTCATGCATATAAGAAGGGGTTGTGATAAGTGTAGGCGAAACGCCATTTTTCGACCCTTTTTTCGTCTTGTTCTTACGCACTTTTTCGCCCGTACAAATTTTACATGCCCGGGAAGTGGGATGGCCTTTGCGTGTACTTTTCGGACCATGTTGGCCAAATATTGCACGCACTTTTTTGCCCGTACGAATTTAACTACTTCTGTTGCAGGATCTGTACGGGGGCTTCAGAGTCTGTACGGGGGTTTCGACTGCGTACAGATAGCCGGGCTGATTCTACGGGAGGTCTCTCCGTACAAGTAGCGGCGCTGTCTGTACGGAAGTCTGGCAGAAAAAGTTCCGTACAGATGGCGGCGCTACTTGTACGGGAAACGCTGAACAAGACGAACAGTGCAATGATTACCGTAATTCGTGTTGTACATTGTGGTTACATTTGTAAACTATAAACGCTTATAATTAACCTTCTATCTTCATCTTATTGAGTGAACTACAGAACAACAAATAAAAGAGTTCGAGGTACCGAAAAAAATCCACATAGATAAAGGGGATTCGCTCCTATCTGCAAGGGGAATAAATTTAAAGCTGGGATAACTCTTCTGAGGTGGAGAACAATTAAATGAAAAGAAATAGAATAAATGGAAGAGGGGAATTGGGGAAGGGTGGGAATCTTATAGCCACGTAGATTTCAAAATCGGGGAATATTCTTGAATACATGGAGTGGTAATTGTCTCATAGCCACTTATTATCTGCTGCAGCAAGCGCCCCAGGCGTAGATGATCTTGTCCACGAGAGCAAGATGGCCACGATCTTGGATACTCAATCGCACAAAGTCCTTCAGTCCCTCTCTGATGCGGATGATCTCCTCGTAGCTACTCACATCGTCAGACTGGAACTGCAATAACCATTTTTTTTGATTTTTTAAAATCATCCAATAAAATACCTTGAATCTCACAAAGTCGGATCCAGGGCTTCCCGCTAGGAAGAGAGTGAGCGAATTCTCCTCATCTCCGCCAATCAACTGTCCATTAGTGTTGTACTCATCTTCCTCCTCTTCATCATGATTTGAGCCACTCCAACTGTCACGCCCTTGATAGGAGCCGCTCCACCTGGCATATTGCAAATTCACTTAGTTCTTATTCAATGTGTCTATTTCTGAAAAAAAAAAGAATAATAAACGAACAGTCCGTTCATGTTGCCGAACGCAGCTACGTGCATAGCATCCATCATATCGATGAGAGAGGTGTAGAAACCACCCTTCTCATTATATTCTGCAGTATGGATGTACCGGATGTTTCTCATCCAACTCCCTGGCTCATTTGCGGTGATTTCAATAGCAAGGAGATTGATTGGTCGAACCTCTCGCACTCTCCCCTTTTCCCACACTCTCTCGCTGCCTCTCACCTTCTCTCGTTCTCACAGACAGCAATGCTCTCTCAACTGGTCACTTCCCCCACTCGGAGTGAACACATACTCGATCTTTGTTTCACCACTGATCCCTCGATTATCGAAGAGTGCAATGTGAGAGAGCCCCTTCCCACTCTTGATCACAATGTTGTTGAGTTCTCCCTACTACGTTCAGTGGACAGAATTGAGAAAGTTTGGATCAGAGATTTCCGTAACGGTAATTATCCCCTAGCCAACTCAATGCTGGCAAGCATTGATTGGAATACAATATTTTCGCACAGCTCTGATCCGGACATTCTTTATTCTGTTTTCTGCACGACTATAACTGAGAGGCCGGTGCAAGTCTGTGCAGAGGGACGACCCGCGGATTACTGTAGGTTTGGAGCAGAGGTTAGAGTTGGAGCAGTCATTGGGTCATGCATATAAGAAGGGGTTGTGATAAGTGTAGGCGAAACGCCATTTTTCGACCCTTTTTTCGTCTTGTTCTTACGCACTTTTTCGCCCGTACAAATTTTACATGCCCGGGAAGTGGGATGGCCTTTGCGTGTACTTTTCGGACCATGTTGGCCAAATATTGCACGCACTTTTTTGCCCGTACGAATTTAACTACTTCTGTTGCAGGATCTGTACGGGGGCTTCAGAGTCTGTACGGGGGTTTCGACTGCGTACAGATAGCCGGGCTGATTCTACGGGAGGTCTCTCCGTACAAGTAGCGGCGCTGTCTGTACGGAAGTCTGGCAGAAAAAGTTCCGTACAGATGGCGGCGCTACTTGTACGGGAAACGCTGAACAAGACGAACAGTGCAATGATTACCGTAATTCGTGTTGTACATTGTGGTTACATTTGTAAACTATAAACGCTTATAATTAACCTTCTATCTTCATCTTATTGAGTGAACTACAGAACAACAAATAAAAGAGTTCGAGGTACCGAAAAAAATCCACATAGATAAAGGGGATTCGCTCCTATCTGCAAGGGGAATAAATTTAAAGCTGGGATAACTCTTCTGAGGTGGAGAACAATTAAATGAAAAGAAATAGAATAAATGGAAGAGGGGAATTGGGGAAGGGTGGGAATCTTATAGCCACGTAGATTTCAAAATCGGGGAATATTCTTGAATACATGGAGTGGTAATTGTCTCATAGCCACTTATTATCTGCTGCAGCAAGCGCCCCAGGCGTAGATGATCTTGTCCACGAGAGCAAGATGGCCACGATCTTGGATACTCAATCGCACAAAGTCCTTCAGTCCCTCTCTGATGCGGATGATCTCCTCGTAGCTACTCACATCGTCAGACTGGAACTGCAATAACCATTTTTTTTTGATTTTTTAAAATCATCCAATAAAATACCTTGAATCTCACAAAGTCGTATCCAGGGCTTCCCGCTAGGAAGAGAGTGAGCGAATTCTCCTCATCTCCGCCAATCAACTGTCCATTAGTGTTGTACTCATCTTCCTCCTCTTGATCATGAATTCGACCATCCCATTCAAAACATTCCAACCCCGTCTATCAAAGTATAGTAAACGTTCCTATCGTTTCCTTCGTAAGGCTCGATCACTCTACCAACAACGAGACTCCATCGGTCTCGCCCCTTTCAAGAGAGTTATGCGCAAACTACGTAAATCGATTAGATCTGATTCCCGCTCTCGCGAGAAGAAATTAGCATCTACTTTTAATCTCAAAGGTCTCTATTCCTACGCATCTAGCAAGCTGAAACCAGCTCAATCTATTCCCACTCTCATTTCACCAACTGGAGAGAAATTGCTTTCCAATTCTGCCAAGGCAGAGGCACTAGCTGACTACTTTCAAAAATCACTTAATCTATCTGGCCTACCCCCTCGATCGCCCCTCCATTCCACAAACTCCATCGATTTCATTGATATAAACCTTCCAATATTTCACAAAATCTGCTCAAAACTCCCCGCACGATCATCCACTTCCCCTGATAATATACCATATATCTTTCTCAAGCACTGCGCCGATTCGGTAGCACTCCCCCTCTGCATTTTGTTCAATAGATTTCTTCTCCATGGAAATTGCCCAAAAATTTGGAAACACGCTATTATTAAACCAATTTATAAAAATAAAGGCAATAGGCACGATGCAAGTAATTATCGTCCGATAAGTCTCACATGCTGCACTAGTAAAATATTAGAAAAAATCATCAGCCATTCATTGCATAAATATTTTTCATCTAATAGTCTCCTCCACTCTGCACAACACGGTTTCCTCAAGGGAAGATCGTGCTCCTCTGCACTCTTAGTCTCGTCCACTTCTATCTATCGGGCGCTAAATAGGGGATCTCATGTATCTATATGTTTCATTGACTTTACTAAAGCATTCGATACCATACCGTTAAATTCTCTCATTGACTCTCTCAGAGACAAAGGTATCACTGGATCTCTCCTTAGATTCATAAAATGCTTTGTCTCTGGGAGAACGCAATGTGTGAAAATCGATAATGATGAATCAAAGATCTACACAGCCGAGAGCGGAGTCCCTCAGGGGTCCGTTCTCGGCCCCCTTCTCTTTTTAGTTTACTCACTCTCTGCGCAATTGCAGTATGAGAAATCAATCAATGATCTGGTGAGCTGTTTTATTCAGTACTTATGTTCATAAGCAAGATTATCAGATGAATGTATCATAGTAGGAATACAAAGTTTATATGGGAAGGTATAAATCAATTAATTCTTCAGGACCATGTACTTCGCAATTCATGCTAAGGTCGTCAGACATTTTACTATCCGGACGTGGACTAGAGAAAACAGAGGTGAGATAATTTTTTTATAAATTTTGTTTATATTATTTTCATGATATTATTATAAAATCAATTGTAAATCTCTCCTTTTCAGTCCCCATTCGTGGAATTCAAGATTGTCTTATGCACTTCATAATACAATGTACCAGACAGTCAGGGACGATGTAAACGACAATGGTAAAGTACATATTGACGCCATCTAAAGGAGAACAGTATGGAGAGTCATTGCTCGTATTGTAGGAAAATGATTTGTGTTGATAAAAGTAGATGCTAATTAAAAGTAGATGCTAATTTCTTCTCGCGAGAGCGGGAATCAGATCTAATCGATTTACGTAGTTTGCGCATAACTCTCTTGAAAGGGGCGAGACCGATGGAGTCTCGTTGTTGGTAGAGTGATCGAGCCTTACGAAGGAAACGATAGGAACGTTTACTATACTTTGATAGACGGGGTTGGAATGTTTTGAATGGGATGGTCGAATTCATGATCAAGAGGAGGAAGATGAGTACAACACTAATGGACAGTTGATTGGCGGAGATGAGGAGAATTCGCTCACTCTCTTCCTAGCGGGAAGCCCTGGATCCGACTTTGTGAGATTCAAGGTATTTTATTGGATGATTTTAAAAAATCAAAAAAAAATGGTTATTGCAGTTCCAGTCTGACGATGTGAGTAGCTACGAGGAGATCATCCGCATCAGAGAGGGACTGAAGGACTTTGTGCGATTGAGTATCCAAGATCGTGGCCATCTTGCTCTCGTGGACAAGATCATCTACGCCTGGGGCGCTTGCTGCAGCAGATAATAAGTGGCTATGAGACAATTACCACTCCATGTATTCAAGAATATTCCCCGATTTTGAAATCTACGTGGCTATAAGATTCCCACCCTTCCCCAATTCCCCTCTTCCATTTATTCTATTTCTTTTCATTTAATTGTTCTCCACCTCAGAAGAGTTATCCCAGCTTTAAATTTATTCCCCTTGCAGATAGGAGCGAATCCCCTTTATCTATGTGGATTTTTTTCGGTACCTCGAACTCTTTTATTTGTTGTTCTGTAGTTCACTCAATAAGATGAAGATAGAAGGTTAATTATAAGCGTTTATAGTTTACAAATGTAACCACAATGTACAACACGAATTACGGTAATCATTGCACTGTTCGTCTTGTTCAGCGTTTCCCGTACAAGTAGCGCCGCCATCTGTACGGAACTTTTTCTGCCAGACTTCCGTACAGACAGCGCCGCTACTTGTACGGAGAGACCTCCCGTAGAATCAGCCCGGCTATCTGTACGCAGTCGAAACCCCCGTACAGACTCTGAAGCCCCCGTACAGATCCTGCAACAGAAGTAGTTAAATTCGTACGGGCAAAAAAGTGCGTGCAATATTTGGCCAACATGGTCCGAAAAGTACACGCAAAGGCCATCCCACTTCCCGGGCATGTAAAATTTGTACGGGCGAAAAAGTGCGTAAGAACAAGACGAAAAAAGGGTCGAAAAATGGCGTTTCGCCTACACTTATCACAACCCCTTCTTATATGCATGACCCAATGACTGCTCCAACTCTAACCTCTGCTCCAAACCTACAGTAATCCGCGGGTCGTCCCTCTGCACAGACTTGCACCGGCCTCTCAGTTATAGTCGTGCAGAAAACAGAATAAAGAATGTCCGGATCAGAGCTGTGCGAAAATATTGTATTCCAATCAATGCTTGCCAGCATTGAGTTGGCTAGGGGATAATTACCGTTACGGAAATCTCTGATCCAAACTTTCTCAATTCTGTCCACTGAACGTAGTAGGGAGAACTCAACAACATTGTGATCAAGAGTGGGAAGGGGCTCTCTCACATTGCACTCTTCGATAATCGAGGGATCAGTGGTGAAACAAAGATCGAGTATGTGTTCACTCCGAGTGGGGGAAGTGACCAGTTGAGAGAGCATTGCTGTCTGTGAGAACGAGAGAAGGTGAGAGGCAGCGAGAGAGTGTGGGAAAAGGGGAGAGTGCGAGAGGTTCGACCAATCAATCTCCTTGCTATTGAAATCACCGCAAATGAGCCAGGGAGTTGGATGAGAAACATCCGGTACATCCATACTGCAGAATATAATGAGAAGGGTGGTTTCTACACCTCTCTCATCGATATGATGGATGCTATGCACGTAGCTGCGTTCGGCAACATGAACGGACTGTTCGTTTATTATTCTTTTTTTTTTCAGAAATAGACACATTGAATAAGAACTAAGTGAATTTGCAATATGCCAGGTGGAGCGGCTCCTATCAAGGGCGTGACAGTTGGAGTGGCTCAAATCATGATGAAGAGGAGGAAGATGAGTACAACACTAATGGACAGTTGATTGGCGGAGATGAGGAGAATTCGCTCACTCTCTTCCTAGCGGGAAGCCCTGGATCCGACTTTGTGAGATTCAAGGTATTTTATTGGATGATTTTAAAAAATCAAAAAAAAATGGTTATTGCAGTTCCAGTCTGACGATGTGAGTAGCTACGAGGAGATCATCCGCATCAGAGAGGGACTGAAGGACTTTGTGCGATTGAGTATCCAAGATCGTGGCCATCTTGCTCTCGTGGACAAGATCATCTACGCCTGGGGCGCTTGCTGCAGCAGATAATAAGTGGCTATGAGACAATTACCACTCCATGTATTCAAGAATATTCCCCGATTTTGAAATCTACGTGGCTATAAGATTCCCACCCTTCCCCAATTCCCCTCTTCCATTTATTCTATTTCTTTTCATTTAATTGTTCTCCACCTCAGAAGAGTTATCCCAGCTTTAAATTTATTCCCCTTGCAGATAGGAGCGAATCCCCTTTATCTATGTGGATTTTTTTCGGTACCTCGAACTCTTTTATTTGTTGTTCTGTAGTTCACTCAATAAGATGAAGATAGAAGGTTAATTATAAGCGTTTATAGTTTACAAATGTAACCACAATGTACAACACGAATTACGGTAATCATTGCACTGTTCGTCTTGTTCAGCGTTTCCCGTACAAGTAGCGCCGCCATCTGTACGGAACTTTTTCTGCCAGACTTCCGTACAGACAGCGCCGCTACTTGTACGGAGAGACCTCCCGTAGAATCAGCCCGGCTATCTGTACGCAGTCGAAACCCCCGTACAGACTCTGAAGCCCCCGTACAGATCCTGCAACAGAAGTAGTTAAATTCGTACGGGCAAAAAAGTGCGTGCAATATTTGGCCAACATGGTCCGAAAAGTACACGCAAAGGCCATCCCACTTCCCGGGCATGTAAAATTTGTACGGGCGAAAAAGTGCGTAAGAACAAGACGAAAAAAGGGTCGAAAAATGGCGTTTCGCCTACACTTATCACAACCCCTTCTTATATGCATGACCCAATGACTGCTCCAACTCTAACCTCTGCTCCAAACCTACAGTAATCCGCGGGTCGTCCCTCTGCACAGACTTGCACCGGCCTCTCAGTTATAGTCGTGCAGAAAACAGAATAAAGAATGTCCGGATCAGAGCTGTGCGAAAATATTGTATTCCAATCAATGCTTGCCAGCATTGAGTTGGCTAGGGGATAATTACCGTTACGGAAATCTCTGATCCAAACTTTCTCAATTCTGTCCACTGAACGTAGTAGGGAGAACTCAACAACATTGTGATCAAGAGTGGGAAGGGGCTCTCTCACATTGCACTCTTCGATAATCGAGGGATCAGTGGTGAAACAAAGATCGAGTATGTGTTCACTCCGAGTGGGGGAAGTGACCAGTTGAGAGAGCATTGCTGTCTGTGAGAACGAGAGAAGGTGAGAGGCAGCGAGAGAGTGTGGGAAAAGGGGAGAGTGCGAGAGGTTCGACCAATCAATCTCCTTGCTATTGAAATCACCGCAAATGAGCCAGGGAGTTGGATGAGAAACATCCGGTACATCCATACTGCAGAATATAATGAGAAGGGTGGTTTCTACACCTCTCTCATCGATATGATGGATGCTATGCACGTAGCTGCGTTCGGCAACATGAACGGACTGTTCGTTTATTATTCTTTTTTTTTCAGAAATAGACACATTGAATAAGAACTAAGTGAATTTGCAATATGCCAGGTGGAGCGGCTCCTATCAAGGGCGTGACAGTTGGAGTGGCTCAAATCATGATGAAGAGGAGGAAGATGAGTACAACACTAATGGACAGTTGATTGGCGGAGATGAGGAGAATTCGCTCACTCTCTTCCTAGCGGGAAGCCCTGGATCCGACTTTGTGAGATTCAAGGTATTTTATTGGATGATTTTAAAAAATCAAAAAAAATGGTTATTGCAGTTCCAGTCTGACGATGTGAGTAGCTACGAGGAGATCATCCGCATCAGAGAGGGACTGAAGGACTTTGTGCGATTGAGTATCCAAGATCGTGGCCATCTTGCTCTCGTGGACAAGATCATCTACGCCTGGGGCGCTTGCTGCAGCAGATAATAAGTGGCTATGAGACAATTACCACTCCATGTATTCAAGAATATTCCCCGATTTTGAAATCTACGTGGCTATAAGATTCCCACCCTTCCCCAATTCCCCTCTTCCATTTATTCTATTTCTTTTCATTTAATTGTTCTCCACCTCAGAAGAGTTATCCCAGCTTTAAATTTATTCCCCTTGCAGATAGGAGCGAATCCCCTTTATCTATGTGGATTTTTTTCGAACTCTTTTATTTGTTGTTCTGTAGTTCACTCAATAAGATGAAGATAGAAGGTTAATTATAAGCGTTTATAGTTTACAAATGTAACCACAATGTACAACACGAATTACGGTAATCATTGCACTGTTCGTCTTGTTCAGCGTTTCCCGTACAAGTAGCGCCGCCATCTGTACGGAACTTTTTCTGCCAGACTTCCGTACAGACAGCGCCGCTACTTGTACGGAGAGACCTCCCGTAGAATCAGCCCGGCTATCTGTACGCAGTCGAAACCCCCGTACAGACTCTGAAGCCCCCGTACAGATCCTGCAACAGAAGTAGTTAAATTCGTACGGGCAAAAAAGTGCGTGCAATATTTGGCCAACATGGTCCGAAAAGTACACGCAAAGGCCATCCCACTTCCCGGGCATGTAAAATTTGTACGGGCGAAAAAGTGCGTAAGAACAAGACGAAAAAAGGGTCGAAAAATGGCGTTTCGCCTACACTTATCACAACCCCTTCTTATATGCATGACCCAATGACTGCTCCAACTCTAACCTCTGCTCCAAACCTACAGTAATCCGCGGGTCGTCCCTCTGCACAGACTTGCACCGGCCTCTTCTCATATTCTGTCGTGTTTCGTTCACTAGTTCCCACATTACTACTCTTCTCTGTCGTGTATCTCATTCTTTATCATCATTATGCTAATTATGGGCACGAAATCAGGATTTTTTGAGAATTTTGATTGCAGGGGGTCGACGGACTCCCCTGCAGGGGGCCGTCGGGTACCCTGTGCCCACCTATACCGGCGACTAAACGCAAGTTCGTTTTGTCGCCGGCGACTAAACGTAAAGTGGTTTAGTCGCCGGCGACAAAACGAACTCTATTTTTGTCGCAGCGACAAAAACAATCTTTTTTTTGTCGCAGCGACAAAACAATTTTTTGGCCCAAAAAGTGCACCTAATTTGGGCACCTTTTTCGTCAAAAAACAGTTGTCGTTCGCATGAAATTCTACTTGGTCTTTGCCCGCGTCATGTTTCAACGCACGATGTGCGCGCGGTTCCGGTAAAACATCGTGCGCGCGCGATTTTCACATGATGCGCGCCGGCCTGATCCTGAAACCGTAATTTCCGTTCAAGACCTTCAACAGAGCACACGATTATTTCCGCTACTCGTTTTGCATGACGCGAAACTAGTAGTGGAAATCGCGCGCGCATCGTGCGTTGAAATCCCGGAGCGTTTGCATGGGCCGTAGCCGCCCTTTAGGGACACCCGTCCAGGGGGAGTTTAGTATGTTGGGGAATGTTAATCTCTAGAAAGAGTTCTGGCTTATTCCGTTGCAAAAGGCTCGTGATTTTTTGTAAATAAATTTTGAAATTTTTTCTGATGGGTTATCGATGCAAAAGGATCTGAGAACATTGCTTGAGTTTGAAGTGATTTATAGTGAAAAAAAACGAAAAAAAATGTCCGTTACGCGGAAGGAAAAAACACACCAACAGACAGACATTTTAATTCCCTAGTTCTAGTACAATTCGCGCATACTTCAAAAATTTTCGTTTATTACATTTCTTTTTACACATAATGAAGCGGGCGAATATAATTGCAAACACACTTACACTTATTAGCAGATTACTGTTTACAAACTTCTACGGGAACCATTCGGAAGGCTACATAGGAGAGGAAATATTGAACCGAGGCATAAAATGCACTTCTCTTGGAGAAAAAAAAGCAAGATGGCTACATTTACATTCGACACTAGGCTACGGATTCGACACTGCTCTGGCAGGTGAGACTACGATCGATCTGGTTACGGTACCTAAAGACGAGGTTACGGTCCTCCAATTCATAAACTGAGTACGATAACCTATCAATTTGTTTTCAGGAGCTAATCTTCTCATGGTCGGCATTGTGATAACAAAGAGACCGTGCGAGGAGGTGGTGGTCAAGCACCAGGGTAACGGCCACTACATCTGCACCTACCGTATCCAGGTAGGCTTAGGCTTAGGCTTAGGCTTAGGCTTAGGCTTAGGCTTAGGCTTAGGCTTGGCGTCAGCGGGGGAGCGAAGCGACCCCGCTGACGCTATTTAGGTTTGGGCTTGGCAACTTCCTCTTGTTTTTCCCCTTTTACCATACTTCTATACAGGCGGCATCTGTATCTCGACGATGACGGCGTCTAAGCTCACGGTTCCTTCGGATTCTGAAGTTACATCGACGATGACGTCGAATGGATCAAAGATCAAAGTTCAAAGACCACCGGAAGTGCCTTAAACAGAGGGGTCAAAATGTAAGGTTTCTTCCGAAGCCAACGCCTAAGCTTAGGGGACTTGGAGCAATTTACAAGTCCCGAACACTGAGATCAAAGATCAAAGATCAGTAGACACTGGATGATATAAAAGTAAGTAGAGATCAAAGATCAACTATTCCATTGTATAATAGAGGTATTTAGATCTAGTGCTAGGTAAGAGGTCAAAGATCAAAGATCAAAGATCAACTAATACACTGTTTAATAGATGCATTTAGACCTAGCACTAGACAAGAGATCCAAGATTAACTAATTCACTGCAAAATAGAAGCATTTAGATCTAGTACTAGGTCAGAGATCAAAGATCAAAGAGTTCTAGATGTGGAAAGATCGAGAGTTAAAAAATCAAAGATCAGTACTGTAATACAAATTTGAATGAATAGGGTCTTGCCTGGAATACCGTAATCTTCGCTGAGTATCAAAAAAATCCGCCTAGCAACTTCACATTTTGATTTCATTTAGCCTATTTATCTGTTAATTTATCTTAGCACTAGATATTTTTAGTACTAGAAATGTTTCCATTACTGTAATTTTGTAGTACTAGAAAATCTTTGCACATTTTAGTTCGCGATGTACTCAACTGACCGATGGCGTGTATGGCGCACACGTCTAAGTGAAGAGCAGAAGGCGGTTGTTAAAGAGCGGAGAAGGATTCAGCAGTTGAACAGGTATGTTGTTGAATAAAAAGTGTTCTCAATTTTTCATATTAAGGAGGCACAAGAATGACCCAAGCGCAGCACAAAATCGTCGAGAGAAGGACAACGTGAGAAAGAAAGAGAGGTATCAATAAGCAATATTTTAGAATAGTATATCTTTCTCAGAAGTAGAATGAGTTCTGTGCCTGATGTTGTCTCCGCCGTCAAGATGCTTGCCGGCATGCGTCGTTCATCACTACGTGATCCAGGCCTCAAGCAGATGCTGAGCAGATACATGTTCGTCAAAGTTCGATCACTGATGCGAGCAGAAAGTGCAAGTGAACAACTACGCAAGGAAGGACTGCGTAACGTCAAAGTGCGAAGGAGCTCACTTTGGATGTGAGTTGGAATTAGTTATCAAATCCAATGCAAATCATAATTCAGTCGGAAACTTCGCGCCGTTCGCGAAGTTTCACGATCTCGTGGATTCTCAATATTTGCTGAAGACATGACAACGTTCGTTGCGGTTGTGAGGAAGAGCAGTGGAGCAGTTGACGTGAATGTTAGTTCTACTACTAGACTATACTTCTAGAAATGGATCTTGAACGGCTCAGCCTCACTTTGCACGGCTAATCTTTCTTCTAACTCATCTAGCACTAGATATTTCCAGGAGACACTAGATAGATGCCAGAAGCGATGTGACATCGCCCGTGCTATCCGTAAGGCATGCCAGGCTGAGCTCGCGTCTGCGTGCTCACGCCTTCGTCTCCAGATGCAGCCTACATCAATACATCATCCAAAATCGATCAAAACGGAGAAAGGAAAAGTATGAGAAGGCAAGCAATCTTTACAATTAAAATTACTCTTGACAGATTCACCGGACAGATAATCCGATCAATGCATGGTCAAACAACGCCTGGAATTGCCCATGAGCAGTATGCTCTATTGCGGGTAAAGGATATCTTAATATAAACTTTCTTAGTTCTGAAAAATTCTTAGATCTAAAATTAGTTCTAGTACTAGACACTTAGCACTAGATCTCACCATTTAGCACCCCTACGCTCCAATGAGCGTCGATTCGAGACATGTAGACGAGAAGTGTTTCCCTTGGCATTTTTCGAAGGGTCGATTCGGCAACGATATGATAAGGGAGAAAAAGGTAAGCAGGGAAGTGATGAATGGTGTATTTAGGTTTGGGCTTGGCAACTTCCTCTTGTTTTTCCCCTTTTACCACTCTTCTATACAGGCGGCATCTGTATGTCGACGATGACGGCGTCTAAGCTCGCGGTTCCTTCGGATTCTGAAGTCCCATCGACGATGACGTCGAATGGATCAAAGATCAAAGTTCAGCGACCACCGGAAGTACCTTAAACAGAAGCCATAAAATGAGACGTTTTGTGTGTCACCAACGAAGCTTAGCGGGGGATCATGGGAAAATTTACAAGTCCCGATTACTGAGGCTTAGTCTTGGGGTAGTGATGGAGACAAGGGTAGAGATCAAAGATCAAAGATCAAAGATTAACTAATAAGTTATAAAATACATTCGTTTAGATCTAGTACTAGATCTGAGATCAAAGATCAAAGATCAACTAATACTCAGCAAAATAGAGACATTTAGATCTAGTACTAGGTATGGAAAGATATGGTACCAGAGATATTGAAGGTCTATTAGAAGATGTTTGAATTTGAACTTACATGGGTCTCGTCTGGAATACAGTATTCTTCACTGCGTATCAGTATATCATTTGTTTGTAGGAATTGACCTACTATTGCGCTCTTGTTTTTCTGATTATTTAATTTGATATCTTAGTGCTAGATATTGTTGTATCTAGTGCAATATTATGTTCTAGCACTAATTAGATAATGTTCTAGTAGTAGATCGTTGATGAATTCAACTGAACGATGGCGTGATTGGCGTCTGAGCGAGGAGCAAAAGGCTGCACTGAAGGAACGAAATCGACTGATGCAGAGAAAGAGGTATATGAGTTGATTCAAGTTTAGGAAATATGAGTCTATTTTGTAGCCGGAAAAAAGAACGTGTCACCGCTGCTAACTCACGCAAAGATAAGAACAAGGAGCGTCAAAAGGAAAGGTAAATTATTGATAAAATTTAATATGTCGTAGTATTAATTTTCAGAAGGAATTGGGAAAAGTTTCCTGATATTCTCTCCGCTGTCAAGTTGTATGCAGGTCTCAGACGTTCATCAACACAAGATCTGGGTCTGAGACAGATGCTCTTGCGCTACAAGTTCGTAAATGTTCGGGATATGTTGAGAGCTGCAAATGCGCGGGAAGAAGCATGGAGAATTACAAAAAAGAAGAGTAAATCGATTCGGAAGTGAGTTACAAGTAGTCGGCTTAATAGAGTAAGTGCTTTCTAGCATGAAGTATCGTGCTATTTGTAAGGCTATTCAATCACGTGGATTTTCAATCTTTGCTGAAGACATGACGACCTTTGTGGCAATTGTGAGAGATAGCAACGGAGAGGGTGATATCAAGGTTAGTTCTAGTACTAGAAAAAATGTTTGATTACTGATCACCACGCCTAGTAATAGAGGTGGAATTTTGAGTATCTAGAACTTTATTCTTTTATTAATTAACCTAGAACTTTATTCTTTTATTAATTAACCTAGAACTTTATTCTTTTATTAATTAACCTAGTACTAGAACTCAAATCGTGGCTGCGCCACGATTAAATAAAACTTGAGAAACCCCATAAAAAGTGGGGGCTAGCCATGCCTAGGTCCAGACCGTCAGTTCTGATAAGCCGCCGCCAGTATGAACCTTAGAGAAGAAGGCTTTTCTTTGCACCTGAAGGTGCAAGAGAAAAAAGGGCCTATTTAGGTTTGGCCTTGGACCTTACAATACTTGAGAAATCCCAAGGAGATATAAAAGTGTAAGAGGCTGAAGCCGTACAAAACTTGAGAAATCCCAAGGAGATATAAAAGTCTAAGAGGCTGAAGCCGTACAAAACTTGAGAAATCCCAAGGAGATATAAAAGTGTAAGAGGCTGAAGCCGTACAAAACTTGAGAAATCCCAAGGAGATATAAAAGTGTAAGAGGCTGAAGCCGTACAAAACTTGAGAAATCCCAAGGAGATATAAAAGTGGAAGAGGCTGAAGCCGTACAAAACTTGAGAAATCCCAAGGAGATATGAAATCCCAAGGAGATATAAAATATGCAGAAGTCCTATAAAACTTGAGAAATCCCTGTGCTTCGCACAGGGGCCAAAACCTAAATATGCCCTTTTATCATCACTTTACAGACTTGTTGCGTGATGCTAGCGCCAATCTACAACGATTAAGTACTTAAGATATCTAGTGGTGGTAAAAGGGCTTGAGTGGATTCAGCGATTAATTACTTAAGATATCTAGTACTAGATCCCCACCAGAGAGCCTTAAGCTTAGCGTATTTGAATAAATTTCACAAAGTGTCCTAAGCTTAAATGGTCTAGCACTAGAAGAAGGACAACTAGCGCTAGAAGATAAGGAAGGGCTAAGCACTGTGCGAACAAATTTGGAGAATGTATTACTATAGCTATCAAGGTCCAATACATTTCAAAGACATTTAGCGTATATAGATAAATTTCTCGAAGTTTCCGTAGATGTTCTGTAACAAGAATTCAATCTTCGAGTATTAATACATATAACGACGCAAGGGGCGCGTCGCATCACGCAACAAGTCTGTAAAGTGATGATAAAAGGGCATATTTAGGTTTTGGCCCCTGTGCGAAGCACAGGGATTTCTCAAGTTTTATAGGACTTCTGCATATTTTATATCTCCTTGGGATTTCATATCTCCTTGGGATTTCTCAAGTTTTGTACGGCTTCAGCCTCTTCCACTTTTATATCTCCTTGGGATTTCTCAAGTTTTGTACGGCTTCAGCCTCTTACACTTTTATATCTCCTTGGGATTTCTCAAGTTTTGTACGGCTTCAGCCTCTTACACTTTTATATCTCCTTGGGATTTCTCAAGTTTTGTACGGCTTCAGCCTCTTAGACTTTTATATCTCCTTGGGATTTCTCAAGTTTTGTACGGCTTCAGCCTCTTACACTTTTATATCTCCTTGGGATTTCTCAAGTATTGTAAGGTCCAAGGCCAAACCTAAATAGGCCCTTTTTTCTCTTGCACCTTCAGGTGCAAAGAAAAGCCTTCTTCTCTAAGGTTCATACTGGCGGCGGCTTATCAGAACTGACGGTCTGGACCTAGGCATGGCTAGCCCCCACTTTTTATGGGGTTAGGCTTAGGCTTAGGCTTAGGCTTAGGCTTAGGCTTAGGCTTAGGCTTAGGCTTAGGCTTAGGCTTAGGCTTAGGCTTAGGCTTAGGCTTAGGCTTAGGCTTAGGCTTAGGCTTAGGCTTAGGCTTAGGCTTAGGCTTAGGCTTAGGCTTAGGCTTAGGCTTAGGCTTCGGCTTAGGCTTAGGCTTAGGCTTAGGCTTAGGCTTAGGCTTAGGCTTAGGCTTAGGCTTAGGCTTAGGCTTAGGCTTAGGCTTAGGCTTAGGCTTAGGCTTAGGCTTAGGCTTAGGCTTAGGCTTAGGCTTAGGCTTAGGCTTAGGCTTAGGCTTAGGCTTAGGCTTAGGCTTAGGCTTAGGCTTAGGCTTAGGCTTAGGCTTAGGCTTAGGCTTAGGCTTAGGCTTAGGCTTAGGCTTAGGCTTAGGCTTAGGCTTAGGCTTAGGCTTAGGCTTAGGCTTAGGCTTAGGCTTAGGCTTAGGCTTAGGCTTAGGCTTAGGCTTAGGCTTAGGCTTAGGCTTAGGCTTAGGCTTAGGCTTAGGCTTAGGCTTAGGCTTAGGCTTAGGCTTAGGCTTAGGCTTAGGCTTAGGCTTAGGCTTAGGCTTAGGCTTAGGCTTAGGCTTAGGCTTAGGCTTAGGCTTAGGCTTAGGCTTAGGCTTAGGCTTAGGCTTAGGCTTAGGCTTAGGCTTAGGCTTAGGCTTAGGCTTAGGCTTAGGCTTAGGCTTAGGCTTAGGCTTAGGCTTAGGCTTAGGCTTAGGCTTAGGCTTAGGCTTAGGCTTAGGCTTAGGCTTAGGCTTAGGCTTAGGCTTAGGCTTAGGCTTAGGCTTAGGCTTAGGCTTAGGCTTAGGCTTAGGCTTAGGCTTAGGCTTAGGCTTAGGCTTAGGCTTAGGCTTAGGCTTAGGCTTAGGCTTAGGCTTAGGCTTAGGCTTAGGCTTAGGCTTAGGCTTAGGCTTAGGCTTAGGCTTAGGCTTAGGCTTAGGCTTAGGCTTAGGCTTAGGCTTAGGCTTAGGCTTAGGCTTAGGCTTAGGCTTAGGCTTAGGCTTAGGCTTAGGCTTAGGCTTAGGCTTAGGCTTAGGCTTAGGCTTAGGCTTAGGCTTAGGCTTAGGCTTAGGCTTAGGCTTAGGCTTAGGCTTAGGCTTAGGCTTAGGCTTAGGCTTAGGCTTAGGCTTAGGCTTAGGCTTAGGCTTAGGCTTAGGCTTAGGCTTAGGCTTAGGCTTAGGCTTAGGCTTAGGCTTAGGCTTAGGCTTAGGCTTAGGCTTAGGCTTAGGCTTAGGCTTAGGCTTAGGCTTAGGCTTAGGCTTAGGCTTAGGCTTAGGCTTAGGCTTAGGCTTAGGCTTAGGCTTAGGCTTAGGCTTAGGCTTAGGCTTAGGCTTAGGCTTAGGCTTAGGCTTAGGCTTAGGCTTAGGCTTAGGCTTAGGCTTAGGCTTAGGCTTAGGCTTAGGCTTAGGCTTAGGCTTAGGCTTAGGCTTAGGCTTAGGCTTAGGCTTAGGCTTAGGCTTAGGCTTAGGCTTAGGCTTAGGCTTAGGCTTAGGCTTAGGCTTAGGCTTAGGCTTAGGCTTAGGCTTAGGCTTAGGCTTAGGCTTAGGCTTAGGCTTAGGCTTAGGCTTAGGCTTAGGCTTAGGCTTAGGCTTAGGCTTAGGCTTAGGCTTAGGCTTAGGCTTAGGCTTAGGCTTAGGCTTAGGCTTAGGCTTAGGCTTAGGCTTAGGCTTAGGCTTAGGCTTAGGCTTAGGCTTAGGCTTAGGCTTAGGCTTAGGCTTAGGCTTAGGCTTAGGCTTAGGCTTAGGCTTAGGCTTAGGCTTAGGCTTAGGCTTAGGCTTAGGCTTAGGCTTAGGCTTAGGCTTAGGCTTAGGCTTAGGCTTAGGCTTAGGCTTAGGCTTAGGCTTAGGCTTAGGCTTAGGCTTAGGCTTAGGCTTAGGCTTAGGCTTAGGCTTAGGCTTAGGCTTAGGCTTAGGCTTAGGCTTAGGCTTAGGCTTAGGCTTAGGCTTAGGCTTAGGCTTAGGCTTAGGCTTAGGCTTAGGCTTAGGCTTAGGCTTAGGCTTAGGCTTAGGCTTAGGCTTAGGCTTAGGCTTAGGCTTAGGCTTAGGCTTAGGCTTAGGCTTAGGCTTAGGCTTAGGCTTAGGCTTAGGCTTAGGCTTAGGCTTAGGCTTAGGCTTAGGCTTAGGCTTAGGCTTAGGCTTAGGCTTAGGCTTAGGCTTAGGCTTAGGCTTAGGCTTAGGCTTAGGCTTAGGCTTAGGCTTAGGCTTAGGCTTAGGCTTAGGCTTAGGCTTAGGCTTAGGCTTAGGCTTAGGCTTAGGCTTAGGCTTAGGCTTAGGCTTAGGCTTAGGCTTAGGCTTAGGCTTAGGCTTAGGCTTAGGCTTAGGCTTAGGCTTAGGCTTAGGCTTAGGCTTAGGCTTAGGCTTAGGCTTAGGCTTAGGCTTAGGCTTAGGCTTAGGCTTAGGCTTAGGCTTAGGCTTAGGCTTAGGCTTAGGCTTAGGCTTAGGCTTAGGCTTAGGCTTAGGCTTAGGCTTAGGCTTAGGCTTAGGCTTAGGCTTAGGCTTAGGCTTAGGCTTAGGCTTAGGCTTAGGCTTAGGCTTAGGCTTAGGCTTAGGCTTAGGCTTAGGCTTAGGCTTAGGCTTAGGCTTAGGCTTAGGCTTAGGCTTAGGCTTAGGCTTAGGCTTAGGCTTAGGCTTAGGCTTAGGCTTAGGCTTAGGCTTAGGCTTAGGCTTAGGCTTAGGCTTAGGCTTAGGCTTAGGCTTAGGCTTAGGCTTAGGCTTAGGCTTAGGCTTAGGCTTAGGCTTAGGCTTAGGCTTAGGCTTAGGCTTAGGCTTAGGCTTAGGCTTAGGCTTAGGCTTAGGCTTAGGCTTAGGCTTAGGCTTAGGCTTAGGCTTAGGCTTAGGCTTAGGCTTAGGCTTAGGCTTAGGCTTAGGCTTAGGCTTAGGCTTAGGCTTAGGCTTAGGCTTAGGCTTAGGCTTAGGCTTAGGCTTAGGCTTAGGCTTAGGCTTAGGCTTAGGCTTAGGCTTAGGCTTAGGCTTAGGCTTAGGCTTAGGCTTAGGCTTAGGCTTAGGCTTAGGCTTAGGCTTAGGCTTAGGCTTAGGCTTAGGCTTAGGCTTAGGCTTAGGCTTAGGCTTAGGCTTAGGCTTAGGCTTAGGCTTAGGCTTAGGCTTAGGCTTAGGCTTAGGCTTAGGCTTAGGCTTAGGCTTAGGCTTAGGCTTAGGCTTAGGCTTAGGCTTAGGCTTAGGCTTAGGCTTAGGCTTAGGCTTAGGCTTAGGCTTAGGCTTAGGCTTAGGCTTAGGCTTAGGCTTAGGCTTAGGCTTAGGCTTAGGCTTAGGCTTAGGCTTAGGCTTAGGCTTAGGCTTAGGCTTAGGCTTAGGCTTAGGCTTAGGCTTAGGCTTAGGCTTAGGCTTAGGCTTAGGCTTAGGCTTAGGCTTAGGCTTAGGCTTAGGCTTAGGCTTAGGCTTAGGCTTAGGCTTAGGCTTAGGCTTAGGCTTAGGCTTAGGCTTAGGCTTAGGCTTAGGCTTAGGCTTAGGCTTAGGCTTAGGCTTAGGCTTAGGCTTAGGCTTAGGCTTAGGCTTAGGCTTAGGCTTAGGCTTAGGCTTAGGCTTAGGCTTAGGCTTAGGCTTAGGCTTAGGCTTAGGCTTAGGCTTAGGCTTAGGCTTAGGCTTAGGCTTAGGCTTAGGCTTAGGCTTAGGCTTAGGCTTAGGCTTAGGCTTAGGCTTAGGCTTAGGCTTAGGCTTAGGCTTAGGCTTAGGCTTAGGCTTAGGCTTAGGCTTAGGCTTAGGCTTAGGCTTAGGCTTAGGCTTAGGCTTAGGCTTAGGCTTAGGCTTAGGCTTAGGCTTAGGCTTAGGCTTAGGCTTAGGCTTAGGCTTAGGCTTAGGCTTAGGCTTAGGCTTAGGCTTAGGCTTAGGCTTAGGCTTAGGCTTAGGCTTAGGCTTAGGCTTAGGCTTAGGCTTAGGCTTAGGCTTAGGCTTAGGCTTAGGCTTAGGCTTAGGCTTAGGCTTAGGCTTAGGCTTAGGCTTAGGCTTAGGCTTAGGCTTAGGCTTAGGCTTAGGCTTAGGCTTAGGCTTAGGCTTAGGCTTAGGCTTAGGCTTAGGCTTAGGCTTAGGCTTAGGCTTAGGCTTAGGCTTAGGCTTAGGCTTAGGCTTAGGCTTAGGCTTAGGCTTAGGCTTAGGCTTAGGCTTAGGCTTAGGCTTAGGCTTAGGCTTAGGCTTAGGCTTAGGCTTAGGCTTAGGCTTAGGCTTAGGCTTAGGCTTAGGCTTAGGCTTAGGCTTAGGCTTAGGCTTAGGCTTAGGCTTAGGCTTAGGCTTAGGCTTAGGCTTAGGCTTAGGCTTAGGCTTAGGCTTAGGCTTAGGCTTAGGCTTAGGCTTAGGCTTAGGCTTAGGCTTAGGCTTAGGCTTAGGCTTAGGCTTAGGCTTAGGCTTAGGCTTAGGCTTAGGCTTAGGCTTAGGCTTAGGCTTAGGCTTAGGCTTAGGCTTAGGCTTAGGCTTAGGCTTAGGCTTAGGCTTAGGCTTAGGCTTAGGCTTAGGCTTAGGCTTAGGCTTAGGCTTAGGCTTAGGCTTAGGCTTAGGCTTAGGCTTAGGCTTAGGCTTAGGCTTAGGCTTAGGCTTAGGCTTAGGCTTAGGCTTAGGCTTAGGCTTAGGCTTAGGCTTAGGCTTAGGCTTAGGCTTAGGCTTAGGCTTAGGCTTAGGCTTAGGCTTAGGCTTAGGCTTAGGCTTAGGCTTAGGCTTAGGCTTAGGCTTAGGCTTAGGCTTAGGCTTAGGCTTAGGCTTAGGCTTAGGCTTAGGCTTAGGCTTAGGCTTAGGCTTAGGCTTAGGCTTAGGCTTAGGCTTAGGCTTAGGCTTAGGCTTAGGCTTAGGCTTAGGCTTAGGCTTAGGCTTAGGCTTAGGCTTAGGCTTAGGCTTAGGCTTAGGCTTAGGCTTAGGCTTAGGCTTAGGCTTAGGCTTAGGCTTAGGCTTAGGCTTAGGCTTAGGCTTAGGCTTAGGCTTAGGCTTAGGCTTAGGCTTAGGCTTAGGCTTAGGCTTAGGCTTAGGCTTAGGCTTAGGCTTAGGCTTAGGCTTAGGCTTAGGCTTAGGCTTAGGCTTAGGCTTAGGCTTAGGCTTAGGCTTAGGCTTAGGCTTAGGCTTAGGCTTAGGCTTAGGCTTAGGCTTAGGCTTAGGCTTAGGCTTAGGCTTAGGCTTAGGCTTAGGCTTAGGCTTAGGCTTAGGCTTAGGCTTAGGCTTAGGCTTAGGCTTAGGCTTAGGCTTAGGCTTAGGCTTAGGCTTAGGCTTAGGCTTAGGCTTAGGCTTAGGCTTAGGCTTAGGCTTAGGCTTAGGCTTAGGCTTAGGCTTAGGCTTAGGCTTAGGCTTAGGCTTAGGCTTAGGCTTAGGCTTAGGCTTAGGCTTAGGCTTAGGCTTAGGCTTAGGCTTAGGCTTAGGCTTAGGCTTAGGCTTAGGCTTAGGCTTAGGCTTAGGCTTAGGCTTAGGCTTAGGCTTAGGCTTAGGCTTAGGCTTAGGCTTAGGCTTAGGCTTAGGCTTAGGCTTAGGCTTAGGCTTAGGCTTAGGCTTAGGCTTAGGCTTAGGCTTAGGCTTAGGCTTAGGCTTAGGCTTAGGCTTAGGCTTAGGCTTAGGCTTAGGCTTAGGCTTAGGCTTAGGCTTAGGCTTAGGCTTAGGCTTAGGCTTAGGCTTAGGCTTAGGCTTAGGCTTAGGCTTAGGCTTAGGCTTAGGCTTAGGCTTAGGCTTAGGCTTAGGCTTAGGCTTAGGCTTAGGCTTAGGCTTAGGCTTAGGCTTAGGCTTAGGCTTAGGCTTAGGCTTAGGCTTAGGCTTAGGCTTAGGCTTAGGCTTAGGCTTAGGCTTAGGCTTAGGCTTAGGCTTAGGCTTAGGCTTAGGCTTAGGCTTAGGCTTAGGCTTAGGCTTAGGCTTAGGCTTAGGCTTAGGCTTAGGCTTAGGCTTAGGCTTAGGCTTAGGCTTAGGCTTAGGCTTAGGCTTAGGCTTAGGCTTAGGCTTAGGCTTAGGCTTAGGCTTAGGCTTAGGCTTAGGCTTAGGCTTAGGCTTAGGCTTAGGCTTAGGCTTAGGCTTAGGCTTAGGCTTAGGCTTAGGCTTAGGCTTAGGCTTAGGCTTAGGCTTAGGCTTAGGCTTAGGCTTAGGCTTAGGCTTAGGCTTAGGCTTAGGCTTAGGCTTAGGCTTAGGCTTAGGCTTAGGCTTAGGCTTAGGCTTAGGCTTAGGCTTAGGCTTAGGCTTAGGCTTAGGCTTAGGCTTAGGCTTAGGCTTAGGCTTAGGCTTAGGCTTAGGCTTAGGCTTAGGCTTAGGCTTAGGCTTAGGCTTAGGCTTAGGCTTAGGCTTAGGCTTAGGCTTAGGCTTAGGCTTAGGCTTAGGCTTAGGCTTAGGCTTAGGCTTAGGCTTAGGCTTAGGCTTAGGCTTAGGCTTAGGCTTAGGCTTAGGCTTAGGCTTAGGCTTAGGCTTAGGCTTAGGCTTAGGCTTAGGCTTAGGCTTAGGCTTAGGCTTAGGCTTAGGCTTAGGCTTAGGCTTAGGCTTAGGCTTAGGCTTAGGCTTAGGCTTAGGCTTAGGCTTAGGCTTAGGCTTAGGCTTAGGCTTAGGCTTAGGCTTAGGCTTAGGCTTAGGCTTAGGCTTAGGCTTAGGCTTAGGCTTAGGCTTAGGCTTAGGCTTAGGCTTAGGCTTAGGCTTAGGCTTAGGCTTAGGCTTAGGCTTAGGCTTAGGCTTAGGCTTAGGCTTAGGCTTAGGCTTAGGCTTAGGCTTAGGCTTAGGCTTAGGCTTAGGCTTAGGCTTAGGCTTAGGCTTAGGCTTAGGCTTAGGCTTAGGCTTAGGCTTAGGCTTAGGCTTAGGCTTAGGCTTAGGCTTAGGCTTAGGCTTAGGCTTAGGCTTAGGCTTAGGCTTAGGCTTAGGCTTAGGCTTAGGCTTAGGCTTAGGCTTAGGCTTAGGCTTAGGCTTAGGCTTAGGCTTAGGCTTAGGCTTAGGCTTAGGCTTAGGCTTAGGCTTAGGCTTAGGCTTAGGCTTAGGCTTAGGCTTAGGCTTAGGCTTAGGCTTAGGCTTAGGCTTAGGCTTAGGCTTAGGCTTAGGCTTAGGCTTAGGCTTAGGCTTAGGCTTAGGCTTAGGCTTAGGCTTAGGCTTAGGCTTAGGCTTAGGCTTAGGCTTAGGCTTAGGCTTAGGCTTAGGCTTAGGCTTAGGCTTAGGCTTAGGCTTAGGCTTAGGCTTAGGCTTAGGCTTAGGCTTAGGCTTAGGCTTAGGCTTAGGCTTAGGCTTAGGCTTAGGCTTAGGCTTAGGCTTAGGCTTAGGCTTAGGCTTAGGCTTAGGCTTAGGCTTAGGCTTAGGCTTAGGCTTAGGCTTAGGCTTAGGCTTAGGCTTAGGCTTAGGCTTAGGCTTAGGCTTAGGCTTAGGCTTAGGCTTAGGCTTAGGCTTAGGCTTAGGCTTAGGCTTAGGCTTAGGCTTAGGCTTAGGCTTAGGCTTAGGCTTAGGCTTAGGCTTAGGCTTAGGCTTAGGCTTAGGCTTAGGCTTAGGCTTAGGCTTAGGCTTAGGCTTAGGCTTAGGCTTAGGCTTAGGCTTAGGCTTAGGCTTAGGCTTAGGCTTAGGCTTAGGCTTAGGCTTAGGCTTAGGCTTAGGCTTAGGCTTAGGCTTAGCTTAGGCTTAGGCTTAGGCTTAGGCTTAGGCTTAGGCTTAGGCTTAGGCTTAGGCTTAGGCTTAGGCTTAGGCTTAGGCTTAGGCTTAGGCTTAGGCTTAGGCTTAGGCTTAGGCTTAGGCTTAGGCTTAGGCTTAGGCTTAGGCTTAGGCTTAGGCTTAGGCTTAGGCTTAGGCTTAGGCTTAGGCTTAGGCTTAGGCTTAGGCTTAGGCTTAGGCTTAGGCTTAGGCTTAGGCTTAGGCTTAGGCTTAGGCTTAGGCTTAGGCTTAGGCTTAGGCTTAGGCTTAGGCTTAGGCTTAGGCTTAGGCTTAGGCTTAGGCTTAGGCTTAGGCTTAGGCTTAGGCTTAGGCTTAGGCTTAGGCTTAGGCTTAGGCTTAGGCTTAGGCTTAGGCTTAGGCTTAGGCTTAGGCTTAGGCTTAGGCTTAGGCTTAGGCTTAGGCTTAGGCTTAGGCTTAGGCTTAGGCTTAGGCTTAGGCTTAGGCTTAGGCTTAGGCTTAGGCTTAGGCTTAGGCTTAGGCTTAGGCTTAGGCTTAGGCTTAGGCTTAGGCTTAGGCTTAGGCTTAGGCTTAGGCTTAGGCTTAGGCTTAGGCTTAGGCTTAGGCTTAGGCTTAGGCTTAGGCTTAGGCTTAGGCTTAGGCTTAGGCTTAGGCTTAGGCTTAGGCTTAGGCTTAGGCTTAGGCTTAGGCTTAGGCTTAGGCTTAGGCTTAGGCTTAGGCTTAGGCTTAGGCTTAGGCTTAGGCTTAGGCTTAGGCTTAGGCTTAGGCTTAGGCTTAGGCTTAGGCTTAGGCTTAGGCTTAGGCTTAGGCTTAGGCTTAGGCTTAGGCTTAGGCTTAGGCTTAGGCTTAGGCTTAGGCTTAGGCTTAGGCTTAGGCTTAGGCTTAGGCTTAGGCTTAGGCTTAGGCTTAGGCTTAGGCTTAGGCTTAGGCTTAGGCTTAGGCTTAGGCTTAGGCTTAGGCTTAGGCTTAGGCTTAGGCTTAGGCTTAGGCTTAGGCTTAGGCTTAGGCTTAGGCTTAGGCTTAGGCTTAGCTTAGGCTTAGGCTTAGGCTTAGGCTTAGGCTTAGGCTTAGGCTTAGGCTTAGGCTTAGGCTTAGGCTTAGGCTTAGGCTTAGGCTTAGGCTTAGGCTTAGGCTTAGGCTTAGGCTTAGGCTTAGGCTTAGGCTTAGGCTTAGGCTTAGGCTTAGGCTTAGGCTTAGGCTTAGGCTTAGGCTTAGGCTTAGGCTTAGGCTTAGGCTTAGGCTTAGGCTTAGGCTTAGGCTTAGGCTTAGGCTTAGGCTTAGGCTTAGGCTTAGGCTTAGGCTTAGGCTTAGGCTTAGGCTTAGGCTTAGGCTTAGGCTTAGGCTTAGGCTTAGGCTTAGGCTTAGGCTTAGGCTTAGGCTTAGGCTTAGGCTTAGGCTTAGGCTTAGGCTTAGGCTTAGGCTTAGGCTTAGGCTTAGGCTTAGGCTTAGGCTTAG